>PUFA01000003.1:18237500-21053750 GCA_003508835.1 Eonycteris spelaea | reverse complement strand
GTGCTCCATGTGAAAGGGCTTGAGAAGTCCCCACCCAGAGTGGTAAGTCTGGCCTGGAGAACCTTCGCAGGGTTGCATCCTGGCTCTCCCCAGCCTTGAGTCTTATCACAATGAATCCACTTGTAGCCCTGTATTCTACCTCAATGAGAAACTTGCACATCTGAAGCCTGTGCCTATCTGACTGCAAACTCTAAGGTTGGACCCTACCCCTGATGTAGACTCCGTGCTTGAGTCACCACAGCCCCAGATCTGGGACCTCTCCCCGGCTGGCACCAGCCCCACATGCCTCTTGCACCTGCCCCAGGGGATGTGCCCTCTGGCTTATCAGATATCTGGTTCAGATCTCATCCTGTCTTCCTGCGCCATCATATTTTCCTCTTCCACATCCTCCTTCCCTAGACCTATATTTTTCTTTCTCTTATCTTTGTCCTTCAGAGCTTTACCCAAGCAGCCATTTCGTAAGTTAGTAAAAAGAACTGATGCTGAGGTTTGTCTGCATCAGTTTATGGTAAAATAGGACCCTAGATAGGGGAGAAAAAAAAAAAAAGGCTGCATGAAAAAAAAAAAATGGCCAGAATCTCCACCAAACATATAGAACTGTTATACATGCCAAGACTTTCTTTTTGCAACACATGCCCACTCAGAAAAAAAGTAGTAAAAGGGGTCAGGTTTTTTTTTTTCCTTAGAGTTTGTCTTTTATGTGTACCTAAATAAACAAGAATATTTATAGTCTCATAAATTTTAAGGTGTCAAGACCCAAACCTTTTCTTTAAACAGCAAAAAGACAGAAGTAATGTTACAAAGTAATAACAGATTATAACTCTGCATTTGGGGAGTTTTTTAAGTGCTCAGTGCATGCACAAAATGCTAAAATATACATTTAAAGTAGGAAAATGTTCTGCATGCCTGAAATTTCTTCCTGTCTTCTACTTCCAATTACTTATTTCATGATACTAAGCAAATCAGAATGGGAAAGAACATTTATTCATTCAAACCAGTGAAATGTGGAGGAAAAAATCTGATCGTGCTCCATATAGGCAGGTAGCTATATAATTCATTTTTTAAGGAACAAAAAAGTACCCACAAAATTTGGTGATGTATCATCAATGTGAATTGAGAACTTAAATTTGTTCATGGAAGACATTTTCAACTAATATAAAATACCTAGGATGCTAAATATTAATATGAATTAATCTAGGTCGTGATTATCCATTAAAATCATATCCCCAGAGAGAGCTAACCACACTTCGGAACTCTCTCAAGATACTTTTAGATGCAGCGATCACTCCCATACCTAAATACATGCTGCAGAATATGTTGAAATATCCAACAGTGTGTTCTTTAGGCAACATGGAGGACCAGGGATGCAGCTGGGCCTTGAAGATCAATGGAGCCAGAAATGTTAACGCTGCCGGGTGTCCCAATGGCACATCTCTTTGTGGGGGCTGCATTCTCTTTACCTGCACACCACCTTCTTCTATGCAACAGCAGACAAGATTACTTTGTCTCCTTCTCTGGAGGGGGCTTGGGACACTACCTATTGATTCTCCATTCTAAAATCCCAGGGAAGGATCAGCTGGGGCCAGTATCCTTCCCCAGATGGAATACTGGGGGAAAGGGCCTGTATAAAGGCTTCATCAGGTTCTCCCTGAAACCATGATTGAAAGGATCGTTGGATCATTTCCTAGCAGAAGACAGTGCTGTTCTAGGTGTAGAAAACCACAGATGCCAAAACAGTCCCTAAACATCTATGGTCTATTTGGCGAGGCACCACATAAACCCATAAAGAGCAATGAAATAGAGGAGCTATTCCAAGGCAATATGTGATCTCATCAAAAATATGTCATAGAAACCTTGAAAATGTTATGCCAAGTGAAAGAAGCCATTCACAAGAGAGTAGATATGGTATAATTCCATTTATATGAAATGTCCAGACTAGAGAAATCTACAGAGACAGAACATAGATTAGGATTTGTCTAAACGTGGGGGGTGGGGGTGAGGGGTGGGGAGAAGTGGGGAGTCATTGCTAAAGGGTATGGGTTCTTTTGCAGATAATGAAAATGTTCTCAGATTGGTTTCAGTGATGATTGCTTGACTCTGAATATACTAAAATTCACTGAATTGTATACTTTAAATGGGTAAATTATGTGATATGTGAATTTATCTCAATTAAGCTATTTAAAAAAGAAAAAATCACAGAAAAGAAATGTCCAATCTTAAAATAATAGAATCTTTGTTTTATAAATTGTAAAATTTTAAGCAAAGCGTGAGGTGTTAACGATGTTAACAAAAAACATTAAATAACTAAAATATATTTGTAAAGAAAATAAACATCTATGCTGTAGTGACCAAAATATAAATTTTGAAATGAGTGAAAAGTAGAATGGTAACTTAGAGGATGGACATTGAATTTCAAAATAAATTTTAAAACCGCTTTCTCATTTTTATATTGTTTCTCAGGGTACAATTAACAAACCAAAAAAATATTTTAACCTTCAATTTCCTACCCACGTGCTTTTAACTTTCTGGCACACACTCTGATTACACTCAAGAATGAGTGAAAATGAAAATATAATTTAGAGAAAAAAGGAAGAGAAAAGAACCAGCATAAAAAATCATATACTCTTCAGTGATCCCAATCTTTTTGGCACCAGGGCCCTGTGTTCCTATGAGAATCTACTGCCTGATGATCTGAGGTGGAGCTGAGGCACTGATGCTAGCGCTGAGGAGCAGCTGCAAATGCAGATGAAGCTCTGCTTGTTGGCCTGCTGTTCACCTCCTGCTTTGCAGCCCGGTTCCCAACAGGCTATAAGGTCCTCAGCTCAGAGGTTGGGGACCCCTGCCAAGAACTTAAAATATAAAGCATTAGTAGCATCACGAAAACATCTAACACCTAATTCCACTTGTGAAAATTGCCAACTCCTAGCCATTCTTTCAGGAACACTAGCAGGGCCCAGAAGCCATTCTGTTGCCCCCTGCCTATCTGAGAATGAAACTCCTCCACATGGTGACATTCCTGGTATTTGTATTTCTCAGTTTCTAAAGCGAGTTGTTGGCCATTTTCTTTCCCATGATCCTCCCCTCAGCCCAGTGACAAAAGCAGGCAGATTTTGCTTCCCCTGGGTGTAGATGAATTAATAGGAATCTAGGGCAAGTGATACTGGCTGCAGAGCAGGAACAGGGTCCAGGAAGCACCTTGATGTGTCAGACACTAACTCTTCAGTTTCTGGATGGCATAAAGATATAGAAATCCCGGGGGAAGGCAAGGAGGTTGGGGGGTTAGTGCCATGGCTATTTACCTATTGTGTCATGATTTCAACAACCAGTACCATCAGGGTCTGGTCATTCCCACTGAGTACCAGCCCTATTCCCATGGAATATAGACTGAAAATGCCTGGTATCAACAGTAAATGCTATGACCTCTGAAGCTATGAGTCAGATAATAGAAGAATCTAGTTTTCCATGGGCCTAAAGAAGTTAGAAACATTTGTGTCCACTATTACTACTAATCAGCAGCATTTATTACATGGAGAAGGGAAGAGGCCTTGAAAAGTAGCCATCCTCATCCATGGGATACTAGTCAAGACAAAGTTATTGGAGATTCTCAACAGAACTCATTGTCCTTGTACAGCAGAAGATTACTCAGTCTTGAGACTCATGTGACTTCGTTATTCGCGAAGGGAATCGCGAAGAGCTCAGCCTCTGGTGTCAGACTCTCTGGGTTCAAACCATGGCTGGGCCTCAGTGTCCTCATTTATAAATGGAGATCACAGCATCTATCTCACAGGATTTTTCTGAGAATTAAATGAGCAAGGGTATGTTAAATGCCTGAGAGCCATAGGTTCACAATAAATGTTAGCTATTATTATTAACTGTAAGGGAAAATCTACCAGAATTAAGGAATTTTTGGACAGAGAGGGCAAAAAATGAATGATAATAATAACCCAGATGGCAAGGAGACAAAAATTCTAATTGCTACTCTGCCTAGGATGAAGCTATTTTCACCTAATATGAATCTTTTTCTTCTCTATCTCCTAAGCCCAAGGAGGCATTGGTGAGTATCTAGTAAACTAGATGATGAAGCATTTTCTCTAAGTCAAAATGAGGTGATTTCCAAATGTTTACTTCCAGGTTTATTGATGCAATGAATACATTCTACTTGTTACTAAGAGAAAAGAATCTAAAGATGAGTTTAGAGGCAATTAGCATTTCTGACACTAGAAGCCAGAGGAAAAAAATTACATGATGGATGGGTGGGATAGTATGAAATCTTGTAAATGCAGGATGCTTCTTTATGAGGCAAAATTGTTCCAAATCAAAAAACTTAAAACACCTTTTTATGACTAGCAAGGATGATGTGCCCAAAAGGATGTTTTAAAACTTATATAAAACTAAACTCTAAACTAAAATAGATATTCTAAATTCTAAACAAGAGCTCACCTGGTACTTACTGGGAGAGGATTTTTAATATGAGCTAGGCTTTGGCCTTGGGCTGAGAAGTCTCAGCTCATATAGCCAGATGAAAACCACACACTCAAACTTCTTCTTCTAATACTTTTCCTCCTTTGCTCCCACTAAAGAAATCCAATGGAACCAAGAAAAGAATGATGCGTAAAAGCATCTAACCAATAACTGAAAAAAATATTTCCATCCCTGATCTGCTATAGGACACCGGGCAGAGTACACAGAGCCCAAAAAAAAGGGAACACGCCTCTGTTAAGTTTTCAATGCTCTTTCATCAGCTTCTTTATTAGTTCTTTATGTCACAGTCTACTATTACCTGATACTCGTGACTAAATGAAGTGTCCCTCCTCTGTGCTTTTTAGCTCCCTGGAGTTATCTCACCCTATTATTTGGCACACCAGATGGCAATTGCCTATCTACGCATCTATTCCCACACAGGAATAGAAGTTCCACAGGGAGCAGGAATATGTCTATTTTGTTTATTCATTGTAACCCCAGCATGAGAACAATACTGGACGTGAGGTAGGTATTCAGTAAGCATTGTCAAGGAAATGAGTATCATTTATTTACGAGCCCTTGTGCATGAGGAATCCCGAATGTCTCCATAATACCTACATGTTGCATTTGCAAATGAATATTTGCAAGATTTACATGTTACTTTTGCAAACACCTCATTCACTCTCAGTTTATTTCATGGGGGATTTTTATTTTACTTTGGTTCCCTGAAAATCCCTGCAGATTCAGAACCCAAATATTAAAAGATATCTAGGTAAGCAAGAATTTTTTTTAATAACAATAAATTCCTGTCAGCCTTGAATTGATTCATATGACTTTGAGAATATTTCCACTGATATGATGATTATAATTGCCATTTCATTTTCATACATTATTTATCCATACAATTATGAAATGAATTAAACACCATATAAAAATTAAGTTGCAGTGTGTTGCCTCTAAAGATTTCATGAATTATAATAGCTATGTTTCCTTCTGAAGTAACTAAAAGTTTATGTCCCTGAGTGATTAATATTTAGAAGGAAAGTAACAGAATCTTCAGGAGAATCTAGCTTTCTTTTTTCTTCCTGATTATAAAAGTAAAACCTATTTATAGAAACTTTAGGGGGGTAAAAAACAATTATAAAAAAGTATATAGAATAATGTATTAAAATAATGAGCTAAGAACATTTCCACTCTAATTCAAAATCCCTGGACAAGGGGAAAATATACTATTTTAAAGAATAAACACATATAATGTTAACAAACCAAAAGGTATGGCATCGAAAGATTAGAGATTTCCTGCAAAACAGAAAGTATAAATATCACTTGGCAAAGAAGTAAACAAACATCTAAAAACGCAGGCCAGGAGAAAGCTACTGCAGAAATCAGAGAAATCCTAGAAGCCAAACCAGCCCAATGTCCACAAATTCTAAGAGCAAGCAGAGATGTTTTTAGAACAGGGCTGAGCACTGGCCAGTCTGTCTGGGAAGGGCTCCTGGTGCCAGGATTGGAGGTAGAGGGAAAGACAGATCTACAGACATCCCTGAAGGACCACAAGGAATGCGGCAGGAAGAAGAACGAGCAGGAA
The DNA here is from genome assembly GCA_003508835.1 of Eonycteris spelaea. Lineage (NCBI taxonomy): Eukaryota > Metazoa > Chordata > Mammalia > Chiroptera > Pteropodidae > Eonycteris > Eonycteris spelaea. The sequence continues at coordinate 21,047,701 of PUFA01000003.1, read as the reverse complement.
ACAGCACATTCTAGTATCAGTTCTCTTGCTAAATTCATGCAAACAGTGTGAATTGGGTCTTCTGATTCTGAAGCCATCTATATGTGAAGCAGGTTGGTCTCCCCAGAGACAAGAGGTCCGATACCCAGAAAACAGTTTCCCTACACAAGTGGCCCCAGTCACAGACTACCTACCCTCAGTAAAACATGAAAGATAAATTTTCAAAATCATTGACCATCTTATCAGTCAGATTTCAGTCAAAAAGCAGAAATCATACCATTTATTTGAACAGAGAATTTAATATGAAGAATGGCTAACTAGATAGAAAGAATGTTTAAAGACAATTGAAAAAGTAAAGAGAACTTTAACTCGTGTGTATGGATAGATGAAAGAATAAACAAAATGTGGTCTGTACATGCAATAGAACAGTAGTTTTGTCCTTAAAAAGGAAGGAAATGCTGGCACTTGTTACCACATGGATGAACCTTGAGGACATTATGCTAAGCCAGTCACAAAAGGACAACACTGTATGATTCTTCTTACATGAGGTACTTAGGGTAGTCAGATTCATAGAGGTAGAATGGAGTGGCAGGACTTGGGCGAGAGGGGAGTTATCGTTTAATGGGTAAAGTTTCAGTTTTGCAAAATGAAGAGTTTGGAAGATTAGCTGCACAACAAGTAAATGTGCTTAACACTACTGAAATGTACACTTTGAAATAGTTAAGAATGTAAATTTTATATGTATATTTTACCACAATTGCTTTCATTTGAATTTTTTAAATATATAAAATATTTTCAGAGAACTCTAAGGTATCACGGAGGTGACTTGTATAGGAAACGGCTACTGCCCCTCGGTCTTGAGGAAAACAAAAGGAAGAGTTTGGAATTATAATGACATAGGAAGTCGAAAAAGGCCCCAAGACCCTGGGACCCAGGTCGCAAAAGAGGGGGCAGCAGATGGCTGGTGCTGGGTATCAGAGATGGGGCATCAGGAGGCTGCTTCTCCAGGTGCTGGAAAAGTGCACACTGGCTTCATCTGGGAGGACGTGCCGCTGCAGAGTGCAGTGACCGTCACAGGAAGAGGAAGCAAACAGGCAGGTGCACGTCCTTTCTCCCCGCCCCGCCTTCCCAGCTCCAGCATCAAGAAGCCAAATTCCAAAGAGTAGATTTGGAACTGGCAGACAATAACTTTACAACTGACACGGACATCAAAGAATAAGCACAGTGTAGGGGAACAAAAACTTTCCTCTACCGTCCTGGGTGCTGTGGCTGGGACCATCACATTCGACTGAGAGGCGGACATTGATAGGAGAAAAGGCATGCCACTTTTATTTGACGTTAATATTTTAACTTTCACTTGCACAGAGGCCTTCATAGAAAAGAACTGAAGACCCAAAGAAGCAGTTAGGCTGGGAGTGAGAGAGGGGTGATACGCTTCTTTAACGAAGGGCAATAAATTGTAGAGAAGTAGCAAGACCAAAGGAAAACGGTCTTGGACATCTAGGTGTGATAAACTGTGGGAAAGTAAATCAGGGGGAAACAAAGGAAGACAAGGGGTTACTTTAGCAAGATTGTTTGTGCGGCCCCACCTCGGGGCTCACTTTCTGTTTCCAGGGATAAGCGTTGTTTTCCTCTCAGTGCAGGCGAGGAGAGAGATAGACACCTTCACAGAGATAAATGTATGTCCTGCTTTGAGGGGAGGGCAGAGAACTCCTCCTGCATGTACTGCTTCTTAATTGTCTTCGGTTCAAAATAATTCTTCTGTCAAAGGGGCATGTTTTGGGTGGCATATTCTGATCCCCTTCAACAGCAAGAAACATAGCACCGAATCTACTTATATTATGATTTTTCACCATCTTTTAAAGCAATGCTACATCCATGCTATGTTTCTTAAGTTCCTAAAATATATCATGTTCAGATTTTATAATGAAAACCAAAACTATGACTACATTATTCAATTTTTTCATATCTTTCTTCATTTGTGTCTATGCTATAATGCTCGGGAAATAGTCTCAATAGAAATTAGTTTTTAAATTATTTAATACGTAAATCTTGATCCTAAGGGTCATTGAAATGTTTTTGTTTCCTTGTTTTAATTTCCTTTTATTTACTGCAATATTATTTTTATTGCACATTTCTCACATCATATTTATGTAGAAAAAATTGTTTTCTCTAAAAGTTTTGAAAATACTTTTAATTCTTTTAAAGTAGCTAAACTTAGATCCCTTTGTGTTTCTTGTTACTTTCTGCAAACATCAGTTCACACTAAACAGCAACCATGTTACACATTCAATATCAACTTCTTTTTTTGCCCAAAGTTCAAACTTCACTCAATTTGAGAATCTTCTGCTGCTCAGCCTAACTCTTGAATGCATCTCGTATCCTATCTAAATTAAATCTAATTGCTTTCACACTTCCCCATCATGTTATCTGAGACTGGTTGCAAAATCAAATTTGATAGGAGTTTCTTCAAAATATGCCATCTTACACTAGTCCAGACCTTGTCATACCTAATCCCTGAAATGTTCCCAAAACATGTGCTTGTAATTGGCACAGTTGAGACCATGCCTCCTACTAATAAATTCGACTATGCACAGTTAGAATTTAGTTGGGCACGAAGACTGGCTCTGGATGTGTCAGACAAAAGTCTAGCTTGTGCATCGATCCCTCACTAAGCACGTCAGTGCCACTGTCCCAGGCTGCCCGTCTCTGTCTCCGAAATTAATGCCTAAAGTCTAAAGAAGAGTTTCAGTTCTTCAGTTAATTTTTTAAAAGGTACTTTCTGCAACAGGTGTCAAACAATGCAATATTTACTCATTTTGACCTCCTTGTTTTTGTCTTCTATTCAACAATATATACAATAAACTTTAGTGTTTAATACAACTTTTGTTCCTGCCGCAATCTGACTGAACTGAGCAATATGGTTTTTAAATTTTTCATATAGTATTTTGTCACACTTAATTATCTATTAAATCAATAATGATATATTGAATTCTCCATGCTAGATAGTGATTTTTTTTTTTTACAATTATTTAGTCCATCTTATGTGTTTGGCCATTCTAGCACTAAATTTTGAAATTATTTCTGCTGAACTTAGAAAATTTTCTCTTTTTTTCAGTAAATATTACACCACTAAGTCCTCGTTACACTTTGTTAAGCACACCACGGCAGTGTTCTCAATCTCTGTCGATTTTCTGCATTTACTTGTCTTCGTGGAATACTATCTTATTTAGTCAGCCATTTTGTTGCAGTCCAGTAATTGTATGTGAGTCTTTTTGCATGCAAGTGAGGTTTCATGATTGTAATTAAATCTTCATTCTGGGAAGAATATGAAGTTTAAAGAATTGCTTCTGATCTACTCAAGTAATGAATTCAATTAGAACAATTGTCTGACTCAATTTTTTGACCAAAAAATGAAATCCTCATTAAACAAGAAATTTGTAATGCCTATTTGCAAATCTTACATGGATAACGTTCAGTGGAAATCTGCTCCCTATTATTGTTTTCAGTTTATAAAAACTTAAGCACACTGTCTCTTTGAAAACTTTTTTCTATAGCTTTTTTTATTTTTCTGACTTTTATATTGTCATCTTTAATTTCTGTACAATAGCAACTTGTATTCATTCTCAATGATCTAAAACCTTCTGCCTCTCAAATATTCCTTGTACTATGAAACAGTGTTCATTTCTGACACACAGTCCCAATTTTCCATGGTTAAGTTTCTCCCTGGTGTTCTTCATTTTTTTCAATTCTATTGTGCTAAAATATATAACATAAAATTTACCATTTTAACTTTTAAATGCCACAATTCAGTGGCATTAAGTACATTCACAATACTGTGCTACCATCACAACTATTTCCAGAACTTTCCAGAAATCACAACCTGAAACTCTGTACCTAATTAATAATAACTCCTCATTCCTCTTTCCTCTGCCAGCCCCTGGAAACCACATTCTATTTTCTATCTCCATAAATTTGGCGATTCGAGATGCCTAACATAAGTGGGCTCACACAGTATTTGTCCTTTTGTGACTGCCTTATTCCACTTAGCATAATGCCTTCAAGGTTAACCCATACAGTGGCATACGTCGAAATTCCTTTCCTGTTTAAGGCTGAATATGTGTTGTGTCTCTATTACACTTTGTTTAGCCAATAATTTGTTGATGAACATCTGGGTTGTTTCCACCTTTGGGTTACTGTAAATAGTGCTGCTGTGAGCATCAGCATGCAAGCACCTGGCTGCATCCATTCAATTTCTTGGGTAACCCAGGAGTGGAATTTCTGAGTCATACCATAATTCTGTTTCACTTTTTTGAGGAATTCCTTGTTGCTTTTTACATCTATATTTCTTCTACTGCTTTTATAGCGGGTGGTTTTAAAAGGTGAAGTTCTTCAATCTGTATGGAATATTTTTCTGAGTATTGTGTGTTAGGCACAGCAAACTATGTTTTCATGTAAATGGATATTCAATTGTCCCAGACCTATTTATTGTACAGTATGTTTTCCCCCACTGCTTTGAAATCCTAGCTTTGTCATATACCAAATTTTCATGTAAGCATTGGTCTCTTTATGGCTCCTACTATGTTCACTGAGCTAATATCCATAGCCGTGTGGGAGTCCATATTATTCTTTTTTAAAACTTAGTTTTGCTTACACTTTTTCCCCTCTAGATGAACTTTAGACTCATTTGTGAAGTTTAATTAAAATTTTCTAGAAATTTTAATTGGAATTTTATTGATTGATAGTTGAATAAGAGAAGAAGTGACATTTTTATAATATCAAACTCTTGAATACAAGAACTTGATATTTCTCTCTATTTATTCAGGTAATCCTTTTATCCTTCATTAAAGATCTTTTACATACTCTTTAATTTATATCTAAGTCGTGCTGCTATTCTAAATGCAACATAAGAATTCTTGTCTCTAAAATCCTTTAGGAAAACATCTATTTAGTAATAACAATATTATGCTTTCGTCATTCTTGCATTTTCAGACATTTAAGCTCTTTTGACTTTTTGCTATTATAATTTAGGGAAAAAATATTATTATAGATAAATCTTTTGACTACATTCAGATTTTTTTATTGAATCTTTAGAACGGGTTCTACATGTTTCTGACCATTTTCATTGTCATGTTCTTGATATTCTTGATACAGAACATCTGTTTTCTGTTGCATAAAAAATAAAATTCAAACTCTTCACCATTATCTACACAGCCTTTCCTGATCTGTTGACTCCCACAGCTTCCTGGGCCTTTCTCAATTCCTGAGAATCAAGTACCACATGCACCAGTCACACTAAAATATGTTTTGTCCCCTTGCGTACACCTTCACTTTTCTGCTTCCATGACATTGGTAATATTCTCTGGCTGGATTACTCTTTCTCCACTAGTTTTAATATTTATACCTAGATTACTCCTTAATTTAAGACCTAACCTAAATATTGCCTCCACACTGTTGTATTTGACACTCCCACTCCCATCCCTACCCCCAAAAGGAGAAATAATCCTTCCTCTAAACACTTAATAGCCTTTTATACTTCCCACTTCCTATCTTGCAACTTAATTATTGTTATGTTTTACTTACGTTAATCTACTATAATTTTCTCAAAGACAAGATTTTTTTCTCAATCCATCTTTAACTTTCCATTGCCCATAGCTGACTGACTGAATGCTTGATTTTCTTTGACTGGAAATTTCTTTACCCCACACCTACTGAGCTAGCCAGAACACGTTTCCCTATCATAAGCTAAGACAGAGGAAAGTTGGTTAATGTTTGTGTACCAAATCTGTGACAATTCATTATAGCTTCCTCCTCTCTCATAATAAATGACTGATTTCAAATGAAGCGAACTTAATTTTATTGGGCATTCCTATCTTCCAGAATATAAGCATATTCTTATTTAGTATATTTGTGTTGTGTATAAACTGTACTGAAAACAGAAATGAGAGTGTCTTCAACTCTGTATATAATTTGGGCCTCCTAATATAACAATTTAATAACAATAAAATCTTGCCTTTTAACACTAACTTCATTTAATGAATTTGAAATGCAATATAACCCAGAAGACAATAAGATTGCCTTGAACTCCAGGGCAAACTTCTCAGAAGTCTGGGTAAGCTTTGTGCTTAAAGAAGTCACTATGGCTGTTGTGTTATACCTTTTAAAATGGAAAAGATAGCTACCACAGTATAAAATCAACCATGGGCCAGATAAATGGCCTGAGTTTTTAGGAAAATTCCTGCAATGCACTGATGATCTAATAGCCCTGAGCTCAGAGAAATGTATTCATAACAAATATTGACTGAACTCCTACTGTGTGCCAGGCCCTGTGCTAGGCTCTAAGGATATGATAGTGAGTAAAAAATACAGTTCCCGCCCTGTGGTTGGGGAGGGGGCTGTCTTCACCCTGGTATTTATTAGCTGTGTGATCTTGGATAAGTCACTAGGTCTATTTCAACCAATATTGTTGTTGTTCTTTATCAAGAAAAGATAGTATCTCTTAGCCTCACCCTCTCCCTGAGGGACTCAAATGAGATGACCAGGTGAGTCCCGACTTAAATATCATTGGGTATGGGTGCCCTGGCAGGAAATGAGTACATGAATGGAGGTCACAATGGGCCCCTGGGGTTACTGGAGTTATCTGAACATTTTCCAATGTTAAGTGCAGATTAGCTCCATGCCACCATGCCAGGGAGAGAGGCAGCTGCCTCCAGAAAGTATATCTTTACTGGAAGGAATCATATAAACATCTCCAAGGAAGAAAAAGAAAACATAAGAAATTTACAGTTGGCCCAAATTAGGACTCGTTGACTCTTACGGCCTGGCCCTTACTGGTCATTTGGAGAAAGCGAACACATAAAAGAGAAGGAATATTTGGGGGAATATGGTGGGGAGTTAGGTAGACAGGTACAGGGAGGAGATTCGGGGCTGGTGTAGCATTTGTTGTCTGTTCCCGGCATCTGCAGATTCCGATTCTTTTCCCAAGAATTCATCTTAAAAGAGCCACAGTAGGGAATATTTTTTAGTGTTGGTTTTATCTCACAAAGATAACAAAAGAGTACACATCTGCTTATCATGGGTGGTTTCCAAAGCCACAGAGAAATATTTGCACTACAGCAGTGTTCCTTGGCCTCTTTTTGCCCATTATTGTCCCCTTAAGGAGAAAAAAATAAGTTGAATTTAAAATTAATTTAAATTAATACATTTTAATTTTAAGTTAAATTTATTCCTAAGGAGAGAAATTAAGTATGAAGCGCTATGATTTTGTTGGTTTCAGTTGAGCTTTGGGAGGCCACAAACTATTGTAATATCTAAGGGTTTTTTAATCCTCAAGAATCAATTTTCTTCCCCTCAAAGACAACATCACCTCTGCTGAAAATGCTCCGGAAGAACAGAGAGAATCCTTTAACAGATCGAGTAATATCCCACAGAATACTCCCACTCACTTTTCCCAGGCCCCAAATTCCCTAGGGTCCAGGTGCCCTGATACATCCCTGAATATATAAAACTGAGGAAACGGTCCTGTGTGTGCAGATGTCTTGTGATACGCTGCCTAAAATTACACCAAACTATGAGAATAATAAAATAGCAGTAAAGTCAGCAATGTAAAGAGCTTTCACAAAGCAATTTAAGCTTAAATGCCAGGTTGATTATTTGATATTTATTTTACACCTCTTTTGTCAATACACTGGGATAAGACATTTAACTGGATGTGTTTACCTTAACATGCCAGGCTTCCATGGCTATTTGTTAGGAATTTCTATGAGCCCTCAGCTGGAGGTGGGGAGACTCTGGTCTTCACAAAGGCAGCCCTTTCCTCCTTTGTGTGCAGCATGAGATGGATCCAGAGACTCATCTCTCCAAAACATCCTACTTTGCAACCCCGAAATGAAGAAAGTCCTCAGGAAACAAAGGTAGTGAGTGAATCCCTATATCAACCTCGTCTTCCTTCCAGAAAAGTTCAACAGGAAATTAATCAAAAGGTGCAGCAGACCTTATTAAATATCTTTTGGAGCCTGGGCAGATACTACTTTGTGCAGCTGGGCTAACAATATTCAGGTGTAGAGGACCAAATGCCGCACTGCTACGCTGATCCATCTCTTTATACAAATTATTTCTGAGCTGAACTTGTTGTCTTTTTGTCTTAGTCTGTCAGTGAAGTTTTATACGTTTGCCAAAGATCTGATACTCAAGAGAAATTAAAGTCAACAGAGAAATTAATGGCCCGTATTCTAATGTAACTATGGAACTCTGTAGGAGGATATTTCTGTGAAGAAAACTGGACTCCTTAAGGATATAAAGAAAGGGAATTTAAATCCAGGTGTGAGGCAGAAAGGAAGATCAGGACTGACGCTCGCATCAGATCTCTTGGGGGCGGGGAGGAAAGGGAGAGGAAGAAACTGGAAAGCAAGTTATTAACATGATGAACACTTGAGTGTATTTTGCCACCAAATTCACTTTAACTATATCGAGTCTTTACCTCACATCATTGAACAAAACAATTTTTAATTCATATGCAGTGAAAAAATTGGGGGAAACCAGAATGCCGAAAATTATTCTACATGGATCTCAGCTCCAACAGTTAGGGATGGGGCAGGCAGCGTTCCATTATCACAATCGAGTGCATGTCAGATGATAGACTACATCTTCTGGTGAGATTTCAGCTGTATTTTACTAGGAACTGGACAGAAATATTAACTTGCACAGACCCGAGAGTTATTTGGCATCTTCAGCTCGCAGTTATTCAAAATGCCGGAGGGGAAACCATCAGGCAGCTCTTCCAAATGAGCAGAACAGCATATTTGGATACTACAGGTATTTGTATATGTGGGAAAGCTCAAAAACGCAAAAAGAAACAAATTTAAGCATGCACTTATATAAGGGGAAGCTGTGTAGATTTGTTTGCCATTTTTGTGGGTCCATTTATAATATATAAGAAGAAATAAATGTGATTTGACTTGTGTTTTTAACCACTATTAAACTGTCAAGACGTGCGAAGCATTTGGGTGCATTCTGCTTTGCCTTTCCCGGCACTTTTCGGTAGCGCCTTAGAATTCCTCAGCAAGAAACCTTGAAATTATTTAATTTCATTGTTGGTGTTGCTTCTAGAGTTCCAACAATATTATCATTACATAGGAAAGAGCGATGGAAACTGTCAGATCGAATTCAGTTTTGTAATATATATACACTGGGAGTCATGAAGGACTAGAATAGAATAATGTATCAGATGCTTTGGCTGTTTTGACACGATAACAAACAACAGACTTTAAACAATTTGGTTAGTGTAGAAAGTCAGTCTGAATAATACTTGAATCAGGAGGTGTTTTTAAACTGTGTATTTTCTGGTCTACTTGTTTCAAATCAAATAGACATTTTGCCAAACCTCTGTCTCACTTTGTTTTACAAACACACTGTTATTTAACACCATCTCTCTAGTTGGGTCTATCCAGGGTAAAATAAGGTAAAGAAACAATAACTGACATTTGCCAACATTTATGAGCTTAGCTTTGCAAGAAGGTCCTATAAACTAGAATTTCCAAAAAACTGAATTTTAAATCATTGTTTTTGTTCAAGATGTGTGAGTAACCAAGCACGATTTTAATTTTATATGTTTAGTTTATAAGTCAAAATGTATTTTTTAAATATGAATGTACAGTTAGGGAAGGGTGTTCTTTATCAGACTGACGCCCTGGTTTTTGGTTTGGAAAATAGTTCATTCTTAAGTATTATGCAGACAGTTTGAGAAGCTGCAACCCGGCTAAAGTCAGTACCTTGGATTATGACACTGGGTCTCAAATGGAACAACTGGCAAATGTCTGGAGACATTTTAGGTTGTCACAACTGGGGGGAGGGGGGTTGAAAGTGCTTCAGGCACCTTAGTGAGCAGACACTAGGAAGCTGCTAAAGGTTCCACAATGCACAGGACATGCCCCTAGGACAAAGAATTACCTAACCCAAAAGGTCAATAGTATCAAAGGCAAAAAAAAAAAAAAAAAAAAAAAAAAAACCCTCTGAATTATAGAAAAGAAAACTAACTGGTTAGGTTTTATTCAGGCATAACTGCGGAAGGGGAATAGGTCACCCAAAATGTGCCGCTTTGGCACATGGATTATTTTGAGCTGAAGACAATCAAGACCTAAAAGACTCAGGAAAGGCTTTTTACCTCCGCCTTAACTGACTAAAAGAATTTAAACAGAGGAAGAGAGCAATCACCCAAGATAACTACAAAGAGTATGACCCAGGTAGGGTAAACTGCGTGCAGCTCAGCAGGGTCTGTTCCTTCAAAGTCCTCTCTGTGTCCCATTGTCTCTGCATGGTGTGACACACATTTGTTTACCAAACATTTGCTCTTTCCATCTTCCTGTGAATTGTCTTCCTCCCCTTTGTAGCTCCAGGCCCCTAGCCACGCCCCCTTTAGCTCAGGATGCCACATGAGCCTCAGTTGCCTAACCATCTTTGAGCCTCTCGTGTCTGTAAGGCTTTCACACACATGAAATTCAATTTGTTTTTCTCCTATCAATCTGTCTTAAGTCAATTTAATTATTAGACCAGATGAAAGAACCTAGAAGGGTAGAGGAAATACTTTTCTCCACTACACCTGATGAGCCTCAGAACATTTATCCATATGATCAGGAGGGAGAGAGAAGGGATAAACACTGAACTGAGAGCTATGAGACTTAATGACTTAAATTTAAAAAAAAAAAAAAAAGAAAACAATCAACTTAAACAAGTTAAGTGTTTATAGGAGATTTGATTTCCTCATATGTTAAATAAGGTCCCCCCTAAGCTTTACATTTTCTAGAAGCCTTTTCAATTATGCTTTTTCCATTAAGCTAGAACTTGATTTCTTATAGTATTTTTCCATTTATAAAATTCTTTTACATTTATTATTTCATTTGTTGACAGAAATATTAATTATTTAGTGATTAATTGCACTTGCATACTAAATTTAAATTGAGTTCTTTGAAGAAAATTACAATCCTATCAATGCTTGGGATTCTCCATAAGTTAAGTTGCTTCTATAGCCATCAAAAGGTGTGGGCCGCATCCCCTCCCCTTGAGTTGGAGTTGGTCTTGAGACTTGTTTAGGCCAACAGAATGAGTACCTGTGCGATGCCAGCTCTGAGACCAGGCCTAAGTAGGCCTGAAAGCTTCCACTTTTACACTCTTAGAGCCAGCTGTAATGCCGTGAGGAAGTCCAGACTAGGCTACTGAAATGTCAGAGGCCATGTTAGAGGCCTCCTCGTCCTGGAAGATGAGAGGCAATCTTAGATGTTCAACCTCAGCTGAGCTCCCACCCGAATGAATGCAGCTGCAGGAGTGACCCAGGCAACATCACACAGAGCAGAAGACCTACCTAGCTAAGCCCTACCCTAACTCCTATCCCACAGAACACAAGAAATCATACATCATGATTTTAAGCCATATGTTTTGGAATCTTGTATTTCACAGCAAAATAACTGACATAGTCTTGCTGACAACGCAGAGAAATCCTCACGTTAGCCTTATTTACTGATGACTTTATCTTCTTTTTCAGGGTCAAAAAACTGAAGCATGACTCTACTCTCAGATTTTTAGTACCCCATCATTATCTTTTTTCGTCCTAACTGGAAAGGAATTCAGGTGCAGTCAAGTACTTCTTTCCCCTTCAACTGATCTGCTGAGCTTCTCTGAGGAAGTTAGTGTAACGTTACTGGAGAGAATCCAAGGAATGAGATGGTGCTGGACCAGGTCTCTGTTTTCTCAACTCTGCCACAAGGTTAGCAGAGTTTTACCTGCTTCTTCTGATGTGTGCGAAATTCCATCAATTCACAACACTCAACCAACTCAGTACGATCAACTCACTAAATGGCAGAGCCAAGCCTGTGAACCCTTGTTTGTTTCCATATCAAATACAGGCAGCTAATTGTTGGAACACTCACACTTTCAGACTGTTATTGGCTTGGCTAATACTGGGAAAGCTCAAATCTGGAAAAAATGTGTAAGATTCCAGGTATATTTTGGCTTAATTCAGGTGGTCCTAAGCAAAGGTATAAGACCCTTAGTCCAGTGGGTCAGTGTGGGTACAGCTTGAAGATGACTCACCAGGCCATCCATATTTCACCATAGTCTGCCTTTTGATTTCCTCAGAAGAAAACTTTACTAGCCAGACTGGTGACCAGCTACCTGAGCACTGAGAGAATCCTCACACCTGCCAGTCACATACTTTTGCCCTTTCTTTCTCATTATTTTCCACTGGAAAGTTTGATGGGAAGACATAATAATTGCAACACTGGCAAAGAGAGACATTAGTTCAATCAAAAACACATTGTCTAAAAAAAATTTAAAAATAAAAAAAAAACAACTAAGAGGTAAATTAAAGGGCCCTGACCTTTCTGCTTGAGTCCATGAAGCTCTACCTCCAAGCACATAGAAAATCTAAATGTTATCTTTGAACTGACCAAGTACTATAATATCCCTACCTTTGCATCCAAACAGCTTTATTTCTTTTCCTGAACATTTTGAGTATATTCATAAAGACAGTGTGTATGTTTGGACTCTAAAATCATGAATGCAGATGAGATTAAGCAAAAGATTACACAGATGGAAGCTGGCTCATGATTAAGACAGCATCGACAGAAACATAGTGTGAACTTTCTTTTCAAAGATGCTAAAAGACCAGAGAGAGGCCCACAGCACGGCAAACATGGCCAGGAGAGGATAGGTAGGGCCTTCTGAGCTCCAGCAAAATGGTTTGGGGATAAGTTTGGGGGAGGGGAAGATTCTCGGCCTTGACAAGCAGAGAAGTCGAGGGGCGTTGGGAAGAAGGGGAAGTTTTTGGACTTGGGTTTGAAGGGAGTGTTACTGACAGTGAGAAGTGGAACATGACAGTTATGAAGAGCATTACCCCGTCCTCAAACAATTTACAATGATGAGGAAGCAGATCAAGGCCATGCCAAGGTCCAGGACGCAGAGCACGAAGTAATCTAAAGAGACAGAAGAGCAGGAGCACAGTGGCACGTCACTGTTCTGAGAACTTGGAAAGAAGGGTCGGGCACGCGCGGGGAGACAACAGGGATTGTGAGCTGAATCTACGGACCAGATAGCAGCGCCAGAGTTCTGGTCCTGCCCTGTAAGGTCACTCCTAGCTCCAAAATTCTGTGTGCTAAGGACAGAAAAGTTGCATGGAGGAGAGCTGGAAGGTGGGAGAGCACAGGCAAATACCTGAGCTTGTGACTGAACCCCTCTCCTTTTTTTAAAAGAGATACTAAAGGATAATTCACACTACCAAATTGCCCGTGTGAACCACAATAGTCATAAAGTGTTCCGTTCTTTCACATCTGCATATACGGGGCCGCACATGTGAGGAGGATGCTGTTGAAAAAAAAAAATGTAAACCAACAGATCCTCTAAATCGGAGGTTGAAAACTAGGGCCCACAGGCCATGTCAAGCTGCTATCTGTTTTTTGTACATAAAGTTTTATTGGAATACAGCCACACGCATTTGTTACATATTGTCTGTGGCTGTGTTTCTACTACAGAGGCAAAGTTGAGTAGTTGCAACAGAAATAGTATGACCCCCAAACAAAAATATTTGTTTTGTGCCCATTTGCAGGAAAAGTTTGCCAAACCCTGCACTAAAGCAGTGGTTCTCCATGCTGACTGTTCATTAAAATACTGATGACTGGGTCCCACTCCCAGATATTTTGTTCAGTTGTCTGAGAACAGCCTAAACATAGGGATTTTTAAAAGGCGTCCCTACCCCACACATACCTCCAATTCTAATGTGCAGCCAGAGTTGAAAAATCATTGCTATGGGTTCCCTGAGGCAGACCCTATTAGATCTTTAAAAAGCAACATACCCACATCACATCTTAGTTCCCTGTGGAAATGAGTTAAAAGCTAGCATGAGTATTTATCTCTCTGTTTTCAAAGAGAAGTGATATCATACATGTCCACTTAAAAGAGCATTTCTCTGTCAAGCAACCAAAGCCAGGCATGGACTATTCTGTTTCTCAACGGCTCTGATGAAAGGACCCAGTAAAGTCTTCCTAAAATTCAGTGTCAAGGGCAAAAGGTGACTCTTTGGATAAATTTGTAAACTTCCTTTTACTGAACAGGTAGAACCAAAGTTCTTCATGTTTCATCTTCACTGCCAGGAAGTAAATACAGTGCTTAATGAAAGAAACTAGAATCAGCCCAGGTACCTGGTACATCTATATCGTTCATCCTTTTGTTGGCCTTTTTATTTTAATCTTATTTTTCATTGTTCCATATGTGTTATCATTGATCAATTACTCAAGATCCTTTTTTAAAAAACAAAAATTAATAAATGCAGATGCATATACATTTATTTCATAAAAATAATGCAGTGGTTTTAAAAAATGTCTGAGAAGTTTTTGACACTTTTGGCATCAAAAGGTGGGATCTATGCCCTTACCCCTCAAATCTGGGCCAACTGTAATAACAGGTCAACTGATATAGTACCATGTTACTAAAGCTATATGACCTCCAAGGCTAAGTTAAAGATGATACCACTTCCACTTCATTTGCTGCCACCAAATTGGAATTCTGAGCCACCATGTAAAAAAGTCCTAGCAAACTGACACCACCATGCTATGAGAAAACTCAAACTAGCCCATCCAGAGAGTACCTAAAGAGATGAAGATGTCTGGCCAGCCCCCAGATATTACGGTTTCCTGCATTTCCAGCTCTAACCCTGTCTGACATCAACCATCTGAGATACCCCAAGTTAGAGGCACCCAGCCGTGCACTTCCCAAATCTCTGACCCACAGAGACTATGAGAGACAATGGGAAGAGTTATCTGAAGTCACTACGCCTTGGCATAGTTTATTAGGCTGCAGTAGGTAAGAATAAGTATATCCATAATAGTGGTGACATGCATAATAATCTGCAATCAAGGAGACTTCATGTCCCCTCTTCTTAGTTCTCCTATAACCTGGTCTATTGTCAGCAGGCATCAAGTGGTGAGAAAGTTTATCCATTTGGGAAAGGATCAACAACGGATACCAAAATCACAGGTGAAAGTTAATTTTAAAAAACTGAACAGTACCTCCCACGGCTTATTTGCTCATCACAAAAGGGAGTAGCTTCCTTTACAATGGAGAGATCCAGCTGTCACCATCTTTAGCAGAGTAACAAGACTGGCATCACCAACAGTGGAACAGTTGGCTGGACGTTTCGTGCCTCCTGATGTGACGTGATACAAAGTGCATGGCATCGTCACCAGTAACGTGTTGTTATCCAGATGTTTGACTGGAATCCAACCTAACCGTTACATTTAACTTGGTCTGTACAGGAATTGTAGGGAAGAAAGAAACTAGATAAACAGCACAGAGAGGGAACCATCAGACAAATATAAAATGTGGGCTAGTCTACAAAATATCTGGCCTAATTTCTTCATTCAAAAGAGAAAGAGGGGGTACTGTTCTAGACTAAGAGAGGGCTAACGGGCATAACAACCCAATGCAGTGTCATCTTGGTCTGTACCCTGGCTCGAAAGCATCTACCAAAAACAAAAACAAAAAACATTGTGAGAACAATTGGGAATATTTCAATATAGGCAGGTGATTAGTGATATTAAGAAAATATTGTCAATTTTGTTATATGCGGTGATAGCATTAAAAGTGGGAAAACCTCCTCTTTTGGAGATGCATGTCTGAAGTAGGTAAGGGTAATGTATTAAAATAGCTACAATTTACTTTGAAATGATTCAGCAACAAAAAAAAAAGAGATAAAGCAAATATGGGGGAATGTTAACAATGATTGAATCTGGGTGGTAGATTGATAGTGTTTATTTTATTATTATTCCTACCATTCCTCATGTTTGAAATTTTTCATGACAAAAATTTTTAAAGGCTTAAGTAAAATCTTGTTGAGAGCAACTTTATTTAAAAATGCATTCAGCTTTTCTTACTTATATGACTCCTGATAAAACTGAAATATATATTCTCCAGACAGAATATATACAAAATATATATATTCACCTCAGTATCATCTATTCTATCCAGGCTAATTCGGTTGAAAGGAGCAAAGACACCCTGTTCCCTCAAGTCTGGTCAAGAAAAGTGAGGTTTTTATTAGTCTCAGTGATCTCATGAGGATTCCAGGACAGGAAGAGAAGAGACTCAGTATTAGCAGGGAAAAGGATTAGCTCAAGAGAGCTCTGGTAGGTAGAGAGTATTTCCACAATCAGCGTAGCTCCAAGGACATACATTCCCACCAGCCCTCCTGCCAGAAGCATCGTTCTCATTCTTTTTCTGGCTCACTCCCTTATTCTCCCAATCTCCATATTTCAGCTTCTCTTTGCCATCACAGCCTCCCTGGCCCTGACTTTTCTTACAGAATCTTTCAGCCACAGTACCCATATCCAACTGGCAACTATCCTTTGTTTCTTAGCTCTGATTCACCAGAACAAGAACCAGATCAGCCCAGTATATCACGGTACACCCTTTATTCAATCCAATCAGCTGTGGCCACAGAGAAATTAGATCAAATGATTTTTAAAAAGTTTTTTTTTTAATGGCTGCTGAAGTACCAAGGGCTTTAGAGGGGTAAATTCCCAGCACAGGGTTGGGACAGGGCAGGCGATGACAGCATCTCTAAAACATCCTCCTTTTGTCCAGTGGAGATCATTCTGAGCTGAAGGGAGACTTTTGCGAGGGTCTAAGGAAGACAGTCATGGGTTTACACATCTCTGCACAGGATCACTGTGTCCCATGAGAGCACTGTCTTGCTCATTAATATAAAGCAGTGATGTCTCGAACACACAGTTTACCTGTGACTTTGCTCTGAATTGAACACATACCTGAAAATTGATCAGACGAGGAGCCCAGTCTTCTGCCTGGGTGTGAACAAATCAATCACAGACATTCGTCAAGATCTAGCATTACCCTGACTTATTTGGCCAGTAAATATATACTGAGCGAATGTCCACCATGTGCATCACACTTTGCAAGGGGAGTGCAGGAGCACACACAGGAGAAGAAGGCAAAGAATGTAAGGATATGACAGCATCACTGGGTGAGATGATACAGACACTCCAGAAAACATGAGTAACAAAGCCATTTCACCACATGAGAGCTGTCATAGGTCAGTGAGCGTTAAGTGTGGGAGTGCCCTGAGTGCAGAGAGGTCAGATGGGTTACAAATTCAGATAAAAAGATTTCTGGAAGGAATTTGGCCTTGAAGGACACACTTCAAGGTGAGTAGAACAATAAGACCAAATGCAAGAAATGCATTGGGAAGATCTGGAAAATAGATGGTAGATAAACTTGCTCAGGGAAGAAGCTTTACTGAAGGCCAGGTAAGAGGTCATAATGAAGAGGTATATGGAGACTGGGTAGCAGAGGAAGGGCCCTGGATGCCAGGATAATGAGCTTTGTCTTATGAGTAAGGTTTTGGAGTCAGGAAGGGACAGGATGAGATCAGTGTTATAGGAAGTGCTGGTGTCAGGGGTGGGTTGAGAAGCTAGAGATCTTTGCAATTTACAAAACATCTTCACATATGAGTCATCTAATTTTCTCCTGGCAAATGGTTTCCTAGGAAGCTTTTAGAGACTGATGTAGGGCAACATTCAGATGTCTACACAGACTAGAGTTACAGCAATTAAAAAAAAGTACGTTGCTGGCGCCAGAATGGTCAGACGGATCAATGAAGCGGAATGGAACATCTGGAAACAGACCCAAATATTTATATTTATACATAGATTTAATATTTTATCATGGTGGCATTTTAAATCAGTGCGGAAAAGAGAACAATTTAATAAATGGTTTTAATACAATTGGCTAATCACTTGGGGGGGGGGAATGGTGAAATTCCTGCCTTCCAACTTACATCAATTTTTTTGAATGGATGAATATAACTGTAGATCTCTAATTCTGACATGCATTTAATCATATGGAGAGTTTTATGTAAAGGGAAATTACAGAGATTCTAATTCAGTTGCTCATAGGTGGGTCCCAGAAACTGTGACGGGCCATACTTTGGTCAACACTTGCTTAGAGATTTAAATATAAAAAATGAAACTGTGAAAGCACTAAAAAACGTAGATTAATGTTTACATAATTTTTAAGAGGGATACATGACATCAAAAAAAGAAAAAAGATTTTACTCCAAAAAAGTAAATACTCTTTATATCATATTAACACCAATAAAGAAACCCCCACTTCTAAAAAGATGAAAGAATAGAAATTCTTTCCCTATTATTCCCACTGAGCACAGTGGAAAGCTCTGAACATTAAATATAAAACAAACATTAAAAGAATGAGAGATGGAAGGAAGGCAGACTGGCTAGAAACCTTGGGACCTGAAGTGAGCTTCCTGGGTGCTCTTTTTGCCTCATGGAGTCTAGACTGGTGGAAAAGCCAGCAACCTGGAAACCCCAATGAGTACAGACCAAAAGAAGCCATAATGAAAGCCTGCTCCTTTAACCAAAAATCAGGAAAGCGGCAGCCTAGTAAAACAGAAACTTTTAGACCAGCGGTCCCCAACCTTTTTGGCACCAGGGACCTGTGCCCCTATGAGAATCTACTGCCTGATGATCTGAGTTAGAGCTGAGGCGCTGATGCTAGCACGGGGGCGTCACCGCAAATACAGATGAAGCTTCGCTCGCTCTCCTGCCACTCACCTCTTGCTGTGCGGCCCGGTTCCCGAACAGGACACGGACCAGTACCAGTCTGCAGCCTGGAGGTTGGGGACTCATGATTTAGACAATAACTGCTCTACTTTTGTCAACACCACAGAAGAAGCTGTAGCCTTTACCCACACCAGCAAAGGCTGAGTGGAGGGCCTAGACTTGCACCCCCACTTGATGAAAGCAAGGCCCCCCACACCCTGTGTGGTGTCAGAGGAGGCCCACTGGACAGTCAGCCCAGCTGTAATGCGTTCTCCCCCCGATGATATTGGAAGCTGTGAGAAAGGAGTAACAAGGCACCTCTGCCCCCGCCAGCCAGGACGGAACCAGTGGCCCTGAACGCCCAGCCAGCAGTAACAAGGAACCTCTCACTCTAGGTGTCAACAAAGACCAGCGGGGAAACTCGACTTCTAACCATACCTGGCAGTAACAAGGCAGTGTTTCTCCTTCCCTGCCGGAGCAGTGTCAAAACAAAACGAAGCAAGACATTGCAATGGAAGATTTAACTAAAATCCAGAGTCTCACAACATAACATCCAAAATATCTAGGTTTCCATTGGAAATCACTTATTATACCTAGAACTGGGAAGATCTCAACTTAGATGTGAAAGGAAACTCAACAGGCACTGTTTTCAGAGCAAGATGGCAGAATAGGCGGTCTCAGCCCTCACTTGCCCACAGAAACACTGATCTAACAACCATCCACAGACAAAAATACCTTTGTGAGAACTACAGAGTCTAACAGAGAGGTTCTAGCACCTGGTAGAGCACAAAACCTAAGAACAGCTGCACTGAAATAATAAAAAGAACAGTGCCACTGTACCCACATCACTCCTCCTCCAGCCCAGCCCAGTCAGGGCCAAGAGAGACCTCCCTGGCCCACAATTTCTCTCAAAGGGAAACAAGAAGGCGAAACAAGCCTCCAGTTTCCTCAGCCTTTTGGGGCACTGCCTAAGAGACCCACTTGTATCTCACCCACCCAGAACTCTGTGGAAATCAGAATGGCTGGATCATAAGGGGGCACCTAGGAGCAAAGAAAAGGGCAGGGGATCCCAGCAACCGGCTCTCACATCGCAACAACCAGCACTCATGGGCCCCATCAGAATGCACAGTCTGCGTAAGCACACATGGAACATTACACAGGATAGGTCACATGCTAGGTCACAAAACAAGGTACACAAATTTTAAAAGACGGAAGTCATACCAAGTATCTTTTTTGACCACAATGGAATAAAATGAGAAGTCAATAATACAAATAAAAATGGGAAAATTCCAAATATATGGGTATTAAATAACATACACTCGAGCAAACATTGGATCAAAGAACAAATTAAAATGGAATTTAAAAAATACCTGAGACACATGAAAACAACAATACAATATATCAAAACTTATGGGATTCAGCAAAAGCAGTACTAAGAAGGAAGTATGTAGCAAGAAATGCCTACACTAAAAAAGAAAAAAGATTTCAAACCACATAACTTTATACATCAAAGTTAGCAAAAGAACAGAAATAAACAAAATAACATAGGAAAACAAAAAAATCAATGAAATTAAAAGTTGGTTTTTTAGAAAAGATCAAATCAACAAACCCTTAGCTAGACTAAAAAAAGAGAGCGTTCAATAAATAAAGTGAAAAATAAAGGAGGACACATTACAACTCACACAACAGAAATAAAAGGATCGTAAGAACTATTGTGAATGATTATATATCAACAAGTTGGAAAACCTATAAGAAATGGATAAATTCCTAGAATCATACAATCTACCAAGACCTACCAAGACTGAATAAAGAAGAAATAGAAGACTTGAACAGACCAATGACAAATAAGGAGGCTGAATCAGTAATCAAAAACCTAACAAAGAAAAGCCCTCGACCAGATGGCTTCACAAGTGAATTCTATCAACTGTTTAAAGAATTAATACCAATGCTTCTTAAAGTCTTCTAATAATTAGATGTCCACACACACACACACACACACACCACACACACCGTTCTGTTCGCCACATTATTCACAATAATCATGACATTGAAGCAACCTGAATATCCACGAACAGATAAATGGATAAAGAAAATACAGTATTTGTGCACAATGGAATATTATTTACCCATAAAAAAGAAGGAAATCTTGTCATTTGCAACAACCTGGATGAACCTGGCACACATTTTGCTAAGTGAAACAAGCCAGACACAGAACATGACCCCACTTAAATGAGGAATCTAAAATAGTCAAATCATAGAAGCATAGAGGGTGGTTGTCACCAGGGGTGGGGAAACAGGGAGGTGTTGGTCAGAGGACACAAAGTTTCAGTTATATAAAATGAATAAGTCCTGCTGTAAACCATGTTGCTTAGAGTTAACAAGACTGTATCATAGAATTAAAATCTTTCCAAGAGGTTAGATCTCATATTAAACATTCTTATCACAAAAAAATATAAAGAAATAGAGTGGGAGGAGACTTTTGAGGTGATGGATCTATTTATGGCATTGATTGTGGTATGGTTCGCAGCTGTATACTTATCTCCAAACTCATCAAATTATATACGTTAAATAGGTACAGCTTTTTATATGTCACACATAACTCAATAAAGCGGTTAAAAAAAGAAACAGACACTGCAGTAGGTTGAATTATCATCCCTCCAAAAGAAATACCCACATCCTAATACCTTATTTTGCAAATAAGGTAATCATGTGCACATTACCATACTCAGATAAGTCTTTAGAATGTAATTAGGTTGAAGATCTTGAGACAAGATCATCCTGGATTACCCAGGTGGTTCCTAAATCCGATGACGTGTGTCCTTATAAGAGACACAAGAGAGCACATGAACACAGAGGAAGAGAACCCCTATAAGAAATGGATAAATTCCTAGGACCATAGAATGTAGTGAAACTGAATGGAGAAGAAATAGAAATCTTGAACAGACCAATGGCAAATAAGGAGATTGAATCGGTAATCAAAACCTCCCAACAAAGAAAAAGCCCATGTGCAGACAAAGGTAGAGATTGGCGTTTTGCAGCAACAATCTAAGCAGTGCCTGGAATCACCAGAAATTGGAAGAGGTAAGGAAAGACTCTCCCCTGTGGCCTCCAGACAGAGCACGGCCCTGTTAAAAACTTGATTTCAGATTTCTGACCTTCAAAATGATGAGAGAATAAATTTCTGTTATCTTAAGCCACTAAGTTTCTGATAATTTGTTGCAGTCCTTCTAGGAAACGAATAGCGATGCCAACACCAAGACGATAGAGCTGTTAGAAGTATCTGACAAGGATTTCAAAGCAGCCATCACATAAATGCTTCAAGAAGCAATTATACATATGCTTAAACAGCGACAACAACAAAAATAGAAAGGGTCGACGAAGAAACAGAAGAACCAAACGGAAGTTTTAGAAATAAAGAATACAGTAACTAAACAAAAACAAAAAAAAACAAAAAAAAAAAAACAAAAACAAAAAAACAGAAAACAGAATGCATGAGCTTAACAGCAGAATGGAGATGACATAGGAAAGAATGAATTTGGAAATAGAACTATAGAAATGATCCAATCTAAAAAGCAGGAAAAAAAAAAGATTGAAAAAGAATGAACAGAGAGAGAGAGCTTTAGTGACCTGTGGGCACTATTATAAAAGATCTAACATTTGTGCCATTGGAGTCCCAGGAGAGAAGAAAAAGGGTGTAGCTAAACATTATTAAAAATTTAAAGACATATGCGGTTCCTACATATGGCAAACAAAGAGTTAATATACTTGTGTAAAATCTATTTTAGGGTCCCTTTTTACCCATGTTTTCTTCTAGAGACTCTTTCCTGCCCACAGGGCATCCTCTTTCTCAGTCAATTCTGACTGGACAGAAAAGGTCACCTTGTTGAAAGGTAGCTAATTCATAGGCTACCAATGGCCATGACAAAGCTCTCTGGAAAAAAAGAAATAGGTGACAGTTACCAGCTGAGTCAATCGGTTTTCCTTTAAAGTGGTGCAATAAACTATAACTATTAAATCTAGAAGCTATCATATGGAGTTGAGCTAAGATGAGCATGTGATTGTATTATGAGAAAACCTGCACACTGATAAAAAATTGTGCTAACAATATTTTTGGTAAGCATTAAAACAAAAACAGAATGTATAATATAATCCTATTTGGGGGAAAATATATATGTGAGAGATACATACTATATATATATGTATATATATCATGTTTTGATAAAAATATGAAGTGAAATAGAGTTAAATAGAGTTTGTTTGAGTTTGGTTTCATTTCAAATTTATATAACCTAAAAATTTTAGTCTGGTGTTAGCTGAGAAATAAGCCAAATTTTAAGTATTAAACGGGAGGAATATACTGGTCAAAAACAGAAGTCAGGCTGATTAAAGTGAAGCACTTTTTTCCTTAATCTACGTGTTTTTACATTAAATTTTTACTACCAGAGAAAATTAGATACAGTGAACAAAATAAAAGTGAACATGCCTGAAAGGGTATTTGATGGTGAAAAATATGGAATCTATTATATTTATTTATTCTTTGACTACATCCAAATAGCTGATTATGAGGCTAAAAGAGTAAAATTGACCCAAGTGTAAACACACACACACACACACACACACACACACACACACACACACACACAACACACACACACCCCTGAGAGGCCCCAGTGAAATATACAATGTGTGTAACATGGATGAATGCCCGGAACAGGACCCCAGGGCAATACTCATGTCAGTTAAATTAAAGCAACTGAAGCTGTTAAGAGTCAAGCTGCAGCTTTTATAGCAGCTTCGTGGAGGCTCCATAGAAATTCTTACAACCTAGAAAATCTATAGCTCAGGTAGAACAAAGTTGTCATTGGAAGCTGTGCCTTTGAGGTCACAAAAGACAAATGTCACCATCATCATGTAAAGCGCCGACCTGATAATTCCCACTCAAACCCCACTTGCCCCTCGATAGCTGGCGTTGGCCCAGATTACCCAGATGAATACGTGAGCCTCCCACTTGTCTGGGACGCACACGCGATGTTGTGATGAGAGGGAAAGGAAGCAGGACACTGGCCAAGGGAGGGCGTGGCCTGTTTTCCTGTGTGGTGGGTCATTTAATCCTCACTCTAACCCTTCGAGTTCTCTATTATTTCCATTATATGAAAGATGACAAAGGCTCTGAGTGAAAGAGTTTGAAGAATAAAATTTAATTTAATTCAATTGGGTAGAAGAGGAGCTCCAGAAAAGCAATGCAATTCACACAAATCTTTAATATATGCAGCTTCCACGTTCCCCACAAACCCCCCATCCCCGCCCCCCCCACCCCACATGGTTCTTCCGTGTTGACCCTACTCTCCCCCTCCCCCACCCCATCGCCCCTGCCTTAAGCGCCAGGAATGGCTGAGCCATCTCTTTCCACCCTCATTAAAACCTGCTCCCAATAAAGATTGCTGTATGTGGCTCTTTATGTTTTTTTCTCTCTCCCAGGGGAATTTTAAATTGATAACTTCTTTTGCTTCCCAAGCAAAAGGAAGGTGGGAAGGTGCTTTGAAGTAAATAGTCCTTCAGCCCTTTTGAAACCCACCAGTACCGGGCCTCTGATGGGCACAGTGGAGTACATGAGATGTTAGGAAACCCCACTCTTGGGATAGGCTACATAATTTGTAGGGCCTGGTACAAAATCAGAATGCAGGGTCCCGTGTTCAGAAATTAAGAATTTCAAGTCCACGACAGCAGAGCATAAAACCAGGCACAGGGCCCTTCTAAGCAGAGGACACTATGCAACCCCACCAGGGTTGCAGTCCCTGAAGCCAGGCCTGCCCACACTGGACTTTTCACCACCATGGCCTGGCCTGCCTAGGCCCAGAGCGGCACCGTGGGCTGTCCCTTCCTTGGAGCTGAAGGCCCACGTCCACCCCTGCCTTCCTTTCCTCTGCCTAGTGGCCTCTGCACCCACCTACTCTCCATCCTCTCCCACAATCTCGGCTACATCCAAGGAGGCGCCTTCTCTCTCCTGTACCCAAAGACAAGCGTACGGCCCTTTTCCTGTTCAGAATTTCCCTCTTAATTTCTGCGCTGAGACAGACAAAGGGCAACAAAGATAACAAATGGGGTATGGAGCTTACTCAAGTTCTCAGTGTAGGGATCCCTCGTCTCCGGCCCAGAGCTCGTGCTCAGAGGTCTCAGCTGAGATGTCCTCAGGCATGTTTTCTGAGCATGGAGCTCGCAAGACAGCCCGGTCCTGAGGGAAGGTCATCTAGAAGGCAGTGCTGCATTCTGATTATGACACGGGACCTACAGCCAGGGAAAGCTGGCTGCAGATGCTAGTTCCAGCACTTAGGACCTATCTGACTTTGGGCAAGTGACCTACGTAGCTTCCTCAAGCCTTGGTTTCCTAATTCGTGACATGCGGATAATAGCGCTCTGAGCCACGAGGAGAGCAGACCGAAGCCTGAGACTCGCTTTGAGGAGGATGTTGCTAAAACCACGGCCCCTGGCAGGCTCAGCCTCTCAAACCTCCCCATCCACGAATCTCTCCAGAATTTCCATAGCTCCCAGTGAATAAGATAAAAGGTGAAGAGCAACAAAACAGGATTTTAGGATAACTATTTAGAGGTTACCATCTGGGGCCCCCACACAGAAGGCCCCCTATATTGGACATCTGGACTGGAACTGCTACTGGGGAGCTCAAGGAGGGTCTTTAATGCAAATTTCTGAATGGAGGGTCAAATGCTGTAGCTCTACAGGCCTCCTATGGCACTAGCTGCTGCACCCTTTGGGTAAAAGCCAGTACTGGGTTTCCACAGTGAGAAAGCTACCGCGAGTCCTTCCTGTTAGGATGGAGAGCAGGGAGTTGCCACGGGTGCTGCAGGAACAGTGGCAAAGAGGACTGCTTGGTATTAGAGCCTCCCCGTAATATCCGTCTAGCCTGAGTTTCCCACCACTACCTCACAGCCCAGAGCAGAGCCTGAGACAAAGGCTTGCCTGCAGAGAGTACATTTGGTAAGTGATCCCAGGGAGCAGGCGTGCGGGACAAGAAGAATGAACGAGGAGGATGTTATCACGTTGCCAGGGGTACAGGTGACAGGTGCTCGATCCAAGACCTTCTGGGAAGACCTGTGAAATAAGTCTCAGAAAGAAAGGAGAGTCTGCCTGGAGAATGAAAGGGGGAAGCATTCTCCTAGTGACTGATTCATCTATGGACTTGGTCCGCATCCCAAGCCCAGATAGATATCAGAGAAACCTCAGGGTAGGAAGTGAGAGTTAGGAAGCTTAGGCCAAAGAGAGGCTCCCTCCAATTGCGTCTACACAAAACTCATTGAAGCCTGCTCAAACTTGTCACTACAATAGGGGCTGATGCCAGATTTGGGCCCCAAAGGATTTGCAGCCCAATCCAATCCAATGACCACCCAAGAGGGCGACTGTGAAAATGAAAAGAGAAAGAGAAAATATAAACTGACTTAGCTCTGAGCCTGGCACAGAGCAAGTGCACAAAGGATACTGGCTGTCATTGCTCTGAGTGGTGCTATTATTTGGACGCTTTCCTCCTCAAGTCTGAAGATATGACCCAGCAGTATAAGAGTTGTCTTTCCCCCTCTATTAGCTCACATCTTGGAGCATCTCCAGATCTGATGACATCTAAGACCCTGGGCTTCTCGGCAGCTCTGAAATGACCTCTGCATGTCTTTGCAAAGTGTCTCTGTGTTACTGTTCATTCCCCAGGGAAAGCCTTATTTAAAAATAATCAAAAGAGCACAAAACACATGTGTAGTTGAAGAGTGGACTTTCTTACTCTTTCTTTCCCCTCTTAAGAAGGAAGTTGATCAAACAATGGGGTAGTAATTACACAAAAATTTCTCAGGTCTAAATGCAAAATAAAATAGATAACCCCAAAAGGTATCAGGGAAATAAACGAGAAAACTGACCAGCCCAAGAGGACCAAGAAAGGCTTCCAAAACGCTGCCAGGAGACACAGTGATCGTCTCGACACAGTTAACTCTGATGTGAAGAACTCGCGATTCAATCCGAAGTCAAAGTCAATAAAACTTCAAGCACAGAGAGAGACCCGGTTTGAAGCAGATAATTTATCCTCAAAACTCTAGGGGTTACTCAGACTTCGCCTTGCTCGTTCTCCTTCCCCAGAGCAACCCTTCGCTTTTCCCTGTGGCACAGTAAAACGGCAATTAATAGCAGCATGTGGGACATGGAGTATGCTAGTTGACTGAATTTTTCTAGTTAAAGAAAGCCTAGTTCTTAACAATCCTTTCTGTCCCATGAAGTTTCCAAAACATCTGAGTCCACTTTCCAACATACAAAGAGGACAGAATACAACCTTTGTTTTGGGATCCAGTCTCATCTAGATTTTGGGCCGCTTCATGCCGAACGCTTAAGAGAAGTATAGTGAATAGGAGATGGCACTGTTTGAGACTCGGACTCATATTCAGATCACTCATATATCACTCACTAGTTAAGTTATTGAACCTGAGTCTCCCATTTTTATTATTTGTGAGATTCGGTAATACTATCTACATCAGGAGTGTTCCATAGAGGTTCCATGTGTCTGATACATATGACACACAATAAACAGCAGCATCTGGCTTTTCCTTCAGGCTCACTGTTCAGGTCTGTGAAAGAGAAGGTGCAGGAGATGGTGCTGAATTGGTGTTGATGCCAGGAGGCCCTCCAGAAGTTCCTTTACCAAAAAAACTTCAATATCTGCCTATTTTCCCCTTACTTGCTTCTTTCTCAAAACAACAACAACAACACAACAACAACAAACAAACAAACAATAAAAATAAAAACAGGACAGAAAGAACTACATTCTGCTTCTCTGGTCTCACAAATCCATGAATTTAAATGTCTTAAATGCCTCTCTGTTTACTCTGTCTAGTACACATTACATGTAAAGAAACAAGAAGTTCTTAGAGTTGTAGAACCAGAAGAAAGTTTCCAGCCTAATGAGGCTTATAAGACACCACAAAGCCCTGTCTGCTCAAATACACCCTCCACCAAACCTATCACATGACTTAAATTTTTTCTATTAAAGTTACCCCTTTGGGTTAAGGTATTCCTCCAGAGGGCTCCATTGGTCACCTGGGATTGTGGAGAGCAGTCTCTTCTTTCAAGAGATTTTCTCAACAATTGGTTTACCAGATTAACCAGTTACTATTCAGAACTTCTGGTCATCTGGTCTCTCTTTAACTGACAGTGCTTGGCATCCTCATTCATGCCCGTAGCTTGGATCATAACCTCTAACTCCAGCCCAAATAATTTCTCCGAACATCACACCAGACATTCAGTGGCCTTTGACTTCTCCATTCAGATGTCTTAAAAGCACTTCATAATAATCAGGCCTAAACTAATTCCATACCCATCTTGCTTCAAGGTTCCCTGTCTTGATGACTGGCTCCAATGACCATCCAACCATGTAAGCCAGACATCTAAGACACATCCTTTATTAATACTTCTCTGACACTTCAAAAGCACTAAGTCCTGTCAATTTTACCCACTATGAATGTTTTGAATCCATCTACCTCTGAATCTCCACTGCCCAAGAAATGGCACATTCCAGCTAGACAGTCACTGTCTAAATGGTAACCCTTCAAATCTGCTCTCCACACTGGAACCAAATTTCATTCTTATAAAAATTAGATTAATTCATGTCTCTCCTTTATTTAATTCATTTTATTCTTCCAATTATTGTTAGGATTGAGTCCAAAACCCTTCACGTGGCATATTAAGCCCTACGGAATGAGGACAACACCTGTCCCTCCGGCCACAGATCTCGTTACTTTTCCCCTCCTTTCCCACAGCCAGTCTTGCCAATTTTCAGTTTCCGCACACACACCATGCTCCTCCCACGTAGAGGCCTTTGAAAAAGCTGTTCCCATAGTTTGAAATGCTTTCCTCAATCTCATTATTTTCATGTAGATAATTCCCAATCAAGCCCCAAATTTTGACTCAAACAATACTTTCTCAGAAAGTCTTCCATGGTGCCCAAAGCTGATTGATCAGTGAGGAAGAAACTGGGGATATATTAGAATGGACTAGAGAATTTTTCAATATATACATTTCTCTCAACTCTGCTCTAATACCCATTCTCTTCTCTCTCTCTCACCACCATCATCATTATCACCAGATTCTTACTTGATACATATCCCCTAGTTGAGATGCCATTAATTATTATCATTAGCCATTTTTATAAGTAGGAGTGTGTTATAAGCCTCGGAAGTAGGAAAAAATTGAGAACTACTCTCCTAGATGACCTTTAAGATGCCTTCCAACTTCAGATCTGTAATTCTCCAATGTGCAGGTTATTATATGCTGAGACCCAGGCAGTACTCCCACAGGTACTCTCTGGAAGGGCAGGGTATTATCACCTGATAGAGGTTACCAGATAAAATACAAGATCCCAATTAAATTTAAATTTCAGATCAGGGACATTAACTTGTAGTATCTTGCACGGGATATACTTATACTAAAAAATTATTTGTCATTTATCTGATTTTCAAATTTAACTAGTATCCTATATTTTTACTTGCTAAATCTGGTAACCCTACATGGGGCAAATCTTGGCTAAATGGTAGACAGGTGACTGTCAGATTCTTCCTTCCCAAGGACTGTCCTAAGACGTAATAGTTCACACTGTATGATGTGTAGGTGGCAGATAGTCCCGAAAGATCAAGCAGTGGCCAGCATTCCCACATCAGCAATCCCTCCTTTCCTGATTCACTGACCTTTTCCTTCACTCCTGCTTCCCTGGGACTAAACTCCTCCCTAAGAAGCTTTGGCCTCACATCAGCTTTGGTCTTAGGTTTCGCTTTCTGGGGAAACTTGTCCATCGAAAGTGATTGGAAGAATAAACTATGGTTTAGTCATGTGATGGAATTCTATGTAACTACACACACACACACACACACACACACACACCAAGTTTAACTGTATTAACATGGGTAGATTTCAA
This sequence comes from Eonycteris spelaea, assembly GCA_003508835.1. NCBI lineage: Eukaryota > Metazoa > Chordata > Mammalia > Chiroptera > Pteropodidae > Eonycteris > Eonycteris spelaea. Next base: position 21,018,151 of record PUFA01000003.1, on the reverse strand, counting down.
AATTAATGTTAAGTAAAAATAACAAAGTGTAAAAGGATACTTATACCATTTTACTATTAATATCTCCTTTAATGCATGAAACAATATTGTTTATGGGAATATATATGTAGCAAACTTATGGATAAGTATAAAACAAGCCAAAGATGTTAGTTATCTCTGATGAAGGAAAGAGTAAGAAGGGACAAGGATGGGGGTCGATATAGACAGAGCTTAATTGTACCATTTTATTTCTTCAATGCAAAACTGTCTGAAACAAACATTGCAAAATATTATTATCTATTAAATATAAATGGTATCAGCTGCTTCTAGTTAAACAAAGGGCAAAGCAAATAAAAATTGATTTCGGTTGCACTATAGAAGACAAAAGAAGCTGTGACACACTAAACTTGAAGCACCCAGAGAGAGAATGTGGAATCTCCCCATTTCAAACTTTCAATTACTATCCATGAAACACCTTGTATGTAAGGCATTGAAACAGGCACTTCAGAAGAAATGACTGTATATAAAACAGTCCAGTACCGAAAAGATGGTCCTATTTACAAAAAAAGTTATATTCTAAATATTTATTTATAAGTCTGTTGGTTAGAATTCAAGCCTCAAAAAAGCTTTTCCCACAATAAAAACAATGTTATCAACTATGGTTAAGTTCTTAAGTCAGCCTTCAAAAAGCCCATTTGTTCTATAATATAAAATTATTGGATTCCAGGGTTGCAAGGGATCTTAACAAAATTGAAATTCTGCACATTTGCAATGAAAAATAGTAGAAAACAACATGTTTCAGAACTGGTGATGAAACAGCAAAGAAAAACAATAGAGCTGAATAAGAAATTGTTTTTCATTATCATGAATGCTGAAGTATGAGGAAAAGAACTAATTAAAAGCAGGTTGGAGAGCAAGGGAAGCTTGTAAAAACTCCAAGAAGTTGTGGGCATTCCAAGGGCTTTTGAGGTTGATGGTCTTATCCTTTATAATTTTTACGTTTACTTTCAAACAGAAAACTTTTATAGTAGTGTACTTGTCCACATAGGATGCATGCTGAGACTCCCCCCGCCCCCGCCACCCCCACAGTGGATGCCTGAAACCACAGTTAGTACTGAACCCTGTATATACTATTTTGTTTCCTATACATATATACCTATGATAAAGTTTAATTTAGAAATTAAACAGTAAGAGATTAATAACAATAGCTAATAATAAAATAGAATAATTATACTATATACTGTAATAAAAGTTATGTGAGTGCAATCTCTCTCAAAATACCTTTCGCACTGTACAGCAACTCCTCACTTAATGTTTTTGATAGGCCCTTAGAAATTTTGACTTTAAGAAAAACAACGTACAATAGCAGTTATTTGATAGAAACAAGAGTTAAATTACTACAGCATAGTTATGATTAACAAAACTATCACCAAACTTTGTAATAAAGACCCAAAACACTTTAACTCTTAAACATTGAAATAAATGTGAGCTACACATACATTTAAGAAAGATGAATAGAAGCAAGTCAGATAATGATTTTCTAACCCACTTATTCCAGTTCAAGGTCAAGGGTGGCCGGAGCCTCTCCCAGCACCTCAGGGCATAAGGCAGGACTCACACTAGACAGGATGCCCTTCCATCACAGGACCACTCAGACTCGCGCCCACACTCAGACTGGGCCAACCGTAGACACACCATTCACCCGACATGCACAGCTTTGGGATGAGCGAAGAAACCGAGTACTTGGAGAAAACGCACCCAGACGTGGGGAAAACGCGACACACATGTGGCTGGCTCGGAGCAAATTTTTCCTCATCAACATTATAACAAGACAACATTGACTGAAATGACATAATTTGAGGACCTGTGTACTGTACTTACCCTTCTTTTTGTGATGATATGAGGTGATAAAATGCCTAGGGGATGAGATGAAGTTAGATGAATGACGTCGGCATTGTGATGCAGCATTAGGCTACTATGAGGGTCATGCATACATTGTGATACCAGGACAATCAATCCGAAAACGCAGGAGACTACGAAGTGACTAATGGGCACAGAGTGGATGCAGCATGAGGATGCTGGGAAAAGGGCCAATTCACATCCAGGGCCGTGTGAGATTTCACCACACTGCGCAGAATGGAGTACAATTTAAAACTTACTAATTGTTTATTTCTGGTATTTTCCGGGTAATATGTTCGGACCACAGGTGACCAAAGGGAACTGAAACTACAGAAAGCAAAATCCAGCGAAGGAGGGATTACCTACTGTACTTCCCTTGATATTCCAGTTATCACTGATGATCTTACATTCACTTCTATGGCAGAATTAGGTATGTCTTAATGTCTTTCTCCCTCTCTTTACCAAAGGCAATGAAGGCAGGAGCCACATCTGCTGTGCCCAGCACGCTATGTCCCAGGTCATCACACTGACTGACACCTCATGGGCACTTAACTGTATTTGTGTAATGAATGAATGAATTTGTAGCCACAATAATAACCATCTCTGAAAAATCAAATTACAAGGAAAGAAAGCAATTTTGAAAAATAGAATATAATTGAAAAATACAAGTGATGAGACATATGAGTACCGAGGTGAGTGATGTCATTGTGCCTTGGGAAGTTCACACGAAGAAGGAGGGACCTGAGGAGAGCCCTAAACCTGTCCCTGCCCCGCTTTGTTGTGTGACACCCAGCTGGACTGTGGACGTGTCATTGCTATTACACCAAATATGACCCACTTGCCAATAATTAAATATAGGTAGCTATACTTTCAAGATCCTCTGATTTTATTTGTAAAGTTTCTCTTTTGTCCTGTGGATCTGTAATTAAGCAGAAAAAAATCTAATGTAATTAATAGGAACTTAAAGTTCTGATTCTGTAGATAGTAATGTCTCTGAGCTGCACCTTCTTCCTTTTTAAAATTGGCATAGCCTTAATAGTAAACTTCTTGGCATTCTATGCTTGATGAATTCTTACTAAAATAAATTAAAGCTCTTTCCAAAATATATATATATACACATATATATACACCTATATATAAGTACATATATATGTATCTGTGTGTGTGTGTGTGTGTGTGTGTGTGTGTGTGTGTGTGGAGAGAGAGAGAGAGAGAGAGAGAGAGAGAGAGAATAAGACCTTGACCTTATTCAACAGCTTCGAAAAGGTGCCTCATTTATCTACCAATAGAGAGGGAAAGAGAGAAATTTAAAAAAAAAAAAAACTCTCTTAGGATAACAAACAGATGAATACAAGTAGTAGTATTATCCATGTCTGTAGAATAAACACAAGCAAAGAAAGGTCAGGCAATTTAACTTGCCCAAGGTCACTATGGCAGTCAGTGACAAGGATGAGAATAGAACCCAGGTTTCCAGGTTTCTGGTCTAATGCATTTCCCTCGGGGCCATAAATTACCAGTCTGTTTAGATTCTCCAGATGTTGCCATCTCAATGTCCTTACGCCACCACACACTGCTTTCACATTTTTTATAGTGTTAGATGAAAGTCTCCCTCCTCCTGACAGCTTTATTACTCCGAGAAACCATTATCTCTGTCTAACTCAGAAAGTTATACCCAATTGTTGGTGCAGTAACCAAACAGGAGGCGAAGACATTTCTATGACTGATGAACCCTTCAGTGAAAAACAGCTGAAAACATTACCGCTTTGACATGCCCTTTTTTTTCTTCAGTCCTAAAGGTTAAGCAGTTGACAATATTTCACTAAAAGTTTTTTTTTTTTCTTAAGTCTAACAACAAGAAGACTGTGTAACTTGGAGAACTCTTCCCCAGGCTGGGAAGAGCTGTTAGCTCCCAGAAGAGAATTTTGAACAAATGGAGGAAATGTAAGAATTATTAAGATCACGGGATCGTTTGGTGGCACTTTATGCAAGTGTGGGGGTCAAATCTACAGAGTACCCAGTAGAATTAAAACTGCTTATGAGCTTGTCAGCCTGAAGGAAAAGAAAAAGAAAACATATATGAAAAATATAGGAAGAGAAAAGAAAAGATACCAAAAAATGAAGAAAGAGGAAAGTGAGGAAGACAAAAAATATAAAGGGAAGAGTAAAAGAATAAAGTATATATTAATAACTAATAGATATAGTATTCACAGCTTATAAAAGGCTTTCACATGTATCTATTAGTGTATTGTTCAAAACTCTTACGCAGGAGATAATATTACCCCGATTTGATGACTCTCATATGCCATATATCAGAATGTTAGGAGAGGGAAGGTAGACTCAAATACAGTTCCTTCTGCTGCCTCCACCAAAGGTCCAGGGAAGCTAGTACTGGGGCAAATTCAGGGGCGTGATTAAGCCTAGACTCTCACTGTGGCCCCCAGGGACTATGTGGGGACCCTCAGCTGTATAACACAGTATAAAAAAAAGCCTTTGCTCTGGAATCCAGTTCTACTTCCTCCAAGAAAAAAGATGAGAGGAGAATGGCGGAGGGGCCTGCTTCTTCAAAAATTAGTGGAGTTGTAAATGTTCTGCTCTTAGAAAGAATAGCGCATGCAGATACTGTGGAACAAAATAATGTCCAATATTAGAGAATGTGAAAATTTATCAGCATGAGTGAAGCATATGGTGAAATACGTAAAATAGAATACGATACTGGTTGAATGATAGGTCCTGGAGGTCCATATTAACCATATTATGAAGCATAAAGTTCATCTCATTGGCAATGGGGTGACTTAAAGGTTTAAATACAAGAGGAGAGGTTGCAAATAACATGATCAAATCTGTTTTGGAAAAATAACCCTGACAGGAAGAGGAGAATGCCTATGAAACAAGACGTGGGACCAAATTCAGGCGTGACAATATAAAGTAAGAGAAAAAAGACATGAAGTAGAATCAATGGAATAGAGTTCAGGGAAGGAGTTAAAGAAAATCTTGGAATTCTGGCTTCTATAATTGAGTAAATTATAAGGACTTCCTTCAAGACTAAAAAGATAATTTTTTATTCAGGGCATACTGAATTTGAAGTACCTGTGAACATAGAGGTGTATATGCCAACTAAGCTGACGGAAATACGGTTCTAGAGCCCAAGAGAAAGTTAGTGCTAATAAGACATATTTGTGGATTACTGATATATAGATAATGGTAGAATCATGACTGTAAGAGCGAACATCAGCACCCAGCCTTCAAAAGGACTCTTTCACGTAATAAGGAAACCAAAAATGTCCACTAAATAATTAGATGAATTATTGGAAACGATTTTCCGACTGGCAGCTAGACTCACCAATGTCTATTTTCAGCCCTGCGCACTGTCTGCCTGCTCTCCTACACGTTCCCAGGGTGGCACATCACTTGACATGCTTCCCAGGCTCCAGATCCTCCTGCTTTATTTCTCAGATGCTAACTAACACTTCTCTCCAGCTGCAGGATCTCCAAGGAATGATAATCCAGTGACTGTCCCCATTGTCACATAGCCCTAGGACTCTGCATGTGTGCACTCTTCTGGGATAGCACTGACCTGCCTTGGACACCCTGAAACTAAAAAAAGACAAACTCCATAGCCAAAAGGTAGAAACCCAAATGTCTGTCAGTAAACTAATAGATAAACAAAATGTGTTATATATACACAATGAAATATTATTCAGTCTTAAAAAGGAAAGAAATTCTGATGCATGCTACAAAAAAAGACAAACCTTAAGGGCATTATTCTAAGTGAAATAAGTCAATCACAAAAGACAAATACTATATAATTTCATTCATATGAGATCCTTGGAATAGTCAAATTCACAGAAACAGAAAGTAGATGGTGGTTGCCAGGAGCCAGGGGAAGGGAAATGGGGAATTATTGTTTAACGAGTACAGAGCTTCTATTTGGGAAGATGAAAAAAGTTCTGGAGATGGATGATGGCAACGGTTGGACAACATAGTGAATGTACTTAATGCCACTGAACTGTACACTTAGAAATGATTAAAATGCTAAATTTTATTATATATATTTTATCACAATTTTTTAAGTAATGACCAAAAATATTTTAAATATATCCAGCAATTATAAGAATAATTGTTTTATATTCACAAAAATACAAAGGCAATGAAAAAAGAACTATAGCTGTATATAAAGACCATAAATGTATCTCACATATATTATGTTGAGCACAAAGGGCCAGGTACAGAGTGTAAATTCAATACACTTTCATTTATATGAAGTTCAAGAACAGACAAAACTAATCTGTGATGATAGAAGTCAGAACGGGGTTACTCCAGAGGAGGTGTGTTGAATGGAAAGGATCATGAGACAGCCTGTTGAGTGCTGTAAATGTCTCGTCACGATCTGAGCGGTGCTTATACAGGTGTGTAGAGGTAAAATGTATCAAGCTGAATGCCTAAGATTTGTGCACGTTTCTCTATTAATTGTGTCTCAATATTAAAAAAGCAAGCACCCCAAAATTGTTTCAGGGTTTCCAAGCTTATTCAACAGCTAGCTGAAATCAGCTGCAGCAAAGGAATGGAAGTTCTGATAGGAGAGGAAAAGAAAGAACTTGGGTGGGAGGGTGATGGGGCATATTATTTTTTAGATGGAAGAGCAGAAAATATTGCCCTCATAGGGCTTGGGAGTAGGTAGAGAGAAAGCACAGAAAAGGCAATAAGGGGGTTACCATTTCATCTCAAACTTCAGTTCAATGAAATCCAATTAATAAATTATTACTGAGCATTTAGTGCCAAAAAACAATGCAAATTCCGGGGCAGTTTCTCAAAAGTGAACCAAATGCATCAGAATCAGGCAAGTTGATTATTTAAAATGCAGGTTCTTGGGTATTGGCCCAGATCAACTGATTTAGAAAATCAAGGGACTGGGCCAAGAAATCTTCCTTTAGACAGTCACCCCAGGTGACTCTACAAAGATGAGTAATATATTTTTGTTCTGCACTAACCTCTCTGCTTTCAGAAGGGGTGGGAGATGGAAATGAGTAAATAGATAGATAGATAGATAGATAGATAGATAGATAGATAGATAGATAGTTATAAACAGGTCATTTCCATATCATGTGGCAACTACAACAATTGAGAGATGCAGAGACTTCTGAGGAAGTTTGAGAAAATATCTGAGGGTGGAAGAACAAAGAGTAGATCAAATCAGGTGAGGTAACACCTGTCACATCGAAAGGCTGTGGAGCCATTGGCAGAGCACATTGGGGTGACAGAGAGGTTGGGAAGGTGATTGGTTTGCAAAGTGTGGGTCTCAGAAAGTAAAATGAGCATCACCTGAGAACTTGTTAGAAATGCAAATTCTTAAGCCCCAGACCTACCAAATCAGAATTTCTGGGGGTGGACTCAGCAGCCCTTGTTTCCAAACCCTCAGCCCGTGATTCTGATGCCCACTCAAGTCAGACAACCAGAACTGGCAGGGAGGTGGCAGAATGGAGCAGTTAGGGCTGTGGTGTCAGAGCCAGGCTGCCTGCCTGGGTCCAAATCCTGCCGCTTACTGGCTGGGGAGCTGAAGTGAATGGCTTAATCTCTTTGGACCTCAGTTCCTTCACCTCTATCATAATGGTACTCAACTCAGAATTATTACATATAATTAGCACACAATAAGCACTGTATAAGTGTGTTTTTATTAATAATAGTGTGGGTGAAGGGACCAGCAGGAGCGATGGCAGGCCTGTTTCACAGGTAGCTGCTGTTTGAGCATCGGGCATAAAGCCAGGTGTGATAAGAGTGATGGAGAGGTCAGCAGAGGGCAGATCATGGCATTTCGTGTAAAACACACACACACACACAAAACACTTGGGAACTTCTGCTTCCAAAGAGATGGACTTACATGTACTTTGTCCTATTCCTCCCAATAAGTACAACTGGGAAAACAAAACCAAACAAAACAAAAAACCTGGACCTTGTAAATAAGATTCTGAAAAGTGGAGGAAAAAAAGCAGACAGAGGGGCCTCAAGACCCATGGAATGACACAGTAATAAGGACAGGATTTTTACCTTCACATATCTCAGACTTGGAGCTGATATACCTGGCAACCGAGAAATGCCAACGGGCTCACGCAAAAACAGCCCCGGCAAAAGCGTGCTTTCTCTAGCCAAAGGACCGGGAAAGGGGCAGCTTAGAAAGACAAAAAAACGTTTAGATGAAAATTGCTCTAGTCCAGCCAAACCCCAAAGAAAAAACTGAGGCCCCACGCCACCCGTGCCAGCAAAGGCTGAGTGAGGAGCCCAGAGTCCACCCTGACCAGCCGTGACCACTGGGGAGGCCAGAGAGGCTGAGCGGAGATGTGAGACAGCGTTGCCAGGAGGGAACTTACTACACCCCACACACGCACAATGTCCACAGAGACATCTGGAATAGGGGGCAGAACTCCCACCCCCACCCCCCCCCACCCAGCATAAGAAGGAGCACCCACACTTCTGCCAGGGCACCCCTCCCCTCCTGCAGGATGGCAATACGTGATTTGTGAGCCTACACCCTAACTTCACAAGAGCCAACACGGAGGGAAAGGGTGCAGGCGTTCTCACTGTATTATTTCTTAATAATACAAAACTGTGTGTGCACCTACAGTCATCTCAAAATTTTTAAATTTAACTTTAAAAAAAATTAAAAAGAAAACTGAACCAAATCATAGGGCAACAAGGAAGCATGGGTTTTAAGCCAAGATTGACAACAGATCAGATTCGTACCGTCATCAACCTCTCTGCTAAGCGCAGTGTCCCGGGGGCTCGGATCCCGACGGCCTCCCGACAGCTCAGAAGCTCATCCCAGAGGAGCTTGGGGCGCGCACCCTGCAGGCTGCCCGCTCTGCAGAAAGAACCTTCCGTTTGGCATCATCAGAATTCAGTGGAGTCCAGAGGACTGTTTGAAGTTTCTGGGTCGCTGGGGTGATGAACCTAACGCCCTGTGAGAAGACTTAAGGGAGCCGACGGGGAGGGTAGTGGACGACATTACTTATGGAGAGCAAGGGTTGATTTGAGAGGCTCCTGTTTCTGACAAAGACGTTTGTGAACCTTCTCTGTTAACCCCAGCAAGATCCGGAAATCTGAGAGGGGAAACGTGCATCGGTATGATGGGTGACCAGAAGAGGCTGCGGGACACTTTCCCAACAAGAAAGATTTTTGAAAATGAAAACCATAAGACGCTTCCCAAGCAGTTTGTTCCCATTTGTGCAGCTCTGGTTCCATCATTTCAAGCCCTACCCCGGGGCGGGATGGACCTGCCCTGGCCAGCAACCGGGGCTGAAGGGAGGAGGGGGAAAAGAGAGCAGCTGGTAATTAATAATCACTGTGGAAATCCTGCAGTAAAAACAACTGCTACTTGATGAGGAGCATAGAAAGGAAAATAAGTCAGAGAGTGAGCTCAAACAGGAGGGAGAGCTCAGGACAGGCTGGAGAAGTCAGGGCAGGACTCCAGGAGGAGGCGGGACTTGTGCCGAGTCCTAAGAGCAGAGAGTCCTGAGAGCAGAAGTCTCCAGAAAGAGCCCAGCCTGCAGGGCCTTAGAGAGGAAGGGAGAAAGGGACCTGGGTGGGATAGGAATTCACTGTTAGGTAAGTGTGTTGAACATAGTGCCATTGTGAAATTCCAGCTCATCAGCTCAATCAACAAAAACATGAAGCTAACAAGGAAAGAGGTGCAAGATGAACCTCTGAGGTGATCTGTTTTGTGCAAGATAGATAGATAGATATACTGCTGTGTGCCCACTGATCACTTCATTTCAACGAATTACCTTAGTGAATACAAATACATCCTCTTATAGTTGAGATGTCAGAAGTCTTCAAATCAAGGTGTCAACAGGACTACATTCCTTCTGGAGGCTCTAGGGGAGAATCTGTGTCCTTCCCTTTCCTAGTTTCCAGAGGCCTCCCGTATTCCTTGGCTAATGACTGTCTTCCATCTTTAAAGCCAGCAGCATAGCATCCTTCAATCTCTGTCTCTGCATCCATCCTCATAGCCCCTTTTCTGAGTCTGACCCCCTGCCTCTTATAAAGACCCTCTGATGACATTAGTCCTACCCATCTCAAGATAATCCAAGATAATTTACCCATCTCAAGATCCTTAACCAATCATATTTGCAAAGTCCCTTTTGCCATGCAAGGTAACATAATAAGAGCTGAAGATTAGGACATGGACATCTCTGGGAGCCATTACTCAGCCTACAACAAGGCTCTTGCTACAACTCATAATCATTTGTTTGTTCAATTTTTATTGTATGTATCACACACCAGAATGCAGGTTCCATGGGTGAAAGAATTATATGACTGTATTATGATGCTGAGTGCATAGCAAAAAGTCATTAAATATTTAATGAATTAATAATGAATAAAGGAATGGCAGGATATGTGAAGATAGAAGGCATGGCCAAGATATCTTCTTAGGACATGGCTATTCTGTCTATGCCAGACTTCACTAAAAAATGGTAGCGAGCAAGCTAACCTTGCTTGAGACGTCTTCCTTTTACTGCTAGAGCATATATATCAACCCTAGAGAAGGACTCTGTAACTAGCCAAGTTGGGTACCAATCCGTATGGACCAATCCTTATGGCTGTGAAGATAAGGTGATGTGATTATCAGAACCATCAGAACCATCAGAGCCTAGGAATGATTACCATGCCTTAGGCATTGTTCTAAGTAGTTTACATATATTGACTCATTTAATCCCCATTTGGGATAACTAAAGCAGAAAGATGCTCAACTCCTGCAATACAGATTCCTGACAAGTCTCTACCCATGAGAGTAGATCCTCAAGCCAAAAGAAATATATTTATTGACCTGCACTAAATGCTATATTTGCATCCATCTCATTTAATCTTCACAACAACTACAAGACAAGCATTAATGTACTTCTCCCCTTGGCTAATAATCAATAACTTTTAAAAGAAGATGTGATAGAGAAAGAGCGCCACACATTATTTATTGTTTCTCCCATCAAGAAGTGGGAGATATTTCCCTTACCCTTGAATGTGGGCTGACCCCATGACTTATTCTGACCAATCAAAGGTGACAGAAGTTACGCACGGCCAGTTCTAGGCTAAGGCCTTATCCTAGTGGCTTCTCTATTTGCGTTCTGGGAACCCAGCTCCCATGCTGCAAGGAAGTCCAAACTATCCTGCTGGACGGAAGGATTACATGGAAAAGCCTTGGAGCACAAGGCATGAGAGAAAGAGCGAGTAAGAGAAAGAGAGAGGAGAGAGGGAAAGTACATGAGCTTGAGCAATGAGCCGTGGAGAGGGGCAATCCAGCAGACAAATAGCACCCAGGCCCCAGACACGTGAGAGAGGCCTTCTTAAATCTTCTAGCCGGCCAGCCCACCAACTGAATGCAAAAACATGAGAGACCTCGAAGGAGACCAGCAGAACTTTTAGTCAATGCTCAAACTCAAGAGAAATATTAAATTGTCGTTTCAAGGCGCCAAGTTTTGGGGTGCTTTGTTACACAGAAGTATACATATGTGAAACAAGGATAATGAACTCTTTCTCATCTCCTCTCTGTTACACAGGTGCTTTGACCCAGAGAAAGTAGTAGATCTTAGTTACTTAGTATAGGTGAAGGATATAATATAAGCTTTATAATATGTAAAGGAAAATGTTCTCCCACAGAGTACAGAGAATTTAGCCTGGAGTCAAGTAACACTGACTTTAGGTCTTGCCTGTGCATGCAAACTAGACAGACAGCAGCAAAGATGAGTAGACAGATGTGGCCGCTCAACCAGCAGAGCAGACTGACATGTGATCAGTTTGGCTGCTGCATTCAAAATCCATCACAGAGGAAGAAGAAAGAGCTGGTTTCTCTTGCTATAGTATCAACAACCAGTCATCTGCATCCTTCTATTCCATAAGGACCTTGGGGATCTGGCATCTTTGGTCCCACATGATTCTGGGTGACAGACAATGACCTAACAGTTACCCACACACAGTAGAAAGTGGCACCATTTAGGGCCCACCTTGGTACTTCCACCTTCTGGAATTGTTTTCAACATCTCAAACCCCTAAATTGAGATCCTTTGGTCTGCTCTAACCTGCATTCCACGTGTGAGTTTCTCTGACTCCTACATTTTTGCATCCTGTTCTAGTCTCATCTATCTGACCTTTCAGATTTAACAAGAATGTTCAGGCCTCTGTTTCAGGCCTGCTTCGGGGATGATCCTTTGTCAAGCCTACAGCTACCCATGCCCTTGTACCAATCAGTTATTTAATAAACACCTCTGAGCCCCTACAAATTACACCAAAAATAAAAGAGCATTAGACTTGACCCCTGACCTGTCACCAGAAGCTTCCCAATTGAAAAAGTACTATTTTCCATCTCTCTCAAAAGAGATTTGAGTTCCACCTAACAGATACTCTGGTAAATAGAAAGTTATATCCCATTAACAGACGCCGAATTTGCAATGACTCAGAAAACCATAAAATACCCCTGACACTAAAATTATTCTGTACAGAAGTCAATCATTTTTTGAGAATTCATGAGACCCTTCAGGATCTTGCAAAGCCTCTGGAATCATTATATCAGTTATCATTCTGCTTGCAAATCAGAGAAACGCCAATTAGCAGAGACTTCCTATTGACAGAAAGCCAGCTATGCAGACTCTCACCTGGGGGACAGAAAGACATTAACAAAATAGAGAAAGTGAGAAGGCAGGTAATTAGTGCATCTGGGCCAAAGGAGCAAGCAGCCATTGAAAGTAGGAAGTAGGGGAGAAAGCATACATTTTTTATAATGCAAATTTGAATTTTCCAGTCCCCAACCTTGGAAAGAGGCAGCGGTGAAGAGTGGTTGGTGTTCCCATCAGACCCTTCTTTCAGACTCAGAACCGGGGTTGGGCTGAGGGAATCAGTCCCTCACTTTCTTCCTCTGGAACAATAGTTACTGGTTGTTAGGTGAAATCTTTTTCACATCCTTAAAAGGGAGCTGGGAAAGGTAATTAACCCAAAGAGAGTCATGCTTCAATGTTAGAAACGAAGAAGCCACTCCAAAGAGATGTTTATACATCACAATGCAACCAGAACCATCACACAGAGTTGTTAATGGCACCCAACTGAGTTCTGGAAATATGTTTCAGAGAAATGTCCAAAAAACAGAGGGAGGAATTAGTCTTCCCACAGAATTATTCAAGACCTCTAATTTGTTGAGAAAGGAATTACTGGCTCAAGACTTTGCAAGGCTGCAGTAATTAAACTAACAAATTAGAAGCACATTTATCTGATAAAAGGTATTCATCACCCAGACAGTGACTGCCATATTCCACTTGCTCAGCATTCACAATTCTTCCCCATGGGGCACCTATTTGCTCTACACTGTGGGAACAGTTTGCTTAGAAAGGATTTCACCTGCAACACTCTTCACTAGGGTCCTGTGAATGACAAGCCCTGATTGACAGCCAAATAAAAGGCTTCAGGTTGCAGTGAAGACAGGAAGGAGGTCCTACCTATTTTAATGCCTGCAACAGCAGGAAATTAAATCTCCTCTATGCAAAACTCTGTGGCCAGCATAAGATATGAGAAATATCTAAGTGTGGTTATAAACGAGAAAGGTCAAAGACTTATTTTTCTTCTTCACCTTTATGCAGTTTATTGGGAAACTGGCATATCATTACTCAAAAAGATAGAAATGAGACCATTACAGTTTCTTTTACTTTGTGGGCTGAGTCAAACTTTGCATTTCAGAGCAGTTCCTCGTGGCAGGGGTGAAGGCATTTATGCTGCCAAACTTACCCAGGGGTAGGAATAAAAAATGATTAAGTCTGGGCACCCTGTCTACATTCCTAGTTAATGATTTGCATGTTATTGAATGATGTCCACAGTGTCACCGGGAAACCTGACAGGCTCTCTTGCTAGTCTATCATTCCAATCACTAAGAAAATATTAAATAAGAGCTTCTACTTAATGTGTCCTTTGGGTTGACCGGAGTATTGAAAAACTTCTTTTTAGGTGCAAACCTCCTGTTGTTGGTTCCTTGATTCATGGCAGGGTATTCTGGGGTCTGACCTCTTTGGGACTAAGAACGGGGACCAGAATCCATTGCCCAGCACTGTAATGGTCGGCATTTGCCTACTCGGTTTTTGTTAACCTGATTTATCTTAACTCTGAGCTTCAACCAAGACTCCCAGTTCCTCCACCTTAGCTTTCCTGCCCTGGGACTGCAGCCATTCCCGCCGGCGCTGCACATGGGCGCCCACTCTCACGCGGATACCTTCAGGTGGTTAGTCGGTGTTATAAGCTGAATTGTGTCCCCCAAATTCACATGTTGAAGTCCTAATCCCTAATACCTAAGAACACGATTATATTAAGAAAATAGGGTCATGAAAGAGGCAAAATGAGGTCATTATGATGGGCCCTAATCCAATACAGCTAGTGTCTTTATAAGAAGAGGAGATTAGGACACAGACGTGCACAGATGAGCCTTGTGAGGACACCATCAGAAGCCAGCCATCTACAAGCCAAGGAGACACTAACCCTGCCAACATTTTGATCTTGGACTTCCAGGCTCCAGAACTGTGAGAAAATAAATGTCTGTTGTTTCAACCACCCAATATGTGGTACTTTGTTATGGCAGCCAGAGCAAACTGATAAAGTTGGTTTTTCCTTCAACATACCTGGATGAGTTTACCTTCACTGAACTATACGCTGGAAAAGTCATTCCTGGCTCCTGGCTCTAAAGGGCAGGCAGATTAAATCAAAGTGGCCTGGAGGAGACAAGCACGACAGTGATACTCTGAAGGGATAAGGAAACTGCATCTTTAGTTTCTTCTCTGTGCCAGCCCCTGCGGGGCTGCGGGACGGGTTACTGGAGAGTCAGCGAGACTCAGAGAAGTGACCTGATTTGGACCCCTCAACTGAGTACCACAAACTATACACAAGAGCTAAAGGACTAAGATAATTTTTTTGCTAATTGGTTGTTTAAAAAACTTATATTATTCATCGATATATACAATGACACGATTATAAAAATATTCTCATGAGACTTCCCATCAAGACGGCTGAGTAGGTAAACACTGCTCGCCCCCTCTCCCGACCACATCAAAGTTACAACTACACTGCAGAACGGCCGTCACTGGGAGTCTCCTGAGGTCTGGCCGGACAGAAAGTCCTACAGCTGCAGGCATACTGGGGGGGCCGTCTCGAGACTGGTCCCACAATCGAGAGGAGTATCTCGGCTGCGGAGGTCCCCCCAGAGGAGCAAGAGGACCCAGCCCCACACCAGGCTCCCCAGCCCAGGGTTCCAGTGACAGGAAGAGAAGTCCCCACGACCTCTGGCTGTGAAAACCAGCGGAGGTAGCTGAGACGGAGGGCTGCGGAAGTCACAGACTCTTAAAGGGCCCCACGTGGACTTACTCAGTGATGGACTCGCTTGCTCTGAGCTCCAGCGCTGGAGCAGCAGATTGAAAGTCACCTGGGACATACCGGGGAGGAACCGTGAGTTGTCTGGCTTCAGGGTGAGAGCCGGAGGGGTGGCTTTCTTCCAGATAGAAGTGCTGGCAGAGGCCACTGTTCCTTTGTTGAGCCCTTTCCCACTCCTGGCCTGCAAACAAAGGCAGTCATCATATCTGAGCCTCCATCAACCTGGCTAACACGGTCACCCTGCCCTCGTGATTCCCTGAGACCCCGCCCCTCCCAACTTGTGAGCCCACCCAAGCTACCTCCAGTGTCTCTTCCATACAAACAACCTGCTGTGGACTTTCCTAAAATCTCACAAAACCCAAACAAGCAGCATCTGGCCTCAGTGTGCCCCACACCTCTTGCTGAGCAGCCTCAAGCCAGACACCAGTGGCAGCCTGCCTTGGTTTGCGGCTTGGCCTCTCGAGGCTCCTCTAAGCTCAGCTCAGGTGGCAGCCATCTGCAAATTCCTTGGTGATTCTTGCCAGGTGGCTATGGGCAGGGCACAGGCTAAATTTGACCTGCAGTGGGGTCCCTCCCAGGAGGCCCTGGTGCCCAGCACACCAGCATGCCTTGGCCAGTTTTGACCTGAGCTGGAGCACCACCCAGGGATGCATTCGAGGATCACACAACCAAAGGGCAGACCAGGCAAGCACTAGGGCCCTGCTCAAGCGAATCCTGCTCTGCAGAGTCAGCCCCTCACTAGCCAGTCCTCACAACCAATCCCCTACCCACCACCACTGACATGCAAACAGCAACCAAGGCTCAACGACAACAGGAGGGCCCACACAACCAATACAAGGGACATACCTGGAGCACCCAGCTCAGGTGACCAGGGAAGACTGTGCCACTGGGCCCCACAGGACACCTACTACATAAGGCCACTCTTCTAAGACCAGAAGACTTAGAAGCCCTTCCTGATACATAGAAACAGACACAGGGCAGCAACTGAAGTGTAAAGACAAAAAGCATGTCCCACATGAAAGGACAGACGAAGCTCCAGAAAAAGATCTAAACAAAATGGAGATAAGCAATCTGCCGGTGCAGAGTTCGAAACATCCATTAAAAGGATGCTCAGTGAGCTCAATGAGGATGCCAACAAAGAGATTTAAAAAAAAAACAAAAACAAAAACAAAACAAACATATAAATGGAGATAGAAAATGTAAAAAAGAGCCAATCAGATATGAATACAATAACTGAAATGAATAATACATTAGAGGAAATCATCAGTACATTACATGAAGCAGAGGACCAAGTCAGTGACTCAGAAGATTAAGCACCAGAAAACACCCAATCAGAACAGCAACAAGTAAAAAGATTCTAAAAAAAAAAAAAAATGAGAATAGTTTAAGGGGCGTCTGGGACAACACCAAGCATATCAACATTCACATCACAGGGATACCAGAAGGAGAGAGAGAGCAAGGAACTGAACGCCTATTTCAAGAAATAATGACTGAAATTTTCTAAAACCTGGCAAGGGAAATAGAGATACAAGCCCAGGAGGCTCAGAGAGTCCCAAACAAGATGAACCCAAAGAGGCCCACACCAAGACATAACATAATTAAAATGCCAAAGCTTAAAGACAAAGAGAGAATCCAAGAAAAAAAAACAATTAGTTAACTACAAGGGAGCTCGCATAAAACTGTCCGTTGATTTCTCAACAGAAACTTTGCAGGACAGAAGGGATTGGTATGAAATAGTCAAAATGATGAAAACCAAGGACCTACAACCAAGGTTACTTTACTCAGTAAAGCTATCGTTAAGAATCAAAGGACAAATAAAGAGCTTCCCAGGCAAGAGAAAGTTAAAGGAGGTCATGAACAGTAAACCCATATTACAAATATTGTAGAGGGACTTCTTTAAGAAGAAGGAAAAAATAAGATAAAAAATATGAGTAATTACATGGCAATACCACCTATCTATCAACAACTACTCTAAATGTTAACAGTTAAATGTTCCACTCAAAAGGAAAGAGTGGCTGAATGGATAAGAAAACAAGACCCTTATAGTTACTGCCTACAAGAGACTTACTTCAGATTCAAAGATGCATGCAGACTAAAAGTGATGGAAAAAGATATTTCCTGAAAATGGAAACAAACAAACGAACAAAAAGGTGAAGTAGCAAAAATTATACCAGACAAAATAAACTTTAAAACAAAGTTTATAACAAGAGATAAAGAAGGACCCGGTAATCCCACGTCTGGGTATTTACCCAAACAAACTGAAAATACACGTCAAAGGCAAATGTACATCCATTTGTTCACCACAGCATTATTTACAATAGTCAAGATATGGAGGCAACTTTGGTGTCCATCAGTGGATGAATAGAGAAAAAGCGATGGTATGTATATGTGCAATGGAATATTATTCAGCCATAAAAAAGAATGGAGTCTTGTCGTTTGCAACAACATGGAGGGACCCAGAGGTTATTGTGCTGAGTGGGGTTAAGTTAGACAGAGAAAGACAAATGCCATATGATTTAACTCACATGTGGAATCTAAAGAACAAAATAAACAAAATACAAATAAACTCATAGATACAGAGAACATGTTGAGGGGTATCAAATGGGAAGTGAGTTGGGAGGGTGAAAAAAGGGAAGGGATTAAGTATAAATTAGTAGTTGCAAAATAGTCATGGGGATGTAAAGTATAGCATAAAGAACATAGACAATAATATTGGGGAAAAAACACTCAGCCTTTTGGGCTGAAACCCAGTCATAAGTGTCAATAACTCCTTTCCTCAAAGTAATTTTATTTTAGGAGGCTGTTATTCATTTCTACCTCCACCACTGGTTTCCTCTCCACCTCCTCAACTATCAACTCTGCATGCCAAGGTGCGAGGCAGCATCTGCTAAGCCGCTCACAAAAACTGAGGGTCTTGTTATACCTTTACCTCAGAACACCTTCAAAACAGAGCAGGGCCCTCACAATCTGCATTTAGCTCTATCTGTACTGAGAGCAGCTGTCAGCTTATTGGACTAAAGAAAAAATAAAAGCTAATCTTCAAGAGCCCACCAATCTCCACCTCATATTTGTAATGTCTTCCCTGATCACCTTTCAAGATGTAGCCACAAAGAGTCAGATACTCCATCTGACTCTTGCGTTTGCTTCAAAGATCATGTTTCGGGCTAAATTATGACCC
The DNA here is from genome assembly GCA_003508835.1 of Eonycteris spelaea. Classification (NCBI taxonomy): domain Eukaryota; kingdom Metazoa; phylum Chordata; class Mammalia; order Chiroptera; family Pteropodidae; genus Eonycteris; species Eonycteris spelaea. The sequence continues at coordinate 20,999,712 of PUFA01000003.1, read as the reverse complement.
CTCAAAAACTAATATGTTTAAGTTCTAATCTCAATATTTTAGAATGTGACCATATTTTGAGGCAAAGTCTTTACAGAGATGATTATGTTAACAGGAGGTCCTTAGTGTGGGCCCTAATCCAATGACTAGTGTCCTTATAAGAAGTCTAGACACAAATGTACACAGAGAGAAGACAATATGAAGACAAGGGAGAAGATGGTCATCTGCAAGCCAAGGAAAGAGGCCTTGGGAGAAACCAATAGCCAACTCCTTAATCGTGGATTTCTGGCCTCCAGAATCATGAGAAAAAAAAGTTTCTGTTGTTTAAGCCACCCAGGCTACGGCACCTTGTTACTGCAGCCCTAGCAAACTCATAATATACAGTAAATTGGTTTTCTCTATTAGGGAGTAAACTCCTTGAGTACTGGGTCTTATTCATCTTTGTAACTTACAGGGCCTTGCACAGTCCCTGGCCTGTTATGAGTGCTCCTAGAATGTTTCTCGAAGAAAAGAGGAAAGGATTGGCTGCGGGGGGCAGGCTTGATCCCTGGAAAATTGCCAATTCACAGTCTGTCTTCTGAGTTTTGTAAGCTGTGTTCCACTCGCACCTATTGACTGTGTTATTCTTCCTCTTCCCCGGCTTTTAACCACGCTTACATAAATTACGAGTGAGTCGGAACATGTGTAGGGCTTACTGTGGGCAGAGAACTGTGGTAAGAAGTACAGGGGACAGTTACAGCGAGTTCTAGCAGTGTCGTCCAGTAAAAATACAAAGTGTGCCATATACGATTTAAAATTTTCTGGTAGCCACGTTAAAAGAATTTAAGAGAAATAAATGAAATCGATGTTTTATATTTTTATTTAACCCAATATATCCAAAATATCATCAGTTCAACATGTGATCAATATTTTTAAATATTAATGACATTTTACATTCTTCCTTTTCCGTAAAGTCTTCAAAATCCAGTATGTATTTTTCACTTACAGTAAGTTCTGTACTAAAATCTGACTAGACACATTTCGAGTACTGATTACCCACACATGGCTCGTGGCCACTGCACGGAACAGTGCTAACGACACCGACTTTAGAATCAGGTGGGCATGGATTTGCATCCTGACCCATCATGGATGAATTTACCTTCTCTGTGCCTCAGTTTCTGCATTTCTTAAATGGAAACTAATACTTCCAAGGACTGATGTGGGGATCTAATGCAGTAATCTAAGTAAAGCCCTAAGCACAACATTGGACACAGCAGCATCCCAGTCACCATGTGCCAGGGTCTACGCTGCGTCATGTACATGATTAACACTCAGTAAACTGCAGTGGTTATTATTCTCAATGATTAGTGCTAAAGTTACAAGACCTGAAGCAATTTCTCCATCAGATGTCAAATGAAAGACCTTCCTCTAGCTGGGATTGTTTCGCCCTAGAATATGGGAATAATGAATGAATCTGCACCTAAAAATAAAAATGGCCTCCCTATTTAGCATGATATCTCCAAATATTCATATTAACTTGAAAGTCTTCAGCTTATAACACTAGACCACAGCAATAAAGACAAACGTTATAGCCTCTCTTCTTTGCATGCACTTTCTCATTAGTTCACTTCAATACACCCCTAGGCAGAGAAATTGTTCTAGCCATTCAAATCCCTGACTGAGTCCTATGGTGCTCGTGTGTGTGTGTGTGTGTGTGTGTGTGTGTGTGTGTGTGTGAGAGAGAGAGAGAGAGAGAGAGAGAAGGAAAGAGAGCAAGAAAGTGCTTCTCCAAAATCCAGTCAGCTACTATTTCTAAATTATTTCTAAAGAGACACATCTTTTTTTGTGAGGTCTCATAACTCATCCTCACATAACACAGGTGATAAATGCAAGCAGGTAGCTCCCTGTTAAAATATGGGTAATAGATATATTACTGTATTTACAATATATTTTTGTTTTGGCATGTGCTGAGCTCTCCTTTACCTTATGATAATAAATTATATAATCTCAACCATAAAATAACATTAAATAACAGAACACAAATAAATTGTAATGATATTCTGTGCTTCTTAACTACTTTCGATTTTAGATCTCAAAGCTCTTTACACATATTAATTAGCTCTAGTACTACATGAGATTAGTGTTTTCCATCTTTATTGAGGTATACTTGAAAAGTAAAAATGGTATATATTAAAGGTATATGACATGATGCTTTGATATATGGATACACTGTGAAATGATTACTACAATCAAGCTAATTAACATATCTACCATTTCACAAAGTTACGATTTTTTTTTGCAGTGAAAATATGTAAGATCTACTCTCTTAGCAAATTTCAAATGCATAATATGGTATTTTAACTACAGTCATCATGCTGTACATTACATCTCCAGAATTTATTCATTCCATATAACTGACCCTTTATATCATTTAACAAACATCTCCCCATTTCCCGTACCCCCCAGCCTTTGGCAACCACCACTCTACTCTCTGCTTCTGTGAGTCTGACTATTTTAGATTCCAAATATAAGTGAGCTCATGCAGTATTTGTCTGTCTGTGTCTGGCTTATTTAACTTGGCATAACGACCTCCAGGTTCATCTATGTTGTCTCAAATGGCAATATGACTTTCTTCTTTAAGGCTGAATGATACACCTCTATGTGTGTGTGTGTGTGTGTGTGTGTGTGTGTGTGTGTGTGTGTGTGTGTGTGTGTGCAATATGCCAGTTTTTAAAAATCTATTCATCTGTTGAAGGACACTTAGTTTATTTCCATATATTGGCAATTACACCTTAAAGTTAATATGAGTCTCTTGTAAATACCGTTGTATTTGTTATTTTTTGTCTATTCAGTCACTCAATGTCTTTTGATTGAAGAATTTAGTCCATTTACATTTAAAGTAATTATTTGTTACTTTTAAGGTAAGGATGTACTTTTCCCATTTTGTTCATGGCTTTCTGACTGTTTTGTAGTTCCTTTGTTCCTTTCTTCTCTTGCTGTTCCTTGGTGACTTGATTTTTTTCTAGTGATGTGCCCCGATTCCTCTGTATATTTTGTGTATCTTCCAGAGGTTTTTTCCTTCTGATTACATGAGGCTTACATAAAACATCTTACAACAGTCTATTTTAAGCTGATAACAACTATAATTGCATACAAAAGTTCTATATTTTTCTAATCCTTCCCCAATTTTCTGTTATTGATGTCACAATTTACATCTTTTTATATTATGTATCCATTAGCAGTATTGTAGCTATAACTAATTTTAATATTTCTGTCTTTTAACGTTTATATTGAAGTTAAAAGTGATTTACTTACTACCACTACAATATTAGATTATCTTGAATTTGACTATATACTTACCTTTATCAGTTGAGTTTTATGCTTTCATATATTTCCATGTTACTAATTAGTGTCCTCTCATTTCAACTTGAAGAACTCCCTTTAACATCTAGGGCAGGTCTAGTGGTGATAAACTCCCTCAATATTTTGTTAATTAAAAAAAATCTAAAGTAAATAATATAAAATATTAAATAAACCTATTAAATTAACCAAGCATGTGTCTCCAGGCATTTGTCATATTATTCTTTAAATGTTTGATAGGTGTGAAATAATTTTTTAAGAAACTATGAATCAGACAACATTTGAGGATACCTCATACCTTAAGAAGTAGTGTTTGTGGAGTGGAAAGTCATAACAAATAATTGTATGTGATTAGGATTTGGGTGGTAGATAGCATATCACTGCTAAAATAGCTAGTTATTTACAGGAAGAACATACAAATTTATCATAAAAGAGCACTTGGTTTTGTGGTTAGGACACTCACTGCCTAGAATCATATATGCTATGATCTCGGGTAAGCCATCTAACCTTTTCATCTCTCACATTTCTCTGTGAAGAAAAAATAAAATGGCGATATCAATAGTGTCTGTGACACTGTCAAGAGGATTAAATGGCATAATCCATGTAGAGTCTGGGTCTGCCCACCACAACCTTACCTACCCCTAGGGGGAAATGTGGCAATGTCTAGAGATAATTTTAGTTGATGCAAATTTGGGGATGGGGTGCTACTGGCATTTAGTAAGTGGGACCAGGGATGCTGCCGAACATCCTATAATGCACAGACAGCCTCCTGGAATTAAGAATTATTCAGTCCCAAGTGTCAATAGTGCTGAAGTGGAGAAATCCTAACGTAGAACACTAACACAATGCCTGTTGTGTGCACTATGCTCTACGCTGTTAGCTGCCATACTATCATCATTACTGTTGTAACACCAAAAGAGACCTGAGCACATTGGTACCTGGATGTTTCTTCTTTCACTTAAATTGATTAACAGATGTTTAAGTTGGCCCAACATGGTCTGTAATGCAGTGGGGTGACTAACTCTTCCAGGCATGCCTTTAGAATGTAAGAGGTGATATCTCTTCTCCTTTACTTACAGCTCTGAGCTACAATTTCCTTCCCCTCTGCCGTCACTTCTTATTTCCACTTTGTAGCTGCATTAATTAACTCTGGAAAGGGTTTTGGATGCCTATTAATAGAAAGGACTTTCGCTTTCAAAGATAAAGCTATATTACTATCAAGCCCTACCATGCAGTATAGGAAAACAGCCTTTAAAAAGAGCAGCTCTGGGCAAACAGCAGCAAATTATTCATTGTTAATTTTGGGCTGCCTTTAAAAAGAAAACAAAAAAAAAAAAAAAGCAAAGACAAGATAAACAGTACTCAGATAAGTTTGGTACCCACTAGCAGAACGTGACCTTTAAGCTGTGGAGCTAGTATACAGTAAGTCACTCAACTACCATATTGAAATGGTGTATGACTATGAGTACCTAATCAATTTGCCCTATTTTCTAATAAAGAGATGCCCTTCTCTATAAAATAACAGCAAACCTTATAGGCAAAGTTGCCATCTTCTCAAAGAAAAGAATAAAGCATTTTGGATTATAAATAAAAGCGAAGACCAATATTTCCAATATTTCCACCTCTTGCTGTCTACCTTCTTTTCTGACAAACCAACAATAAAAAGCAGCCCACAGGGCTTCTACCTATGAATTTGGGTTAGATAATTTTCCACTAAGAAGGATTAACATATCCTGAGTTGTAAATAAAAGTCATGCAATCAACTGAGTGTCCGCAACACTTTTAATTCTGAAACAAATGGCTTTTCTACAGTGAGCAATCCATATGTTTCTAAATTTTTTGTCTCTAGAGCTGGATGTTAGCAGCAGGTCCCTAGAAAGAGGCCAGTTTCACTCAAAATCACTAGGAGGAAAGAATTTCCTGAATGCATCTGTATTTTTTCCCCCAGGGGAGAGGTCTGACATACCTAGAAAGAGAAATCAGAAATTCAACCCCTAAGTAGTAAAATATGAAAAGAGGATAGGGGAGGTATCTGGATGGAGATAATACTAATGAACCAGGTGGGAAATTTATCTCTTTAATTACAAGGTCTACATGCGTGCTTTCCCATCAGGGTTGAAGAGAACCTGGTGACCACAGGATATTCCCTCAGAATTCATAGTGGAAGGAATAAACAGATGTGGGGTTTTCTCTGTTTCTGGAACAAGAGCAGAACTTCACCCCACACAGAGAGTACAGTGATTGTTTGATAACTTTGTCCCTCTCTTCCTCCCATAAATATTCTCAGGCCTCCTCTCTTATGTCCCAATTGATCCCTCCTTCCCAGTTTCTGTAACTACCTCAGCTGAGGCAGCTGAGCTCCACCTCTCCCCACCTCCAGCACAGTATTCTAATTGATTGAATTGGAATCTGATGATATTTGGCTTAGCAGCTGCTTATATACCAACCACTATTATTCTGATTATTTCTTATCAGCAAAACGTGTCTTCCCACACATTTCCAGGTTAAGGACTATCTCTAAACTTTTTTCTTTTTATTCTCTCGAGCAGAGTACTAGCTAAAGCACTGAATAAATATTTGATTAGCTGGATTGAATTAAATAAATCAGGGGTCGCATGGCCTGGATTTGTCCATCTTTTACTTATACTTGGCATAGAGGTGAGCATGAGTGTGCACAGATATGATTTTGGGGGACAAAGAAGGAGATATAGACAATTTTCCAACTGGTGCCACAAACCCAGAAACTGTCAGATTTGCATACTAAGAATCTCTGCCATTAGGCCCCTCTTCCGGAAATGAGGAGATAATGACTAGACTCAAAAGCCATGTAAACCACCTAAGTACCATTAACATATGATTGGACAAAGAAGATGTAGTATATCTACGCAATGAAATACTACTCAGACATTTTTTTAAAGAGGAAATTACCTTTTGCTATGACGTGGATGGATCTTGAGAGTATTATACTAAGTGAAGTCAAACAGGTGGAAAAGGACAAAAGTCATACGATTTTACTCATATATGGACTACAAAACAAAAAGTTAGAAAGAACTAACAAAACAAACAAAAAAAAACCTCACAGATACAGACAACAGAATGGTGGTTACCAAGGGGGAAGGAGAGTGGAAAGAGAGCAAAGTGGGTCAAGGGAGCCAAATATATGGCGATGGAAGAAAACTAGACTTCAGGTGGTAAGCACATCGTAGAGTGTACAGATGTCAAATTACAATATCATATAACTGGAATTTATATAATGTTATTAACCAATGTTACCCAAATACACTTAATATTTTAAAGGGGGGGGTCAAAGGAGAGTGTTGGGGCCCAAGAGAAGGAAGAAGAGAATTACAGCACATTGCTCCCCTTCTTCATCTCTTTCTTCAGTTCCAGCCTGTCGGGCATTTTCTTTTCTGTAATAGACACAATAATGGCCCCCAAAGATACCACTATCCTTATTCCTAGAATCTATAAATATGTGATGCTACGTGGTAAAAGGAAATTAAGGTTTCAGATGGAATTGAGGTTGCTTTTCAGCTGACTTTAAAATAAGATTATCCTGGATTATCTGAATGGACCCAACATAGCTACAGGGTCCTTGAAAGTAGATGAGGCAGGCAGGAGAGAATAAAAATCAAAGATTTGAAGATGCTGCACTGCTGGCTCTGAAGATGGAACAAGAGGTCACAAGCCGTGGAACAGGAGTGGCATTTAGAGATTGGAAAAGGTAAGGATACAGATGATCCCCTAGAGCTTCCAAGAGGAACAGAGCCTGCCTACATCTTGATTTTAGCCTAATTAGACACATTTTGGACTTCTGACATCCAAAACTGTAAGATAACTTTGTGTTATTTTAAGCCACTAACTTTGTAGTTATTTGTGACAGCAGCAGTAGGAAATTAATACATTTGCTGACCCATCAAACTCACCATGCCCCCATATGAACTCAAGAGGGAGGCTGAACACATGCAAATCTACAAAACTAGGGCCAACTGACCATCTGCATCAGAATTACTGGGGGCACTTGACTATAAAGCATGGTACCAGGCCCACTTCCAACTCGCTTCATCAGAATCTCTGGAGGTAGGACCCCAGAATGCCCTAATCAGTCTTATGCATAGTGAAGGCCAGAAGACACTGACAGGGAGGACAGTGCCTGGAAGACAGGAGGCCTCCCCTAACCAGCCATGGGTCCTAGGCAAGTCCCCTCCCCTCTCAAAGACTCAGTTCCTCTTCACAGCTTGAACATGCTAATCCACAGTCTTTCGCGTCTCCTCTTAATAATCTTTGTGTAAAGTTGCAATTGAAACCTCAGTTCACACAAAGGTGTTTTGGTATTTCTTTGTTTAAGTGGCCTCTTCCTGGCTCCAGTGTAAACTGAAATTCTGAACGTAGCGAAATGTAGACTGCAAGACACATGAAAACATCACTAATCATTATGCAAATAAATGCAAATCAAAACCACAATGAGATACCATCTTATGCCTATTAGGATGGCAAAAAGGAAGGGAGGAGGGAGGAAGGAGGGAGAAAGGGAAAAGGAAAGAAGGAAGAAAGAACAACAAATATTAGGATGTAGAGAAATTAGACTCTCTGTGCACTGTTGGTGGGAATGTAAAATAGCGCAACTTTCATGAAAACAGTAAGGCAGCTCTTCAAAACGTTGAAAATAGAATTACCATATGATCCTGCAATTCCACTTTTGGCTACATGCCCCCAATAAATTAAGTGCAGGGACTCAAAGACATATTTGTACACCATATTCACAGTGGCATTATGTGCAAAAGTCTAAAGGTGAAAGCAAACCCAAGTGTCCGTCAACAGGAGAAAAGATAAACAAAATTTGGTACGCATACGGCGGATATTGTTCGGCCTTAAAAAAGGAATTCTGATACCTGCTGCGACACGGATGAGCCTTGAGGACACTGCGCTGAGTGGAATAAGCCACACATGAAAAGACAAGCACTGTCTGGCTCCACTCACATGAGGTGCCTAGAGTAGGTCAAATTCATAGACAGAAAGTCGAATGGTGGTTGTCAGGGACGGGGTGGGGGTAGGTGGGAAGACAGAATAGGGTTTATTGTTTAATGGGTACAGTTTCAGTTTTACAAGATGAAGAGTCGTGTGGATGGACAGTGGTGATAATAGCACAGCCCTGTCAATGTGCTCAATGCTACTTGTTCACATAAAATGGTGACGTTCCTAAATTTTATGTTTGCGTATTTTACTGTGATTAAATCTTAAAAAAAAAAAAATGTAGACCAAAAATGTTAGCTGCCTGGAGATGGAAGGAGAAGAAATATTAGGAGTTAGTTTTCCTTTCCCCAAAATAATGCCAAATGTGGCTGAGCCCACACTGTTGTCCTCAGGTCACCATCATCACCTGCAGACAGGGACAGAACTCTCTCCATGTGTCCTGTCCCTCCCTTCCGTTCTGTGTGTGTGACTTACCGTCATTCGCAAGAGACAAATACTCCTCACTCCTTTCTTGCCCATGTGTGGAGACACAGCGTGAGCCATGCTAGGCCTCTGACTTCCAAAAATATTACACTGGACAGAAATTACACTGGATGGAATCATCATTCTCCCCGACTTCTCAAATCCAGATACTGCTTTCACCAGTGAGCACACAGGGATAGGAGCACCCCCACTTCCTCATTTACCTCTTAGCCTACCCAAGTTAAGAGGTAAATTTATTCAGCCTCGAAGTAGACAATAGGCCTGTTTAATTAGACATTCTATCTATTACCTCCATTAAGTTTATCCTTGCTGGAAAAATCTATTAATTTAATCGCTATTTCCTGATCACCATAAGCACAGACTTCAATCACTATAGACAGTTAAGCCTACAGGAGAAGAGGAAAAATCTGCAAATCTATAATGACCAGTCCTGAGTGAGGTTGGTTAGCAAACAAGGATTAGGATTCAACTAAATTATGCAATAGAATGATGAAGGTCAGGTGACCTGATGCTGATCATCTGCATAGCACAAGACCTATCTGGGCTTTATTAATATTTGCTCCATGGCTCTGTTTCCTGGCCTTGGCAGTCCACACCATGCTGAGTTATTTCCACATGGTTTCTGAGCACTGGAGATAATACATCAGGGCCTTCTTAAACATCACAGTCTCCCACAGCTGGAAGGCCCCCAAGAGATCGTATGGAGATGGGGAAAGTGAGGCGTGGAGGCAGTGAGCAACTAGCCAAACAGGCAGACACTCAGTGACAGGGTTGGGGCCAGAATTCAGGCCCCTAACCTTTAGCCCAAAGTTCTTTCTACTTTCCAGCCCTACCTCCCTACCCACAGATCACACACTTCATCTGCATGTCTTAATAAGCATCCAATATTACATGATCCTGCACAAATCAGTTAGGAACAAACATTTGGTACAATCATTCATCTACCATCTTCCATGAGTTTATTCACACCCCTCAGTCCAGCTGCATGTTCCAGCAGGGACGCCCAGGCCATCTCTGCAGAGAGGCAGACACAGCTCTTCTGTTCCAGAGACCCTTAGGAATAAGACCTCGCAGATGCAAGAACTTTTTTCTGAGAAAAGAGAGATGACAAGGATTGACTTTCCCACTTGAATCAGGGAAAAGAAGGTTGCAGGAATATAATGCTCTGCTTGGTGGTTACGCACTAACCTGGGAGGCAGGAGCCCTCGCCAGAACCCTCACGCCCCATCGTTACAGAGCTGAAGAAACGGGGCAAGGGCCACGTGCTTCTCCATTACTCACAAGGCCTCTCTGTGAACAGAAGGGCAGGGACCTGATGGGAAGCCAGGGATGTCAGATGAATATGTCCCCACACTCTACCCATCAGCACCAAGTAATTGGTTTTTTAACCTTCATTTCAAAGGAGTCGATTTATTAAGTTAGTGAATAGTTTAAGAAATCAACTACCCCAGGAAACGAAAAGAGGAAACTGTGTATGTGTGTGTGCATGTGTGCATGAGAGAGACAGAGACAGAGACAGGGAGACAGAGAGAAAAGAAAGACAGAAAGACAGGGAGTGAGAAGGATCCAGGTGGCAGTTAAAATTCTAAAAAGCACACATTTAGAGCTAATGCGCCGGCCTGAACCAAAGGAAATGCCATTAACGGGTACTAAGCTCACGAAGTTAATCAGAAATGTAGAATTTAAGGTCTGTATAATAGCCTTCACTCACCACACATTTCATGCTGCATTTTCAATTACCCCTTAGGCAATTAACTATGCAGCTTAAATGATATGTGTGGAATTTAGGAGAGATTAATCCTAACACCGTCTGCTAGCAAAGCTTCAGCATTCAGAAGTTTAATGAGGTGATAATGGGGAAGAAACTGCCCCAATCCTTACTAAACCAGGCTGTACAGAGTCTGTCATGTGTTGTCAAAAGCGCACAGCAGTCACAGGGTGGCCAGGTAGAGTAGATGCTTTCTGAAAGCCTCGGGCCTTAATATTCTGAAAGCAGCTTGTTCTTGTCCCTCCCTCCTCCCACCTCCGGCTTTCCCAGGTTCTTCAGGAATGACAGGGAAATGTAACTCTCCACAAATCTTAATATTTGTTTTTCTGGTTGGCTTGGGTGAGCTACTCACATGATGTTTTTTCTTCTCCCAAATTATTCATCTTTTTTCTTACTCATCTTTTTTTTCTAAATTAACACACAGATGTCCTTGATGAGACAACTAATTTTTTTAATTTAAAAAACAATTTTGAGGTGGGCCATTTGTGATTTATCTTTAAGCAAATGGGCTTCTTGAAATGGTATAGAGTGCGCATGTCAGAGATATGGATTCTCTTCCAAGCTGGTCCCTCAAACAAGCTGGGTGATCTTGCGAAAGTCACTTAACTATATTTCAATCTTATAGTCATTCACATAAGACACTTGCTGTACGCCTACCATAGCAAAGAAGGCTGTCTTGGGTATCAGCAGGGAGGCACAAAGATGTATAGGACAGGGCTCTGATCCCCGGGGAGATCAAAGTCTCCATGAGAAACTCAGTTCTTCCAAGTGCCCAAAATCAAGCACAAATAAAGTTCTACAGGAATTCAGAGAGAAATCCCTTTGGGAGAAGGAGATCCCGAAAAACTTAGTGCAGGGGCTGCAGTCCAGTCAGACTTTGAAGGATAAGTGAGATTCAACAGACAGAAAAGGGGATGGAGGATCAAGAGCTGGACAATATAATGAAAACGTGTTCAGAAAGTAGAGATCCAATGCAGTCAAGCGAGCAAACGGGAGAGCAAAAACCACAAACAGGAGTCTTTAAAGGCTGGGCTGAGAGGTAGAGACCCCATCTGCTGTCTGGCCTTATATTATGGGTAAAATAAAGCAAAGGAGAGAAGAGAGCAGGAGACCAGTTTTCAGACAGCTAGGTGAGGTCAGATGTAAGCTAAAAAACATGAGCTAGCATGAGGACAGTGGAAACAGAAAGAAATGCACTAAAGCAAGACATTTGACAAAGTAATTTCTTCGCCGTTTCAGAGTTCAATGTGGAGATGAGGAGGGTATTAAAGATGCTTGAAGTTTCCAAGGAGGCATTCAAGATAATGACAGTAATGACATTGAGAATCTAAGCTTGTTGGAGAGAAACATTTTTTTCATTTCAGAATGTTTGAGATTTAGGGGTTGGCCAAATGTCCAGGGAGAGGCCAATAAGAATTTAAATGAAAGACTGTAGTCAGAGAGACAGTAGAGCCTCCAAAGGCTCGCTTGTAAATTGAAGGTTCAGACAAGATCGATAAATTCTCAATTCTGGATGTACAGATGTCCAGGCCGTACCCCAGACCAATTAAGACAGAATAGCTGGGCCTCGGGGTCTTGGAGGGATGATGCACACAATAAAACACCCAGCCCTTTGATAAATCTGTTTTTTCACCTTCTTTCTGAACAAGACTATTGGAAGAAATAAGCTCAGTGGCTTTTACTCAAATTGACAAAGATTTACCTCAAGAATCCTCAACAGAGAGAAATGTTTTACTGAGTATTCCTAAGTGAAAACTGGTCTCTATGTTCTGTACCTATCACTGGCAGCATTTCTGTCCCCTTGAAAAGAGCTCTAAAAAAAAGAGAGAAAGAAATCTGAGGAAGTCAGTGGGTGGGGCAGGTCAGGGGGGGGGGAAGTTAACCAGAAGTCTGAATTCTTGGAATTGGCTGCAAGTCTGGGCTGGTTCTAATTTGTGCTACCTGGGCACAGTCCTTTCTCCACTATGGCCTTGCTAATGATCCCACACACATTCTTTATTCCTTTTGTCTTGGAAATCTCTTTCCATCAATCTTCTAATATGATCCTACAACCACCCTATGAGCTAGACAGAATTGGCATTATTAATGCTCTTTTCACATATGGGGGAAACAGAGGCCTGGAGACAGGAAGTGACCCTTGCCCAAGTCCCCAGCTAGCCAGGACTGGAAAGGATAGAGACTTCCCACCTCATTCTGATGCCTCCAGGAACGAGGAACTGAGGGAATGTAATGGAGATGGGAGGGAGGATTCAGAGCCAAAGGCCTCTTAATTAAACATCCACTCGGCCAGTCTCTATAAACCTTGTCCTCCACCAAACTTAGGACTGGAACTCAAAGTGGAGCAAGACTGGCTGGGATTTTTTTTGGTTTTGGTTTTGGTTTTTTACCTGCATCTCTTCTGTTCTTTCTTCTATCCAGTGACAGAAGTGGCTAGGAGCAAGGAACTTTAAAAGTGCAGTTGGAGCAGGAAGACAGAGAGGCAAGCAATATGTATTCTCCCGAAGCTGGTGATGGTAACTACCAATCAGGATTTAGGTACGTAGAAGCTGCTGATGAAAAGCTGTGTGGAGGTAGGTGTCATGGGTCCAGCCCATGTGATTCCCTGACACGAGGCGGCGACTCAAATATTTGCTGAATGAGAATCAGGGATTCTGCTCTGGAAAGTTCATACTATCTTGTCGAGAAAAACACAACTTCACTTCGGCCAAAAAAGAAAAAGAAAAAAGGAAGAAGAAGAAAAAGAAAAGACCTTACATTGTATTCCATTTACATCAATTACCATGCCGAGTTTCTGGGGATACACACCCCCACAGCCAGGGAGAATCACAGGGTCAAATCTGCTCTCCCAGGAATCAGTGGGTTTCAAGGAACAGAAATCCACTTGAGCTGTGTGACCCTGGATAAGACACTATTATGCCTCAGTTTTCTCACCTATAGAATGGAGAAAATACCTAAATCATAAGCCTACTTGGCAATTCAAGAGCCGGGCCACATTTAAGACAGTTTCTAATTAAATGTGGATTCTGAATGTCAAACTTTGGTAGTATTCATTCTCTAAAAATTCAAGTTGGGAAAACAAATATCTGAATTAGAATTCAGAGAGAACCCTGGAATGCAACTGTAATTTATTTTCAAAAATTTAAATGGGGAAAAAAATGTATCTGATTTAGGCTTGAGAGAGAACCTCAGAATGTGGATAAAATGGGAACTTGATTTCCTGGGCTCGGGGTGTGTTGGTAGCTTTTCCACCCAGCTCATGAGCTGTGTGATAGCGAGGCCCCTCAAATGGCTCAAGAAGAGAGAGGTCTCTTGGGCAGAGTTAGGCATGGGGGTTGTATGCAGTTTGGCAACTGGAAGGACAGGTGGCCTCAGGGCAGCCCAAGCCCACAGGTAGAGAAGCACTGACACATAGTGTTCAGGAGAGTGGTTCTGTCATCAGAGGGCGTAGACTTGTGTGCACAACACAAGGCTTTAGGGAGAGGCTTTAATGAGCTAACCCCCGCAAAATTGCTTAGCATAGCACCTGGTTGAGGGAGAGCACTCAATATACATTAGCCACTGATATTGGTTTGGTTCGATAAACATCTTGAGTACTGTGCCAGGTGCTAGATAAAAAGATGAATAAATCTAGTCCTGGCCCATGTACATAAAGTGTTAAGGAACACACATGTACATAAACCTACTCACAACCTCCTTGGGCTTTAGCCAACAGTCATAAAGAAAGTTGTCAAGCCGTCGTAAGTGGAATGCTTATGTCCTATAGATACAGTTATATAAATGTAGGTTTTATTCCTGGAAAGCTCTTTAGACCATATAAATAGCATATATACTTTATGCAACTACTGATACATACTTTTTCAGATATCTACCAAATATTAAATGCAAATATTAAATCCAAATATTTAATATTAAAGTAATCTTTAAAATGTCCTTTTGGGAGAATTTTCCAACATGGACTAGACTGGCTGAAGTATCTGAAAATAAGAAAGCAATAAAGGTTACACAAAAGATAACATCTCTTCTTGGTAATCTCCCTGAAGCAAGAATAAGCATTTTTTCCTTCATTGCTCTCAGGATTTTCAAACTACTTTCAAAAGTCATGAGTTGAAACTTTTCTTTGCCAATATGATGTTCACTAATACCACTGAAAGTGTGGAAACCACATGCTGAGGAAGGGGCATTTTTCTGGAAGATCTCCTCAGTGATCTCCTTTCACGAACGTTAAATGATGTCTCTAACCTCTGGATGATTCTAGCGCTCTTGAATACTTTTTATTATTAACTCACTTGTCTCACTTAAGCAACTTGCTAGTCGAAGCGGCTGGATACTTAACACCTCTGTGTCTCCATTACCTCACTTGTGAAATGGGGACAATTAATAGAAACTACCTCCAAGGATACTTTCAGGAGTAACGGAGTTATTACATAGAAAGTGTTTAGAGCAGTACAGTCATCCCCCTTCTCCATGTGGGATACATTCCTAGGCCCCCAGTGGAGGCCTGAACCCACAGATGGTACCGAACACTCTCTACAGTATTTTTTCCAACATACACACCTATGATCAAGTTTAACTTATAAATTATGCGCAGTAAGAGATTAACAAGAATAACTACTGATAAAATAGGACAATTATAACAACATACTGTCATAAAAGTTATATGAATGACTTGGGGGCCACTATTAAGTAAAGTAAGGGTTACCTGAACCTGAGCCCTGTGACACTGCGACGGTCAAGCTGATTCCCGAGATGGCTACCAAGCGACTAACAGGTGGGTCGTGTACGCAGCATGGAGACCCTGGACAAAGGGGCGAGTCACGTCTCAGGAAGGACGAAAAGGAACGGTGAGAGATTTCATCACGGTACTCAGAATGGCGTCCCATTGAAAACTTACGAATTATTTATTTCTCAATTTTTTTTTCCATTTAATTTTTTCGGACCACAGTTGACCGAGGGTAACTGAAACCGCAGAAAGCAGAATGGCACACCAGGCGGGACTACTGTACTTTGATAATAAATGCTCCGTAAGTGTTAACTATTTTCATTGCTGCCATCATCGCTATTGTCAATTTTCCAGTTTCTTTTTCTATCTGTACATGCTGTTTCCTTCAAAGACTTCAAATAGGCCATGAGTTTTGTTTCTAAAGCAAACAAATCATCTATTCTCTTACTTCTCTGAAAAGTGTCTTTCTCTGATGTCTTACCAATCTATTCACAAGAATTTTAGAGAAAAATCATATCTTTTTCCCAAAATGTGTGCTTAGTAAAAAGACATATGAAATTTCCTCCCTCGTGAAGCAGCTCATTGCATTTTCATCGTGGATGGATGCATTGAAAGTCAGAGGAAGTCTTACTGACATGTGTCAGAAAACCAGAAGGCAGCATGCATGAGATAGAGTACTAGGGGTGATCAATGACTGAGAAGCCTCAAGGGTCCTGGAGAACAGGGGCTTCCAGCCCTGGCTGCATCGTGGGATTGTCCATTCCGGACCCTCGCCACTCAAGTGAGGTCAATGGCCCAGCAGCACCAGCAGCACCTAGTGGCTGCTTAGCAATGCACGGTCCCATGCCCCTGAGACCTGCTGAATCGGAATCTGCCTTTTAATCAGACCCCCAAAGGATTCATGCCCACAGTACAGTTTGAGAAGCACCGATTTAGGTAAGTTTTTTTTTTTTTAAATGCCAATGTCCAGACATCAGTCCCCAAATCCATAAAATCAGATTCCCTGGGGGTGAGCCCTGGGTTTTGATATTTTTTGGAAAAAGCTCCCCAGATGACTCCAACATGCGGCTAGGGTTGGAAAACCAACAGAAAAGGATAGGAGAACTGGATGTGGCAGTATGACCAGGCATCAACCTGGTAAAGAAGGAAAGAACACCACTCTAAGCAGAAGGATGAGTCTGAGTGCATCTGGAGAAAGATTTAAAATAAAAAAAAAAAAAAAAAACAAGCAAGATGTCTAGGGGTTTGCTGTAGCTGAAACACAAGACAGGAGTCATCGTAGATGAGGGCAGACAGTCAGAAGACAGGTCATGAAAAGGGCCATATGCTTTGATCAGGACTTTAGAGCGTATCCTACACAGGGAGGCGCTGAAGGGTTTTAATGAGCACGCAGTTTGTGTATCAGAAAGATCCCTCCGTCTGCTATAGAGAATGGATTTGACAAGGACAAGACACAAGACCGGAAGACCAGTTACAAAGATAGTGAATTATTCTTGATAAGGACGAAGGGCCTGGATCAGCCTAATTGAAGTTAGAGAAAAAGGACAGCTTCTAGAATTAGCATAGGCAAAATAGGCAGGACTTTCCGTGGGAAGGAAGGGACTTTACTGACAGTAACACTGACGAGCAGGGATAATCGGCTACAGAATCTAGCATCCCAGGAAGTGGTTGTGCAGACATGTAAGGCAGGAAGAAGGGTTTTTTCAGAGTCAGTATAGCTGACCTGAAGCTTGCCAAGGAATTGGGGAGGAAAGAGGGCTGCTAGGAAATTACGTGATTCACCTAAGAGGACACAGGTACTTCCCTGTATTTTACCGTGGCATATGCATGTTTGTTCCCTCCCAGCGGATCACTAGCTGCCAAAAAGCCAGAGTTGGTCCTTTCATGCTTGTATCCCAGAGCCTAGCCTGGTACCTAGCACTCAGCAAGTATTCCTCAAATGTCTACGGGCTGAAGAGAGGAAGGGGAGGGGCACTCCATAAAGAAGTCCAGGGAGCCAAGCTCTCCAAACCAAACAGCAGCAACAACCCATCTGCTTCTCGAACTGCAGTCTGAGAAGCCTCTTTGCAAAGCACGAATTCCCAGCGTGAACTAGACTAGACCAGCACTTCTCAAACCTCCCTGTGCATCCGAAGCATCTGCCGGAAGAGCTTAATAAAATGAAGATTCTGACTCAGTAGGGCTGGGAGGGGGCTGAGATTCTGCATGTCTGCTCATGATGCTATGGACGTACTTGAAGTCTGTAAGAACTGCTTAAGAAGCAGACCTGGGACCTGTGAGTCAGGCCATAGTAGATGGGGTAACCTTGAAACTTCCCCCACAATGGTTATATCTGTTCTTCTGGCTCATTTTCCTGAAGAGGTTAAAGATCAGACCTATGGGAAGCTGAAGAGATGGTGTCTCAACTCTGGGCTGTGAAAGGCGTGGAGGTGGAAAATCAGACCTATGTGTCTAAGGGGAAAAACTCAGGGGATTCTCTGGGCTGGAGGAGCCGCTGAAGGAATTAACCTGCAGAAGATTAGTGAGAGGTTTCTGCCTGAGGCGAGACTCTGGGTTCAGGAGGGTGTGGGACAGGCCTATTTCTACCACTGGCTCCCTGCCTTCACCAACAGATTTTCTTGTCTTTCTGCCCACTGAATTCCTCTCCATCTGCTGAAAATGGGACAAGTACAGCCTTTATCTCTGCCATTCTGGAATCTCTAATCTGGTAACTTGTGAAAAAGGAATTCACTGTACCTGGCTTCGGTCAGCCTAGCCTGCTGCAGCTAGAAATAGGGGTCTGATAAGAAAAGTTCCCTAACTGCCCTCAGATAGGAAACGGAATTTGGGGTGAGTGTAAAGCATTAAGGGACTCCTTTCAGCACAATGCTCCCCACGGCAGTTCTCCAAGTGAGTTCATCCAAATGGGCTTCTGGCCAATCTCTTCTCTGTCGAGGTTTATAATATACCAGTAATTTTTTTCTTCTACTCCTGGAAAAGTAAGTTAATCTGTTTACTGTTGAGCCTTCGAGGAGGTCCTTCCTAACCTAACCTAACTCCTTAACCTCATCTCCCACTTGGCCCTCAAGCTCAAGCTCATTGCTATTGCTGTGCATTTTGTTTGTTTGTTTGTTTGTTTGTTTTTTCTTCCTTGGAATTCCCTCCCTCTGCCCATTCACCTTTCAAGGTGCAGCTCAAGGCCTACCTCGTCCAGGAAACTCCCTTAACCATCCTTTTTAGAGTCATCCTTCCCTCCTACTCCAGCACTGAGCCAGCAACACAGAATTTCATAGCGCATTGTGCTGAGAATATCCCTCTATCTGTTTGTAAGTTTGTTTTTTACTCCAAGACTATGGAAAGTCAGGGACCAAATGTTATTTCTTTTGTATTCTGAACAGAGCCCAGTAGAGTTGGTAGGACATTAAGTGGTCAGTACATTTTCTCCTGTTTATTAAATTATTCCTTGTTGGAATATTTTTAGGTGGTAGAGTTGGTGCAGTGGATTTTTAAGTGGCATGCAGGTTTGGTGGTTTGCATGGACCAAGAGACCCATAAGCAAAAATTTAAGAATTAGGCTCTAAGCACAAACTGATTTGTGAATTTTATGCCTCCTTGCCGTGGGAGAGAGTTCTTCCTTACTCTCAAAATAATAGTAGAATTAGTAGCAGCGGCAACAGTCTTAGCAGCAGGAGCAGCAGCACGCCCTGCCTGTTCGCCCACTCATTGTTTGTCGCCTCTCTGACTTCCCTCATCTACCATTCTCCCCCTTGCTCCCTGCACGCCAGACAACTGACCTAGGGAGGTCAGTATGTTTCTTGAACATACCAGGCATATTCCCACCTCAGGGCCATTGCACTAGCTCTTCTGTCAGTCTGGAAGGCTCTTCCCCAAACAGGCACATGGCTTATTCACTCCCCTCCTTCAGGAGTTTTCTCAAAGGGAAAACTTTCTTAAACACTATTTAAAAAATGATAATCCAGCCATCATCCCCTCTTCCAAACACTACTTACTCTTTTTCCCTGCTTGATATTTCCCCATAATGTGTATCACCATCTCACATACTATAAATTGTATTTTTTTATCTTCTTTGTTATCTGCTGGTGGAATGTGCACTCCATGAGAACAGACGTGTGTGCAGGGTGAACGACTGCTGTACCTCCACTGCCTAGAACAGCGCCTATTACATAGTAGGTGCCCAGAAGTATTAATTTGAGGAATTAAAAACAGAACGTCCCAAAGTGTATCATGTAAACCATTGGGTGGTACCTGTTATGACTTTAGGAGGCATATGGACCAATTTTTATAGTCAGATATTTAATATTATGTGTTTAAAAATTAGACTAGAACATCAAAAACAATTCCATATATACAATTGCTCAGTACGAGGAAATTTTTTTTTAAGTGAATAGATTTTAAATTGTAATGGTAAATTGTACATTATTATTTAAATAATTAAAATATGAGGTAAATAGTAAAGAAAAATTATCAGGTAAATAGAAATATAAGTTCCATCCAAATGTTACAAAATCATGATAGGGGTCTGCAGAAGACTTAAGTCTGACCCTACCAGATTAATGATAGGTCATCTGATTTTGTTGATATTGTGAATTTTTCAAAAATTCTAATCTCTACATTAACAGTAATGCTACTTTGTTTTCAGTATATCTGAGATATGCCAGTGTAGCATTTCTGTTTTAACATACACTCGGACCCCAATGGCTCAGAATTTATTTCAGTTTGGTGTTCTGTACAAACCTAACATATGGTTAGTGACAAAAATAATAAATGACAGTAATAACAGCTAACATTTAGTGAGCACTTGCTGCTAAGCATTTTAGATGCATTACTGTATTTACTCCTCACAACCTTATGAAATAAATACTATTATAATCTCACTTTACAAATGAGAAAACTAAAGATTAGAAAATTTCATGAATTTGCTCAAGATATCACAGCTAGCAAGTGACCTGGAATTCAAAGCTAGGCAGTCTGACTTCAAAGCTTAGTCTTTTAACCAAGATGTTTTTGTTTTTCAGACACCGATAGTTACGATTTTTTATTAATAAATTTTTGAAATATATAGTGAAAAAATCAAATTTTAATTCTCTATTTTTTTAGGAAAACTATTGGCTCCACATTATGAACGAAGATGAAATTAATATAGTTCCAACTACCACATTTCTCTTCCTTCTATTATCCAGTTTTGGCTGTTATATTATTTTCTTTTTTAAAAAATTTTCTATCTTCATATGTACTTATAGCTTGTTCTTTGAGCAGATTTTAATATCTTTTGACCACCTACAATGAAAAATGAGAAAATACCCACACACTTACACTATGGCCCACCTTCTCATTCTCCACCATCTGATGATGTTAGTTATGTTTATACACCACCTTCCTTTATACACTCACATTGTATTCAAAAACCATAATTGCCACTGCCGTCGGTTTATGGCTGCATTTAGACAGATGCGATCTCCACTGCCTACAACTTCTCCTTTCACCTTTCAGACAATGTCATCCTTCAACATTCTTTGGGGTCGGATGGGAGCTACACTCGAGACTGCTGCATGCACCTGTGCAGCGTGCGCACTGCGCCTTTCCAGGGGGCACCGTTCTTCGTATACGCTACGTGACAAGCGGCCACGTGTGGCAGCCATGACGACATCCCTGCATTTCTGTCACATTTCAAAATATTTCTAAGTCATTTACTTGTGTTTGTTCAGTTTACCTGGATATGAAATTATTTTTCTCTTTCCCTGAGGATTTTAATATCACTGCTCTAATCAGTTCTCCAGTATTTCCTAGCATTGACTAATGCCATGGAGAAATACAGCACATGAAACTGAATTGGATTCTTAAGTTAGAGGATTCGGGTTTCGCTCTTATGATAGGTGAGAAATAATATTGTGGTGTTGACAGATGTTTTCCTCATTATCCCTTTTATATTTCATTATAAGTATTTATTAATAATAATATATGTAATTATATATTTGTATGTATATTTAATATATTCACTTATAAGTAAAAGCAAAGTTGACCATCTTTTCATGTGTTGAGACCCTTTTCATCTATTTTTCTGTATGCTGGCTATTCATGTCCTTTGTCCATTTATCTATTGGTTTGTAGGTATTTCTCTTGATGATTTCTGGAAGTTTTTTATATATTAGAGTGATTAGCCCCTTGCAGCTTATGGCCTGCCTCCCCAGGAAAATTCACTTGAGTTACATACTAAGAGGGACTAACAGTTCCAGCAAAGTAACAGACACAAAGGAGTTTGACTTGGGGAACATAAAATGAGATAAACTATAGCAAAGAAAAGAAAGAGCGATAAGATTGGTAAGTTTTATTTAAAGACTATGTACTCTTGGGCTTGTGAATGCAGAATTAAGCTTACTGTGTGGCTCTGAGCCTGCCATTTCCATAGTTCTATTAAGAGGAAGAAGCCAAAGCAACAACTTACCTGTGGTACCAAGTAAAACAGCCCTCTGAAATCTGGCAAGCTTTTCCCAACAAAGGATGGCTTATACTGGCTGGTGGCTAGCTGAACCATTTACATTCTCTTTCATAGCAAGTCTGACCCTGACATGCACAAAGAGGGAGGCAAACATAAAGCAGAAGTAGAGAAGTATACAGAGAGGTGGACAGTAGAAGCAAAGAGAAGCAGAGAGAGAGAATAGCTAAAGTGTGAATATGGTGTTGTTATTAAAGAAGAGCCAAAGGACCACACCACATGGGCCGTCATTGAGCCCCGTGGTCAGGAGAGCCACTGTGTACCCTGAACTGTGTTCCCAGTCTATAGAGTCAGGCTAGGTGGCAGGTATTTGTCAAAACATATCAAATGGTAAATTTAAGATTTATGTATTGCATGATATAGAAATTTTCCCTCAAAAGGAAAAAAAAAAAAAGAACCACAAACAAATACCAAACTCTCATGATGTGGCTGAAGTGTTTAGGGTAAGGGGTTCTGATGCCTGCCATTCAATTTGAAACACAGCAAAAAGAAGGTGGTATGAGAGGTGGGAAGAGGAGCAGACAGGTGGATAGATGTGAGAAAGTATACTAGCATGTTAATGGTGGAATCTGAATAGTAGGTATATGGATATTCGCTAGAAAATTCTTTAAACATTTTTGTTTTGAAAATTTTTATAATAAAATCTTATGGGCAAAAGCTTCGAGGAATAACTAATTCATGGAAAGGAAAGGAAAGGAAAGGAAAGGAAAGGAAATAGTCAATGACATCTGAATGGATCAACAGAGGGAAAAAACAAGACAGCAGAGAAATTAAAAGAGAGAGAGAGAGCCAAAGAAAATAAGAATATTGAGTTCAGGATGGATGGGCCTCAATTCTGTAACAAAAATTGGGAGTCACGAGGAGAGAACAACCAAAAGAAATTTCGTAGGTCTTAATAAAATTACATCCATACAGAAAAGCACAATTTAGAAATACATAAAAGTAGTAAAATGAAAAACATTAAAGTCACAGTTGGTATGGCCCTGAGAGAGAAAAAACTGAATATGATTTTAGTACAAGAAATAAAGCTTAATATCCAGAGAGAACTTTATTGTACATAAAGGGAGTACGTTTAGGGGGTCTTCCCAGAAGTCAACAATAGAGAAAGGGAATCATATAAAAGTGGAATTTTATTTAATATACAAAATGAGAATGTTTTAAAAAAAAAAAAAAGAATCTCAGTTGCCAGTTGTATATCTACAATGCTACATATGTACGGAAGCCTGGGAATAATAAACTGTGTAACTGCCAAAAGTAATCTTTCCTACAAGAATATTTCAACTGGGTTTTCAAAAAAGGTGGACACATGGGAAGTTATCAAAAATCAATCTATAATAAATAGGGTCTCTGGGCAGTTTGGGAAGGGAGAAGAATTCATGCACGACAACTCAGCTAGTCAGTCGCTGAACACATTACTTCTCTCTGTTTACCAATGCAGATATTCAATAAGTATTTGCAAGAAAGGGGACATATAACATTACAAACCACCCTCCTTAGAGAACTGCAGGCATTCCGAAAGTCACCTCATCAACATAACAAAAGATACTTTTACTGCGTCATGTAGTCACTTAGGACAGGGTCCCCAGCCTTTTTGGTTCAACCTTTTTGGCACCAGGAACCGGTGCTCCTATGAGAATCTAATGCCCAGTGGTCTGAGGTGGAGCTGAGGCCGTGATGCTAGTGCTGGGGAGCGATGCAAATACAGTTGAAGCTTTGCTCGCCCGCCACTCACCTCCCGCTACGCAGCCCAGTTCTTAACAGGCCATGGACTGGAACTGGTCCATGGCCCAGGGGTTGGGGAACCCTGACTAAGGAAATTCTGAAGGTTTTAAGACCTCTGTGCTAGAAACTGGGACGAATACCAAGTATATATTTCTTATTATAAATTATAATATCATGCACTAAATAAAATCTCTGGCAATGTTGGCTAGTGATGTGCTTTAACAAGCCCTCCAGGCAACTCGATGCAGCTCAAGGGTGAGAACCACAGCCTTAGTATTTGGAAGAGAAGACACGATGGTAAAGGATGTAATAAACATAGTCACTAATATTTGTGTGCTATTTTACTAGTTGAGTGTAACCTGTATAATGAACAAGGATAACTGGTGATATAATTAAAACACAATTTTATTATTTATCTTTCCCTTTTCCTTTAACATATAGGAGTAAATTTCACCTCTATGGTCAGGTCTTACGGCTTCTCTGATCATTCTGAGATAACATCTCTCAATTCTTATAAGTCACCTTCAAAGACGAGACTTCTCCTCTGCCCTCCCAAACCCCTAAAAGAAAGTGTGATGTCCCTCACAGGATGGCACATGGCAGGAAGAGGGGACAGAGTCAGGAGGGGCAAAAAGGTTTCCTTGTGACTGACAGCTTTCACTCTCATGGCCATAGTGGACATTTAGAGCCAATCCTTCCCCACAGGTGCTTTCTTGGGATCCTGGACCTCTCCAGACACACTCCCAAAATGGGCCTTGTCTTCTACTCCCCAGGGGACTGCTTGCCATCACCCACGGCCATCTGCAGTCCTCTGCAGGATTCCCTCGGGGCCTTTGCTCCTCCCTCACATTCTCTAGGGGAAGGGCAGGATACCAAATGGTGACAGCTCGTGTTGACCACCTACCCTGATTCCCCTAGACTTCAGTAGCTTTCCCAGGCATGAATCAGGTACCCCATGTCAGCTTCTCCCCCAACTACAGGGACACATATCAAGCTCTCTGAATGGTCCCCTGGAAGTCACCTGTCCCTATGGGACTCCATAGGGGGTAGAAATTTACACCGGGGCAACAATTCTCTCTCAAGAAAATTTCCTCACACACTCTTTGCCTGCTCCTCAACTTTTTTTATTATATTAAAGCAGGTGAGGAGTTCAAGAGACCTTGAACCAGTTCGGCGGCATTTTCTTTGTAAATTGCCCATATGGTGATTTAGTTTTAAAATATGACATATATCATGACTTGGTGTCTGTATAGAACCCTCCATTTTAGCATCCCGTTATATAAGGAGGTTCTCATGTGGTCCTAAATAACCTAATGCATTGTGTAACATGATTATCATTATTGTCTAGAGTCAAAAATCTAAAAAGTAGCAAGGCAGAGACATGGACTTAGGTCTCCCAGCTCCAAACTAACACACAGGGTGAACAAACTTGCTGAAAGAGAAACTGGGGTAACGAGACATGGAATATGAAATCACTTATTAAAGCTGAGGTCCACCAGGAACCAACAGCCCCTAAGAGTCCAGAACCAGAAAGAGATCCAGAAAGTGTAAACAAAATGGCATCTTAGATAAGTTTTCCTTTGGTTGCAAATAATAAAGACCAACTTAAGGCACTTGAAATAAAGGTATGTGTTTACTACCTTGATTGTGGTGATGGCTTTATGGGTTTCTACCTATGTCAAAACTTACACGTTATCACTTTAAGTGCGTGCAGTTTACTTTGTGTCAATTACACCTCAATTAAAAAAAAAAACTCAAACAGCAAAAACAAACAATAAAATGGGTTAGACTGGGACATCAAAGATATATCAGGGATAAAGACATGGGAGTGACAGGGATGTAAAAGGCCAGAAGGAGAATTAGATGTACAAAACCTATGTCATAAAGCAGGATCGTGAGGCAAGTAGGGGAAAGTAAAGCAGCTGGGGTTTAGTGTTCCTAAAATATTGATATTCCATATCTGTGGAAGTTTTATTGGCTTTGTTAGGTATGTCAGGGAAGGGAAGAATTCCCCCCTTCTACTCTTTTAAGTTTTTATGGCTAGAGATGTAATAAAATAATAAAATTTACACAAGACTAGATTAAAGGAGAAAAAGAAACAATTTAACGAGTGCTCATGGGAGAATCACAATACAATGCTCAGATCATAAAACGAAGCTCAAAAGAAATGATCAAACCAGGCACTTTTTTTTATTTCTTTAGACAAAGAGACAATAAATTTGTGGGGAATTGACAGGGCAAAGAAAGTTAGTGCTCATGAGAAAGAAATCTAAGCCAGGTTTGGGTATTTGCTAGTGAGGGATCTAAACGAAGTTTGGGCTTGGGTAGTAAAACAACAAAGTGTTTATACAAGCTCTTTGGCTGGAATCTCTTAGCTCGAGTGATAAGGTTGTCTCTCAGCCTTCCTGAAGCAGGGAGGGCACCTTTCACAGGAGAGATTTATCTCCTTTACTCAAGGATATGAGGGAGGGTCAAGGTGCCGGCTGCTTGTCAAGCAACCTTAATTCAAAGGAATCATATGCCATCATAGGATATTTTGGGGCTGCCTGTTTTGGGCCCTGACAGGTGGTAGGAGAAGGGTTGTAAATAGTTAACTATATAAGATTTTACCATAAAATTAATTTAAAGATCAAATGAGATCAGGTATATAGCATTTTGTAAGGTATAACTAACTAGACAATCGTTAAGTGATTACTAATATCATAAAATATTAATAGTTATTCCTAGTTAATTCAGAGCTTCTCTGGCTCATGTGTAATGGAATATGCACATATTTCTCATATACAGGTTGAAAACTTTTCAAAACAGAGTCTTCGCACAGACCCGGACATATGACTGTACTGCCACAAACCTCTTTAAGCCTGGCCTCGTGGCTGCCTTGTTCCCTGCATCTGTCACCAGCAAGATTCCCGATTGATGGGATCAGTAGCAGGGGGATGTCTTGTGCCACAGCTGTGTCAAGTTGATTTAACTTGTCCAGCCATCTGTAACATGGAAAACAAGCTTCCCACACATGTGTGCGAAGTCAACAGATGGAGGACTTGGGTGGCTTTAGCCCTTCAGGGAAATTCAGGGCTTGTGTCTTCCCTCTTAGAGCAATCTTTCAGAAAGATTGCAGGCTGTTCAAACACATTTTCCAGAAATGCCCTTAACTCTTCATGAGCCACAGGCATACATCCTGTGCCTGGCTACATCCAAACAGGTGATGCTCACCAGGGAGCCCTCATCTTGCCTGGCATCCAGTGGCTGCACTTGGCATCTCGCTCAACAAAGGAAGCCTGTGTCCCTAAGAGCCTAAGACATTGTCCGACTTAGACTGAAGACTCAAAAAGTATTTGTGGAAGGAAAGAAGGGAAGGGAAGGGAACATGACAAAAGACGGAAGTGAAAAACTGTCCTTTTAGGAAGCCAGAGACCCTGCAGAAATGCAAATATGTATCAGATCTCTGGGGAATGTGAGAGTTTTGCAAGGTGTCCTTCACAAAGGGGGACAGAGTGCCTTGTGGGAATATAGACAATGGGAAGGTTTTATGACTCTGAGGTGCACCTGAAATCACAAGGACAAAAGCCATACACTACAGATGGCAAAGCAGAAGAAACATGAGGTCTGGGTCCCTGATAACATTATGGATACTCTGCATGAGCTCTACACTGCCTTCCTCCAGACTTCTTTTTATACGAGAAAAATAAAACTTGTATTTGGTTCATCACAATCAGGTTACTGTTATAAACTGTCGGATGTAATTATAACTGATGAGTCAGAAACACCACAGGAGTAAGCGCACACACACTCTCCCGGAGAACAACCCTCTGGGAGGCGAATCACAGTGGGGCACTCCCATGGGCGCACTCCCACGAGTTATAAATTATGGTCCCTGAGATGCATAAGTAAGGCGACCAAAGAAAGAACCAGATGCGGTGTTGCCGACCCCATTAAGGTCAGTCCACCAGGGCTGCCGTGAGCCAGTGAACCCGCTGCCTAAAGATGGACCGGCACTCTGTTGATGGGGGGTGGAGCTGCTGGGATAAAGGTGTAGTAGAAGAGAGCATTCCCAGCAGACAGTGCGAGGAGTGGAACAAGTATCAGGGCCCCTCGTCAGGGGGCCAGCAGACTGGCATCTGTGATTCGGGCTCTAGCTAACAGGGTGGCAGGAGATGGTCTGCCAGGGGCTATAACCAGGACCTCCCCATCCCAGCAATAGCCTCCAAGCCAGAGAGGGAACAAGCTGAGATAGACGAGTGGGATTTGTTGGACTTTTGGACGTTGCTGCCGATGGCCAGGATCAGATGTTTGGAAGACCAGACACCAGGGAAATATGGCAGATATTCATGGCTTCCTACGCAACAAGCATCTCCTTGACACTTCCTCCTTGCTGAATAACCCACTGCCCACTGCAGCAAAATGCCATCCGCTCACTTTCCAGCTTCCCGTGCAGCTGGGAAACGAGCACATGACCTAACCCTGCCCATGGAACCCTAAGGAGAGGTCCACTGAGGGGCTTCTGGGTAAGATTTTCCTCCCGGATAAGCAATCTTCTTCACTCGATGTAGGCTGGGATTGAAACTGTGGATAAAATTAGTCTTGAGTCAAATTATATGTGGGTTAACAGATGAAGATAGTTTTGCTCTCCAGACTTTGTCCATCTGCCTGTCATCAACAAACACATTTTTTAAGTCACCCTTTTGTAAGAAGATAGTCTTCTCTGGTGCCTGGAAATCAATGAACATTCTATAAAAAAAAAAAAAACCCTCAGACGTGCCCCCAGGGGTTTCTGGAGGTCCGGCTAGGACAAAGGAGAGCGGCAAAGTGACTCCCCTGCAGAATAAGCAGGACTCACTTTACCTCCAGAGAACTGAACAAAGAGGAAGTACAATTTCCAAATTGAAGTGAATGTTCCCGCTGACAATACGCTCTCTAGGGCCTAACTGTGAGAGAATGGCGTTTGGGACTGCCCCTTCTCCCAGGGACCCCAGACTCTTAGCCTCTCATGTGGTTTCCACGTTCAGTTATTCCCTTCAACGGCCTGGGAACCAGCCCCTACCACTAAGACGAGTTTACCAACCGTAAAAAACGACCCCTCCAAGTCTCCCTGCCTGGTAGAGAGCCTTGAGAGCCACCCTCAGCTGCCACAGGGATGTTCTGGAAAGCAGAGGAGAGGGGCCTCCAAGCCTCAACCTGCTGACGGGCCTCTCCTTTCATCTCTCTTGTACCAGCACTGCGCGTGGCTTCTCTCCGCATTCCCATTTCATGCAAATCAGAGCCCTCCGCTGTCCGCCCTCCGCACACTGAGGCAGGCCAGCCAGGGAACCGCTGATGCATCCCGTGTCAGGACTAGATTTGACAAGACCCCAAATAGTACAGCCGGCTTTCTTTGTTCCTGGCTTGATAGTTAGAGGAACATTTTATAAGTATGAGAATAATTTAACTATAAAGGGCACATCAGTGAAACTGGTTCGCTGTGCCGTGTGGGTCATTAAAGCAGCAGGTGGACATAATTCCCAGCAGGCTGGCAGCATCCGCAGCAAGCAGCATGTCAGAGTGCAAGTGAGTTTAAGTTATTTTATTATGTAAGTATCCCTGAACCCATTCTGGGGGATAAGAAGGCCATTATTTGTAAACTAAATTTAACTATTATGGGTACCAAATTACTCATAATACCCCTCACGCTTCTATTAACAAAAGCCTTAGAGAAGGAAACTCTTTAAATAGGCGTCTTCTAAACTTCTCAAGACCAAGAATGTGAGAAAGGAAGTTGTTCCCTGTTGCTGCATGAACTCAAGTTAATGCCAGCTCAAGTCCTATCCCATTCATTGGGCCTCTCCCCTCTACTCGGCACTGGCAAACGTGCTGAGGCAATTTCATAAGAAGTGTCTGCCTCCCATGAACCTGACGTTCCTTTCATATCAAGGCTTTCAAACTGAAAAGGGTACCAGAATGATTACAGGCAGTACCCGAGGTCCTGAGGGGAGATAATAAGTGTGAGAATTTGCAAATTTCAATGACCCCCAAGCAGCTCTGAGCACCCTACACTCAGCATCCGCATCCTCAGAGGCCTGAGTAGACCACCACCCACAACGAAACCACGCACTTTTCATCGCTAGCTCTGCACCCTCAGCAAGGCATGGTCTTCTCCTCTTCCCTCTCTACAGGACCAACCTCCTCAAAGGCCATCGCTCCCTGACATTCCCAGGTGCCCCAATCAGATAATGAAGGCTTCTTTCGCCCGACTCTCACTATGGGCCCCACACTTCAAATCGGGAGTTCTTTCCATGGTTTAGTGGGCAGAAGAAAAGAAATCAGGGGCGGGTCTCCTCAGAGGTCATTATTCTTTTTCAATTGTTACTACACAAGTAATATATATTTCTGAGTAAAGAGAGAGGGGGAAGAGGGAGGAAAGGAAGGAGGGAGGAAGGGAGGAGGGAGGAAGGAAGGAAGAGAGAGAGAGAGAGAGAGAGAGAGAGAGAGAGAGAGAGAGAGAGAGAAGGAAAGAAAGAAAGAAAGAAAGAAAGAAAGAAAGAAAGAAAAGAAAGAAAGAAAGAAGAAGCAAGCAAGAAGAAAGAAAGAAAGAAAGAAAGGGGGAGGGAAAATAGAAAGGGAAGGAGGAAGGAAGAAAAAAGACAAAACCTTAAATACTAATTAAACACAAATAAAATACAGTGCATTTTCATCACCCAGAAATAACAAGCTCAACATTTTGGTAAGCCTTCTCTTTAGACATTTTTCTACATGTGTATAGATATGGATAGAAGTGTAAGTGTAGGTGTAGATATAGAAATAGATAATGCTTCTATGAAAAATGTGAAACAATACTGTACTATGCTATTTTTTGAATGGCTAATTTCATTTGACAATGTATACTGAGATCCTTCCACATCGAGAAGCATCCTTCTAACATCAGTCAGGTCAGCGATTCAGTCTAACGTCCATGCCTTTTCCTCCATCCATTAGATATAGAAGAAGCCACCAAAGATAAAGACCAGACTCCTTCCTGAGTCGTATCCTGCTGGGAGTGGCTGACCACGAAGCGGCCTGCTTAGCACCTGTGTACAAACCCAGCCCCTGACATGCAGGCTTGGGAACATCCGCACCCAGGCCCACCCAACCTTCCACTCATTCTGGCCTTGGTGAGGTTTGACTCAAGCAAGCATAGGACAGTCCCAAAGGTAAAGGGGATCTGTGCCGCATTTCTTGGGGACTCCACAGAAGAGGTGCCTTCTGTGGAAAGTACATCTACACAAAACAGCCCTGATTCAGGGGCTAGAGTCTTAAGGAAGGCTGCCCCAAATCTTCAACATCATGTTCACTTCGAGTAGTCTATAGTAAGAATGTGTATTTACACTTGCTTGTTTATTGTTTATTTACCCAATTCCTAATCTCATACATTTAGTATGTTTCTTTTTTATAGTTATTAAAAATGAATCACTATAAATGTTTTCTAGGTCTTTGTGCATTGTCATAAATATTTCCTAAAGATAAATTTCTAGAAGTAGAATTACTGTCTCAAAGAGGACTGCAATTTTATGACTTTTAAATTGGTCAAGGTTATGTCTATTTTAGACTTGTGTTTTAAAATGCACTAAAGGAATGTCCTGTACCTTATCCTCACCTTCACCACCACTGAACAAAAATAAGAGAGAGGGGCAACCAACCCCAAGTTGCCTTAATTCGTAGTTCTTTGACTGCTAGTGAGAGTGACTACTTCTGAGAACAGTTACAGGTTGTTTTTTATCTCTCCTTTGTGAATGGTGGTGAGTTCTTGACCTTTGCTCCTGGACCTCTTGATGTCCCACCACACGGACACCTTAGGATGATACAAAGGAAACTTGGTTTTCTCTATTCTGGAGGCTTTGCAAGAATCAGAAGATAAGCTCTCCAGGTCTCATGGGGTCCATCCCATAACCCTAGCCTGCTACCCAAATTTGACTGTAGAGGTACAAAAGCATGGGTCTGGTCTGATGAAAAAGTGCCAGCTCTTTTAGTCTCTAACTCCAGGACTTTGAAGCCACTCCACCTGACAACAAGTCTACTGAAATGTCAAGCTCCATCCTAGCCATCCGCTAGCTGCATCCCCTGCCCTCTGCATCAGAGTTCAGCCTCAGCAACCTCCAAAATCTGTCTGAATCATTACATTTCACTCCTTCTTCCTCAATATTCCCAGATACTAGCAGACCAAGACTGAAGGTGTGTGTGCATGTATGTGCCAATTCAGTTGGTGCTCACTCAGCACCTGAGCATGCAGGGCCTTGTCCCTGGTGCTATTAGAGACACAGAGATTAAATAAGAAAAGTCATGGTCCTTGCCTTTGAGGAATTAACAGTCAAGCATAAGACATGACCTATATTTAGGTAATAGATAATAATGACAAATAGCAGCATTTTGTAGATCCCATAATATAGGTAAAGCCAATGTGCTGTGGGAGGTCAACTTCAGGTTTGGAAAATTGAGGAGGGCTTCCTAGAGGAAGTAGAATTTAAGCCCAGGGGAGATAGGGACAGTCAGACCAGAGAGAAACAACAGCCTGAGTAAAGGCGCAGAGGTGGGAAAGTGCATTCAGTTGCTGCCGAGTCCTGTTAAGCTGAGGGCAGGCTGTCTGAGGAGGAGGAATAGAAGCTAATGTTGGGCAGGAGGGCTGAGGCCAAACTCTGGAGGCCTAAATGCCAGGCCAAGGAGCAGGGAGTTTTATCATAGGCATCTGAGCAAAGAAAACATAGTCAGATGTGATCAGCTATAAATTGCACACAACTGTGTTTATTCAGAGATTAGACAACTAACCAAGAAAGATAAGAAAGCTGTAAATCGCCTATTGTGCCTGAGAAAATACACTAATCCTTGCCACTGATGTGGGCAGACATCTGTTTCTCTATGTATCATGCAGCATAATAATGGATATGCACATGGTCCCGCACATGCCATTTTGAGGTGAGGGTTTGCTTACACCCAGAATTTTTTTATGTGTGCTCTATCTTCACAAATTATTGGTGTGGGTCACTCTGTGAGCTGGTCTCCTCCAAGATTTCTAGGCAGAAAGAAGGGCAGGTCTCCCTCTGCATCCAGATCTTCTAATGCATCTGGGGAGCTTCTACCTCCACTTCCACCCCTTGGTTTCAACCCCACCAATGTGCAAGCCAAATCCCTTCCCTTTTCTCCTCTCTAGATCTTCAAAGCTCTTCCTTCCAGCCCGGGAAGGGTTCTTATGCCTTCCTGTGTGTTGGGAGACCACTCTTATAGCACAGCCTTCCTCATTCTCTCTTCTATTGTTTACCTGTATAAACCCAAAACTCTAGTCCTCCAGTGTTTGGGGGGACTAGAACTCACAAACCCTACTTCTCTCAAAGAAGCTGGCTCTACACATAAAAATCTTGTAAATGAAAATGACAGCTGCAGTCTCTGAAGCACACTTTGAGAGCTTGCTTTGGAATCAGGGAGGGAAATTCGACTCTACTCTTCAGCCAGATTCTGTGACACCCCCACATAGTAAAGAATTTAACTCTGCCCAAAGAGCAAAGTTAAGACCACTGGCCTTTGCCATTGGCCCCTGGGGAGGTCTTCTCTAAGCCCTTGGAATGTCCTGCCTGATAAGAGTGTCCTTGATTACCTGGGGGCTTCGGAGCACACCGAAGGTCTACCAGTGTAATTATGGTGGGCGCTTTGAGTCACATGATATCAGTTCACCTTCTAAAGGAGCTGGAAACTAAAGCAGCCACGTGGACACTCAACCATGGAACCTAAACTCTAGACACTGAGGCTCAGTGGTGTTTCCCTGGTTGGCAGTACTCCGTAGACATTATCACACATCTTTGCTGGAAGAGCAACACTATCCATGACACTGGGAGAAGACGACAGAAAGCTCCACACTTAGATGCTGCCCCATGTGTCCCTTCCCTCGGCTCGTCCTATCTTTCTTTCCCTGTATCTTTCCCCTGTAATAAACCATAATCACGAGTACGACAGCTTTCGGGGAGTTCTATGAGTCCTTTGAGTGAATTATCAAATCTAAGGATGGTCTCGAGAACCCCCACCCCAAACCTGCAACTGGTGTCAGACATGAGGATTACTTGGGAACTGTTCCTCTAATTCTGCACCCCCTGATTCACTGGATGCCTCAGCCTCACATCGACAGGAAGTGAGGGCTGCAGAGCAACAAAAGTTACCAGCAAGAACAGTTACACCAAATAACATTTCGAAATATGATCCTATCACAGATACATATAACTAACAGTACATCGCAAATACACAGTAAATGCTTATAACGAGCTGTACAGTCTGAGTGGTACTGAACGGATTCAGAAGGAATAGGGACTACGGGAAGAAGTGGTCAGGGAAGACTTCACAGAGAAGGTGGGACTTGAACTGGGATTTCGAGTATGTAGAGGAATTAAACAGGCACAGTGAGAAAAGCATTCCAGGTAGGAAGGAATGGTTTTTACCAGCTAAATTGGTAGGGAGGAAAGTCTACAACAGAAAATCATGGTATGATTGATTAGCCTTGAGAGCTTCCTGATGTTATTGATCTCCCGGAACTCCCTCATTAGCCAATCACAGTAAAAATCTTTTCAAAACACCAAGAATCACCTTGCTAAGTTGGAACCCAGAAGCCAGGGTCCCATTCTCGATTCTTCTTTTATCTTTTCCACAGCCCATGCTAAACATATATATGTGAAAGAGTAAATTGGCCATGAGAAAAATGGTGTCGTGGCCTTCGGAGTCTTGTGGGTACCAGAAAGCCTCGGTGATTAACGAGGCTGCTGTGCTGCCCAGCGTCAGGACGGTTCGTCCACACACAGTGAAAGTGAACAGTGCCCCCTAGAGTTGTGAGATGCAGCTGCCCTCATGGGCAGGGAAAGCTTTATGGCTGCGGGTCTGATATAAAATTGCTGGCTCTGATAAGAGGGATTATAAAACATGGGGACTCATACAGAACGGCTAATTTACAAAGAACGGAATTTTGTTTCTCTCAGTTCTAGAGGCTGAGATGTCTAAGATCAAGGTGTCAGCAGATCTGGTGCTGGCGAGGGCCCCGTCTTAGTTCGTAGATGGGCATCTCCTTCCTGTGCTCTTACCTGGCAGAGGGGCGAGAGAGCTCGCTAAGGTCCCTTAATAAGGACACTAAACCCACTCATGAGAGCTCCGCCCTCACGACCTAATCACCTCCCAAAGATTCCACCTCCTAATACCATAATTGAAGGTTAGGATCTCAACACATGAGCTTTGGGGAAATAAACATTTAGTGCACTGTACCCCACACCGGGATATATAGACCTTTTTCTATTTGTTTCCTCCAAAACACTACAGAAAATAGTATTTCTGCTTTTAACATGGCTCAGAACATTTTTAGGGTGACCATGACCCATCTGAGAATTTGATAAAAGTCCTGAATTCTTACCCTAGAAACACACATGAGAGAGAGAGAGAGAGAGAGAGAGAGAGAGAGATTTGTGCAAAACCCCAGACATCCTGTAGCTCACCCCCCAAAACCCTACTGCACACAGAACCAAAATGTGACCCTGCTCCTCAATGAGAGATGTCCCTTTCTTTTTTTCTTTTTCTTTTTTTTTTCTTTTTTTTTTTTTTTTTTTTACACCTACAGCACCTGGTCTTCCTAGGTGGTCTCCTGTCTAAGTACTAACCAGGCCCGACCCTGCTTCGCTTCCGAGATCAGATGGGATCAGGTATGTGTTCAGGGCGGCATGGCCTAGACGAAGATGTCTCTTTCTTATTAACACTCAGCACTTACCTGTCAGGAGCTTTTGAATTTTAACTATGCCTTAGCAGTCAGTGTGGTCATTTACTTTAAAAAGACTTTGGTTTGAACTATATAATGAGCGAAAAGTGATTAGTTAGCATATGAAAAACTCCAAGCCCAGGATCTGCAATTCAGAGAGGCTACTAAGCCCCTTAAATATTGTTTCTTAAATCTGCTCCACAGGTTTCTTAAACAGCATAAAGGATGTCAGAAATTTATTTTAGTGAACTGAGTGGTATTCAGGGAATATGACTGATATAAAAAATTATCCAGGTTCCTTGAAGACATTAATGCTAACCGAAATAAACCAGACACAAAAGGATAAGTGCTGTATGATTCCACTAAATAAGGTTCCTACAGTAGCAAATTCATACATACAGAAAGGTGGTTGCCAGGGGCTTAGGAATTGAGGAGAATATTTAATAAGTGCAGTTTCAGTTTTGAATGATGAAAAGTGTTGGAGATGGGTGGTGGCAATGGTTGTACAATGTGATTTACTTAATATCACTAAATGCTGGCATTTAGAAATGGTTATAATGGTAAAATTGTATGTTATGCATATTTTCCCAAAATAAAAATAAATTATCCAAGCCCTTCCATGCTAACATGAATGAAGTATAAGGATCAGACAAGCCCAGGACCTAATAATACCTTTGGAGAAACCTTTAGAGAAGTTCTGCCCCCAGACTTTAGGGGCTCCAACAAGCACTCTCGATGACGAGGCTCGCCAATCTTGGACTCTGAGCTTGACTTAACTCCAGTCATCAGAAATCATGACATTCCACACAATGCAATATATGTGCCTTACTGTTGAATTGTCCACCTAAAACTTACTGGATTTTGTTAACCAATTTCACCATAACAAAAATAAATTTTAAAAAAGAAAGAAAGAAATCATGGCATTCCCCTTAAAGAAACACTTTCACGAAGTCAGGGGCATCCCCTGAGCTTACAGGAGCAGGCTACATGACTGTTTTTATGCTGGTATAGCTGGCAGAATTTTATCAAAGATTTGCTGTCACTGTAACATCCCACATTAGCCAGGTTATAGAGGACTATAATTCCTTGTAATCATAGAAGCTGCTAGTCTTTTACTCAAGGAACCTGACGATTGCTGAATAGGCCACATTTGCCTAAATCACTCCCCGAGTCAGGAGAAAATCAGAGCTTGACCTCCAGCCAAGAACGCAGCAAAACAAACAGCAGCTCAGGCCTCCACCCTGGCTCCAGTACAGCAGACAGCTGCCCAAGGGCTTCTACCCGAGCGGGCTGCTTTGACTTTAAGAAAAGCCACAGAACGGACAGAGTTCCCTCTTGCCTCCACCCAGATTCAATAAGAGATACTGAAGTCACCCCAAAATGTTTTAGGAACAGCTGTATATTTTACCGGCTGCTGGGGAATATGAAGACATAAAGGAAAAATGATCTCTATTTAATTAAGAAATTGATCCAATATTCATCAGGAACATAAATGCAGTATAAATAAATACACACCTTTGATAGAAAGTGTTGCACTGGATCATAACTAAGCTAAAAGCTCATGCAAATTAGAAAAATGTTAATTCTTAACATTCAGGAGTTTTGTGTCAAAATATCACAGGCTAATTGACAGAAACAAGTGATTAAGTTCCAACAACATATTTCTGGTCACAAAAACGTTACCAAACATCTAAGTAAAGACCCACAACATTTCTAACATTAAACACTTACGTAAATGTGAGCTACACGTACATTGAAGAAATATGAAAAGAAACAAGTCAGACAGGGATTTTCCAACCCAGTTATTCCAGTCCAGGGTCAAGGGCGGCCACAGCCAATCACAGCAGCTCAGGGCACAACAGGGGAGGCAGCCCGGACAGGGCGCCCTTCCATCACGGGGCCTCTCGGACTCACACCCACAGTCACTCAGACTGCAGACAAGCCATCCACCTCCAGGGCGCAGCTTTGGGATGTGGGAGGAAACCAGACGACCCAGAGGAAACCCACCCAGTCATGGGGGAACGTGCCCATTCCGCACAGACGGTGTCAGAAGCAGTTTTTCTTTTCTCATCAATGTTATGATGAAAACACATTGAACAAGGTGACATTATTTGAGGATCTGCTGTATTCACCTTTTCACTTAAAGAAGGCACTTTACAGATTCTCTTCAGCATATCTGAATTGCCAGCATCACTACTCTTGCGCTTTGGGGCCATTATGAAGTAAAATAAGGGTTACTTGAACACAAGCACTGCGGCACCACAACAGTCAGTCAGTCAGTCGATCTACAGTCGGTTGATACCCGAGGCAGCTTACTAAGTGGCTAGGGGCGGGGAGCGTCTGCAGCTACAGTGAGGCGACTCCAGACAGGGGACGATTCACGTCCAGGCAGCAAAGCGACAGTGCGAGATTCATCCCATCACTATAACAGTATGCATTTAAAAC
The DNA here is from genome assembly GCA_003508835.1 of Eonycteris spelaea. Classification (NCBI taxonomy): domain Eukaryota; kingdom Metazoa; phylum Chordata; class Mammalia; order Chiroptera; family Pteropodidae; genus Eonycteris; species Eonycteris spelaea. The sequence continues at coordinate 20,962,067 of PUFA01000003.1, read as the reverse complement.
TTCGGAAGTGTTTATTTCTGGAATTTTTCCACGTATATTTTCGGACCACAGCTGACCGCAGGTAACTTAAGCCCCAGAATAAAGGGGCTGTGTTATAAATTCAGGTCCCAGTCGTCAGGGTCTGCTCCTGCACGAAGGGCAGAAGTAAGGGTGGAGAGAACATGCCAAGCTGGAAAGAAGCTTGTGCAAAGGCCCTGAAGGGGCATGGAGAGTTCAGGGAATTGAAAAATGGCTCCTATTGCTGGAGTGAAGAACATGGGGAACAGGGGGAAGCCGTGTCTGAGGAGAAGCGGAGGAGGGGGCGGGATAGAGGAGGAAGGGAGGCAGACCCTACAGGCATGTAAATGAGCTTTGCCTTTTCCTCAGCAGAGTAAAAAGCATTGAAGGGTTCATGACTGAGGTTAATGGGATCCAATTTGTGTTTTTAAATGGTGGCTCTTGTTTCCAGTGTGAACGAAAGACTGGAGGGGGCCGGAGTAGATGATGTCCTTAGAGCACTTAAGAGTAGGTCGCGGTGGTCCGGAAGAAGTGATGGGAACTTGGGCTGGAGTTATGATGGACGTGGGTTAAGTAGTGGATTTGGAAGATATTTAGAAGGCAAAATTGACAGGACTGGGAGACAGATTAGGGCTGAAGATGAGAGAGGAAGAAGTATCAAAGACAACGCCTAGGTTCTAGCTTTTATGTGTAAATAGTTAATATATTTCTAGCACAGAAGACATGTTTAGAAATGTATTATTAAAGCTTATATCTTAAAGGGAAGATAAATATAAGGGATTTTATGTCTTTGGTTCTTTGGGACCAGACCTACATAGGCAGATATGCCTATTATTATTATTATTATTATTTATTATTATTTTATTACACATTAAAGTTCTGCCAAGACAGCAACTGTCAGGATAGGAAAGCATAAGGAACAAAATCTAACAGTAGCTAAAATTAAAACTAAAAACTAAAACATCAGCTTACATAAGAGAAGGGGAGGGTGTCACACATGGACTCAAAACATGAGATGGAAGCAATTTGGCAGCAAGGTCTAGGCTGATCAAATGTCTTCTCCCAAGCCAGCCTGATGCCCCAAAGTTTATACACTGTCCAAATGTATATGCCTCTTAAACCTGTCCAGATTATGGTGAACAGTGAAGGGAGGGGAAAGAGAATGAAAGCTTTGAAAGGACAGACTGTGAAGAAGAAGGAAAGAAGATAGATCTTTCTATTTCACACTTTTGTCTTAGGTCCAGCCAGAGTTACAGGAAAACTGAAGGCATAAGAGTCAGGGCATTTTATAGATGCTAGCGAACTCTGGCAAGGTGAGGGTGCCTTTCCTGTGCATTGCAGGATACTTAGCAGGATTTGGCCTTACCAGTAGAGGTAATGACAGGCCAGATAGGACAACCAAAAATGTCTTGAGACACTGCTAAATGTCCACTGAAGGGCAAACAGCCCTCATTGAAGACCAAGGAATCGCCTCACCTCTGCATTTTACAGATGAGGAAGCTGAGGCCCACAATGAAGGGAACTTTGCCCAAGGCTGCTCAAAGTCAAGACAAAATCTAGATTGTCCTCCAAAAGTCTAATGATTCAATCAAAAAGGCCATGTTTTCAGACAAAGATTTCTGTTTTGTATAAACCTAACTCTAATGAAAATTAGTAAAAGGATACTTATAGAATACTGGTAATATCGAAAGGTAAAGAGAGCCATCACTGGGTATGGAGTGAGTATTAGGCCAATCTGCCCAGAGCTTTTGCATTTATGAGGGCACCATGAACCATCGGCAGCGGCAAAGGGTACCAAGGCAAAAACAGTGAGTTTTAATTTTATTTGTATCAAACTCAGAAAAAAATTAGTTTAGTACATAAGTCAAAGGAATATTACACAGCTTTAAAAAGAAAGAAACTGTCACATCTACAATAGGATGAACCTTGAAGGCATCATGCTTAGTGAAATAAGCACATCACAGAAGGACAGATACTACATGGTTCCACTTACACGAAGTTTCTAAAGTAGTCGAACTCACAGAGTCGGAGAGCAGATGGTGTGCCAGGAACTGGAGGTAACGGCGTAATGGGGAGTTGCCATGCAGTGAGTATAGAGATTCAATCACGCAAGATGAAAAGGTTCTAGATCTGCTGTGCAGTCACAGGCAATGATACTGCACTGTGCATGTAAAAATTCATTAAAGGGTAGATTTATTCTATGTCTTTATCACAATAGCAAAAAGAGAGCGAGAGAAGTGGAGGGAGGGAGGGGGAGAGAAGGAGGAGAGAGAGAGAGAGGAAGAGAGAGAGAAGAGAGAGAAGGAGGAGAAGAGGAGAGAGAGAGGAGAGAACCTGAGTTAAAAACTCTACTCTTCTATCTCCTTCTTTCTTCAGAGTGGGTTCCTATCTGGGAAAGTTTCCAGTGTTTGATTGATGAAGCCTGGGAAAGCTGGTGCAAATCCCAGCCCTCATTAATAAAGCTCAAGTCACCACAAAGTTGCAGCAATACAAGACGACTTTTAATCCAGTGTTAATTATCGCCAAAGAAGCATATTTTTCAAATACAAGTGCAATCTCACTTCTTCAATAAAGCTGTTTGGTCTTTTATTTTTTTCCAAAAAGTCACAGAATGTTAATGCCTATAGATAATATTTGTTCAATCCTTCTTTTTAGAGATAAGGGCCCAAAATTCTAAGAAGTTGCTATTTTGCCCAAGGTCATCCAGCTAGTTAGTGATAAAGTGCTACAGAAAAAGACAGGTTTCTGGAGCTCCAGTCCAGGACCCTTACTTTACCAGACTGCATTCTTGCTGCTCAGAGGACCCCAAATCTCCCACCTCCATTAATGTGAATTATTGAAATGGTACCATCATCCCAGAAAGGAATGAAAAAGACCTAGATAAGAAAAGTGTAGAGAGATGTCAAAGAAGAGAAATGTGATGAAATAAATGAAACTGCAAAATTTTTAATAGAATAAAGAAAATTTAAGGAAAGGAGGAGGAAAAATACCAGAAAATGAGAATCCCAAAAACGACATTCGCAAGATAAGCTTCTAGTTATTCTTGGTGCCCCAAGGAGTGTTTGAACTGCTGCCAAAATTGCTTTTGACCTAAATGGAGAATAAAAACTATTTTCTTTATCTATTGAGAGTAAAATCAATTTCTTATTAGGAAGCATTGGTTTGGATGAGGTGAGTTAAAATTTTAGAGAATAAAGTATTATTAGCCACCCAGGTCTGCTAGAGAGACCTGGGGCACCAAGAAATTATTATTGTTAAAAAGAAACATCTAGATTTTACTAATCCATATTGGGGTAACACTGTTTGTGGAGTTTTTATTTCAGTCTTGTTTCTAAATAAAAATTTCCTCCTTGTCCCCCCCAACATTTTCCTATATTAACTCCTTTCCTTTAGCTCTGTTTTGCACACACACACACACACACAGACACACACACACACACAGACACACACCACACAGATACACACACATTCTTACACCCCTTCTCTCAGTCATCCCCTTCACACAGCCACATGTTGAAATAAATAGTAGAAAACTCCTATTTCTACTCCCACCTCTATTTACTTAGTTGGTATACGTATTAGAGATGGTGCTTTTGGCTACAAGGATCGTAAACCCAAATAAAAGTAGCTTCGATAATAATAACAATAAATACATTTATTTTTCCCCATGACAGGAAGTCCTGAGATATCACTGCAGAGCACAATAACTGTGTGTCGACTTGAATCGCCCTGCAGCAGAGGATTAAAAACATGCGTCAACTGGGTTCCAGGGGGCATACAGTTCAGTGAGGGACATGTCACAACTCTAGCACAAGGCAGTGTGACACACGCCAGCTGATTGGTGCAGACCACGCAGACTCCTGCAAGTGCTAAAGAAATGTGGGTCCTGTGACTGGAGTGAACGAGGATCACTTCACAAGGGACATGCACGTGGGTGAGGGTTTTGAGAGTGAGAAAATTATAACAAGGGGAGATGTTGGCATGAAGGAGCGTTCAGGGTGGAAGATACCGTGAAGTGGAAGAGAAAGTGGATTTTCGGAAGTACGCAAGTAAACGGGTTTGTTCCTCCAGGCCAGAGAGAGGTGAGAACAAGCAATGTTCAACTCCAGCCATGAAGACCGTCGTCAAAACAGTAAGGATCAGGCAATTGGGTGGAATTTGGAAGACTCCTGTTACGTGGACAAGGAGATAGGTGAGTGGAGAGGCAGAATATCTCCGGGAGAGAGCTAAAGCCCTCGTGGAGGTAACAGGGCTCCATCAAATCCGAACTGCTAGATTAAAAAGAAGATGGGAAAATAAGAAGTGAAGCCATAGACTAGGCAGAATTGGATGGAGCAAACTGTAGGTGCAGTGAGCAACTCCGGGGCACCGAGCCCCTCCTGTACCGGATGCCGGTGGCCTGCAGATGTAGGAATGACTCCTCTGACGGCTTACAAATGGCAGGCCTGAGGAGCAAGTGGGAGTGAGGGAGGAGACTTGAGTTTTTCTGTAGTTTTAAGGCTGGCCTCCTTTCTAGGAGTCAGCTAAGGGTGGGGCACGTTGCTTCCCCGAGTCCCGGTTTGAATAAAAAACAGTCACAATACCAGCCAGGATACAAGTAATAGAAGGCCAGAGTTGTGCATTTTCAAGTTTGTTACTTAGAGATTTATTCTTCGATATAGTATTACACAATACCTTTATATCTTATATGACAGCAAGCCCAGGTCCGGGAAGTTCCAGAGCTGGGCAGGTTGGCTCAGTGACATCTGGACTGTGGGTCAGCTTCTCAGTGATTCTTTTAGACTTAAAATAACTGCAGCAGCTTTAGTTACCAGGTGCTCAGGCTGCATCCTCCAAAATGAGAAAGGAGACGGGAGGGCTGTTTTGTGTCTATTTCTCTGTTTTAGAAGGAGAAAAATTTTCACCAGAAGTGACCCGATACCTCCCTCTTCACACTTCCACAGGCTTCATTCTTTTTGCCAGCCCAGCTCATAACCTAGGCTCTAGGCCCAAGGGAGATGAGAGAAGAGTGTGTCTGGGACTTGCAATCTCTCTAGTCCACGGTGGGTGCTGACGGACAGAAAAGGAGCATCTGGAATGAATATGGGCAGGAAGCAACTGTGCCCACGCCAGCCATGCGGAATAGGGGTGGGAGATGACATGAGAAGACAGGTTCAGGTGAGTTTTGAAGGGCCTGCGGTGCCTTGCTAAGGAGTTTGGAGTTTTACATCATGAGAAACCAGCAAAAGTCTCTGTGGTGAAGAGGAAGGCACTGACCAGTGCTGAGTTTTAGAGAACGAACTGGAAGCAAAGGCAGAAGAAGGTTTGAAAGGAATTGTACAGGTCAGATTGGGGCATGAACTCGGCTGATTGGGACACTCTGGGGACTCCTAAGGGAATCGATAGGCTATCCCTCAAATTGGGAACATTTAACTAGACTGTTCAGGAATAGCCATTGTGCGTGTGCTTGGCAAAGAGCTGTGGGAACGAGACTGCAGGCCCAGCGTTTCCATTGACTGGCTGCAGCATCTGAGGGCACTACTCAGTTTCCCTGCGCCTCAGTTTCCTCATCTCGAAAATGGGGTCACTAGACTAAATGCTCTCTGCATCCTCCTCCTCCAAAAGCCCGAGAATGGCTCTTTGTACCACGTTCGCTCAGGCAGATGCTGTCCACATGCCTTACAAACAAGAAAGAGGGGCTGATCAGGGCTGATTCATCCCACATACTGTCGCCAGCCAAGTGGTGCCTCATTTTTTCTCCCAAACATCTGCACCATCATCAGTAACGTCTATACTTTCAAATACAATGGGGCTTATTACCATTAATGAGAATTATTGTTATTGAAGAACCAGAGAACTGTCATCTCCTACTAATATTTTGTTTCATGCCTCACATCAAATCTCTTCTTCCCGACACATCTCTGTTTTTCTTTATAATGTAAAAGAAAGGGCATGATTGAGGGTAAGGATATTTTGGTAGTTTAATTCTTTGTGGCATTGGGTAAGTCACTTCCCCTCAGCGAACTTCGGAGCAGACAGAAAAACAGATTGAGTCATATCAGTGATTCTTAAAGAAGAGTGAGTCTTAATATCACGTGGGGCATTTTCAAAAGGTAGACACAAGAATCCCACTCCAGACTGAGAGAAATCTCTCTACGGGCAGATCTGGCAATGTGTCTTTCAAAACTTCTACCCAGAAGATTCTGATGGGCCCTCTAAATTTTCTTTATTAATGTGCTCAACAGATATTTACTCAGGACCTACAGTGGGCCAAGACTAAAGGCCTAAGTGTATAGAGACAAAGGATTTTATTTCTGCACTTAAAAAATTTAGCAAATGTGGAGAAATATAAACATGAAAACAGACAGAGACTAAATATGATAAGTCTTCAAAGACAGAAGCACTGTCCTTAGGAGCACACTGAGGGGCTCCCACTAAGCCTAACTGGCAGGAAGCCTTCCCAGAGGAGGTAGCCTTGAACTAAGAGCTTTAAAGTACAGTCAGAAGTTCAAGGAGATGGGAAGAGAGATGCTAGAGGGAAAGGGCTTGAATCCCAGCAGCAGTTCTTACAAGTAAGGTACAGAGACAGAGAAGGCTTTTCTTCCTCTTAAGTATCAGCAAGATAAAGTCAGGTGATCTCTTCTTCCGACATACAAAGCTCTCCATCATCTGGTCCCAGGCTTACCTCTTCTGCTTTATCTCCCACCAACGCACCCTCACACTCTTTACTTCAGCCAAACAGTTCCCCTTGAATATCTTAGCTTCCAGCCTCCCCACAAGTTACTCCCTCTGCCTTCACAGCTCAGGCCACTGGTTTTCCTTGTCCAGACCACTCAGCAACTTAGGGGCTAACTCTGTATAATGCTTATCATTGTCTCACAAAGCCAGGCACAGTACCCCTAATATACAGTCATAATAAAGATAGCTAACATGTATCGAAGGCTTACAGCATGCCAGGAAATGTTCAAAGCACTTAGTGTATTTTTATTAACTCAATTATTCCTCAAAACAACCATAAAAAGGAGGTACTAAAGAGGAATTTGCACTCCAAATAGCTAATCAGCTCTTTGTTCTGCTTCTGTAGATATGCTTGCTGCAAAAAGGCCATACTCAAAAGTAACTAAAAACTCATCCTCCCTTGGCTAACTCTGTCTAAGCAACAAACGTAGTTGCCTGTACCCCCTAGCAGCTCCTGCACTTTGTAACACTATGTAACTACCTGCAACCATAGCAACTCCTGCACTTTGTAACAGTCCAAGAACAAATTAACCAATCAACCCAAGTCAAATAGGTTCTCATAAGCAATGTTGCACCTGAGCTCCACGCCAAGATCTTCAGAGCGCTAGCTGCTCTGGGACAGCTGGCATAATAAACCTGAGTTCTCCAACTCTCCAAGTGCTGCTTGGTTTCTCATCAGTCTGATTTTTGCAATTTTTCTGCCACAGTACCATTATTATCTCCATTTTACAGGTGAGAAAACTTAGGGTCCAAGTAGAAAAAAAAAACTAGATCGTCTGAGTTTAAAGCCTACACTCTTAATCCATCATACTAATACACAGTTAATAAAATTTTTCTTGAAAGAATAAAGAAATGAATGACTTTACATTTCAATGGGAACATCTGTGATGCACCAGGTCTTCTCACTTTATGGAGCATGTTGGAAAAGGATGAGAATCTTTGGACTTTGTATCAGTCAGGGTTCTCCAGACAAACAAACTCAATAGGATGCATGTATAAAGACAGATGGATTCATTTTAAGGAATTGGCTCATGCGCTTGTAGGGAGCTGACAAGTTTGAAATTTGCAGACCAGGCCAGCAGATTAGAGACTTAGGGAAGAGTTGATGTGGCAGTCTTGAGTCCAAAGGCAGTCAGGAGGGAGGATTTCTCCCCATGCAGGGAACTCAGTTTTTTTCTTTTAAGGCCTTCGACTGATTGGATGAGACTCATCCATCTTATGGAGGATGATCTGCTTTACTCAAAGTCCACTGGTTTAAGTACTAATCACATCTAAAAAACATCTTAACAGCAACATCTAAACTGGTGTTTGACCAAACAATTGTGTATCACAGCTTAGCCAACATGACGTATTAACTTGGCCATCAAAGGCTTGAAGATAGGCAAATCTAGGGCAAATAAGAACTGGTATAGCCTATAGTAATCACTCTCTCTCCTGCACTGAACAGTAGTAATTGTCTATATCATCCATTTGAGACATATTATACAGTGACTTACTTTCTTGTTTATCTTTGATTTCTATTTGTCTTATCTTCCCAACTAGACTAAAAACTCTTTTGGGCATTCAGGAATAAGACAATGCAGGGAGTATGTTTTCTAATTCTTTAAACGCCCACAATGCTTTATCCAGAGATAAGCACACAGCAGGAACTCACAATGTGTTACATAAAAGAACCAGTTTAGGAATGACGATAAAAATAAATGAGAAATTATTTGGGATAAATAAATGGATAGTGTTAACCTCAACCACTAAGTGAACAGCGTTTGATCAACTGCCAGAGGACTCTTGTGTCAAACATAAAAGAAAACACTATCCTTCACCTTCTCAAGAATAAATTTCTACCTCCCTAGAACTGCTGGAGTCTTTGAACATTGCCAAAGGGATGATTCTATCTGGAGCATCTGAGAGTAAAAGCCATTTAGGATGGAACTGAGAATTCCAAAGTGCTTTGGGGCCCAGTATTTATCACCAGAAAGGAAGAGCTATGGAGATGGTAGTACAGAGAACATAGGGCCTCTAACCAAAGGGTTCTCTAGGCAGAAGTAACTCCCCTAGAATGAAAATGTGTTTAGATATGCATGGTTCTTGATAGAACGTTTAAGTTCAAGGAATGGCAAACTTGAGTAGTCTTCCTTCTTGGACCAAGTCCAAGATTCTGTCAAGCTTTTCCTAACCATCTAGTTACATTTAGTGATACCCACCCTCATATTTCTATCCATTTATATTTTATATGCACCATCTCCGTGCAATATTGTAATTATCTGTTTACTTGTCCAAGTTCCTTACTGATGGCAAATTTCTAAAACACAAAGACTACCTTATTCATTTTCCTATCTTCTAACACCTTAAACAGTAACTTGGTATTTATACTTGGTATTTAACATTTCTTTGTGGAAGGGAGAAGGCTTGGAAGGAAGAGCAGGACATACACATACACATGCACACACACATGCACACATATGCAAACCCAAGAAAAAACACAGTGGTGTAATGCAAAAGGCACTGGAGATCTGGGACGTAACTCTGACTCTCTGATGAGAATGAAAGTGGTCAGGACACTGAACTTCCTGGGCATCTGTTTTATCATCTAGAAAACAAGGTATTCATGGCTTTAAGACTGTATGAGCACACAAGAAGAAAAATGCATAGTTAAGAGTTGGGTTTGTTTTTCTAATGTGTCAAGGCAAAAAATAAAACTAAAACTGGAGCAAAAATTTGATGAATTCAAAGGAAAGAAGGAAGGGGGGAGGAAGGAAGGAAGGAAGGAAGGAAGGAAGGAAGGAAGGAAGGAAGGAAGGAAGGAAGGAAGGAAGGGAGGAAGGGAGGAAGGAAGGAAAGGAGAAGGGAGGGAGGGAGAGAGGAAAGGAGAGAAAGAGGGAAGGAAAGAGGAAAGAAGGAAGGGAGGGGAGTCACAACAATGTTATATGAACTCTCGAGTTAATTGAAACTTGATTTAAAAGAATGTATGTGTGAGATGATTTGTTCTTGATAATTTCCTGAGATAATTAACTCTAGCTTAATTTTGACTGTGTAAATGAAAAACAATATAACTACATTTTAAAAAATACTAAGAATAATAAATAAAAAATTTGAGGACCCAGAGATTACAATCATGAGAAGGCATAAGTAATTATATGTCAAAGAAAGTATAAAGTCGATACTACTTGGACTAATCTAGGGCAATAAAAAAAAAGTGGGTGAGGAAATCCTAAATTATTTCTTGAAGCTAGCATAATGTGATAACAAAGCCAAACAAAAACGTCATGATGAAACTTCAAATCAATCTCCCTTTTAGTATCAATTCAAAAACCTAAATATAATAGATGTCAACAAAATCAGGCAACTCAGAAAGGGTTAATACACCATGACTAAGCTGGTTTTATTCCAGGAATGTATGAATATTTCACCATTAGGAAATTTAAAAAGTCATTTGCCATGTCTGGGAATGAAAGGAGAAAATAGTCATGCAATTATTTCCATGGTTGCTGAAAATATATTTGATATTTGATAAAAACATAATGTGTGCTCTTAATAAAAATCTCTTACTAGAGAAATACTTTCTTTACTTTTACTCAATTAAACATATATTTATTGAATACTAACTATATGCTAGGCACAGTTCTAGACACTTGGGACATGGCAGTGAAAAAAATAAACAGACATCTCTACCCTTTGAGGCTTGCATTTAATGGTAGAGACAGACAATAAATAATAAGCATAATAACAAGCAACTGAATAATAAGTAAATTTCCTATTGTGTTAGAGGCAGTAAGTGGTGTGGAAAATAAAGTAGAACAAGATAAGGAAAAGCAGGAGCTGGGAGAGGAGGCAATACCAATTTTAAATAGAGCTGTCAGGGTGGACTCAATGAGATGGTGACCTTCGTGCAAATACATACCTGAAGGAAGTGAGGGAGCAAGCTATGCAGACACCTGGGTGGGGGAGTGTTCTGAACAGAGAGAATCTGCCAGCTGAATTGAAGAAACCGCAAGGAGGCCAGAGTGGTCAGAATATATTTTAGTTTAAGGTGTGAGGTCAGGCGTGGTGTTTGAAGACGTGACAACCGCACCCTCACAGAATCGCATCAAAAGGAGGAAAGGGTACTACCTCCTATCATGTTTCTTTTTACCCAGGAGGAAAGGATGTCCTGAAGCTCTATAGCAGACTTCATAACACTGTCAGTTTCCCTAAATTAATCTACCAATTTAACACAATTCTATTTTTAAAAACCAATATAATTTTTTTAATGTGCAAGCTGACTCTCAAGTTCATATAGGAGGGGAAAAAGGCAAAATAATCATAAAAATTCCAAAAGAGAGGCACAAATCAGCAAAACATACCTTAGCAGCTCGTAAAATAACTGGATAACCATCTGAAAGAAAATAAAGTTGGATCCCTACCTCATACCTTATACTAAAATAAAGTCCAGATTGATCAAAGAAGGAGAATACTAAGTGGTTAGAGATAGTAACAGATATGAGACTAAATTTTCACTGTAAACCCTTTGTGTCTTTAAATTTTGTAGTGCCATGCACTGCATATTTAAAATTAATTATATTTAAAATGGACTCAGGTTCTTACATAAGCAATATTATACAGTAGAAAGGCCATGAACCTGAGAATCTAGCAGTGTTTTAGAGTCCTGATTTTGCACTAATTAACTTGTAACTTTGGGCAAGTAATTTCATCTTCACTTCCTCTCTAAAGTATTAGTATTAGATCAGATAGATTCCAGTCTCATTTAACGCTAAAATTCTATAACACTATAAGTTTAAGCTTCTAAACTGACCTAAGAGTACTTTTATCTGTTATACCTAGTTTTGACAGTTCCCCAAATAAACAACAAATGGTTTATTGTGAAATTTAGCATCGGACATTATTCAGTGCCCACTGCATTCACACCATTGCAATTGAATGAAGACAGCATGCAAAGTGCACATTAGGGCTCAGTCAGGAGTTTCCAGGCTGTTAGTCATGGAGGTGGTTGGTCCTCCCACATACCAGACAAACAGATAAGGGAAGGAAAGGATGTGATTGGATGCCTGGGATGGTGAGGCCTGTGACTCATACCAGAGAATGCCAAAAGGACTCTACACTCCATAGCCCATTGGTGGTCTGTGACTCAGAGGCCAATTGTCCATTTGGGGGCTTATTTGGATCTTTGATCTTTTCTGTGCCCCACCTTTTGGCCATCCTACAAAATACCTCCACCAGAAACAGGAAAAGGATAAAACATAATTCCGTCTGAGTAGTTGTTAACAACTTTACTAAATAATAGTATTTTTAGCTATCTTAGCCAATAAGTAAATCATTTTATATGTTTCAAAAAATTTAAAAGCTAAAAGGCATCTTAGCCATCATCTAATCTAAACCACACATCCTGCAGATACATGAGGCTTACAGAGGTCAAAATGACTTGCTTAAAGTACACAGACAGTTCCTGGAAAATTCAAGAAAAAATTCTACTTTCCAGGCTCTTGGTTTGAAGCCGTACCTGTCATCTTTTGTCCTTAAACTATCTTCCAAACCATACTGTCATTTACTGCCTGCCACAAGTGTGCTTTATCTCTAAAAATGGTTTGGCTTTCTCTGCTCCATCTAGACCTTAATGTTAGACCTATTACCTTAGGAATAGAGCTTCTAAACAGGACCCTGAGAGAGGAGACGAAACAGAATATTGAAATATCAGCTTAGGTTCTGCCCTTGAGAAACGACTTTTTACCCAACCCTCTATCATCAGCCTCCAATAACTTCCCCAGGAACACTTGTCATCTGACACTTTTTAAAAATCTTCTGTCTCTTTTTCTCCACCTCTGCCCCAAGCCAAAATGAATCTTAGAGCTCATAAGCTTCTCTCAGACACATGCCCAACCTAATTCTACCAAGGAAACAGCTGTCAGCAAATTTCCTTGGGGATTTGTGTTTCCCTTTCATTTAAGTGGGTCATTGCTCTAAAAAAGTGTAAAGATGGAATGAATGAAAATAGGCGCCTGGATTTAGCTTGTGTGAGATCTGTGGAAAGCGCAGAGATAGGCAGAGTGGCAGGGCAGGGCCAGCAAAGGAAGTCCCCCTATGAGCCTTCCCATGACTCAGACCTTACAACATTACTAGCCAGACAGGCAGAGTGAACATTCGAAGGACCTTAATCATAGAGACATGAAGGCCTTGCCTTGCCTGTGTCTATATGCATTTCTTTTCAAAGAGAAGGTCAATGGAGAACGAGAGATAAATTCCCTAGGAGGATGCCATTTTGCAAGTTGAAAGAGATATTTGAGGCCGAAAAGATGGAGGTGTGTGACCTGCAATGCAGAGGTCTTATTAAGATGGTTTGTCTTCCTTCCAACAAAAATCAAATGGTCTATTTGTCACTCCAACCAAGCTGTCTTTTGAAGGGTCCACGTTGGGAAGCAGGGGTCTACAGTCTACAAAAATAAGCGTCTCCAATTGGATGCAGGGACTTGGGTGGGATACCCTGTGGGATTAGGCGGGGTGAAACCAGAGTAAGATGCCCAGAATGACCTTGTTGGGGAAAGGAGGGCAGAATCACAAAAAGGAAACATGGGCATTGTAGGGAAGGGAGCATTGGTGGCAGGGAGCAGCCCTGGTTTATTCTTACACATGAGTGCCAGGAGACTTTTTGGCACAGCTGCCTCTCACCTTCTTCTCTCAAAACCACCTAGAAGCCTGCTTCTTGCCAAGTACAGCAGAGTGCACTGCCACCAGCACACACCCTACTCCATCACCAGATAAGGCCCAGTTTTTTGTTGCTAAGATACCTCGCTACTATACCTACCAGGCTATAGGCATCTTAACTTCCAGGAGACAGAAACATACTGGAACCTTGTTAAATTTGTTTTATTACTGTTGCCCCTCAAACTTTGACTCAAGATATACAGTGATGCAGAGTAGAAATCTGATACTCTAGGTGACGAGTTCCTGAGGCTGCTCTGCAATGTGGGAGTACATGCTTTTCCATTCATTCACTCATGTATTAAATATCTGTAGAGGCTCTACTAAGAAGCATCAATCAGTGTGCTGAGAAACACAAGGATGAAAAAACTGCCCTCTTGAGCCTTGTTCTCTGTATTGAAGAACTTACCAAGAAAGTCAGCAATGTGAGCCACCTATGTAATTCTAGTAGCCATGGTTATAAAAGATAAAAAGAAAGAGGTGCAACTGATTCTAATACTATACTTTATCTAAGTCAATAGCTCTAAAACATCACTTCAACGTGTAACCAATATTTTAAAATTATTAATGACATACTTTAAAATTTTTTGTATGGTCTTTGAAATCTAGTGTATATTTTATACTTATAGCCCATTTCTTTTCAGACACTAAATTTTCATCAGAAATATTTTATCTGTATTTTGATTTCATAAATTGTACAGTTGATAAGAGTCACATGTCCAAGCTGTTCCAAACATACTTAAAAGCTTTCTGCTAATGTTATTAGTTCTTAAATTTAAATTAATTGAAATTAAATAAAATTTAACATTGAATTAGTTGGTTAAGTTTACCACATTCTAAGTGTCCAACAACCATATGTGGCTAGTGGCTGCCATATAGGATAATGCAGCTCTAGATGGAATGATGAACAATAATCAAATAAACTCATAAAAACTATGAAGCTATAATTGTAATGTGATATGGAGTATAGCTGCAAAGTATTCTGAGGTTGTACAATACTTGACTTTGGGAGAAGGAAAGACTTACTTGAGGAAGTGCTATTTAAGAATCTGAGGATTAATAGAGGAAGAGAGCACAAATTGGAAAAGGGGTTTTCCTGGCAAAAGCACCAGCATGTAACAAGGCACTGAGGCAGAGGGGAAATTAATGAGGTCTGTATTAGTCAGCATCCTGTGGGAAAGCAGATGTCCCTTTCCAGCTGGGTAATCTTAGGAGTGTTTAATAAATAGACTATTTAACCAGATGAGGCCAGGGTATGGAGAAATTAGCAGAGACCAGTGCAGTGCCCTAGGCTAGTAACAGCAGGGAGCAGTTAACTACCACCACTACTACCACTACACCCCAGCTTAAACAGGGCAGGGGAATAAAGCACTTATTAGAACTTGGAACAGGTAGCTGGTGTAGCAGAATCATCTGACAAGAGCTGTGGTCTTCAGTTGAAGGGGTGCAACAGCCAACAGAGATCCAACAGGATAGTAATAGAGGAAATAAATAGCCCAGGTTCACTTTCCTCTGCCCTCCAATTTCCTGTGTGTACCTCCCATTGGCCACACCCAACCAGCACTAGAAGGTAAGAGAACTCAGTGATGCAGAACATAGAGGTCAGCTTTGGGCACAGAGCAGCACAAAGAAGGCAAGGAATAAATCTGGACAAACACACTGAATTCAGCTCAATGGTGTATGTCTTAGTTTGCTATTGGTGCTATATGACAGATTATCACAAATTTAGTGACTTAAAACAAAACAAATTTATTATCTTGTATTTCTGAAGCCCTAAAATTGAGGTGTTGATAAGGCTGTGTTCCTTCTGGAAGCTCTAAGGGAGGATCTGCTTTCTTGCCTTTTCCAGCTACTAAAGGCTGCCTGCATTCCTTAACTCGAAGGCCCCTCCTCACATCACTCTTATAAGGACTCCTGTGATTATATTGGATTACCTAGATAGTCCAAAAAAATCTTCCCTTCTCAAGATCCCTAACTGAATCACATCGGCAAAGTCCCTCTAGTCATGTAAGATAACATTCAGAAGTTTTGACAATTAGGACGTGGACATCTTTGCGGGGAGGGGGACATTATGATGTCTACCACAGTGTCAATAAAGTGAAAGGAGGCCCCTATGGTAAAGGACAAGAGAGAAAGGGGGATATGGAGTGTTACGGTGAGGACAAGCTAGGAAAGAACCCGGACAGCGAAGTTCTGTAGACCATGGAAGAGATTGTATTCTGTATTCTAAGACCAGTGGTGTCACAGAATTTGCATTTTTGGAAAAAAAGAAAATGTACTCTAGCTACAAAATAAAACAGATTGAAAGAAGGCAGGAACACATTGAAAATGAGTTGAGAAGTTATATAGTAATTAGACAACCGAAGATAATGGCTGGCATTAAGGAGGAGGCTGCAAAGGTAGAGAGGAGTGGAAAAATTTGAGAGAGATCAAGGAAGTAAACTTTGTAGAACTTGGTGACATAGCTAAGCAACGAGGAGTGAGGGTGAGGGCCATTTTGGAGGTAGAGCTTAGATATCTGACTTGCTGAACTGAATAGTTAGTGGTTCAATTCATCGTGACAGAAAGTACTGTTCTCAGAACAGGTGTATCTGGGGTGACTTGAAGTGACTTTAAGAGAACCAAACAGAAAAGTCAGTGGACAGTTGGAGATAGAATATAGAATGCAGAGTTTCCTCTGGGTTGCAGAGTCAATTTCAAATCCTTGTTTTGTTAGATGATCACTAAAGCACTGTGTACGAATGAAATCACATAGAAGGGAGGCCAGTTAGAAGAATGCCCAGGATCTAGCCTCGAGAGACTTGAACACTTAATGATCAGAAAAAAGGAGATAAGGACCAGATAAAAGAAGGGCCAAGAATCTGAAGCATCACAAAAGGCAAGGAAATACATTATCAAAAGAGGACTTGGTCAACAAATTGAATTGCTCCTCAGAGTTCAATAAGTGGATTTCTGAAATATCGGTACCAGTTCACCCACACTTTAGGTCCATTCGATTCTGGTGAGGCCAGGGATGTCTATCATATCTCCCATCAGGTTGAAGTAAATCATGGTCATGGTGATTGGGTTCAGGGTGGACACAAAACCACTGAGAGCCAATGAGATCTCTGACTAGGACTTCTAGGAAAGACAGTGTCACTCTTTCTTGTCTTGAAACTTCAGGAGACACAGGGCCTGAAGCTGTTGCTACCATCTTGCTACTCCATGGAATCTAGAACAAAAGGCAACACTTGGCAAAAGAAAAAGATGGTGGAAACAAAATATTTATGACATCTTTTATAGCTCTAATTCCAGCTGTGCCTAAAGCTTGATCCAGACTTAGATTTTTAACTTCGATGAGCCAATAAATTCCTTTTTTGAATAAGCCAAGTAAGTACAAACGTCATTTACAATGAAAAGAATACTAAATTCGATGGAAAGATAACTGATATGTAACCTATGTCTAAGATCTTTAGAGGAAAAATGACTTATATGCCAAGATGATCAGGGTGCTGACTAAAATTCTCACTGTGATCATAAGAGATTATGAAAACAGATAAGAAATATTGGAAGCAGAAAAATAAAATAGAAATGCCAGAAGAATTTCTATGTTCATTAGCTCCAATTCAAGGTAAAACACTCAGAAATAAATAGGAATATATGTAAAGAGAATTAAAAATTATAGTCTTTGGCTATCTGAAAGTAACTTCTTTCCTGTGACCAGAAATCTGGTTCTAATGTTTTCCTGTTCTTTGTCCTGAGTTTGTTTCTTTCATGAGTCTTGAAATGACAACTTTACAGATGCATGAATTATAATATTCATGATTTCCACAGCATTGTAAATGTCCTTAGTCATTATAATTTTCATTAACACAAAAGTTATAGGCTCCTGCTCAATTGAACTTAAGACTTGCTATGAACCTCACAAAAGTGATTATCCCTTTGTGAGAACAGAGGAATTTTACCTTAACTTTTACATTTGGAAGTTAAAATTTATTGGTCTTGTCTTCTCTGAACTCATTTATTAAAAACTTACCAAAACGTGAGGCTACCATGACTCAAGAGAAGAGAATGGATGCAGTAGAAAACCCACAAACATCCACTAAGTACCCATCATACATACAGGACAACATGCTAGGCACACTCAGAAACTCGAGGCATGGTCTGTGTCCTCACAGAGCCTGGAGCTTATGGCAGAGGTAGGGCATAATGATGAGTCAAATATCAGTACAAAGCAATACATATATAAGTGATTGAAAAAAGAGTTGTGCAAATGATAATATTTTTTAAAATTAATTTATTTATTTTTATGGTGACATTGGTAAACGAAATCCATTAAGTTTCAGCTGTATACTTTAACAGGAAGTCATATATATGTTTACACTGTGTGTTCACCTCCCATAGTTAGATTTCTTTCTGTCACCATATATTTGACCCCCTTTACTCCATCTACTTCCCTCCTCCCCCTCTCCCCACCTCTGGTAGCCACTAGTCTATTGTCCATGACCATGAGTTCCTGTTTATTTGTCCCATTCATTTGTTGCTTTTTGGTTTATATCCCACAATAAGTGATATCATGTGATTTTCAACTTTTTCTGTCTGGCTTATTTCACTTAGCATGATTAGCTCAAGGTCCATCCATGTTGTAGCAAGTGGCAGTATTTCATCTCTTCTTATGGCTGAGTAATATTCCATTGTATATATATGTACCACAGCTTCTTTAGCCAGTCATCTATTGTAGGACACTTTAGTTGCTTCCATGTCCTGGTCACTGTAATAATGCTGCTATGAACATCAGTGTGCAAATATCTTTTGGATATGTTTTCAAGTCTTTGGGGTAAATACCCAGTAGAGGGATTGCTGGATCATATGGTAGATCAATTCTTAGTTTTTTGAGGAACCCCATACTGTTTTCCATAGTGGCTGTACCAATTTGCAGTCCTACCAGCAGTGTATGAGGGTTCCTTTTTCTCCGCACCCTCCTCCAACATTTGTTATTATTGTCCTATTGATTATAGCTATTCTAACAGGTGAAGATGTATCTCATTGTGGTTTTGATTTCATTTTCCCTAATAGCTAGAGATGTTCAGCATCTTTCATATGTTTGTTGGCCATTGTATGCCTTCTTGGGAGAAATATCTGTTCAGGTCCTCTGCCCATTTTTTAATTGATCATTTGGTTTTTGTTGTTGTTATTGAGTTGTATAGTTCTTTGTATTTTGGATATTAGCCCTTACAGAGGCGTTGCTTGCAAATATATTTTCCCATTCAGATGGTTGTCTCTTTACCTTTTGATGGTTTCTTTTGCTGTGAAGAGCTTTTTAGTTTGATGTAGTCCCATTCATTTATTTTTGTTTTACTTCCCTTGCCTTTGAAGTCAAATTCATAAAATCCTCTTTAAGTCCAAGGTCCATGAGTTTAGTTCCTATGTTTTCTTCTTGTATTTATTGTTTCAGGTCTTATATTCAGGTCCTTAATCATCTTGAGTTAATTTTGGTATGTGGTGATAGACAACAGTCTAGTTTCATTCTTTTGCAGGTGGCTTTCCAGTTTTCCAACACCATTTATTGAAGAGGCTTTCCTTTCTCCACTGTATGTTTTTGACTCTTTTGTAGAAATTATTTGCCATATAAACATGGGTTTACTTCTGGACTCTCAATTCTGTTCCACTGGTCTGTGTGTCTGTTTTTCTGCCAATACCATGTCATTTTGATTATTGTCGCTTTGTAGTATAATTTGAAGTTGCTCAGGGTGATGCCTCCAGCCTTGTTCTTTTTTCCCAGGAAGGCTTTCGCAATATGATAAGAATTTAGATACTGGAAAAGCAATAATCACCTTGGGGTGGAATGCCTTGAGGGTAGGTACAATGGGGTGGGCAGAAAAGAAGTGAAGAGCTCTGCAGGCAGAAAGATCTGAGTAAAGAAACAACCAGAGGAGGAAAAGACAATCATAGGTAACTGTATTGTAGAACACTCTGGCTGAAGCAATGATTCTTATATAGTTGGGGGAAGAGGGCATGGTAAAAGGTAGGGAGGCCTCATCTTATAGGAAATAAAGTACTGAAGAATGTTGAAGAGTAAGTCAATAAAACAGACGACCTCCCTTTCTAAGTATGAAAGCTGTCATAGCTACCGACACGAGAGCCTGGACTTGGTTTGTGTGTGAAATAATAAGCTCTCTGTTGATCAATGCAGTGTAAAATGAAAGTGAGAAACGGGAGAGGGTAAGACTGAGTCACAGGAAACATAGGCATTGTACTGATAAAGTCAGGTTTGCATTTTAGATATCTTACTATATTTGCTACGTGAAGAATGGATTTAATAAAGATGAAACAGGAAGGAACCCAGGTAGAAGGCCATTGCAAAACCCCAGGCAAGAGTTCATGAGGGCCTGCACTGAGGTAATGGTGACAAGAATAGGGAGACAGAAATGGGGTCAAGGAATATTTCGGGCAATATCATGAGGACTAGGTGATTATCACGGACTGGCAAGGGTGATGAGAAAGATTCTAGCATGACTCTCAGGGTTCCAGCCTGAGGGGACAAGGTGGTGAGCAGAACCATTAACCAGGATACAGGAAGGTATGCAACTTTAGGAAAGGAAGACGATGGTACAGTGTCGAACATGGTGTAAATCAAGACTCTTCAGGTGCGAGTCATGGAAACCCATGTCAAACTACCTGGGGTGCCCTCACAGGTTCATAAGGTCAGATGATGAGAAGGTGGGGGTGGCGAAGACTTCACAGCTAAGCTCTAGATCATCAGGACTTTCTTTCTGTCCTCCCTTGTGTCTCTTTCCCTTTCATGCTCTCCCTTCTCCACCTGGCTTCCGTCTGCACTGAGGGCTCATTCTCTCAGAATACACGAAGGGGCAAGGTACGTTTCTGCCAACAGTCTTTGAATCTAAGATAGAAGAGAGTGACGCTTTCCACTACCATGTTCAAATTCCAGAAAAGAGGCCCCAAGGAATTTAAAAAAAAAAAAAAAAAAGAATGAGATAGTCTAAATCCTTGCTCTTGAGGAATTATAGTTATAAAGGCACAGAAACTGGAGATCATCTCCAGTACCTCTAGAGGGCTGACCATGATCTAGGTACATCATAGGAGTTTGTTAAATCAAAGGATAATTAACAGGAACTTGACATGAGTAAGATAATTTGACATTTATGAAGTACTTTGGTTGCATACATTTTTGCCTATTCCGTAGACTAGAGCAAGGCAGTCTTCCATCTCCGCCCAAACTCATGTGCCAAAGTGTAACATGTAGCCTGAATTTTTTGAGAGCGGTGCCAATTTCTGCAGCCATGCTCCACCTGCAATGCCTAGGAGAGCTCCTTCTGGCTACAGGAGTCAATGACTAGAACACTATGCCTCCCATGGAAACTTCCTTCTTGCCCACCGCTATCACGGCCACCACTGCCCACCACCACCACCACCACCACCACCACCACACCACCACTGAGATTTGCCAGCAACTGACCCCCCACATGATTACCAACCATACTCCCAGGACAGAAGCCTAAGAGCCCTACAGACTGCTTATAAACACCACACACAAACTTTAAACTATCACAGTAAAGCCTGTCTTTTCTTTTTTAATTCTATTGAGTTCCTCTGAAGGCAAAGACTGAATAGGCACCCTTAACAGTGATAATAATAAACACGAAGGCTAAGATCTGCTTCCAAACCTTATCAGAGTGTCTTCAGTGTTACAGCGCGCATGATACTTTACCTTTTGTCTAAACCTTGTTTTTTTGTTTTTTTTTTTTTCAGTTTTGCTCTAACTTTATTTTGCTTAGGCTGTCAGTAACATTTATTCAGGGCTACTTTATTATACATGCTGCTATATTATTATGCATGTTAACATTATACACCAAGGGATGTATAAAAGGAGCCAAGTTTCCCCAGGACACAATAAAAAGAGTGACAAAAACAATCATTATTTGCTAAATCCAGATCAGACCCCTCCATTGCAATCTCTGGATCCCAGTTCCCCTGAACCTCTTTCTGATCCTATAGGACTCCACACACACATTCATTAACGGCTATGATCATTCTTTCTCCTACTTTACAGTGGCTTCCAGTTCTTTGATCATTTCATAATAGTTATCCCTTTCCCTGCCACTGCTACTGTCACACATCCCATTATCATCAGTTGTGGCCAAGGCTATAGCTACATATTTATTTTGTTCCAACTGAACAGCTGAATTTCTCTGTGTGTGTGTCTCTCTGTCTCTCTGTTTCTCTCTCTCTGTCTGTCTCTCTGTCTCTCTGTCTCTCTGTCTCTCTGTCTCTCTCTCTCTCTCTCTCACACACACACACACACACACACACACACACACACACTATGTACTCTATTTCTAGGCCACAAGATAACACTACCCCTGGACTCCATTGCATAGAGAACTCGAAAGATACAGTTTTTACTCCACTTGCTTTCCTTTGCAAACTTCCTGCCAACAAGTCTGGTACAAGTCTATAGAAACTACCTTAACAATATAACATTGTTAAAGTCTCTAGTTGGGCCCAAAGACCTTCTGGAAAACTTCACCCCTCCATCCCTGAGCCTTCTGCCCTTCCTGCCCTGCCCATGGTCCTTGCACCAAGTTCATGAGCACCCTCTCCCTGCTCAGGTCTGTTATTTCCCTCTCGGGTGCTCACTCTACCAGGGTCTCTGGTTTTTTCTAACAGCTCAGCAGACAGGCTGGCGTTTGGGTAGAGTTGTCCAAGTGGCCTCAAAGGCCATACCTGTCTGGATTCATGGCAAACAAGCAGTTTAGGCCTAATATGCCCCTGGGATGCCTTCTAACAAATTTATGGTCAGTTGTTTAGAACTCAGACCATTTTCCTAAGGAAACAGCTTAAAGTGAATAGGTGTGGTAACCAGGAAACCCACAAAAGTCCATTGGAATCACACACCTCATCTGGAGTTCTAAAACGTACGTTAGAACCTACCTAACAGTGCATTATGGTTTCTATGGCGTTTATGGGAAAATGAGTGTCTGAGTTCCAGGCCCGAGCAAACCTCTGCCTCCGCCATCAGCAGCAACAGCCACTCTCACCTTCCAAGCCTGTCAACTCAACGGTAGGAAACTCAAAGCCTAGGGTTTTATTTTTAAGAAAGGAATGGAGAGGGGAAAGGGTGTGGCTCTGGCAGGTGAAACCAGGTTTCGAGGGAGGAGCGTTCAGAAGGGTTGGGGCTGGAAGAGCCAGCTGACTTCAGGTTTTAGGCTTTTCCAGAGACTGGACTGCTCTCCTGAGCTTCAACCCAGCAGTCAAGGCTGGTTTACACTACATTACGGCTGCAGATGACAAGAGAGGGACTGGGGACCAAGGAGGACACATAGGCAGGCTTCTATGTGAGGTCAAATGAGTTAAAAAAAAAATAACTCTAAGAAGTTAAAAAAAATTTTTTTTTAATCTGAACCTAGTCAGCATTTCAATCAGAACTGTGGTTGTTAATGAGGTCAAATCAAATTTAATACATTATATCACAGCCTTCTGAAATACACAGCTCAGAAATATTTAGTGTTTGTCAATCCCATTGGACCTGGCCCTTTTGTAGACTTGAGAGAATGCTTGACCTTTGTCTATGTCCAATCTCTCTCTCTTATTTGCACTTTAATTCTTGGCTTGTGTAGAGTCAGGGTAAATTTACTCACAAATAAAAAAAAAGTGTGGTGAAAACAAGTATGAGCCCTATTTTACTTTCTAGGATCTATTCAGAAATATCAAGGAAAAAAAAAGTTTTCCTAGGTAGTAGAGTAGGGGAAAGGGGAAAGTTTTCTTTATTTTTAATAACTTGTTCAGAGCTCAAAAAAGTTATTTTTAAATGACAAAAGTACTATGAAAGTGTTTCTTTTCATCGCACATATGAATGGATTTAAATAAGGGTGGTTTTCTTTTATCTAAGTCCACTCTCTTATACTACGCTTTAGATATTATGATGTCAAATTACTTTGACATGACCACATACCATAAGTGAAAAGAGAGAAAAGATGATTTAGAAAGTTTACCAGATTCGGGAAAGGAACCAATGGGCCATTTTCAGTACCACTAATGAATTAACAGATTGAATACTTTTGAGATAACTACTTAGATTCAATAATATTTTCTGAGACTATTATGTGCTAAACAATGTAGTATATGACATAGGATATACACACAAAAGTACACTGCATGATCCCATCAGTTGTGGACTTTACAAGTCTTTATTCAGTTTACATGTATGAAAAAGTAGAGAACTCTGGCATGCAAACCGACTCCCAAACCAAGAGCCTCTTGCTGTCTGAAATGAGTGAAGGGGTGGGAACCAAGGTGTACTCCAAGAAATGGTTATAATCTGAAAAGATCGAAAGGTCACTTTGGATGTTAAAAATTAGGAAGTCGGGTTAAGCTTAGTCCTTTTAAGAGACTGTGAAGAAACTGGCCTGGTTGAACCGGGGGTTGTTTGGAACAATCGGGAAGTGATGAAAGGTTTGGGGACAACTATCTTGCCGGGGGTGTGGTGGTTCTTAGGAAGAAAATGCATCAATTATGAGGTCACTTCAGTCTTCTAAAGGCGGGAGAGGGAGAGTCGGCAGTAGTGTGGTGGCATGAAAATGAAAAGGAGAGATTTCAAGGCATTTCAACAGAAATGCAGATATAATGTGTGGCTCATTAGACTAAGTAGGAAACAACTCGCCTCCCTTTTAAAATTTTGATCTTCGTCCTTCTCTCTTCTCTTGAGCCATTTCCTGTACTCTTTCTCGTTTGCTGTTTATTTTGGAATATTTTTAAAATACAGAAAAATATAAAGGAGGTATTTAAAAACACCTATACTCTCACCACTCAGAGATGATTTCAGTAACGGTTTGATGTATTTTTTCCCAATCTTGATCAACGCCTGTGGGCATGATTATTAAACAGGATGGACTAGGTGGAGTACGAAGATGAAGCAGCTTGATCTTGTTCCCCCACCACTGCCTTCGAGCTTGCTTCATCTGCTCTCCATTCTCTGCCCTCGGCCACGACCCAGGCAGAGCCCCTAGCTCTCCTGTCACTTTCAGATAGTGAAATCATTTCATGAGCAGGAATTAAAAAGTCCAGTCTGATCTAGAGCAAGCCAGTGCTTCCCTCTTCTCTGAGCGTAGGCCTGCTATAACTCAAGAACTTGGGATGAAGAAGGAAGCACCTTCCTCGACCTGTGGGAGATGCCACATGCCTTTTATTCCACAGGTGAAAGTGAAGCCTGCATCTCACTGCTGCCCTTTCCCTACCACTGTGGACTGCTCCAGCCAACTCTCCACTTTCAGATACCTCCAGGGCAGCATCAGGAACAAGGGTCTATGCCAAAAAGCATATTCTACCCCCTATAAATTCGCTACAAATAATCTTTTCTGAGAAATGTTTTATATAGACTAGTACTGGTGGAAATGATGATTACTAGGTTTCTTTTTTATTTTTTCCCCTCAATTTTATAGTAAATACGATGGGATGGTATTTTTTATTTTTATTTTTTAATTACAATTGACATTCAACATCATTCATATTAGTTTCAAGAGTACGGCATAGTGCTTAGACATTTATATAATTTACGAAGTGATCCCCCGATAAGTGTAGTCCCCACCTGGCACTAACATAGTTATTACCATATCATTGACTGTATTCTCGATGTACTTTAATATCCTGTGACTATTTTCTGTGGAATGCTATCTTAAGCCTTTTCTTGGGAATGACTATAGCGTACTTGTTACCAATTTTCTCAGCTTAGGGCTTTTGTCAAAAGTTCAAGACAACAGAAAAAGTCCCACTTCACATCCTAATACATATATACATATGCTCAACATAAAATAATTAATGGACCATATCACCAAGCCAGATTAATGGGCATGGCCTCAAAGACAGAAGAGGCAGCTAATCAAAGGCAAGAGTGGGTTAGGGCACCTGGGCAGACAAAACAAATACTCCACTAGAGTAGGTTTGTTCCTTAATACTTTCATCTACTAGTTTTGATGTTTCTTCATCCTGAAGTCATTGAAATTTTTCTCTATGATTCATTTTCTATGTTTGGCTTTATGTTCACCAAAACCCCTTCATTCCTTCCCTCCTGAATTCATTTCATTTTTACTGGTTTGGCCACAGCCGGTATGGTTATTAGGCCCTGTGTTGTGTTGAGGTTTAATGAGCTCATCGTCCTGGTCCCTCACCCCACACAGGCTCCCTTCCCTGATTCATTCCTGCACAAGACTGACATTCCCCAGCAACCACATCTGTTCCCCTTAATGATGTCACTTTCCCTCTTCACAAACTTACTGTAATCTCCCAGTCCCGCCCATTTACTACAGAAGAGGATGACAACCAATGTGACAATGAAATTTCATTGCAGCCTCACAATTTTGCTTGGTAGATTATAATCTCCATTGCCATAGGAAGAAAACTGAGGTTCAAAGACGTTAAATCATAAATAGCATATGTTATAGGTGTGGACTTAATCCCTGGGACTTAAATCTCTATTTGGCCTGAATCCTTACACAAGAAACCAACCTCTCAACAGTAGATGGGCCTCAGAGTAGAGTCTAAATGCTTTAGTCTTTTTTATATTTCTGGACTTTGCTTTCTCTCATTGCCATATATCTATCTCTCACTTTAATCAAACTTGTCTACTTACCTCCCAATCCTACCACCACTAGTCCCAAGCCTGCAAGCTTCTCTTTTAAGTTTCACTTCTCCTGCACCTCTGCCTAACTTCACTTCCTCCATGAAGTCTTTCCTAATTACCTCACAAAAAATATTGTTTTCAAAATGCTGAAAATATGCTCCTCTGAGATCCATTTAAGCACTAGATTATTGTCTTCTATGTCCACGTATGTTTTAACTTCTGACCATCCCACCAACTAGATTGTGAGCTTTTGTAGTCAAGTACATGATTTATATTTCTTTATATTCCCACAAGCATAGTCCAAGCCTTATAAGAAGAAATTAGTCAATACTTATTGATCCATGTCTGTCTTCTCCAACCCGTACTAGGAGACATTATAATTCTTAAAGAGTTTTCTCCTCTTGGCAAAATATTAGTTCAATTTTAAGACTTTCAAATCTTTGAACTTTCCCATTAGGATTTATGATTTTCATGAGTGAGGATAATACCAATTGTAAAAATTGGAGACTGTAGATAAATATACTGGGAAATTTTCACTAGCACATATGTAGTTTACCTTCTAATAAACATGCAGAGGGAACTTACTAATACATTTCCACATACGGGAGGTATTATTGATATGCCTTAATAATAATTCATAGCATCTAAAGAATCAGGAAATTAATTTCAGAGAACATTAAACTTTTTATCCATTACTGTTCACTTTCTAGTAGATTTTATAATGTTATTTGACATAAATAGAAGTTACTGGGAGACAAAATGTTTTTGGAGAATGTGGAGAAATCATCTAAAGATTGTTTTATTTGAAGAGTTTAGAGCATCTGTTTCAACTGACATTGCTTTGCAAATTGCCTGAAAACTTTGGAGATGATAAATGTTTACCATTTGCATCCACATTGTTACTAACACAATAGCCTGTTAAATCCCCTGCCATGAATATTAACAGACTGCAGACCATCCACATTATTTACAGAGGGGGAAACAGACATTATTCACAAATTTTAATTGCTCCTGTGGCACCAACAGTCTGAAAATGAAGCATAAAAAATGTAGCCTTGGGGAACTTTTGCTTTGCAAGGACTTTAGTGCAGACCTGACCATCAGGACCAGATCCCATATCACAATTACGCAGGGATGTGAATAAAATAATAGTCCTCCTGGACAGCTGGCATATTTTAAAACTCATTCTATCCACTGTAAATTCAACAGCTCCTACACGTGACCCAAAATAATAAGGGCAGAGACTGGATTGATACGGAAAGTGTATTTCATGCTCACCTTAAGAGTTTTTCCCAGTCAAGGTTCAAATATTCCGCTAAAAGCTGAAAGAAGAAATGTTTCCATGCATGTTCTCTTTATTTAGAGCAATTAACTCTCCAGTATTGCAAAATGAGCATCAAATTTGCTTCTCAAAGTTAAATTATTGTGAAATATGATTTTAAGGGAAAAAAATTTTTAATTAATCTTATGAAAAAAATTTTTAAGAAAAACAATGAAAGTATTAGGAGATTTTGCTTTGTTTTGTTTTTTCCAACTAGAAGTCAAATGTTTAGCAGAGAGATTTACAATTAAGGTCTGAATAAGAGGAACCAGCCAATAGGGTGCCTGGAAAAATCTGACTGGTCTACCTCCCAGAAAGCTAAGACTTAGAGGGTTGAAAAGTGAAAAAGGAAGGCTAAGTAGGGATGGTGAGAAAACCAAATCAGGGAAGAGGCCTTTAAATTCAAGCCACATCAGAGGCCACCAAAGATCCTAAAACCCTAGAAAAACACATCCCAGACTTGCTCTGCCTGCAGCTCTCCCTATTGGTGGCATCATCATCCTTCTGGTTCTCAGGTCCAAACCTTGGAGCTGGTCATGTCTTCAAAAGTATGTCCTGAATCTTACGGTTCCTTATAACCCCACTTCTATCATGCTTCCTACAGTAAAAAAAAAAAAAATCTCAACACCTTTGAAAATATCACTTCTTGGCTTAAAACTCTGCAATGGCATCTCATTTCACACAGAGTAAATTAAAGCTAAAGTCATTGAAATGGCCTACAAAGCTCTGCATGATCTGCTCCCAACTTAGACCTTCACTCTACAAGTACCGCTCTCTCTGGAACATTCTTCCCCTATATTTCCACTTGATTAACTCCTTAACCTCCAATCTCTGCTCAGACATTAAGCCTACCCTGACACACTATTTAAAAGTATGTCATACCCCAGGCTTCTGTAGTCCATAAACTCCTCATCCGATCTTGTTTCTTTTTTTTTAATAGTATTACTTTCTAACATACTGTATTTATTTATTACATGTTTATCTTATGTGTATCCCTTTTATAGAATGTGCAAGTTCCATTGGAACAGAAATTTTTCTTTTGTTCACTAATATATTCCAGATACTTAGAACAGCACCTGGGACAGAGTAGAAGTTCAATTATCTATTGAATGAGTTAATACAAATGTATCTGTGAAGAAAACTGAGGCACAATAGGATAAGTGATTTGTGAAACTGAAAAGCAGCAAATTCCCTTTGTTTGGTGCAAAGGGGTACATATTTCCCACTGTCTCCAGAAGACATATTTTGTGGGTGAGAACTTAGTGACAGAAATGATGAGTTCTGAACTGATGAATCTCAAAAGTTAGAAAAACCAACATTTCACAATGATTAAATTTTAAAGACAGGTAGATATTAGAAATTAGAAGAGTCATGTTGATGTCATCCAAAATAATGGCAGAAATTAAAGAATATAATTACATATTTATTAATCAAATTCCTTTACACACTTTATTATTTATTAAGCACAATCTTAAAATGTATTCAGATCATATTGTTTACTTCCAATGTATTATCAGGTTTCCTTTTTTAAACTTATACATTTTCTGCAGTCTATCAACTGTAGTTATTTTAGATTCATTCCAATATTTTTCTCTTTCTGTTTTCTACAGTTTGTACTTCATTTCCTTCTTCAGTTTTCCAGTTTATCCATTTTTATACTGTTTTATGCATTTTATGTGGCATATGCCATAGTTTACCCTTCTGTTTCAATCGGCTTAAGTCTATATTTAGCCAATTAAATTTTCCACCTTTCTCAACTTCTTGGTCCCTGTATATTGCTTTCCTTGACTATACTTTATGATAACTACTCCTTTACATGGAATCTTTTAAATAGTTCCATTTACATTTTGGAATCAATTCTGTTTATTTTTCTCCTTTTATTTTGAAACCTGAAATTTTTCATTGAGATAGTCTTCTCCTTCGTTTATATTCAATAATTTCATGTAAGTAAATATTACTTCATTTCCAATGTGTATCTTTTATTTATTTTTTGCTTTATTGCTCTGGTTAAAACTCCCAGTGTTGTGCTGATTAAAAGTGGGTCAGAGCATACATCTTTGCCTTGTTCCCGATATTAGGGGAAAAGCATTGAGTCTTTTACCATTGAGTATAATGTTAGTGATAGGTTTTTTTGTGGATTTTCTGAGAGTTTTCCTAGTCTTCTGAGAGTTTTTATCATAAACGGGTATTGGATTGTGTGATATGCTACGCTTTTTCTGTATCAATTGACAGGATGATATAATTTTTCTTCTTTAGAATGTGATTATGGTATATTTGTTGGCTTTTACCTGAAATATATTTACAACATAAGTCACATATTTAAAGTGTACAATTCCTTGGTTAATATATTCACTAGGTTTGAACCATCACCAATAACTTCAGAATATTTTCATCACCTCAAAAATAAAATCCTTACCCTTCAGCAGTTACCCGCTTCCTCCCCACCGCCTAATCTCTGGTAGCTACTAATCTGCTTTCTGATTTTATATATTTGCCTATTCTGGATATTTATATAAATGAAGTCATACAATATGTGGCCTTTTGTGACTGATTTATTTCACTTAGCACGTTTTCAAGGTTCATCTTTGTTGTAACATATCAATCAGTATGTCATTCTTTTTATGG
Organism: Eonycteris spelaea; assembly: GCA_003508835.1. NCBI lineage: Eukaryota > Metazoa > Chordata > Mammalia > Chiroptera > Pteropodidae > Eonycteris > Eonycteris spelaea. The sequence goes on along the minus strand of PUFA01000003.1, from coordinate 20,932,101 downwards.
CTGAACTATATTACATAGTATGGCTATACCACATTTTGTTTATCCATTCAGCAGTAGATATTTGGGTTGTTTCCACTTTTTGAGCATTATAAATACTGCTGCAATGAACATTCCTGTCCAAGGTTTTGTATAAACATGTTTTCCATTTGATACACTTTTAATATTAAACCAATTTTAAATATATGAAAAAAAAATCCCTTGATGGTAGTGCATGATTGATTCTTTTTATATATTGCTAGATTTGATTTTTTAATATTTTGTGAGATTTCTGTGTCTCTGTTCATTAGAGATCTGGGTTTGTAGTTTACTTTGTATTCTCTTTCGTTTTAGTATCTGTGTTAGCCTTATGAAATGATTGCAAAGTATGCCCTTCTCTTCCATTTTCTGAAAGACATTACATAAAATTGATCATAATTCCTATTTAAATATTTAGTATAATTCTCCAGTGAAACCATAAGGCTCTGGAGGTTTATTTTTCAGGAGATTTTCCTTTATGAGTTCAATTTCTTCAATTGTTATAGGACTATTCAAATTGTCTATTTCATATTGCTTGAACTTTGGTAGTTTGTACTTTTTGAGGAATTGGTCCATTTCTTCCATGCTGTCAAATTTATGAACATTAAGTTGTTTATAGCATTCTTCTTTTATACTTCTATAGCTGAAGGACCTGTAGTGCGAGTCCGTTTCATTGCTGATATTGGCAATTTGTGTCTTCTGTCTTTGCCAGTCTGTCAGTCTTGCTAAAGGTTTATCAATTTTAGTGATTCTTTTTGAAGAATCAGTCTCTTGCATTGATTTTCTCTACTGTTTTCCTATGTTCATTATCATTTATTTCTGCTATTTATTTGTTCCTTTTTCTGCTTGTTTTGGATTTATTTTGCTCTTTGTTTTCTTTTTTTAAGATAGAAACTTAAATTATTGATTTAATACCTTTCTTCTTTTCCAACATAAGCATTTTGTGATATAATCTACTCTCTGAGCTCTGCTTTGGCCATATCCCACAAATTTTGATGTTGTATTTTTATTTTCATTCAGTTTGATGTGTTTTTTTTTATTTCCCCTGAGACTTCTTCATTGACCTATAAATTATTTAGAATTGCATTGTATAATTTCCAGGTATTTAGACATTTTCTTGTTTCCTTTCTATTACTGATTTCTAGTTTGATTATATTATGGTCACAGAGCATACAGTATATAATTTCAGTTCTAAATTTGTTTAAATTTGTTTTGAAGTCCAAGATATGTTCTATGGCCACTTGAAAAGAATGTGTATTCCGCTATTGTATGTTGCAATCTATAAATATCAATTAGATCCTGTTGGCTGATGGTATTATTCATTTCTATATTTTTGCTGATTGTCTAATAGTTCTATCAATTGCTGAGAAAAGGGTATTGGAGGCCCCAATTATATTTGTGGATTTGTCTATTTCTTCTGCAAGCTTTATCATATTTTTTTGTTCTTGTTTGTTCATTTGTTTTCCATACATTTTGAAGCCCTGTTGTTTGGTGCATACACATTTAGGATTGCTGAATCATCTTGGTGGATTGATCCTCATGTAAATAAATAACATCAGGTCCATGCTACAAACTGGGATGGTCCCAGGCAATGTGTGATCAGATCATATAAACAGTTCAAACTAAATATTATAAATGTGTAAAACAGTTTTTTTTGTTTTTTTTTTTTTAAATAGATTTTTTTTCCCAAAATCAGTTTTAGGTTCACAGCAAAAGTGAGCGGAAAGTACAGAGAGCTCCCTTATAAGCCCTGACTCCACACTGGCATAGCCTCACTCACTGCCAACAACCTGCAACAGAGTGGTACATTTGTCATAGTCTATGAGCCTATGTTGACACATTATTATCACCTAAAGACTATAGTTTACAGTAGGGTTCACTGTTGGTACTGTATATTTTATGAGCCTTGACAAATAAATATGACATGTATCCACCATTATAGTTATATACAGAACAGTTTCAGTGCCCTAAAAATCCCTTATGTACCATACCTATTTATCCCTCCCTTACCCTTAATCCCTGTGAATCACTGATCATTTTACTGTTTCCTTTCAAACCACAGATTTTTAACCAAGCATTTTATGTTAGTTAAGGGTTAACTGCTGTAATAAACATACACAAAAAATATAATACTTCAAATTTGATGAAACATTTTTTCCTCTCATATAAAGTCTAAAATAGGTATATCTGATTGGAGGGCACCTCTCCTCCACGTGGTGATTCAGGTTCTTTTCTTCTTATGGCTCTACCATCTTTAACATCATGTTCATCTACACCACAGATGGGAAAGGAATGTGGAAGACGATATGTAAGGATTTTTAAGGGTCTGGAACTGGTGTGCACTTGGTGAAGTCAGTCTTATGGCTACTCACAATTGCAACGAATGCCACGAAATGCGGTCTAGCTGTGTACTCAGGAAGAAAAGGAAATGAGTTAGTGAACATCTAGCCTGTCTGTATCACAGGTCTATGGAACCCAAAGGGAGCCATAGATAGACTTTATGAAGTTAATTAAGCATTCAGAAGATATATGCAAAATGTTGCCTTCACATGCATTTTCCAAGGGGTTCGGAAAGAAGGACTAGCCCTGATTGTATGATTAGAAAAGAAGTATGTTGGAAGAAGTCAAATTTAAACTGGAACTGTAAATTGGTAGAGGTGGGCAGGGTGGGGGTAGAAGGTGAGGGCAATCTAGCCAAAAAAAGAAAAAAAAAATTGCAGGGGCCCAAAGATGGGAGATTACAAGCTTGTGTTTGAAAAATGGCCAAAAGCTTAGACTAGCTGAAGAATTGAGTTTATTTAGAAGAATATCTATTTAGTCAGTCAGCAAGTATATACTTGCCCCTCCTACATGCCAGGGACCATAGTAGGCACTGGCTTTTTAAGGATGAAAACAGAGAAAGAGATATAATTAAACAACGAGGTATGAAGAGTGTTTCTAGGGACATGTAGGGTACCATGGGAGCCTACTACAAGGACACCTAACCTTACCTAGAGTGTTAGGGACGACATCCCACAGAAAGTGATGCATAAACTGAGTCCCAAAGGGATAAATGGAAATTAGCTAACCTAAGTGCGGCCAGGGAAGAGTCATTTTCCAGGCCTGGAGGCATAAGAGTATGAAGAATATACAAATGGCTTCTAGGAGGCTTCTACAGCAGAGGCCAAGAGGGCAAGAGGAAGAATGACATGAAATGAGGCTAAAGAGGTAGACAAGGCCCAGACACAGATTTTATGTTAAGAAATTGGGGCCTTATCCTAAGGACAACAAAAAGGGTTTCAAGCAGGGAAATCATTACAAATGCAAAATGGAAAATGAATTGGAGGACAGCAAGTGTTTTGTGGATGATTATAATAGTTCATGGTCTGAATAATAGTGGCCCAGGCTAAGGTAATGGTGGTAAAGATGCAGAAAGATACATAGATTTGAGAGTTGGAAGATGTGACCCACTGGATTTGGTCTTTACAGGCTATGTAGGTTAGAGAACACAAGAGCGTCTATCAGGCTTTTGGTCCAAGGAACCGAGAAAAGAGTGGCACTATCCAAGACTGAGCCAAAAAGCTGATTTGAATTGAAATTTCAGTTTGGGAAGCTGAACTTAAATTGAGGTTGAATTTGAATTGCCAAGTGGAGACATCCATAAAACAGTGGGATTTCTGGGTCTGGAACTTGATGGAGAGATCAGGAATGACAATATAAATCTGGAAATTGTCAACAAAGTAGCAGAAATCTTGGGAACGAATAAGATTTTTAGGTGGAGAGTATGGAGTAAGCAGAAAGCAGCCTTGATAAGTCCCTAAAGAGTGATAGACACACAGCTTGCAAGGAGACTAAGGCAAGGCAAGGCCATGGAAGTAGGAAGAAAAGCTGAGGGAAGGCAAAGAGAGTGTTTTAAGGAGCAGTGGTGCCGTGGAAAGGTTAAGATTGATAAGGATAAAAAATGCTCATTGGATTCAGTGGCAAGACGAAGATAATTCCAGTGAAGCGGCAGCAAGAGCATGCGTGGTAAAGAACAGCAGCTATTGGAGCAGGTGATTCGGAGTAGAGAATAAAGAGTGGTGAGGGGAGGGAGATGTGCCGTCAAAGAAGAGTTTTGTTTGTTTTAAGAGATTTAAGCATGTTCATGTAACAATTTTGAGCACTTGGAAGAATGATTCCAGAGTGTGGAAAGCCTGGAACACTCGGTAGGAGACTTCATTCTTAGGCAATTAGAACATGCCATTTCCCCAATTTCAAGTAGAAGAATGGCATGTTTATTGTCATGCCCTAGGAAGAGTTATCTTGGAGCCGGGACTGTTGATTCCTGGGGACAGTCCTATCCTAAAGAAACTCATCTGGCCTTGAAACAAAGCAGATGTTTAGTTTGGGGTTTTAGGTGAAGGTGTCAGCAGAATCTTTCACCACAATTTTGTGGCAGTCTTTAAGGTTTTGCTTCAAAATTGTTCTTAATTATCTGTTTTCTTACTAGGACAAACATATTTGTTAAGCTTTGTTTAGTTTGTAATTGTTCCAACCTTTATATCATAATAATCTAATTTAAAAAGCTAGTTCAGCAGGCAGCCCATTACTTGATAAAAATCTAGCCAATTCTGTAGTTTTTTGTCCTAAAATCCTTAAAGCAACTTTTCTGCCCCAGTATATCAACTTATGTCATAAACAGCAGCATAAGAATGAAAGAGACACCCTATTCAAGTGCAAATTAATGTGTTATGTGGCTGGGGGAGGGTAGAAGGGATTAGGTTTGTTTAATGAATTTAAATGAAAGAATCCCAGTCATATATTTAGAGCAAAGACAAATCTTAAATTTACTTCATAAACAAGATTTAATACAAGACAATAAATACAGACCCAAAGAGGAAGCTGCATGAACTTCATTATCTCCAGCCTTGTTCATAAATCACAATATTGATCAAATATAAATTAATGCATGAACGTATACATTTGTGTATGGGAACTTATGAGAACTCATTTATTATTTGAGACTGAAGCAGAACGCAATTTTTATATTATGAACACCTAAATTAAGCCATTTAGCATTTTAAAAAATCTTAGCTGAATGGATCTTCTCTATATAAATCTATTTTCTTACATCTTCCCCTTTCAAAAAAAAAAAAAGTCTATAAACGATCACCCCACTATAGCTTTCACTGTGGGCCCTCGCGAAGAGAACTTAAGACCAAGAGGTGAGCATTAAATGACAATACTCATGAAAAGAGATGAAAAAAGGAACTTCTGAGTTTCATTTGAAATTCTACTACCCATTTCCTCCCAATGACCAATGAATGTATCCTGGGAGTGGCCACTGCACCTTTTAATTTACTTTCCCTCTTGAATTTGTTTTGCTAGAAGGACTACCCTTCAAATATTGTTTAAACTGCAATATCAGACAGCAAGCATATCTGTACATTCTATAAGTAAATGTCTAATTAGATAAGCTACTCACTGGTACATTACAAAAGATTCAGTACCTTCATAAGACGCCTTGAAATGTCCTTTGGGTGGAGATATCACAAAAAAAGTGTAGCTGTAGTAAATCAGTGAAAATTGTGCCTAATTGGGAAGGTAGAAGAGAAAAAGATCACTTTTCTGTAGAATTAATAGCAAGATTCCTTCTGTAAACCCCAAACTCAAACTCTACGTCAGTGTTCTCAAGTTTTTAAAAACTTGTCCAGGTCCCCACTCCAGATCTACTAAATCCAAGTATCCAAAGTTTGCCTCTCCCTGGCTCTCTCTCTATATATATTTTTAAGTTCTTCATTCTGATATACAGTCAAGGTCGAAATCACTGCTTCATAGGCTACTGCTATGAGTTGTTAAAGAAGCAACATACAGGACTATAGGAGGGAATCCTAGTAACAAGAAAGGTTTTAGTGTTCATTAAAATTCTCTAGGCATTTGATTGGAGTAGGACAAGTTGTAGAATTGGGCATATGGCCCAAAGGCACAAAAAAACAAAAGACATACTTCAGCCTTCTCTTGGCTTTGCAACATCCTAGACAATTTAGAAATTGGTGTTCAATTAAAGTTCACGCATAAGAAACAAGTGTGAAACAGTAAGATACGATAAATCCTGTGTAGAAAGAATCCCAAGCTACGACTCAAAAATCAAGGTCTCAAAGCTGCTAGCTGATACATGGCTAATGTGAAGCGAACCGAATTGGATATGCTGTGTGAGTGCAAGTGTAAAATACAATTTTCAAAGACAGCATGAAAAAACTGTAAGACATCAATAATTTTATAGATTTTATGTTAAAATATTTTGAATTATTGCACTACTTAAAACTGTTTCTTTTTTTAAATGAGGTCACTAGAAGCCTTAAAATGACACTGTCGGTCGCATCATATCTCTATAGGACAATGCTAGTGGTGAACACTAACCTGGGAGATTACCTGCTATAACCTACTCCCGGCGTGGGCGTGGGGGCGGGGGGGGGGCGTGAGATAGTCTAAGATGGAGGAATAAGCTATTTAAAAATAAACCCCTAGGAAAGATAACTACTGTGTGCACCTAGGCAAGAGCGTCTTGGAGGAAAAGATTTCATTTCCTTGAAACGCTCAAAGAACTGAAGTTCAGCGTTTAAGGCTCCTGATGTAAAACCAACCAGGCTCACACTGGAAGCCCGGCCAGTTGGACGTGGGAGGGCCCTGCCCCAAAGGAGGAGCATTCCCGGGTTCCGCAGGGAAGGCCCAGAAGCCACGCGGCTCAGGAAACCACCCCCGCAGCTGGATAGGACACTCACTGGCCCCTCCTTTGACTCCCCTTAGGCCCTTACCCTGAAAGAGGGAAATCTCCTCAACCAGGGGAAACAACGCCCTCCGGCCCCTGTCTAGGATCCACTCCAAGGCTGCTCCCACACTGCGCTAAAAGACCCGACCCAAGTGGCAAGAGGGATGCGGGGTAAAATAGAAACCCAGGTGTGCGCTTCAACTGTACGCGCCTGCGCAAAACCCCTACTCGGTCACTAGTTTCAGCCCCTGCCACTGCGCTTTCCCGCCCCCTTTTCTCCCGCCCCGCTGTGGTACGTCACAAAGAGTGACGTGTCAAGCGAACAATCACAGTCCCTCTCCTCGAGAGCCAGTAGGGGAAGGGGAGGGAGGGGAGGGGGGAGGGAAGAGGACGAAAGGAGCAGGCTGCGGGGACTGGCCCGTCCCGGTCACCCAATCAGAGAGCTCTGGGGAGGAGCGGGGCGGGGCTCGAAAAGAGAGTGGAGGGGCTGGGGAAAGGACTTAGAAGGCTGAGGGGAGGAGAGGGCGGGCTCCCAGAGATTAAAAGCGCCCAATCAGAGCGCGCCGGCTTCATTCGGAGAGCGGCGTGGGGCGTCGCCTCCGCCGCCGCGCGCGCCGGGGGCTGGTTAAGGCCATGAAACAAAAGAAACCCTGAGAGGGGAGCCGCTGCCACCTCCACCAGCCCGCCCCGCTGCCGTCCCCACCCACCCACCTAGTTACCTGCCTCTGCCTCCTTCCCCTGCCCCTCCACCCCGCCCTCTCCGATCTCCGGGCGGCCCTGGCGCTCCTTAGGCCGGGTCGCCGGCCCTGCTGCCTCCCCAGAGGAAAGGTGTTTGCGCGCTGAGCAGGGCCCGGGCCCTGTCCGCCATGGGGCTCGCCGCTCGCCTCGCCTGACCCAGCCGCCGCCGCCGCCGCCGCCATTGACAGCGCGCCGCCGCGATGCCGAGCGGCAGCTCCGCGGCCCTGGCCCTGGCGGCGGCCCCGGCCCCCTGCCGCAGCCGCCCCCGCCACCGCCGCTGCCGCCGCCCGCGAGCGGCCCGGAACTCGAGGGGGACGGGCTCCTGCTGAGGGAGCGCCTGGCCGCGCTAGGCCTCGACGACCCCAGCCCAGCGGAACCCGGAGCCCCGGCGCTGAGGGCCGCGGCAGCGCAGGGCCAAGCCAGGCGGGCGGCGGGTATGTCTTCGGAGGAGCGGGCGCCGCCCGGCCGGCCCGGGATCCCTGAGACTGCCGAACTGGAGCTGGAGGAGGACGAAGAGGAGGGGGAGGAAGCGGAGCTGGACGGAGACCTGCTGGAGGAGGAGGAGGAGCTGGAGGAGGCAGAGGAGGAGGACCGGCCGTCGCTGCTGCTGCTGTCGCCGCCCGCCGCCGCGCCGCCAGACCCAGCCGATCCGGGCGGTCCTGGGGGTCGTCTGCTGCCGCTCCCGGCTTCGATGCCCGGGAGGCAGCCGCGGCGGCGGGGGTGCTGTACGGAGGGAACGATGCCCAGGGCATGATGGCGGCGATGCTGTCCCACGCCTACGGCCCGGCGGTTGCGGGCGGCGGCAGCCGCCCTGAACGGGGAGCAGGCGGCCCTTCTGCGGAGGAAGAGCGTCAACACCACCGAGTGCGTCCCGGTGCCCAGCTCCGAGCATGTCGCTGAGATTGTCGGTCGCCAGGGTGAGTGCAGGGAGGAGGATTTACTGGGCATGGCCCCGGCTGGGTGGGGAGACGCGAGAAAAGGGCTTGGGCAGAACAAGCGAACCTGGAGCCCCCCAACCACCACGGAGGGACCCGGGAGGAGCCGAGGGTCGACGGGATGAGAAGATGGCCCTTTCGCAAAACCCACGGTGTGTACCGCTCTTTTTGTATGATAAAAAAGGTATTAAGTTCTTGAGCCACCCGATCCGGCGGTGTTCACTTTACTCCTGCAGTATTCGTGAACACCAGGCTGGCGTGGCACCAGAAACCTCAGTGAGGTGGTAAAAGGTTGGGTGGATTGTGCATTTGGTGTTCTGCATGGAAACCTCCGAGATTGCAAGTTGGATCCCCAACTCTTGTAAAGCGCTCGGCTTCCTTTACAACAGCTTGTTCAGATAAAGAAATTGACAAATGGAGGCTTGTAAGCGAGTTCTTCGAGAGGGAAGGGGATGTTCAAGTGGTAGGTTTCATAAACAACCCCCTGCTATTCCGAAACTTAGCTTTTGAAGTGCAGCCTAATTCTCTCGTTAATTTTGTTCCTTTTGATACATTTTAACTCGAAAAGGGACATTGCCTACCTTTTAGAGCACTTTAGTGTACACGATGTGGGAAAATTCAACAGTAATGCAATTGAGTTAAGGAACTTGATGCGTTTATTCCGTTTTCAGTAAATTCTCTTGCAGCACACCAGTACTGCAGACAGACTCCTCCCACATTGTTCAGACAAAGGACCTATGTCTCAGATTCCAGGATAGATTTGTGAAGGTGGGGAAGGGGATGCTCAGAGTACTCTGAATCCGACATTTTTAGAGACGGTCCAATGCTCTTTAGTGTAGTTCTTTTCCCTTTCTTAAAGTAAATATACCTGCATCTACCTTATTACAATATGAGTTAGCCTGGTTGATGCGTGTCTCTTTGCTGTTAGGTTGAGAGCATTGTTGGGGTCAAATAAAGAAATGATGGCGCTGCTGCTTAAATGATCTCATCTTTCCCAAGTGGTCTAAAGTACACATAAATAAGAGGTCTGTTGAAATGGTGGTTTCAGATATCAGAGTTGGCTCATTTCTTACCTCTAGGATTTTAATAAGAAAAACTCATCCGAAATCTGGATAGAGGAAATGGCTTATTTTGGACCACCTGATGATTGGTACTTAAAGGCACTGTTTAAAGCTCGTGCCATTCAACTGAGAGTTTATTGCTATAGTTTGGTAAATAACTTTCGCATGCCTTGTTCGGGTTTTTGTAAGATTTAAGATACTAATCCAGGAGAGAACTGTTTCATCTTGCATAGGATAAATTATAACACTTAAATTTCCAGATGGAGAATGAGTTGGCCATTCAGTTATGAACATCCAACAATTGCTATGTATCAAGCTTGTATTTTGCCAGGCATTGAGTTTATGATAGTTGAGAATGTGAGATTGGTTAGGCATACTTGCTGCCCTTGATAACTAACAGTCTAATAAACAGTGGAATGGCACTAACTATAATGTGTGACATGCAAAAGTCATACATAAGAGAACATCAACTCTGGAGGGCCTTGGAGAATGGACAGGACTTTAACAAGTGGAAATGGAAGAAAGACTGAGGAACAATAAGGAAAGGTGTGGGGGAATAATCTCTAGGTATGATTGGAAAATCGCATTTTTTATTCTTATTTTCTTTTAAGGATCTGAAAAGGGGCCAGGAAGGTTTATGTTTAAGCCAGAGTGTGAAAAACCTTTATTGCCATACTAGGATGTCACTTTCTTAGCACAAGTTACAACAATGTGCTTATGGTGATGGTTTGGCATAACAAAGAGCATTTACATGTCAGTTTTACTAAAGGATAAGATATTTTTTGTACATTTGGTTTAATACAAACTTTTGTTCCTATATTATCCCTTTTAAAGCACTATAAAATAAAGGTCCTTTATTGTGCAAACTTAATCTTCATACAAATCCATTATTTAAAAGTAAGCTGAATTCCAAGTTTATATTTTGTATCTATTAAATTACAGCAAATGAAATAAAAAGTCTTTAGTTTTTCTTTTTAGGGCTCTGCTTATTGGTTAATAAGGAAATGTGAATCTATGTCTTAGGCCATGGAGATAAATTGCTCACTATTCCTTTTGCACTTAATATTTTCCTAGAGTTGATAGTACTGTTAAAAGTATGTCATCATTCTCTATTTTATTAAGAGTAGAAAATCGTGTTCCTTTGCTGTTCCGAACCATTCAACTACTAGTGGTTCATTGACCCCTTTTGCCACCCCGACCCCTCAGCAGCACCATAATAAAACCTGTAAAATATTTTCACATTCCTGTGGAGAACTACGTAACTTCTAATGTTTGTATCCTTTTACAGTGTGATAGTTTCCCCTAAGTGAATAAGGGCAAAACAAAATTTAATTTGTTTGCTGTGGATGAACTAAATTTTCATCCTTAAGAATTATCTATTCCTGCCATTTTATTCATTACCTGAAGTCATAATTTTCTGTTTGACATCTCTTAATTGGTTTATGACTTCAGCTCTAAAGTGAAGAGTAGGACAAAAATGGAATTCTGAGCCATATAGATTTAGCAACTAGTGTAGATGGCCTCTGGTTCCACTGTCTTTCAAAAAACCAACACTGCTTTTGATACTGATCAAAGTTGGCAGTGTTGACCTCATATTTATACTACCCAGTAGTGTATGGTTGTTTGCATGTGTGAAACTGGCCCCATTTTTTAGCTTTGCATCTTATTTTTAAACCAACTGTATTTTTTAAATGTATAAAAGAATGCCAGGAACTAGAGGCTTACTGATAATCAAAAGAAGTTTTAGAATATAGACATTGAAAATACACTTGACAACAGATTTAAGACCTTTCAAAAATGTAGTACCTGCAAGACATATATAGTGATTAACAGGTTAAAGTCAATGGACTTTGTTCCAATTTGCAGTCAGTCGCTATCCAGCAGGACTCTATATAATGTAGTTAAGACATTCTTAACTACTTTATAAATAAACATTGATGTCATAGATCCAGTTGTTTTAAAAGATTTAACCCGAGGTTTTATACCACTGTTTGATGTGTGTCAGCTGTTTTCATTAGTGACTGTATTGATGGTGTATACATGCGTTCTCTAGCCTCACAGTCTAAAAAAGTCATCTCTAGCATTTTTTTATTGTAGACCTTCAAAAAAGTTTAAGTTTATACTCCCAAATCTAAATATTTATGTACAAATAATATGTATGCTGATATAGTATACATTAAAGCGTGGGGGGAAAAGAGCAAGGTAAAAAATGGAAATTGGAGTTATACTTTTTTTTCTGAACTCCAGTGGATTTTCTTGCACCCTACTTTGGCTATCATTGAGTTAGACTCTTGGAAATTTTTTTTGTCTTTATTAAGCTACTCTGCCTTTACTGATCTCCAGTAGTTGTGTTTATTGTCACTTTTTAAACAATATGTTACATTAATTCAAATCGCCTTAAGTGCATCCTTGAGACAGTTTTTCCCAGTTTCATAGAAACTTTCTCAGTTTTTAAGTTCTAACACAACTAAAATAAGGTATGTGCATGTTTGTCCGAGAGAAAAAGAAAAGCTTAGTCTTGCTATATACTCCCTATTCAAGAAGAAATGCATATTTCAGGAGGAAAAACAGTTTCCGAATAATGCTAAAACACAGTGTCTTTCTTTGGGGGCACTGGGAGAGTGGTTGATATCTCTTTTGCCTGGTACTATATTAGGTGCTTTACTGGTGCCATTTAACCCTTCTGGGCAGTTATCCTCATTTTAGAGATGTAGAATCTGAAGTTCTGAAAGGTAACTTTCTCAATTAATGGTACTAGGGTTTGACCAGTTCGTTTGACATTATAAAGTTCTCACTCTATATTGCTGCCTCAGTATTGAAGCATCCTGCTCTCGAAGGTTAATAGTATTTCTTTTGGGTTAATTTCTGCTCTAATCATAAGTTGGGAAACTATATGTCTAGCATGTATAATTTTAAAATATCACTAATAAAAGTTTGGTGTCTCTACTACACAGAAGGCAGAGTTATTCTAATATTCTAGTTTTAATGTGTCTAGAAATTCACTGCCATTTTATAGTTAAAGTTAATTTGTGTGTATATACACACTAGCTTTTAAAATTAACTTTCTAGGCTTTAAATTTTAAATTTAGTTGATAATAGTTTGATTTAGCTCTGGGACCGTTGGGAAAGATTCAGTTATAATTGTTCTTGCAAAGGGATGGGGGATCTACTGCCTTTTCTTCCTGTCTTATTCAGCTCATGAACTATTTTCACTAGGGAGGATATGGAAAATACAGTGGTAAATCGAGGGTGTATTTTCTACCCTCAGTTACCAACAATCTGAAAATGATCCAGAGAGTCAAGTATTTGAAAACAATTACTCTGTTAAAGAGATTACTATTTAGAAAAATTTGCAACAGTTTATGGGTTAGATGTTCTTTTAACATCTTAAGTTTTTAAAGAAAGGTAGCATTTAGTTATAGGGTAATGCTTAATATTTTGTGTATTTGGTTTTGAATGAATTTGATATTTGTACAGATTAAAGAATTTAATAGCTTTGCCTTAAACTGATTAAAAATGTTCTATAATATATGTTTTAATATAAAAATACATATTGTAAATGACTTCAAATTGTTCCTAACGTCTCTGCTCAGTTGTGGTATTTTGGAAAGAGCCAGGAATCAGAAATTAAAATTTCTAAATTCTGATTACTCTGTGCCAGTACTTCTGTGATCCTGAACAAGTCACTTAAACTCCCTAGGCTTCAGGTTCCTCTTCCTCAGCAGGGTATGTTAAGAGACTGAATGATAAACAGATAAGGTGATAAATATGAAATTAAGTGATAAGTATTTTCAAGTTAAATCTGAAGTTAATGAGAACAATGTTTAATCTTATTTGCCTTTCTTGGATTCAGCAGTTACACACATTTTATTCTCCTGTGATAGAACAAGAATGAACTGACGTCTGAATGCCTGTTAGATACTTGGCACTTCTGTCCAGATCGGCTTAAATTGTGCTCTGATATCAAAGAACTCCAAATTCCCAATCTTAAAAGAACAAAGATTTATTTCTGTTCACAGAGGCTCTCTGCTCGTTTTAGTCATTCAGGGAACACAGGCCAAGGAAGCAACCTTCTCAAGTGTTGTTGGTCCTTCCCCTGTGCCAGAGGGATGAGAGACAATGGCATAGCACCTGCTACTCTTTAAATGTTTTAGACCTGGCAGTAATAATTATCACATCTGCTCATATTTCATTAATCAGAGCAAGTCATCTGGCCACACCTAAATTCATGTGAGCAAGAAAGTGCATTACAACCACGTGCCCAGAAGGAGAGAGCCAGAATATTAGTGAACAATCATGATGACTACCACAATATTAGTTTGTAATCTGTGAGGTTAACAGGATTTTCTTAAAATGTAAATTATGCCATGTAGAATTTGTAACTTAAAATTAAACTCAAAATGAAAAAATAATAATGTTCATAAGATAATTAATAGGAAAGTATATTTGCAGTTTAAAAATTCACTTAGGAAACTCCAAGTAGATTATGGATAATCTTATTTTAGAACTACATTGATGTTTAGGTGATTGTAAAGTGATATGTTTTTTATTAGGCTGCATCTTAATGTTTCCCACATTATATACCATAATTTGTGAATTTACTTGTAAAATTTTTCCCATGCTATACCATTAGCTACTGTAGAGACATTTATAAAGATTAAATCTGGTTAAGCCTTTACCATTTTCCAGTGTTACTATTACCAAGCCCAGCTATAAGACTGAATGTGTGCATAGCCTATTGCTATTTGAATAGCATTCGAGTTCAAGTCTTTAGTCTATGACTGGTTTTGAGAATTTTAAGTTATACTGCATAACTATAGAACCACTTTTATGCCAGCGTTTGGGATTTAAGAACAATTCATGTGCACATGGTTTGTTGACTTTGTTCAGTAAGCAAAAACTACTATTGTATGCAGGGATGCCTGACTGACCACAAGTAAAGTTCTATGGAATAATATGAATAGGTCTTAACATAATAAAATTGTTTAATATAAACTGCAGGTGTAGTTGAAGGTAAGCGTAAGGTGGTTGGTGTTAGTGGAGCATGGTTGGAGGAGAGCAGGGAGGGAATAGTACTGAATAACTAGAAAATCTCCCCAAAAAGTTACTGATACAAAAAAAGTATTTGTACTTTGAACTGACCTTTTTATTACTGTCCCGCTTTCTGTACCACTCTCCTCTCCCCTTTGGCTTGTTTTCTACCTGTCCACCAGTACTACTTAGTTTATTGCAGGAAAGGACATTGAACTTGGAGTTAGAAAACGTGTTGGAGACCTAGTTTTGCTCTTTGTTGCCTGCAACCTTGGGCAAATCAACCTCGTTGAGTCTCCATTTTTCCTCTTGTGGGGAAAATAAAACCAAACCTATTCCACTTGCTTTCTTTCCCTGGTCCCTCCCCACCTCCCATTTGTTATGAGGATCAAGTTTGAGATGCCATTAGTACAAATTCACTGTAAAATTGAAAGTATAGAAATAATAAATTGTATATGAGGTAAGGTAAAGTTTATAATTTTTATTGCTAGATTTGTATTCTGAGCAAATGCTAGTTGAAACCAAAAATTGTCATTTTGTAAGTTTTTCCTATAGTGTACCACTAACTTAAATGGTCTGCATTATGTTTTTAAAAGTGTACAACGTGCCTTCAAATCTATTTAAAATTAGGGTTTTTGAAATATAAGTGGTAAAGCTAAGCTAGTCTGGAGGAAAAATTACTTTACAAATGAATCTGATTCCATTGTATGATACCCAAACAGGTTTCTATTAACATCCTCTAAAGGGCATAAACCTAATTTTTAAAATCCCCACTTTAGGAAATTTATTCTGCCTTTCATCTCTAATTTACACCCTCTTCTAGGTGTTTCATATTTGAAAGGCCAATGAGCCCTTTTTTTAATTAAGAATTTCAATACTCTAAATGGTAAAAAAAAGGGGGGGGAATTTAGATTTAGTTTAACTTCTGTTTTTAAAATATCTGTACATGCAGGGAATTCTCCACTTAAAAGAATCAAGTAGAAAAATAAGGCAGGCTGAGAGAATGGTGTGTTTAGGAGATAATAGTTTATAACTGAGCAATTCTGGATTTCAGTTTTCTCTCACCTATAAAATATTAAACTTGATTATCTTTTGTTCCTCTTATATTCAGATTTTTGTCCAAAAAGGGTTCCTAAAATCGTGCAAGAGTAAGCCAGGTTTCAAATCACCGGTTAGATTGACTTCATATTTCCTTCCAGTTTTGTAAATTTGTTTAACATGATTTTCACAATATAAATGTTTTATTTTTAGGAGCTATAGTCTTTCAATGTTATAACTTCCTATAGAAAGCTGATTCATTTTTATTTTCTTTTAAAAACTTTTAAGTGTGTCAGGCAGATAAGGAAACAGATCTTTGGATATAATAAATAACTTACCAGAGTCTCAAGCATAAAGAATTGAAGACTTCAACACTCCTATCTCAAAATGTTGTAGGATAAGCAGACATAAAGTCAGCAAGGATATAAATATTTTAACAATATCACCACCAATAAAAGAAAAGAAAATGACAGTTTGTTACCTGTACATGCACATGTATAGGTACCTATAAGCCACCAGATCTTTTGGTGCTTGAAGTTGGTACAAGTCAGTGAGGGCAGTAGTGATTCTTAGTCATCTTTACGTCCTTAATATCAAAGTACCTGAAACAAAATAAGATACTCACTATTTGTTTTATTGAAATGAATTGTTAGATTAGAAACTTGCAATTTTATTTTTTATTGTTCTAATTTCCGTATCGTGGTAATTAGGGTGTTTTTCCCTCGTTCCTTTATCTCTAACCCTTTACCTTAGGAGCCAGTCAGCCTCAAGTTCTGTAGAGCTTTTAAGAACAATGAATGCTACTTGACTTAAAGCGTTAGATGTCTATATGAACACACACTAAGATCACAGAAATGAAGCTGTTTGAAATGTTGTCGTTGATACCTAAAGTGAGGCCATATTCTTAAAAATTTCAGAGAATTTTGACTGGAAAGAGCTATAAAAAGACACTTGAACCCTAGAAAGGAGAAAACTATTATTTCTATATTGTGAGTTAGTAATACATTGTATTGCCAATCTAAACAATTTATTTAAATGTTGGATTAAGTTGTGTACAAGAAACACTTTTACTACTGGGTAGTGTAATCATCAGTCTTTGAAGATATAATACTGAAATTGAGTCTCTTGGGAAATTAAAGGAGCTTTTGAATAGTCTTTCTAGACTGTTAAAAGGAAAATGATCTTACTTTATATAAAATCATTAAATAATAAGACCCAACCTCATTAATTCTAATATATCACAAAACATGAATTTAGTGTATTTCTCTAATGCTTTTAGAGAAAAATAGTATGGCATACTGAGAAATGTGTGGAATTATTAAGACAACTTGGATTTGAAATCTGACTTTGCAGCTGGGGGATCTTGAGCAATTCTGTTAAGTTCTTTTCCTGCCCTTAAAGAGTACCTCTAAAACACTCTATTATGATGATTAAATGAGAATATAAATAGAGTTTGGGAAAGTGTGCTATAAGTTTTTAATATTTAAAAATTAGCCTAATATCTTAGTTTTACTCATGAAATAACTTGAAGGGGGGTGGGGGGTGGCAGTTTAAAAAGCTACCTACTTGAATAACAGGCATTGTAATAAGTGTTTTAATATTTTATTTAACCTTTGCAACAACCAAATGAGAGAAGTATCTTTAATCGTAGTTCCTCACTCATGAAAGAGAGGTAGAGGTTTAGTGACTTGTTAAGGTTCACAAAGCTGATTAGTGATGGTCCAAAATCTTGTTTTCCTAACCATTACTCGGTCTGCCTTTCCTTGAGGAAAAAAAAAAATAGATATTCATACATGAAATATGGATTTTAGAAAGAAGAGGTGACTGTATTTCCTAGGAGAAGAGGGGCTTGGTCAAAAAATAAGCATGGAAAGGACCTAGGGTTTGAATGACCTAACATTCACATCACAAATAGCTAGTGGTAGATTAGAACTCAGACCTACAGACAATCAATTTTTTGTTCCTTACATTGTTTCTTTTAAACTGGACCTTGGTTGAAACCCATATAATTTTATTAACCAGTGTCACCTCAATAAATTTAAACAAAGTGGACCTTGGAAGTTTCATATGTGGTAGCTAAAATAATGAGTCATACCTATGTTTGTATTGCTCTTGAGTTCATAGAGCCTTTCACACATACAATCTCATCTTTTCCAAATGGCCATGTTTGTTACTCAGAAGAAGTACTAGGAGGGTTTTCTGGGTTATGTAGGGAGGTATTTGAGCAGAAGTAGAGGAGAGGAACAAGGCATATTTAGGGGATGAGAAAGTCTGAGAGAAAAGGTAGGTTATAGCCACTTGATGGGGGGTGGGGCTGTAAGAAGTTCTAATTTTCCCGAAGGTAAAAAGAACTACTCCTGCTCCTCATTTTTATCAAAGTGCATGTGTACATGTATGTGCCCTAATTTCCCTTCAAACAAAACTACTTTGGGGCACTCTTTGAAGATGGGTACCCTAGGGACAACCCAAAGCGAAAATATACACATAACATAGTTTTGGTATTTGTTTTTAAGGGTTTTTGTTGTTGTTTAGCTTTTTTAATCTCTTATATATGTAGGTAATTTGTGAAACAAATGGAAAATACAGTGAACTTAATTTCTGGAAACCAAAATTATCTTTGTCAAAAATCAGCAATACTTCATATAACATTGGAGGATTTTTAAAAAATAAAAATAAAAAACAAGAAAAAGAAATTTTTCGCACACCTACAAGATGGAGTTTAAACCCTTGCTTTATATTGAAGATGTCCACCTCCTCATCTAGCCTTCTCCCCTCCAGTCACTTGAAGCTCTCACAATACCAAGCCAGGTGTAGGCACCCGACTGCTACGTTGTACCTCTGAATTTCTGCTTTGGTACATGCAGTTCTCTCTGCTCCCCTTTCCGGCCTGGCAAAATCACTTTTTTCAAACCTAAATTCAAATGCCTTTGTAGCTTTCATTTATTATAATCAATAAAGTCATATCCTTTTCTATGCTCCCACTGATTTGTATGTTTTCACTATATCAGTTATATCATTATTGTTTATGTGACTGTTCCCTCCCTAGACTGAGCTCCTTGAGAGCAAAAGTTATGCTAGTTCCTTTATATCACCTGCAATTAGCTGCACTTTTATAGGGAATTTAATACTTGAATAGGTAAGTCCAAGCATTAGGCTGACCCTTTTTCTCACATTTGGTACATTTTCTTGGACTGAAGAAGGAGTGGTTTAGCTAGGAACACCTAAGCAAAGCCCTCAGGACAGACAGGTGGAGGCCAGCTTTTACATGTGCATCTCCTGCCAGACCACTCCTCAGCATAAACACTCTGTATTTTGTCAACATCGTGGCTTGCTTATTTTTCTGCCTGTTTTTATTTTTAGCTCTCTCCTATCACCATATTCCAGTGCCTGAGATCCTCAAATTTTCCAACTTGCTCTATGTTGGTTTTTATCTGTAGAAATAAAACAATTGTTAGTCTTTAACCTCTTCGAATTAAAACCCTTTGAGCTTTGAGGATATGAAATCATTTCCCTGCTGTTTAACAATTGAAAATAATCTCAGTATTAACCAAAAGTCTAATAAATAATGCTAAATCTAGTAAAATGTATCATTTCTTTATGTTTAATTTCTCTTTAATTCTTCTAATTTAATCATATTTCTTTGAAAAGCTAATGCATTTTTATGGCTCAAGATTAATAAAAAATAGTGTACAAGGAAAACTATCTCCCTTCTACCCTGTCCCCCTAAGTCAACCAGTTTTATGACTGCATAGTATTCCATTATATACTGTATGAGCCTCACACTAATAAAAATAATGAGTAATATAAAAGTCATTTTGCACCTGTTCAAGTATTTCTACAGATTCACTTCTACGAGTGTAATTGTAGGGGCAAAGGGTATATGCAGTTGTAATTTTAATAGATATTGCAGACTGCCCTCGGGCAATTTAGGCTCTTCAGTAGCTAGATATGAGGATCCTTTTCCCCATTCTTAATAGCACTATTTTGGATATTTGACAGTCTTACAGGTAGAAAATGATACCTCAATTCACATGAAAATGGGAACTGTAAAGTGCAGTCTCATTTATCAGTACTTTTATAGCTTCTGAGTTTTGTGCTGCTTTGAGATTATAAATTATTCCATGATTTTTTTTAATGTCTTTGAATTTTCAAATAGAAACTCGATCTAAAATGCTACAAAAAAGCTTTTTTATCTCCACCTGAAAAATAATCAAGCAAGTTTTTTCTTCTTTAGTCTGTCACCTATTTAGAACTATGTGCTGGGAGGAATGTCTGTGTTCCTGTACAGACAACATTGTGATCGATGCGGTTTCCTTACAGTCCTCATCTCATCTCAGTTTAAGCTCTTATGTTCAAACTGCCCTATAAAACTTAGGAGAAGAAATACTTCAGTTTGTGTTGGCAGTGGCTTAAAAGGGGGTTGTTGGCTTTGCTCTCTTCCTGTTATCTCTCTTTCCTGATCCACAAAACCTAAGCAATGACCCCTTTGGGCAGTAAGTCCTGTCCTAACTCCCGTATCTCAGACATAGTTCATGCTCAAAACATTCGTCTTCTGTCTCCCTAATGAGCCATATATTAAACACCTATTAGTACCAACCAGAGGCCAGATAGTGTTCTGTGTACCTTTAGGCATATTTCTTAGTTAATAATATATTTACTAGGTATTAAATAATAAGTATTCTAAGATGAAACTTACAGTTGCTTATATTCTCAGAAGTATTTATTTAGAGAAATTTCTTAATTCAGGTTTCTAATGGTCAAGATTAGTAAGGATGGAGAGGGGCCAATCCTTAAGCTAATTCTCTCTGTCCTTAAGAGAAATCGCCCAGTGTTTTTCTGCAGGGTGATCTGATCCTATTTGTTAGGAATGTGATTCTATCAGACTGCCTTTTTGACAAGTTGTAGCCCAGAGTATAAACTCATTATCTGAATAATAAGTGTATAATACAGTAATAATGAGTATAGTATCAACAGTTATACTTTCACATCACCCCTTTCAGAATTTCTTAGATGTCATTCCATCAGCCACATATTGGCCAATGGAAAATGATCTCAGTTCTCAGCACCAACATCACTTTCTGCACTGAATCAGGGAGTCTTCTGGAGATTCAGCCTATATAGCAAAAGCAGGTATAGCATATCAATCTTCTGGTAATTCATTATAGATGTAAATTTACAACAGCACTCTGTAATAAAAACTTGTGTTTTACAGTAGCATACATTTAACTGTAATTTCCTGATAGCCCCCAAGCCACCCCGTCCCCTTGGCCTTTCTAACTTCATCCAGGTACTGCACTAAGGACTTTGCTTACAGTTTTGCTTTTTGCCTTTCTCCCCTGTAGTCTTCTCAAATGAATATAGCCTTCAAGTTAGATTAAACTCTACTCTGAAAGTGCTTTCATGATAGATACCCAGGATCCAGCAGCGAGAAAGCAGCTATTTATAATTTCTACCCTTTGTTGGCAAGGGGTCTTCATTTGTGGTTAAGATGTGAAAATTCTATGGTAAGTTGAGTAAAGTGTTGAATATGCTATAACAGAAGTTATAGCATAATCACTCCTTTCAAAAAGGTTGGATTAGCAGTATGGGGCCAGAATATGAAAATCTCACAGTCACCCACTCAGTGCTTTGGGAATGCTTAGGAAGGATGCACAAACCAGTCCTAAGAGAGAGGAAGCTTCATAGAGGATGAGGCACCTAAACTAAATCTGAAGAGCTAGCAGGAGTTAGCAGACCTAGCCAAGAGGTACAAGAGGTAAAGAGTCAAGGACGGAGGAATATTCTAGTCATAGAAGCAAGGGAGCACAGATAGGAGTTTAATATGATGGAGCACACTGCAGAGGTTAAGAAGTGATGAATGGGGAAAAGGAGAGTGGTAAAGACATAAAGCCAGAGATTGGTAATCGGGTGAGAGGGGCCTGCCATGCCATATTTGCCTAAAGATAAAAGGGAGCCAGCCATTAAACCACTTTATGCAAAGAAGCGATCATACTATCTGTGCTTTGTTTAGAAAGCATCATCTGACTAAAGTGAATACAGAGAATGACTGAGTGAGGCAAGACAGTAGGCCAGGAGACCTATGGTGGGAGCTGGGTACCACTGCAATTATGCAGGTTAGAATTGATGTCTACAAAGACTTAGTTTTTGTACATTATGAATATACTGGAGCACAAAAAAGAAAGGGAAAGTTTAAGAAAAAGACTTCCCCAGATTGTGACGAATATCTTCAACAGCACCTTGTTTCATTATTTTGAGGAACTAGGAATAGCATGATACATTCATGAGAGCAAATCTGTTTTGGCAAGCTTCATGTTAAGATCTTGGAAAATTATAACCCCAGAGTTTTGTGACTTTTTAAGTTAACAATTTAAAGCCCTCTAATCTTACACAGCTGGCACTGGTGGTAATGAGTAATTATTCCAAAGAGTTAAAGTAGGGAATCATGGTGGGTAGTTATGCATATGTGTCTTAGGTATTTTAACTTAAATATACTTCAGAATTGGGGCCAAAGCCTTTTATTTGAGAATGGGTCTGCCAATAAGAATAGTCCTTCAATAAAACCACATTTAATGCCCACATTCCATGTAATTTCCAAGAATTTTAGTGAGTGCAAAGTCCTAGGCTTTTATAGTTGTCTCACCCATACATAATTCAACTGCACCTTTTTTTTTCTTTAAGATATTCATCTTCATTGAAATTTCAAAAATAATTTAATTTTCACATAAGTACAGTGTCTCTTTGTATTCATACTTCACCGGTTTATATAACAGTTCATTTAGTTAACACATGAGTACAACTACCATAAACAGATGGAAATAAACAAAATCGATCCTTAGTCTAAAATTTAGCTGATGGGAGCAAAAGTGAGATGCCCTACTAGCCATGAGCCATTTGCTGTTGTCATCTATTGAGTTTCACAGGAAGGAGTAATATTAAGTTAAAATAAGGCAGTTAAGTGGAAATCAGTTAGAATGTCTACCATATGATATAGTTGTGTGAAACTTGAGGTTTTGGACTAACAAAAAAACCATAGATTTTGAAATCTGACTTGGTTTAACTGGCTCTGCCACTTACTAGCTGTGTGAACTTGACAAGTTACACAATTTTTCTGTGTTCATGTATGTTTCACAGTAAAAGGAATAGAAGAGTCTAGTTCTTAAGGTTAATGTGTGGATTAATGAGACAAGTGCTGTTAAATATCTGACATGTACATTAATGGTTTCTCTTTGCCATCGACATCCTGAGGTGGGATAGTAAGCCTTCAGAGGTCTGAGATTCAGACCACTCATGGCATAGCTTACCTCTGTAGAGAACTCTAGCTGCCCAGAAGCAGATGTTAAGCTGGAAAGGAGCTTCCTGTGATTTGTCTTTATCAATATTATTGAAGTAGATGTTGATTCTTATGATTTCTTTTTTTCTAACAGGTTGTAAAATTAAAGCGCTGAGAGCCAAGACAAACACGTACATCAAAACACCTGTTCGTGGTGAAGAGCCCATTTTTGTTGTCACTGGACGGAAGGAAGATGTTGCCATGGCCAAAAGAGAAATCCTCTCAGCTGCAGAGCACTTCTCCATGATTCGTGCATCTCGAAACAAAAATGGCCCTGCCCTGGGAGGGTTGTCATGTAGTCCTAATCTGCCTGGCCAAACCACCGTTCAAGTCAGGGTCCCCTATCGTGTGGTAGGATTAGTAGTTGGACCCAAAGGAGCAACTATTAAAAGAATTCAGCAGCAGACCCACACATATATAGTAACTCCAAGCAGAGATAAGGAGCCTGTCTTCGAAGTGACAGGGATGCCTGAAAATGTTGACCGAGCACGAGAGGAAATAGAAATGCATATTGCCATGCGTACAGGAAACTATATTGAGCTCAATGAAGAGAATGATTTCCATTACAACGGTACTGACGTAAGCTTTGAAAGTGGCACTCTTAGCTCTGCGTGGCTCTCCTCCAATCCGGTTCCTCCTAGCCGCGCAAGAATGATATCCAATTATCGAAATGATAGTTCCAGTTCTCTGGGAAGTGGTTCCACCGATTCCTACTTTGGAAGCAACAGGCTGGCTGACTTTAGTCCAACAAGCCCATTTAGCACAGGAAACTTTTGGTTTGGAGATACACTACCATCTGTAGGCTCAGAAGATCTTGCCGTTGATTCTCCTGCCTTTGACTCTTTACCAACATCCGCTCAAACTATCTGGACTCCATTTGAACCAGTTAACCCACTCTCTGGCTTTGGGAGTGATCCTTCTGGCAACATGAAGACTCAGCGTAGAGGAAGTCAGCCATCTACTCCTCGTCTGTCTCCTACGTTTCCTGAGAGCATTGAACACCCACTTGCTCGGAGGGTTAGGAGCGACCCACCTAGTACAGGCAACCATGTTGGCCTTCCAATATACATCCCTGCTTTTTCTAATGGTACCAATAGTTACTCCTCTTCCAATGGTGGTTCCACCTCTAGTTCACCTCCAGAATCAAGACGAAAGCACGACTGTGTGATTTGCTTTGAGAATGAAGTTATTGCTGCCCTAGTTCCATGTGGCCACAACCTCTTCTGCATGGAATGTGCCAACAAGATCTGTGAAAAGAGAACGCCATCATGTCCAGTTTGCCAGACAGCTGTTACTCAGGCAATCCAAATTCACTCTTAACTATATATATATACATAAATACTATATCTCTATATGGACTCGTAAAGGCATGGGTATAATGGTACCCCCAGTAAACTTCCTAATGAATTCTTATGACTGTTATCAGGCTTTATTGGGATTAGGCTAAAGTTGTTAGTAAACTTATAAAAGGCTGCTATGGTAACACTAAACCTAAGTGGTCTCTTGTCTATTAGTTTGGTTTGAATTATTAATATCCTATAGACCCAGAGACAAAGCTTGTACAAGAATTGCTAAAGCTTAAGTTCAGCTCGGCTGAGTGAAGATGATCATAGGTTGTGTGAGCCTATGAGAAAAGTGTATACGTCTAAAATTTAAAAACAATGAGTCCCAAAGCCTAACCACATTAAGAATTTATGGAGGGTACTTGGCATTACAGATGATTCAGACACTTCCAGTGCTGCCTTCTTTACACTGCCAGTTTTGACAAAACAGGTTTGTTTTTTATTTTACAACAACTTATGCCTAATTCTGCAGGATTGCAAATAACTTTTTAAAGCATTGTAATTACTTATTGGTAATAATAGGCTGATGGCAGTTTACTCAATCACTGGTTATAATTTGGGACAAAAACTGCTACATTGACCTTCATCTCGCCCAGAGTGCTCGCAGTTGGTATGATCAGTGGATCAGGAATGCAGTTGTGTTGATTGTGAATTATTACCCATTGCCTCCCTCAGTGAATGTGGAAATGCCACCTGGGTTTTCCCATTGCAGGAAGTGCTTTGGGATGCACCTGTATTGGCTAATAATTGAAGATGCGAACATTCCACTCATTAGTCTGATCAAGCTATTGATTACTTTTTAGACTCTAGATCAAAATGTGAAACATTTTATGTTCAATCCATATTTGTCTTGCACATTATAAATATTTTATTTTTTAGTAATTTAGGGAAGGGGAGGGAGATAGAGGGATAATGCCCTTAGCATAATTCACAAAAGCAGCTGTGACGACTTCCAATCAGTTTACTTCATTTCAAAACTATTTCCAATCACACGGAAAAGATTTCTTTAAAATACACTTTTACATTTCACCTGTGGATGTCTATAACTTCATCCTCAGTATGTTCCCAAATCTATGCTGGCATTGAAAGGACAAACATTATACTGGTGGGTTTTCTACTAATTATTTTTTGAAGCATTATTTTCCCAACACAAAGAGCTTTTTTTCTCAGTATAACAAAAGTTGAAATCCTATGTGTATTGAATAGTAAATAGACAAATTTTATTTTTTATTTCCACTTGAAGAGTTACATTTCGTATAAAAGTTTACAAATAACGGTTTTTATTTTGATTTTTTCAGTATAAAAAAATTGCCTTGATGGCATATTATGATGTAATGCTATTGCTTGTAGGATAGTTAAATGTCAGTATTGAAACCTAATCTTTAGCTGCCGTCTTGTAGATATGAACGAATGTTCACCAAGCATGTATTTTGTATTTTGTTGCATTGTACACTGCAACTAATAAGCCAAGGAATCGACATATATATTAGGTGCGTGTACTGTTTCTAAAAACCACAAACTAAGAATGATAAATTATCAATATAGTTTAGTATTTGCTAATTTTACTACACTCTTTTGTTATGTATATGTAGGGAAGTCATAGGGATTACAAATTCAATTTGAGTAAAGTTTAAAACCATATATTTTATGATAAAGGGCCTTTAACTTAAGATGGCCAAAGCACTGATATTATATATTTGCTGTAAAGAGAATTATAAGAGTTTTATTTTTCTGATATTAAAAGTTACTTAATAAAGACTTGTTTCCATTAACTTGAATGTATTCTCCTTGGTGTTTTTCATGTAGTTGTTAGTTAGACTGGAAGATACCTATTTACCGAAATTGAAAATTTCCATTTACAAAGTTTCCCATTTCCAGCTACTTGTGTGTTTCTATAAAGGAAATTAACAGGAGAATCCTTTCCAAAATAAGTTTTTAGCAAGTGTGAAGAAGGCTAGAATAATTAGATTTAGGAAATAGGTATAGGGATGTTATCACACTTCAAATTATTATCAGTGAACCTGTTAGCATAAAGACACTGGTTCTCAATCTGCTACCTGTTCCTCAAATTTTACTTTTCTCATTCCAAACGTTTTATAAATAGTAGGGGTTAGGGACGTTTATAATATATCATGAACTTCTTTTCCATGTCAGTATACGCAATATAATTTAGTGGTTGCAATAATACTCTGTTTTATGGCTGTTCCATACCTTAACCATTTGTTTCAGTGACTTAAGTTACTGTAGGCAGTGGAGCATGGATGAAATAGGGAAGGACATAGAGAAATCTAATAAGATTCCATTTAATAAAGATTCAGAATAGCTGTTCTCTTTAAACTGTCATACCTTCATACTTGAATATCTCAAAAAGTATTTCCCTTTATCTAGCTGACAATATGAAGTAATTGAAAATTGGGAAAGAATGTTAAATTTTCCTACTTTGGATTTTCTATGATACCTCTATATCAGTGTTATCTGGTTTTATATTTTAAAGGTAGGGTTTGTACACCTGTATGAGAGAACTTCCACGGGGGATTCATGGTTAAGATGTTTTAAATAGTAAACAGTTCAATTGATCAATTTATTGAGGGAATTAGAAGACAAAAGACAGGGCTGAAGAGAAAACACCCATTTCCAGGCCCCTGAGGGTTTTTTTTAGATGTCTTATAAATAATGGAGATGTTTATAACTGATGCCCAAATGAGTTCCTGCTGACTTTCTATTTAAAATTATAAATCTTCAATCTTTTGTAAGAGTGTGTGGGTAAATACCTTTTTTAAATGTGAGTTTTAAGAAAGAGCTATGATATTCAGCTACGATATATACAGCAACAAACTGAAAAGAACTGGCTTAATTATAAGCTTACGAGTTTAAGAAGAGACCATAAATGACCAAAATTATATAAATCTTTGTTCAGTGCCAACCAGCAATATTTCAGTTTATAATTTACTGCACATACATTGAAGTAAAGATGGGGAAAGTCAATCTCACCCTCTTAAAAGCTGTACAAAAAACCCTCAAAATACAACGGCCTATGCCCCAGAGATAGGTGGAGAGTCTGTTAAATTTGAATGTTCCTGGATAAGTCAGTAACAGTCTCTATTTAAAATGAAAAGTTGAAGTTTAAATGTGATCCTGGAACTACAAGAACGTAATAATTATTTAAAGCTGCAAATAAATTTTAGTTATTTTTGTATGTTAAAGCACCAAGGCTCGTATCCTGATATCTCCCAAGATCAAAACAAACAGTAGAACCTTTGGCATGATTTATTTCTGCAATTTCAGAGGAATTATCAAGGCATTATAACAAGAGACTTAAATTGGGTCGTGGTTTCAAGCCTATTTGAGTCATAAATGTAAAGTGCCTAAGTATGGAAACTAAGGCATTGTACTTTTAAAGATAAATCTAAAACTAGAGAGCCAAGATTTCAAAAAGGATTGAGGGAATACTTGATAGCCTATGGATTTCACTAATGCTAAACATTTGTAAATTACCTAGATTTAAAGTCTTTGAGGTTCACTATTAGGTGATAATTAAAAGAATATGATAATAGAGTTAATAAATAGCCATGCCTATTATTTATGAAGAAATTGTAACTGATGAAGTTAAATTTTTCTGAAAGACAAACCACAGAGAAAAATGGGAGGGGTGGACTAGTTAATTTCTTTCATATTGGAGTACACAAGAAGAACTTGCTGGAAATGATTTTAAGAATTGTGTGTGAAAACGTGCAGGTGTCTGAAAGACGCTCTTAAAGCTACTTTCTTAAAACAGTCTGTACTACCTCAGTTAAGGACTCCCTCCCACCCCCATATCTGGTTATTGACAAAAACCAAGAATGGACTATCGCTGAACTCTTAGTTCTGTTTGGATTAAATGGCAACATTCCTTTGTTATTCTGTGCATTACCAAGTTTGTACTTCTTGGGAACTTTGCACATTTTTTTAAGTCATCTAATAATATTCCTTAGGATGTTTCCTTTTAATCCTGGAAGTTGCAGTTACCTACATGCTAGACATATCTTCCTAGGTTGGTCTTTTCAGTATATGGATGAAGGTTCTCTGAGAAGCCGCCGTCTCATTTGAAATTGAGAAAGTAAACCAAAAGTCTAATTTTCCTGGCCTGTTCCCAGTGGTATTTCTTAAACCACATGAAAACCAGTAAGATCTTATACCTAGAAGCTTGTGGTAAGGACCGTTGAGTCAGGATCCTTTTTTTTGTTTTCTCTTTGCAAATGGGTGGTTCCTAGTACTTTTTCAAAAATAGATCCTCGTGTCAACAATAGTTTTTGCGGTCAAGGAGCACAGAAATGGCCCTTTTATTTTCTTTACTAGTAGACAAGCCTTCTCTTGATGTTCCATTCATTTCTTCAACTTTTTCCATGACTTCAGCTCTTGCCCCCTATATTTTTAACTTTCCCCAGGATAGCATCCTTCTGTCATCCCATCCACCACTGCCCTTAGGAGGTAATCCTTTCTAGGTAAAAGATGGAGTCAGTCACACTCCAGATCTGTCTCTGAGGCTTTTAAAATCCAAGTGGAGCACTGAATCCCTTGGATATACCACCTTTTAGGGTACATCTGATTTTTCAGTCATTTCTCATGCTTTTCCTGGTTTTCGAAACTATTCCCGGGTTAAGTCTACAAAACTTATTTTCCAGCTTTGGATTCTATTTCAATTCAAGTTCCTTTCATTTCTGGCTTCAGTAGAGGGCATCTAATCCTATATGTTTCAGATTATGTACTTTGAATCTTATTTTCCTTATCTGTAAAATGGAAATAATTACTTGCAAGGATGACATGACATTCAAGTAAGAAACTAAAGTAAAAGGCCTTTGGGTTTTAGAACACTACTTTTGGTTGGGTGACCCAGTTAGTACAAAGTGAACTCAGTGCGTAATCTTATTTACTCTCTACCACAGCCTTGGTGTAAGGATTGTCTCCATTTTGCAGAGAAATAAAAGCTGAGATTTAAGATTCTAACTGGCTTAAAGTAAAAAACAAAACAAAACAAAACAAAACAAAAAACAACCTAAATGCATTTTCAAAAGTATTTCATAGAAAACGTCTCAGTTGCCTATAACTGAGCTGCGAGCATCTTTCACTTAACTTGATGCTCTAATTTCTAGGTGAGCCAGTCAAAAGATTCCAGTAGATCTTCTTAAGGTAATGGGATAATTTGTATTTTCATACCATCTTGACCATGAAGGACTTGGGCTAGGTTAAGGCACCAGTATGGACTCATACTGAGCACTAGAGTGCTCCATCAAGCAAGAGAAATGTCAAAATTGGCCAAAACTGAATGAATCAGGATTTTTACTTGGGTTTTTTAATTTGATCTTTGAGACCATACCATAAGCAGATATTGGCCCATCCAGATAACTTGGTTGACTTTCTGAAGAATGTCTAGAGTCATGGAACGTCCCTTTACTTAATGCTTAGTCTCTTTAGTGTGTAGTTTGCCTTATCCTAGAAAGAAAATCAAAAATAGACCACATTTTTTACTGGACCACACTCCAACCTCCAGCCGCTTTCCCATTCTGACCCTCTAATTTCTACTGCTTTTTCGCATCTTAGAAAAGGCTGCTTAAAGCAGCGCCCCATGAGCCTCCTGAGTTCTGAGGTCACAATTTCAATGTGTATGGGGGGGGGCGGTCCCACAGGTCCCATAGGTCCCACACACCAACAAGCAATTATCAGACACCAGCAGGGAGACCTAGAATCCAACTCAATTCTGACACTATTGTTAAAAATTTTAACTTCCGAGGCTGAAAAAAAAAAAAAGGTCCTGGGGCCTGAAGTCTACACCGCCAGCAGCAGTGCCAGTGGAAGTCCACAGGCCCACCTGGTGCTGGCGAGCGGTTTTTATACATTAAGTCAAGGAGAAGATGTAAGTTGTTTTGAATGAATTTACATTAGCTGTAGAAAAAGGGAGTGGGTGGGAGAAGGTGAAGCAGAGCTAGGCCTGGGGTAGGAGCAGAGTCCGTAAGTCTGGAAAGCTCATGTATAAACAAGAAGCTGAGGCTCCTGGGATCAGTGGCGCCTGGCTGCTCCCTTAGACAAACGCGGAACTAGCCACCTGTAAGTTAAGTCCGTTCCAACGCACACTCAGGAATGTGAGCAGTCTTGTTAGCTGGCCCACAGCTATTAACAAACTAACCGTTCTCTCTCACTCTCTCCAGCCCGCTGTAATTTAATGTAAAACATCTCAAGAATTTTCTCTCATCACTATCTACCCAGAGATAGCATCAGATTCCACAGGTTAAGGACTCGGTCCACTGCTCTCTCTTCCACTTGAGTCCAGTCACCAGCCCACGTTTACCTGTGCTGCTGACCGACTGACTGGCTGTAAATCAGAGGTTCCTGTGATTCGCTCCTCAAGTTTGGTTCATTTGCTAGAGTGGCTCACAGAACTTAGGGAACAGTTTACTTAGTAGATCAATGGTTCATTATAAAAGTATATAACCCAGGAACAGCCAGATGGAAGCGATGCATAGGGCAACGTGTGGGGACAAGGGCCATAGGGATTCCAAGTCACATGCCCGTCAGCCCAGAAGCTCTCCAAGCCCTGTCCTTAGGTTTTTATGGAGGCTTCTTACTATTCATGATTCGTTACATTCTTGGCCATTGGTGATTCAACCTCCGGCCCCCATTCTTTGGTGAGGTTCAGAAAGTCACCTCATTAACAAAACAAAAGACACCTTTGTCACTCTTGACACTTAGGAAATTACGAGGGTTTGGAGAGCTGTGAGACCAAATATATATGAGAAATATGTTTTGGTCATCTGAATGGTCAAAACTATTTTTTTTCTTAGAAATCACAGTAGTGCAAGTCCAATTTCTCTAACAACCCCGTGAGGTATAAGTGCTAGAGATGTCCTAAGTGAGAAGAGGGTTCCTCTTCAGAGTATGTTTGCAGGAGTTTTCATTCACTGCTGGATCCTAGACTTGTAAACGTCCCTCCCAAACTTCCCTCCCTCCCCTGTCTGCTTGGGCTAATTCCAGCTTCTTCCTTTATTTAGATCAGGGGTTTTCAACCTCGGCACTACTGACACTTTGGGCTGGATAATTTGGGGGTGGGGCACTGTCCTTGCATTATAGAATGTTTAGAAGCACCTCTGTCCTCCACCTACCAGCTGTCAGTTGTACACACACATCCACTTGTGACCATCCAAAATGTCTCCTAACACAGCCAATTGTGCACCAGGGATGGGGTCTGGAGGCAGTTGAGAACCACTGCTTTAGACAGACATTTGACCAGAGCCCTTGTTCAGTCAACTTGGGCAAGTCCCAAGTACTAGACATTCTATGGGCACATGAAAGAAAATGTTTTTAAATGGCTAAAAGAACCACCATGTATTAGTGCTTGAATGAAGCATGCTACTAAATGTGTTATATACAGCTGCATTTAATCCTTAAACTCCACGAGGGAAGTAGAACCCCCTCTTACGGATGAGCCATCTCAAATGAATGCACTTGTCCCAGGTCACACAGTGAGGAGCAGAACCGCATTCAGCCCTAGTACGTAGGATCCTGACACCAGCCAGCCCTGCTCAGTATGGCTTCTTTGCCCTCAAACAGCCAGGATCCCTGAGTGTCGTGCCCCCCTGCTTCACAAAGCTGTCTTCTTGCACTTTCCAGGGACTCTATCGAGATCTCTCTGATCTCTACCACATCCCAGGTCACTCTACCCTGAAGCCTGGCAGCTTCCTCAGTTTGCTTCAGAATCTACTTAGGGAAAGACACTATGTTTATGGAAAAAACAATGAAGATCTAACCTACCTAAGAACCCATGTTCTGGGTGCCAAGAGTCTTCTTAAGAATCTAGGACATCTGCACCTTCCTGCGGAGTCTCAATTTTCCTTGGTTTCCCCATTTATCCCTGGTTCCCTGAAGGAACCAGGTCTTCAAAAGCATCACCTTCAGGCATCAGGAAGGGTTCGGGAGTGTTGTCTTACTTTTGCTGCACTTTGAGAAACATCCTTAGATCGTTTACTCCCCATTATCAAAAGATGGGGGGAAATAGAAACATCCAATAAGTGTGAGTCCTTGGTCCTCTTTGCCAGATCTGTATGCAGTGTCTTGGGGCACACTGTGCACTGCCAGAGCCATTTAGAGCGAACCCTGGTGGACTTCCTCATCCTCTTAGGGCTTGAATATTAACACGCTTGGTCCAGCAAAGTTCCAGGGGGCTTTGTCATTCTGTCACTCAGATCTTGAAGAAATCACTCGCTCGTCTGCAAAGGGACCACACCCCAGTGCTGAGGGGGTGGACTCCAGACCTTTCTACCTCCCACCCTGAGTTTCAAGAGCAAACACACCCTTGAGCCAGCAATGCTTAATTCCACCTGAACATTAGAGTCACCTGGGAGCCTTTTTGGAAGGGACGGTGCTGGGACTGCCCCCTTGAGGTCCTGGCGCCATCGGCATAGGGTGGGCGAGGCCAGGATGTGTGTGATGAGGAGGTGGGGGTCTTGGTGTTAAACTCTCCAAAGCAAGGCTTGTAGACTCAGCTGCAAGCCTGAAATTTCTTTAGAGCCTTGTGTTTAATCTTGATCAATGAACAATGTGCATTTTATGAGCAACATCCATACTCGATATTAAGGTATTTTAAAGACTTAACTCCCTGCACACCCTTCCAAGAGAAACACCGACGCGCCTGGAAAGTGTTTATCACACATCACGTGCCTCCGGTGTTGCTGCTTTCCTCGGAGGCAGGTGGGATCCAGAGCTTTAAAAACCTTTTCGTGTTCTCACTCTATGAAGCTTTGCCATGGGAGGAAATCTTCCAGCTTCACAGCAGTTGATGATTTTCCTGGGGCTTCTGGGAACCCTTTTCTCATCTGAATCAGCACCTGGGTTTCCCCGTGGTCAGGTTCTTCGGGGTCTCGGCAGGCTGCATAGTTGCAGTTGCTTCTGAGCACAAGTAAAAGAGGAACAAAAAAACCCTGTGCCTGAGTAACATTCTATTCTGACCAACGGTGGGGGCGGGGGGACCTTGACAGAGTACAGCAGGGGATACTGAGGCCCAAGCCAGGGAGAGAATCTTCTCCTCCAGAGACCTCAGACTTGGGGGCTTCTGGTGCCGTCACTTAAGCACCTCGTGTTTTTGTTTTTCCCGCCTTCCAGGAAGAGTTCCTTGTATTATTATACTTGACTCATCTTCCAGTCCTGTGAGACAGGGCAAGTTACCCAGTTTTATAGATGAGAGGTAAGAGGGCTCTGGGAAGTGGCCAGAACTGGAAACCAGGAGGCCAGAACAAGGACCAGGGGAGCTGAGCCCACACGAGGCACTTGGTTAGAATGACCTCCCACAGGCCGACCTGGAATCTACCTTTCCTCAGAATGATTTCAGCATTTAGAGCTCTCTGAATGCACAGTTTATATTAACTATGGTAAAGCAAAGTCCCCCGGGTGTGAAATTTTTCATTCATAAAACCACCTGTCTAGTCCGTGGTGTTCACAGTAATCAGATTCTCTGGATGTCAGTGTATCTGCTACCCTACATCACTGCACTGAGCTCATGCAGGCACTGCGCTGCGGAGCGTACCCTACTACCTACCTGCAAGGCCCCCTTAGCAAGTACAAAGCAGTGTGGGGCCTCTCTTTGGGTGGACATCACTGCCTCCCCACCACCATCCCCATGACACAGTCTGCACTTGACACCCCGGACGCAGCACTGCGGACCTGAGGAATGGCACTATTCAGAGTTGGGTGGCAGGCTGGCGGTAGAGTCCTCAGCTTCCAAAACGAAGCCAGGCAGGGGGCTGGCTGGCCACGTGAGGTGCCAGCATGCAGGGCATCCAGCCCCAACCCTGCTTGAATTTAGAGTGGCACCCATGTGCCATTTCAGAAAGGGCAGGAGACTAGGAGAGGAACAAATGTATAAATTCTAAGACCGACGGGGGCGGGTGGGGAGACAGCTGAGATAAAGTGGACCTGCAGCCTAGCACTCCCGGTACTTGGCTGGAAGACCCAATAATGAGAGCTGCTTGGCCAGACGAGGGTGCTGGCCCGCATGGGGTCCTAGCAAGGGCAGGGTGATGACTAGTCTGTCTTGCCTGCAGCTGTTTCTTCCACGGCCAATAGGATCTGTCCGGGCAGAGGGATGGGGCTCTGCAGGGGCAGCTGGAAACTCAGCCGGGATGAATCCTCAGGAAGTGTTTTCACCCCCTCCTCCTCCAGGCCTCTCCTTGCTACCCAGCCGCCCGCCATTGTTCTCTCCCCCTAACATTTGTCAGCTGGACCCAGCATTCAGCTTACGGAAACAGGCGCACGAAAAAAGGACTCTGTCCTCGGTTAGCTGGGTCCTCCTTCCCACTCATCTCCCCCTGAGGTTTAGGAAACAGGACTTCAGTGCATTCTTATGATGCCGATTGAATGCCTTCCTTCTGGGCAGCTTTGCGTGCCCTTGGCACAAGTGAGAAAAGGAGCAGGAAAGGTTTAAAAGAGCACGCAACCGGCCAATTTGCTCTGCCAATGTGGAGCTATTAGAAACAAAAAATCCAGGTGATGCAATTTGTTACAACTGTCTCTGGCATGGGCTCAGGTGTGTCTTTGCATTTTCAAGAGCACATATGTTCCATTAGTGGAACAGAAATAAACACATCAAGTGAAAATTCTGTTGCATGCTCTAGGCCCATGGTAGGGTATGGTTGCCGTTCAGACTGCAAATGTGCTTTAGCGTCCAAATAAAATATGGTTGTCATTCATTCTTGGCTTCAGATCCCCTCTGACTTGTAGTCATCAGGTGCTATTGAAATTAGCTGTTTCTAAGAACCAGAACGAGAGACGACCATAAAAGGAAGCCACTTCCTGGGTAGTTGAGAAGGCATGCATGTTAGTGCCTAGAAATGGCTGCCACAGGCCAGAGTCTCCTGATTACAAATAAATACTTCACTGTAGACTCACATCAGTAATGGATAGCCCCTCCTGAGACTTTTGAGAGGGCCAAGATCATAAATGCAGAGCATTTATTTACAAAGGCTTTTTTTTTTTTTTAATTCCTTTAATAGTTACTACATCTGTTATAACAGAGAGAGAACAGTGATTTGTCCTGGGACAAGGATGCTGGATCATCCACTAGTTTTAGTCAGTAGCGAGTGAGTAACTCAGGTCTGTGCTTCAGCAAAATGGCAAATATACCACTCAGGGACCTTCTGAGTGACTTGGGAATGAATAAAATGTCAATTGCACAAATGCTGAGAATCTATCATATTTTCATTGTCAAGTCAAAGATCTTGACTTGGGATGAAAATAGGACCGTACACCCATAACCAACTTTGTTTTCTTTGCCTCGAAAGGGAGAAATATACCTTAACAGGATGTTAGCATGGCCTGATCTCTGCATTTGAGACCCTTTAGATCTCAAAGCATTTCACAGCTATTATCTGTCACTGTTTGAGGTCAAGAGAGATCTTGGACAGATGAGAAAAGCACCAGGACTTAAAAAGCCTTTTCTTCTCAAAATCACATAATTATTAGTTGAAACTAGAATTAAAATCTCTAGTCTTCTATTTTTGCATCCTGCTGCTTCTTTGTTACCGGCTCTAATTTTCCCCACACCCTCGCCTGGAAAGTTCAACCAGAGGAAGCCGTCTGTCATAGGTAGATGCCTAAATTTCACCATTAGAGCTTCATTCATCTCTATTGCTTAAGGCTGAGTATGAATTAAAGTGCAAATGCTTCCAAAAGGAAAGTTTCTCTAAGCAGGGATCAGCAAATTTTTCCAACAAAGGGCCACATAATAAACACCTTGGGTTTTGCAGAGCATACTGCTGCTGTCACAGCAATGCACAAAAGTGGCCGTAGATCACACAACAGATGAACAAACCACTATTTATAGACATTGACATTTGAATTTCTTATGAATTTCTCATGTCAAAAAATATTATTCTTCTTATTTCACACCATTTAAAAGTGTAAAAACCATCCTCAGCTGATATGTTATATAAAAGGTCAGACCTTTGCTGGAAGGTGTCCTAGGTCAGTGGCTGTGCTTTGTGGGTGAAGGCTCTGCTGAAAGGATTGGGTGGGGAAACTGAGCAGGAGACCACTAAGTGCCCCAGGCAGAGAGGTGGGGAATGCAGACAGGTCATTGCTAGCTGCAGTATGTTCACAGTGCAGTCTTCTAGGCCCTTCTAAAAGGAGCAGCTTCCCACTGGGCTGTCTGTGCAGCCACTGCGTTTGGGGCACCCACTGGAGTTGCTCAGACCTCACAAGAGCTGTGACTTTAACCCTGGCATCCACTGGTTGAGTGCAAGCCAACTGGTCCCATATTGCTCACAGCTATACCATTATTCAGCTTCTTTTTCTCTCCCCACATCTGGCTGTGAGGATCTCTGCCACACCATAGCCAGGCTGGAAGATCAGATTACTCCATATGGCTGTTACATTTAAGGGTTTTTCGTATTGCTTTCTTGTTTTTAAAATACAAAAGCCTGGGATTTCGCGTCAAGATGGCGGGCTAGGTAAAAGCAAGGTTCACCTTCTTCCACCACCACATTAAAATTCCAACCAAATTATAAAAAAACAACTTGGATAACCACCTGAAGTCTAGCTGATCAATACACATACACCTCAGGATATAAAGAAAAAGCCACATCGAGACCAGTAGGACAGGTGGACCCATGAAGCGGGCTGGCCCCACACTTGCAGGTGGCAGTTGAGCACAGGGAGAACAGGGCTGCAAAGGCCCCCCTGAGGGAACGAGGAGCTCTAGCCCCACACAGGGGCTCTCCATCCCAGGAAGAGGAGTTCCCACATGATCTGATTTCAATATCAGTGAGGAACTCTGTCCACCTGGGTGAGATGGAAGGCACCTGGAAACCCAGGCCGACGCACAGACTCACTCTCTCGCAGATACTCACCTCGGGCTCCGGCTGAGGGTCAGCAGCTCAGGAGGCACAAGACACATATAGGGTGGGACTGAGTTGCGTGGCACCAGAGTGCGAGCTAGAGGGACAGCCGCCATTGCTCCTTTGTCTGGCCGCTCTGGGGCGGTCTGCCCCGGCGCCATCTTGCCCGTGTTGACCCCGCCCCCGCAAAGCCAATTCTGAAGCTGCATTGGCCCGGGAGGTTGGTCTGCTCCACCCTGTGTCACCCTGAGACCCCACCCCACCCAGCTCACAAATTCATTGAGGCAGGTCCATTGCCAGCCAGCCAACTCCACCCTGCACCTTCCCTAGGCTGGGCATTCATGAACAGGCAGCAGCCCTCAGCGGACGCTGCCCACCTGTGGCCCACACATCACAGGGGGAGACTTTCAGTGGCAGGCCACTGGTGCAACCTCCAGCTTCAGTGTCTCTTGGGAGGATGGCCTGTGACCTGTGACTTTTATGGGAGCCAGTGGGCTCACCACTGGCAGAAATCTGCATTGCCCTGATGGAATCGGCCTGCTCCACTGTGTTAACTGGCTGAAATCTGCACGCTCTACCCTGGTGACTCCCTGGTCCCCGCCCCACCCAACTCCTGTACCAATCGAAAGCTCTTATAGCTGCTACATAAGGCCACATGGGCCAAGGCTGGAAGACGTAACAAATCTTCCTAATACATAGAAACAAACACAGAGATGCAACTAAAATAAGAAAAGAAAAAAAAAGCCACAAATGAAACAACAGGAAAAAAACTCCAGAAAAAAAACTAAATGAAATGAAGGCAAGCAACCTACCAGAAAGAGAGTTCAAAACACTGGTCATAAGGAAGGTCAGTGACTTAAGGGAACAGTAGATGAATGCAGTGAGGATTTCAACAGAGAGATAGTAAGCATATAAAAGGACATAGAAACCATAAAAAGGAACCAGTCAGAAATGAAGAATATAATAATTGAAATGCAGAATACACTAGAATGAATCAATAGTAAACTAGATGAAGCAGAGAATTGAATCAGCGAGTTGGAAGACAAGGTAGTAGAAAAACGCCCAATCGGAACAGCAACAAGAAAAAAAGAATCAAAAACAAACGAGGAAAGTTTAGGAGACCCCTGTGACAACATCAAACATGCCAACATCTGTATCATAGCAGAAAGAGAAGAGAGAGAGCAGGAGACTGAGAGCCTATTTGAAGAACCATGATAGAAAATTTCTCTAACCTGATGAAGGGAATAGACATACAAGCCCAGGAAGCACAGGGAGTCCCAAACAAAATGAACCACAAGAGACCCACACCAAGACACATAACCATTAAATGCCAAAGCTAAAGAGAGAAAAGCAGCAAGAGAAAGGCAGCTAGTTACTTATAAGAATACATATATCTGAAATCAATAAAAAAAACTTTAATTAAAAATTAGAAAAAAAATTTTAAGATGAAATTTTATACATATATACACATACATATGTATATATACATATGTGTATATATATGCATACGTGTGTGCATATATGTATGTATGTGTATGTATGTATGTGTGTGTATATATTACACACACACACACACACACACACACATTTGAGGAGGAGGTTGCTGCTTACAGACTAACACTTGGGTCTGCTGCTTTGACCTGCCACATGGTAGACATCGAGCGTAAGATGTTGTTGACTTGAAAGCACCTCCTCTTATTATTTCATTTGGTTTTCCTGAGCAAAGCGAATAAGGAGATGTAATTATCGCCACTTTATAGATGGAAAAACTGAGATTCAGAGCACTAACTTGACTTCCCCAGCACAGAGCAGGGGGCAGGGTCCACATCCAGATCTACCCCTCAACGCCCTGACTCGGAAGCTCTCAGAGCAGCAGGACGGCTCGAGGGGGTAGCCGTGCAGAGGAGGGCTTCTGCAGGGACCAGCAGCCTCATACTCGCCCAGAGCGAGAAGGCGCCTGGGCGGGCCCCTCCAGCTTCAGCCTCCCCAGTGTCTCACTGTGGGCCCTTAGTCCTGGCAGCGACTCTGTGGCTCTTCTGCGGCTTCACCTGGGGGTGGAAGGGTGCTGCAATCCACTGGCAGCGCCTGCCGCTTGCATCCCTCTCACCCCGCCAGGCAGCACCGTCTCCAAGGAGGCCACCGGAGCTCCAAGGCCCTTCTGCACGAACAGCCCTCCTAGTTTCATTGTTATTTGTTCTTATATATTTATTAGTTTATTGTCTGATACACAGCAGGCACTCAGTATTTACTTGTTGCATGGATGAATGAATGAGTTAATTCTCTTATCTTCAGTTGCCCCAGACAAGCCTGGATAAGATCCTCCAAGTTCAGCTTTCGCTGGAGGAACCTACAGGTGTTTGGGGAATTGAATTGAATTGACTCAGCACATAATGAAGATGCAAGGGAGCATGCAATGGGCAATTCTCCCCCAATCGCTTCCTTCTCGTGCCATGTGTAGTTGGTTCCTTCATCCCCCCATTTTACAGAGCAAGGAATCGAGGCTTAGTGATGGGGTGAAGATTCGGACCCTGGTCTCACAGGCTCCACTGCCTGTCTCCACATTGTTCTCACCAACCCTTTCTGGGCTCTTAATCATGGTGATAAAGGAGGCTCCGTGAGAAGGAGAGCTCAGGAAGGAGGGAGCCCAGGGACCACCCCACCAAGCTGCCCCTGCAAGTTAGCACTAGGCACAGGCAGGGACTGTGCATGGCTTGCTCCCTTCTCCCATAGGCCGCATTCCTGGGGCTGAAATTCTAATATTTGTCATTGGCAGCCAGTGTAGGCAGGTGCAGAAAACCTATATCATGGTGGGCTTTCCTTCAGAAGTAAGGGACCTGCGTGGACAAGGACATGATGGAGAACCAATATAAGGCACACTGACTTTCGGCTGCCCATCCTGGGCTAGAACTCCTACCACTGAAATTAAATCCCTTCCTGTGTCACTGCTTTTGGCTTTCCAGTGTCCCTGATAAAAATGCATATTTAAAAAAGAAAAGAAAATTACATGCAAATATGCGTGGAAGGGAGCCGAGGGGCAGAGGGGGATGGGGAAGGCACCCGTCCCTGCCAGGCCCAGGACCAATGCATCGAGCCTTTACCACCAGATGTGAGATGCTGCACTCAGCTTCCCATCCCTGCCCCAAATGCTGATGATGCGTAGGGGACAGAGGAGTAAGTAGCGTGTGACCCACACCCCACTGCTCACAGCTTTCTTCTCACCTCTCCCACTGCTGACCACAGCTTCCTCCTCCTTCCCTCTCTCACAGCCTCCAACCTGCCCAGCTCCTGCCGCCCACCGGCTTCCCTCACAGAGCAGCTCGGCTCCTCCTCCATGCCGGCATACCCCACCACTTGACTGAGCCCAGCACACCAGAGCCTTAGCTACCAAGACCCACCCTTCTCAGACGGCAGCAAGAGAATGAGAAATGTATCTTATTGAAGATTTGAGGTCCAAAGCTAGTGAGTGGTTGCTCAGAGTGTCCATCAGATTGCTCTGCCGTGGAAGCCTAAGTGTCCCCAGGGCCAGGCCCCTGCTGCTCCCATCCCACTGCTTTTAGTTCTTTTCTTCCTAGAAGACCTAAGGGTAAGGAATCCATCTCTGAGGGTGACTTCCAGGCGGTGTGGCAGGCTGGGAGGGTGTGGGAAGGGGTACCACTGGTTGTCAGGGAGGACACTTGTCTTTGCCGAGAGGAAGTTGGCCTCCCCCACCTTCAGCCTGCTTCTTGAGCAGTTGTCATTTCTGTAGACCAGCAGCCTGGTCCCCAGCCCAGCAGCAGCAGCATCGCCAGGGAACCTGGGAGAAGTGCCAGTTCTCGCATCCCACCCCAGACCTCCTGAACCAGAAACTCTGGGGGTGGATGCAGCAACCTGTGTTTTAACGAGCCTCCTGGCGATCCTGAGGCACCTGAGTCTGACAACCACCACGCTAGACCAGCTGACCTCAAATTTTTGTGTCACTCACCCTTACCAGACTGTTCATACATCCACACAAGTTCTGATAGTTTATCTTATTTTAGAAATTATACCTATGTACTATTATTATATGTAATGTAAAACATCCAAAAAAACGATTTTAAAGGATGAGATAAGAGATGAAATTAACAACATTTAAAAATGCTTTTTACTCTCTTATAGTACAATATACACCAGGCAACAATCAACATGAATGATTGTGGATATGAAGTCATATTTTATTTAGTCTTGTGGATAATTTCAATTTTGGCCAACTCCTTGTCAGATTTTTTTTGAATCACATTGTTTCCAACCTCATGACATGGCTGACAATAAGCTTATAGTAAGTAAGCTAGGAGATGGTCACATGTGCCATGTGGGGCTGCTCGCTATGATTCCTGTGTATTACTTTCACCCCAAAGTTCCTTCTGCAATGCTTTGAGGCCACTTGTTTTTTTTTCTGACAGTTAGTTTACTTTAAAAAAAAAAAAAGAGAGAGAGAGAGAGAGAGAGATAATGAATCTCTCAGTTCCCTTCAGTGGGCAAAAGTAAATTGCAAAGAGCCTCAGGACCCACCCGCCCCTCCCACAGGACCCCTCCCTCCCTCAGGCAGCCCTCCCACAGGACACCCCAGGGCGCCAGAGCCCATCAGCATGCAACATTAACCGTTGCCTGGCTTTCGCTTTCATTTTTGAAGTAAAATGTTAAATAGATGGACTATTATTTTCTTTCCATGACCTCATAGACAATCTTCCACACCTTCTGGGATATGTGCACCCCACTTTGGAGACCCCTTGCCCTAGACCGAACAAAGCACCCCTCCTCTTCCTATAAAAGCCCTGGGGCGTCCCTTGTAGAGAGAGCATAAGTCTGGAGGACCTGCCAATAGCCTGAGAGCACACCGAAGGAGGTCTCAGTGTGGGTGGGTCAAGGAGGTCTCAGTGTGGGTGGGTCAAGGAGGTCTCAGTGTGGGTGGGTCTCGGGGCCAGCACGACCCGCTTCCCTCAGGGACCAACACTCCCTGAACTTCTGTCACCACCAAGAGGTTAGCACAGGGGAGTGTGGAGTCTCACTGAGTCAAGTCCAGCAGGACTAGCTGCTGGACACATTGGGCAGGCCATGCTTCCCTGACCCTTCAGCCAGCCACCAGCCTCAGTGCCACCACTCTGGGTCACGGGCAGGCCTTGGGGCTGGACCTCTCCCTGGGGGCAGGCCCCAGCTGGCAGCAAAAAGCAGCGGAAAGACAAAGAAGGGGCTGCTGCTTCACCAGCTTCGCCATGGCATTTCTGAAATCTCATTTCCTGTTACAATTCCGAGAGGCAGGTGTTTCTGTTTTTAAATGTCTCCAGTTGCTATTCCGGTCTTGTGAGTCGCTCGTTTTTTCCAAGTACCGAACTGCTATTTTTTCCTCTGGTGGAGGCGCAGTTAGCAGCCAGTTCCCCAGCCGGGAAGAGTTGTGTGGCAGAGGCTCCTCCCTTGGCCAGCCCCAGCCTGGAGACATGGGGATACCCACAGACAGCTGGGACGCCCCAGCAGAGCAGGGAGCAGCCCCAGCAGAGCAGGGAGCATTCTCTCGGGCAAGGCAAACAGCCCTCTGTGTTTCGGTTGAATTGCACATGTAAAGTGCACCTGACTCCACCCAGGAAATGCAAAACAAAAGGCAAGGCCGGCCCCATCCCCCTTCAAGAGGACTTCAGCCCCCAAGGTATTACAAGGAACTAGAAGTAACCTCAGGCCAGAGAGAAACCAGAACCTCAAAAGTGGGATCTACAAACACCCCGAAAAGGACTGGACACATTCAGGAGGTCTGTGGCCCCTCCATGAAAATTTTAATTTTCATTTGAACGAAAATCCTAAAAAT
The DNA here is from genome assembly GCA_003508835.1 of Eonycteris spelaea. Lineage (NCBI taxonomy): Eukaryota > Metazoa > Chordata > Mammalia > Chiroptera > Pteropodidae > Eonycteris > Eonycteris spelaea. The sequence goes on along the minus strand of PUFA01000003.1, from coordinate 20,889,214 downwards.
TTATATCAACGTTTTCCACATGCCATGAAAGATCATCTCGTAACTGTTTTTAGAGGTTTCAGGGCTAAATAATATTCATTTTTAAAACAACTGGGGAAGAGTTCATTCACAAACATCACGGTGTTCTGTGCACGTCAGATTTTTCTAGTAGAGGAACGTCGTGGAAGACGCACTTCATCCGACTCGGCCTGGTGTCACTGAACGCCCTGTTCAGCGTGTGGGTTCAGACATGTAACGTGGCAGGTCGCCTTAAAGTAAATGTCATGTGTTTTTTAAAAAATCAAACTTACACAATGTTATATGTCAATTCTATCTCGATTTTAAAAAATCACTGTTAAAAACAATCAGTGTGCTAACGTGAGTCTCAGTGGTTTTGCAGGGATTTTCTGTATTTCATTTGTACACCGGTTTCAGTTTTAGAGTTATGGAAGAGCCATTACGCTTACAGAGTTGAAATAATTTTGTATTCATACTTGTTTTAAGTCGTATGATAAGCAAAATCATGTAAGCCAACCCTGGAGGGATTATAAAACTTTTGGTTTCCTTTGTAAAAGTCACCACTTCGGTGTTTGAACCAGATGTCCAGAATTATCTAGAATGAAGGTTTCCACTGGAAGATTGCAGAGCAGTCTTTTAGGGTTTAGGGTCGGCAAAGACAGGGCTCACTCAGGAGGGAGGCAGGATCACTTGACATTTATTAGGAACTGATTTTAAGCAGACTGTTCATCACCAGCGTCATTACTTGTGCCTGAAATCTTAGTTTCTAACACTTTGTGGTCAATAAGTAAAAAGTGAATGCTGCGTAGGTGCCATTACCTAATGAACCAAATGAAAAATGATTTGAACATACGCACAGTCTCCCGGCAGCTGCAGGCAGGTGAGGTCATCGCCATAGTGAGGGAAGCTGGCACCTGGCCGGCTCCCCGCCTCCCCTCTGGGGGCCTGCAGCTCGAGCCCTCGCTGGCCTCCCTCACCGGTGGCTGGAGGTCACCAGTGTTAGGTGGGGGTAGTCATGGCCAGGATGGCAAGGGCCACAGCTTGGTTTGGGTTGTCTCTCAGACTTCCCAAGAGATCCTCTGTCCTTAGGAGCGAAACAAGAGACAGCAGTGCAAGATGTATTGAGTTCGAAACCCTAAGTTCCTGCAAGTCATGAACAAGTCTATAACGGGCAAAGTGCCCCTGTGTCTACAGCGGGGGTCCCCACCGAGGAGCAGAGCCAATCAGCAGCCCTGTGGGTGCTCCCAGCGGAGCCGAGAACTCTAGTGCCAGATCCCCCTTGGGACAGAGATCTGGGCTCTTTGCCTTCTGACACAGGCATCTGCTAGAATCTTCTCATTTCGAAGGGGATGTTTGGTACAGGAAGATAAAACACAGCTGGCAAACAGGCCCAGACACAAACGGGGCCGGCGAAGCACTGGGGAGTCATTTTCCAAAGCCAGATAACTCAGGACCAAGTTGGGTAGTGGTGGTGCAGGGGGTTGGGGGTGTCCAGGGAAGTCAGAGCTTCTTACCCTCACCTCCCTGTCACTTGAGAGGGTTTGACCCTACTCCAAGTGCATTTGTTTGCTAGGCTAGCCAAAACAAAGCACTAAGACTGGGGGGGGGGGGGTGGCTTACCCAACAGAAATTTATTTTCTCACAGTCCTGGAGGATAAAAGCCCAAGGTCGAAGCGGCTTGTTTCTCCTGAGGCTCTTTCCTTGGCTTGCAGGTGGCCATCTTCTCCTCGTGTCTTCACACAGCTTGTTCCCTGGCTTCTCTCCCTCTTCTTGTAAGGATACCAGTCCTATTAGTTAGGGACCACCCACGTGACCTTATTTAACCTTAATTACGTCTTCCAAGGCCCGATCTCCAAATACCGTCACATTCCGTGGGGGTATTGGGGGTTAGGACTTCAGCATATGAATTTGGTAGGGACACAGTTCAGTCCATAACACCAAGAAAATAACATTGTGCAAGGTGTGGACGTCCCAGACCTGAGCTGTGTCCTTGCCAGCAAAGGCCATGCAGAGCCCCATCTGCAATGGCAGCTTCATTCATAAGAACGCCACGCAATAGCTCCAGGAATGGCCTGCCTTTCACCTTTTGCTCCTGGCAAGGATGGGCTGACTCTGACCGCCGGCCCCGTCTCCTGTCCTTGAACTGCAGGTCTCGAACCAGCACTGAGCACTCGCATTCATCTCTGTGAAGGTGGAACAAAGAGACTGTTTTCTTACTGACCTGTAGAGGCCAGGTGGGCCCCTGGGCACCAAACCTAAATTTGCTGAGGTCAGCACAGGTCACCTCAGGCACCCTCTTGGATTATGTTTACTCAGACGGCTAAGCCAGAAGTGCAGCACCCGGGGCTGTGTGACACACGCTTCCGCCCCCGGTACCTCACATGCTGGGTCTGTGAGTCAGCTTTCCCAGGCACCAAAGATGCCAAAGAGCTATGGGATTTAGATGACACCGTCAGGACCGGCACCTGCCTCCGTCTCTGCTCAATGGGCCTTCATCTAGTAGAGTAAAATCAATAGTGCTAGACTCACACTTCCATTTATGACAGAATAGGTAAATCAGACCCATTGTTTTACCAAGGACAACGATAAAAGCTGGACCAAATGGAAAAATCATCAAAGGTATCAGAGAGCTAACCTGAGAGTAAAAACTTGCTGGGCCAACATTTGATGGAGAGGGGAAATTCAGATGGATAAGGCAGGCGTTCAGAGCCTGGATGCATTTGCTGATTATACAGAGAGCAGGTGAGGACTAAGCATTGCTTGTGAAAGCTTTATAGGCTGCTGGGCAAGGATACACAATAATAATAGAATGCATACCAGAAGTGGAGTAAATGGCATTAAAGTTTTTCTAAGGCACTCATTGTCTGAGAAAGGATGAGAGCACTCATTTCCTTTAGAATTCGATAACTCAAAAAAGTATTGTAATCTCCAAGTTTGACCACTAAAATTATATATATATTAAAAAGTATAATTGCTACACTAAGAAAAAAAAGATGGAATAATTTAAAAAAGAAGTTAAAAGGGGGGAGAAAGAAAAGAAAAGAAACTAATTGGGACAAAAAGAGAGTAGATAATAACATTTAAGCCCAAGCAAATCAGTAATTATATTAAATGTAAATGGACTAAATGATCCAATTTCAAGGTAACGATTGTCTGATGATGAAAACAAAATCCAATTATAAGCTGCTAACAGGAGGCACAACTGAAATCATAAGATACAGAAAGGTTAAAAGTTGAAAAAAGATATAGCAATCAAAAACCAAAAGAAAGTTGAAGCAGCCATATTAATAGCAGAAAAAAATAGATTTATTTATTTTTATTAAATGTATTGGGGTGACGTTGGTTAGCAAAATTATATAGGTTTCAAATGTACAATTCAATAATACATGATAGGTATATTGCATTGTATATTCATCACCCAAAGTTAAATTTCCTTCTGTCACCATATATTTGAGCCCCTTTACCCTTATCTGTCTCTGGGAACCACTAAACTATTGTCCCTGTTCATGAGACTCTGTCTTATTTGTTTGTTGATTTTAGTTTTATATCCTACATATAAGTGAGATCACAGATTTAAAAGCAAGAAGCATTACTAGAAGGTAAAGAGGTAGTTTGTAATAAAAAGTTTGGTTAACCAGTAAGATCCAGCAAATCTAAATTAGTACGTACGTAATAAAATAGCCTCAAAAATGTAGACAGGAAAATGTTGACAACTAAAGAAAAACATAGTCAAATTCATAACTATAGTTAGGAGATAGTAACACATGTCTCCCAGAAACTTTGGGAAAAACCAACGAAAAGTCTGAAAGGACTTTAAAGGGCACACCACTTAACTGGAGAGACGGAACCACAACGACTAACACCAAGACATACTCTAGTAAAATATTTGAATCTGAAAATAAAAAGGAGAAAAATCCTTCGGGCATCCAGACAAAAAGACCAAGTAACTTATAAGGAAAAGAAAATTCTATCGCTGAAAAACACCTTGAGCGTAACATTTTATGCCAGAAGAAAATGGGTTAGATATGTAAGATATCGAGGAAAGGAAATGAGAGCCAGGACTTTTTTTGTAGCCAAGCCAAAGTTTGAATGTAACGATTAGACGACAACAGGCAAAAATTCAGAAAATATTGGTTCTATGAACATGGCTTAGGAAACTAGTAGAGAATGAAGTTTAGAACCAAAACAACAATTCATGTGTGGGTGTGTGTGTGTGTGTGTGTGTGTGTGTGTACCATTTCCCACTAAAAGAAACCTGTGCTTCAAGGAGAAATGTCTGGGACAAGAGTGGTACAAAATGAGCCTAGAGTAACTTGTCATAGGAGATGGAAAAGTAGATATCAAAGGCACAAGTAGAATTCCACCTGGCCAAACATGAGGCAATTTGAGTAGCAAGGATAATTACGGACATGGATAAAACACATCAACCAGAGTCTGTTCTCTGTACATGACTAACGTGCATCCATTTTTTATTTTTTATTTTTTTAACCCCACATGCGCAAAAAATGAGCACGACCCAGATTTGGGGAGCTCTCAATGCACAAGTCCATATTAGGCACCTGTGTGAATCATTTTGGAAACAGAAACCCCACCCCCAGCCCCACATCTTCGCTGACGGATGAACCTTAAAGGCATCATGGGCAGTAGGCGTTAAGGAGGGAGGGGTTTCTCAGAGATGGAGCGGTTGACTTTGGGGTTACATCCTGGCTCTGTGTGACCTTGGAGCAGTCCATTCTAGCTTTCTGAGTTCTCATGAGCACCGTGGCAAAGAAAGCCTTAAAGGCTTGCACCAAAGCCCTTTGTCAACAGGAAAGCTTTATAGGTCCCTTGATTGGGACAGCTCAGGTTTCTGCGCAGGCTGGTGGGGGCAGGGGAGGGGACAGAGGTCAAGGAGACATAGTAAAAAGGGAGAAAAAAGGGCCCAAGAACTCACAGAAGAGCTCTAAGAAATTGAACAGGGCCAAGCAGGCTGCCCGCCTCTCAGAGGGGGCTTCTAACTGTCCTGGGCTCCTGCTGAACGAATAAAGACAAGATGACCCTGTGTCTGGCAAGTCCCATCCCCTTCCTACCCCACTGTCTCCTTAGTTAGGCCTTCTTCAGCCTTTAGTAAAGAGGCTGCAATGGATTCTATGTCCCTGTGCTGGATTTAAGGACTCCAATGACAATTCAAATTTAATCCTATATCAGCATTCAGCCTGGCAGGGTCTCCATATTAAATCTGGACCAGAAGCCTGCTCACCCAGACTTCTGCGTGCATGGGCTGGGGAGTCCAGCTATAATGCCGCCCTCATTTTCCAAGGTGAGTGAGTGTCAAGGGTCTTGTTTACTCATCAGCAAGGCCTGGGAGGAGGAAGGGAAAGAGTATGTATATGACAAGAAAGAGCAGGGGAACTAGGCTAGAGAGAAATCGATTCTTAAGACACATAGGGTGGTTGTTCTAAAATTCCATCAGCGTGGCATCTTTCCTTTTCTGTTTTTTTTTTTTTTCTTAATTGAAAAATCTCATTTCAAATTTTTGGTTTCAATTCTAGCTGAGCTGCCAAGCGATGGATCTGGCCTTAAGCTTCTGCTTCCTAATCTCTAAAACGGGTCTAAAATGCCTGCTACTTCAAAAGAAACATTCCACTTCATCACAAATTATTCTTAACCAATTATGCTCCCGGGTCACCCAAGAACCCCTCTTGGCAAAGGTCACACTTTGCCATTCACTATCTGAAAGCCATAGCTGTGCAGCTTTAGAAATGTGACACTCCTGGACTTTTCCAGGACCTCAGCTAGGAACTCCGCCCCAAAGCCTTCCACACATCAGGCATTTTTTTGATTTGTATCCATAATGAGCCTGGTTCGCTGGAAGGCAGGATCACACAGTGGTTGCTGGGCTGAGTCTGGTCACAACTCACTGGCTGTGTGTCCTTAGGCAAGTGACTTAGCAGGAAATTCTGCAAACCTCAGCTATTCATCTACCCAGCAGGGACTAGTAATCACCTCCTCACTGGGTAATGGTGAGGATTAAATAATTCACTCAAAGCATTGAACAGTGACTCCCACTCAGGTAGCCTTCAAAAAGTGTTAGTTAATTCTCTCAGATTTAAAAAAAAAAAAAAAGTCAAAACTGTAAGTGAAAGGCGTGTTTCTCAGAGGGATGGAACTGACCATGGACCCTCGTTGTGACGTTCAGTGCCAGGTATGGACTCGACATGAATGATGGTTTTGTTCTCCTGAGCTCTTTCCAGGCCTGAGAAAGGCAGTCAGGCAGGCCCATCGGTCCAGGCCTCAGACTTAAAGGGTAATTTCACCTGGGGGAGCCAAGAAAGACTTGTCACCAGCGTGGATAGTACTGAAATCACCTGCCCACATGGCTGGAGCTGCCAGGGTCTGTGGCTCCAAACAGAGGGGCCTGAAGGGGGCCACAGGTCTCCTTTACATGCACACTGCTCTCTTTACACACATATAGGCGTTTATCAAGTGTCCCACAGCACTTCATGTAGAAATGAGGGGGCCCCCAACCCCCAGTCACTTCCACCCTGCCCCAGGCATTATTCAGTGTTCCAGCTTATTTATGAGAGACCATGAGTTCGCTTCAAAATGTCAAATGATCCTTGGTGACTAATGGCCCCTGCTGTGCTCGTATCTTCACAGAGGTTGTCATTCTGTGCTCCGAGGGCCTCAGCACTTCGGAGCTATCCATCTGGATGTCAGTGGCAAGGAGCTTCTGGGTCATCAAATCACTCAAAAAAGTCGGGGAGCCCAGACCCCGCTGTGGTGAGCACTGGAGGAGCCTCAGGGAGAAGGCGTGTCTCCAGAAACAGGGAAGGTGAGAGCTGGTGGATGGGAACAGATAAATTCGACCACACAGGAAAAAAATAACAGGTGTGTTGGGCAAGTGGGTTTCATGGGATGTACTCAGAAAACAATTATATTATTTCATAATTTTTGCCCATAATTTACCCACTGAAACCTGCTCTGGGCCCACCCATAAGTGACTCTCCAGCAGGTTCTGTTTCTCTCCTGTTCACTGACAATTTTAAAAAGCCCCCTGGTCGCTGTTCGAAAACTTGATTATGGAAATTTTCACACATGACCCACAATAAAGAAAATGGTGTGATGAACCTCGGTGTAACCAATCACCCAGCTTCAACGGTTAGCAACAGTTTGCTTGTTTTTTCAATTCTCACCTCCCCCCAACACACACACTTTGTTTTTTCTGGAATATTTTAAAGCAAATCCTCTGATTACTTTTAGAAACGAAACAGCGGTAGTTCAGAATTGAGTAAGCCCAGCCTGGTGAAATAATCTAGGACTTCTGAACTTCCTTTCAAGGTACGTCTCACTCTTCCACCCAGCGCTGCTGCAGCCTGGGGGCTGCCTTTCCAAAGGGGCCCCGGGCAGGTGTCTTCTCTGTTCCCTACCTGAGTTTCTCCTTCTACCACTCAGAGCTGCCTCCTTCAGGGAGCGGGTGAGGGACCGGGGAGGCGTTCCCCTGGCTCTCACAGGCTATCGGCAGTAGTCAGCCCCAAGTCCTAAACCGGGCTCCTCCCTTCTCCTCTACAGGTCTTGCCCACTCAGAACTGTCCTCGGAGCTGAGGGACAGAAGGTGGAAACTGACACCTGTCTGATCGTCTGGGTCAGAGAGCAGTGCATGCCGGGTAAACTGAGCATGGAGTGGCCGGCCCTCACTATGAAGACATTTTTTTTTTTAATGTATTGGGAAGAAAATCTCGGTGGCCAGGAGGGGAGTACACAACTAGGTAAAAGGCAGGGCCCTCATTCCCGCTCGGGTGACCTAGCATCTCACGTGGGAAGGTGCGAACCATCACTTCTTGCCTTGGAACTGCACTGAGCAAAGTGGTAGGCGCTAAGCACACGAGAGGTGCTGTGCTGTGAAATACGCACTGGATTTCCAATAAAGTAAGATATCTCACTAACAGCTTTTAATATTGATTACACATTGAACCGATAATGTTTTTACGTACTGCATGAAATCAAATGTATTATTAAAATCAATTTCACCTATTTCTTTTTCGTTTTTTTAATGTGGCGACTAGAACATTTTTAATTACGTCTGAGGCTTCATATTTCTGTTGGACAGGGCAGCCTGAGAGACTCAGCTAAAACCACGAGTGAAATTGTTGCATTTTAATACCATGTTACAAATATTGCTCCCCTGCCTCCCCTCAAAAAAAAAAAATAACTGGTCCAAGAACCTATGAAGTTGTGACCTGGATGAGTATATCTAGCTGGACCCCTTCATTTTATAAATGAGGCAACCGAGGCCCGGAGAGAGGTGACTGGCTTGGCTTTGGGTCACCGAGTGTCACTGCAGAGCACAGTCCTGAGAACCAGTGGAGAAGATGGGTGCCAAACTTCCGGAAAACCCTTCAAACATTTGTGCCTCTGAATGAAACATTTCAGTGTCTCATGCTGAACGACAGCTTCGGGGTGAGCAGGGTGAGTCCACAGACCTTTTTCCCGCTTGCTGCCGGCGGAAACGGCAGGGCGTGGGCCAGCAGACAGCACAAGGCCTTGGAGAGGTCCGGTCTCAGGTCAATGAACTGGCTGCCGGAGGCCTAAATCTGGCCCTCGGACCTGTTATGATTGGCCTGCGACGTTTTACGAGTCTTTGAATCATTTGCCAACGTTTCAACATGAGGAAACGTCAATAGAAATTCGGGTCCCGGCTTCTGAAGAATTAGATCTGGCCGCACTGGGCTTGTTTCCCTGCGTGGCCACAGCCTGCTGGCACCCCACAGCCACGGCCCCTTTGGATGTGGCCTCGGACCCCTCTGCTCCCCTGCCCATCGCTCCCTCACAGAGGCCCGGGGGCGGCTGCCTGCTGTAATCAACTTGATCTCCAGAGGTAGGAGGAAAGTGAAGTGGTTTCACAGCTCTATCTCTAACAAAAGGAGAAGAAATAAAGCTCAGTGGAGAAGGCTTCATGTTTTGAAGGAAAAAATGTATTTTATTTTTTTCAGCTGCTCTACCCATTTGCCTCCCCTGCCTGCTCACCATGGGCACTTGACTTTGCCATCTGGTCTAATGTGTTTCTCTTGCACCCCAAGACAAAAGGGCAGGTGGCCATTTTACCCATTTTCCATGAGGAAACCAAGGTGCTGAGACCCTGCCATCCACTGAAAGAATACGAGCTGGCTCCAGAGTGCAGACCCAGGCCCAGGGTGCCCTGAGGTCTGGGGCTTCTCTCCAGCTCGCTAAATTCCAAGGCAAAGGCACCAGGATTTATTGGACAGATAATGTAACTCTGGGAGACAAAATTTGATACAGTCAGCTCCCCCATGGCTTTTCCCAAGGGCTACAGCTAGGAGCAGGAAGGAGACACAAATTAAGCCATTCTGGGGCAGGAAACCACCAGGACGGCCGTCATCACTGATGAAATGTTCAGCTTGGCATTTCTGCTACTTTCCCAGCTAGCGAGACATCCTCTGTCCCTGATGGCATCCTACCATCAGGGCCTCGGAGCCCAGTCCTGTCTCCCAAAACCTGAGGGGTCGTCCACACCTAGACACCTCCAGCTTTTGGAAACAGAGTCCCACATAAGGCCTGCCTGGTGGGGTCGGCACCCCGACTGGAATGGGGCAGTCACTGGATCCCAGGGCCCTCTCAGCAACCCCACTAAAGCACTTGGAAGCCCCTTCTTGTTCCAGGAGACCTGTGGGGTGTTTCTTCTAGCCAAATGAGCAGGCAGGACAGGGCGGGCTGCCTCGGAAGGGGAGGGGCGGGAAGGGAATTGGGTTTGCGTTATAACCAAGGCTGATGGATGTTGCTAAAAATCAGTCTACTTTATTTAGAGGTGGGGACAAGACAGGAAACAACAAGTGCGCAGCAGGTGGATGCCCCAGCAGAGGGCAGAAACCCATTCACGTCTGTCCCCAAAACGGATGAACCGACATGGAAACAGACACTTGCCCAACTGCCTGGACAGGGTAGCGACGCCTGCAGGGTAAATAGCAGAGGGCGTGAGTTCTTCATTTCCCTGGGAAATGAGTGGAGAGAAAGACTTGGAGTGGAGGGAGGTGGCCTGACTACTTTGACCAACAAGGTGAGTCTCTAAATGCAGAATCCTCCCTTGGCCATCACTTCTATTTGCTGGCTTTTTCTTCCTTCTTTGTTCATTTAGTAAAAAAAAAAAAAGTCCATACTTGGATACAGAAAGATTGTTAAGTGAAAAAGAAAAAAAAAAAGAGCAGAAACAATGCATTTAGAATGTTATTTTTGTGGTAGAATAAGGGAAAACAATATTATTCAGGCTTGCTTGGATTTACATCAAGAAATATGGAAGGATACACAAGAAGTTAACAAAAGTTGGTTGCTGTGAGACAGGGTAGAAGGAATAAATCTCAAAGTATACATTTAAACAAATAAAATGAAATTTAAATAAATAAAAATACCTCAAACACCACCATAAATAGTTTAAAGAGCAGAGGCAGAAAACACTCTTGATCTTATTGCTGTGATATTCATTCAAGCTTATTCTCTTCCCGTTTTTACCCAATGCTTTTCTTTCAGTTTTACTGAGAAGTAATTGACATACAAGGCGTATTATCCATCTGCTTTATCTTTAATATGTGGATGCAATCACAGGGCTCATAAAATTGTCTCTAATCGTTTCACTGAACATCATAAGCATTTCCCATGTTGCCAGGTTGGATACATAAAATTCCATCAACTTTCTCATTTCTAAAGATCCACGGTCTTTATTCCTCTATTTCCAAAGCTTAACCAGGTTGATTAGCTCTAAAGCTCATCATACAACACAATCGTAGCTGCAGCTGGGGTGGGTGGAAGAACAAAACAGAGATTTCTTCTCCCTGTACACAAGCAGAAAAATAGAGCCAGGACCCAGCCTTGCCCCAACGCAGCGTGTTGTTCACTGAAGCTCCCACCGCGAGGGTTTTATTCCCCTTCAGAGCGAAGTGTTCTCTTTAAGATGTTTACTTTTCATTTTTAAATAATTACAGACTCACAGGGAGTTGCAAAAATAGACAGAAGTCCCAAGTACCCCTTCACCTAGTCCCCCCTTCACCCCCCTACGCCACAGTTACATCTTACATAACCGTAGTGCAGTATCAAAGCCAGGATGTCGGCAAGCGGTACGACGTGTGGGCAGTGCTATGCCATTGCAATGCCATTGCGTCGCACCTACGGATCCTTGTAAACCATCGTCGCATTCAGGATCAGGAACTGGTACCACACCACGAAGGTTTCCCCCTACTGTCCTTCCCGCCACCCCCATCCCTAACCCCTGGCAACCAGCCACGTCTTCGCCATCTCTCCAATTTGGTTATTTCAAGAATGTTGTAGAAATGAAATCACCCGGTATGTGACGTTCTGAGACCGCCTTTTTGGCGGACTGCTCCAAAGACACAGCTGTGAACATTCGCGTACCGATGTTTGTGTGGACGTAGCTTCCGTTTTCTCTAGGATCAATATACCATTGCTGGGTCACGTGGTAAGGGTCTGCTTAGATTTTTAAGAAACAGACGAACTGTTTTTCAGAGTGTCTGTCCCCCTTTCCATCCCCATCAACACCGTATGAGACCCAGTTTCTCCGCATCCTCGCCAGCACTCCCTGGCGAGCCCGTCACATGAGGGGCTGATCAGCGCTTCTCCCAGAGGTTAGCTGGCCGTGTTGACAGAGGCAAAGTTTTTACTGGGGTCACTAGCTGTGAGGCGTATTAATTATGTTTTCTTTATTTTCTCTATCTCTGGTGCTTTGACATCTTGGGGCCTTCCTGACGCTGGAGGGACTGCCCCTCCCAGGGCTAGCCGATGCCTAGAGAAAGCAAATGCTTCTCCTGCAAGTGGGCCTTGCAGGGGGTGCGGACTAACCAATCCAGAGCCCACACTTTCCAACCACCTCCTTTGCTGGGCTCTTATACTCCAGGCCACTCTGCCCCTGTTCTAATCACTCCAGGGCCAGGTATCAGACGCCTAGGGGCCCCTCTACCCTAGAGCTTTCTGAAATTATACAAACTAGCCGATCTTAAACCTGCTCACCCTGCTGGCCCATTTCTTCCTACAGAAACCATAATAAAGGCTGTGGCCCACATTTACCTCCTGCCCACTCTGCCTCTGACCGACCCTGGTGCTTCCCCGTGTGGCCCTGTATAGCCTGGTGAGCCCCCTCCTCTTGGGAACTGTGAGTAACACACTGTCTTTGCAATAGCAATTGTCTCCTGATCAGCTGGCCTCCCCATACTTGAGCAATACAAAGCTGCATTTTAAAACATGAAGACATGCACACTTACAGTTGCTGCTGGCCACCCCTACCCCGCATTAGGAGAGCCCGCCTGAGGATGAATGCACCCAAAGAAACACAGAGGGGACCGTGTGTCCTGATGGAATCGTTTTAGGCCCCCATCCACCTGTGCCTGAAAAGCACCCCAGACTTCTTAGTTACATAAGCTATTGCCTTTTTTTTTTTTTCTTCACCTGTTTTAGGTTGAATCGTCTGTCCCTGGCACCCTGACAGATGCACAGATGAGCCATGGTGCCCAGCCCAGGTGCCCCGCTAAGGCAAGACCCAGACTTCCAGGAACGCTGTGGAAACAGCCCTTACTTAGCTGCAACCTGGCAAAGAAAGGAGGTGGCAGGTGGTGGGCACGAAGCCCAGGCCCGGGCATCCGCTAACGGGGACAGCAGCTCTCCCGGCTCAGTTTCTTCACCTGTAAAAGAAACGGTTAGGCTGAATGTCCCTCTGGGCCCTCCCTGCTCATCTCCCCTAATTCTCTTGAGTTTTCGTTTCAAGGGAAAAATAATACTAGCTAGGGCCTTCACTACAAGTCAGGCTTTGCACTGAGCAATTCATATACATTAGTATTTAATCCTTAGAACAGCCCCGTGAGGGAATGACTGTCCCCATTCTTCAGTTAGCTGGGATTAGACTGGAGCAGGCTGGTCCCGGGTGCATGGTCGGTCGGCGAGCTCCCCGGCCTCCCCCTCCCACAGTTTCCGCGGAAGGACGTTCTCCTGTGTCGGACCTGAATCCTCACTCTCTTTCTTCATTCTTTCTAAAGTCTTTTTTCCCCCACAGGCTTAATCACCTACGTCTTTTCAGACTTCTCTCAAAAGTGGTAGCTTCTGTTATTTTAAATATTTTCTTTTCTCTCTAAATCCCCTCCCACCTTCCCCCATGGTAATTCCAAACTGGCCATACAGTGAGAGAGCCTTCGCGTTGGGGACCAGGCCAAGCACAGGCCCATGGCAGTGGAGGGAATGACACATTACAGAGAGTGTTCCCAAAGGCCAAGCAAAAGGGCCTAGGGACAGGAAGCCGCTGAGAGGAGGCAGGGCCGGTGCTGAAATCCTGCAAGGGGGGAAGGATTGGGGGGTGGATAGACACTGCTACTGAGGAATCAGGTGCCCAAGCGGCCTCTGTCTCCTGTTGGTGAAAAGTCCCAGGATGGGGTGTTCTTTTCATCTTCTCAACATCCCATAACACAGTTTTCACTCCTCGCCATGGCTGCCATCACTGTTTTTATGCATGAGGAAACTTGCCCTGTTATTTCAGCTGATAAATAGTGTTCCTGAGATTTACATTCAGGAGTGACTTCAAAGCTCATGTTCTTTCTACTACATCATTAAATAACTGTTTTTAAAAACTTCTCGGTGCATGCCACTGCATTATCCGCGGCTGTCACGGAGGATGGGACTAGCCCCACACATGGGCAGCTTCTTTCTTTGGAGGCTGAAGTCAACACGCGGTGACTTCCCGCCAGGCAGCACACACAGGGACCCCGGCCACCAGAGCAGCAGCATGAGACAGGACACACATGCCCGGGAGAAGGCAATCAGATGGGGCGGAGGGGTCTTCTGTAACAAAAGCTTTGATGGTCCCTGCACCCTGACTGAAGAGGGTACATCTTGAAAGGGCCATGTGAGTGCTCTTGTGACCGTGCTCCTACACCCGAGGCAACAGTTGGTGGCAGTCTGAACCCGAACTGCAGAGGCAGCTCTTACACAGGATGGACGTGCACCTTCCCTCGCCAGCTGCCCCAGGCGTCTCCCGCCTCCTCCCCACCCCCAAAGCGGCTCATGAGACCGTTCCTCCTCGGCAGTGGATGCTCTCTCTGTGGGACCGGTTCTCTGAGTCTGGAGGGAAGTCCCTGGGGAACCGGCCTTGCAACGGGCCTGGGAGGGATCTTCTAAATTGCGCCATGCCTCGTGCCCTGTGTCTCCCCTCTGGTGATGGAATTTCTGACCGCAGTTCCGAGACCGTTGTGGAGCTTCAACCCACTCGCCAGCTCCTTCCAGTCCCACCTCGGCCCAACACCGCCTCCACCAGGCGGTTCACGCACCACTCACGCCTGCGCGGTCCTCTATTTAGCGGCCTGTCGTTTCTTTAGTTAGTGGGCCGCCAGTCGGGACGGTAATTCTGTGCGTAACCCCTCCAGCTTCGTTTCCAGCGGCCAAGCTGCCCTTGCCCACCCCGCGAGGCTCTCTCACGCTGAGGACGAAGCTGGCGTTTCCGTCAGCAGCGCGGGAACGCGTCCCTCCTAGGGCTGACCTGCGGGGAACTTTGCCGAGGCGGCGGCATTTCCCGTCCTCCCCACCAGGGGGCGCCGTGAGCGAGCCCGCCACAGGCTGCTCATTAAGCAGCCTTTCCCTCTCGAGGCCCCAGCAATTTTTCTCACGCTCTCGGTCCATTGCAGCGTGCCCCCCAAATATATTTTCCTGGTCTCACGTCTACACTTTGCCACTTACGCACCATGGAATTTCCTGCTGTTTCAGGAAAATAGTCGTTAGCCAACATGGTGAGGGGCGGCGATCTTCCCTCCTGATCCACAGGTCCTTTAAGTCCCTTGCATGGAATCCTTCAGGGCACTTTCCTTCAAAATTGTTGCATTTTCAGGCAACTGAGTCCCAGAGATACTTAAGAGCTCTGTGCCTCACTTTCCTCATCTGTAAAACAGTGATGATATTCCTTTATAAAGTTTTCGTGGGCATTAAATGAATAATTACAAACAATATGCTTAGAACAGTAACTGGCATATAGTAAGCGCTCACTACATGTTAGCTGTTCCTGTGGTTTTCATCCCTCCTGGGCCTGGCTGTGGGACTTCCTCTTAGGCCTAGAGCTCTCCCCCCCCCCGCCCCTCCCCCGTCCCCCCCCCCCACCCCAGCCTTTCAGTAACAAGGGGTCTTTGGAGAGCCCAGGACGTTCTTTCCGGTGCTCTGAAAGCCAAGTCGCTAGCATCAGGGGGAGGCTTCTGGCCCCTCCAAGCCCACTTGGGCCCCAGGAGGGGAAGGGACTCAGGAGGCCTGCAGAGCTTCAGGTTGGACAGTGCCGAGCGAGCGGGGCTTCTGTCCTGAGCGGAGCTCAGACTCTGCCACCTTCCAGGTTATGGGCAAATGTGCGCCTGGTTTAGTTCCACTGCAAGACCGAGGCTCTTGAGGACTAAAATGACAGTTGTCATAGGCTACCTCCCAGGAGTCCTTGCAACATGGAATTGAAGATCCTTAACACACGGAAATCTAGGTGTCAGGAGTATCAGTGTTAGTTTGGTTCCCTACCCCAGGGGGCAGCGGGTGCGCAGGCCTGAGTGTCTGTAGGCGGAGGCTGTACACTGCGCAGACCTTTGCCATCGGGCTTTTTTACTAGGCGAGCGACTCAAAGCTGGGACCCGGTGTGTCATCTTTGCAGTACGAAGTCTAACTCGGAGGTGCTGTGGAAGGGGAGAAAGGAAGAGCCTCAGAGGAAGGACATTCCTGTTGCCTTCGCGGAGCGATGGCGACACCTGGTGGTCATTGCAGGAAGCGGAAAGTCCGCGGAGACCTCTCCCTGCCCGCCTCCCGGTTCCCTAGTCGCCTCCTCCTTCCTTCCAGCCCCTCTCCGCAGCCGCCGGAGCCTGGGTCCTCAGCTCTGCCCTGCTCTGGGACCGTGTTCCTCTGTCCCTTTCCAGCTCGCCCCCAACGCTGTGCGCTCCAGCTCCTCCGCCCCTCCTGGGGACAAACCCAGGCCACTGGCTGGCAGAATGCCCCGAACTCGCTGCGACTCTTTGACTCTTGTCTCCCCCTAGGATACCTGTCCCCTGGCTGCCTGTGGTCTCCTAGTAAACAGCGCTCCTGCCGCTCCTTCGCCTTGGCTCCTTTTGGCAGTTCTGTGGTAATACAGAGACGGTGCTGAAGAGCCTCCCCAGGGGACCAAGGTGTGCTCTCTTTCACACTGTCACCTAGCAAAGGGCTTGCTTGCTCCGTACCTGAAAGCCGGGTGCCGTGCCCAAAGCCAGGAGTGGGAGCCCCAGACCAGGGGCTCCCCGGGCACGTCCGGGATGGGGACCGGGTGGCGGGCGTGGGTGAGAGGAGGAACGCCTAAATGGAAGACGCAAAATCAGTCCCCCTCCTGTGGTCACTTTGATCATCAAGCCCCGGCCTTTCCATTTCAAAGGTCACATTGGTTTTCCATTAAGGGCTTTGGGATGATGGCGATGGTAGGCTAAGCCTTAAACCCCTTCCTACGCACTAGGCACATTATTAAATACTTTTCATACATTTTTCTGTTTATCCTCACATCAAAACTAAGATGTTAAGTATGCCTGTCAATGTTTTACAAAAAAAAAAAAAAAAAAAAACCCTGAAACTTAAAAAAAATTTATAGACATTGTTGAAGGTGCAACAAACAAGAAACTGCAGGTCTGAGATGCCAAGACCCTTGAACCCCAATATTCAGTTACTGGGCTAGGAAAACCTCTACTACTTAGAGCACCGCTACCGGGTGCTCTCATCCGCGGTGGAAGAATTCATGTTGCTCCCTGTCCTGTCTGAGTAGTCCTATTGCTTGGTCCTCAATTGACCACGGAAAGGCACCTCCAAGTACCCAGGAGGTGATCAGCCATGGCCTCCTGCCCTGACTCTGTCCCGGGAGATTTCACAGACACCCTCTCATCCTGCCCATATCCCTTCTCAGCCACCAGCTTTCCAGACCCAGGCTCCAGTTCAGAGGGTTGGTTCTCTTAAGGACGCTGCGTCTAATGATATCAAACATCTTCTCATGTGCTTATTGGCCATTTATATAGGTTTCCGTGAGTCTTTAAGTCTTTTGCCATTTAGAAAAATCATATTATTTGCCTTCTGATTAAATCGTAGAAAATAGATGGATAGATGATAGATAGATAGATAGATAGATAGATAGATAGATAGATAGATATAGCACATACATACATATATATTCTATATAAAAATCCGTATCAGATATACGTATTGTGAATACTTTCTAGGTTTCAGGTGTGGAACACCAAGTGTAATCTGCTCTCTCGCAAACAGGAAGTGAGGAAGGATGCCCTGAAAAGCCTTGCAGGCCACTCCACAGCCAAGGTGCACTTTCTGTCCTATAGGAACAACAAAGGGGACCACAGCAATCCCAGGCATCCCGGCCCTGCCCTCGCCCTGCGCTTCCGTGCCCTGAGCTGACCCCGCTTTCTGACTAAGATGGCAGCAGTGGCAGTGGCTGTTGCCATGGCAATCCCGCAGGTTGTTCTCAATGAAAGGTCGATCTCCCCCAAGCTCCAGCAGCCCTGGGCACCCGAACCCACATGACGTTGTACACAGTTGTTTCTTCCAGAACTGTTCTAGCTCTAGGTGAGGAGGGTTTCGCGGGTATTCATTTTATTCTTACACTCCATGTTCTTCAGGTTATCTTCATTCCTTTTTATATCTCAAATATGACATGGTACCGGTTTAATTTAATCAGAACTTTTACTGCCAGGAACTATGCAAGTGGAGATGTTCACAAAGTCATAAGGGATCTTGGAAAGCACACAACTGTAAGCTCTGGACACTCTGAGTGCACAGTGGAACGCTTACTGAGTGTGGCCTGCTCCTGCTGCCTGTCCCGAATCCTGGTTGCCGACTAGGTTAGATGCCACACCAGGCTACTCTGATTCCAAGCTGATGATGCCAGCTGTCACTGCTGCCAGAACTGGTGGGGATGGATTCCGTCCCTACTGGAACCCTGAGTCCTCGTCCCATCGGCTAGCTGCTTGTGGAGAAACATGGTCACCTACTGCGCCTTCTCTCAAATTTATCTTTGAGGGATGCCTTCAGCTTGGCCTACTTCTCTAGGTTTTCACTGGCAACTCACTAAAGTGTCATATCTCCCACTTCCCACCTTCTGGTCCTAAAAGAGTCATCCTCAAGAATCCCATCATTCACAGTAAAGGACATCCACAGATGACAACTATGAGGTAAGCCTTGTCCAAACTTGAATCAGTAAGCAGAGGGCCACCTCCAGAAAAGTAATTAATTAATGGAACTAAAAGTGTATCTGATGTGACTGACCATAATGAAAGGAATTTCAGTATCCTTTTGCAAAGTTTGGTGCTAAAATAAGAGCTACATTTAAAAAAAAAAAAGCAAATTAAAATATTAAGGCAATTAACTTCAGGGAAAAAGCGAAAAAAAAAAAGAAAAAATTTTAAAAGTTATACAGAGGAAATGTACACCAAGTGGCTGAGCTGTGAATATTGAACTAATCAAAAGTTATGATTTAATTCCATTGCTGAATGGATAAATAACAGTGGTAATGATGGTGTGAGAGAGCTATATCCTCATTTTTCAGAGTAGGAAGTCAATGGATGTCTAAATTAAAAATATATATATATCAAGGAATGGCAATATAAGTATGCTATTTAGAAAGATGAAGAAGAACCCAGAAAAAGAGCTAAGAAACACAAATGGGAGGAGGGAGGAATGAGGTAAGAGACACTGTCTTTCACGATAAGCCTCATAGAAATGACCTTTTCTAAATTAAACTTTTTGACATTGTAGAATCACACGCAGTGATAAGAAATGATACAGAGAAATTTCCAACAGTAACATTTTGCTAAATTATAATGCAATACTACAGCAGGTTATCCACATTAATATAGTCAAGATAGGCATTTCCATCACTGCAAGAATTCCTCTTACCGATTTACGCTCACACCCACTGACCTCCATCCTGGCCCCTCCTTCACCCCTGGCAACCACAAATCTGGTCTCCATGCCTATAATTTTGTCATTTCAAGAATGTTCTATAATTGAAATAATCTGTAGTCTTTTTTCACTTATTGCTAAGTAGAATTCCATGAGGTAGATATATCGAAGTTTGTTTAACCATTTGTCTAAATGTCTAAAGAATACCTGGGTCGTCTCCAGTTTTAAGCAATAGAAATAAAACTGCTATAAAGGTTCAGGTACAGTTTTTTTGTGTGAACATAAGTTTTCAGTTCTCTTGAGATAGATGCCCAGGAATGCAACTGGTGGACTATGTGGTAGTTGCATGTTTAGTTTAGTGTTTTTTTGTTTTTTTGTTTTTTTTTAAAAGAAATTGCCAAAGTGTTTTCCAGAGCAGCTATACCATTTTACATTCCCACCAGCAATGTATGCATGGTCTATTTTCTCTGCAACCCTGCTAACATATGACATCACTGTATTTTATTTCACCCATTCTGATAGGTGTGTAATGGTATTTCACTGCAGTTTTAATTTGCATTTTTCTAATGGCTAGTGATGTTGAACATCTTTTCATGTTCTTATTTGCCATCCGTATATCCTCTCTAGTGAAATGTCTCTTCATATCTTCTGCTCATTTCATAATTAGATTTTATTATTGTTTTGAGAATTCTTTATATATTTTAGATACTAGTCCTTATCAGATATGCGGCTTGCAAATATTTTCTCCCAGTCCATAACTTGTTTAAGTTTCTTAACAAGGTCTTTCACAGGGCAAATATCTTTAATTTTCATGGAATTCAATTTATCAATTTTTCCATTTGGGGATTATGTTTTTGGTGTCAAGTCTAAGAACTTCTTGCTTGATCTTAGATCCCAAATTTTTTTTCCTAAAAGTTTTGTGATTTCATTTTATATGTAAGTCTCTGATTCACTTTTAGTTAATTTTTGTATAAGGTGTAAGATTTGGGTCAAGGTTCGTCTTGTCTATGTGCGTCTAGTTTCTCCATACCACTTGGTGAAAAAAAACCAACTATCTTTCCTCTACTGAATTAATTTTGCACCTTTGTCAGGTCAGTTGTGCAGATTTCTGTGGGTCTACTTCTGCGTTCTCTATTCTGTATCATTGACCTGTATGTCTATGCCTCTAATTCCACAGTTTTGATTACTGTAGCTATATAATACCTTGAATTTGGGTAAACTGATTCTTCCTATTTTTTCCTTCTTTATCAAAATTATCTTAGCTTGTCTAGTTTCCCTTTCCCTACGGATTTTAGAATAATCTTGTCTTTACAAAAATCTTGCTGAGATTTTGACGGGAACTGCATTAAAACTGTTTATCAATCCGGAGAGAATTGACATTTCTACTAGATGAGTGTTCCAATCCATGAACATATGACATGTTTTTCTATTTATTTAGATCTTCTCTGGTTTATTTCATCAGCATTTGTAGCTTTAAGCATACAAGTCCTACGTGTTTTGTTAGATTTATATGTTTCTTTTTTAAGTGATTGTAAATAGTATTATATTTTCAGTGTCCACATGTTCATTGTTTATAATAAAACAATTGATTTCTGTATATAAATCTTGTATTCATTGATCTCACGGGACTCAGTTCTAGTTTTTAATGCATTCCTTGGGATTCCTTGGGAAAATAGAAACTGTTTTCTTTCTTCCTTCCAATGCGAACGTGTTACTACACTGGCTGGAACTTTCAGCACTGTGTTTAATAAGAGTAATGGGAGCAGACATCCTTGACTTGTTCCCGATTGTAGGAGAAAAGCAGTTTTTCACCATTAAGTGCAATGTTCTCTGTAAGGTTTTGTAGATACTCATTAAGTTGAGGGTGTGCCCCTCATGATTTTTTATCATGAATAGATGTTGGATTTTGTTACATGCTTTGCCTGCATCAATTGCTACGATGAGATGTTTCTTCTTTAGTCTTGATATGGTTACACTGATTTTCAAATATTGAGCCGGCCTGGCATTCCTTGAATAAAGCCCACTTGGTGATGGTGTATAATTTTTTCTTATGTATTTGGTAATATTTAAAGAATTTTTTTTGCATGTATATTCATGAAGGATATTGGTCTATAGTTTCTTTGATTTGTATTGTCTTGTCTGGTTTTGTATTAAGAGTAGATTCATGAAATAAATTGGGAACTATTCTATTTTCTGGAGAAGACTGTAGTTGTTGATATTAATTCTTCGTTTGGTAGAATTTCCAGTGAAACCACCTGGGATTGGAGATTTCTTTTGGGGGGGGGGTGGATTTTAAAATTAATTCAACTTCCTTAATAGCTATAGGTCTATTCAAATAATCTTTCATATTGGATGAATTGTACTTTTTCAACAAATGGTCAATTTCACCTAATTTGTCAAGTTTACAAGTGTAAATTTGTAGTATTCCCTTATCCTTTGATGGCTAGTCTATGGTGATATCTCATTTCATTCTCCATATTGCTAATTTGTGTCTTTTTTTGCTAAGAGGTTGTTGATTTTACTAATCTTTTAAATAACCAGCTCTGTATTTCATTAATTTTCCCTATTGTTTTTGTTTATTGATTTTTGCTCTGACTTTCCTTCCTTCTCCTTGCTTTGGGTTTTTCTAGGTACTTGAAGTGGAAGCTTAGAGTATTGGGATTTTCCTTCTGTTCTAATGTTTACAATTAGTGCTATAAATTTACCTTTCAGCATTATTTAACTGTATCTCACAAAAGTTGCTTTTATTTTCATTTTTTTTTTAAACAATTTCCCTTGAGACTTCTTTGACCCATGGGTTATTTAGAAGTATGTTGTTTAGTTCCTAAGTGTTTGGAGATTTTCCTGTTCTTGTTGATTTCTGGTTTAATTACATTGTGGCTGGAGGATATTCTATGATTTCAATTCACTAAATTTGCTGAGTTTGGGATCTATCCAGGATATGGTCTATTTCAGTATATATGTTGTGTTTACACTTGAAAAGTATATGTAGTTTGCTGTTGGATATCTTGTTCTATAAGTGTCAATGAGATTGTATTAGTTGATGATGTCGAGTTCTTCAGTATCCTTGATTTTGTTTGGTTGCTCTATTGGTTTAAAAAGATATTAAGTCCCCAACTACAGCTGTGGATTTCTCTCTCCATTCAATCCTATCGCTTTTTGCTTCCCATATTTTGCTGTTGTTTCGTGTATACATATTTAGGATTATTATATCTTCTTGATGGATTGACCTTTTTATCATTATGTCCCTGTCACTGGTATTTTTCTTTCCTCTAAACTCTTCTTTATCTGATATTAACACAGCCACTCTTCCTGCTTTTCTTTAATGTTTACCCAATATATATTTTTCATACTTTTTTCAGCTTGCCTATATTATTGTTGAAGTGAGTTCTTGTAGGCAATATACAGTTGGATATTTTTAAATCCATTCTGCCAATCTTTTAATTGGTATTTAAGCCATTTACATTTAATGAATTTTTGACATATTAGAGCTTAAGTAGGTCATATTTTCATTTTTGTCTTTTTGCTTCTTTCTCTGCTTCGTGATTTAAACTTTTAGTATTCCATTTTATTTTTCCATAGTTCTCTCTTTATATAGCTTTTTCAGTTTTAAGTATTTTTCCTATATTTAGAATCCCCTCAGTGTTTTTTCACAACTATCAATTCAGAAAACTCAAGATGAGAAAAGCCCATTGTATATACCCACATTTTTGCTTGCCATGTTTTTAATTTCTTCTGATGTTCCAACTTTTCTTCTTTTATCATTTCCTTTCTATTTAGAGAACTTCTTTTAACCCTCTTTTTAGGATAGTCTGCTGGCGACAAATTCTCT
This sequence comes from Eonycteris spelaea, assembly GCA_003508835.1. NCBI lineage: Eukaryota > Metazoa > Chordata > Mammalia > Chiroptera > Pteropodidae > Eonycteris > Eonycteris spelaea. The sequence continues at coordinate 20,866,458 of PUFA01000003.1, read as the reverse complement.
GGTCTCTCAACCCATCCTGTCCCTCTGAGACCAAGTGGAGGCCTAACAGGAAGACACCGAAATACAGAAGTGGATGCCAACACCAAAGTAGGGCCAGAACTAAAAGAATAATTCTTTTAGAAAGGGCTGAGGGAAAAGGGTTCTACAATTTATCACAGTGAGATGGGGTGAAGAGGCTTTTGCGGGGCGTTGGGAATGTCCTAGCTTTTGAGATTGCCATTTATGGGAGTTGTGATAAGGCAGGAGATGGAATAAAGCACAAAGAATCAAGGGTCAAAAGGAGAGGGCAGAGAGCGCATACATACAAGAATACACACAACTGCCCTTTCTTCTGATGTGCTCCACAAACGCATGTTTTTTTCCCCCAAGAGAATGCCAATCTACTACCGTCTTCAAGGTCTAGCCTAAAACACTAACATTTAGGTCAGGTGAGAACGAGTTCTCGGCCTGATAAACATCTCTGGAATTCACGCCGGCAAGATTAGAGAGAAGGTACTAATTTGGTCGTGCTTTTTATAAGCCATCACCACAGACTCGCCTTACCTGACATACACCCTCCACGTTGACCCTCCCCTCCCCATACAGGAGGCACTGGGGCGGGGGGTGGGGGCGGGAAATAGCCTTCCTGAATCCATAGATGGGCAATGACAGGGCCTCCAACTTCTGATTTCTGCCTCTTCTTGCTTCTCATAAGCTCCTAGCACCTACGTCTTCTCCAACCGCCACCACTCCACGCTCTCCTGTTAGAAATGAGAAAATGGGGGCTGCTCTTCCGTCGACATAGTTTGAGATGCCGTGTTCCCCATTTCAAAGGTCACAGAGCAATGAAGTGTCGTCCTCAAATTTGAGAAACCGCTAAATAATTAGGAACTCTTTCCAGTCCAAAACATCCACAAGCTGAAGAAAAAGAATGAGCACATGATTTAATTGGCTTTCTCTTTTAATCAAAAACATACTTTGTTACAGAGTTCTCAGGAAAGGTTCGACTATTTTTTAGCCACAGACTTCAACCAGGCAAAAGTATACAGAAAGCCACAAAGGAACTACCACAACTTTAGCTGACCAGTTTCCCAAAAGCAGAAGCTAAGTGTGGCTCTTCTCTGCGTTTTAGCATAGCTGCATTCCTCTGAGTTCAGGGGAAGAGACAGAGTTGGGAAATACCACCACCAAATCTGTCCCACTTCCTCCAAACGGTTCTGCAGCCCACCAGGTTTTCATTATCTGCAAGCATTCACATGCTTCCCTTAAATCACATGTCCGAGGCACTGGCCAGAACCCAATACCTGGAGGAAGTTTACCAACTCCATGTTTAGCCTTTTAACTAATCCAAGCTCATGAATCCTTCTATCAATGACAAGCAACCATAGCAACAGCAGCTGGTTTCATCACTTCCTCTCCCAGCTACCACAGAGCTGGCCTCTACCAGGACTCCCCGACACCCCACATTGACCCAACCCCAAGGAAGGCTCTCAAGGTCCTTGAAAAAGCCAAGTTCATTAATTACACTCATCCAAAGATAGGCTGGAAGAGAACTCTGAAAGGAATGTTCCAGCCAAGTCTTCTGATCAAAATGGACCTAAAAAGAGCCAAGAATAAAGTGAATAATCATCCACTGGTATTGTTTTCTTGAGTATAAACCATTTTAATTGATGCATTTGAAAGGAATTTCCCTGTTTTGAGCATAGTAGAGAAACCAAAGACTCAAAGTAATGACCTCTAATATCATTAGGCATTTACAGTAAGTTTTCAATTCATTTTAGCTGAAAAAAATTTACCAGCACACAGCACTTAAGGGGATGGTGTTGCACACAAACCAACCCAAAAGGTAAAATGTTATGACTCAAAAAAAAAAAAAGCCTTAATAAACCTTTAATAGAGATGATGGAAAAATAAAATGAAAGCCCCCACCCCGCTTTTTTTTTTTCTTTTTTAAGGTATTTATTGCAGCCCCTAAGGTGGTGCTAGGCCTTTGGTTGAATTTAAGTCTTAAGGACATTCTTATGTAACTTCTTGTCCATAGAAGAATAGTAATAAAATATCAAGCCTAGTCTCATTTGAATAAAATGGAAATAATAAAAAGCCTCCTCAAACAGCAGAGCAAAGGTAAAGAAGAAATCAAAAACTGCTGGAAGGCAGGCAAGGTCACTTAAATTTCAGAGCTGGAAACACTCATTTAGTCCAACTCCCTCATTTTACAGATGAGGCAACTGAGGCCCAGAGAAGACAAATGACTTGCCTAAGGTCACACATCAAATTAGTGGCGAAGGGCAAACAGAGAGTGCAACTGTCTGGCCCCAGCCAAGGGCCACTAGTTTCAGGCTGAACAAGAACACTGGCTCTGACTCTTGCTGAGAAAGCCTCTTAAATAACGGTGAGATCTATCAATATCGACAGAGAGAAATGATTGTCTTCACCAGAGTTTTCTCCTCAGTTCTTCCTACAGTTCAAAAAAAGAAAAAAAGGTTCATTCACTTGTTCAAGTCTGATGTTAAAATCCCTGAAATCATCAGCAATTACTTTAGCTACTACTTGGGGCAGGATATCAGATTCTCGATTCTCATAAAGGCACCTATAGGTCAAAAATATCTGTAGAGGAGGAATGCCAGAACGTAGGGCTCAAAAGAGAACCACCCACACAAAAATGACCCTCTCCTTTCTAAGGTTTTGTTTTTTGTTTGTTTGTTTGTTTTTTGCTGGTGTTCTCTAGACAACGGTGTTGTCTCTGGCTATTGATACTAATTTTACTAATTTAGTAACCCTTGTAACCCCCATGAGCAGCATTCAAGTGGAAGCAATGAAACCTTTCGACATCTTGCAAAGGGGGAAAATATGAATATGACTCACTTCTCTCTACTTCAACTACCTGAAACTTAGCAAGAATCAGGAAGCACTCTGAGCAGTCAAATGCCAAAGCACTGAAGTCCTTTTCAATATTTTGCAGGAAAGTTTCTTGGGTCCTGTCCCAGTTTGCCCTTGTGTTTCAAAGAAAGTTCTAGTAAGTATGGTTATCTGGTTTCCTTGCCCAAGCAGCTGGAAAAAAATGAATCGGAAAGGGAAGAAGAAACTACCAAGGGGAGGTACACCAACCACACACAGGAAGTAGTCACTGTCAGGAAGGGAGAAGAATGGGGTGGGTGGATTAAAAAAAACTAAACATTCAAAACCATAGCAGTCTGTAACCATTTAGTAAAGGTCCAACAGTCCTGCCTATCTAAGCAGCCCCTGAAGTCTACAAAGGCAGCTAGGCACAGAAAGAAACATTATATCCAGTTGTTCTCTGATATCTCTATTAGATAACTCCATCAAAGAAATGGCAAAAATAAAAAAGTTTTACTGCTTAAGGCGAGTTTGGATTATGTGGAAAATCCCATTCCACAGTGATACCAGATAAACAAGATCAACAATCTAGCAACAACACTGGGAAAAGTGCTAGGAACAAAAGCTGTGCCTGAGGATGCTGCACTGAATAAGGCCACTAACTTTTAACACTCTTCCTTATCTAGCTGTCAGAAAAAAAAATGGAAAGGTTCGAACAAAAGTTTCTCACAGCCTATTTTTTTCAATCTTGCAAAGGAGGATATAAGCAATTATTTACAGATAGCCACCTGCAACAAGATGGGTTCTGATTCTGGAAAGAAAAAGAATGCATGCCTTCATTCTATTATCTACTAATCCTAGCCAAGCCCCATCTACAAACGAGGTGTAACTGACTGACTTTACAGGTAATTGCTTTCATATATTCATTTACCTCAGTGATTTAAAATTTACCATTTTCCCAATCTGCTACTGTAGAATAAAATTCCAGTAAAATGACTAGTGATAAAGGGGGCAAACTATAAAAACTATCATCAAACAGGATTCTACCCTACTCAGAAGAAAATTGCCACTTCCAAAAGGCTCTCAAAAAGGATCTCAACTAATCTGTTGTTGCATAATAACTAATGAGTTACCACCAAACCAGGAATAAATGTATTTCACCTTATATTCTTTAACTTCCACAGACCGTGCAGGAGCACCTTGGGAAAATGTAAAATTTCCCATCTCCAGACGGGCACAATCAAAAAGTAACTGCAATAAACTTTTAAAATGTTTATCATCTGGAAGACTGGACATTTTACTTGCCTTCAAAATTTCTATTGCATATATCTCCCTTTACGCCACATCCTTCCCTACTGAAATGGATTTTTTAACTCTGAAATACAACACAGCTAACGTATGTTCAGTTTACTTGGATGTTTTGAGTATGGTTATCTCCAAGCCAGACCACTGAACCTGTAAACCTACAATGTTTACAAGAGGAATGGGATAGGCAAGCTATTTAGTGGTTAGGCCAACACAAATGAGCCATGCTTCTGGAAAAACAAGGTTATATGGCAGTGATTTATTGTCATTATCTTTGTATACCAGGTGTAGTATACTTTAAAAAATGAGATACACTATATCTCACGAAAGAATATACTCCCTGGAAAATAAAGGCAACACCATCAAGGATTCCCTTTGATAATACACTGGAAGGCACTGGACAAAAGTGGAATTGGCCTCATAATGGATTATAAAGGTACGTACTTGGTGCATCTCTCACTCAGCTTTCATGGAAATTCAACATTTCGAGAATCTTTGAGATATGGACTAGCGAGAGAAAACCCACCCAGAGTCGTATCCTCATAATATCAGATTCTGCGAACTGTAGAAACTATTCTATCCTTAAAGCAGCCACAAATTTTAAACCTAGTGATTTAGTCTTACTCATCAAAGATGACTACCTTTAAGAAATGGAAATACCATTTAACAACTAAGCTCTCAGGAATAACTGATCATAACATACTAGATGTTTTCTCAAAAGCATGTGACTGCATCTAGGTATAAATATGTAGCAACTAATAACTAGAAGTACTTCTACGTACTTTTAGTACTTTTATGGCTCTTAGCAGAAAGAAACCAAGACAGGTGGCTTGGCCTCAAAGACAGACTTCTTAGCAAATATTTCCCACGTACTTTCCCCAGACATGAAAACTTTCCTTAAAGTAGAAAAGGAGGCAACAGATTATATTGTAACATGCTTATGGTTCTAATCAAATAACCTGTCACTCTAAAACTCTCTACTCTCACTCCTACTTTTCATTCACAGTAAAATGGACCTAAAGTCAATAATCTCTAAGGAATAAAAATATCTTTTAAAAAAATCTGCCAATTAAACTTAGATCACCAAACTTTTACAATTAAATTGAGGTTTTTAACAAAAGTATTTGTAAATACTCAAGAGTACAAATGAGTTGGTACAGAAGTTATTTTAAAAACAAAAGACATGTAGCTTGAATCAACACCTATGTTGAAATCACAGCAATAAGCAAACTCAGTGGTTACTAGGTGGTCTTAAGACTTTGAGCAAGGAAGTTGAAGACTTGTTCACCTAAGTCAATAAAAGGATGACTATCATGCATAAGTGCTTCTCATTATCTCAAACTTGCAACACATCTAAGGATCTTACTACACTTAGAAAGGCCTTCCAAACAAATAGTAAAAGCATCTGAAAGATAATCCTTGATTTTATTTCAAACTACTAATCTTGTAGACAATCAGGACAATTTTTGCTACAGTAAAATAAGTTTCAAAAATAACCAACTCTTGACTTGATACATAATGTCCATGGGGAAGTCCTAGTAGAGCGTGAGGGAAAACCAAAGCTGCAGTACTGGCTGTTGCCTGTCATTTAGTAGAAGGTGTCCTGCCACTGAGAGTGGACTCAAAAGTGCAAAAGAAAAAAAACTTAAAAATCAAACCTAGAATTCAACTTTTTATGTTGAGATTTGGTTTTATTTATGCTACTAGCTAAGTAAAAAGCATACATATTGTGTCTGTGGTACAGTCAATACATTTGCAACTTTTCTACTAAATTCTCTATACAAAGTTACTGCCAATTGATATGATCATTGATGGCAAAGGGCTTAGAATAACCAAAAGGTATAAAAAGTTTGCAGTCTTGCCCCGAGATACAAAAACTGAATTTTAAACAATGTCATAACATACATGATTTAAACAGTATATGAAAAAAAAAGTCACACATCAAATTAAGTACAAAAATATCCAAACTACCTATTATGAACTATAATGTTTCCATTATTCTGCACAGTATTTAACACAGAATTTAGCAGTTTTCAAAATACTCATCATTTAGTTTAAGCATTGCCACCTTCGCAGAATGGTAAGATATCAGGTGGAGTGACACTGCCTTTAGTGTTTTTAAAAATACAAAACCTTTCCCTATGAATTAATGAAGAAAAAGAAATTCCTCTTCTAGGCTGCTTAGTGACCAACTTGTGCCTAGAAATATATACTACATCTACTGTTTAACAGGGCGAAAGTATACTACTTGATAAATAGTTATCCAACAGGGATAACAAGTGTAATTTTAAATGATATTTCTTTGATAATTTTAAAGAATTCTCAGTATACACAGAGATTAGTGTTTTGTCTTGGCGAAAATAAAATTGAAATCGTAAGACATTCTGAATTGAAATCATCTTCACTAGTTTAACTTGCAAAAAATATTTTGGATAAAAGGTTATAATACATTACTATTTTAGTTTTTTAAACACAGAGTAAAGTTGCTCTTGGTAAAATTAACTCACCCACATGGCACAATACTTGGGAGTAAAGTATGTTCAACAATAACAACTCGCACACAAAATAACATAGGTGAATTAACTTAGAGAGCTTCTCTGCCTTTAAAATCAGCAATATTGAATTTATTCTGTAGAATAACACACATATCGATGTTCTGCATATAAAAGGGTCTAAGACAGTTTAAAGGGCTAAATTTTCCAGCATTGGAATGATTCCTTCATATATAACTGGTGAAGATTTAATAAGAATGTGTTTTTCCTGATCTTCAAGCTCTGAGCCATGCCTGAAAAGTTCTAAATAGGAAAATCCAGTTTCTGTCTGCTAGGAGCAAGGCAGCAAACATATTTTTCAACCCTTTATGAAAAGATAAAGCAGAACGAAAGTGAAATATATCTTCAGATTATAAACAGGATTGTATTTTATAGTCCACCATCCTGACAAAGAATGTTATGGGCCCCAATAGTAAAAGACCTCAGTCTAAAGGTTGTGGGTCGGCAATAGGCATGGTGTGAAGAACTTCATCTAGGAGCTGGAGAGCCCGGTGTAAGTGAATCTCGATCCAGCAAGGCGTTTCTTTGATGCTCTGTCTTGGGTAATCCGGTCCCCAGCCCTTCACAAAACTCATCCTGAGTATGCATAAGCGACGAAGGTCATCAACACCAATTCCAGCAGCAGCGGACAAACCTAACGGAAAATATTTGGAAGACGTCAGAGGGACAGGCTGATATATTCCCATCCTTCCTACATCTTACATTAATAAAGTGACCAGCTTTCTTCACTTCACTCTCCCCAGCATATAACTTCTCTGTCAAAGTGCCAAGAAGTAAGTACAGATCTAAACTTTATCAACAGAGACTGAAAACTTTTGGTTAAGACAATTTACATTCCACATGAGTTTTCTAGCTCCATGAATTATAAAGTAAATTACTACCATCTACCAGCACCCCACCAATTTTTCTCTTTAGAAGTGGAGGTGAAGGGATAAGAAACAACTTGTTTTTAAGAGGTAGTGCATCTCCACAGAATGGTTCTAAGAACTTTCCTGTCTTTCTAAACAGTCTAGTTCAGAGTAAGACATGACTAAGATTGAAACAGTTAACAGTCCTGGTTCCACTAAAACTTCCTGGATGACCAGATGATGTCTGTCTCTCAATTTCACAAGATAACAGAGATAATATGTAATTACTCAATGGGGGCAGTAGTTGAGAATGAGAAATTTAATAACAGTTCTGGATTCCTCAGTAAAAACAAGTTTATAAATCAAGACTAGCAAATTAATGGTTTAGATGCCCGAATTTCTTTAAAAAATCGAATTCTGTAAATGACATGCCTTATCTACCTCCACATTGTAAACTCCTGAATGTAAGTCACAATGGAGACTCTGCATCTAATTTTCCAGTCAGAACATACAGTCATATATAGTCAATCTGCATTCATCAATATTACAATGAAACTAATGGGAGGAATTTGCATGTACTGTAGAGAAACCTGCAGGGCCACTGCAGTTTTCTTAGCCAGTGTGATTTGCTTACCACACTGAAGAGGTTAAGAACAGGGGTTGAATGAATCACTAGTTATGCCTTCAGACGTGGAAGATGGGTGCCACGTGTTTCCATCATAAAAGTCTATAGTCAGGAGTTTAACTCTGCAGTAAAAAATTCCCCATCAGTGTGAAACCTGGCACACAGTTCAATTTTACCCTAAAATTAAAAAAAAGTCTACAAGTTATCAAAATACCACCCTCACTCAGTTTTCTCTCCATGCTTAGCATACTTAAAAAAAAAAAATTGGAAGTACCTACACTTCTGAAATTGAAATATGCCTTTCCTTCCTGAATAAAGCCAAGCATGTCAGCGATATAAACAACCCACCCTGGCTGGTGAGGTAGGAATAAAAGCATCAACAAAAAAAGGGGAGACGACCAATAATGTAACAATAACCTTTTTCTTCTTCATCCCATATTCCCTTTTGATACAAAAAGAATGAAACAGGGTCCTAGACAAGGGCAAAAATGATATACAAGAACGCTTTTTACAAATTCAAAAATGTTCTTATCCCAGTAAAAAGAACTTTAATTCTATTATCGCTTAAACTAACTCAATCAAATGAGTGAATCAAGATAAACACACCAACTATTACACTCAAACGAACAACGAACCAAAAGCATCTTACTGATAGCTGGAGCTATTCCACCTACTGATCCCGGGCCAGGGATGTTTCCAGCCACAGCTGCTGCCTGGGCAGCTGCTGCAGCTTGTGCAGTGGCCGCCTGCTGCTGCATCTGCCGATGACACTGTCGCAAATCAAAGACCTTTTAAAAAAAAGTGCAGGTTTAATGTTATGAGTCCGTCAGAAAAGATTCCATTCATCAAAAACCAACTCACAATTTATCTAAACTTTCGGCTTCATTAAACTCTCTTATAAATAAAAAGAATTAAGTAAACGTTTTAAGTTTTTATGTATGCTGTGACTAGTAGTTAGGAAAGGTGGCTTGGAGCTCACCAAGAGGCACATTTCACTATCAGGACAGATGTGGCTGCCACATGCCTCTGTATCCTTTACCTAGGTTCGGTGTGAGTCAGTCATTACTGTCTCTCTGAAAAACCACCCGTTTGTGTAAAATGATATCATTTTAAGAAATCACCCCATCCTTTCAAACCAAATTGCTGAGTTTTCTTTAGGCTGAACTGATGACCTTGGTCATATGGCCAACTTCTTTATCATTCTAGCTATTTGGAGAAATTAATAAATGGCACTGTCACTATATAACATCTGCATTTTTTTAGAGTCGCCATACTTTACTACATAGGAGTAAAATAACAAGCTGTCTAGGACTTGTTTTAAAATACTGAAGGAAGAAAGAAAATGCATTTAAACTCAAAATCAAAAAAGAAACAAAAAAGGATAAAGCAAATATAAAATCTTTACTGAATCTCAGTGATGAGTAATGAGATTTTATTAAACTAGGTTCTCTCGTTTTTCTGCATATTTTAAAAAATGCTCATTTTTCAAAAAAAGCTTGGCTTTTGAATACTATCACTGATAATACTATCTATTACATGGGTTCTTTATTAACCTCTCTGGAACTCAATTTTCTTATATATAAAAAAGGAATGCTAAGTGTACATGCTTTTTCATAGGGTTGTTGCAAACTTGGCATAATATGTAATATGTTGTCAATAAATGTTATTTATTTTGTTTTTGGCCTCCCCTGTAGCCATTTACCTTGCAGAATGAGTTAAAGAGTTCATAAGAATTTCAGGGTTCTTTATCAGCCATGCCAAGGGCTGACACATAGTAAAGAAGGGGTTGACACTTTTTTCTTATCTTCATAAAAGTACTGGAATGTTCATTCAGTAAGCAACAAATTATGGATGATAAATCACATCATCCTTTTTTCTAAAAAACCAACTTCCTAAAACAATGTGTCTGATTATATTTGCATCTAAAACCAGCATGGGAAGATTACATGAACCAAGTGGTCACCTGTAGAACCTGCCGAAAAGGATAGAGTGGGAGCAAGGCTGCCTAAGGCAAACTTTTCAAATTGAACCGTGTGACCATATTCCTCATTCAAATAGTACTTTTTAAAAAAAGCCTCCCACTAGGCAAAAAATCTAAATATGAGTGAGCATAACTGTCCTTAACAATAAAAGAAATCAAAGAATGAATAACATACTTTATTAGATAAACAACAGGTTTGGAACCCAAACTATTAGTTTTCAGATGCCTGAAAAAATTGTCTTTAATCATGGTATTCATACAAGCCATACAACAACAGTAAACAAAACAATCCTCTCCCAATTGCAAATCACACTGCCATTTATGTATTTCTCTACTCAATACCTATCTTCTAGCATCAATGAAGAACAAAACAGACCATTTCATTCTCTAAAGAGCTATAGAACTTGCTAAATATATATGTATGTATTACCTGGCCAAACTATTAGTCCTAAAAGGCTTAGGGACAGAAAGCATAACAAAGTCAGGTCTGAAAACCAGAAATCCCACAATGCCAAGAACAGAAACCACTATTTTTCAAGATTTCCCAAAAGTCCACTAGATTCTGAAACCTTTCATTGGTCTATGACCTCTTGGAAGGCATTACCTAGCATAACACAAAGCAGGGACTGAAATATTTGAAAAGCTGAATAGCTCTACAACCATTCTTTTTAAAGAAGGAAATTAATAAACTTTACTTTTAGGTTCCCAGTAAAACTGAACAGAGAGTAAAGAGAGTTCCCTGCCCCACTCAAGTACAATATTCCCCACTATCAACAACATTCCCCAGTATCAACAAACTGCATTACGATGGTACATTTGTTACAATCAAGGAACCTATGGTGACATGTCACTATCACCCAAAGTCATAGTGTACATTTAGGGTTCACTCTTGGTTTCGTATAATTTGTGGATTTGGCCAACCGAATAAATGAACATGGATCCAAAATGTAGAACTGTACAGAGTAGTTTCACTGCCCTAAAAATCCTTTGTGCTCTGTCTACACATCCTTCCCTCCCCCTTACCCCTGGAAACCACTGATCTTACTGTCTCCATAGTTTTGCCTTTTCCAGAAGGTCACGGAGTTGGAATCATATAGTATGCAGTCTTTTTCAGATTAGCTTCTTTCACTTAGTAATATGCCATCAGGTTCCTTCCTCCATGTCTTTTCATGGCTTGATAGCCCATTTCTTTTTGTTGCTGTTAATATTTCATTGTGTGTATATACCACAGTTTATCCATTCACTTGCTGAAGGTCTTCTTGATGGCTTCCAAGTTTTGGCAATTATGAATAAAAAGCTCTATAAACATACATCCATGTGCAGATTTTCGTGTGAACTTAAGTTTTCAATTCACTTGAGTAAATACCAAGGAGCATGGCTGCTGAATCATATGGTGAAAGTAAGTTTAGCTATGTAAGAAACTACCAGACTGTCTTCCAGAAGTGGCTGTACCATTTTGCATTCCCACCAGCAATGATGAAGAGTTCCTGTTGCTCCACATTGTCAACATCTGGTATTCTGGATTTTGGCCATTCTACTAGGTGTGCAAGGTATCTTACTGTTGTTTTAATTTGCAATTCCCTAATGATATAAGATACTGAACACCTTTTCATATGCTTACTTGCTATTGTATACTTCTTCAGTGAGGTGTCTAAACAAGTGTTTTGCCCATTTTTAATCAGGTTGTTTTCTCATTGTTCAGTTTTAAGACTTTCCTATATTTTAAATAACTGTCCTTTTTCAGATGTGTCTTTTGCAAATATTTTCTCCCAGTCTATGGCTTATTTTCTCATTCTCTTGACATTGTCTTTTTCAAAGCAGAAGTTTTAAATTTTAATGAAATCCAACCTATTGATTGTTCCTTTCACAGATCATGCCTTTGGTACTGTATCTAAAAAGTCACTGCCATATCCAAGGTTATGTAGGTTTTCTCCTATGTTATCTTTTAGGAGTTTTATAGTTTTGTGTTTTACATTTAGGTCTTTACATTCACTTTTTAAAAGCTTTTAATCATCACTAATGAAATATGGCACATATATAATCTTATTATCTGGGAGCAGGGAATAAAACTTATGTATAAATTTCCAGGGTTCAACTTTGCTCTCAACTTTTTGAGTCATTAAAAATAACCAAAAGATCTTCACACAAAGGTTCTTTACAATCTGTTGTAAAAAATCACGATGACTGTCTTACCTAAATCTATGCTAATAACAGCAGCACATATTATAAGTAACCATAAAGAAAAAAATTTTAAATGATTTTTATCTGCAGATGCAGTAAAAATAATTCATTAAGCACATCAGCAAACCTTCCTTCCATAGTGATTATTTATGTAGTTACAACACTCAAAGCAGAAGACTTATGATTATTGGCTATACTGCTGATACCTGGGCTGCCTCCTGACTATATACTGTATCTGACCCACTATACCACAATAGATTTCAGCTGTTATAGTGGATGGTAAAATTAAAGCTATCATTGAAATGCAACCATCTTCCTTTCAGAATATGGCTGAGTTACTGATGAAGACAATTCCAAGGAACCAAAAGTTTTAAATATTCTTTTTGGATCCAGAAGGTATTTCTGATCACCAATCCTGAGCAAACCAACAACTTACCTCTCCTTTCATTTATTTAAACACATTTCCTGTGCTTATTCTTCATATAAGTTTATTACAAATTTATTACCTAACACAGGTGTCTTATAAAAAATCATTGTCAACATCTTCAGGATATTGTCTTTCAACCCGAGGTCAAATTTTGGCATTTTTCTTTCATAATACTCTCAGTTCAATCAACACCAAGAGCTAGAGAAACAGATGACTGTGTTAGTATACTGGGCATTTGATGGACTTGCTAAGTTACCTGACTTGGAGTTAAGAATCATAATATATAATTGGGAACAAATTTAAGTGGGAATCAAAGTAACCTTCAACATAGCCTACTTCTGGTTTAGAAGCATTCATTGCTTTCTCTTCTCCTAACATATATGTCTTCAAAAACAAACCTGATTCAACATCATCAGAGAAATATGAATCAAAAACCACCACAATGAGACACTTCACACCCACTATGATGGCCAATGCTGAAAGACAGATAATGACAAGTGTTGATAAGACTGTAGGAAAAACTGGAACTTTTACACACTGCTGATGGGAATGTAAAATAGTGCAGCCATTTAAAAAGCTTGATAGTCTCTCAAAAACTATATATAACATTATGATCCAGCAATTCCATTCCTAGGTATATATCTAAGAGAAATAAAGACATGCATTCACACAAAAACTTATACACGAATATTCATAGCAGTATTCATTATACAGCCAAAAATTAGAAACTTATATGTCCATCAACTGATGAATGAATAAATAAAATGTGGTATATGGACTACTATTCAGCCATAGAAAGGAATAAAGTACATATAACATGCTACGTGGATGAAGCCTGAAAACATTATGCTTAGTGGGAAAAAGTCACAGAAGAGCATATGATATGATTCCATTTATATGAATGTTCTCAACAGGCAAATCTATATATAAGATAGTTAACGGTTGTCCAGGACTGTGGGAAATGTAGGGGGTGAGGGTGACAGCTAATGGGTACAAGGTTCTTTATGGCATTAAGAAAATGTTCTAAAAATGTGAACATGCTAAAAATCATTAAATTATACTCTTTTAAATAAGAGAATATGGTATATAAATTTTCTAAAAGTTTCTCAATAAAGCTGTTAAAAAACCTGAGTGCCCAGTGCTAAGCAACACTAAAAACAGAGCTTACTGACTTCTGAAAGCAAGAGAGCAAGGTAACTATAAGAGAATTCAAACATCTGCTTCATTTAAAGCTTGTAAAAGGACATTTCATCACACCAGATTTGCATAAATATAAGAAGACTACTATGTTGTAAGAGGCAGGAAAAGAATATCCTAGAAGGGAAAAATCTCCACAATTTAGGTCTAGCTTCTTAATTTATAAAATGAAAGAATGGCTTTACAAACTTGTATCTTCCTCAGTTTAATTTAAAAGGGAAAAATATGTTTGTGTATATGCTGGGGGATATATTCCCAATGTGTGGACATTCCTTCCAGGGTTTCCTGTTATCTGCATACATTTTGCTCCAGGAATATCATCTCTGGTGAGAATATATCTGACAACCTAAATAGATCCTTTAGTTAATGCTGCCCCAAAAATTAGCAAATGAAGAAAATGCTAATGCTAGATTTAGAGTATAGCTGCATCTCTTTCTTTAGAGCTAATAAGAAGACTCTTCTGAAGAGCAATAGTATACTTGGTAAACAAAATTTTTTTAATCTTCGACAGCTGACAAAAATGAGATTTTTTTTAAACTCTAATAAAAGTTCTTTCTTGTTCATGGTAAAAGCCTGAGATTATATAAAAATCTATCCATGACAGTAGTTTATCAAGTAATGATATGTCTCATATCTTGAGGGCTTTTCAAGGGTCATGTCTACCAAAGTAGAGATGTTACACTTATTTGACAATCCTAGAAATTAATTACACAATAGAGTTCCATGTTTTTTAAGTTCAAATGTTTTCAATACTACCCTATATCTGATAAGTTCATTACTACTGTCTGGCACATGGTATATATATTCAATACTGCAGTGCTCTATCTATTCACTTCATATTACAGAATCCAGAGACTTCGAGTCAAGATGGATGAATAGGTATGATTAATCACCTTCTCTCTCTGCTCTACACAGATACAAATGATAAAAAAAAAAAAACTATTGAAAATGGATATGCTCCCTCCAAGCCATATAATTCATATAGAAATACAAGAGGGGTGGCAATAGCCAAAACAATCCTGAAAATGAACAAGGCTGGAGAACTCACACTTCCCAATTTCAAAACTTACTGCAAAGCTACAGTAACCACAGCAGAGTAGTACTGTCATAAGGATAAACAGATCAATGAAACAGAATTGACAGGCCAGAAATAAACCTTTACATTTAAGGACAACTGAATTTCAACCAGGGTGTCGGGATAATTCAATAAAGGAAAAACAATCTTTTCAACAAATAGTTGCTGGAACAACTGAATATTCTAATGCAAAAAAATAAGCTGGATCAATTTCCTTACACTATATACAAAAGTTAACTCAAAATAAATTATGGACCTAAATGTAAGAGCTAAAACTATAAAACTCTTAGGGGGGAAAAAACAAAACAAAACAGGAGTACATCTTCATGACCTTGAATTAGGCAATTTCTTGGATATGACACGAAAAGCACGAGCAGCCAAAGAGATAAATCTGACACCAAAAGTACAAGTGGCTAATAAACTGGCCTACATCAAAATTCGCAACTTTTGGCTAGTTCTGGTCAAGGTGGCAGAGTAGATAAACACTGTACTTGCATCTCCTCATGACCACATCGAAATTATAACTAAACAACAGAACAACCATCATTGGGAGTTGCTGAAGTCTAGCTGAATAGAATTCCCATAGCTAGGGACACAGAGAGGAGGCCACCTCAAGACTGGTAGGAAGGGTGAAGATGTAGAATGTGCTGTTCCCCATATTGCTTGTGGCAGTTGAGAACCAGAGGAGCGAGGGGTCCCAGCCCTACATCAGGCTCCCCAGTCCAGGATTCCAGTGCCAGGAAGAGAAACCTGTACAACCTCTGGCTGTGAAAACTAGAGGAGACCATGGCTGAGACAGAGGGCAGATAAAGTCGCAGATGTTCCTCTTAAGGGGCCAGTGCACAGATTTACTCACTGACGGACTCACTCACTCCAAGCTCCAGCACTGGGCAGCTGCCCGAAAAGCACCAAGGACATATGAAGAGGACCTGGCTTCAAGGCAAGGGCTGGTGGGGCAGACAGAAGTGCTGGGAGAGGGCACTGTTCCTCTGTTGAGCCCTTCCACCTCCCAGTGTGCAGACACACAGGTGGCTGCATATCTGAGTCTCCATCAACATGGCTAACCCTGGTCGCCCCTCCCTAGTGATTCTGAAACCCCACCCCACCCAACTTGTAAGCTCACCTAAGTGCTTCCAGGGGCTTTTCCATAAAAAAAGACCTGTCTTGGCTCATGCTTCAGAGTTTCTTAAAATCTCTCAAAGGTTCACAAAACCCAAACAAGCAACATCTGGCCTCAGTGTACCCCACACCTCTTGCTGAGCAGCCCCAAGCCCGGCACTAGCAGCAGCCTGCCTCAGTTCATGGCTTGGCCTCTCCAGGCACCTCCAAGCCCAGAATAGGTGATAGCCATCCGCAGATCGCTTGGTGACTCTTACCAGGTGGTCCAGGGAAAGGCATAGGATAAACCTGGACTTAGTCTGCAGCAGGGTCTCTCCGAGGAGGCCCCAGGGCTGGCACGCCCAGTGGCTAGCTTCTGACCAAGCTAGAGCACCACCCAGGGCTGCATCCAAGGACCACATACCCAAAGGGCAGACTGGGCCCCTGTAAAGCAAATCTTGCTCCATAGGGTCAGCCCCTCACCAGCCTGTCCTCAGAACCAATCAGCCCAAGGATCATTCCCTCCCACTGACATGCAAACAGCAACCAAGGCTCAACTACAACAGGAAGGCACACACAATCCACACAAGGGACATACATGGAACACTTGACTCAAGTGACCATGGCCCCACAGGACCTATACAAAAGGCCATTTTCCTAAGACCAGGAGACAGTAGCCCTACTTAATAAATAGAAAGGAACACCAGGAGGCAGCCAAAATGGGGAGACAAAGAAACAGGTCCCAAGTGAAAGGCTAGAACAAAGCTCCAGAAAAAAAAAAATAAACAAAACGGAGACAAGTAATCTACCAGAGGAAGAATTCAAAACACTGGTTATAAGGAAGCTCAATGAACTTAGGAAAGAGTAGATGAACTCGGGGAGAACTTTAACAGAGAAACATGAAACATAAAAACGGATACAGAGAATGTAAAAAGAACCAGTCAGAAATGAAGAATGCAATAATTGAAATAAAGACTACTTTAGGAGGAATCAACAGCAGATTAGATGAAGCAGAGGACGAATCAGTGATTTAGAAGATAAGGTAGCAGAAAACACCCCATCAGAACAACAAGAAGAAAAGAATCCAAAAAAAATGAGGATAGTTTAAGGAAAGAGTCCCCGACCCCTGGGCCACAAAGCAGTACTGGTCCATGGTCTATTAGGAACCAGGACATACAACAGGAGGTGAGCAGCAGGCAAGTGAGGGAAACTTCACTTGTATCTGCAGCTGCTCCCCAGAGCTAGCATCACAGCTCAGCTCTACCCCAGGACCGGTCCCTGGTGCCAAAAATGTTGGGTACTGCTGGTTTAAGGGACTGCCGGTACATCAAGCACATGAACATTTGCATCATAGGGGTACGAGAAGGAGAAGAGAGATAGCAAGGAACTGAAAACCTATTTCAAGAAATAATGACTGAAAACTTCCCTAACCTGGCAAAGGAAATACACATACAAGCCCAGGAAGTACAGAGTCCTAAACAAGATGAACCCAAAGAGAACCACACCAAGACACATCATAATTAAAATGTCAAAGCTTAAAGACAGAGAATCTTAAAAGCAGCAAAAGAAAAGCAATTAGATACCTACAAGGAAACGTCCATAAGACTGTCAGCTGATTTCTCAACAGAAACTACGCAGGCCAGAAGGGACTGGCATGAAATAGTCAAAGTGATGAAAAGTAAGTATCTATAATCAAGATTACTCTACCCAGTAAAAACTATTATTTAGAATCGAAGGACAGATAAAGAGCTTCCCAGACAAGAAAAAGCTAATAAGGGAGTTCATCAACACCAAACCAGTATTACAAGAAATGTTGGACAGACTTCTTTAAGAAGGAAGTTTAAAAATATGAATAAGAAAATGGCAATAACTATATATCTATCAACAATTGCTTTGAATGTGAAGGACTAGATACTCCAATCGAAAAATAGGGTGACTGAATGGATAAGAAAATAAGACCCTTACATATGCTGCCTACAAGAGACTCACTTCAGATAGAAATACACACAGACTGGGGGTGAAGGGATGGTAAAAAGGTATTTCACGAAAATGAAAAACAAAAAAGGCATGGTGGCAAAATTTTTACCCGAAAAAATAGACTTTAAAACAAACACTAAAAAAATAAAATAAAACAAAGGCTACAACAAGAGACAAAGAAGGACCTAGTAATTCCACTTCTGGGTATCTATCCAAAGAAACCCAAAACACTACTTCAAAGGGATATGTGAATCCATATGTTCACTGCAGCATTATTTACAAAAACCAAGATATGGAGGCAATCTGGGTGTCTATCAATGGACGAATGGATAAAGATGAGGTGGTACAAATATACAAATGAAATATTACTCAATCATTAAAAAAAGAATGAAATCTTGCCATCTGCAACAACATGGATGGACCTAGAGGTTACTATGCTGAGTGGTGTAAGTCAGAGAAAGGCAAATGCCATATGATTTTACTTACATGTGAAATCTAAAGAACAAAGGAAACAAATCAGAAACTCATAGATACATAGACTCTTTTGATGGCTGCCAGATGGGAGGGGACTGGAAGGGGTAGTAGGTGAAAAAGGGGAAGGGAAGTACAAATTAGTAGTTACAAAACAGTCGTGGGGATGTAAAGTATAGCATGGGAATATAATCAATATCGTAATAACCACATATGGTGTTAAATGGATACTAGATTTATCAGACATTCACTTCATAAGTTATATAACTATCTAATCACTATGGTATGCACTAATATAATATTGTATATCAACTGTAACTGATAAAATTATTTTTAAAAATTAACTTGTGTTGTAAATCATATAAAGTAAAAGACGAGCCAAAAAACAGAAAAAAATATTTGTAAACTATCTGATAAGGACTGATACCCATAATATACAAAGAACTCTTACAATTCAATAATAAAAAGATGACCTAATTTAAAAATGGGCAAAAGATCTGAATAAACATTGCTCCAACGAAGATATACAAATGGCTAATAAGCACATGAAAAGATGTTCAACATTACTAACATTAGGGAAATGCAAATCAAAATAACAAAGAGATACCAGTTCATATCCACTAGGATGGCAAAATGAAAAAAAAAGACAGATAATAAGTGTTGAGAACACAGAGAAACTGAAACCCTTAACTATATATTATTGGTGGAACTGTAAAATGGCGCTGCCACTTTGGAAAACAGTCTGGCGGTCCCTTAAAAAGTTAAACATAGAGTTACCTATGATATAGCAATTCCACTCCTAGGTATATTTCCAAAAAAAACGAAAAAATACATCTACCTAAAAACTTGTATATGAATGTCCATAGCAGCATTATTCATAATAGTCAAAAAGTGGAAACAATCCTATGTCCATTAACTGATGATGCACAAACAAAACTCACATATAGAGTAGGAACCAAGACAGGATTACTTGGGGTACAGGACTGTAAACAGAAGGTGTAGAGGACTGGAATTCAACTTCTTAGAGTAACATGGAAAGAGACAATTGCCAAGCTCTTTGAGGACTAACAACTGGGCAGCTGTCCATGAATTAACTGCTGGTAAAATACTCTGACAGCTAATTCAGAAATGCACCTAGGAATAAAATTCTTACTTATGGCAGAGGTAAATATCAGAAAAACCTATGCAACAGGATTTAGGCCCTGAGCATACCTGGGGATTAGAACTCAACTTCTTCAAGGGACAAAACTCTATCTCCTAATTATAAAAATTGGTTCTGAAATGTGGATCCCTGAGTACCAGACTAAGGCAAAATTGCTCTATAGGAAAAAGCAAACAAAGGAAGAAAAAGTTTTAAAAAAGAATTAATTCTCTCAAGGCAAACTTGCCAACAAATATAGATTATAAAGCATATAGAAAATACACCACCATTTAAAAATAGTAACAAAGCACAAATAAAATTCCTTGTGGAAAAACTGGAAAATACAAATAAAAGATAATTCTATCTCCCAGAGACAATTTCTGCTAAGATACTGTACTGTACACACCATTCCAGACTTGTGGACATAGAAATAAATACAAATATCCATGACATTATTTAATTAAAAAGGGGATTATATTCTATGTACTGTTTAATAACCAAATTTTCCACAGTGACATCCTATCAATAAATATAATTTAATATTTTACTGTTATATTTCATTATTTTAAGAAATCAAAACTATAAATGGTCCTCTAATGTCAAAACTCTTAACTGGGAATTCCTGTTAATTTTACTAGGTATGATAAATAGCACTGTGATTGTTTTTTAGAAATATTTATAAATTGAAGATTTATACTAGAGTAGTTTATGAGTAAACTATTATAATGTTTGGAATTGGCTTTAATACTACAGGAAAAAAAGTAGTGGGGGAAAAACACATTAAGGGTTGATAAAATGCTGACAACTGTGAAAGCTAGATAATGGGTACATGGAGGTTTATTTTCTCTATACTTGATATATATGAAAGTCTCATTTTTAAAAAAACCCCTATACCCTTTAACAGACCTGTAGTGACTGAAAATGAGATATTTGGTTTGTTGCTGTGAGGCAATCAAGTGATTCCATTTTTGTAGACACTACTCAGTTGTATTATTTGTATGCTAAGAAACGTCTCAGGAATAAGTGATGTAGTTAATTCTACTAATTTATAATAGCTAACAATGAAGACGCTTAGGATGACTGAAAAATCTGAGATTAAAAATATATTTAGGCTATCTAATTACAACTATCTTTCACTTTCAGTGTATGTTATAAACTAAAATTAAAATGAGTTGAATACATAATAATTAATGAAAAATACCTTAGGCTTAAACTGTAAAATGATGCAGTAAACAAAACTCATTTAATGCAAAAAATAACTAACCTTAAAAAACCTGATGTTGAAAAATTTTTCGTTTCTTAGGTTCTTAATTTGAAAATTTATTAATTTTAGAATTCCCCTCCATAAAATTCTGAACTGGCTAAGCTAAAATTCCAAAATTTTACATATTTTATAACAAAGGAATATAAGTTTGGAGGTTTCACTCAGTATTTTCAAGTCTGTGCTTTACTTTAAAACATTTGACAAATTTCCTAATAAAATAACAGGGTATGAATGCAACCATAAAACTAGATAACCAATTATGTCAATAAATAATACCCCAGGAAATGCGTTTTATATGCAAACATAATTTCTGATATTTAATACATAAAAAGACATTTTCCACTCCTCCCACCTCCATCTCAGTTCTTTAAACAACAAATAGAGTTCTCCAAGTCTAAAGCAGTTGAGTAAAACTTCCACTAACCTTTATATATGCACTTGGGTAGATCTTATGAACAGCATCTCCAGGTGCACGCCCAGCTTCTCTGTCTAAGTAGTAACTCTGTACAAAGACTGCATGGTCGCTAAGGCACCTGACCCAAACATCACCTTCCCCTTTACATTCCAACTGCACACCTTTGCCTATGTGCAACCTTAGAAAGAAAAAGGGGATTATATTTCATTTTTATAAGTATATAAAAATATTTAGTTCAGATTATACAGCATACCCAATATTGAAAAATTAAAAATAAAGGACTTTATATAACACCATAAACGAAAGCCATTGTTAACCTTTTTGTATATCTCATCCTTTTTTAATATCTTAGTCATATGTAATAATGATGAACATATATATATAATGCTTACTGTGCATCAGGAACGTTTAACATAAATTCTCAATTAACTCTCACAAATAAGCTAATTACTATTATTCCCATTTTATAAATAATGAAACAAAGGCTTATGCTACACTGTCCAAATCAACAGTCACTAGCTATAAATGACTATTTAAATTAAAAATAATTTTAAAATTCAGTTAATCACATGACCATATTTTAAGTGCTCAACAGCAACATGTGGCTAGTGGCTATTGCACTGGACAACACAGATATAAAATTTCCTTTCATCACAGAAAATTCTATTAGCACTGGCTTAGAGTTGGTATTTGCCAAAGTCACACAGGTACTGATAGAGCCAAGATTACATATTTATGCAAACACACAAGTTCTTAAAGAGTTGAAATTACACAAAACTTAAAACTATGTATATTCTCCTATAATATTTCATCTGAGGCATTTACATCTGATTATATAAACTTAACATTTTAATGACTACATAAAACATCGAACCATCAAATTTGATTTAACCATTCCCTTTTATTATCAGTTTTTCAACATTATAAATAACACTTGCAGAAACATCTTCATTTTATATTACTTCCTTTCAATAGATGTATAGAAATAATATATGAGCAAAGGAAATAAAAATTAGTGTTCAAATTGAATTCTAAAAGGTCTAGCTACTATTCAAAAGAGAGAAACCTCACTACTTTTAAAAAGACCATCTTATATTTTAAATAACAAACATCTATAACTAATATGGAATTCTTACAATTCTGAATTTTCAAGATAACTTTATTCTTTTAACATATTTGATAACAATCTATATTGAAAATATAACTTTGAATAAAGGACAATATACTATGTTTAAAATAACTTTTAAAGTAACTAACTGTACACTCAATACCTTGCTCTCTCAATGGCTTCTGTCCTGTGGACATTGGAAAGTTGACCCAAGCAAAAGCGATCTCCTCCAGAAGGGTCCACATATCCATCAACAGTAACAATAGGGCAGCTTGAAGGAACCTTAAATGTCTCTCCTACTTGAACATCCATTTCAAAGTAAGCGATGGAACACCAATACTCAGGAGCTATGAGAGATAAATGTGAGCTATCATCACTCCATAAGATAAAGCTTTTCCTAAAAAGAAAGGATGAAGGGACAGGAGAGGCATCTGAAAATCAACCAAAAAAGAATCTGATTAAAATAACAACGGATTAAAAAGTAGGCATTTTCAATCTTGTATTAGTTCATAATGGGTTCTACTGGACAAATACTGGGCCAGTGTTATTGATGTAATCAAGCAAGATCTGTTACACAGAGCCAATGTCATCACTTCCCCTTAAAATTCTATAGAAGTTACAAAAAAGAAAGTGGTATGTTGTGTGATGATCAGCACTAACTCCTGTGTTTGTGTCAAAGCCACCTGGGCCATGAGAAGGAGTCGAAATCAAGTCCGACTAGAACTCTGCAGAAGTCAATTGCATTCATCACTATGGCATTGGGTTTTGATACTTTTACTCTGATGGGCGCATTTCGAATTTCAACTACACCTATAGATATACATAAAATGATAATGAAAATGCTGTGACCATCTAATAAAATTGGCACCCAGCCACGATTTTGTTGAGTGTTTATATTAATTTTTAAGGTCTGATAGAATATTTCATGTGTATTACAGAGGCATTCATGTTTTGCCTCAACTTTATTTTTAAAAGCTTAAGGCCCAAATATAAACTTCTCTGGAACAAAGAAGTGGCCTTTTTATGTCTTCTATTTTTCAGCTCAGTCCCTAGCATTCTTGAAACTCTAAGTCATTTTTAAAAATCTGAAATTTGGTTCTTACTTCAAAGGACTCAGTCAACTGAGACTTTAAAGAATGGAAGTAATCAGAACCTAAAATAAATTATTTTACCATAATGTTTCATTTGCAAATATTTTCTAAGTAGTCTAAACTTTTATTTTTTTAAATAACACTGACTCTAAGACATATTCCAGGGAAATGTTCTTAAGAACATCAATCTATGACACTTTTTTCTAGATCCCTAATTGAGAGAAAAGACCTAAGCAAGACAGCCAATCAGATCAGAGTCAAGGTTAATTATACTCCAACTACTCAGCTGCTGTGAACAGAAATTCTCAATTGTCTCTTGGGTGAAAGGTCACTTGTTCTAGCTCTATTTTTAATGAAGTCAATTCATGTTAACTATTACAATTTTAACTTTGAAGATGTATTTAGCATATTTATTTGAATAAACTTAAAATAATTTTAAATGATTAGGAAAATCATTTTCTGCATCTTGATGTGCCATTTACAAAGGTCAAACTACAATTTGAAGCAATAAAACTCTCAACAGTCTGAAAAGATGGGCAGAATGACAAGAATAGATCTTTTCAAACCCCCCTACTCTCACATTTGGGAGAGTAGGGATGAGGAGTATGGGCTTCCAGATGGCCCTCAATGATTCTCGTCTCCCAATATTCACATCCTTGTATAGTCCCCTCCCTACAAAATAGAATCTTACAGAAATGATGTGACTTTTGAGGCTAAGTCTTAAAAGACTCCAAGGCTCCATCTGGCTTTCAGTTGATCACTCACTCTGGAAGCTAGCTGTCATGTGAAGACACTCAAGAAGCTCTACAGAAAGGTCCACACAGAGAGAAACTGGAGTTTCCTACCAACAATAACTCCAACTTGCTGGGTATGTTAGTAAACCACCCCAAAAGTGAATCCTCCAGCCCCAGAAAAGCCTTCAGATGATGGCAGCTCGAGCTAACAATTTGACTGCAACCTCATGAGACTCAGAGCCAAAGCAAACCAGCTAAGCCACTCCCAGGTCCCTAACCTATAGAAATGAAATAACAAATTGTTACTGCTCTTTTAATCTGTTGCAGAACAACAGATTTGATGAATATATACAGCATAAGACATATAAGGAAGAGAACAGCATGTGCAAAAAAAGCATAGAGGGATGATATAACCAAGCAAGCTTGGTTAAGCAACTCAGGATAGTTAAAGTATAAACAGATGAGGCTAGAGAAGTACACACAGACCAGGATCAGACACTGTCTTCTGCCCAGCTAAGGAATTTGGACTTCATCCTATTGCAAGCAATGTGTAGGAGAATCTTTGAAAGTTCTTCAGCAGAGAAATAAGAACTAGATTCAAATTTTAAGAGAAATACTGAATATCAGTAGAGATTAAATGGTTGGGAGGAGGGCACTATGATTAGAAAGTCTCCAATAGGAAGATCAGTTAGAATATTCTTTTAACAATGCAAGAGGAGATATTAAAAGCTGTGAAGTAAAACTGCTCTGGGGCCCATTAGTATCAAAGAGTTCAAAGCCATCTGGATCCCAAGCAGGTGACTCCATTAAAGGTCAGCAGAGTTGATCCCCTTCCCCAACCACCTGGACAGAGACAGGATCACTTTCACCATTAAGTCACTTTCTATTCTACTCAAAGACAGAGGCTTTAGTGTCCATGCAGGGTGCTATATAGATATATATCCTCAGAACTAGTTAATGCTGTTCCCTAACCACCAGGAGCTCAACATCAGTTAAATCCTGGGAAGAATAAAGTATATCTATCAAGCGGCCAAAAGCAATTGCTGAATCCACAACTGAGCCCAAATAATTAGCTAAATGTTACCACTCCCAACCCTACCCCACCGTGATTCCATCCAGGGTGGGTCTTTCTTCAGAACCCTGATTACCCTCATTACTGAAGATCACCTTCTACTAAGCCACTAAGACCCCTACAAGTTACCAGGGACCACTTCTGATTCTCAATGATGCTACCTTGAAGCCAGCGAAAATTTTCACTCTTATGACTCTAGATTTCACCATAAAAATAATTAATTAAAAATTTTTTTTCGTTCTAATGACTATAGATTTCTCCCTCTTATTACAATATATTTATTCACAAACAAAATTAAGATCTGGTACAATGATTTTAATTAGATAATTTCAAATACAAAACCAAACTATCAAACTAGATTGTTTAGGGATACATTCATCACTTTCAAAGAGCAAAAAATTAATATCCATAAAAAAGCAGGATAGTGGTTATCTCTGGAGGGAGGAGAGGAAAATTTTTTGTCTGAGACAAAATGCATAAAGAAGGTTTCCGGGGGCTGGAATGTTTTAGTTTTCAATCTGGGTGGTGGTTACACAGGTGCTGGCTTTAATTAGTTATTCATTAGATTTTATGTACTTTCCTGTACATTTCTCAATAAAAATGTATAAAAAGACAAGACTTTTTGACTCACAAAATGTTTAAAACCACAAACAAATATGAAAATATATAGAATATCCACTAGCAAGGATAATTTAAACACATACGCAATTTATATGTTTTAAAAAAATATTTCTGCCCCACCAGCAGAATTTTTTTCCTAATCAAAACAAACATTGTTTGCATGTTAAATCTGCACAGTTTATTAAACTATCACATCTGCTGGTGAGCAGAGTAAAACTGGTTCTAATACTCTAATGTGATCACTGTAAAGCAATTTAGCCTTCTGATCCATAAATTGTTTCAATCTCTTAAACTGAAATATGAGAAGAGTTATAAGCATAAAGATCTTA
Source organism: Eonycteris spelaea (assembly GCA_003508835.1). Taxonomy (NCBI): domain Eukaryota; kingdom Metazoa; phylum Chordata; class Mammalia; order Chiroptera; family Pteropodidae; genus Eonycteris; species Eonycteris spelaea. The sequence continues at coordinate 20,840,129 of PUFA01000003.1, read as the reverse complement.
TACTCAGTTTTCTTTTTTAAAGCCAGGAAAATCTGAACCAACATAAATAATAAATAATAGAACTCTGTTTAAGAAACTTATGTAGCTCTATTTGAGGAACTGTGAGTCATTCCTTAAATTGATCATTATGGTTACTATAGTTATATATTTTAAATCCTTATTGGAAATATATACAGGAATATTTACATATCGAATGATTTTCTGGGATTCCCTTTAAAATAATAGGTGAGGGTATGAATGAAAAGCAGATGAGGGTATGAATGAAAGGAAATTGGCCATTAGTTGTTAAGAGCTGAAACAGGGATGACTACAATTAGGGTGGGAGGATAATTTCCTATACTATTCTGGTATTAGGTATATGGCTGAAATTTTTTTTTTTTTTTAATTAAGGTGATGAGCTGAAATGACACATTTGTATCTTTTTAAGCTAAAAAACATATGAAAAGATGAAAGGAATGAAAACAAATCCTATGTTTATGTTAAGAAGCCTTTGGTATTTTATTTCTGAACTTTGTTTTATTACTTCTATAGTTTAAAAAGTTATAGTCAAACTCTCAATTAAGAAAATCTACTTAGCTATTTACTCTTTTGAAAATAATTTAATCGGTTTCTAAATTCTAGTTAACCAGGGATTCCTGAACCTATTTTCTAAGACAGATAGAGTAATTGTTTTTCTTTCAGCATCTTCAGATGCTTCCCTGGCTTTTCAAGCTATAGTTTTACAGCTGTTCTATTTTGAAACTTAGTTTCTTCTGCTGCATATTTATGTATTCAATGCTAAAACTGGCATTTTAGTATTTTATATTATAGCTGAAAACACATTTCTTTTCTTTTGGAGACAGTTAAAAAGAATCAAATAGAAACAGTTTATGCATGACTACACTAGCTACTCGTAAACTATGGATTAACTAATGCCATAATGAGTAATGTATCTAACAGCTTAAGTTATTCCGTAATTATACTAAAACCTGTATGTATGTATGTTTCTATGATCATAAAGAAAGTCTAACTATAGGGAATCAATTATGAAATACACTTACCAGGATGATTAGAAATGGGAGGCTGGAATGCAAGCTCATTGTGAACTGGCCCTAAAGAAAAGACAATAAAAATCCCACTTTTATTTACTAAAAGTTCACCAATGCTAAAACTTTTATTAACCTTACTTAAATATAACTATCACACCTAGGAGTTGCTTAGATCAAGCTTATGCAACATCTGAGAACTTAAAAAGCTTAGTTTATAATTATAATAAACAAATACTCTTGAATTACTTTTGTGCATATTTAATAGCTAATATATTATTGTTATGTGTCAAGTGCTGTTAAGTAATTTATAATTGTTGTATAAGCAAAATTTAATGTAAATTAAATTATTCATGTACCATGTAATACAGTATAATTTATAATGCAATATAAAATTGTTAGGTCTATTCTAAAAATAAATATTTATGGTTTATTACATTCAGGATAAGTCCATACTGGAACAGTAGCTAACATAATTGAGATTATTATGTGTTGTCATTGTGCTAAATATCTCACATGAATTATTACATTTACTTCTTAGAACATCCTTTGAGATAGATATAACTTTTATTACCCCTAAGGCCTAGGGAACTTAAATAACTTGCCAATGTTCACACAGACAGTTAAAGGTCCAAACTCAGAACTCTTAACCACTTGTTATGCTGGCACAGGCAGCCATTAAAACCTATATTCTCTTAAGACATAGAGAAATAGTAACATAACTGAAAAAAAAGCCAGGATTAACAACATATATATAGACAGTATGAGCCCCTCCTCCCCACAAATTAACGTATACTCATCTATATGACTGGAAGGAAAATATATCAAAATATTAGAAGAGGTAGTAGGATTCTGGGTAATTTTTATTTTCTTATTTACATTTTTCTGTATTTTCCAAGTTTTCTTTGGCATGCTTAATCTTACATTGGAGGAAAAAAAGATTTAATATATATGAAAGATGTATACTCTTGATTTTACTAAGCCAAATGAACAATGTTCCTATTTTGCCTGAAACTACAAGCTATGGTTTATCAGTAGGGTACCCCTCCCAATCGAGGTTATGAAGAGTAATGACAGATTCAACATCTGAGTGTCTACAGTATGCTGAATACTACAGTGAGGGAAACCTTGAGATCTTGACAGTCAACAGTTTTCAATTCACTTAGAGTGGATATACAGATACATGCGAGATCGCAGAACTTTTACAAAGCAAACAAACAAATGAATGGAATTCAATGCAGCGTTATGAAACATCAGCAACAGAGAAATGTTATTTAGTAAACATCACTCCTGTGAAACAAAGGTATGATAACATAATTATGAAAAATAAATACTGTTTTTAAAAATTACTGAAAGGCACTAATTGTTTAATAAAACTAAATAGTAAGATGAATAAAAGATGTAAAAACATTTTTTAAGAATAGAAAAAAAAATCCTCAAAAAGAAAAGGCCCTTACAACAAAAACAAGAGCTTACAGTAATGTCCGGGATGGGGCGGCATAGGCGGGTGGTGCTGAAGATGGCCGTTTTGGTGGTGAGGCAAATTAGGTGTGTATGGTGCAGTCCTACTTCCAGTCCAGGTGGTAGTGCTGTCTAGAAATTAAGGCCCACATGGATTAATTTGCTTTTATAAGGTCTGCCTATTTTTTTCTCAACTACTTAAAAGATTTTTAAAAGCATGTACATACTATGATGGTAAGTAGCTGGCTGACCAGTAAATCCATTCTGCTGCTGTCCTGGCTGAGGCCCTGAAGCTATCTGCAACAATCCTTCACTATGGCTGCCTGCCAGTATACTGGCAGGCTGACCTAGAGGAACGAGAAGACATTAACATGGTACATTTACAGATGCAATCCTATGGTTTTATACAGCAAATGAAGGACCAAATTACATCTGATACTCACAACTACACAGATGGGCAAAAAGTGAAACTCATTCAAATGGCCCATCAAATAAAAAATCCTGCATTCCTCTGTAAAGGCAAACCTTAACTTGAAGAAGTTCAAAATTATTCTATCTTAAGTAATGTCTACCTAATTTTAGGTAGCCTATTTCTTCACAATATCCTCCAAATGCCAGCAAAATCCTACTGTATGTCTAGCCTATCAAAACAACTTCTTCAGAAACACATCAGCTCACCCCTGGCCACTCCATCCAGCTCTGGACCTTTCTGAGTAGGACTCCAAAAGTCCAGGCTCAAGAAAATGTTAAAAACTGGAAAGTTCATTATTATCAGCACTGGTACTAGCAATGGCAGAATGCTAGGGTTTAATAAAAGAAAAGCAGAGCAGGCAAATATTGTAAATGGAATGTGATGGGTAAGGTGAAGAAGTTTAAAAAAAAAAAAAAAAGGTCAAGCTCCACTGTCCAATTATAGTGCATTTGCTAGTTTAAAATATATATATATATATATATATATATATATATATATATATACTATCAGTCTACTTTGAAACTTTTTCATGTACTTTTAAAAACCAAGACTCATCTCTTTCCAAGAATATTAGCATATTCCTAGATTTACAGTAAATTACTTGCCCTCTCTATATGTAATATACCAGGACTAAGCTTCTTCTGGTTTCTGTTCAATTGAAAACCATTCTATGATATTGCTTACTGACCTATATTTTAAGTCTTCTTTTTTTTTAGTGGAAAAAGCTTAATTTCCTTAAGCAAGCATTAATTAATGGTTTATCTCATTTGAAAAGCATGTAAATTTCATAATTGTTATTTGTCACTGGCATTATTACAATCTTTTCTTGTCTAAATGGGTGTATAATCTGAAAGAAGAGATAAATCACCACTGTTCAAAGTATCAAAGAAAAGGAACATTTTCTCTACAAATCACATTTCCATAAGGCTAAGACTGTAAAAAGTTAATAAGAATATTTTCAACACTTCCCAAATTATTTTTAAAGAATATGTTTTTAGTAACATCCCTTACTGCTCAACTCAAAAAAATTTCTACAAATTATCTTTAAGGTTAATTACATTTTACTCATAACAACTGTACACGCTACATACTCTTAACTAACTTAAAAAACTGTTATTATATATGAGAAGTTAAACAATTTTAATTTACAGATATTTAGAAAGAAGTCCTGAAGACATTCAGGTGCCAAATGAACATAAACTGTAAAATACCCCATGAACTGCAGTTATCTGTACTGAAAGTTTCCATTACACAATTTCAAGTACGTAAAATGAAATTAAACAACTAAATCAGCTCATGTAAAACAGTCTTCCAATTCTTCTATTTTAGTCCAATTTCTTTTAATTTTATCAATAAATTTTTTGAGATCTAATGGGAGAAACTTTTTGCAACAAATTCTAAAACCTACAGTAATTACTACTCAATTGTGAAAATATATCCAAAAATACCAAGACAAAATTATCTGCATTTCATTCACATCACTTTTTCTGGTCACCATAGGACTCAGCCCCAGGGAACAAAACAGTTAAAATGCAGTGACTTTAGCAAGTATCAACAAAGGCATGAAAATTCAACCTCCAGATACCATCAACAGAGATCGGTATCTGCGCTCTAGCACTAATCTATGCTGTAATGTACCTTTTTTTATTCTCCATCACTACCCACTTTGTCAACTATATTCCCAAATCGGTAAACAAAGAGCAGACATAACAGTATCATCAAGAAGTTAAGAGTCCAGGTTCTAAAGTACATGCTTAACTTATATGACCTACCTAGAATATGTGAAACTATGCTCACATATTTTCACATAGAGACCATGAGTCTCTATGCTGAACTGTCCTAATGTAGCAAATATAAAAGGTATCACTTTGAAGAGATGAAATAAAATGGGAGAAAGTTGGTATATTTTACTTGAAAACCCAATGATATAAATCAGTCCCCCATTTATTCCAAAGATCAAATTTCTATACCGAATCTGATCAGATATTAAACAGAATAATGTTCCCTTTGGTAGCAGCTAACAAAGTATTGGCCTAGATCTACCAGCATCTAGTGCTGATGCGGGCTTAGATACAATCTCCTTAGCAACCAGGTGTAAAAACATCATACATGCCAAGACTCTGCTTTGTGATTAATTTTTTTTAAAAAAAGAAAGGGTACTATAAGCAGCAAACTGTCCAACCTTTGGTGACTACAAAAAAATAAATAGTATTTACAGAACCAGGCCATTACTGCTTTCATCAGGCCCCAGGAAAAGCTGAACCTAATAGCCCTCTAGCAGGGATGGTGGCACCTCTATCATGGGAAAAACCTTTCTGAAATAGACTTATTTTTAAAAATACATATATAGTTATGTAGAGTCTAAATTTACTTAGAAATTGACTAAAATACTTAACATCCATCTTATTGTAAGTTATAAAAAGTTTAAGATTGTTTCTAAGTTTGCACAATGGGAGACTGAGATGACTATTATAAAGTAATATTCTGCCAGATAAAGCAAAATAAAAACAGTGATTAAAGAAAAGCACACAACTGCATTAACACATTTTTTAATAAACATCTTGGTTTAAAACTACTTGTTAACTACTTAAATATTTCTCTAAAATGTATCTGAAAATCAAAAGGCTTCCTACCTTCTTCATGTAATAGTAAAGTACAAATCAGACCATTAATTTAAATCAATATCATAATCAAAGTCATTACTTAAATTCCAAGTGACTATACGATGACATAAAACGTTTAAATAAACTAAACACCACTGTTTCCAGGACCAACCCAAAAGCCTATTTAATACTTATTTACCTATGAAAAATACTACAGTACTTTTAATTTTTACTTACTAGGAGTTTTCCTCCAAGTGATTATATATAAATATTCAATGGTTAGGGAAATTCAACTTGCTGACTATATCTGATTCTACAACTCACTTGTGGAAGCCACAGGAATGTTGGGAAAGTTGGTGGTGCTGGTAGCATTAGACTCAGATGAAGCTAACAGAGCTGGGGTGCTGTATGACTCTGTTGATGCACGATTACTTGGTGGATGTTGGATGGTTTGAATTGAATGCCCTTCCGTGGATAACGATGGCTGTCCCTCGAAGTCATGAACATATTCATCTTTCACCAACATACTTGGTGGAGCTATACAGAAAATTAAACATATTTTAAAATCTTATAAGCATCTATTCCTAGAAAAAATATCTAATAAATAACATAACACCTAAAATCAACGGAAGTGTAAATAACTCTAACTTGAAATTTTTCATATATTGAAAGCATACTACTTTAGTAGCAAAAGCTATTCATTTAGAAGTTGTGGCATCAGATAAATTTTATCGATTTGACTGACTCCTTGAAATTTAAAGTCAGACTACATTCTAAACCTTCCAGCAAACGTCCTAAAGAGGTATTCCTTAGTTTCTTGATTAACCTAGAATAATCATCTTAAATATGTAATGAGAAGACTAAGTTGAGATCAAGTACTTAGCTATATTTTTGCTAATTTCACACTGTAGAAGTATGAATGAGAAGTGATAGCTACTCAATTCCAGGATCTATAATTATTAACATAGTCTTTGAAAGTGAAGTGTACTAAACATTTCCTAAAGGGTTAGAACCAGACAGAGTAATCCTACATGGTAAGTCAAATTGAAATTTCCTTCTAGAAACCCAATCTAAATAATGTTTAATAAATATGTGGTATGGAAACATTCAGCAACCACCATCTTTAACCAATGTGGTTACACCTTAATAAACAAAACTAGACTTTAGCTGATATAACATAACACCTTTTCTTGAACAAACAAGGAAACAGTTGGCTTTGTTGTGAGGGAAAAAAAGTGAAATTGCATTTATAATATCAACTGTTCTCTACCCAGAATCTCCGTATTTGTTTTTGCGCTGTTTGGGGATTTGCTTTTCATCTTTAGCAAATAATCTTTACTCCTTCTGAACTAAGACTATCCCAGAATTTTACAATCCATTGAACTTTAATACTAGGTTCTCTTTTTAGATAGTTAAATGTCCACAAAAAGATATTCTCTTTTTCATTAAGAACCAGCAATAGTGCTCCTTATCTTCCCCTACATCAATCTTCAGGGGGAAAAAAGATCTTACACATAAATATCAATTAGCTGAATGACTTTTGTTATTAAACTGAGAATATTTCAAAATGGTAATAATTCACCATACAAATTCCTATGTACAATCTCTTAAAGGACTTTTTCATGCATCAAAAATCATGAAGACATTGATATTTTTAAAACCCATAAATCCCACTCCAAAGAGTTTATCTTTAGAAAATTCTCTGAAAACAAAAATATAACCAAAAGGATGCTTAACACATATTATATATCAGTAAAAAAACCCAACCACTTACCACTAATGTTGGCCAATTATAAAAATACAAAGAAAAAATCATTTGGGATATACAGTGGTATGACTGACTTTATTCAATCTTTTTTTAAAAAAATTATATTCGAACGAAGTTCTATAATTTTCTTCATATAGAGCCTGACATCTCTAATTAATTCCTGGATATTTTAGGATTTTTTGTTGTTATAGGGACTGGGATCTTTTTACCAAGATGGTAGTATTGCTAATACATAAGGAGAAAGCTATAGATTTGAGGATATAGCTGGTCAAACTGACACTGCTTCTGCTTTTCAGTTGACTCTTTGGCTTAATGTGCAATCATAACAACTAAATTCTGCTTTTAAAGGAGTATGTCTCATAACTTTTTCTTGCCTGATATGTTGGCTATAAACTTTCCCAAATGTAAGTTTGGGACTTCTACCAGTCTCTTTAATCAAATAATGTAAAACATATGTTTCTTAGGTAAAACTTTAAGTATCAACAATGATAAATGTCTGCAATATATTTTTGCAAGGAGAAAAAAAGGTTATAAACATGATCATATGCATGTTTAAAGATCATATACTGTGAATAAAAAAAGTAAGGTCCAGAAAAGTGCACAATATGCTTTTTGTGTACGAAAGGAGGGAAATAATACACGTATTTTTGCATAAAGAAACCCTGTAAGGAAACACCAGAAACTAATAAAAGTGATTACCTGAGGTAGGGGGGAATGGGGGCAAGGGTGGGAGCACTTCTTTTCACTGTATACCTTTTTATAGTGTTTTGATTTATGGACCATGTATTGCCTATTCAAAAAAATAAAATTAAAAAAACATATAGTATATATTTTTAAAGTCCAGAAAAACAGATACCAAGCTATTAAGTATTTCTCTTTATTGACTAGCATTCAACAAATTCATTCACTGAGAAAATATTTATTGAGCACCTATGTCCAGGGTACTGTTCTAGCACTTGGGGCACACCAATAAATGAAAGGAGCTTACAGTCTTTTATAGTATTCTTCTATTGTTTAAATATCTAATAGTGAGCACTCATTACTCCAGCTCCTCCTAGCTGTCTAATCTTAGGCAAGTTCTTTGACCTCTCCAGGTACCAATCTTATCATCTGATGTGGATAATGCCACCTACCATGTACGGGTATTACAAAAATGATGACACAATACTTGTAAATCTTTTAGCTCGGTACCTGATACAAAATGAGTACTTAATGTCTGCCATTATGATTTAGCCATATTTTTACAGCAGTCATACATGTATATAACAATGGTAAAATGTCTGATGAGGCGTAAAGAATGTATAGGGAACAGAAAGGCTGAAGCCACTGGGCTTATCCTAGGTCTGTGCTCTTTTTCACCACCAGCAGCAGACCATAGCACTTGTCTGATGATACTGTCACTATCTTATTTATCTTTTCTTCCTTCCACTAGATTATGAGCTTCCTAAGTGGAGAAAACATACCTTATTTATTCTACTGTCCCTGGAACCTAACACAGTACCAGGCAATACATGCTCATTAAATATTTGTTAAAATAAATATGCAGGTCGATGTGGTCACGGATAGTTTCACAAAAGAGATGAGACAGGCTGAAAATGATTACCATCATGATCCCAATCAGAAGTGAAGGAACTGTCCTATTTTCTTAACTTTCAGTTACCTGGCCTTGGATTATTTCTTTGTCCAAATCTAGAAGGAGTTATGAGAAACCTGTTGTTTTCTGAGAAAATAAGCCTTTGAAGCCAGCCTTTACATAACCACCAGCAGGGGGATCTATCTACAAGGCTGAAGACAGCCCTAGAGCTACTAAAAGGATATCAACCCATACAATCCCATAAATGACATGTACTCAATAACAACAGTATTTCAGGACAGGGGAGGAGTGTGATGAGTCTTCAAGACTGGATCCTTTCACAATCACCCTCCTAGGGAGATTCTGATGTAGTTATCACTATAGTCTCCCAACCCCAAACACCCCTTGAATTAAATAAATGCTTTACTTCTCCAAAACATGGATGGAGAATGGTGAAGATGGGAAGTGACACGATATTAAGGTCTGTAGCAACAGGGCTTTAACCAATCTTAAAGCTAACCTTCCCAGACCACCTCAGCAGCTTCCATTACCAACCCACTGTTCTCAGAAACCTACCAACCATTAACAAGTAACAAAAGGCACTAGAGTCTTCTATTATTAATTACATGAAAGAAAAGTAGAAAATAAAAACAAGTAGACTTTCATGTTCTTCTTAAATTTTCTTTAAGGTCATATGATATTTCTGACCCACCTCCAAAATTCTGCAACAAAACAGATGCCAAGCCACTAATTTCCCTCCAGAATGATGGAACACCTTTCTAAGATTACAGTGGCTCTTTATCAGCATTTCTCTGCAAATTAATGAATCCTACAGAATTCTGAGTTCATTAACATAGTTTAAGTAACAGAGCTAAAGTTTTAACATATCTCTCTTCTCAAATATCACACTGACCAAATGTGTGTGCGCATACACAGACACACCCTCATTAAATTGCCCTAACAGAACACTTTCTCCTTTTTATAATAAGATTAGGTTATCTGTGATCAGCATAGACTTTAAAGTAGCCTTGTTTTATTTACTCAAAATGTAACAAGACTGAAAAAATATTAATATATGCAGGTTTAAATCATTCTTAAAATTATCATTCATAAAAATAAGGCTGAAATGAAAAAAAATAGAATACTGGTATTTTTAAAAGACATCATACATGATTCCAAGTTACCAAACATTGTAGTATTTATACCCATTTAAACTAGCTCTGAGATTCTCTTCCAAAATAACCAATTTTAACCAATAAAATGTGTTCTTTCTTTAGAAAATGTTTTATGTTCCCCTATTATATTTTTCAGACCTCTTTAGTTCATAAATTGCAGTTCAAATCCAAAGAGCCAACAGCCTACTTAAATCCAGTTTTAAATGCTAGAGGGCCCGCTCAAATCTACACTGCCAAAGCATTAAGTTTTTTTCTTGTAAATGTTACCAATATCCACAAAACTTAAGTCAAGAAAAAATATAGGAGACAGGATTTAAAAAAGAGAGAGAGAAACAGATTACATACCATTACTCTGCAGTGTTAATCCTGAGAGATCTTAATTTTTTAAGAAGGAAAAGAAAATGAAACATTAATCATTGCCATGAAAACATTTTCTATTATATTTAAAATTATAGAATGTAAATATAAGATGCAAAACTTTATGAACCATTTCAAGAATAGTTGTATAAATGCTATCTAACAATACAAGAAGGATTCAATTCTATCATGCTTTCCTTATTTTTCAAAAATAATATTTGCCCAATAAATGGGCATAATATCAACTATATAATACTTAGTTTTAGCAGTCAAATGCAAGTTTGTTCCAAAGTTCAAATTTAAATATTTATATTTCATTAGAAATGTATGATTCTTTAACCTTAGTTGAAGTCATGAGCCATCTCCAAATTTATAATTTAACTTAGAAAAATTAAAACATAATTGAGATCTCTTTCCTTCTGTGTTTCTAAAGATAAACGCAAAGTCTACGTACCAATTCCAGGTGATACAACTCGTTCATAGTGATATGGATTCACACAGACACTGTCACATTTTAAGTCAAATGCATACTGACAATATTTAACATGTTTTAGTTCATTTTTGTGAAGATCAGGCCACCTCCAGAGACGGGCATAGATCACATGAGGAAATCCTTTCCGACCGGCAACCTAGGAAAAATAAACGACCATTGACTGAGCATCAGTTATGCATCACACATTATGCAAGGTACTTTATACATGTTCTCATTTAACCCTCACAATCCTACAAAGTCAGTATTGTAATCTCCATTTCATAAATGAGAAAAACTAAAGCTCAAAATAACATACTTCACCATGGTCACAAAGCAGTGAGCTTAGTATGATTTCAAGGCCCATGCTCAGGCTTTAAAAATGGGGGGGGGGGGGAAGCCTGGGGTTTGTTGTAGAAACTAAGCCTAATATCTAGATATAAAATTTTTATTTATTTTTTTATTATTTTGTATGCCTACAGCACCTGGTCTTCCTAGGTGGCCTCCCATCCAAGCACTAACCAGGCCCAATCCTGCCTAACTTCTGAGATCAGACATTTGGGTTTGTCAAGGTGGCACTGGCATAGACCATGGACTGTGGCTCCCTCCACTGGGAAGTAAACCCAGGACCTTCTGCGTATAAAGCAGATATGCTAACCGCTATGCTATGGAACCATGCCCCTAGATATAAAATTTTTAAATCTAACAACAAAAGATTTCCATACGTTTCTTTAAAAACATTAAGCACAAGAGGTGTATTATATAGTTCTACATGAGAAATGTGACCAATCAAAATAAAAAGTAAATTTATAAAATATAAACTTTTAACTCAAGTTTTAAAGATACGCTTTAATTCTTCTAGATTGATTTTCATATAATAGTACCAAACACATAATATCATATTTCTTAATTATAAAAGGACCAAGGAGAACTTAGTTTTTTAAATGTGCATTTAACACCAAAAGAGGAGGAGAGAAGGATAAATACTAAAGTGCTAAAGGTGTGGGTTTTCTTCTGTTTTTTATGTTCCAATTTTTTTACATTTAACTTTTAGTCAGAACATTAAAAAACTTAAAATATATATTTATTATATGGAAGACATATTCTTCCATATATTCCCATAATGAGTATTGGTATAGGATATACAGTACCTAAAGAGATGGAGCAGAGATTAAATTATCCCAAAGTAACTTAAGAGGAAACAAGAATTTTAATCTGTCACTATAAAAAAATGTAAAAAACCCTAGAACAAGACTAACCTGAAGTCTTCCATCCAATGTTCTCTGTATGGTAACACATTTGCTAGGATGAGCTCCGTTTGTAGTTATAGCTGTTATTAAAGAATCCAATTCATCCTTTTTCTCCTTCAGTTTCTTTACCAAACTTTCAATTGCTCTTTTTGCAAATGTTTCACTCTCTCCGCCTTGTCTATGGCACATCAAACTATGTACAATGCTCAGACAGGCATCATTACTTGTTGGTGTATTTGTAATAGACATATTGTCCATTTGTTAATGTTATTTCTTTCAAATCAAATGTTCTTCCAATTTCCAGAGCAATTTCAATCTTTTGGCGGCAGTGAAAAGCACTGGCTAACGTTGCAAGGGAAAGTGTTAGACATGTGGTATTCAGGATAACCTAAAAAAAAGAAACACAGATATTAGAATACATTTTACAAAGTAAATTCAATTACTTGGGAAAAGATGGAATTGCTCCAGTTAAGTGAAAGACTCAATGCACATAATGAAAATTTGGTGCATAGATTTTTTTAATGATTAATTAAAATGCTGTTCTTGACATTCCAAAAATACTAAAGTTAGGCCTTTGTTATTATAGAGGCATGCTTAATCAAATCTTTTTGACTGTGTTAGTCACCCTGAAGTAAAACCTTAGGATGTTTTAAAATGAATACTTATGAAGACCAGCACTTTAAAACAGTCTTGATTAATAACTAGTTAAATCTAAAAGTTTATCACTAATACACATGATTACTGAAAAGCTATAGCCACATAAAAACCTGTACATGTTTACAGCAGCATCATTCATAACCAAAAACACGACCCAAATATCCACTAACCTGATAAATGTATAAATGAGTATATCCATACAATGTAATATTATTCAGTCATAAAAAGGAATTAAGTACTGATACATGCTACAACATGGATGAACCCAGAAAACATGCTAAGTGAAAGCCAGTCACAAAAGGCCACATATTATACAATTCCATTTATATGAAATATCCAAAGCAGGCAAATCCATAAAAACAAAAAGTAGGTTAGTGGTTGCCAGAGCCTGGGGGGAAGGGGAATAAAGAATGATGCGTATTGGAGCTTCTTTTGGGAGTAATGAAAATGTTCTAAAATTTATAGCTGTGATGATTGCAAGACTCTGTCACTGTAATGAAAACGATGAATTGTGCACTTTAAAAGAGTGCATTATGTTATATGTGAATTATATCACAATAAAATTATTATTTTAAAAAAGACCACTAAATTCCCCAAAAGATTTTACCTGTTTAAGCAAAATATTTTCAAAACAAATTAAAATATAGAAAAGGAATATTAATGAAGACTCCACTCGACTTGTACAAAACTAAAATAACTTATCCGACCTCAAATTCCCACATGGAACAAGAAAAGGCCACTGGCTTAAGAATAAATGACATAAAGCAGAAGTGGAGGCTGTACTTTTTATGCTGGGTTGTTTTTGTTTGTTGATGATGTTGCATTCCATATTAATTTTGCTTTTATTTTCTTTTGCTATTTACCTAAATCTTTAAAAATCTGTTCCCACTACCAAATAAGTAAGATTAACTCATCAGTCTATACCAAAACCTGTTCCTCTTCTGATGACCCTTACTTCTAAAGCATTAATTCCATCCAATTACCCAGGATTGGAAGCTTGGTAAACATCTTTGACCTATCTCTCTAACTATCCCCACATTCTCTAAGTGATTCTTGACCTTAGTCATTTCTATCAGTCTCCTCCTTTCTATTCTCCCTGACACTGTTGTTGTTTGGGGCCTCCTCAGAATTTATCAATCACTTGGTATTTAACATGTGCTTCCTCCCTATTGTTATTAGCACATGCCTGTATTCAATAAATACATGCTGAAGATAACTTTCCAGATAACCAAAGATTATCTGCATAAGAGGTTTTGGAGGCAGAGATGTGGATTAGAATCTCAGCTCTCACACTAGTCGGACAAATTAAGTTACTTAAACTCTCTGAACATAGATTTAAAAGGACAGCATATAGAGCTCAAATGAGAAAATTGATAGGCAAAAGCAGCTATTGTCTGAATACTGTTTATTTTGTTTTAAATGATATTTTCCTAAAATTCATTATGTAGTTTTCTGTACTTTCTCATATTAAAATTTGTCAAAAGAAAATTTAGGAGGGCAGAGACTGAAATAAACCACTCATCCAAGGACTCAAAACTCAAAGACACATAGGAGGAGCCAGGCAAATTTTATAAATGAATAAAATGTGTCAGGTGTACAAAAAGTACGGAGGTGTACAAGTGCATGCTCACTCATCTAAATGGATGGCCATTACCACTTCCAATGGAAGTGGCATTTGCAAATGCTTGCTCACTGCTGCCAGGTCGTCAAGGCCCATTTGTATGTGAAATCTCATTTTAAGTACTGGCAATTTATTTGTGGGGAAAGAGGAGGAAGAAAGGGGGAGAGAGAGAAACCACTGTGTATGCCAAACAAATACACCTTCAACTTAAATCTGGCCCAAGAGTACTACCAGTTTGAAATCTCTAATGCCAACTCACAACAATTTTAATTTCTAGACTGAGAGCTCTAGGGGACAAGGACTGTACTTACTTTATTCATCACTATATACCAATGCCTAGGACATGTTAAGTGCTCCTCATTATTAAATAAATGCATTTCTGTATGTGCTCTCAGATTCCTTCTTATGCTACTTCTTTTGCCTAAGACATTCAGTCCCACTTTATCCACTTGGTAAGTGCTAGCCATCCTTCAAGTACTATTTAAATGTCTCAATTCTTCCAAGACTGTTCCATAACACACTATCTCCTCTTCCTGGAGGAAATTACTTCCCTGGTCTGTTTACTGTGTGTTCCTGGTATGTTACTTGATCCCTTCCTCAAATTTAAAATATACCCCAATTACAACTCAACTGATAGTTATTTGATTATGTACTTGTCTCATATTCTGTTGCCACAAATCTAGAAGTTCAAGAAAACAACACTTTCTCATCTTAAAAATTCCCAGCACCTTGCAGTTCCTGACATATACCAGGCAAGTTTGTGGACTGACTATAGCTTTTTATTCTGAGGCATTTCCTTGCATCAAAATTTGAAGAGTGCAAATACCTTTTTGTTGAACTCATTTTCTGATATTACATTCCAAAAGTCTGAACCACTTTATAATGTAACTAAAGTATTTGAGTACATCTATTTCACTACAATCTCACCATTAGATGTTATCATTTCTAAAATGTAAGCTATCTTTGGGTCTTAGTATCTCAGAAACTATTTATTGCACATTTCTTTAAAAACTAATGAAAATATCCTTGCTTTCTTAAACGAATATAGCTTTTTCATATGTGTATGTTTTTGTTGTATTCCGTAACAAGTGCCCAAAACATTATTAAAAAGTTCCTTGTATAAAAAATAATATCAGCGAGGGTATACCAATATTTTCCTATATTAAATAGCTCTGGATTAAAATATTTTTAAGGAGTGGTATGTAATGATAGCAGACAGGGGCACTAGACTGGGATAAATAAAATTACATGTTCTAATTAAAGTTCTAGCAGCCTGACTTGGCAAGTTAAGACCTCTTTCAATTATCTCATCTATAAAATGGGAACAATATCTGCCTTACCAACTTAACACTCCCTATGGTAATCAAATGTAACGATGTACATAAAAGCAATTTGGGAATCATAAATTGATCAATTCAACAAACATTGTATCTACTACGTGCAAATCAATACAGATACAAAAACAAGTAGCACATAATCAGAAAGTGGATCTCAACTCTATCAGACCACCTATGTAGCTATCCTGAAACAATTCTAACCTACTTATACATAGTTTTAAAAAATGTAACAATGCCCCCAATTGTCAAAGAAAAAGATTAATATACAATATGCATTTTAATGAAAGTGCTCAAGAAATTTAAAAAGTATAATAAAAATGGTAGATGCTTGCACTATATATAAAGTCATCATAAATATGATGATTAGAAATTCAAACCTTCCAAGACAGGTGTGTTGTTTTGGCAACTCAAATAGCACAATGTCACTGCAGTTGGTGGCACAGACTTTCCAAAATGGTGAACTCCTGATAAAGTTCCAAGCAAAACAACTTCAATTACGAAATTGAATTAAGAGAAACTTCATTTCTGAAAAGTTGAGTACATATTAAGATGGAGTTGGATTCTAGGCTAATCCTATGATTCCTCCTATATGGATTTCTGGAGCATCTGAAAGTGTTGTGGGGTGCCAGATAATTCTTCAAAGTCCCTCACACTGCAGGATAGCAACCCTGGCTCTCATCTGCCAAAGCTCCTCCCACTAATTTCCACAATAGCCCTTAAAGAGCAGTACTTAATCTACTGACAACCACTGATCTACTGACAACCAAATGTATTTCCGTAAGTAACAGGTGCTAAAAGAAGTAGATGTTAAAGTGATTTGGGACTATAAACGAGAAAGCATGGAAAGTCCACAGGTAAATTGTCTTAAATGATGTTTCAGTTAGGCAAAGTTGACTATGTTGCAGTGAAAACACAACCAACTCCAAAAACATCAGTAGCTTAAAACCTACGTGTAATTTTCTACATAAACTATATGTCTATCACAGATAAACTGGAAGCTTTGCTCAGCGTCGTCTCTCAGGGATTAGGCTAACAAAGGCTCCTTTCTACATATGTCCTTAAATGGCAGGAGAACTAGGATAACTTAAACACTGTCTTTTGAAGGCTGACTATCACTTCTGCTCACATTTGGTTGGCCAAAGTCATACAGTCATGTCACTGGTTCTCAACCAGGGCAACTTTGTCCCTCAGGGAACATATGGCAATGTCTAAAAACATTTTTGATTGTCACAACTGGAACAGGGAAGTCAGAGGCACAGTGCTACTGGTTATCTAGTGGGTAAAGGTCAGGGCTGCTGCCAAACACCCTGCAATGCACAGGAAAGCCTCCCACAACAAAAATTTATCCAGCCCAAAATGTCAACAGTGCCAAGGCTGATAAACTGCGAACCACGTCTAATTGCAAGGTGGGAGAGACAGAGAAGTGCAATATTACTATGTGCCAGGAGAGAGCCATCAGATTATTGGTAGAATAGTACTAATAACTACCACATGTAAAAATTTGCCAGGCTAAAGTAAAATCATAAGAAAAAGCAGAGGAATAAGAGTACAGATGTTTTGTCCAGAGTAGGTTCATGATGGGAAAGGGGGGGAGAAATAACAGCATGAGAACTGCATTAAAAAGAAAACTACAGTGAGAGGATAAAGGATAGCTTTAGAAAGGGAAACAGAAAACTAGTTAAGAGACAGTGATCTGAAGAGTGATAGGGCGCTAGATCAGAGGCATGAAAACAAAAGGGGAGCCAATGAAATACTTCTAGGTAGAACAGACTAGATTTTTTAATCAACTAAGTATAAGGTGTGAAAAAAAGGACAGTCAAAAGATGACCCATTTCCTAAGTTAACTGAATGATGAAGAAAGAATAAGATTTAAAAGCAGTTAAGTATGCTGAGTTTTGAAGAGCTCAGTAGAGAAGTAAAGCCTATCTGAAAGTCTCTAACATATTGGGTGAAGTCACTGTAATAGAACAAACCATCCCATGGTGATAGGGGTAATGGGAGGTAGAAAGTCAGCAAGAGGGACAGAGGTTTGTCCTTGTATCTATCTTCCTATGTGTTTTGTCTCTACTCTTGTTATTAATCAAAAACTGTCACCTGATGGTGACCATAGGTCTAACAGCACTCCCTGGACCACAAAGCCAGATAACCAAGCTAATTAATTTACTCTATAAAATAGAGAGGCTGAGTGCTGGCCTGAAGGGCTAACATGGAAATTCATAAACTTTAGCTAATAAATGTTGACGTTTTTATTTCTCAGATGTCTGTTTACTTTTGAATTGCTGGCTGTTTATACATATAAAACAAACATATAAGTGTATTTCCTAGAGGTTACAGGTTTTGATGAATGATCAATAAACCAAGAGTATTGGGAATATTTGAGAAAAGTGCTTCAGTATAACAAGGAGGGGGAAAAGGCCTGGCCTGGTGAAACATCACCAGGAAGAAATTCTAATCACGGGTTTACACGCAGAAAAAAAAGGAGTGTGCAAGTCAGCCTGCAGCACAAGTTGTAGCCTAGATAGATTCTAAACAGAGGAACCTCTGAGTTACGGTTCGTCACACGAGGGCAGGTGGAGAACCTCCAAAAACACAAAGGATTATACATACAGGTATTGATGACTATAAAAACTTGAGGTGGGGATAACATAATCAGAATGCTTTTGTGGTAACTTTTAAGATGAACTCTTAAGATGAATTTAGAGGTGTGCTCGTTTACCCAAAGGTCTTAGATTTAAACATCGTATTGCTACACTAGCTTCACCTTAAATAATCTTATTTAAAAATTAACATCCTTCTGGATAAATCAGAGGTTGTTAAAAAGAACAATCGACAAAGCCTTTAGTTCGGCAGTCCCCAACCTTTTTGGCACCAGGGCCTGGTGCTCCTATGAGAACCTAATAATGCCTGATGATGATCTGCGGTGGAGCTGAGGCTGTGTTGCTAGAGCTAGAGAGTGGCTGCAAATACAGAAGCAGCTTCGCTCTCTCCTTGCCGCTTACCTCCTGCTGTGCGGCCCTGGGCATTAGGGACCCATGCTCCAGTTGACTTCTGTTTTTTGTCTGCAAGCATATATTTCCCCTTCTATAACAGTACTCATCATTTCCAAGGAGAATCTCCCCATCTGGGCAAGTGCGACAATCTCCTGCCTGGCTAACCAGAGCTACCACCTAGTCACATCAGTTGTTTCAAATATGGGAGAGGACCCAAATCAAGGCCAATGTGGGCTCCAGGACTTCTGTTGGAATTGCGGAGGGAAAGTAAGTTCTCTCTGCTGGAGATGAAGCTAGGAGTAGTTAGCCTGGAGCCTACCTAAGATTTTAAAAGGAAAGCAAAGTCAAGAAATACAGTTCTGATGATACTGGCTGGTTGTGACCCAGATCCAACACTGAGGCCAGCACTATTCCAAACCAAGCCAATGAATTTCCCTTTTAACTTAAGTTTGACTGCTACATGTTTCCGAGTAGGTAATAACTGAACAAAAATGGAATTAATAACATTCTCAGAAATAGCTGTGATACAATACAAACCATATAAACGATGGAACAAATCAGTAATCTAGTCAATAATACAGATAATTTGTTACTTTAAAATAGCAGCTGTTAAACTCTCTGGTCTCAAGTCCCCTAATGTACATTCTTAATTATTGAGAATTCCAAATAACCTTTGTTAATGTGTTACATCTATTGATATCTACCATGTTACAAATTACTACTAAAAAAGTTTAAATATTTACTAAATTTAAAATAATAAACCCATTATGCGTTAATATTGTTTTATGAAAAATAACTACTTTCTAAAACACAAATGAGTCAGTAGTATTCCAAGTGATTTTGTTTCCTATTTTTGCAAATTTCTTTCATGTCTACCTTAAAAGAAGAAGACAGCTGGATTCTCATCTGCTTCTGCATTCACTCTGTTGTGATATGTTGTTTTGGTTAAAGTACATGAAGAAAATGTGCTTCACATAGATAATTAGAAGATAGGAATATTTTAACAGCCTTTTAAGATAATAATGGGTATTCATCCTTTATTCAATACGAAAATGTGACAAATGGCAATTCATAAAGGTTAGTTGCAATGTGAAATCTGAATCCATATCAACGTACTTCCTAGCTCTGTTAAATCCACTGGTCTATATTGCACTTTGAATGGATCTCCCCACCTCACATGATTCTGTAACATCAAGCATTGGTCATCTGGAAAAATACTGATTTAAGGAGTTACACAGATCTTGCAAGTAATTTCTCAGTTTTATTATGAAAATAATTTCGAATGCATGAACTTCCTAAAAGAAAAGGGTCATGAGGACCCCCAGGAGTCACTGGGCCACACTTTGGGAAACATTTTTTAAAAACTGGAAACTAAGATAAATTTTAACAACTGATAACTGAAAAATACATTTCACAAAAACTTTTAAATGAAGAAAACTATTAAGTTATTTAGCTTATTCTTTCAAAATGAGTTGTATCAGAATCCTCTTCAGGTTAGCCCAGCCCTACTAAATATATTATCAAGAGTAGGGCCCTGTATTCATAAAGCACTCACATCTGAGGTGCTGTCAGTTTTACAAAGCATTAATCTAATCTATATTCTTCACTCTACAAATAACCAAAAAAGATAGTGAAACAAATTACAAGATCATGAATATATCAACTGATTGAAAGACTAATTACATAGACGTTATGTCACTTTTCTTTACTATTATCCAGTTTCATATCCACGCACATAAACTTCTTCCTTAAACTAATTTTATCAAGAAATATCTATGCTATAGATGCACCTAGTGTGTTTATGTACTGTGACTGCTGGTTTATCTTACCCCATTAAGTACTACTTCTGGTCATCCTTTCACCAGATGATCCAATTACAATGACTGGCCATCTATTCATATCTAATGCTCCAGAATTCACTAGTGAATACCACTGATAAAATATCCTGAAATTGGTTTTAGATTTAGAAATACATTTTGACTTGAAAAAGACCTAAATTGCATATACATTCATCCACCTCAAGGTAACAGAAATCATACCTTACGACAAAGCAAATATTCGATAGCCATCCTTTTTTTCCTCAAATCATAAATAAGATCTGCATTCTAAATATGCAAACTGGGGATTGATGAATTTTAAGTAAATTACTCCAATACACCAATGACTGTCAAATAAAGTTTGTACTATATTAGAACAAATGAAACAATAGGATAAGAATACTAAAATATCCAAAGCCTTTAAAATCAAGAAGTACTTGTTTTACTATACAGGTTCCCATGCCCCTTCGACTCCATTCCCATTCTGAATCTGTGTGTGGAGGGAGGGGGCGGCGGGGGGGGGGCATTCAGAGGGAGAAAAGAATATTTTAATTTTTTTAAATCACTCTTCCAGAAACAGAGATGCAGCTACTCTTAGACCAGAGCTTCGGGTGATGTAGATGGAGAACTGAACATGTCTGCATAAATAATCTCTTAAAGAACTACCAACTAGTTGGGCTTGTTGAGCAACTTTCTCACAAGTGTTTAAACCCTAACAGCAAAAGCTAAAATCAATGCAACTAGCATCTCAGGAACCAATGAAAGACCAGTTAATAGGTGCCTAGAAAATGTCAATGTTTGCAAACAGATCAACCTCCTATGAAGACCGAATTTCCTTGAGAGTTCAGATGTTAATTTTGGCATCTATACAAAGTCTTTAATCTCTAAAAGGAGCCCAAGTAAGCATTTTAGAGTACTTTGAAAGATCAACTTCCTATTTAGAATAGTGTATTTAGGTTATATCAACTTATCATGGGAGATAATAGCGTCCTAAAACTTGCTACCAGGCAGTTCAAACAAATTGAAAAATGAAGGGGAAAAAGGAGGGGGGAGGAGGATAGATGAAGGGACAGACTTGGAAGCAAAACAAAAGTGGCAATACGTTCAAGGGGCCTATTAAGTTAGATGTTAGATGATTTCGTTGTGCATATGTATATCACCATATTAAAGAATAGAAAGCAGACACAAGTGGAAAAAAAAAGTTAGGGGACCCAAACAAGCTCAACCACTTTAGAACTCCAATCTGGCTGTACCCTAAGCCGACTGAATCACAATTTCTGGGGGTGGGATCCAGCCATCAGTGTTTTGTAAATTTCTCCAAAGGATTTCCAAGTGCAGCCAAAGTTGAGAACCACTGCCCTAAACCTTGAGAGTAAAAAAACAATAAAAAGATGAAATTCACACAGTTATAAGCTTTCCGACCTGCAAACAATTCTCATTTAAAATGTAAACAATAAAATATAGTTCTTGACCTTAAAGGTATTTACAATTATCGCCAACTTAAAATTAAGATGTAACAATAGACACTCTTTACAATCAGTCTCTGGCAGCTTTCTATCTTAGCAATGACATGAGTTGCAGTAGTAAATAATCAAGACTTAAGTTATAAAATTCTGACCACCTATTATCCTGGTTTTACATAGGTAAGCACTGCCCTCATTTTTATCCACTCTCATGGTTAAAATAAATTTTCCTGGATGCCGATCACACCACATAATAGAGTCAAGGTAACATGCCTAAAATACCTTGTTCCTGAGAAACTGAAATTCAGCCACATTTCCTATCACCAAAATTACACATTTTAGAATGAGGAAAAAAAAATCTAAAAATTCTAAATTTGACTCATTATCAAGCACATATTTTGACATATTATGATGCAAACAGTATCATACTGAAAGTCAAATGACTATCAAAACATGTGTCAATTAAATTTCTCTTTTTAAAACAATCAAATCTCCAACTGCTGAAAAAAAGTCCAAAACTTGGTAATTTAACAAACTTATATTCAATTCTGTGTTATACTGACCTCTTTTTTCTTTTAGTGTAGAAAACAATAAAATCATTGAAACTGGTTAGTTTAATACATGATTAAACATTACCTCAGAGTCATCTTTAATCATCACTAAAGCAAAACAAAACAAACAAAAAAAAACCTGCCTAACTACACTATCTTCTTGGCGGGGGTGGGGGGGTGGGGGGGCTAAAGCACATATGTTTAAAAAAACATTCACTCTAAAATCAATGAATGAAAAATGAAAAAAATTAGGTGTGAGCTAGAGAGGAACAAAAAAACTAAGTAAATTTTAAGCATAAGAAAAATAATGTATGTTCTCACCAAAAGAGGCAAAAGTTTAGGCAAGACTAAATACATATTTTAAATATAATGAAGAAGGCAGAACACGTAGGGTTAACTGCCCTGCTAGAAGCCTCAGCAATTCACAGCTCAATTAGAATAGTGTCTAATGATGTTACTATAACACCAGCTCACTCAGAAAAAAACAGCTTCCAAGCCAGAGAGCAGGAGTGTGGGCAGCATAAATTAGTTTTATACTTGCTCCCTAATTGGTAGGGGAGGGATCTGAAGGGGAATGCAGAAAAAAGAATTCATACAAATGGAGAAATAGCTCAACTAAAATGTAGCTTAAGAAAGTGAAGCACAGATTTTTAAATAAGATTTGCTGCTTCCTGGTAGAAGCAGAATTGCTTCAAGCAGCAAAGCCATCAGAAAAGGTCAATGATCCATATAAAACTTATTCCAAAAAATTTCAGAGTGACTTTCTCAGCACAAATTTTCATTAACTCTGAAACCGACTTGAAGTTTTTTTTTTTTTCTCTAAGCTCAAGATTTAAAATGAGGGCACTTAACTCAACAGAAATTTCTACTTATGCACTCCATTTCAAAAATAACACAATTAAGATGTAATACCTCTTTAAAGCAACCTTCCCAAAAACCTGGAAAGCAAAGAAAAAGCCACTTCTATTAACACTCACAAGACGATATATCAATTTGGTCTAGAAAGCTTTTAGTTTTAACTCCTACAATTTAAACCTACATAATTCATCACCACCTTAAGACCTAAAGATACTCCAAATCTTAAATGCTTGGCCTGCTGCATTACTTTTGCTCTGTAACTAACTCAGTAAAGAAAACAAAAACCATGACATTATTGAAGAAACATTAATAAGAAATCGAATTTTAAAAGTCAGTTTTATCAATCATTTACAACTTGAAATGTCTTGTACTAACTTTCTAAAGAGAAAAACCCTTAGTAGAGAAAGAAAAATTACACACTAGAACGTCATATGCTGTATTTCAACTGAAACACAGTCTCTGTGCAACATGGCAAAGGCAATTTATGAAATCCACAATAAAAATTATTCAAATGCAATGTTCCAAATCACTTTATGAAAGCATATATTTCTGTATTGTATTTTCTATTAAGACTAGATGGTTTCTTCCAGCAAAAAGTACTGAACACCCCAATCATCAAACTGCTGAGACGAAAAGGATGCTAATTCTGACAAAAGTCAAAGGTTGTAAACAAAAATTAGCCAAGACTATATATGTCTTTAGAAAGTCAATTCGAAGTAATTAAAACAATTCCACATTATCTTATATTTATTGTTCCTAAGTAACTGGCAGTTTCACCTTAAACTCTGGCGCAAAAACTAAAGGCATTAAGAAACTAAATTCAAAATAAATTCATGAGAAATAAACATAGTCATTTTTAAAGTTCACTAGGGTTTTCAGGGGGAAAATAGCTGTCAACCTTCTACAGGGTTTAAAAAAAACTCTCTTCCCGCAAAGAAACCTTTCCAGTTAACTAAACACACCCATTTCTTTGAAAATCTTTAAAAATCTAGTTTGCGGCATGTGACGGGGCCACCGCCCTCCACCCTCCCACCAATTTCACATCCAGTACCTGTAGTCCTAGCAATAAAATAAACTCTGTCTTTTACTTTTTAATGAGGGGCGGGGGGGGGGTCAGTTAGGTGCTAAGATTGTTTCCCGCACAGCGCCATCTCCCACAATACTCAAAAAGTAAGTAAACAAATCAAAGCCAGAAACGAATTAGAATGACACAGCCAGGAAGAGAAAATTTAAAAAGAGAAAACAAAAAATTTGCCTGAGAAAAGAAATTAAGACAAACCATTCACAACTTGCACTTAGACACCTAAGGCAATACACTCGAGCCGACCCCAGGCGCTCGGGCGGCGAGGACCGTGAAACGACTCGAGAACAACAAAGAGGAGCGCTGGCCGCAGCAGGAGTCCCTGCCCGAGTTTAACTTGATGCTGCGACAAACTGCTAAGGGAGTTCGGGACCCGAGGACCGACCCCAGAGCCCGCGGAACGCGAGGCACCGAGGCTCAGCCCGTGCCGCCGAAGGGCAGCTGGCCCGGCGCGGCCCGTCGGCCGACCGCGCTCGCTCTCCGGGCGGACTGCCTGCCTGCCGCGCGCTCCCCGCCGCCGCCGGGAACCCGCCCCGGGGCGGGGAGGCCGCGGGCGGGGTGAGCGGGCTCGGCCGGGGGAAGGGGAGGGACATGGCGCGTTACCTGGGCTCGGGCGATGACGAGGGGAGTTCGCTCTCCGCCGGGGCCAGTCCGCGGGGCGCCGGGCCCGTCGCTCCCCCGGCGGCCCGGAGCGCTCCTCGGCCCCCGCCCCGACGCGTCCGGGCCAGGCCGCCCCTCCTCGGCGCCGCGCCGCTGCCCGCGCGGGCCGGGCCGCCTCGAGCTCCCGGGCCGCCCCCGCGGCGGGGGGCCTTTCTCGCGGGCCGTCCGGCTCCCCGCGCCCGCTCCCGTCCCCTAGGCGGCCACAGAGCCGAGGGGAGACAGGGAAAGGCCTCCCGAGGAAAGCAGGCGGTCGCGAAACGCGCTGGCTCGCACCACTCGAGCCGCTCCGTTACCGCAGCGGCGACGACGACCCAGGGCCGAGGTGTTGCTGCCAACTTGTCGAGAGGACACTGAGCATGCGCGCGCGCGAAGACCACATCCGGGTAATTTCAGGGTTTGGCCCTTTTCCCCCCGCAGCTTTCCTTTCTCCAGGCTGCCCCCGCCTCCCGCCCGAAGTGACGGGAGGGTCGCTCTGCGCAGGCGCCCGCGGAGACGCTCCAGCCGCCGACTGCGCCGAGGCCCCGGCCTGCGATCCGGCTCTGCAGGGAGGCGCTGCCCCACAGCGGTGCGGAGCAAGGCTGCTTGCAGGGCATGGTCACAGGATAAGTTAGCATCCCTTTGCAAAAAAGTACCCTAGCGGTGCGGGTGAGCTCGGCGAATAGTGGGCGTCCAGCAAGTGTTAATAAACAGCGATCAGCCAGACCTTGTTTTTGAGGACCTTTGGGCACAAAAATTAGACTTCGGCAGCAGCTAGCGGTTTACTTCGGGAAGAAACTGGCGTTGATTGCACCTTTCTTCCCTTTCCTCTAGCTCTGAATTACTAGATTCAAAGGTATTTAAACTCACGAGACTCCCACACATTTGAGAGCCTCGCCAGGTGTTACGAAAAGTGAGTTGTTCTTGTTTGAAGAGATTTAGGCGGAACGTCAAAGTTGAAAGGGACCTTTGAAGGCCTACGACACACCTGTTAACTAGGTTAACTATTGGGTAGAGAAAAGCATAAACTCTCCTTTTGACTTTGTACTTCTTTTAGTTGAAAATTTTACAAGAAGCATGTATTTCTTTTTTATTTAAAAAGTTTCCGAAAATTATACATTTTTCACCCACCAGGAAATACTTCCACTGAGGGTCTCACCAAGACTAATTATAAAGTTCTAAAGTCATTTCTTAAGTCATAGAGCCCAGAAACTCTCTAGTCCCTCTCCTAACCTTTCGCACAGTGCCCCACCCCTAATTCCATGCGGTCCTTGTCATCACAGCTCAGGCTCTCCCCTCTTCTACCAGAAAGCCTCTAAAACTCTCTTCACTAGTGTTCCCTTATCCTTGGAGTTCATGAAGAATTTCCAAGACTAGTTTTAAGGGAATTCATATCCAGATCTTCCACTGCTGTAGTCACTATTTTCTACAATTGCTCAGCTTCAGAAAGCACCCTAAGACACAGCATTCCTCTTCAAAATTGCCCTTCTCCCACCTTAGATAAAAAAGTCAAAACTTTCACTTGGTACTAAGGTGATTCAACAAAAACAGTTCAAAGGGACATTTCAGAGGCTGGTGTCTGTGCTGAGAAAGTAAACAACCTGAATTAAAGGGTTATAAATACTTTTGCAAGTCAGGTGATTTCCAATGCTTTGTTACAAAAAAAAAAAATAAAAATTGAAGGAAGATCTAAGTGATTCTTAGCCAATATACCTCAGTTGGAATTAAAAAATTGAATAACATTGCTATAACTAAATTTCTTCATTCCATTCTATTTTAGTTATCTATTTCTGTGTAACAGTATTACCACAGCAGCCTAAAACAACACAAATTTATAGGCTCACAGTTTCTCTGGGTCAGGAATCCAGGCATGGCTTAGCTAGGCCTTCTGTGAGATCACAAGATGAGGCCTGATAGGGAAAGGATTCACTTCGAAACTCATTTGGGTTTTGGCAGCATGTAGTTCCCTGCAGGATGCAGGACCCAGGGCCTTAGCCCTTAGCTGGCTGTTGGCTCCCTGAGTTCTTTGGCATGTGACTGTCTCCATAAGGAAGCTTCTTCAAAGCCAGCAAAGAGGAGAGTCTCAGTATAAGACTTTGAATACAACCTTATGTAACATAAACTCATATGTGTAATCACATACAACCCATCACCTTTGCCATACTCTATTGGCCAGAAGCAAATCACAAGTCCCACCCCCACTCAAGGAAAGGAGACTACAAGGGTATGAACAGCAGGAGGTGAGAATCATATAGGATCACATTAGAATCTCCACCACACCTAATTATGCAAATGACAACCCCTATAGGCTTGACCTCAGGATTTTTCTTCAGGTTCCCTTCATCTTCTTGCTAAGGGAAACCTGACTTTCTCCCAGTCCACGGCTTCCCTTTCCCCCACTCAAATAGTGCCAACTATATTTTCAACCATAAGTCCCTTAGATTATGCCTTAAGGTGAGGTTAAATGTCCTCCTTGCTCCTCAGCATTGCTTTTAGACCATCCTCTTCTCTCCTCCCTATTAACCTGCAGCTTTAAATCTTGTTATCCAGTACACCCCATCTTATTTTCATCCCTCTTCCTTTTTCACCATTTGCTCCGGCCAGTCATTCCAATGCCACTTCTGTCTTAATCCTAGGTTGTTATAATGTATGGTTAGATGATCTTCCCATTACCCTGACCTCTCAGTTCCTTAACTTCTCCTCCAAGGCTCTTGTCCTTCCTTAATTCAGCCACTCACTTCCATGGGCACAATCACAGGAACTTATCAAACTGCAACTTCTTCATAATCACAATTTAAACATGTCACACTCTGAACACCACCTCATACTTCCATATTTCCCTATAGTGCTCTAATTCTAACAATTCTTCAACCCACATATCTATTTTCTCCCATCCTTACCCTGGCCAATCATTACAATCACTCCTTTGCACACACTTTCAACCCCCTACTCTTCTCCCCCTTTGTCATGCTTTCTGCGCTAAACCACAGTCCTGATTCAAGCCAGTTATCTACTTCTTCACTCCAGGATCCATGCCTCTGAATGTGACTAGAGAAGAACACAATCGCACTGACTAGTTTCACTTTGACTTCGTCACCAGGAACCTCAAGTGGGCCTTTAGTGCCGCCCATGAATTCTATTTCCCTCCTCCATTATTCTGGTTTTCATACCTTTCCTGTCCTCTAACCTACACCTCTCCTGTGCCCCATCTTCATTCTCAGTTAATAACCTTGCTTCCGATTTCATTGAAAAAATTGAAACAGTGAAATGAAAACTTCCACAGAATCCCACCACCTTATCTACCCATAGCCACATACTAGCTAGCATCTGTAAACCTCCACTTCATTTTCCATGCTCCAAGCTAAAGCTAGTCCCTCTGCTAAGGCAATAGATCCCAATCTTGCCTTGCCTGCTTGATTATATATGCCTTCTAATCGAGACCATCACTGTCACTCCAGCAATTATTCCCACTCATATATTATCAGTGTTTCACTCTCTACTGGGTCACTCCCATAGTTTACAAGTAGCTGTATTTCTCCAGTCCTACAAAATCTTCTCTTTGACCCTATTCAACTGTCACCCATTGCCCCATTTCTTTGCTTTTTGTAACAAAACCTCTAAGAGTTTTCCATACTTTCTGACTGGACTTCTCCCATTCTTTAGCAGCAGAATACATGCCATATGATACAACTTATAGAAAGTTCAAAAACGTGCTGAATACAATGTATGTGATAAGTCTACATACATATATAATCAAATCATAACAACACACAGTTACATATGTGGCATATTATAGGTCTTCAGCTGAGAGGGTTTCTCACCCTCTTCTTAAAACTCCAATGATCTATTCTTTGCCTTTCATCCTTAGCACTCTATTTAAACTATTCTTGTCAAGGTCAACAATGAACTTCACATTGCCTAAATCCAATGATCTAATCTCAATTCTTATCGTAATTGACTTGTCTGTAACAGCTGACACAGCTAATCACTTGATTCACCTTATTTTTTCTTTACTGCACCCTGTTCGTTTATCTCCTTCATCACTAGGCCTCTCTCCCCTGCCCCCATTTCTTCTTTGTTGATTCCATCTCTTCTCCCGATCTCTTAACCTTGTAATGGACCAGGGCTCATTTCTTAGGTTTTTTTCTTTTCATTGGTGATCTCATTAAGTCTCCTGACTTTCAATACCAGCTCAGACCTCTCTTTTGAACTCCAGATTCTGATACCCAGCGGTCGACTGCCCATCTCAAATTAACTGCCACAAACTGAACAATATCCTTCCTCAAACTTGTTCAACTTACCAACTTCTCTATCTTATTGATGACAAGTCTATCCTTAAAGTTTCTCAGACTGACCCCCTGGAGTCATGCTGGAAATCCCTCTTTCATTTACATCTCACATCTAGTCTGGAGTCAGAGTATCCCTCACCACATCCACTGCTAACCCCTGGTCTGAGCCACCATCATCTTGTGCTTGGATTACTCTTCTAAAAGCTCTCCCAGCTCTCAGTCTTGCCCCTTACAGTCTATTCTCAACATAACAGCCTGCGGCACCCTGCTAAAACTTGTGAAATCATATCACTCCTCTGCTTAAAACTCTGCGGTGGCTCCTCATTTCATTCAAGGTAAAAGTCTATGTCCTTAACAATAGTCTACCACCCTACCACAAACATTAGCTCTCTAATCTCATCTCTTGTTATTCTCCTGGATGACTCTGCTGCAGCCTTAGTGACCTACTTTGTTAACCTTGGAAGATACCAGCCATGTTTCCAAGTTAGGGCCTTTGCATTGTCTATTGCTTCTGCCTGGTACACATTTCCCATAGATATCTGCATTACTATCCTCCTCACCTTACCTTTAGTCAAATGTCACCTTCTCAGTGAGGCTCATCCTGACCTTGTTAAAATCACAGCCCATTCTAAACCCTCACTCTATACTCCAGACTCCCCTTACTCTGCTTTCTTTTCTCTTATCTTCTAACTCTATTCTAACATACTCTATTACTTACTTATGTGTTATGTTTATAGCTTATTGCCTATCACTCCCCTCTAGAATGTAAGCTCCGTGAGGGCAGGGATTTATCTGTATGTTTACTAATGTATCCCAAGTACATAGTGAAGCTATTCACACATAGGAGGAATTGCTCAATAAATACTTGTTGAATGAACAAGGTGTTTCATGCTTCTATTCATAAAAGTGAAAACTAGGAATACAGTTGACTCTGAATCCTATTTTATTCCTGTGAAAGTATTCTAGGCTTTAATATTAATAGTTTATCAAAATTTGTAATATTTTATGTTGTTTAGATCAATTAGGTATTCAAAATTGCATCAATAATAAAATCAAGATGAGTTTTTTAAACTTAGAAACTCGGTCAAAAGATTTTTTAATTTTATGTAAGGAAATATGATATGCTGGTCAATAAAACTTTTCAGCCTAAAAATCTTTTATTAAAATGTTCAGGGGCAAGATAAGGAGAAAAAGATGATGTAAAATTTCTTTTAAAGAAACTCTTGTTTATGTATTTTTTAAATAGATGACAGATGCATTATGATATCTTGATTCCCTTGGTTACACTTAAAGAATAATGTAACAGTCTTATTTAAAAAGTCAATATTTATGCCAGAAATAACAAGCTTTGCCATTATTAAAACTTAAGATGAACCACTTAGATCTTGACTTTAAATGTACAAAAAGAAACAGTTTCTCAAATTTCTTTGAGGAGGTAAGCAAGCAAGAAATCTGGAAGACGGCAGTCCCAAACACTCCAAGGGAGCTAAACTACCACCTTGCCTAAAACTTCTCCAGGAGAAACATCTCAATTCCCATATCCATCTTTGACCTGGGCAGCCAAAGGCTTGAAAGTTTTCTTTCCCTTTTGTTTTCGTTGATGGTTCCACTTTCTGTGGCTTGCAGCTTCCCAGGCTCAAGAAAAATATAGAGCTTTAACCTTTTCATCCAGTGGTGGAGACAGAGAGCTCTCACCTGTAGCACCACCCAGCCAGGAAGAAATGGAATAATATATTAATAGGGAAGTGACCTAGCAATTGACAGCTCCAAGCACACGTTACCATCATGACATTTTAGGATTAACCCAATGTTTTTAAAAACTATTCAAGCTCCCCTTGAAAATTATAGTGTTTCCCACATTCCTAAAAAGTACCAGAGTAAACTTTGTCATCTCCTTTGGCTTAAAGTGTAGGAAGTTATGCTTGAAGGTGACTGATGTGCATTTGACTATTGAGTGATTTGTTCTTTCAGTTTTAGAGAAGGCCAAAGACTTGATGCGAAGACGAGAAGAGAAGACGGGTGGAGCCAATGCTCTATTTAACTTAGTTATTTGCTAAAAAGCTATAATAGCTGCTATCCATGCCAGATCCAGCAAGGGCCACAGGGCAGCGTGGACAGGATCCCAGGGGTGGAGATAGGCAGGAAGGAATTAGGTGGAAGGGGAAGGGAAATTACAGCCCACTTTGTCTGGCGGCAGGCCTCTACGTATTCACAGAAGCTAGGGGCAGCTGAAAGTGAGGGACAGGAGCAGTGCAACACCCCTTTGTCAATCCTTGCCGCTCACGCAATGAACATTTTACTCGATATAGGTGCCAAGTATTACAGGATTCAGAGGTAAACCTAAGCTAGCACATGCCCGGGGAAAGAGTGAAGTGTTAAAAGACAGTTCTGATGATGTGGGAACGGAATACTGTGAGAGAAAAGCCAAGGAGCCACCTGAAAGATGGCCGCCTGAGAGAATTCAGAAGGCTTCACAAGAAAGTAGCAGTTGAGCAGATCTTGAGATGAAGCAGGAGTTTGCCAGTAGAAAAGGATTCAGTGGGGACTTTCGAAGCAGAGAAAACAGCCTAGAGATACGAAAGTGGTTGAAGTGTTTGTGGAATGGTAAAAAAAAAAAAAAATTCAATATGTAGCCATAGATACTTGCCATATACAAAACAAAATATAAACACAACTCATAAGACTTTACACATTACAGCATTGTTTACTGTAACACATTGTTGGAAAAACTCAAATGTTTACCAAGGAGATTGGATAAATATATTATGACACATCCATACAATAGAACAATATGCAACCGTAAAACAGAGTAAAATTCTTCCCTGTACCTACATGGGAAAATCTCAAAGGTTACTGCCAGATGACAAAATGAGATCCAGAACAATGTGTATATTATGCTACGTTTTCTTTTAAAAAGGAGGACATATAATTATATAACAATTATGGTTGTATGGGGTGGAATGGGAACTGAGCAGATGGGGAATGGGTGAGGGGAAATTTTTCACTGTATAATTTCTTTTATTTTTGAACCAGGTAAATGTATTACCTATTCAAAAAAATTAAATTGAAGTGATTCTAACTTGAAATTCAACATGAAAATGTATCCTTATTCCTCTCCTTTAAGACTCACGGATCCTCTAGGATCCACAGTATTTGTCAGGGTTGGTGTTCTTTCTGCTCCCAGACTGGCCAATGAGTTCCCTGAGGACAGAGATTCTCTTTCCTCACTTTCTCCAAGTGCCTCACACTGGGCCTTGCACACAGCAGGTGTCAGAGAATGTTTGTTGAATGAATGCATGGAGGAGAGAAGAGGGAGATAAGGCTGCGAAAATAGCTTTGGGGCCCAACTATGAAGGAAGACATGCTGATGATTTGAACTGCACTGGGAGACAGATAAGTTTCTTCTGTTTTGTTTTTTTATAGTTTTGGTTGAGGTATAATTTACGTTTATAAACTTTTTAAGTACAGAGTTAGATGAGTTTGGGTGAATGTATATACATTGTGCAACCAGCACCACAATCAAGCTTTAGAATACTTCTATCACTCCCAAAATTTCCCTTGTGAGCCTTGGCAATCAATCCCCACCCCCATGCTCCTGGCCCCAGGCAACCGCTGACATACTTCCTGTTGCTAAGGTTTTGGTTTTTCTAGAATTTCCTGGAAAACCACAATGGAATCTTACAGTATGCAGTTATTGTGTGTATCAGTAGTGAGTTCCTTTTTCTTATTGTTCACTTTGTTATATATTCCATTATGTGTATATGTAAATCCATAGAAACAGAAAGTAGATTAATGGTTGTCAGGGGTTAGGAGAAAGGGAGATTGGGAGATGCGGGGTTTCTTTTTGGATGAGACAGATATGTTTTGGAATTAGATGGTGCTAATGGTCGTACAACATTGTTACATATACGAAAAGACAATTAACTATCTACTTTAAAATGGTTAAAACTAATAGAAACAAACTGATGGTTGCCAGGGGTGGAGGCCTGGGATAAATGGGGAGATGTTGGTCAAAGGGTGCAAATTTCCAGTTATGAGATGAATAAATTCTGGAGATCTAATATATAGCATGGTAATTAGAATTAATAATACTGTGTTATATACTCGAAAGTTGCTAAGAAAATAGGTCTTAAATGTTCTTACCATAAAAGAAAGTATAATTATGTGAGGTGATGCAAGCATGCATTAACTGACCTTATAATGGTAGTCATTTTGCACTATATGCATGGGAGACAGATATATTAGGTGTACACACCTTAAACTTATACAATGTTATATGTCAATTATATCTCATTTAAGCTGGAGGAAAATAAAATGGTTAAAATGGTCAAATTTATGTTATGTAAGTTTTATCTTAAAAATTTACCTTTTCAGTAAGCATTGCTAGCAATGATTACTAAGCAAATAGTCCTTGGAGGCTATTGGTTCAGACTGATCTGGTTCAGGTGCCCATTTTACTCCTTACTGGCTATGGGACCTTGGACAAATTATTCTAAGTCTGTTTCTTCATCTGTGAAATGGAGGTAAAAATAGAGCCTAGGTCCCAGAGCTACAGGGGGGACTCAATGAGATAGTGCATGTAAAGCCATTAGCATGGTACTGACAAGCACCTAATCAGTGTTAGCTACTTTTTAATCTCCCTATACCTGCCAAATGTCAAGTTTATTATATGTCTTAATTTATTTGATTCAACACGAAGCAGGAATTATTCTCAATCTATAGGTAGTGAAACTAGAACCATCAAGAGATTAAGAATAACGTATCCCCATATTGAGGGAATTTTTATAAAAGAACTGGTTTATATTTTTCAAAAATGTCAATGTCTTGAAAGGCAAAGAAAGACTGAAGAACTGTTCCACACTGAAGAAAATTCCATAGCTATGACAAATGCTATGCATGATCCCGAATTGGGTATGGGGAAAAAATTGCTATAAAGGACATTATTGGGACAATTGACAGATCAAAATATGGACAATAGATTAGATAATGGTATTGAATCAATGGTAGATCCTGATTTTGATAACTGTAGTGTGCAGGGCCAGAACTAGAGTTTGAAGAGCAAGGCTCCTAGGATGCAAAATTTAAGGGTGCCTTCTCAGGTCCGCTCACTCTCAGGCCTTGCTTGCCTCCCCCTGGATCTGGCCCTGCCGTTGTGGGGATGGAAGACAATGTCCTTGTTCTTAGGAAGTGCACGCTGAAGTGTTAAGGGAAATGCATACTAATGTATGCAACTACCCCTCCAATTGTTCTGAAAAAATAACATATAATGTGAACGCATATGTGGCAAAATGCTAATAATCGGTGAATCTGGGTAAAGGGTATAGTTCTTTGGACTATTGTTGTGAGCTTTCTGTGAAATTAAATCTAGAAAATGTTTTAATCACTTGTCAATGTGATGGAGTTCCTTTAGCCGAAGAGCTGGAATTTGAACCCTCTGTTGCCTCCAGCCCTCTACAAGGTTTTTGGTGTGGAGGTGCCCTGCCACCCAAATAGCTATAACCTGAGGCCAGGGCCTAGGATGGCCTCCTGACTAGGTGTCTCAAAAAGGAAGTGGCCCTCGTGTATTAGAGCAGTGTTTCTTCAGCTGTAACCTGACACAAACCACTTGGGGATCTTGTTAAAAAACAGATTCTGATTCAGTGGATCCGAGGTGGGGCCAGAAAATCTACATTTCTGAAAAGCTCCCAGATGCAGCTGATACTGTGGGTCCCTGGACAAAGGCAAGGCCCTACACAGCTAGGACCTAAAATTCAAATTTTGGGGAGAAGGGAATAATGGAAAGGAACACTAAATGAAGTATGTAGACTGTGCACAGTCTACATACTTCACATGCTTTTCAATGAGATGCTCAGCTTTCTTTTTTTCAAACATCCTTTCATTTAATAAGCACGCAGGGAGCCTACTGGGTGCCATCCTTTAGAGTGAGGAATTGAATTGTAATGAACATTACTGAAGGAGTTATAATTTACCCAGTCTTTCCCTCTCCCCACCCCCAGGAACTTCCAAATCAGCCTTAAATCTAAAGAGTTTTTAGTCCAACAAGTGAACTTGGCATCTAACAGTCTCACTCAGTGTCACAGGCAAAAGAGAGAACATTGCAGGAAGGGAGTGCTAGAAATGACGATTTCACTAAAAGCAAACAACACAGACGTTTTTTAAAAAGATAGAATTGGCATTTGTGCTGTGACATCATTTCAGTGATAAAAAAAAAATCTTGCAATAATATTTGTATGAAGAGTTCTTAGCTTTCGACTCGGCAGGAGAAAATAATATCACCTTAACTTCACCCAAATCTTTTCTTGTTTTTAAGCATTTTTCTTGGAAGACCTTGAGGGAAATAATTCACTTTACCTTGAACCAAAATTAAAGTCACTAGTGTTTTTGTTGTTGTTGTTGTTTTTTAAGATTTAAGGATAATCAAATGCTACCTTTTAGAGTTGGAAATGAGGTATTTAAGGAAGGATGCTGTGAGCATGTGAGTAGCACATACCTCAAATCTACTCCTCAGGAGCCAGCTATGTGGAGGATACGGCCAGCTGGCTGGTTTCAAGATTCAGCCTTTTCAGTCCCCCTCCAAGAAAATGTGGCCAGCAGAGACTTCACCTCTACGAGGCTTTCTGAACACTTGCAGCTCTGAGATTTTTCCTTCCCTTCCTCCCAGTGACTGCTGCTGCCTCTCGGCTTTTGCTTCTTCCCCTTTCCTCTCCCTGACTTTCACTTCCCTGGCACTTCTGACAAGCTGCACCCAGCTGCTGCCTTTTTACTCTCCCAACATTTCCTGCCCTCCGTACTCCCTCCCCGCCTATTACAATGCTTACAGCTCAGCTGGAAGGCCAGCCCTGCTTAATGACACTGTGACCTGTTGGAGAGGCTCTGTAGAATCTGCTTCTAAAATGTGCCACAGCCTTCTTTGAGGCCAAGGGAGACTCCTCCAAGGCTTGAGTACCTGGGCATCTATGCATGGAAGGAAATGAGAACTCAACACCCTTATGGCCTCAGGCCCCTGAGGCCACTCCTGGTAGTAGCTGTTTCTCTCCCTTCTCCATTTTAGGGAGGCTAGCTTTCAGGTCAGCTCCTACCTGGCTTAAAAATAACACTGATACTCTAAGGAAAATGCCCTGGCTCCAAAGGCCCTCTCCATCCTGGACACCTGTCTGCCCACCCCAGCACACAAATAACTGGAGTTCCTCTGAACTTGCCTGAGGCTACATGAGTTAGTTAGAATTCTGGCTCTGACTCAGGTCCTAACCACAGTCCACAAAGGCTCTTTGGAAAAGGATCTTTACTGGAGGGTTTGACACAAAGGCCCAGGACCATGGACGTCCGCTGTCCTCCCCTACAGCCTGCCCTCCATCATCACTGCTCCCCAGGAGCAAATTGGAATTGATTCTTCAACCAAGGAGAAGGCCACTGTGGACAGCCAGGCCCAGGCCCAAGGTTTGCCCTCCCTTCTGCCCAGACCTTTCCCAATCTCTCTCATCCCATTATGAGACCCAGCCCTCCTCCTACCAATGACTCCATCCCAGCTGATCTCATCCTTGACTTCCTGCTGTTTGGGATGTTTACATCCTACTTCATTAGGAGACAGTAGTGTATAGGCAGAGATTATGGATGGGTTTTGGAGTCAAAGGAACAAGTGTTCAAACCCTGGCTCCATCTCTGTGCTCCTGGGCAAGTTAATGACTCTTTCTCAGCTTTAGTTACTTTGCCTGTAAAAGTAGGTATCATCACACTTGTTTACATTTTTTTTTCCCTGAGAGTAAAATGAAAATTTTATTATCCGACAAAAATTTGTGTGCCATTTGCCAGGCACTGCCTTAGATGGAGGTATAGTGGTGTATGAGTCAAATTCCTTGTCCTTAAAGAGCTTACATTCTAGTGGGTGATAAAGA
This sequence comes from Eonycteris spelaea, assembly GCA_003508835.1. Classification (NCBI taxonomy): domain Eukaryota; kingdom Metazoa; phylum Chordata; class Mammalia; order Chiroptera; family Pteropodidae; genus Eonycteris; species Eonycteris spelaea. Next base: position 20,802,784 of record PUFA01000003.1, on the reverse strand, counting down.
TAATAAACATGGAGCCAAAGGAATAATATAATATTGAATAGTGATTACTGCTATTTTAAGATAAGATCATAGAGAGTGATTAGATTTGGAGAGGGAGTAGAGTACTATTTTAGATCAGGTGCTAGGGAAGGCTGTCTGAGGAGGTGACTTTGAGCAAGGACCTTTATTCAAACCTGAGACTGTGGGATTGTGATTACTACACTTAGCACGATTGAAAAAGGTGAATTGGTTTTTATAAATCAATCTGTTTAATATCCATAATTCCTAGGTAGTTAGAAATTATGCAGGTTCATATATAGAGTAGTATCAATTTTGGAACATCAGTTAGGATATTACTATATGCAAATGATTGAAGATTCAAAAGTATGGATGTACATAACAATGTAAATAGATGCTACTAACAAATTTTTTTTTTTTTTTTTTTTATTTTTTGCAAAAAATGCCTAAAAATGGTCTTCAACAGATGCTTCTAAACTCCCTCTGGATTGCAGCTTTCGAACAAAACAAGAACCCAATGAATTTGGATCAGAGATCTCTAAAACCTCCTCCACCCCCACAGCTGTCTTTATTTAGTACTAAATTTAGAGCAGATGGAGAAACGAGCAAGCAAGACAATGCCTGCATCTGCTAATAAATTAATACCACTGAGCCAAGCAAGTAGAAAAATCTGGAGTGGTCTCTACATGTTAGCTGAGCTACAAAGAAGGCAAGGCCTCCTGCTTTTGAAGAGCTTATAATCTTTATAATTTAGCCACAATATTGTTTGCTAACACTTATTGAGGACCTACTATGTGCCAAGCACTATTCTAAGTATTTTACTCGTATCAACTAATGTAATAACCCCATGAAATAAATACTGTTATGTTATCCAGTTAATAGAGGAGGACGCTGACTCTCACAGGGATTAAGTGACTGCCCAAGGTCACATGGCTAGTGACAGAGCTGGGATTCCAAAGCTCTTAGCCACCATGCTAAAGTGCTCTTCTAGAAAGACATCGATAGGAATAGACTGCCCCTATGACTTGCTTTATATTTACCATTTATTCATTGTTTTTTAGAAGCACACCTACCCCTCAGCACTTATGCTGAGCCTTTCACATAGTAGGTGCTCAGTTGGTATTCATTGATTTGATCATGGGCAATATTATTTTTGATACCTAGGTTGCTTTGAACATAAAATCATCTTAAGAACTTAAAGAAGCTGACCAATGCCTTGAGAGATGCGTCAGAGGCTTGATTCTGCCTAGCTTGTGCCCATTACGTATGGTCACACTGCATTGCAAGTCATTTTCCCTCCTCATCCTTTCCTGGAGACTGTAAGCTCCATGAGGTCAAGGATATTGTCCAGGTCATCGTCACATCCTCAGTGACCACCCCAGTGCCTATGATGAGGTTGAAAGGTGAATGGCAGGAGCCCAGCTGGCATTTAAAACAGAAAGAAATGCGTTGGAAGGATACTGGGGCAGCTCCTGGACTGAAGGAAGAAGAAGAGCAAGAGCTGCAGGATCAGAGGAACTCTGGAGACTGGACCAGGGCTCCGTGCTGCTGAGGCTGCCTTTCTTTCGATCCATTTCTGCCTCTGCCTGGGGAAAATACATTCCCCCAGAGCCCTTAATTTACAGACTTCTTGTCAATGATGTGACGCAACAGTCAAGGGGCTACTTCCTCACGCCAGCTCCAGTGAAAACCAGCTTGAGGAAAACCCCAGCTGGCCCTCAGCCACGATCACAGCTCTGGCCAGTCACTCTGGAGCACTCCCATTATCCAAGCCTAGAATGTGGCTTATCCCCGGGGGCTGGGAAGTAGGCTACCAAGAAAAGCCGAGTATGGGACTGAGGAGAGGGTGATGTGGAGGCATGCCAGGTAGTCAAAAACATGGCTACCACACACCTAGTAGGTCTTAAATTATGAAGACTGAGGATACAGGCTGAGGGTCCAGAGTGAATTATTTCCTTAAAGAATTGATTCCATGTTAAAAAATGGTAGGGCTTCCCTGTCATTCAGTTATATTCATTCATTCATTCATTCATTCAACAAATATTCTACGAGTGTCTATTAAGAGCCAAACACTGTTCTAGATGTTGAGTATACCTGTCAGAAATGAAACAACATCCCTGTCCTCCTGAATTTTCCATTTTAAAAGAAGGAGGCAGATAATCAATAAATGAATATGCAAATACATACTATGTCAGCTGGTAATAAGTGTTATGGAGACGATTAAAGTAGGGTAAGGAGATAGGAAGTACTAGAGAGGGGATTTGGGTGTTATAGGATCGTCAGGCCAAGCGTCTCTGATGAGATGACATTTAAGCAGAGACCTGAGGAAATGAGAGGGTGAGCTCTGTGAATAGCTAAGAATGGAATGTTTCAAGCTCAGGAAACAGTAAGTGGAAAAGCCCTACGGCGGGCGGCGGGCACGAGCTTGGTGTGGAACAGCAGGGAGGCAGAAGGAGTGGGGAGATGATAGGAGATGAGGTCAGAGCAGAGGAGGATTTACCACAAAGCCAAGAGCACTTGCCTGAACTGCTATTCTTGAGGCGAGTTTCAGGAGTGGTGGTGAGTTCTAGGTGGGGTGGTGGAGCCAGGCCGCAATCTGGAAGCATTTCTACTTAAACATGTCAGATCAGTTGCCTGAAGAGATATCAGAAGAAAGGGACCTGCATTAAATTGTTGTGATTTATTTTCTCATTCTAAATTAACACTCAATTCTGTACCCAATTTTATATTCATAATGTGTATTCTTTTTCTCAGCAAGGACCATACCCTCTTCCCCTTCCCTCTCTTTGCCCATGGTATAAGCTTCAGGTTCAGCAAACTCTGGATCCCATCCTAGACCAGAGAGATTGGGGTGGCAGTGGGTAGGGCTAATCACATAGGACCTGGTGGACCGTGGTCAGAATTTTGTCTTTTACTCTTTGAGTGAGACATGGTATTATTGGAGAGTTTTGAGCAGAGCAGAGACATGACTCAATTATATTTCTAAAGCATCATCTGACTGCTGACATTGAGACAGACTGTCCAAAGCAGCACTGTCCAATTGAAGTACAATGTAAGCCACATTTGTAATTTTTAATTGCCTAGTAGCCATGTAAAAAATAGTAAACAGAGACAGATGAAATTAACCTTAATATTTTTCTTTAATTTAATATGTTCAAAAGATCACATCAACATATAATCAATGTAAAAAATGATTGAAATGTTTTAGATTCTTCTTTTCATACTGTCTGAAATCCTGTTAATATTTTCCACTCATAGCATATTTTGGTTTGGACTAGGCGCATTTCAAGTGCTCCGTAGTACATGTGGCTCTTGGCTTTAACAAAAATGGAAAGCGATGTGGCCTGGCTCGACCCTCTGCAAGCTGGCATTCCCTACCCACCCTCTGGAGCGCTCTGAGGGCATTCCACAAACCATTGGCGTTAAAGCACATCTAAATGATGAGGGAACAACCTAGGCTCCAATTCGAGATTTAATAATGATCATATCTAACTCGTATAGAGCACTTTTGGTTCTAAATGTTTATGGATGTTAAATCATTAATCTCTATAACGATTTATTCATAGCAATACTATTACTATTCTGGATTTATAGATGAAGAAACCAAGACATACAAGAGATGAAATAATTTACCCAAGACCACATTCAGTCTTATTTGAGAGTCTGTGCTCTCACCTATATACCAGTGGTCCTCCTGATGAAATTTTTCATAATTCTTTTTTCTCCTTGTGCTTGTTTTCCATTTTACTTCCCTTTATTAATATTACACTAGTCCCTCCTTATCAATGGGTAATATGTCTCAAGACCCCCAAAAGATGCCTGAAGCCATAAATAGCACCAAACCCCATATATACTATGTTTTTGCCTATACATACAAACATATCTGTAATAAAATTTAATTTATAAATTAGGCACAGTAGGCCATTAATAACTAGTAAAAAAATAGAACAATTATATAATATACACTATAATAAAAGTTACATGAATGGCTTTGGGGCCATTATTAAGTAATATAAGGGTTATTTGAACACAAGCACTGAGATACCTCCACAGCTAACGTGGTAACAGAGATGGCTAAGTGAATAACGGATGCAGGGCCTATGCAGAGTGGAGACACTGGACAAGTGGATGAGCCACATCCTTCGTGAGGTGGAGCGGGACAACATGAGATTTCATCATGCTACTCACGATGGTGCACGGTTTAAAATTTAGGAATTGTTTATTTCTGAATTTTCCATTTAATATTTTCGGGCTGCAGTTGAATGAGGTTGACCACAGGTAACTGAAACCACAGAGAGCAAGACGCGGATAAGGGGGACTACTGTATTCTTATGCTTCAACATCTTTAATTGGGCACCATGTCATATTTTTCTACAACAAAATATGAATATTCTTTGAAAAATTTTATTTCTTGTGACCACAAGAGTCAAGAGCTACAAAATTTCTTATGGTTAAACTATCATTAAAATTATACATAGTTATAATTGATCAAAATAACCTAAATACAAATTACTAATATAAACGGTAAATGTCATTGGAAATATATTTCTTAAAAAAGATAGGTGTTTTTTTTAACAATTAATTCTATATCTGTCGATAAATATTACTTAATGCTCACCAAGTTCAATATCCTTGCTATCTCTATTTTTCATTTTTACAGATGTGAGCACTGAGAATTTTGTTTTATAAATAAGTGAATGTGAATGAAAATGGTTTTCTAATACTAATACTAGACAATTTTTAAACTATGTCCAAGTTGTATGACAAAATTACATAGTAATTGGTGGTTGCTAGGGGCTGGAGAGGGGAAATGGGGAAATGTTGTTCAATAAATAAAGTTACAATTATGCAAGATGAAAAAGTTGTAGAGATCTGTTGTACGATAATGTACATATAGTTAACAGTATGCTAACATACACTCAAAAAATTGTTGAGGGAAAAATTACGTTATGTGGTTTTGTTTTGTTTTGTTTTTTATACCACAATTACCAAAAAAAAAAAAAAAAAAAAAAGTCAATCCTGATCCATCAACAGAATAATGGCTAAACAAGGTATGTAATATCCAGAGTGGAATATTCATTATTCAGCCATAAAAAGGAATGATGTTCTGATGCACAGATAAACTTTGAAACATCATGCCAAGTGAAAGAAGCCAGACACAAAACATTCCCAGAATAGGCAAATCCATAAAGAGGGAATGCGGATTGATTGTCGCCTAGGACTTGGGGATGGGAAACTGAGGTGTGATAGATAAAGAATAAAGGATTTCTTTCTGAGATGATGAAAATGTTCTAAAATTGATTGTGGTGATGGTTGTACAACTTTATGCATATGCTGTAAGCCACTGAATTATATACTTTAATGAGTAAATTGTGCGATATATGAATTATATTTCAATAAAACGTTTTTTTTTTCATTACATTGTGATTGTATTAGTTTTCTATTGCCGCATGACAAAATACCACAAAATTAGCAGCTTAAAACAACACCCACTTATTATCTCACCATTTTGTAGTTGAGAAGTCAGTGGTTGTTGACTGAGTTTTCTGCTTAGGGTCTCACAAGTCCAAAATTAAAGCTTTACAAGGGCCAGGCTCTGGGGAAGAACATGCTTCATTGGTGTTGTTGGCAGAATAAAGTTTTCTACAATTATAGGACTGAAGTAAATGATTTCTAGCTGGCTTGTTGGCTGGGCATCTCTCTTGGCAACTAGAAGCTATTCTCAGGTCCTTGAATGTGACCTCCACCATCTTCGAAGCTAGCAATGGACTGTCACATTTTTCTCATGCTTCAAACCTCTCTAACTCACCCTTCTACTACTGGCCAGAGAAAACTCTCTGCTTTCAAACCACACTCCTGATTGGGTCAGGCCCGCCCAGATAACTTCCATATATCTTAAGGTCAACTGACTTGGGATTTAAATCATATTTGTGAAATCCATTCACAGCAGTACCTAGATTGGTGCCTGATTGAATAATCAGGAAATATGAATCTTTAGAATTCTGCCTAGAATTTTTCATCAAAAATATTCTCTTTTCCCCCAGCAATATAATTGACATATAACTCACAAATGTTCTTAAGCCATTTTTATTATTGATGTATAACCTACATACAGAAAAATGCCTAAATCACAACTAAATGGTTTGATTATTTTTCACACTGTAAACATACCCATATAATCCTCACCTAGATTAAGACTTTTCAAAGTTTTTTAAAATGCATTCTAAGGGTAGGCAGCCTCTAAGACAGCCCTTGCAATCACCACCTCCTGGCATGGTATTTAATGCCCTTGTGGAATCCCTTTCTCTTGAACGTGAGCTGGACTTACTGATTCACTTCTCAATGAAAGAAATACAGGAAGAAGTAATGGGATGCCACTTTTGAGGTTAAGTTATAGAAAGACTTGTGGCTTCTGTCTTGAATGCTCACTTTATCTTGCTTGCCCTGTGAGAAACCAGCTGCCATTGCATGAGACAGCCCTATTGAGAGGCCCATTGTGACAAGGGACCAACGTCTGCCGACAACTATGTGAGAAGCTTGAAAAGGGCACTCCCTCAGCTGAGTCTTTAAATGAATCCACAGCTCGAGCCTGCAGCTTGACTACAACCTCATGAGAGACTAGAGCCAGAAGCACAGAGTCCTGACTTACCAAAACTGTAAAAGAATAAATCCCAATGTTTTGTGGTAATTTGTTATGCAGTAACAGATAACTACTGTTGAAGTCTAGACCCAAATCCTTTATCAGCTATTGGTATTGCAAATATGTCGTACCACTCTGTGATTTACCTTTTCACTCTTTTGAGAGTATCTTCTATGAATAGAATTTCAATGTCCAATTTAACAATCTTCTCCTGTATTGTTAGTGCTTGTATTCTATTTAAGAAATCTTCCTCTATCCCAAGTCAAGGAGTTATTCTATATTATCTCCACATTTACATGTAAAATCCTTCTGAAATTGATTCTGGTGTATTAAGATAGGAGTCGAGGTAATTATTTTTCATTATGGATATCTGATTGACCCTCCATTTATTGAAAAGACAATCCTTTCTCCATTCCATAGGGATTTCATATTAGTCATAAATAAAGTACACTATATGTCTGGGTTGTTTTTTTTTTTCCTGAACTTTATCTACTCCATTGATTTGTTATTATTGTCTTCCTTACAATAATATCAATTGTCTTAATAACTACAGTTTTACAATGAGTCTTGTTATCTGGTAGTGAAGTCTTCTAATTTTCTTCTATGATTTTTTCCTGACTATTCTTGTCTATTTGTATGTCCATATAAATGTTTGAAATAGCTTATCAATTTCCTCATATATACCCATATACAAACCTGAAGGCCTTTTGATTAGGATTGAAATTGAAACTAGATAAATTTTAAAATAAATGGCATCTTTCCAGTACTAAATCTCCCACACTTATTAACATGGTGTATTTGTTCCATGTATTTGAGTCTTCTTTAATATTTCAAGAATATTTTGTAGTTTTTGACAGTGAGATTTTATATATCTTTCTTTAGATTCATTCTTAAATTTTTTATGGTTTTGATGCTCCTGTAAATGGTGTCATTTAAACTTTTTCAATCAGTTTAATGTTGGAATATAGAAACAAATTGATTTTCTTAGTAGTGGTTGAATACCCAGCAACCTTGCTAAATTCACTTGTTAATCCTAACATGTTACCTGCTTATTCTTTTTGATTTCCTATGTATATAATCATATCATCTGCTAAAAATGAGTTTTATTTCTTCCTTTTCAATCCTTATATTTTTCACTCATTTTTCTTGCTTTATTACACTGGCTAAGACTTTCAAAGCAATGTTGTATAGAAGTGGTATTCAGTGGGCATCCTTGTCTGTTTCTCATCTCAGGGAGAAAGCTTTCAATGTTTTATTACTACATATCTGTAATATTTATGGTATTTTTTTGCAGAAAATTATTAGGTTATGGGCATTCCCTCATATTCTTAATATGCAGGAGTGCTTATAATTAATATATTTTATCAAAAAATATATCTATGGAGATCATTTTACCACTTTTTCCCATTAATTTTGTTAATGTGACAAATAATATTGATTTTCAAATGTTAAACAAAACTTCCATTCCTGGAATAAATTCCCTCTGCCAAGATGTCTTACTCTTTATTTTAGTGGATTCAATTAGCTAATTAGTTTCTTTAAGGTTTTTATGACAGAAATTAGTCTGTAATTTTCCTTTCTTTTAACATCCTTAAGTTTTGGCATCGAGGTTATGGCTGACCTCATAAACTGAACTGGGAAGTGTTCCCTCTTTTTCTATTTTCTGGAAGTGTTCATGGAAGAAAGGTATATTTCTTCATTAATTATTTAGAATGAGTCACTAATTTAACCATTCGGACTTGGAGGTGTGTATTTTGTTTTTTTTGAAGGGTTTTAATCACAAATTCACTTTATTTAATAAATAGAAAATTTGATTGGTTCTATATTTTTTCTTGGATCAATTCTAGCAAATTGTTGATTTTAGTAATTTTATCTAGGATTAAAGTTACTTATATATCCTTTAATAACTAATTAATATTTGTAAATATCTGTAGCAATCTCTTCCTTTTCATTCTTAATATAATAATCTATTGTATATTGTAAATAATCCATATTGTAAATAATCTATCTACATAGATTGTAAATAATCTATCATTGGATCAACTGATGAATAGATAAATAAAATGTGGTATATCCATACAACAGAATATTATTTGGCAATAAAAAGGAATGAAGTACTGTTATAAGCTACAATTTGGATACATCTTGAACCAGCCACAAAGGACCACATATTATATTATTCAATGTATATGAAATACCCAGAATAGGCAAATCTATAGAAACAGAAAGTTCCTTAGTGATTAGAAAGTAGATTAGTTAGCTTAGGCTAGGGAACTTGGGAGGAAAGTGGGAGCAACTGCCAAAGGATACAGGGTTCCTTTGGGGGATAATGAAAATGTTCTAAAATTGATAGTGGTTTTTGACTGCACAACTCTGTGAAAATATGAATCCATGGAATTGTATGGTATATGAATTAATTCAATAAAACTGTTCGAAAAATCTATCATTGGACAGATGATATTCCTTGATCTGGATTTGATTAGATCCTCCTTTAATTTTTGTCCAAAGCAACAAATTAGAAACAACTCAACCTGCAAAAGAATCTTATCTAATCATTCATGTTTCAACCCCCATACCAATATTTCAATGATTACTTTCTTTGGTATCTCAGATGTTGTTGTCCTGGAGCATTATGCAATGGAACCAGCAAGACACCTTGTCTATATCGTAGTTCTCAGGAAGATTGATTTTAGGAAATATATCAAAGTATGTCTGTGTACACTTAGAAAAGTCTTCACATATCCCCTGGGGCATAAATACCTGTTTCGGGACCGCTGCAATAGTTCTACTGCCTCTCAGTAAAGGCATGTGGGGGAGGAAATCAATCGTGTTCCAGTATCCGCCAGCCGTATGAAGATGTGCTCCGCATAAGGCCCTTTGTAAGCCAGTTAGGATCAGCATTTGGGGTGCTTACCCAGACACAGGTCTTTCTACAAGGTCAGCTCCAGTCCAGTATGTTTGACAGAGATATGGTCTCATTTGGACAAGCCTATAATCTCAGGAAGCCACAACAATGTGGAGAACACCTAGACAAAATAACCTCAGTTTCATTTTGGTGGCACTGAATTAAATGTTACTTAGTTCTACCTGAGGCTGCAGGAACAGTTTCTGGCAGTTACAGTTTCTGGGATTTATATAGCTGGGAAACTTGATCCCTTGCCTTTCCCCTTTTACTTTTTTTGTGGGCGAATTTAATCTTTGTACCTGCCAAGTCTGCTGGTGTATAATTAGCATGCTGACATCTGAGCAATAGTGTTTCTCTGCTAGTTTTATTTAGGAGTGGAAATATTTTTTTACTCTGGATAAACTTAGGTACCCTCCTCAACTTGTTACCCTGGATATGACCGTTTTTAATCCTTGTAATATGTCCATCAAGGACACTGAAATATTTGTGTCTCCATGTCAGCTGGTGTTACCCTGTCCTTTAAGATATATATGAAATTGGCTCAACTCCTCACCTGCCCCCACCCCCCATTTATGGGTTTATGTAAAGGTCAATGCCCTCCCTACCCTTTTCTGAAAATCCTGGGAGACTTAGACTTTCGTGGTCATCTAACTCCAGCTCCTATGAACTGTGTTAGGTTTGGATTGTCTCACTCCCTCACTCCTGCTGTCTTTCCCCCCACCCCCACCGCCCCCCAGGTCAACCCAGTCATGAAATTCAGAACACATTCTTGTTTGGTGGTGTGCAGGGTTGGGGAGGGATCTCCAAGCACTGAGTCGAGCTGACTTCAAAGAAAGTTTGGGGAAAACAGAGGGATTTATTTCCAAACAATGCAGCCACCATAAAATTATCAGATTCTCCTACCATTTCTCTACCGTGCATGGAGCTCCAGACTCCTGCATGGGGCTTGGCCTTTTCCCCTCATTCTTTATTACTTTTGCTGTAACTTTCCTATACATAGCAAAAGCCAATATTTCAGTTTCTTAGGCAGAGAAACTCCTTTTCCAGCCCTTTCCCTGACTCTAGGTAACTGTCCACCTATCTTAGGACACCAAGCTAAATCTTTAGAATTCGTATTTATAAGGATTTGCCTCATTAAGGTCACAGGTAATCAATCTCGCCCTCTTCAGTTTTAGTTGAGAGATTAAGGGCAGGGATTTTTGTTTGTTTTTAATATTAATCAGGAAAAATCCCTAGGAGAACAAAGTATTGCATCTTAATAGGATAACAGCTTGTCAAGGTACATTGAACCAGTCACCACTATTTATGGAATGCCTGATATGTTCCAGGCCCTAAGCTGGGAGCTAGGGCACAAAGTGAAACAAAATCAGACACAGCTCTGTTCTTCTGAAGCTTACAGTCCTAGTGGGAAAGAGAAACATCAAATACTCACACAAGCAAAATGAAAATATAAAGTGACAAGCACCAGGCTGGGGTACGGGTGCTGTGAGAGAAATATGCAATCCAGAGGGAAGTCTAAAGTCTAGGAGGGCTTCCATAAGGATGTGACGGCAGAGCTGTGATCCTAAGGCCCAGTGAGGGTTAACCTGCGGAGAGGAGAAGGAGCATTCCAGGTCAGAGGGAGGAAAGGGCGCAGTCCGCCAAGACTGCAACAGAACCCTCTGACAAAGAACTGCGGAAGGCCCATGTGGCTGGGGCTGCAAAAATGAGTGGCACTGTGGAAAGACCAGGCTGGAAAGGGTGGGTAAGGCAAGCTCATTACAAACTTTCAACTGGGCGGGGCGGGGATGGGGGCGTGCTATTGGAGACTAGTAATTTATAGTATTCAGAGCAATGTCTTATTGTGTGTTTTAATGTAATTTTTAAACTAAACGGATACAAACACATACCCATAGTTCAAAATCTCAAATAGTACTAGTTCTATTAGGCTTATGAAAAATAGTAGTCCTCTGTCCTTACCCATATTCCCTGCGGCTTCCACTAAGGATCCCTTCCTCCAACTACTCCTCTGGTACTTACTACCCCTCCTTTTAAAACATATACTTAAAGTGCTCTTTATTTTTCAGTTCTAAGTATTGTTTAGTTCTTACTTGGAAGAAAAGGATTTCTTGATCTTACCCCATGTTCCGCTCCACCCCACTGAACTCTGTTTTTACCCTGCCAAGAGCAAACATTCAAAGCATTACCAGCATTTCCTTTTTATTCTTCCCATATAAAAAAATACTGACTCATTCATTACCTGAAAAAACCATCAATCAGTAAGAACAGAACTGGTACATTTCATTATAAGTTTACACCTTTGTGAAGACAAGATCGCTTTCACTGTGTACGTCATGAACACATTTGTAGCAATAAGGACTTTTATACCCTTTCAGGTAAAAACTACCACATTTTTAAGCTGGCCTAAGAATATTCAAGAAAATCACTGAATCACAAGTGCTACTTGAAAGACATAATAAAGTTATTTGTACTAGGAGGCAAAAATAATCCTTATAAGAGAAATGTCTTGGAAGAGACATGTTAGAAAGGTCATTAATTGATGATATCCTGTACCATCTATTGATGGAGTAATGAAACAGGCCTTTGTCATGCTGTTGCAGAGTGTGGCTAGAAAACAAGTGGGTGATTCCTACCCAGATTCTAAAAAGTCAGTCAGATGTTTCAGAGAAGTCAATCCTAAGAGATCCTCAGAGATACAAAGATTTATGCCCAAGAATATTCATGATATTATCATTTACATATAAAGGAAAACAATCTCAATGCCCCAAAAGTAGGAAAATGGTTAAATTATATCTATTGAATGGAATAATATAAAGTCATTAAATTCGTACTTTCAAAGAACAGTTAACGCTATGGGAAAATGCTCATGATGTTAAATGAGAAAAACAGTTGAGGTCAACCTACATGTAAAAATATGGATGTGTGCATGTGTATAATAAACACATACAAACATATTATATGATTAAATATGTAAAAAGTATCTATATACACCCCAATTTTTTTTAGTGCATAGAAAGAAGAGCTTTCCCCTCAGTGTGATCTGCCACCTATATACTTCAAAATCGCCTGGGGGCCTATTAATAAATGCAGATTCTTGGGTCCCATCCCAGACCTACTTCAGAGCCCAAGGATCTGTCTACGCACATCCTTGTCCACCTATGTAATACTCACACCTCGGTTTCAGGACCACTGGGCCAGAAGTTGTAGCTCTCTGGATGGTGGAATTATAAGAAATCATCTTCTTTTCTTGAATCTTTAAAAAAAATTCCTCTACCAAGCATATGCTGCTTTTATGATTAAAAGGATATTAATGAGGCATAAGTATTAGAAAAAAGAGCTCATTTGGGGGTCTTTTTGGGTGAGTTTAAACACTTTCTGAGAACTGAAAACTGCATATTTTTTCATCTAAAATAAGCAGATACTTGTGGATTCCTGATACTTGAAAGTCAGTTTAGGACAAAGAAAATACTAGGTATAGATATGTAATTCATTACCTCAATGTTATGTAGGTAAAAAATACAATTTTGAGAAATATCAAGAATAGCATTTCTCAGTGTTCTAAGATGTTCCTTGGCAAAAGAGGATTCAATGATTGAATGATTTGGGCACAATACAGTCAAATCCCTTCTCAGAGTCCTACAACCAGATTATAGGTTTTGTGAAGTCCAATATAAGCTTCACTCTTAATTCTAGCACCACAGATTCTTAGAGTGTGTCTTACCATCAAGAACGAATTCTAGTCCAGAAGCGAGTCCAAGAAAAAATTCTCACTGTGCACTGATACTCTACCCTTGATTCAATGTATCAATTCATTCTCACATTCCCATGGTCTCCCAAGGCTTGACCCACATATATTAATAGAGCCTGATTCTAAAGGCCCATCTCAAGTCAGCTGCCAAATAAGGCTCAGGTGCAGCAAAACTGAGTGCCAGGCTATAAGATTAGAAACTGTTGAAGGAACTATATGCTTTTACTTAACTGTTTCTACCGCTTAGACAGTAAGCCTGGAATTTTGTCTTATATTCATTTACATACTCCCAACATGAAAAAAGCCTGGCAACTTAGTCGCGGTACTCAAGTGAATGGAGCACCACCAACTGGCAAAATTTTGGTTAAATACAGTAATGAAATGGCTAGGCACAGATCCTCAACTTTAGGTTCTAAAGTTTGCACCCTTTATGATATTGGGGCCCTTCTATCATTCAATAAACATTTCTGAGTGCCTTACTATGGTGGCTCCTCCAAGCGTGTTGTGGCGGTGACTAAGATACAATCTTTATACTTAAGAGCTCCATGCAGTTGAGGTACTATACTAGCCATCCTCTTCTCTTTGTAGGATTAGCATACTTTAAGAATGTCTAATAAATGTTTGTTTGATCAAATTCAGAAACCAAGTTATACTTTAAGTCTGGTACTCTGGTGGGCCAAGAGCCTAGAGTAGGGCAGAACCAGCCCATTCTGGAGACTGATTCAGAATGGTGGAGATATTAAGTAACTGGACCTTTAGGGACTCCAGAATTATCCAGGAGCCAAAATTTTACTAGAGAAGCCCCAGAACCTAAAGGAATTTAACAGCATATACCATGACAACATTTCTAAATATGTGGTACTATAAAACTCTCAGGGTTCTTGAGCTGTTAACAGATAGTATATGGAGAAATGGGGCTGAGATAGGGGTTCAACAGAGCTGACAGGCCTCCGTACTGCAAGACCTCTCAATGCCTTTACACAACAGGCCACCCTCTTTTTATGCACTGTTTTATTTAATCTTCACAGTGATCCTGTGAGATAGATATTATTTTTCCCATTTTAGAGATAAGCAAGCAGAAGCGCAGAGAGTAAATTATCTGCTCCAGACCACACAGGTACCACCATAAGGTAGAGAAAAGGACTCTGAAATTGGCCTATCAGGCATCAAAGACTGGTTTATGACTACTCAAGCTGTACTGTTTTAATATATCAATGGACACTGTAAACTCCCAGAGAAACACAGAGCAAAAAGGGCTTCCCAAACTGATTTGATTAGGGAACCTTTATGAATCACTCAGTACTTGAGACTAGCTTTCATGTAACACATTTTGAGAAATATTGTGGGGCAAATGAGTCAGAAATATCCTAGGGCGGACAGAAGGAAGGTGGAAGGCAGCTCAGAAGGAAAAGCTATTCTAGAAAGGCCATTTGTTAAAACTGTCCTCCAATTATTAACAGAAACATGTAAAATTAACCCTCAGTTGAATAAATATCATTTCTTTACCACTGGATTCATAAGCTCCAGCTAAGGGCTCATTTCTGTCAAATAATTTTGGTATGACATTCTAATTTCCACATATTCACTTAGCTAGTTCTTTAGGATTTGTTGTAGAATTTGACTTACTTAGTAGTTTGACTCATTATGTCACTAATTTTGATAAATTATATTCACATTGGGAGTATAAGTTTTAAGTCGCTATGTATCTCAATTAGCCTGCAATTTGTATTTTGGGGTGAGATAATTTTTTATTGTACAGAACTGACCCAAACTTTGCAGGGTCTAGCATCCCTAGCTCCTACTGACTAAATACCGGTAGGAATCGCCCATCAGTCCCCCACTCATTCTGACAAGAAACATTCCTACAATTTCAAAACTCCATCTAGGGGAGTGGTATCACACCCAGAGAAGAACTACAGGTTTAGAGTAAACCTGAAAGTTCGATAGCATATTAATTGAAGAATAAACACCTAACCCAACAATGCATTCAGCATTCCAACAAAGAATTCAAGATTTAACATGCCAGCTTCAATTCTACATGTCTGATGCCTCATTACATTTCTCTCCATTCTGTTAATAACAGGAACAGATTGAACACAAACTGCCAAAATACCATTTTTAGCCAAGAGGGCCAAGACCTGTGCACTGTGCCAACCACGGCAATAAAGCTGGGCAGAAGCTAAGCCTGGGAGTGCATGGGGCACGCATATGTATCTGAGGAAGCAGCCGCGAAACACAAGGTATACCTGAATAGTCTAGCATTTTGTCAAATTTGGACTTTAAAAAGGATGCTGGGTTTTTTTCTTTTTAAAATGATTTATTATCAAAAAGGTTGCTCCCTCTCACTGCTGAGTCAACTCAGAAATGCAGCTCCATCCTTTTTAGGATTATTAGGACCCAAATAATATTAGACCAAAACAACAACAACATAACAACAATAACAACAATAAACTCAACGGCTGGTTCAGTAACACAGTCATAGACATGTCGGTATACAGTCAGGAACACTGGTTTCATTTCTTGATTGGAATGCCAATCACCATAAAATCTTCTGCTAGAGTCACTTCTTGGAAATCTAACACTGACTCAGCTTGCTTTTTTAGTTCTACAATCCCATCTGTTTCTCCTTCTCTGGCCAAGGCAACTGGTTTGTACCTCTGACTGAAGTGAGTCAGAACCAGCTTCTTTGCTTGGCACAACTTTGCGAACGCCGCTGCCATCTGTGGCGTGCTGTGGCCGTGCTCCTTTGCTTTGTCAACCTGGGCATCATCCAAGGTCGCTTCATGGATCAACAGGTCTGCTCCAAAGCACAGCTTCACTCCTCCATCACCCACGACCCCAGAACAGTCACCCAAAATGCAGATTTTTCTTCCAACAATAGGCTTTTTTAGGACATCTTGGGGAGAAATTGTAACTCCATTTTCCAGAACAACAGAAATTCCATTTTTCAGCTTCCCATAGGCAGGACCTGGCGGAACACCTAATGATGGAGGCAGATAACATCACATCATGGGGATGGAATTTATGACTTGTTAAGAGAGTCTGTTTTAGCAACACAGCAAATAGCAAATGGCAAAGGCATCCAATTCTTTTCATAATTTGTTATAAATATTTTACTATTTGTGGAAAACTGGAATATTTATACATTGTTAAAAGTTCAGTGTTGGCAATGCTCTAGTACTTAAAACATTTCCCAAGCACAAGTGTCAGATGGGTTTTATGCTCTTAGGTCCCTCTAAAACCTTATTCCAGTCAAGATAACAGCCTTGATTCTTTGCTGTGTACAGGAATAGGAGTTTTTGAGAATGTTTTATTCTATAAGCTCATCTTGGGCAAAATTAGAGTCCATTTAAATAATGACAAGGTACCTACAAGCTAACTTAATACTGTTAGGGTTGTTTGGATGACAAAATCACGGAGCATTTAGGGCACACATACATAATCTTCTTTGGAGATAGAGGCAGTTCCACATTTACTAAACTGTGCTTAAATGTCATATCAATCTAGAATAATACCTGATCATCACTCTGGACAAAACCTACAAACGAACAGATTGTGTTTACTAATTCTAACATGTATCATGTTTAAAGTTTCCCAATATAAGAGTATTTCCATAGATTTTTAGATAATAAAAATACCTTTGGCCTGAGTCACTTTTTCTTATAAGTCTGTTTTGTTTTACTTAGTAAAGAAGGGAGAAGTTAGGTAAATAAAGAAACAAACATTAAAAAGGCACCATCATGCTTTTTATAGGCTCTGCCATGGCCATGCCAAGGAAGATGGTGATGCTAGAGGTACAGCAGACCTGAACACTGCTTTGAGAGAGGTGCTGAAGACCCCCTCACGCATGAAGGCCCAGCATGGAGAGGCTATGAAGCCACGGATGGCCCCGAGCCATCTTTGGGTGCCTGCTTCCAGCTGTGATGAACCCAGCTGTGTAAGATGGTTGAGGGGCAGTGTTCTGAACGCCAAATTAACTTAGGCAGGGTAGAGAAGGCAAACCCCGAAAGCAAGCGGTTGCAGCTGTGAAGTTAATATATGGCAAAAATTCTTAGGCCAAAGATGTCATTGAAAACATACTACAAGAGGAAGACATGACAAAATAAAAGCTTGGACCTAAAACAACAGCACTACACTGCCCACCAAAACAGTGAAAGCTGAAGACAAGACTAAGAGTGTGCATCAGGGGAGCTGAAGAGAGAAGGACTCAAACATATACTTGGGTTTTGCTCTGAATAGCATCTTTTGGCTCCAGGAATTTCCCATAATAAGCAAACTTTGGGCAAAAGAAATGAATGGAAAAAATGTCAGCTGTAGGCCTACGAGATAGGAAAGGAAGGTCACTATGACACTTCTAACAGCTTTAGTTAACAACAGCTTGATTGATGAGAAGGAAAGGAAAAAACACTTACCGAGGTCTTTTAGTTTCTGGGCATTGAGTTTACCTGGACGTTTCTTCTCCACAACTGAAAACCCAAAGGAGGGAATTCGGTGAAAGAGGCGAAATGCTTTTACAATAAATTGTTCGTCATCAACCAGAAGGTATGAGTTTTCTTCTGAGTCTAATATGATAGTTCTTCCTTTCCCTTCTTTGGGAGGGCTGTCCACTCTACTCATGTCTGTAAATTCTTTTAGTTCTTCTGTGGGACACTGATCTGCTGTAGGCACCAGCTCATGAACTACATAAGGGAAGACCAGTTCCGTGTGAGAGAGTTCCATGGTTCGCCAGATAAAGTCCCGAAGTCCTGCAGGGCCATAGATTTCAATAGGCTGTTTGGCGACTGTGGAGCCACTCTGCAGGCTAATCGTGCAAGGAGGCCAGGAAGGCCAAAGAAATGGTCTCCATGAAGATGCGTGATGAAGATCTTGGTAATTCTCCCTTTTGATTGAGGGAGAGAAATGAGATTGGGAACTTTTCAGAAATAAAAATCCATACAAAGCCACTTGAAATATGCATAACAACTTACAGAGAAAGTGGTAAAATGAATTTAGAGTTTTAGTTATCACCATAAACTTATTTTTTTATATTTTTCTACATGATTCCAGAAGCAAGAAAGACAGGCTTTATTTCACTAGACAGTTTTAATAAGGCATAATTTTTAAAATAAAACATCTTCAAAGCACAGTGTTAGTTTTCAGAGTATCTTTCTACATAACTTCTTAATCATTAAAACAAGTTGCAATAAGGAAGTGTAGCAAAATAATTCACTTAAGTAACTAAATAGGTCTCACGTGTCAAAAGCATTGGACAGTTACACTGCCCCCTCCCGCTCCCCTGAGAATAGCAAATAGGTATTTCCAGCGGAAGGAGTGCTCCACGGCTCCAACTGACCGGACTAGTGCCTGAACCCACAACTGCCTTTTAAGGACTTTCTACACTGGACGGAGATGAACTAACCAAGTCTGAGCCCGCTTGTCTGAGTGAGATAAAAGAGGAGGATAAAAAGGAAGATGTTGAGGGAGGGAGAGGCAAGGGGAGAAGGATGAAGGAGGTACCAGAGGAAGCTGGGTGAAGAGCTGAGAGGGGAGGAGGTGGGCAACTCCAGAATGCAGATCAGAAGGCGGGTCCCCTATGGCGGTATGTAAAAGTCTGTCTCTTACCTTCAGCCTGAACTAACACACAGCTTTTTCAGCACATTCTGGCTTAGGCTGTAACTTGATTTACCCAATGGTAAATGAAATTTGCTGCTGGTATGTGGCAGGATGCCATATTAGCATTTTTCTAAGATGCACCACAGGCATTTTTCAAGTAACAATCATAATTAACACATTTTTAGTATAACAGAGGCTTCGGGTCCTACCTCATGGTCCATGTATTTCAAACATTTGCTGTCATAAAAGGACAGGAAAAGTTTATTGTAATGTGATCTGTCCTGTAAAATCAGGACAAAAACGTTCTCCCAAGAGTCCTTCTAGTTACTGTACCAAGCCCAGACAGACCCCTGCAGCAGAAAACAATAGATTGGGCAGAGGCTGATGTTGCACCTTGAGACTCCTCAGGTGGCACTCTAGAAGTGTCAATATGCTCCTTTCTGTGTTTTCTTTGTAGTCCTTGTTTTTGCTGTTCTTTTTACTTTTAGAACCCTTTCATTTTCCCTTTCCTGCTTTCTGGGATGCCAAGGCACCCGTAAGTGTGACCTGAGATCTCTACAGACAAAAGAACTACAATAGTTGCTGAGTCCTAATCTCATGTTGACCTCAAAAGTGCCACATCAGACTTTCTACTGCAAATACGCCCCCCAAACCGAACTCCAACACAATCTGTAGACCCAAAGCAAATGAGTCAAGTTTATTAAAAAACTGCTTCCTACAGTTATCACATGTTCAGGGAAGACAAACATTTCATTTTTCAGGAAACTTGATTTCAGAGGGAGAAGGGATGGCAACCACAATTATCAAAGGTAAGTAAAAGCTATCAAATGAAGGAAGAAAAATGCATGCGTCCCCTTTCACTTGAGGACAAGAAAGTTACAGGGGAATATGCCACCCACAGAGGAATGGAATGATGATGCAGTTATATTTACTGCCCTAGAAAATGTCTGCAATATATTGTTTGTATATGTTGGTGAGTTGAAAAAAAGCAGGTTACACCAAGAATAGTGTGATTCCATTTATACAAAATTACACACACACATACATAAATATACCTACATCATGACCATGTATATATGTACAGAAAATTTACCTTACTTATACTTTTCTGCTTTGTTTGAATTTTTACAGTGAGCATATATACTTTTTATAATCATTTTTAAGGGAAAAAAGGCTTAAACTCAGTCTTTAAAATTACAAAGGAAATATAAACATAGCAAACCTATAATTGCTAATCAGATGACTGCATATTAAGACCATGGAAAGTTGAAAGAGTATGTTTAGATAAATAAGAAAGTACTTCCTTATGAAAGTCATAAAATATTATTACCCAAGGAGGTTGTACAATTTTAGAGGGTTTCGATGAAACGAATAATGACAGGTTCATACTGGGTTACTGAGAGAAGCCAAGATGTTTTGAGGGTGCTGTATTCCAGTCTGAGACTGGGGCTTTTGAAGTGCAAGAGTCACAGATAACATTTGTGATTACCATCTCACTCTCCTCTGAGGCCAGGAATGTTTTTTTAAGCCAATAAAAATTTCATTGACTAAAGGTTCTCTTAAAAATATTTTTTGTCAGGCTTAGTTTTACAAACTGTTTACTTTAAAAAATACTACGTAAAGAGGCTATAAAATACAAAATATTAGAGAAAGGTATTGTGGCAGATGAGACTTAAGGTGGTACCCATGGCCCCTGACTCCCGCTGTTCATGTCCTCCTACAATTCCCTGCCTTTGAGTATAGGTAGGATTTGTGACTTGCTTCTAACCATAAAATACGGCACAGGGTGCAATGCCATTACACTATTTAAGACTCTGTCTTGCCGTCTCTTCTGACTCCATCAGACTTCCTCTTGAGTATCTTTCTCCCTTTCTGGTACCACACCAAGCTACCATGAAGCAGAAACCCCCAAGACTAGACTCTGCAGGAGGCCTGTAAGAGCTGTGGGCAGCCTCAGTCCTACAACTCTAAGGATTCTGCCAACAACCTGAGTGAGCTCTGAAGTAGATTCTTCCCCAGTTGAGCCTCTGATGAAACCTCAGCCACAGGCAGTAACAGGACTGCAGCTTAGTGCAGCCCTGAAGTAGAGAACCCAAATAAACCAAGCCCAAACTCTCTGCCCCAAAGACATCATAAGATAATAAATGCAAATAGGACATGAAATTTATAATCTATTAAGCAGCATGAGATAACACATACACTATCAAATAAAAAGTAAAGACTTATACCCCCACACCCAAACTTCTAGCACCCACACTTAACAGTCTGTTGTTTCTATTTTAATCATCCTGCCACCTCAATCCCTATTCTCGAAACTGTTACATATTACAGCCTCCACTCTGGTCTATGCTTCCCCTGAGAGTTCTCACAAAAGGAACCCCTATGTGATCCAAGGGACATAAAGCATAGTACTTGCCCTCACTCCAGGGTTTCAGCACAAGATAGTACATAATTATGACTGAACTGTGTACACCTTAAGGCCACGTGTCCCAAATGATACAGTTCCTTCCTGTCGAGATCTGGGACATCACCATCTGTAACTTGTAATAATTTTCCACTTCTTCACACCCTAGACATTCAAACGGTCACTACCTCCTGCTGGCTCTACAAGAACCTCTTAGACCTAGTCTTCTTCATTGCTGTGCATACTTCCCGCTTCAACATCCTCTCTCTCTTCATGATGAACACAACTTCCTTGGAATTGGTCTCCCTGATTCTATTCTCTCTCCCTCAATACATCTGCCATAGGAAAACTGTCCTAAAACACAAACCGGACCATGTCATTCCCATGCTTAAAACTTTTAATGGTTCTTATTGCCAACAGAATAATAAGGTCCAAATATCTTAATATACTGCAGAAGACTTCATACTCTGCCCTCACTTACTTGCAATATTCTTATCTCTCATCTATCCTAGCCAAATTCTCAATGTTCAGGGTGGCTTAGCATTCCTCGAACACGTCATTTCTCTCCCGGGAGCTCCCTTACTTGTTGCTCACGTTCTTGTGTGTTCCTGGAATGTCCAGCCCTACTTCTCGCACCAGAGAGACTTCGATTCAGCTCTTAGATCCCCGTTCAAGTGTTACTACCTCTAGGAAGCTTTGTCTGAACACACAGATACAGTCAGTTCCCCTCCCTAGTGCTCCAGAAGTACGTAGAAAACACCTCCATTATTCTACTTATCACATTGCAATGAGATTGTTTACATGTCAGTTTCCACCAACAGACCAATGGATCCTTGGATGCTATAACTCTTTCTTTTAGTCATCAAATGCCATGCACTGAGTTGAGTCATACAAATAGCAACTTCAATAACCACCATTTATCAAGGCCCAGTAAGAGAGAGGCACTGTAAGTGCTGAACCTCTTATTCATGAATTAACTGAATAGATATTTATTTACTAGGCATATTTACTAGGGCAGACATTTACTATCAGGTACATTAGTGATCACTGAGCTTAGTACAAGGAGGTAGTACACATAGAAATGACTATTGAAATAATACATAATATTAGATATTGATGATCCTAAGAAGTCAATAAAAATAGGATGGAGCAATAGAATGCCTGGGGGGAAGGAGGAACTACTTAACCCTGGAGGTTCACAGAGCTTTTGAGGAGATGGTATCCGAATTAACTGATGAGAAGGAAACAACCACACAGAGAAGGGATTATTTTATATAATTCTCATATCCCTTCTAAGTAGAGTTTTTATCCCCATTTCGAGATGAGGAAAGTAAAGCTTAAGTTTGCTGATCTGCTCAGGTCACAAGCCAAGACACAGCTGGGACTGAACCCAGGGTTGCCTGACTCCATGCTGAAGCTTATCACTACTCTCCTAGGTCTCCCTCCTGCCAGGCCTTTGCTCACTCCATCCCTCTGGCTGGAACGTCCTTCTCCTCAGCGCAGGGGATCCCACGTCTCCCTTCAACAACTCACTGAGATACCTTCCTTGATAACCCCAAGTGGAAAAGGACATGCCCTCCTCTGAACACCTGCTGCCCTTTGCAATCGCTCATGATACTTACAACTTTCTCCTGGAGGAAATAAGTGTGTACACTGTTCCTCTGCCTGGGCAGTGTCCATCTAATATGTTGATGTATCTCACTCCATCCTCTACTCCCTGGACCTCTATAAAGCTTTGCTCTCAGTATTTATGCAATAAATAAAAAGTAAATAAATGAATGAAATTCAGTGGGCATAGCCAGACCTCTGAAGGCCTTCCAAGTCTTGCCAGGATTCTAGCACTGAAGTGGGATGCAACTGTCGGGGTTGTTTCTGAGCAAAGGCCCAAGGACAGCTAAGAAAATAAAGCAGAATGAGAGCCAGTCTTAATGAGATAGCTGAATGCACACTAACCTGCTTTAAGTTGGCTTTTCATGAGCTGGGTCTGGGTTCCCTCCCCACAGTCAAAGAGCCAGCACTCGCCCTCACACCGAAGGACCAGAGCAGAGGCACCCCGTGTTGGGGATGGGTATGCTGCGCCTGTCCCCAAAAACGTCACATCCATAGACATCTTCTACCCTGCAATGGAAAAGATCACCTAGGGATTATTTCACATTACTGCTCAAAATCATCAAAAAAGATTCCTGAGAGTTTTACTATTATTTAGGGTAGCGAAACTATTCTGTATGATATAGACACATGCATTATACATTGGTCAAAATCCACAGAATGTACAAGACAAAGAGTGAAGGAACCCCAATGTAAACTTTAGTTACTGATAATGTATCAATATTGGGTCATTGACTGTAACAAAGATACCACACTAATGCAAGATGGTAACCATAGAGGGGATCTGGGTGTGCGTATGAGGGAATATATAGGAACCTTGTACTTTCCAAGCATTAATTTTTTTTAATGTCCTTCTAATAACCACTAAACAATAACCACTCTATTTGAGATACTGAGATGAGATTTAATTACGCCTACTATGTGGTATCTGTGGTGCCCACGGTGATCAGTCCTTTTTCTGAACAATCATAAATACAGCAATGCTCTACAACACTACAGTAATACTGATACCTCACAGTAATGCCCAGTGAAGGGTTCACAACTGGTTAAGACTTGGGTTTCTGCTATTATGTGATTGGCAATAAACTGATCAGTGTGTACATTTTTGCTAACTCCTGGCATCTCTTTTTTTCCTTTCACTATTTCTGGGCACACCTGCTATCTCTGATATATTTCCATGATGGGAGATGTGCATCAAACAGAATAAGAATAAACTCAAACCTACACATAACCAATTACAAATTAGCCACTTTGAGAGCAGAAAACAAACAAGTAAATATTTTAAGAAAAAATACTAAAGTAAGAAAATTTGACAGAGAGCTGGATAACTATACAAAACTATCAATAACTTTCCTCAGTCCTAGTAGTAACCAGATAAATAGAAGCGGGAAAATTCTCATTCACAAGAAAAAAATACTTTATAAAATCACTAGAAATAAAGTTATTAGGAAAGGAACAGGCACTAAAAGACTCAAACACATACACATTAGGTTTCTTAACAGGAAGACTTAGTATGTTCATCTTTTCATAATTAATGCAAATACATGTAATGCAAATTCTATCAGATTTCCAGTGAGAATCATCTCAGAATACCAAAAGATCACATGGAAGAAAAAATGTCTGAGAATGGGCAAGAAAATTACATCAAGCAGTGAGCAGTGACATATCTTTCTAGATACTATACTTACTTAACAGGTGTAACTACAAAACAATACTATTGGCACAAAAATAGAGGTGGAACAGTAGGGCAGGGGCAGAAATAAAACCTAGGTATGTATGGGAGTCAATATTTAATGAAAGTGTAAAAAGAATGACTTATTTAATAAATAACAATGACATAATTGGCTATTGTTGCAGAAAAAAGGAAAAGATTCTCACTTTGCATTGTATATAAAAACATATTCCATGTGATTTAGAAATTTAAATGTAAAAGGTCCAATAAAATATGTTTTAAACTACTAGGAGAATATGTACATAATGCAAGAGATGGGAAAGCCCTACTGGCAAGACAGAAACCCAGAATTTTTTTTAAAAATAGACATTTTCACCACATAAAAAATTTCATATATCAAGAACTCATAACAGAGGGCCTAAACTAACCAAGGTGAGAGGTAAAGCACAGAGCCGTTTGGGATCGCAACTCTGTGGAGAGCGCTTTGGATTTCAGCTAAGTTCGTTATGTCTTCCCCTGAAATTGCTTCCCTTTCATGGGGGCAAATGAAAGTACAAGGCTCTACTAATACCTACAAGGACTGCAAAGTGTGGCCAGGGGGAAGTTGCACTTGGAATTGGAGAGAAACAGGAACTGAGCATTCTCCTGGAGTGCAGCCTGCAGATGTGGAGGAAGTTGTCAAAAAGTGTGTGCAGACCCAAGGGATGTGTGAGGCCTTGAAGGTGCCTCCATCAACTCTGGAATGCCTTGAGAAACAAGGCATTGATGCGCGGGTCCTCCAGACAGAGCAGGCAGTGAAGGAGTATGATGCCTTGGTTGCTCAAGGGTGGAGGGGTCTCCATTCACCTGCTGAATGGAACCTTAAGAAAATAATTCACTCAGCAACCAGTAAAAAAAAAGACTCAAAAAGTAAAGGACCAAAAAAACACCTGGAGAAAACTGTTTGCACTGTATGAGAAAGAGTGCCCCCCCCCCAAATTGTGCAAATGCATTAAAAATAACTGATACCAGAAAAATTGGATATATACAGGAAATTCACAGAAGAAATCCAAATAGCCAATAAACATGAGAAGTGCTCAGTCTCCAGGTAGACACCAGTTTTCACATGTCAGCTGGCAAATAATAATGCTAGCCAGTGCTCACCAGGACAAGAGAAAATGAATACTCATGTTACAAGTGGTAGAGGTGTGAACGGCTATTATGTTTTGGGAGAGTCATCTGGCCATATATATATTACCAATGATAATGATGTTGTTAATAACAACACACTTTAACCTAGCAATCTCATTTTTGGAAATCTACCCCACGAACATAAAGGATCTATGCACAATGGTTTTTGCAGTACTTTTAAGGTGGCTAAAATTTGAAAGCAATATGAAAAAAATCAATGGGGAAACAACTGAATACATTATATAAGACAGAGAAAGTCTGGTGTAGAAGGATATTCGTTGTTAATGTTGGTTATCTCAGGGGGGATTGAAATGGTGGTGGGGGATTACTTTTTCTTTTAAATCTTTGAATTGTTTTTGGTTACAATGAACAGCATTTATTTAATTTTAATTTATATTTATTTAATATTAATGACCTTTTAAAATGTGTCAATAGGCTGAACATGCTTTTCTAACTACTCCGGGATACAGTCAGCTCCCACCCCCGCACGCACCGCACACACACAGATGGTACATCTGTCCACCTCACACTCAAGCTCGTATGTTACCGCTAGTGCCCCTTCCATGTGTACTCCACATTTTCACTTCCAAGATCAAACCTTCCTTTGATAATTAAGTAGTTTAATTTGCAAAGGCTTCCCACTGGATTGCAGTTTGCAAGAGAGATGAGAATAAATAAAGTTAAAAATATTAAATGCTAATAAATGCCGAAGGAATAATAGAATATAATCACTTTGCAATCTCTAACATAATGATCTAGGCCAGTGGTATGCAACCCTGGAGCATATTAGAATCAGCTCTTAAAACATACCAATGATTGAGCTCCACCCCAGAACCATTAAAACAGCAAATTCTGCAAGCAAGATGTGCTTGAGTCTTTAAAAAAAAAATCTTCCCCTGTGATTCTGATGTGCAGTTTTAAGAACCTCTCAGTGAAAGGCTAACAAAGAACAGAAAACTATAATGAATGGACCAGGCAGACCCAAACTCACAACTCAACTAGTCAATCTTTTAAAAAACTATTTATTATGAAAAATTTCAAACACAAACAAAAGTAGAGAGATTAGTATACTGCCACATACCCATCAACAATTATCCATTTATGGCCAATCTTACCTATATCCCCTACCCATCTATATCCCCCACCCATCATCCAAGAATCCTTGTTAAGTATTCATCCAAGAATACCTGGTAAGTGGTACTGCGTATCTCCACTGGGAAGCACGCACTGTCTGGCTGTCTTTTTTCTAATGTTAACAGCCATTAACGATCATTGCCAGGATGTTATTTCATTAAAAGCTGCCAAAAGGTGATATCCTCTCCTTCCTTCTGCAGTCATTAGCTGGCACCCTTCTGTAATTCCCCGGTCAATTATTTAGTTCCCCTGTGGTGCAATTTGTACAGAAAAGGTTCACACATCAGATTTTATCTAACTTCTGACGTGATGCAGTATAAAGAAAGGACACAGTAACCCTAAGAGTTTTTCTTGCCAAAAAGTGGAATCTGAATCTGAACAACGCTGTCATCTAAATACTAGATTAAAAGACGCCACAGGGGTTGAAAAACAACATCCAGTGTGTAGGAAACTTTACAGGATAAATGACTTGATTTCTTCAACAAGTAAAATACAGTGACAAAAAATAAAGAGGGAGGGGATAGAGATTAAAAGAAATATGAGAGGTCAATTAAATGTAACACGTGTAGCTTGTTTGGATCCTGATTTGGACAAACTGATAATGGGAGGGAAAAAAGACAATTGGAGAAATGTGAATACTAACTGGACAGATGATAATATGAAATGCTTATTAGATTGATAATGGCTTTATATTTTGAAAAGGAGTTATTGTGTTTTATAAACATCTAAACAAGTATTTAACAGATGAATGGTACATTCAGATTTGCTTTAAAATAATTCAGTGGGATGAGGTGATAGATAAAACAAGGCTGATCAAGAGCTAGGAATTCAGTATACTATCCTATATTCGTATATTTTTGGAAGATCCATAATAAAAGTTTAAAAACAAACCAAACAATCAAAACCCCTCCACTAAGTCGAGAAGTCATCAGAAATTATTTCTTTAATCAGTGGTGCATGTTTTGTGATATGTACCAGGAATTAAAAGTAACCAAAGCACATCTGGTCCCTGTCTTCTTGAACAACAACAAAAAACCCCAGCCGCTTGTTTTCACATGACTATGATCCACCTTGGACGAAGTGCGTGTTCTGGCTGAACACAGCGCCCGATCACTGCACTGCTACTCTGGGCCAGTGGTTCGCAGTCCTAGCTGCGTATCACAATCACCTGGTGATTCTGGGGCCTTAGCATTAGGGAGGCTTCCCAAATGACTCTAAAGGCTGCGGGTTGAGAGCCAGGTTCCAGGCAGGCAATGCCCACCCTGCGATGCCCGCAGCACAGGTAGCGCAGATCCTGCCAACCTCCATTTTAGAGATTAAAGAGCCGTGGCCTGGAGAGAGAGGGTGAGTAGCTAAGACCGGAGGCCCGGTTTCCAGCCACTAGCGAGTCCAGACTCCCTTCCAAGTCGGTGTCAGTCTCCCAAAAGGGGCGGTGGGCAACGGGAGAAGTGCGGGGCAGCGAAGGCTCCCCGCGCGGGGTGGACCAGGCGCGTCTCGGCCCCGGGCGTTTCCCGGGCCTCGGTGCTCTGCGCCCGGCCGGGGCCGGGGCCGGGACTCGGCAGAGAGCGCGCGCGCGCGCCCGGGCGGCCCAGCTCACACGGCGGCCGCGTGGGAGGCCGCGGCGGCGCAGCCCCTGGCCCGACCCCCTCCGGAGCGCCCTTCCCCACTCACCCACTCCCCGAGGCCCGCGGCGAGAGCCGAGGGAGCCACAAGCCAAAAACAAGGAGGCCCAGCTGTCCGCCGGGCGGCGATCGGCGCGGGCGGAAGTGCACCGCCGGCCGCGGCCGCGTGCGGCCGCTCTAGGACACGCCGGAGGTCCGCGCTCAGTGGCTCCCGCCGGGCCTTCTGCGTGGGGAGCCTAGACGTGGGCTGGAGACACCTTCCCTGCCCCGCAGTGGGCTCCTGTCCTCCTTCCCTGCCCGCACCAGTTCTCTGGGTAGGATGGTGGCGGGAACCCGTGAGAAACTGAGGGCCCAAAATGAAAACGTTTACTGTTCTGTTGTTCTTCGCGTAAGGTTTTCAAAGAGTGTTGTCCCTGATGCTTTGCTCACGCCTACGTGTGTGCTCATTCCTAGTCTTTCGTTGGAACGAATCTTCCTTTCAGCTGCTAAACCTAAAAGTTTAAGCTTTAGGTGTCTTAAGAGGAAAAAGCAATGTGCCTTTGAACCTATTCCAAGAATACCAGAATACTTGCTTAAAATCTGAAGCTGCCGGTGCTATACTTGACACGAGCATTGCAGACGGGTTCTCTTAGTAGTGCACGGCATAGCCTGCTGGACGCGAGCCTGCTGTGTGCAGAAAACTCACGGGGTAATACACAAGGGGAAAAAACTCATTCGGTATTCATAATTTGAAAATTATTTCAAGCTCCTATGCAGTACCAGATGCACTGATTTTTTGCTCGATGTTTTCGAGGTGGTCAGCTACACAGCAGCCAAACATAAGAAATAGAAGTGCTATGTCTGTGGAGTTTTTTGAAACTCAGGGAGAGAGGAATCAAGAACACTTCCCCCCATTCCTCGTTTTGCTCAAGAAACCATCAAGTAATCTACTTTTGAGGCTCCCAAAGCCTTTATTTATTCAAGTATTAACTGAGTTCCGACTTTGTGGGTAGTGTTATTTTTGATGCTGAGAGAATTTTTAAAATATGTTGTGGCCCCTGGTTTTAGTAGCATACACTGAGGTTGGAAAAAGATGTATCAGGAAACAATCAACTAAGAATATGAGGGAACAAATGAGAAGGCAAGAATGATAAGAATATGGGAAAAAGGGGATCACTAACCATGAGATTAGGATTGAGCTGGGTCTTTCAGGATGGCTGACTTAGATCAATATTGTGGTAATGGGAAAATAAGGTGGATTTGGTCACATTGGGTCTGATTTAGAAGCGTATTAAATACCGGATTTGACAAAGAACTTGATCTTTATTTATCTGGATACTTGCTTAACTAAGAAGGGCTCAAAAAGGCACAGATCATTCTACAGCTAGGTCTTGATCACAACTCAGCTGGGGGTTCCCTCCCCACAACAGTATACCTTCCAAAGATTCATGGCTTGTTTCTGTCTACCTAGCAAAGCTTTCTACAACTCCCTGGAGATATTGTATCTTTAAAGAATAGTGGATAGGACTTTTTGTTCATTTTAAAATTTTTCCATTATGGGAAATTTTACATATACACAAAAGTTGAGAAAATGTTTAGTGAACTTAATGTGTAATCATTACTCACCTTCAACAGTTAACATCTGGTCCATCTTATTTCACCTATAACTCATGGCCCTCCAAAAGCGACAACAAAACCCTGAATAAATTTAAAGCAAATTCTAGACTATCATTTTATCCATAAACGATTCTATAAGTATTTAAGGATCCTTTCTTTTTAAAATTTCATCACTACATAATGATGGTGGGCAGTTCAGTGTATAAATATAAAAGGACTTTAAAAATTACAACCATCATAAGATATTTAAATATATCACATCCAGCCACAGTTCAAATTTTCCTATCATTTTATAACTTTTTAAAGCCTGTTTCCCAGAAAATATAGGCACAATTTTAAAAAATCACTCTTTAAAAAACTTACATTACCTCACCTGAAAGTTAACAGTAATTCCTTAAGATAGCTTTGTTATAACATCCTTATTTATTAATGTCATAACTGTTCAATGTTCAAATTTCCCTAATTATTTTATACCCCAAATATCTCATATGTAATTGGTTTGTTTGAATCAGGATCCAAAGTTTTACTCATTGCATTGGGAGACGTCTCAAGTGTCTTTTACAATTTAGTGGTTTATTCTTCATTTTTTTTCTTGTCATTTATGGAAGAAGTTGGGTCATTTGTCCTGTAGAATTTTGCAGATTGTGGACGTGGCTGGTTACATCTCCATGGTATCATGTAACATGTTCTTCTATCTTCTGTATTTCCTATCATATGGGAGTTTGATCTGATTCAAGTTCTATTTTTTGGCAAGTTGGCTTTATAGATGATGCTGAGTACTGTTTAATTTAGTATTCTAACCTTTTCTGATTTAGTGTTTTAATATTAGAGTCTTGCAGTGTGTACGTGGTGGGGGGAAAGTGAGAAATAATTCTTTGATTGCCATGTTAAACTAAGGAGGGAAATAGAGTATAAAGCTGAACAAAATGAAATGAAAAGAGGAGCAAGACTAGTACTCTACATATGAATTTCATTCTAATGATATATTCCCAAGGGATCAAGTATTCTGGTGGGGAGGGGGGGCGGGGGAGTGTTTTAAGGTCTGATAATACCAAGTTTTAAAAGTGCCCTATATATAGCCACCTTTAAAAAAGGTCATAACACATTTTTTATGCATAGGAAAATTTTACTAAGAAAATACACACATCTCATTACAATATATCACAAAAGAGAAAAACAGTTCACATCATTATGAAGTTTTCAGATTGATTCCTGGAACCATCTGTAATAAGTTGATTTGGTATTAATATACTCTACAAAAGACATTCCCCTTAAACTAGTATTCTCATAAACAATTACTGCAAGACTATCTTAAATGCAAAGGTGAGGAAGGCTAAGCAGTGACTTTTGCAATGTGTGGGTTCCTTGAAGTCAATAATTAATGCTTGGGATGTTATCAAAGAGAACACAATATCATTGCAAAAATATAGTTTTAATTTCAATTCATTTTAAAGGCCATTAGGCAAAGTATAATGAAACATTAGGCAGAAATTTCGTCAAATATTTAGCTAATATAGGTCTCCTCAGAAATTCCTTATTCCACACATATATTTTATAACATTCTCACTGTTCTCACCTTTTAATGGAAGTTGTACATATGTATGCAATAGGTATCATTTAAAATATCTTACAATTCAAACACACATTGACATTGGCAGATTCACAAAGTATATATGCACTATTGAAATCAATTTGTCCAGAAGTGATAGCAATTGGTGGTTCTGTAAAGATTACCAAATCAAAAGATGTTAGTGAACTAGCTACTAAGAACTTTTGGTATAATTTATCCTATTCAAAAACAAAATTTTATGTTTACATCAAATATAATGCTGGAGACTAATATGTAAAATAGGTTTAATACTGTATTTGAATCATGAATGGGAACAAAGTAAAAATCAAATAAACTGATAAAACACATTAAAAAGGACCTAAGACTAATAATAAGTGAAGATTTTCATCTGAAATAATAATTCTTGAAGATAAGGTATTTAAGATCCTAATAAATTTGATTATCACAGAGGCCCTTCTTCCCTGAGAGGGCTGAGGCTACCGAGTCCCTGCTGTCACTCACCAGCTGAGAACTTGGACAAGGCATTTAACCTCCCTGTGCTTAGAGTCCCTTCTCTGTAAAACAGATTGGGTGTCAGAAGACGATTGTGAGGGTTAAATATGCTGATGCATGTACGATGCTTAGAACAATGCCTAGCATATAGCAGGTGCTATCCACAAAATTTAGTTTATCATTATTTGCTAACTGTGCATACCCAACATGTTAGTGATAATTCAATGACTACATAGGAATTGACAATTTGCCAGAATATACACTTCAAATTAGGAAAGTAAGGGAAAATACTTTTTCTAGAATATAAACGAATATCCTGAAAACTGGGGAATATATACCCACAAATTTCCCCTTAGTTTTAAAACTTTAAAAATAAATGTGCTGAATGTAGGAATAACTTCCCAAACAGCCAAGTGGTAAGTTTTTTTTTGGAAAGAAGATTAAATAGACATATGAGTTTATTGGCAAAAACCTAGTATGGAAAGATACAAAGCATTTCAGTTATTTCATTTAATTTGCATATTTTATTCAACTCACCTATGAACACATTTCTGTATCATACCCTTACTTTTCTCTTTGAAAGGCCATTTTCCTTATCCAAAAAGGAAAATAATTATAGTTTTAAAATCTAATCACTAGTTTATCTGAGTAACTCCTAGAAAGGATTAAGGGATTAAAGATTAGGCAGTAAGAGTCATATCCTAATTAGGCACAGTTGAATTTATTAAAATTTGAAACAAAGAGCTTTTTCTCTGCTTACATGAAAACATCCTGATTTCAGGTGAGCGTTGTTTTCTATAGCTGAATTATCTTGAATATTTTACACATTAAGAAAGTTACTTGATTTAGCTTGTCTAGAGGATTTCTTTCATTTAGATGTCCATCGAAGTGTAACTCACCAATTGGTAGAACCAAAGTACTTTGATAGTGAATCAATGCCATTTTCTGTAATAAGCAATATGCTGGCACCTGAACACATGTGGTTTTTTCTTGGGTGGAAATATGATATTGGTTCTATTCATTCTTTAGGACAGTCGCTTTAAATGGGATCCCAGGAGAGAGCTTTTAGATTAATATTCTCAAGTATTATGTATGCTCAACAGAGCCGATTCCATTTGGGAGAACTCAACAGAACACAGGAGCTGTTCAACAGTCTGAAGAAGTTATCTTTGAGAGATTCTGAATGGTTTTGGAAAACAAGCTACTAGAGAGAGCATTTCGATGAAGGAAGTATTTTTCCTAAGGCAAAGCTTTTCCCACTCCCCTACCATCTCTTTTGGGCTTTCTTAGTCATCTGAATTATCTGAAAGCAGTAAATAATGCTCTGCACCCTTAATAATTATTATGTTTTGGTCTTAATTCATAGTAACTCCTTCGCAAAAGAGAATGTAGAATCTTATTTCTCCAGAGGCTGATAATATAGAGAAAGAAAAGACAAAGGCTAGGGTAAGTCATGTCATAAAACAACCAAGAATAGAGAAGAAACAAATATCCATTTAATAGCTAAGCTTTTATAAATGAAACTGATTGCTAGGTTTTACTTAATAAGTACATTAAAAATCCACAGTGTAGAACTGAAAAGTATTCTAGTTATGCAGTTCCAGAAAAAATATGTTTAAGAGTTCTGTATTAATTTCTGTTCTTAGAAACATCCTTTAAAAACTATACATAACAAAAATAAATAAAACCAATCTGTGTCAGAACACAATTCCAGTTATCTTTTTTCATATAGAGTACATGTTCTGTGAGCACCAAACTTCAGTTGCACACCACACTCAGTACTCTGGAGCAATGCCACTCCCTGCGTCCTCTGTGCCCGCAGCGCGGCCATCACCTGGGAGCGCATCAGAAATGCAGACTCTCGGGACCCACCCCGGCCAACTGTATCAGCAGGAGGCATCAGTTAATTCTCCAAGTGATTGATACCCGCTTTAAGGCCGTGAGTGACTGGGAGGGCAGGGGAGTGTGTGCGTCAGAATCACCTGGGGATCTACTGAAAATACACCTGCCAGGGCTCTGCACCTGGTGCTTCAGGGAAACGGGGCAGAGGCCTCTGCATTTTAAAGAAACTTCACGGTGATTCTGAAGCAACTTTCGGGTTAAGAATCCATCCTTGAAAATGATTTTAACCAAATTCTTTAACACTTTTCCCATTATAGTCAATCAACTTTACAAGTATAGGTTTGCAATTATACTTGTAATGTTAAACTAAAATAAAGATTCCGGAGAATATTTTTGGGGGTGATTTTGTTTTGACAGAGGTAACATGAAAAAACATAAAACTTTCATATTTAATTAAAAGAAACAAATTGTGATCCAGTGGCATATTTTATGAAACAAATTTAAGACTTCTGACTTTACTCATCTGTTAAATGAATTAAACAATTGCATTTCCCATACTCCAAATGGCAATGACATTTGGAGTGTTCTTAAAACATTGAGTTGGACTTAAAATTATTATGAATAATCTCTACCTTTAGGTAGAAGAAAAGATGAACACAAAAATGAAGCCCTTTTTATTCCCTAAAGAATATCACATCCAACATACCAAGGATGGTGGAAATGTCAAATAACATGCATGCTGATATGTAGTTATGAATAACTTTTTGTAATTAATATTCTACAATAAGAACTTTAAAAAGTTTTGTTTCCTCAAAGCAACCATGTTAGGCACATATATAGCAATACTACTACTTCTCAAAATGATTTTGGATGTTCCTTTAGAACTCTCTAGTATATAAGCCACCTTAAAAAGAAACTGGTCTCACTGGCCAATTATTACCCATTTTACTGGGATTAAAAATGGTATGAATATGGACCATTAAAAATGGTCTGAACACCTACTTTTTCATCTCTGCTTGGTTCTAAATTAATTTTGAGGTTTCAAAAAAATTAAATCCATCTTTAATGGGGGAAGGGTTGTCACTAATGATATTCAAAGGAATATCTCATAAGAACATTCCAAAATATCTCAAATAATAAAGAGCATCACTACTGCAACAGGAGTGTAGGTGTAACCCCTAAGTTACATATAACTCATTTAGGTGTGAAACATGACTAATTTGTTAAAATTCACACATCAGTCTTATTTTATGCATTAGGTATCCTAGTCCCCCTCTTTAGAATCATCTAGAAATAAAGAAAATGAAAATACGTGTTTTTCAAACTAAGCAAACCTAAATTTGTAGTTGGGCAATAAAAATAGCATAATCGAAGCAATTAAATTTAAGATATTACCTTTATTAAATAAAAATGTTACACTATGATTTTATACACTGTTGAAAACAATGGCTATTTTGTTTTTTTGTTGTTGTTTTTTTGTCTAAAGGCAGCAGTAGTTCTCATTTCTCTCTTACAGTGTAATAGTTGTCTCAATTTAGTTCCCGGAAATAAATAATAGGGTAGATTTTTTTCATATTTCTTTTGATCTATCTACTGGAGCATGAAGAAGAAATAAAAGAACATTGTTTTAGATACTGACAATTTGAGAATTTGGTTAATCGGCTTTTTCTCGAAATTCTGTGTTCATCACCGCAGAAGTTTGTTTCTATTTTAGTAGCCTAAAAGAGCTGGGTGAGAGAAGATTATTACCTATCATAGTAAACTGCAGATACCTTGGCAAGCATGAACAAGAACACAAGTGAAAACATTTACAGATACATTGTTAACATCTCCGCCGTGGTATGAGCCGCAGATCAGAAATGAAAGCGTCATGGTTATCTGATGGCGGAGTGCCGTTGGACATTAAAACACTGTCAGTTCATCTACTTTCTACAGAAGTGTGATTCATGGGGAAAAATAAGTCAAGCAAAACACAGAAAAAACCATAAATCTGACTTTTTGTCTGGGAAAAAAAAAACCACACAGGTTCCCTGAAGCATGGAAAGTACTGATCAGTGGGCACATCTAGTCCGATATGGAGGGAGGGCTTGCTGCAGATTCCGGCCATTCATACATATCTGGCAGCAAGGAGTCATATTCACTTCGCCATATTCTTTCCCTAATATACTTGGCCTTGTCCTCAGGTTCTGGGTACCGGAAGGCCATTTTATTAGCATACAGGTATTCTGTAACCTGAAAAATAAAATAAGATTACTACTGTGTAGGCTCTGAGTATAAACCTATCTGAGAGAGAAAAAGTACTATGTAAACACAGAGAAATGAATTTAAAAGAATGGCATTTTTCTTTTTTCAAAATAAAAACAGTACTTTGACTAATTTAAAAACATTTGGAAACTATTAAGTTTAAAAGATGACATAGAAATCATCAGAAATCTTACCATACGTCTTCTTTAATGTCACCCCACCTCAAATTACTGTCATTTCCTTAATACTTTAATCCAACAAACAGTTTTAAGCCCTTACTCTGTCTCAGCCAAGCAGATCTACTTGGGTGACCTGCCCGGCCCATGTCCCTTTCTTTCCCCCAAAGGTCTGCTGAAACCGTAGGTAGGAGAGTCTGTTTACTAGTCATAGCTGACTGGGGTGAAAACCTAACCCAAAGTGAGCTAGTTGTTTTTGCTCTAGAATTTGGATTAAAAGACATCAAAACTATTATAAATCGGGGGTTGGGCACTAGAACCATAAGGTAAAGTTAGGGCTAGAATCTATACATGGCAACTCACCATCATTGAGTGCCAGTCATGTTCTATGTGTTTTACATGCATATCTCACAAGAACCACACAAGGTAAGTGCTATTATTATTATTATTTTACATCTGAGTACACCAAAGTGTGAGGAGTTTTAAGTTACTTGCTTAAGGTAGTTATGTGAGCTGTTTCAAACCCAAAACATTCTTAGTCTAGATCCAAGATCCTAAACAGTTAAAATTAGGGGGACCTAAATTGACTTCAGTGAATTCCTGATCTTTGTGACCAAGCCACACATGACTGGTGGTGAGTCTTAGTTTTGATGTAAAAGGAGGTAGTTTGAAAAGCTTCCTTACAGGGTAGCACAATGCCCGTCTGTTAAACAGTAAGTTCAAGTTATGGTTTTATTTTACCTTTAACTTTAAAAAAATTATTTCAAACAGTTATATCTTTCTGTTCCTCCTCCAATTCTGAACGATAACCACTATTAAAGTTTATATTTCAGTTTTCTTAAAGAAAAACTTTAACAAAAATATGATGGTTATTAAAACTAATCTGTGGTCTCAGAGCTCAATCTCACTATATTCTGTGATGAATAATGTGTTTTGATTATTTTCGTCTATTGTAGGAAACATATTTGCACCCACAGAAAAGACTGGGACAAGGCGTGAGACTGGAGTATCCCCCGGTCACATGAGCATGCAGGAGGTGACTAGTGGCTACTGGAGATGCTCAGTGGCTGTGGGCTGGGGTTGGGGAACAGATACAAAGTACTGCCTACTCTCCTGATCCCTTGCTCTTAAAAAGGAAAGCCTTAAACCAGTTGAGAAGGAGCAAACTCTCTACCCTCGGGGAAGGGGGAAGAGATGATCCTGAGGTTATGCTCCTATACCAACCCAAGCACTGACCTACCATTTCCTCATGTAGTACACCTTTCATTTAGACGTACCAGTAATCTCTTAACTGTTTTTACGTTATTAGGAAATGCAGGTAGATATTTATATAATTTTGGAAGGGGAGAAGGCGTTAACATTCATAAAATGTGAGTAAACAATCCATACAATTAAGAGATCATTCCAGGAAAAAGCTTTTGAAAATGGCACATCAAACAATTCCAAAAGTCAAAATTAATGACAGATGGGACAATACCTATATCACAACAAACAGAAGAATCATTACCCTTAATAAAGAGCTCTTATAAATAGTATTGGAAAACAGAAACACAAATATCATAAAAACAAGCAAACATCATAAACAGGTAATTCATGAAAGAAATATAATTTTTCAATAAATACAAAAAAATTCTTCCATCTAAAATTCTTCAAATAAAAATGAGATATAATTTTCACCTATTAAATATGCAAGATTTAAAAAATAATAATTCTAAGCATTGGCAAAGCTGTGATGGAAATGGGTATCTAACAGGTGTGATGGAAATTGGTACCTTCTTTTCTGAACATTTGGCGATATGTATCAAGAAGCCTTAGCATGTTAATACCTTTGTCCTTATGATTAGAAATTTATCTTAAGGAAAAATAACTACATATACACATAAAAACTTATCTAAGGATGTTCACTGCAATATTATTTCTAACAAAATGCGAAATACTCAAATGTCCAAAAATGGAGAAATGGTTAAACTAATTAAGCTGTAATAACAAAGAGAATTATATGCAGCATTAGTGATCACATATGAGAATATGGGGAAAAGTTTACAGTATATTAAGTGGAAAAAAGTATAGTGAGAAACCAATCATAAAACTCGGCGCAGGTGACTGTGCATGGTGCTCCTATGTATATACAAACTAGAAGGAAACAAACCCAAGATTATGTGGGTTATATTCTGGTAGGGAGAATATGGGTGACCTAAAGTTTCTTCTTTATACCCTTTACATAATTCAAGTTTTCCTCTAATAAACTTGTGTTACTTACATTTACTTACATAAGAAAATGCCATTAAACTTAAGTGAAGAGGTAAAACTTGTTACTTACTTTAATAGCAATGTTAATAGAAACTTCCTGAATATCAGCAAGAGGTGGGTAAAGACTCCCTTTAGCTAGTTCTTCATCTGTCAATTGACTTGTCAGCGCCTAAAGGGAAAACTTCATTTTACTTTTGTTTATTTACATCTCAGAATAATACAGACCAATAAAACAGAAAAAGGGTTGGGGGAGCAAAAAATAATATAGGTAATACAACTCTCCTTATTTCTAGCAGGAATATAATTAAACCACTGCAGAAATTAAAACTGTTCACTACTAAATAAAGAAATAACCATGTTTAAAGACTTGTTGACATATTCTACTTAACATAAGAGTTTGGCATAATTACAACAGCTACTATGAAAATAGACTAATATTTCTGAGTTCTTCAAAACTCATATTATGAACTATGAAGTTCTAATAGGCCAGTGCTCCAAATAAACCAGTAATTGTCATTTAAAAAGCGCAAGGAGTTACATTTTATCTATACTGTCACAATATATTACCTTCAGGTATATATAATACAGGTACAGTAGATGTGTTATAAATATAAAGGATTGATAGCTTACCATCAAACATTTGAAAAATCATGATTAAAAAATTTTATGCAAAAGTAGATGGGCATGTCAGAAAAGCAACAGATGAGTAACTTCCTTTCCATTTATAAGGCAGCTTTAACCCATTCTCTCTCTTTCTCTCTGCTTTTAGTCTTTATAAATCATTCTTTATAAAATAACCAAACAAAATTAAAACATTTACCTTTGCAGCTTCTAGAAAAACATGATCACTAATGTGCCGGGTATTAGAAAGAATAACAGCTAAAGCCACTCCTAGAAAACATTTAAAATAGTTTGTTTAGTAATGTCACTTTTTAAATTGTGAAAATAAATTCAGAAAACTAAAGAAGAATATATACTACCAAAAAGAGGGAATAACAAAAAACTATGAAGAAGTGGGATTTAGGAAACAGATTCGACTTAAAAGTAAAGGGAATAAAGGAGCCAAATAGATTCCTAGATTTAAATTAGATTAATGGTAATCCACCCCTACCCCCAAACACCACCCCTGAAAAAACAAAGCAGCCAAGAGAAAATAGAAATCTGAGAGTTAAAATCAAATGGTCTTTGTTAACCGTTATAATTCTTATTAACTAGAAGAAATAATTTTAGAAATATCAAATGGCTTAATTGTTTTTATATTTATCAAAATTATAAATGCATACAATTCATCAATACTTGTTACAAAAACCATTAATTCCCATCTCTAACCCTCCATTTCTTGCTCTGTAGAGGCAACCGTTATTAATTCTCTTAGCTGATTATTTTAATATTCATCTCTTTCACCCTTAAACAGCTTGCTTATAATTTTTCTGATTGATTTTTGAGTTTTAGAGATCACTGGCTCCTTTCTGTGGAAAATAAGTATTTAGCTTTCTTTTACATTTCCAGCCTTCTCTCTTCTTCCGAATCTAGTTAGAGCATAATTTTGGTTGAATCAGAATTCAGTGTTTATGACTTCATACATGCTATTCACAGCTGAGCCATGTATTATTAAAACTGTATTATGATTACTTTTCTTCTTCTGCATAACTTTTTTCTCTCTGAAGTTACTATCCTTGACTTTGGTTTTTCAGTACTTCAAATTATCTCATGCCAAAACCCTCATTCACTTGCCTAAACCGTCTTCTAGTATTTCAGCTACCTCATGCATTTCTTATTTTGTGCCCTAATCTCTGCTGGAGTTCCAATCTGGTCTGGTTGCTCCTCATCCTGGTAAATCCCTTGATCATCATGGGGGATTCCCCTTGCTTTTGAGTCTCCTTCCTAAATCCTACATTTTTCTAGTCTTTTATTACTCCTCTTTTTGGTAGGACATTTTCTTCTGCAGTCTTCTGAAAAACAATACATGGGAGACACGTTTTTTCAGATCTTGCATTCCTGAAGACCCGTGACCCCTGCAAATTTTTTTTTTTCCCCACTGCTTCCCACTTTTTTGATGGTTAGTCTGGGTTTAGAATTCTAGTTCGGAAAAAAGTTTCCTTGTAGTTCCAGCACTGTTAGTGAGGTCCAATGCCAATTCGATTCCAGATCCTTTTCTGGTGATTACCTTTTTATGTCATCTCTGAAGGTATATAGGATCTTTTTTCTTTTTCTTTTTTTGTACCTTCTGTTTTGTTAACTTCATAACGATATGTCTTCAGGTGCATTATTTTCACCCAAAATATATGGCACTTGGTGGGTGGGCCCCTCCTATCTGGAAACTTGAGTCTTTCAGTTTGGGGAAATGTTAATGAAGTCTTGATACTGTCCTTCCCTCCATTTTTATATTCTCTCCCTGAAATTTCCATTTTCTGATATTGTACCTTCTGCACTAGTCCTCTAATGCTCTTTATCTTCTGTCTCCTGTTCTTTGCTCTATTTCTAGGTAACTTACTCAACTTTTCCTTCTAATCCTTCTGCCACCAAATTTTTTCATTTTTAAGAGCTTATGTTTGTTTACTAACTTTAAAAAATAAATAAAATATTCTTGTTTCAGGGATATATTTTTTTGTCACTATGAGGATGTTGATGGTTTTAACTTTCCTTCTTCCCACATAATTGCTTTTTCCTAAACTATCCTTTTCTGTTTGTCAACTTTCGTCTTTTACAAAATAAGTCTTTCGCATGAGAGAGTTTCCTTAGATGACCAGTAATCTTTAAGTGTTTCTCCTCTGTAAGGGTTCGGAACTAAAAAAACAACTGGTAGCCATGAACACAAGCATGGGGCTTGCCTACTCTGAGCATTCCTGTAGAGTGATCTGGCTTTTAATCTCCCTACTTTCTGGTACCTCTGTCCTCGACCGTGTCTGTTGTCTCTCACTCTAGAAAATGTTTTAAATTATTCAGAGTATCCCAACAGAGTGGGGAAGGATGGTCACCTGATTACCCAGGGATTGAAAGAAGAGGTTATTAGCGCCCTTATTTTAATCCAGCCCAGAACATATATAAAATTTTCAAGTACAGACTTTAGTCCACCTATATTTGGTCCACCTATAGTTACTTAAATGTTTGGGGGCAAAATCTATTGTCTTGTTATATTTGTCTTGCCTATTCCATGATCCTTTCCCTCTTTTTTCTGGTCTTTTGTTTTTTGTTTTTGTTTTTGTTTTTTAATTGATCTCATTTCCTCCCCTATCATTCCTTTACCATAGTCTGGACATTTTTCTAGTCTTCTAATGGCTATACTAAAATTTGTAATATGCATCGTTATCTAAATTCCACATTACTTTGTAATTTATCCCCCTGCCAGACAATGCAAGTCCCTTTTAACAAGTCCCTCTTAGTTTAATTCTATTTAACTGATAGGCTATTATTGTTGTACATTTTAATTTTTCTCAGAATTCCACATGTCATTATTGTTTTGCTCTCTACATACAACATTCATTTTGTTTAGCTCACATATTCACAAC
Organism: Eonycteris spelaea; assembly: GCA_003508835.1. Lineage (NCBI taxonomy): Eukaryota > Metazoa > Chordata > Mammalia > Chiroptera > Pteropodidae > Eonycteris > Eonycteris spelaea. The sequence continues at coordinate 20,760,613 of PUFA01000003.1, read as the reverse complement.
TTTCTTTGCTCTTCATTCCTTCCTATATCTGAGCTTCTAGCTAGGATTATTTTTCTTCTGCCTAAGAAACACTTTTTTTCCCCATGAAATAAATTTACGACTTAATAAATATTATAAAGTACACATCTTTTAAACGATTACCTACCTTGGTCAAGAAATAAATAGAATGTTGCCAAGCACCCTTCCGAAACACGACCCCTCCTTTCCCCTAATAGTAAAAACATTCTGACTTTACAGTCATCACTTCCTTGCTTTTCTTTGTAGTTTTATCATCCATGTAGCCATCCCTAAACACTACAGTTTAGTTTTGCCTGTTGTAATACTTATTTTAATCTACATGTTCTCTTTCCCTCTCCCTCCCTGCCCACTACCACTCCCAACCACCAATTCTCTTTGCAATATGTTTGCTGAAGAAATAGCATTCAACTTACAGAGTTTTTCCACTGTCCGGATGTTGCTGATTGCACTCCCATGCTCCTCTAGCTTCAGTTAGTTGGTGGTTGGTAATCAGGCTTTAACTGATTCAGGTTTGACTTTGGTGGGGGGACTACCTCACTGATGGTATTGTGTTCTTTTGCCAGGAGGTATAAAATGTCTGGTTGACTAATTTTTGTGACATTAGCAGTCATTGATGCTTAATGCCTACATCCATTATTTCATTTCATTAGAGATTGTAAAATAATGGTATTATTTTTTTTCAATTATAATTGACATTCAATATTGTATTAGTTTCAAGTATAAAATAGTGGTTAGATGTTTATAAGTTACAAAGTGATCCCTCTGATAAATCTTGTACCCACCTGATACCAATTTTGTTATTATAATATTATTGCTTAAATTCTCTAAGCTCTACTTTATATACCTGTGACAATTTTGTAACTGCCAATTTGTACTTCTTAATCCCTTCACCTTTTTCATTTAGCTCCCCAACACCTCTCCCATCAGTCTGTTTTCTGTATCTATGAGTTTTTGTTTGTTCGTTTGATTTTTGGATTCCTCATATAAGTTAAATCACATATTTGTCTTTGTCTGACATGTTTCACTTAGCATAATACCCTCTAGGTCAATCCATGTTGTCACAAATGCTAAGATTTCATTCGTTTTTATGGCCAAGTACTATTCCATTATAAATATGTACCATATCTTATTTATCCAACTGTATATTGATGGATACTTAGATTGTTTCCATATCTTGGCTATTGTAAATGATGCTGTCAATATTTGCTTTATATATTTAGGTGTTTCTGCACTGGGTGCATACATGTTTGCAAGGGCTATATCCTCTTGTTGCAATTGATCCATTTATCATTACAAAATATTCTTTGTCTCTTGTCATAGCCTTTGTTTTAGTCTTTTGTCTGATATATTGCTACTTCAGTTTTTTTTTTCATTTCTATTTGCATGAAATATCTTTTTCCATTCCTTTCAGTTTGTATGTCTTTCGATCTGAAGTGGGTGTCTTGTAGATAGCATTTGTATGGGTCTTGTTTTCCTGCCCAATCTATGTCTTTTGAATGGAGCATTTAATCCATTTACATTTAAAATAATTATTGATAGATATGTAGTTACTGCAATGTTATTATTCATATTTTTGATTTCTCTTTTCTTTTCCTCTTAAAAAAGTCCCTTTAACTTTCTTATAATACTGGTTTGGTGGTGATGACCTCCTTTAGCTTTTTGTCTGGGAAGCTCTTCATCTCTCCTTTGATTCTAAATGATAGGCTTGCTGGGTAGAGTAATCATGGTTATAGGCTCCTGCTTTTCATCACTTCAAATATTTCGTGATCTTTGGCCTACAAAGTTTCTGTTGAGAAATCAACGGACAGTCTTATGGGAGCTCCCTTGTTGGCAACTAACTGCTTTTCTCTTGCTGCTTTTAAGATCTGGCATTTTAATTATGATGTGTCTTGGTGTAGGCCTCTGTGGATTCTTCTTGTTTGGGACTCTCTGCCCTTCCTAAACTTGTATATCTGTTTCCTTTGCCTGATCAGAGAAGTTTTCAGTCACTGTTTCTTCAAACAGTTTTTCATCCCTTACTCTCTTCTGGTATCGCTATGATACACATATTGTTACACCTGATGTTGTCTCAGGTCTTATAAACAGTCCTCATTTTTAAAAATTATTTTTCTTCTGGGCTATTCTGATTGGATATTTTCCAATACCTTGTCTTCCAAAATCACTGATTCAATCCTCTGCTTCATCTAATCTGCTGTATTATTTTTCATTTTGGATTCTTCATTTCTGACTGTTTTTTATGCTATCTCCTTTTTTACGTTTCCTGTCTCCACTGGAGTTCTCACTGAAATCATTTATTCTTCCAAGTTCACTGAACATTTTTATAATCAGTGTTTTGAACTAGGCACCTGATAGATTGCTTGCCTTTTTCTTTAGTTTTTCTTTCTTGAGTACTGTTTTTTGTTTTTTGTTTTTTTCATTTGGGACATGTTTCTTTTTCTCATTTTGGCTACCTCCCTGTGCTTGCTTCTATGAATTAGATATATCTGCTACATCTCCAAGTCTTGGCAGAGTAGCCTTATGTAGTAGGTGTCCTGTGGGGCCCAGTGGCTTAGGTTCTCGGGTATCCCTTGCGTGGGTTATGTGTGTTATCCTACTGTAGTTGAGCCTTAATTACTCTTGATACATCAGTGGGTGCGACTGACCCTCAGGCCAACTGGCTGTAAGGACTGGCAACGACTACAGAGGACAAGCTGTTGTGCAGAGGCTGACTTACGGAATGGGATTTGCTTTAGTGGGCCTTTGGTGCCTGCTAAGTCTACCCTTTGGCTGTGTCATTTGTGGCGCTAACTGGGTGGTGCTCTGGTGTGGTCTGAAGCCAGCCACCACCAATTGTTGGTTCTGGAGCCTCTTGGGAGGGGCTCCAGTGCAAGTCAAGGTCAGTTACTGCCTGTGTCTGGCCTGGGGCTAACCGGTAAGGGCTACAAAGTGATCTGTGGTTGGTGGCTGCCTGTGCCGGCCAGGGAGTGGTTATGCTGTGAACTAAGGCTGTCTGCCACTAGTGCCAGGGGTAGGGCTGATGGTTGTTTGGGGTTTGTGGCCTTTAAGATATTTTAGGAAAGTCCACAGGGTGGCCCAGGCTAGGCTTCTGAAAGATGATGGGTTGGGCAGGTGAACTGCGTGGGTGGGTGGGTCTCAGAGAATCACCAGGGGAGGGTGAGAGCAGTGTTATCCAGGTTCATGGAGACTCAGACTTGCCCTCTTCCACCCTCTGCTGCCAGCTGCTCCTGCAGGATGTGCAGGTGGAGGGCTCACCAAAGAAACAATAGCACCTGCTGGCAATTTAGTCCTGAGAGAGCTGCCCCTTCAGCCTTCATCCTGAAGCCAGATAATTCAGTTCGTCCCTATATATCCCGGGTGCTTTTCGAGTTGCCATCCCTTCTCTGGAGCTAATGGGGAGTGTTTATGAGTGAGCTAGCTAGTCTGTGCTCAGGGCCTTTTAAGTGGACGCCTAAATCTACAGCAGCCCTTTGTCTCATGCAGACTGAGTCCCTGCTGATTTTCCCAGCCAGGTGTTGTGGGACTCTTCTTCCTGGCACTGGTACTCTGGGTTGGGACCCCTTGCTCCTCAGTGGGGACCTCAGTAGCCCAGATACCCCTCAGACTTCCAGCTGCTACACGCGGATGTGGGACCACCCCTCCCACCAATCTTTTTATTTATATCTTTAGTTATAGGAGTCTGTTCAGCTAGTCTTCAGGTGGTTCTCAAGGGTGGTTGCCATGAAATCTTAATTAGACTTTGAATCTACAAACTTCTACCCAACCAAACTATCAAGCAAGAGGACAAAATACATTTTTAAAGGTATAATAACTCAGGAAGTTTTCATCCATGCTTTATTTTTTTTTTAAGTATTAAAGATGTATTCCAGGAAAAAAAAATATAAGACTAAGAGAGGAACAACACACAGGTACAAGAGAGAGAAGAAGAAATATGGGACACAGGAAATAACTCACTGTGAAGTAGTATCAAGAAAAAAATGAAGAAAGCTGGTATGAAATTAAAAAATTCATTGTATTTGACACTTGAAAGACTGAGTGTCAAAAATTTTGTGATACAGAACTGCATATTCTATTCTATTTATCAAAACACACTCTCATTTAGACAATGACTAATACTTATATGATCATGTAATTTCAGAATCAATCCAAAGATAAAGCATGGAAGACAACAGAACACAACATAAATATACAAAAATTTCTCTACAATGAGAAATATTAACTAACAAAAAATGTGAGAGATGGAATGAGAAAAAAAAACAATTTTTTTTTTCATTTTTCACTGTGGCAAGCTATAAACTATCTTAAGTTGCTAACGAAAGCTCTCTAAGTATGTCATTATATAAAGGTAACTACCAGGAAAACTAAAAGTAGTAATAACAAAAAACTGAGAGGTGGAGAGAGAAGCACGGTATTTGAAGGTATGTATGTACTATTATATTTCACCTCTGACCGCGGTCACAGTTGAGGACTGTGATAAGGAGGTACACCAAGAGGAAACAAAGGAGGTTAAATAATTTTATAACATTCTGTTCCTTTTGCATATTTTTAAACCATGTAATACATTATTTCTAAAATAAAAACAAATTTAATAAACAATATGAATATATACATTTTCAGAGGAAGTAGATTAAGTTAGATTTGCTGAATTCCTTGAGTTTCTCTGCATATTCATACCAAAATCCTATAAGAACTATTGTTCATTTTAAACTTAAAGAATTTAATGAAGTATTTATATGTCATTATTAGTATACTATAACATAAATAATGGTGGCACTTACCTGGAAAAATATATACATTATTTCCTTGACCTGGTGTAAACTGCTGACCATCACTGAGTTTCACTGGCCCAAATGGACTGCCACTGGCAAACAAACACCTTCCCTGTTAAGAAACAAAATAACCTCAATTTTATTACTTTACATAGACTAGAAAACTGAAGTAAACTCAAATAAATAAATACTATAGTAAAGCAGACCAATGTTACTTGCAGACAGATACAATTTATATATAACATAATCCTTTCACTAAAATCCTTATTGAGGTTTGTTTCATGCATATCACGTATTTGAAGAAAGTTGGAAAATGTCCATTAAATTTTTAAAAACCTGACACTTCCATTTCCTTAAAAAAAGATGGAAAAATGTAAATGGCCAATAACTATCATCCCAAATATTAAAGACTGATGTAAATACCTGTGAATGAAGGGGAAAAGATCAAAAATTAAATTGCTACCAATTACTATACATCTGCTGTCCTTGGCTGTGTAACAGGGGCTTTCTACGTATTAACTCAGTTAATTTAGCCTACATAAAACCTTTATGAGGTTATCATCATCTCCATTTCACTGATAAAATAAAATCAAAACACTAAGGTTTAAATATTTCCAAGCACTTTGTAAAAAGTCACACATCACAATTGTAGCAGTTAAACTGGAATCCAGATTTTTTATAGCTCCAAAGCCCATGGTCTTTTTGTTATGCTATAATGAACCCCTGTTAGGCAGTTTAAAAGGGAGGCACTGGTGTAACCACACTATTGGCCCCAGAAAAAAACAGCACGTTGCCTTGTTAAAGAGTAACACCAAGACTCCTCTCTGCTGAAAACAAAAGGTGAAAAATTTAAGCGGTGACACAAAATATATAAAGTATGCCATTATTTTATGTATATTATATATATTATGTAATATTAAGATATTAAACTATGGCACAATGCTTTTTTATCATTTTAAAGAGATGACCCAATTTCAAAGTTATAAAAATTATGAAAAAGTTTCATCTTAAATCTGGTGAAAGTATATCAAATTAGTCTCCTTGAGGAGTTTTTATTTATTCCAATAATGTATATATATTACAATATTTATGCTTTCATATATATATAATTCTTTCAAATATATAATGTATATATATTACAATATTTATTCTTTCAAAAATTAAAATTCTTAAATGTTTGAACAGTCTTCTAGTAACATACTACTATTGCTCAAAACATTTAAATTTTTTTTGTTTTTCGGAAATGCCAAGGCCATGATACATTGGGTGTATTTATCCAATAGTCATTGCATAAGACTCAGATTTCACTTGAAACTTATTGATTTTATTAAATTATATTAAAAAAAGACTTAAGATTCAATTTTGGGGGCAATAACCAATAGTTTAAGTAGTAAAGACTGGCAAATAGAATGAACAATCAAGCTAAAAGCAATACCATGCGTTTGGTAAAAGGTAAGACAGTATACTTAAGAGATTCATTTTATTTTGATATGTATATGCTGACTTTGAGGATGATTTCAAAAGAAAAGATTTCAACAATTATTTTAACTGTTGGAAATAAATATTCAAGAGACTTTATTTTGGTAATATAGAAAAGCAAAATCTGTGCCTGACAGTCTGAGCAGCAAAGGTATCAGGAGTCTCATGATGTCAGAGAGAGAAAAAGTTCAGAGACCACTAGGGTGAGGGATGCTGATAAATGCCCAAGGGTTGTGAGTCTTACCCAAAGTGGTACACATAAGGAGAAAGGATTAAACTGTGGAACAGAGTAGGCTCACAGGGACTGTGTTGTGATTAGATTATGACGAGGGGCCCAGACTAACAGCCACCAGAGATAAGGGTAAAGCCCCTCTGAAGGAAGGAAGCTTCATCCAGAGCCTCAAATTACTGCTATTGTTCTTCACCAATGCTATCTAGCACTCAATAAAGAAACAAGCAAAAAATAAAACTAAACTTTAAAAGACAAGGACTGCATAACCAACAGGAAAGACAGACAGATAATAGAAATGGACTGAGTAAGATATTTATTACTATCGGACATTAACTCTGACTAGAATTTATATATTCAAGAAATTAAATACAAGATAGAAAATTTTGGCCAAAAATTGCAAGTCAATCAAAAGGAATAAATAAGTATTTAAAAATTATTATTAAAATTGTGAGCTGTGATGATACCGATTATAATTTTTTAAATCCTTAACTTCTGAGGAAGATACTATAATATTTAAAATTAAATGATATGATGTCTGTGTAATCTGCTTCAAAATAATCTGGGGTGTGTAGAATGGAGAACAAGACCGGCGAATAGTTGATTATTTTTGAAGGTAGATATTGGCACATGGCAGTTAATTATACTAGTCTCTACTTTTGTATGTATTTGAAATCTTCTATATAAAAAAAAAACTTTTTAAATAGATTGGAGACAAAAGCATTTATCTCCACATTTACCTAACAATGATTACTGCTGGATATCATTGTAAAGAAGTCTTTAAAAATTACTTCCTATACACCTGAAACTAATATAAAATAATACTGAATGTCAACTCTAATTGAAAAAAAAAATTAAAAACAAAAGTTTGCGTTTAAATGAAAATGACTTCCTAGAGCTGCACAAAGATCACTTACAAGAATACATAAAGTGATTACATTGTAGAAATTACAAGCATATCCCTACAGAACACTAGGAAGAAAACAATTGTCCTAATGGTATATAAGCAGAGAGCTTATAACTGGGATATAACCCTATAAGTGGCAGTATCAAAGAATGCAAAAGAACTAAATCTTAAACAATTTAGATAAAAGTAAAAATTTGTTACAGACAGCTGATGACTCAAAAAAAAAAAAGTCCTCATAAAGATAAACACTGGTGAAAAACAGGTAAAGAGGTAAGAATTGTTTCTTGAAATGTGAAGGCAAGGAAGCAGTATTTGTAAACTGATTATTTCTATAACATGTGCTTTTAAGTCTGTGTCACTAAATTAATAAATTATTATAAAAAGAATCAAATAGAAATTCTACAAATAAAAATACAGTAAAATTAAGACCCTGACAACAGATTTGCACAGCTAAAAAGAGACTATGCAAACCGGAAAATAAGTCAAAAGAAAATCACCAGTTTGAAACACACAGCAAGCAAACAGGATGACATACATTGGAAATAGTGTAAGAGATATATGACGTACGGTGAAAAACTCTAAACATTCACATAATTAGAGTCCCACGAGAGGAGAGAGGCTGTGGCCAAATCAGGAACATTTCCAAAATAACTTCCCTTACCCTCCAAAAAAGGATATTAAGCCACATATTCAAGAGCTCTACAATCCACAAGTGGAAATAAAGACACAGAAAACTACGCATAGGTCCACTGTAGCCAAACTGCTTAAACCCAAGACAAAATGATGTATCCAAAGGAAAACAGAAGTCAGATGACAACAGGATATCTTGAAGCGCTGAAATAAAGTATTTACCAATTTTTACTTCTAATCACAGTGAAAATATACCTCAAAATGAAGGCAAAATAAAGAAATTATCAAGAGAATTCATCAGACCCATATTAAGGAAAGTTCTGGTAGAAGGAAAATGATCTTAGATAGAATTCTGCCCAACATGAAGGAAAGATGAGTGGCAACAGCAAATATTAAAATGTAGGTAAATGTAAATAAATAATTTTTGTTTAAAACGACGATGTCTTTTGGGGTTTAAAACATAGAGAATTAAAATGTTCAACAGCACAAAAGGCAAGAGGGTGTTAAAACAGTTATGAGGTAATTACTTTCCAGAGTGTTATAAGCAATAACATATCAGAATTTGACAATGCATGGACATATGTTGGAATTTCCAGAGTAACCAAGAACAGAATTGTGCAAGAATGTATAACTACCAGGCTAACTGAGGGAAAATAACAGACAACCAATTCATTCAGTTATTACTGATTAATACCTCTGTATACGTATATGCTTCTTCAGCCGTGCACTCAGCCTTTGCTGTAGGATTACTTAATGCAAATATTATAGGCTTTTCATTGATATCAGCCATAGCTTTGAGTACATCAGGAGTAAAAAGTCGGCCAGCTCCTGCAACTCCTGTAATAAATAAGGGAAAAACAACAACTTCATTACAGATAATATAAAGCAATTCTTATCAACAGCATTTCTAGAATAGGTTTAACATAACAAAAGCAGAGCCTTAGATCCCATTACAAAGATAGATTTTGCATTGCTGAGCTAATGCTATGGGTAACAAAATCCCAAATCTGAAACTTACTGGATTTCATTAACCAATGTCACTATAATAAAAAAATAATAAATTTTTAAAAATAAGAAAAGAAAGACAACAAAACGCTAAGTTTTCACTTAAATATCTACCATCCACCCCAGACAGAGTAAACTATGGAAAATAAAAAAGAGTATAAGACTAATACATCACTATGTCTAATTCAGAAGATAAAACTTGCTTCGACATGGATGAACTTTAAGGATATTATGCTAAGTAAAGTAAACCTGCCACAAAAAGACAAACACTGTATGATTCCAGTTCTATGAGGTACCTAGGGTAGCCCAGTTTATAGGTATGGAAAGCAGAATGGTGGTTACCAGGGGTTGGGGGAATGTAGTTGTTCAATGGGCACAGAGTTTCAGAGTTGTGAAATGAAGAGTTCTGAAGACTGGCTGCGCAACAATGCGAACATACTTAATACTACTGAACTGTACACCTGAAAATGGTTATGATGGCCAATTTCACGTTACGTGTATTTTATCACATTAAAAAATGTAAAAAACAAAGAAGATAACTTGCAACTCAAGGGTTAAATTGTTAAACTCTGTGGTACTTGTTACAAAATAATTTAAAAGGGATAAAAGATCATGTTGACTAAAGCAACCCACATTCTCAATACAGTTCAGTTTAATGACTTTTTAGCAAGCCCCTACAATGTCTCAGACACTGTATTAGACCATTAGGATATAAAAATGAGGATAAACAAGCACCTTATAGTTACGAGAAAAACAAAAAAGTAAACAGAAAACCAGAAAACCTGGAACAGGTGCTAAGTATGCATTGTTAAAGGAGACACAGCATGAAGGGAGAATATTTTGCCCGGTGTGGGAATCCAGGGATGACTTAAGTGGTGCCTCTGCTAAGTACTTATCCAGTTCGTCCGGTAGAAAGACTTATACTCAGGAGTTAACATAATTAAATTTTAATTCCGTATTATAGACTGTCATATAATTAAGAAAAACACTGATCTGGCTGGAGCCCAGTTATAGTGCTTGCTGTCACTCCTGACTATATGAAATATTCACAAATCTTGGGCAAGTTGCTTAACATCTCTGTGCCTGTTTTTCTTATGTAAAAAAGGAATTTATATTCAGTGTTTTACCATGTGGAGGTTTATGGTCATATTCTTAGGAGTCCATCAGTTCTAAAATAATTTTCTCTTTTTGTTTCCTAACTCTCCAGGGATGGAGTCAATGCACAGATTCTTAGGCTAGATGATCTTTAAAATTTTTTTTGCTCTAAAAATTATGAGTTATAATCAACAAAGAAACTAATAATGACCTACTTTTCCTGACTACAGAAACTTCACTGTGACTATTTTACTATTAAACATTCAATAGGGCTCTTACATGAAGCTGATAAAATTCAAAGAAAAATTATAGATACAAATCTTACAACTATATAGGAAATGAAATAGCTCCTCTTTTAAAGACTGTTACATCTTCTGCTATGAAGGTAATTCCATGCTGGCAGAGTCTCAGGGCAGCGATGCAATACCTGACTCTGCAAATGTACCAAAGCTTTCAACTTTGTTGCCAATGAAAATCTTTGACTCTGCATAGGATTTAGTGGATAGCCTGTCAAATGACCTTGGTCTTTTCCACGTTTTGAGACCAACAGTCATACTAGTTCTAAAAACAAAGCAAGATTGATTCAACGGCTTCTAGCAATTTAAAATACAAGCAACATACATTAACTGAACTTTACACACTGTAACGAAAATGCTATCCCAGAAAACATCACACATGCTAAAAACTATGGAAAATCTATCACTCATTTTTATTAATCCCGCATGGTAGTTATGACTGGTAACACGGAGTTAAGAGAATGATTTGTCAACAACTTTACTTACCAATTATAGTTGAAGGCTTAAGTATGTTTACTGCCTCTTCAAAAGTGTCAGGTATGTTGTCTGGGGCTAAGTGAGCAAAAGGTTCCTGATGACAGTCTATTTTAGCTCTCCGTCCCTGAATTTTGACATAAAATACAGTATTTTTTTGGTAAATGCTTACTGAGGATTAACTGAAAAGACATTATATGAATCAGACACTACTTCTACAATAGGAATGCATTTTCATTACTTTCTCCTTCAACCCATATCCTCTAATTCTATCTTCATAGTATCCACAAACTCAAATAGAAAACATAAATCAAATTCCAATACAACCAGAAACTTCCTAATTCCTCTCAAAAATGCATTTACTCTGTAAATTTCTCCTAAATCCATTATGGCACAGAGGCCTACAATCCCTTATCTGGGCTTGATGCTGGAATTCAGAATTTTTCGTATTTTAGGAATGTGTTATAATAATGTATCAAATATTACAAATACTCCTGAATGGGTAACCCACAATGGAACAAAATTTACGGAGTCACACCAGATACAAAAGGTTAAGACTACAAAGAGCCTCTCTGGTCTTGTTATCAGGATTTCAGAGCTTTTAGAATTTCAGAATTGCACTCGGACTATCGAGAGTTCAGAAACAAGAGGAATAGGGAATTCTGGTTCTAGATGGCTAAATAAAGAAAAATGCTTTCCTCCCCAAAACCCTAGTCACAAGCTATAAAAAGTAAATCCTTAGCAGTGTCACAAAGCCAGGAGAGGTCCAGTGACAAACTAAAACAATGAAGAATTTCTCAACAGGTTAAAGGAGGCGAAACACATTACATGCAAAAACTAACCAGGCTGAGAAATCTATATCCTTATTCAGGCAAAAAAGATGTCCCTGCAAAGATGAATTTTTCCATCACAGCTCCAGAACTACCCCAGATATAAAACCAGCAGCAGCTGGGAAAAACTGCACACCATCATTGGTTGGCTGGGAAATTAATTAAATGCACTGAACTATAGCCTCATCAGAGTCAGGTTCTTAGAATAGTGGCTTCTTATGCTTGTACTCCATGAGGACCAGAGCTCTCTCACATAGTGGTTCAACAGGAAACTCTCAAAGTCTCAAAAGGAGGGCAGTGTTTTAGGTCACCAGGAATGACTGAAATCTATAGATCGAGCTACTTGTAGAGCCTAAAAAGAAAATATACTCTTAACCTGCAGATGAACAGGGGATTCTCACCTGTGCTAAACAATACTATAATTACTGAAGACCTGACTTGTTATAAGTATGATCATCACAAAACATTTGTAAAAACCAACATCACAAAAAGAAGCATCAAACTAATTGTGTACCAGTAGAAATACATATCATCCCCCAACAGCCTTCTAAAAGAATGATGTCTTACAACCCTTGCATCTTAGATACAAACAAATGCAGCAGTTACAGCTCACCTGAGAGGGAGCTCAGCTGAATGGTTAAGAGCACAGGTTTCACAGGCTACAGGGGTATGAACCCTATCTCCATCAATTATGATCTGATGACCTTGGAAAAGTCACCTGACCTTTTTACACTTCAGTTTCCTTATTTGTAAAATTCCGTAAGATTTTTGAGAAGATTAAATGAAATAATATATGTAGTTTTAGCATGATGTCTGGTATAGTTTAATGATGTCTACTAGTATTTTAAATTATGCTTAATTAAAGCACACAGGATTTTTCACTCACACACTTTAATTTTTCATTTTATTTTCTGTACTAATAGAAGAAAAGATTTCAGAACTGGAGCAAAGTACATTGAGATAAGTACACTGAGATTGCTCCAAAGACATAAATGACCTTTTCTTTCTTTTGTAAATGCGGTTTCTATCTCAGAGGTGAGAAGGCAAGAAGTTTACTTTCATACTTTCCTGTAAGAGGGCTTATTTATTTTAAATAAAGAGTGATTATTTCATTTCCTTAGAGGGAAAAAGGTATAAATGAAATGTAACTGCCACATCACTATATATGGCAAAAAATATAACAGCATTGTGTACAAGATAGGTTTAATTATGAAAGTTACCTACACTGGCAGGCATGTCCAAAGGTCACTAAACTAACCTGAAATAGAAGCTATTTATTATCCATGAATTGGCTTCAGGAATATGAACCATTTGTGGGGAAAGGGACCATAGATTTCTATTAAATTGCTAAGGGATTATGATCGCCAAAGAATTAATGAATTTTTGATCAAACATCAGATGTCCTGCTAACAGTTTAACTAGAAATTTCTGAGTTCCCATTAAAAACCTAGTTTTAGAAGGGTCAAGTACAATCTTATTTGTATGATTATTTGATCTCTTAAGAGTCAGAGAGTAAAACAAGAACAAATAAGTCTGGTGCCAAAATAGAGTTTATGATCTGAATATGAAGCAAGAGTCTTCATACAAGGCATGAGGTTGAGACTGAAGGATTGCCGTGAGAGGACACAGGAAGGCCCACAACTAGTCCGATACGGATAGTCTAGCGAAAGACATGATTTTAAGAATTGATAATCGTTTAAAAATCAAAGTAAAACTATCATTACAACAACATTCTTTTGCTCCTCCAAGTTTTTAATACCTTACCTTAATTAATAAACCAAATTTGTCAAACATCCAAATTTTATTTTGTGCGTCTTCTTCTGAAAGGCCATTTTCTACCATAGACATAACTATAAGATTTGCAATTCCAAGAGCAGCCTGTCCAAAAAAACCATACATTTAAAAAGTAAAGACTAGAGTATGATGCAATATTTGAATTACTTTATATATGAATGTTATACCTTGTGAGAAACTTTTGCTTTATTCTTTCCTTACAAATTACACAAAAGGTGATTCTTTGTGATATTCTCTAAACACATTTTAAATTACCTACTTTACAAAAGAGATCTTAAATTACAAGATCCTTCTATCTCAATGAAATTACAAGCTCATTATGCCCCAATATCCAACTCTAAAGAAAGTGCTGGTTTTAAATTCTAAAAAGCTGACAAAAACTTACCTCTCCTGCTCCAAGAAATAAGATTTTGTGTTCTAAGAGTGATTTACCAAGAGCTTTTTGTGCTGCAAGAAGACCTGCTAGAGCTACTGCAGCTGTCCCTATGAGACAAATAAAGGTTTAAAAAATTTTAAAACCGATCACATGCAAAGGGTTTAAAACGTAGGAATCAAAATCCTAAAGTTTTCTTTTTTCTTTACCTTGAATATCATCATTGAAGGTACAATATTTGTCTTGATATTTTCTCAAGAACCTGAATGCGTTATGATTTCCAAAGTCTTCAAACTGAATAAGTGTGTTCTGTCCATATCTAAAAAACAGCAAAACCCCAAATGATTGTGTTGAAAATATCACTATTAAACAGCTTTCCTATCTAATATTCCTCATGATAGCATTGAAAAATAATATATTGTTGGTTCATTTAAGGCCATTTGGCAATTTTCAGAGCCAATGAAAGACTAGACTCAAAATCTGGAAATCTATTTCTCATTTAAAAAAAATTTATGGGGTGCTTAAAATGAATGCAGTACCACAGTGAACCTATGGAATATCCATCTGTATAACTCTTTCCAAGTGCCAGGCACACATAAATACTAAATACCTTCCTAAAAAGAGATTTTGTCCTCATCTCAAAAAGTATGTATTTGTTATGTATATTCTCATTACATTAGCAGTTAAACAGCAACACAAGAAATATACAAACGAGGTTTAAAAATTATTACTGTATGAGTTCACTGGCATTCAGAAAAAAAAAAAAACACATCAGTCATCTTGGTGAGAAGGGGTAATAAGAGATGGCTTGAAAAGGAGGTGGGACTTTTGAGGGCCCTGAAAGAACAGAAAGTCAAGAGGTAGGGAGAAAAGCAAGGTATATTTTGGTGGCCCTAAATTTTCAACAGTCTGACTATATATTTGAGGGTTCATATAAAAAGATAATGGAGAATTGGTTAAGGTAGTTTGGGGCCAGATAAGGGAGAATCTGAATGTCAATTTAGAGAATGGGGACTTTATTCTGTATCTGATGTAGAATCACTAACGGCTTCAGAGAAGGGAAGAATTCACATTGAGACTCCTTCAGGAAGGATGTGCAGAACATGTCAGTGTGGGGAGAGATGAGAAAGACAGGAGCAGCTAGGAGGCTACTGGGCTATGAGGCCAAAAAAATCTGAAGTAGAGGCCGCAGGAAGTAAAAGGGACACTTATGAGACATTAGAATGAACAAACAGAACTTGAAGTTAAGTGAGAAGTTTGTTGAAATGCCAAGGCAACGTAGACGACTAAGAAGATACTATTTGATTATCTAAGGTAGGCAAGTGACAGGGTGGGAGAAATTTCTGAGATGATGAAAAGTTTAGTTTTAGATATGTCAACTTCGACTCTGAAAAAAATTAATTTCTTAAGATCGTCTATGTACCAGTCATTTAAAAGGTACGGCAGGGCTAGGTCATAAGGTAAAGAGTTTGGACTTTATCTTATGGTGATTAAAAAGCAGAGATTTCAAGCAAAAGAATGATATAATGAAGTACACATTTTTAAAAGATTGCTATGGTGGAAGGATGAAGATGAACTGGAGAACAGGAAAATTGGAGAAAGGTTTAAAAGAATCCAGCAGAGAGATGAGAATCTGCAGAAAGGCTGTGGCATGGAAAAGGGATCTATTTCTGAGGCGTTTAAGTGGTAGCCAATTGGATTTGAGGACTGACATTGTGTAGGAGGTTGACAGAGAAAAAGGAAGACTCAAAGATAACACCAAGTCAGTTTGGGCAACAGGGCGAAGGTTACTGCCACTAATAGAGGCTGGATACACAGGAAATAAGCAGTTGGAAAGGGAAGGAGTAGTTCTGGACACGAATATGAACAGGCAACAGAATGTCTGTATGGTGAATTCCAGCTGTTAGAAATACAGCCCTCAGAGACTGGTGGGGCTACACAGACGGGTTTTCATGGGTTTCAGAGCCACATGCGTAAAGGTCAGAGCTTGCGTGACTGTAGGAAAACTACTCATCCACATTTAATAACAGAGAGCAAGAAGAACCAATGAAGATGACAAAAAAAAAAGGTGGGAGAAAGGCCAAGTTAGGAAAGTCTTCTAACAGTCAGAAGAGAGAACTTCAAGGATATAGGAGTGGAAAACCTGGTCAGATGCTGCACAGAGATGGAGAGAGAAGAGGGCCAAACGGAAGTGAGTTTAAAAGATGACAGCTGTGTAAAAGAGTGTCACTGGAATGGGGAAGTGAGCCTGGATGCCAAGGGCTGAAAGAAGAGACAGTGAAGGTTTAAGAGCAGTGTGTGCAGACTTCAGTCAAGATGTCAGGTAACTCAGGAAAGCAAGGCATGTATCACCTCGTACCAGCACATCTGATCAGGCAAGAAAGAACCAAAGGGCTCAAAAATTTAATCTCTTCCTACCTATCTTTATGAGAAATAAGGAAAACAAAACAAAATGGTAATTTTTTTAAAAAAATCAAAGATGCTTTGATATATTCAAACTTAAAAAAAATACCTGTCAGTAATGGCTTTCATAAACTCATCAATCAAATCATCGTAACGTTGTGATCGATCTCTTTTCTGATATAAGCCCATGTAGAATGGATCTTTTAAGAGTGTCTACAAAATTGACCAAACGCAGAAATAAGTCATTTTGTTACATAACCACTTAAAACATATTCTATACAATAAAAATTGTAGGGGGGTTGGGGAGCTGGGAGAATGGGGTGAAGGGTTAAAGAAGTTCAAATTAGTAGTTGATAGCTAGGCACAGGGATGGGGAGCACGGCAGAGGGAATGCAGTTAGCATTAATACGATGGCTAGGTGGAGGGCCAGGGGAGGGAGGGGCAACTGGGGGGATCGTTTTATGAACGATATAGATGTCTAACCAATGTACTATGTACATGAAACTAATTTAAATAAATAAAATGTATATAAAATTCTTTTTTAATTACAAAATAAAAAAATTACTACTATAGTTTTCTAAACCTTATTGCCCTTCTTCAAGAAATGTTTAAAAGGCTTAATTTACTAATATTTGTAAAAATATTAAAAGCAGAGTTTAAGACAAAGATTAACATTTTTAAACGAGAAATGTAAAAAAAAAAAATTTTTTTTTTAATATGGGAGGAAGATCAGAGGGGGAAAATGATTTTACTCACTGGATTATCAGTTCCCACATCAATACACACAGGCAGGCATCTATCAGGCCGTATTCCTGCACAAGCTGTATACAAACAAAGTTTTCCCACTGGAATTCCCATTCCGTAGACACCCAGATCGCCAAGACCCAGAATTCTTTCTCCATCAGTCACCACAACAGCCTTGGTTACAAAAAATCAAAATATATAAATTAAAAGCTGTGAAACTTAGGACATTAAAGGAAAGCACTTAAAAAAGATTTTCTTTATATTTTCACTTTCACTTTTAAAAATAAAATTGCTTCTTGTCTAACTTCCAAAGCAAACCACCAATCAAGCATACTTAAGATTCTAGGATTTCTAGACTCTAGATGTCAAAAAGAAAATTAACAAGATTTGATTTCCTCTGTCTCTGGTTTAAGAACAGAATGCTTCTGACTGAAGGATCAACTTAAATATCTTCTCAAAGACTAAACAAGGGAGATATTAACTGTAAGAGAAAAATAAGATTTTAGAAAGAAACAACATGTTACTCTAACATAACAACATAGGCTGAATAAGAAAAACCTTAGCAATGGTGATGAAGGAAAAGATCCTGAATAAAAACTATATCTACCTACGATGGTTTAAAGATAATACTATGAGTTTAATTATCTGACCAATTTTTTTTCTGGATTCTTAGAACTATGATTATTCATCAAAGACTTTTTTAGTGAAGAAGACATGTAATAAGGGCAAGTAAGATTACTGTGTGTAATAAACACTAACGCCTAACAGATCATAAGTCATTAGATTTTATTTTATGAAAGATAGCCAGATTGACCAATGTTATTTGCTAGATACTCTGAAAAGCAACTCTGAAAAGTTTTATATTTGTTTAAGGATCCGAACCTATCTTAGATTTAGAAGGAAAGAGGCATAACGAATCCTCCCTACTGCCCACCAAATAAAAGTTTTTAGGACATTTTAATAATATAGTATTATGTGATTAATATTAATTGAAATGGAATCATTTCAATTGAAATAGAACATAATAATACTAACTGAATTAGAAAAGGAACATGGAGAAGGCAGGCAACACCAGTGGTGCTGACGGCGAGCAGGCTCAGCCCGCGTGCTAGAGCTCCAGTTTCTTCCCCAAAGTCAAACTCTCTACCAGTAACCCATTTTGTAGTTATTACCACCATGCTCTCCTCAAGGCACTAAATCTGCATGTATGGAAGTGCAAAAAAAATCAGAACAACAATAAAAACTGTTTCTGGAAATTTAGAGGTAACTTACAAGGAAAGAAAAAACATTGTGAAAAGGAAGGTTGTGCTATTAGTACCTTAACATGATTTTCTGGCCAGTTATCCACAATTGATCTAACATGACCTCTGTCTGAGATTGAAATAAATAATCCCCTGCAACAGAACAAAAACACCTTTGCATTTCACAACAGTTTTTTTTGCTTTTCTAAATCTTTGTTCATAATTGGAATAGTTAGATATTTTAATAAAGCATAAAGGCACAGTATAATTTCCAAGCAGATTTAGCAAAGTCACACTGGTTTATTTTTGAACATTTACAACTACTTCAAACTATACTTGCGTTGCTCACATAGTAGCTGCAACAAAGATTATTAAATGATGTGATAATTTTATGCAAAAAGAAATGTATCCACATATCATTTTCAAATAAACTCAATACACCTCTAGTAAAATGCAATATAAAAATAAACCATCAATGCAGGATAGCATAAAATAGCTAAATAACTACTGCTAAAATGCACCAAAACTGAACATTTGAAATTTGAAGAGCTGGAAGGAGCTGAAGGAAAAGAAAATTACATTAATTTCACATAAAAGGACATCCTTGAAGCATTAGAAAAAAAGTGAAGAGTTCTTTTAAATACACAGTATACTGTCATCCAACTGAGATAATCAATCCAGATTTCAAAAAAGGAAGAGAGAGAGGGAGGGAGAGAGGAGGAGGGAGGGAGGGAGGAGAGAGGAGGGAGGAAGGGAAGGAGAAAGAAACAGAAGTTCTAGGCAGCAATGCCAGCCAACGGGTCCCCAGGGCCTTCAAACTGGTTCTTAAACCTAACTTTCTCGTTGATATCTAACCTTTGACATTACTATCTAGCTCAAATCAACTTAAAACAATTTCTCGACTATGGCTGCATAATAGAATCATCTGATGAGCTTATTTAAAAATGCCAGGGTCCCACCCCCAGAGATGATGATTTAGCTGGCCTGGAGTTCTGATGAATTAACCCACCAAGATTTACTGACCATCTTCCAAGGAAAAAAACAAACAGAAAAACCACCATAAATGACACAGTATCTTGCCCTTGCCCAAAAGTGATGCCCCTCCGTTTCATATCAGTTCTCAGCTCTGGGTGCATATTGGAATCGCATCAGGAGCTTCATGAAACACCAACACTTGGGCCCAACTCTAGACTAACTGAACCAGGATCTCTGCAAGTGGGGCCCAGGTCCAGCATTTTTTAAAGTTTCCCTTTGTTTTTTAATCTGGATTGAGAACCACTATTCTAAGTGAAAAAGGAGCTGAAACCTGGAATAATAACCACGGAAATGTTTTAGCCACATTAACTGATGGCATCACACAGGACAGAAAAGACAGTGTTCTCAACATGTCTTCTAGGGACTACCTGCAACACCATCACCAACGGTGTTCCTTAAGTCCGGACTCCAGACCTTTCTCTTTTTCATCAGAATCTTGGTAATGAAAAGGAGAGGAAATCTGGCAGGAATCAGGATTTTAAGTGAGTCCCACAGGTTTTTGTACGCACATTAAAGTCTGAAAGCCACTAGACTAGATAGAGGGAGAATGAAGATAAATACTATTACACAATGAATTTCTACATTTTTATCAATGTGCAAGTAGGACATGGGAAATATATAAGGATTAAGGAAAACGACAGTTTAGAGGAAAAAGACAGGAAAACTCAAATTAAGTAAAAATAGCAGCTATCTATAATGCTTGTAAGTTTACAAACAATTATCACATCAGTTTCCTCATCTGACCTTCTCAATAGCTCTGTTAGGTACTCATAGCCCTACTTATTATGAGAAAACATTCTCAGAAGCATAAAGTGACTAGCTCAAAGACTCAAATCAATACCCGATCCAGTCCCTTTCCACTTAAAATATTTGGAAGTGCTAGAACTATCTGAAATTAAAATTCATAAAAGTTCATAAAAAGAGCAAACAGTAGAAATTAAAGCTGAGAAAAAAATAAGAATCTCTTAATTTGGCCAGATTAGCAAAAATATTACTAATTCTGGAGAATGTGCCACCAGAATTAAGAGTACCTTTTTTTAAAAAAAATAACTTAAACAAGGTTAGGAAAGAATGATGCTATTTCTACAAAAATAAAAGATATGAATATGATGCATTTTTATTAATCCCTTTTTGTCCAAATTAAGCTTTTGTGAGGTGAGAAATGTGGTTGAGATAAGACAGTAACAAGTAAAAGAGAAATGTAATAGGTGCCATGGAGTGATATTTTTCCTACACAATAATCATTTTCAAATATATTTTTAAAAATAAGCCTTACTTAGGTCTTCTAAAGATGTGTCCATATTGGGAGCAGGCAAGACCAACTGTTGGTGTATATACAATGGGCATTAGACTTTCAATGTCATCTTGCAGTATTCTATAAAACAATTTCTCATTTCTTTCTTGTATTCCCATTATATAGATGTATCTGAAATTAAGCACAGTAAATAATGTCTATATCAGCCAGTATAACATTCAAAGTTTTGGCCTTTGAAAGTTAAATCTAACTATCTAAATTGAGGATCACTCCTCACCCAGAAAGTAAAACCATAAATTATCATAACTTAACACTCAGGAGTAAAAATTAACAAGTATTAAAATGTACTTAAATGGCAGATGATGATTATGATTAAGAGAATAACAACAGAAACAACAGCCAACATTTACTGAGCCCTTACTGTGAGTCAGGCTCTGTATCAGGCACTGGAAATGCAAAGATTACCATGACCCCTTTCTGCCTACGCTTTAAGGACTCAAATCTTCAAGGTGACTGACATGTAAATAAGGAAGCAAAATAAAGTGACATTCATTCAAATATTCCTTAAAAAAAGCTATGTGCCGTGCACTATTAAAAACTCCAGGGATGTATAAGAAGCAACCCTGTCCTCAAGGAGTTTATAATCCTGTGGGCTTATAAACCTAACAGAAGTAGCACAAAGGAGACAATGGTCAATTCATATAAATATATAAATAACAGCTTTTAAATAATAAAGTTTAGAAAACAGGAAAATGTTAGCTTGAAAAACCTGTAATCATCCTGAAGTACGTCTAAAAGAGTCATTATTTTTTTTCTTCAAATCTGAATCTCCTCCCGTTATCATCTGAACATGGGAATTGCAGAGTCCATTCCTGATTTCTTCCCCTCCCACTCCCCCCTACCCAAATCTACTACATCAACAAGTCCTGCAGTGTCTACCTGCTAAATGTCTTTCAAATCTATCTACTTCCTTTCTCCACCTCCACCCAGGCGAAGCTGCCATCATTTCTCACTTGGGCAACCTTGGGAACTTTCAAATTAAGTTTTTATATACACGATTTTTCTCCTCTGCTCCAATCTATTCTTCTCTTAAAAACATAACTCTGACCATTTCTACTTTCCTTGAGTGGCTCCCAAATACAAATTAAATAGGCTTAAGCACCTAAAACAGTTATCGAGACCTCCGCCGACTTTTCAGATGCATCACAGCTCTTGCCTTGGAGGTGCTGCCCACGAGGCACCTTTTACCTGGAACGCCCCCCGTCCAGGCTTAGTTCTATCCACACTGAGGAAAGCAGCTCGGGGAGGCGCGCTCTCTGAGGTCCTTTTCGGCCCTTTCCCCATCCCCACCATATGTAATGCATGTTAGATTTTCTTGTTTTCAGGTCTAATAACACCCTTCTCCTCCCTCTTCTGTAACTCTCACTCCACTTTCTGACTTTCTGTCTTCCCTTCAGCTTAGATGATCTCATGAGTTCGGGACTATGGCCTTATATATTTCCATACTTCCAGGAACTAGCAAAGTACATGGAATACAACCTGTGTACAAATATTTGATGAAGAGATAGGAGAATGAATTCCAGTTAGAAAAGGAAGCATATTTTCTATATAGCTACCATGGGCAAAAAAAAATACCAATATAGAAATGAAAGGGAAGGAGATTTCTCTTTACTATAGGGAAGAAAACTAACAATTGGGCTATAAAGACTATTAGCTTTATGAAATACACAGCAAAATGGTAAGGAAAGAATAGATGACTTATGCATGTGACAGAGGAAAATTA
The DNA here is from genome assembly GCA_003508835.1 of Eonycteris spelaea. Classification (NCBI taxonomy): domain Eukaryota; kingdom Metazoa; phylum Chordata; class Mammalia; order Chiroptera; family Pteropodidae; genus Eonycteris; species Eonycteris spelaea. The sequence goes on along the minus strand of PUFA01000003.1, from coordinate 20,738,256 downwards.
TGTGATTCCTGGATCTCCTTAATATTATTACTTTCACCTTCATTTCACTTTAGTCACTCTTCCGAATATTTCACATTAGACCCTGTTGTCCTCACCTAAGACTGCTATGGCTCAGATATCCTGAATGCCGTTATTTCACTCTGTGATTCTCTACCCTTTGGCTAGCTATACAATGCTCTCGCTTCAGTTCTTCCAGGAATCTTAAGCTCCTGAGGGCTTCATTTTCTCCCATTCTATGGTCCCTTCTGGCTCCTCTTTTTTCCTTTCATTTGCGAACTCCTGAAAGCAATGGCTGGAATTTTTCATTTTTGTAGTTCCAGAGCTTAGAACAATGCCTGGTACGTAACAGCCCTGAACTTATATTAGCTGAATGAATAAATGTAGCATCTCTGCCAGCCCAGTAAACCCCAAACCTTACATTTCATATTTTCTGGACAGAATGACATTAAAACAGACAAGATCATGCCACTAGGCCTTCAGGGTCTACTCTCACCCTTTTAACCTGTTCTTGTTCACCTTTCCCTTGTGGATAAATTGGCTCTCCCAAGCATTTATCACTCTCCTCATTAGCTCCATTCAACCTGGCCCTTCTAAATCTTCTACATCATAAAGAAAATCAACGTCATCAGGTATGATGAGATCTTACGACCTGTGCTCCATCACCTGCATAGTTTATCCTTACTTATTCCTGTCCTCTTTGCTCTGCCTCAGAAAATGACTATTCTTTTCCTCTTGTTCAAGGCCAGGCTTTTACTTCTGCACTTGACCCTAAGCCCTTTTCCTTTTTCTGGGATCTTATTCCATCAATTACTCTTTCTCTTGGGCTCATTCCTCACAGTTACAATTATGTTCAACTTCTCAGCCTGAAACACATCCCCCGGAAACCTGAGTCTTGCTTTACTTACTGTTCAATGTCTTTCCTCCTCCTCTTACCCAAACTTCTTAAAAGAGTTTGCACTTCCTCCCCTCCCACTCATTTCTCAATTTATTAGTCTCCCTTTTGCCCCATTGCATAAAAGAAACCACTTTACCAGTCACCAATAATCAATAACTCCTACACTTACAAACTCAACAGACATTTTTACTCCTGTGCACAAACTGATTCCTCTACCCAAAAGACCCGCCCTTCTCTCATCTTCCTGGCTACCTGGAACATATTGTTTAAAATTCGGTGAGGCATCACTTCTTTCAGGAACCTTTAACTAATTCCCCAGATTAAATCAGGTGCCTAATTCTTTGAGCTTTCAGAATAAACTCTGCAGATACCCTCTTCTCATTGTCCTGCATACTGTGGTATAGAGAACAATGACAGACGTAGTACAACTATCTATTGATGAGCTCCCGGAAAACAGGGCTGCGCATCACTGGAGAGGCCATACATTCTAGTGGGCCTGGGCCAGTTCAGTTACTCCTTTTTCACTCCTCAAAGTGTCCTGAACTGGGTAATACGTATTATATGATCACTCTATTTATTACTCACTTTATATCCTCAGTGGTTAATACAGTGGTACACAAAATGCAGGCAATCAATAAAAGCTGGTGAATACAAAGGGTGCAAATCAGATGATAGCCTTTGCTTCTAACATCTATTCAAACCTGAAATGCTCTCTGATTTTAAGAATAAAAAAACTGGTTTCTGCTAAATTTTATAACAGTAAATACAAGTGAAGCATACACTGTAGTGAAGGAAACATCAGCATTATCAAAATAACAGTTAACGGACTAAAACACAAACTTTATTATACTGTACATTTCCCATGCCATAATAACTATAAAACTCCCAACTTTTCAGATTGGAACATCAAAAAAACTAAACATCTAATCAACTCTTACTTTTCCAAGGGCCCATTTAATTTTTTCACATTTCTATGGAATCGTAAGGCTTGAATATCTTGTGTCTCTATTTTGGGAGGTAGAAGTCCTTGAAGACCAAGCATTTGTCGTTCCCGTAATGTAAACGCCATTCCCTAAAAAGGAGAAATAAAAGGATTAAAGATTACAGCTTATTGGGGTACAATAGTGCTGTCCCGCACAATGTAATTGAAACAAATTTTTTTTAAAAAATCAATGATATCATTTTTGCCCAGTATGTCAAAAATGTGTAAGATTAGTGTCTAATATTAGAGAGGGTATTGTAAAAGTTATTGTTATATATCATTGCTGGAAATGTAAACTGGTTTAGACTTTTGAGAAGACAATTTTTAAAATTTTTAAATTTTTTAGTGAACATACTCTATAAGAAAGCAATTCTACTTCTAGAAAGCCATCCTCAATAAATATAAAGAGGCATATACAAAGAGAATAGTTCTAGCACTGTTTCTAGGTCTCTTGGCTATCACAAACTAAAAGTCCATCAATTATGGAACAGTTAAAGAACGTATGTTATTTCTAAACCATGAAATATCATCACACTTAAATATGTATCTTTATGTGTGTGGTAGAATGATCTCCCAAACACACAGTTAATAAAAAAAAATAATTAAAAAAAAGCAAGTTGCAGATCAAAACACATACTGTTATGTTTAGAAAACTGCCATGGTACATAAACACAGATATATGCATACACCAGAAATGAAATTGACAGAAAATAGTTTGAAAAAAACATGAACCAAACTGATAAGAGAGGCTATCCCCACTAGAAAGGAGTGAGCCTGAGTAGAGGAAGGGGGAAGGAAGAAATATATTTTAAAAATTAGCTTATGTCATTAGAAAAATGTCTATTTCTAGTATTCAGTTTGGGTTAAATTCTTTGTATTGAAGTGATGTCAGAATAAGGACTTCCAAAACTCATTTCCGACACAAAAACAATAAGAACACTAGCCAAATGATCAGAATAGACTTTTTCAGAATTCTGGAAATTAGTCTTCAGCAATAGAGAAGCATTTATTCAAGAAAAACAGTGGAATTTTAGCAAGAATAGTAAGCTTCAAGGCATTTTAACTTGCCTTGTGTCTACTCCCTAGTTGCACAGTAGTAGTCTTGAAAAGAGCAATCACTGTGAAATAATCACTTTGAGAACCAGAGCCTGACCGCCACTAGAGCAGGCAGAGGGGCTGAGATTCTTCTAAAGCCCCATACCCAGGAAACCACCATTTTTATTAGAACTACCTGGTGGTTCCCTGCAACGTTTTTTTTATTTGACCTGATATGGAGCTCACCTAGTATGAATACCCTTTTCCTCAGAAGAGCTTGTTAAAAATAATCAGAGGTAATTATTTAATATGGCAACTCCCTAAGGCAGCGAATAACAGATGAGCCAAACAACAGGCTAACCGAAAAGCTGAAAAAGAAAAGCTGAGGAAGGAGATATCCATGGGGCGGGGGAGGGAGCGGCGGTTTAAAAACTTTGGACATATTCCTGAGAATCTACATCATGTACATGAGCTATGGCATGTCCATGAAAGATGAGAAGGCTCACCTCTTGCTAACCTTGAGTCTCTTTGTAAGCAAGAGGTGAGGGCTGATGCATAGTTGTAAATCGTCCGGCTGAGTACTACTGAAGGTATGTCCCAACATGTGCAGAGCCACTTGGCAAAGAATGGATTGAGAATGTCAATAAAAAGATAGAAAATATAAAAAGAAACCAAATAGAAATTCTGGAGTCAAAAGTACCATAACTGAAATTTAAAAATTCACTAGAGGGGCTAAACAGCAGGTTTGAGCAGGTGAAAGTCAGCAATTAAAGACAGGTCAATTGAGATTATCCAGCCTGAGAAACAGAAAGTAAACACAATGAATAGATATAAACAGAGCCCCAGAGACCTGTAGGATTGTTACCCAGTGACAGGCCTGCAGGGCCTGGCTGACTCTCTCCCCAACTCTAACCTTATCTCTGAGAACAGGGAGGCCCACTAGTCAGCAGTTAAGAACTTGTCAAGACTAGCTGAAACCAGTTGAAAGCAAGAACCAAGCCTGCTGTCTAAATGACCTCCAAAAGATTTTAAAACTCATTATAATATAATCCTTATGCTAAATCCTTATGCTAAATAACACACCTACCAATGCCATGATAGTTGACAATCACATGACAATGGTTAGCCACCTCTGGACTGCTAAGGGATGAAACTGATCTGAGAACTAAGTTTCCACTTCTCCATTCTCTGGCCAAAGAATAAAAGCTTGCGCTGTTAACTCTCACTTTTGGTCTATACTTGGCTTCCCCACGCTGAATGGGAAAAGGACCCCACTTGGGGTCTTCAGAAAGGAGATTTTTCACCCCTTGGTAACGATACCATCGAGAGTGTCAACATATGTATAACAAGAGTCCAGAAGGTGACAATAAAGAATATTTGAAGAAATAATGGCTAAAAACTTTTCAAAGTTGTTGAGAAATATTAATCCACACATTTAAGAAACTCAGTATTTCCAATGAGGAAAAACTCAAAGAGATGTATACCTAGACACATCATATTCAAATTGTTGAAAGAGAAACACAAAAGAGAAATTTGAAAGTAGAGAGAAGGGACTCATCAGTGCACAGAATATCCTCAAAAAGGTTAAGTGGTAGTTTCTTATCAGAAACTATAGAGGCCATAGACAATGGGATGTCATTCGAAGTGCTGAAAGAAAAAAAAAAAACTGTCAATCAAGAATTTCCAAATCCTACAAAACTATCCTTTAAAACGAAGGAGAAATTAAGAACATTCCAAGATTAAAAAACAAAAACAGGATTCATTGCTAGCAGACCTGTCCCACAAGAAATACTGAAGGCCGTCCTTCAGAATGAAAAGAAAAGACACTAGACAGTAACTCAAATCTAGAAATAAAGAATATGGGTAAGATAATGACATAAGCAAATATAGACAGTATAAATGTATTTTTCATCTGTAGCTCTTTTTTCTACTACCTGATTTAAAAGGCAACTGCATAAAGCAATAATTATAAATTATAATTATAATGTATAAAGATGTAATTTGTATGACAAAGCAGCATAAAAGAGGGTGATGGAGCATTACAGGAGCAAAGTTTTTGTGTACTATTGCAATTAAGTTGGTATGGACCTGAACTAGACTGTTATAAAGATGGCAATTATAATCTCCAGGGCAAACCACTAAGGAAATAACCGAGAAATAGGCAGTAAAAGAAATGACAAGGGAATTAAAATGGTATGCTAAAAAATATCTATTTAACACAAAAGAAGGGGAAGGGAATAAAAAAGAGAACAAAAGAGATCTAAGACATTTAGAAAATAAAATCTCCCTGATCGGTCATTACACTAATGGTAAATGGATTAAACTCTACAATGAAAATGCAGGGATTGGCAGAATGGCTAAAATAACATGACCCAAGAAAAGCTGTCTATGGTGGTGTGAAAAGTCTCTGCAGGAGAACTGGACTTTGAATGAGTTGCATCTTGAAGATCAAGCAAGATTTGGAGAGGTGAGGAAGAAATGACAGGTTAGAATATCCCTCATTGGGCTTCATTTAATTCACTAACTGCTTGCTGAATTCTCATTCTGCGCCAGGTACCAAAAAATGTAAAAATAAGGTACTCTGTGTGACCCTTAGTCAAAATTTACGTTCCCCTTTGTAGGCCTGAAACCCTTCAAAACACATCATACTATCCTATTAATTATCTCCCTTATGATGGGAAAAAAAATGGGATTGGCAAATTTTTGACTGTTGTTTTAAAATAAATCACAACTTAATCTGAATGCACTATTCCAAAAAGGTAATTTCATATTAACGTGATATATATAAACGTGATGTATATTCTTTCTCCCATAAGAAATCTCTTTCCAGAATTATCTTTACTTACTATTTAATATTGCCCCCAAAAGACAGAGAGGGGCTTGCCCACTGAACCCAGCTTGGATAAGGAATAAAGGCACGGACAAGATCTCAGTATTGCCTAACACCTGTTGCCCACGAGCATAAGAAGGGTCAGAGATCCCTCTCCTTTGAAACAGTAGTATGATTAGTGAGCACAATCACTTGCGTGTAATGGTTTGTGTCCAAAAGGCTGCATGGAGGTATGGGGTGGGGAGGGGGAGGGTAGAAGTTAGATAAAATTTCATTTTACAGTTTTGACCCCATCTTCCAAGGGCCCAACTGAGAGGCCCAGAATGAGTACCTGATTTAAGCTAAGTAAATCTAAATATTCCACATCTGGCCAAAAGTCTTGGCCAGACTGCCATTCTGGGAATTTTTCTGAGCTAGAACTAGGAAATAAAGTCAATCCTTTCCTGGTGGTAGAAGTTGTAAGGTGTGAAATTTTGGAGTTATAAAGCAGCCATGAATCTTGCCATATGGAGAAAAGTGAAAAGTTCATGCAGAAAAAGCAAATACTGCTAAACATTTTAATATAAAGCTACAAAATACAAAAAAAACAAATTACCATTTATCTGTCTAAATATATGGAATCAAACCTTCACCAGGAAGAGAGAACAGGTATGTTGGTGTTCATGTCACTAACCTTGTTTGTTCTTGGGTTCAACATAAGTGGCTTGCCTTTCTCCTTTCTGTGCAAATGACGACATGCCAGAGTACAGGGAGTTGCAACTATTCTTAACCGGGACAACATCTTTCCTTTCACCTGGGAAAAACAAAGTAAATAAAGCACTGCTGAGAGACATATTAGAACTACATGCATGTACACATCAGCTATCAGTTTCCAAATGCAGATTTAGAAGCTTAACTTTCCACATGTGAAAAATCTTTTCCAAAATACTTTCAAATGTCTACAGGTTATAAAGGTTATATAACAGGTGAAGACAAAGACTTCCTTTTCCTAGGACTCTAAGTCCTAGGATAATAATCATTGCTACTCTTAGGTATCTCCAACAGTTAGCTAAACATGTGCCCTTTTTCTAATCCACACAAGTGTGGCAAAGTATGTATCTCCCATTTAGGAGAGAAAGAAATTGAGAGTTTAAGAAAGAGGGTAACATTTAGTAAAGACCGAAGTGAGTCCCATGTAAATGAGTGTGGGAGTTTAGCTTGAAGGGGGGACAGTAAATAACTGGGAAGCCTGGAACATACACATTCAGAGAAGAGAAGCTATCCAGATTCTTATTCAGACTTAGAATTTTCATGTACTATATTCGGTTTAAATTTAATGCAATACAATTGTTTTCAGAAACTGTTATTCAGTAGGAAAAAAAAATCAAATTCTATAGAAAACAGGTTTCTGTTCTTTCACATCTATCCTAAATGTAGTAATTTTTCAAAATGAAAAACTACATAATATATTAAACCTTACATATCTACTGATGGAAATATAATAGATTCTTCTGCATATCAATTCTCCTACCAAAAATCAATTTGCAATGTCCATTTGTTACTTTAATCATTAGAAATCATTTCAATTGGTATGCAAAAAGTTTTTTTAAATGGAATTTCTATTTGCTGAGATATCTGTGGTCTATATATGGGGGTACAATAAAACCATTAATTCAGGAGTTTTTAAAGTTCTTTTTCATGGAGGTGAAATTCACAACATAAAATTAACCATTTTGAAGTAAACTAGAGAGATATTAAAATCTATAATGTTATGTAAACCACACCTCTAGTTACAAAACATTTTCATCATTACAAGGAAACACCATACCCAATAAGCAGTTTTTCTCCTTCTCTCAGTCCCTTCAACTGAAACCAAGAGTCCTTATGACTTTGATTAAATTCAGTTTTAAGTTCTAGCTCTAGAAATCCTCTCTATTTATATACACACACACACACACACATACATACATACATACACATACATACATATACATACATAGCCCTCAGAGACCTGATCTTTTCCTTGGATAATCAACAACCCCTGCAGCAGCAGAAGACAGTAGCCTGGACCTAACTAATGGTCACCCGTACAGAACCTCTGGCAGGCTACAGATAACATCTCAACCTAAGTTATGTTTCAGTTCCAGAACGAACCCCCTGGCTACTTTCCCATGAGACCAGACAGAGGGACTCCAAAGAAGACCTTTGAACTGTCCTCAAGACCTGAAGAAATGATGCATTACCTTTATATCACCTCCAACCAATCAGTAGAGCTCACAACCCCAACTCCCTTAGCTACCAAGACTAATGATTTTCTCCCTATCTAACCCATCCCCCAGAAGACATCGGGAGCCAGATATTCAGAACACTAGCTTACCTGTGTCTCCAGACTTGGTGCCATTTCCTTAAATAAACCTCTACTTTCTCTGCTGCAAACTCCTGTTTGTGTCTCATTGGGCCGTGATGTACACAGGCAAAGAACCCTTTGAGTTCAATAACACAACCACCAAGCTGCTTTCTGTCTTTATGGATTTACCTATTCTGGATATTTCATATAAATGTGGTACCTAAATATGGCCACAAAAAACAAGAACTCTACATGATCACAAGCACATCAAGAATTATGAGAAATGGAGATGGGGGTGGGAGATAGGTCAGATGCTGTTTAAGGGTACAATCTTATAACAAGTAGTAAATAAGTCCAAGAGATCGAATGCACAGTATAGTGAATATACACAATATCGTACTACTATCAATAAACTTGCTGAGACAAGAACTTCATTATTCCAAACACTAAAATGACACATTAATTTTGCAATGTGACAGAGACACTAATTATCGCTAAAATGGCAATCACATTATATAATATATAAATGTATTAACATGTTGTATACCTTAAATTTACACGTTACATGTCAAACGTATTTCAATACTACTAATAAAAAAAGAATCATGAGACATACAACAAAATAACTGCTTTTCTTTTTAAAAAATGTTAACGACACAAAAGACATGTTAAGAACAAAAATTCAACTAAGTAAATTTGAGAATTCCAATTGGCTTTATTAAGTGATTCTGGCTTTATTAAGTGGTTCGTGAATCAGGCAGCATCGCCATCTAGCAAACAGAAAGGAGCTCTGAGGCTCTGTACAAAACAAAACTTTTAAAGGCAGAAAGGGAATGAGACAAGGAAGAGATAAACAAAAGAAAGTTATTTCAGGCAAAGTCACCTTCCTTTGGTGAAAGGAAGAGATCTATCATGCAGATCACCTCACTTGTCTTATCGGAAAATGCCACAATCACCAATTAAAGGTCACATTCCTGGGAGAGGCTGAAACAGCACTTAAATTTTGGTTTGCTGTCCTAAGGGGCAAGTGACTCCATTTTGGGCCTGTTTGTTTATTTATTTTAAACAATTTCCCCCTTTTGATCAGAGATGTAGTCAAAAATAAACTCATTCACACCACTCTCAGCTATCACTCTATAGTTCTCCTGGCTTTTACTGATCCTCTGTGGAATTATTTTCTTTGCTGATTCTCTATGGCATTTATAGGTCACGACTTCAAATTCACAATTTTTATGTCAGTCACTCTCTTTCTTCCTTTTTTGATGTTTCAGTCTTAGCAAGATCATTTGCTTGGTGGATAGCCACTGCAAACATGCCTTTAAAGCCTTTGAGAGAATAAAGCATGCCAGGATGATTTCCATGATTACTATGGGCAAGATAGTTCCCAATGTCTGGAGTGTACTTTAGACCCATGTTGTAGACAAATATATGAGGAAAGTAGAAGAATTCAGGATCCAGTCCAGTTTACAGGTATATACCAAAACCGCAAAGACAATCAACAGCATTAGAATCTAATATCCACAAAGGTACAAATATAATTCTTCTCTCTACAACTACCCCCATTTTTTACCAAAGATAATCACAGTAAAACTAATTTGTTTACATTAAACTTGACTTGATTAGTTACCTAAGTGCAGTAAAAAGAGTGATTGATCATATAAGCTCTGTCTAAGACTGCTTTCTGTTAGGAAGAATCTGATTGAACTTGTAAAAGCCTCTGAGGCCAGGAAGCTAAGCCAATGACTGGCCATCAGATTTTATCTGCAATTGCAGTTCGGTCAAAGCCTTGGTAATACAGGTATTCTTTTGAATCTCAAATAAACGTATGTTCTTAGAACCAGTTTCCTAGAATATTTTTGGTGACTTGAAACTTTAAAGTTTGCTAGCTAAATTAAATGATGGAAATTTACTGAATATTTACATCATGTCCAAATAAGATAAAATACTGAAACATTAATTATTAGTCTAAATTTATTGATTTTTAGTTTCTTATTGCAGAGGACCTAAAAGAAATTTGGGTTGAAAGACTGTACTATTAAACAGGGTACATTTCTAAGTAATTATGAAATATATTTACAATAAAAGAACCTGTTTCTAAAGGTTCTGAAATATACAAATAAACTTGTCAATCTAAAAAAAAATACTGATGTAACAGGTTATAATTACTTAATTTTCATTAGAAATTGAGGTTTTTAAGGGTTAAAAATTGCAATATTGAAATGCCAATTAAAACTACTAGAAATAATAAGAGAAACAACTTTGAATACAAGGAAAGCAGGATACGTGTTTTCAGTAATAGAAGGCATAAGGTATGGAAATGCATTTTGGAGGGAATTACAAGGAAAAATTGTAGAAAAGGAACCTTGAGAAAGGAAATTCTGTGTACGATCAAGCTAGATGAGATAAATAAATTCATCATAAGCTTTAATATCAACAGTGTACTTATGTAAAATTAAAACTCAATGTTCTTTTATCTGCTGAAAGGACAAAGTTTTCCCGCACTGTTGGTATGCTATTAATGAGAGATTATAAATGGAAAGCAAAGATTTTGTGTTTTATTAAAATTACTTCCTGTGCTCTTTAGGTTTTTAATTGCTTAGGTAAACCAAATCCTATTATTAAAAGAGCAAAATGTTACTGTTTAACTTTCTACATTTACCCGTGAAGTTTTTGTCATCATAACAAAGTATTGCTTCATAGTTACCCATCATCCTACGTGACTGTTACACAACTTTTGATATGTTTGATAAACTTCTCAAAATTCAAAAATTAGTCTTTTTCTTAACTTGAAAAAAATATGTGAGATTTTTCAGAAGGATTCCTGAACTTTTTCAAAAGAGATCTTTAAAATGATTCTTTGATATTCTCAGTTGGCTGCCCCTGCTTGCCTGCTCCTCATTTTTACCTTCCTCCTCCAACTGTCAAATCTACCTCATATATTCTCAAAGGAGAGAATATATGCAAAAGTATTATAATTAAAGACTTAAAGTGTTACATCACTCACATTATTTCTTTTTACTAAGTGATAGAGAATAACATATAAAAGTACAGTTGACACACATGCATCTAATTCTGCAACAGACTTAAATCTGCATATAAGTGGACCCACACAGTCCAAATCTCCATTGTTCCAGAGTCAACAGTATTTTGGATGCAGCTGTCAATTTGCTTATGCAGAGGGCTGACTTAAGTTATATGTGGAAATTCAACTGTGTGGGTAATCAGCTCCCCTAACTCAAATTATTCAAGGGTCAACTATACTTTTAATACTATCTTCAGAACAAGTAGACATAAGTGTTAGGTCAGCGGGGAGGGCCAGCCAGATGCCTACCTGGAGACCTCCCAGCCTGACATCATAATCTTGACGCCCAACTATAAGGGCCCACCCTAAAATCCTGGTGCCACTGCCCCGACCCAGGTGTTCAACTGACACTCCCCATTCTATACCCTACTCCCACATAACCCTATAAAAACTACGCCCTCCCGTCCCAGGGCGACTTCTCTGGCCCATCTTCTCTCGGGACCGGAGAACCTTGCCCAGGAGCCCTCTCCCAATAAAGGTTTGCTTTTAAAACGTCTCTCGGCATGTCACGTGTTTACCTTACAATAACTAAAAAAATAGTGTAATGAAAAAATCTCTGCCAAAATGTGAACCAAGGACTGAGAAACAGACAGAGAGGCTGAAGACTAGTTGGGGGCAACAAGATAAATGGGGGGGGGGTGGAATCACAGCTAACTCATGTTATACAGATGTGATGGGAGAGAACTATAAAAAACAGGTAAAGTAAAAACAGGAAACACAAGAAGGCCGGGCTTCTCACTTTGAACGAATATGTAAAATCAAGCAGCTTACTCAAGAGTTTCCTGGATACTGAGATACATCTGCAGTTTTTCCTCCTGGTGCGTCGTCCACACTGCCTTGTCCTGGGAAGCAAAGGACAACGCTCTGTGTGGTGTTCATAAACGAGACGGGGACTGAAACTGCTAAGCCACTGGGTGTTGGCAACTACTCTCCTTGGCTCCCTACCCAAGGGTAGAAAGAAAAAGATCAATGCTCTGGATATCAAAATTACAGAGAGGTCACGACTTGGTGCACTGAGAAACTTTGTAGTCAGACAGACCTGAATTTGAATCAGAAACTCAACTAATTACCAATTTGAAATCAGCTGTGTCACCCAGGCATTCCAAATGGTCTCTGAATTGGTGTTAGTCTGGAACACATTTTTCGTTGGCCTGTGACCAAATGAGAAAAGCTAGAACAATGTAATCTAGTTTTTCATAATACTAAATTTATCTTTGTGTTCATGTAGTAATTACGACCCTTCAACCTTTGTAGCGGCAAACATGTCCTCTCTTTTATGAAAGGATGGGAACGGTGGTAGTTTTTCAGAAGGTCCTTAGCCAGGTACAGCGTGACTCCCGTCAGGGTACCAGCTCCCTGCTGCCTCCACACAGAGGGCTGGCATCCAGCTGGGGAAAGCAGAGCAGGTCGCGGGTCCAGTGTCAGGGCTGCACAGTCAAGAGGAAAATCAGGAGGAGAAGGAGGAGATAGCAAGCACAGGCCTACAAAACAACCAGGGAAAAAAAAAAAGTAAAAAGAAAAGAAAGAAAAAAGAAAGAAGAAAAGTAGATAAGAAAGAAAAAAAAAGAAAAGGTCTTTAACCTTAACGGAATTAAAAGTTAGTAATCATATGTCTGGTCCCAACTGCCCCCCATACACACCTTTTTTTTTTTTTTTTACTTGCCCATGAAGTCCAAAAGTCTGGGAACTACTGATTTAGAAGTCTCACTTTTCTGATCGGTTAAAAAAGAAAAGGGAAACTCTATTTTGCAGACTTGTGTGTAGATGATGATATGATATATACATAAAGCATCAAGCCTTTAGAGCTTTATCATCGTCATATAGAGCTTGACTATCTGATTTGAAGATTTATTCAATCAAATCCATATCCAGGCAGTCTGGCACAGTTGTCACAGACAAGCTCCAGAATCAAACTGCTGGATATAAATCCTGGCTTTGCCATTGCTAGCTCCATGATCGAGTAAATCAGAGTAAATTACAATCTCATTACTCAAATAGTGATGATAAACAATAGGACCTATTAAATATGGCTGTTTTCAGATTTAAATTATACAATCCATGTAAGATGCTTATCACAGTGCCCGCTAAGTACTCTGTAAATGTTAGTTATCTAAGCATTGTTATGAGTAATAGACCAAGGTGGTCAGAAGTGCTTTCTAAATGCCTGTTAGTTTCTGCATCAACATTTTCTAATGTGAGATCCATATTGCGGGCTATGACAAGCATGGATAATCATGGATAATGTGGTTAACATTTATTTAAACTATTTTAATCTCAGGTTAAGAATGAGAATTTGAATGATACACAGATCCAGGAAACATCAAATGTCATCATAAATAATATCTACGGAATCAATATTTTTCATGACTTTTGAAATTTGCACATATTGATCAAAGGAGATATAATATGCAGCCATATAATCAAAATAGTGAATTTCAAATAAATAGCTTTTCATAAAATAGTTACCTTTCTATAAATTGAAATGTAATTTTGAAATTTAGTATGAATTTTGTCCTCATTGATCTTCGGTAAATAAAGTATAGGTTTTAGGGTTATGTTTTAAAATATTTTATATATGTAAATATGTTTTAAAATATGGCTGTTAAGTCTGTCTGAAATTCACCAACATAAATTAGAATTTATTTTAACTTCATATAAAGTTTAATTTAAAATAACTTACTTTTATATGAAGTAACAACTTACAAATACAACTTACAAATCAGTGCTCGCAGTTGATTAAAGGTCCAAAATTAGAACATAGAGTTAAACTGCTTTTTCCGTATTGCTGCAAACCACATAACATAGCAATGTATAACTATTCATAGTAGTGACACAACAGATTACCTATGGGGATGCAAAAAAGGGGTTCTATAGAAAGTAACTTCACAGGGTGACCTGATTATAAATTCCTAACTGGGCAGGTCATAGTAGGTAGTCATACATCAGGTGAGATAAAAGGTTTATTTATTTATTTCTTTATTTTTGCCTGAAATAAGCCCTACCAATTGTTTCTGTGCCTCTAGGTTAACAATCCTTAATAAGTCATAACCACTCTCAAGAGCACATAATCTTGTTAACTATCCTAATCCAACAGCCACCTTGCTTTACCCCCACTTCCATATAATCTTCCTTACATTCCCTCCTTGACTTCAAATGCATAAAAGAAACTGCAAAACTTTTATTCTGCGAGTATTTCAGATCTTGCTCCCAGCATACATCATCAATTTGGCTCAAATAAATTCTTATAAAAATTTTCTATGGGATTGGATTTTTCTTACATGGATATTTACCTGGCACAGGCAACAGGATTCTAAAGAGGCCAAACCAGGTCCACCCTTCGGACCAGGACCCGGTGCTGAGTACAAGCAAAGACTCATTGTGTTCCCCCAGCTCCCCGCTTCGCATTAGGTGAACCTGGGTGAGATTCTCTTGGAATTGCGGGCCTCCTTGCTTTATGGAGCAGGCCATGACTTTATTTGAGCTGTCCTTAGGAAATCCTCAAGGTGGATAAAGGCTAAGATAACCCAAGGAAAGAAAGGAAAATGGGTTGCTGCTTTTAATTTTAGTTTTGTAATTTTAATTTTGTACTTACTGAGAGTCTGAACAAAAACCTCTGCTGGTTAAATGAGAGCCAGAATTCTCTTAGCTCTGAAAGAAAAAGGACAACAGCTTCCCCAACCCAAATAGTCAATGCAATGACCACAGTTTTCAGATCTCTGAATCCCAAGTGGCATATAAATCGCTCAGTGAGGTAACACAGCTAATCCCAGAGAAGCAGGCAGGAGCCCAGGAGAGAAAGGCAGGGGCACCCTGGAATGGGTTCACCCTGAGAGGGGCCCATGCCTTGGAAAGTGTCACAGTCCAGATAGCGACTGGTGAGCGAGCTCTCTCTGGCCCTTGCTCAGGTATTCTTAGGTGACTCAGAATCTTTGTGAGGTTGCCTGAGGAAGAATTTTCCTGTAGGGCTTAAAGCAGTCTTATAGGGTTATCCATGGCATTTTGCTCCTATAAGACGCGCAAGTAAGAGTTGCTTTTCCCTAAAAGTCTGTTTAATGATCTCAAAATTAACATGGGAAATTGTGCCTCTCAGGCCAACAAGGCTCACCACAACTCAGCCTCCCATTTATAACTAAGATGGCTAAGACAAAGACCCTCTCTGATACTTCTAAATTAATTTTTGTGGGTATAATTAGAAAAAGCCACTTATAAAAGAAGGCAGAATAAATGGAAACCACATTTAAATGGTCTCTCAAAGCTTCAAAAAGAGGATTTGAATAGATTAAGCTATGTGGTCGTTTAGGTGTCAGCCCAATTCTTTGAGGTATGACAAATGGCTCTCCTTATTTTAAAAGGAGAAAGGTCATTTGGAACTTGATTTGTCAAGAACAGACAAATTTTAAGTGCCTCTAGGGCAAAATCTGGATCCAAATGTTCTTTTATAAACTAGTTTTTCTTATGGCTAAAAGGTCTGTCTATATATCTATACCTATATATATAACTATATACTATATATATAACTATATATATATATAAACTATATATATAGGTATAGATATATATAGATATAGATATATGTTGTAAATGTGAGATAATTTTCTGCCCCTGGATGGTATTATTAAAACAAATTTCAAGACAAGCACTTATAAGAATTGGGTATTCTAAAATTCTTAGAAATACAGAAACTAACTCAAATGCTTTTCCAATTCACATGATCTAAGGTCGATCCTTAGTAAATAAAGTTAGCTTAAGTTTATTGGTTTAGTAAAACAGTCATGTCTTTATTTTGCCTGGGTGTAACAAAAACAGTCCATGTTAATAACTGACCTTTATGTCTATGAAAAATGTTTCTAGAGGTTATAAAATGTCCAGATAAAGAATGCTGATTGATTACTTGTTTAGTTTTCATTAGACATTGAGGTATCAAGGGTTAAAATTCTGCTTATACATAGGAAAACTTCTAGAGTATATTCTACAGGTAAACAGTGGTTGTAATTAAATAGGATGATGGGAAACCCAAGATGGCCACTTGGTTCCTCCTTGCTTCCTGACTCCTCATTTTTCAGATGGTACACTCCTTTGTGCATCACAGTACATTTAAGCTAAACCTAGATGAAGGAATTTATGAGCTGACATTGAAAGGAGACATCTTACACTATTGCCAAGGTGTGACAGAGTCATTTGAGGAAAATGCCAATTGGTAATCACTTTCTTTCACATTGAGCTCCCAGGAGACAAAGACTCCAGATTTTGTTTATTAGAAAGGACATCAAATAAAAGACACTCTTTAACTTCAATGGAAGGGAACTTACCAGGCGCCTAACCGCAAACGGACATTTACTCCTGTCTATGGACATCGCTTCCTTAAAAGTAAGAAGCCGCTGACACCAGACGTAGACAGCTATTCCAAGACATCAACAAGGGCTGTATACTTATGGATTGATAATGAAACTCAAAATCCATTTTGTTTGTCTTTACCTGTCTGCTAATAATAGTACTCACAATAACTGTTATACTTGTTCTTTGGGTTTTTCTATAAGTCCATCTGTTTATTATTACTGAACAGAAGATAATTGATAATATTCTTCTTATGGCTTATGTAAATGCTATACCAGATGCCAAATACAGAAAAATGATACAGAGGGCAAAACTTGGATCATGATAATTCCTTGGAAAGAAATGATCCAGAGTTTTTTTCACAATGAAGGCCGTAAGACCTGACTGCCTTCCCATTTACCTGCCATTCCTTTTCAGGAAAAATTCGGCCTCCACTCAGATTCCATGGTTATGGTATTGCCCCATCCCCAGTGGTCAACAAGACAACATCAATACTGTGACTGTCTAGGAATGAGTCTTCTTAGGTGCTGAGACCACACTATCTGACCAGAAGTTTCCATATCAATGAATCCTTCAGATTGATTTATGACCAAAAGGGAAACTGTGGACCAAAGAAAAAAAAAAGGGATTCTATGAAAGTAACCTCACAGGATGAGCTGATCAGAAACACCTAACTGGTCAGGGTGGGTAGCCACACTCCAGCCATATAACTTCTTTAGTAAAAGGTTTAATTCTGCCTTAATCCCTGCCCATTGTTTCTGTGCATCTCAGTTAACATACTTTTGAAATAACCCATAACCACCTTCAAGAGAGCACATATATATACCCTATACAATCCAAGCCCTGCCTTGCTTTCCCCTACCTCCAAGTAATCTTCCTTACTTACCCTCTTTAATTTCAAATGCGTAAAAGAAACTGCAAACTGTTATTCTGCAGAGATTAGAGATCTTGCTCCTTAGCAAACATCATCAGTTTAGTTCGAACTCATAAAAATTCTCTATGGGTTTGGACGTATCTTACATTGACATACACTTATTTAACTATTGTGTAACTACTATAACTAGCGTGTGTCTGTAGGTGTATGTGTGTATATATATGTATGTATGTATATGTGTGTGTGGATCTATATACACATATGTATATAAAGAGAACTGTTTCTTCTCTAACTTTCAGAGTGCTTGGCAACTAAAGATTAAAACCTATGAGTACAACATTGCAATTAGCTTAAAAACATGACAATGTTTAAGGAGCATACTCAGTTAAGAGGGGTCTGGAGCTTTTCAGTTGGATTGCTGAGTTTGAATCCAGGCTTTTCCACTTAAAACCTGTAATCCTGGGCAAGTTGCTTAACATCCTAAACCTAAATTTTTTCACTTGTAAATTGGACAGAATAACAGCACCAATCTCAAAGGTTATTCTCAGATAATTCATCTAGAGAACAGCGCCCTGCCCATAATTAGCCTACTTGCATCGTGCATCTATTGTTATCATCAATTGCAATACTAAAAGAAGTAACAACGCTTTTAATTGTTTTGCTTAGAAATGATTGCCACAAGCATTACAAAGGTAAACCAGATATGAGATAACACATTCTGTAAGGGAAGCATTTCTACTGAGATTTATTTTTTTGATTATGCTTCTCATTAAAGGGCAACACATATTTTCGAGAATTATCTTCAGAACCAAGAAAGAAAATCGAACCCAAGACCACAAATATAACAAAATACAAGAGATGGTTATCCTCAGCATCAAACATCTGTCAATCCTGGTCCACAGATGGCACTTCATCTGAATGGAGAACCGTTCCAATCTTAGAACTTTCTAGCCTGCAACAAACTTCCTTTAAGCAAGCAATGAACACACACACACGCTTAACTCATAATTAATTCATCCCTGCAGAAAAAGAAATGTATTTGCCAAAGGGGTTTCGAACCACAAAATCGGTTTTTAAAAGACGCGGGAGAGGAAAGGAAAGAAGCTCGCGTTTTGGAGGCCACAGGGCCTTACCCCGGAGCGGGAAGGGGGTCGCCCTGGGACCAGTGAGTCGAGAAACGGGAAGTCGCTCTTCAAGGCCAGGGAAGAGGGGCGGACGGTCGAACTGGGTTCGCTGTGATCACACCGCTCTTCCAGCCCTCAGCGAAACCCTTCCTTAACCCCGCCACCCTTATCTGCCAAACGGGGACGTTCCCGGCTGCAGGCGTGGAAGCCCGCGGAGGGTGGGCGCTCGGTTCCCCAGGCCTGGCAACAACAGGAGGCTGGCGCCCGCTCCTCTCCCGGAGCTACCGCCGGGGCCGCGCCGCGCGGAGACTTACCCAACGTCTCGCCCGGCGACAGGTGGTGCTGCCGGCAAAGAGGCCGCAGACCTGCCGCCCACCCAGGCTATGATCGGCTCCGGCCCGGCCCGGCCCTCCCCTTCTCCGAACTTTCCGGAGGCAGCGCTAGCGCAGGTTTAGACTAGCACAGGCAGCCAGTCAACGGTGGAGGAAGATAGTAAAGCAGCGTAGCGAGAGGAGGAATCCGGTAAGAGAGAGAGCTGGGAGCAGAGCTCGCACGACCCCATGGGCGGAGACTGATGGGCGCGCGGACCAATGCGGAGGCAGGAAGTCGGCTCCTGAGGGGCGGGGCTCCGCTCAAGGCTTCAAGGCCCGCGCGCTCGCGTTCCTGCCTCGCAGGGCATCCCTACGTCGAGATCCTCGAAGTTACTGTTTTGAGGCCGAGCGAAGCCCGTCTGGATCCAAAGAATGTGAGAAGGACCAGTGGATTTGGAGGAGTCCGAAGATACAGGCGACACTCGTCGGTCTACAAAAGGACCCGAGGCTGGCTTAGCACGGATCGTGCATCCTCGGCGTTAGCGTGGTTGTCTGGGGTGATGGCAGCGGGTTCGCGCAAGAAGAGGCTCTGCGCAGGCGCGGGCGGTGTTGGGGGGATGTTGGAGGGTACCAGTCACCCAGCTGGTTGGAGGAGGCGAGAGGAAGGCTGGGAGTTTGGGGTCATCCTGGACAGTCAGTGGAGGCTGCAAGAGGATGGAGGAGAGATTTGAGAGCAGGCTGCAGGTCAGGAGAGTAGAGAAGCAGAAGAGGGAGGACCTAGGAAATGCGAAGCCTCAGCACTTTAGGAACAGTCTGTTTCTGAGCTATTTTTTTGTGTGTCTAGAAGCCGCTTTCTGCATAATTCTTTGCCACTCTCCACTGCTGCTGGCACAGTTATTGACCCGCAGGGAATTTACAAATGACCCCTACCGTTACAGTCACCATAAATAGATATTTAATGTTCTCAGGCTATAGAGCACTGGAACACTAAATTGTCCTCCTGAAAGAAGGGACCATAAGTTAATACATCTATACCCACCCATGGTTATGATGTTGGATAATATCCTTTATTCTTTTTTTTCAGAAAATGTTACCACCAAAAATTATTTGAGTTTGCGTACTCTTAAAACAATGTGTATAAATTATAATTTTAAAATAAAGATGTAAAATAAAAAGAAGCAAGGCAGATGGAATAAGAAAATTGAAAGGGAGGAAATATGAGAGAAAATTGAGTAGAAGCAGAGAAAAGTGAATTGTCCCCTCCGAAACACTTTGACAACTATGTAAAATCTGGAGCAACTGTGCCAGTCTGAGAATTGAAGGGTGAGGCATGTTTGTGAATGCTGTAGTTACACGATAAATGATAGGTATGGCTGCTATAACCACAGCAGTAAAAGAGGGATTATAAATAGCATGACCTACAATAACCCTGCTTGCCAGAAATTGTCATGATGCAGCAAGTCAAATGAAGGGAACTTCAAAAATTACAAGCGTCATGAGGAATGCTTCATTAATAGAGGTAAAAGTTTTTTTGTCTTTGAAAGACAGTTGTCCTACATTAGAATAATCTCAGGTTGAAGGGTTGTAGATAGCTGTCATGGATAGGATTTATTTCAGTTAAATTGAGGTCAGTTCATTCCTCAAATGAAATATCAATTAATGCCAAAGAGGCAGCAGACACTGCTATTTGGCCAGTCCACCCCATTCACTTGTTATTCTTAGTCACTTTGGTAATTGATCTGATTTGTTCAGTGACCAAGCCCGAAATCTATTTCCTCCTTTCAGTTTCTTGTTGCTTTGGACCTTGGCACCTTGTTTTAAATGACCCTCTACCTTGCAATTAATCCTTTTAAGAAGAACTTTTATCTTCTTTCTGGGCTCAGTATTGTTTGTATTGTCTGCATGACCATTTGACAACTCTCCAAGGCCTGATGAGCTACATACTGGGCAGCCAAGAATGATTCCTCTTTCCTGAGAGGGTCCAGAGGAGTACACCAAGGAAGAAGCCCATAAGGAAGGCACTGGATCCACAACTGTTATAAGAGCCATTTACTCCAAAAGAAACAGCAATGCACATGCAAAGAATTTATTTCTTATATTGATTGGGATGGGTATAAAATTCATGCAGTGAGGTGTGTAAGTGCCTCACTCAAACTTGATGACTTTTTACATATGTACGCACCTGCATAGTCATCATCTGGGCTGAGGTATAGGACTTTCCCTTGTGCCTCTTGTCAGCCACCTGCCTCCCCTCTTAAAGCCAAACACTTTACTGACTGATGCTGGTAGCTCTGGGGGAGACATCTGGGTGTGGATCAGTTTGCATGTGCCTGCATTGTTGGGAGTTGAGGCTGTTGTCTTATGCTTTGTCTTCGGTTTGGCTGGTTCACCTGTGAATTGAGAAGAGCCTTGAAGGGCATGCTGCCAGGGCACACCAGCCCACGTGACTTCTCCATACAACTCTTCAATAGGCAGAGTTTAAAATGGTGTGTATGCCTGTTATCTCATGATGGACACATATTTACCCACCTTTCTCAAACTCAAAGATGCCTGGAATAACGTTCATATAAATTGCCATGAAAATAGCACAATACACAAGGTGTTTCCTTAAGGAATCCATATTACTGAGTTTCAGAGAATTATGGAAGGTCATTATCTTTGTAATGAGAGTATACAGGAGTAGGATTGTAGGTTTTAGGTTGACACATTATCTATAGCAAAAACAGATAGATTGTGCTAATCACATGTTTAGATTTAAACAACCCAATCTGCCTTAAAATAGAAAACATTAACAATGAATGCTGACTGCTGCCACTGGGAATTGTCCTCCAATAAATTAGTGTCATTAAAAATGCAAACTCTTTAAAAATACAAGAGAAAGTAAACAGTATAGCTGAAGGCATTTATGCTAAACACCACAGAGACAACCCTGTTTGCTTACTGAGGATGTGAGACATAAAACCATTTGGTGTAGGTATGTAAAATCATTAAGAAACAATAATGTAAAATAAAAGAAACTAATGTTTTTGTTATTCCCAAATTAAGTGCTAATGATAATTACCTCCAAAAAAAGTACCAACAATTCTTTATATAATTAAAATAAGTAGAACTTTTCAGGCTATCTAAAAGTGTAAAGTAAAACCACAATAAGCATGTCTTTATTACCAAAATATGTTAAAATTCTAGAAATTTTTGTGAAGAACAAAGAATTTAATATAATAGGCTTATTAACAATAGAAACATATTGTACCACATTTGATTTTTTCTCAAGGACTTTTAGGTAACCTGGAAAGAGTAAGGCAAAAATTTACTAGCATCATGTCATTGTGGAAATAACATATTTATGAAAGTGATACAGTCATGATAAGGATGTCTCTTATGGAGACATAAGTAGTTTGGTATTACTTAGTCTAGATCCTCGTCCTGGCTCCATCATTATCCGTAAGCCTTTAACAGAAGACTCAAGGAGCGGCAACATTGGCATTACTTGAGAGCTTGTTAGAAAAATGAACTCTGGATCCCCACCCCAGACCTACTGCATCAGACTCAAACACGCCTAGGTGGCTCCATTCACATTTAACATTAGAGAAACAGGGAGGAGCCCTGCAGTTCTAGAGTCTCAACTCAGGCTGACAGGAATGGATTTTTATTTCTAGATGAGATAGTAAGAAGCCCCTGATACTTTGTACCTGTACCTTCTTTCTGTGCCAACAGCACTCTCACAAACATGGTGCACGTTCCTGAAACCCACCAGACTTTCTGTAAGAAGTACAGCAAGCACCTACCCCACGAAGCGATACAGTACAAGAAGTACTAGGATTCTGTGTATGCGCAGGGAAAGCAGTGTTATGACAGCAAGCAGAGTGGTTCTGGTGGACAGACTAAGCCGATTTTCCGCAAAAAGTCTAAAACTATGAAGAAGATTGTCCTGAGGTTTGAATGTGTTGAGTCCAACTACAGATAAAAGAATGCTGGCTACTAAGAGATGCGGGCATTTTGAAATGGGAGGAGTAAGAAAAGTCCAAGTGATCCAGTTCTAAGCTGCCTATTTTGTTTTATTATGAAGACAAAATCTTGAGGCTATGTTCACTTAAAAAAAAAAAAGTTCCTGTAGCAAGGCAAACACAGTTGTTCTTTCCTTCCCACTTTGACACTATGTTATGCTTAAACCATAAACAATACAATTTTATTTGTGCACCACATGAATTTTTCATCAAGTAGACCATTTGCACCGAATAGGATGGATGTGGTCTTTGGCTTGATGCCTGGGGAAAAAAGTCCTAGGAATGTTTGCCTTGATCATCCAAATAGTATCCCTGGTATCTTGAGCATAACTTTACATGCAGGTCCTTAATAGACCCTGCGGGATTCATGGTTCAAAGACTACATAAGCTACCTCTGAGATTCTATCTCTTGGGGGCAGTACAGGGACATTTTTTTTCTCTAGCTTTCAAGATTTCTCTGGCCAAGAGAGTAGGTACAATAGATATGGTAATTAAGGGAAACTAAATTAATAAATTGGCTTTGATCATACAGTATATTTTCCTACTGAACAATAATGGTAGGTTTTTGGTATGTGATATATCAGAACCCCAAAAACACTTTTGACATTTTTAAGTTGAATGTTTCATAGCTTTCACATCAACAAGGTGTGGTCTGACCACAAAAGAAATCTCCCAGACATGCCTTTCCTCCCAATACTGTTTGACTTTAGACTTGCTAGCATTCTGAAGGCTTCACAAAGTGAATCACCTCCCACACCAAGCTGCACTCCTGGGCTGGAAATTCTTCCACTTGTTCTTTCTATGGCATTAGTTACCTTAGGAATGTCTGGGGACCTCAGGACCTCCCTGGAGGTTTAACTCCGTTCCAGTGGTTCACACTGGGACCTTGCTGTCTTGGGGGTCTGCATCAGGTGTAGCAATTAATTGAGAGCATTTTGTTTTAACAGCCATCCAAAAGGAGGTAGAATGTCTTCCCTTCATGCCACTTGAACCAAAATTATATTGCACAGAAGAACTTGGATGAAATGATTTGTCTTAACACAACCTTACGAAACTGTTATCTATTCCAATTTATTAAGGGCACCAAATGGTGCAGACTGTTGCTTATATCTCTATGACTGCAAGTAGAAGTGATGAACCGTAGCTTTGTTCACCCAGAGGTTCTTAATCATTTTTGTGCAATGGCCACCATTGACAGTCTGTTAAAGCTTACAGAATATTTTCTTATATGCATAAAACAAAATACATTGAATAACAAGAATTCAATTATAATGAAATAAAGTTATCAAAAAATTTTTAAACCCCAAATTTCTGATATAATAATACATGTGCTACCTTATAATGCATTAAACCAAAATCTAATTGTGGGTCTAAAAACTAACAATGATGAGTATAAATACTACTTCACAGTATCTGCAACAATTGTAAGGTGATATGGAAAATTCATGATTTCAGTTAATCCTAGATGTTTGTTGCCTACATTCATAATTGAAGAAAACGCTAAAACACACTAAGAGATTAGTGAAAATAAATGTTTGGGGTTTTTTTTTTCAGTCCAAGTTCACATACTCCCTGTACTAGGCCAGATGTTTTATTTGAGTTCAGAGAAAAATCTCATTCTGCCTATCAGCAATTTATGAGTTCAACTTGTAATACTGTGAAATAGTTTCCTCTAGCAGTGTTTTCCGATTTCAATTTCAAGGTTGTGTGGAGAGAGTCTCTGTCAACATGTCTTGTGTGATTCTCAGTAAATTCTACTCCATTTCAGGTTTGTTGAGCTTTGCTTGGGACAGTGTTACCTGGGCTTTTCTGTAGCTCGGTGACTCAGCATTCTGACACAAATGCAGGTTTACCGGATTGCATTATACAGGTGGCTTTCAAGTTGAAAACGGGCCAAATTTCCCAGCCTCCGAGGTTTATAATTCAGAACACTTCGCTTAGTCATTTTTTGTTCATTGCTAAGAGGGATTTGTTCAGGAATCCTGTGCCAAGGGCACATATTATTAGCCATACTAAGAAAGTAACATTACTGACATTCTCACTCTTAGAGAAATTGCTTTAGAATATATTTTTTGGAAGCCTACTGAGGATTTTTTTTTTAACTTTACATTTTTTTCTTGTTAAAACATGTATTATAGCTCCTTTTGTGAAGAAAAATAACTTTGTATTTTTATTCTTCACTCACATTCTCTGAAGAGGCATGAAAAGCAACAGGAACCTCTCTATCGGTTTGGGGATTTTTTTCCTGCCAGCTCTGAACACAACATTATGCCAACAGTGAGAAGAGGGAAGTTGAAATTCTCTGTCATGAATTCAGTCTATTCTGTACTTACCAGGGTAGGAAAAAAGTGACAACACACGTTGTTCTGGAGCTCTTCTTTACTTGTCCAGGGGGAGAGCTTGATTCACCCCGGAGTTGCCGAGCCCTTGGACAGCAAACAGCCTGCAGCTCTTCTCTCTCTCCGTGAAACTAGTCTGTTTTTCATCTCATTACTAACTGCCTTCCAGCTCCACAATTTTATTCACACCGTGCAAAACTTTTTTTTTTTTTTTTGGTGGACTCCAACCTTTTTTCAGTCCAACTTCCTTATTCTTTCAGCAAAATTTGACCCAACTGAACTTTCCCTCCTTGAACTGCTTCTTCTGGTTTCCCCCTGGCACAATATTCCTCTGAATCTCTGGCCTTCCTTTGACATCTCCTCTTCCTCCTCCATCATGAAGGGTGAGCCCCACGCTTCAATCTGAAATATAATCATGGAGATGGCTCACAAATCTGGGTCCTCCATTGTGAGTTTTCACCTTTGATTCTGTCCTCCCCAACCTCCGCCCCCGCCCCCAAAAGCTGAATTCATTCGTAAACGTTTTTTTGAATATTACTTGGTTCAAACAAACATGTGATTTGTCCCTGGCTGTAGTGTAAACAATGACATTTATTTCTCTTTTTTGTATTGCAAGTGCCTCACTTGATCTTTGTTGCCAAGATACCCACTTCAATAGTCATCTACTTCAGGAATGGCTGTTTTGAATTAAACACATGGCAGCCCTACAACTAGCTAAAAACTAGACTGTGTCTACCACTGAAGCTCCTTTGTTTTAGGGATCTTGATTGATTTCAGAAACAGACCATTTAGGCCACTTGTTTTTTCTTTTCTTCCCGTATTTTAAACTGCTACTCTTATATTTTTAATTCACCAATTAAGAGTGAGCTCAGGGAAACCCTAGGCCCTTACCCTTGACCCCAATTAAAGCAGAACTCAGCCCGTACACTCCCATTCTCCTCCCCCTGCGACCTTGCTGTGTGGCCCCAGGTGTGCTGTGTCATTTCCAGGTTCTTAAAGTAATAAGCCTTTATTTTTTCAAAGTTTCCATATGGTTATTGGTGAAAGGCATCTTACAATCACAATAAAGAACCACAAGGGCTGTTCCAACCATAACACTAGTTATTGATAGATGGAGATTAGCATAAAACACTGCCCTCGAGGAATTTTCAGGGAGTAGAGAAGGCAGCTGATGAAGGACTAAAGAGTGAAGAGAGGCGGGCGGCAGACACACCTACAAATAATTATGTCAGCGAAATAACAGAAATGACTATTACAATATATAATGGGGACTTAGAGAAGAGACTCAAACCGATCTGGAATGGGAATGAGAAAATGCATTAATTTTAATTCAACAAATACTAATTAACATTCAACAAACAGTAGCAAGGACTTACTATGTGCCAGTTATCAAGCTAGGCTGTAAGACTGTAAGAGGGACCAGACAGGCCTTATCCTTGCCTTCCTGCAGCTCATAGTCTACTAAGTGGGAGAAAGACGTTAAAATGAGTCATACAATTTTATAATGGTGGCAAGTGGTACACAGAGATAAGCACAAAGTGACAGAGAGTCTTTGATAGGGAGATCTTATGGGGCCCAGGAATCAATGAAGGCTTTTCTGAGGAAATAACATTTAAGCCAAGGCCTGAACCAAGAAGAAAATGCCCAAAGTGAGGAAGAGTAGTCAGGCTGTAACAGGACTCTGACAAAGGACTATTTGAGACTAAGATGAAGAGGTGAGAGGGACAGGTAAAAGGTGATTCGAAGCGCTTCGTAGTTAAATAATTGAGCCTTTATCTTAAAAACAAAGGCTAACCATCTAACAGTTTTTTAAGCAGGTAGCTGACAAGATCATATTTCCATTTGGAAAAGGTCAGTTTGGCTACCGGGAGATGACAGATTGGAGAGCGGGGTGGGTGGGGGGGCAATGAGGAGAGAGGCTATTGCAATCTGCTAGATGAAAGTTAAGTATGACTTGGTGTTGGGAGGTAGTAGAGAAGTGAACAGATTTAAAAATGTGTAGAAGGGAGAAATTATAGGGCCTAGTGATTGGATGTTGGTGGTGAGAGGTGTAGACAGGAGGAGCTGCTTTTACAAGAAGGGTCTAAAAATGTTGTGTGTTGGGGGTGGAGTGGTGTGTGGCAGTCAGTGGAACTGGGCTGTTATGGAGTCCAGTGGTGGCTGTGGCCATGACCACAGTGGTGGAGCAGCCTGGAGACCAGTGGCTGGAGAGTTGGAGATACTTCTCTACGTACCTCACCACTCGTCATCCCTCGTGACTTGAGTATCTTTTATCTAAATGTTGAGGACAATTTGGGGAGGTGGATTTCACCTGAGTTTTAAAAGATGAGCTTGGTTAGTTCAGAGGAGGTTTGGAGGAGGAAAGTTTTTCTGGTCAGAGGAAAGAGAATATGAGAAATAGCATAATTCAAGCAATTCAGAATTAATGGAGCAGGGGACAGGGTAGGGAGGGGCAAGAGCTGATGCCAGATGAGGGAAGGATAATGGGGAGCTATGGAAGAGTTTTATTTAGGCAAGGGAGAGACATGGCCATTCCTGGATTCGGAAGAGATCACTTGGGCAGCTCTGTGAGTTTAATGGGGCCAAGAAGAAAGCCCAGCAGAACGCTGAGGAGTGTACAGGGGAACGGAATGAAGGCCTGAACTGGGACAGTGGTACAGTGACGGAGCAGAGGGCAGGAGGAACCGGAGAGATTTCTGGGAGGCGCAGGAGCCGGTGAAGGGAGGAGGCCTCCCAGCCTTCTGGACCAGCTCATTGGCATAGGCGAGGCCACCAGCTGAGGCAGAGAACAGACGAACAGAAGCAGCTTGAAGAGGAAAGATGACAAGTACAATGTGAAGCTTGTGTAACTCAAGGGCCACCAGGCTGGAGAGTTTCTAGCAGACGATGGAAATAAAAATGCTCCTGAAGTTCAGTAGAGGTCTGCACTGGACGAGCGGGTTTGCATGTCACTGCACACAGGTAGTGGTTGAAACCCTGCGGGTTTACTCCTGGAAAACTGAGGCCACTCCTGGGAAGTGCGTTTAGTGAGAATAGTGTACCCGGGTAGAGCCCTGGTCATTTGTGTGTTGTCTCTCAGCTCCAAGTCCACTCATCCAGATGCTTCTCTTTGAGTGTTTGGCCAGGATTTGCAAACTGCTTTCCCATTTCCCTTACCGGCTGGATTCCTGCTGGCTTCTGCCCGTTAGAGCCACTGAAAGGAGCTGGGCAGACATGAAGAGGGCAGAATAGATTTTTTTTGTCCTGCTTCTAATTGTTATGATTGTCACTCAAGTCACAGATGATGCCACAGCACCAGTCTCCAGCTTCTTCATTCACTCCCAGCACCAACTGAGGTACCTCCCTCAGAGCCGCCAGCATCAGCTAGCTGAGCACCAAGGTGAGGGTCCAAGTACCAGCTCTGCAGCTGCGGGGTGTGGGGTAGGATGCTCTTTGAGAACTTCTAGTCACGCCCTGGATGTGAAGGCTGTCTTCACCTCTGTGTTCCCCAGCCCTCGGGGCAGGAGTGCCTTCCCGCAGTTATTGGTCTGGCTACCTAAATGTTCCCCTTTGTATTCTTTTTCAGCTTTCTGATGTTGGTATAATGGACACCCTCTTTTTGAAAGATGGTTTCTTTTTCTGATTGGACCCTGCTGGATGCAGACCCCTAGGGCATGCAGAGGGTGAGCCTGCAAAGGAGACAGGGAAGGAAGGGTGTGAATAGGACTGGGAGTGACAATGAGGACAGTGTCCCATGAAGCAGTGTAGCAGAAAGCAAAGGAAGAAATGACCGACTTTCAAAAAAGTGGAACAGATGATGTTATCCAGCAGTACTACTTCTGGATATACAATTTTTTGTATATCCAAAAAACTGAAAGCAGAGTCTCAGAGACATTTATACACCCATGTTTGAGCAGCATTATTTACAATAGCCGAAGGTGGAAGCCACCCATATGGCCATCGGCAGATGAATGAATGAACAAAATGTGGTATATACATAAAATGGAGTGTTATTCAGCCTTAAAAAGGAAGGAGATTCTGACACATACTATGGCATGGATGAACCTCGTGAACATCATGCTAAGTGAGATAAGCCAGTCACAAAAAGACAAATCCTGTACAATTTCACTCACATAAGGTTTCTAGAGTACTCAAATGCAGAGAGACAGAAAGCAAAATGGTTGTTGCCAGGGCCTGGGGCAAATGGACAAAGTTGTTTCATGGGTCCCGAGTGTCAGTGTTGTAAGATGATTGCACAACAATGTAAATATATTTAACACTGTTGAACACTTCAGACAGCCCTCTCTGCCATCTTTCTGTGTGGCCATAATGAAGCGCACGAACGACCTGGCCAAGGCAACCAGGAGCACCGGCAACGCCGAAAGGAGCGGCGAATGCCAGGTCCCTCTCAGGCCATGCTCCAAGGTCACCGTCCCGTTTTCGACCGTGGCGATGAGGTACGGTTACACCGGTGAATTTGAAATCATTGATGATCACAGCGCTGGGGAAAATCGTTGTGAACCTCACAGGCAGATTAAACAAATGTGGAGCGATCAGCCCCAGATTCAACGTACAATTCCAAGGTCTAGAAAAATGGCGGAACGCCCTGCCCCCATCCCGGCAGTTTGGTTCCATTGTACCGACGACTTCGCGGGCATCGTGGACCAGGAGGAAGCAAGACGAAAACACACAAGAGAGAAACTCCTGGGATTCTTTTTCTAGGGACGTGATACATACATTCAAATAAAATGCCTCAATGGACAAAACGCGTAGCTCAGCGTACATTTTATGTTATGTGTATTTTACCACGATTTAAAATAAAAAAAAATAGAGCTGAGAGATCCAGGAAGGTAAAAACCATATGTGTCACTTAGGAGGGCATTTAAGATCTTAGGAATGCAGTTCCTTAGACAGTTGGAACTCAGACTGCAGTGGATGGAGGAGCAAGGGTGAGGTGAGGAAGTAGGCGCTGACTCTCTTTGAGAAGCTTGGATAAGCAGGGGAGAAGTTGGGCGAGGGCTAGGGGGACTGTAAGGTCAAGGGTGGTAGAAGAGGAGAGGTTTGGAGCACGTTTAGAAGCTGGAAGGAGCTGGCAGAGGAAGAGGGATGACATTAAGTGCTATGAAGAAGCAGAGACCTGAGGAAGCCGAGGACGGGTCCTGACCTCGGACATAATGGTGGGAGGTGATTCACCATGGTGGGAGGAGAAGCAGCAAAGAAGACGGTGGGCGTTGATACATTTATAGATAGGAGGGTGATGGAGAGAGCTTATGTGCCGATATCCAGGTGTTCTCCATGATATAGGAGGCAATAGGAAGGGGCTCCCGAGACAGAAAGGATGGAGGAGAGTGCTGAGGGCGTAGGCAAGGTTGGAGATCATGGATTTGGAAGTGTTCTCTGAAAGACTGAGACATTTTTCTCTGACAACTAAGTAAGCGTGAAGGCGGATTATAACACTGAGCTGGGCTTGGGGTGTTGTTTCAAAGATGCTACAGAAGGATGGAGTGCCAAGGAATCTAGGATGCTGGTTTAAAAGCAAGATTTAGATAATCAGCCAAGGAGTCTAGGGTCATTTGCGGAGATGGAAAAATCTGAAAGAATTAATAAAAAGAAAAAATTGGAAGAAAATAAAAAGATCAAGGTCTGATGTTTCTAAAAACGTCAAAGACATCTGGAAGGGGCATGTGAGAACTGGAAACCTGGGAGGCTGGGGGGTCATGCACAGAAAGCAGGGTATTGGGTGAAGCAGTTGCCTGAGATGGCGGTATGATCTAAAAGGAGAAATGCACTGGAGGTCACAGGCTCTGTGCAGGGGCTGTGCTTATGTGAGTCAGGATGGAAAGAAGACGGGGAACCCGGTCAGTACAGAATGTCCCCACTCAGATGCCCCACCACAGTTCATATTCATGGCACCAAATTCAAATTCAGCATACATACCCTCTGTGGGCCTCTCCTCCCAACTGGGCCATTTTTGTAAATGTCACTTCTCTAGATTCATAATGTCATGAAAAGGACGTGGGACTGGGAGTTAGGACACCTGAATTCAAGTTCTGCTGTACCATTTCCTAGCCATGGATCAGAGCGATTCCCTCAACATTTCTTATAAAACATATCCCTGCAGGGCTGCTCTGAAGAGCACATTAAATGGGTATGTCAAAGCACCCAAGTGTGTAACCGGGAATATAATAAATGCTCAATAGATATTAATGGAATTTGTGATTTTTTCCTTCATTCTTTCTAATGAATTTATCACCAGGTCCTGATTTCTGTTCTTTATGTTGCCAAATTGTTTATTGATCAGCACCTTTGTAGGTGACTCATCAACAACTCAGAGAACCTGGGATCTCAGCAAAACCTTTCCCTCAACTTTGCAACATTCTAAATCTAATCTCTGCCCTCATTTGCTGGGGACCTTGACTATGTTCCTTACTCCTCCCATTTCCTTTCCTCCCATGACTTACAGGGAATACAAAAGAGTTGGTTCTTCTGTAAAGTGCCAGGGAGGCACTACACAGTTATCTCAAATAGAGCTCACTTGGCTTTACAATGAAAGCTCATTCATGTATAGATTAACCTCTGGACTGAGAGTATAATTATATAATAAATGATTAATATAATTTCCTGGAAAAATGTACCCAAGTTAAAAAAAGGTATAGGTTGGGGTTGAAGCTCTTTACCTATAAACAAAAGTTGTTGGCTAAACTCACCACTAGTGTATTAATGGATTTCCTAGAAAATGATTAAGTTTTCTTAGACTTAATTTTGGCTTTGGTGGGGGCACCCCTGGATGAGGAAGGGAACTCTGGCTTCATCCCTGGAGACTGACACAAAGAAGGCAGGAGATCCCAGCATCTGAGTTGGCCCAGGAAAGAAAGATCCCTTGGGGCTCAGTAGTAGAAAGGTCCGCGTGGCTTCCTCCTCTGGTTTCTCAAAGATTGAGAAACCAGAAAGAAAAGCAGCCTTGGTGTGTGGAAAGGTGCAAGGTTCCATTTTGTATGACTCGAGTTTGAGGTGCTGGCTCTGTGAAGACAGCCTAGTCTTAGAGAGCTAGAACTGAACTGACGGGGCTCAATGGTCAAACCTAACACCCAAGGAAAATAAGATCTCAATTGGGAAGGGCGGTCTGATAGGCAGTATGTGGGTGATCTGACCTTTCATTCAATTAGTAACAGAGGAGGGTTCTACCCCTGCTGACTCAGGCTAAGTTGATTTGTCAAGACAGGGTCTTGATTAGGAAGGAACAGCCTGGCATTGTGAGCACTGGTGTAGGTTTCCCTGAAGAAGAAATAATTCAGCTGAACAAGATGTTCCAGCGATTTAGTTGTAGGAACAAATCTGCTCATTTGCAGTAGAGAAAAGTTTGTAAATTAGTCAGCTGATTGCTCCCAGAGAGATAGTGCTTCCATTCTAGGAAAGGAATTAACTTGGCTTTTTAGAGTTTAAGCCTGCCTGTGGTTATTGCACATGCCTAGCACTAATTTCTTTAAGGATAGCAAGCAAACCCATTCAGCAAGTAGACCTGAAAACCAAACGGTGAGATACGAAGGAAGCGCAGGCTGCCAAGTAAAGTCACCCATAAAGATAACATGACCAGGCCCATCCTCTTGCTCCTCTATTTGTTCCTATTTGTTTAGATAGAACCTCTTCCCTTTTAACCCAGCTCACTTTCTTCTTCTGCTCCCTCACTTTCTTCTCTTGAATACTCCTTTAAAGGACTTTCCCTGTAGGAGGTCTCTCCTTTATGTACCAGTTTTTTCTTCTTCCCTGGCTTCATTTTCCCCTCTGTTTACAGAGAATCCATTTCCTATAGGACATTCTACTAAATATGTCTGGCATCCAGGACTTAACAAACTGAGTAAAGAAAATAAGGTTTTTACATATTTTACCAAAACACAAAGGTGGGAGGAACTGTTAAGTGCCATAAGATAGAGTCAGACAATACTGAGGACTTTTCAAAAGAGAGCAGATTGTTTCTGGCTAGAGAGGTGGGGAAGCCTTGAATAATAGAGAATATTTAAATATACGAAACGGGGCATTTTATCTGTATTACATCAGATGCATGCACTTAACTCCATCATATTCTCATCTCAGAATGCATAAAGCACTGATATAAGAGAAGCTGGTGGTCAATAAGCATTTTTAAGCATAACCAGCTGCTATTGCTTCACTCCCCCAACCCCACGTTCAGAATCTGAGAACTGCCCAGTGTCAGCTGGCAGTTTGGATAGCTGGTGGCAATGCAGTACAAAGAATGCAAATATCTTCTCATGGGTGGATGGGCCCCATTAGCCTTATTTCTATTTAATACACCTTCTAATGCTAAACATTTAGATTTTGTAATATTTATAGTTGATAAAATATCAACTATAAATGGTGGATTCACTCATATCTACTCATATCCCTATGTTGCAGAGGGGGAAGCTGAAGTAGCAAGTCAGAATGACAACAGATATCAGTCTGTGACAAAGTTTTCACTAGCCTGTGAGAGATGAGAAAAATAAAGAGCCTGTGGTATTGAAAGAAAGAAAGAAAAAGAAAGAAAGAGAGAGGAAGAAAACCTAAATGTATTAAACACAAAGATCTTTTATCCAGGAATTAAATTTCTAGTCTTAAAATGATTGTTAAAATTACACGATGGTAATATTTGGTAGGATGGTGGTGTTAACAATAAAAAACTCTTTCCTTGTCAAAATAAAAGGCTTCCAACCCTATGAGAAGCCCATAGAAAAACACTAGAGACGAGGGACTTTCACTGGCCTATGAAATCTTAAAAGTAAATGTTCAAACTAATAGATTTGTTGATTTAAGAGCAGAGGGTGGGTTTTTTTCTTGCATGTAGAATAAAATAATGTCAGAATTGAAGGTAAGACTGAGACCATCTGGTTTTGCAACTTCCTCATTCTACAGATGAAGAATTTGAGGCACAGAAATGTCAAATGGCTTACTCAAAGTCAATTG
This sequence comes from Eonycteris spelaea, assembly GCA_003508835.1. Classification (NCBI taxonomy): domain Eukaryota; kingdom Metazoa; phylum Chordata; class Mammalia; order Chiroptera; family Pteropodidae; genus Eonycteris; species Eonycteris spelaea. Next base: position 20,704,183 of record PUFA01000003.1, on the reverse strand, counting down.
TCTTTTTGTTTTTATATTTTCAAGTGATCCTATTTATAGTGTTTCTGATTTGTGTGTCTTAAATGTTCTGATACATAGCTGCATTTATAACATTGCAGAATATATTATTCTTAATATATTGAAACTCTTAAATTTAGTGATCTAGGTTCTACAAAAAGTACATTATTAGTCCAGTTGAAAGGTGCCTGCTTTCACATTTACCAGCATCTAGCCCATCATAATGAACTGTGAACAATATTTAAGATCTCTTGTAACTTTTGTCACTCACAATGCTTTCTTTTATTAGAATTCCTACCACCCCAGAATAATTTTACTTACTCATTTTGTTTATTTATTTTATAAAACAGTAGTATCCTGGGTGGGCATCTTCAAACTGCAGTGATAATGCTTGAAATTTATGAGGCTAGAAGTTTAAAGGTAGCTGCTGAACATTGTGCTTAAAGTCACTTTAATAAGTCCAACTAAAAGTTAAAAGTAACCCACGCCTTAGGGACAAAACATAATTAAAAAAGAAATTCCTTCTCCTTGTGTTTCGTTTTGTTTTTCAACCCAAGAACCATATAACCCAAGACATAATTTATCTTGACATTTCACACTGTCCTTTCTAAAAAATGCAAATAAAACTAATTGGTTTATCTTTTCCAAGTGGGGATATTGTGGAAGCATTTCTGAATAACTAACATCATGGTTCTTTGTTGACATTCATGTTACAAGCTAAACCTTGGGTATGTGGATAAAAAGGGTTTTTTTGTTGTTTGTTTGTTTGTTTTGTTTTGTTTTGTTTTGTTTTGCGTGGCTCTTCGCTCCCAGAGAAGGGCACTTTTGTACCTGTTACCAAGGGGTTATACATGGTATGCTTAACTATTCAGCTGTAATAAGTTGATGAACCAGAGTAGAAGAAATAAATATCTAGCAGCACAATCACATAGTTAAGCTAACCATAGGATTTATTGATCAATGGAAAGGTTTTTGGGGATATTAATTTTTATTCTGACCCTTAAAACAATTAGTATAACTGAGCAAGTGACTGTCTCCCAGTATCTGAAATTCCTCCTCCCTGGAGGAAGCCCTGTGCTTTTCTCAGCTAGATTCTAGCTCAGGAGTGATCTCTGGACCTCAGTTTCCTCAATTATGAATAGAGCTTTAAATCTTCCCTCTGCTGTTGGAATGGGGAGTGTGGAATAGGGAATGACTGTGAATGGGTATGGGATCTCTTTGGGGAGTGATAAAAACATTCCAAATGTGATCTTGATGATGGTTGTACAACTCTATGAATATATGAAAAACACTGAATTGTACACTTTAAACGAGTGAGTGAACTGTATGTCCATATTATGGGCCGAATTCAGATATTGAGGTTCTAAGCCCCCCAGTATCCTAGAATCTGACTATATTTGGAGGAAATTAACTTAAAATGACGTGAGTAGAGTGAGTCATAATCCTTATAAGAAGAGAAGATTAGGACACACACAGAGGAAGACCATATGAAGACACAGAATACAGCCCTACAAAAGCCAAAGAGAGAGGCCTCAGGAGAGATCAGCCCTGCCAGGAACTTATCTCGGACTTCTTCCCTCCAGAACTGTGAGAACATAAGTTTCTGTTGTTTAAGGCCCCCAGTCTGGTTCTTTGCCATGGTAGCTTGCAATGGTTATTTTTATGTATCAACTTGGTTGGATCACGGCGCCCAGATTTTTAGTTAAACATTATTTTGGAATTTCTATGAAGCTGGTTTTTTTTACATGAGACTAAACATTTAAAGCCTTGGACTTTGAGTAAGGTTTTTTACCTTCCCTAATGTGGGTGGGCCTCATCCAATCACTGTAAGGCCTGAACAGAACAAAGACTGAGGAGCAAGAGGGAATCCTACCAGAACACTGTCTTTGGGCTACAACTCTTCCCTGGGTCTCCAGGCTGCTTGCCTACCCTGCAGATTTTGGACTTGCACCTCCAGTATCATGTGAGCCAATTCCTTAAAATTAATCAATAAATCTCAATCTTTCTCTCTTTCTCCTGCATGTACACACACACACACACACACACGCGCGCACGCACACACACACACACACACACACCCCCCTAGTTTCTCTGGAAAACCCTGAGCAATGTATACTACCCTAGAAAACTAATACAATATATGAATTACATCTCAATAAAACTGTTAAATATACTTAGAAGGACACATCCAGAATGTTAAGAATAATTATTTGATGGTAGGATTTGGAGTGCTTTAGGTTTATTTTTAGTTTAGCTTCTCCAAACTTGTGGTGTGTGTGTGTGTGTGACCATATGTGATTTGTATAATGAAAATTTAAGAGAAGATTTTCGTTCAGAGGCATGTTTAACGATATGGTGGGATGCATTGTGATACCACTTAGGAGGGAACACAAATCAAATTACACCTACTACGATGAGAAAATCTCAGCATACAACACAGTTAGCTTATGATGTAGCTGCTAAGGGTGTTCTCTGGAATATACGTAATAAAGAAATTTCACTTTTCCTACCATTTTTTTTCTGCCGTTGTTCAGTTATTTCATTCAATCATCTAGCAATAGTACCAGCTATGTCCAAGGACTGCACCAAATATCAGAGACTGAAAAAACAAACTAGACTCACTTCAATCAAGATGTTTAAGCTTTAGAGGGGGAGACTGCAGGGTACCATGTGATAAGGGTTTCCATAGGGCAAGCTGGGTTAGTTGTTTGTGCACACAGGAAGGGCTGCCAGTCCCTGGGGAGATGAGGGTGAGAAGCGGCTTCTAAAATCTTCAGTACAATCCTACAGGTTAATGATTATTCCATTTTATAGATGAGTAAACTGAGGCTTAGAGAGGCTAAGTAATTTGCCCAAATCTCTCAGGAAGTAGAAGAAAGTAATGAGCACAGTCTGTCTCCGAAGTTCATGTTCTTTCCACTATACTATGTTCTATGTCTCTAGACTGGTGGGATGTTTGGGTTTGGGACCAAGTACACCCAAATGGACCCCTTTGCACCTTCTGTCTGGGTGGTGGCCTCTGGGGTTCCATCCCACCAGGCACTCTGCTCTCCCTTCCCCCACTCTCCGCACAGGATCTGGAGGCCCCTTGAAGGGCTGAGTTCTCCACAGAACAAGCAGGTTGCATCCACAGTGATGAACCAACTGGAGAGAGTTCGTAACACGTGGAAGAAAGGACAAGTTGTGCTTCCTTAGACATTTCAGCCCTAGCTGTCTGTCGACTCGGATGCTTTTTTCTGTCTCAGGATGGGAATGAGCTCACAGGAGAGGCGACAGAGGTTACTAGGGCTCCTGGGGCCTGAGGGAAGTCTAAGCAGAGAGGAGGAAAAAGAAGTAGCCCACAGCCAATGGCCTGATTGGGAACACTGGCTGAGAAAGACCCGCGAATCCACTCACCTTCGGTGTAGGGTAGATCCAGTTCAGGACAGAGGAAAAGATGATTTTCGGAATGCTGATTGCTTACACCCTTTGCCTGTTCTCCTGTTGCCCATTTGGAGTTCAGAAATCTCAGGGGGAATGCAGCCAAGGTGGTCTGGAGCCTGACTGACCCAGGCCGGACTTTCACAAGGGTCACCTGAGCTTCGGAGCTTAGCTGCTAGGAACATGCCCTCAGCTTCAGGAGTCAGGACAAGGACATGATAAATACCCTGCTCCAGGAAGCATCGACAAGCACACTAGGGCAGAGGATGTGAAGGCCTTAGAGACCTGGTCGCCGCTAATGGGGCCCGGTGTGCATTTCCTTGCGGCATAGGCAGGGTGAGAGAGGAGGGGCCTCTGAAAGTCTTGCCCAACCCCCTAATTGCTCACATACCTGCTGCTCATCATGGTGCCATGCCCTCCACCAGGTCGTCCTAATCTCACTGCATTTTTGACCTGCTGCCCCTGCCATAACTCGGCCCCCTTGTCAAGGCAGGCAGAGAACTCAGGAACACCTAGGAGAACCTGACCACAGGCAGTCAGGGAAATGGAAGAGCAGGTGATGCAGATATCCTCGGGCGTGGCTCGGATCTGGCCAGCTGCAGTCTCCTGGACACAGCACAGGATCCTGGGCAACAACTTAGGCACTGAGAACTGCGATGGCTCTGGACAGTGGGGGGCTCTGCCCACGGAGGGACAATGAGAATGTATGTGCCTCCCAGGAAGAGCAAAACCTCTAGGGGCAGTGCTGGTGGCAATGGGGGTGAGCATTACAGCCAGAAAAGAAAAGTGCTCAGCACCCAAGCCCTAAAAAAGGAACACTAGGGGCAGGAACCTGTGATGTCATCTGCTCTGGGGGCAGCGACTCCGTGCAGATTTGCTCTGATTAACTGTGAGGGAGGGGTTTGAACCAGAATAGGACTGGTAGGGGTCTGAAGGCCTTGTTTGCCGACTCTTTGCACCTTGGGCTTTCATAAAATCTTTTTCTGGACACCATTTAGAGAACTTAGGGTCTATTTATACAGCAGGTTGGGGTTAAACCAGATTAAAGATTATGAAGCAGTCCTGGCAAATGGAATGATTTATCCCTAACAAGGAGCATTTGCTGAATCTGAGTAAGATTTTGAGAACTTGCTGATTTATCCCTAACGAGGAGCATTTGCTGAATCGGATTAAGATTTTGAGAACCTGTTGGTGCCCTGTGTTTTCGAAAAATGTAAATGAGGGGTTGCCGTGGTCAATGTCGTGTACACAGTTAGATTTAGTAAATATTTGTTGAGTAAATTCACAAACACACATTAAAATCTGTTCAATTCAACAAATATTTGCTAGGCTAATAAGTGCCTTCCTGGGGTTTAGAGTCTAGTTCAGGAGCTTAACTTTCTCGTTGCAACACCGTAAGAAACACATTTTACATTGTGACTCAACACACACACTCACATACACGCGCAAATGCAACAAAACTTTCATCAAACCATTTTTATCTGACTAGGTGAAATGTATTTTGATGTTTTCTATTTTATTTATTTTTTCCTATTCTACTTAAAAAAAAAAAAAACAACAACGAATTAAGAACTACTGAATTGATCTCATGACCTGTTAATGAGCCATAATCTTCAGCTTGGAAACCAGTAGTTGATACAGGAAGCTAGTTACTGAATTTCTCATTCCATCTTCATTTAGCTGAAAGTCGAGGGAGTGAGTTCAGAAGCTGGTGATCACAAGTAGAGGCCTCCTCACTCCTGGTGTCACGTGCAGATGCGGAGCCCAGTGGCCACGGGCAAAAAAAGTGAGTGATTTCCCGTTGGCCTTGAAGGAAACTGGGAAATCAATTTTTCTCTTTGACTGTGTCCACACAGACTAGAGATCCTCGTGATAGGCAATGATGAACTCTGTCATCATGGAAAACACAAAGACTTTCCCCTGCTAACATAGCTTCTAAGAGTGTATTTTTAACTAAGGAAAAACACATCTGAACAAACTCCCTGAAAGTACAATTAATCCAGAAAAAGTCAGTTCTGGAGAAAGTCTCTAATGTTGATGACTCAGATTCTTAGAATTCTTACTCTACTTTAGCAGGAACTTAGCATTCCTACCATTTTCTCCCCTTTGCCCCTTAATTTCTCTCATAGCACCTATGACATCCTATTCCCTATACATTATTGGCTTACAAATCTGTCTCCCAGATTATAAGCAGTTTGTAGAAAAAAAATTATTTCTTCTCCATCTTTATATTCCCAGAGTGAGGTGCAAAGTAAGAGCTTTGTAAATGTTTATAGAACGATTGAATGATATTGTTAAATTGGTAGGAAAGGTATTAATAGAGAAAAGTACAGGTTAGTTAATTCGTGGAGGAAAAATAAGCTGCAAAAAAGAATAAGATTGGACTTTCTGAAAAATATCTTGACATTTTAACTGACCATAACTTGAATAAGGTCTAGATAAGGGCATAATACAAAATATTCTCATATAAGAAGTATACATAGTACATTTATGGTTCTTATATTGAATTTTGAATCGTAGGTCTCAGATCTGTGAGAAATCTCAAAGTATCATCTAATCCAACTTTCTGCCTTTAAAGAGTTTCCTTTGGCAGACACTTGATTTTCTTTCCTCTTGCAATTGGAAGTTTCCCTGTGGCTATTTTGGGCCAAAAATATATATAAGAGGAAGTGAGCTGAAAGACCTCTGGTAAGGATTTTGCTTTCCTGATAAAGGGAAAGATGTGGCTGGTGCTACCTGTTCATCTAAGCTTGAATGTTGAAAGATGCCTGGAGATACGGTAACAATCTCAGCCAAGCAGAAGGAGGAAGCATTGGTATAATGACAATAGCAGAGGAAGTAAAAAGGTGAAAAGAGTGGAGGTCCTCGATGATACCCCTGAGTGGATGAACCAGTGGCAATGAACTTTATCTCTGGGGTTTTGTGTTATGTAACAAAGCAAAATGAAACAAAATAACTCTTTTGTTTGTTTTAGACACGATGGGTTGGATATCCTGTTATTTGCAGCTAAAAGCATTCCTAATTGTTATGGGATACATCAATAACTAGATCTTCTCAGGGCTATCAGAAAAATTTACCAGAACTAATAGAAAATAATTTATTTTAATAGAATGCCAATAAGGGAATTTTGGTTTTATAAAAGTAATTAAGTCATACCCCAAATAAAACTATAATACAAAAAGATCAATCTAAAGACATACACAGGCCATCCTTTAAGAATCCCTGAGGAAGAAGATAAGGGAAAAAAAACCCTGATGTTTATTGAGTGTCTTACCACTGGCATTTGATGCCTTCAAACTTAATCCTCGTGAATCTCACAAGAAATATTATTTTTTCCATTTTATAGATAATACATTTGAGCCTAACAGATATCAAAATAATTTGCTCCTGGTCACAAAGTAAACATTAGAGCCAGGAGTTAGTCATAGAGAATTATTTTAATAGTCTTTAAATGAAAATATTCTTCAAATAAATAATGTTTTATTCATTTGTACTAAATTAAAAAGATCTGAATTAGAAAAAGTTAAATTATATAATCTGTGAAGGAAATGAATTTTGATAACTTTGAGGTATGTAACTATCTCCATTAAGTTAATAATAAGCTTAGTAGATTACCTTATAAATCTTGCTTTAATAAATGCACAAGATTTGTTTCTAATTAGTATACCAGGTTTTGTTGTTGTTGTCATTGTTGTTGTTGTTGTTGTTTTGGGGGGGTAAGGGGTATCCCTAAAATACTTGAAGGTGCTCAAAGAAAATTTGATCTTTTAAGATATTTAAACTTTTTCCTCATCAAATTTGCATGTAATAATTACTGCTACTTGTCAGTCGTAAAAATCAAACTAATCCTTGCCTGCATTAGGTCCAAATTATGAGTATCAATTAAGTTTTACTCCTGTCGATGTAAGAAACATCCAAACCTCTAGAGAATTTTTATAAGTTTATTTGAGCCAAACTGAGTACATTGGCTGGGTAACGAGATCTCAAATGTTCCAGAGAATAACAATTCTGCAGATTCTTTTATGCATTTGAAATTAAGGAGGGAACGTTAGGGAGATTATCTGGAGGTGGGAGAAAGTAAGAGGGGTGATTGGGTTACAGGAAAGTTAAGATTGTGTTCTCTTGAGGAGTTTGAAAGGGGACATTTCATAGGTTTGTTAACCTAGACGCACAGAAACAATGAACAGGGTTTTGTTTAAGGCAAAGATAAGCTTTTTTTTACTAAAAAGTTATATTCCTGGGATGTGACTCCCACTGTGAACTGCCCAGATCATCCTGAGAAGTTACTTTTCAGAGAATCCTTTTTTTTTTTTTTGATCCACACTACATATAAAAGGTTATCATTGCATAAAGATGGGTATATCTAAAGTGAAAAGATAGAAGCGAATTAGCTCAGGCCACCACAGGAGTTCTTTAAAATAGGCTTTCATTCTCTATAACCATCTCTTAAATAAAGCCTTGTTGACTAGCACCATTGTGGCAATCTTTTATGAGCCATGACAGTGAGGCTGAACCAAACAAATGATACCAGAGGGACTGGAGGACCCCTGGGCTTCCCAGGAGCTGGGATGGGTCTGGCGGGGGGGGGGGGTGGGGGGATGGGATGTGTGTATATTACAGACCAAGGGAGATAAGGATGGAGAGGTAAATGAGGCAGAGCCTGGAAAGCTTTAAGGATGGGCAGAAGGAGCCTCAATTTGATCTCAAAAAGTTCTTGGAAGTTTTAGAAAATTAGTTGGAAGATTGGAAGATTGTAGGATCATTAAACCACACAGAAAATGAAGTCAGGGAAGCTTGTTTTGATTCTTTAATTTATCTATAAACTTCTTAAGGGCAGAGATTTCATCTCTTACCTATTTATTTGGTATCCTTGTGCATATAAACCACATCGTGTCAGGATATGCATCCAGAAAATATTTCTCATAATTGTTTATCCGACCTCAAACCAATGAAGTGACAACATGACCAGGAAACACATGCTCAAGGCTGAAGCAATGAGACTGTGGACTTTTTGCAATTCTTTCTAGGAGATCTCCAAGAACAAATTAGCAACAATTGGGACGAGTTGCTCGGTGGTAGTTTACTTGCGCCTGGCAGTCACTCTCAATCTGGTGATTTCATGGTAACGCCAAATTTGGGTTCTGAATCCACTGAGACAGAGTAATAGAACACGTGGTGGCAGAGACAACATCCAAGACAGAGGACAAAGCATTCTTCCTTTCCCCATTACCAATACAAATGAGCAGCATGATCCCAGAGTACGTGGTACTGAGTGACACATGTCCAGATTCTCAACATTTTCTCTGTGGGTCAGGTCTGTAGTCATAGAAACAAAGCTTCAAAGAACTGGCTGGCTACTTGTCTGTGTGTGTATGTATGTAGTATGTATATATGTACATATGTTTCAATTCAACTTTATTTATGGACACAACAATTTGAATTTTGTATAATTCCCATAAGTCATAAAATACATATATTTTTAACTATCTTCACCCATTTATTTACTCCATCTCACACTCCCTGTCTCTGGAAACCACCAATCTGCTCTGTTTCTTTTTTCTTTTCTTTTCTTTTTTTTTTTATACCTACAGCACCTAGTTTTCCTACGTGGTCTCCCATCAAGTACTAACCAGCCTGACTCTGCTTGGCTTCCAAGATTAGACCAGATTGGGCATGCTCAGGGTGGCATGGCCATAGACTGTTCTGTTTCTTGAGTTCACTTTTTTTAGATTCCATATATAAGTGACATCATATAGTATTTACCTTTCTTTAGCATAGCATAACGGCCTCAAAGTCCACCCATGTCATTGCAAATGGCAGGATTGCCTTCTTTTTTATTGCTGAATAATCTTATAATATTATAATATATGACATAATATAATATTACATTGTAATATTACATATTATATACATACCACATTTTCTGTATTCATCCATTGACGAACACTTAGATTGTCTCCATATCTTGGTTATTGTAAATAATGCTGCAAGGGACATGGGGGGGCAGCTATTTCTTCAACATAGTGATTTCATTTCCTTCTGATAAATTCCAGAAGTGGAATTGCTGGATTGTAAGGTAGTTCTATTTTTAAATTTTTGCAGAAACTCCATACTTTTAGAAAGCCCTAAAGTCAAAACTTGGAAGCAGATAAAATTGATGATTCCTCATTTGTATTTCCTCTAAAACAATCAGCTCCTCCTCCCGCCCCCATGAACTCATTTTAAAATCTCATTGATTTTACAGAATTTTGGTCTTTACACAAGCACATTCCTTTCCAGAAGCACATTTACGGAATAGTGTGAGTTTCTCTCCATTTACCCCCAAGCTGAAACCTTGTCTCACTTTAGGGCACATTTCCTGAGTGAGATGGTATTAGGACGTAGGGCCTTTGGGAAGCGATGAGGTCATGAGGATGGAGCCCTTAGAAATGGGATCAGTGCCCTTATAAGACAAGGCATAGGAGATGATTGCTCTCTCTCTCTCTCCGTCACGTGAGGACACATCGGGAAGGTGGCCATCTGCAAACCAGGAATCTGGCTCTCGCCAGACACTGCCTCTGCTGGCGCCTTGATCTTGGACTTCCCAGACTCCAGAACTGTGAGAAATAAATGTTTATTGTTAAACCGCCCAGTCTATGGTAATGTGTCATAGCAGCCTGAACAGACTAAGACACTCACCGTGTGCCAAGCACTGTGCTGGGTGCCAGGGGTTCAGTGAGGTCTTACAGAGACCGGGACACAGGCCTTGCTTTCCACAGGCTCACAACCCAGGGTTGGGGAGATAGCTCCCGACGTAATAATTTAAATACAAATTAGCCAGCGATAAAAGGCCATTATAGGAGTGCAAAGTACAGGGGGAGAATTTGATAAGGCTGTTAGTTCTAGGGAGGCCTTTCAGTGTGCAGTTTGAGCAAGGCCTGGAAGAAGTGGTTACAGGGAGGGTTGCACACTCCTAGGCATGAAAAATAGACACGGAGTGTAGACATTTTCAGGGAAGTGAAAGGAGCTGACGGGGTGGGCCTCATCTGATCCCCCGAAGGCCTTAATAGAACAAAGACTGACCTCCCCTGAATTCTGCCAGAAGACCGCTAATGGGCTGTAACTCCTTCCGTGTTTTCAGTCTACCAGCCCACCCTGTCAGATTTTTGATTCAACAGGCTCTTCCATTGCAAGCCAGTTTCTTAAAATAAATTCTCTATGTACACACACACACACACACACACACACACACACACACACCCTGTTGGTTCTGCTTTTCTGGGGAACCCTGACTCATACATATGCAGTCACTAACGAAACTGGGAGCCAGTGTCATGGGCTTAGGTCCTGCTTCTGCCACTTAAGATCTATGTAGTGCTACTTAAGTCTCTCTGAGTCTCTGTTCTGTCACATGTAAAATGACACGAAACAATCGTGATTTGCCTACCGATGAAAGCTATTGCATTCAGCGCCAGGATGAGGGTGAAGCTCAGAGGCTTAGAGCTCAAAACTTCTTGAGACCCTTACTCTCAGATGCCACCCACATTTGCACACTCCTGAGAGTATCTCTTAAAATTTTGTCCTGGGTGTCTCTCTTGTCTTACTTTCGCTCTGGCCCTGATTGTACAGAGAAAACATGATGGATATTGGACGGAAGAGCCCATGGCTGACAGCTTGTGACCTCTCTTAGGGCAGGGATCATACAGTTTTTATCTGTATTTTTATCTTTATGTTCGCTACACCCTAGTGTTGGGCAGAGAGCCTGGCACCAAGGAATCTCAATAAGTGTTTCTTGAATTAATAAGTATTTGTTTAGTGACAAAGGGTAACCAAGGTAAGTGTGATAAGTAAAATACTAGGGCTCTAAATAATCAGTCTCCAAACAGAATTCAGCAAGGTATTAAAGAGCATTTGTTACATTAATGTGTCCAGAGAAGACCTCACCCTGGAATGAGTTCAGTATTTAAAATCTATTTTCCAACATGTAACAGAATAGAATGCACGTAACATAATCAAAATGTGTATAACTTGTCATCAAAATCAAGGTCTCATACCATTGACCCTGGAACAAATGCATGATTCAAAATGCAAAACTCCAAAGTAACAAAACTTTCTGTAAAATTTATAACATTCACAATGCTCTCCTCCTACATTTGTTCCTGAAGGGAATTTTTTTTTTTTTAAGATATAAATGTCACTCTGTTGTTACATTTGGGGTTGCTGTGTTATTCATTATATTAAATGTCATTTGTGCTCATCCAAGAACAATCTTTACTTTCATCTTCTTTTTTGGAATAATGTATGTATAGCTTAAACGAATATTTGTTCGGGGGAATGAATTCTTAGTAGAAAATTTGTAATAATGAATTCAGCTTTACTTTTATTCTAGCAGAATAAAAAAATCAAAGTGAGAAAGACAACTAACTTATTCTTTCACTTAGAACCATAAAATGAAGGCGGCACTAATTAGTTGCTTTCTAACAAGTCCCTGGTTTTTAAATGATGGTAACTCTAGAAGCACTGAGTTTACACTCAGTTAAAACTGAATTGATAAAAGAAAGTGAGATGAGTGACACTCTTGTACTATGATTAAATATCTTGGTTGTCCAATAGATAAATAAATGTACTATTTGTTTGATTTCAGAAGCAAGAATTGACAGGTGGATGTACCTACAGAGAACAGAGGTACGGAAAGGCCTCTGCCTCCTGCTTTACCACCGGTCTCTTCCTCCCTCCTCTTCAGCTCATGGCTATGAAACACAGAACAGAAAAACCCCACAGTCTATTTTTTAAATGTATTCTGTAGGAGGATGCGCACAGCAATTGAAATATATTTTTTAGATTTTATTTTTCATGCTTAAAAGTGAAGAAAAGAGACCTATGATTTTCTATTCTGGTAACTTTTACTGATTTTTTTTTTGTTTTAAATCGAAAGCAAGAAATGCTTTTGGTAAGAAAATTCAAACGATACATAAAAGAATACATTTGAACTAAAAACTCCCTTCTTCACGCAATTACTATCCTCATAGAAAACTCCTTAATGATTTCTTGAGTGTCTTTTCAGAAACAAAAGTAGGCTGTCTCAACATATGTTTTCCTTTTTTTTTTTTAACTTTCATACACTGAATTAGAATATATTCTCCTCTGCACCTTGTTTTTTCACTAAAGAATATACCTTGAACATCTTTTTGTCTCAGCACATCCTCTGTATTCTTTTTGTAATGCTCCCTAGTATGTCACTGTATAAATGTACCCTAATTTATTTATTTAACCTGTCCCCTGTTGCTGGACATTTGCAACAACTTTTTGCTGTTACAGATAATGCTTCAGTGAACACCTTTCAACCTACATCTTGACGTTGTCCTTCTGTGTACTTATAAATTAACTGGGACCAATGCATACAACTGCACGGGTTGTACACTGCACAAAGTGTCTCATCCGTGTGGGCACCAGTCACTTTTTAGACATCAGAACTTTAAATATTTACGATCATTTTTGGCAGCTAGACGTAAACTGTCTCGAGGAAGGAGTTTCTTTTCCTAATTTACACAAAAGCATCACGGCCCTGGGTCAATGACTCTCAACAGAACTACCGAGGTAAGGGACACCTACACCTGGATTTCTGACACCTGTTGCCCCCTTTCCCTCCAAAATGGTCATACCCATCGACACCAGTTTGGACCGATATGGTGGTTGACTCTGACATCTGAAACTTACTGTGTGTTTTGAGCCCTGGTCAACTTTCGCTTACCCGAGGCTCCAAGAAAGAGTGAGAATAGGAACACTTAAAAGCTACCAAAAAATCCCCAGTGGGGAAAACAGAGTGATTTGCTTGTACCTTCCTTTCCCTTTCTTTCCAGGGACAGAGGAGCAGAGACCGGCAGGAGAGAAAAGACGCTGCTGTGGCCCAGAGCACCTAACGCTTGCAGAGTCGATACCTGAGCATATGTGTGTTGATAAGATTGTTCTTTCTGGGAGGAATTAAATGAGCAGTTTTGGGAAAGGTGCAGTAATGCTGTAATGGTGGGAGGCTGGCATTATGGGATCGAAGATGGGGTTGTTGAAGTACATCCATCGTGGGTCATAGAAAAGCATACCTTACTGTGTAGTCTTCTTTAATCCTGATAACAGGCTGTCCCAATAATAGACTGGGTTTTTCATGACAGCAGCACCCATTATAAAGCACTTTTGGCCAGAGGCATATTGTTCCATTGGTCAAATTACGCCTGCCATGGTTCTCGTGATCATAAAGTGTCTCCACATTTGACACTCGGTGGGGTTCTACGAGATGCTGCTGTCGATTCCAAATGGCAGGAGAAGCCAGTGCAGTCCTGAGACTACGGTTACCTCAAGAGGAAGGACATTGTTAAGCAACGTCCACAACGAACCGCAAACGGAGACGAGGAAAGTGGGAGAGGGGGTGGAGAAGAAAACAAGGGGGAGGAAAGCTAAGAGAGATGGGAGGAAGGAAGACCATAGAGAATAAGAATAGTGTTAAAATAATATTGAATCTCAACTCAAAAAATAAAAATAGATTTAAAAAATAAAGCGGGGAGAAATGAAACATAAGTAAGTAAGTAAGTAAGTAAATAAATACATAAGAAAGAAAAAGAGTTGTCTTCAGAGATACCTGACAGACTCGACGGTAGTACTTTGGCCGGTCAAGGCAGGAAAGGAAGCCGAATGTGTAGACCCCGGTCTCATCGACCTGCTTTGAGACTGGACAAGTCCTCCACTTGCTCTGCTTGCCCCTCAGCTTCCCTACTTGTCAAAGAGGCATGAGAGCGACACCCCCCTTCTAAGGTTGGGAGGACAAAATCACCAAATAGTATAAGAAGGCTTGGGTGTCAAAAGCAGGGACAAAATGACACAAGGTCATGTCTGTGGGGTTGACTTGCCCTCTCATGGTGCTGTATAGTGATCCAATTCTCTTCCATAACAAAGCATGTATAGCTGTCTCACTGAGCCCTTGCAGAAATAGGAAATTAACATGAGAATCCTCAAAGTTGGCACAACGGCATGGCCTGTAATGTATCTCTAGCAATTATCAGGGGCAGACAGCCTAACAAGGTCTTATTATGTAATTCCTTCTTGTGATGAAACTCTAATCTGTTCTCTGTTTCATCTTCAGGGACAAAATGCAGCTTACGGCGGGCCCCAAACTTGTTTAAAGGACGGGGATGTTCCTGCGATTCGTTACATCTGCCTTTCATCAGGGTGAGTTCTGAAGCAGCAGCTAGCCGCACTGCATGCCTCACTGCCCGGCTCGGGTAAGACAGCACCGAACATTTTCTGGATTCACCCTGTTCCATGAAACATTGCAGTTCAACGGAGCTCATTGGCTGCTATCGATTTAACCAATCTGGCTGACAATGTTTATATAAGTTTATGATTATTTTTGGAAGTAGGAGTATTGGTGATGGTGTGGGTGGGGGTAATTAATGTCTCAGACAGGAAAGGTGTTTACGCTTGAACTTTTCTCTTTTTTTAACTTTTATTTGCATTTATTTCATGCTGAATTTATTCCCAGGCCATAAGTTTTTGTTTCTTCAGTTTCTTTAGGGATACCTTTTTCTTCTGGGCAACAGTCTACTCTTTTTTTTCAGTAAAGATCATCTCGATCTAGCAGGAGGGGTTCGTGTAGGGGTGAATCCTACCATAAGTTCTGTAAGCTTCGGAGACGTATCTTGGAGGTTTTGTTCACCCCGATGAGCTCAATGACCAGAGAACTGACATCTAAACTCTCAAGGTCGGCATTACTCTCTGCATTTCTAAGCATGTGCAGGAAAAACTCAGCACGCTTTTGGGGCCATCCACCTCGTGTCCTGCCCCACTGTTTAGCTTGGGCACTCCACCATCGAAGTGATGAGGCGGCATGTGTTGCTTCTGTCAAGTGACATCTTTTAGAGACTTGGTGGCTTTTCAGATATGCACACCTTTGACAGTCTGGGCAGTCTCACAGATATTCACAAAGTGAATGTGAAAATCTGAACCTCCTGGTTTGCATGATTTTTCTGGGTCAAGTGAATAGTGGACCATTTTCAGAGATTATCTCAGGTTCCCTACGGATGAGGTTCAACTTGTTTTTGCATCCTGGTACTGCTAAGGGCTGCCGAGTAATAAAATCAAGAAAACGGAAGGCAGGACAGCCAGGCGGTGGGTTGGACAAGGACGCGGCTGAGGCAGCTTTCTGTCCACAGCGTCTGCAGAGCCAGAGAGCTTTCTGTTTCCTCCGCATCTGGATGTCGGAAGGCTCAGGCTATGCTCCCCTCTGACAGCGGGTGTGCGAAGCCAAGGGATAAGCCCAGTGCTTCTCCCTGTGACATCTACTCTAGTCAAAGATTTGAGACAAAGAGATCATTGCTTTTGTGTTAAGTCAAACCAGATGTGGGAAGCAAACAGGGCCTGAAGTTTGAGATGAACTTCCCGAGGGATGTCTGCTGGCTGCAGGCAGTTCTGGGCTCCGCCGTCCGTGCCGGTGGCTTGTGGAAGAGTCTGGGGGAACGTGAGGTTACCCGGCTCATCGGGGGGCATCTGGCTGGGCACCCATGCCCATGCTGTTCGTGTCTTCTGGAATGCCTTTCTTCTCGATCTCTTCCGCTCAAGTCTGTCTCCAAGAAGCTCAGGTGCCGATCTCCCTCCCTTTACACACGATTCCCTGTTGCGCTGCCCGTTGACTCTGTGCTTTTTGTCAACTCCTCTCTATGGACTTACTGATTCCTAGGGACACGTCTCAACTCCTCTCCTGGCTGGTTCTCCCGGAGGGTACAGTCTAAGTGTTGTGACACCTGACAAGCTCTTTGCCTTGTCGAAGGGAGGATCTCAGTAAACATTTGAAGATAAAGAGTGAATGAGTGCATGAGTGAGAAGCTGGTATTCCTAATTTGGGGCCGAGGAGGCGGCTGATTTTATTTCTTTTTGGAAGTGAAAAGCAAGAGCGGGTTTGGTCTCGCCAGGGGGTGTTTTCTGAAAGAAGATGAGAGGGAGGAAATTAAAAACCATTCCTTTTAAACAAGTTTTCCTGTTAAGCAACGCACAATCACAGAAGGGGGGGCTTCTGAAAATCCTGACACTGCAGAGAAAGCATTTCGACGGGGGGCGACTGTCATTTGTCCTCATTTTCTGAGTCTAAGTCGAAAGCGGATTGTTGATTGGTTGACTTCTGCCTGCTGTCCTTCTCTTAGGGATGCAGACTAAATAATTGCTCCCTCTGAATTTTCCAGTTGCATCAGTCCCATGTACTTCTAACGATACAGAAATATTAATTGAGAATGAATAGTCGTTAAACAAAATTAATAATGGTGGTATGTGAAGAACATCATGTCATCAGTATATTAATGTACTGTGATCAAATTATGGAAGAAACTTCCATATTTATGGAAGACACCTAATTCCCAGAAGAATTCCCTTATGCCATATTTGGGGAATCTTAGTTCTCTTGGGCATCATGTCCTGGTTTGGATACTCCCCAAGTCTGTGCTGTGTCCTGGGACTCTCTGGGGCCATTAGCTATGTCGAGGCCCTTTGTGAGAAGCATCTAATAGAGGTGAAGTCGGATCAGAAAGGATCCAAGTCTATGGCCATGCCACCCCGAACATGCCCGATCTTGCCTGATCTCGAAAGCTAAGCAGGATAGGGTCTGGTTAGCACTTGGATGGGAGACCACCTAGGAAGACCAGGTGCTGTAGGCATTTAAAAAAAAAAAAAGAAAAAAAAGAAAGAAAAGAAAAGAAAAGAAAAAAAAGAAGAAAAAGAAGAAAGAAAAAGGCTTCCAAGTACTAATCCTGGTTCTGAACCTGGCTTTCTTGGTGGCTTTAAGTCAAACAGGAAAACTTGTCTGCACTTTATTTTTCTGGTTTGACAAACGAGGAAGACACTGTTTCTCTGTCAAATGGCTCAACACCTGAAGACGAAGAAACTTCAGCCTCCTCTGTTGCCCAGTTTAATTTTCTCGGCGTTTTGGCCATCCTGAGAAATCCGTGGATTCCTTCAGCGCCAGGATGTCTTCCGCAGTCGCGTTCCCAATCCTGGCTTTACTGGAAAGATGACGGCTGATTTGATGACGGGAGCTCGCTCGTCATTCTCATTTTCTGTTGCCATCTCTCCACCTCTGTGGGTGTCCCCCGGTCTCAGACGACAACTCTGCAGAGTGCGCGCTTTCCCCTGGCCCCCGGTCCGGCCCTTTGCCTCTTCCTAGTCCACTTCTCACGACTCGCACCACCAGACCTCAGGTGTCCCTTGCAACAGGTTTCCAACGTGCCCAGGTTTAGTCTACTTTATAAAGCACGCTAGGAAACCGCCTTTGCTCGACCTTGCTGTCTCTTCGAGTCTATTTATTGCCTTCCTCGCGCAGCCAGACATCCCAATTTCCTCTTTCCACGGGGCCCCGTAGATTTGCTTCCTTTCTCTGTCGTTGCTGAAACTGCATTCGCGGAGGTCACCGGGGATGCCCTTGTGGGCCCGGTTCGCACGGGGCTTTGTTTTAACCTCATTCTTGTTTCCTCAGGCGCATCGGTTCTTTCCCGCCACCTCTTTCTTTTGACCTTGCATTCCGACGAACTCCTCTGGTTTGCCTTTGACCACCTGTCTCCGAGAGTTCCCAAGCTCACCCACTGCATAGCACTGTGTCGAAGGGTCTAAACTCTGACATTAGCCTGCTTGTGGTTGAATGCTAACTCTGCTACTAATTCCATGTATGGCCTTTGGCAAGGTCATCTCTCTGTGCCTCAATTTCCCCATTCTTAAAAGTGAGATGGCAAGATACTTACCTTAGGTTTGTTGTAAGAATCAAACAAGATAGTCTATGTAATATCAACTTAGTCCAATGTTTGGCACATAGAAATATTCAATGTTATCTATTAGCATAATAATATGCTCCTAGAGTTTTGAAAATGTCACTCCCCCCCCCCTTAACACATATATGTTACCAACACAGGGCCAGACAATAAACAATTATGGTAGATTTACATGTGGTTGTAGAGTCCAGGGAAGGAGGAATGATGGGAGGAGGGAAGATCCCAAATTCTGCAAATACCATCACACCCAGGTTTTTGATTTTTTTGTTTAACCAATAAACCGTTTAAACTGCTGATAGTTTAAAACAGTCCTTTCAGGACCAATGGTGTTTATTGAGCAGGAAGGGGCATCAACAGTTAAAGCGCTAGTGTTTGGTGCACCAGTCAGTCACAATGAGGCCGCTTGGCCTGGAACACAGTGTCCCATCCGTAAATTAAATGCAGCCCTAACAGGGACGAAAGAAACGCTACAGCGGCGGCGGGTGCGGAGGCTGCTTGGAACCCGTCCATTGAGCGATGCTGCCATCTGGTGGCAGCACGGGGAAGCGTTCTGGGCAGAGCTGTTTCATTTGGTGCGGAAGAGCCTCAAAATTGCAGTCCTTTCTTTAGAAAAGTGTGGGTAAGACTCGGAATGAGGGAAGAATAAGGGAAAGCACAGCGCTGGGAAGGGGGGGGGAGGAAAAACACCTCAGCAATGTTTGGGGAGGTAAAGGGCACAAGTGATGCTTGTGTCCATCTAGAATAACCTTGTCGGTAGCAGAGGACAAGTCCCTCCTCCACCCCAATATCATCTCAACTTTGATTTTTCCCTTCACTTTCCAACACTCAGTGCTGACCCGTTATCCTGAACACACCTTGCTTCACCTTCTCATTTCCCTTCTTCTGCGTTAGGAATTCGGGGCTGGAAAAATTGAGCCGAGTCATCCCATCTGGCTGCCACCCCAAGAACAACAGCCCCTCCCTCCAAGTCGCTCGGAACCAGCGCTCCATAGACAAGCACCTCACCTCACCACGTGACAGCCAGCCGCAGGTAAGGGCCAGCCCAGGCTGCAGCGGGAAGAAGCCACCGCCCACTGGGGCTCCCCAGTCTTTCTGGACTGTCATTCAGGCCACTGGTATCAGAGGGAGTTGACCTTCTCTTGTAAAGCTGAAGCGGGCAATGGTGACCATCAAGACAATTTTTTTTTTTCCTTTTCGCAAAGTATGCCAATCCGAACTATATCAACCTATAGACAGATTAGAGACAATTATATTAAGTCGACAAACAGCTTTAGAATGAGAGGGGAGGGAAGGGAAGATATTTATGTTTCAAACTGAAGTGTCTACGGTGTGTCAGCACACAGGACAGGAGCGGGATATGTCTTGTAACACAGTCACGGAAAGTGTAGATTTGGGAGTTTGGAAGCGGCTCTGCCTCTACTGGCTGTTTGACCCCGGGTAAGTCGTTTACGTGACTCTAAGCCCCTCCCTGTCTCTAAAACAGGCATAATTAAACCTACCCCTTCCGGCTGTTGAGAAGATGAAAGGAAATACAGAAAAGGCCTCTTCTTTGAGAGGTGGAAACTGGATTTTCGAGAGTTAATGGGAGAAGCTGGTTAAATCAGAGATTTTAAAAGATGACACATACCTCAAATATTTTATTTTACCTTAAAATATAGAATTTCCCAATCTTTAATGTAGGGCCAAGGCCTTTTCTTTGAATGGCCTTTTCCACTAGTTGATGCTATTTGAATTGTCTTTCTTTCATCAGCCATGAACGTAGGACTTCATTTATGAGTTCTAGTTTTGGTTTCTTTAAGTGTAGTGAGAACATAAAGACATCTGGGAAGGCACTTTCTGCAGAATCATTCTAATTCCAATAATCATTCCAGATTATTAAAACTTTTTCAAAACTTTTATTGTCCACACCTCATCAGATAGCAATTTTTTTAAACAGCTTCCCATTGTTGAATCTTTCCGAAACATTCGACCTTGCTTTCATAGAAACACCTTTCTTTGTATACTCATATTTCATCAGTTTCTGAGATATTTAAATTTCCGTTACAATAGTCAAGTACAGCTGTCATAAACTGATCCCTGGTAAGCATATAAGGACTAGTGGAGTAGAAGTCAGGAGTTACTATCAGCCACAAACATTGGTTGGTACAGTTCTCAGAGGCCTTGGAGAACATGGTTAACCCGGCCGGTTGGTTAAGTGGAGGTCAGTTAAAGCAGCTTCTCCTGCAGTGTATACAAAGTGGTAAATATAGTGCCTACCATATAAAAGTGTCTAATAAATGGTGCTATTATTATTACCATCATTAAAAAGTTCAGAGTTGAAAGGATTGTTAGAAATGGAATAGTTTCTTTTCCTCATTTTACAGATAAAATCAAAGTGTTTTATAATGATGGCTTTTATATAGGCCTTTTGGTTTCAATAAGTAAAAGGATTATTATATAAAGTTAATATTTTGAGTCAGAAGGCGTTAAGTTTGCAAAGGCACCTAGGATTCAGCATAAAGCCCTGAACAGTCTTCTAAGTCACCCCAAACCTGTGTCTGTTTGGGGAGACCAGGTAGAACGATAATGTGACAAAAGAAGCCAAACTCCAAGGGCCCGGGGGAGGGGGAGGGCCGGGGGGGGAAGGGTGGGGAAAATGCGGGGGGTGAGGGGCAGGGCACTGGCACACTCAGAAGCCCTTCCCACAGGAAGAAGAGTTTGTTAAAGAACATGCACAGGGATGTGTGAAACTACAAGCAGGACCAAGCCTGTGGCTTCAAGGTGGCCAGGTGGCCTCCCTCACTAGACTAGAACACCTGTGATGACCAGGGCAATCCACCAGAAAAAAAAATTAATTCTCATAGCAAAGAACAGCTGTTTGGGGGTGAGGCGCAGTTAGAACACCTATGAAATCTTAGAATCCGTGTGCCATGTTTATTCCTAGTTTACTTAAAATGTTTCCCTTTGAGATCCTGTATTGCCACAGACGGAATATATCTTTTTCTTTCGTTGGGCTGGGTCTGAAGGACTTCAGTTGTTGCAAAGGAGGAGGGAGGACACAGCGGGCTGGAGGGAGGGCAGGTGGGTGGTGGGAGTCCTGTAAGAAGCTGCAAGCTCAAGAGGCACAAAGCTCCAGTTGATGGCCTTTGGGACCCCGAATTAACTTACTTTATTTTATTTTTTAAGGAAGCTTTCATTTAAGAATGGTACCCAAGAAGAGTGCACAAATCATGCCTGTACAGCTCGATGGGATTTTCATTTTATTTTGAGAGGGAAATTCAGTGGGCTTCACAAATATATGCCTTCGATCCCTTGTTATCTGCAGACACTGATCTCTCCCCTGGCTTACCGTGGGCCCCAGCGACTCCTCAGGCTTCGGGGCCTCTCCGGATGCGGGGCCTCAGTTCGTAGTGTATGTCAGATCTGGGGTGATCTCATGTCCAGTGCAGAGGTTCTTATGTGCCAGTGCGTGTGTAGTAGCATCACCAGGCACCTTGTAAAAACATGCCGTGTTCAGGCCGTTGCTCCCTCCATCCAGACCCAGTAATTACGGGACGGGCCTGGAGGTTTTTTTAGAAGAAGTGCTCCAGAAGATTCAGATGTAGGTGGTCCAGCCGACTACGAGAAATGCTTTCCCTGCACCAGATACTGAGACGAGCCTGACAGCCTGGGAGACTGAACTAAATCGCGGATTCCATCTCGCGATGGGGGCGTGGGGAGGCGAGGAGGGCCTCGCTAGCAAGGGGGTGAGCCGGAGGGGAAGCCCTGTGTGTCTGTAACCACATGCTCTATCTCCCACGCACAGCACTCAGCTCTCATTTACTTTGCCCTGCTCGAGAGCCTCCAAGACCTTAAATTCTAGACGTGCTTTTACAAAGTGACAGCCTGAGTACCTGGCTTCTGAGGCCTGGAAGGCTGTCTAGGGTGGCCGCAGCCCTCAGCGGCTTTGGCTGATCCTGCAAGAGAAGTTGAGTGTAAAGAACAGGGAACCAGGAGTGCTTTCCTCCCAATGGAAAGAAGCGTCAAGCTGACTGTCTTATGCTTCAGGACGGAGACACCAGCTGTTTTACGATGAGGCCTGCCTGTGCCCTCCTTGGCGAAGGGCCCTCAGCTTGAGGGAGCTTTGCTTCTTTTAAACTCCCTATACGCATGGTCAGGCACGGTCAGCTCAGACAACAGAGCGTTTGGCCTGAGGAGTGGCAGGTTCTGTTGAAACAGAGTGTGTGCAGAAAACCCAGGAAAGAAACCTCGGAGCAGGTGGGGTTTGTGAGTGTGAGTGTGTGTGTGTGTGTGTGTGTGTGTGTGTGTGTCCATGTGCTTTGCCTCTGTGAATTTTGAAATTCCTTTATCCCGGAAAGCATTGGCATAGTAATACTGTGGCTCTCCAAGTGTGGCCCCGACCAGCAGCACCTGAGAGCTTCTTAGACAATGCACATGTGAGGTCCTGCTTCAGATGTACAGAACTTTGGGGGTCGGGTCCGGGCACCTGTGTTTTAACAAGGCCTCCATGTGATTCCAGTGCATGCTCACGTGTGAGAATCTCTGGCTTCATGTAATGCACGTGAGAACACCTTTACTCAAACTGAAAAAAAAAAAATCTGGCTGATTCATAGGGGTGCAGTTTTCTGGGTTTAATTTAGGTCCGTCGTTGCAGTGCTTGGGGGAAGTCTGCTGGCCAGAGATGAAGAAGAAATAGGGAGTGGGGGCTGTGGGTGAGGAAGTATTTTCATGCACGTCTCCAGTGTCTTCTGACCAAGGGAGCACTGCCAAAACCGCATGCGGGCAAAGAGAGTGAAGAGGCCAAATCCCCACATGCCTCCAGGTCAAACAGTCACATGTGCCAGAGCACAGCTGTTTAACAGGGCTGGGTCCTAGCCGCCGGCTGCATGTAACTAAGTTTAAGTCTCAAGAACAATCCGTAGGATGGCCAGCTTGTCCCAGCTTGTCCTGGACTTTCCCAGTCTTAGAACTGAAAATCCCACGTCCCCAGACAAACAAAAGTCAAGGGTTCGGATGAAGTTGGGCTGGTGAAACACACTGTATACAAAAGTTGACTCAAAATGGATCAACGACCAAAATATAATAAAACTACAAAAAATGTTAGAAGAAAACAAAGGGGGGCGTGTTTATGATCTAGATTTGGAAACTTTTTTTAGGTATAACACTAAAAGCTCAGGTACCAACACTGAAAATAGATAAACTAGACCGCGTCAAAATTAAGAACTTCATGCATCCAAAGATATGATTAAGAAAGCGAAAAGACCGACCTACAGAATGCGGAGAATATGTAAAACCATATATCTGATCAAGATTTAGTGACCGGAATACATAAAGAACTCTACAACTCAAAAAGATAAATGACCCAATTATAAAATGAGTGAAAGATTTGACTAGATATTTCAAGATATACAGATTACCAGCAAGTGCACAAAAAGATGCCATCGGGGAAATGCTAATCAAACCCACGATGACACACCACTTCACACCCACTAGGATGGATGTAATAATAATTTTAAAAACTGGACAATAACAATCTGGGGATGTGGAGAAACTGGAATTCTTGCACATTGGTGGTGGAAATGTCAAATGGCACATTCACTGTAGAAAACAGTTTGGTGATTCCTCAAAAAGGTAAACATAGAATTACCATATGACTCAGTTATTCTGCACCGAGGTACATTCCCAAAAGAATTGAAAGTAGACGCTCAAACAAATACTTGCACACCAGTGTTCATAGCAGCTCCACCCAGAATACCTAGCAGGTGAAAACAACCCAAGTGTCTATCAGCAGGTGAATGGATGAACAAGTGTGGTATATCCACATAATTGAATATTACCCAGGCATAAAAAGGAATGAAGTGCCAATGCATGCTCCAAACGCGATGAACCTCAAAGACGTTATGTGAAGAGAAAGAAGCGAGACACGAAAGGACACAATTTTGAATGATTTCATTTATATAGAATATTTAGAATAGGTAAATTCACAGAGACAGGTTAATAGTTGTCAGGGGTTGGGGGAGGGCAGAATGGGGAGTAACTTCTTAATGGGTGTGGGGTTTCCTTGTGGGGTGATGAGAAAGTTTCGGACTAAATAGAGGTAGGGGTTGTACATTTAAAATAGTTAATTATGTGTTATGTGGATTTCACCTCAATAAAAAAAAATTAATGGTTCACTTTTATCTACAAAACACAATTGCAACTAAACTCGTGAGGGTCAAAGTTCCTCAGAGCTGATCTTTACTTCCGGGAGCCTTATCTTTGACCACTCTCCTATTTTCATTGTTAACGTTTCTTGGGTATTCTTTGCTGTTCTGCATATGCAAGGTATAGATTTATCGCCTTCATTTTGTGTTTACACAAATAGTAGCACACTTGCATACTAATTTGCACTTTCCACTCATCAGTATATTTTGGAGATCATTTAGCACACGTAGATCTGGCCAATATACTTTTTTAATGACTGCATAACAGTCATCCTGAAGTCGTAGAGTTCTAACATATATGTGTGTGATTTATTTATATTACAACTATTAAAGAACATTATGTTGTTCATTACAAAGCTACGATGCCTATCTTCCGTGTAGATCCTTGAGCACATGATATGCCAGTGTATCTGTAGGATGAAAAGTTGCCGAAAGATATGTGTATTTTATGTGACTATTCCATCTCCCCACCAAGGTGACAGGTTCCTAAGGAGAGGCCTTAGAAATGGTGCTCTTTTATATTCTTACCCCGGCACAGTGCTTGGTATAGAACATGCATGATGATAATGAGGCTTCCAAGGATGTTTATAGCTCATTTGCCGATTTGCTTTTTTTTTTTTTTTCCTCAGTTCCATGGACCGAACACAGAGAAGAATCCCGGGCCAGCCCCTTTCTATCCCCACCACCCAGCCCAAGAAGAAAAGGACATCATGATGTCTTTCTTTTCCAAGGTTTGACGCAAAATATTACTAATGAAATGTCCCTTCCCAGTACTGCTTTATAATGTGTGCTGCCCTGTTCTGCCGTGAGCACACTCCTCTGAGGCTCCTTCTTCTGAAAAGAAGTTTGTTGATAGCTCTTTTAACATGGAGAGAATGTTTATAGAAAAACAAGACGATGAGTTGGGTCAAATTTAGCTTGCTGTGAAATTGTAATAGTAATATAGACTGAAGTGCGATGAATATTCAGAAATAATGATGAGACTGGTAATCACCCAAACACCCAATAGGGCTGCAGATCCAGTCCTTGGGTCTTGTCTGCACCTTGCATTGCCTTGGTTCTGACGCTGGTACAGGTCGCCAGAGCCTTCCTGGTGTCAGGGCTCATATGCTCACAACAGAGGATGATCCATCTCTTGCCCTGCAGTTACTTCCAGTTTAAGTCCTTGAAGTCCAAGTTTCTGCATAAGCCTCACGGCATTTCCCAATTTGCATTATTTATGCATTTCCTTTCCTAATCTTAATTGCTCAGATGCATACATTCCAGGGTGGGGCATCCTTCAAGCGTCCTGAAATGTCTGTTGATGTGTTTTGCTAATATGTCAAATGCTGTCATGAGGCTAAGTACTGAGCGTTGACCCTCGGATTTAGCCATATTGGGGAGGGAGGACATCAGCCTGAGTGCAGAAGGCTCAAGAGAGAAGGGAGGAGAGGAATTTGGAGAAAGCAAGTATAGACACATCTTTCAAGGTGTTTAGTACAAAGTAGAGCAGAAACTGGGGAAGAGCCGCAGGAGGTAGAAGGGGCCAGGAAGGGGCCAGGAAGCTCTTTTTTTGAGATGGGAGGAATACAGAAAGCCTTGTCCTGTGCAAGGTCTCCCTATTTTCAGCTCACACCAGCTCTTCTAAAGCCCCCCTTCTTCTGAGGTCTGTCACACCCTCAGCTGCCTGAGAGTGAACAACCTAGGTGACTCCATCTTAGGTATAAGACTCCGTCTTAGGCACAGGCTAGTTCCCGAAAAACTGCAGATAGCGATGCTCACCCCACCCTAGACTCAGCCAATCAGAGCAACTATGAAAAGTAACTCTCCAAATTCCCCGCCTTGTTCCTTGGCGCCCAAACCAATCCCGCTGAAAGGTCAAGCTTGTTGTACCAATCTTGTAACGCCAAGACATTGCTCCCCGTTGCTTACGTGTTTTTTCCCTTCAAATACCCCCAAAGCCCCATGTTCGGGACCGCCTCCCATTCACTGCTGCGTCGTGTGCGGAGTGCGGTCCGGACTCCAGTCTGAAATAAACTCCCTCTTGCTCTTGCATCGTGTCGGGGGCGGGGTGGGGGGGGGGGTGGGGGGGGCTTCTTGGTGGTTCATGGAGATAGGAGTCAGGGCATAACAAGAGCACCCTCTCCATAATCCCCCCAAATGACATCCCATGAGGTCCTCCTGACTCAACAGCAGCTTTTATTTTTCTTTACCCCTTTCCTCTTTCTCCATCAATTTCTTCGTTAGGGTAGATCGAACTAATATATTTTCCAGCAAAAAAAAAAAAAAAAAAAAATCAGACATCTTTAGATGGAGAAAGAAGGGGTGAAGTTGTGTGGGCAGCACAGGATTTTCTTCAGAGGGAGGAACTGGGGCTGGGCTCGGTACGATTCTACACACTCTCAAATCAATAACACATTTTGTCTCATCACCCAGGTCTCTTGGAAACTGAGGTTTCAGAAGCGGGAGCCTCTGAAGAATGTGGTTTTCATCTTGGCAGAAAGAGCCCGGGACCCCAGTGCTAAAAAGCGTCACATGGCAATGAGAGGCCTGGGAACCATAGCTTGTGAGACCCCGGACAAGGTAGGAAGGGAAGGTGGTGCTCAGGCCAGTCCTCATGGCCTGAGTCTCCAGGACTGAGATATGGTACCTCATACACTAGTTATCTATTGCTGTGTATCAGATCACCACACACCTGGCATTTGTTAGCTCATAGATTCCTTGGGTCAGGAGTCCAGGTATGGCTTAGGTGGGTCTTCTCCTCGAGGTCTCACAGGCTGCAATCAAGATGTAGGAAAGACGGCATTCTTTTCTGAAGCTTAGCTCCTCTTCCAAGCGGAAGGGGCTGTTGGAAGAATTCCGTTCCTTCCAGGTGTAGGACTTGCTGGCTGTTAGCTGAGGGCCACCCTCAGGTCCTAGAGAACACCAGCTCCCCACTTCTTCAAGGCCAGCAAGAGAGTGTCACCCACTCTTCTCTGCTAAGATGGAGTCTTATATCATCTAAGTAACCATGGAATGACATCCCAAGACCATCATCATATTCAAGAAGTTGGAAGCAAGTCACTGGTTCCCCCTACTGGAAGGAGATTGTACAAGGGTGTGACTCATTTGGGGTCCTTTTAGGGTCATCACACCTCACCATTATCAGCCTTGGGAAAAAGAACTGCGGGAAGGATTAACACACAGCTGGACATGACCCTTTCTGGTGAATTTATTTATTTTCTAATAATAATTTAGAAAATTATTAGAAAATACTTGTTGAGCAAAAGATGTTTCCCCCCACCTCCTCCTTTAGCATCTGTCAACTTCAATGACCATGTCATCTTGTCCCCTGTTAAGGTCCCCAGTCTGTCCCAGAAACCTAGATCGCCCACCTTTGACAAGCTGCACCCAGCCTTGTCCACCTTGAGCCGTGCTCCAGATCACTCTTTCTGTTCTCCTTCTAAGACTGACTTGGGCTATTGGGTCATGTCAACAGAAGCATTTGTATTTCGATGAGGGTTATTGTGGCAGATCCCAAAGAAAGCCATAATCCCTTAGTTCAAGCCCTAGATTATTGGACCATTCGAAGTGGAGTTGCTTTTCAACTCATGGGAGCAACTCCTGTGCTTCTGCTAACACTGTTCAAACCTTGAAAACAGGTGAGAAAGTATAAGAGAATTGTCCTGGACCTGCTGGTGCATGGACTCTATGACCCCGTGAGTTCTGAAGTCATCCACGAGAGTTTGAAGACTCTGACCACCATCCTGGGAAAGACCCAGGGCAAAGGTTTGGGCTCCTTCTTCATAGACATCACTCTTCAGACCAGGACTCTATTAGATGATGTAAGTGAGACAACTCAGAAAAATTCTGGGCTATGAAAATCTAAGCGGGATTAGAAATGTGAGCCCTGAGGAGTGTGTTGCTCAGGGCACAAGATCTCTATTATTCACTTACTTGTTCACAACTCTTACGGAAAGACTAAGCACTGTGCTGAGGGCTATGGACGATATAAAGAAGAATAGGATTCCAAAAGTACTCCTCAAGTTTTCATTGTAATAGAGGCGTGAACATATGTACACTGATGGGGATGACGACAATACCAGTGTGTAGTCAGTGCTCTCTTATAAATGTAACAATAACCATGGTTAGCATCTAGTGAGCTCTTACTGTGTGCCAGGCATGGTCCTAGGCAATTTACATGGATTATCTCATTCAGTCTTCAATAACCCTATGAGGTTGGCACTATTATTATTTTCACTCTATAGATGCGAAACCAAGGCACAGACAGGTTAGATAACTTGCCCAAGGTTCACAGAGCCAATAAGTGAAAATGAAACCAGGTTCTCTGACTATAGGACCTGCACTCTCAACTGCCAGGTGACCACACAGGCTAAGCAAAAAAAATAAAAAATGTACTAATGCATCCGTTTGGTCTGAAACTGTGAGACTCCGAGATACCTTCCTTTCAAGCTAATGAGTTAGCCCGCTGTAGTCTCTCTCTCTCTCTCTTCTTCTCTCTCTGTCTGTCTCTCTCTCTCTCTCTCTCTCTCTCTCTCTCACACACACACACACACAGAACAGAGAAGAAAATGCAACACTCAAGCAATTTTTGTATGTGTCCCTTGTACTAAAACAATATTTTAAAATAATTAACCAAATAAATGATCGTTAGTCTTCAGTCTTGCCAAGTCTCTGTGACCCCCAATTCTGGATGCCCCTTGCCTCCACTTTGGCCCTGTCTCCTCTGGTTCACCTGGAGCTGGACAGGACCAGGAAACACTGATACAAGTCCCTGCCTGCACCAGGAGTCAGGATGCGGGGTTACCGCCCAGGTTTGCTGTTACCTGATGGTGTGATGGCAAGTCACAGAAAGGCCCTGAGCCTCGGTCTCCTCACCTGGGAAGGAAAATACTTGGACCGGACACTCACCTTAGAGAGGAATAAAGAACTAAACCCACAGACATGCGCTCAGGGACGAACGAGCCAGTCAGACTAAAAGCAGGGAGAGTTGGCAGGGTGTCAGGGAGGAAACATAACTCTTATTTCTACTACAGATGGAAGAAACTCAGACCAAAGGTAAAGAGAGATGACCAGGCAAAAATGCTGGGGTAATAAACAGAGAACATGTCAAATAAGTTATGATGCAGCCAAAAAGAAAGAAAAAAATTCCTTAATGTGTTGACCTAGAAAAAGCTCCCGGATATATTGTTTAATGGAAAAATCAAGGTGCATGCAGAACGGTGGTATGCCATGCTTGCATTCGTGTGAAAATGTGAGAAAGGGCTATGTGATATGTATTTTTTTCCTTCTTAATTTTCTGGAGGGATACATACACAATTTATGTATGTATGCTTATGTGACAAATGTATAATGAGATTTATATTTGCTTTGTTAGCTTGTGGGAGGGAAATTTGGTGTCAGGTGGAGAGGGGTAGGAAGAGACTGACATTTTTTTTAAAGAAATGCTTTTGGTTATTTTGAATTTTGAACCATATAAATATATTCTATTTCCAAAACATTGCATAACGAAGAAGGAAGCTGGGAAGCTGGGAGCAGCTCTAATGACCCCGTCTAATCCTTCTCCCCTGAAGACCCTGCCCATCCCCACTCTGTCCCCAACCCCGGCCAGCTAAGTGCTTTAGACGGGATTGATGGCCCACCCTGCTGCATGCAGGCAAGGAGATGGCTGTGGTCTTCTCTGATGCAAGAGCTTTTTGATGATGACCTGTACTTTGTTGTTTTGTTCATGGGGGACCCACAGGAGAGCGACGGCCTGAGATACTCAGCCTTTGTCTTGTTCGGGCAATTGGCTGCCTTTGCTGGGCGAAAATGGAAGAAATTTTTCACCAGGCAGGTTCAGCAGACTCAAGAGTCCCTCCTGATCCATTTAAAGGATAGAAATCCCCAGGTCGCCAAGGTAAGTCCTTGACTCTCCAATTAACTGCATGAAATCTGTGCCATTCACAAAGGAAGTCGTAATGCAGCGCGGCTGAGTTGAGATGCCAAACTCTCAGTTCCTGCCAATTCAATTGTCAACACTTAGCAGCATATCCATGTGAATCGTGGAAAAAGTGCTTCCTCAATGTGTAATTGCTCTCTGAGCAAGAGTACTATTTTCCTTTTACTGCCTCACCTGTCTAATCCCAGCACCTGTCGATACTAGGTGAGCTCCAGTTAATGGAGAGGGAGGGCAGAGAGGCCCAGGTTTAATCCATGGGGCAGCAGCACACGTCATGAGGATATTTATTCAGGCCCAGTTTAGCCTTTGTCTCTGCACCTAGTATAGACTTCCAGTCCCTGGCTTCTCAATTCCCTATGGAGCTTTTGTTTTATTCTGGGAGAAAACATGTCCTAACGGGGGTTGAATCAACCTCAGGATTGCTTTGGAGTTGCACTGGGTGTTTCAAAACCATCAGGAGCAAAGGATTCCACCAAACCACTTCTCTTCTTTAAGTTGAGAGAGAGAGGGAAGGAGTGAAAGAGAGAGATTAGATTTAGGAATCCAGTATCACTTTTGATGGGACAATAACAAAGCTATGGTGAGCTACAAAGCTGTGCCCTTCCCAATGCCCCCAAATTATAGACATGGTCATTTTATAAGCATCAACCCTTTAAGGTTCAAGTTTTCAAACTTCCTGGCAGTCACTTTCACACTCTCAGTGGCCCCTAAACCACAGATTGGGTGCAATCTTCGTCGCTTGAGATTATAGAATTCTCTAATAGTTTTGACAATAAGATGGTAATATTTTTTCTCAGGCTTGCAAAACAGCCTTTCGAGCCTGTACGCCATATCTGAAGCGAAGAAAGGAATACAGCTTCCGGAGTGAAGAAGATCAAAGGAACCCCAAACTCTGCCGGCAGCTGGTGAGTGAGGGAGGGTAGGAGAATTCTCCCAGAGGTCTCTGCACTCCTAGTGTTAACGCAGAAGGTGGCCGGGCACCCCCAGGGAGTTACCCCCCATAAAACCACTCAGGCCAATTATGTTTCCATTGCACTTGACCCATAACAAAATGTAAATGGCGAAAGGCCTGGAGGACTATGAACACAACATAGTGGCAGTTCCAGAGCAGGTCGGTTGATGAACACCGGCCACGGGGCCTCCAGCTCTGAGAATCCGAAGAGCCCTTGTCTTTACGCTTTGCATTTGACCACTGTCTACTCATTCTGTACTGGAGGGGGTTTGCCGACTCCCTCCTTCACCCGCACCTTTGCTAATCTCTTTCAGAGCCACTGTCATCCAGAGCTCCTGCAGTACTTCTACGCAAATAAAATCCTGTAAACACAGCAGCCGGGCAGTGGTTCCGGGAGCACATTTCGGGGTGGGGGGGGCTGATGTCCCCCTTTTAACTCTTTAAATGCTTCTGCTGGCCTCTTGTGATGGTCATAGAAAAGGAGAACAATTGATGGCAAAAACAATAATGTGGAATTAGATAGTTATATCCGAAGTAAATTAAATGGCTTACATATATGTCATTTTCTCCCTATACAAAGTGGATGAGAAAGTACATGCTTTCTCTGAGACACCTGCAGTACATGTAGATTTAATGATTATTTCTCAGCTTTTTTCTTCTTCAGTTTAACACTGTCATCTATGTTTTAATTTCTGAGGCTTAGGAAAATAACTATTACCTTAAGTATTTTTTAAAATCTGCTATTGACTTTGCTATTTGCTATTGACATCTTTTTTTTGGCAAGACCTATTTAAAGTTGGTCAAGGTACTAAGAAGATGGTTTAGAGGGGTATCTTTAGCTTCTCATAATCTTCGACAGCATTGCCTACAAGATTGTTCCAAATAAAAATTAATAAAGAGAAAAACAATCTATAAAGCATGTGCTGAAACCTCAGGCCAATGGCAGTGTATAGAATAATAATAATAATTACCATTTATTGAGAATGTTTATAATTTCTTGGACACTAAGTGCTATGCAAGTTTTATTTAATACAACAACCCTATGATAAAGGTACTTAATCCTAATTTTATAAATGAGAAAACTAAGGCAAAGAGAAATTAAGTAACTTGCTCAAATGACCCAGTAAATAATGAAGCCATAATTTAAGTCCATGTGGTCTGACTTCTGGAGCCTGCATTCAACCAATGTACTGTACTGCCTTGTTATGGAATAACTGATGGATGGTTAGAATTGTAAAAAAAAAATTAAAATAAAAAAACTCAGCTCTGATCTTCTATTTAACTCAGTTTACTTTTACTTTTTTATGTACTAACTATGCATTTTTGTTAATTTAATTTATGAGCTAAGTACATATTTTTGTTAATTATCTATTGGCTATTATGTCCATTTTTTGGTGATCAATCCTACTTGCATGAGGGGTCACAGGACTCTTACGAAAGGTTTCAAGAAAAATCTCTTAGTCCTTTCCACCTTTCCTCCAACCAGATTGCCTCTAGAGCTTCTCTAGAAATTCTGATATTACCACTGAACTGGCATTCAGGTCATACCCTGGACCACCTATGTGCATTTTGAAAACGGAAAACATGAGAGGGTTATAAACGCTACGGAAGGATGGTGATGTCATTCTGAGAAGCGGAAACTCAATTTTCTGCCCAGCTCTCCAGACACAGGCCCATGGTCCGAGCACAGATGAGGGGGTGAGGTGTGTCCTAGGAGAGACAAGTGTGTGGAAGATGACAGAAGGAACAGCAGGAGCCAGGCGTGAATGGATTTTACTTATTCCTAGTTTGAATCTGGAGCCCCCAATGTGAATCTGGCTCTGCCCCTTTATCTGACCCTGGGTAAGTTAGTCACCAAGCCTCAACTTGCTGATGGGTGAAAGGGAAGTAACAACCCAGCTCATAGCATTGTTGTGCTACAAAGATTCAGTTACTAATACTGAATACTTGGCACATGCTTAGCACACAGGAGGTGCTCAGGAAATGTTAATTTTGCTCCTCACCTCAAATCAGCTCTCCAGATACTGTTTCTTCTCTTCTTGGAGCTGTGCAGGTTTTCAGAGAAGTCCATTCTGACTTGCAGCAGGGGGATTTGAGTGTTCTCTTGATTCTCCCCAAAGAATGATTGTAGTACCATGGGCAGCCCTGCATCCCGCTCCTCACCAGGACCCCAAGAATGTGGCTTTCAGCCTTACCTGCCATGGATGTTCAACAAAGATTGCTTGAATTCATTGAATTGCAAATGCTGGTGCCTTGACCAAGCATAAATCTGTCACAGTAGGTTTTGGAATGGCTCAATGCATTTCAATAAGGAGAATCATAACTGAATGAGTATTGCTAGTTGCTCTCTCCCCCTGGGCTCTTGGAGGGGTCTTGTGGATGCTCAGGCAGGAGTGGTGACTTTTATGCTCCCAAAATGGCTTGATGAGCTCTTTCATCCCAACAGACAGTCCCAACAGCTCCGCTGATAACTCTGTGTCCTATCTCTTGCGTGATCTCTTGTTAATAATTAACACCCCACCTTCTGTTTCAGCTGTAATCATGTTCCTTTCGAGCTAATGAATTTCCTGCAGCAATGTGCGCATGTTAGCCAGGTGATGGCCCAAGTGTCACCCTGCAAGAAGAAAATGTTTTTGAGAAATGTAGATCAGAGTTAAAATGTCATTTCCTAAGCCATGCTGCCGGAGGCACATGCCATAACAAAAATGCAGTCAGAAATTCAAAGCTTTAAACATCTTGCATTGGCTACATCAGCAGGTACAGCCTCTGTGAAGGAGACAAGCTCAATCCCCAAATGTGACAACATGTGTGCCGGAAAGACACATGATTTGTTGTAGAAAACCTTGCTTTGCTCCCGGACTGTACCACTTAACCAGCGGGTTCTCTTCGGCAAGTCCTGTATTCTAACACCTCTCAGAGCCGCCACTTCTTTCATCTGTAAAATGGGAGGAAACCCCACCACACAAGATATTCTGATGATCAAATGAGGCAGTCTGTGTACACTGTAAAATGTTACCCCGAGAAATGAGGTTGATGTTATTTACATAGTAGCTCTACTCATTATCATTCATTATCAGAGCCCATTTATACAGGGAAAGGGTGGGAAAATGAAATGCAATATTGACACGGACCCCAATTTAAAAGCAATAAACAAACGAAATGCAAAAAAAAAAATGTAAAAATGGTAAAATTAGGTGTAATAAACACTTTGTTTTACATCAGGATGCTTCTCCAGAAAACAATACCCTTGTTACAATGTGAATAGGATTCAGTTTGTAAGTTTAACATGTGCCTATTTGGTAAAATTTAGTTACAGTCTAACTTCTTCAGTGTGATAGGAAGAGCAACATTCAGAAATTGTGGAAAACATGTCATTCTTCCTTTGGATCACTCAAATATTGGGATCAAATTTAACTCAAAAGTTTATAACTTTGTCAGGGAAGAGTGAAAGTTTTAACCTGTCTGGGGTTTTAAAACTGCTAGAATAACAGCTTGCTTACTACACCTTTATAAGCTTGAGAAGAATTAGCTGAGGCAATCCAACCCGGCAATGGACAGAGTGCTGGATTAAATTAATTCAAAGCGAGTGAGCTCATTTTACAACCTTAGCGAGCGAATTCAATTTCCTACGCAAAAATTTTATACCTTAAGGGAATAAACACAATTGTGTTAAACATGGTTTACTTGTTTCAACGGTCAGCCTTTTTATTGGTATGCCTTGCTTCTCGTTAGCAGTCAGTAAACAAAGAAATAATTTTAGCATGAAGATAATGGAATATCCACAATTACATCTGTTTAATCTTAAAAGACCTTTGCCCTACCTGGATCTGGGGTTCCAACTGGATCCAAATATGTATTGATTAACCTCCTTGCTCTTACCTTTCCCAAAAAAGGACTGGCTGGCTAGCATTTTGGATTTCATAAGGCTTTTCATTAAATATGGTTTAAACTTACATGTCAATAAATGAAGATTGCCTGAGAAGTCAAAGCCTGAACTTCTTTTTCCCCAATATTGATGCAAGACTGTCCCTAGCTGGGTCCAGGGAAGTCACTTCCTTCTTAGCCAGTAGAATGGGAGGTGTCTGAGTGGCGGAGGTTGGGTTATACACTCATAAGGGGGCGTCCCTTTGTAGAACCAAACTAAAATGGGGTCCTTTATGTCAATGACAAAATGGAGAAGGTCAACACAGGCACATCAAAGGAAATTTAACCTAATTTTACAGAAATTTACAGCTATTCTCAGAAATCAGCACAGGACACCAGCCAATCCCAAACGCCGAGTCCGTTCACACCATCTCTGGACTTCCTTATTCCCCTGACTCAGCTACCCTGATCCAAATAAGAAAGAAGACCACTAGGCAACCTATCAGCTGAAAACAAACCAAATAACTTCTTTATCCCATAAATATCCCTTAGTCTGAGCCATTTGGAACTCATTGCTCTCATAGCCCTGAGTTCCCCAATTTGCAGGTCGAAAGCCTTGCAATAAACTCATGTCTGCTTTGTTTTATTCGGTATGTGGAGTTTGGTTCTTGACACCCTCTGTGCTTCTAAGCGTTTCTGCAGCTGGAGCCTGCAGTGTGGCAAACAGCTGGGCGGTTCACAGCAGGGGGCTGAGCTTCAAGCTTCTTCCACTTTCAAAACGTTTTCATAAGAGGGTAGTTAAGGGTGATCTCTCTCACAGGAAAGCAACAGTCCATTGATTTTTTTTCATGGGTGGCCATAAAACGACCATTAAAAATAAACAAAGAGTAAACAGCTGGCGAACCCTTTGCCGCCTCTCTTCTCTCTGCCGCTGCCCTGGCTCCACCGGGAGGAATAAATACAGATGATGAGATATGTGATGTCTGCAGAAAGGGGTGGTGGGCAAGACATCACGGGTGGTTTATTGTGAAGGAGGGTTGGGAGAGGCTGGGATTTTCCTGCTGGATATGTGTGGCGGGTGATGGAAATTATTTCTGGCCTCAAAATTAATCCCTCCTCCCGTTATGAGCACAGCCGCCCCAGGGGCCCATCAGGCACATTTCCTTGTTCTTTGGAATACAGCCCTTGCACTCGAGGGAAGCTCTCTAAATGAACGTCTATCATTGAGTTTAGTCTTCGGGTCCTTCTGCTGGGTTATTAACGGCATCCCATAGCCTGTTGCAGAAGGCTTGACGGTTGCCTGAGGAACTCCTGTACCTCATGCGGCCCTGCCCTTTCTAGAACTATTTAACAGCATGAGTTTGTATTAACATAGGACCAGAATCTGCAAGGAAGGTAAACGTGGTCAGTTACTATTGCTGTACGGCCTCTCCTGCCATCAGAATGTCATTTCTTACCAAATTTAGGCACATTTCTTTGACTTCTTCAACACCATTGAGTGCCAGTGATTCCAAAAACGTGTGTGTGTGTGTGTGTGTGTGTGCGTGTGTGTGGTGTGTGTGTGTGTGTGAGGTATGTTTGGGTAACTGCATAGAGAAAAACTCTTCCAAGTACACATTACTTATCAAGAAACCCATATTTCAAAGAGTGCTAGGAAATTCAAGGGAGCTGCTTTTAACCCACTCTACCCCACCATAACAATTAGCCCGTGTAGCCAAGGTTCCTTTCATCTTCTCTCTCTGTGTCTCTTCTGGAGGCACTTAACATCTGACAACTAACTTTGGGTTCTAGGGATAAATCCCTTCTCTGATCCTTCATTACATTATTAAGAATTCGGGGCCCTCAGAGACCAACCAGGGCCTTCGGATTCTTTTGATCGGGCCTTTGGAGTCTTTTGATCTCTTCAAGAAGCAAGGAAGCGTTCTATATTAAGAACCGCTGATCTTTTCCTGGGATCCCCATGTGGAAGTGCTGCCTGAAGTATTCTGCTTACGTGGCTGGCTTGCATGAGCTAATGTCTCCGCTCCTTTGGCTGCTGTGGAATGTTCCCTGGGAGAGAGTTGCCCTGTGTGTGATTACAGCTAATAGTGAGTCGGTCAGTCAGAGGCAGTCTCAGCTGGTTGGGGACAGAGGCACGTGTGAGGCACTCCTCACATCTCTCTATGGCCCTGTGACATCCCTTCTC
The DNA here is from genome assembly GCA_003508835.1 of Eonycteris spelaea. Classification (NCBI taxonomy): domain Eukaryota; kingdom Metazoa; phylum Chordata; class Mammalia; order Chiroptera; family Pteropodidae; genus Eonycteris; species Eonycteris spelaea. The sequence goes on along the minus strand of PUFA01000003.1, from coordinate 20,666,889 downwards.
ACTTCCTGCTCTGAAAGTTCGGGGCCCTCAGCCCCGAGTGTAAATACCCCTTACATTCCCTTAACCGGCCAATCTTAGACCATGGATCCAGGAAGAGAACTTCTAGTGTGGGACCCCTGCCCAGAGTCAGGTGGTGGCAACAGCCCTGTGTGAATCTGCTCTTTTTGGCCGGGTCTTGACTTTTCTCTGCTATAATCAATAATCAATAATTCTATATCCTGTTTCCAAAGGGCCCTTTCCCTCTGACTTCAAAGGGGACAGAGCTGTTGAATTATTAGATATGAGCAGTGATTGTGCATTGGTACCCTTTTCAGGAATGTTTGCCTGGCATCTTGTGCCTCTACTATGTACTGTCCACAGCCACTGTTGTGACTGTTAAATACTTTAAAGACAGCTAGTCTGAATTAAGATGTGCTGTAAGTATAAAATACACACTGGATTTTGCACACTAGTATGAAAAGATAATGTAAAGTAGGTCATCTCAATAATATTTTATATTGGTTATATTTCTAGAAGGATATTTTAGATCTACTGGATTAAATAAAAGATATTATTCAAAACAAATTTCATGTGCTTCTTTCTTATTTCTTAATCTGGGCTCCTAGGAAATTCAAAATAATATATGTAGCTTCATATGTGGTTCATGTTCAATTTCACTTGGGCTGTGCTGCTCTAGTAAATGCTTAAAAAGCCAGGCAGGTGGGGAGGGTATTTTGAGACAGAGGTCTCCCAGAAAGCACATTTTTACATTGCCCACTTGCTCCTTTTGAGAATAAGGGTCTCTCTGATTGGCATTGAATGGGTTTGAGCTAATTCAGCAGTCTCCTGCATGGAGGCGAGAAAGGAGGGGAAGAGGGAGGTAAAAGAGAAACCTAGCCACTAGTGGGGAAAAATTCCTGAATCTGGACAATATGATCGGGGTCCTGGCTCACAGTGGCCCTCGCTGGCTGGGAGCCCAGACTGGTAGGGCAAAGGGAGGCCTGAAACCTCAATTAATTTGTCCCTCTGCCTCTGGGGAAATACCAGCTACGTCATTTTGCCATTTGGGATGATAGAACCAGGCTGGAGTGTTACTGCCTGGGTGAGTGACTGGCTCTCACCAACGTTGTGAATTATGGGACTTTTCTTTTTTCTTTTATTTTCTTTTCTTTTCTAACAATAATGTATCCAGGCTTTTTGATCTCTGCCAATCTGGTAGTAAAAAGTAGCACCTCATTGAAGCTTTATTTTGCATTTCCCTTATCAGTTGTGAGACTGAGCATCTTTCTAATGGTTTATAGGTACTTCATGGTAAAGTGATCAGCTAGTAAAGGAGATACCTTTAGGTGGGCATGCTTGCTATTCAAGATCCGTCCAGTCACCTTGAGCAGACAGCTCTTTATCTACATAAAAGGCCAGGCCATCTCAGATCCAGGAGGTAGGGTGGAGGCTCTGGTGGACTATCTCAGATGGTAAACGAACTTAGACCATCTGAGATAAAGAGAATACTTCTTCCCAGTCAGATCTCTATCACTGGCTGGGAAGAAGAGGCCCCTTTGTGAGGAGTCACTCCGGCCCTCAGTATGTCTGGGAAGATTGGAGGAGAGGATGTTGGAGAGTTCCCTCCCCAGGAATGAAAGCTGGGGGAGAAGCCCAATTTATCACTTTCAAAAGGAGGAAGTCAAGTACTATAAATGGGGAGCATTATACCTTTGTAATTTCTCCAGATCCTTGGTAGGGATTAGCAATGAACCTCTTTCACGGACAGGGCGTGCGCTTGTCTTTCGAGCCCTGAGCAAGAGGGCTTTGGGTGTCTGCAGGGCCATGTGGGAGAGAGGGCAGGCTGGGACCCAGGAGCCAGCTGCATGGGAAGAAGGAGGGGGCAGGACCCCAGTGTGTGTGTGAGGAGGGGAGGGACGGCAAAGAGTGTGCTACCTTCATGACGCCTGGAACCTCGGCTCCTGAACTCCTCAAGCCCCTGGTCCTGCCCCTCAGCAAAGGGGAGCCTCCAGCCAGCCCCTCTCTGGCCGGCGGTGGTACCCGCCTTAGCCAGAGGGAGCAAAGCAAAGCTGCTCAGTGACCAGAGGAGGGCGACAACATTCCATCTTCCACCTCCTGAGAGCCTTCTCCAGGTCTGGGCAAAGACCGGTTTAGGATTTCCAGGACAGACTTCGACTTCTCACAGCAAGAAAGCTAAGTTTATTCTGCTGCTGCAGTGGGGCAGGGAAAGGTCTCACTCTTCACAGCAAAAGCAGGAAATTTCTCTCATTCCTGTCTCCAGCCTTTCAATAGGTATTTGTTGAAGGCTTTTCTGTGCTTGGCTGGTAATCACCTAAGGGTTACCCAGGCCTTGTTATATGAGCTTCAGGTGCACCTCCGGCCGTCAGGTGCCTCTGCCTGGCCCCAAAGGAAGGGCTTTCCCTTGTTTTTTTATTTTGGGGGGGGGCCTGGTTAATTCCTACTCACGCTTCCAGAACTCTCCCCTTTGTCTTGTTTTTGTGCCAAACTCATAAAATATAAAATCGACTATTTTAATCATTTTAAAGTATGCAAATCAGTTACACAATCATCACCACGGTCTAGTTCCAGAGCTTTCTCCTCTCCCCCAAAGACAATGAACAAACAAGCTGTGGCACATCTAGACAACGGAATATTATTCATCAATAAAAAGAAATGAGTGATTGAGCTGCAAAAACGCATGGAGGAAACTTCAATGCGTATTAAGCGAAGGAGCCACGTACTGTATGATTCTAACTGCACGACGTCCTGGAAAAGGCAAAGCTGTGGAGACAGTAATAAGATCAGGGGCCCGAGGGACGGGAGGGAGAGATGAAGAGGTGGAGCATGGGGGATTTTTAGGGCAGCGAAGCTCTTCTGTAGGATACTGTAATGGTGGGCACAGGTCACACATTTGTCAAAACCCAGAGAACCGTACAAATCAAACCTACTGTACCATGGATTTTAGTTACTAATAATATATCAATAATAGTTCTTCGATTTTAACAATGTGCCACACCAAGGCAAGAGGTTAGCAATAGGGAAACGAGCAGGGGAGGAAGTATATGGGAACTTCGTTTCCTCTGTAAACTTAAAACTGCCCTAAGCAACATTCCATGAAACAATTGAAAAACCTCAACAGCCCCCTACCCCCCAAAAAGGGTGACTGGGAGCTTCTGTGCCATAATTTCCTTTTATATTTATTTGAATGCTATTTATATGTGGGTGCAAGGCTGAGAAGTACTGTATTAGTGTTGGAACTATGAAGGTATAAGCCTGAGAATAATAACCATCACCTGATGTGAATAGAAAAAATAAAATAAAATGAAATCCTGGAAGAGTAAAATGAACTAACCCTGAAACTGCCCCATCTCCAGATTTCTTGTAAGAAAATAAATCTCTTGTTGTTTATTGCTTGTAATTGATCTTCATTTGCCTGCAGTAAAACATCTTAAATCATGTATAAGGATAATCAGCCCATTTTGCACATAAGTAAGCTGAGGTTAGGAGTGATTTAGCTACTTGCCCAAGATCACACACATCTAGAAAGTGGTATTGCTGGGATTCACCTGGTTTCCTAACTCCTAATGCTCCACATTCTTTCAATCTAATGTGTACTTCTCTTGAGTGTGGGTGGGACGTGTGATTTGCTTCTAACCAATAGAACATGCCTCAGGTGTTAGAGGGACTCTCATCGCTGGCTTGATGAGTAAGTAACCATGTTGGAGAATCAAGGGACTGCAGGGCATCTCAAGGACCCAGGGTGGCCTTCACAGGCTGGAAGCAAAAATCCAGAAACTTCAGTCATTAAATAAAATTCTGCCAACCACCAAATTTGCTTGGAAACAAATCCTTCCCCAGTCAAGCCTCTATGAGAATGCAGCCCAGTTAGTATATTGATTACAGCCTTATGACCCTAAGCAGAGGACCCAACTAAGCTGTTCCTGGACTCCTGACCCACAGAAATTGTGAGATAATAAATGGATGATGTTTTATTAAGTTTGTGGTACTTTGTTATGCAGCAATAAAAAACTAATACACTATCCCTATATGAGCCATATTTTGATTCTCCACAATTATCTAAATTGCAAATTGTGACATTGCTACAAATTTGGACTTATGTTTCAGATGGATAAGCAATGATTCTGGAATGAAACAATTTGCTAGCAAGAATTATCTTTTTGTTTTGAATAACAGGACAGCGCAAAAGTAACGTGTGTGGTTTGAACAGAGCACAATTAAATTGTCTTTCTTGAGACCTATGTCAATCTGATTAGCAAGCAAAGTATTTTTTCTTTTGGTTCCCTGGGTTGTAAATATTCTCTATCTGCTAAATCCTTTTGTCAGAAGGGATTTATGACACTAAATAACAAAGCACTTTCAGATCCAAATGATTTGCTTCATAGTTTCTCTTTTAATGAAAAACTTATTTCATTAAAAAGAAAAAAAAAGACTCATGCATCTGATTTTATATTTTTCTTGTTAAAACAAGGACTTATATACTCTAACTACAAAGAACTCACTAAGCAATGCCTGTTAATGGCCCTCCGCCAGACAAAGGATAAAATCTCTTTGTCTTGAAGATGTAGCTGAGATACAGCCTAGAGGGGGTGACCAGCCTGGTCACCCCCACTTACAGGTTTGACTTACAACGGTGGGATGCTGTTAAACCGAGGGACAGGGAGGTGGGGTGGGGTGGACAGAACTCCAAGGGCAAGTCCAGTCCCAATTCTAGACCAGACTATTAAAACTAGCCAAGAACTCCAGTTACTAGTATGTAGGATTAGCTGGAAGTCTGTTACCTTTGAAGGAAGCTTTATTTCCGAAGAAATCCCAGAGCTGGCAGGTAGTGTCTAGGGCAGTCCTCAAACTGCTCCCAGAGAATGGGCCGCTAATCTTGGACGATCCCAGAAAGGACATGCTTTCCAACACCCGTGGCAGACAGGCCGTGCGGTTTCCATTCCAGTGACTCCTGTGTGTGGTTCACATTCTTCTTTTTGCCAAATGCGTCCTTGTATTGCAGTTTTGTTTGTGTGTGTGTTTGTACTGCGGTTTCCCCGTTCTCTTCACCACGGTCTTTTGGGAATCTGGGGTAGATAGTTTACCTTTAGCCTTTGACCGTTGATCTGCTCCACCTGCGCCTCTCAGGGGAGCTCACCTCTCAGAGATCCTGGATTTGGAGATGGATGAACCAACTAGCTCAGCCTTTACTCGTTCAAGGGATGTCATGTTTATCTGTTTTCACAGCCCTGGGATATAGTAATCCTCACTCCATATTTGTTCATTGAGGGAGTAATTGAAGTGAGTCGTAATTGTCTGTTTTGTGGGTCAGGAAACAGAGACCTGGGAGGGCAAGAGGCCTGACCCGATCTCTGAGTGACGGGAAAAGTTTCAGACCGATACTTGCTGAATCACCAATGGTCTCTTGGCCTCCAGATGTCCTCGTTTCTTGCTGTCCGTGTCAGTTGGAACAATGAGGCCCAAGAATAAATTCAAACCGTGGCTTCAACAGAGCACAACCTTCATAAACTCAGCATCTCTCTCTCTCTCTCTCCTAAACTAATTGGTTCCTGCTCATTTCATTTCTTCCCTGATTCTGATACAAGTTTGGCTCCAGGTGCTGGGTCTGTAAGTCAGGATTGGAGACACAGTGGACTATGTTTCTGGCTTAATCATGCACGAAAGAGCAGAAACTGGCCTGCTGGAAAAAGTGCTGATGTGGGAGACCGTCAGCACAGACTTCTGCAGGGGCCCATTCCAAGGGCACGGAAGGTTCACTCCCCGTCTCTCTTGACCTCTAGCTTTCCCCTTTGGTCTTGGCCCTGTGAACTAGGGGAGCTGTCGGGGAATGAGCTGTCAGAGACAACAACACATTAGGACGAATCGCTCGTGGGGTGAATACACCAAAACCAAATCGAGTAACATTCTAATCCATATGAAAACAAGCCCCTGAGTGGCTTGTGCCAGATGAGGTAAGTGGAAAATATGATGTCACTGTTCAGGCATTGTCCCTCCCTCCTTCCCCCCACCATCTCTGTGTCACCCCCTTCTTGCCTCTCTCCCTCTCTCTCACTCCTTTAATCTCAGGACAGGCGTCCCTCCTTGCTCTCTCTCCATCACTCGGGGGCAAGGCATCTTCTCTTTTTCCCTAAGGCTCTCTGGCAAGACCTGTGCAGGGTGTCTCCGCTTTTTAAAGACAAACTCAAGAACAGTGAAGGGAGAAAGACTGATAAGGCATGAAATCTGTTGCAGCCTTTTGACAGGCGACAGGCATCTCAAAACCCCCTCCCTCAAGGGGAAGGGGAACTCTAACAGTGAAGAAATTTCCCTCACCTTATGGGCGCTTTTTGCGTTTAGGCCTATTTTGGAGTCCTTGAAATCGTACCATAGACCTAAGGCTGGCGAATTCAGAATTCAGCTGAGTAGAAGCAATGGGAAAGGGAGGCACAAGGTTAACTCTAGCCAGAAGCATGTCTGGCTGGCGTTGCGGGCCCGTGGGACAGCTTGCTGCCCCCTTCCAGCCTGGAGCAGGTGGTCAGCAGGCAGGGGACAGGCTGCTCCTCCTGCCCGGTCCTTTGTCTCCACTCTGTCCACGTCGGATCTCATTATCCCCTCCTCCAGGCCTCTGCAGCTGCTGCTGACTGCTTTCTCCTCGGCTCTCCCCCTTCCCTGCCCGCTGCCCGCCTTTCTCCCCCTCCCCAAACTCCTTGTTCTTCCTGGTAATTCCATCACCAGGCGTTTGATCCAATTTTAGGTCCACGGCTTCCCAGGAGTGGCAGATGGACAGTATGAGTCCCCCAAGGGAGAGCCGGCTTGAGACTTTGCCTGAGTCAGACGGGTGATGCTCGAAGCATAGGAGCAGCGATGGTGGGCAAATTTCTGACACCCCTTGCCCCGGAGGTGAGGTCTTTTAGGGCAGGAGTGGGTTGGTCGTGTTCATGCTGCATCCCCAGCTATAAGCGCTGTGCCTGGCCCATAGCAGACACTTCATCAGTGATATTGTTGTGTGAACCATGTCCGGGCCTGTCGAGGGCGGTGGCGGGTGGGGGGTGGGCAGGGGTGAGGGCTCTTGCTGTGGAAACTTGTCCCAAGGAGACCTCCTGTGGGTGCTGGAGCCATCCGTCCAGGTGCGTGTGCACCCTGACTCCCCGTGTTTAAGTCATCCTTCACACTACACGTGTGTGCAGGACCTCACACTTTACTGCACCTCCAGAGCCCTGGCACTCTTGGGCATGTTGGCCACATCTGGGCGCCACGCAGGTGAGACCCGTTTGACAGATAATAGGACTGAGTCGGCACTTCTGAGCTTGATTCTCAGACCAGCCTCTCTAGGAACCTGCCTCCTAAAGAGTCAGTTCTTGGGACTTCCGACCAAGAATACTCTGTCGTTCTGCTGGTTTGTGCAAACAAAATGTCTCCCTCAGGCTGGGTTGAAACAAATAAGAGAGTAAGCGATCAGAAGACACTGAGGAGATTGATTTGGGCCAGTGGCCCCACGGAGGGTGCGAAAAGAGAAGGGAAAGCAAAAATGACACAAAGCAGCGTGGAGGTGGCCCTGGTAAGCGGCCAGAGGAGTCACCAGTGAGGGCTCTCTGCTGGGAGCTGCCCGGGCGCGGGGGCTGGCGTCCTGCTCTGCCTTCCCGAAGCAGAGAGCGGGTGAGGAGGTCGGCTGGTGGGCTTGAGGGATAATCGTCCTCACAGCCAGGCTGGGTGTCCGTAAAACTCTAATAGCAGCTTCACAGGGCCCAATCCCATACCCCGAGCAGGCTTCCCTTCTCCCTCTTATAAGTCAATAGACTTTCCTTCCACAAGAGAGGAACCTTGGAGTTACCTGTTTGTCACCTGCACAGCAGAGACTGCGGCTTGAGCCCCAGAGAGTGAGACAGGTCCGCACCTGCTCAGAGGCTGGTGGGGACGCCCTGCCAGGAGCCCGTTTGCCCGTCCTCCTTCCTCCTTATAAGGGAAGGGAGCCTTGAAGCAGTAGGAAGAGGCAGGAAAAGGTGCAACAGCTAATGTATAGGGTCTGTCAGCAGCTCTGGCAGCCACGGGAAGGGCTCTGAGTAGGACTTCCCTGTGGCTACTATCACCCCAGCAGTTGCCACTGGGACATTGGGTCCCTTTGACCTCAGCAGTAAAACATGGCCTTTCAGAGCCTGAGATGAAGGAGGAGGACAGGGCAGGTGTGGGTCAAGGTGCCCAAGACGGTTTCTTTGTGCACACTTGGAGAAGAAATTAGCTAAGGCTGCATGTCCTGCATATCAGGCCAGAGAAGAGACAGAACACAGCATCCCTGCTGTTGCTACCACACGGCTGGCTCAGCTCTCACGCTGCTTGGCCTGGGAATGTGGTAATATAGTCCTTAGGTGGAGAAATGATCCACTCAGCGTTCAGATTAGTAACCAGCCAACCCAGGGAGGGAACGCCTGGAATGCTAAATGCTCCCGCTGTGGAAGAAGTGAAGGCCAAGGTCTGGTGTTCCGCGTTCCTGGGGTCTCTGGTCTGAATGTTCCTCCTTCCTCTCGTCACCACTTATTCATATTCTCTGCCTCCTCACAGGCTCCTGTCCTGACCTGACTCTCTGTCCCATGAGTGGGATTTCAGACTCTCCATCCAGAAAAAGCTTTTCCCAGAAGGCCTTTCTCCACCTTTCCCTAGAGAATGTTCCCTGTTCATTCTCAGTCCCGTTCAGCCTCTAGCTCCTTCACCAAGTGGTCAGTGATTCTTCTACCTGGTCTTCATCACTCTTCCTTTGAAGGTCCTCTTAGGGAAGGCAAAACTTTACCTCTACCCCTCTTAGGGTTTCAGAGCGACTCAAACAAAAAGAGAGATTGACAAGAGAAACAATAACAGTGTATTAATGTGTGTAGCATGTCATACAAAACCTAATACAGAGAGTAACTCAAAGTGGTGGCTTGGAACTCTGGCTGAATTTCAACACAGGACAATCCATCTGTAGAGAAATGACAGGACAAAGGAAAGCAATTAAAGCAAACAGTGGGAAGGTGAAAGTATGGGAGGAAACTAAGGAGTATTGCTTGTTTGCAGAGTCCTCTGGTGCCCTCTCTGGGCTGATAAGTCTACCTCCCATAAGAGGAAAGTTTATATCCTGCCTTCAGGCAGAAAAGAGGAAAGGGAGAGAGCTCTTCCTGCATTTGCTGCTTCTTCATTGCCCTCAGCTCGGAATAATTTGTATGCCCAAGTGGCAAATTTGGGCGTGACGTGTTCTGCTATCTTTCATTCTGTGGCAGGCTCACGCCTTTCCTTCCCCGTTTCATCCAAACCGCTGTGACCTCTGTCCCTTGCTCCCAAGCCTTGCTCTGAGCCTAGCTAAGCGGGGAGGGATTTCATGCCCGTGTAACACGTTGGTTCATCCAGGTTGCATGCGATAATGGAAGGACAGAGATGCGAGAGATGTCGGCTCTCTGGGACAGACCGGGGGAGGGGGTGAAGGGGCCTTCTCTGCAGAGCTTTGTTTACTCCATTTGGGGGACATCTGCCAGTCACAAGAGGTCTAGCCCTGGCTGCTTTTTTTTTTTTTATCTGACTGGGTCCCGTTATGTTTTTAATGAACGAAGTTTTGTTTCCACAATCCTCAATATATGCAGACCTTTGTAATTACGAGTTATCATAAGAATGCTCCATTCCTTTTGACCTCATTTTGTAAGCAGAGAGCCGAGCTTTCTGAGAGCAAGACGGCTTACCCTCCATTAACTCGGCGGCCATCCTTGGCCGCAGCTCCTTCCGCTTCCAGATTCGGACTGAAATTTCCTTCACATGCTCGAGGCAGACTCATCTCATTGTCAAGTCTAATAAAGAAATCCCAGCTCAGCGCCACGGGACCCAAATGTAAAAGGCAGTGTCTGGCACCACTGGAGACAAAATAAATTACCTGGAATCTGGTGAGCAGGGCGTCTTGATCCTCCGCTTTGTCCTGGTGACTTTAGGGATTGATTTTGCTAAACTCAGATGAAGCAGGAGGATGTTCAGGTTCAGGGCTTCCAATGAAATGAAAGTGGCTGAGCCAAGATGAGATCATGAAACCTTTTGTGAAGGGAGGTGGAGAGAAGAACCTTGATTCTTGGCTTCTCAAGGGCTTGTGGTTCGTCCCTTAAGAGGCTTGATTCTGCTTCTTGCTGTCAGATTTCAAGAGACATTATCGTATCCGTTTAATAAACACTTCTTTTTTGTTTAGGGCAGTTAAGTGGGCTTACAAATGATTTTTAAGACAAGAGGCCAACACTTTTATGATCTGATTTGATTAGAAGGAGACCTGCCCCACGAAGACTGCATGGGGCCTGGAGATCTCCTGTGAGGGTCACTCCTTCACTTTGAGAAGATGAAGACCTCACTGGAATGTAATATTGTTGGAAAGGATTAAGGCCTCAATCAGCTCATAGCATTCTAGAACTGTACTGTTCGATAAAAGTATAATGTGAGTCACCTGTGTCACTTAAAACTTTTATGTTAGCTAGCCCAACCAAAAAAAAAAAGTAAAACAAGATGAGTGAAGTTAGTTTTAAGACAAGATATCAAAAATGTTATAATTTCAATATGCAATCAATCTAAATAATTATGAATGAGATATTTTACATTCTTTTTTTTTAGGGGGGGACTAAGTCTTTGCAATCTGGTATGTATTTGATACAGGACATCTCAATCTGACCAGCCGGATTTTAAGTGCTCGTGTATCCAGTCTCTAGGGAAGGAGATAGACAAGGGAGAAGGTGATGGAAATGGCTTACTGGAGAGCCAACCACAGTGAATGTCTCAGGTCCAAGATAAGGCGTTCTTCTGTAGAGGGAAGAGTGTGGATTATGAGCCAGGAGTCACCAGCTTGCTATGTGATCTTGTCCCTGTCACCTGGCCTTTCTGAACCTATAACCTTATTTCTAGGGTGAGGGGTTAGATGTGTTAGATTTTCTTCTGTTCTAACGCCTCTGATTTTATTTAAACTCCTTGAGGGCATTGAATGAGCTGTTCAGTGGTAATGTAATTAATTTAATGCAATCCATTTGGTAAAAACAGCTGTGGCTCTTCTCCTTTCTATGGTCAGGGGACATTTGTTGGCTGGATAAACTCTTACGCTCACAGATTTTGATGGAAGTTTAATTACACCAATAACCTGGTGTCCTTGGTCTCTAGATGTCTATCCTCAGTGAGAATGTTAGACTCGGTGTATGTGCTAAGCCAAAGGGACTTCCCTTGGCATTGACTGACCTCCGTTCTGCCCAGATTGGGTCAGCCCCAGGCAGAACTGTGGAGATGAGGTGGCCTGTGGAAGTCCCTCCATGTCCTCCCCTCCCACCTGGCATTCATTACTCATGATTGGGTTCACCCAACTCTGGCCCAGATGGGAGCTTTGTCTGAATCCTCCCCAGAGCCCTTCACCTTATGGAACTACTCAGCTTCCTTCCTTTTCTCAAAGCACAGCTCACAGGAGGTCTCCGTGATGAGCTACCTATGCCAATGTGTAGAATGGACACAGGAAGAGCTTTATCAAAGCTCCCCTGCACATCTAGGTCAGGCATGGGTGCTCAGTGCAGGGCGCCTGCTGGCAAGGCCAGCCAAAGGCAGGCAGCTGAGTCAAGACTCTTCTTGGTGGCAACTAACAGAGTGCACTCAAGGGAGATGATGCACAGAAAGGGGTGTTATACAACAGTTGTGGGGGGTCTGAAGGGAACTAGGGGTGGGAGGTACAGTCAGGTCCCTGCAAGGGATGGAAACGGAAAGAACCCTGACCAGCAGCACTAGGGCAGTTTCCTTCTCTCTCTCTCTCTCTCTGTCTTCCTCCTGTTTCATTCTTCTCCCTCTGGGATTAAGGACACATGATGAACTTGGTCACGCCATAGTTCCAAAGTTGGCCTGTCTTCAGTTCAAGCAACAGCAAAGACTGACAAGCATCTTAGATCTAAATCCCCAGGAGAGAGAATATGATTGGTCAAACTTGGGTCAGGTTCACCCTAGTCCAGGCACTATGATGGGGGTGAGGGGGGATGGAGGAAGGTCACCTTGGTACAAAACCTGGATGCAGGGGCTTTTCCTGTGGGTGAGGAGCTTACTTCTCAGAGAAGGGAGGGTGCGGGCTGGGCAAATACTCCAAAGGCTGGTGTCTTTGTTGTTGATTTAGGAAGCGGATTCTCCACATGGTTTGTTGTAATGTAAAAACCCCAGCGAACACATAATATTGAGAGTGTTAGTGGGTCTGAACTCCGGATCCATCATTTGCTATTGGTATAATCTTGTTTATTTAAATTATTTATCACACCTGATAGCACAGCATTTTCTACATGCCAAACACTGTATTGGTCTAAGTGCTTTACTTATTTTAACTTATTTAATCCTCATGATTCGACAGGATAGGTGATGTTATTATCCTCGTTTTACATATGGAAAAACTGAGGCATAGAAAAGTTAAGTAACTTGTCCCAGGTCACACAGTGGGAGAACTAAAATTGCAGCCTGGCCCGTCTGGCTCCATTATCCTTGCTCCAAACTCCTACATGTCATGCTGATCTTGGATAAGTCATTTAACTTCTCTAGTCTCTGTCAGAGAGACTCTGAAGTTCAAAGGCCATCTGCTGCAATTCCTTCTTGCTCAGGGGAGGTCCATGTTTTGTTCTATTCAGAACTTCAACTGATGGGACCAGGCCCACCCCATATTATGGAAAGTAATCTGCTCTCAGCGTGGTGTTCCAGCGCCGCTCTGGGTAGCTGGAAATGACTGCTTCTGTGCCTCAGTTTTCTCATTTGGGAAATGGGTTTAATGACATCTGCCTCCTCAGTTGTGAAGATTAAAATAGATGGCACATACCAAGCCCTGCTGCTCTGTGTTAGAGTCTCCGGAGAAACAAAACCAATAAGAAACATATCTATCTGGGGTGGGGGAGTGGGGAGAGAGGGAGAATTGGCTCACATAATTATGGAGGCTGGCAAACCTGAAATCTGCAGGGGGTCTAGCTGGCTAGACACCCAGGGAAGAGCTGATGTTGCAGCTGAAGTTCAAAGGCCATCTGCTGCAATTCCTTCTTCTCAGGGGAGGTCCATGTTTTGTTCTATTCAGAACTTCAACTGATGGGACCAGGCCCACCCCATATTATGGAAAGTAATCTGCTTTACTCAAAGCTCACTGCTTTCAATGTTAATCTCATTTAAACACACACTCACAGAAAAAATAATTCAGAATATTTTACCAAATATCCATGGACCATGGCCCAACCAAGTTGGCACATAAAATTACCCATCACCCCTTCTAATCATAGCTGGTAGGATCCCACAAGTGAGGAGTCTGATCTCTTTCTTCTCACCTCTAAGCCCCCAGAGCACCATCTTCTGAGGGTTGGAGTTGGGTGTGGCTCAGCCTGACGGTTGACATCTTCAGTTCTCAGTCTTGTCTCTCAGTTCACATGGCCATCCCTCAGGCAGCTACACAGCTAGAGTTCCCTCAGCCACAGAGCTCTGACGCTCTCAGCGTGGTGTTCCAGTGCTGCTCTGGGTAGCTGGAAATGGCTGCTTCCTAAAGCAATTCATCATGCACGTGCCACAATTGCCCTGGCAGTAACCACACTAACAGAATGAACTATGAGCTAGCTTGCCACAGACATGGCTTTCATAGGCAGACCATAATTCAATAAGAAAAGGTATCTCAGATGTTAGATGGCTTAACATTGCCTCAGCATGCATGTTTTTATTATTATATTTTAATATGTTGCATATTTAAAAAAATGCGTACATGTATTCTACCAAATACGATCTCTGTTATAAATAGCTGTGTTGCCTCAGCTTTGCTGTAATGTTCACATGAGACAAACTCTCACACAACTTTAGAATTTCAGGAGACACAACTATATTCAAAGTCACTGACAAGTAGAAGGTTAACTCAGCAGGCCCTAGTTGCTCAAACTTTGTTCATTCCAAAGGAAGGCTGATCTTCAGAAGGACTGGCCCTTGACTGGCTCCTGGAGATAAACTCTGAGCCCTCAGAATATCCTGCCTGCTCCAAGTGGTTCTGTACATCTGAGGCCTTGGACCATGCTTTATCAATTTGATCTCTGAGGGACCAGAGACCAACTCATATCAGACACAGAGTCCTATGCAATTTATCCCCAGTAAAAACTCTGGACACCATGGCTTGACGATATTGACATGTGTGGTCACACTTTGCAGCTGGGAGAATTAAGCATGTCCCCATGCAACTCCTTTGAGAAAGGGACGCCTTTTTGTGCTCTTTGCTGTTGGGGCTTCTCAACTCCTTCTTCCTCAAACCCCATTTCCTACATGCTAGCAGCCCAGGCCTCAAGGCATCTCAAAGATAAAATTTCACCCAGGACTCTGGCCTGGCTCTGGGCCATTCTCTTTATTCACAGCCAGGGATGTGAGGTAGTTACTCTGAGCTGACACCTTGGGGAGAATCCCATAATTGGCTTAGCAGGGTGCTCTCTTAGCTCAGATGCATTTCAACAGTAGAAAGTTCCTTTAATTAAAGGGCTTTTCAGGGAAGTCAAAAGAAACAGAAACAAAATTTTAAAACCCTCTCTATTGTATATTTATATATGTCAAATAATGAAAGAAGTTGGGCTAATGCTGACACAAGTATTACAAAGGGGTGAACTTCAGATGGGTGGACTCTCAGGCATCTGTGAGGTGCGGTTCAGGCAGGCATTCTGGGTGGTTAGTTCTCCCAAGTCTCATGATGTTGGCACCTTTCGTAGTGACTGGAGGAAAGGATGAATGTTGGTCAGGTTTAGAGTTGGCTCTTAGATCTGGTTTGAAATCTACAGTATAAAGACCAGGCTGGACCTAGATGATCCTGGAATCACTTTCCTGATCACCAATCTGTACAGATTCTCCTCTCCCATCCTCTCTGACTGCAACCCCTCAAAACACTGGCCTTCATGGGTACAGGAAGAAGCCAGCCAGGCTCTGATGAAACAACCACTGTCAAAGGCAGGATCAGATAATACATAAATGAATGAGATAATGCATAAATGAACAAACCAATCATCATTCCAATAAAACTTTATTTGGCCTGTCCTGTCCTGATCAAGTTTAATAATGCTTAATAGATTTTTTTTTGAAACGTGAAGAGTAATAACAGTTCCTCTGAAATAATAATAATAATATATGAACTTCTGGTCAAGGTCAGCAGCTTGTTTCTTTACCAAAAAAGTAAAGCCGCCCTCTGAGGACCAATGGCACATGAGGAGCGGTGTACACTTCCTTTTCTTAAAACAAAACAACAAAAAACGAAAAAACAAACTGAATATTTCATATTTACATATTTTCCATTTAAAAATTAGTCAATATGATTAATTGCTTTTAAATATAAGTTTCTAATGTGTTGCAGGTTCCAATGTACAAATCCTAGTTAGCTGATTAGATTTAAGGTGCTGTTGAGGTGAGGGTGAACACGGCCAAGACCACTGGGGGCCCTCTGCTTAGGCCAAGACCACTGGGGGCCCTCTGCTTAGAGTGGCTAGACTTCCTGTGGGCATCTTTGGGCACGTTGGGAGAGGTGGTGGAGCTAAACACCGGGGGGGGGGTGGGGAATGGCACAGCACTCCAGGGGACTGGGCTAAGCTTCTGCTGTGCCCAAACCCCATTACCCCAGGCTCTGTGTGAGTGCACCTCGGGGTGTGCATGCTCCAAACGCATCCTGGCCTAAATTAGGAGAAGCATGGATGCCTAGCGTCCCTTCCTTTGCTGTGGGGTCCCCATGCTGCTGCCTGACCCCTAAAGGCCCTTAACATTGGCACCCCACCTTGCACACCTTCCTTTCTGGATTCCTTGTCCCCCAGGCCACTTGCTCTTCAATGCATTTCTTTAGGGCCTGCTCTTTGCCAGAGCTAAATGGATGATTGAAATTAAGGGCAGTATTAATGAAGCCTGAGAGGCCCCAAGTGAAATCTTCTCTCCTAACACATTTGCTTTATAGTGGACACCTCATGGGCAGGGGGTGGGGGTGGGGGGATGGCTGGGGGGGGGTTTACAGAATCGCTGTCTTCCAACTCACCGTGTATGACATCCCCTAGGGAACGAGGGCTGAGTCTGTCTGTGCATATGTCAGGAAAAGTGCATAGGAACTTCTGGAGGAGGTATGTGCACACAGGCCTGGGAAAATGAGTTATTTTACCCACAGACCTCAAACTGGTCTTATCTGAAACAGATTTCAGACCATGAAGGAGTGAGGCAAACATAAGGGCATGGCAAATACGAATATTTACGCACTTTGAGACGCCAGAAAAAAACAGGCTTGGTGACTTGGGGGAAAGAAACGGGATCAATTTCTAATTTTGGAATACAAGAAACATTGCTCTGGATCAAAGAACATCGAATGGGGTCAGATGGTAATGGACAGGGAAGACGTACGTATTTGGACTGTTTTCTGACCAAAAAGCCAGTGTGACCCCAGCAGAGGAAGATATTGTGCAGTGGACAGACACTGGCCTGGGGCAGGGAGACTGGGACTCAAGGCTCGCCCCGACACTGGCTACTTTGCTTCTCTGGGTTTCACTTGGTTTCACTGTCCGTCCTCTGTCAGTTTCCACCTGCGAGATTCCTCTGCACCCAGCCGGGACCAGGGCCCACAGACTGCTGTCTAAGCCACCTTTCTTCCCTGCATGCCACCACTTGCACAACACAAGGGTCTCTTCTTCGCTGTCAAAGTGATCAACCCCCAAACTAAGCTCCTGATCAAACCCGCTCCCAGAGGTTAAAGGCTAGTTATTAAGGCAGTTTAAGAAAAGGACATTCCTCTCACTCCTCGGATCCTTCCTGTGTTCTGCTAACCCCCCAGGCAGCAGAGAGAGGTGGGTGGGGCGGGTGGTGGAGGTGCAAGGGAGGGGCCTCCTCCTGCCAGGCCAGCCTGGTGGCCTCCCACTGTGCGTGCCTGCGTGCGTGCGTGCGTGTGGGTGTGTGTGTGTGTGTGGGTGTGGTGGGTGGGTGGAGGCGGGGTGCTGGGGCGCCCCCTACGTCCTCACCACCTTTCTTTGGAGAAGGCCTCTGTCTGCACTAGATCGCCCGGGTGCTCTGAGATGCACGTGCCGTTGAGGTCCCCGCGTTTATTTTCCGGCATGTCCTCAGGCTTGGTGCAGAGCTTCAGGGCGCGGGAGATGAACACGTCCAGGTCGAACTGGGGACTAGCACCCCATCGACGGGAGCCGGGCGGCCGGGCGGGGAGGCGGACAGGCGGTGCTCAGGGCCGTCGTGGGGCGGGCTGGCCCGCTCGGGGCCGCCCTGCGTGCTCTTGACCCACTGCGCGATTTCCAGAAAGAGGCTGGCCGGCTCGTCCTCGTGCGCCCCGGGGGCCGCGGCCGCGGCGGTGGAGGGGGGCGCACCGGCCGCCTGCTTCCAGTGCGACAGATCCAGGATGAGCTTGGGCTCCGAGTAGTGGTGCGGCTTATTGTCGCGCCACAGCAGCTTGTCCAGGTAGGACGGCGACCCCACCTTGTAGTCGCAGGAGTGTCCGTAGTCAGCCTCGAAGGCGCGCTCCATGGACGAGTGCGACTGCTCCAAGAACCGCTCCGAGCTGCTCTGCGAGTCCTTGCGCGGGTCCACCTGCACGTCCTCGGCCAGCGGCGCCGAGCCCGCGCGCGGGTCGCGCTGCACCTCGCTTGTGTCCTGGCACCGGTCTGGCCGCCACTCCAGGTCCGATGACAGGCTCACAGGGTACCTGCAAGGGTACAGACGCAATCGTGATTCTCCAGTTCCTGCCCCCTCCCCCCCCCACGTGGGAGGGTGATGGGACAAGGTAATGATGAGCCTCCGGGGCTGATTGGCGCGCACGTGCGCGCGTGTTGTGGTGTGTGTGTGTGTGTCCATTCAGTACCCTACAAATATCTCTTGAGCACTTACTATGTACCAGGCATCATCAGACAGCAGTGAACGAAACAAAATCCCTATCCTCATGGAAGTTACTTGCTAGTGGATGCACGCACCTGTGCAGTGCTGTTGATGTGCACACACATCACCTGGGGCCTTGATCTTGATCCAGTGGTCATCTGAGCTGGGGTCTGCAGTTCTGCAGTGCTCATGGCTCCCACATAATGTTGCTGCTACTGGTCCAGAGACCATATATTGAGCAACAGGGCCCTAATGAGTGCTATTTAGCCCTGGCTCAGATTAGAATTACCTGAGAGGATTAAACACGCAATTCTATGCCTGCCCCATACCCCCAATTCCTATTCAGTATGCGTAGGGCGGCCTGCATCAGCATGGTTGTAAAACCTCCCCAGGTGATTCTAAGGTACAGACAAGGCTGAGAACTGTGTCCTAGTGGGTCTGGTCGAATGCCCTGCAAGCACCATGATAGGTGTAGAGAAGGTGGGGCCTATAGAAGGTTACAGACACCTCAGGAGAGGCCAGAGGTCCTTGGAATCCTGCCTTCTTTCAACTGCCCTGCAGCCATCAAGAGGGAAGCCAGCTAGCCAAGAGTAAATGAAGGGCAGGTAGGCAAGAGGGCCAGCCATCATCAGCTCAGGCTAAAGTGTTCCCTTCCCTGGGCCGGGGGCTCTATGCAGAATCTGCGGGGGTGGGAGGGCAGGGAAGGCAGGGAGCACAGAAGAGGTATCCGCCAGCTGCTCAGGGAACAGGGGGGCTAGTGCTCACGCAGGAAAAACCAACACGCCAGGACAGGCAGGTCTGGCTGTGTGAAAGGGCAGATGTGAAGCTGTAGTCCACATGAAACGGTGTGCGAGGCACAGGAAGACCTCAGTACTGCCTGCCCTCCAGTGAGGCCATCAGGGCAAGGGTCGCTTCCAGAGGGGAATACTGCCTCTTCCCATGACGGCCCTTGAAACTGCAAATATTTCTAGGAGGAAGAACTTGTGAAGACCCTAACCGTTGGCTGCTACACGCCAAGGGCAAACCGTTAAGTTGTCTGTAGTCTTCACAGCAGCTGTGGGCATCAGCGTTTGCACCCGCCTTGTAGATGAGGACGCTGCTGTCCAGAGGTTAAGCAGTTTGCCCACAGCAGCAGGGCCTGCAGGAAAGGGTTTGCATCATGTTGTCATCCACCTCCCTCACGCAGGGGTGACGGGAAAAGTCAGGAGCAGAGGTGCACCAGGTTCGGAAGGGGTCTGAGGTAATGGGCAGCAGGCAAAGGAACCTTGATATAGCTTTTCCTGGCACCAACTCCATGCCACAACCACAATAAGCATGGGACAAACTCGCTGAGCCCCAAATACTGTGGAATGGAGGGGGAAGGGCTGCAGGGACGTAGTCAAGACAGGACAAACATGTGTGTGGGCGGGGGAGTGGCAGGAGAATCCTTCATTAATCTCCATTTGCTGGCAACTCTTGAGAACAGTTGACAATGACGAAACAACAAACCTGTCTAAAAATAGCAGCATTGTCCTGACCCTCCCTCAGTGCCTCCCTATCTGAAACCCATCATCTGTCAAATGACTGAAAAGGAAAAATTGCTCATCTGTCACTTATGTAACTAACTGTCACATTCCCACAACAGTGGGGCTTTCACTTAGGCTCCTCCGAGTTCTAGCGCTTAAGCCCTTGACTTTATTTCTAAATTGAGCAGCCATCAGCTGTCCCTCCCAGGAATAGCAGATGGTGATACCCAAACGTTTAGCTGCCTGATCTAAGAACGTCAGAATAGGAAGGGCCCTAAGACATCATTACGTGCTACGTGGAAACTGTTTTAAAAAGTATCTTTTACCCAACCCGGATTCATTGCTAGTGACTTCTGGGCACACTGTCGCTCGATTCTGAGGCCTGGCCCAGTTTAGCAGGAAAGAGTCCTGTGATTGCTTAGCAGTGTCCGACACGGATGCAGATTAGGGCGGGCACCGTGTGGGCCAGCTGTTAGCTGGGTGACATGAAGCCGATCTCTAACCTCCCTGAGCTGCAGCTTCCTCATGTGCCAACCGGCGATGACAATCATGGTGCCACCCGTCATGGCACTCTCAGGCGGTGCAAGTGAGGTGAGGCACACAGGTGTGTTGTGTGGTGCTATCTTTCATGTTGCTTTCTTGTCTTGCGTTCCCACCGTTTGGTTTTCTGGGGCAAACTCCCAGCCTGCTAGAAGTCAGCTCCTACAGGGGCTGCTCATTAAATGCTTGCCACGCGTCGTATTGAGCCCTGTGTTCAGCATACACAGAGTGAGGATAAAAGCTGGTGGTGGTTGTTACACAGAGGAAAACCGACCCCTGCCCCCCACACATAAGACACGGCACTGGGAGTGCCAGGGGACAGGAGAGAAGGCAGGAAGGTAAGCTTGGGCAAAGCGCCCCTGGGCTACACAGAGGATCAGAGGAAAAATAGAAAAGGGAGGATGGAATGTGGGTTCTAGATACGAGGGCTGGAAGCTTCTGGAACCACACCTGTCCCAGTTGGAGAGCTGGCTCTGATTGGCGGCCATCAGCAGGATGTCGTCAATCTCATCCTCGATGCGGAAGGGGTGCTGTGAGGTGGGCTCATCCTCGGGGCACGAGTACGGGCTCATGTAGGGGTGCTGTAGCCCCATCTCGGCTGTTAGGCGATCCATGGGGTTAAAGGTCAAGATCTTCTCCAGAAAGTCAATGGCTGTTGGGAGCAGAGCAGCACATGAAGGTCATTCATCCCCCTGGCCACCTTGAGAAAGAGACCTCTGAACATGGTGACGTTTGCTGCTGGTAAAAAAGGTTTTAGCCATTTTCTTTCTTACGAACCTCACCACATCCAGTGACAATTCGGAACAGATGCTGCTTTTTTGACTTCACAAATGAAGTAATAAAGGCCCAGAGGGGGGAAAGGGACTTACTCAAGGTTACAGGTGATTACAGGAAGTCCAGGGCTAGAACTCAGCCTTAGGCTGGATTTCTCCGGAGACAAGGAATGGCGTGCAGGTAGTTATGGGGCGGTGAGGCCAGGAAGCACACTGGGAAGGGCAGGGGGAAGAAGCCAGCAGAGGATGTGTCCATGAGCAGGTTCCTCCTGCGGGCACCCAGGGCTCGGTTCCACCAGGGTCCTCCGGGAGTCATCACGGGACTCACCTCAGAGGTGGCGCCACTTGCGAGGGAAGCTGGGGTATCTCCGCCCCCTCCCATTTCTCTCTGGTTGAGTGCTGCTGGGCTGGGTTGGGGGCCTGCTTTCCCCAGGTGCCAGCAGTAAAGAGCCTCAGTGAGAAAGGTCAGCAGAGGTGAGGCAGGTGGGCCAAGGCCTGACAGCCCAGAGCTCCTAGCGTAAGTCCAGAACTCTTTCTACCATATGTTGCCCTTGGAGGTTTGACAAATAAAGGCGGGCAGGCTTGATCTTCGAAATATTTCACCACCAGGCTGAAGCCCTCCTGCTGTGCCAGGCAGTAACCCTTGAGTAGCTAGACCTGGGACAGGAAGGGGCAGGTGCTCAGAAACCTTGTATAGTAGTTATTTGCTAACCAGCATGCAAGTATATTAAGATTTCAGTAGGGTGTTATGGTGTGTGCTGGCTGAACATCAGTGCTGGGCACAGGTACTGGCACCCTTTTTCCTGAGCACAGTTGGAGTAAACTTGGCCCTGGGTTATCTCAGGGCAAGTTCTAGCCTGGAGGTTTGTATTACTTCTCAGCGTTGGAGGCTCCACTTAAATCATGACTCGGATAATCGTGTTACAGCCACGTGCAAAGGGAGGGGTGCAGCTGAGCTCAAGGCCCAGGCTGCTGTCCCCTCCGGGGTTCCTGTGTGGGCATCACCATTACCCTACGCTATTATCAGTGATTTCAGAGATTGATGGATTCTGGAGGTCACTGGCCTCCCGGGAGGATGTGGTACTGCTCCGTAACACTAGACCAAAAGATCAGTTAGGCAGCAGTAACTTCTGATCGGCCCCCAAATGTTCTGGGGCCCAGGGCTGCAGACCTGAAAGAGGATCAGCCTCACAGACTCCCTGGCCTGGGAAGGGTCAGGCACCGCAGTGCATGGCCCGGCCATGCCTCTGCCCCGCTCCCTCTTTGGGCGCCTCCCTGAGCCCCACCTATTGCACTGGACTTTTTTGAGAAGGAAATGGAGAGTTAATGTTTTAAATGCAGAACATCATCACCATTATCATCTTTGTTAAAAAAGACCCAGAAAACCCTGGAAATTTATTCCACTGACTAGTGAGGATGGAGTCTCCTCTTTTCTCTCTGACTGGGAAGCCCAAATATGAGAAAATCCTGCCTTACATCAAATCTACATCTGCCCCCTTAATCTCTACCCCTGAGCCCAGTTCCGCCCTTTGTGGTCCCCCACACAGCAGGTTCTTTCTTCCCCGTGACCACCCCTCTCATGCTTCAAGGCAGCAGTCATGTCCCACGCAAGCCCCCTCTCCACCTGGCACACGACTGGCATGTGTCTCTCGGCTCCCCTGCAGTTAGACGTGGCCGTGCCTGGGGCCGATGGAATGGGGGTGGAAGTGATGTGTGCTCCCCGTTTCCGGCCTGACCCATGAAAGCTTCACGCAAGAGTCTCTGCTCTCTCCCACTGGCTTCGGCTGGAAGCTGGTGCCCAGGGGGACTCTGAAAGCTACGTGTTGAGGATGGCAGCCCCTCTGATGGCCTGGGTCCCAGGCAGAGCCCCCAGACTCCCCACTCTGGAGAGTTCAGGTTCATCTGCTTGCTACAGCACTGGCTTTACCTTAACTCATAAACACCACACCTCCCTCCCTCAGCTCCTTTTCTCTGGGCTCAATTTTCCTAGGTGTTTTTAACGTGTTTCTAATATAATGAGGCTTCTGTACCATGTTGTCACCTTCCTGTGGCCCAGTGGGTTCCACACTGGACTTCTCAGAGCCCCAGGGGTTCCGGAAGGGTTCTCGGAGAGAACTGAGAGGCAGGTGGGCAGTCCTTTTACGTGTCTTATATATCTGAGGTTTCCTCATCAGGTTGGTCGCTGTGGTATGTTTACTTCTTTAGTAAACGGAGCTCAGAACCGCGGTCTCAGGACCTGCCTCCCTTCTGCGATCAGGTTAGTGACTCATCCTGCCGATCTGTGACTCACCACTGCTCCAGGTCGGCTTGTCCGTCCTTCTCAGTGTTTGGTGGCTCTCCCCCCTTCCCCGAAAACCCAGGGCTCGCATTGGCCCCTTAGGGTGTGTTCCTCAATCTTTGTTCTCATCTCTGAGGGCTCCTCCCTGTTTTCCCAGCTGTACTATCTCCTCTGATTGCCATCCCTAGCACAGTTCTCCAGCCACGGTAGGTTAATAAGTCTTGGCCGTTGCTGCCGACAACAGTGAAGGGCTTTATCTCCTGTCAGGCACCAATTCTGATTTCGCCGAGACCAGACCCACCACTCTCTGGGTCAAGTCACCAAGGGGCCGCCGTGTGTGCGGTTGCTTGTGGGAGGGGACATGGGTGACACATCCCTTATCCAGAATTCCTACGACGTGAACACACTTCTTGTTGTGTGGTGGGATTTCTACAGAAGCCTAAGAAGCAACATAGATATGGATGGCTGAGTTTTAATTTGTGGTGAGTCAAATTACTCCCCTCCCCTTTAAGGATGGGGAAACTGAGGCAGTTTCCTGCTGGAATGGGGATCATGGCCAAAGATACTGTTAGTCCAAGCTCTTGGTTTCCTGACGGGGAAGAGTGTGGCAGAGACTGCTAGCTCGTACCCCCTGTCTGTTCTTCTCTTTCATAATAATAGACACAGTGTCATGGAATGAATATCCATTTCACAGCCTCCACTGCAGCGAGGTGGGGCCATGTGACTAAGTTCTGGCCAAGAGAAGATGAGTGGAGGCGAGATATACAAATTCTGGCTTATGACCTGAAGGACAAGGGACCCACCCTCCTTCCTCACCTTCTTCCAGGTGTAACACCTTACGATGGCAGAACATGACAGAGGGGCCTTGGGCCCCTGGGTGACTGGAGAGCAGGTCCACCATATTGGCCTTGGACTGTCTGTTTTTGGATTATTATGTAAGAGAGAAATAAACTTCTTAACGGCTTTTTTTTTTTCCTTACATAAGAATTAAACCTTATTTGAGCCATTGGGAATTTGGATCTCTCTTTAACTGGCTGAACCAATATCCTACCTCATATAGTAGTTTCCTAAGGAAGCCTCTGGCAGGTATGAGGCCCAGCGATAATGTAACATCTAAGGTGATGAAGCAACTATCCTGTGCCCAGGGCTTTACAAATTCTATCTTACTTACTCATCACACCGACTTTATGTGACACGTATTATTATACCCATTTTACAGTTAAGGAAACTGAGATGCAGAGAAATTCAGAAACTTGCCCAAGGCCAAGCAGCTAGTCACTAGTAGGACTGAGAATTGAGTCCTGGTTCTGGCTCTCGAGCTGATGAAACATGTTTTCTGTACCACACCATACCTTCCAAGAGGAACAAGTAAAGGGTGGAAAAGGAGGAGGAAGGCAAGTAAGATGAAAAGCAAGCAGAATCAGTGGTGGCATGCAGGACCACTAATGACTGGCTTGACAGTTGCCTGATGGCCCAGCTCCAGGGGCTAATCGTCCTCAGTCTGGAAGTAGCCAGTCCAAATGCCCACTGCCAGGGGCGGGGCATGGGGGCTCACGTCTATGTCTAGGGACAGTGCTTGCTCCTTTGAGGAGACCACCTGCTCCCGCCCCCAAGGCGAAGCCAGCGTGCAGCCTCCGGATGCTGGCCTGGCTGTCAGGCTCAGGTACCTTCACTGTTCACTTCGGGGAGCAGCTTGCGCAATGGCCTCTTCACCTCCCAGGTGCTGTTGACGAAGGAAGGCATCACCCTGAGCAGCTCGTCCTTGTCCTCCTCCCGGATCACAGGGATGGTCTCCAGGATGAGCTGCATCTGCTCCAGCTCGTGAGCCCCTGGGGAGGCAAACACCAGATGGTTCCCGTGCTGTCCTGGATGTGTGACTTTGGTGTGGAAACACCAAAGCGGCTCCTGGGAGAGCAGCACTGGGCTGGGAGCCAGGGGCCTCGGGTTCTGGTCTTCACTCTGCCACTAACTTGCTGTGTGACTATAGGCAAGTGGCTTGCCATCTCTGGGGCTTGGCTCTGTCAAATGTCTCTGCCTCTGTAACAGAATAGTCTGATAGAGACTGAGTCAGGCAGTTTGGCCCAAGGCTTTCCACATGCTCCTTCCCGTATGCCTCTCTATACATTCTTTACCAGGCTGGGGAAGGAAGTGGTATTAAGGTTAGAAATGAGCCTTACTTTTCATTTCCAATTAGGAGGATTCCAATTAGGAGGGGGAAAAAAATCAGGAATAACAAATTGGGTTTGGGATGTGTCTTGAGCATACTGCCTCTGTGCTCCTTTGGGCAGAGGGGGAAGACAGGCTATGCTGGGTCTGTGGACCAGGATGGACTGAAGCATTCATTCATTCAACAGATATTTAGTGAGCACCTTCTCCCTGCCAGGCATCATGCTACACGCTGGCAATGAATACTATTCTCATGTGTAAGAAACTTCAGCCTTTAGGCATCTCAGAAACGCGATTCATTTTCTACACCCAGGCGACCACTGACCTCTGCATCAGGGCGACGGCACTGCTGGTAGGGGTCAGGTCTGTCTCCTTCCTGTCCCACTATGACCTCCAGGTCACTCTTACTTTCATTACTTCCGTTTTCCTTTTTTGCACAAGTAGACTTTCCGCTTACCTCTTCCAGGTTGAATCCTCCACCAAGCCTCTCCTTTCGCAAGGAGCCCCCCCCCCCCGCCCCCGACTCACCCAGCTGCACAGAGTCCTTCCCTTACCACTTATTCCCGTGGGATTCCAGTCTGCCAGAAGCTGGTGGCCCAAGATAAGGCTCTTCTGTGTCCCCCCTCCCCACGATGCCCTATGCAGCACTAAGCGCGGGTGAATTCTGTGAAGGATGACCCAGACAGTGCCTGCAGCCCACAGGACTCAAGGAGTCTCTGCCTCCTCTCCCCGCAGTGGGCTCATGGATGGTCATTTCAGAAACTCTGGGAGCCCTCTGTGGGTCCCCCCTCTCCAAATGAACCCTCCAGACAGACTGCTCGCAGTAGCAGGGCAGAGGAGAAAGGGGCTGAAAATATAGGGTGGGCGTTTTCAATCTCAATCTCAATGTGTTTGAACACGTGGTTCCTTGATTTTGAAAGTTCTATCCTCAAAAATGTTATTGTTAGCCTCTCTAACATTTTGCTTGAAATGATAGCAGCGCTGTAAAATGCGCAGAGGTTATTTCAAAGAGAAAGGCTAGCATGTGTTGTGATTAGTGTGTGTTTTTGGTTTTGGTTTTTTTTCCCCCACCCAGTTCTCTCTTTGTCCGGAATGACACCAGAGGAGAAGGAAGGTGTCATGGTGAGTGACTTACCTGCAAAGAGCATTCTCCCTGTGAGCATCTCGGCCAGGATGCAGCCGGCAGCCCACATGTCGATGGCTTTGGTGTAGTTGTTAGGGGAGAGGAGCAGGCGTGGGGAGCGGTACCACTTCGTCACCAAGCCTTCCGACAGATAACCCTGGAAGACGAAACCCCGGTTCCAGCAATCAGTCCTGGGCAGAATCCCTCCCATGCCTTAGCTCCTTTCTCTTCCCCTGGAGACAGGACCTCTTTCTGGACCCTTTTACCCTTGATTCTTTCATGTTGATCATTAGGGAACAGAGGTCTGGTTAGAGAGGCTCAGGATAGTTTGTAGGGCTCGAAGTCTTTGGTGAAGGCAATCTCAAGAGGCCTGGGGTTCTCTGTAGAAAGGATGCAGGATACCAATATTTTTAGAAGAAATGACTTCCCACCGCAGCTTGATGTAACTATGCAAAGCAAATCTGCCCTCATCTAGTAAGAAGACGATAAATAGGAAGCATACTCAAGTTCATCATCATCAACAGAGTAATGACGAAATGCTGGAATTTCATTTCTCCTGTGGCTGAATCTCAGAAAAAGCCACACATTTGAAATCAAGCTAGTTGCTTTGGTGCTGATGGTTAGAATGAATGTGGCTACAATGCCAGACACCAGCCCCTATTGAGAATGGATACGGCCAGCTTCATAATGAATGTAGGTAGAGGGCACATGCAGTCAACCCTGATGGCAGAGTAGACACAGCCTGGTAGGTCCAGAGGGTCCAGAGGGTCTTTGGGGGGAATAGATGTTCTAGCTGATTTTAGCTACTGCTCAATGATCTGTGGCCTGGAATAGAATCTCTACCTATGAGATACAGTGATGACACAGGTGTTTTAGCGCAGATAGGAAAATATAGCCAGGCAATTTGCACATTGTTCTTTAAGTGACTCAGAAAGCTGGTCCAACAATGAAACCTGGGAGATGTCCATTTGGAAGACCTGGACAGTCTCTCTAAAGTGAGAAAATAGACCCATTTGGGTTTCAACGTGAGACAATTCTGACCAAGAGGATCCAATGTGAGATTCTAGGGATGGTCTTGTTACCTCTTGATGTAATTCCCCATTTAGCATTTAGCAAAGTTTCCTTTTTTTACTGATGTGAAAAGTGTCACACACCCAGGTTAAAACAGGTGAAAAGTCAGAAAGCCCAAGTACCCAAGAGCTTTGGATCAGTTAATCTGAAATCTCTTCATTTGTTGAGCAAAGATTTATTAAGCGTTTAAAACCTTCTGAGGGCCTAGCTTTCTTTCCTCTGTGGTACGTATTTCTCCAGAGGAGGACTTAAAACTGGTGGAAGGAAGGAGGAAAAGAGGAAAAAACCCCTTAACTGGAAATGGCTACAGCAAACCCATTCCCTGGCCTCAATGCTCCCACCCAAATTAACTCCTTATATTTTTAAGTGTACCCGTCTTCCTCTCTTCTTTGGGGATCTGCATGTATGCATGCCATGGATGGAGGCCCTCACCCCCACTGTCCTACCTGGCTGCCTCTCAGAAGCTTCCTGACTCACTGAAATGAGGTTGGGTGCCCCGCCCCTCCCAGGAGCTCCATGGTCCCTGTTTTGTTACTGTTTCTTTACTCGTTAACATCCTCCACTCCCCAGACCGCCAGACAATATGCCCCTCATGGGCAGCAGCTGTATCTTGTTCTACAAGCCATTATCCCATTATGTAGTCCCAAGTCTGCCTCCTAGGAAGCGTTGGATAAAGGCTGTTGAGTGAATGAATGAATGCATGAATGAATGAATACATGCATGCATGCATGCATGAATGAATAAGAAATGTCTCCTATGGTCTGAGCCCTTTTCAAAAAATGAGGTTCCTTCTTCAGGGAACCACGGATCCTTTTCTCTGATATACCTGGCTTTACAGAGAGTTCCAATGCCCACTTTCAAAGGTGGATGAGGAGTTTACAAAAGTTGACAGCCATTTATGCCTTGTCTTATTCCAGAAAAGATTGGCAAATGTAAGTAATTTTTTAAAAGTCAAGGGTTTTGAGGTATAATTTACATACAGTAAAATTCATCCTTTTTTAGTGTAAAGTTCTGTGAGTTTTGACAAAAGCATAGAATCATATAACCACCATCACAATCAAGAAAATAAAATTGCATCATTTCAAACAAGTCCTGTAGCCCCTTCTGATCAGCCAGCCTCCCCAGCCCCCTGCAACCACTGTTTTCTTCCCTTCAGTTTTGTCTTATTCAGAATGTCATGTAAATGGAGTCACAGCATGTAGCCTTTAAGTCTAAATTCTTCCACTTAGCTTAATGCATCTAGCCTCATCCATGTTGTGGTTTGTTAGGGGTTGAAGTTTGATTCTAAAAATTATAGAGACAGGCCAACCTGTCTGTAGAAGGTCACTTCTTGGGGGCAGGGGTGGTGGTGGTGGTTATACATAAAGAATGCTGATTTTGTTCCCAGTCAGAGGCTGAGACTGGCAGAGGAAGACTCAAGCAGAGATAACCCAGAGGGGAGGTGACTTAAAAGGAAAGTGTCCCTTGATAAGTAAATGAGCAATCTTTTAGGGAATGGAGTTCCCTATAATTAACACCTGCCTATCTGCAGTATCTACGGCTAAAGAGAGCTGGGACACTGGGAGCTTCCTTCTGAAACACTGGTCCTGAAAGTAGAAGGAAGACACTCTTCTGGCAGGGCTGCCCTGGGGCCATGCTAGCAGCTGAGGAAGTGAACCCCCAGCTCTTCCTGACCTTTGAATGTAAGCCAAGAACCGCTGGACTCTTGTTGACTACTAGCACAGCGGCTTCCCTACACACTTGTCCCTCAGCCCTTTGGAAACACAAAGGGGATATATGGATGTGTCTCAGAAGCCAGGGGCAGAGGATTTGGGAAGGTCCAGTGTCTTTGCCAGGCTCTGAAGCAAGAGGAGCCCTGGGGCAGGGGAGATGGGAACGAACAGGAGGCTCCCATTCTTGGGGGACGAGGCAGACCCAGGAGACCGGGGGTCCCATCCTCAGCTGAGATGAGCCCTGGGCATCTGAGCAGGAGAGGTGTGGGGCCCACAACACAATGCTGGTGATCTGAATTCAAGAGAGGAGTTTCAGTTGAGTGGATGGGGTGAAAGTCGGGATTTTCTAGAAAAAAAAAAAAAGTTCTTTAAAGAATACCCAGGAGTGGAGACTCAATTTTATTCTAAGAAGGAATCATGAATCAGGAAGTACGTGGCTCAACAGAAGTCCTTAAATGGCTTTCCTGCCTGAGTCTGCAGAGACGATAGCTTCAGACCCACTTAGAAGGGGAGGACCCTGTCCTCAGGGATCAGACCTGGTCTCCAGAGGGTTCACCCATCAGCAGGCTGCCAGAGGAGGGCCTGGGTAGGACAGCAGGCACACTTGAACACAGTCTTGTGAGTTTCAAGGCATGGCTGCTCTGAGGAGACAGGAAGCCGACACTGCGGTTCTCGGTGGCCTCCTCTCAGCATGCACGAGGCCCTTTTCCAAGTGTCCCTTTTTTCCTGCCGTCCCAGTCCTTTGGTGTTGGGGCTGAGAAGCTGGCTCTGAAGGAGCCATTGGGAGGCGTCACAGTTTCCCGTCCAGACCGTCACAGGGGGCCTTTGGGGCTTCTTTAGCTATTACTCCAACCAGCCCATCTCGCTGATGGAGGCTTAGACTTTGAAAGCTTCAAAGGTGTTTGAGAAATAATCTAGCAGCGGCTGCCCTAGGAAGAGGGATTTAGGAGCCCCCAACAGATCCAGAGGGGAGGTGACATTGAAGCACACAGGGGGCAGGGGAGGGGGACTTAGTCCCAGCTGCCTGCCTGGGAATTCGGGACAGCCTCGCTCAGACTCACTCTGGAAGGGTGGGCACCCATCTGCTGCTCCAGGGAGCCAGCACTAGGCAGGCTCCAGTTCTGCGTGGCTGCCCTCTTTATGCCTCCACTGCTCTGAGCCTGATCTCATCGGTCTGCGAGTTGGAAGGCTGGGGGAGAAGGCATGACCCAATAAGCCTCCTACTCCACCCGTTAGTGACAACGGATCTCCTGGCCCTCACAGGAATGGAGCAAATTTAAATGGGGACAACATTCTCCCCAGAATGAAAGCCCAGTCATCTGTAGCTGTGTGTGTGTGTGTGTGTGTGTGTGTGTGGCACGTGCGCACGCATATGGGGATGGGTGACGTGGTGGGAAGAGTCGTTTGCCCCTCATACTGAATGGAGGCTTCCAGGCCAGGATGGTGGGGGACTCTTGACAGCTTCGCGTTTCCCAGCCAGAAGTCTATGGCGTGTGTCCTGGAGCCACGTGTCCTCTTTGTGTGGTAGAATTGAGGATGATTAAGATCATCTCTGATTTCAAAGAGTGTACAATGTAGTTAAAGATGAAAAGTTCGATATGAAAGGTGATTGGAAGGACCAGGAAATTATCTCAGTCAGCATTTACAGAGGGATTGTTCTGTGCTGGGTACTGTGTTTGCCCTTTTACACAGATTCATTCAGCAATCCTCCAATGCAGGCTCTTCATGGAGTGGAAACACAGCTTGCCCAGGGTCACGTGCCTGGGAAGTGGTCTGGGGTGTCTGGCTCCAGAGCCCATACTCTAACCTGCACACTGCTGGACCCTTGCACACCAGATAGGGTTGATGGTAAGCAGCAAGGAGAGGCATGCTCAGAGCGCAGGGGGCGATATTCATGGGAGTGAGGTTCGACTGGGTCTTGATGAATGGGGACATCTTGGACAGCTGTGCTGGGGAATATTTCAGGTGATGCTGCAGAGCTACTGTGAGTACAGGTGACTGGGTGGGAAGACCTAGAATGTGTTCAGGGAACAGAGACACATGGGACATGGGGCAGGGGCTGAGAGTCAGCGGCACCCAAGGACCTCTGCATCAGAATCAGGGGACACGCTTGTGAATGTTCAGACTGAGCAAGCTACTGACTCTGGCATCCCTAACTTCATCTTGAATGAGCTCCCTGGGGGAACCTTTAAGTCCCCTCCTAGTTTGAGAACCCTAGGAAGAACAAAGGAAGGCATGGAGGATTGCAGAGTTGGGAAGCAAGGATCGTGGGTAGGACAGGAGTTTCAGCGAAGGCGGTGGAAGGGCCACCTGTTTTTCTCCTTTGCCCTGGGCAGACCTGCACCGTTCTGTGATAGGGGCCCTGCCAAGTCTTACTCGTGGGAGCCATGTTAGTGGAGCAAGGTGATTGGGCTCTGCACTCCCCACCACTCAGGCTTGTAGCAAAGATGCTGTGGCCTGGAGAACAGGGGATTCATGGGCTCAGGAACGCCCTGGCCCTAACGTTTCCTTGGAAGGGGGTAGGAATATATGCACCCCTATCTGGTCTAGAGAAACCAGTTTAAGTGAAAAAGAAATCAGGCTATGGAGAAGTAAAACTTTTAGCTTTAGGGGGCAAGTGGAGGCTGTTGAACTGATGCTGTGATTCTTGTGGAGAATTCTTGGTGGATGTGTGGTAGGAATCAAAGACATGTCACACAAAGAATGGTGATGACTGGGCACTTTCACCATGGAGAACTTTTCTGGGGGGCATGAAAGCTGCCTTAGATATTTGCGAGGCTGTCATACAGGCAAGGAGTTATGTTTGTCCTCAAAAGACTCTGGGGAGAGACGAGAAACAGGTGTGATATGGAAATCTATGTAGTACCATGCTACTAGCTAATATTTATCGAGCTCCTCAAACTGCTCTAACTGCTTTATGTGGATTATTTCACCCTCGCAACAACCATCATTATAGTCATTTTACAGTGAGGAAACAAAGGCACAGAGAGGGTAAGCAAACTATTCCAGTCACACCTGTGGTAAGTAGCACAGCTGGGATTCAGCCCCAGACTGCGCAGGTGTGTAGCACCTTTGATCTGAATATGGGGCTCTATTGGCTTTCACATGAGTGCTCTAAAGCCATCAGGGCTGTCCAGTGGGGCACTGAGTCCTAGACAGGCAGAGGCATCCAAGCACAGCATAGACAACCTCGTGGGGAGTGTGCCAACACCCACTCTCCTGGTGGATGCCAGAGCACAGCTTCTCAAACTTTGGGGTGCACGCGGTTACTCAGGGACTTCCATCGGATTAAATGCACATTCCTTTTCATCTGGCGAACAAGGTGATGCACTTGGACCAGCAAGGCCCTAGATTATCTTCAATGTCCTGCCCCAAGGACTTAGGATTGCCTTGCTCGCTGGCCAGGCAGGTTTCTCCAACCCAAGAGCAGTCTGACCTATCACAGGGACTAATTCTTTGTGGTATAGACACTCATCAAAAGCTCATTTAGAAAAACAACAGCATCCCAGAGGCCCAGTTTAAGCAGAAATATACGGCTTCCCTCTCCACCGTCTTCTCTCTCTGGAGGTATAATTCTTATTGGTGCCAATATCCATATCAGGCACGTTAGCAGCCTTTTGAAAGAGAAAGAACACCACAGCCAAATAGCCTTTCTTATTGCTGACTCCACACTCATTCTATTAAACTCATTTCCATGAAACTATGCAGCAGGGACGCTCTCAAGCTGAGGGAAAGAACTCACCACCATGAAAGCCCCGTGCGATCATTCGTAAGTCATCCGGCACATTCTGTTTATGCAGCTAGAATACACATGGGCGAAGAAAATGGCACAGCTAAATCAGCCGCGCGGACTTTTCATTAACTGCTAAGGTGCCTTCAGAGCTGATTTGCGGCTGCCCCCGCTTTCTCACTCTGAGCTCTGGGGGACCCGGCCCACCACCGACCGGCTCTTCCCAGGTCCCATGGAAATCAACCAAAAGCCCAGTTAGGTTCCTACAGGCCTGCCGCCCCCATGCGTTCACTTTACTTAAAAAAAAAAATTATGATAGAATTGCTTTTTTAAAAAAGATTTATATTTAATTGTGATAAAATACACAAGACATAAAATTCACCATCTTAGCTATTTTAAGTGCACAGTTCGGTGGCATTAAGCACAGTCACACTGTGTGCCACCATCCACACCACCCGTTTCCAGACTCTTTTCACTTCAAAAAACTGAGTCTGTACCCATGAAACAACTTCCCGCACTCCTTCCTCCCGGACCCCGGCAAGCACCCCTCTACTTTATTTCTCTATGGGTTTGATTACTCGAGGTCCCTCACATAAGTGGAATCAAACAGTATTTGTCCTTTGGCGATGGGCCTATCTCACTCAGCATAATATACTTCCCCTTACTCTTAAACACTAGGAAAGTGAGAGCAATGGAGATGGTTTTTTCTTTTAATTATTAAAAATTACTGGGGCAACACTGATCAACAAAATCCAATAAGTTTCAAATGTTCAATTCAATAGTAAGTCATATATATATATATATATATATATTGCTTTGTGTGTTCACCGCCCATAGTTAGATTTCTCTGTGTCACCACGTATTTGACTCCTTTTATCCCATCTACCTCTCCCGGCCCTGACATGGGCTTCTTTTTAATAAGCACTTCCTTGACATATAGTTGTCTTTGAATTTAACTAGGGTTCACCGTCAGACAGAAGCTGGGGGCATTATCCTCATGGGGTCCAAATCAAGAACTCTGAATTCTATTGCAGTTCAAAGACAAGACAAAGTGTTTTGTTTATTTGGAGAGTGCTGACATCACGGGCTTTAATCCCACCTCCTGGCCAGGACTGGCTGCTGGGTTAATTAGAAAGGGGGGGTGGAGGAAAGGCTTGGTTCAGCTGCTTCAGCCTCAGTTTCCCCATCTGCTTGCGCTGCTGGTCTCCAAGCCTTCCTCTGTAAGACACCAGAATCATAAGATGCTGCCTCACAATCAACAGCCATCTTGAAGTGACGGGCCCTGCTGGGCTAAAGTGATTAATTTTTAATAGGCCGGTCGGTGTGAGCACATGTTTTCTTTCAGGAAGATGCACTAACTGCCCAGCCATAAATAGACATCTGTCTCGCTGACTTTCAAGGGGAAATCTGGTGGCACCCTTGAGCAGCGTCCCTGCAGCCTGCTACACCTCAGAAGCACCTGAGGCACTGAAGAAAATCCTGATGCTCAGGCCACCTGCTGTACCAATTCATCGGAATCTCTGGGGGGCAGACCCAGGCAGCAGTAATTTTAAAACTCCCCAGGTGATCCCAGCTGTATTTGAGAACCAGCGTCCTACAGCTCTCCTCGTTTACCTGCTTTGCAAAGGTAAGACATATTTTCAGCTCCCCAATTAGTGCAGCTTTCTATTTCTAGCTCCGCTCAAGATCCGATGAATCCCGGAGTAGTCAGAGGACTTCCCCAGATGGCTGACACAAGGGAAGTAAAATTTACTGGAAAATACCCGATAATAACAATCGCTGTCGTGGACTGAGAACTTAGCATATTCCAGACACTGTGCCAACTGCTGCTTTTTTATAAGTGCATTTAGTTATGACCCTATGAAGAAGTAGAGAGGAGAGTAACTTGACCAAGGCCAAATTACATAATAACTGGCAGCGCTGAGATTGGATCCTGGCAGTGAGCAAAACGAAGTCCCTGTGACCATGAAACATACATTTTAGTAGGAAAGACAGCTGACCCGTGAACATAGAATAAGTCTGGTGGCGCTAGCGCTAAAAATAAAGCAGGGCATGGAGACAGAGTGCTGGATTGCAGGGTGGTCTGGGACGGCCTCTGTCGTTAGGGGACATGTGAGCAGAGTGAATCAAGGGAGTGACCATGTGGGGGAGAACATCAGAGAAGTTGATCTCTGAGCCCCAAGTCTTCCCGTTCTGCCCCCGACTCCTGTCCTCATGGGGGCAGCCCTCTCCTCTTTCTCCTCCCACCTGGCTAACCTTCCCCTCAGATCCCTCATTAATATCCAAGTATAATAACTGAGAACAGCTTGGGGAGGGGCAGGGAGGAAACTAATATTTGTTGAGCATTATGCACAAGAGATTTTGCCAGCATTAGCTCAGCTTACCTATGACAACTCTGAAAGAAAAGTATTTTTTTTTAATTTTAAATCTGGAGAAATTACTGCAGTCCCCCGTCCCGCCCCTACTTGGCTTAGCTGGCCAGGCTCTATGTTCCTGACCCCTTCACCTCCAAATTCACAGCTCTACAGTAGGGGAGGTCCTGAAGGCAGGGATCGGCTGTTTATCTGCAGGGCACAGGGGAGGTGCTCACTTTCAATGTGGTGCATGAACGGAATACAAACCTTAAGCTAAAGGAATGACTGATATGCTCATGGTGGAATTCCAGGAATTGACCGCCAGTCAAGAGATTATTTTAAAGCTTGCAGGCCATGTTAAAATCACAGGACAAAGGTGGCCGCCATGTTAAAGTCCAGTCCTCGGACATCTAGGAGCTCCCTCAGGTGTGAGCTGTGGCCGTGAATTTCTGTTTGACATTATCTTGATGCCACTGTGCAGTAGCTGGGCCCTGTGGGCTGCTAACCCTGCTAGGGCCAGCCTGGAGTTCAGACTCAGTCAGTGTTTTACTGTCCCTTCCACCTCCACTCTCAAAAAGAAAGAGAATGTTAATCCCAAAACACTTCTGAGTAATGTGTGTAACAATAATAAATATTTCTCAGGTGCTGAACCACATGCTACGTACCACCCTGAGCTCT
Source organism: Eonycteris spelaea (assembly GCA_003508835.1). Classification (NCBI taxonomy): domain Eukaryota; kingdom Metazoa; phylum Chordata; class Mammalia; order Chiroptera; family Pteropodidae; genus Eonycteris; species Eonycteris spelaea. The sequence goes on along the minus strand of PUFA01000003.1, from coordinate 20,631,145 downwards.
GTCTGCATTCGTTCATTTGATTAACATGATACTCTCACACGGTGGGCACGGTTACTGGCCCTGCTGTATGGGAGGCCTTGGGTGGGGGCTGAGGCTGGGTGGTCAAAGACACAATACCAAGGTCACCAAGTCCCCCAGAAGACGTTCAGTCCCGAAGTTCCTCTCTCGTTACCAGCCACCCCATTTCTGTTCTTCCTCTCCCAGCCGTGTGCATACCGTCTCCTCACTACAGGATAAGAATTCTCCCCGGTTCAGCTTGCAAGGCACAGCTCAGAAGAATAAAAGAGAATTCCTTTCTCAGAAGGCTCTGGGGTCTAAAACATCACCTTTGTTGACGGTAACGAAGATGGAATCAGTAGACTAAGAAGAGTATGAGAGAGAGATGTCAGTGTTCCTGGAATGGGTTCATGTCCCAAAGATGCTAAAGGGGAGAGATAAGGGCATGTGGCTAAATACCCCTGGGACAGGTTGGCAATGACTAACGAGCTTAGTTATAGAGCCTCAGGACCTCCTCGATGAGGATTTAGGATGCAACACTTGCCACACCTCTGTGTCTACGTAACCATCTTTTTCTGGGTACCTGTGGGGGACGAATCTTTCTCAGGACACATCATGGGAATACTGAGCATGGTCCTCATTAACACCTTTACCTCCTTTACCTGGAAGAGGAAACATATTGACCTGTCAGTCCCCTGTGTTCTGGACATCAGCAAAGACTAATGTTATGGCTCTGTTGAATGGGCTCTGTGTGAATGGAAACTCACACTGCCCCACCCCCATCTCCGAGCCCCTGAGGGCAGGGACCAATTGGACTTGCTGTGCCTTCTGGGATCTGAAAGGCAGGGCGCAAAGGCTCCAAGACCAATCTGACCTCTTCTCCAAGGCTGCTTCTGTCAGGGTCCTAACCCAGCTCTCAGCTCAGTAACCCTGTCTTACCCTGACCTCAAGAAGGGTTTCCTCTCCTCAGTGACCTGGCAGCCTGCCCAGATCAAATTATTAACCAGGGACTACATCTTGTCTCAGTGGAAACTGTTCTCCTCCTTAAAAAAACTGCTGTCCTGGTGCGTATCCTACTTTTGAAGTTGCCTCACGCACTACAAGGCTGCTCAGGACCCTTGCTCCAGGGGATTTGGCTCCCGCTCCAGAGGCTTTGTTGATAGGTGCTTATTAAATGTTTCCAGCAGGTCTGGACCAGTGTATGGTGGTCCAAGTTGAGGGACTGTCCTCAAAGAGCTTGTCACCTAGTTTGGGCACTAAATTTGCTGGTTCAACTACAAAGCCAATTATTAAACCAGGGGACAGTCAACAGTGGGTGAGGGATGGAGGATGGAGCAGTTACTGTGTGAAGGTGAAGCAAAAAGGGGGCCAGGGTATATCCAGGTTTGGGGGGGCCTCATAGAAAAGACAAAATGATGAACACAAAATTAGGAATAAAAGCAAATATGTATTTTTGAATCAGAAAATAGCAGCAAATTTTAAAAAGCTAGCAATGCAGTACTACAAACATCACGAAATTCATAAAAAATAACATTTTTACTAATTAGCTGCTTGGCAAACCACAGGTAGCAAACACGTGAATGCATTGCATAATCTCTGATCATCTCTTCTGTGACAATTGTACAATATAATTTTCGCAGAGAGAATTTAAAGCTAATTCACTCTTTGAAAGATAATTGAAAAGATAATTCAATCTTTCCTTTAATAGGGTGATAGTACAGTTGGTTTTTTAGAAGTTTCACTTAACTTCAAAATCATGTCATAGTAATGTTATATAAATTTTCAGGATTATTGTCAATTTTGGGAAAAACCCTATCAAGTGTCCTTTTGAATATGAGCTATAAGATTTGGGGGCATTTCCAGTTTCTTATGTAGTGGTTAAACTTTTATTCTTTGAACTGATAATGCTCGTTAACTAGGCCGTCCGTGATCTCCCAGGAGTTGTAGGGTGGCCCACGAAAGGAAGTTATTCCTACACCAAGACAGCTGGCAATAACCTAACTGTAAGGAGAATTAACTGCAAACCTTATAAACATATCTCATTATATTCAAACTAAATGTATCTTTAGCCCAACCTCCCCTTCGGTAGACCCTCCAAATGCCACATTGGTACCACCCAACATGAGGGGAAGTCAGGGTGAAAAAGGACACTTCCTAATAAATTTCCTCCAAAATATCTCACTTTACAAACACACCAAAAATATGTGACTATGTGAACACATTGTTAGGGTCCCTTCCAGCGCTTTGGGGGGAGGGCGGGGTTATGCAAGTGAGAGGCCTGAGTCCAGCTTCATGAATCTGGAGACCCTCCTTATCAGCAGGCGGAGAGCCCAGGCAGCCAGCCTCCGCTGGTGTGAGGCCTGTATGTTGTTCATAACACAGGTCTGGGAGAACAAGACTCAGCAGCACTCACCCTGAAAGACTGTGGTTCCATACGGTCTTTTCTGGACCTGGAGAACCTCCTTATTAGCGGGCGGAGAGCCAAGGCAGCCAGCCTCTGCTGGTGTGAGGCCTGTATGTTGTTCATAACACGGCCTGAGAAACCAGGTTCAGGAACAGCCCTTTCTAAGCAGTGAAACTTGTTTACATGGATTGTAAGCAGAACCCTGTTTAATGAGGGTAATTATATACACAGACACAGATGGCTCCCTCTAGGAGTAAAAGGGGCCAAAGGAAAGGCGAATGGCCAAGGAGAACAGGGAGGCATCTTGTCAGGATTTTCAAGATAGGAAAGTAGGTACATATTCTAGGAACCTTCCTTGAAATAAAGGGCCTTGAAATCAAGGGCCTGTCTTCTCACAGGTTGAGGTGAATCGTCTAGACACCCCGGAGTGTCTGCGAAGAGGCCCCAGGAGGAATCTGCGTGCTACGGGGATTACGGAGGAAGTCAGAGTGGTTCTGAAGGATGTTTCCTTTCTCTCTCACACCAACAAGCTGGTATGATTTTTGGTCACCAGAAAAGGTCTCTCTGATCCCCTCCACTTGCTACCTTGCTCCTTTAAATTCCTTTACCAAGGGCCAAAACCCTTGATTTCACTTTTAGAAGAACAGTTATAAAAGCAAATTCCTTGCCTTCCCCATGGGAACATGCAACGATTTTATTCTCCACACTCATCAATGCATCTGAACTGTTTTAGCTACGGAAGGCAGGAGAATGCAAGGGCCCTGGACACTTAGAGGGAGGAAGGAAAGGATCACAAGAGGTGGCTGTGGGCCCCAAAGATAAAGTCTGCCTTCTTCACCGTTTTCTAGGCGGTCCTGCTCATCCTTGGCAGATGGTTCCAAAGAAGAGTGGTGATCTTTGATTCACTGTTTATGACAAAGCAAATTTTTTAAATTTGATTTTCAAAAGTGTAACACATGCAACAGTTAACATGTGAACTTGTATTTTATTCATTTTCACGGCTGTGTAGTATTCCAGCATATTTACAGAGAGAGTGTATGAAGAGGTACTAGGTATTTTTATGTTAGATTACTTCTAGCTATCTGTTATATAATAAAGAAGTTGGCTGGTCTTTATTCCTGGTTCCTCAGAGGGAGCCTCTAAACCCTTAGAATCTCCTGAGTGACAGGAGCGTCTTCGCTATTCATGATGGACCCTTAGTCAGTTTCAGGATGGGTCCGGCTATGCCCCCAAAGCCTAACCATGTGGTTAGAGCATTGGAGGGCTGGAAATTCAGTTCATTTGGAATGATTCATCGGCCATGCCCACAAAATGAAAGCCCAATAAAAACTCTGGACACTGGAGGCTGACTGAGTGTCCCTGGTTAGTGATACAAATCCATGTGCTGAGAGGTTGACAAATCTCATATTTGAGACCCTCCAAGACCTGGCCCTTCAGGTCTTTTCTTTTGGCTGGTCATAATTTATATCCTTATAACAACACTGCAGTCTTAAGTATAGGGCTTTTTCATGAGTTCTATGAATCATTCGAGTGAGGGTGTATGGGAACCCCTGAATTTGTAGCTAGCTGGTCAAACATGTGGGTGACCTGGGAACCCCTGAGCTTGTGGCTGATGACCAGAGTGAGGGCAGTCCTTTGAGGGGAATGCCCTTAACCTGCGAGTTTGTCCTAACTCGGGGTCAGACTTGAATTGCCAAATTATCAATATTGCTTGATTGCTATTATAAATGATATATTATTTAAAAGCATGTTTTCGGCCAATGTAAAGAAATGAAATTGATTTTTGTATATTGATTTATATTTGGCAACACTGCTAAAGTCTTTCTATTAAATCTACTAATTTGTGTATAGATCGAGGTTTTATTTAGACCATCAAATCATCTGTGAATAATAACAATTCCATCTTATTTCGCTTGCCAGGACTGCTGCAGTAATGACAGAAGAGATGGTAGTGGGTAACCCTAGTGTTTTCCTGGTTTTAGAGAAAAAGCTTTTAACATTTCATTGTTAAGTATAATGTGTTGAAGATTTTTTTTTTGTAGAAACCATTTACAGATAAAATTCTTTTATTACTAATTAGTATGAGTTTTCATCATTCACAGATATTGTATTTTCTAGAATGTTTTTCGGTGTCTATTGAAATGATCCTGTGGTCTTTTTTTTTCTTTTTTCTCCTTTAATTTGCTTCTGATAAATCAAAATAATAGATTTTCTAATGTTAAACCAACTTGACATTTTGGGATGAATTCAATGTTGACATGACATGTATTTTATATACTGCTTGAAATTTGGTTTTTTTTCCAGGGTTTTTTTTTATAATTATGTTCGTAAGTGAAATAGGTTTATAATTTTCCTTTCCCATATTATTCTCTGTAGGAGTTCAATAAGTTCACAATTATTTGTTATTTAAAAGTTTGGTTGAATTTGCCTATAAAACTATCGGGTTTCAGATTTTCTTTGTGAGAAGATTTCAAACACTGATTCTGTTTCTTTAATAGTTATTGTATTATTCAGGTATTTATTTCTTTTCAAGTCATATTTGATAAAATTACAGTTTTCTAAGAATTTATTCATTTCATGTAATTATTTAAAAAATAGAATGTAAGTACATGTTTATTTTGAAGTTATTTAATAAAATATATTCATTATGTTTATATGTATATTTCTTACTAATGAACATTTACAAAGAGTTTATAGTATTCTCTTAGTTTTGAACCTCTGTTGCATCTGTGGCTATGTTCATTGACAATTTATGGCTGTCTGATTCTATAGGCAACTGGCCTCTCCATGGAAGGCTGACACTTCGAACCTTGCTGACTCACTGCCTGATTTGATTTTATTTCCTGTTGGTCAAAGACATACTCACAAATAGGAGAGTTTAGGGTAGAGCCCAAGAATGTAATCTAGGCCATGGTTGCATTTCTTTATTCCTTTGGGAGAATGAAAACGATGACCAACTGACATTTTGATTCTCAGGGGTAAAGGACATGATTGTAGTTTAAGGAGCTGATTTTTACGCTCTTACTACAGCTTAGTACTGTTTAGAGCGACAGAGGGAGGTGGGTGATCACCTTTAACTGGAGTGAGTAAGGAGGATTCACAAGCCCACCCCACAAGGCAGCTCTGGAAAACTGCCCACTGTACCTGCAGGCTGTCCGGCCCTAAGCAGCCTCACGTTGAGTGTTTAGGACTCAGCGATATGAACAGCGCAGACCCATGAAGCGGGCCTACTACTCAGGGTTCCCTTGGGCACTCTCTAGATGATTGTGAATGGCTCTGTCCTTGATGAACCCAAGGCCCAGAGGTGACCGATGTCAGCCGGCTCCTTTTCTTCCCCTCTGTGGACCAAATGACAGCCTACTCCCTTTTCTCTCCCTATCTAGATATATCCACAGAGGCTTTGGATCCGATCTTCTGTCTCCGCCTCTAAAAGAGACATTATAGGTCATGTTGATCAAGTCTGTCTTGCAGAAGAGAATCTCCTGATTCATCATCATCATCATCATCATCATATCAATAACGGCCGTGATTGCTAAGCACTTACTCTATGCCCCATCAAGCACTGTAGCAATACTTTCTTTACACAAAGGATCTCAACGAATATGTCACAATGGCCCAATTGAATTAATGTAGAGCTAGCTACTGAGCTTTACTATGTTCCAGCCACTATTCTGGGTGCTGGGAGAGCAGTGAACAAAGCCAATAAGCTCCCACCCTGTGGCGTCCACGTGCTACTCCTGTAGTGCAGGTTGTTTTTCTTATTTTGCAGAGGAGTAAAGTAAGGCTTAGACAATGATACAGCGACTCAGCTAGTGAAGTGCTGAAGCTGTGAATAAACCCAGGCCTCGTTCTGAACAGACATGCTACGCTCTACGTCAGCAATCCTCATAGAGGCGCGCATCAGAATCACCTGGAGAGCTTGTTAAAGCTCGGGTGGCTGAGCCTCACCCTCAAAGTTTCTGATTCAGTAAGTTGGGGTGGGGCCAGAGAATGTGCGTGTCTCACAAGTTCCCAGGTGACAATGCGGGTCTGGGGACCACACTTTGAGAACCACTGCTCTATACACAGAACCAAATGTCTGAGCCTGGAGGAGGAAGAGTGCTTGCTTCTTTCACACTCAACTCCTTTTCCTTACCATGGCTCCCCACTGTGTGTGTGCAAGGGACCCTACCAGGCTGACTCCCTGCACGATCCCAAGACTCAACCCCACCCCCACTAGCCAGCAGTGTTGAGCACTGCAGTCGCCATCTGTGTCTGTGTATATAATTACCCTCATTAAACAGGTTCCTGCTTACAATCCATGTAAACAAGTTTCACTGCTTAGAAAGGGCTGTTCCTGAATCTGGTTTCTCAGGCTGTGTTATGAACAGGCCTCACACCAGCGGAGGCTGGTTGCCTTGGCTCTCCGCCCGCTGATAAGGAGGTTCTCCAGGTCCAGAAAAGACCGTATGGAACCACACAGTCTTTCAGGGTGAGTGCTGCTGAGTCTTGTTCTCCCAGACCTGCAGGTTCTGCTGACTGACGCCTGCATCTCCCCAGGGAAGCCCACAGTCTCATTCCTTAACTGGTCCCTCTGGTTGGAGGGAGGGATTCGACACGGGGAGCATCGTCCCCTAATGCTCTCCTGGCTCTCCGGTGTCTGAGCCCCTCCCGCCTCACGGTTGGGACCTCATCCTCTGTGTCCTCACCTTTCTTCACCTGTCCCTATTTTGCTTGGGTGGTCTCATTTCTTTATTTTTCCTCTGTGTAGGAGGGGCCTAGGAAGTAGGGAATGAGAGGGGTCTAAGAGGAAGAAATAGAGCATTCTTTTCCATTTAAGCAGTCTTTAAAAGGGTGTGTTTCACAGAGGTAGTGTGATTTATAAATATTGTTTCTTGAGAAAAAAAAAAAACAACCCAGGAACACAGGGACAGGAGAAGCTCTTTAGAGGCACTTAGGTGTTCTTCTCCTGTATGAAATTCAAATAAAATCCATACAAACTATACAATAAGTAAGTGCAAGGACATTTGTTTTGGGTTGAATTGTGTCCTCCAAAGTTCCTATTTGAAGTCCTAGCCCCCAATACCTCAGAATGTGGCCTTATTTGGAGACAGGGTCCTTGTGGATATGAAAGGTTAAGATGAGGTCATTAGAGTGGGCTTTAACACAGTGTGACTGGTGTCCTTTTAAAAAGGGGAAATTTGCACACAGACACACACAGGTGAACACCATGTGATGAAGGCAGAGATCAGGGTGGTGCTTCTACAAGCCAAAGAACACCACATTGCCAGCAAATGACCAGAAGCTAGGGGAGAGGCATGGAACATATGCTTCCTCACAGCCCTCAGAAGAAACCAAACCTGGTGACACCTTGACCTTGGACTTCCAGCCCCCAGAACTGTGAAACAGTAGGTCTCTAATAGGTTCCTGTTGTTATAGCAGCCCTAGCAATATACAAAGTCCAACAGAGGTCTAATTCTCTTCCCACAACAATTGCTTTATTTTTTTAAGTAGCAAAAGTCAAATTCTTTACAAACCTCTGGATGTCCCTGCTCTGCAGGCGCCCTGACTCTTGGGTGCCCAGCACTGGGGTACTCAGTGCACTGAGATGCTCTGGAGTTTTCTTAGCAGGAGGACCTGGGGGCCTCACCCAGCACAGACTGCACTCCCCTGTCAGACAAAGATTCCTAGAATGCTGTGTATCTGAGTTGAGAACATGAGTTTTGGACCTGGGCTAAAATCAACTTACTTGCTGGTGACTTTAAGTAACTTTCCTAACCTCTCTGAGCCTCAGCTCCTTATCTGCAAAACAAAGAAAATACTTCATAAGGTCACTGTCAGGATTAGACAAAATGAACAAGAAGCACCCAGCTCTAAATAGACACTACTCTGCTTTCCCTTTCTCAGACTCTGTTTTAAGACTTTAAAGGTTCTCTTTGGCTTGTTACATTATGTCCAAACTCACCAGCCTAATTTCACCAGCCTAGGTTCTTCATTCCTTCTCCTCCCTCCCAGCCTCACTCTCTTCTCTCCTGGGGTCACACTATACCGTGTATGAGATGCCCACCACCTTTGCCCTCACCTGGGATGCATCCTCCCTCCCTTCCTGTCTAGATTCCAACATCCCACAAGGCTCACTTTCCACCCCATCTCCTCAGGGAATCCTCTTTCCAAACAACCTCTAATTTAGAGGAAACATGGGGACAAAAAGGGAGGAAAGTTTTCATTACAGACCCCATCTGTATCATGCATTCCACAGTAGGTATATGCCAGCTTGCCTGATTTGCTAAGATTCCAGTCTATGCTCTTTCTAGTTTGATCATTCGCTCACGACAGGCAGGAGCAGCAGAATAGTAAACACCATCTGTCAAACACGTTTGCTACAGACTGGTTTCTTAGAGTGACCAGGAGAAGGAGCAGTATAATTTCTCTCTTACAATACTCGGCATGGACTTTTCACCTTCAGTTAGTGTCTGGTGATAATGACAGTGATGACATGTTAATGACTAACATCTGCATGCCACTTTCACACTCTCCTCACCTATCAGTGAGGGTGGTGCAGGTGTGGAGTGAAGGAGGGGGCAGAGCCAGAGGCTGACAGATCTTCCTGGGTGAATCAGAAGCCATTTATATGGTGTCACTGAAGCCATCTCTATAGAAATAACTCTTCCTGGGAGTCTGCTGTGGGGCCTGTTGTTCCCACCTTCAGAATAAATTATACGGAGCAACACTGTGGGTGTGCCCGAGGCCTCTACTAAATTAACACTCATTCATTCAATGAGTATCAAGTGTTCACTTCACATGGAGGGGATACACACAGACAGAAGCCTTCTTTAAAGAGTCTATGATGGGGCCCTGGCAGATGGAGAGGGCACTAGGGGAGGTAAGTGTGCTCGTCCAGTTGCATATCATTTACGAGTTTGCTAGCATGACTTTGAGGAAACAGGACACCAGTGGTGAGGGAGAGGAACGTGCTTGGCCTATGAGATGTGGATGGTAAAGGATGTTGATGACCCTGGGTGGCCTGAGGACCTGGGTGCATGGGAGTGGGCGGGAGCTCCAGGGACAGATCGAAATTGTGGTTCCTGGAAAGAGCACCGGACCTCAAGTTCTGGAGCAGAGCCCAGATCTCCCCCTCACTGGTTACAGAAGCCTAGGCAAGTCTCTAGGCCTTAGTTTCCTCGCTATAAAGTGGGAGACAATAATACAGTCCCTAGCTATACCACAGAATTATCGTGGGGATCAAACAATAACTGAACAATTAAACACATGAAAATCAAATGCGTGGGAAGTACATGCACACTTGGAGATGCTCCCCTATTCAAGGTTCTATTGTCATTATCACAGCTGGCTTCTTAAAATATACTGAATGCGATTTAACACCCTTCAGCAGGGTCAAGATTTTGAGCGTCGTGATTCTGAGTCATCACACACACAGCTCTCCAAAATCAAAGGGAGGCAAAAACTCTTCTCAAGAGCCCGGTGGCTGCGACTCTTCGTTAATTCTGCTGTCACCTTTACATTTTCTGTCTCTCGTCAGACTATGGGCTGTCACTGCTCTCTGCTTTAAGGGTGCCTGTCTCGTCCCACTGTGGATTTGACAACCAGATAATTAAGTTTATTAGAATCGTGTGTAAAGTGAGGGTACGCTGGCCCAGGTAAAATGCAGACACTCCACGCTTGGGCTGTCCACCATCTGTTCAGCAGCGTCAAATCTTTTTAACCTCCATCTCACCTGTGGCTCAGATGGATGAGGCGGCAAAACAGAGGGATTGTTGTCCTCACTCATGAGTCCAAAATTGGCACTCTGTGTGGGAGCCACCAGCCAACCTACTCCACGCTCTTCCTCCAGGGACAGCAAAGGAGACCCTGGGTCAAAGCTGAGTTGATAGAAACAGGTATCCTTGCCTCAAGTTCTCCAACCCCAGGCTCTCGCTGGCTTTGGTCCTTCTGTTTTCTTTCCTCCCACACGCCCAGCTCTGTACCTCCAGCAATGAGAAGAGCTGCCATGGACTGAGCACTTCCTCCCTGCTAAGCACTTTGCATTCTTCACCGTATTTAGTCCTTAGAATAACCCTATAAAATAGCTACTGTTATTTCCCTCGTACAGGTAAGAGAACTGAGCTTAAGATAAATAACTTGCTCGAGGTCACACAATTTTTAAGGGACAGAATCAGGGCTTGTACCCTGACTGCTTCTCTCCAGAGTTCCTTCTCTTGGGCTCTTAACAGTGAGTCTAAGGTGCTCCCTGCTGAGTCCTGAACATCTGGATTCTTTCCTACAGAAGGTGCAGCAGGCGGCAGCAGAGATCTCCCATGCACTGTTTAGTCCCTGGATAATAAATAATAAAAGATTTCCTCCACAGAGCAGAGAGGGTGCCCACCAGGACTGGGTGAGGCCCTGCACTGAGGCTCCAGGTAAGCATACCCAAGACCTAGGCAACGGGTGGTGTGATTTCTGGAGCAACAGAAAGATTGCTTGAAAAAATAGTGTCCCTACTTGCTGGCTACAGCCTAAAAATTCCTTTTCCTGGAATTCAACCCTAGAGAAATGAAAACCTATGTCTACACAAAAACTTGTCCACGAATGTTCATAGAAGGATTACTACTCATAATAGCCAAGAAGGAGAAGCAATTCAAATGCCCTTCAGCTAAGGAACAGATTAAACAATGTGGTATATCCATAGATGGTTTCTTATTCAGCAATAAAAAGAAATAAAGTACTGATACCTGCTGCCGATGGATGAACCTTGAAAACATTACACTAAGTCAAAGAAGTCAGTCACAAAGAACCACATCATTCTATGATTCCATTTACATGAAATGTCCTGAGTAGGCAAATCTATAGAGAAAGAAAGTAGATGAGTATTGCCTAGGATCGGAGGGGATGAAGACTTTGGGATGGGGGCTCACTCAGGGCGGGTGGGCTTTGTTTTGGGGGTGATGCAAACATTCCAAAATTGATTCTGGTGACAGACGCATGACCTGTGAATACACTAAGAGCCATCGCATTGCACACATTAAATGGTCAATTGTATATGCTGATTATATAAATAAAATTGTTTTTAAAAAAGAATTTAAAGGCAAATATAAACCATTACTCCACTGAAAGGGATGTCGTATCCAGGAGCCTTTTTGTTCAGCTGGCGGTGCACCAGGTGGCGAGCTCTGGTCCCTCGGTGGGAACCTGCACCCCTGAGAATCCGCAGGCCCTGGGCCTCAGTAAATTTCTAGTTCAGCGAGGTGGAAGGAGAGAGCACCGCGGGAGTGACGGCGAGGACAGCAAAGGGACACGAGAAGGTGGGAGCATTGCTGGAAGGCGGACCCTCAGAGAGACGAAAGGTCCCGGAGAGAAGGATTGTAATTTCTTGTCCTGGCTCCATCTCTCTGCTCATTGTGGATCCCAGAGAAGGTCCCAGAACTGCTCTGTTCTCTGACTCCTCATGGGGAAGCAGAAGCAAGTGCCTCCTGTTTCATGACTTCCCTGTTTCCTTCACAGAAGGTGTCAGGGGAGTTCTCCAGCCCTGGAGCTGAGCCCAGTTGCATCAGCTGCTCCAGGTCCTCGGAGACAGCTCTGGTCCTGGCTCTGTCTCTCTCATTAGCAATAGGGCCTCAGATGAGCTCTTGAACCCCAGGGGCTCCCTAGTCATCAGCCATCAAGTGAGGGCAATAATTAACCTGCCCTGCCCCTTCATAGGGTTGGTGTGAGGACCCAGAGTTAGCACGGGTGGGAAGAACTCCCAGGGTGCATTATTGCGAATCGGAGGAAAAATGTCAGGGCAGATATGATGATGTCGATCCCCCAGCTAAGGAAGCCATTGGCTGTTTGTGCTCTGTCATTAGCTTCTGACCCACACAGCAATTGCAAATTGGTTGGGGTTAGGGTTGAGGGCAGCTAGCGACCACAGAACAGAGCTAAGACAAAGGCCTGCAGAGAACCAGATGCACCACTCACTCTTCCTGGCCTGGGCTCCTCTGAGCTCAGCTTGTGGTCTACTGACAATCTCCTTCTGACACGGTGATTCCTCAGGCCTATGAAGCCAGGCCAGGCAGGTCATGCTATGCTCTCGGGCTTGTCCTCCTGCACAGGGAACTGCAACTCCAATTCCATTACAAAAGGCTGAGGGATGGAAAACAGGAAAAATTCAACCCCCAGATGAGCAGGCAGATCACAACTGCTTAACTGAGCCCGCCACTGGGAGGGCACTTGGTTTCTGCAGATGGCAGTGGTTCTGCATAGAAGATGCTGTGATAAAATCTCTCTGTGACGACCCTCTAGAGCCCCCATGCTCTCCGAAACCTGCTAGCTAGGTCCTCTGGGGACACAGGAGAGGCCAGCAGGGCACGGTAGGGAGAATAAGGATAGCTTGTCTTTTCCTGCTGCCCCAGACAACAGGGGGATCTTGTCAGGTGTGTGAGGGACAGGAGAGGCCAAACGAGCTATCATGGAAAAGAGGAGAAGGAAGCAAGGGTAAGAGAGCTGGGGCAGCTGTGGGACGAGGGCCTGCTCTTCTCCAACCAGCTGTGTCAGGGTGGGGCTCTCGGTTGCTGCTCCATGTGCCCGGATGTGGCAGTCGCCGAGGGACTTCTAAAGGAGCACCTCTGGGGAGGCCAGGCCCTGCTCTCCAGGGTGCAGGGTGAAGGGTGGAAGGCACGGTGATGGGTGCTCACAGCAGGGACCCATTCTGATTGGTCACCACCAATGTCGATTCTGATGGTGGGTCTCCGAGCTCACCAATTGTTAAATATTTTGACTATCACCCCTAGTGTTTAACTTCGGTACTAGAACCAGTCATTGGCCAAATTGCAAAAGTGTTGAAATTTAGGGGGGGGGGGGGCTTCCTTTGCTGGTCTCCTTTGACCCCAAAACACTCCTAGTGCTTCCTAATTAATCCATTAACCCTTATTCATTCAAATAAGGGTTTCCTAATATATTCCCACTCTTCTTCACGCCTTCCATTTGTAGCTTAGAAGAGAAACTGAAGTATGGTCAACTGCCTCAATGAAGTTCGTGGTGGAAGCACAGGTATCTGAGGACAGAGACACTCCCTCCAATAGTGATTCATAATATAGTAACAACAACAAAAAAGAGCTAATATTTACTGAGTGCTCCCAGACGCCTGGCACAGTGCTAAGCATTTCACGCACATTTCATCTACTCCTCGCACAGCCCTATGAAAAAGGATTTATTATTATGAGAGTACGGAGCCAGCCCCGGGCAGGTTGAGTAACTTCCTCGGGGTCACAGGGCACCAGTCAGCGTCTGCCCAGTCCACCTGTGAGAAGGTGACATGGCACACCCTGCCTGTCCCATGGTCCCCACGGAAGCAACAGCCAAGGCTGGGCTGCCGCACAGACTGGGGAGGTGAGACTCACACGTGCGGCACAGCGGAGGCTGCAGAGAAGACGGAGTGAGGGGTCAGCCTGCACGCACCCCTGGCCCAGGAGCCGGTGTGCCTGACCCTTCTCTCTCAGGAACTGAGTAAGTCAGGGTGACCGCGCTCAGGCTGACCACACTTTGTGTAGTAAATATGCTCTTAGGAAACTATTTTTGTAGCGATTTCCCCGCCCTCCCGCCTGAAAAGCTCACTGTGATAAATTCTGCATGTTCGTGCTGCACATTTTTGGGGTATTATAGAAAAATAAAAAGAAGATGGAAAAAGCCATGTGTTGTCCAACTATTGTTAACATGTTGAAGTTTTTACCTAAGTCTATGTTTTAATTGTCATTCTTTTTTCCTTGTTTTAAACTGTTATGATCATACCATCTATACAACTCCGATTCTTTCTTTTTTAACCTAATCGTTATTACATAAACATTTTCTATGTTATTGTAAACTCGTCAAAAACACCATTGAAAATAAGCTGTATAACATTCTATTTAGTGGACGAGCCATGGTTTACTTAAGCATGCCCTAACCTCCAACATGAATGTGTTGAGTTCAGATTTTCATGTATCAGGTTTTCTCTAAGTAAAGGGGTGGAGTTTGCCAACATCTGAGTTCTGTGTATTTAGAAATTAAAATGTCACAGCTGGTCATGTAGTTTGAATTGGGCTTTTTAAAAATTTAGGATGAGTTTAAAATTGTATTGAAGTAGAACGAGAAAGTTCTATAGGAAATGTCCCTGAATCTCAATAAGGCATTTAGCTAAATCTCTTAGGACATTTTTGTGGAAAATTAAGAAACATGGGCCAGACAACTATATAATTATGTAAATTCACAACTGGTTAGACAACTAAACCCAAAGAATGGTAGCTTAGGGTCAGCGCCACCCTGGAGAGAGGTGTCCACTGGCCATGAGGCTAAGCCTTTCACCTAATCTCTTTATACATTTTTAATCAGTGATATGAGTGAAGTCCTAGAAGACAGGCTTCAAATTTTAAAGATGTAAGGGAAAAGGTTACGCGCTAAACAAAGATCCAAAAAGATCTCATCCAGTTGGAATATTTGCCTGAAGCCAATAAGATGAAATCTATCAGGGATAAGCATCAAGTCTTATACTTGAGCTAAAAAAAATCAACCATATAAGTGTGAATTAGAGAATACTGACTTTAACAGAAGTTAGTTGGCTACAAGCTCAACATGAGCTAATAGTGTGACACAGCTCCCAAAATCCACCTGCCCCACGAACGGCGAGTCACGTACAGAGCAGAGATGTCACACTCCCACGACTCTGCTAGCTAATTCACGCAGCATCTGTTCTAGAAGACACATTTTAAGAAAGGGAGGTCAATGAAAGGACAATCAGGATTTTGCGAGCTCTGGAAACACTGTCATCTGACTAGCCAACAAGGTAGTGTTACTCAGTGGCTAAAAGCATGGCCTCTGAAGGCACTTCTGGCCTTTGAAACCCAACTCTGCCATTTACTAGCTGGGTGACCTTGAACAAGTTACTCTCCGTGCCTCGGTGTGTTCATCTATAAAATGGGGACAACGACGGCATCTATTATGGTAGGTTTTATGAGAATTAGATAGGTTAATACCTGTAGAGCACTTAGAACACTGCCTGAATATTATTGCATGAAGAAGAAGGGGTTCTAGGCTGCGGAGATTGAAAGAGGCATGTTAGATGGCTTCGGATATTTGCAAGCTTTATCCTGAGAGGCTCTTGAGGACCATGCTTGATTCAGTGCAAAGGTGGAGGCTTGGATTCTACATTAGTTAGCCCATAAGTATTTAATGAACACTTGTGGGTTAGACACTGTGCTAGGTTCTAGGAATACAGAAATGAATGCGATCCATACTCTTTCCTAAGGGTTCCACTGTCTACTGGGGAAGAGGCATGTAAACATATAACCACAATAATGTAAGTATAACTGCTTTGGGCAACCAAAGGAAGATGTCATTTAACTCCCCTAGGGAGCTGGGTGAAGCTTTGCAGAGGTGAGACTTTTGAACAGGATCTATAGGGATAAGCAGGAATTTATGTGAGAGCAATGAGAACAGTGTGTGGATCCGGAGCTGTCATTAAGTATGCTGTTTTCCAAGGAATGGTGAAAAGTCAGTGACTTTACAGCACGAGGTGAGTGAGGTGGCAGCAGATGAAGGTGGAGATAAGAGCTGGCCTCACCCAGCTCAAAGAAGTGAGGTACTGGTGCAGAAGCTATCCAGGAAAGTCAGGATAATCAGAGCAATATGATACTCCTCCTGAGCCTTCTATTCCTATACTACTGCCCTCTCAACAGGAAACCATCGCAAAGGCTAAAAAAAGAAACCACACTTCAGGAGAAAATTGAAAAGGATTTGATTCAATTTTCTAATCATCCTTCTTCGGTATAAACACAGGAATTCCTGTCTCTAGAGTAAGTCAGTGTCATGTTCCTGAGACATTTACCACCTGGGAGTACTCAAGAGGAGAGACTGTGGAGCAAAGACTAGAGGTTGGGACCCTTCCCAGCAAGACCAAAGATACCATATAAAAGGGAGTTCCTACTGGAAATCTACTGGTAAAAAGGGAAAGGGGAGCACGTTATTCCACATTTATCCCCTAGCTCCCCACTTAATTCTGTTTAATAGCATTCATTAAGCATACTATAGGAATGTAGAGATAAGTAAGCCATCAACGTTTCCTCCAAGGTGCTTAAAAATCTAGTATTAAAAATAATTAGCTACATAGAGCATTACGTCATTAGATGCTAGGGCTGGCCATTTCTGATCATGATGGATTTGCCCTCCTGTTGTAAGCAACTATATAACTGGACAATCCTACATAGCAGATGTTTTCAGGCATTGGACAATTGGCTATGCAGGATTCCTGAGAGAAGGGAAGGAAAAACATAAGGTGAACTTCATGTTCACCCTGGCACTCTGCCTGGGTAGATTTCCCAACCAAAGCACAAGGAGGTGGAGCAAAGCAGAACAAATCATCTACTGAGCTTCGGAAGTAGAGACCAGAGTCTGGGGCTGCTGAAGCAGGAGAGGATACTAGAAAGGAAGAAGCCTCGTAGGGTCAAGAGAATTTTGTTGTTGGGGTCAAGGGTTCCTCCACAGACCTCTGGCTGAGTCCTATGCTGCAGATACACAGGGTGAGACTCTGGCAAGGTCTAGAAGAGAAAAAAAGAGTTCGTTACTTTGGAACTAACAACAGAAGAGGGACATTAGAGGTTTCAGAGATACTGGATCTATAAGAGTTCCAGCCCAGTCAGAGGGGAAAACCCTTGTTAACATTCCAGGCATTCAGGTGAGATAATAGAAAGGCCAAGCTGCAGAAGTAAGGACTATGTTCTAGAGAAAGAGCTACTCTAGTTCTGCCCAATCGAAGCTTCAAACCAAGCCTTAACAGAATCAAGGAGAAGCATCAGTAAATTAACTGCTTGCCATAACAAAATTCAACACTTGTTAAAGGAAGACAAAATAGTTCAACTGCAGAGTCCACAAACAACCGAACATTACTAGAAATGTGGAGGAGCAGGCAAATGTGATCTGAATTCAAGAAAAAAATAGTCGATAGAAAAAGAGACCCAGAGGTGTCCCAGATGTTGAAATTATCAAAGACTTTAAAGAAGTTATTATAAACATGTTCAAGGATTTAAAGGAAGATATGGTCTCAATAAGTGAAGAGGGGAATCTCAGGACATAAATGGAAACTATAAATAAGGACCAAATGGAAATTCCAGCAGGGAATTTCATCCAAAATGGAAAATTTACGAAATGACAGCAAATTAGAGATGGCAGAAGAAAGGGTCAATGAAATTGAAGACAGAGCCATAGGAATTATTCATTCTAAAAAAGAAGGGAAAAAAGATTGGGCAATATTTTGTGGCAATACCAAGCTGAGTTAACATATACGTAATCAGAGCCCAGAGGAGAGGAAAGTGGGCAGAAAAAATAATTGTCCTTACTCCAGTCTCTTGACCTGGGTACTCCAAGGTGTAAATATCTCAGGAACATGACAATATTCTGCCTATAGACAGAAAATTCCTGTGTTTACACTCCAATTGGTAGAGGAAAAAAGTAACCAACTTCAGATCCAAGAAACTCAACGAATCCCAAATAGGATACAGACAAAGAAAACCATTTCTGGGCACAGCAGAGGCACAGGCCCATACGAAGGGTGAACATTGGCATGACGAGGAAGGCAGCCAAGTATGGCTGGTGTGCACTGGTACAGCTAGGCCAGTCGTTAGAATAACTCAACATCTGCAAACTGGTTGGAAAACAGCCATTGTGCCAACCCCCTGATTTTCTTACTCATCATCTTGGCCTCATTTCCAGACACCCCCAGTCCTCCCTATGTTCCAGCAATAAAAGGTCAATCCCTGGCAGGCGGAGCACCTCCAGGACCCTGCCTTAGGCCTCCGGCTGGACTCCTTTCTGACTGGTTGGGGCCTGGGCCATGCCAGTTGTTAAAGATGTATAATATTGGCCCTGGAGCTAAGTGGGGTTCCTTCTAAGGAAGGGAGTCCTGGGTGTGGTGTTCTGGGAGCAGGGAGAAGAGGACCCCAAGAGGCCCAGGGACAGCATGAAGACCTTGCTCCTGGGGTTGGGGATTGGTAAGGGGAAGGGAGTCACTGAAAGCAAACAAAATTAGCTTTCCAAGTCTGAGTGTTCAGGGACACTTGATTCTCTAGTACAACCTCTGCTCTAATCCCCTAGGTCATATTTTCCCTTTTAAAAAGGGATATTTCATAGCCTTTTTAAATAAATCTTTTCAGCTCCACTGATTTGGAATAATATGCTTAGCAGCTTAAGAATTTCTAGCTGGGTCCTCAGCAAGTTGTCCTTCCACGAGCCCACTTTCTCATGAAACCCTGGGCTCTGAGTACGGCTGGGCCTCTTGCAAGGCTAGCGCTGTCCTCTTCTGGGATCCTGGGAAGCCCTTTCTCACTCCTTCCACCGTGGGCTTTTCCATCTGCAATCGAAAGCATAAGAACATGGAACACCAAATGGACACTCTCTTGGTCATCAGCAAAGGCTATTTCAGCCACAGGAAATAGGTTCAGTTGAAAGGGAATTTATGCTGTAGGGAGGCTTCCTGTGTGTCTTCCCAGGCAGACAGGGCAGACAGAGGGCATCAAAGGAAGGCAGAGTGGCCAGGAGAGGGAGGAAGGAGATGAGGTGGAACAGCATAATTAAACCAGCATAAATGCTGCCAACCAAAACTCCACACAAAGCCTTCGGAAGCTGGCTGTATGTGTGCAGCATCATGTACCTCTCTGGCTCCTTGGGGACCTTGAATGCACAAGCCTTAACAAACTACAGTGATTTGCTGAGCCTTCAATCATTCAGTCTCACTGAATTGTGAAAACCAATGTCTCTGTTTTTAAATAACAGCTAGTGAACTACTGTACACCAGAATGAGTACATGTTTTTTAAAATCATTGTTCAAATCACCTAACTGTTGTTAAAATCAAACCTGAAAAGAATCGACCCTCCTTCTGCTTTAGGTCATTGGTGTGTGCAGTTTTCCGCCAAACTTGAGTGATGGTCCTAAAAGTCATAAATGCCATCCTGCCTAAAACAATCTTCACAGTTCCCTGCCACGCTGCCTGACAGCCCCACCACTGACGGTCCCCATTTCAGTCCAGGTATCTGCTTCAAATGCACCTGTGCTAACTAAGAGGCGTTCTTAGCCTTCTTCATTGCGCCGAAGTTGGAGAACCACAGCTGTAAGCATCAGCGAACACATCAGGAACATCAGCTTTCTGTGCTATTCCATGTCTTCAGATCAGTAGTCCTGAAAAGTTAAGCATCAGAATCACCTGGAGGCGTGTCAGACAGCTTTCTGGGCCCCACCTCGAGTTCCTGATTCAGTAGGTCTGAGGTAGGACCCTGAGAATTTGCGTCTCGAACAAGCTCCCAGGTGAAGCCAATGCTGCCGGTCCAGCACCCACTTTGAGAATCACTGTACTAGTTGGTTTCTAAGGAATCTTCATGAGACACAGAGGCAGAGTGTGAAAGCATTCTGATAACGAATGATGTTAGAGAGGGCTCTGTTTTGTAAGAAACAGAGATGGGTCAGGACCCAACAGACTTTCTGGTATGACCCACCTAAACACAAGAGCCTTTCGTTGAGCAAATTCTGATAAGCTTCCTACTCTCACTTTCTTTCCCAGGTATTTTCTGCCTACTGCCCCGGGAAAGGCAAGTCTGCTAGCAATCTCCTGGGGCCCCAGCGAGGATAAAGATGAAAGGCAGCACCTTTCCCTGGCCACCGGTGGGCCCTTCCCGGAGGGGAGTGTTCATACAGCTAATCAGGCTGTCAACACACTACTCGGCCCTCTACAGATTCCCGGGGGCTCCTGACATCTCTTAGAATTTACACAGACTCGTGAAGTCTTCAACAACTTTTTTTTCTCTCTTTTGAGATCATCTACTTTCTAATAGGATAAATTCAAAGGAAAACATGCTTCATCTGGCCCTTCATCTGCCTCTTCTCAATACAAATGACACGGAACTCCTTAGCAGGCCTGCCAAGAAGGCCCAACAGGACCATGGGCTGGGCAGCCGCCCTTCGGGGAGGGCCTCATGACTTCGGTCATCATGGCAGCAGCTGCTTCCATATTTCAGGGGAGGGGACACTGACGTCCGGGTGTCTACCTGGCATCACCATGGCATTTATCGGGCAGATAGTTCTGTCAGTGACTGTGCTTGTATCTGAAAGCACTTTGACATCCCCCTTTCATTTGACTTTAACAAGAATCCTATGAAATAAGCAGAATGGGAATGACGCCGCATTTGGCAGACAAGACAACTGGGAAGAGAAGCTCAGAAAAAACAGTGGACATGGAGATGGAATATGGATGCTTTACTCCTGGCTCAGCCATTCGTCCTGTGACCTTGAGTGGGTCTTTTTTTTTTCTTTTCTTTTTATCATGTGTAAAATAAAGGGAATAACTAAGATGATGGTGAGGTCTTTCTATAGATCTTGTATTCTGGGAATAAGTGGCACAAGGAAAAGACGTGCCTGAGGTCATGCAATTAGTTGAGTCATTATGACACGGAGAGGCAAGTACCCCCCACGCCACCTCTGCTGAGAGCGAGCCATCAGAGCACCTCCACTGCCACCCACGGCTATTTCCCTGACAGCGAGATACTCCTGGGCCTCTGGTTGCTCTCTGGAGCTCACAAAGACCGAGACTGCCAGGGGTGCCGAGGGGTGCTCCCTGACTATGACGGGAGCCCCAGTGCTGCCAGCTGCTTAAAAGAGAAGAGTAAGCCATGTCCTTTGGCACTTTCTTCACCAAACACACCCAGCGGGCACCTACCCTGAGCCAGGCCCCGCCCCGTGCTAGATGATGGGATGTGGAAGCGGAGGAGACTTACTGTCCACCTAGGAGGAGTGAGAACCCAGCTGCTGCCTATTGCTGGGTGGGTTGTGCCTGGCCAAGGGGTTGGGTCCAGCCCTCAGCTGGATCACAAAGTCCGTCCCTGGCACAGAGCTGAATCAGCCTGAAAAAACGGGGTACCTTTTTATGCAATTCACACAAAGCTGCCAGCGACAGCTCAGGTGAGCACAATCTCTTCAAGGCGAGTGCAGGACCCGCAAAACTTCAGGAGGGGTTTAGAGCAGTTGCATGTAGACATCATCCTCCACTCCTACCAGGAAGAACAGATGTACACGTCTGACCGCAACCGATCCATTGGCTGGAAGAATTATGTGCTTGCTCTCTTTCTGAGAGTCAAACCTCCTAATCACAGGGAACCAATGAACTCAACTAGCTTCCTGTCTGTAACGTGCTGGTAAATGACTGAGAGCCAACGAAATCAACGGGGCCACGTCTCTGGCATAGTGATTAGACTCCCCTGGGCAAATTAAGATGAACAGGACATGGCCCTCAAGGAACCAAGGGGCTCTCGGCCTAGAGAGCACAAAAGACTCAGACGCAAACACTTGTAAGACAGAGCAGAGAATGGTCAGTGCTAGAAGATCCAGGTTATGGGATGGGGAAAAAGCAACATGGAAATTCAGAGGAAGGAGAGAATAATTCCACCTGGGGACCCAGGATGCCTTCGTGCAGGAGATGGCGTATGGAAAGACTATCCATCAAGATGTAAGAAGGTCCAAGGTCTAGTGCCCCTTCTGCCACCGTCAGATAAGTATCTTGAAAAAGCCAGTTCTCTCGGTTTTAAAATGCCCCATTTGCCCTAAGCGCCTGACAGCCTTACGAGGATTAAATGAGAACTGATTTAAATGCACATCGGATAAATACAAGCACCAAATATAAAGCCCTTTGCCATCCCTTGGGGAAACGAGGGGAGGAAGCTAAAAGCAGAAGGTACATGAGGGAGGAAGCGGGCGGGGTGGGTGGTGCTTGCCAAACACAGGGCTGACACGAACACCTACTGGCTCGGCTGATTTTTTTAAACCTCCAACAGCTACTTTTATTGAAGAGAGCCCGAGAGGAGTGAGTCGAAGCATCTGAATGCCTCTGCATCAGGAAAATGAAAGTCCCAACTGGAGAAGTGGCTTCCTGCCCTGAATAACAGGGACCTGGGTGCCCTCCCCGGCGCCCAGCACTGGGCTTGCAGCCGGTGTGCGCTCAGTAAACACTCATGAAATGGATAGACGGGGTCCCTACTACTTCCAGAGGCTTTACACTCACGCTCCACTTTTTGATTCAAGCCAATGGTGCAGTCAGGGCACCTATTTCATCCCTGCCAAGGATGGGTAAACCGAGGCTCCCAGAGGGGAGTGTTCAAGTCCCAAGCCGGCGCCACTGGATGGGAGCCCGGACCTCTGCCTCCTCAGTGTCGCTTCCTCACACTGCGCACCTCCTCGAAATTATGATGTTACTACGGCCAATCTTACCCCAATAAACCACCGTCCTTCACTTTCCTGAAGGCCTACTACGTGCTGTTCTGAGCAATTCCTCTGTAAGACTTCACTTAAGCAGACCCTACCCCAAGGGAGATCTTCTCATTGTTTCTCATGTACTGGTTTGTTCCCATTCAGGTGGTTTTGTCATCCCAGAAATAAGTGTACCAGATAAGAATTAATTTGAGTTAAAACCTTTGGTTCAACTGTTTGGAGTCATTGCTCCTTAGAAGAAAGAGACGGTAGAAACATCACAGGGCATTAGGAAGACCGAAGGACTTTTTTTTTTTTTTTTTTTTTTAACCATGGACATCCCTGTCTACATACTCGGCTGTCAGTTTTGACAGATGGCCTGGCGCAGGAGGGGGGCAGAGGGCAAGCTCATGGTTAAGGTGGCACCAAGGAGCTAGATGGAGCCAGCTGGGTGGATCTGGGCACTGAAATCTGGGCCGGAGTCCAAGTTCCAGCCAGTGAAGCAGGAACAGGGAGCATGGCCTCCCCTGTCCCCTAGAAACCCTCCCACTGCAGCTGTGCCCGACAGGTCAGTGCCTTTCCGTGCATCTACGACTCTGGATGCCGGAAAATAGGCAAAGCAAATGCGTTCAAGGTCAGCACTACCCTCCACTTTCATCACGCACCCAAGGCCCTTGGCTGATAACAGCCCCTGGTGCACCTAGGGAGTGTTTTTATCCTAAAATTCATAGCACGAAGGTTTTGACAGGAGGTTGGAAATGACACTCAGCCCCCAGCTCTGGTGAGGGGTGCGTGGTGATGTGCGCTCAAGCTGAGGTGCTCAGAGGCTCCCCTAACATGGCAGGAACTGGGAGGTGGGAGGTGGTGGGAATAGAATTTCAGAGGTCTCCAGCCCAGAAAGGGAGCAATGGATTAGGTAAGAAGAGGTCTAGGGCCTTGAGAACGAGTGTCAGTATCTCCACCAGTGTGGCCGGGTCAGTCCTGATCTCTGCAGACGGTGGAGCATTTAGCCACCCCCACATGGGGTCTCAATTGGACCATCCTGACACTCATAGCTTCAGTATTGCACTGAGGGGCCAGGGCATCATGGGATCTGAGAGAGCTGAGGCATTCACCAGATAATGGACACTGAAGACTAGTTGATCTGATTAACTGTTTATGCCTTGTCCTCTGACAGAATGAGACACAGGGTGGGTCAGCTTTGATGAGAGGAGGCAACAGGGGTGAGAGAATGCTAGAGGCAAATTCACCAACAGCACAATTTTAAAGCCGTGGAGTTTAGAGCTGGAAGAAATCTTAGTGATCGTCTAGTCCAACCCCCTCTTAAACAGCCTGGGGTTACTGGTCATGGCCCTGTAGCAGAGCCAAGACTGAGAACCAGACACTCCCCACGACAGCAACTTTTCAAACCAGCGATCTCTCCAGCACCCTCCAGCTCCCCCAGACACCGACCCCAGTCCCGTGCTTCCCATGGAGCTAGGATACCCTCGGGAACAGCATGAGCATTCTTGAGAATTCCAGGCCGCCCGATCAGCCATTCCGGCAGGCATACCTTGTGCGAATAATGCTGATCAACGATCCTTGCCAACCCGAAGTCCCCAATCTTGAGCACGAGGTCCTCCGTGCTGATGAAGATGTTGGCGGGCTTCAGGTCCCTGTGCAGCACGTTGGCAGAGTGGATGTACTTGAGCCCACGGAGCAGCTGGTACATAAACAGCTTCGCATGCTCCTCTGTCAGCGTGCCCTGCTCCAGCAGGCGGGCCAGGTCGGTCTCCATGTACTCTTGGACAATGTAGGCCACGCTGAACTTGAACAGCTCACCCTGCAGGTCGGCGCCCTTGGGCCCCAGCACCTCATACACCTTCACGATGTTGTCGTGGTCCAGGCGCCGGATGATCTTGATTTCCCGGAGCGCGTGCTTCATGCTGTGGGCATCGCTCAGGGCGATCTTCTTCACGGCCACCTTCCGGCAGGCTCTGCTGTCCGTGGCTGACAGCACCAGCCCATTGACACCGAAGCCCAAGGGCTGGAAGTCAACAAAGCGCCCGCCAGGTCATACCCATAGATGCTGGCCATGCAGTCACCCTTTCCGGCCATTGTTGGCTTAGTGGTGGTCAGGGGCTGCCCGTGTGGCAAAGGGCAGTGACGAAAGGCCAAGTCCCCGCTAACGGCTTCCCCAGCACACCTCATTCTGTCAAATTCCAAAGCTGAGGGATGCTTTTTCTCGTGGTGATGTCACTGCCACCAGCTCTCTGGAGACAAGAGTAGCACATGTCCATGCTTGCTGAGCTGCAGAAGTTGGAGGCTCACACTGTTTTCCTGACCTGCACTGGGGGGGCTGTCCACCAACTCCTGTGTATCCCAAGCCCTTCTCCACCCTGAGAATGGCTCATGCTTCTTTCAAATACAGCATCTTGGAAAGAAAAGCCAGTCCCATTATCTATACGAGCGTGAAGTTTTCTATCATAATGGACCACAAAATAAAGATGCAGAAACTTTCCCCTTTAAATCCTTTGTTAAAAGAGGTTTCTTCTGGATGAAATGTGAAGCTGATGATGAACTGCGTTCCTTTACTGACGAGGTCCAAAGCTCAGTTGTATCACAGTCTCTGGCAGCTTGGTAGCTGCTCTCTGTGTCCCGAGCAGAAAGGATTCCCAATAACGGAATCTGAAGGCTTCTAGGGGCTTCTTTCTACCTCTGTCAGCTCCCCTTTCTACCAGCTCACCTTAGATTCTGCAAACCAAACCAGCCTGGTGAGCATCGGTGAAGGACGCTGGAGAAACCCGAGCACCTTTCCTGAGTTCTACCAAGTTACCCCTGAAGTCCTGAATCTGAGGAAAGCTCAGCTGTCAGGCCGGGATCCTCTGGAGGCTTCAGATGGGGTCAACATCCTCTGTCACCTTCTTACCCACACCACCTGGACCAAGACTGTATTCTGCTGGACTCGGAGAGGCTGCAGGAATGCGGCATCTTTCGGATAGAGTCTCCTTCCCTGTCAAAAAAATAACGGGTAAATTTCCACACTCCGGCTTCCAACACCTTCCCACTTGTGCGTCTTTTGTGAACCAGCGCAAGTGTTATTTGATCTGTCCAGCCAGCTGAAACACTGCTTGCTCAGGGGATTCCAGGCTTTGCACTGCCCAGCCACCCCTCCTGCCGTGTGCAGCGCTCCCCTGGGAGAGAGAGAAGATGGATTGATTTGATAAGATCAACAAATGGTGTGCCTTTTATGTAAATGCTTGCTCCCCGAAGGTTACTATGCACAAATTGTGGGTGGGAATGATCAGCTCTGACCTTTGCAAAATTTATTCTCTATGCTCTCCAAATATACACATCAGCACTAGCTGGAAAGGGTGAGACTAAAATGTAACTAGTTGCAGACAAAATAAAGGATCGATCATCTTGTTTTTCCACTTGGACCCCCTGTCTTCCTTCTTTTGCAAATATCTTTGAATATTTTAATAGAGAATTTGCCATGAGCTGAGATTTAATTACAATGTATCTCTTGCTTTCTGCGTAGGTGGCATAAGCACACATACTAAATTACAAAGAGATTATATTGCCACCCTAATAAAAGGACTCTGCCCAGCAAACCAGGGCACAGATTTCTTAGCATGACACTGGGACTGGCATAGTGAACTTAACTCTCTTTGATGATGGACCCTTAAAGCTCTTCAAAGCAATGGGTCAAAGCCAATCCTGACTGCCCCCTGGCAGCTGCTGACTCAAATTACAAGCATAGGACTTAAACGGGGAGAAAAAACTGCAAAACTTGCAATGTAAATTCAGACCTCTTAAGTCAAAGGAGTAACATAGCTTCTAAGAAAGTGGCAGGTTTCATAAGTCTATTAAGTTCATCCGGCACAAAGAAATGAATCTAACCAGGGCTGCTTCTTCATTTTCATCAGACAGTAGGGTCCCTGTAGGAGTACTTTCATATTTGAACTCTGTACAACTCTGCAAAACAACCACCACCACCACAACTCTATACAACTTGAAGCAAAATAATAATAGTCAGTGCTCTGAAATTATAAAGGCAAATTTGGAGACACAGATGATCCAAAATAGTAAATAATCAGATCCCTTCTAAAAACTTCTAATGAAAGAAATTTGCCAAGGACCTGTAACGTAGTAACTGCTCAGCAGATGTTACCTATTGTTGCTGTTGTTGAAAATTTCCTTACACTTGAGTAACACACACCTACTCTTCTAGAGTTTCGTAAAATCTTCAGCAACTCTACTCCGCATGCTTTTATTGGGTCTAGCAGAATCTCAGACTCTGAAGCAATTGCAGCAAACAAGTCTAGGGTCCTTAGCTGGGAATGGGCTTGCCCTCCTTGGCTCATTTGAGGAAGGGCCACTGCTGGCCTTTAAAGGCCAAGGCCAGATTTGCTACTCATCCTACTGAGCATCTCCCTCAGTGAATAACCGACACTCACCTCCAAGTGCCAGCACCTCCACTGAGAGACAATGATTCTAGTCCAAGTTCTCACTCTGCACAGGAGGGTACTGAGGCTCAGAGAACACCAGCTCAGTACTTCTAGCATAAACAGGGTCCCTAACCATTTGATGAGATGATAAGTGAATACCCTGCACTCTGTTTGAGGAGTCCTAGCCAGTTACAGAGACAGTGCTGGGACCACCCACTCCTGGACCTAATTCAGGGGAACGAAAGAGCCACCCCAGGGCCCCACTCCATCCCTCCTCGGACTCCTGCTGCCCAAGTCAAGTAGCAGAAACCAACCTGGAGCTTCTTTCCCTTTCTACCCATAGGCCTGGTCTGGTTCCCAAGGGCACGGCAAACAGAGGCCATTATATATTTTGCTTTCGGAGGAGAGACTTGAGCCTTCTTCCCTTCCCAGTTCTCACAGGGCTGTGAACAGAGATGGGGGTGAGCACCTAAGCAGAGAGCTGACGTCATCAGTAAGTTAAAAGCAAGATCTGTTTGAGCTCAGCTGCAATGCAGGCAATCTGAGAAGAATTAAGAGGGGCTTTATTCATTTTTAAAACTTTCCCTTCCTCTCACAGACGGGAGGGACTGTCTCCCCTGTGAGTGAGTGTGAATGTGTGTGTGTGTGTTTGTGTGTGTGTGTGTGTGTGTGTCTGCCTGCCTGTCTGCCTGCCTGAGTAGTCTTCCCAACACACCGTCAGCTTTGGTGGGCAGGTACCAAATCACTTTGTGAAGGTTTTATTCCCACCATTCCACCGTCCTCTTGGGCCTCTAAATACGTTCTGTCTTGCTTCTTTGCTTGTACCTCCCCAGTTCCTGAAATGTGCTCCTGTTCCTCCCCGCTTGTTGAAATCCCGTCTGCCGTTCGGAATCCAGACGAAGTCTCACTTCCCCTCGGATGGAGCCATCCCAGTCCTGTGACATTTCTCCCCTTTCTCAACTCCCAAGCATTTGTGTGCATGCTGTATTGGACACTTGCCATGCACCAATCTGGGCTGTTATTTAACTTTTAATACATGTTCTTCTCCCAACAAGACTTCATGCGTAAGTCCGGGGCACAAAGTAGTGCTTAGAAAATAAATGTCGGTTGGAATTACCCGAGGAACTTCAGTTATGTCTCCATAAGTGTGATGATGCCCACACTTCCTAGACAGTCAGCCTCCCCTTCCTGTGCTTGCTTCCCCAGAGCAACTTGTTCAACAGCATTCTTCTCATGAGCCTCAACCACTCAGACAAACCAACACATCTGAACTCCAACCCTCTCAGTATCATCTTCTGCTTAGGTGCTGCCTCTCCTAGAATTTCACCACTAACCAGCATCCCTCGTCTGACAATTTCTCTGTTCTTTGAGTTTACTGTTATTCATCTCTCTCAATCTTCTTTATTTTCTAAGTTTCTATAATTCCTCTATAATTCTGTTAACCCTTTGTCTTTCTCCACAGGTGCACTGATTACAAAACACCTATTGTCAAGGAAATCTTGAATTAGCAGTTCGTTTGTTATGTGATATACCTAGAGGCCCAGGCCCATCGGCCCTGGAGAGGGAAAGACCTGGCATCTGAATGTGCCCACCTGGGCAGAGGAGTGAGCACGGCAGCTCTGGGGAGTGATGCAGCTTCTCAGGTGAAGGGTGATCGTTCTCCATTTGGAGCTGGGGCTCAGAGCTGCTCTGAATCATAAGTGTGACTTCAAAACAGGGAATTGTCGTTCACCTTGAGAGCAGGAAAGGTCTTCGGTTCAGCTTTGCTCGAATAACACCCAGTAAGAAGAATCCATATAACTCTCACATGAGAACCTCAGGCTCCCGTGATTCTACGGTGAACACCGTAATAAAACACAGGAGTAGAAATATCCACCCCATGACTCCCAACAGGGAAGCTCCATCTCTCCACTGATTCCTTATTGACTCTGCAGTAATATCTTATTTGGGGCCAATTAATGATCCGCTCACACATCCAACCTTTTAACATGTGGAGGCACACCAGAGATGAGATGACATGTGCCAACTGTCCTTCTCTGGGATTCCCGGGGCTTTGGTTTACAAAGCAGCTTAGGAAAGTCTAAATTTAGACTCACCTCCTCTGCCTGCTCAGATCCTCTCAAACCTCATGCTGTTGACTTTCAGTAGGAACTACGGCCTCTGATGAGGTGCTGACATTTCATAGACACCATTTCCCTCCCTCTCCTGAGCACCCAAAACCTTGTAGAAAATCCTTCCCAGGCAGGGCTAATGTTTACAGTGGAACAGGCTGTGCACTGCACAATACCAGGTGCCACCATTCATGCCACAGTCATGTCTGTCTGATTCTAAGGTCGTGACCCTAGTCACTGTAGTCTATGTGAATGAAGTCCTCTACATCTCGGAGACTGGCAAACTTTTCTATAGAGGGCCGGAGAAGACACACCTTCAGCTTTGCATGATATAGAGTCTCGGCTGCAACCACTCGACCCTGCCTTTGAATCATAAAAGCAGCCACAGAGAGTATTCAAACGAAGGGCACTGTCGCATTTCATAAAACTTTATTTGCGAACATCGGTGGGGGGCTGGATTTGGCCAGGGGCTGGAGTCTGCCAGCCCCCACGCTAGATTGTGTGGGAACGTCCTCTCGCTTGTTCCCGAGGAGGAACGGACGTATCGTATGTAACCCAGGCCCCTTTCCAGCAATTGCGGCACTGTTTCCTCCTCCTGTTGCACTATCCCAGGCCTGCCCCCCTTACCCAGGGAGGCACCCTGAGCTTGGGACCCCACCCCAGGCTTAGTTAAGCTCACCTGCAGGTTTCATGCACTCAGGGCCCAGCTCTCTGCTTTCCACAAGCTACCTTCTACTTCTGTGATTCCATGGTACTGTTGATGTTGCTCACCTTAAATCCCAGGTGCACTTTAAAGGGCTTTCTGGAGAGGTGGCGAAGACAACATGATGAAGATGGGTAAGTGCATTAATGGAAGGTTAGCTGTGGGCCAGGGCTTCGCCTGACTGTTTCAGTTGGGTCTCAGAAGAACCCGCTGAAAATGTCATCATTTTCTCGTGAAAACTTTCGGAGGAAGTGACTTGCCCCCAAATCACACCACTGGCTGGTGATGAATCTGGGATGTAAACTCAGGTCTGTGTGACTCCAAAGCCCGTGATTTTCATCACCGTCACATGTGATCTGACCCTACATGGGTGATTCCCACCACGCACCATCTCAGCTCTGTGACGTCCCAGGCCTGGCAAAGGACAAGTTGGGCATGGGCACATTATGGTCCTTTTCCAATTAAAGTCAGAGGCAGCCACCTTCCGGTCTGTGTTTGGCCACACCGCCGAGGCCCCAGTTAATAAGCCCACTTTGTGGAAAGAGAAACTGAGAAATAGAACTTCAAAAGGAGATTAAGAGTTGAGGGAAAAAATCCACCAAGTTCAAACAGCCATAGCCCTGCTATCCAACTAGTTCTTGGTCTCCTCTCTAACTTGACCGTCAGGTACACCAGAGACCATCTGTGGCTGCAGGAACTGGCCACCCTAGAGGTGAGCTGGGCTGAGCACCTGCCCAGCTGGCGAACCCACAGAGACCCTAGAGCGACACTGGCTACCGACCCAGGAACCATCCCTACTTCCTCCGAACTAAGAGAAACCAGGCCTGGGTCAGCCATCGGGCGCTGAGCCCGACTCCGGGATGACTCACAACAGGTCTCAACCAGGGCTTTTCAACCTCAGCACAAGTGACATCTTGAGCCAAATCATTCTTAGCTGCAGGGCTGTTCTCTGCACTATAGAATGTTTAGCGGACTCCCTGGCCTTTGCCCACTAGATGCCAGAAGCACCCCCCAGTTGTGACAACCGAAATTTCTCCAAACGTTGAAAACTATCTCCAGCAGAGGAGGCACAACATCACACATGGTTGAGAACCACCGATCTAAACCAGCAGAGACAGTATGGGCATCTGAGAAGAAGAGCTATTGGTTTCATAAAGCTGTACGGCGCACCCATTGTCAAAATCCCGACTCACTAAATGCCAACAGCACTTCCTGGTTGCTGTGACAGCCTCACACATTTCCAAAATCCTAGAGGCCGAGGGCGCCTCCCACACCGATCCCTACTGAAGGCTACGAGTCTAAGCCTATTGTGGTGAATGAATTCCCCTTTGGCAGTGGTTGGTTTGGGGGTGGTCATCTGATCTCCTTCTGGACAAGGAGCCTCAAAGGAAAGTCCGCTGGGCGGGGCTGGGTGGGGAGCGGCGGGCGGGGGGGGGGGCTTCCTCCCTCTCTTTGAATGCCGTTGTGGAAGGAAGTGGTGGTAGAGCTCCAGCAGCCACCTCGAGACCACACGATGACAAGCTTGGGGACAAAAGCCAGCACTTTGGAGCCGGCAGATGAGCCTGGGGCCTTGTCGCGTAGCTGAGCCACGCCTTGAAATGCCTACCTCCAGCTTTCTTGCCAAGCGAGATCATCAAGCCCAATTGTGAAGAGATTTTTACTGTGTCTTTTTTGTTTGTTTGTTTCAACTGGAGGCTGCATTATCTAATGACAGTAACTGGCTCGGTGCATGATGGGTCTAAGTGGGAAATGAAGAGATGTAGAACACATGGCTCCTGACCCCAAGGGGCTTGTATTCCTAAAGGGAAAGAAGAACCACAACCATGACAGTTACAGCAGCGAGAGCGTTCGGGAGCGAACAGCATGATTCCCACGGCAAGCGGAGCAGGAGTTAGGACTTGGCAAATCAGAGAAGGTTCCAGAGGATGCGGAAGGCAGCTCCGAAGCTGGCCAACAAAGATTCCCCCCTCAAGAGTGTGCCGAACTTATTGACTCACTTCTCAGAAACAGAATATGGCAGAAGTAATGGGATGTCACGTCTGAGACTGGCTTATTAAAAGACCGTGGCTTTCATCCTGGGTGATCATTCCTGGGGAATTCAATGGCCATGTCATGAGGCAGCCCTCTGGGGAGACCCCAGCCACCACGTGAGTGACACTGGAAGTCGCTCTTCCCCGAGGTAAGCCTTGAGAAGGCTGCAGGCCTGACCACAGCCCAACTGCAGTCTCACAAGAGATGTCACAGGCACCTGGCTAACCCATGGCCAGAATCCTGACCCACAGAAACTGTGACAATCGATGCTGTTTAAGATGCTGAATTGGGGGGCTGTTTGTTACACGGCACTGTAGATAACTCATGGAGAGGAGAGGCTTGGAGACCTGCCGTTCTTAATGCTTCCAAGGTAGCGAAGAGGCAAACGTGGCCTGAGACCTTGAAAAAGTCTGGGTCTTCCCTGTTTTAGATCTCATCAGATTCCAGAGCCAGCCAGAACCTCAGGAGGCACCTGACCTCTCTTCTTCTCACTGATGTAGCCCCAGGGCCTAGCCCAGTGTCTGGCACACAGGAGGGAAACAAACACATTCCAGGGGATGCAGGAGTGGCTACATGTTAGCAGTAAGATTTTGCTTATGACAAAGTATGACTCAGATGGAAAGAGAAGTTTAGAACATGTCCCTGTGGTCTAGAAAAGAAAGCTTTTGAATCTCCTAGAGTGGGGGGGGGGTAAGGGGGGAAGTCAGCGAGGATGCCACACAGTCCCCAAAAGAGCAGTGACTGGAAGGTGTTTCCTCACTAAGGAAGGACCTGCAGGTCCTGGGGCTGTTATCATTGTGTTATCTGATTTTTAGCTTTGAGACTCGGCTGGCTTGACCCTCCAGGCTGCAGTGGTGCTCCCAGGAATTAGGAGAAAGAACTCTTCCTGGTCTTTCAGCATGTGAAATGAAGTGCCACTCCCTCTGCCCAGGAGGCCAGCTGGCTGGGAGTTCCCGTGAACTCGCCTGCCTGTGCCAGGAAGCCCTTTCTCTTTGCGGAAACCCAGGTGTGCGGGCAGATGGTTGCTCCTGTGTGCTCGGGCTGCACTCCCTGCGCCCCGTGCCCTCACGCCCAGCACCTTTCCCAGCCGAGATCCTGGGTAACCTTTCACACACCAACCAGAGGACAGCAGCCAACTCAAGCCGAACGCGCTGCTTAATTTAAAATAAATATGTCTGGGGCAGGGCATATGTGACTCATGATGGGTTTAAGCCAGGCCTTTATGCCAGGCCAGGCCCCAGCGAGCATCTTCCCCTGGGATGTGCAAACATTTCGACGTCCCTGCGAGGCAGTGATGCTACCCACTCTGGCTCATTTTCCTTATAGGGTTTCCTCGAGAACATGTTGGTGGAGCTGCTGCCCAGTAAGAAACAGGAAGGGAATCCTGCTGCTTTGCTCTCGCCATGAGGGGGCGAGAGGAGAAGTACGGAGGGCTGGAAGACACAGTGAGCAGAGTGAACATCAGGCCCTGGTGAGTGGGGTGGGGCGAGGGGATTTGCCTCCTCCCCGAAAAGCAAACTCGGTGAGCTCTCTGTTGAGTCTTTGCTCTGCCTTCTCTCTTGAAAATTACGTAACCAGCCGGGAGAACAACGTCTCCCCAGGCCTCGCAACAATTCTGAAATAGCACAGAAAGCAACGCCGGCGGCCTCGCTGGAACTCCATGCTCCTGTCGGCACAAAGCTGGGGCGTCAGGGCACGTCGGGTCCCTGCGTGTGAAGTGTGGGATCTAGTCACCGCGGGAACAGCACAGACTGCAGGGCTGCACCTGTCCAGACTCAAGCCTGGGGGTCCGACTGGTGGATCACAAGTGTGCGCGGCGGGGGGGGGGGGGTGCACACGAGTGTTCGAATCCTTCTGATTTGAGGTGGCTGCGGCACTTGACATTTGTGGGGTGCAGGGGGAAACGTCTCATTCTCTTTTTTAAGGAAGGAAACCTGGCATTGCAGAAGGTCTTGGCCACTTGCAAAATGGCAATCAGGACAGTTGTGACTTCAGTGCCTAACTAAGGTGAGGCCCCATCTGGAGCTTGCTGAGTCTGCACTGTGTTCTAAAGGACAGAAATCCCAGCCAGGGGCGAAGCTTCTCAAGGCAGAGCGAGCATCTTTCATTTCTCCCTGACTTGCTTTAGCATCCGTTGCCCAGAGCCCACAGGCCCCTGTGCCTTCCCCGAACTGGGAGATTCCTTCCTGTGAGCTCACCATGGGAAAGCAGAGTCACTGATCCTTGAGGTTCTCAGTGTTTGGACCTTACCTTTCCTGCCAAACTATGGGGCCCATGCATGGGACCACTTCCTCCCTTCCTGCAGGGTCAACCCATGGCAGGGACACTGAAAGAGTCCAGGTTTATAGCTTAAAGGATACAGCATTACGTCATCATGCTTTTAGATAAGAAAGGGCAAATTTGTGTCATACATGTGACCATAGCAGATTTTGAACACCAATTTTTGCCCTCTCTTTTCTGACAAACAGGAAAACCAGAACCCTTCTCAAACAGCACCCTCCCAGCCTCTGCTGACTGCCTGAAGCAGGGTGGAGCTTCAGGGTGGAGCCTATGTGCATCCACGGCATGGTGCTCCTGACCGCACACTCCCTTTGCTACAACTGGGATCTTGCCTTGTTCCCCAGGCACACAGTCTAACTCAGATGGCATTTTTGGAGGGCCTACTATGTGTTGAGCACAGTAACGCACATTCAACAATGACTTAAGTAGACGCAGCTAATCCCCTAAGTGAGTAAACACAGTGTATGCCTCGTGCATGATAGATGCCTGTTTCTTCCTCGTCCTTCCTTTTTGCAGTTGGAGTGACTTCGAGATCACGCCCTCGGAAAGGAGGAGAGCCCAGGTCCTAATCCAGCCATAGTTCCAAGAGCAGTGTACTCTGTCATCTCCCGTGGGGGCTCTCCCCCCTCACCCCTCTTACAACCCGAGTGCCTGCTTTTGTTTTTCTACTTTCCCAGTTCCTTAGAGAAGGATTTACTTTATTCCCTTAAGTCATCTTGGGAAGTGACATCCCTTCTAAACTTCTCCAGCCTCTGATCTCATGGTTTTCTTGAATCTATTCACCATCTGTACAGAATGTCTTTCAGTCACTGACAATGTCACATTCTCCCTGGCCTCTGGGCCTCCACACAGTGTCCCCCTCTCCTTTTCCCCTGGATAGTTCTTACTCATCCTTTCTACGTTTAAATGCCCCTTTATCCGGGAAGCCTCCCATGATGCTCCTTTCCTTCCCAAATGAGCTTCTCTGCCAGGCCATGTCCCCTGTTCTCTCTCTCAAATCACTTTTCTCCCTTTTTATTTTGGCTTTATTTGCCTATCTTCAATGTTTGACTGGAAGGGACCCCGGGGAGGGCAGGGACTCCACCGTCTGCATGACTCTGAGCCCTGCTGCCTGATTCCTAACTTACTCAATAATCAATAACAGAATTTGGGCAGAACAAATACGTTTTGGGAAGTGCCACACTCCAGATCACTGTCACAATTCAAATTTGCGATATGCTGCACTTGCTTCTTTCCTCCCTTGGGGAGCTGCCCACCAGAGGTGACCGTTTCGCAGGTCTTGTCTGATTCTAATGCCGCATTCAGTCCCTTAAACTTCATAGAGCTCCTGACTCCCTTTCAACCGCCCTGTTTCCCAGCCAGTCACCTGCCCCATTATCCAGTGAATATATGCACATGGCTACCTCCCGTTACCCCATGGAGGCTAATCATTTACAGGGGTCGTGCTCGGAGGTATAAAGAAAACATTCGTAGGGCAGGAAAAAAAATGTCCCTCTCCTGGTGATTGCATCTCCCTGTTCACAGATGACAGAGGTGGCATCTCAACAGCTCAGGTGACAGCAACAGTCTGTGGACCCTGGCACAGCTGAGGAGGAAAGCCAGGGGCTGGGAGCCAGGCGGCCTGGGTTCTCCTCTGGCTGCTGCCTGGGAACTCGCAAGCGAAGAGTTCCACATCTGTGACGTGGGAAGAACCACACTACCACTTACTCCTGGGGAGACGAACAAACAGAGGCTGGAAATACAGATGTCCTTTCAAATGAAGAAAGCACAGACTGGAGATAAGTCATGACCGCAACCCGATTATACTAAAATGAACAGTTTCCATAGTGATGTTAGCGTGGGGGTCGGAAGCGTCACCCTTTCTCATCCCTCAGGCTCGGTTCTTCACACTCCTCCAACGGTGCGTGGCCTTCACGGGGGAAGAGGCGAGGGTTGGCCCAACCAGCCATGACACATGTGTTTTGAGTCCTTTTCATTTTTTTCTTGGCAGGTGGTAGGATTGGGGGGAACTTTAGGCTCAATGATCCCTATCTAATTAGGTAATGAGGATGGAGCCCTCCCGAATGGGATTAGTGCCCTGATTACAGGGACCCCTGGGAGCTGTGTCTCTCCCTCTTTCTGCTGTGTGAGGATACGATGAGAAGTCGGTCATGGGCAGAGCAGAAGAGGGCTCTCACCAGAACCTGACCATACTGGCACTCTGATCTTGGACTTCCCAACTTCCAGAGCCGTAGGAGATCAATTTCTGTTATTTATATGCCGCCCAGTGAATGGTTCTTTTTTATAGCAGCCAAACTGACTAAGACATTAACCAAGTCCATTACGGCGAGGTCACCGCTGTGTTCTGACTTACTGCACTCCGTCTCCACCTGTCCAAAGCCCTCTCTCTCCTGCTCTCGTAGTGAGCGCCTCTTTCACTGACAGGCGATCAGACCCTGAAAGTCAGAACCATGTGCTACAGAGATCACATCGCAGGAACGTGACCCCCGGGAGAGGTAAGGCGTGCTGTTGGGTGCCTGCTTCTTTACTTTCTTCCTTGCTCTGGCAGGAGAGATACGGGAGTCTCTCTTAGGAACAATGAATCCCAGGCAAGCCTGTGAGGGTGTCCACACACAAACCCCTTTGGACATGGGAGGGAGAAGAAGGAAGTTGATCGGACTTCAGATTAGGAAATCCCTGGAGAAGAAGACAGGTGGCTCCGCTGCCTAGGAAGGGGCTGGAGGCAGGTTGGAAAAGAAAGCAATAGAAGCAGTAGAGGAAGAGGAAGCAGGCAGGTGGGCGACGGACTGAGGAACTCGCCCCTCCCCCCTTGGGGTTCTCAGATATGACTCAAAGGACCGGAACCTACATAGTGACACTGGGCTTCTAACCATTGGGCATGTGCATTCTTAGCCGGTTTCATTCCATCTGGGGAAAGATGACCACCTGGCCTCAGGGGTCAGAGTAGTTCCAGGTCAGTTCATATTAACCGCTGTAGGGACTGGCGTGCCCTCTGCTGCATATGAGGAAACTGAGGCCAAGAAAAGGAAAAGGACCCTTCCAAGGTCCCTCAGAGATACAGGGACCAGGCTTCACAGAGTGCCCATTGTTTTCTTGGAACAGGCCCTTCCCGGTGTTGTCCGGGTCTCAGGATGACTTGGTGGACACCCAGCCTCCCTTTGTCAAATGAGCAAGGGGATCCTGACCCGGCTGGCAAGGAGCGTGCATGGCAAAGACTGGCTATCTGTGAAGAAGCAGCTCTTCCTCCTCAAATAATTCAGTATTCTGTATCAGGAAAAAAAAAAAATAAGCCACATATAGACAGTATGGCAGGAGCTACCAGCCTGTCCCTTCACTGAGAGCAGAGCTGGGAGCCAGGCTGCCTCCAGGGACGGAGGAAGGAAGGGGTGTGAATCAGTCTCTGTCCCCACTGAGGACGTGCAGGGCTGGTGCCTGGTGCAGCACCTGGCCTCACAGGGGCTGAGCCAGTGTCTGCTGCATAAGAAAAGTCCCAACTGCATTCAGTCCAAGGAGAGATGGGCCCCATAAGGCCAGGAGCAAGAGACGCCTCTGCCTATTCAGATATAACCAAGACAGCAAAGGAATCACAGGGACGTGGAGAGTCTTGTGCTCATGCATTTGTGAGAAACCAAGCGCTCAGACTTCTGATGACACAAGGCCAGGTCTGGGCCCAAATTGGGGGAGTGCAATTAAGAGAGGGAACTAGGGAGAGAGAGAGAGAGGAAGAAGGTGATCAGGGAGGAGGAATGAGGAGAAAGGGAGGGTGATGGAGAAAGGGAGGGTGATGAGATGAGCGAGCAAGCCCACCTTCGCTTCCCGCCTTCGATTTGAGCTGCTTGGCTAGTGTTAGCACCTGGCATGCCCAGGCCATCCCCAATGCCCAGGCGCCCCAGCCAGACACATCGATAAAGTCCTCACTGCGGAAAATGCTGGAGCCTTGACAACAGCAGCGGCAGCAAGACCAACACAATACGGTGCACGAGCCTGACAAATGTAATCGTGCCGGCGGCCAAGAACTCCACAGTTCTCCCAGGTACGGGGGGTGGAGTCCTGGGCCAGGAACTGGATTTTACCTGCACCGTACAGTTACTGGAAACCTGGGTCAGGGCCGGCACCCCAGCCGAGGCAGCGTGAGTGACGCAGTGAAGCATTCCTTTGCCTCGCCCCTTCTTTACACACACTCCAGATAAATGAATCTCAGGGTTTAACAAGTTCCGAGAAACCAGTCCAAACCAGGCTCTGTCTCCTTGTCATGACCTGGAGTTCTCACATGTCTAGAACAAGAAGGGCGTCACCGGGCCTGGGCAGAGGGCAGTCTGGGAAGGTCTCAGCCACTCCTAGGCTTACACGCAGACCCAGCCTCCGAGCCACCCTTTGGGAGAAAGGCTACTTGATAGATATTGCCCTCAAAATCTACCAGTGCCCGGGGGCCAGGGCAAATCGGGGCTCAGAGGAGTACGTAGGGCAGTTGAGTGGCTACATGTCGTGGTCAGAGCTGCCCTCTAGAACATGCGGGGAGAAGGGAAGAGATACAGGCTGGCTAGTAGGAAGGGGTGGCTGGAAGGGGCTGCCTCCACCTGCACTGGTCACCTCTCACCGAGGGTAGAGAGGGCGACAGAACCCCCACCCTTCCAGGGAGAACCTTCATGGTAGGCAGACTGTCGCTTTTAGAGTAAGGCTTTATGTTGCCAATGAAAAAGTCACTTTCTTTTTTCAAATAGCAACGTTAATTGTTCCTAGTTCCGAATACGCCGCTTCCGTTGCCAATGAGGATCTGGAGCATGGGCAGACATAGAGCCTTGGGGCAAGCTCAGAGGCCTGGCCTCAGAAAGACAATGGGGGGTCTCGTGAGGATGGAGGCAAGGGTTCTCATCAACCAGAACTGGGGTGCAGGGTCTGGGACCCATGCCCCGCCTCCCCATCTCTTTGTTTAGTTTTGTAAGGAAAGTATTTCTTTGAAAGGAAACGAAAAGCAAAATGAAACACGGACTTTGAGAGGGATCTCTTTCACCTGCGGGTCAGTGTGCTCTGTCTGTCTGTGACATGAAGGCTGAAGGGACAGAGCGCTGGCATCAACGCTCCGCTCACCCATGCTCCAAAGATGCAAGACTTGCTTTTTTCTTTCAAATTGTCAGAAAAGGAGACTGGGACGAGGCCTGGCAGAATTTTGGCGACCTTTCGCCGTGCCCCGTGCTGGTGCTCGGATGCTTTCTCAGGCTGGACGTGGTCTCCCTTCCACCCCTCTTCCAAGGTCTCGCTATGAGGTCAGGTCCCAGGGAAAGCGTGGTGAGGGCTGGGACCAGAATGAACGGGGTTAAGGTGGCAACATGAGAGGGAGGTAAGATCCTGCGTTGCGATCTGTCCTTTTTTCTTCACTCATACTGTCTCAGTTCAGGTCCTGGACATCCCTACGTGTCCAGAGTCTGCATCCTGCTACCTT
Organism: Eonycteris spelaea; assembly: GCA_003508835.1. Classification (NCBI taxonomy): domain Eukaryota; kingdom Metazoa; phylum Chordata; class Mammalia; order Chiroptera; family Pteropodidae; genus Eonycteris; species Eonycteris spelaea. Next base: position 20,591,540 of record PUFA01000003.1, on the reverse strand, counting down.
TAGCTTTTGCCCTTACTGTGGCAGCAGGGGACGCGAACCATCCACTTTTGCTTCCCTGGAGCCGAGTGCACTGTGGAATCTGTGGCGTCCCCCGATAAACATAGTTAGAATGAAGGAATGAAGTCCCAACAGCACCCCACGCTCTCTCTACCAGCTTCTTGCATCCCCACCATCCATCTTCCTTCCTGCCTCCAGTATATCTAAAACACACCTGATCGTTGCATTTTCCCATCTTAAGACATTTTTAATAGCTCTCCACCGCCCAGAGATTTAAGCCCGAGCTCCTCGCACAGCCCCCACATCAGACCTGCGTCTGTGTTCCTGCCTCATGTCCGGCCGCTCCCCGAAACTGCAGCCCATACTGCAGCCTCACAGATGGGAGTGACTGCCCCGATTCGCCACGCTCCCAGCCATGCTGCCCATCTGCTGGTGGCACTGTCCTCTTTGTGCTCCTGAAGCAACCTTGCTCACGCTGTGCCCAAATGTCACTCTGCTCCAAGCTCACGGGGCACAATGCAGACCCCTATGGCAGGCGGTGATCTCAAGGGACCGTACGTCTCTGTGGGTCCTTCTTCCCACTGAACCCAAGAGTGAAGGCTCAGTGACTGGTTCGTCTTATATTCTCAGACTCGCAGTGTTTCTGGCACACAGTAGGTGCTCAATAAAAAGCTGGTGAACAAAGAAAGAGACAGGGGTAGAATGGGGGCTGGTGGAAAATGTGTGGAAGAGGTGCTTAGGGGGATACAGAGATGTATCCCCCTGGAGGGGTGACCTGCTGTTGGAAGCATGGTCAGTTCCCAGAATGTTTAGGTTGAATGACACAAGAGAGTGGCTGAGCACTGAAAACCAGGCTGGGTTTATAGACTGCCATGGGACAGCATCCAGGAATTGTGGCAAAGGTGTGGATGGTGGTCAAGTCAAGTGAGAGCTGAATGGAGATGTGCAAACAAATAGATTTAGAGGAGCGTTGGAGAGAGTCCTGCAGAACTGAAAGAAACTGAGATGACAGAAAGGATTTTTCTGGTAGAATCCTGGTGACTGCATGCTCTCTTGAGCACACACCAAAGTCAAGGTGTCATGAACACAGGAGGAACAGACTAGCATAAGTGAAAATAAACCCAGAGAGCGACCGCATGCCATTCCCTTGGGTGGCTTTCAGCTCATCACGCTGACAATCTCGGGATGCTAAATTCAGGTTGTTTACCAAGACTGAGTACAAGCTCCCTCCTCGGGCTCGCTTGTCTACTTCCCGCCTTCAGGAACAGACTTCTCTGGGTGACCTGTTTTGCCTGATTCTTCTGGAAGCCTCAGCGGCCATAGCCAGTTCTTTTATTATTTGGAAGCTCCATGGATAGCAATAAAATTAAGATGAAAACACATTTGCAAAGCAACTTCTCATTGTCCGAAGCCCTTGCACACGGTACTATTTAATATTTAATACTTTCATGTAATATTTACTTAGCATCATTATGTACCAGGCCGGGGGAACCAGGGGCAAATAACGCAGATGCTGTCCTGGCTCCATGCAACTTACACTCCAGGGATGAAGGGGTAGTAGTGACACAAACAATGGCACAAATAGTGCCCACGTACGACGACAATCGTGATCCATGTCTGACAGGAAAGTACAAGATATTATTTTACTTTGGGGAAAAACGGCAGATTCTCTTAAGAAGCGACATTTCGGTTGAGACAGGAAGAGTGAGTAGAGGCCACCCGGGGGGGGTGAGGGAAGGGGAAGCCCTCTCAGCGGGGGTCAGAGCCACGAGAGCCTTGAGAAGTCTGGTGTTGGTGGGAGAGAGAGAGTCGGTGGGCTGGATGTGCTGGGCCAGGGGTGGCATGGAGGGAAATGGGGCTGGAAAGGAAGGTGAGGCCTGCCTGAGAGGGTCTTTCATTCCTCCTACGAGAGCTGGGACAGGAGGTGTCATCCTCATCTGTCCCATGAGAAGGAAGAGGCTCCACGGTAGCCTTTCCCTAAGCGCTGCCTGGCCTGAAGCTGCTGGGGAGCCTGGGGCGAGCGGCCCCTTGCAGGTTCTCTGCCGGTTCTTGCCCAAACCCACGGGCCGTGGTTTCTACCTTGTCTATACTGAGGGGGTCTGAGCTGAGCCCACCCCGCTCCATTCCGCGCTCCCGGTACGACCCTTCCTCTGACCAGCCAGGTGTGCTCCCAGGTGTAGAGGACGGAGATGCAGAGTAGAACCACCACCCCACTCACCAGAAAACAGCCAGGGGTATACGACCCTTGCAGTATCCCCACTAATTTGTTTAAGAAGAGCCTCATGTAATTTCTCGGAAACTGCGAGGAGGAGGCAGTCTCCCCCAGAAGGGAGGCTTCAGGGACCGCCTGGGCTTCAGCCGCGGGAATGGGATCTGCAGGAGAAGGTGATTCTAAGGTGCAGAGGAGGGGAGAACCTGGCTTCTGAAAACACTCTGGGTTCACGTCTGATTCCTGCCACTGATAGATTACATGGCCTCGAGCCTCAGTCTCTACATCCGTTAACCAGAATTTCAATGCCTTCCACATTTGTCCCACAGGGGTTTGGGGACAGTTAAGCACAACAGGCATGAAGGCAGTGTGAAAAATAAAAATATCCCACAAAAGACTGCTGAAGTAATAATCACAGAGCTGTTATTCACCTTCTCACAACAACAGCAACAGGTAACAATGGACTTTATCTCATTTGACTTCACAATAACATTCTTGGGAACATATTAGTATTGCCTCTGTCTTAAAAATGGGGAAACGGAGGAACATATTGGTGAAGGAACGTGATCGAGCATACTTAGCTGGGAAGCAGCCGCGCTGGGAACCCCAGCAGTCTGCCTCCGGACCCCATTAGGCTGCCGGAGAGAATTAAATGCCCCACACAGCTAAGAGCTATCCAGTAATCAGGCCATGAAGCTGGTGTGCTCACTGATACCACTCAATTGCCAATAGCTTGCCAAGGGCCCCTTCTCAAGGGACTGCATCTCTCTTGCTTCCGCTTCCTTCTGTGACCAGTGACAGTGATCAGATTAATGGGCTTGTTGTAGGAAACCCCAAGAAAGATAACTGGCTCCCGCTGCTAGTATCGAATGGCTATATATAGTGTTCAATCATCACACAGCAGCAGGATTCTGCGTGGATTCTCACAGGCGCGCCCATCCTCCAACCCCAGCGCAGCAAAACCATCTGCCCACTCTGAAAGCTCCTGGTGCCCTGCCAAATTCTAGGGCCATTTTGGAAGGCACGTCAGCGTTCACCCTGCACCTTTAGTCCCGTAGCTTTGACTGGTCCACAGAAAGCTCCCTCACCGTCCAACTCTTTTTGTTTCTTGCTATATCCCACCTTCCATCCTTCCCTGCCCTTCCTTCCTCTTTCTCGGCCACCCCATTTCTTCTATGAACACCCTTCTCTTTCACTGTCCCCATCTTCCCCCTCCCGATGGTTCTCCTGATAATCCTCAAGCCATCCTTTATTTCCCACTACAATTCTGAATAGCAGTGTCACCTCAGAACAGCCAGTCATCGACAAACGGCGAAGCAATCTATCTGGATGGTTCCAGGGTTACGTTCTGCTCCTTTTCCTTGCGGTGTCCTCTCTACTGCCTTTTCGGACTCTCCTACTCTTCCCCGTTGGCGCCTACATAAGGATTTGAGCCCAGCCGTCGATACTTTTGTGTGACTAAGACACCAGTTTTCCTCTCCCGAGGGTTCTGTATTTAAGTGTTGTCTCTAACCATGGAAGGAAAACCTGTGTCCTTTTAGAAAAGGTTAGGCATCACCTGGGCTATTTGAGGGAACGGTAAATCAGCATCCTGAAGGTCATTTCCTGGGATGTTGGGAAAAGGAGAAAAGAGAGTCAAGGAGGCCCTCTGAGCAGGTAAAGGATAATGTAACCAAAGCAGTGCCCCATACCCACCAAGCCCTGCTGTCAGTGCTTCCTGCTCAAAAACCTCCCGAGTCTTTCGTTTTCATGATTGAACAGGTTTGGGGCCTTCCGGTACCACCGACAGGTGTGACTTTGTTCCCAGCCATCTAGCCAATCCTAGCCACTGAGCAGTTCCAATCTGGTGATTACCTTCCCTTCTCCCATCAGCCCCCTGCCAGCAGCTCTCCTCCCTGCTCCCTCAACCTCCCCAGGTGTTATTTACAGAGGGATGCTGTTACCAAGGCAACCAAACGTGAACATCATTTTACACTATCATATTCTGTTCTCCCTTTCCCTCTTCTCTGTTATCCAAATGAAAAGTTAGCTAAGAAAGGTCTCCTCTCCAACACAGAAATCCCACACCTTCTTGCATTCAGTCCTACTGGGAGGCAGCTGCAGGGAGAGGGGGAGGCAACTCAGATGCTGTATTAAGGTGTGGACCAAGCAGGCATTCATCTCCCCTTCCACTTAGATGGCATTAAAATGATGGTAAGGGGGTCTTTAAATCAATATAAACCCATAACAAAGAGAAACAACTGGTAGAATGGGGATTTCAACACATTCTAAAAGGATGAAAGTTTGGAAGCCTCGGCCCAGAATGCATGGTGAGGGCGGAGGGCAAGAGCAGGGGCAGCCAAGGAGGATGCTTATGGCTTCACTGACACCTGGAGAGGCCCCAGGTTGAGGTCCACGAGCAGGTGGGAGGGGCCTGAAATTGTGAAATCACTGAAAGTCTGAATGTGAAACCGCTGGAGAGCCCTTCCCCACCACCCCAACGTCTGCTCTTATAACAGCAAGCAGTTCCTGCCTCCCTCCCCTGCCCATCCTCTTCCTTTAATCCCGTTCGTAAATCCTTAAATCGCTTCTTAAACCCCAAGTTCTGAAGCAATGTTGTCGAAAATTCCAATGGGGAATAATACGGAGAATAATTGCTGAGATGAGAGTTAGCAAGGAGGGTAAGCTTGTTGTTTTTTGCTTTTTTTTTTTTTGACAAATTCATAAAGTAAATGCTACTTACTAGTTTTCAACTTTTAGAATCGATCTATAGATAAATGCCACAAACAAAATGTAAACGTCATCTACTTTGACACGTAAAGAAAAGATTCAGTAGGAAAAAAAATGCTGGGGAGATGGAAGGGAAGAAGAAAGGAGAAGAAACAATAGTCTCATGCTGAGTTGGGAGCTAGGCTGAAAGCTGATGGAGAGAGAAAGGAAGTCAAAGAATAAGAATAATAAATATAAGCTTTCTAAGAAGTGATAATTAGTATCAAAATCAAATAAAGATGCTGACCACGATGCCTGCCTTCTACTGAGGGATATTAAGGAGTCACAAAAAAAATATGAATAAATACATGACATAATACCAGATTGTTTAAAGGCAGGCAAGCAGATTCGCCCTTTCTATTTAAATGACTCCTTAACAACAAAATGAGCAACAACACTAAAACGCAGGTGAGGAATAATACTTAGAGAAAATGGAACCAACCAACAAAACAACTAAAGAAAGAAATGCTTGGATGTTTGGGGTCAGGGATGGGATAGGGGATGACAGCTTCTCATAAGCCTCTTTTAAATGGTTTTCTTAAAAAAAGTATGGCTTGCATTCATTAAAATGAGAAAGACCTGCAAGTCATTCACTTACTGTCAACCTCAGGGTCACCAGGGCAAAGTGGGAAGATGCTCCAGAGATGGGAGGCTGTCTCCATCCCCTGGACAAGGTGCTGGGAAGGACTCAGACCCAGTTCAAGTCTTGCTGTTAAGGAGAGGAGGCACCTGATAGTGGCCTGGGGACCAGCTTTGGAGCTTCTCTCTTGTGGCCAAACCCATCCTCATCCTTACTTCCTCAGGTGCCCTTTATATTTTACAATCCATTGATTCTCAAACTCCAGGGGCATATTAGAACCACTTGGGAAGCTTTTAAAATCCCGGTGCTTTAAGAGGAGAAGACAAGCCACAGACTGGGAAAAAATATTTGCAAAAGACATATCTGTTATCCAAAATACTCAAAGAACTCTTAACACTCAAGAATAAAAAAAAAATAATCAACTCAATTTAAAAAATAGGCCAAAGACCTTAATAGACACTTCACTAGAGAAGATATACAGATGGCAAATAAGCATATGAAGAGATGCTGCACATCATACGTCATCAGGGAAATGCACATGGAATCCACCACTACACACGTTACTGTAATGTAAACTATGGACTTCGGGTGATTATAATGTGTCAACGGAGGTTCATCAATTGTAACAAATGTACCACTCGGAGTGGGACGCATGTGTGGAGGCCAGGGTGTATGGGAAATCTCTGTACCTTTTTCTCAATTTTGCTGTGAACCTAAAATTGTTCTAAAAAATAAAAGAAAGTCTTAATGGAAAAACAAATCCTAATGCCCAGAACGCAACCTGACTATTAAATTAGAATTTCCATGGGTTGGGGATCCCAAGTAATTCCAGTGTGCAGCCAAGTTTGGGGGCCACAGAAGAAGATGAAGACCAGCTTGCAAAATGACTACCCTCCCAAATAGCACACAGCTGAGAGGAGCTATCCTTTCACTATTATAGACAATCATAGCGTGCCCTGGTCGATACACCTGTGTGTGTACGTGTGTGTATGTGTGTGTTAAGGCTCCTTTGGCAAGATCACCTATATCACTTTTGGTAAGCAAAAAGAGCCAAATGAAATTGGGGGTCTAAACCCAAGTGTCCTCACAGTCAGTTGGTATGACATCAACAGAAGTCCCCAGATATGGCTCCTGAGTGGCCACCCTGCCCATGGGAGTCATTACCCAGTGCAGTGGTGCTAAAACTTGAGTGAGCATCAGAATTACTGATGCTGTGTTTGAAAGGCTCGTTAAAACACATGACCAGCCCCCAGCCCCAGAATGTCTGGTTCAGGAGGTCTGGGGGGATGAGACCTGAAATCCGCTTTCTAACAATTTCCCAGGTTGTGCTGATGCTACTGGTTCTGAGACCAGATTTTGAGAACCACTCGCTGACCTAGAGAGACTTGGAGGGAAGGGGGGTGCAGACACCTACTTTCCCAAGACAAAGGGCAACCATTAAGAGGATGATGACACAAGAGCCCCTCTAGTCTAGCTGTGAAGGCTCCAGACTGAGGTTACCAACGACCCCCTGCAGGGTGTTAATTACAGAGGGACCACTGGGCTTTGAACGCTGTATGCTGAACCCAGCTGCAATGTTCTTTGTTCAGATATGCCATGTTGGATCACATGCCCCCATATCATTTGACTCCTGAAAAAAAAAAAAGTAATCAAATGAGGGCATCTGTTCTGTCCAGAAACACAAACCTTAAAGAAGAATTCTACTCAATGTTTCCCTGTATTTATATTGCGGGGCAAAGTTTCTTGAAAACAGCTTCCTGTGAGTCCTGACTACTTGGGTTTGGGCAATTTCTTGAAGTGTTTCTTCACTAAATATGTCAGGTGGTTGTTTTATAAAATAAGATAAAGGATGGAAGGCAAAATGCATACACCAGCAAACCTGATCTAAACCAAATTTGGAGTCAGGATTTAGCAATTTAATTTAGAATGATCTACTGAGCAATTGCCCCAAACTTATTCCCTAAAATCCCCTGGGTGGAATTCTCCCACTCCAGTGTGTGGGCTAGCCTTGCAGTCTTCAGGTAAATTTCCTCTTTCCAAATATGCAATAATGTGTTTCAGCTGGCAACCAAACAGCAGCCAAACAGTGGGAAAATGATGAGCAAATTCATTCATTAAGATGCTGCTTACACTTCTTTTATAATGGTTATCATTTACTCATTTTAATTATTCTAGTCCCCTGACTTCTACTAAAACCATTAATGGTCATTATTAGTACATACTATTATGTGGGGGGGGGGGAGGGCACAAAGATCTCATTTTATATATAAAAGCGTAATTGATATAGACTGACACGTCTGAAGTATTCTCAGAAATAACGCTGCAGAACACCTTTTTCAAAAAAGAATCTTATAGGAAACCAATACTTACAATGGATAACTGCTGTCAGTGACTGAACACTTACTACAGACTCATACTGAACTACGCTATGTAATTTACTCAATTTTAGTATAAATTCTAACCATTGAGTTATAGATAAATCCATGAGAACATCAAACCTATTCTTATGTAATACTTATCCAGTTTATTTTTAAATGTTACTTAATTGTATACGATTGAGAAAGTCCTGATTCACAGAGATGAGTTATAGCAAATGTGTAACAGCTTTTTTTTTCATTAGTTCACACTGACAATCTCACTATTTTTAACTTAAAAAGGGATGGCAGAATCAGCTTTGAAGTAGGCTAAAACTGAAAGGAACATTTTGAAGTTTTCAGTATGTTAAAATTTGATAAAGAACACATTTTTTTTGTTATAATTCTTAAAAGAGATTAAAAATATATTTTAAAAGAAGTTCAATCAAACATCTCTGTACCGCCTTTCAAACATAAGTTAATCTATTACAAATCTATATGAACTGGTGTTTGTTTTTTTTTCCAATGAGCAAATCGAGGCCCTAGAAAGGCAGGGAGGCTTGTCCAAATCCCACCGGTAGTAGAGTTAGCGACAGGGTGAGAGTCAACTTCTCCTGACAATACATCCAGGAACTTTTTATGTTCCATGTTTCCCAGAGGGAAAGCTGTAGGATGCTTTTTTTTTTTTTTTTTTTTTTCAAAAAGCGACTCCTCCAGGTCTTCAGTGACTAGTGACAAGACAGTGAATGAAGCTTGATTTTGTGCGTCACAAACTAGACTTTCTCAACATTTTTCAGGTGGCAGCTCATATGATATCGCCTGAAATTGATAATGATCCTAGGCAACTGCGAAGTTAAACAACAAAACTGATTTGTGAATTTGCAAAAAAAGTTTCGTTTGCTTCAGGAAATAAGCTTTTTTCTTATTTTTAAGGTAGATTGATAGAAGGCTGCTCCATCGATCTGTAAGTTGTCCTCTCTATCCCCTCTGGGCTGCCCAGCCCCTCCCTCTCCCCCTCCCTCTCTCTCAATCTCTGTGTATGTTAAGGATACAGAAGAAGGGATAAAAGCAGTCATAATTCCTGCTCTTATGACAAGGTCATTCATAGGACTTTTTTGTGAGCAAAAAGAAAAATGTCCAGGGAACCAAAACTCATTGAGACTGCGGTATAAACCCAGTTTCCCTCGGTTGTGTATACTTAGTGGCAGAGCATAGCCCCTGAATGGCCACACTGCTCTGCTCTTTACCCAAGCGGGTAAAGAGCCCATTGTGTAGTATGTCTGATTGTTGATTTCCTTCCAAACACTTCCTTGTTACAGGAACTTTTTCTCTTCCCAGTGTGGTGGTTTTGCCACTTGCCCTTTTGTTCTCATATACGTGCATATGTGAAGATCATGTATGTGCGGGAATGTATATAAACAACTGGGCTGTGCCCATGGTTCTCAAGGTGAATCATCTTTCTCTAATATTCACCTCCAGAATAAAAGGTTTGGGACAATTTAAACTGTTTCTGTTAGGAGGAAGAAAGGATGTGAAATGGCTATAAATACCAGATACAGACACTAGTTCAGATCTGTTAGTTGATATTAAAGATAACTAATAACACAGTGAATTATATATAAATAGCAGAGATTTTCCAAAATAGACAGCCTGTTCTGTTGTCGAGAGGTTCCTAATGGGGTGTTCTACCTGGTAAACTAATCAAGGGAGGGAACTCTCCATTAACCCAATGCCCAAAGAGAAAGGACTAATTTGATGATGGTACATCACCCAGGGTGGGAAAGTTCTGTTCAAAAAGGGCATTTAAAGATATTGGAAAACATGCCTAATATAGCACTACATGATAAAAGGTTATGAAATGATGCAAAGCATGATCCTTTTCTTGTTTTAAAATTATATAGAAGAGAGACTGGCAGGGTAGTCTTAAAATTTTGATGGTTATCTGCAAGTGGTAGATTACACAATTTTTTTCCCTTTATAACTTTGTTTTTCTCCTTAATTTTATGCAATAACCATAATTTTACAACCAGAAAGGAAAAACGAATAAAGGAAAAGTGCTTTGACATTAAGATTCCAGTTTTTTTCCTCCCAATCTCTCTTAAGAGAACATCAAATTCTCTGAGCCCACTCAAATGAACAACTATGGAACAGAGTCCTTTGAGGGTGCAAACTATACACAGAAAAAGCAGATGACAAATTTCTGTCTTAGAATTTAGCTAATTTGGCTCAAGAGTAAAGATTTCTGCTTTCCAGGTTCACTCCCATTTCTAGTCATCTAGTTCTGTACCAGCCCTGAGGGCATTACTTTAGTTTCTTCAAGGCTGCTCACTTGCAGAAGTGTGGATAGCTGAAGGGTAAGGCCATGTCAGGTCTGGGCACCAGGGCACTCCCTCCTGATTGAGGTGGCAGCTGTTTTCCCCCATGCACTGGGTCATGGGAGCCCCTGGGTGGACTTCCTCCACAGCAAGGTCTGCAGATAAGCAGCCCCCACCACCCCGCTGGGGATCTCTGCTGGTTACAAGCTGTTGGCACCTCAGGTGAGTTGTTTAGCATCATTGAGCTTCAGCTCCTCTCTGAAGAAAGGGGATCATTAGACCTGCTCTCAGGGCTGCACAAGCGTTGGAGAGAGTGTGCCTAAGGAGCTCTGCTTGGCGCCTGGCCTGTAACAGGCACACAGTTAGCCAACAGTGGCTGCTATTGGTGTCATGATGCTGCTGCTGATTCTCGAGGCTCTCTTCCAGAACTTGAACTTTCTCGAAAAAGGCTCCCACATTTTTCCATGTTCATTTTATCACGTTGGAGCATCTTCATCAACTCAACAGCCCTAAATTATGTTTCGACTCCCCTGGTTTGTATCGGGAAGTTCACCTCTAACACACCGTGACTTGGGAAAGGTGAGCTCCCAGGAGGGTAAGTGAGGCCAGCGGTAAACATGGGAAACTTCAGGACACCAGCAGCACTCGGCAACTCCAGGATGCCTGTTGTTGTCGGTATGCAAAGTGCTAATGCCTCAGCTATTCGGCTGCGAGGAGGAGGATAAATCCACATTTGAGAGGCAAGCTAACGTCCTTGGATAAAATATGTCATGCAAGTTGGAAGGACTGTGACTTATCATAATATTTTTCTAAGACTTCAAGGCCTGCAGTGTTAACTCTAGGACTGTAAACCATGCCATAAGGGATGTAAAATGAAGGAGAGATTTTTTTTTTTTTCCATTCTAGAAATAGCTGCCAAACAGACAGATTCCGCCCAATGCTCACTCACATACTGCCAACAGAGCATCAGATCTCATCAGTACCCGGGAATAAAGGGATGGTTATGAAGGCAGAACTGGCAAAAAGAGACCTGGCATTAACCGAGGGCCTAAACTGTGTCAGGCACTATCCTTGAACGTGTACAAAACTCTCTCTCGTTATGAGCCGAGTTGTGTCCCCCCACCCCCTCCCATTCACATGTTAAAGTCCTAACTCAAGACTGTTTGGACATAGAGTTAAAGATAAATAAGTCTTTAAAGAGTTGATTAAGGTAAAATGAGCCACAGGTTAAGGGCTCAGTCCCACAAAACTGCCATTTATCTTCATTTCAGGCACCAATCGCAAATCCAGGTTGTGGGCTCTGATGCTAACTCCAGGCCAACAGTGTCAGAACAAATTGAATTGCAGGACACTGAGCCGGTGTCACAGAACTGGCTGATCTGCGGGAAAAGCCCCCAGGCACCTGGTGTCAGAAGTGTTGTGAGAGTAAAGGAAAATACTGCGTTTTTCCTAGACAATGTAAAATGCTTAGTGCTTGACACACAGTAGGTGCCCAATGAATGTTATTTAATATTACTATTCCTATCATTGTTATCATTATTATTACTGAGAATCCTTAATAGTCTGGTCCAAACTTCTCATTCTACAAAATCAATAAATTGAGGCCTGGAGATGGGAAATGTCTTAGGTCAGAAAGCCAGATAATTAAGGCCTAGTCCAAAGTTCTGTCCGTTGCTTTGGCGAGGCCCAAAGAAACAAAGGTTTGGATGCGGGATTTTGTTTCTAGTGACTTTTAAGATGAGGGGAGGGTGGGTAGTGGAGTGAAAGCAATCAGGAGGCTGTTGGGAGTTGAGAGACTGTGACCCTGAGCCTTGTGTTCTCATCTATAAACAGAAATACTCACACACGCCAGCCAGCCACCCCCAGGCATCACTGTGAGGCCACAAGCACTAATATGTGAAAACACCTAGATACACAGGACATGGGATTCGAAATAAAAAAAGCGCAACTCCTGAAAATCCTCGCGGGCCGAAGGGCAGAAGGCAGGATACACCTCAGGTCAAGCCCTCAACACTGAGATCCGGGCAAGTTCTAAGGAGATTAAGAAACACGGAAGACTTCCAAAGGAAAGCAAATGATGGCCATGGATAGGAATAGATCTTTGGCGGTTGCTGGAAATAGGGCAAAGCAGACAGGCCATGTGGAACGGTTTACGTAACTGTGCTGTTAGGAACCACCAGAGGGGGCTCAGGCAGGAGAGGCAACAGCTGGCCACAGAGCCCAGGACCAGAGAGGTCTGCAGCTGTTCTGCAGAAGCATCCAGGTGTTTGGCCAACCTGCATCTACTGAATACTTTCTGGGTGCTCTGTCCCTTGGCCGGCACTGGGGATAAAATGAGCGAATCAGACACAGCCCCGGCTCGCATGGGCTTCCGTCAGGTGGGCAGAGAGACATGGGGCAAACAGACACCCAGATGGAAGGGGAGCTACTAACTGAGGTGACCACTTACAGAGACGCAAGCCTGATGCAATGAGAACAGGGGACAAAGGAGCCTTCACCAAGATAAGGGCTCCTACCCTGAGAACTGAAGGATCAGCAACAATTAACGAGGCACAGAGGGAGAGGGCGATGGGGAGAGTGTTCTGGGAGGAGGGAAATGTACGCACGAAGGCCCCAAGGCTGGAGGGAGCATGGAATTCACGGAAATAAAAACAAGCTAGCGGGTCTGGAGTGCAAAGAATGTGGCAGAGCGAAGTGAACTGAGATTGGGAAAGCAGGTCAGACCACGGGGCCTTGGGGGCCAGATTAAGGAGTTTGGTGTCCTAACAGCGGCTGGAAGTCACTGAAGAATTTTAATCAATAGATCACAAGCTCACCTGTGTATTTTCTAAAGCCAATTCGGACGACAGTGCAGAGCACAGATCAGCGAGGCTGGGCTGCACATGGGCGGCCTGGCTAGGGAGCTACGGAGGAAGTAAGTGGAGGGGATCAATGACAGGAGCTTGGGCGAGGATGGTGCTGGTGAGTATGGAAACAAATGCCCGGATATGAGAGAGATGTAGAGGCAAAATCACCATGCCGAGTGAAGGCATGCAATGTGGGGGAGGGAGGGAGGGAGAGAGAGAGCGGATCAAAGATGAATCCTGAGCCTCTGGCGGGTGCTACTGGACGGATGGGTGTGAATACTCAGACAGGGAGCCCTGGAAAAGAAAGAGTCTCTGGGACTGGTCTTGAATCACGTTATGTGAATTTATGTGACACCCATGAGGAGATGTTGATAGGATGCACTGACGTTTGCTGAATATTCACTCTGTCCCAAGCACCCTCTGAGGCCCTGGAGATAACATGATTTAGTAAAACAGACTCCCTGCCCTCAAATAGCTCATTCTCAGCCTCGGCCACATACTGGGATCACCTGAGAGTCTGAGAGCTGCTGATGCCTGGATCTCGCCCGCAGGGAGTCTCAGTTAATTGGGTGTCAGGGTGTTTAAGGGCTCCCCTGGTGGTTCTAAGTGCAGTCCGGGTGAAGAACCACAGCTCTAGAGCCTGCAGGACCCAGTGTGGCCTGCGTCTGATCACACAGAAAGGGGAAGTAACAAAATGACTCATGATCGTCAGCCTTAAGGATTTAGAACAGGAATTCTAAAGCCCACGAGTGTAATGGGAATAATGTTATCTGCTGATTAAACCCATATTTCATCCTTAGAAACTCCTGGTTCCTAGTTGTCCCTGGCTCCCTTATTAAGAACAGAGCTTGGCTGCTGCCGATCGTAGGGTATCTTCCATGACACAGAGAAACACCTCTTATGCCTAGTGGGGGGGAGGGGGTTAAAAATGAATGACAGCTGATCCTTCTCTAAAAGAGCCAGCGCTCTAATATGAGATATCAATCAAGTATAACACAAACAGGGAGTGACCATGCCAAAGGTCAAGGAACGAAATCGATGCCAAGGAACCACAGAGAAGCAAAGACTTCTTGTGTTCTACGTCCCTTTCCAAGTCGCTACAACGGACCACGCAGGCTTCTTCCTCCTGCAACTGAACCTGCCTCACCGTTGGACTCACTCTGAGAGCATGCATTTCTCAGTTTTCCTGAAAAGAAAAAAACCTGACGGCCAGGCTGAGGAAAAGGTTGCATGTGCCAGGCAAGCAACACTGCAACTATTGTGCCAGGCGCTCGCATCACACCCTATTACTCATCTTTGCTGCGGGCTGATGGGAAGGGAGGCACTGGTTGTCACTAAGCCTATTTGGAAAGGAAAGAAATGATGCACCTGGGAGATATAAAAAGGCCTATCTCTCTGGGCACAGCAGGGACCTGCAAAAAAAAACCCTGAACTTCAACTTCCAACACAACTAGTGTTCTCCGACCCTTGCCCCAAATGCAAACTGTAGGTTTACTGGCCAATGTTCCCTGAACACCCCCATCTAATTACAAGCAAAGCAACGCCTGAATGTGGTGGACGGTGCTTTCTACCTTAAGATGGAGGAGAACTGGCTAACTAAGAAGAGACAATTCTACATTCTTGTAGTTCCCCAGAAGTGACCAGAGATGAAATCAAACCGACACTTAGCATTTCATCACCAGCCATATCCACTGTCCAAAGGAGACTAGTGAGGAGTATCGGATGGAGCCCCTGACCTCAAGGACTTTAGAGCAAAATGTAAGGAGTTTAGATTTGGTCCCTTAGTCAGTGTGGAGCTGTATCGTTCTGGAGGGATGGGATCAAAGTGTTTTAGTGAGATTAATCTGGGAATACTGTGCCCAAGTGGCTCGGCCTGGTAAGCCACTAAACAAAAGGAAGCCACTGACAAGAATCAAATGCTCAGAAGCCCTCAGTGTTGCAAATCTACTAGAGATGCACTGGAACATTCTCTGAACCAGTACGTGATATATTTGAGTCAAGTAAGGTATCTGCTCACTGCTACAAGGAACAGGAACTCCTCGGACCCTTCACCCCCCACAGCCCAGGCCCAGACTCCTCTGCCTGAGCCGGTCGTGGCTGCCTGAGGACAGCTGTCCCTTCCCAAGCAGACCCCTGTTTCCAGGCAACCATTCCAGGCAGATGGATGACACTTTCCCAAAGAAGGGACTCTCCAGTGCCCTCGAGGAATTCTAGACGCAAGAAGGATCTTCTTGTGTTCTTCCCACCACCTCATGCCACAACCAGAGTGGAGGAGAGCTGGCAGGTCTTCCCTGCCACAGGGACACCTGGGGCAGATGAGTGTGAGTTAGACACGTCCGTCTCCTACTGCCCCCAGGGCCCCAATGTGGAACCTCAGCCTTTGTTAAGGCGTTCACTAAATTATTCCATAATAAATCTATAACATTCTGGGCATTGTACTAGGCACAGTGGTACCTATAAAAAATAAACCAGACCCAGTCTCTGTCCTCAAGGAATAATTAAAGTCCAAAAGGTGCTAATATTATTCACAATAATGACTGTACGTCTCTCCGTAATGACAGAGAGAATACATGAGAGAATCCAAGAGAAATGGTTGAGGCAAATGCCATAGGAAAGGGGAGGCTGAAGGGACTCATTCTAAAGGGAAAGATGGGGATGGTAGATTCTGACAAAACACAGAGAAAACCCTTGCAAATCTAATTACTCAGGAATCAAACAACAAGAAAAATGGACTTCTTCCAAATGAAAAGAAAAAGAAACAGGCGCATATGCTCTGCAAGCCCACCACGGCCACCTACTGGGTCTTGAGAATCCTCACAGAAACCAGGCAGGGAGCCCCCACCCCTCACCGCTCCAGGCCCCATGAAGGCTGCTGGGAAAAGATACGGCCTCTGCCAGAGAGGAGGAGGCAGTCCGAGCAGGCGGCTGCCAGAGGACATCCAACTCAGGGCCACCTGAAATCTCACCTGAAACCCCCCTCAGCAGCATGAAATTCTTGGCAGGTTTGGCACTGTGGGGTCCTGGCTGGAAAAGTACTGAGTCAGCCTCTCCAAGCCTCACGGGGCCCTGTCAGCATGGAGATCACCAGCTGCCTCCCCGGTGCTCTCTTCCTGAGGGCCACCCACGGATGTCAACAGCAAAGAACATCTAACACTCACGTGGCTCTTTCAAAGTTCACGTTATGCTTTCACAAACATCTCTGATTCTCTGAACTCTTTCTTGCTGATAAAGGTTCTGCTGTTATTATTTCCTACTGTGTCTGGCATCTACCCGTGAGCACATTCCATTCAAACAATTTCTTCGCCTTTGGCTTCAGCACGTCTTCATCGCCCACCTCCCAGGAAGGACACTGTGCGGGCCAATGGCGTTTTGCCCCACAACGACTTATTGTCTATCTGCAGAGTTAAAATAACAACTAAGGGGCATCAGAAAGAAGCCTCTGAATGAGTGTCAGGTAAGAAGCGCAGACACTGATGCGAAATGAGCTCACGAGATAGAGAAACCACTGGCCTGGACGGAGCAGGGCACCACAAAGTCCCACAGGGGCTTGAATGATGGCTGACATTTAGTAGAATCGCAAGGTTTGGTTTTTGTTGTTGTTGTTTTTTTTTTGTACAGGTGATCCTCATTATTTGTGGTAATTATGTTCTATAAACCCCACGAACACTGAGTTGACTCTCAAAACATGGCTCCCAGGGGAAATACAAGGTTCAGTTCCTTTACGCCTCTGGTCAGAACGATGGAGCTGCTTCGCATACATTTTGGTGAATTTCCCCTTCGTGCTTCTGGAGGTGCCATGATCTCGCTATATTAACACCGAACTCGTGGTCAACAGCACTATCACACGTGCCTGAACGGAGCTTACCGAACACATGTCCCTCCTCCACAAGGCACATCGCAGCCTTCTCGCACTCGGGAACACTCGACAGCTCTTCTGCCAGATGCTTAGTGGCATTATAAACCACAACATCTTCCATTTAAAAAAACAGAAACGCACAAAAGTGGCATTAAGAGACTACAGCAAGGATGCTTGTTTATAGCACGAGAGCTCAAACGAGAAGGCAGAGTGGACTGTTGGACAGCTGGGCATATGATGTGGGGAGATTCAAATTTTGGCCGTTCTGCTCTGCACCTGTCAGTGAGCACCAGTGAAAGCACCAAGAGTATTTACGTGGGTTAAAAATAAATATTAGTAGGTTGGCAAATGGGCAAATATGGAACTGTGAATCATGAGGACAGACTGTACTTCGTTCCAGCAGGGGTGTAAGGAAAGGAGCGCAGTCCATGACTGTGGGACTGAATGAAACTCAAAGACTGGCGAGAAACTGAATGTGGAGGCTGACGAGGTGGAGGTGAGACGCTGGTTCTGGTAATGGAGTGACGGGAGGCAATGGCCAGCAAGTGAATGTGGTCGGACGGGAGGGCTGTGACCACCAGGACGAGGAGTATGAGCGTTACCCCCAGCTCAGTGAGAACCTGACAAGTGCAGAACCGAAGGAGAGCACCTTAAGGATGGGTCAGGAGAGGACTCAGGGCAGCGGGGCCCCTACCCAGGGCCCCTGTGTACCCCGGATGGCGATGAGAGGCCAGTGTAGAGGGAGCCAGAGGAGGAAACAGCTTTGTTGTGTAAGACCCCCAGTATCAGCATCCATCCAAAAGGAACAAAGCCAGGATCCAGCACAACAAATGTCCCAAGGCAGGCCTTCCCTCCAGCTCCGTCCCCCAGCTCCCCCGAATGCCATCGCTCCCTATCACGCATCACAGGTTGCCTGCCTGTCTTCTTGCTCGCTTTCATTAAAGCCCTTGATGTGTCTACACACTTGCCGATGCTTGATAATGTGCGTAGTCCTCACGACAGAGGTGGATGTTATTACTACTCGGCCTATTTATAGACAGGAAATAGAAAAGGTTAGGCGAAGCTTTCAAAAGTCTCTAGAAGCTGACAGTCTGAGGCTAGAGCCCTCAGCCATAATCACAGACCACGCAGCTCACTGCTGAATCCCTTCAGCTTGGAACAGAGTTGGGGCATCGAGTGGCTCCACAAATATAGGCTGAATGACTTTCCACTCTGACCTTCCAGGAGAGTGGCATTTGGTGCACACAGAACCCTGCACATCTGGGCTCATATCTTCTTTCTCTAGTGGCTTCTACTAGTGACTTCAAGGATGTATGACCTACGCAGTCCCACAGGACCCCACCTGTGCTCAGAAGGACCTTGCACTTGATTCAATGCTCTGCTGTGGCTGTCCTGAAATTCCGTAGTAATTTTCAAACAAGGGGTCTGCATCTTCCTTTTGCATTGGACCCCTTAAATTCTGTAGCCAGTCCTGCTCCTAACTCTCCAATCTCCTCTCCCACAGGGTGCTTTGCTGTTGGCCAAACCTGAGGACCAGAGACAAGTCTGTGCAAGCAGCCACTGGCTTGTTGAAAACTTTCCATCCCAAATTAACACGTACATTTCTGTTCTGGTTAAGGAGCCAAGTAATGCGTGTAACTTAATCACACTGTTGTTTGCTCAATCTGGCTGTAAACCGTGTAATTCCCATTTCGCTGCCGGTAGGGGAATTAACAACACACGTCAAGTTTGTTTTGTGACTCTATCAGGGTTCTGCTCCAATTTCTGCTCTCAGAATTTCTAATCATGAGTATGTTGCATTTCAGCCCTGAGCGATGCCCTCCCTTGAGTTACTGAATGTAAGCACCTCCTCTTTAAAAAGTCCCCACAGGTCAAAAAGAACAAAGCCAAACGATGAAATTCGAATCACATATTCTTTCTATCCTTCCACTCTAGGTATATGACAAGACTTAAGTTCTGAAATCTCTTTCCATGAAGTGTTTTAAAAAGATAAGGAAAAGATTATTCCTCCTTCCCAGTCTGGATATAAAATGAAATTAAGATCAACAATAGCCAATGGTCCCCAAGCCTTAGTTTATTAATCAAATGAATGGGGCTAATGACTTCTCTAAATTTAATACCATGGCCAAATAGATCAGCAGTGGCCAGTAGCCGTGAGAACTTTGAGATATAAAAGTCTAGCGTTGTTGAGAAATACAGCCTGAAGGAAGAATATGGGTGGAAGAGAGGTAGGCGGGATGGTCAGGAGACCCTGGTTCCCTCGTTTTGCTACTGATTAGCTCTTGGAGTTGGGTTTATATCGATTCACTCTCTGGGCATTGGTTTCCTCCTCTGAAAGACACTGACGAAAATATCTGGTGACAGTGAGATTAAATAAGACTATGGATCCAAAAAAATACTTTGTGAAACCTTAAAGGTGTCTTCTAAAATACAAGATACTATTGGGACAAGATGTTGCACATGTTTAATTGGTCTTTAGAAGGTCCACATTTGATTCTAGCGGCTCCCAGGGAAAACTGCCAGGACCTTGAAAGGATTTCAAGGAACCCAGGCGCCAGGGAGGCAAGAGCTGAAAGCAATGGAAAGAATTTCTACTCCCCATGGCCTGCCAGCCCTCAGCGTCCCAACGCGATCAGATGCTGCACTTGGAAACAGCCAACCAGATCGAATTCTTCACACTTCTAATTATTTCATGATTTGTACACATTTGGGCGGTTGCTTCAAGGCTGTTCTATTAATTCACAGATTTTCACTATTTTTGCTACTCCCTTTCTTGCCAATTAGCTGAGCTAGCTAGCTGCAGCCTGGCATCTGGGGAGAGCCGCAATGGAAACCAGGCCTTGCTCCTCCCCAAACCCCACCACCCGAGACCTGGGAGTGAGATTCAGAAAGAAATCACCACGGGGACAGATGGGTGGGGGTGGCCTGGTGGGAGCTCATTCCCCAGTGACTAAATATGTTTGTTCTGCTTTGACAGAATCACCTCTGGATCCCCTCTCCCACTATCTGATGCTGACGCCGAACGTACTCCCAGCCCTGCGGCGCACACTCAGAATCCAACACCCCAGGGAGAACGCTGCCGTCACCAGCCTTGGTTCACGAACCGTGTGAAGATTCTCCATTAGGCCCCAAGAAATTGGGAGAGAGCACCCTCTGCAGCTAGGTCTCTGATGTGGCCTATAAAAAACACCATCCAAACTCAGGGTGCAGTAAGACCCCCGCCTTTGTGTCATTCCTGGGCAGGCAGTACTGGGCAAGGGGCCTGGGTCAAGTCCGGCACTCGTGGGCCTTGCCTTCCTTCCCTAAAATGCCGATGATGACACGCTCCATCCTCCTCGTCAGGTTACTGTAAGGAAGAGTGTTAAATGCTACAAGTGCCAGGGACCTACAAACGCAGGCCAGGGACCATGACAAGCAGACAACTTTGGTTCAAAGGACCATGATAAGCAGATGACTTTGTGTGAATACACCCTAGCGGTATGGTGTTTTGGCTCCATTTTCAAATCAGGAGGATCTCTCAAGGCTGGGTTTCACGGAGTAGAAAACATGGCTGAAGGCTCTTCTTCTCTGGGGCTCAGGTTGGCTCTGAAGCTAGTGGTGGGGAGCAGGAAGGAACATTCCAGAAGGGAGTGCCCGTGACCTTACTGAGCCACTGCTAGTCATTGTACCCTCTTAGGTTTTTGTCAGCTTCTTGCTTTCAGAACCTCCCCCTCAGAGGGAGGTCCAGGTAGGATCTAGCCAAGGAAACAGGACAGGAGCTGAAATGGAAGCCCCTCAGCTAAGACTAGTGGGAGGAAGGGCAGCAGTGCTGAGTTGGAACAGTAATGCACTCCCTCCCTCCCTCCCTCCCTCCGTCCGTCCCTCCCTTAGTTACAGAGACTAATGAAAACACCCATTTGTCTTACGGATTGATGGGGGACTGAGAATAACCAGGAGGCTGGTTCCCCTGTGCAGGGAGCACAGAGAAGCTCTCTTAAATTATAAATTATACCCACATGATAAATGATATTACGTGTCGATTAACATTAGCGAAGAGACACTTGGGCACAAGAAGGGATGAGATGAAGCCTCCTGCACATCACAGAGACCTGCACACATGAGCCTGAGGCTGTGCTTCATTCTGGGGATTCAGAACGAAATGCATTTGTCGGAGCCTCTTGGGACCTCCTGTGGGCCAGACAGGCTTTGTCGGGCCTGAGGTTTAAACTGAGGAAGGAGGGCAAAGACAGGAAAAGTGTGAGGAAGATAAAAGGGAGAGGAAAGAGGATGAGACAAAGGAAAATAGGTTCCTGTGGTGGGGCAGTATGAGGACAAGCAGGCCCAAAGTAATGGCCTAATGACCACTTGTGCCAAAGACCACCGACTCGATTAACCATCCCAGAATCCTTCAGCCTCTGGGGAGATGTTTGGTAGAGGGCCATGGGACACAAACTCCCCAGTCCATCTGTGACTTAATATGCACGAACAGCGGGCGCCATGAAGCCCAGTCCACCCACCAAAGCTGGTTCAAGCCCACCTGTCCCAAGAAACATTCTCTGACTACTTGGTCCTCATCATTCCTTCCATCCGCTGACCTCACAATCAGAGGTGGACTTACTAGGTGTGATTGGTTAATTTTATGTGTCAACTTGGCTGGGCCATGGTGTCTAGATAGTTGGTCAACCATTACTCTGGATGTTTCCGTAAGGGCGTTTTTGGATGAGATTTTAAACCAGTGGACTTTAAGTAAGGCAGACGGCCCTCCATAATGTGGGTGGGTCTCATCCAAGCAGTTGAAGGCTTTCACTAAAACAACAAGCTGACCTCCGAGCAAGAGGGAATTCAGCCAGGAGCTGGCCTTTGGACTTCAACTACAATACTGGCTCTTCCCAGGTCCCCAGCCTGCCCAATGTTGCTGCAGATTTTAGAGTGCCAGTCTCCATAATCATGTGAGCCAATTCTTTAAAACAAATCTCTCTCTCTCTCTCTCTCTCGCTCACACACACACACACACACACACACACACACACACACACACACATCATATACATGTACATACATACTCTACTTGTTCTTTGTCTCTGGAGAACCTTGGCTGCCACACCAGGAAACTAATGAAGCTTAAACTGAGAGCTCCTCACTTCTGGAATCCTGGGAAGGGCCCTTGCGGTTTGCACCTCTGCTTTTTAAGAGGGCCTCCAACATGGTATAAACTTCAGACCTCACCTATCTTGGACCCAGCCTGTTTTTCGATGGAGGTATCGTATCCACCCTGGTGTCTGGGCCTTATAGTCCATGACAGCACATCTCCTCTCTCTAAATCAGGTAGAAGCCCCATGAAGGGACTGTCCTTCCACCCCTCAGCCTCTTCTGCAGTTTCTATCACAGCTTGCTAAGAGCCTAATTCGCATTCGTTTACAGAATGTTGATTCTTGACGCCTGTGGGTCTTGCAGGGAAGGAGGCTACACAGGGCTTCTCAAAGAACAATGCTGGGGGCCTGGGAAAGGGGAAAGACCGGAGGCAAGGGCAAAGCCAGGAGGGAGGAATATCTAGCCACATTTCACACCCAGCACCTTGCTCTCCCACGTCATCCCAGGACTGTGGTCACCTGAGGATCGGCCTCCTCGGTTACGGAGGCCAGGCACCCCGACACAGGCCATACTCCCTCCCCAGTGCCTTCCCCTGACTGTGCCCTGACTTAGCTCAAGGAAGCACAAAGCTGGCTGCGTATTCGGGGCAGCCTGAGCCTCTCACGCGGATGTGCTGGGCAAGTGCAAGTCAGCCAGGATGTGCGTTTGGTGTCCAGGTATTTTTCACCTTCCAGGTACCCCAGAGAGTGAATTGAATGGAATTCAGTGCCACAGGCTGAGGGGGAGGAGGCGACTCCCTGGCCTGGCTTCATGCTTTAACAAAACTGAGGGCTGACTCAACACTCTTTATTTATGCTAGTGGGTGCTCTCAAATGTCATTTTCTGAATGCATCAAGTTCTCTGAAAACCCAGAAGCTGCCCAGCTCCCAGGAGGCTGCACCAGGAGTGTGTACCAGGCGGGGTCCTCCAGGAAGGACACCTGCATATCTTAGAAGAGATTTGTCTTAAAATAATATCATCACCAATGACACCACCACCACCACTTCCACACAACTCTTAACTCAGAGCTTATTTATAAATAGCAAGTAGAGCAAGGTATAAAAAGTTGGATTTAGGCAAAAGGCAAATACAATGATGCTCATTCTCGATGCCATGAAAGGATTCAACACTGGTATGTTTAAAAGAAAAACAACAAAAACAATTGCTGCTTTAAAGAAATTACAAATTTGCCATATAAAAATCAGATAATAAAAGTAAGAAAAACAAAACAGAAAGAATAACCCTAACATCCCAGCTAATCCTGGCTAACCCTTTGATAACATCCTTCTAGCTTTCGCTGTATATATAATAAACATTTTAAAAATAGGAAACAGTATCACACAGCAATATACTAGAAAAAGTTCTGCGAATGAGGAGACTGCTACATCATTTAATAGCTCCCTAGCATCATTACATTTACTCATGTGTCAATTTCCTTTACATAGTATACTCTTCTAGAACCTTAAATAAAATACTTGCAAATTAAAACAACGTACAATTCTCTAGGAATGTATTTAGGGAATCATAATTTGGCTGGTGCTCTTGTATTCTGTTTCCACTTGTACAAAAGGTCCTAAAAGCCCATATATTCATATAGTCATTCATTCTTTCACCATTGCTGATGTCGCACACACTATGTTTCCCATCATGGTGTTAGCTCTGAGATACAACAGTAAGCCAGTAAAGCGACAGGTCCCTGCTCTGGTGGAACACTGCAGTGAGAGAAGACAGACAATAGGTAAGAAAACAGAGACAACATAAAATCAGATTCCGTTAAGGACCATGAAAGCAAGAAACAGGCGATGTAACAGCATCTCTCAGGGAAGAGGATTATTTCAGCTCGCAGCCCCCTCTGAAAAGGTGTCATACGGGCTGGGACCTGAAAGGTAAGGAGGAGCCCTCCATGTAAACAGCTGGAGTTAGAATAATCCAGGCAGAGAAAACAGCAAGTGCTGAGGCCCTGGGGCAGGAGAGAGCTTGGCATATTCAGGAAAGAGACCAGTGGGGGCTGAAGCAAGAAGATCAGTGAGGAACGCAGTTGAAGAACAGATCACACAGTCTTGTATGTCACAGTAAGGAGATTTACCTTTATTCCGGTGTACTGGAAGGCCATGAAGTATTCCAAATAGGGGAGTGATGTGATCTGATTTGCACGTTTACAAGTTCCCTGTGGCTGATTCCTGAAATGTGAAGAATGTACTGGGGGGAAGCAAGCGTGAACACAGCAGATCAGTAAGGAGACCACTAAGGTGACCCAGGTGGGCAAGATGGTGGCTTGAACTTGGAGGTCAGGGTCAAGGTGGGGAAAGATGTGAGATGCCTTCTGGAAGTGGAACTAATGCCTTGCTGACAGATCAGCTGTAAGAAAGGAGGACGGGAAGTGCCAAAGATGCCTAATTATTTAACTTGACTAAGTATTTACGGTCTCATTTACACAGATGGGAAAAGCTGGGAGACAAGCAGATTTGGGAGGAGTCTAAATGAGTTTGTAGAAAACCCTTTACTGCTGCACAATATCTATAATTCTTTTGAGACCCATTTTCCCACTGGTTCTAGGGACCTTAGTGCTTCAAGCACTGCGACATGCTGGTCCAGGTTCTGCCTTGGGATTAGCCACCTCCTGACCTGAGACCTCACTCCATGGAGATGTCCCCCACCTCTGACCAAATAAATAGAAGAAATGCCTCTTTCTTAACTCCTACCGTTCTCTTAAAAGCTGATAAAAGATGCCCACAGAACTATTTCAGCTCCTGGAAAGGAGGCACACTATAAATTATTTCGTTACCTCAGCTGTCTCTTGACTTAACTAACAATTGTGTACACCAGAGATATTTATCTTACTCCGAAGGCTTTGTCTCTGGAAAAAAAAAAATTCTTTGGATAGTATTTGAAATGATACCCTTTATTTGACTGTATAGGTCACTGATTCCTCCCCAAGGATCTTTAATTGGCCTGGGAGCACCATTAATCACGCTCCTTATGAATGATGCTCATACTGTAAAGCCTGAGACCCACACACTTGGCAGTTCGTGGTGGCTGCTACTCGACCATTCACGAAACGGTCTTTTCTTGGCCTGGTAAAGTATTTTAAACAAATGCTGCCATTCCAAACCTCCTCTCCTTACGTTGCAGCCACAGGTCAGGGACCCAGTGCCAACTGAGTCGTTTTCGGTAACTTGTCAACCGTTTATGTGGACCCAGGTCCCTCTTCAGAAGGAAAGACTTCTTGCCATGGCTGCAGGAGGTACTGCCCCACTAAGACGGTGTCAGTCGAGTAGAGCCGAGGTCATGCTCGCTTTCCTGGGGCAGCCCACGCCCAAGGACAAATTGACATGAAGGCCTGTAGCCTGGGCAACTCTGGAGGACCGCTTTAGCTGCAGAAGTCCCCAGAGTGTCAGCCGAGGCTATCGCTAGGACTGCCTCACAGCCCGAACTTCTCACTCCTGCTTCCCTCTTTCTTCTTTCCTGAGAGCCTTCCCTAAAGCCCTTTACACTAATCTTGTCACAGAGCTCCATGCACTACCTCACTGTGTAATGCATGGGGCGGGCCCCCAGGGGAGATGTGGTGGGACCCTTCGCCCCTCCCAGAGGCTATGGCATAGGCAGGGAGAGACCTGTCTGAAGCACCCTTGCCACTTAACTCCACCTCACAAACCCTCCTTTTGAGACCTGCCTTCTCTAGAAGACAACGGCCTCACATCCCAGGCCACACCCAGGCCATGATTTGTCCTCTTATTTGTGGCCTGCATCCTGCCTCCCCGTATCCTAAAACCCACTGAGCTCACGTGAACGATAAGGGCTGTTAACGGGTATTCCGGACATGGCCCATCTCCCCAGACAGGCTGTAAAAACCCGACGACAGGGACTTTGGTATCTTCCACGCACAAGATCACAAATGCCAGTTGACAGCATTGGCAATGATGGGTAGCACACGAAATCATGGCACGTGCTCACACTAAGTGCCAGATGAGTGGCACACAGAGAAAGTATCGAGGATACTTAGAGAAGGGAGAGAGTGAAGAAACCCCAGGGAAATGATTTAAAAATTTTTTTTTATAATAACTAAGAGGTCCTCACCAGAGACAACAGAGATTTCATTTCTGGGAAGAATTTTGCTCCTGGTAGCACCTCTACTGTGAATTATTAAGACCTTCATTCTCTAGCTCATCATCCCTTTTTCTTACCAGTTGAGGAAATGGTCTCTGTGCTAATTAACAGCTCTGGAGAGAAAGAGTCAAATCTCAGATCTTAGTGGCTCTAGCAAAGGGTCTGTTTGGGGCTTCATGCAGACTGTGGCTCTCTGTGACTTAATTTCACTGAATTAGTCGTTGCCCTCAAATCTATAACAGCAGCCTCTATTGTGTAGCCATTCGGATACAGTCCCATTTCCCCTACACTAAAGGCTTCCAGCTCACATAGATACTGCCCTACTCCTATTCCCTATAGCACCACGTATCTTTAACACCTTTTAGAACTTAGGGACGCGTTATTTTTGTCCCCTAGATGTTTCCTGTTTAGGTCTCTTTTCTTCACTGAGGTGAGGACCTGTTCTGTCTTTTGTCTGCATGTCTTGTACTCAGTGTGGTGAGGAAGAGCATAAGCTTCAAAGTTGGAGGGTCTGAATCTCACCTTTACTGCTTACCAGCCAGGGAACTTGGTTCAAGCTACTTACTAAGTTTCCTCGCCTGGAAAATGGGGATAATCGGACCTTCTTCATAAGGTTGATGTGATTCAATGAGTGAATGTGTGTAAAACACTGAGTATAGTGCCCAGTCATGTAACCAATGCTTAACAAAATATTATTAAATACCATTCTTCCTCTGTAATCGTTTTTGAGGGCCCTGTTTCCCAGCAAGTCAAGATAAAGAGGCTATGTGACTCAAAAAAAAGTAAAATAAGGTTAAATAATTACTAGGTTGATAGTTACCCAAATACAATGGGTAACTTCTCCAAAGAGGAAAGAGGTAGATACATATAGATAGTTTGATGGGCGGCTAGACTACAGATGGACATTTTTCTTTCTGTATTTATAATGTTATCATGTTCCTTGTGCTATAATTTTTTTAATGAGTAAGAGTATACCATGGTCTGCATATTTAACTGTGTAGCCTCACTTCCTTGCCTAAGTATGTACAAGTGGAAAGGAAATGTCGATGAGCCAGAGCGACCTAGTACACACAGGGCGTCTCAGATCCTGGGCCATCAGGAGGTACGAGTTTGACAGGCAGATTTCACGCCAGACTTTCTAGAGAGGGAACCCGAGCATCTGCATTTTATTCATACGTGCCTCAGGCAATTATATGCCCCCAAAAGTTTAAGAGAGTCTAGAAAGAACCCTGAACTTGGAATCAGAAAAGCCAAGTTCTAGTCTCAGCTCTGTTTGCTGTCTTTTAGCAAGTCACGTGTTCTCCTTGGTCCCATTTTGCTTTTCCACTATAGCACGTCCAACTGGATGACCGTTAAGGCCCCTCTGAAAAGAGAAGGGGTCAGTCACATTTCCCACTGGGAACTCCTGCCAAAGGAGAAAAGTTGGCCGGAGAGCCTGGATTCCTGAGGATAACTAAATAATCTTGGGGACAAATAAATATTCAACAAGTGATCAGGCCTCAGCAAAAGTGAAGTTCATGACTAATGTTGCCAACCCAAATAATGGCCTGCATTTCCTCGGAGAGTCAATACCCTAGCCCTGTTTTGTGGCTGGCAACTCTGCTTCCCTACTCTCTCCAAGCGCCCTGTGGTCCAGCCGGAGGTCGTGGTTCCTCTCTCACTGCAGAGGGGAAAGCGAGAGAAACACCAATTTGGCTTATGGGTCTCAGCTTTGCTGAAACAGATGAAGTGGTTGTAAAGAAGGCCTAAAGGAGACTCCATGAGTAAGCGTATGCTCGCTGCGGTGGAGAAGAAACGATTTCTGAAAAGACACAGGAGGAGAGAGGCTGTCGCTAATAATTGGGATTTGCGTGTCTCATTGGGTGAGCCAAGGATTCTCAGTCCTGTTTAATGTAAACTCCTGAATTCTGATGAGGCAGTTCATACACCGGGCGAATACCATAATGACTCACAGAAAAAACAATCCCAGCTGGTCGTTTCATTTTTTTCTGATAGGCATGACAGATATCATAACTGCAGACTCACTGGTATATAATATGGGATCCCATACACCTTCGGCTAGGAATCATGTTCGTCCAGGCTTATAGAAATTTGAGTCTTCACAACAGGTCCTTCAAAGAGTTCTTTCTTTTCGCGGAGGGCTGTCCGAATTAAAACGACACAGTTTGCACTGCTCAGTTTACATTCACTTTCTTGCTTAAGTAACGTGTAATGAGACTTTAACCCACGTGGGTCACATATGCTACAGAAAGGCAGTGACCCAAGTCAGGTGCCTGAGTCTTGGCAGAGTCAAAGGTCCAACGCACTGACTTTCAGACAGTATTCTGTAGGGCAGAGTCTTTGCGTTTTATCTTCAGGTTTGGGATGGTCTTCCTCATTCTGATCCATCCCTTCGAACAACTGTGCCACGGGGGCTTGCTCCATTATGATGAGGACTCTCACCGATGGAGCAAATGCTTTCTCATCAGGCTTGCAGTTGGTGCCCCATTGCTTGTGGTCTCTAACACTTCTTAGGAAAGCAAAGCACCTTTAACGTATCCCGATACACGTTTAAAGATAATTCAAAAACACAACCAGGCCATTAATAGGGACAAATAAAAGATGCAGCATTTGCCCCCAGTTTTATTAGAAATAGTTAAAAATACCAGGAATGGCCACTGGAAAAGGCTTGAGAGTCTTGGAGGACCCCAGATTAATATCTAAATTGTTATGGAAAAATTATTTTTAAAAGCCATCTTGATACAGAAATGAAAAGAAATAGAAAGTAGGACCCTGTATATACACCTCCTCTTATTTTTCCAAGCATTAATCCAGCCATTATTGGGGGTATCTCGTACAGCTTTAAAAGTGGAAATGGAGAGAAATGGGGGGGGGAGGAAGAACAGTAAGAGCTGGTACAATGTATCACTAGTTTGGTTAACTCATTTTAATATAAGCGCACTTTCATCAAAAACCAAGGAAGACTAGAGGGCAATGGCCAGGCAGGTCAGGGGCATCGTGATACATGAAGGATGTTGAGAGTACTAAGCATGTTAAGGCTAGAGATGGAGGTGGGTTGGCTTTGGATATCTGAAAGACTGCCTGTGGAAGAGGGATCAAATTTATATGGGGTTGATCTGGTGGGGAAAAGAGGGCTGTCAGATATATACATATATATATGAAAAGCAATTTCAGGGCTAAAGAAGAAAGTTTTCAGGCATGTTGGCACTCTCCTGCAAAGGAATGGCTGACTCCTAATAAAGCAGTGAGCTCCCTGCCATGGGATGTGTTCAAGAAGGAACCATGACAATCTGTAAGGAGTATATGAAGAAGACCGCCATTGGATAAACGCTGAGCATCCCTTCAGTGGGATTTTAGGAGTCTGTAAACAAGAAAAGTTACAGAGCTAGAAAACAAGGTAAATGAGGAGTGGTTAAAGGCCTTATGGTTACAGTCAGAGTAAAGATTTTACACGAATGTTCTAGACAGAATTTTAAATTATGAGTGGGTGGATCAGAAGTCCTGTCACATTTCTTCCATCTGATTCTTGGTATGACATCCAGTTGACCCAGAAGGATAGCTGCAGTCAATGATACCCAAGCCTTCTCAGCTCCAGGATCATACAGTTCAGCAAAACAGCTTCATCAGCTCTGTGATGACGTCTGTAACATGACCCCCTTATGTGGAACTACTGAGTGGAACAGACTGGAGTTTGTCAAGGGTTTAGGAAACTGGACTAAGCAGGGGTCTAAAATCAAAGGCAGTTTAATCCCTGGAAAGTCAAGTTTGACCAAAAGTAATATCATGGGGTTTTTCATGGGCTTATCTTTCTCGTTAACTGTTTAAAGTGCTTTAAATTCTTCACTTTATTTCCTGCCATGCACAGCATTCAAAAAAATGAATCATTTTTCTCCTTGATTTAAACATTGAAGTTGTTTTCTTTGTTAGGAAAAAAAGAGCTCTTTCAATAGTGCCTCTGAAATTCCAGAAACCTATACATTACTTATGTTTAAACTGTTTTACTCAGAATGGGCTAAACCTAGGTTTTCTCAATTTGAGGAAACCTGCAAAAATCCAAAAGAAAAGAGAAAACCCACTGATAATTATTCACCTTATAAAAGGGTCCTTCATTTGGCAAAACAATTCACAGAAACATAACACCTTAGAGCACAAAGGTGAAACCTTAGAGATGAGGTTGATGGTAGTGACAATTTAATAATTATTAAATATGCCCTTTATGCCAGACTCTCCAGTATAAGCCCTCTTGACTCTATTATCTCATTTAAGCCTCAAGACAATTCCAAGAGCTAAATAATAGGAACAATACTTTATAGATGAGGCTCGGGAAAGGTAAATACTTCAGCCTGAGGCGTCACAGAGAGGGTAAATGGCAGAGCTGGGACTGAAGTCCAGGCAATCTGACTCCATACCATGCTATCTCCACTAAGCACCACAGGGCCCAGGCTTTTTAAAACTTACTTTTTCGCTATAGGAGCCTCTTGCCCATTTTTCTCTCCCGACACAACCAATGAAAAATAGAGTCGCTACGGCTAACACACAGGGAAGAAGAGTTTGGAACCAACCCAAGACCCTGATATGTCCCTGAGTTTCCATGGAACTCGGTTCGTAAACCATCAGTCTAGTCCAAAGCCCCCATTTTACTGAAAAGGAAACTGAGGCCAAGACACGAATGTAACTGGCTCAAGGTCACTTTATAGTTTGTGGCTGGTTGCGGATCTGAACCCAGTTCAGTTTTTTCCCCCGGGTGTCTTGAAAGAGGAAACTCGCTTAAAATTTCAGGTAGCATCTTCAGGGTAGTTCTTCAGAAGTCACGAGAACTCATGATATGGCTTCTTATGACTTGATCAAACAGAGTTAGGGTGCCGCAACACAAGAGCGGTAAATTATCTGCAAAACCATCAAAGACGACAGTCATCGCTTTTTTTTTAGTGCTTTTCAGGCCAGAAAGGGGAGTAATGAAATTTCTCAAGACGATTCCAGAATATAAATGACTTTTTCCTCTTCAAAGAAAGACAAGAACATGGCTGAGACTGTTCTTAACAACAGGCCTAGGAAATGACAAATACGTGACTGAGAGCGATTCCTAAAATCTGCCAGTCTCCAAAGTGGTCATCTCCCCGTGTGTGTTTGCACTGACAACCCGATTCATCCCTCTGGCTATTCATTCCCATGGACCTCTTCCATTGGGCAGAGCAGGACTTTCCTAGAAGCAAGGCTCTTCATTCTCACTCTGCTGACAGGCCCACTGTGAGTCATGTCAAAACAGCACGCACAGCCAAGAGCAGAGATCAAAGAGCGAAGGATAAAAGAAAAAATAATCCCAAGACCTGAACCCAAGGCAGGATACACAGAGGTTAAGAACTAAGGATGCAGAATTGGAAGAGCTGGGCTCAAGTCCCAGTTCCAACACGTAACCAACTGTAAGATGGTGGGCAAGTTCCTTTCTTATTTCTGTAAAATGGATATAACAACAGTACTCATGGCCCCTGGTTGTGGAAAGGAATTATTGAAACACAATGGTAAAAGCTTCCACGTAGTGCTTGGCACATAGTGTTTAGTAAATGTTAGCTGTGAAGAGGACTAAGAGAATGCGGACAGTGATGCTTTGTATGCAAAGGCGATATGGTATCATTCGGCAGAGACAGGCTATGCTACAGGAAGAAATGACATCAAAATCTCAATGGCTTAACACTGCCAGTTTACTTCCTATTTACACCATGTACTCACTCAGGGTCCCAGGCTGGCAGAGGCTTCATTTCCCTATGTGCCTCTACAATCATCTCACACCATGATCAGAGCTTCTGTCTGAAAGTATTACTTCTGCTCACAACTCATTGGTCCAGGGATCAGCGAACTATCCCTTGTGGGCCAGCTGCCTGTTTCTCTACTTGAAGTCTTATTGAAACATGGCTGCCCTTACGCCTTTGCATACGTCTTGTGGCTGCTTCCATGCTCCAACGGCAGAGCTGAGCAATTGCAGGCGAGACTGGAGGACCCCTGGGCTGAAACCGCTTACTACCTAGTCCTATTAGAAAACGCTTACTGGCCCCTGCATTGGTCTAAGCAAGTCACTTTGACACAGGCAGGAAAATGCAATCCTACTGTGTTTTTGGAAAGCAGAGAACTAGAAATACATGGCGGGCAGCACTAACAACCACCACAGTGATGCAGACCAGGCTATTAATAGGGTGGCATTTTTTCAGGCTCTTTTTCCAAGAGCAGGCAGGGGTTTAAATGGAAGGTGATATTGCTAGGCTAATCTCGCTCAAGCGCTATTTAATTGGGTGACATCCCTGCTCGGGAACCTTGTATGGATTCCCAATGTTTAAAAGATAAAATTCCAACTCCTCTGTTTGATACTCAAGACCCTCAAAAAGCTGGCCCCTTTTACCTATCCTGTATTTCCCCATTGTTCCTTGCCAGGATCCCTTTGCTCCATCTGTCTAACCTCCATCACAAACTAAGAAAATATTCACGGACACACAATGGCCTCTTTTTCTTTTTTCTTTTTTAATCTTGGACTGTACGAGGAACATAATCCCAGAATTCTGTGTCTCAGGATGCCTTACAGAGCATTGGGACTAAGCAGTAATCTGCCCACACCTCTCCTCCCCTTCGAGATCACAGCCCCAAGCCACTTCTGATCTTACCTGAAGTTCAAGAAGATTTGGCAGAACTGGGACCAGGCAGAGGCAAAAGACAGAGGCTGCCATGTTCCCTGGGGAAGCAGAGCAATAGCCAAGTCAGCTGAAATAAGAGAAACAGAGGGCCAGGTCCTCCGAGGAGAGCAGGCTTCCTGCTACGGGTGGCTTGGCCTCTGGAAGGAAGCTTGGGCTGCTGGGCCTCCTCAGCCCCCTCCTGGGAGGAATAGCAGCTCAGCTTCCCTGGACAGACATCCCAAAAAAAACACCCTCAAGCCTGGCCTGAGTATCTAAGGAGACCAGCAAACAAACTGCCCAGTTGGAAGTGACCCCCAAAATGCCCTGCGTAAGGACAGATCAGTCACGAAGCAGAGGCAGAGAGTCTCCTTTGCACAGAGGTGGGGACGTCTCTACTGCCGCCGTGTTTTATTCTGGCCACAGGCAGAGGGCACACTCCGGGACGAGTGTGTTGACCAGGCGGTGTCTCATCAGGGCACCACCCGAGCTTCCACATTGTTGTCCCTGGCATTTTTCTCCCCATGCAGTACTTGCATCCCCCTGGAAGCGCTCTCTTGGCTCCTTTCTCCACAACAGATCAAGGTTAGACTGGTCTCCTGGGAAAGGAGATGCCACCCGGTGCTCTCATGGTTAAAAGCCTGGCCCCTGGAGGCAGACCGCTCTACATTTCAACTTTAGCACCTTCTCTATGTAGCTGTGTGGCTCTGGAGAAGTCACTTAACCTCTCTGAGCCTCGATTTTCTCAAATAAAGTATCTACCTGGTAGTATTGATAGCATCTGAGCTGAAGTGCTGATGCATGCATAGCACCTGATAAACAGTAAGAGCTTAATAAATGGTAGTGGCATGGCAGTGATGTTGGGCTATAATCACCATCCTCCTCCTTAATGGGGACACACGTGTAGGAATTTAAGGCTCTATCTCTTGCTGTATCATTTGTCACAAAACTTCAACTCTCTTACCTATTTGCCAACTTCATCTCTCTGTGGAAGACACAACTCAAAATCCAGACTGGGTCATGCCCGAGTCACTGCTAGGGCAAAGCCCCTGCTCTAAGCCACTCTGCCCTCAAACCAGCTGCTGCTGAAACGCCAAGGCAAACTTCAACACAGATACCCAGGAGCAGTCTTTGCAACCCAGTGCGAACTATTCCACAGGCCACTCCCTGGTACCTCCAAAATATATCTGCTCCCAACTCAGCAAAGCAGAACAGTGGATAAGGCCTTCTAGGGCAAGACATGAAGCAGAAGTTAAAAATAGAAGTTAGAAAAGGGAGGCTTTATTTACAGGCCTCGTTATCCTCAGTGATCTGTGTGCTCGTGTGTCTGTAAAAACACCTTCGGCCCTAACAGGAGTCAGGTTCGGGAATTGTTTCTAACAGTGTAAGGAAGCTTGTACCTCGTGGATCAGGGGGTGTTTTACAAACATTAACTGCGGTGACTATGTGAAGCGATGCCTCATTTATCCAGTACGACCCGGGTACTGGGTATGTTAGATAAATTGCCTTTAACAAATCATAGAAGGATGATTTATCACTTTCAGCATCACAACTTTAACATTCACCACTTTGTTGGAAGTTCTAAAGCTTATCACATACTTTCTTGCCTCATTAAACAAAGCATGCTAAAAATCATTTAATCATCTCTCAGTAACTCAGGGACATTATTATAAACATCAACCATTACACTGGGCTTTAGAACAATGATACTATTCAGGAACTACTGAGGTATGGATTGTTTCATCTTTTTCTACCCAAGTGACCCCAGAATATAGAACTTCTCTTGTCTGATGTTTATACTTACTTGTATGACTTCCTTCACTATCAGCAATTACTTCTTGTCACTTTGAGTATTTCTGCCATAAACTCCTTTTACTTTGCTATTTCTAACCTTCTGTGAAGAAGGAAAGCAAATCAAGCCTATTAGAACTCCATGTAAACCAAGAACAAGTAAATTCTAAGTAAGGGACTCTTTTATGAGTTAAAAAAAAAATGAGTAAAGCACCAGTGTAATGAACCTGTCCGTTAAGACAAGCTTCGATAATGAGACAGACAGCCAGCCAGACAGAGAGGAATAATGAACACTTACTAGTGGTTTACACGATGCCGGGCAGTGTCTAGGGCCTCTGCATGTATGAACTAGTTTCCCCCATGACGAGCACATGAAGGGGATACTACTATTATACCTAATTTACAGGTCCATCTCTGAGGCACAGAGAAGACTAACCAGGGGCTGGAGTGGAAGATTAGGTTTTGTGGAGTGACAGCGTGGCATTTGCTGGCACAGGCATGGCTCCTGCAAGAACCCCAAGGAAAGGGGGTATGGGAGGGAACCAGAGGATGAGGAGGCAGGACACTGGCAGAAAACTGCCACGTGGTTGCCTAGCAATAAAGTCCCCTCCCTGTGCTGGTTGTAGGGGACGAGGAGATGTGGGTATCCTTTAACCAGGTGACTTAGTGACTCACAGGTCCCTAATACAGTCATTTTT
Organism: Eonycteris spelaea; assembly: GCA_003508835.1. Taxonomy (NCBI): domain Eukaryota; kingdom Metazoa; phylum Chordata; class Mammalia; order Chiroptera; family Pteropodidae; genus Eonycteris; species Eonycteris spelaea. The sequence goes on along the minus strand of PUFA01000003.1, from coordinate 20,556,274 downwards.
ACTTCAGGGAACAAGAGAGACTGGAATGAAAGGCCATTGAGCTGGAGAGCTCTGGAGTGGCTGATGACCCCTGCCCTGGTCATCGCCTTGAGAACTGCGGGACTGGGCTGGGAATTGAGCCTGCTGTCACCGCCTGTGGGGAACTGACCCCTCTACCAAAGGGCCCAATTTCCTGCCAGGTTCTGGTAATTATCAGCAACCTCTTGTCTAGCTAAGGGCTAACAGACCCTCTCCACCATTTCCCTGACCGGTGGTAGGATATGATTTAAGCAAGTCTTAGATGAAATTCAGCCGATTATTTAACATTTATTAGCAAGGCAAACATAGTCACATGAATAGTTCCTGTAGCTCAGGAAAGTCTCCAACTCGGCCCTTTGACTCCTCAGCCAGCACCTTACTTCCAAGGAGGCTCCAATAATATTCTTTCCGGGCAGGTTTTGGACACAGGTAGCAGGGTCCCTCAGGACCCCAGAGCACCCAACGCCTGGGCTTGCAGATTCTTCCACCTCCTTCACGCAGGAAGTGAGGCCTGGACGACCTTCCTAACAGTCACAGACTGCCACTCATTACACAGGGAGAATTCGTTTCTCACATATCTTTTTCTAATTAACGCCCTGGTTTAGGTTTCAAGGATGCCCGGAAGGCTGAGCGACTGTCTCTGGAATGTTGATTCCTGATTAGGCTATACCGAATGCTAAGCACTTACCCTAGGCTGTGGATCGGAGCTACGTTGTGGCCACACTCCTGGTGCAACTTCGATATGGAAATCTTTTAAAGCAAGCTATTACACAGGCACTCCTGTGTGCTAAGCTCAGGGGCACATCTGGCCATTCTGATACAAAGGCAGAGATGAGGAAGGGGTGAAGCTCAAACACGGATTCAGGGACTTTTAAGTTCTATTGGTGGGTTCCACAGGCTATTGAATAGACATTGCTGGGGGGCAGGGGCAGGAAGTGGAGAGCAGAGGTGTGAGGAGTCATAGTCACAGAAGTTAAGCAGTTGTCTTTTGTCTTTATATAGAGTTATCGGGACACAGAATGTGCTAATATGAATAGTGATTCTCTGCAGCATTTCTCAAATTACTCACTCTAGGGAATCACTTTTCTAAAGAGCACCTCTATTCCGAGAAAGCTAATTTAAGAAACACAGTATTTAAAAATATAGGGGATAAAGCTGGATCATACCAGCTAGGAAACATTGGGCTGTTGGCTGGAGAGAAAATAATATTTTTATACTAGGCCGAGGTTTAAGTTACCAAATTAATGGGTCTTTTCCTGAGGATGGAGGGAAAACCAACTGAGGTGTCCCTGGAGGTGGGGAGAACATTCGTGTAAACCCCTCACAACCAGTTACTGGAGGGCAGCAGGGAGGTGAGTAGAGTGTGGAACGTGCCCACTGATCAAGCAAATGATGGACAGAAAAAGGGAAGAAACAATATTCCTGGGCTTGAATGCCTGCAGACGTCAGCATACAAAGTCTTGATAAATAAAATCGTCATATGTTGATGTCTTAAAGCAGCAGATGGAACCTTCGAGAAGTAGTCAGGGGAGCTCAAGGAAGGACTCCAGCAGCGAAGGGTTTCGTCCTGTTCTAAAGACCCAGGCAGGCTGGGAGGAGGCTAACCCTGCGCCTGGGAAGACGGCTCGGTGGACACCTACCCCCACGAGGACACCCAGAAGAAAGGAGAAGAGGAGGGACACAGCGGTGGAAGGGTGGAAGGGATCAAGACGAAGCTTTTGGAGGAGCTGCACGTGTTTCCAAGGCTACAGCCGAGACTGTTTCATGACCCCAGAACCTATGCGATCGGCACACTAGAACAATCTACTACGCCCGAACTTTTTAATTTTGTATCCACGAACCATGAACAGTACCAAAGTGTAAAGTAACATTTAATGGCGATGTTTATGAAAAATGGATAGGAATAAAAACGACATATTCTTTAAAACTTTTTAACTGGTATGTGTGGGCTCCAGGCCCAGCTGGTCCCAGATCTGGCTGTGATCCAGGCTCCCAGCTAGGAACGGGACCCAGATTTAGAATGTCATATCAGTGTAGTAGTGCGCCTGCACCTAACAGCCGTAAGCATGGTTCAGCTTCCATGTGTGGCTGAACGCCACTGTTGCCTCCGACATATAAAAAGCCCGTGTGGTCCCCTAGAGAGCACAGGAAGAGCAGCAGACACGCGCTCCTGCAAGTAAAGGTGCTGCCTGCCGGTTCAGTCTCATGCCGGCTCCTTGTGCATTCTTTCAACTGGGCGTCTCACCACCGAAACCCTCCCTTCTCGATCAGCGTGGCGCTGACAGTATGAAATTACTTTCCCGAATCAAGAGTGAATAGTGCTTTCAACTAAATTTTAATGTCTTCTTCCAAAGAGGTCCTTTGACACTAAAATCAATCAAATCAAAATATTCACTGACAATTCTGTATCATTCAGGATGCCTTTGGCTGCAAGCAACATGACACTTATCTCAAACGGGCTTAAGCAGTGGGTACATTTATTGTTCCTCAAAGCTGGAAGACACAGCCATTTCCCTGAGAGTCTCTTGGCTTTATGCTCCGACTGGAGGTGGGAGCTCCTGAAGTTCTGATCTTCACAGCTACACACAACAGTGTCCTCAGGCAGAAGGACCACCTCACTTCTCCCTGTACCTTTTTCTTAAGATGAAGGAATTTTTTTCTCAGAAGCCCCCATTAAGCCCTTCTTGGGTTCCTGTGCACATTTTAGCTGATCATGAGCAAGGAGAATGAGTGCCCTTAACCAATCAGATTCACTCCTGCGGCTAAGGGCGAGTCAGTTTCTCCAGAAATACCTGGTTGTGGAGGGGAAAATGTACCTGATTAAATTGGGATTCTGTTGAATAGAAGGAAAGATGCACATCGATGTGGATAGACAACCAACACCTATTAAAAATGCCACAAACTTCTCACTACAGGAGACAAAACTGTAAGTCACAGACTATTCTCTCAAAACATTTAGAGTGTGGTTAGGAAAAAGCACAGATGTATATAAATAAAAATAATTATAATACACAAGGCAATGTACGTTAAGTACCAAATACAAGGCATTCCACTGGACAGAAGACGAGATAGATTCATCTTAACCAAACTCTGTTCTATTGGAAACAAAGTCATAAAGACACTGGAATTTTTTTGAGAATGCAGATATTACTTAATTATATATCATATTATATATATGTATCATAATTGGCTTTGCACTCCTTAGAGAAATGTGTTCCATTTAGAAGCTGTAATATAATAAATAGATTTAAATCCAAGGCTATTTTTACCAAATATACTCTTTTAAATGACTGAGGATAAGGCTCCCCAGGAAAGCAGAAAACACAAAGTAAAATATCTGTGGAAAGTTATTCATGCTGAGGCTCTGCAGATTAGCTCTTTAGAAACACATTCACAGATAATAGACTTCGCTGATACCTCCACTTTTAGCTATATAAATCTCAGCTTAGAAGTGAAGTGAAGACTGATGGGTTTTTATAAAAACTGTTCTATTTACAGATCAGTGAAGTGAGAATTAGTAAGATTCTGCTATAATGTCTAATTGGGATTAATTAGCTAATGTTCTCAAAGCTCAGATTGAGGATGAAATGCAGTGCAGGGTTGAACTATATTGTAGTAGAGAGTCTGAATATAATGCTGTTAAAAAAAAAACAAACAACCTTTCATCCAAATAAGATATATAGATACTCTCTTCTCTGGGAGGTTGAAGCTTAGGTATGCAAGACTTAGTGGCCCACATCTAAATAAGAGAGTATGGAAAAAGGAAAATAGGATGTGTACAATGGAAAAGTTGGAAACACCTCCTTAACCAAGTGAATGCAGGTTAACTATCAGTGACGTTTGAGGACGTCACGTACCCCTGGAGGATGTGATGAGAAGGGCACTTCACCTGTGTGTGTTCTTTTCAAACCCATAAAACCCAGTTTGATCATGAGAAAACATCAGATAAACCCAGATTGGGGGCCATGCTACAGGACACTCTATAGAGTGTCAAGGTCATGATAAAACAAGGAAAGACCAAGAAGCCATCACAGACAAGAAGGGACTGAGGAGATATGACAACTAATATGATGCTATACCCTGGACTTAACCCTGGAACAGAAAAAGGACATTAAATAAAATCCAAAAAAAGAGTCAGCTTCAGACCTGAATTATGAAGATTAAAGGGATGTGGAAATTTTTTAAACAGAAGCTGTCCATAGATTGAGAACACAATATCAGGTTTACTTTGACTCTCTAAAAAGATACAGTAATTAATTAATTTTTAATCTTATCTTAGGAGTTCATGAAAGAATTCTTTCTTGGCTAGGCCATTCCTCACTGTAGAGAGGAAACTCAGAAATGAATTACTTAATGTGTGAAAAGCAAAGACTGGATGAATCAATAAACTAGCAAGAAGACCAGTACTGTTGGTTAGTAAATGAAACAGAAGACACAATAATTTGTTTGGGATTCTTTTCCCGATGTAAGTGATGTGACCAGGTGTAAATTCCTGGGTGGCAGAGGTGATTTTTACTCGTTTTTATAACCTTCACAGTGTTTGGCACACAGTAGATGTTTAATATTAAACTCATTGACTCAATTTAGATCAAGCTCCAAGGTCTAACATTTCTCAGGAGGTTTTAACCCAGAGGAGGGGCTTGGAAGGATAAATGACAAAAAGGTAAATTTTCAAACACAGAAGGACTGAAAAATTTTTATGGTCCAAATCTTACTGTGTTTCCTCCACCCTCCTTCCCCACCAACTCAACTTCTTCAAGGAGCCATAGTGATGGCTTTAACTAGCAATGTTAACTCTAATGTCTCACCACTTTTATATGATCTAACTCAAATTAGTTTTGATATGTACAGTGGAGTTGAGTTTGAGTTTAGTTTATTTGCAGACTGATGTCCATTTTTTCCAGCACCATCTGTTAAAAAGCCCTTCTTGTAGAACTGACTTTGCATCTTTGTCAAAATCAATGAGCTGTACACATGTGGGTCTACTCTAGACCTATTCTGTTTCATTGATCTATCTGTCCATCTTTATGCCAGGATCATACTGTCTTTGTTCCTGTAGCTTTCCAGTAAATCTTGAAATCAGCTAATGTGAATCCTCCAACTTGGTTTTTCATTTTTCAATATCATTTTGCTATTTTACATCCTTTGCATTTTCATTTAAATTTTAGATCACCTTGTCAATTTCTTCCAATTAACCTGCTAAGGTTTTGATCGGGATTTATGAATCTACAGATCAATTTGGGGGAGTGAATATATTTGTCACTGTGGCTAGTTACATAGTTACAAGAATGAATAATAATTAACCTTTAAAAGCTCACACTATGAATTCTGTCCTTTGCTCATCTTTACAATGACCCAGGGAGCTTAGAAATAGTCCCATTTAACAAATATAGGATCCATGCTAAAGACAGGGTACCTGCTCAGTAGTATATACAGCTAGTAGGTAGGAGGTTAAGATTCCAGTCCAGGTAGGTCTGACCTTAAATCCCAGGTGCTTTTCTCCAGGTTATGCAACTAGAGGAAGCACCAGGAGCACACAGAAATCATGTCACGAAAATCACATTAGAAATTTAAGGGAAAACTAAAGATTGCCATCCTAGAGAAAAAAAAAAATGGTAAGACAAATCGATGGTTTACCTGACAATACTGATGAATCATCACATGAAAAGATCCTGGGGTAGAAACTGTAAGGGGCCAATTTTGATGCAAAATAAGTAAAAACAACAACAACACACAATTACTAGGGATGTCTTATCAGAGAGGTAGCAAAGCCAGTGGTTAAGTACAAGACTATGAAGTCAGGCTGCCTGGGTTCCAAGCCCATTTCTGTCACTTACTAGCTTTGTGGCCTTGGCAAGTCACTTAATATTTCTGTGTCTCAATTTCTTCATCTGTAAAATAGAGATGAGAGTCGTGTGAATCAATGATTTAGTAACTGTAAAGGATTCACACAATATGTCTGGTAAATAGCAGATGCTCTGAAAGGGTTAACAGGTAAAATTTTAGAAACGAAATGCGCAATCTCCTGAGACAGTTAAGTTCTAACTCTCTGAAAGTGGTCCAAAAATGTCTGAATTGCCGTCTATTCATGTAGTTACAGAAAAGACTCCTGCATCAGAGGAAAATGTTAGACTGTGCAGTCTCTAAAGTTCCTTTTTTTTCAGTTCCAAAATCCAATAATTCTAAGTCAAATCCTTCAGAAATTATGAAGAAAACAACAAGCATGATGGCCTTCTCTCTCCGATCGATCAATATACACTCTTGCTTCATTCAACCAATAAATTCCAACTTGGTTGGAAACAAAAGCTTCGAACTGGGAAATCTAAGTCGGTCTGTGCCTTCAGTCTCACAAGGGTGATGGAAAATAAAACAGTAAGAAAGGACAGACACCAAGAGGAGGAGGTACAATTAATTTGTTCACATGAGTTGGTTGCTTCCTCCTCTATGTGAGCCAGTGTCTGATTCTCTCGAGATCTATCAAGGTCCACGGCGAGGGGGAATGGGATTATTCTAACTCGGAGGAAAAGGGTATTTGTGTCCTTAGTCTCCCACTGGGAACTGTTTCTTCTCCAGCTCTGGACTTTTAATAAATTTGTACTTATCTAAAACTTCTTGCCCTTCAAATACTCCCTGCTCCAAATAAAGAACCAAGCAAAGTTCCCCTATAGAAGGAGCCATTTGGCATGTCTGTTGGAACGCTTTTTTTCTGGGCTTTTATCTTCTCTAACCCTGATGGGCCTCTAGAGTTTTCCCAGCAGCATTTTCTTATTCATAACAGGCAGGGTCTGCAAGCTTGTCACTTTCATTCCCAAGTCCTTTGTCCTTCTCTGATTGCCTTCGTCTACTTGACTCCGTTTTGAAAACGAGCTGCTTAATTAACTTCCCAGGTCTTTTGGGTCGATGAAAATCAGCCATGCCCTGTAAGAGGCAGCTGCATTTCTCACCACCGTGGCAGAGGTTATACGTGTTTCCTCTTCACAGAGAAGAATCGATCTCAGCATTTCATGAGGTGCTCATTATCCACCTCATGCCCTAAAATCAAACCATCTCTCCTCGGCTTGATAACATGCTGGAGAAGGTCTTTGAAGTCAGGAATGAGGGGCCAATGGAGAGCCAACTATCAGAAATGCTTGAGCCTGAGTCACGGTGCTGCCATTTACCTTGAGCAATCCACTGAATCTTTCTGAGCCTCTTTCCTCCTCTATTAGGGAAAAAATGGTAATAGCAAGACCTCTAACAGCTACCTGTGCCTTATACTTAGGATGCATCAAACAGATGCTGCAAATAAATGTGCAGATAAAATGCGTTGTAAACCATAAAAGTACTAAGCAAATATAAGGCTTATTTAATGAGGGTGTCCCTTGGCCACACTACATGAATAAACTAGCAACAGTGCATGCTCTAGAGTAACCAAATTTTACAATGTCACCTAGGTCAGCATACATCTTTATCAATTTCACTGGGTCCTGAATTTTACTGGGTTTTAAAGGAACATCTTAAATCAACATGACTATGGCCAGATACAGCTGTTGGGAATATCTGCAAGAAGCAGGATTAAGGGTAGGACGCAGAATGAACAGGTGGGAAGCCTAGGTTCCAGGTTTCGTGGTATTATTAATTAACTGTGAGAGAGTCTCTGTGTCTCTAGCTCCCCAGACTCTCCCAGTTAACAGGGTTGCTGTTGTGATAAGGTCATATATGAAGAAATGATTTACTAAGTTATAAATACAGTGGACAATATCATTATGATGATTTTCCCGATTCATCCATGAAGAACCAGACTCCGTTCCCTATGGGCTCAACCAAATCCAAAGCTGGCAGAAGTCAGGCCACTTTTTCTGCCAATATGAATTTGAAAGCATGATCACTTTTTAAAAGAAAAGCTTAATCAAGGAAAAGGCCCTGATTTGACCTCTAGTGTCAAAAAAAAAAAAAAAATAGGTTCACTAAATGCACGAAAAAAAAAAGTGCAGTAACTTTGCTGCAGATGTTACTGGCTTGCACAGGAAGGGAACTAACCCTCCCTGAGTTGCCTGCTCAGTGCTTTGGGGGACCAAACTCACACCCAAACCTGATCACTTATCAGAGTAAAAGGAGACATGTTAATAATTATGCAAGGGCAACACACTGTAATGAGACTGTCTCAGGCAAATGCATCAACCCCCTCTCTCTGCACAGCACACAGCAAAGCTTTGCAGAACTCCAAGGACAACAGAATCACTAATCCCCACGAGAATTTTCCCATACGGCATAACGGCATAACGTTATTCACCCCTATGACATGCCTGTGTTTACCTTTCAGCTCTAATTTTAGCACAGCAAGAAAGCCCATTAGTTGTTATTGAGAAAGTTTCCTTATTAACTTGTGTGAGGTGCCCTGAGCTGGATTGATGGGTCCACAGAATTGCTAAAAGGCCCTTAGCTGTGCCCTTCCTGATCAGCTCTGATCCACGTGGGCATCAAGGAAGTGCTTCAGCAGCTGACATGCGTGCTGTCCTTAACCCTCTCCTATGTGATGCTCAGGTCCATGAGTGAATAAGCTCAAATCCCCTCCTGAAAGAATGCCACTATTAGAGCTGGGCAAAAATGAGTTTACTGGTGGTTCCTCCACTGGCTGCTAAGATCAAGTTTTTACACTACTAACTGAAATTCAAGTTAAAAATGCCTATCTTTGTATATTAACTTCATGACCACAGCCATTATTACGCTACTAATAGGTGCCTTAGTCCCAAGAATTACTCCTTCCTCATCTGGGTGGACCACCCTTTCCTGGGCATTAGAATAGGCATATTACAAGCTGGACGTGTAAAATGTAGGCAAAAACATGGAAATAGAGGTGTCAGTTTGGTTTGCCACTCTTTGACCAAATTCATAAAATTCCTAGATTTCTTTTTCTTCTTTCTGCAAGGAAAGAAGAGCGATCTTACTCAGTGTTATCTCATGGAGCTGCCATGAAATGAAATGTAATAATGAATCTGAAAGCTCTTGGCAAAAACAATGAGCTCTACAAATATATTGGCAATGCAAATTTGCAGGTGAGAGGACAACACGCAGAACAGAAACTCCAGCTGTGAGTTCTCCGTTAATTGCAATTTGAATTCCTGTACGCAACTCTCTCAATGCAATTAGGAGCTAACAAAAGCTTGCTCTGGAAGAATGTGGTTGGATGGATGGACTGAAGCTAAAAGAGGGGGATCATTTTCTAGCCACAGGAAATTGAAGAAGTGCATATCTGACCATTATTATTTGGATTTGAATCATAATTTAGCTCCAAAAGGCTCTGGACACACCATTATCATGACATTTAGGTTCATTTTTTTCTACCATCTAATGGGCTAACTTTTTGGCCATTTCTCCATATTTTTTCTCTATCCATAAATGTGTCTGAATTGAGTTTGGGTTAGATGCATAAAGTAATTTTAGGACCAAGAACATGATTCCTAGAGCTACAGGCAAGTCCCAGAGAGAAGCCCAGATGGGGCCTGGATGTCAACAGGCAAAGAGCTCATGCTCCAGGGCCGTTCCTCCACCTTGTTTTCACATTGGGCTGAACCTGCTGTTCTTGAATTTTCAAAAACGTCTCATACACACTGGGTGGATTTAACAAACAGTCTTCTTTGTATCTGTGGATGATAGAGAGTAGTAAAAATGTCTGAGTTTCTCTTAGCAAGCAGACAGATGAATGTTCTTGTGGTAGACAAGCTCCCAATCTGGCCACCAACAACTCCTGCCATTGTATGTGCATGCTGCCCAGCACATCAAGAGGTGGGATCCATTTCTCCTCTCTGTAAGCCTGGACTGGCCTTATGGCTCGCTCGATTAACAGAAGGTGGTAGAAATGATGCTCATTCTGAGATTTTTGAGCCTGAGTCTTAAAGAACTGGCAACTCTGTTTACTTCCACAGAAGCCAGTCTGTACGTAAGTCCAGCTACCCTGAGATCACCATACTGTGAGGAAGCCCAAGCAAGACATACAGAGAGACCACATAGAGGAATATGGAGGCATGAGACAGGTGAGCAAAGCTTTCTTAAACCTTCTGGCACAGCACAACTCAGTCAGCTGCTGAGAGCAGGCAAATGAGTAATCACATTTGATGCCACAAACAACAGAGGAATCGCCCAGCCAAGCACTGCCCAACGTACACAGTTATGAGAAAAATAAGTCATCGTTGTGTTAAGACACCAAGTTTTGGGATAGTTTGTTATGCAGCAGCAAGTAACTGAAACAGCAATGTCTCTTCATTCTGCCACAAAAAGAGCACTCGGAAATACTGACATAAATGACATCACTGGCCACCTAGACAAAGAATTCCAAATGCTTCTGTAGAGCAAATAGTTAAAATTTTGCACTCAGCAGCAGTTTTTGGAAGTTCAGTAGTCTGTAGCGTGATCCCACTCCTACTTCACTTGACAAACACTCTGGAAGCATGTCCCATACCTTCGCATAGGGCCTATACCTAACGGGATTCCGGGAAAGCTCTGGGGTGCAGACTTAGAGGCCTAAGCTCCAGCTCTCACTCATGCGCTTTGACTTACTCCAAACTTTGGCAAGGCACTCAATCTCTTCTGCCTGTTTCCAGCGATAAGATAGAGATAGTAACACCTGCCTTATTTACTCTACAGGCTTCTTGTCGTAACCAAATGAGGTAGAGTATGTTAATACGCTTTGAAAGGCATGATGCACTGTTTTCCACCAGCTGTCATTTCATGACTGTTTGTTTCCAGATTGAAAATTTCTAAAAGACGTATGCATCTCTCTCAAAAAATAAAAACCTGCAATTCGAGGATGCCACCACCATATGGCAATGTATATAGAGAAGAGCCCAATAAAACACCCAACAGTAAAGATTAAATTAAAAATAACGAGTTTCATAATCCCAAGATTATGTGGAAGTAACTTGCCAGGAGTAACTGTACTGAAGCCTTTATAATACCCGAGTCAATAACAGTTGTCAGACTATATGCTCTCTAACTGAGGACCTTTTCCCACCCTCAACCTACAGGCTCATGGAGTTCCCCAGAGCAGGCCCCAAGCCAACCACATGGGGAATTGAGTCCTGAGCAGAGAATGTACTCAGCCATCTCTGCTCATCATCATTTGGTCAGACCCAGGAGCCATACTGATGTGATGGTTTAAAATATGTTCAAAATTTGTCTGACACTCCTTCAAAAGGTAGAACATGTCTACGGCCATGCCACTCTGAGCGCGCCTGATCTCGTCTGATCTTGGAAGCTAAGCGAGATCAGGCCTGGTTAGTACTTGGATGGGAGACCACCTAGGAATACCAGGTGCTGTAGGCGTTAAAAAAAAAAAAAAGGTAGAGCATAATTCCTTTCCTCTTTGAGTGTAGGCTGGACCTTCTGTGACTCACTTCCAGCGAAAAGAAAGAAAATGGTACCGATAGCATGCAACTTCAGGGTCTAGTCATAAAAAGCACCACAACTTCCTGGTTGCTCTGTCTTGGATCACTTTTTTAAGCAAAAGCACTAGTGTATTTCTGGAACATCATGAAGACCCAAAATGAGTATACAAACTATAAACCCTTATTGCCTACAGAGTGAAGAATGCATCCAGCAGTCACACTGGGCATGGACAAGGCAAAAAGTCCCACGAGCAGTATTTGATGGATACTGAAAAGGCAGATGCGTTGGATATGGAGCTGATTCAGAGCCAAGAGAAATTCAGGCACCTCAGTCAAGCATCAGTTATACAACATCTACGGTACAACAGTAAGCAAACAGAAAGCAAGAGGATGGTAAAGAAAAGAAGTTCTGTAATAGCTTTACGTTCTTGCCCTTCAGGTTTGCTATGTATCTGAAGAGACAATGCCATTAGAGAATAAGAGAGTTTTGTATTCTAGTGCTGGTCCACTGAAGCCAGGTTGACAGCAAATACCATGAAAGAAGAGAGAGAGGAGGCAGAGGTCCCTCAAATGACCCAAGATGGTACCCACTGTATGCACACTTCATTCGGAAACGAAAGCAGAAGGAATCAGGAAAAAAAGCAGTTCTGCTGTGAGCAGCCAAAGGTCAGTAAAAATCCCCTTGGATATCTGGCCAAACCCTCTAGAAAGAAACTCCCAGTTGGGCCTTGCCATTAGCAATATGCCTGGACAGCCTCAGTGAGGCATTCAGGATGTGTCTCTTTGGACAGCTCTCCTCCTCTAACCAGCGACGACCAGGACAAACATGGACAATGGATCATGCCATTACTCTCTGCTCTTACCCACTCTTCCAGTCTAAGGCAGGCTGCCAGCTCTGTGTCCTGCACTTTGCCTCTCACATCTACTGTGCTGGTTTGAAGCAACAAAGCCACCTTGACATAGGTCACCTATCGATTTTGCTGCCTTTCCCTCAGAGCAACAGACTGCCACTGATGCTGGTCATCAGTCTATTCAGTGTGACCAGTGCATCCCAACAGCAGCCTACTCAGCCTTCCGAGGAAGCCCTACCTCAGCCAAAGGAGAAACCCCACAGCCTGAAGGACGAAGGGGTGCGACAGGGGGGATGGAACCAGCAAAAATGCCTGGGAGGCTTTCCGGGTGCTGATGAGACCTGCTGGAATTGATTTTCTCAAGAGCCACTTGTTGGAGATGTGTCAGTTATGGTGTGATGAAGAGCCCTGAGGGGAACCACAAATCAAATTTTCATTACCGGGGCAGGTGAGAGGTGCCACAAGTGAAATCCATCACTGCTGATTTTTTTTTTTAAGATGGGCCAGGGACAGAGGACTCGCTCCCCCAAATTCCTTCTGCCCTTGTCCTTCCTGCACAGTGAGCTCCCTGCAGCCCTGATCGCGATTTCCTTTATGCAAGCTTGTTTCCCCATGAAGTGGGTCTTATCCGCTTTGGACAATCCCAGTCCTCCATCAATGCCCGGCACAACAGCCATCTTTAGGGTGCTCTGAATTTGCTAGGACCGCCCCGAGCGAGACCACCACCCCCACTGAAGGGCTGGAGGTGGGGAGATGCAGAAGCCAGCAGGTGGCTGGGCTATGACTCAGGGTTTATAATCTGTGCTCAAGGTAGGAGACGGAGAGGGAAACATGACTCTCAGCCAGAATCAAAAGCTAAAAAAATATTTTTAAAATTCAGAGATAAACAGGTGCCCACAAACATGTAGAGAACATCTCTCACTGACCTCATCCAGGCTGGGCAGGTGGGCCTGCTCCTTTCCACACAGGCCCCTTGTGTGCTTGCATTTTTTGAGGCCTACCTGCTCCAAGGCTGCCTTTGACATTCATTCATTTAAATTTGATTTTCCTCGAAAAACAATATCTGTGTAGGGGAGCACCAGGATGAGAGCCTGGTTCACTCTCAAAGCACACACAGTAATGCTCAAAAAGCCAGTTAATGCACCCATTGGAAATGGCTTTTAAAAAGTTTGAAACGCTGAGCAGTGGCAGAGGGTGATGCAAGGAAAAGATGATGTAAAGGTCACATCCCCCCTGGTCTCATCACTTCCTAGGGGGACTCTAGTGACAGTCCCCTGGGTCTCTTGCGGGCACACGCTCCCGCCACTCCATTTTTAACTTGTAGGTAAATCTGATCATGTTACTCAACCTGCTTAAAATCCCTCAACAACGCCCCTTGCTTTCAGATCAGCCCAGGCTCCTCCACGTAGAGGACAGGGCCCTGGGATCTGGCTCTGCCTATCTGTCCTGACTAAGCTTCCTGTCCCCATCAAACTCTTTATTCTATTCCTCCTAAACCACCCGTGGCTCCCATGCCAGGCCTTGTCCATGCTGTTCTTGGGTGGAACTGCCCACCTTCTTCACCTGGCAAACCCTAGTGACACTCTGAGACTTTGCCCTGCCGCACCTGTTCCTAGAAACTTCCTCTTGCCCGTGAGCATCCCATAGAAAGCCCTGTGCTCCCTTTACAGAAGACTAAAGGACCAGTACTGTGGCTGTCCTTTACTGGTCCATCGCTCACCCACCCCAGCCTAGCTGCTTAGTGAGTAACTGTATCTTCCTCTTCCTTATCACAGCAAAGCTTGCACAACACCTGGCAGGTAGCAGGTGTTGCAAAATTTTCTAAAAATCGATTAATCTAAGTCTTAGAGTTGGGCGGAAAGTCATTTCAATTCTTGGTCTTGAGATCAGTAGGTAGATTTGCAACAATCCAAACAGTGTCCTCTCCCTAAACAACACAGGTTATGCCATCCCTGTCCTTCCTTCTTGAGCACTGTTCTCAAAAGGACCATCCCTGGGCCATCTACAATCAAATCACCCTGGATGGTGTGAGACATGCAAATTCTCAGGCCCCACCCAATCCTACATAATCAGAAACTCTGGAGACTGCCCCTGCAAGCTGTAGTTTAACATGCCTTCAGGGAATTACGATGTCCACTCCATTCTGAGAACCAGTGCCCTGGTGCCCTAGAGCCTTCAAAGGCCATTAGAAGCAGCTCAGAATCAGCTGCAGTGAACAGCTCTGCCTGGTGATTTCCCCTTTTCCAGGCCTGGTGGAGCCTCTCCACAGCTAAAAGCAGCTGCAATTCACCAGGGCCAGATGCGGAAATACTTCCCTCCCCATATCCCTTGTAATTAAACAAGAATCACCTAGGGAACAAAGAGATACTGGCGACAAGCGACAACGTGTGCTTCGTGCTCCAGAGAGTTCTCACTAACCTGGCAGTGGGCAGGCTCTCAAGCAGAGGCTTGCTGCACTGTACAGAGTTACCGGGCTATCATCACCTTGAATCTTACAGGAGCCAGTTCCTGTTATTTTTCTCAAAGAACAATGCTGGACACATCAGAAGTGTGTGTGGCAGACAGATCTGCCACTCATACACAGGCAGATAGTAAGAATAGAGCAATTAGGAAGATCTTGGCTGTCAGCTTCTCTGAGAGTGCCACTGGCAGCCATAGTGAAGGAATGGTCGTGAGCTGAATTCATTAGGTTTTGCAGCCTGCCTCACCCAAAGTCACAGCGTAATAGATTCAGGCCTACGGAAATGCTCAAGAACAGAAATGTACTACTTTTTAGCACTGATATGTCTTATAAACCCTTCTATATATCTTTCACTTCATATTAGTCTTTTTTATTGAGCACCTATTATGTACATGGTAAGCAGATTTTGCTCACTAACCTGGTGGTTTGCAACCTTGGCTGCGTACTAGGATCATATGAGGAGCTTTGAAATATTTTTAGGCCAAACAGACCCCAGAATCTCTGGAGTGGGACCCAGGCATCAGTATTTTTTAAACTCTCCAGATGACTCCAATGTGCAGCCAATTTGGGGAACCAGGGTTTTAAATAATAATGATGTCTGGCCTCTACTCAAATGACATAATCAGCCTCTGAGGCTGTAGCCTGAGCATGGGTGTAGAACGTGTGCATGCACACGCATGTGGCATACATATGCATATGTATGCATGTGTATATCCATATGTACCATGTGTGCATGTATATATGCACATGCATGCATATATGTACACATGTGTATATCTACTCACATGCATACTTATACATATGCATATATATTCATATACATATAAAGTCTCCAGGTGATTCTAATACGGCCAAAGTTGAGACCACTCCATAGACCATTGTTTCTCAAACTTGTCTGCACTTCACAACGATCTCTAAAAATTCCAAAGCCCAAGCCATTCCCCAGACTCATCAGATCATAAGCTCTAGGGTGGTCAGCTGGGTACAGACACCAGTGTTTTCTGAGGGTCCCTAGATTATTCCAACATGCAGACAATCTGGGAAGTGCAGCACAGGTGCTAACCTCCAAGACAGGGAGCTCCATTTTCTGCTATTTTACTGTAACTCCCTACAGGACCTACTTAGCTATTTGTTAAACCAAATTGAATTTTCAGAAACATCTGTTATCATAATGTCCTTTACAAACCATGTCTAGTGGAGCTAGTGTCTCCTAGGACTGCAGGGGTTGGCCCAAAATTTTTCATGAAACATATTTCATGAACCTGTATTCTACTTCCTCACTAGTGGAATGCTATCCAGGACTCCCACTGGCCCCACATTTTGGGAACTATCTCCCTCTTTGAAATGTCTTCTATTCCTCCTCTGGATGGCTTCAGACAAAAACATCTTTCCAGCTCCTTCTCAGCATGTTTGAAAACTAGAAATAGCTTTCGAGCACTCAGGTGTCCAGGGGTGAATTGAGAAAATTGATGAAGAGGGGTGTAGCTGGCTTTTTCACCAGACCATCGAGGCTCGCTCACATTTTAAGAAGCCAGTAGGTAAGATGAAAACACTATGAATTCCTCATTTCACAACTTCTATGCTGTGCACCTTGATTTGACCAAGGGCGGATGATTTTACTCTATACAAAAGCACATGGTTGGGATACTTCTCATTTAAAGGATTCCGACTGTGACTCCTTTGTGGAAATGCTGATGTTTATATAGCAAGTTTGCTATAAAAGAGGTACACCTGCAAGATCATTCATTAAAACTTGGAAAAATAAGCCTAATATCTCTTCTTTTTGAGATTACCTTTCACAGCTGGAGTTTTAATTCAGTGTGACTTATTTTTTGCCAGCAATGACAGTTCATCTAAATGCCTGATAACCAAGAGAATTATTCTCTGTAATAATTATTGCAGCAGGAGGAGGGCTGAGCTGAAAGTGAAGAGAACAGGGCTCTGTGCACCATGTCGACTCTAATTCCCTGTGTGATCTTGAGCAAGTTATTTTATCTTTAGAGTCCTCACTTATAAAACCAGAGAATAAATACTCGCAAAGATGGTTTTCTTCCAGCTCAAACATCATGTGGTTCTAATTCTCTTGCGGACAATAACATTAGTCTTGTGGAAACGGCTAAGTTTATTAGTTTGTTTTCCTAAAAATAGATAATTATTTGGGAGAAAGTATCTTGAGTAGCCAATTTCATAAAACAAAAATTAAATAACTAAGGCACGCACCATGATGTACCAGACACGGTAAGACTACAAAAGAAGAGAGACAGCCTGTGCTGCTAAAATTAATGAGGAAAACGATTATATAGCTAACCACGATTTAAGACAGAGTGAAATAGATGCCATGGCTGTAAAACCAGAGAGTTTGGAGTGTTTAAAAAAAGAATGTCCAAAATAGTAAAGTTCTTTCTATTGGGGTTAAAGGAACACTGGACTTGGACTCGAAGTTGGGCTCTAGTTCCGGACTTCTCAGGTAGTGACTACGTCATCGCAGACAAGTCAGCCATCTTCCCCAAGGTTACATTCCGCGCCCCCCCCCCATAAATAGGAATCATCAAATACTGACCCAACATGCTGGACAGTGGCACTGGGAGGCTCAAAGAAGACACTGTCGTGAGAGCACACTATAAAACGCTGCATGACGTAAGCTGCATAAAGCCATGGAGGATATACATACGTATGCTAAACATGTGTTCCTATAGATTTTGATCTGATGATTCATAAAAAAACAGAATGTCCACCGAAAAAGGCATCCAGAGGTTAAATTCAGAACTGCAGGATCTCATATACGGTGGCTTCTCTTCTTTTCCACCTTCTTAACTCTTCTTTATTTATTTACTAAATAAAAATATGTCCTTATTTTCAAAATGAAATAATTGAAGAGGGGGTAATAATCCTAACGCGTTTTATGAGGCCAATATTTCCCTCATACCAAAACTGGCAAAGATAACACACAAAAAGAAAACTACAGAACATATCCCTCATGAACACAGATGCAAAAGCCCTAAATAAAGATACCAGCAAACAAGAGAAAAAGGAACCCTCATACACTGATGGTAGGACTGCAAATTGGTACAGCCACTATGGAAAACAGTACGAATTTTCCTCAAAAAAACTAAGAATTGATCTACCATATGATCCAGCAATCCTCTACTGGGTATTTACCCCAAAGACCTGAAAACCCATATCAAAAAGATATTTAACACAACGTTCATAGCAGCACTATTCACAGTGGCCAGGACATAGAAGCAACTGAAGTGTCCTATGATAGATGATTGGCTAAAGAAGCTGTGGTACACATATACAATGGGATATTACCCAGCCATAGAAGAGATGAAATACTGCCATTTGCGACAACCTGGACGACCTCGAGATAATCATGCTAAATGAAACAAGCCAGACTGAAAAAATTTAAAATCACATGATATCACTTATATGTGGGATATAAACCTAAAAGCAACAAATGAACAGGACAAACAGAGACTCAGGGACATGGACAATGGACTAGTGGTTACCGGAGGGTAAGGGGTGTGGGAGGAGGGAAGAAGTAGACAAGGTAAAGGGGGTTAAATATAGGGAGTTCGGGGGAGGGTGAAGTGGGTAAAGGGATCAAATATATGGTAGCTGAAGGAAACTGGACTCTGGGTGGTAATCACGCAATACAATATATAGATATCCAATTATAGTGTATGCTAGAAAATTATATAATTGTATTAACCAATGTTACCTCAATAAACTTAAAAAATATTTTTTAAAAAGATACTAGCAAACCAAATAAAGCAACATATTAAAAAGATTATACTCCATGATCAAGTGGGCTTCATCCCAGGGGCACAAGGATGGTTTAACATACGCAAATTGATTAATGTGATACACCATATATACAAATTAAAAAATAATCATATCATCATATAAATAAATGTAGAAATAGCCTTTGACAAGATACAGCATCCATTTATGATCAAAACACTTTTTAAAATTGGGATAGAAGGAAAGTATTTAATATAATAAAGACTATATATGACAAACCCTCAGCCAACATTATACTCAATAGTGAAAAACTAAAAACCTTTCCTCTAAGAGCAGGAACAAGTCAAGGCTGTCCAGTATCACCACTGTTATTCAATATAATGTTGGAGGTCCTAGTGAGTGCAATCAGGCAAGAGAAAGATATAAAAGGCATCCAAATAGTAAATGAAGAAGTCAAACTATCTCTATTTGTGGATGACAAGATTCTCTATATAGAAAAACCCTAAAGACTCCACAAGAACACTACTAGAAACAATAAGCAAATCCAGTAAAGTTTCTGGATACAAAATCAATGTTCAAAATTCCATAGCATTCTTATACTCTAGTAATGAATTGTCAGAAAAAGAAGTAAAAAATAAATAATTCTTTTTGCAACTGCAGCAAAAAAGAATAAAATACCTAGGAATAAATTCAACGAAACATGTGAAGGACCTATATAATGAAAAATATAAAGATCCTATTAAAATAAATGGAAGGAGATACAAAGAAATGTAAATATATTCCGTGTTCTTGGATTGGAAGAATCAACATATTTAAAATGACCTTATTATCTAAAACATTATACAGAGTTAATGCAATCCCCATCAAAATCCCATCAGCATTTTTTAAAGAAGTAGAACAAAAAATCGTCAGATTTGTATGGAAGAACTAAAGACCCCGAATTGCCAAAGACATCCTAAGAAAAAGGAATGAGGCTAGAGGCATCACTTTGCCCAACTTCAAATTACGCTATAAAGCGACAATAATCAAAACGGCGTGGTGTTGGCAGAAAAACCAACACACAGACCAGTGGAACAGAATCGAGAGTCCCAAAGAAAACCCATGTTTATACGGGCAAATAATTTTTGACAAAAGAGCCAAAAACATACAGTGGAGAAAGGAAAGCCTCTTCAATAAATGGTGCTGGGAAAACTGGAAAGCCACACACAAAAGAATGAAACGAGACTGCTGTCTACCACCACACACCAAAATGAACTCCAAATGGATTCAGGACCTGAATATAAGACCTTAGACAATAATTTACAAAGAAGAAAACATAGTAACTAAACTCATGGACTTTGGACTTAAGAAGATTTTATGAACTTGACCTCAAACGTAAGGGAAGTAAAAGCAAAGAATAAATGAATGGAATCACATCGAACTAAAAAGCTTCTGCACAGCAAAAGAAACTGTCAATAAGGTAAAGAGACAATCATCCTAATGGGAAAATATATTTGCAAGCAATGCCTCTGATAAGAGCCTAATATTCAAAATATACAAAGAACTCATACAACTCAATAACAACAAAAAACAATCCAATTAAAAAATGGGCAGAGGACCTTAAGAGATACTTCTCCCAAGAAGACGTACAACTGGCCAAGAAACATGAAAAGATGCTCAACATCGCTAGCTAGTAAAGAAATGCAAATCAAAGCCACAATGAGATACCATCTCAACACCTGTTAGAATAGCTGTTATCAACAGGACAAGTAATAACACATGTTGGAAAGGATACACAGAAAAAGGAACCATGATACACTGCTGGTAGGGCTGAAAATTGGTACAGCCACTATGGAAAACAGTATGGAGGTTCCTCAAAAAACTAAAAATTCATCTACCATATGATCCAGCAATCCCTCTACTGGGTATTTACCCCAAAGACCTGAAAACACACATCCGAAAAGATATTTGCACACCAATGTTCACAGCAGCACTATTCACAGTGGCCAGGACCTGGAAGCAACTGAAGTATCCTATAATAGATGATTGGATAAAGAAGCTGTGATACATATATAATGGAATATTATTCAGCCATAAGAAGAGATGAAATACTATCATTTGTAACAACATGGAGAGCAAAATAAGCCAGATAGAGAAAGATGAAAACCACATGATATCACTTATATGTGGGAGATAAACCTAAAAGCAACAAATGAACAGGACAAACAGAGATTCGTGGTCATGGACAATGGACTAGTGGTTACCAGAGGATAGGGGAGGAAGATGGGGTAAAGTGGGTCAAATATGTGGTGACAGAAAGAAATCTAACTAGGGTAGGTTAACACACAGTGTAAACATATGTATGCCTTACTGTTGAATTATACAGCTGAAACTTACTGGATTTCATTAATCAATGTCACCATAATAAAAAAAATACTATTAATTAAGAAGTAGATATTGATGGTTGCAAAATAGTCACAGCGATGTAAAATATAGCAAAGGGAATATACTCAATAATATTGTAATAACTATGCACTTAGAAAAATTGGGGGATCACATTGTAAATAATATAAATGTCCAACCACTATGCTGTGCACCTGAAACTAATATAATAGTAAATGTAAACTATTAATTAAAAAATAAAAATAAAAATAATTGAAAAAAGTAATTGAAAAATAAAAATAAAATAGAAAATAAAAAATGAATTGTGAAGTTAGAATATAATTTTAAGATAAAATTATGACCAATTCACCAAAAGCTCTACTTTAAATGACTTGCCTTGATAGGTGATGAATAAAATTTCATTAGAAACAAAAAAAAATTAAAAATAAAATAAATAAAAATGAAATAGTATTAAAAATCATAAAATAAAAATAAGAAATCATTTAACCAGCTACTTCTTGCTTTACCACTACTATGTCTTACGTGTCCTTACAAAAAAAAGGCTTATGATTACCGCATAATCATAACTGTTTATGTATATGCTCCTGTATCTACAGATGTACAGCTTCTTTTTTTAATTCTTCACTACTGGAAAGATCTTATTTCAAATAATCTCAGTTTCAGGCAACATAGTTTTAGATTACTGAAATCTGACATTGCTTTGAGTGGTGATAATTAAATAATGCTCTTATAATTTCTTACCAATAGGAAAGGTGGAAGACAAGAAGATTATTTAATAATGTTATGGAAGCCAAATCCTAAATTCAGAAGTATTGAGCAAAACACTGTATTGTTTGTTGGTTAAATAAGAGAAAAGTCGGCTGTGAAAGGACTAATAGGTCTTTGGTTCTGGGAATCAGCTTCTGAATACAGTGAGGAGAGAAGCCAAAGGACTTGTGTCTCTTGTTCCATAAATGCATTTCAGGTTCACTTTCAAAGACTGCTCATAAAAAAAGGAATTTTCAGGATTAACAAAGTCACCGAATAACCTTCAAAGAATGAAAGCATGCACAAAAATTTAGAAATAAGATTTTACCTTTTAACTAAAATACTTTAATAATAAACTAAGGGCATTCTCACATTAAATTCACACTCCCCATCATTCTTCATCCAGAAACCCCACTAAATAATGACCTAAGTCTTTTATTTGTCTTTAGTCTCCATTCATCTCAAAAAAAAAGATGGTCAAGTAGAGTAAAACAAACATTTATTTAGGTCACAACATGCCCAGAACTACTGACCAGACATATTCTCACTCACGGTGTAAAAAAACCCGTCTCTTTGTATGTCCTAAAGTTCTATCATTTTGATAGCACAGATTTCACTGGCTTTATTGCATCGCAGATGGCTGGGTTGTTAAAGCCCTGAGTCCTGTACAGTGGGTATTGGTCAAAATTTTTTCGTTTTTCTCTCCTCTGATCTGGAAAGCTCAAAGCAGTTCACTGCAGT
The DNA here is from genome assembly GCA_003508835.1 of Eonycteris spelaea. Classification (NCBI taxonomy): domain Eukaryota; kingdom Metazoa; phylum Chordata; class Mammalia; order Chiroptera; family Pteropodidae; genus Eonycteris; species Eonycteris spelaea. Next base: position 20,533,967 of record PUFA01000003.1, on the reverse strand, counting down.
TATTCCATTCTGAGATAGTTCTCACCTCTTCTTCCTAAGTGCTTTACTACAATCACCTTCCTTATCCTCCTCTTAAAATCGTTTCAGATTTCTGAACTCCTCATCCCTTTCTTTCTTTTGCAAGAGCTATACTACTTTACTGTTCTCAGTCCTCTAAAAAGTTCTGCATTCTTGGTAAAAGGTACCATTACCACCACATCCTGAAAGTAATGTACCTGTCTCAGTGACAAGAAAAGGAATTTGCTCGGCTAACTTTGAACTCCTTATGGCTCTCGTATATGTTACTGAAGTCGCAGTGTATTATCTCTTATTAGCAGATAAAATGGTCTCAAAAAGGGTTGGAAAAAAACTTCATATAAATGGAAAATTTGACAGTAGAAATATAAAAGTGACCTTGATCTTTAGAAAAATCAGCTTAAGAGCCTAAGTCACTGATAAAGAAATTTGGCTTGTATCTAAAGTAAATCATGCTAGAGGAATTAACTTACTTAGTTTCAGGCTGAAGAGTTTTCAGACATCCTGGTCCATAAATTCTTGGGGCTGGTGGGTTTCTCTAGTAATCCTGCCTCCCAAAATAATTGTGGACAGGCACATTTTCTGGGAGAATAGAAAATGTGTTTCTTCAAAATGAATTGTCACTTACCATTTCTTCCAAAGGGATCAGACCCCAATCTAAAATGACCTGGGAGTGATTTGTTCCTTTTAGGACAGTTATTAAAACCTAACTAGAGGATTTCTATTTCTAGAGATAGGTCGTCTAAGGTATATATAATCTTTCCCTTGTGTGAAATATTGTAAAATTAAAATGAAAATCATGCAATATATAAAAGGTATGATGGGGTCTCCCAAAAGTTGGTAGGGAGCCCCCCCAAAACAAGCCCCTTCCAGGGGGCAGATCCCTGCTGCCCACACCTTCCTTCACTTTACCTAAAGGCTACACACCTGAAGGGCAAAAAGAGAACCCATGGTTCCCTGTACGAATAGCAATTTTCTGAGATGACAGCTCTGGGGTTTCTAGGGAGAAAGGTACCCCAAAATAAAAATAAGAGTGCCCTCAAAAAAGCCTGTGGAGGCTCTGGTAAGGTAGTGGAGGTCTCCCACCATTCCATACCCCTTGCCAAACCGCTACAAACTCAGCAAATATATTTTTCTCATTATAAATTTCTCTGGCTTCATGAAAATTGAATGAAAACATCTCTGAGAGTTGAAGCAAGGTAGGGGAAAGTAGATTTGGCTGCTGATACCAAAAACACATGGGTAAGCACGTGCCTTCTAAAAGCTGGAAAGGGTCAGACAGCTTTTGAAACATTAGATTTAAGAAGAGTACCCTAGAAAGGCCATCCTGACTCCTGAGCCTGGACACGACAGTTCTGTCTCCACAAGGGCTAGTCTTGGCCATGGATGAGAAATTTTGATTTCCATATGGAAATGTTGGAGACCACACTGGAAGGAATCTTACCTCACTAAAGTGTAGCCTACTGGTTTTACTTCCTAACAGTTGCTGAAATAGAAAGCCTCTTCCTCCCTCATCCCGTCCTGTGGTCCTCACTTCCTGCCTTCTGCAAGATGGTATGGGTGAGAAGGAAAAAGCCAGATGGCGATGGATGACTAATGGGGCTCCACATACCACTCCTGCAAGGTCACCTGCCTTATTAAGAAAAGCCTAAGGAATTAGCTTTTTCTATATAAAGAAAGATGTCTAAATGTGGATGTGTCTAGTTTGTGGGAATTTGTTCTTCCCAACCTCCGCTTTCCAGCTGTGACCGGGATGACATATTTCAAGTTGATGGAGAAAGTCATCAGAGCAGACAAAGAGCAGCTGATGTTTCATGTTCCTCTCCTGTTAGTCTCTAAGATAGATCAGACTTACTTCGGCCTCCTTCCAGGGAACTGGGTAATTCGAACCAAATTTCCCAATGATCACAACAAAGATACCTGGATGAAATTATATATGTATTTTTAATTCTTCTTAAAAGCATCAAAGAACTAACAAGAATAGGGAAGGACTTCAGGCGTAAGATCTGGGAGCAAGAGATCCAGAGAAGTGGGTCTGGGTATTAAGGACCACTTTAACCCAGGTGGGGAAACTGTCAATCTGAAAGAGGAAGCTGAGCAGACTCTTAGCAGCCTCACAGGGTCAGGGCATCCCTAGGGTGAAGGCCTGGTAAACTACTTCACTCTTACAGTTAGGACCCCAAAGAGCTGGACCCTAGGAGTAAGAGAAATCAAAAAATAAACTAGCCTGGCTTCATGTCATCTGGGTAGCCTAGAAATCCCCAAACGCCTGATTCAGCCAGGATTGCTGATACCCAAAAAATTTGCAAAAGTTATTTAAAGTCCTCTCTAGAACTCGTCACTTTTATTATCATTCAAAGCCTCAAATTACTGTATTTCATCAACCTTAAAAATCATAAATATATCATGCACTATTATTTTAAGTACCAGTGAAAGGGGGAAATGCTACCAACTACAAATGCAAGTCTCTAGCAATTGTAAACCATATCTGAATTTCAGAGATTAAAATGTGAAAAAAAAATGTACATCTTAAAATTCATGATGTGGTATTTATGCAAATGTTTTTTCAAACACTATCTAGCACACATGCAAAGATAACCATGTACATGAGGAGATGTGGCAACATAAATACGAATCAGTAAATAACAGAGAAGAGATAAAGACGTAAGTATCAGATGGAAAAATTACCAGACACGAAATGTAAACAACTATACTTACTGTGCTCCAGAAGATAAAAGTTGGGCTTAAAAATTTCAAAACAAGGAACCAGGAACTACATAAAGTTATATTAAAGATTTGAAACGAACCAGAAATTCTAAAAGGGAAGAATGCAACAGACGAATTTAACTGCAGATGAGATACAGCTGAAGAGACACAGTGTGACTTAAAAGATGTGTCAGAAGAAACTATTAGAATGTAGCAAGGATCGAAAATCCAGAAGAGGGGGTAAGAGAAATAGAAGATACAGTGAGGAAGTTTAAGATAGTAAAATGGCTTTACACCGTAAAGCTCTCCCAGAAATAGGCAGTAGAGTTAGGAGGAAGTCGTTAATATTCCTAAGCCCGCTCGGCTCCCTCAAAGACCAATACACAACTGAGGCAGGTCACTTTAACAAAGACCCACAAGTAGTATGACAGCGGTTAAAAGTCGCAAATTTGTAATTTAAAAGAAACATGTATTTGGCTATACAGATGAACAAAATATATGTCTCACATACATTTGGTCTTCGATCATGTCCTCGGTTCCTGGCTCACGGCTCCCAAAATCCTTGGAATTTCTGAGCACTAAGAGCAATGGGACCATCTTTTGTGAAAATATTTAGTCTCATCTTCGGATATGAAATCACTTCACAGCCAAGGTGATGTGGGTGTCTTGTTATTTATAACAGGCTCCACACCATCATCACTGGGTTTACGTTAATGAAGGTGACTTTTGGAAAGCTCCTAAGGACGGGAACTGGTTGCCAGAGGAACCAAGTATGAATAGATGGATGAAACTTGCAGTCCCACCCCCTGAGTTCCGGGGAGGGGAGAGCGACTGGAGGTTAAAATCAATCGCCAATGACCAATGAGTTAATTAATTATGCCTATGTAATGAAGCCTACCTAAAAACCCAAAGGAGGGGGTTCACGGAGCTTCCAGGTTGGGAAATCAAAACACGGCCACATGCCAAGCCCTGAACTCCACAAGGACAGAAGCTCCTTCGTCCAGGACTAAGTATCGCTTCAACTGGCTGTTGATTTGTATCCTGTACTATCCATCATAAGAAACAGGTGATCTAGGAGTAAACAGGTTTCCTGAATTCCGTGAGCAGTTCTAGCAAATTAATTGAACCCACAGAGTGGGTTATGAGAACCTCTGATTTATAGTCAGTGGGTCAGAAGCACAGGTAACAACCTGGGCTTGGGACTGACATCTGAAGTAGAGGGGGTTCTTGTAGGGCAGAGCCCTTTGCCTGTGGGATCTGATGCCATCTCTAGATAGAGTCAGAATTGAGTTGAATTGTAGTTCACCTGGCTGGTGTCTGAGCATTGCTTGGATGTATGGGGAATCCCCCACAGACACATTGGAATCGGTGATCAGAACCCTTTTTAAAGTATATGTGATTGTGATTATTTTACCTTTCAGTGCAACGCTCGCTTCATATATAAATAGATATGGTAGCAGCACCCATTTCGCAAGCTGGGGAGCACTGAAAAAATGCTCACTGCATGTTGGCTGGTTCCAAGGGGTGAGTGCTCCTATCCATCTAAACTTGCCTCAGGAATGAATGGGCAGCTCCACCGCTCTGAATAAAAGAGTTTAGCCTGAAACATAGCCCTTGAAGTGTTGGAATTGTGGAACATTAAGGTTGGATGGAAGTCTTCATAAAATATCCACAAGATCAAAGGTTTATTGTTTTTTTTTCTTTTTTTAAAAAAAATGGGTCCTCTACATGCAGATCAACGTTTTTTAACAAACTAAATGTAAATAGAAAAATAATTAACAGAAAATATAAGCAGGTAGCAATTCTATAGAGAAATGTTTAACCAAAATGAAAATGAAAACGACATATTTTTCATCTATCAAATTAACAGTTAAAAAAAATAAAAGAACTTAGCTATGAATGATGTGGTGAAATTATTTTCAGTTTTGGAAGCAATTTGTTAACATGGTGTATTCCACCTTTGGGTGAGTAATTTCACGATCTGGGAATGTATGCTAAGAAAACAATCCAAACTGTAGAAAAAGCATGGACACAAAGTTGCTCATTGCAATGATACAGCAATGAGAAATTGGGCAGGAACAATGTCCCCTAATACCAGAATGTTGTTATAAGTTAAAAGGCTTCTAAAGTATTGAATTTGCATAAGTCATTAAAAACATTTACAAAGAGTTTGTAATAACATGGAAATTTTTTGTTATAATATTAACTGAAAAAAGATAAAAATTAATATGGGATGATCTAAATTGTGTTTTAAAACAAGTTGGGAAAAAACACTAAAAATAAACATAGCAAAATATAATCAGGAGAGAAAATATATATATATATATTATAATTGAGTCAATCAATCACAGATAAGATTTTAAAATTCTTCTCTCTACTTTCCATAATGAATATGTATTACTTTCCCAAATAGGAAATGTTTTCATTCCAATTAGCTACTGTAAAAATAAAAGAATAAAGAAAAGTTAATTTTTAAAATTAGATATAATTGACATGTTAGTTTCAGGTGTACAACACGAGTCAATATTTGTACGTATTGCAACATGATCACAATAAGCCTAGTTAACATCCATTACCACACATAGTTACAATTTCTCCTTGTGATGAGAACTTCTAAGATCTACTCTCTTAGCAACTTCCAGATACATAATACAGCATTATTACCTACATTCACCATGTTATACATGAGAAGTTTTATGAAAATCTCATCCTGCTAATCCAACTGTTTCAGTTGGCCCATGGTTCTTTCCAGTACCACCCATATGCACACACACCTCTGGCATAGATATAATCAGTTTGAATCACTTAGTTCTATCAGGATTAGATGACCTAGAAATGAGACAGGTTATCAAACTCTTTTCCTGCCTGGACCTCCCTTCCACCAACACCTCTGGCAACTAGGACGGTGGAAAGGTACTCCAGCATCATCATGGAGCATCAAAGGGAATGGCACAAACTCCGGACTCCTTGCTCAGCCCTAGCACCGTCCTTTGTGTAAACCTGGCGAGCCACCTAATTTGCCTCAGCCTCAGTTTCCCCTTTATCCAATGGGGCAATAAGAGCTGCTCACTGAGCTCAAAGATCCCTTACAGGTCTAATCTCTGTGACTCTGTATAGATTTAACCCAAAATCTCCAAACAGATCTGGACTCTTGAAAAGTTTGATCAAAATCAAATCAGTTTAAACAGAAATAGAAAACTAGCTATTTTTTACATCCCACCTACAGCAAATCTTGTATAGAGTCTTTCTATTTTTGTTCAGTCTACACTTGACATATTGAGAGATCAGCCTCACCTACAGTCCAGGCAAATTTAGATACTAAAGCAATAACCCTAGCACTTTTTTTTTCATTGATTTAGATTAAGGGAAAAGACTGCAAATGAATGAAGTTTGATAAATAAAGGTTTGTTGTTTGTTTTTATAAAAAATAAGTTTTATTATTATTTTATTATTTATTATTGTTTTATTATTTTAAGTCTTTAAGTCCTTGAATTACTTGCCCACCCCACCCCCATTTCAATTCAAGGAAAAATCTCATCCTAGGCTCGGATTTTCCAAAATAGAAGTTTTAATCAATAAAATTTTATTGGAAACTTTTCAAATACCATTACAGTGACCTAAAAAAAAATTTAAAAAGAGTTTCATTCACTTTCTAAAGTGGTAACGGGCATGGAGCCAAGCTCGCCGATAGTGTGCATGAAGCTACGTCTATCCACTAGTGAAACTTGTGGATTCCCCTGTCAACCTTGAACTAACCTTGGCCCTTGTTCCGTCCTACAGAGATGCTACTGATGTTGGCCTAGAATTTCTGAAGGTTCGGAAGTTCTTATTTTTGATGGCAGATTGCACAGAAGTACAGGTTACGCTATATTTAACAATTCTATTTTGATCCACCCTCTGTTTAACTCGAGTCTTTGAGAAGCTCCTCTAATCTCTTGCTAGTCTTGGTAGAAGAAACTGCGTATTTTCCTGCCACAGCCGTCCTGTCACTCCTTAAATCCTTTTTGAGAGGCAGCTTTACCTGAAGCTAATGAAACTGAGACCTCAGAACCCCTCTTTTACACAGGACCCTTCCAGGCCTGAGAGGGGCCCTAGCAACGTGTTCACCTGGTCATTTTGTCCTTCCCTTTAAAGAGGACCCCTCACGTTACGAGAGTGTCCTGTCCCACCAGAACTGGATCCTCCCTGCCCCTTCCCTCACCCACTGCTCCCCAGCAGCTTCTGCCCAAGCAGGGGATTGCAATGACCCTGTGGGCAATGGTTGCCAATCGTAGTTCTGCTACCCACACTTCAGGGATATAAATCTGCCACGCTAGGGAAGAAACTGAGATTTTTTTTGGTGTGTGTCTCAAAAGATTGACTTAATGTGATGACCAGATTAGAATATGTGGCCTAAAAAAGGTTTAGTCTGATGTATGAAATTATTCATATGGGAAGTTCTACAATGCTAATTACACGTTTACTAAGTCACTTTTATTTAAAAAAAAAAAAAACCAAGTTACATTAAATAAGACCTCTCTCAGAAAAGTGGGGAAAGTTATACAGTATAATACATAATAACCGATACCCTGAGAACACGGTTTCTCAATCCGCTGTGATTTTGCTGCCCAGGGACATCTGGTTGTCACAACTCAGGGAGGGGTTGTGGGGATGCTCTTAGCATCTAGTGGGTAGAGGCTGGAATGCTACTAAACATTCTGTAATGCACAGGACAGCCCCATGACAAAGAATTATCCGGCCCACAGCATCAATGGTGCCCATGTTGAGAATCCTGACCTTAAAATAATGGCATGCTAGGATTCTGTCTAGAAAACGATTCACCTTTGAAGACTAGAAGGCCAAGATAATAGGTAGCTCATGCAAAACTGCTATCTCACTTCGACCACCACAACATGTTAAAAAGCAACCAAGGCTCCAGACTTTTATGGGTCATGGGACTGCAAGGACCCTTGCCAAGAATGGCTGCGCCAGGAGGTGGTAGCATAATTTCAAGAGCACCGGGAAAGGCACTTTGCCTCCCCAATCACCTCCAACACCCACTTGTCTATGCTTGAAGTCCTCGCATGGTGGACAAAGCCTTTCATTCCATAATGAGGCTTAATGTGCAAAGACCTCCCCCACCTCTGAAAAGAGAACAGTGACCTACATTCATATTCAAGAGGAAGATGACAGATTGTTTTTCCCCAGAGTTTTTATGAGGGCTGAAAGTGGTGGGCGGGGGGGGGGGGGAAGAGGACAGGCCCCACTGAGGCAGGGAAGGGCAAAGACATGGACAACACAGGGTTCTGAAACAAATGTCATCGACTTCACAGACAAATGTCACCTACTGCACAGACTACACCTGAGCCTGCAGGGAGAAAACAGTGCAGGAAAAAAAAAAAAAAAAGTCTCATTCTTGTCCTTCAGGATTACAATCAAGTTCATCTCGGGTGAAAAAACTCCAAGAATGCTTGAAAGAATGGTAGGGAGGCAGTGCTATCATTGCAGCTAGAGCAGCAGCTGGAACAGGAGACGAGGACACTCACCGCTGTGGGATCACAGTGAACCCAAACTGTGCTGGGTGAAGCCCCCTTCCCTCCCCCCCACATATACACCTAGCAAAGTCACGGACACATAGCCAAATGCTCAGGCAGGGCATCATTGTTGAATGAATGGCATCTATTCCAGATGAAGCAGTCTGAAGATGGTTCATTTCTTCCTTCACACTTTTGCTTTATACCATTTGCCTCAATTTGGGAGGAAAAGTCTTGTCTTCTTTGCCTGTCTGAATCTTGGTCCATCTTGCAAGTCCAGTTTCTGTTTTCTCTGTACATTTTTCATTTTTATCTCCCTTGGCTTTTCCTCTCTTAGGTAAAGAGCCTCCAAATCATTCATCTCCTACCTACTATATTGCCTATGTATCTTTCATAATGGGCCTACTTCCAGAAAAGATTTGAGGAGGGCTTTCAAGTTTATACAAAATAATATCGTGTAGTTTAAAAGAATTTAAAAGAGAGATCAGAAGTAATGTTAGAAGAAAAAGATCATTGTATAAAGAAGCTAGGATAAAGCAGTTACCAGGAATTGCTGGAGGCTAAGGTAAAAAGATAAACACACCAGACATATAGCAAGTTCTTGTTCTCTGATAAAGGAAAGCTTCAATTCCATGAGGACAGAATTTATTTTCTGACATTAAATTCTAGGAGGAATTTGCTCCTGGCTTTTCATGTATGCCGTGTAGTTACTTTATGTGTTTATCTCGATAACTCTGCGAGGTCCTTTAGAACAAAGACCAAGTCTTAGACTAGATATGTCTGATAACAGCCTATATACACATTATAACTGCTCGAATATTTGCCAATAGACTGAAGACCCACAGTGTTCTCGCCAATCTAGATATCTGAGTGTATCTCAGGACCAAGCTTATCTGAGTAAAAGAACGGTCAAATCTCCTAGCTGCAAGGACCCTCAGACACTTGATTCTGCCTCTAGCCATCTCAATGAGATTTTTAAAATACTCTCACCCCAACTGCTGTCACCAGTTTGCAGCCAGGGTTGAGAGGTCCATGCTGACCCTATCTTCATGCTTCACCCTCCCCGACTCCTGAGTTAGTTGACTGTCCTTTGCTATCTTCCTGTCCCCACACAGATTCTCCATCCCTTTCGGTGGCAGGGCTTTGCCTTATTAACTAACCTTTGAGTCTCTGAGAACTAGCACAGTGCTTTGCACAAAGGAACTGCCTTCTTATTCCATGTAAGGATGCTGAATTGGAAAGGGGTCCCCGAGGAGGCCTTTCCATTGTTCTGACCTGCTCCCTGGACAAACCCTCCAGCTGTAATGTCGAAGCTCTTCCTATACCACATAAGCAGTCTAGAAAAGTGAAAATGCAGGTTTAAAGGAACTGAAGTCTCAAGGGTCCAAAGAATTATTCACTCACCCTTGTCTGTTTGCCCTGAAAGTACACCGGCAACCCTCCAGGAAAAAAAAAAAAAAAAACTACTCAGAGGTGCTCAGCAAATACTATTCAAATAAGGTCACAGCAAAGCTCTCTTGAACATAAGTACTCAATAAATATCTCTTAAATTGAAAAGTTTGTAACACATCTACTTTGCACATAGTAAGTGTTCGATAAATATCTTTTAAATGAAAATGATGGTAGGACTGCTGCCTTGCAAACGACAGGCTCCCTGTAAATAAACGGCTATTAAATCGAATAGTAGCAGACACACTCCTTAGAGAACCGGGCAGAGATCCTTGAATGGAATGCACGTCCGAGGTAGCCAGCGCTTTCGAGAGTGCTGGAGAGGCGCGTGACAGTGCGCGGCCGCGGCGGACACCCAGCTCTTCGGCGAGCCGCAGACCCACTGCCTGCTCCGGGCACTGACCAGCTCCCGGGACCCACGCCCCACCCAGGGGCGGAAACGGCCCCCGCCTCCCATTTTCGCCTTAGGGCCGCACCTGGAGCTCCCGCCACGGCCCCCGCCTGGGGCGACCGCCCACCCCGGCTTCCCCCTGGATTCCGGAGAGTTGCCCGCAGAACAAAAGCAAACGCCAGCCCGGCTTCCGAAGGCTCTTCCGAGGCAGAGCCGCCCGGGGCAGAGGCTGCGGGAGCCGCCCGGACCGAGCGGCGGTGTCAAACCCGATCCTCCGCGGGCAGGCGCCCTCCCAGCAGCTCCCGGCCAGGGGTTACCCGGCCGGGCCAGCGGCGGGCTCCCTCCCTCCCTCCCTGCTCTCAGGCCCCCGCCCCGAGCCCCCGCCTTGGGTCCGCGGAGCGGCAAAGTGGGCGCCTCCGTCGGGGGCGTGGGTGGGTGGGTGGGGGGCTGGGGTTGTGAGGGGCACTCCATGAACCCTGGGACGAGACCAGATGGGCAGGGGGACGCGGCAGACGCCACAACCGAGATTCACGTCCGAACTCACGGTGCCCACGGCCCCTCGGCGCCCCCAAACGCGCCAAACTGTCCCTTGGGGTGGGGTCTCCTCGAGGCACCCCGACCCTGCACTCTCCTCCGCTCACCACGCTCCCCCGGGGCCCGCGGCCACCTTCCCATCCCGGCCCCCGACCGAGGGCCAGCGCCGGCGTGCCGCCCGCCGAGCGCAGGGTCCCAGGGGGCTCCCGGGGCTGTCCCGCGGGGGGACCCCCACGGCTCAGGACACTCGCTACTTTCGCATTTGCTGGGTTTCTTGTTTGGGGATTTTTTTCTTTAAGCTGAGGTGAGGGGTTCAGAAAGCGGGGAGGTAGCGTTTCCTCCCTTCTCCCCGGCTTCTCCCGAGCCGGCAGCGGGAAGAGGGGAGCCGGCGGAGGGGGAGCCACTTACCCGCGGCGGAGCCCGAGCGCGCGGCGGCCGGGCGCGAGCGGCGCCTTTGTCTGCGGTCGCGGCGCCGGCGCGCTCGGCCCGGCGGGTCCCAGCCCCGGCGCGCGGCGAGCTCCCGCGGGCGCCCGGACAGCCCCGCTCGCGGCTCCCGCTCCCGCGGCGGCGGCGGCTGCGGCTCCCGCCCGCGCCCGCGCCGCCCCGCGCTCGCCGCCTCCGCGCGGCTCCGCCCCGAGCCGGGCCCCGCCCCCGGCCCCGGCCCGCGGGACCCCCACCTGCTGCGGCGGCGGGCGACAGGGACCCTGGCCGTGGGCTGCCGCCCGGCCGGTGCGCCCCGCCTCCCCCGCCACAGCCTCCCGGCCGCTCCGCCGCGCGGTTCCGGGGCGGGGCGCGCGCAGGGTGGACGGGCCCTCCCGACCGAGCCCCTTCGGAGTCAGCCTCACCTGAGCGGAGCCCCGGTCCCGCCGCAGCTTGGCCTTCCTGCCTGGGCGCACGCTCCTGGGAGTCCTCCGTCACCGTAGAAGCCTGTCCTCACGCCTGCCCGGGGGAGGGGACCCCTCGAGCTCTGGCCGCGAGGGAGGAGGCGGCAGGAACCGGGGTCCTCCCCAGCCCGGGCCGAAGTCCGGCCTCCCCGCTCGGTCAACCCCGCGCTGCTGCAGCGGCCGGGGGTGGGCACGCGGGGAGGAAAAGGGGCTGACGGGAACCGGGTGGCCGGTTTGGAGCCGAGCGGGCGCCGGGCCTGGGGAGATCCGGGTGGACGGGAGGCGGGAACCGGCGGAGGGTCCAGCGGGCGCAGAGCGCACGTGCACGGGGCCTAAGCGCGCCCTGGTTTCGGAGCCCGCCGCCTGGGCTGTGAATCCGTGCTCTCTTGCCCCGGCCGGGATAAAACTAACGGAAGGGCACCAACACTTCGAAAGCCTTAGAAAAGGAAAGAGAAGCCACACTGGTAATACCTGGTGTTTAGGTGGTGCCTTCTAGCAAATCCAAAGTGATCCACCCTAAGTTAGGTATGTGCACCCCAGTGGAATGGTTAAGGCGCCGCTTCTCTAGGCAGAGAAAAATATGATGACCCCAATATTGTATAATCGGGTCACTAGTGGATTGAGCTGCCCGTGAGCCCTCCCTTCTCCCAACTCCCAAAACATTCAGAGACTCTCACTTGGACACTTCATAGGATCTGCTGTGTATGATGGTCATTTCTATTTCATTCCTCCATCCACCTTCAGAGTCTGGTACAATTCCAGGTGCATAACAGGTGCTCAATAACTTGAAAAAAAATAACGTATGAATCCTATTACTGTGCTAATTGTAATATGGGCAAAAATATAAAAATCTTAAGTTGTGGGATCCTATTGGAAAATGCATAAAGTGAGTAGAGGAGTAATGGCCATATGAAAGGTAATAATGTGAGCTGTAATTATTATATACATACAATCGCTATTAATCATATGTATGTAGGTAGTGGGTTAAAGATTACGTGCTAAAAGGGTGTTTAAGGTATTCCAATGTATCTTTCCCAAAGAGAATATTTTTAACATTTTGCTTCTTTAATTTCCATTACAAGTAAGTATTATCAATTCAGCAATTATGCATAAAAATGAAATGTGTTGATTTATTCATTTTTATAGCATCTCTTCTAGGAAGGAAGAACAAGAAGCCCCAAGAATGTTCATTTTATTCAAAAAAGCGAGAAAGTCAAATGTCCCACCACGTGAAGCCCACTAGGGTGAGGGTGGGGTGGGGTGGTGGGAATGCGGAGACTGACCCAGGAGGACACCAGACAAGCTCCAATCTCCCTCCTGGGTGTTTTAGATCAGTATCTTGGGTTTGTGAAACTGCTCTTGGGAGCAATGCTCTTGTCCATGGGAGATCATTCATCTCTTCCATTTGGCAACTGAGAAAATGTAATTTTATCTGCGTGATGAGCATGAGTGAAAGGCTCATGCATAGTGAATGGCCATCCTCCAAACTGTGGAACCAGGGCGTGAAATATGCATTTTAATATCAGAGTCCATTGCCACACAATGCCAGGAGAATGATTGGGAACTGGGATATTTATCTAAGTCCTCTCCATCACGTGTGTATCACATGGGGTTGGGCTCCTATGGATGCTGCTACCAGGAAATGGATCATTCCTTATTTTTTTCCCCCAAGGGAAGATTCTAAAGAAATTGCTGGCGTAGGTAAAAATCAGTCAGCAGAAAATAACCATACAGAGCCCCAGGGTTTGGGAGGTTCATCAGGTCATTTTAGGACTTATTTTTTTTTCCTCAGGGGAAAAATGTACCAGCATTTCCACACTGCCTGTGACCAGATATCACAAGCTGTACCTCAGAGGCTAGGCCAGGGGTACCAACGTCTGTGGTGGTCCTGGAGGACATGAAGGCAGGAAGTTGCTGCATTGAGCGGAAAGTGCCATGCCTGCCTTGCTTAGGATATTAAGATGTATTTTTTTAAATATTGCTGATATGGACTGAATGTTTGTGTCTCCCAAAACTTCATATATTGAAATCTAATCAACCATGGAATGGTATTTGGAGATGAGGCCTTTGGGCGGTGATTGGATCATGAGAGTAGAGCCCTCAGGAATGAGATTAGTGCCTTATAAAAGGGCACAGGTTGAAGACAGTAGACCAAGAACCAGAAAGTCAGTTTTCACCAGACACCAAATCTGCCAGCACCATGATCTTGGACTTCCCAGTATCCAGAATTGTGGGAAATAAATGTTTGTTTAAGCCACCCGGTCTATGGTATTTTTGTTATAGCAGCCCAAATGGACCAAAACAATTGTGCTGACCAAATTCATCTCTCACGACACCCATTTTTAACTTGGGTCTAGGTAGAAGAGGGGAAGCAACTTAGACTTCTTAAACACAGTTTTTCCCCACCCCACCTCTTCTACTCCAAGAAGGACTTGGCATCAAAGCCAATGACTTTACATGTGGCCTCCCTCCCAGGGGTAAGTGCTGATTAAAGAACCAGCGGAACCATGACTTCTAAGAGATGGAGTCACTGCAGCAGGGGCACATAAATAAGCTTGTGCCGAGCCAGGCGTGTGTGTGTGTCTCTCTCTCTCTCTCTCTCTCTCAATCTCATTTTTTCTCACACACACCCCTTTTATTTCTCTTCTCTTTTCTCATATGTGCGGCCCCTCTGGCTGGGAAAGTGAAACAGGCATCGAATTATTCTAGGTCTAGAAATTAGAAGTAACTCCATCTTCGCTTTCACCCCAGGCAGCTCTGGAAATGCCTTTTCTCATCAGCAGAGAGATGAGATAGATCTAAGACACAGGCATAGATGTGGGGGAAGGAAGCAACAGGCTCTCAGGGTGCTCGGTTTTAACTATAGGCCAGTGATTTCAAACCTGTGTGTTCACTAGAATCACCTAGGAAATCTTTAAGTATACTGAGAAAAAAAAAAAGCAATAGTTGACAACAATGACCCACTTCAACGTCTGGCCCCATTTATCGTATTCTGCCTTTCATCTTTTTATCATAGATAAGTTGTCCCTGCTCTGTCGCAAGTCACCCTCCACTAGTGTGCAAGAACCCATTCCCGCTCCCTTATTCAAATACATCACTCTATAAATGCTCTCCTCTCTCATTGCTCATCAGTTTTTCCTCATTGCTAGTCATAAGCAGCAGCTTTCAAATGCAGTTTAATGTCTCTCATCTTTAAAAAACAAACAAAACACAAAAACAGAAACTCTTTTGATTCCATTCCTCTCCAGCTGCTTTCCCAATTTTCTTCTCTTTACAAAAAACCTCAGCAAAACAAAACTTCTCACTATCTCAATTTCCCTCCTCCATTCTTTCTAACCCATTCCAGTCATCTCTCCATGGCTACTGGTCTTGTCAAGGTCATCAGTGACCTCCATGTTTTTAAATCTAATGACCAGTTCTCAGGCTTTATCTTACTTGATCTACGCAGCATTTGACATAGTTAATCACACTTGTCTTTTTAAAATACTTTTCTCAGTTGGCTTCCAGAATACTTCTGGTTTTTATTCAACTTTACTGGCCCCTCAGGGAACAATAAATGTTAGCTACACACCACAGCACAGCAAACCGCATACAAAATAGAAAAGTGCTAAAGCCATTTTGACCATATTCAGAAACAAGACAGAGATACTTACTATCATTACTGTTATTAACATTTTTTAGAGGCTAAAATAAAGCAATTAAACATGAAAATGAAATCATAGACACAAATTTTCAAAAGAAAGATACAAAAAAAGTGTTTATAAATGCTATAATTGTGCACCTAAAAACTTCAGACTGGTAAATTTTTTCCTTTTTACAAAACTACTAAAATGAATAAAAATGTAGTAACGTGGCTAGAAATAGTAGAAAGTTTAAACAAAACCAAAAGCTGTTTTTTGAAAAAAATCAATAAAATATGTCAATTCCTCATAAGCCTAATTAAGGAAAAAAGAAGAAAAAAAAAAAAATTAATAATATTATAAATAAAAAGGGTAATAGAAGCACAAATTCAAGAGTTATTATAAAAATTATTAAAATTAAGTGTAATTCTCTAGTGAGACATTTAAATTAGTTGCTTTTATTTTTTATTATCACACACTGTTCATGGAGCGAGTGGGAAGATATGTATTAAATATAGCCACGCACCACATAATGACATTTAGTTCAAGGGTGGACCACATATGCAATGGTAGTCCCATAAGATTATAATGGAGCTGAAAAATTCCCACTGCCTAGCGATGGCACAGCCATCGTGAGGTCGCAGAGCAGCCCATGACTCATGTGTTTGTGGTGATGTTGGTGTAAACGAACTTACTGCACTGCCAGTCGTGTAGAAGTATAGCATATGCAATTATATGCAGTACATGCTACTTGATCATGATGACAACTATATTATTGATGTATGCTATATGATTTACTTATGATTTACTATGCTATACTTCTTATCATTATTTCAGTGTACTCCTTCGACTTATAAAAAAAAGTTTGCTGTAAAGCAGCACGTTGTGTTATACCGGCAGGAGCCTCGTACATCTCATGTCTACCACATCATTTTCTCTTGTGTTTGACTTAATCTAGTGTTGTTTTGTACAGTAACATGCTGCACAGGCTTATAGCCCAGGAGCAGTAGGCTATCCCACATAGCCTAAGAGTGCAGTAGGCTAGACCACCTAGGTTTGCATAAGCCCTTCTATGATGTTCACACAAGGATGAAATAGCCTGAGGACACATTTCTCAGACTAGAGCCTTGTCATTAAAGTGGCACATGACTGTACATGCTTATGCAATTAATTGATTTGAAAGGTCTAACTGGCAGACCTAATCTCACTTTGGGGGAGGAGGTGGTCAAGAAAGGCTTCATGGGGAAGCAAAAATTCAGCTGTATATAGAACAGCAGAAGAGTGGCTCAAGCAGAGTGAAAAGTGTAAGAAAGGGCCCACGAAAAGGTTGAAGCATTTGAAAATGTCACAACCTGGAGGGCAGGGTGGGTGGAAGGGAGAGCAGCCAGGGCACAAAGGAGGAGGAGCAGTCGGGGCACAAATTATGCAAAGCTTTGTGGCCCATGGCAAGAATTTCGGCCTTAATCTTAAGTGTCATGGGAAATCCTTTTGGCATTTTAAACAGGGAAGAGTTGAGCCCCTTTTGTGTAAATTACTTCATCTGAAAGGTCTGCAAAAATTATAATAAGCGTGTAACAAGGTGGCATTTTCCATCATCCCTCGTCCCTAGCATCATTTGGTGATACTGGCTACCAATATCCCTCTCTTCCTCATGACTATGCAAGTGCTTTCTACCTTAGAGGTTTCCTGGAAATTCTACAGCACTTTCAAGACAAGTCAACCCAGGTAGAGAGTAGTTTGGGCAGATCTTGACTCTCAGCTAATGATCACAGGCAGAGCCAAACTCTCAGTCTGCTAACTTCCCAGAGGTTTCTTGGCTGGTTTGGACCATACCAGCATTCTCTTCTTTCAACCTGTGATAAGACCTAACTGAAATTCTAACTACATGTTCCCTGATCTGTCCTTACCTCACCCAGTCATCTGTTTTTCAACATCATAATCCATTATGAAATCAATTTAGCAGATCTTGCCAGCATTTTTGAAACACTGAAATAGAATAAAATAGAAAATACCAAAATTCATTAGACAAAATAAAGAGTATCACTTGATGACTTTTCATTTCAGATGCATATTTCTGTGGAGATTAGGATGTGTGTGTGCACATACACCATAGGTCACACCATTAAATGGTTTTCTTAATTATGGGTCATGATAAAAAAAAGTTGAAGATTCACTACCCTCCTTCCTCCTGTCTTCTGTGTAGTAGGAATTTAAACTTATTGAGCTCTGACTCTTCTGCCTTACCTTATTTCCTTTATTGAGGTCACTTTTATTCACCTCTGACATGTTAAAAAAAATCCTGTTCCTCTTACGCAAACAACTCACTGTTATTGGAATATATTTGAATTTTTCTCCTAATAGTGGAGCTTACCTTGAGTTTTTCTCCTCATCATCAGCAGTGGCTTATACTTATAAAGTGATCCGTGGTTTGATGAGCAGCTTACACTCAAGGACTTTCCAAGGTTCAGGGCAGGCCAACCCAAGATATCCCACAATGGCATATTGATTATTTCAAAATAAACCACTTGAGTGTAAGTAACAGAGGCATCAAATATAGACAATTCTTTCAAGAAGTTTTGCCTGTGTACAGATCAAGGGCTTTCAAATGTTGCTGAGCTTTTTGACCTACATTTTTTGCTTCTGGAAATCTACCCAAAGGAAGTAATTAGAATTACTGACAAAGACTTAGGCACAAGGATGGTAATTGCAGCTTTATCTATAATAGAGAAATGTCGGCAACAATGTAAATACCAAACAACAGGGAAATTTTTAAATAAATTATGGTATGTATTCATGATGAAATACTGTTCCAATGAATAAACATAAAATTTTGAAAAAAAATGTTTTAATGGCATTGAATAATATTCATAATGGATCAAGTTAAAAAAAACAGGCTATAAACATAGTTATAAATTTGTTGTGTATAACAAATTATTTATATGCAAAGAGAAAGGCAGGAAAGAAATACATAAAGATGTCAAAAATTATAGGAGAACCTCTTATATTTTTGTTTTCCTCTATGTTGATTAGCATTTATTATTTTTATAATCAGGAAACCTTATTTTTTTAAGAAAATGAAATTTGCTATGAAGAAAAAGAAAGAGTGGTGACTGCAGGGTCGGCTCAGGAAGGACATACACCTGAAGAACCAGTTGGCATTTTTAATTTCCAAAAATGAGGTCTCTACAGCCCATCATGTTTCCCTTGTAGATTAGCCTGCCAGGAACCTCGGAAGCAAACCCGATGTTTAGCCACAAGGATGTTATTCTCTTTTCTTTGCATACGTGGCGTGTCCCCTTCCTTGGGCTCCGGTTTCCTCATCTGCAAAGATAAGCAGAGGTACATTGAATAATTTAGCCCAGTGGGATGTGTCAAGGCCTCCCACCACGGCCCAAAGCCCCTTTGACCAAGAAACAGATAAGAGACAGCAAATATCCCTCATGGCAAGACTCGGATCAGAGAACTTTCATGTGGACTGAAAACAATATTCAGCAGATGGACAACTAACCCTCATCTG
Source organism: Eonycteris spelaea (assembly GCA_003508835.1). Classification (NCBI taxonomy): domain Eukaryota; kingdom Metazoa; phylum Chordata; class Mammalia; order Chiroptera; family Pteropodidae; genus Eonycteris; species Eonycteris spelaea. The sequence continues at coordinate 20,515,338 of PUFA01000003.1, read as the reverse complement.
CTCAGAGCACATACTATCATATCACATCAGATTGGAAGAGGAGGTAAGACCCCCTCATTCCTGGTACTCAAGTGACTGCTCTTGTTACACCTGTGGCAATACATGGCTGCCTGGTTGTGGAGGAGAATTGTAAATTCATGCAATTTAGGGTGACACCTCTGTGAGACAGACTCTTAGAAAGCTCAGAATAACCTCTTCCCTTTGATAGCCTTCACACTCAGAGGGTTCTTTCCCAGGTGACACCTCTATTGCTCATGCAGAATTTGAGGAAGACCTTCAAGGAGTCCATGTCACAAAGGTGTAAGACATAATCTTGACCTAGTGAAGCATACATTTAATGCTAACTTTCTGATGTTTGTGGTTGCAGTATATGATTTTGATCAAGGAGTTTTAAGTTTCTCAAAAGGAGTAAATTGCACACTGAGTTGGTTTTCCACACCCCAGCCCCAGACTGTCCAATAGAACTTTCTGCAATGATAGCTGTGCTGTTCAATACAGTAGCCACTAATCACAGGTAGCAACTGAACACCTGAAATGTGTCTAATGTACTGAAAAAATGAACTTAAATTTTTATTTTATTTTAACTAATCCAAGTTTAAATTTTAAAAGCCCCATGTAGCTGGTAGCTCCCATTTGGACAGCATAGGTCCAGTCCTTAATAAATCCTAAATAAGTCCTTACAAATTCTAATGCTAATCACGTTACAGCAACCTATGTCCACCTCCCCTGCATTAATTCCAGAACTGTTTAAGGCAAATAAATGCCATCTCATCAGCAAAAATGAGTATTTCCTATGGGTATAGATGTAGTTTGCTCTTTCTTTTGACTCTTAAACAGCATCGAGCACAGAGTTAGCCACATAATATTTAATTGTCATTATTTATTAAGGTATAAAGGGAGAAGTGAGAGGAAATATGTGATCAAAATTGGATCTTCCTATCTTCCTCTTCTTCACCCCACTCGTTGTATCCACACTCAATGGATCTACTCCTCTCCTGTCCCCTAGTTACACCACATGGACATTGCTAGTCCTGAAGAAGCTAATGACAATAGTTAGCTTCTCTGTCTCTGTGTTTCTCATCAACCGTTACAAAATCTGCCAACACTCAAAGGCTATAATTCTTATAGGCAAAGACACACTGTTAAGATGCCTGTGAAATGGTGGCGTAGGGAACTCCAAGAGACCATCCCTCTATAAACCCAGTGAATGAACTGGCAAACATTGTCAAAATCAATTTTCTTGGAACTCTGGAAATGAGTTAAAGGTTTATAGCCACCAGATAAATGCACCCCCCCCCAAACAAAACAAAACAAAAAAGAGGCTGAATCTCAGGGAAATCCTTGTGGCATTTTATCCTGGCCCCACCCCTAATTCCCTGGATCCGCAGCAGTCTTGAAGATGGAACCTGTCTGTATTGCTGGTGTGCATTCCTGGTGCCGAAGGAAATAGAGCAGAACTTGTGCTCAAAAAATTGTGGTGGTTCGCTTTGACCTGTCTGGTGGTTCCCCAAACTGACAAAAGGGCTTGCTTCTAGTTCGTCTCTCACAGCGTGGAGAGGCAGTGACCCTTGAGGGGCATTTGTCAGAAACATTTAAAGGCAAATGTATTAGCCACTCTGCCAGAGCAAAGGATAACAGTTGGGTGCACAATAGACACACAAAAAAAAATTGGGAGGAAATGATGAGGAGTGAGAAGCTTCAGGGATAAGGGCTTTGAAAGGCTCCCACATATTCCCAGGAATCTAGAAGACTTTGCACAAGCCCAGGAGAGGGTGTATGCTCATAAAAGATCAGCGAAGCCTCAAAACTTTTACCTCTGGCTGACCTTCAGGCTGTGCAAGCGGGAAGTGAAGGCTAAGGCAGAGTTGTAAATTGCCCAGCTGAGTGTTGATGGCATGCCCTAACACACACACACACACACACACACACACACACACACACACAATCTGCAAAGACGTAAATATTTTTCTGATTTCGATTCCAGGCTTCTCAGGAACTCTCTGTTGAATCACTAGCTGACTATGAAGCTAACCAAAGAGAGACTTCAATAGGCACAAATGACAAAGAATACAGATTTTTAAAGTAAGTTCAAAAAAGTCACTAAACGAACGAATAGAAACTGTGAGTATAAACAACAAACCCTGAGGAGGAAGGAAAATCTGACTTCCAGAGTTGGCACATTATAACATTCAAAATGTTTGGTTTTCAACAAAAAAATTACAAAGCGTGTAAACAAACACGGGGAAGAGGAAATAGGGAGTGACTGCTTAATGAGTGCCGGGCTTCTTTTAGGGATGATGAAATGCTCTGGAATTAGATTATGACGATGATTATACACACTCTGAACACACTGGAAATGGCTGTGCTGTACATTTTTAAATGGTTAAAATGATGGCTTTTATCTTATGTGAATTTTATCTAAAAAAAATATGACTCACTGCAAAATAGATATTTAAGCCGTACGCTGGAGCTTTGCTTTATAGGTTGTTTAACGAAGTCATTTTGCAACTTTTCCCAGCAATTTCTCTTTTACTTTTAGACCCAGAACTCAGTAATTCCAGGTCTGCTAAGTTCATTATATGCGCTGCTCTGTAATTGGAGGCCTCTTTCTGGGTGGCATTTGCCATGAGTCTTGCTGGCAGGTTCAGATTGTCACATTAAGTACCATGTTTTTCCCCAATATCCCCCAAATGCAAATTTGCAAAACACAACCCTGATTTCTTCCGCATGTTCTCCCTCCATCATCCTCCATCGGCAGAGGACATTTCCCCATGCTAGTTTAGACAGCTCCCTTATACCATGTCCAATTAATTTCCATGTCTAGATTTTTAACCTCCCAAATGGCTTTCAGATCTGTTGGCTTCTCTTCATAGTTACTGCCACCACCATCAGTCTATTGCTTATCCATACTATTAGAACAGACTTCCAACTGGTCTCACCCACCACACACTCTCTTGACCCATTTTAGTCTATTTTCCATATTCAATCCAGTTGCATTTTGAAAATGCAAATCTAATTATTTCACTCCTCCATGCAAAGCCTTTAATTGGCTTCCCATTGCTCTTAGAATAAAATCTTCAAGTGTTGAAATGGTCTGCAAGGCCCCCATGTGACCTGGCTTCTCTCCAGCCTCCCCACTGACTCACTACACTGCCTTCATAGAAGCTTCTCTCTGTTTCTCTCTGCCTCAGGGCATCCTATACATGCTCATCTCTTTTTTAGAACACTCCGTGTCCTCCCTTCTTTGTACTTTCTCAGTCACACTCATTTTCAGAGCTTAGATGAAATGTCACTCCTGAGGGAAGTCTTCCTGGCCCTCCCAGGCTCGCATAAGTTCCCCCTATGAGGCCTAAATGTTCAGGGCTCCTCTTTTATGTACACCTTACTTTTATAATTTCTGTGATCAATTGCTCACTGTTTGACTCCCCCACTAAAATGTGAGACCCATCTAGGCAGGTCCTGTGTTGTTGAATGCTCTAGTCCCAGTACCAATCTCAGTCCATATGTATGGCAGGGGGTGAATACATATTTGTAGACTTAATATTTTGGAATGCAATTAGGTCTCCCAGAAAACACCTTACTAACCAGTTGGCACCGTAGTAAGAATGAGTTGACAGCCTGCCAGAGAAAGAATGTAGCCCAGGTGTGCTTCATGCGCTGTGCTCCTTATCACAGGAGCAGGGTGGGGCAGTGGGAGTGGAAATGGTGCAGCCATTGCCAAGGAGTCCTGTTCTGAGCCAGGCAAGCATACTCAGGATCCCAGAAGGACTATGTATGAGCAGTCCTTGCTCCTCATTTCAGTGTCTTGTTACAACACACAGCATTCCCAGGACGGGGAATTTAAGGAATTTAAGGAATGAAAATGATCCATTCTGTTCAACTTGACCTTCCAGACAGTTCAATCAATTCAGTGTTTTTTCTCTAGATTCTCAGGTACCCCAAGTGGGCATCCCTCTGCATGGGGTTAGAGAAACATCTGCTCCTCGAATCCTCCCTGTTTCTCTCCTACCTCCTTTCCCACAGCCTCTGAGTCATTTTTAATTCCTTTGTTTCTCCCACAGTCCCCATCATCCCCAGTCCACTCCAGACTCCCATGCCTTCTTATGGCAAGTTGTCTGGTGTCAATCATTCAGTTTCATCCAATTTTACTGCTAAGTGGGATCCAGCAGTAGGGAGAGAAAAAGAGGGGAGGAGAGAGGAGACAGACCCTTATCATGATCTGACTTCAAGGAGAGAGGTGGGTAAACAATCAGATCTTTCATCCTGCCAGTGTTAACCCCTGCCAACTTATTTCCTGGACATTATACTGCTAAAAAGAACTTCTATTTCCTACTCTGCCTCCAGTTTTATTACCAAAGACCCCTCTGTTAATTTAGCTTCCAGGTGCGCCAGGAAGTATTCCCAGAGATGGGATACCAAATCTGTAGAGACTCGGCACTAGAAGGAGTGGCAGCAGGGGGAGAAGGGAGAGCTAATATAGGAGACAAACTTCATCAACCTCACAAGCGTTTTCGAGAATCTGATGTAATTCTGTATTTCTTGTGGAAAATGGATATCAGGGAGGAATACTGCAAAAATTATTTCCATAAGCTGTCTGAAACTGAGAATGATGTGCTGGGAATGGCATTGAACAAATAGACTCCCAACTCCTTCCTCATGTGCTTGTTTTCTCCATCAGACTGCAAAGGGCAAAACAAACCAGATAATCAGTGATGAGTTAAGAGCATGAGTGATGAGCTGGTCCAAGTGCTTGAACCTCCCATTCTAGGTAGGCTACGTCCTGGGGAAATAGGAGGATCCATGAACAGGAGGGATCAGCCCAGGCCATAACTTCAGAGGACCTCAGAGAAGGGGAAGGGTGCCAGAAACTAGAAATAGGCTGAGTTTGATGTCAGTTTAGATGATTAAGATCATCATTTGTGGCCATTGAGTGTAAAGGAAGAAGTGGTCATAGGACCTGCATGAAAACTCTAACCCCATTTCTTTCCTTAGTAGGCATCCTGGGCTAGGAAATAGGAATTTACAGCAGGTGGTATATCTGGGTTTCTGCAAAATATTGGACACTATGAACACTTAAGAGCATCTATGCAAAAACATCTGCAGCAGCAGCACCTGGAGATGGGGTTTGGGTGACATTCCTTGGGGCTCTTGTTTTAATCTGCTCCTGTCCCCAAACTGTCACCATTACATTTAGTTGTCCTCGCACCCAGACTATATTGGTTTATATTTGCCAAGGGGCAAAACTTAATCAAATTAAACAGTGACAAATATAATGTCCTGTACTTTGGTCTGAAAAATCAGCCATACATCTATAACACAAACGTGTGGTTTAGCTAGAGTGGCACTAGAAACCTCTTACGAGTTAATAACGAGTCTCCTCATTCTGAAAAGACTCTCAGAGCAAGTACTACTGTAGGATGATGATCATCACGTTGCAGGATCTCTGTTCCCTTTTTGATATGAATCTATTAATTTCATCATTGGTTATAAGGGGATCTGCAACCTGATCTCAATGCTCATACAGACTATGTTTCCCTGAAGAGCTTTGAAGTGAGTTGACTTCCTTTCTCAAGGACAGGGCAGGTACATTTGTCATCCAATGACTCAATCAGCCAAGAATTCACACCAAAGTGAACAGTGGAGAGAAGTCAGATCTAAAAAAGCCCCTGGTATTTGCAGTATTCCGAGAGTTTATTTTATTTATTTTTCTTTTTTTTAGGCGAGGTGACCCTTGGTTGACCTCACAGATTGCAAGGATTGTCAATTTACAATCCCTTATTTTTTATTTATTTATTTTTTAAGCCTACAGTACCTGGTCTTCCTAGGTGGTCTCCCATCCAAGTACTAACCAGGCCCGAACCTGCTTAGTTTCCGAGATCAGATGCGATTGGGCTTGTTCAGGGTGACATGGCTGTAGATGCCTGAGAGTTTAAAAGGCACTTTTCACCCATCTCACTTTAGCTTCTTCTGCACAATCCTATGAGATAAGCTGAGCATTGGTCTCCAGTTGACTGATGGAAGATCAAATAACCTGAGGGAAGCGAAGCCTCCTCGGCTTCTCAGTGTCAGAGCTGGGCCCAGAAGCCAAGTTCTAACTCCATACAGCATGTATGTGTGCATAAAACAAAGAGTTTAAAATTAGCTGTCTTATGAAAAAGAGCCCCCTGCTTTTGTTTAATTCACCAACTATTATCTATTAATATTTAACAACTGTTAACTGTGTAAAGGAACCCATTATGTGTAAATCACTGCTCTCATTGTGGGGTAAGGGTGAGGGGGTGGCAAGATGTAAAAGTGGGAGTAATCTCAGCTGCCAAGGCCTTCACATAAGTCAGGAGCTCAGCCATAACAGTGAGGATGTGAGCTGGAGGCAACAGAATCCTCCAGTACACAGCAGAATTGGGGTTGAACAAAGATTTAGGTTCTGACTATCTATTCTGGCTGAATGCATTAAAAATTCAGAGGGACGTGCCCAGAGGTTTTGTTGTTGTTTTAAATCGGACCTTCATATTGGCATTTCAGACACCTATGATAGGCAATGGACAAAGCCTCTGGTTTCAGGGGCCCTTTCCTGAGTGTCCCTGGACTGCAGGTGCATAAACAGACGCTCTGCGTCTGCCTGGTCTTCACGGGCCACTGAGAGGCAGCGTCTTCTTGTTCTCTTCCATCTGCTTCCTGAGTTAGTTTTGGGGTTTGCATCTCTTGGCTCATCCTCTCCCAGCATCATCCTGCTTTGTGACCTTTTATTATTCTTGTCCCCTGACCAGGCCGAATTCTGGTCTTTCCAAAGGACACTGATGTGCCAAGTTTGCAAAATAAAACTTCCAATTCTTCCTCACTCTTATTTTAGATCAGTGATTCCCAGACCAGTGCCATCAAGGTCATCTGGGAACAGGCTAGAAATGCAAAATCTCAGGCCCCATCCTAGATCTGCTAAATCAGAAATTCTAGGGTGGGAGCCTAGAAATATGTTGAAAAGGAGCAGAGTTCGCCAACCCAAAATATGCTTCTTTGGGATATTGATTATTTTAAGCTGGTTATTTTAAAGACACGAAAGACTCAGGGAAAACCTTTGACCTTCCCCACAACTGCCTAAAAAAAATTTAGATAGGAACCTGCTCTCAAAAGGGACCCGTCATCATTGGTAGCTATAGTTTAATATAAACCAGGAAGGTATAAAAGACAGGGAGGGGCCGAGAAATGCTCACTTCATGAAAGTCCTCTGGGGGGGGGGGCCTTGTTAAAGATGGCCCGGCAGATAGTTGTTTGCTTTCCCACCTCCATGTAAATTGCCTTCCCGCCCTTCGAAGTCACAAACTACTACCCCCACCCTTTCTCCAGCTCAAGGTGACATAGAAGCCTGCTAGATTTGTCCTTGGGTCCACTATTCTTACAGAACTCCAATGTGTACATATGTAATTAAACTTGATTACTTTCTCCTGTTAATCTGGCTCGTGTCAATTTGATTATTAAACCAGTCAGAAGAACTAAGAGGGGAAAAGAGGAGACATTTTCCCCTCCCTATACCAGTTGAACAAGTCCTCCAGGTGATTCTGATGCATGCTCAAGTTGGAGACCCACTGGTTTAGAGAATTAGAACATCAAGCTGAATTACTTTTTTTTTTTTTTTTTTGCTCATTTTTATGCCCCTTCCTTTAAAAGCCAGGTCACACACTGCTTCCTCTTGCTATTTGTCTTGCCTGCCTTTGTTAGCCTCGCCCTCCATGCACCACTCATGGGATCTGACCCTTCCTTGTACAGATTTTTCTTCCTTATCTATGTTTGTCTGTCTTGGCTCTCATGGCCAAAGCTACCTAAGTGGGCATTCCAATGTCAAAACCCCATATTCACCCTGCCCCTAGAATATCCTGCAGGAACATGCATCTCTCTCTCTCTCTCTCTCTCTCTCTCTCTCTCTCTCTCTCTCTCTCTCTCTCACACACAACACACACACACACATACAAACACACACATGCACACATGCACATAGACACACAGAACTCTTTTTTCCTGTGACTTCATCAGGTCACTGTGCATGCTGGGCTTTCCCGTAGCCAGGGACACACCTGTTCCAAGACCACTCCTGTCTTACTACAGAGTCTTCTGGGAGTCCTGGCCCTACTCCTCTTTTGACTTGTCCTCCTTTCTCCTAAGGAAATGTTTGTCATTCTCCTGCATGTTACAACCTTGGCAGGAAGCCCATCTTCCTGCTCCTGAAGGTGTAGATCATTCCTGGTCCTGCCAGGAGCGTCTTCTCAGTGTATTACCTAACCACCCTGACCACATACCCCAACCAAATGTTCTAGCTACTTCAGTAACAGCTCTTTCTCATCGTAACACTCTGTTAGTGTTTTACTCTATCTTCTGCCTCTGCCAGAATTCAAGATATGTATCCTGAACAGATACATATCTCATTCTCTTAATCTGGGTCCTTCCTTTTCCATCAGTTCATAGCCTTCTGCGTACACTTCACCAACAGAATGTTCTTAACGAATTTCACTGGGCTTTCCCTTTCTGATGATCCTACCAAGCCATGGATAACTATGCAGGTGTGTGATCAGCTGTGGTTAGTCTGCCCAGTTTCCCTTTGTAATCTCCATCAAGTCAAATACAGTCATCGATAGGCCCAAGGTACTAAGGCCATGGTGTTGCCTAAGAGATTCACATATAAAAAGTGCCTATTCAAGACAAAACACTATTGGAAGAGCTTCGTGTATAATATTTTAGTGTTATATAATAATTTTAAATAAATAAACCTCACCAATATAGATTTTTAAAGGGTGCCACTTGCCTGTTCTGTCTGCTCCAGGCACAGTATCATGACTGTAATAGGGTTTACCACGGTCAGACAGCTATATGACATTTCTAGCTGGTTTCTTTAACCTGAGGACTGAGCAACATACTCTTCGAAGAGTGTGTATTTATGGACAGAGAGATCGATATGTAGATTTTGATATGGTCACATCCAAAGCGACTATGAAGGAAACAATGAGTTCTGACCCAACCTCCAGCTCTTGTTCACATAGAACTGTTTCAGCCTTAATCAGTGTAGCCAAGATCATGCCCTGTTGGGCCCAGTCTGGGGTCTCTCTGCTGTGTCTGGCATTATGCTTCTCTACTGCTATATTGAGATGCCTATTTCATGAGTTATGCTGAACCCTCAGGAGTGACTTTCCCACTAAAACATGTCCATCAACTTCCCTTTAAGCTCAACCTTCTTCAAGTGGTTTATACAAAGGCTGTTCTCACCAGTACCTTCTGGGAGATGCTGGTTGCCTACTTCTGTAATAAACAAAGTGCAAAGTGCATCTCTGCTTGTCTAACACGGATGATTTGTGTCCCTGTGTTCTTTGCTGGCTGCATCCCCTCTGCGGGGCCAGCATTTTTCCACATGTGGCAGCAATGGATACATGTTTTAAATCTCTCTTGGGAGAAGAATAATTTCCTGGATTAGAGAGGGATCCCCAGTTACTCAATTTCATGACATTTTCTGTGAAACATCGTTGAATGCCCTTAGGGGTAGCAACAGGGCAATATTGTTTGATTACTACTTGCCCAATATTGTAAGGATTCTATTGGATTCCTCTCTAAGAGGTTTTACTGATTCTATTATTTAAATAAAGAACTAAAGACATGTTGTGATCTGTCGAGTATGACCCAGCTCATGTGAGGCAAAGCAGAGTCCAAAGCGATGCTCCTTTTACTAAGACATGCATGCGCCAAGCCTTCATTAAGGAGAGGTATCCCTCTGCTCTTCCACCAACTGACCTCATCCTGGACTGCTACCCTCTGACTGTCAGCCCCACCTGGACCATTTTTACCTGGACCTCATAAACCTCAGTGTTCCTTCCACATCTGTGGTATTATCAGAGCTAAATTACTCATTGGGAGAGCTGGGGTAGTGTAAAGGTAAGTGCACAGAGGTGAAACCCAGCTGTACGGGTTCAACTCCAAACTCTGCTATTTATTGACAATGTGACCAAGCAACATGATCTTGGGCAGGCTAATTGCCTTCTCTGTGTTTGGTTTCCTATTAAAATAACAATAGTAATTGACCAACTACATCCCAGAATTATGAAATGTAAACACCATATATAGTTAAAGCGCATCGCAAATACACACACACAGGCATATATGTATTTGCTACTACTTTTATTCATCATTTTCATCATTTATCCCCTTGCCTCCCTACTCCCTGTGCTTTCTCTTCTGTTCTAAGCCACTCTATTTCTCTCTTTTATGTTCTCCTTTCACCTGCTCTGTCCAAAGTACCTTCAGCCAATTACTTTTGATTCTGATCCTCTTCATTCATTGTGAACTCAGGGATCAAGTTCTTTCTCTTGCCTGTTTTCTTCTGTATCAAAATACTCTTCGCTACATGACAGTGGACTGGCATGGACCACAGATGGGATGGGTAGACAGAAGACCACAGTTCAGGTCTGAGCTCAGCTATTTTGAGGGGCTGGATCTGGAGTAAGATATTTAACTTTCTCAGCCTCTAACCTCAGGAAGCAGTAAAAATGTCTCATTATCATACGATGGGTTGGTCAGCCTCTCTGCTCCAAGGCAGTTCATTCTTGCACATCAGTTTAACCAACAATTAATAGTGGCCTTCTGAATGGCATGCCTTGGCCCAACCCCTCCCCATGAATGCAACTGCTCAGCTCCATAAAGGCTCTGAGAGATGGCAGTGAGGAAATCTGGGGACAAGCCCGCCTCACATTTCACTGCTGTAATCTGCATGCTGCTTCTCACGTAGCCTCATTTATTAGGAGTATATTACAATTCTTTATTCCTGACCTTCATCGGGCTCCTTACAGGGAGTCATAGGCATGGTATTTGAGAGGTAGAGAGGAAACCAGAACCCCGTATTAAATTCCCTACCAAGCTGGTACCTCTGAAGGAGTTCATTCTAATTTCCATTTTCTTAATACCCAGCTAAAATTTGAAATCTGCGTTTGCTGCACTTTCCTTGGAGGCAAGGTGCTATTCTTGTTACCTGGGAGGACGGCTGAACTGCAGTTCCAGCTAGGGAAGGATTTCCCTTTGTTTTTAGCTCCTGACTTCATGGGGCTACTTGCCTCCGCCTTCCAGCAAGCTAAGAATACACTCCTGGGGATCCATCAGCTGTGAGCCGGGCCGTTCTGCCTCAGCAGCCGGCTGGTAGAGCTCTTTCCCCTTTGCTCTTTATTTATTGCCATGAATATTTTCCAATTAAGCTTCATCCACGGGATTATACCATGACCACCTGAGTTTCCCAGAAAAGACTGCTCTTTCTTGGGAATGTAGCTATCTGACCCCTCAGTCTAGAGATGTAATATGACTTTTTTGTTTTGGAGTATTTTTTAGTGATTTTAAAGTGAGCCATGAGATTTGGTGCAAGGTCAGATAGTCAGTCATCGCATGTGTGCATCGCTACATGCAGAGCATAAGATGAGCTGCTGACACATGAGCATGACTTCCCAGCTTTGGGACTCAGGGCTGCAATGGGGCCAGTTGAAGGAGGACAAGGATGAGAAGGGGAGAGTTGAAAATGGCAGTTTCGTGATGTCCCTCAGTAGCTAAGAGAGGTGTGACAATGTGGTCATTATTCAGGGGCAGGAAAGGAGGCGGCACTGACGGGTGAGGGGAAGGAGTGGAGAATGGAAAACTGTTTTGGAGCCTCCAGCTTTGACGAGTGGAAATAGGGCAACAAGTTCCCACAAAAGTGATGAAACAAAAGCCTCAAACTTCGCATCTTGGCCTTAATAATCTCAACAGAAAGTCTCATTCAGCTGCAATTAGCTACATAATTGGATGGCTAAGTTTGAGGGAGAAAAAATAAAAGGTATGAAATAGTCACAGAACATTTTGACTCACGTATTTTCAATTTGTTCATGTGGTTCCCTACTCCTGAAACTAATTATCGTTCCTTATTCCCTCTTTCCTTTCCTAGCCAAATTCGTCTCATGATCACGTAATTCACTGCTACAGTCCAATCTCACTGGTCTCAGCTCAGCAAATTTAAACAGACTGGTTTTGCCCCTAAAAACAAAGTCTTTAAAAACACACCGGATAAGATTTTTATATGACTAGCAGACAGTATTATCCAACACAAGGATTTTTTTTTTCTTGTTTTAATCAGAGTAGAATAGACAGCATCAACAAACCAGTGGCCGCATCACCAAGGTAACCCGGTAATACAAAAGTGGGGCCCCACCCCAGACTCTAGCATCAAAAAACTGGAGGTGGGGACCCAGAAATCTGTGAAACACTAGTGTACATGCTGGAGCCTGAGAACCTCCTGTTTTAAAAATCTTCAGAGTGTGCTCTGTTGCATTAAGTTGTTTTGGCAACAGGGAAAGCCCTCACTGTGGTGCTGTAGGACTCTGGGAGTCATCCACTCTGAGTTTAGTCTCAGCTTGGTCACCCAACAGCTAAGCGACTTTGAGCGAGTAACAACTTCTCTCTGCTTATCAGTTTCTCATCTGTAAAAATCAGGAAATTGAAATGGACCATTCTTTCTTATGCTAACAACCCTTCACTCCCATCTCTTTTGAATGTAGAGTTGTCAGATTTAGCAAATAAAAATACACCATTTAAAAATATATACCCAAGAAAATTTGAATGTTAGCTAAACAATTTTTAGCGTGTATATAGATATACATATATATAACATATATATTTATATACTAAGATATAATTTATAAACAAATATATTTTAGTATGTATGTATATATACATATACACACACATATGCATGGAACATACTTACACTAAAAATTTTTCTTGTTTATTTGATATTCAAATTTTACTGGGCATCCCGTATTCCTGTTTGCTGAATTGTAGGCTCTATTTGAATGCTAATTTTAATCAGACATTACATAAATTGAAAGACCTGATCGAAATCTCTCCCAGGATGGAAAGGGTCCCTGCGTTCTCTGGGAGGGGCAGCTGAGGAAGCCCTGGCTTGGTGGGGAGTGAAAGAAACAAGATTCTGGTACTGACCCAAACTTAAGTAAGCACGTCCCTTCACTGGGCCTGTTTTACTACCTGTACAATGAGAGATATGGGGGGGGGGGGATGGGAATCTGTGAAAGACATTTCACTGTCTCTTTTCTGGATGTTTTAATTTTGAGAAAATGAATCAATCATGTGAAGTTTAGAAAAATAAGCATTCTTGACCTATGAGCTAAAAGTCTTTGAAAATGACTTTGCCATCATAAAATAACTTTGATAGGATGATGGACCCTAACTTGATACGTTAAAATCCTTTAATACATCTGCCTTTAAAAACCTCGTGATTTAGTTGTCATCATTTATTTAACACTTAACATCTGAATTACTTTAAATATCATGAGTAATGCTGTAATGACCATTCTTATAGATAAAGCTTTTCACGTGTATCTGATTATTTCCTTAAATAGACTCCCTGGAGTGGGGTTGTAGGATCAAAGGTAAAGGTCTCTGGGGTAAGAATACCTATTCCGTATCTCTCTGCTCCACACCCACACTTCTCTTGTCACACCCCAAGGAGGTCAAGGGGGGATCTGCACCTGTCAGATTCCAGGTCATTGAGAGACCTTCTTTTTCTGGGCCAGCACCCAAGGCTGGGGTGGGGTGCCATGCTGACCCAGGTCCCGCTCCCACTCTCTAGAACTGCTATCTCCACCTGCCACTGAGCACAGGGCTACTGCCCACCGGAGAAGGGCTAGAGCAAGGTCTAGGTGGCCCCCATTCTGACTCCTTTCTTCCTTTGGCTCTAACAGGAGCAGCCATCATGTCTTTCGGGTTCAGGATTAGAGGCCCGGATGGAGCAGTTTATAGCCTTCTTTGGTTCAAGGCCCAATTATTTTCAGAAAAAAAGCACTTCATGTGATTCGGCACAGGTACGAGAGTTCTGTTATTAGAACTGGATCTCAAGCCCCTTCCAATAGTAAGGAGTAGCCGTTCCTTGCCTGCTTCCTTCGTGCATGTTTCTCCTGTAGGCATCATGCAGAAGTGTTTCAGGCTAAGGGACATCTGTCTACATCTGGGTCCCGTAGCCCAGAGCACAAACACCTCCAACAAAAGGGTTGTAAGGCTATTCATATTTTTTCCAAGTTCTATACTTAATAATTACTCCCAACGTTCATTTTCCCAATTACACATTTTTGGGGCAACCAGAATCCAACTCATTGCTCCTTCCTTGATGGACTCGCTTTGTGCAACATTGAGTCTATGATCAATAATGGAGCTGATGATATTTAAACAAGATAGATAAAAACTGCATAAATAAGTCGTACTTGGTCTTCTTCGGAATGAAAATAAAAGGAGAAAAGAGGTAAGCAGGAGGAAAGGACACATTAGAGAAAAAAAATAAAGGAGGAACAAAGAGTAGGGCTCTGTTCTGTCACAGAGTCACTGTTGGATGTTCCAGAATAAGACACTGAGGAACTCAGGTGGAGCCAAGAGCCAGCGTGAGGCCCCCAGTCTCAGCCATTCACCCGGAACCAGTTAGTGCCTTGGAAGTGGGAAAGAAAGTTGCTCTGAAATTACTTTGCCTTTTTTTTTTTTTTTTTTGGTATGCTGTACCAAGAACTTTTATTTAATGCTTAGCTTTTAAAAGGATGTATTAAATTAGCATTAAGGGTATATTTGTTTAGATTACTATAGTTTCAATGGTTTTTCTTGTAAAGCCTTTTTTTACGAGCAGTTGTAGGTTCACAGCAAAATTGAGAGGAAGGTACAGAGATTTCCCATATTCTCCTGCCCCAACACATGCATAGCCTCCCCAACCAGAGTGGTGTATTTGTTACAGTTGATGAACCTACAATGTCACATCATAATCACCCAAAGCCCAGAGTTAACCTTAGGGTTCACCGATTCTATGGATTTGGACGAATGTGTAATGACAGGTATCCATCATGGTATCATACAATTTCTTCTGCCCTAATTACTTTGCATTTTTACTGTGTCACAATATAGTGACTTTCTCCACCTCCCATAAAAAGATCTGCCCCAGTTACCTAAGTCTGAAAAACATGTGCGTGGTTGAGCCCCGCAGGAGACTTCAACCCGAGTGATGACAGCGGACAAAGTCAACTAACAGTTTGTGAACCAGTAGGAGAGCTGGAAGACAGCACTGAGTGAAGTGTTTCTTTTACTCAGTTAAAGCACTACAGCCCTGAGGCTATTTAATTGAGATTGGCCCTGTCTAAAGATCTAGTTCTTGGCTTACAGAGGGGTGTTAAGAGCCTCGGGGTATTAAGTGCTGAAGTCAATTTGGCTGGAGTTCTCTGTGCAGTTTGTTCATAAGAAAGAGACTGGAAGTTAGTTGGGTCGTTGGCCTGTTTGAATGTCTGAAGGAAAATGAACAACTAGGAAGGTTTAAAGGGGTTTCTATTTTTGTATTTGTTTAGACCATTGACTGATCACCCATTAATAAAGAACATTCAGGGTTCAGTAATTCTTCTCAGAGGTACATTGCTAAATCAATTAGTCCTTAACAAAGAAAACACATTATTTTATTGTCTAAACAACACATTATTTTATTGTCTAAATATTATCAGCCCAGTTATTACTTGTTTGTATAATGCTGTCCTCTGAATAAGATCATCAGTATGAACTACCTCTTTTAACCTTCTCCATGGTCTTATGAGGTAAGCATTGAAGGTTTGTTCTATTTTGCAGATAAGGAAATTGAGGGCTCGAGGTCACACTGTGAGTGAAGCGGCAGAGCTGAGACTCCAACGTTGACTGTCACACTCTTGGTGTGACATCCTCTGCATTGCCGAGATGACCAAATCCAGGACATACACAACTCTCTTGATGCCAGTGGTAAAGGTTGAAAGCATTGAACCTGGATAATACTTGTTTTAAACAGTCTTACAGAAGAAATGTCATAATAAAAATGAATCAGAGGAGTTCAACTATATGCTTATGGAGACTGAACCACTTTGATAGCAAGATAGGCTGACATGATTCTGACTACTTAAGCTCAAAGGGAACAGATTGAAGGAGACTGATGAAGAACACTTAGCTTTTCTTTCAATATTAAAAACTAGAAATGACCTCCTTGAAGTTTGGGCAATGTTGTCATAGCACAAGGACAAACAGCAGGGTCATGTGATTCACTATCAGCCTCTTAAGAGCTGGAGAAGATTTTTCAAATGTTCACTCCACAGTGTGTAGAAAGTCAAAGCCCTTACTCCAACTTTTTGCAAATTCCCAGAGGCTCGTGGTTTCATTGTCACCTCTGGCCCTAATTTTTTATTTCTGATGAATAATTTGAATTTATGAACTTCACACTACTTAATATTGGATCCACCCTGATAGGGAAAGTAACCTATTTCTTTCATTTCCTTTACCCTCTCCTATCAAGAAAATGACAAGAAATAAACATAGTCTGATTATGAAGGTCTTTGTATAGAAATGTTTGGGGAAACCAAAGGCATTTACATTGTAGAAACACAATTTTAAATTGTATATTAGACCTCCCTCCTCCAAAAAGTCATTTAGCCACTGTGCCACCAAATGTTTCACTGGCCAGACTCCTTGCATACAAGGCTTTGTGCCAACTAGCTGGCTCCCACTTTCTCTATCACTCTCCTTTCCTTCCCCCTTCACCTCTAACACTGTCCCCAGGAACTAAAAATTCCTGTTATATTTTTTTCAAAATTTTATTATTTATTATGACTGGCACTTCAATTCCCCTCAGCCCCTATTCCTTAACCTAGCACGAGGCCTGCATTAAAAGTCATCATTGTGTTCAGTTGAAAAATAGGGCTCATTAGCATATTAGCCCAGAAGACTGGCAAAGAATCTGCTGTGTTTGACTTTCTGGACATCTACATTCCTTAAAGATAGTTGTGATTTTGAAAAGCATTTCCCTTCTTTCTTACAATATTATCTTCTCAAAATACAAAGGAGTATCAAAGGTTTTAGGCTCGAAAAAGTTGGAAGTTAATGACTACCTTGAGCACCTGTAAGTTTGCCAGGTTCGCTCTGGCCCCCAGGACACGGCTCATTGAAGGTATTTCCAGAGACTGCATTGGGGATGGGTGGACCATAGGTAATCTCAACATGGCAGCTTTATCCTTACCTTGTTATAGAACCTACATGTGAAGAGGAAGAATACAGGGAAGTGTCTTTATGCCTTGTTTAGCAAATGGTCTTCAAAATGTAATGAACCCTCCCAACCTATTAGGGAGTAATCGGAAGTTAATAGAGTTAATTGTGCATTGAGATAGTATGCATGAGAGGAGACCGAAAGAGTGAAAATTTTTAGATCTCATATGAATTTATCACACAAGACACTTTGCTTTTTATTTCATGATAATTTGAAGAGAAAATTCCTGTTAATTTTCTTTCTTCATGCTGAGTTTTGAAAATGTGAGCATATTAATGAGAAAAAGAAAGAAATTATTTAAGCAGGAAATGCCAGGAATAAACTGTAATATGGAAATGTTAAACCAAGGAAATTCAAACTGCTAACTTGAGAATTTTATTTTTTTAAGTTTCTTAATCACAGTCCCAGGACTTATTTATATACAGAATTTGAGACATTAAGTAAATATGTTGGATTGAGAGTCAGAACCCTTACTTAACCCAGACTGTTTCTCTCAAGTAAGGTATGCATTCACACAAATCATATCGATATTATCAACTTCAATGTCTTTTATTAACTTCATCAGTAAAAATTAGAATATTTTTCTAACATTCTATGCTTATGATTATTGTGGTTATAGCTAACATGTTTGAGTGCTTCCTAAGAGGTGAATACTTTGCATAAGCTGATTTATTTTTTATTTTTTTAACTTTTTATTATGAAAAATTTCAAACACATGCAAATACAGAATACTCTCTTGTACAAAACATCAAATTTCTTTTTTAACTCATTCCCCTTGACATTTTTAATGAATTATTTTAAAGTAGATCCCAGACATCATATAATTTCATCTATAAATACTTCAGTGTATATTTCTAAGAGGTAACGACCTTTTTAAAAGCCACAAAACCATGTCACGACCAATGAAATTTATAATAATTCCTAAATATCGTCGCATTCTCAATCCATGTTCAAGTGTCCCTGATTGTGGCAAAAATGTTCTTCCACAGTTGGTTTGTCCAATGCAGGATCTAGATGAAGTCTCTACATTGTATTTTGCTATTGTATCTTAAATCCCTTTTAATCCATAGTAGTTTCCTCTCTTTTTCTGTGTGTGTGTCACTTAATTTTTATTAATGTGGGAAATTTTTGGTAGAATTTAGAATTTCCCACTTTTGACCTTCATTGATTTTATCTTTGTGGGGTTGCGAACACGTATCACTATCTCATATATTTTTCTGGTAGGTCTAGAAGTAGACTGGAATTAGGTCCAGTTTAGGAGGGGCAAGAATATCACAGGAAGTCCTCCGTAGTTCCTAATATACCAAATTAGGAGACTCTTAATGAATAAATGTTTCACTTTTAAGGATTGATGAGTGCATTCAGGTGAAGCCAGGCTGATCTCATTCTTTTTGCACACCTAAATCTTGAATACATCTAAATATTTCACTGTAAGGAGTGAAGTAGGAATCCAATTTTAAACCATCATTGGTTACGTGATCCATCTTTTTTCCAATGATATGAAATGACACCTTACTGTGTATTATTTTCATGAAATAGAGACATTTCAAGACTCAGAAAGTTTACCACCCACAGACCTTCACTGAAATAACTACCAAAAAATGTACTTCATTGTGAATCAGACAGAAGTGAAGGGACGGAAGAAGTCATGATACACAAACAAAAGGTAAACCATATAATAAGCATTGCTTATAAAAATATTATTTTAAAAATAATTAGGTCTAAAATTTTAGATAATAACAACATGGGTGGGTATGTGTAGAGTTGCAGGGGCAGCAAGAGAACAATAAAAAGTAAAAGTATACTAATGTTCTTCTATTTCTCAGGAGAAAATATACGCTGATTAATTTGAGTTTTTAAGAATAATCTAAACTTAAGTATGCATGTGACAACTTTAAGGAGAATTATCTCTACCACACTGGCTAAAATTTAAAAGTCTGACAATATCAAGAGTTAGAAATGATGTGGAAGAACAGTAATGCTCAAACACTTTTAATCATAATATAAACTATTACAATCATTTTGAAAACAGTTTGATATTGTCTACTAAAGTTGAAGTTTCTCATACTCTGTGGCTGAGCACTTTTACTCCTAGATATATATACAAGAGAAACTCAAGTACATAGGCACCAACATGCATATACGAGAAGGTGCATAGTAGCAGTGTTCTTAATATTCAACAGCTGGACATATCAAATAATCAACAATAGAGCAGAAAATACATTGCATTATATTTAAGCAATAGAATGTTAAACAGCAATAAAGGTGAACTACAGCAACATGGATGAATCTTAAAAAAACAATTTTGCGCAAAAGAAGCCAGACATAAAAGAATACATACTATTTCATTCCATTTGTATTAAGTTCAAAAATAGACAAAACGAAATTATCTTATTTAGATGTACAAATTAAGCGCTAGGAATTGATTACTTTGGAAGTTTCAATGGTGGCTGCATTTGGGGAGAGGGAGAAAGTTGTACCTGGGAAGGTATAACATGTAATGCAGTATTATGAAGGAAACACAGTGGAACCATGTGAAATAACAGAAAATGTACATGTTGGTCTCTGCCCCTAGTGCCTAACACAGAGCTCCTAAATCCCTTCGAATTTCTTGGATGACAGGAGCATCTTTTGTTCTAATGAAGTGACTCTGGGTGGGCATCTAAATAGCTTCGGGATGGGGACTGGTCATTGGAAAGACTGAGCCATGATTAGATGCTTGGAGCTTTCAGCCCCACCCCACCCCCCATCTTCTGGGAAGGGGAGAGAGGCTAGAGAGTGAGTTAATGATCAATCACCTATGTGATGAAACCTCTATAAAAATCCCCAAAGCACAGGGTTTCGAGAGCTTCTGGGTTGGTGAACACGTCCACATGCTGGGAGGATGACGTACTCTAACTCCACGGGGACAGAAGCTCCTGCTCTCGGGACTCTTCCAGATCTCGCCCTAAGTATCTCTTCATCTGACTGTTTATCTCTATCCTTTGTTTCATCTTTTATTATATAATAAATGGGCAAACATAAGTAAGTATTTCCCTGGTTCTCTGAGCAATTCTATCAAATCATGGAACTCAAAGAGGGAGTTGTGGAACTCCGATTTATAGCCAGTCAGGCAGAAGTACAGATGACAACCTGAGACTTGTTATTGGCATCTGAAGTGTGTGTATGTGGTGGGGGGTGGGGGACAAGTCTTGCGGGACTTGAGCCCATAACCTGTAGGATCTGACACTATCTCCAGGTGGTGTCAGAATTGAGTTAAATTGTAGAGCACCTGGCTGGTGTTGGAGACTTTCTCAATATGTGGACCATTCATGCATCTTGGTGTCAGAAGTGAAGTATGGTAGCAGTGTGAGGGTAAAGGAGAAACACAGGGGAAACACAGTTTTCCCTTCGTACACCACCACTTTGGGTCATAAATAAACATTGCCGGCATCCCACATGCTTCTTCCTATTCAAAAGAGCCAGTAGAAAGAATTCCAAATATCGGCAAGTCCCCAAACTGTGAGTGAGCTAAACTCATTTATTAAAATACATATTATTTGAGGGAGAACTGACATGTTTGTTACTCTGAATCTTGTTGTGGAAGAATTAGTTATATTTTCCCTCCAAGCAAGTCTTCCTCATGATCTCCAGTAGAGCGCTGAAGTTTTGTTCATTCTCCCATGTCATTCTCATGGGGTTCCACATCCTGTGTTTGATTTTCTTTTGTTTGGTGTTTTTAAAATGTCTAAGTAGAATATTTGGCATTTATTCTTGTTACATTTCAAGTTTTGGGCTTTTATCTGTACTTTCCGTCTGTGCTTGCTTCATTCCCATCTCTATCTTCACACAAATCCTGGTGGCCAGGACAGAGCTTCAGCTCTGTAGCATGCTGCGAAAGAGTCCTTTCAAAAATGATACATGATCCATTCATCAAAAATATTTAAGAATAGTTGTGTAAATATATGTTGCTGTATCTAACCACTCTGTTACATGATCTATATTTCTCCACTTTGTCTTCAAGAATGTCATGGAAAAAAATTAAAATGCCTTTCTAAAATCCAAATAAAGTATAACCACCATATTCCCTTGATTTAGTTATAAAGTAAATCTAAGAGAGAAAAATAAATCTGAAATTAGATTGTCCTGACTTATTCTTAATGAAGTTATACTGGCTCCTTACAAGCCATCATTTTCTTTTCTAAGTACTCATGAACCGTCCATTAAATAATCCCTTTTGGAATTTATTGGCAGATTCTATTTCCCTGAGGTATTAACATTAGACTAGACCATGTGCCTGTTCTGGCCAATGGGAGGAAGGCAGGTAGAAGAGACTGTAGTAGGTGCAGGCATATAAGACATAGAAGAGGCATTAAGTGTTCACTTATCCCTCAGGTTCTCCTGCCATGAAATCACCTATTCCAGGGATTGCGGTCCAAGAGAATGAGGGACACATGGTGCTGACTTGAACCAGACACACAGCCTGAAGCACAGTTGCTCCAGCTGACCTGCACATCTGAGAACGAGAAAATAAATGTTCGTTGTTGTAAGCCACTGAAATTTTTGAGGTTTTCTGCTGTGCACAAAAACTAATACACTCTCCTTTTTGAAAACTAGACAAAACGATTCGATCTATAGGCTTTCGGAATTTTCAGTGTTCTTCATGAATTCTTAAAGATTACAAATAGTAGGTATATACAGTGAAATATTATTCATCCTTAAAAAGGAATAAAATTCTTTTTGATAGTAGCCATCCTAATAACAAGTGTCAAGTGATATCTCATTGTGGTTTTGATTTGCATTTCTGATGATTAGTGATATTGAGCGTCTTTTTATATACCTGTTGGCCATCTGAACACAGTGGGACTTTTTGAGGTGAGGAAAATGTTCTATACCTTGATTTATGATAGTAGTTCCATAACTGTGTACATTTGTCCAAACCCATTGAACTATATACCTTCAAGAGGTGAATGTTACTATATGTAAATTGTAGTTCAATAAACCTGAATTTTTTTTAAGAAAAGGAATGCAATTCTGATAATGCTACAACATGGATGAACCTTAAAACCATTATAAAATTATGAAAGAAGCCAGGGACAAAAAGACAAATATTAAACGATTCCACTAATACGAGGTACTGGAGTAGTCGAATTCAGAGACAGAATTTGGCAGTTGCCAGGGACTGGGGACAGGTGGTGGACAGGAAACAGGGACTTGTTGTTTAATGGGTGTGGAGTTTCATTTTGGGAAGGAGCAACACTTCTGGAGATGGATGGTGGTGATGGTTGCGCAGCAATATTAATGTGCTTAATGCCACCGAACCATACTTTAAAATGGTTGAAACGGTAAATGTTAATATTGGAACCTTAGGTTGGATTCCCAGAAAAGCAGATTTTTGACACAGGACTTAGGTTTAGGTCATTTCCTTGGGAGATAAAGCCACGACGCTCAAGCGAGGATGTAAGGAACGTGAATCAGGGAAAGCAAACCGCCAATGCAAGGGACATCAGCGAGCAGGCTCCAGCAGTGGGCCACTGTTTGTTGCCTGAGCAACTTTGTGGACCATGACTTACAAGCATCTCCCTGGAGGCGGGGAAGGTTGCAGCATCTATTTACTGACTCCCATTCTGCACTGGTTGAGACTTGACTCTAGGGGCATTAACTCCCCTCCCACTTTCTGGGTCATGCCTGAGAGTAGTCAAGCAATGTCCAGTGGAGACACAGAAAGCCATCACACGGAGAAGAAGAAAGGCTTGGGTGCTTGAGGCGGGAGGCTGGCAGCATGCTGGAGCCATCTACCTTAGCTGCAAACTCAGATGGATCCCTGGGATATGGGGCAAGGCATCAACATTTGCTATGATGATATGACAATCTTAACTCCCTGGGGGATAAATCAGCTGGGCAATTAGGAGCTCCAACTTCTCCTGATGCACCTTGGGTTTTTGGCAACAAGCTACTGTTTATTCTACTTGTTCCAATTCGATTTTTCCATCCTCTTGATAAGAATGGTGAAAAAAGGAAAGAGCGATGTCTTATTTTCCTCATTCGTTCATAGTATGTCATCCACCTCTGGCAACTAAATTCTATTCTCCCTCTCACTAACTCATACTAGAAAGTTCAAAATGCTTTATATCTTAGTGGCTTTCTTATTCCTCCCAATTTCACCACCCCACCACTGCCACTTGTTTCCATAAGCAAGAGAGACAGTTTAGAAAGTCTGAGTTGCTAATTCAGTCTGTTTTGACAGCAATGGTCAAAGCCTTGTGTGTGTGTGTGTGCCAGAAAATACTAAAAATTCCTGAGAATTCTCGACGCATATCATTTAGATAGAGTGGGCTTCATAGAATTTAAAATTTTGAACTTGGGTTCACTGACCTGGTAGGTAAGGGGAAGGTCCTCACTTTGGGAAAACTGTTCCAGTGTGCACTCTCTCCTGGGGATTCAGATTGCGGCTTGGTCACTGATGGGGGAGGGGTGGACGAACATTTTATAATTAACTTCTCACAAGAACAACTTGTTCTTTAAATTCGGAAGCCAAGAAACTTTGAATAGAATCAGTTTAGAGGGACTGGGTCGGTTTTAAAAAAAAAAAAATCAAGTGGAGCAATTCTTATTCAGTCAGAACCAAACTCCTGTCTAACTTTATTTGCATCACACTTGTTGGCACAAATCGCCTGGTGAGGAAAATAAAAGGGCTTGTGTGAAAGGTCTGAGAATCAAAACAACAGGCATAAGAGAAAGGGAAAAAGAAGAGTGAGAGGAGAGAGAAGGGGAAAGGGCGAGAGGGAGAAATGGAGAGGAAGGGCGAAGGGAGGGAGGGTGTCCTCAGAGGATATTTGCTTTGCAGTTGCTTAAAGAACCGATCATTTAACCCTAATGTTGATGGTGAGATTTTGAGACTCAGAAAACCTACCTCACACTGTGTCACTCATATGGTTAATGACAAAGCCTGTAGCCACGGTCTCCTCACCCTAGCTCAGTTTTTTTTCTTTTCCTCCTTCCCCCACACGCAAGCTCATTCATTTTTTTTTAACATTCATTAATTTTTAATTGGGTTAACTCATAAGAATAGGCAATTGTCTTCTAGAAAAATTTGAGGGAAAGGTTTGGATGCATTTAGATGAGTAGGAAAAAAAAAAACAGGAAATTTTCAGCCAAGCATCTGACTGACATAGTTATTTGCCTACACATAATTATTTGCCTACCTGAAAACTAAACTTTGTGTTTTCTTCTGGCTGGAAGCCGTTCCCCCAGCATCCAATGCATCGAGCACAGAAACTCCTTCAGGACAGATTCCAAAACTCTGTCCAGTTCTTCTGGAACCTGGTTACTGTCCTTACCTAGCCTGCTATGATTCATCCCCAGCCTAGACCCTGAGGAGTGATGGGATTTCCAGAAGGGAAAAGAGTGAAGCTGATAGGACTTCCATTTTAAGCTTCTAATCTTGCACTAAGGTATACGTGGGTCAACATGTCACTCACATACACACAAAGTCAGTCACATCAAACATGACGTGCTCAAGGATTTTAGCCTTTTAGCCCTTTTCACCCATATCTACCTCTTATGCCAGTTAACATCTGTAGGCTGGGAAAGGGGCGGAGGAGGGAAATACTGTTCTAACTAATAAAAAGTTCCCTGAAACAGGGAAATGAAGGGCCACTGCCCAGAATTGCTCCAATAGGCTGTTCTGAGTGTCAGACACCCTGTGACAGGTGCTCAGAATCTGGTTGTATCTAACAAACTATGGGGCAGTGACACCCAGACAGCCTTTTGCTGCAGTAGCTATGCTTGGAGGCAGTGGTTAGTTGGTGGAGAAGTTGGAAGTGTAAGTTCAAGGGGAAGTGGGTCAGAGGAGAGACAACCTTGGGGTGCTGTTTTCACAAGGGGAAGCATGAAGTTTAGGGCACGAGCTTTGTTGCTGAAGAGCCTTGGAGCCCAAGCCACATTAGTCTGGGTTGGAGCTTCTGGCCTGGGACGCAGTGCGAGGTGGAAGGGAACACAGACAGCAGACACAGTCACAGACCCACAGACCCAGTCCTAAAGGCTCTGCTGCCCTTTACCCAGGAAGCAGCGGCCCAAGCTGGCGGGGGATGTGGGGGGCGGTGCGCTGTGGCACTATTCTCACAGAGCGGCCGGAGGCAGCTGCCGTGGAGAGACACTGCCCTCAAGTGGCTTGCGGGCTGGGGATCCCAGTGAGGAGGCAACAGCCAACTCGGTCTGGGACATATCCCAGATGGGAATTAATTGGGGACGTTGAAAATCCTGAGGTCATATAGGTGGCAACTGTGAGCTTCCAAATTGCTGTGTTGCTGTGAGCATGGTGTGCCCGCGAGGCGGGGAGGCCTGGGAAGAGGCCATCCTCTCGTTCCTCTTCCTACACACATGCTCCAACTCTCTCCAGCATCCCGATTTCCAGCTCCACAGATGGAAAACATCATTTCCCTACAGCACGCTTGCTTTCCACAGCTGCACAAGTTATACACTACTTACAGCTGTGCAAGTGTATATTACACAATTACAGAGAGCTATTCGCCTCATAGACAGCATAGAGTTATATCATTATTGTCAATATGTGTGACAAATGGCTGTGAGGTGACGCGATTCAGGAGCTTTTTTTCCCCTAATTTGCACAGAGTTGCCATATTGGCTAGTAGAGGGCTTACCCCAGAGTTCCTGTTCCAGGTGTGGTGAGCTCAGGAGATATCCAGGTGAATTACCTCAGAAGAGACCCACCACCAGGACTGAAGCTAACATGCAGGAACCATTAGACTTTCTGACATTACTTAGCAGTTGGGTTAGAGAAAGTGTGTAGAAAAAAAATGAGTGGATTCTTAACAATTAACTGTCAAGTTATGAGATGATCTCTAAGGACAAATTTACCTCATTTAGGTGCTAGTTCTGAACTGATAGCTCTGAGAGCAGAAACTGTGTTCTATTCATCTCTGTAAAGTCTTAACATAGTGCCTATCACCTAGATGTTTGTTGAGTTGAATTTCGTTGAATTCTTCTTTCAATAAGGGTTATCAACAAGCATATCAATAGCAGACAAATTAAGGGCTTTACTACCTGTCGTTAGAATATAGTCCCAGGATGTAATGCGAGCAGTGTGAGTCTTTTCTCTGCGTCACAGCTTGAGCTGGGTTGGAAGAATGTGCATGATAGAGGAACATAACAGGAAGGACAATGAACAATTGTTGCGTACCTACTAGGTACTGAATGCTCTGTGTCACGATCTCTGTCGAGGGTTTGGCGCAGGGTTTGGGAGTTTTCATCTATTCTCCACTCTCCCCACGGAGGGTTATAAGCAAGCACATTTCCTCACAAGGGACAATAACCAAGTGGCAAACACAGGAACATTTTGGAAACAGCAGCTTCCTTCCACCCAGTACTGAACAGGAGGTTGGAGAAGTGAGCTTAAGAAGAGGCCTCTTGGTTCTTCCTCTCCTGAATGAATCTAAGCTGGTCAGTTCCCCAGAGTAGATCTAACTTAATTTACCACTCAGTTCCCGGTAGAAATGCTGGAACACAGAGAATGTATGAGGTAGACTTCACACCTCATAAAGACAGGAAATAAAAAGAAAGAAATGACTAATCCATCTGAAGGACCTGGGCCCTCCTTCTCAATCGACCCCATTGTATTGGTTATCTATTGCTGTGTAACAAATTATTCCAAAACCTAGTGTCTTAAAACCACAACATTTATTATCCCACAGTTTCTGTGAGTCAGGAATCTGGGCATGCCCTGACTGGGTCCTCTGGCTCAGGGTCTCTCACACAGCTTCAGTTCAGATTCTTGTGAGCTGTTGTACTGAGGGTCTCAGTCCCTTGTGGGGTTTTATTTTTGCTGGAGGCTACCCTCAGTTCTTGACACATGGACCTCTCTATAGGGCAGTATATAACATGGCAGCTTGCTTCATTAGAGAAAGCAAGTAGAAAGAGCCAAAGAAAGAATGTGCAAACAGGATGGAAGTTACAGTATTTTAAAAAATTTATTCCCAGAAGTGACATTTTTTTCAATTTGTCCATATTCTATGTATTATATGAAAGATATTTAAGAAATTCAAATATATATGGAAAAATAACTTACTCCTAAATAAGCAATGGGAAAGAAGAAATCAAAAAAGAAATAAGAAAATACTTTGAGATGAATGAAAATGAAGATACAATATACCAAAACTTAGGTATGCAGCTAAAACAGTCATTAGAGAGAAATTTATAGATATAAATACCTATATTAGGAAAGAAAAAAGATTTCAAATCAATGATCTAACCCTCCACTTTAAGATACTGGAACTAGATCTACATCTAGCAGAAGGCAGGAAATAGTAAAAATTAGAGTGGAAAGTAATCAATGAAATGAAATAGAAAAACAATAAACAAAGTCAATGAAATCAAAAGTGGGTTCTTTGAAAAAATTAATAAAATCAACAAAACTTTAGCTTCACTGACCCAGAAGAAACCCCAGAAAACTCAAATTACTAGAATTGTAAGTGAAAGAGGGAACATTACTACCAACATTACAGAAATAATATTGATTATTAGGGAAATGTATGCAGAATGCATGGGATTCTATGCAAAAATTTGGATGACCTGGATGAAATAGATAATATTTTAGAAAGACACAAACTAACAAAATTGACTCATGAAGAAATAGACTAACTGAATAGGTCTGTAACAAAGAAAGATACGGAAATAGTAATAATGTATTTTTAAAATACTACCCACAAAGAGGTGGTAAACACACAAGAAAACATACAGATGTCAAATAATACTGTACACCTGAAAATTATATAATTGTATTAACCAATGTCATCCCAATAAACTTAATTAAAAAAAAAAAACTACCCACAAAGAGAAGCTGAAATGGGCAGCTTCTTTGATGAATTTTACCAAATATTTCAAAAGGACTTAATATCAATTCTTCACAAACTCTTCCAAAAAGTAGAAGAGGAGAAAGAACAAGTCTAACTCAGTCTGTGAGGCTAGTATAATTCTAATATCAAAACAAGACAAAAACATCACAAGAAAACTGCAAACCAATAGCTTTTATGAATATATATGCAAAAATCATCACCAAATGCTAACAAACCAAATCTGGCAAAATGTTTTTAAAATTATAAACTGTGACCAAGTGTGATTTATCCTAGAAATGTAAAGATGTGTCAACCAAGAAAATCAATCAATGTAAATAAATTGATGGAAAGAGAAAAAAATCGCATCCTTATCTCAATTGATGCAGAAAAAGCATTAGACAAAATCCAACACTTTTCATGATAAAATAAATAAATAAAAGTCAACAAACTAAGAATAGAAAGAAACTTCCTCAACTTGATAAAGGGTATCTGTGAAAAAATTAATATTATACTTAATGGTGAAAGCGTGGATACTTGCCCTCTGAGATCAGTAACAAGGCAAGATACTCTTTTCACCACAGCTATTCAGTGTGGTACTGGAAGGTCTAGCCAGGGCAATTAGGCAGTCCACGATAGGCAACTACAGGCAGGCTAGAAAAGTATCCGGGAAGAGGTGTAGGATAACCACATCTGTTTTAGACCAATCATGAGTCATCCCCAGCGCCAGAGGAGAACTACATTCTCCTGAAATGCAGTTGAGTAAATCAGGGTTCTGTCAGCCAGAAAAGGTCGGTAGAATGGCTGTTGGATAAGCAACCAACAGTGTTCACCAGGCTGTGCTAGCCCTGGGGAGTTCATAGCCCCTCGTGACTCAATGCAGACTTTTCTCTCGTGGTTGCAGGCCCTCCCTTCTGCTTGAGTCAGACAGGGCAAGACAAGACAAACAGCACAACCCTGAGCAGCCCACCACTGACTACCAGCAAGTTCCAGAAAGGGAAGCCACTCTGAACGGGGCTGGACTTCTAGAGTCATCCCGCTGCTGATGCACATGCTCCCCCTTCACATCCACTCTCTTTTGGCACATTCTGCACTGAGTTGTCAGAGAGATCATTCCATAACATAATCACAGGAGGTAGTAACGTCATCCCATCCCCTGCTTGAAACCATTCAATGGCTAAAATATGTGTTTCAGCTTCCCTACATGTCCCAACTTTCTTACATGCCCCAGCTCCTTGCGGCTAGATATGACCATGTGACTAAGTTCTGGAGTTCTGGCCAATTAGATTTAAGCAGTGTGGGGCGTGATAGTTCTGGGAATCTTGTGAAATGGAGAGCATGAGACCCCTCTCTATTTTCCTTCCTGCTGGCTGGGATTTGGACATCAGAGCTGGAGCTGGAGCAGCCGCCTTAGACCCTGAGTTGCTATGCCAAGGTTGGTAGAACAGCAAGCTAGAACAAGCCTGGCTTCTGATGACCATGGAGCTCCCATATGAGCCCTGGAGTCCTCACCTTCAGACTACTTTTAACATGGGAGAGAAATAAACTTCTATTTATTTAAGCCACTATTTTAGTGTTTTTCTTTTCTGTCACGTGTAGCCAAACCTGATTATAATACAATATTGACTGATAGCCTTACAAATAGTAGATTCTTAATAAACATTTGCAGAAGCAGGCAAGCAGGCAGGCACTGGTTGAGAATGGTAAGTGCTACATGTGATAAATGTGTCAGCAAAAAAGCTATGAGTCCAGAAGACAGAAAAATTGATCCTGGCTAAAGTAATCGGGAAAATTCTTGAATTGTATCTGGGGACTTATTTTATGGCTGCCATAACTCTGCGTATGTCTCTTTGATGGCACTGCCCTCCTGTCTTGTTGTTGTTTTGTTATGTAAGTAATGTATGCTTATTGTAAAAAGGATATTTTTTGAACATATGGAGGGTATGAAGTGGAAAGTAAAAATCTCCCTTCTTGCCTGTTTCCCCAAAGCCACGCTTCCAGAAATAACCAGTTATCCTGTATGCTTCCAGAAATGTTCTCTGCATATGTAATCATATGTCTTATATCACCCTATATGTATAAATAACTTTTGTTACTCTTATTAGATATTACTGAGGCTGGTACCTCCCCTATTTTTTTTAACAGGGGTCTGTTTTGGAGTTTATCGTGTTTTAGACAGCGAGCCACATTAGAGGTGAGTTCTGTGCTTGCTCACATTTGAAGTTTTGGAAGCTACAACAGGTGCTTAATGAAAGTGTCGCTGAATGAATGCTGAAGAAACACTTGAATTAGTCCTTGAAGTTGACTGCATGGCAAGTGGCAGCAGTGGAATTTTCCTCGCTGACAAGCTGTTCTTGGAAAGACAGCCTGACGGTCACTGGCCACATCTTTGTTCTGCCCCTGAGTCGCCTCAGGACTTTCCCACGAGCCACCAGCAGTGACGCTTCAGAATGGGGAGCACCTGGAGTGTTAAGTGAGCTAAGTTCCTCAGCTGGAGCTCACGGTGCTGCTCAAGACCCAGAAAAGAAAAGCGTTAAATTAAAAGGGCCAGGATCTTAAATTAAACCTCAGTGCTGTGCAGGCTCCCTGAATCCCCCAAAGCTGTCCCTTGGGGGTCTCATTAAAATGCAGCTCCTGAGAAGGAGGAAAGGGAAGGCCCCTTCCAGGCCAGTCTGAGGAAAACAATAGAGATTTAAATTTTTATTTATTTATTTATTTATTATTTATTTATTTATACCATGAAAATGGTGCTAAAAGAGAGTCAAGGCAGATCACTAGACTGAGTTGTGGGCACAGCCACTGAGAAAATTTGTGTCTGGAAATAAAACTCGAGACACAATAAAAGGAAAAATAAAGCTACTCCTAGTCCCCTTTTCCAAAATTCTTTACCTTTTTTAGGTTTTGCCCACTTTTGGTTTTTATTTATTGATGAAAACCCAATTTTAACAAAACTGACGGGACATCAGGTTTGCTTCATAAAATCCAAATAGGTTTGGATAGAAATCTGGTAGTACCACGCACAGTGGGAGTGTCTATAACAGCCTGGGTAGTTGGTTCTC
The DNA here is from genome assembly GCA_003508835.1 of Eonycteris spelaea. NCBI lineage: Eukaryota > Metazoa > Chordata > Mammalia > Chiroptera > Pteropodidae > Eonycteris > Eonycteris spelaea. Next base: position 20,484,361 of record PUFA01000003.1, on the reverse strand, counting down.
TCCCTCCTTTGCCCTCTTCCCCTCATTGGCATCCCCTACTCCTACCCGCTTCTCTGAAACCTGTCCTGCTCTTAGGAGGATTGAAGGCAGCTGTCCTCTAGTTGAACATAAAGTCAACCCTGCCCATTAATGTTCTCCTATTTTTTGCCCCAAACTAGTAGCTGCCTTCTGAGAGAGGCAACTGGAGTTCGTTAAGTGTTGGCTGAGTGCTATAGAGGAAAATCTACTTCAGTGGAAAACTGTGCATTATCTAGACTCTAAAGCAGGGGTCCCCAAACCCCCAGTCATGGACCAGTACTAGTCCATGGCCTGTTAGGAACCAGGCCACACAGCAAGAGGTGAGTGGTGGGCAAGGACCAAGGTTTCATCTGTATTTGCAGCCACTCCCCAGCGCTAGCATCACGCCTCAGCTCCACCTCAGATCATCGGGCATTAGAGTCTCAATAGGAGCACCGGTCCCTGGTGCCAAAAAGGTTGGAGACCACTGCTCTAAAGTACACTCCTGGGGTTATTTGGTTCTGTGAAAGGTGATTTTACTTCCTGAAAAATTGCAGGTAACTGATAGCAATGCAAAAGAATTTTCATCTGTAGACAGGTAAATTCTGTCCTGTCAGAGGTTCAATTGACATTCAGTTGAACCCACCATTTTACTGCAAGCAGTAAGCAGGACTGCCCTTTGTCCAAAATATCCTCAAGGCTGCTGGCTACAATCACAATCCTGAGAAATGCCCTTGCATTTCTGGCATACCCAGAAAGACATGTAGGAGCACAGGAGACCCGAGGAAAACTCTTTCTCCCAACAATGCCACATGGTTGTATGAAGAAAGCAGGCCACAGAACTTCACATATGGTAAATCCTGTTTCTATAAAATAGGACAATAGATAGATGAGAGAGAGAGAGAGAGAGAGAGAGAGAGAGAGAGAGAGAGAGAGAGTGAAAGAGATGTCTGAAAGGATGTTTACCAATAAGTTAACAGTGGTTGTCTCTGGGTGGTAGAAAGTCATGTGACTTTTAAACTTTTCTCCTCGTATCTTTCTGTATTGTTTGAATTGATTTCAATAGGGAAAGTAATTTTTACAAAAATCATAAAGTTATTCTTTAAAAAACTGGGTGGGATCCCAGTTCAGCCTGAACTGCAAGGTTAATTCACACTTAGGAAGCTAGGTTGATAAAATGCAGAAGCAAACCACAGAAAAGAGGTTGGGCATCCAACAAAATGTGGGGGAAGGAGATAACCAGAAAACTGGGAGCGACACGCATTTGCTAGTGGTTATGCCAAGGACCAGGGAACAGCCCCGGCCATGATCGAATTCGTTTTGACATTTGGGAAGCCTTACTCTGTGGCGAAAATCCAGGAATAACCAGGTCGATGTGGACCATGGCTCTGCCATCATCTCAGCAGATCCTGCCCCTTCAAAATGACAAATCCAAATCCAGCAGACACAGAAGGATAAACCAGGGTTTCTCCCATTAAGTCAGTGTCTTTGTATATCTCTGGGCTAAACGAGGTTATTTTTCAAGTATAGTACTGCCCTGTTACAATACGGCTTGTTAGGATATGCATAAGTTAAAACATGAATGACAAAAGCAACGTGATTCCAGACAAATTTATGAGTTTCACTGCAATATCTGATGCCGTTTAAATGATGACAGGTTTACCAGCAAAAAAAAAAAAAAAAAAAAATCTAAACTGTAATCATTTGGATCGCTAAGGTAAATTCACCTGTTTTGAAAACGACATTAAGTTAATGGCCTCTCTTTCAGGAGTCCTGGCTTTTACCCCTAAAAGCAGTTCTTCCTGGTTGTTTCTGAGTGTGGCATTGTTAATATAAAGTTGCCAGAAGGCTCGGTCCCAGCCTTGTCCCAGAAAAGTGGTGGTTAATCACTCTGAGCTGGGGCACAGTGGAACCATTGGTGGGATTAGGGGAGCTAGAGCCGGAGTCTGCCCTCAGCGTTTTCCTAGCCACCAGATTTTGAAAAGAACTGGAGTTGGGGTCATCAGGAGGGTTGTCTGGAGAGCTGGAAGTTTAGCCAGCAGACAGGGAGCCAGAGGAAGGGAGCCAGGGGAACCAGGGGAGAGTCAGAAATAAGCACAGGCTCCCGCAGCCAAGATGGAGGTACAGGTGCAAAGTGCGGTCAGCGGGCAGAGAAGCAGTGCTCTGACAGGTGCTATGCCAGCCACAAGCTCTGGCCCTAGCGATCTGGTTCTTCCAGTGACCACGGGCCTGGCAGTGCTGGCTCCACGAGCTCCTGGCCTTGTGCAGCAGCTCAGAGAGGAACGGTAACAGACCCGGTCTTGAAGGCCCTGTCAGCCCACCGACGTTTTGTCGTAGAGACGCTTTCTGTGAGCAGCTCCCAGGAGCGTCCCCAGGCCAGGGGCTGTGGAGCCGGGCAGCTGCTGCTCCCTGACCAACACACACATGACATGCGCAATCCCGATCCAGTGGCTCCATCACTGTTTCAGCTCTGCTGCTTCTTTAGGGGAAGGCTGCTAATTTCATTCTCATGGTTAACTGAAAAAATGCAAAATGTCCCATGAAAGTCAAAGAACTCTCGATTTGCTGTCTTCCCAGTTTTAGTGTTTTTTGTTTGTTTGTTTTTATCATGAGAGCACTATGTACGCATTTATTCTTACTGGTATCCTCGTCTCAGAGACATTTGACAAATGTCTTCTCCATAGGAGAAGCTCGTCTCAGACAGAAACCCATGCAGGAACACACAGCTCCTTCCGCAGAGTAAACAGCAGCAACCATTTTGCGCACTGAACAGCTGAAACATCCAGAGCGTGTCAGTCAGAATTGGCCCCTTCGCCCTTAGAATGGCCAGGACAAGTCTGGACCCTTAGACGGCCTTCCTTCTGTAAGAAGGATATACCCTACCCCACAAATCGTCCTTGCCTAAAAGCTGGAACATCTATTATGCATTTCAAATGCTTTCATGCATTTTAGGTAACTAAAGGCATCCCACAGGAATAGATGGTCTGTCTGGCAAGACATTAACATGCTCGTCAACTCTTAGGCACCGCTGGCCCTCTCTGGGGCTTGTCTGTAAGCTGGAAAGGACACTCTGAAACTGCCCCCATGTAGTAATAGAAAGGGCGGTATGGGAAGGAGGATTGGGACAGATTGTGCTATAGTCATGGAAAACAAATTTCTCTTTCGTAAAGTGGGTTAATACTATGCAGTTTCTGATTGTTGTCTGCTCACTAGAAGTGTGTGTGCATGCGTGTGTACATGTGCGCATGCATTTCATCATTGCATTGAAACGTTTTCCAGGTTTTGCATTATATTTAACTTCTGACTTATTTATGCCTCGTCTCCCCAGCTAGACTGTAGGAACCCTGAAAGTGGAATCGGGGTTAAACCTTTGCACCTCTGTGGTCAGGCGGACGGAAACAAATAACATATGGCAAATTAAAGTTAATCTTCCGAACACAAGGCTCGTTTGGCCTGCTCTGTTCTGATTAGGGAAAAAGGTGTTTTTGCCAGGAAAGCTGGGCTTAGAAGTGAACCACATTGAGAACTGATTTATTGCACTCCAGTGGATCCGGGGGTCACTGCGCATTTGACTTGTGGAAGCAGGGCAGCTCAGAGTGACCGACAAATCTTTCTTTTCTAAATTTTCTGAGTAAATGGGATGAAAAGGGGCTTATTTTTATCAACCCTCTTTCCTTTCTCTCCTCTATACCTATCAGCATACACTTTCCCATTGTTTAGGATCGTCAATGAATATAGTAGTTACGGATGAGAATGGTAGGAAGACAAGGATCAGGAGACCTGGATTGGGATCCCAGACTCATTTACTAGCTGTATGACCTTGGGTAAGTCACAATGCACCTTTACTACTGGGTGATCCAAGGAGTGGCCCAGTAAGTTGACACATAATCCTGGAAGATCTCTGAATGTGGAATCTTAAATCCTAGCCAGAGGCTGGCAAACTACAGTCCATGGGCCAAGTCCAGCCCATCACCTGTTTTGGTAAATAAGTTTTATTGGCACGCAGCCATGCCCATCATTTACGTATCGTTTCATGCTACAATGGCAAGGTTGAGTAATTGCTATAGAGGCTGTGCAGCTCTAAAGATGAGTATATTTACTACTTAGCCTTTAATTAAAAAAAAAATTGAGGCACCCTGGTCTAGACTCTGAACTAACTCCTGCTGACCTTGAATTCCAGTCCCCACATATAGTTTTCTCATCAGCAAAGCCTGGGGTGCTGCAGAGAATAACTAATCATCAAATACCTTTGAGATAGAATGCCACACGAGAGCACCATCTCACCTTGGCGCGCTAAGGAGCTGCCTTCTACAGAAATCCCACATCCTCCAGCCGCACAGAGCAGAGAGTGGGCACCTGCCGAAATGCGGAACACTCCTCCTCTATTATTGATGCTACTGCAGGGCCCAGGCGGGAGCGGCACAGGGCAGCTCCGGCCAGCGCTGATAGTTCTGCCACCTGCCTTTCTTCCTGTTTTATTTCTCTGAGTTTGAAGAAATCAACCGATAACGATAAGGTGGCTAAAGGGCAACAATAAGACGCTTTCCCTAGGGGACCTAAACAATTGGAAAATATTTCTTTACTAGTTGAGGGTGTGTAACTAAGAACTAGAAGAAGCCTCGGGCCATTTCTAGGTTCAGTCCTCTTCTTTTATAGATGAAGAACTGGAATCCAGGGAAGCTGAGCAACTGGCTCAGGGTCACCCAATTGGTTAAGGACAGAGCCAGATTAGAATCTAGCCCTCTCTTTCTGGGCCAGTGCTCTTTCTACTGTAGGAAGCTGGTGTTCCCTGCTCCTTCCACCTCAGCCTCTCTCTTTCTTCATTTTTCTATGCCCACATGTATCAATCAGCTGCTGTGAAGCCACCGAGAAACCTCAGAGAGCACACACCAGTCTCCTCCACCCGGACATGGCTCCTCTGCCTGCTGCCCACCCCCCATAGATTTCAGGCCTCTGTGGGTGTAGAAGAATTTAAGTTCAAATAATGACAGAGAACTGTAACTGTGTGAATGTTCCTGGTGACTGATGTTCCTGTTGCTCGCCCACTCCTGCCTGCCTCCCGCAGTCTCAGCCAGTACCAGGAGGCATCACCAAAGCCCCGTGGGCCCAGCCAAGCCACTGGGGCACCACCTCCTCCTGCCTGCTCATTCTGCAGTGCCTGGCTTTGCCTCCCATCATCTGGCATTGTGGGATCAGTGCCAGTGGCTGAGTGATGAATTAAGGGTGGAGCCCTGTTATGTCTCCCAAAATATCTTCTCCTATGTTTTAAATTCCTCTGGCATTTGTTACCCTATATGCTCATTTATCTTATAATGCCTGGAGTTTTAGATTCATTTCACAGCACCATATCATCTCTCTCCAACTACATAGTAAGCTCCCGGGAAAGCAAGCCTATGTTACCTGGGTCATTTTTCTCCTGCAAAGTGCTACACAGTGAAGAGAGAATGACTTCGCTACATATTGACTGGCCAAAAGGCTTGGCTAGGTCTCCAAAACTTTCAAAATTCCCAGAATCACAAATTGTCTGTATAACTCCTATCTTGGAATTGTTGTGGCTTGAGTGGACTTGGCCTCAAGACACTCAAGCAGAAGAGAGAAGCCAGGACTAAGTAGATCTGTGGCCAGGTGAGGCCCCAGGCATGCCAGCAATCCAAACTAGAGGATTGTGGTGAAGTAGAAGTCATCCTGGCTAGTACTAATATCCAAGGAGGCAGGGGTCTCTAGCCAAGAATGACACATGGCATTCATCTTGATGGCCAATGCTCATCCTTAAGAGTGTCTCCCTAGAGTGCTATGTAGAGAAAGATCCTGAGGCTGCACCTAGAAAGTTTTCTGGCCTCTTGGCACTGATTGCATGGGCCCAGGGGAGGGGAGAGAGCATGCAATGGCCATCTCTGGACAGTGCCGGGAGGTTAGAGTTGTGTGAATGGCATAATTCATGGTTCCAGGAGCTCCTCCTGCGAGGCGCAGAACCATGTTCAGAAGTGAAGATGAAGAAGAATGGTCTCCACTTCGTGCCAGAGAAAGCTGGCCTAGTCCAGGACTGCAGTGGACAACTCAGAACAGCTCTCGTTCGGGACACCTGGGGCACACACACATCAGGACACAGAGAATGGGGCGCACACAATCACGAAGATGAAGTGAAAGGAGGTGTGCCTCAGGGAAGGTTTGGGCTCTCTGGGTTCACCTCATGTACCTTAAGTACTGAGCTCTTGGCTACCAGACCAATTCCAGACCCCACTCATTAATGGAGCTGAATATTTTAATATAATGGCAGCCTGCTCAGATGTGCATGTGAGGGAAGGCCTCAGTGGGCAAGCAGTGTTGCCAAGGACAGGAATTAATAAGCACTGACACCCCGTTTGCATCTTTAAGCTGGGTAAGCACAATGGCCTCCCAGCCTCCAGATTTATCCCACTCCACTTCATTATTACTAATGCTGGCAGAACATTCTCTCTAAAGTGCACATTATTTCCTGGTAGCCCCTTGTTAAGATTCTTCAATGAACCTTCTCCATCTATGGCACAAAATCTAAGTTCCCTAGCATGGCATGGTGGGACCTCCATAATATATATCTTCTGTCTACTTCTCCAGCCTGATAAGTGTCCTTGCTTAGCTGCGGACCATGGGCCATGCTGGATGGTCTGTGCTAACAGTGTGATTTATGCTGGGGAGCTTTTGTGTCACATGGTATCAGCTCAGCCTCTACAGGGACTGAAGACTTAAGTCCTTAAGTCAGCCATGCAGGTGACCAGCCATGTTCCTAAGCCCCAGTAAAAACCTTTTTGAACACCAGGGTCAGGTCAGCTTCACCAGTCGGCAATATTCTGTGCATATTGTCGTATTGTTGCTGAGAGACATTGGTGCTCTTTCCTGTCCACTGAGGAGACATCAGGACAGAACATCCAGAAACTGCTTGGTGTCTCCTGGACCTCGCCCTGTGTTCCTCTCCCTATGGCTGATTATAAGCTGTGCCTTTCTGCTGTAATGAATATACATATTTGTAAATGTAATTTGCTGAGTTCTATGAATCCTTGAAGCCAATTATTAAAACTAAAGGTAGCCTCGGGCCCCCAAACCTGCAGTTGGTATCAGAACAGAGAGTGGAACTGGAGAGTCTTGAATTTGCAGTTTTGTACTCTAATAAACACTATGGCAAGGAACATCCTTATTCCTGTTTGGACAATGATATGTTTGAACAATTGTGTGTCTTTAGAAGTCGGTTGCCAAGACAATGTTTTTGAACATGTTCAATTATAATCGATAACACTACCCCTAGACTCCTAAAAGTCTACCCAGTTGATACTTCCTCCTACAGGCCGAGAAGTCTTTTTCTTGTGTTATCAATCTTTCCCCCCACCCCCATCTAATAGTATATATTTTTTAACACTAACCTACAAAACAACATCTATTGTGTTGATCTATGTATTTAAAATCGTTAGTGAGATTGAGTATCTTTTCATAGTGTGTTTTGATCATTTATATTTCTTTGGTGAATTTTTGATTCTTGTCCTTTCCTATTTTTCTACTGCGATTCTATTTTCTTTTACGCACTGGTAGAAGCTCTCTATATATCAGGGATCGTAACCTCTTGTCTTTGACCTGAAATGTTTAAAATCAGAAATCATACTTGCCTTTAGAGAACTGCTCTTCTCAAACAGCAAAGGGGTGTTTCTGCACAGGTGGGAAGTTATAAACCCCAAAGGTAAAACCATATTTCTGTTAGGTGTTAAAGCTCAAACTTGTGTTGCCTAGTAGGATTTAAATATACTGACAAGAAAGGTCAATCATTCTGCCTGAGTTTAGGGATAAATAATTTCATGCAAAATGGTAATTCAACAACTGAATTATTACAGCAAAAATGAGGTCAAACCACAGAGTTCGGTGTTAAGCTTTACTGTGGCTTCATCAAAATGTATCACACCAAACTCATCGGAAGTTGTCTTGTATAAAGGGGATACTGTTTAAGTCGTGTTCCAGTCACAGAGATAGACTTGCACTAGACCACCCAGTGCCCCTTGAGGCCAGTACTGCCCTTAGACCTGAGCAAAGTGGGGGGCCCAGCCCTAGACCTGTGTTTTTGAAGGCCCATGGATCACACATACAATCAAAACTTGTGCCCCAGTCACCCAACCTATAGCCACTTAAAAAGATATAGCTTTACACACTGACACCACTTCTAGTATCCAGTGTAGGCTTTTTCTAATACCAGCAACTGATTCTCCAATCTCCAAGACCAACCAGATGTCCAACAATTTAATTCTGACACTACCCATCCTAATTTAGTGCAGACCCCACAGGTTAAGGGCTCAGTCCCACAAGACTGACCCACTTCAAATGCCAGGGATAAGCCTCAGGGGCCACCTGTACCTCTGGGTGATGGGTTATTAATTCAGGGGTTCCCACAATGCCCTCCGCAGGTACAATAATTCACTAAAACAACTCAAAGATCTCAGGAAGGCACTTTACTTACTATTACAGGTTTATGATAAAAGATACAACTGTATCCTTTGGAAGAGACGCATAGGGCGAAGTATGTGAGAGGGTCACAGAGCTTCCACGCCCGCTCCAGGCACATCGCCCAACATCTCAACGTGTTTACCAACCCGGAAGCTTCTTGAACTCCATCACTAGGGGTTTTTATGGAGGTTGCATTACATACTCATGATCGTTTAAATCATTGGCCACTGGTGATCGAATTCAATCTTTAGCTTTCTTTCACTCCCTGGAAGTTGGGGGGTGCAGCTAAAAGTCTCAGTGTCCTAACCATGGCCTGATCTTTCTGACAACCAGCCCTCATCCTGAAGTATCTAGTACTCCCACCCCCACTCCATCTCAGGAGCCACCTCATTAGCATACAAAAGACAGTAAATTCCAAGACTTTTAGGAGCTCCGTGCCAGGAATTGGGGACAAAGACCAAATACTTATTTTTATTATACCACACTCAGATTATTTATTTGCAAGGTGATAAAGGTATATTTGTCAAGGCAGAAAAAGAACATATTTTATTTAACAATTTGTTAGCCAGATTAATAATTTTAAAATACTTAGACAGTTGGCCCTGTGGGCTGCCATTACTAACCTGTCCTAAGCCCCATGAATGTTAGGAGGGAGAATGCCTGAGGCTCTTGGTCTCACCTATTGATAGCACTAACCACCATCCTCTCTGATGTAGCCAGGTGTCACCACTCTGAGAGCTTTCAGAATGCTGACCACATTATTAAATGAGCCCCATGTTTCTCCAACTAAATACAATTCTGGTTAACCTCCCACCAAAGATCAGCACAGAAAGAGGGAGCCCTGGAGGCCATCTTCTTCTCTTGGAGCCTGGAAACTCTCCCTGTCCATTCTGGAGTGTGCCTGAGTCCCAAATTACTGGGAGCAAGAGAATAGAAAACCCCATGCGGATCTAGAGGCCCCGCCACAAGAGTCTGAGGAAATAGGGCTCCAATTGAGTGGATGGAGACATCAGGAGTCTGAGAGGATCGAAGATGTTCTGAGTTTGTCTTGGGTCTAACCTCACCAAGTGTACTCAGCTAAGCCCACTCCGGCTGGTCAGGAAACCTTAGGGACAGGAAAAAAGAGCTCAGAATTCCTTTGCAGACTTGAATTTTCATGCCAAGAGTCCATTTCATTGTCATACAGAGCTCACATTACTACCACTCTGGCCTTGGACTCAAGAATAGGTAAAAAATATATATATATATACAGTGTGTTCACCACCTGCTATGGTCTGAATGTTTGCTTCCTCCCAAAATTCATATGTTGAATCCTAATGCCCAATGTGATTGTACTAGGAGACAGGGTCTTCGGGAGGTGCTTAGGTCACAAAGGTGGAGTCCTCGTGAGTCCCAACAGTCAGAATTAGTGCCTTATAAAAGAGACCCCACAGATCTCCCTAGTCCCTCCCACCATGTGAGGATATAATGAGAAGTCTGCGACCCCAAAGAGAGCCCTCACCCTGATTTCAGGTTTCCAGCCTCCAGAACCATGAGAAATAAGTTTCTGTTGTTTATAAGCCACCCAACCTGTGGTGTCTGGTTATAGGAGCCCAAGTGGACTAAGGCACCAGCCATGCTCATGGATGCAGAGATGGACCCTACAAAGTGGGGACTGATGATGATGATGATAGAGTTGACATTTGAAAGGCATCTAGATCTACCTTATGGAAAATATTCAAACCCTTATCATTGTTATTAATAGTATTACTACGAATAAAGACAGAGCTTAAAGTTAGGGATACAAAAAAACCTAGAGCGTTTTCTTTTCTTTTCTGAATAGCATTCTGAAAGTTCTCTAAGTAGTGTGATCTGGCTACATCAGAGAGAATGGTAGTAGTGATATTGACAATACAATAGGCCCCATTTGTTGAATGTTTACTAGGTGCTTGGAGCTGTGTTAAGTACTTCACAGTCTTCCTTAATTAATGTAATGACCCAGTGAGGTTTGAAGTTGTTCTCAGTTCCATCTTCCTGTATGAGTGAATTTTCTTTCACTGATAGACAAGTCCATATAATTTCTTTTCAGCTTAATTTCTGACATATTTAACATAGGGAAGAAATCGCTACCACTCAAGTAACTGGCCTCTAGGGGAAATATGACCCGGAGTCCTACATAATTTATTAATTGAAAAAATATATTAATTTCACATTTTATTTAGCTACACAATCAGTTTGACAGCAGCTTGTTCAAGAAGTTTGCAAGAGCAGAGCCTGGCTTCTGAAGAAGATGAATATGGGACAACAGTTATGAGACTAGAATGAACCTTGGCTTTGAACCTGCTCAACAACCTTTTCGCAAAGCGGGGGTGACATGAATCACCCAGCATGACAGAAGGGCAGGACCAGTCTGGCACCATGCCCTCCAACCCAGTGTGTCCCTTCAGAGGGAGGAAGGGCACTCAGAGGTCAGGGCCTGGCTTGGAGCCCCCAGCGGGGTCTCACGGGACATGGAAACCTAAGGTGTCCTTCAGTGATGAAGACATCCACCCTACAGGTAAATGTCTATCAAGAATTCTGAATAGAGAAGATCCTGGGAGGGAAAAAAATGACATTCTTTCTCACAATGGAAAATCATTTTATTACATACAAATGTTCAAAGCATATAAAAGCTCAGGAAATATAATGAGCATATCAAAATTTTTCTGCGTTTGACAAATCTTCCCTTTTAAGACTGGGGAAAAAAGAAAAAAGAAAACTGAGAGATGAGAGGCATAAACGCTCATTTATATAAGGCTTCTTAAAATGGTATGCTGAGGGGGGGTTGATGGAGGCTGGGAAGAGCTGACTTATGTGTAACTTACCGTGGAGGATGTGGGCAAGTCATACCACCTTTCTAGACTTGAGTTTTTCTTTTCGTGTAAAATAATCATTTTAAACTAAGTAATTCCTAGGGACGCCTACAACCATAGAAAATTCCATGCAAAGTTATTTCAACTACCTGCAAATCCTCACCAGCTTTTTCCAACCTTATGAGTGCCTTGTTCATAATGATACTTAAGAGAGTACAGTGAGCCGTTTTCCATTTTAAGTAAAACCTTAGCCTGCCTGAAAATTACATCTATCAAGCCAGGGACCCAGAAGCTCATGCAAATTAACATAAATTGGTATTGTCAACATTCTCTATCAAAGCATATTTCATTTACCATCTTGGAGACAAATCTTTTTCAATTTCTTATTTCTGAGCTGTCTTTAATGTTTGACACGCCTCTTGGTACATAACTTGTGGGTTACTCCCTTTCCCAGATCATTAAAAGAAAAACATTTGGGCCATAGAATAATTCTTCCAGCACTCTGCTGGATGTCACCATCTAAGCCACCATATGGCCTTTTTCACTGAGTGTGGCGTTTCAAGCAGGGACATTCTGTTTGGAATTAACAGATTCTGAATGTCAAGTTTTAATGTACTGACTCTTGTATTTTTCTGACTGCTCAACTGTTTTAATTAGAAACTATAATTCATATCTTCAATCTACGTTCTAGGAAACCTCACTTGCACGAGTCAGCTTAACTCAGGAAGTAGTGGTGATGTTGACAATGGTAGCAGACAACATTTACTGAGGATTTATGACATGCCTAGCATAATGCTAAATATTACTGTGGTATAATGACATATTATTATACATTAATATTTGTTCTTTGTCCCCAAGTCCTAACAAAGAACTTCTAAACCCCTTGAAATTTTCTAGTGATGGGTGTCTTGTTCTTCATGAGCAGCCCCTTTTTATTGCACCTGAGTTTACACTATTGAGGTGACTTAGGGTGGGGCCCCGAGTTAGCCTCAGAAGGGGACTGGTCACCATAAAGACCCACTGATTAGAGAGTTGGAACTTTCAGCCCCATTCACTGACCTCTGAGAAGTGGGAAGGGGCCAGTGATTGAGCACCATAAAAACCCTGAACGAGAGTCAGGGAGCTTCTAAGTTGGTGAACACATCGAGACGCTGGAGGGGTGGTGTATCCCAGAGAGGGCGTGGAAGTTTCACGCCATCTCCCCCCTGCCCCCCACCTGGGGCCCTATGCTTCTCTTCCATCTGGCTGTCATTTAGTTGTATCTTTTATAATAAACCAGTAAACATAACGTATTTTCCTGAGTTCTGTGAGCCACGTTAGAAAATTATTAAACCCAGGGAGGGGATCATGGGAACCCCACCCCTCACACACACACAACCACTAGTTGATTTATAGCTAGTTGGTCAGAAGTACGGTGGCCTGGGACTTACGACTGGTGTCTGAATGCAGGCAGTGTTGTGGGACTGAACTCTTAAATCCATGGTAGTTATTCTCAGAATTGAACTGAATTATGGAGCACCCACTTAGTGTCCTGGAGACCTGGTCGTTTGTGTTGGAGAACACCCCAAAACAACACATGTATTATCCCATATTGAACACTCATAATGACCTGATTAGCTAAGTACTAGTATTCTGCTCATTGTACAAACGTGGACCCCGAAGCTCAAAGAGGTTGAGTAACTTCCTCAGGGTCACACCATAAGTGGTATAGGCAAGTTTCAAACTCTGGCTATCTGACTCCATATCTATTTGATACCTCGAAGAAGGAAAGAAGAATGGAATGGTCCCCATACCTGTGACTCGGGTACTAACTTGGATGGATGATCTTGGGCAAAAGACTTCATACCCTGGAGCCTCAGCCTTCTCATCTGCAAAATATGGCAACTGGTCTAGGTTGAGCACTACCGACTTTTTGGATGAGGTGATGATTCTTGGGTAGAATTCCTTATGTATGGCACGATGTCTAATGCCCCTGAACCCCTGAGTTCTGACGGTTCTAGAACCCCCACACCCAGTCACTATGAAAACCAAAACCTCCAAACAGTTCCAAATGCCCCGTGGCTGGGCAGTGGGGGTGGGAAGGAGCCAGCATGAGTCACTAAACTGACTTAAGTCGCTAAACTTAGGGCCTTCCAGCGGTAAGATTCGAGTTGGTGAATGTTAGAATAAAAGGTTGTCTCCAGGCTATTGCTCTGAAGTATTTGAGGTGTGCTGTGTCAACAAGGTCTTGTAAGAGCTTTGTCAAAAAAAAAACCTACTTGGTGGCCAGGTGTGCTGAAGTATTCTGTGTTTTAATATTGGCCTTTTGTTCCACCTGAATGCCTATGGTTGTATGGTTGTATGAAGACATTTAGGCCCAGATAAAAGGTTATTGTTGACAGCCCCCTCTTTATTCCTACCTGACAGAACACCCATTCATGACATAATGAGTCTGCTGCTTTACCTTCTCTAGCAGGTTTTCTATTTCTAATTTATATTCTAATTTCCTCTTAGCTATCAAGTAAAGTTCAGATACTAAGACTTTTGGTTTATCACTATAAATTACTTGCAGGTTAGGAAAACCCAGAAATGGCCAAAATATCTTTCCTGTGACCAAGGAGGCTAGCATTTCCTGTATCCAAGTCGGTTGCTATAGCATTGGCCTTGACAGCTAACTGCCTCTGTGCAGGAGGAGCTCTCCCAACCACTAGCGGCTGGCAGAATTTGGGCTGTAAACGGCACCCCTTTGCTGTTAATTGAAGTGAAGTGGCATACTGTGTTTAAGGGACCTGAAAGCCTTTATGTGTTTATGAAGCGCGAATAAGTTACCACTCTCTCTAAGAATCTCCTTGGAAAGCAGCTGCTCCTGGCTTTTCCCTCAGCTTTGTGGCTGCTCCTAGCCAGTAGACCGTGCTTAGTCAACACCTGGGGTGTTGCTGGTAATCGTTCTGTCATTTGAAATCTCTTCTTCTAGTGCAGGCTTCAGAAGTCGTCCCGTAAAATGAAATGTTTGTCATATGGGGCCTTATGACCACCCTTCCTCCTGAGCCACCTGTGCAGGGCTCTGTGGCTGAAATTAACCTACACGGATGGAGACCTGATCCAGAGTGTTGGAAGCTTAAGCTGGCTTCACTGCGTCCTTGGGTCTGCAGCCTCAGGAGGCTTCTCACCAGCAGTGAGAGGCAAGATGAGTCAACTCAGAGGTGGATGACAAGAAGCCAGCTGGAGCAGGAGCCAGGACCTCAAACACTCCCCACGCTGACAAGCACAGGCCAGGCACGAATGCACTGACTGATCCAGGGCACGTAGAAAAGTAACCCTTGTTATTGGCTGCTCTCGGCAGTATTATTAAATACTCTGCTCTGGAGAATGGATCTAAAACGCGCCTACCCTGAGAATGTCCACTATACAGAAAGTGAAAGGATTTTTCATTTTTACTCTCTTCGGCTATCACGACGTCATTAAATTCTGTTCTTCAGAAAGTTTCCAGTCTCACCTTTCTTTCCCAACTCTGGACAACACGCTGATCCAGACCCTCACTGACACACACTTGATTAGTGCTGTAAGCTCTGGGATCGAAACAAAATTAAGAGGGGTAGTGAATGTTCCTCTTACAAGTCCCCAGCAAAGAGCATGTAATCCGCTGATCATTGCTGTGGAACAAGTCAAAAGGTCTTGTTGTCTAGAATTAGACGAACATTATCTGGGGAAAAGACAGGGGAGGATCCCCACCCCCCAATCCCCTTCCTCACCCCAACTCCTAAACTCCACCCACAGTGCCCTGTGCAATAGGCTTCCTGGCTGGAGAGTGTCTGTCAATGTGGCTGCCTTGCGGGGTGGGGCGTGGAACAGCAGATGGAATCAGAGGGAAAGACCCCCTCAGCTCCCAGAATTCTGAGGCAGGCATCTCATCCAGTCAGCCTTCTATGATGCCTTTGCAAATACCCTAGGGCAGGTGTCCCCAACCCCAGAGCCACTGGACTGTTAGGAATCGGCTATACAGCAGGAGGTGAGCTGCAGGCAAGAGCAGTGAGGAGCTTGAGGCTGCTTCATTTGTATTTGTTAGCATCGCCACTTCAGCTCCACCTCAGATCATCAGGCATTAGATTCTCATAGGAGCACCAGTCCCTGGTGCCAAAAAGGTAGGAGACCACGGCCCTAGAGTACTTGGTCACAACCCTTTATTTGTGAACTGTTCTTATTTACTCAGTACATAGAAATCAAATCCTGCTATTGAAGGATGTAAATAAAAACTTTTCAAAAATGCACTATGGGACTTGCAGTATGTGTGCTGAAATTTCACATTTTGCCACAAACACTTAAATTAGACTCAGTCAATATTTCATATAACTGTAATTATATGAATTAAATATAATTCATATTTATTAAAACACAGAATAAATTTCATAATTTTTTATCTTGATTCTTACTCTAGAACAGGGGTGGGCACACTACAACCCCATAAACCCACCGCCTGTTTGGGTAAATGAAGCCTGATTAGAGCAGAGCCATACCCGCTCATTTACATATTATTGACTATTGGCCACTTTTGCTACAACAGCAGAGTTGAGTAATTGGGACAGAGAACAGATGGCCCACAAAGCCTGAAATATTTACTCTCTGGCCCTTGTCTTCCCCTGCCCCAGAACTACCAAGAGGTGGCTAATAAAAACCTGAATGTTCCTGTGTAGGGCAACAGTCCTGAAATGTGGGCTCTGCCTTCAGGCCCACTTAAACCTGGGTCTGTCACCAGCTGTGGGATCTGGCATAAATGGGTGGCTTGTCCTCCTGTGCCAGATTCCAGCCATAAGTAACATATATCCCAACTCAGACAGGCTAAAAGGTTATAAATGATGTCATCTCGCATAGCAGGAAGCATAGAAGTGAAACAGCCTTCCAGGATGAGCGGAGTCAGACTCAGCCATGTCTTGAGGCCCTGGGTTCCTGGCATCTCTCTCTGTCCCTCTCAGTGATGGCCATGGTCAAGCTAATAGTAGGAGAGCGTTGAAGCTCCAATAGTCTGGTTCCTGCTGACCGCTCCAAACTCTTCTCACCCACTTACCCTTGATGTCTGTACTGGACCCCATGAACTGCAGTGGACCAATATCTGAATACTTTTTCTTAGTTGGCAAAATTTCCCACCTTATCTTTAAAAAAATCAGTCAAATTGTAGCTAAAAGGCACTGTTATCTTATGCTGATTCTATTTTTTATGGGTGCATTGCTGGTGCAGCTACGATGAAGAGTCAGAATGCTTCACTAAGTCAGAGTTGAATGGTGGTAAATGCAATTGGTTATTACAGTAAGCATTAAACAAGTATGCTATGGAATGCCAAGAAAAAAAACAGACTCATATTTGCTAAAAGAAATAAGGAATTGCACAGAAGCTTGACAGAATAGCAACAAGAAATTTTAACTATTTGGATATCTGCTGGAAGTCTCAGTTTTATGAAAGCAGAGCATTTGATGAGTTACTGAGAATAAAAGGTAAGTCACAGAGGTGAGAATAAAGCCATAGGTAGGAAGAATAAAGGTACTTGCTGCTTAATAGAATTAAAGCCCTGCCATATGGAGCCAATTTCTCTCTTGTGAACTTAATCCAAACTTTACTATCATAGCCTGGGACAGTATAAATGTCCCACTTTCTAGTCATGCATCCTTATTTCACCATTGTTTCCATGTCTCTGATATTGTCATCTTGTTTCAATATCAGTTTCCTAAAAAATAAAAATTAAAAAAGTAACGCATCTTGTGGCTTTAATTAAATTTACTAAAGATGCGGAGGTTACAGGAGAGGTATTAGGTCATGCTCCACATGGTGTTCCATCTTTGCATTTATTACCATTCAGCTTTCCTACACAGAATCTTGGGAAGTGCATGTGTCCCTGAAATCACTAGTTAGAGAGAAATCTAGCCAGATTGTTTCCTGGCCCAGCCCTCTGGGACATGTAAATAATACATTTTTCTCCACCTATTACGTAAACTAGGCTATATAAGCTAAATAAAACAATTCCTAGCTCTTTCATGCAAAAAAACAAAATTCGCACCTTATGAATTTGTGTGAGCAGCAGAGACCTCTCCCCACTGTTAAGGCTGAAAACTTGCTTTCACTGTGCCCCTTGCAGCTAAGGCACAGGCAGGCATGTGACCTTTACTCCCGCCACAAGTTGCCCCCACGCGAGACTCTGGGCTTTACACAAAGGATCCCTCCATGATTGATCTGTCAAGATGAGTATGAAAGTCATAGTTGAGGTCACAACCAGTCTCTAGAGAGAGGAAGGGAAGCAGTCACAGCAGCAATAGCCGTGGCCAAGAAGTTGTCAGCAGAGCCAGTAGAAGTGGCTGCACCCGGGACAGCAGCAGGGGGTGCTGCCCGAGGCCCGTCTGCAGCAGAATTTTGAATGCTCCTCCTGGGTGTGTTTCTTCTGTCTTCCTGGAGAGTTTGTGAACTGTTCAGTATTTGCAATAAATGTTTTTTGTATTTAAATTAGCAAAGTATATCTCTTTTGCCTGGGATAAAACCCTAATTTATAAAGAAATTGGTTCCAGGTTGCAAGGAATGAACCCTTGCAATAATAGGGGGAATCCAAAATTGATTACCTAGAATGATTGAGGATCAAATCAGTCAAGTCCAGCAAATCCATACAATATGATAGATAAATTATTACTTGTATTAGCTAAACGGTGTCCATTAAAGGTAGGGCTTTGGGGGACTAAATGGCATTTGCCACAGAAGTTATGAAAACATAAGTACTTCAAGCACCAGGTGGAGAGGTGTTTGCTTCTTAACAACGCTGAAGGACAAGTTCTAAGTCCTAAATTGTCAGCTCAAGGCATGAACAGAAATAGTGGCTACTGAAATAATTTGTCATCTCTTGAGGCTTCAAGGCTGAGCTATCCAAAAACTAAACTCTGAATTACCTTATAGGTTGCTGAATTACAGCCTTAGTTTAATTCACAGCCTCATTCGCTCTTATCAAAAAGTTTGGGTATCAGTCAGGAAACTGAATTGGATGGAAAGGGATGTAATAGGAGGATCCGAATGCCTCAGAGGCACTCAACCCAGCAGAAACCTTTTCTTTCCCTTACGATGAAGTTATTTATACCTGCCTTGCCTGAGGACTTCTAAAGATCATGGCTGAGGCAGGTACCTTGCCAAATGAGCCCATTTCCCTTGTGAGTTAGCTCTGCCACCAAATTTATTTCCAGGATTTTGACTAGATTCCAGTTTCCAGTGCCAGCATGGCACAGAATGTAATCGAAGAGGACAAACCTAGGAGGAGATGTACACACCAAAAGATACGCGAGATATTGCTAATTTTTATTTTCAAAAACTTGCAGAATATGGGTCTAGACTAAAAAGAAATGATTTCGGATCAGGCTGAATTTATTGCTATTTGTGTGTACCAGAAACTCTGAATTCAATATGTCAGCTGGAAGTGATTTTAGCTGTGTTTTCAATTCGTTGACTAATACCTGGATTCAGGGGTGGCCCAACTGCAAGATGTTGAGATGCCTGAAATTTGCTGGCCAAATTGTAAGTTAGTGCTGCTCAAACTTTAATGTGTAAATGCAGAGCATGGCGGTCTTGTTAAAATTCTGATTCAGAAAGGTCTGGGGTACAGTCCAAGTTCTGAATTTCTAACAAGCTCCCAGGTGATGCCAGTGTTCTTGGTCCTCACTCACTTTGAGCAGTTAGGATACAGAGGACGGATCCAAAGCCTTGGGGAGACAGGAATTTTGAAGTGGATCCATCATGCATCGCACTCATCCATCTTTTGTATCCCCAAGGTCTTGAGAATTACATTGGTGAAAGTACTGCCATCATCTTCAAAAGCAATGTTAGGGCCTAGTCTCTACAGGCTGGGGATGCTGGTGAGAGATCCTGAAATAGAAATGGATTTCCTGACTTCAGGGACAACGTTGGAACTCCAAGAGAGATAAAGTAGCATTTAACTCTCAGAGGCAAGATAAAGGTAGTTACTGAATAGGATGTGGGATCAAAGTAATAGGATAGTCCGATCCACGGGAATCTTTGGCAGTGGTCACAGGTCATGAGTTTCTTAGAACTGAAATAGGTGGCCAATCCACTTAGTTCCTCCTTGATCAATAAAACAAACAAACAAGATCTAAGTCTGATGATCAGAGACCTGAGCCACAATAGTTATGGCTTCTGTCTTAGGGTCAAGTTCTTTGGAAACAGATCCTAAAATGAGGATTTCTAATTAAATAATTTACTAAGGAAGTGCTCTCAGGAGAAGCTGGTAAGGAAAAGAGGAATCACGATGGGGGGGGAAAGAAAGCAAACAGGGTGTAATTTCAGGTGAAGTCTCAGCCTCTGGCCGATCCCACAGGAAAGTCTGGAGTTTAAACTATCTGAGTTTGTGCCGCCAAGTCCAGACAGGGAAGCTGTGCTTTCACACTCTTGCTCCAATCAGTCACTGATGAGGAGCCCCAAGGAGGGAGGGGCTTTTGGCTCTGTGCACGTGCAAGGATCACATTCCCATGGGCCTACACCCGTCACAGTGACACCCTTCCCTCAATTGATGGAGCGTTTCCCAGAGAGTTCGCTTTCCAGACCATTCTGCATGTTGCGTAGGTACCAATGGAATAACATAACCGGCCTAAGGACAAAGCAGAAGGGAACTCCTCCTACTAGGCAGCCCCTGAAGCTGTGTATCTCATGGTCTGCTTTGCTCTCTAAGCCTGCCTTGCTGCTCGGGTTGACATGTAAACCAGGCTCTACCCATCAGACACACCAGAGAGGATATTTCTCAGCAACGAACGACAGAGAAGCAAGAACCCACTCTTGACAGGGTGGTGGCAATAGGAGTCGCTGTGTCAGTTTCTAGGGGTTACAATAGTGTCCAGTGCCAGTATCAACGGTACTAGTGTTACCAGTATAAGTGGTATCTTTATGGCACAGGCCCCGTTGAATTATTTTGGGCATCATTACTGGACTGGCTTTTGTAGCATTCTAGCACATTCTGTAAGCTACTCAATCTTTTAACAAACTGCTTTTTAGCAAAAACTAGCCAGAATTGATCTCGATTGCTTTCAGTTAAGAACCGTGAATAATAGACCAGCTATCATTTATTTGCTCATGTCACAGGACATTCACTCATGTCACAGGACGCTTCTCTCTGTCACAGGACATTTACACGTGTGTTTTCTTCCATCTGCCTTCTCACCTTATTCAGTTATTTCCTATTCATTCTTAGGAGCTGAGCTAATTTGTACTTCTTAAAGAAATCCTTTCTGATATACCATTAAATATCCTCATCGTACCTTTTACTGCTTCCTCCCATTAGTTATGACCTTTGCATGACTACTTGATTAATATGCATGTCCCCGTAGCATAAAAGCTTCTTGAGAGCAAGGACCACATCTGATTGGGTCAACGTTATGTTTCCAGGGACTAGTCCTGTGCCTGAAACATAAGCGGCAAACAATAAGCATTTGTTGAATGGATAAATGGAAGAAAGAAATTGAAGATGTTTCTCTAACAAGTCAAGGATTACCATGAGGAATAAAATGAGCATATATGTAAAGCAGACATCAGAATTTCTGGCATAGAGATGTTGCTCATAGATGTTCATCCCATTCCTCCGAGCTTGTCTTGCCCTACTTCCCTAACTTATCTCCAATCCCTTCTTGGTCTTCAGCTCTATTATCTAAAAGAGGATATTTTATAAATCCTCAAAACACAGTCAATGCTAACATATGAAGCAACTAAATTGTGAAAACTTTAGTTACTCTGACCGAATCTTCTCTCATCAACACTAAATTACTAAATTGAAAAAGACTTCGATTTTGTTCTACCTGCAGAAAAAAAATCCAAACCACTTTGAAAGTTCCAGCTGGTTATAGCTGCTCCTGTTCCTGATGCCTCCACATAGATCACATCCCGAAGCTCAGAAGTGCCTTTTTTGTTCTCAGGTTCATTCATACAGCGTAGGCTTGTGTGCAGACTTTTTTCGTCCCCCTCACTGATAAATTTATTCAGTTTCACTCCTTGTACTTAGCTTGAAGTACCAATTAGAAGCTGCTTTGCAGTAGCTGATATAAACGTATGTGACTAAATATATATAGTTACATGAGAATTTACAGGAAAGGGTGAGCCGTGCAGAAAGTATGAGCGCACGCCGGCTGAACTTGCATGTCGGCGCCGTCTCACCACCCACGCGCAGCTTCAGGAGATGTTGCCATGGCATTTCTTCCACAAGGAGAAGGGCTCCCTGCCTGAACGCTATTGTTCTTCTCCAGCACCTGCAAGGTCTGATTAAAATGTCAGAACCTTTAACCACTTTATTATTCACTTTGGCCCTAACTGAATGCAACAGCCACCAGTTAGGAGCACAGGTGCATCAAAGGCTTCAGAGGGAGATACTTTCCTTTCAGAGGATTTTCATGGCTGAATTTTATTCATTCACTTAATCTTCATTAATTCAAAAATAACGAAAAGCTTTTTTTTAATCTGCTAATTTCTCATTCTCCATTCAGTTTCATTTTGAAGGCTAAGATCAGGCAGAAAGTCTAAATTACCTTTGCGAGAAGGCAGCTCGGCCCAAATTGCATTCTATATCACTCGCTCTAATTAGACTGCAAAAGCACTCAACAAGGAGTCCAGCTGTTGTGCAGCAGTGAACACCGAAGTCTTCCCTCCCCGGCCTGAAATTAGAGAAGTCACCCATTTTTCTGTCACAAAATCCAGACATGTAAGATTCTAGAAATTCTTTCTATCAGTGCAGGAAGAAATATAATAAAAGGAAGGTGTTTAGGCAGTCAAGAGCAATCCAGCAGCACTGACATAACACTTGCCTAGCCAAACCTAATTCAGTTTCTTTATCCCAGAAAATCAATGAGCATGCACTGGACCCCCCTTGCAGGTCCAGGGACCTCTTGGTGATAGATTGAGGGCCTGTCCCAAGGATGGTGTCATGAAATTGTTAGATACAAGCCTTTCTGAGATGCTGTACTGGTTTCATCAATGTGTGGGATTTCTTTTCATATCCGCTTCATCTATGACATTTATTTGCTGCTGTAGGTCAAACCAGGACCTTATTGAATCGAGACCTTAAAACAGTAACTTAGTCAGTGCTACTTCCAGGAATACAAACACAATTTTCTTTGGGGGGGGGAGAATTTATTTTCATTAAGACGGGAGAACGAGTTGACTTTGAACTGTTGTACTTGAGTTCTAGTCACAGTTGCATCCACGGCCCAGCTGGGAACTTTAGCCAAATTACTTTCCTTCTCATTTGCAAAATTAGGCTTGGATTAGGTAGTCTCTAAAGATTGGAAATCACAGTGGAATTCTGTTAGGCCAAACCTAATAAACTTAGCCTATTTTAGTAAAGCAAGCATTAATCAGAGACACGACTTCAGAAAAAAGGTAAATAACAGAGATGCCTGAATGTCCTTTGCCAAGCGGCAGATCAACAATATTCAGCGAAGACCTGCTTTGCATTAGGCACGTTCTTAGTGGTTTTGGTTCAGCTTGTTTTCTTGGTGGTCCCAGGGAAAGAACTCTGAGGACCCAAATTTTGCCCATGCACTTATTACGGTTAAGCTAAGCAGGCCTGGCCTCTCTAGGATGTCCTCCTATGGAGTGGCTTTCAATCTAGCATGCACTTTTGAACAGGAGTCTCGGGGTTCAAGTGTCTTTCTTGGGCTCTTGCTTCTAGTTGGGCTCAGTGTGCATCAGCCCAAGTGCCCGAGGCTAGCTAGCAATAGAGCACATATAGAGACATTTAAAAATATTTAACAACTAATAAGGCCCATGCTCTTCATCAATCAGAATGAATACTGACCATTTGATGGTCTGACCAGTGCAAATAGCTAAAGGTCAGCCCTGAGGTCATGCCCACCTCGAAGCAACACATGCCGCAGGGCCTTTGCGTACGCTGTTCACCTTGCCTGGAATGATTTCTCCCTCCTCTTCACCAGACTGTTGTCTACTGACTCAGTCAGATGAGGTGAATCTAATCTAATCTAGGCAAGACGGTGCCCCAGATACACTCATTTTCCGTGTAGACCCAAGTGTCTTTGGTTTTGCTCCCCTAACGGCAGCATTCACTAAATGCTAGCAGTATTCATGGCATTGAAACATGTCCATGTGGCATGGGAATGAGAGGAGTAGTTTGGTAAAAATTCCCAAGGTAATTCTTGGCTCCCTCATCTCTATCCCCGCTCCCAAACGTTGTTAGTTTGGCCAGGCAGGCCTCTCATGCTGGTGGATTACCTGCATGGATCAACAGGTGCTACTGAACATGGTAGACTTCATGCAATACATTTAAGACGCTCTTGAAAGTGGTTTGTAAGACAAATGTTTCTAACAGGAATCAGAATTCCCCATTGATTTTCATTAGAATTTCAAAGTCAATGCTGCCAGTGAGAAAATACTCCTCTTCGAAACAATTAGGAATACGATTCAGCAATTAAAAGGTCATTTATATGACATTATGGAAAAGACAAAACCATAGAGACAGAAAGCAGGTCAGCCGTGTCTAGAAACTGGGAGCGAAGAAAGGGGATTGACTGCAAAGGGGCAGGAAAAAACTTTTTAGAGTGATAAAAATGTTTTCTATTTTGATTATGGTGAAGGTTAATGACCGCATCCCAATTCAATTCAAAGTGAGTATACAATTCAAAAGTGAGAATTTTACCACATTTAATTTATACCTTGAAAACCCTGGCTCACACAAAAAAGAAAAAGTAAAAGTAACGTAAAACTCCAAAACTTAGCATGTCAGAACATCTCATGACTTTCTAGATAGAATTATCGCTAGCTGCGACGAAATCCCCCTTTCTCGCATGGCACAAGTGCCTCCGAGCTTAATAAGCAAGAAATCTTATGTGACACCTCCTGCCAGGCAGTGTCTGAGAAGGAGCGGGGTCTGGGAATGAGGGGCATGTCCCGAAGGCCAAGTTGAAGGCCACCTTGCTTGGTGGTCAGGCTGAATGTGCAGGGCAGAGACATGGGAACAGATTCTGAACCAAACAGTGGGACACAAAGTAGTGAGCCAGGCTGGACAGAAGCACAGAGAAATCAGGCTGGCAGGTTGGAAATGGGCCAGAAGCAAAGAGAACTGGTAGAATAAACCGGAGGTCGAACACAGAACGATGCTCTAAAGGTGTGGAAACCAAGGAATCCTGTAGTACAAAACAAATCCCTGCCCCAGTAACTCTCTACTGCATTAGACTTGCAAACACAGGCTAGAGTAGGGGCAGGAGCTATCTTATTCACTGCTGTATCTTTGTCATCGAGAATAGTCTCTGGCATATATTAGCAACTCAATACGTATTTCTTAATGGAATAATACCATGTGGTAGGCATTAAGGACAGTAGTTAAAAACCGTGGGTTCTGGAGTTAGCAAAGAGCTGGGTTCAAATCCTAGCTGTGTGGCTTTAGGCAATTTATGTAACTTCTCTGTGCCTCTGTTACTCATCTATGCAATGGGGCTCACACATCCTGGGGTCATATTGTGGACTGAAGTGGGAACGTGGTGTAAAGCCTTCTGCACAGCACCTCGCAGGCAGTAAGCACCAATAAACCAAAGGTCACAAGTGAGCAGTTGTTGCAGCCCAAATGCAGCCCACGAAAATATGAGATCCTTTTAATCATTTAATTGCCGACACTTAAAAAATTAAGACCTTTTACATAACTATCTGGATCCGGGCTTCTCTTTAACAACTGGGCCTGCCCTCCCCCAGGGCAACCATGAGCTGGAACTCGCTGGAAGCCTCCCCCGTTAGACAGGACACGTATCTAGTTTTCCTGTCGTCCTAGCCCACTTTCCTGTGGCATTGCCCACCTGGTCACTGTTGACATGTGTGTTTGCAACCAGGAATGATGATAGTAGCGGGATTCATGTGTTGCTAACTGGCACTTAATAAAGGGCAGCTGTTCCTTTCTGAATTGCTCTTTTCAAATTTTCATGACCACTAGAGGGCAATACAGACTCAACTCTTAGAAAAAACAGCACATATTGTAAAAACATTACCCGTTTTAAAATTGTGAAGTTTATGTAACTGCACACTATATATGTATATGCACACATGTACAGAGGAGCTTTTTTTAAATAAGGGCAAGTCAATAGATGACAGGCTACTTCTCTCGTTAGCATCGTCAGATGTAAAGAATAGAGAGGCATCATCCATCCTCAGCAAAAAGACCTGAGACCTGAATAACAGACTCATCACCAAAGTAGTTACACTTGCAGGAGAAGCACAAAGAACTGGCTTCCTTCCCTGTGCTCCACCGTCCTGGTGTGAATTCTGGCATTCACTCCCACACCACAGGGGGTGGGCCAGATTAAGAGTTAAGAGCAGAAGCGGTGGGGTATATTACCCAAGTTCAAATCCCTGCGATGTGATGCTTGGCTAGCTGCTTAGCCTTTCAGTGCAGTGCTTTCCACAGCTGTAAAAGGAGGATTAAATGAATAATATGTGCATGCAGGGCGGCTTCAAGGGTGCTCGACCAGTGCAATCCCACAGACCCCCTTCCTCTTTCTTAGAAAAGCCTCATGCTTGGGGTTTAATGCCCTCCCCCTGACCCTACACCATCTTGAAATTTGTAATGATTTTATTTTTGAGGTTGTGTTTTGTAAGTGAAATCGGATGGGACAACCGGTGACAACCAGCTCAGCCTTCCGGAGCTCGGGAGGCAGCCTCCGTGCTGAATTCTGAACAGCACACAGGGAGGTGCAACATGACTTCAGGCTCAAGCGAGGAGTCCTGGAAAATCAGGCCAGGGCTGAGAGGAAGCAGCTGGCCTGGAATCAAGCTGCTCTAAGCTGGCTGTGACTGCCCAATCAGCATGATTAACTCTGGCGAAGAAAACTGTGGACCCAGATGGAATTACGAAAGGTTCAGCTCTTCTCTCAGGATTAAGTGTGTTTGTCGCCCGTGGCTTCTGGGTGGAAGCCTCCAGATGACCAAGTATCTGTGGTGCAAAAAATTATCTTTGATCTAATTACTAATGATCTCAAGGTAGCATAAATCCTATCAAGCTGTTAGGGAAATAGAGATTGAAGAGAAATTCAAAATCAGATGGACATTATTAACAAGATAAAATTTCAGCTTTTTTCCATGAATATTTTAAGGGTTTCATAAACTCCTATGACTCAACTGAGAATTCTCTAAAGCCTATAAACGCATATTATCATTGACAGCATTATAAGGAAAGCAGTAATAAGTTACATAACTTAAAATGTTTTAAATAATTAACCTGAACTGGGAAGAAATCCCTGAATTTACATGTTATTTGAAAGTGTATTCAATTAGTTGTAAATGTATATTATAAATTCTAGCAGAACCACTTAATTTTCTTAAAGTATAATTTATATGCCAAAAGAGGGAAGAAAATAAAATCATAAAAAATGTGTTTTTTGTGATTAAAACCAGAGAAAAACAGTTTTAAAAAAATAAGAAATGAAGAATAAACGCAGTAAATAGAAAACAGTACCACATATGCAGATATTAATCCAAATATATCACTAACCACTTCAAATGTGAATTATCTAAATATACCAATCACAAGACAGAGACTAACAGAGTAGATTAAAAAAAAAAAAAAGACCCAACTATATCATGTCTATAAGAAAACCATTTTAAATACAAAGACACGGATTAAAATGAAAGAGATGGAGACAGATACACCTTGCTATACAAACCAAATCTGGAGGAGCTGTATTAATTTCAGACAAAGCCAACTTCAGAACAAGGAAAGACATCAGGGATGAAGAGGGGTGTTAACGATTAAAAGGACAATTGTTATGTGCCTGACAAGAGAGCATCAAAATATCCGAGACAAAAACTGAGGGAACTGCCAGGGTACGCAGACAAAGCCATGTGATAGGTGAAGACCTCCTCTCTGTCAGGCCGCAGGGCAGAAATCAGTCGAACTGAGCAGCACCATCCATCAACTGGATTCAAGGGCCCCTTGCAGAATACATCATCCAACAACAGCAGAATACACATTCTTTTCAAGTGCACATGCAATATTCACCAAGACAGACCACCTCCTAAGCTATACATCACACCTCGGCAAATATGAAATAGAAATCACACAGAGGACACTCTCAGGCAGCACAAAATTAAACTGAAAATTAAGAACAGAAAGATAGCTGGGAAATCCCCCGAATATTTGCAGGTTAAACAACACACTTGTAAACAATACATGGGTAAAACAGGACTCTCAAGAGAAATATTAAGATATTTTGAAGGAAGGAAAACGGAAATACGACTTGATCAAAATTTGTGGGATGCAGTGCAAGCAGTGCTCGGAGGGGAATGGAAAGTGGTATAGCCACTCTGGGAAGCAATTCGGCAGTTTAAAACCAACAACTAAACACACAACTACCATAGGACCCGGCGATTGAACTTCTGGGGATTGCATTCCCAAATCAGCGAAGGTTTATGTCCGCACAAAACCCTGTACTCAACTCGTGACAGCGCAAAGTGGGAACGACGCAGGGGTACTTCAACAGGTGGAATGACTTAACTACCTACGGTGCCGCCCACACCATCGTGCCATGGCACACTGCTCAACGATACAAAGGAACAAACTGCTGATATGCGCAACGACCTGGGTTAATCTCCAGAGAATTAGGCTGAAGGGGGGGGGGAAGCCAATCTCAAAAGGTTTCATACTGTATTGTACCGTTTACATAACAGTCTTGAAATGATACAATTACAGCAATGGGAACAGATGAGTGGCTGTCAGGCGCTAAGGAGGGGGTAGCCATGGAAGTGAAGTAGGTGTGGCCAGAAAACAGCTGTGAGGGATCTTTGAGGAGATGGAAATGTTCTGCATAGTGCCTGCATCAATGGCAATATCCTGCTTATGATATTGTGCTAAGTTGTGCAAGATAAAGAGTATAGGGTACGAAGGCTCCCTCTGTATTACTTCTTGCAACTTCAGGTGACCCTGTAGTTACCTCAGAATTAATAGTTTCACTAAGAAAAAGAATAAAATAATAGGGGTGTGAGTTACATGGGTATATTTGCTGGTCAGTACTCATTGATCTATATGCTTAGGATCTGTGCACTTTTCTGCTATGTAGATTTAATCATAATTTATTTTTAAAAAATGATAAGCCTCCTAGCTGCCTAAATTACTGCTTTTCCATACCCCGGGCAAAAGAGTGCGTATAATAAAGGATTTGAGGTACAATTAGTAATTATACTATAATTTCTCATAAATACTGTGTGTGTGTCCTTAGAGACTTATCTTGAGTCAGCTTAACTTTAACAGAGTTCAATCGGTATTATATTATTTCTGCTTTCTAATCATATACAGTCTTGGGTCCAATTTGAGTAACATTATTTGAAATATATCCAGGAAGATTCCTGAATATATTGAGTAACCCATCTTCTTTTGCCATTTGTATTAGTAGAACATATTTATGGAACAATGGCAATGGCTTATTAGGAGATGGAATATTTCATAAAAATCATTTAATATTGTGACACAAAACTACATGCTATAACACAAAGTTCTATTTAACATACCACAGTAATTTCATTTATGATTTAGTAACCATTTATAAATTGTGAAACTGAAAACTGTATCTAATAAGCAAAATAAGTTAGAAAACTAAAGATGTTGGCTGAAAAAACTTTTGTCAATGGTCCTTAGTCAATGAAACCTTTTTATTACTTAATTAGCAACTTAGAATTTCAGTATTTCTTGAAACTTAATATTTTACAGATACCTTGTTGAAAAGAAGAGATTTCTATGTAATTATCAGCAGAATATATTTTTACAACTTTTTATATTCCAGACAGAATATTCTTTGATTTCAACATGAGTATGTTAACCAGAACTGGGCATACTAGAATCATAGAGTATTAAAACTAGAAGGTCCTGAGAGAGAGTTTGTTCAACCATCTCAATATGTCCAGGAGAATGAAGCATGGAAAGGTGAAGTCACTTGCCCACAGCCACAAACTGTTTCAGTTAACGTGCATCCAATATTTAGGGCCCTCTACAGTAAAGCCCTATTAGACTGGCTGGGAACACAGCAGTGAATAAAAAGGACAAAAACTCTTAACCTCAGGGGTTTATATTCTAGTGGAGAGGAGAAAGACAAATAAATAGGTAAAATACATAAGCCATCATAGACAAATGTGCTATGAAGGAAAATGAAGCGGAGAGAAGGGGAAGCATTGAAGAGAGCTGTAATTTTAAACATACGGTGGTCTGAGAAGGCCTAAATGGCCAAATGACATTTGAGCATCTGTGAGGGAGGTAAGGGGAAGGGTCACACGGGTAAAGGATGAGGAGCTTCCTGGGCAGAGGCAACAGCCAGTGCAAAGGTCTGAGGGCAACTCATAATGGACCCGTTCCAGAAACAGTATGGAGGCCAGCATGGCTGTGGCAGAGCTGGAAAATGAAGGAGCAGTGATACCACTGAGTTGAGGAGGGACCCACAAAGGGACTTGCGAGCCTCTGGAAGGACCAGCTTTTTTTGTGCAAGAATTTGGCATCTATTTATGAGCAGTGGAGGGACCTACTCTAACTTTGGTTCATGTGGAGAATAGATGGTAGGGGGCGACAACGAGCAGAGATCATCTAGGAAGCTTTGATTTAATCCAGCAGAGAAATGTACTGTTTGGGACCAAGTGGTAGGTTGTAGCTTGTGAGAAGAGGTCACGTTTTTGAAGGAAGAACCAAGGAGTAAATGGCAGAGGTAGGACTAGGATCCAGGTTTCTGATGCTTAAGTTTTCTTTTGATGTACCATGTTGCTGAATTATTTTTTAAAGTTGAAGAGAGCATTCTCGATAAATAATTTGATTTCTGAGTTGCAATTAAGGATTCGAGTTGCAATTTTAAGTCTGCTGCTGAGGCACAGCTCACAGTCACTCTACCAAGAAAACTTTTGTAATTAGAATACTCCACATGTCATGTTGACCCATCAGGAGGAAAGAACTAATTACCTGAGCTTTTTGAGTTGCTGCAGTGATTTAAAATATCAGTCTGAAACTGCACAAGTTGTTAAAAACAAAAGGCAGGCAAGTAGGCTCGTAATTAAATTAAACCTGTGTTAGAAATTAAAATCTGTCCATGTTAATCACCTGCAGGGGGCATATCCTGACTAAGCTTATTTGAAAACATGGTTCATTAAAAGTGACATTTTTCACATATCAAGCTTTATATACCATATATCATTTCTCCACACATAAGTGAGATGCCAAATATACTGCTTTGTATATAAACGAAGGAATACTTACATGCAGCATAATTTAAGAAATTCGTATCTTCAACCGTTTCATCTAATGCATTAAGTTCAGACCCCCAGACTAGGCAGTGAGCAGTACTGAGAAGAATGGATGCAAGAGAGCTGAATTTTGCGAGTGCCTGAAGTGGCACATGAGCTTGTAACCAGACACTAATAACTTTTTTCTTTCCCGACTTCACCTACCCACAAGTCCTTATCAGCATATTCATGGCATGTAAACATCTAATTAGTATGTGTTCCACATGAGTATTTTAAATTTTACTAGGAAAAAAGTTTTAAGCACTCAGAAAATAAGAATATAATGAATACAGTTATAACCATCAGCTAGGTTGAACAATTATTAACACTTTGCTATATGTGCTCTATGTATGTATCCATGCACGTATGTAATTATATTGCAGGGCCATCTTTTAGAGCATATTACTGACATCACGTGACATCTTATCCATAACAGCATGCTTCTGCAGAAAATAAGGATATTCTCCTACATAGCGATACCATCACACCTAACCGAAAGAGTAATAATTCTTTTATGGCATCTAATATTCAACCCGTATTAAAATTTCCACAATTGTCCCTAAATCTTTTCAAAACTCAGTCCAATCAAGGTTAATGATTTATATCTGGCTATGCTTTTAAGTCTATTTTCAACTAGACCAGGATCCTTTTTTCTTTTTAAAAATGTATTTAAATTAGTATCAAGTATACAGTACATTGGTTAGACATCTATATATTTTGTAAAACGATCCCCCAATTGCTCCCTCCCTCCCTTGGCCCTCCACCTAGCCATCATATTAATGATGCTGACTGCATTCTCTCTGCGTGCTCCCCATCCCCGTGACCAACTATCAATTACTAATTTGTACTTCTTTAACCCTTCACCCATTGTCACAGCCCCCCAACCCCTCTCCCCTGTCACCAAATTGTCCACTATATTTGTGTCTGATTTTGATGAGTTTGTTCTTTTTGTGCCTCAGATTCCGCATATAAGTGATACATATGGTATTTATCTATTTCACTCGGCATAACCTCTAGGTCCATCCATGTCGTTACATATGGTAGGATTTCATTTTTTTAAATGGCTGATATTCTGCTGACTTGTTTTTAAGAGACCCAGGTTATTTGTTATACCTGGATTAGTCTGATTATTTCATAATGACACTTAGCTCTCTATCCTCTGTTTCCTATAAACTAGACGATAGAACTAATGTCTTAATTAGATTCAGGGCTAATATTTTTGACAACAATTCTTCATGATTAGTACCATTTCATGTTGTCACATTAGGAGGAAATGTCAGAATGTTCCCACTATTGTTGATGCTAAATTTGGGTAGTGTTTTCATTACCTTTTTTTTTCATTATCTCTTATATGCAAAAAGTGTCTTTAAACTATAATAAACATTTATTTGTCATGATTTCTTCAAGTCCTGAATTCAGACGGAGCACAGTGAGGGTAGCTTGTCTTTGCTCCTTTATGTCTGGGACCTCAGCAAGAACACATGAAGGTGGGGGGCTGGAATCATGTTTGCATGTTGGAGAGTTAGCACTGGCAGCTAATGTGACCTCTGCATATAGCTTGGGCTTTCTCACAACACGGTGACAGGGCTCTAAAGGCAAGCCTCCCGAGAGAGACCAGATGGAATTCATATTGTCTTTAATAGCTAGCCTGGAAAGCATGCAGTAGCATTTCCTCTCCATTCTGTTGGCTGAGGCAGTACAAAGAAATGCCCAGATGCAAAAGGAGGGAACAAAGATCCTGCCTCTTGATGGAATATGAAATTCACCCATTCATCTATCCATCCTGTACATACGTGCATACATATATACATACATATTTTGGAAAAATAATCTGCCACAGTAGTTTAACCAGCTCTCTTTCGTTTAAAGTTCATCTCCCCTTTTGTAAGTAGCAAATAAGATAAACACACGATTCATGTCTCGATATACAAACTAGATAAAGCCAAAAGAATCTGAGGGGATACCTACACAGCTAGGAGAGGTAAGAGAGGATAGAGCATAGTTAGAAGAGGTAAATAGGACAGAGTCAGTGGTCTACCATAATCATTTTTAACTAGCCCATTACCAGGAAATGTCTTATCCATAAATAACCAACTTTTCCTAAAAACAACTTATAATCAAACAGATTAAAGATCTTATCACGTAAAAATATCACGTAGTATCTCAATCTAGATACGTAAAAATATCACGTAGTATCTCAATCTAGAGCCTGAGCAAGGCTCTGGGTCTCTACTGTCAACCCCTCTCCTGCCCAGGCCCACAGGCCAGTAGGATTAGGTTATAAACCAGGTCTCAGGCTCATGGCGGCCAGCTCAAGACAGGCAGCTCAAAACTTGCTCCCGTCCGGGCCACCGGACCTGCAGCAGAGAGCTGTGGCATGAGGTTCAGTGCCTAAAGGGTCTGGAGAGAGCCATGCTCCGGGGATCCGAGAGACTGGACAGAAAGGGTGCTTTAGGGCTGCAAGATCGATGGACAGAAGATGGACAGCAAAGAAAGGGCCGGGAATGGATGAGAGCAAAGAGATCTAGGGCCGCAAATTCTTTCAAAATTAGATTTTTTTAGATGTTATTTTCAAAATTAAATAAGTAGAACGAGCCTGTCATTTTGCTTGAAAATGAAGTTTAAGTAACAGAAATTAGTTCTTGTTTGAAACTTAATGTCTGTTTATTCTTTGAGGAATGATTTTACCAACTGTACACCTAAGTTAATGTAACCACTTGATTACATGCTAACAATTAAAATAGAGCCTAACTGTTCACCTTGGTATCCAGTCTACCAGAATTAAACAAACTTACCAAAACAGTTGTTCAATATGAGTTTCAGGAAGAAATATGTTAAACAGAGAAAATGTTTTTCATGGGGAAAAATGATTCAGAGAAAAATTAAGCCAAACTTAATACAAATTAGGGATAATGCTAATAATTTTGTTTAAAGCAAGAATGAAAAATTAAACACACCTTCATCTAAATTAAGGAGAAACAAAGGATAACAATATTAAGTGCCCATAATGTGTTCTGCGGTCATCAGAGCGAGTGTTAGCCAGGCCACTGGGCCTAGTGAGACACTTTCTCTGACACAAGGATCAGCCTGCCAAGCAGATGCATGGATTGTGATGGTAAACTTTGTGACAACGTGACTGGCCACAGGGTGCCCAGGTTAAACATTATTTCTGAGTGTGTCTGTGAGAGTGTTTCCAGATGAGGCCAGCATTTGTGCTGGTGGACTCAGCAGAGTGAACTGCCCTCCCCAGTGTGGGTGGGCATCACCCAATCCAGTGAGGACCTGAACAGAACAAAAGGTGGAGGAAGGAGGAATTCTTCCCTCTTTTGCTTCCTGCCTACCTGATTGAGCTGGGACATTGCACCTCTGCCCTTGGAACGAGATATACACCACCGGCTCCCCTGATTGTCAGGCCTTCAGACTCAGATTGAATTACAGCACCAATTCTCCTGGGTCTCCAGCCGGCAGACAGCAGACTGGGAACTTCCCAGCCTCCATAATCAAATATCTCCTGTTAGCTGTTTCTTTGGAGAACACTGACTAAAACATAGATAAGACAGTCTCCCCAAGCACGGAAGAAAAAGTGACATTTTTACAATCCAACTACCAATTTTTCATGACCTCTATCAACTTGCCTACACGTTATTTGACCATCTTTTTCATCTTAATCTATTTTTATTACACTTTCATTACAGGTTGATGTTTACAGATCGGCTTATACTGAGTGCATTCCAGATAAGCTGCTTCCTAATGACATGTGGGAAAGCGGAATAATCGCATGGATGGGCTGACTCTAAATCCAACTTTTGCCTGTAGACTGAAATGCCATTGATGGAATTTAGATACTAATGACCTTTCATTCCAAAGAGCCCGGGTATCCTTGACCTTACCTTCTTGACCTTTTCTTCCATGATCACATCTGTGCCCAGGGTCTGTTGCATTGTCACTAAACACAAAAAGTTGACATGAACATTTTTTAGTTCTATTATATGTCTAGCACAGAGACACATATGGTAGGTGGTCAAATATTTGCTGAAAGTTTATTTTTAAATATATATACTTTTTTTAAAAAAGTTTTATTTTTACAACAAGATGATAAAAAAGCTAAAGAAATTATATATTTAAAAATTACATACAGGGAAATTAGAGAAATAACCTCTATACCCTACTGCTGGCTCGTTGAAAAGCTCCCAAGGGCCTCAGGTTATAACATATCGAGTGAGTCCCCCGCCGCGGACCTCTGACAGCCTCCGGCAGTGTCGTAAGATATTCAGTATCACGTGAAACCTCTTGTCAACTTTCAAAGCTGTGAACTCCTTTATGTCAGCTTCCACGATAAAATAATGACCTGAAAATAAAAGACACTAGCACTAAGTTTTACAAGGACAATTTTCAAGATGAGTCTTTAATGCATAGCACCATGACTATGAGTGGCACTCATCATTTTTACTATTGTTATCTAACCAAAGTAAGGACTGGTATTCTGGCGAAAATAATAATTATTCTTTCAATTGAAGGTACAAAATGTATATGGTAGCACTTCAGAAATGTAGCCCTGCTTATTATATCACTAGCTATCTGCTGGTATCTTTTGAATAATTAACTTTTCAAGAGGCAATATGGGATAGTGGTCAAAAGAATGAAACCCTCAGCAGCTCAATTACTTAACTGGCTGTCGTTGGACCAGTAACCTAAGTTCTCTTTGACTAGTCTGCAAAATGGGAGTGCTAATAGGACATACTTCCGAAGGTGTCGTGAGGACTAAAGCTCTCAGTGCACCATCTGGCACATAGTAAGTGCTATGTAAGCATGACCAGCTGTTGTCACTACTATTCTAATTCTAGAAACACTGGGTGTAGCTCCATAATAAACTCTAATCCGGTAATTCTCAGCCTCGTCACTACAGACATTTTGGAACAGATAATTATTTTTTTGTGGAAACTGTCTTGTGCTTTGTAGGGTACTTTAGCAGCATCCCTGGTCTCTACCCACTAGAAGAAGCCAGTAGCATCCTGAACCCCATTTGTAACAATCAAAAATGTCTCCAGAGATGGCCAAATGTTCCCTGGTGGGAAAATTGCCCCTGGTTGAGAACTGCCTCTCCAAATTTAGAATTTTCTAGAATTCGTTTTATTTCTCACAATTTAATTTTACTCCAAACAACTGACACGTACACATATACATGCTATCAATTTACCTTTGGTATCCTTTGTTTCTTCATCAATAAATCTGTGATAGAGATTTCTGGCCACAGAACTCATAGCAGACTTTTTTGGTTGATGTAGGATCTTATATTTACTAAGTACTGCCTTGTTGATTTCTTTAATAACATCATTAATTTGACAATAGGTTAAGCGCAATTTCATGTACCTGTAAATACATGATTAATTTTAAAGAATCATTAAAGAATGATTATATAAAATACTTTAAAGAATCATTATACAAAACATTTTCTTTGAAAAATGTTTATGATGACTTTCTATAGTATGTTTATGATGACTTTCTATAGTAACAAAGCGATTAGTATTCCTTATTAAAAAAAAAGTTATATTAACTTTCAAATAAACCAAGTTTACAATTAGAGTTAATGATGGGGGAATGCTCATGATAAAAAAAAGTAAACTGTATTTATAGTATAACTACACTGTTGTAATAACACTCAGAAATACCCAATTACATATGCGAAATTAAAACTAGAAGGAAATTATATGAGTGGCAGAATTACAGATGACTTATTTTCTTACAACGAACATTCTAACAGCATGTACTATTTGTATTATAAAAAAGTAATGAAAAACATAAAGCCACGAAGTTAAGCAAAGCCCTGGAACTGTCAGAGTTTAGAAACATGGATTTCTATCGTTGGTGTCCCATTACTGTGCCCTGTAAAGAGCAAAGGAGACCTCCTTCTGGGGGAGGCATCTTGCCTCATTCACCCTTGTAGTCTTCTCATCAGTGACCCAGGGCCCAGAATAGAGCACAGACTAAAAAAGGTGTGTGGTATAAGGTACAAATGAAAACACAAATACGACGCTGTCCGTTCTAATTCTCAAATCTATACAAACAATGTGCCTTCTTTAAAATTACAGCAAAAGAGACTACTTCTAAAATATAACTGGATAAATCTGTATCACAAAATGGTCCTGGAGAGGACTCGGCAATACACTGATCCATCTCTAGATCTCTCTATAATAAAAAGAGGTTTTATAACTGAATAGAAAACATGATTTTAAGCATTTTTCAACAGAAGACTGCATTTTCACACTACAATGTAAAACTACTTTAGAAAAGATCAATATTTGAACACAGCATACTATGATGAATATGATCAAGGTTTATAATTTAAACAATCATATATGTTGATTATTAAAGAGTTGAATGTTAAAATTTATCTTAAATACTTACGCAGGAATGCCATTAAACTCATCAGAAGTTATAAATGGCATTTCTTTAATGTTTCTTTGTTCTTTAGTGGGCTTCTTGGTGCATATAGGTTCCTCAACTTTGACTGGTTCTTCAGAGTCAAGATCTGATACATTAACACTATGGAATAGAGATGCATAGATGTTCAGGTAATCGTCAGAATTATGCAGCATACTAGAGTTTTCCTAACTGAAAATAACCAGTATAGAACACACGATTCATCTTGGTATAATTTTAAACCAACATTTTTTTCTATCCCTACCCCTATTGTTCACGAAGATCTGAAAAGTGAAGAGAATGCTGAAAAATCAAGCTGCCCCCAAATCTTCAGTAATATAATTGCACTTATCCAAAAATGATGCATGTAATATATATGCTAAACATCTTCATCAGTTATCCCACTGGCTTCTCAAGGTCAATATGTATAAAGTTGAACTGATCTTAACTTCCAAACAAGCTCTCTTCCTCACTTCCCTATTTCTGGGCATGAAAACATCAGTCATCTTATACTTCTTTTTTTCTAATTTATCCCATTTGGTTGCTAGTATCAGTCCCTCCCTATTGTAGATTCATTTGATTTGCCAGCAATGAGCATGGGTCACCCTTAGATTCAGTCCTGCCCAATTTTTGGAGAAGCCTGTGAGAAGCCTGATAAAGCTCCTACCCAACTAGCAAAGGAAGCCTTTCTAGAGACTGTATCTTCCAGGTTGTTTAACTGCCAAGGAAGGAATGGACCTCTACTGCCAGCAGCAAGTCAAATCATGCTGGCTTGGCCATTCCCAAAAAGAAATGGGATAAGGAGAGAGCAGATCCAACCCAGAAGTAATGTGAACCCCAGGGAAGGCAGGGAAGTGATATCCCAAGATGACAGCTGAGCACCAGACACTGAAGGCAATCAGGCCTGAGGAGATGAACACGTTGTGGAATCCCAACATGAGGCTCCATGGTGAGCCTGGCTGATTCTTAAAGAGTCTTCACCCTGTGCAAAGGATACTCCTGATTTCTCCTTGCTTGTCTTCACCCTGTGCAAAGGATACTCCTGATTTCTCCTTCATGCCCTACTGTATGGATCAGCTCAACCTACAGAAAGCTGACGCTTTGATCTAGCCTTGAACGCTAAAGCCAGGCCACAGTGAGTTTAGGAGATTCCTCTTATTCCCTAGACTATATTCCTGCTGGATGTGTCTAATGTCCAGCCCACACTGCTCCTAGCATGCATGCATGACCTTGCCCATTAACTTTCTCTTCTTGTAGGGAAATTCTGAGGCACCGTGGCTACCAGGGACTCTACTGAGCTTAACCTCTAGAGACCTTGGACTGT
The DNA here is from genome assembly GCA_003508835.1 of Eonycteris spelaea. Lineage (NCBI taxonomy): Eukaryota > Metazoa > Chordata > Mammalia > Chiroptera > Pteropodidae > Eonycteris > Eonycteris spelaea. The sequence continues at coordinate 20,446,084 of PUFA01000003.1, read as the reverse complement.
TGGCAGTAACATGATTCTTTTCCTACATAGGAAGGCTTATGCCTTCCTTTCAGTTTTTAAGATTTAAACAGTATTTTGTTTATGGAAACACATAGGCAAGTGTGATTATCATAAATGGCAGGATGATCATTTCTTTACCAGAGGAAGGGTCTGCAACGGAAGTGTTATAAGGTACAGGTAAGTCCTATTTCTTAATCTGACTGGTAGATATACTGTTTTATTATTCTTTAATTTGTACAAATAAAACTTTAATCACTTTTCTGTATATAGCATACATTTTAAAAATTTTTTAAAAATTAAATTAGCCATGCAATCTTTTTACATACTCGATGTCCCCTTTTAGAAATATAATTTTGGTGGCAAAGGACTGGAGAGATGAGGGTGAAGAAATACTGGAACTACAAAACACAGGAGCTCCTAAATCATAAAGACAAAAGATGATGGAAGCTCTTATTCAGAGTCGGGCAATGAGAATGAAAGGGAGGACAGGAATGGAAAAAACTCTGCAAAGGCAAAATGAACAGCTGAGAGCTATGAGAGAGTGAGGCAGGTTGACGGTGCTAACTTCCTGTCTACGTGATGGGAGGATGAGAGCAACAGGCATGGGTGGCTGGGTAACAAGGAACCAGTGAGTTCAGTATTAGACACGCAAAGTTGGAGGAGCAAACAGCTCATCCATCAGATTCCCAGCAAGCAATTAAAACAGCAGAACCAGACGTCATGTCAAGGCTGAAGCTGGACATTTTAGAGCATTAACGATGGTGTAAGACTGAATAAAATAGAGCTTTACGAGATAACTTGTAATTTAAAGGAGAGCTGAGAAGGAGGAGACAGCCAAGTCAGAGATGTGAGATGACAATCAAGAAACCACAGCAGTGGTGCAAGTAACAGAATTTCAAAAACAAAATGGACAACAAAATAAAACCTGAACAGCATTGGAGCTGCAGAGGGATTTTTGACCTCTTTGTGACTTTCAAGCACTCAGTTCCATGCGTGGTAGTAATAACAGCCAGAAGCCAGGTTTTAGGGGCTCCGGGAAGAGGAGGCACAAACATATATTGGCAGTGAACAGACAGAGATAGGACAGTAGTTTGAGGGGCAAAGCAGAGCTAGGACTTTTTTGTTCCTTTGGCTGTTTTTAAGATTGGAAGCTCATTAAGCTTATTTTTACTCTAAGGGTCAGGAGAGATTTTGTCCCACAGAGGACATATGGCAACGTCTGGAGAGCTTTCATAGTCAAACTAGGTGGTGGTTGCGAGGTAAAGTGGGGGTGCAGGGTGCTACTGATACCTAGTTGGTAGAAATGATGGATGCTACTAAACAGCCTACCTCCACAAGAAAGAATTATCTGGCCTAAAATGTCAGTGGAGCTGAGGTTGACAAGTTCTGCTCTAAGGGAAAGAAATGAGAAAAAGCAGAAAAAGAGAACCTAGAGAAGACTCACCCTTAGGAAAGAGGAGTGACATTTTCCTCAGAGACAGAAGGATAAGAAAACTGATAAATATTTCTAGTGTGACAAAAAACTGGTAAGTCACTAACAAAATTGCAAGTACATGAAAAAGCAAATAATTTGAGGTACTTGTTTTCATAGTTTTATAAATCCAGATAGCAAGAATAATTATAAATATACTTACAAGTTCTGGGTTACTGTTACTTGAGGCAAATGGAGGAATGTTTTCTTGAGATGCTCCACATCTTTATAATCTTCTTCAAGAGATTCACAGAGTTCCTAAAATTTAAAAAATGCTCACAGATAAGCATCTGTTCTGCCCGGGTGTGTTTTAAGATGTTAAAAGGAACATGAAAGACTGTGAGTCACAATCACAACCATCAGTGTTCAGACACAGAAGGGGTGAAAAGGCTCGGAATGCAGCAATGTTAAAAAGAGCCCTTTGGTTTCCAGAGCTGTTTTGGGATAGCAGTATAATATTTTTTCTACTGGATTTTTTTTCAGAGAACCTTGGGGAGCAACTAAAACACATATGAAAGATTTATGTTTTGCCATCCTGGTAAATGGCTTTTGTTGACTTAGCGAATGATCCTCCAGTGTCATATGCATAACAGCACCAGAGTGATAACGCATGCCTGGGATTCAAGTATGAGATGCTGCTTAGAATGACTCCCACTGCTGACATGCATATATTCCAGCTTAATGAAAATTTCTACTTGATCAAAATCGCCTGTTTCTTTTTCTGTTGTTTTTAATTTAACTTACACGAAAACTTGAGGCTATAAACTCATGCCAACAGGAAAAATACTCTGTACCTTTGGATTCTGTCATCTGATTCTCAATCATAATGTAAACAAAAATTCCCAATAGACAAAAATTCCCAATTCGGGTTGAACATTCTCTGGGCCCACATGTAACCCTGGGTATTCTTGAGCAGGTAGAACCGAAACCAATACTGATCTCTGTTCTGAGTTTACATGACATCTTTCTTTTAAAGAGCTGAATGATGTTCATAGATACTGATTTCATTTCAGCTAACAGTAGGGCATAATTGTGTCCATTCCTATAGGTGAAAAATCTTTACAGACCTTAAGGATTCTAAGATTGAAAGGGACTGTAAAGGCCACTTTGTTTGATCCCATCGAACAAGTCAATGGCTCTAAGAGCATGAGGTAATCATGGTCCCGACTGAGTATTTTACTATCAGGAAGTACATGAGCACTTTATTAGCTAAGTCGATTAGAAGGCTTATTTAGAACAAAATGTACATGTGAATGAAGTTTAAGTTTCTCTTCAGAATCTTTAAATTACATTTTATAGAAAGTCAGAAATGCAGAATAGAAGGGATCTAAGAAATAATTCAGCAAGACCCATTATTTTCCAAATGAAAACCCTTAGATCCTAAGAAGTAAAAAATGGCTTTCTTGCAGTGTTTGTATTTATTGCCTTTTTATTCTGTGTCTTCACTAGAAAGACATTACCTTCAGTGAATGGTTAGTTTGTTCTTGATACTGAATTTCCAATTCCAATTTATTTAGAAGTTCATTTACTACTATGATCTCATCTCCTATTTTATTTAATATAGTCTTCAAGGCAGGTTCTTGACCTGTTAATAAACAAAGATAAAATGGAAAATAAAGTATATAGAAAAGCAATAACATACACGTACCCAACCGAACTCTTGGAGCAGAGCTTTACCTTAGAGAGACACTTGAGGGTGGAGGAAGAACTATTGTTTCAGGCCCTAGGACCTGCCCATGGATAATCTTAAGATCTCATTTCTAAGTACTAGTATGGAAGAGAAGGGAGAGGTAAGTATAACGTACTCATTGAGTCTTTTGTTTCCAGTAAATTCCTCCATTATAAAACACCTAGAAATGCTACAGAAAATACTCTTCTACATGCACAGCAGAGCTTTCAGGACAATAAGGTAAATTCCCAGGGATCTAACTGGATGAGAGAACCACAGACCAGGTGGTATGTGTAAGCTGATGTCATAGCAGCCCTAAGCTGGGGGATTCAGAGGGAAACTGGACAGAGGTGTCAGTCTCAGTGACCTAATATATTTGGTTTTAATGGGAATCGGAGCTAAGGCATTGGGACTTCAAAGCACTGGGTGTTGGAAGTGAGAATCCCAAATGAAGCCAGGACCCCTCTTTATGGGATGTATCTTCAGTGCAAGTATAAACCTAAAAATTCTCATCACTAGCCAGGGAGACATAAGCCAATACTTTGGACTGTCCTCAGGTATGTGCGGGAGGTGGGGTGAGTTCCACTTTAGAATTTGTAATAGAGATTTGGGTTCATATTTACACTATTCACATTACTAACAATCCCTAAGCTGAGAAAGTAACATAAAAAGTCACAGGCGGTGATAACCCTGGGACGTCTGACAGAAACAAACACCAGAGTTGATAAAGTAGCACGCTCACACTCCCAGCCCCACCTCCTAGCACCTCCCTCTAGCTTCATAAATTTGAGGATGGGAAAACCAGCATCCCTTCCTCTCTAAAAATAAAAGAAGTAATTTAGAAAAAAAATTTTAAGGGCAGCTCAAAAGCACAAAAGAAAAATACCCTCATAATCAAATCTTCCATCCTTACTTCTAGCAACCAAACAGTGAAATACACAAAAATAAAAGCAATTTCACCGCATCTGTAAATTATGGAGGCAGTAAAGTGAAACAGCTAGAGCTTTGGGCCTAAAGTCAAGAGACATCAGTACCCACCTCAAAATTACTGCAAAGGTAAGTAAAAAAGTACATATAAGATGGGTGAAGTGCTGTGTCTGGAACCTAGGAAAACATTCAGTAAAAGCTAACTACTATTCCGCATCAGCATAAGAAGCAGTATATTATCTATCTACTAGAGCGATGCTAATTATATCTGACACTAGGTTCATAACAAGCAAAACAAATTAGTAAGTAAACGAGAGAACTGATGTCTTTACTGAGATAAATTTCAGGTGTTAAATAACTATTTGGATATAGTGGTATTTCAAATAACTTTTAGTCACCTAAATTTTAGGGTTTTTTTACTGATCTGCAGTAATGTAACAGTTGAGCAAATTCACTACTTTTGATAGTAGTGATCTAGTAAATCACAGCAGCCAGAGTGGTAAACAAACTACTGGGCTTTATTAAATAGGCTGTGAACCAAACACAAATTATTCTCCCCACACGCAAATGACAGTTACCCAGTATGATGTAATGTAATAAGTCAGACTGCTTTGGCCAGGCCTCATGCTTTGGAGGGGTCAAAGCTGAATTCAAGCTTTTATAGTTTTATAGGTCTGCAAATTATATCTTTTTATCCAACAGTAATCATGCCCTGAGAAAGAGAATCTTTTTAGAATTAATCTAAATACGACTAATTATTAAAAATCTAAATGTCTTTTTAAGATTTCTCAATAAAAGTGGTATAGAAGTAGAAAGAGTACTAGACAGGGAATCAGGACACAGAAACTGTAGTCTCAACTGACTACTCACAAGCTGGGGACCTGGCAAGTCGCCTGACTTCAAAGTCTTGGTTTCCTCATGTGTGAGATGAGGGGGCTGGAGAAAAAGAACCTACGGTTCCTTAGGTTTTAATTTTCTACAAAGTATGTTAACCACAAACTATAAAATGGATGAGGCTCCTTCATTAGAGGCTCTCAACAAGAGATGGAAAATGAATTCAAGTGCCTTGGAGGACATGTATAATTCAAAAAGGCATTCCACCCTTATAATTCCATATTAGAATTTTTAAAAAATTATCAATTCATAATACAAACTACAGTAAAAGTTCAACACAATCTTCCCAGCAAATGGAGTGCTGGCTATCAATAAATCTTCAGCTCTCTTAGGTAGGGCTGGGGAGCATATCATTTTTGTAAACAACATTTTCTCAGACTTGGCAAGCATCTTTTATTTCTTTGCACTTTCTTTGCATCATCCTCTTTCAGCCCCTAAAAATTTTGGAAGATAATTACAACATGCAAGTTTCTGGCTGTTTAAAAAATCGATTTTATTTTCAATTAGTTGTTTCCTGGTGATATATAGTGATAAGCATCTTCTAAAGCAGGCTATCTATCAGTAGAGTTATGGGCTACTTCTACTACCCTGGGTCTTTTCCACTTTTGTTTTTATCCCTTACCTTTTAGTATCTCCGTTTAGCTCTAGAACCACAAATGCCACGTAACTTTCAAATCTTACCATTGTGCGTTATGTGTCTCAGAAAAAACTTAAGTAAATAAATCTAATAACTATCCAGTTTACTGTTCAATGTAACTTACATTTTAGTATCTTCTGCAATATTCAAATTACTGATGCTGGAGTGCTTTAAGAATCACTAACTGACACTTAAAATTACTTTTCTAAGCTACATTCACTTAACCAGGCATAAGATATCATTCAAAGTGGAACAATAATCAAAATGCATTATATAGACACAAAATTAGTGGAATCTGTTCTACTTACCACAGTTCCTTAATGACAGAGTTTTCTTAATATTGCCAATCTTCTCATTGACATGAGAGCATATCTGTTCCAGATCTGAAGAGGCCATCTTTTAAGGCTCTGAAGACAAAAATATAAACACATTTATCAGAAAAGAAAAGCCAGACAAGTTTCTGTTCGTTGTCAAAATCCAAGAATGGTTCATTTCCAGTAAATCACATCCCCTTGAAAGGAAAGCACAAAATTCAAGAGCAATTCCTTTCGATTCCACAAAATTCAGTTTCTAACCAAAGTCCAGTATTGACTCGTTTTACAGCCTTCTGTAGTCAATGCATCCCAAACCAGGGTACAGGGAATAAGCCTATGTAATTCAAGGATTTAGCGGCATAAATACAGTATTTGTATATAAAGACAACATTGGCATTTTCTTTAAAAACACAAAATACACACGAATTTTAAGGAAAAAACACAACGCATGAAAAGAAACAGGTCCAGGTAAGCATCTCCCCTTGCCGTGGGGGACGAGGGCCTTTCCTATTTGGGGTTAGTGAGGAGGCGGAGGGAAGGGAAGAAAGCGACCAGTTACTGAGCACGCTGAGAGTAGGTGAGAACGCCTACAGCACCCACCCCAGCTACCCCAGCGAGCGGAGGAACGTCAGGCCCTACTCCTGCGGCCTTCTTGGCGCGACCCCACACCCCGCATCCCGCCCAAAGAAGGCCTTCCGCCTGCCTCCGCGGGCAGGATCCCCCACACCAGTCTCCAACCTTGCTCGGGTCCGTGAGCAAAGGGCTCACTCCCGGCCGAGTCGCGGCCGCAAACCTTGGTCTCGGCGGAAGCCTGGGATCGCGAGACGCGACTCGGCGAGCAAAATTCAAACTGCCCGCCGGGCTCTGGCGCCGCGCAGGCGCACAGCGGCGTTCTCGGAGCGCAGGCTGAGCCTGCACGCGTATTTCGCGTCATCCCAGGCCACGCAGGGTTGGGGTCAGGGGTGGGGCTGGGAAGGAGAAACGGCGGACGCGGTCGACTTTGCGGCCCAAGGCTACCAAGACTCGTGCGCCTCCGACGCAGTACCGTCAAGGCTGACCTTAGTCGCTGAGTCTTGGTCGTTGCGCGGCCAGGAGCCAAGCGCTCCGGACATCAAATGGCGAGCTGAAACGGTAGGTCTCTCTCCAAGTTAGAATCACCAGGGGCAACTTTTACAAATTCTAATGCCTAGGTCTTACCCCAAATCAATGAAATCAGGCACTCCGGAAGTGGGGCTCAAGCCTTAATATTTTAAAAACACTCTAGATAATTCCAAAAAGCAGTGGCGTTTGTGAGCTTAAAAAAAGAAACAAACAAAAAACCCCTGTCTTTGACAGCCTCTGTAAGGGCAAATGCAAAGTTACAATAAGAAAAAGTTCTCCCTGTTGACCAAAAGGGGAATGCATTCCAGAGCAGATGTGGCAGCTCCACAGTCATCAAGTATCCAGGTTCCTTTTATCTTCTGGTGCCACCTTTCAAAGCATCACACATTCTGGCCTTCAGGTTGCTTGTGGTGCAAGATGACCCTGCCAGTTCCTTCCTCAGGTGTTGTCACAGGCTGCAGAAAGAGGAAGAGGCAAGGGTAACAGGCTCACCTACCAGCTGAGCCAGTATCTTGAAAGAGTTTTCTTGTAAGCCACACCCAGTGGCTTCTGTCTGCTTTTCACTGGTCACCCACATCTACAAGGGAAACTGGAAAAAAAAGGTCATTAAAAGTTAATCTGGACAGGTCCATTGCATCCCCAACAATATAGGGGTTCAGTTTGTATTGGAAAATGAGAGCATAGATTCTGGGTAGCCAATAGCAGTCTTAGCCATTTCTACTTCTTTTAAAAATCTTTTATGATGGAAATCAAAGTTAGAATGATATAATAAACCCCATGCCCAACCCATTACCTACTTTCAACCATTATTAAATTAACTGCAACTCTTTTCATGTGTACCTCTTCTCCTCTCCCTGCCTACTGGAATATTATCTTGTTTAATCTTTGTAATAAATTTATGAGTACTTACGATCATGATCTGCACTTTACAGATGAGAAAACTGAGACATAATTAACTTGCCCAAGTCAATGAATCACAAGTCATCTCAGAGCCTGTCCTCTACCATGATGCTCTTTCTCTCAGGGGACGGGGTCATTTGCTCCCATGTTGTGTGTTAAACAATTTCCATCATTGTTTAATTCCCTCATGTCATTTATATCACCACGTGATCAATTCTAGATCACGTATGAACTCCCAAGGTTTTGACACCCAACTGATTTTGACAGACTATTCGCTATTCTGAGGATCATGATGAAATCTCACGTCTTCTCACCCTGTCCTGCCCTGGATGGGAGTGCGTCATCCCTTTGTCTAGCGTCTGAGGCTACTAGTCACTTAGTAGCTTTCTCCATTATGGAATCAACTTGCTATATCACAATTTTTATGTTCAAGCAACCCTTATCTTACGTAATAATAGCCCCCAAAGCTCAGGGTAGTGATGCTGGCAATTCGGATACGCCAAAAGAAGCTGTAAAATACTTCTTTTAAGTAAAAAGGTGACAGTCCTGGAGTTTATAAGGAAATGTTGCTAAGACCTATGGTAAAACAAATCTGTGAAATTGTAAAGGAAAAAGAAAGTTGTGCTCGCTTTGCCGTCGCCTCAAACTGCAAGAGTGACAGCCACAGGGTGTCATAAGTACTTAAGATGGAAAAAGCATTAAATTTATGAGTGGAAGACATAAACAGAATGATTTATGATTGACATAACTTATTAAGTACATTATTATAATTCTATGTAGTTATCGTTAATCCATTAATGTGCCTAATTTATAAATTAAATTTTATTGTACGTATAGGAAAAAACATAGTAGAGATAGGATTTGGTACTATCCTCAGTTTCAGGCATCCACGGAGGGTCTTGGAACAGATCCCCTACAGATAAGGGGGACTGCTGTACCCCTTAATCACTTTAAATGTCAATGGGTCTGTTTACACCAATTAAAATACAGAAATTGTCAGAGAGTGGATTTAAAAAGAACATAAGGCTCAAGTATGTGTTGCTTGTAAGAAAACCACTTGAAATATAAAGAGTCCAATAGATTAAAAGTAAAGGGATTGAGAAAGATATGCAATGATAATACTACTCAGAAGAAAGCTGAAGTAGCTCTATTATTTTGGACAAAGTAGACTTCAGAACCAGAAATATCAGAGATGAACAGAGACACTACATAATAGTAGAGCGGTCATTCTCCGAGAAGACATACAATCTTAAATATGTGTGCACCTAATAACAGAGCATCAAAATACGTGAGGCAAAAAAAAACAACAGAAATGGAAGAAAAATAGACAAATCCAATATTATAGTTGGAGACTCCAACGAAATCAAAATTTTACCTTGAACACTGTATATTTGTTGTCTTCAAATTTGATAACCAGATTTTTTCCTTGTTGAAACGCTGGTTGGAAGGCTCCCTTGCCACGTGGCCACTAGATGGCAGGGCAGCACCTTGCTTGGGAGCACGGGCAAAAACATGCAAACCCAGATGTGGGGCAGGAGAGAGGAAGTCCATCTGATTTAAAAGTGTATGAAACCAGACTTCACTATCTTTTTTCTTAGCAGTCGCTTTGTTGTTGTTGTTGTTGTTGTTGTTGTTGTTGTTGTTGTTGTTGTTGTTGTTATAAAAAGAGGACACTTTTAATTGAAAAGTTGAACAACACAAAAAAATCTAAAGAATAAAATGGAAAACCCTGTTAGTCTACCTATCAGAAATAAACACAGAGTCCAGGTCCTGATCCTGAGGATAAAATGGCTAAGTGTGGACCATTCCCAGCATTCTCTGAAAACACCTCCTTTCCAGGGTTTTCTCCTCTCTCACTATGAGTTTCACCCAAACCTAACCTTAATCCCAACTCAACCTAACCCTAGCCCCAATCCACAGTCCCCCCTTTTAAAATGTATAATGGCTGTTTTTTGGAACTTGTTAGTACTGTGGGTGAAACGGTAAGTTCACCACTCACAATGCTCATCATGAATACCAAATCTTGGGACAACTACAGCAGCAGGTACCAATCTAGGTTAAATTGTTAAGCTCTGTCATTTTAAAACAGATAAAAACCAACATCTGAAGAGATGTCACAGAGAAATTAGACTTTGGTTCAATAAACAAAACATGTCGCCTTTGGTGATCATACATAGGTTTACTTATTTTGGGGATTAAATGTAAATTTATGCATTTTTTCAATTAAAATACAGTAAAATAGACTTTTTATAGGTCTAACAAATATATTGGTTTGTGTAAATGCCACTGCAGTCAGGATCCAGAAGCGTTCCATCACCCCGAAATAACTCCTTTGTCTCTATCATCACACCCTAATGGCTAATGGTATTAAACATCTTTTCTTGAACTTATTGGTGAAATGTGTGTTCAGTCTATTGCCTATTTTTGAAATTATCGTCTAGTTTTCTTACTGTTGAGTTTTGAGAGTTCTGTATATAGTATACTAGAAAGATGTCCTTTTTTGTATATGTATTTTTCAAATCTATTCTCCCGGCCTTTACCTTATCTTTTCATTCTCTGAACAGTGTCATTCACAGAGCAAAAGTTTTGAATTTTGATGAAGTCTAATTTGTCTATTTTTTCTTTAATGTAGCGTACTTCTGATGTGATGTCTAAAACTCTTCACTTAACTCCAACACATGAAGATTTCCTGTTTCTCCTATGTTTCCTTCTAAAAGTTTTATAATTTCATATTTCACATTTAGATATATGGTCCATTTTCAGTAAATTTTTGTATAAGGTGTGGGGTTTGGGTTGAGGTTCATTTTTGTTTTTTGCATGTGGATGTTCGACTGTTCCAACATAATTTGTTGAAAAATACTGTCCTTTCTTCATCAAATTGCCCTTGTATCTGTGCAAAAAATCAATTGGACATATTTGAGTGAGTCTGTTTCTGGACTCTGTACTGATGTATATATCTCTTCCTTCACTAATACCGTACTGTCTCAATTACTGTAGTTTTATGTCTTAAAGGCATGTGAATCCACTAAATTTCTTCTTCTTTTAAAATTAATTTTGGCTATACTAGTTCCTTTATTTATGTAAGAATCTAAAAATCAACTTGTGTATAAGTACACTAGAAATCTTGCTGATGTTTTGACTAGAATTGTGTTAAATCCGTAGCTCACGTGGGAATGATTGACATCTTAAATATATTGAGTCATCCAATCCATGTATCTGACATGTCTCTCCATTTAATTAGCTCTTCTTTGATTTTTCTCATTAGTATTTTGAAGATTTAAATACACAGATACAGCACATATTTTATATTTATACCTATGTGTCTCATTATTTTGGAGTTATTTTCAATAGTATCATTTAAAAATTTTTGGTTTTAATTTGATATGATGTCTATATAGACATGATTAATTTTGTGGATTGGTCCTCTATCCTGTGACATTACTAAACTGCTTATATTGCCTATATTTCTAGGAGCTTTTTTTAATGTTAAGATTCCTTAGGATTTTCATGTAGAAAATTGTGTTGTTACAGGGAAATTTTATTTCTTTCCAATTGATATGCCTTTCATTTATTTTTTTTTTAGAGGGAGTGGAGAAGATCTCATTTTACTAAGACATAAATATTATGTTGACCAGGAATGGTGAGAGCAAATGTCAATCAAGTGACACCTGTTGCCTAGGAGCAACAAGCCCAGGATGTCAACTGACCGCATGGTTTACAGATGTTGGGATAGCCAAGAAAGACATGATTCACTGGGTGTAGCAATGCTTTACTCACGCAGAGAAGAGACAGAGCAAGATCAGCTTCAATAATGAGTGTCTGCCTCCATGGTCAGCAGGGCTTGCCCTGCAGCCGACACAGGAGATGGTTTGCAGGCACCCATCTCGTGCTGCAGGCCAGAGGACCTATTACCTCCCCCCCAGGAACAGATATAGCACTGGCGTTGGCCAGGTGCCATGGGACACACATAGAACAAAGAAGTACACATTAAACTGGGAACAGGAAAAGTTATTCCCCAAAACAAAGAGATACACCCAGCACGGGCTGCAAGCGCTCTTTATCTCTCTGCAAGGAAATGTTCCAGGCCCAAAGGGCAAGAAGCCGCACGTGACTGCCTTTTCCCAACAGCAACATCCTTGTATTATTCACAATCTCAAGAAGGAATTATTTAGTCTTTCACTATTTAAGTGTGATGTTAGCTATAGATTTTTTATAGTTGATTTTATCAGTTTAAAAATTGATCTTGTACCTTGTACCTTGCAACTTTACTGAATTTATTAGCTTTAGTCGTTTTTTTTTTTTTTTTTCTTCCTTTGGGCTTTTCTATATATAGGGTCATGTTATCTAAGAATAGATAGTTTTTTCTTCATTTCCAATTTGGTTGCCTTTTTATTTCTTTTTCTTGCCTGATTGCTCTGGCTAGAACTTCTGGTAGACTATTGAATAGTAATGATGAGAGTGGCCAGTCTTTTCTTGTTCCTGATCATAAGGGGAAAGCTTTCAGTCTTTCACTATTTAGTATAATGTTAGCTGTGAGTTTTTCATTAATGTTTTTATCATGCTGAGGAAGTTCCCTTTTATTCCTCGTTTTCTGGTGGTTTTTTTTTTTTTTTTACCAGGACAATGTGTTAGGTCTTGGCAAATGTTTTTCTTCATCATCTGAGGTGATTACTTTTTTCCTTCCTTCTGTTATTGTGGTATATTGCATTGGTTGATTTTCTTTGGTTGAACCACCCTTACATTCCTGGAATAAATTTCTCTTGGTCATTGCGTATAATGTTTTTAATATACTGTTTGATTCAGTTTGCTAGTATTTTGTTGAGGTTATTTTGCAACTGTTTTATAAGGGATATGGTGTGTAGTTTTTTTGTGATGTCTTTGTCTACTTTGGCCTCAGGTCGCCTGCAGGAGGGGGCTGGTGATACAGACTCCCTGCTTCAGTCTGCTGCCCAGGAGGTGTTTTTCTCAGTTTCCTGCTCCTGGTTATTTCACTCTCTCCTGATGCCTGTGATACCATTCCTGGCTTCCCCAAGGTCAACCCCGCCCCCCCCCCCCCCCCGTGGACAATCCTCTTTCCACAAGTCCCCAGACATGAGCTGACTAAGCCCTGGCTCTGCAGTCTGCCTCTCCCCACATGGAGGTAGAGGTCCAGTTCTTTCGGGGGAGTAGAAGCAGCTCGGCTGCAGGCTTTTTCTTCTGCCCCCAGATTTCCTGTTGCGGGTGATGGGCAGCTGGTAGCCAGCTGCAGATCCTGGCCAGGAAGGTGTTGTATTCCCCACCAGGACCCCAGGTCTTCTCTGAGAACCCTGGTTGCGGGCAGCGCCTGCAGGGATCTTTCTGGAACCGTACCCGGCTGAGGGACAGCCAGGTCTTCTGTCACTGAGCCGAAGCCCTTCCTGCTACAAGTGCATGCTGACCGCCAGGGGAATGTGGGATTTCCATTATGGGAACCCATCCGCCAAGAAGCAGGTTCAGAGGTTGGACACATCTCCAGGGGACTGAGGAACCTCATCTGGGACCTGACTTTTGGGGGCTCCTTTGGGGGCCCAGAGTTTCTGGTTGGGGTCCCTCCCACTGATGCCAGAGTGGAGGCACCAACCAGTAGTGGTGTGGACCCAGCTGGGAGTAGGGCTGAGGCTACTGTGAGACCTGGCATGGGGGGTGGGGGTGAGCACTGTGGCCACCACCCTGACCCCGGTTCTCCTCCCTGCTCTGAGAGGGGCACTCCTGCCCGCCTACCCCCAGTTTAAGCTGGTAATAAATAGCAAAATAACAAAAGCATCCTTGGGGGGCTACAAGAACCCTAACTGCGTTGTTTTTAAACTAGATGTGACCTACTGAGGGCTTAACAGTTTCTATAGTGTATAAACTACAGGTTATACAGGGATTGTAATTAGACCCTTGACTTTTCTTTTTGAGTTAAAGGAGCTCGTACTCTGCCTCTCATGCTGAAGTGGAGGGATGAATGAAAACAAGGTGAAGACCATGCAGACTCAGGTCCTCGCCAGGAAAAAGTCACCAGTTCCTGTGTCCTTGGTTCCTATGGTGACAGTGCTGCTTCTAGACTCACAGGATACACACACCATGGCAACCAGACCGTCATGTGCCAGAGTGGGTCCCTGGGCATGGCAGGTCACTCCAGTCATGGGATTCCCCACTTCAGAGTGGACATGGGCAGCAGACAGCGGAAGGCAACGTGACTACTCCCTGCCTGGTAATCGTGGTAAGTGCAGGTGGCAGTGCATTTCTGGGACCCTCTGCAGGCCTACCGCCTGACCTATGTCTAATCTACCTGGACCTGCACTTAGAAGATACCTAAGAAAAGAGCATGCTCTGGAGTGTTGTGTTGAGATTTGAAAGATGAGAAAATATAAGCAGTAGGATCTTTGCCTCTCGCTCCCCCACAACACCACAAAATCTCCATACACTACTTTATATTTATGATGATCTATATTTAGATCTATATTTAAATAAGTATAACCTGGGCATCTTAAAGGTCTTTATGGCTAAGGATCCCATTGAAAGGCACCTTAATATGGGGAGCAGGTATCACCAAAAGTTACTGTGCTGGGTGGCAGGAGATCTGAGTCCTGAGCTGGCCATTATGCACCTATGTGCACAGCTCGTTAGGAGACAGAGCAGTGAATATAAAGGGCCCTGAAAAGTTTACCATTCAAGAAACAGGATTCCTGCTTTAATGGAGCTTATAATCCAATTGGGAAACAGTTTCCCTGTGCATGAAATTATTACATATAACGGAGAAGGTAATGATTGCTATGTTGTTCATAATGGACGATTTTAGAAGAGAGAAGGAATAATTAAGAGGAAATGAATAGCCAACACAGAATAGTAGGAAACAGTTTTCTGATGCTTCATTTTACATGTAGTGAGCCTCATTCAACATACAGAACTGCTCCCTCTTCTCTAGGTCCAAAGACCTTTAAAAAAAAACGTGGGACTAGAAAGCAGTAGACTGGAGGCTCCTGCAGGACGTAGGATTCATGATGTTTACAGACTGATCTACTCAGAGGCTGGACCATAGAGCGATTGCCAGGGCTTGTGTAGGAGTCAGTAGGAACTGGAAAAACCTATCGCCAAACCAGAGGAGCAGGCCTGTTCAGTTCTATGAATTTACGAAGCAAGCAAGCAGAAAAGAGAAAGAGTAGAAAGTCGGAGCATCTGCTCCAACTCATGCAAATCCCAGCAGCTTGTGTGTGGTAAAAAGTGTGGATATTAAGAATGGAGGAGCTGGGAGGAAAGGTCATGTGACTAAAGCCACCACAATTAGCTTAAACAAGCCATCTTCATAATTTTAAATGGCTTTGGAAGGGACCTGGCAGTGTCTCTGAACATTTCTTCAGGGAAACAGCAGTTGAAAATCTAATGTGAATAAATAAGGAAAGAAGCTGCTATTTGGTGAGGTCTTCCTATGGACACTATTTAATCCTCAAAACAGTCTTCTTAGGAAGACATTGATTTTGCCCATTTTCACAATGAGAAAACTGAGACTCAAAAGAGTTGAACTTTCCCAGCATCAACCATCCAGTAATGGCAGAATCTAGAATCAAACTCAGGTTATAAGACCTTGTTCTTTAAGCCACTAAATTGTACACTTGAATCCTAGAAACTGTCATTTTAGATACTAAAATAGTAATAAAAGCTTTCAGTCACCTTGAAAACACAAGATGGCCATCCAATCCCTTCCTCTCCTAGAAGTCCGTAGCCTCTAAAATTTATCTAATTCTCATGTGGCTTAGTCACTTCCCAGTTCTAACTCCCATGGGACCCAGTCCTCCGGTACATAGCTTCTGCTTGCTCCCCAACCCCGGCATCGCCCTACCTCATTCAACCCAAATTTAGGCACATGTAAGTGCTCCTTGAGCCCTGAATCTCATACCAACTTCTGATGTTGATTTGCAAACAATAACAATGTAAGTAAATGGATTTAATCCTTAATATGATAAATTTTCACATTTTTTTAAAAAGAAACAAACCATAATTCAAGTATACATAGTTTGAGACACACCCAAACCAAATGGGCCCAAATGTATAAAAAGATAAAGGGCGGACTGCGTATAGACAGCATTACCCTTCCAGTCTCTCCTCCAGCTTAAATCTAACCCCTCTGAGCCCACAAGTTGCCATGGACTTTGATTTCAAAGATAATATAGAGTATTCGGGCATGAGCATCTTCAGACTTTCAGGGGCAAACCTAGAAATGCTAAATTCCCCTTTCATTCTCCACCAATTCGCAAGGAAGAGACAGTCACCCTCCCCTTAAAGACCAGTCTCCTCACTCTGTCCAGGACTTTGCCTTTTAAATTCTGCCCTCTGTTTATTGTGTAATTCTTCTCCCCCAGGATTTTAAAATTCAAACCTTCTTCCAGCTCTGTGATCAGCCAGTTGATAAGTCATTCAATACAATTAAATATCCCTGACTTTAATCTATTTGCTTTTAGCATTGTTTTCATTGACCATTTTTAATAGTGTCTGCTTTGGGTTCTCAGTTAAGTCTCTTGGTGAATCTCCAACAAGACCTGCAGCTGGGAGATTATGTCCTTTAGGGGAAATAGGGTGGTGCAGTACAGCATCCACTATACCTATACCTTCCATTGACAAACTGCCCTCCAGAATGACATGTCTGGATTATCTGGTCCTTCCACCTGCCATGCCCCAGAGATGTTCACAACAGCCTTGGAATTGACAACAACGTCCTCTTATGAACCATCACTCTTAGATTTGTTATTGCTTAGAAAAACAGGATCAGAATAGAAGTCCAGTGGACAGGAGGGGAATCAGGTTGGGAATGGCTTGAAACCCAGTGGTCAGGTGAGTAGGGTGGTTGTGGCAGGACTCAAGCCTTCTCTGACAGAAGTGCCTTCATGGTTCCCTAGCATCTTCAAAGGAAAGCCCAGGTTCTTTGGCATGAAGTCCTAGTCCACCATTGTCCCAGCTCCTGCCAACCTCACCAGCCTGAGCAACCAGCCCCACCTGCCTGGCAGTCAACCCCATGGCAACACAGCTGTTTGTGGTGGCTGCCGCTTTTGCAAGCTGGCCAACACCACCCTGCCGATACATGCATGCTGTTCTGACACCTCAGCCTCTCTGTTCATGATGTTATTCTGTCTAGAATACCCTTCGGCCCGCAAACCCTTTTTATCGTCTCTGGATAATTCTGAATCATCTTTCAAAGTTTTGTTCAATAATTCTCTCTGCAGGCAATTTTGCTTGATCCCTTCAGACTGGGTCAAATTTTTCTGAAGTTCGCATTCCTCTATTATTTAATGGTACTTTTAAAATTACTGAAATTTTTTGATTTTACGTCTCCTCTCCATCTACATCGTGAATTTCTCATGGGAAAGCATGTTGTGTTATTCACAAAAATAGATTTCCTGAGAGTCTCCATCCAAACCATTGAGCAGGCAAGGAAGACTGGGGGCGTGATCAATGGTGAGGTGAGGACTGCGCACACTCAGCAATTCCACCCCCAATAGGAATTCCTGAGTCCTGGCGTCTTCGGTTCCCATAGTGATAGAGCCTACCTCCAATCTCTTACCTCTTGGGTATCCCTTGTGAGCGCAAAGCGCCAAAATATAAAGTCAGCCGTCAGAGATGGTAAAGTGGGGGGTGAAGGGCCTCACTCCCAAGGGGGTGATCACAGTTAAAATGAGGGAATTCGGAGAGTGTGCGAGACCCTGAGATTTCTCCAGCTATCCTCACCCCCAGGCCTAACCCAACCAAACCGAACTGCAATGCAGTAAGGGCTCCGGGTTAAGAGCGGAGTGTGCTCTGGTATGTAGTAAGGGGCTTTGACAGATGGGTTCACCACCTACCCTACCTCCAAAAAATATTGTCCATGAGCCAGCTTTAATGTATAAATTATGTGTCTGAAAAATCAGCTTTAGGGGTCTTGAAGGCCCTTCGGTCTCCAAGACACTGAGGAGGGCTGTCCCCTTGCGATAGGGTGATAGGTCCCAGGAGAGACACAGGTTGGGAGTCAGAAGATCTGGGCTCTGAGCTGGCTGATAACCAGCTTGACATATGGAACTAGTACAGCATCTCTTGGAGCATAGCCTGTGATGTAATGAAGCTGAGCGGTTCATGCCTGTCTCTCTCAGCCCTCTCAGTCTTCTACAACGGCTTTATGTGATCATTTCAACCCTGAGGGCTGCTTGACTGAACTGACCCTGAAATTTGGGGAAGGATGGATGGCTGAAAGGATTGTTGTTATGAAGGAGACCAAGGGAAGCCTGCTTGCCATAGAACGTAGAAAGGTTTTGCGTAGTGCTGCAGACCGTTGGTATAAGTACTCAAATCCCTTTGTTTCTGCCTACCCAACACAATTCTCCAAAAACCTCTCCACCTGCACTTATGCAATTACAGAGATATTGATTTAGTCCCTGCAGTGTGTATACACAGTGAAATACCTACGTGGTCACAATTATCCTATGCATTATTGGTGGGAATGTAAAATGTTGCAGCCACTTTGGAAAACAGCCTTCTACTTCACCAAGTAATTAAACAGAGTTACAATATGATCCAGTGATTCCATTCCTAGGTATATTACCAAGTGCTTAAAACATATTTCTATGCAAAAACTTGTATTCAAATGTTCATATCAGTGTTATTCATCATTGCCAAGAAAGTAGAAATAACTCAAATGTTTGTCAATGAATGAATGGATAAATAAAATGTAATATATCCAAACAGTGGTTTGGCCACATAAAGGAATGAAGTATTAATACCTAGTACCACATCAATGAACCTTGAAGTTGTGTTAACAAGCCAGTGACAGAAGACTACATATTGTGTGATTCCGTTAACATGAAATGTCCAGCCCAAGAAAATCTACAGAAACAAAAAGTAGATTTGTGATCACCCAGGGCCGAGGAGGTTGAGAGGAAATCAGGAGGCACTGCTAACAGGAACAGAGTTCCTTTCTTGAGGTGATGAAAATGTTCTAAAAATTGATTGTGGAAATCTTTACACAGTTCCGTGAGTATACTAAAAATCAATGAATTGTGAACTTTAAGTGGATGAATTTTATGTTATGAGAATTATATTTCAATAGTTTTTTTTTTTTGAAGAAAATACAATGAAGTGAATAAAATACATTGCCATTGAAACTGGTACAGACACTTTGGAAAAGTTTGAGAGTTTAAAAAAATTAAATATACCCTTACTATATCACCTTGCAATCCCACTTAAATGTTTATTCAAGAAAAATGAAAATTGATATTCGTACAAAAAATTTAAGCAATTATTTATAGCAGCTTTATTCATAACTGTCCCAAACCAAAAACAACCTAAGTGCCTTTCAATAGATAGATAAAATTTGGTACAGCCACACAAAGGACACTACCATCATTAAAAAGGAAATATTGATACATGCAATAACTATGATAAATTTCTAAAGCATTAGTCCAAGTAAAAGAGGTCTATGTAAAGTGTTCCTTTCATACATTTTGGAAAAGGCAAAATTATTGGAACAGAAAATGGATCAGTTATTTCCAGGTGCTAAGGATGGGGAGAGAGGTTGAGTAAGTACAATGGAGTAACACAAGGGAATTTTGGGGGGTGATGAGAGAGTTCTATATCCTGATTGTGATCGTTGTTAAGTGACTGTAAACATTTGTTAAAATTTGTGGAACTATACAGTAAAAGGGGTGAATTTTCTTGTATACAAATTATAACAAATGAACTAAAAAATACATTTAGTTCTGACCACGGGAAAGTGCTCCCATCCTTGTAAATGAAGGGCGGCAGTTTAGAGACACAACAAGGATGTTCAGCGTTACTTTTAACGTGAGTTCAGCTCATATAATGATGTGTAGGGAGGGCTGGTGAAGAGTTAGTAAAATGAAATGTGAGTTGTGGTTAAGTTAGGCAGGGTTTATCTGCTATCTTGGAAAGTGGTTAGTAAAGGAGAACCTGGGACATCTATGGGACCGAGACATGGAGGCATGGGTGCAGCAGCTACAGAGGTGCATAGATGAGGAAGCTGACATTTTCAGAAAATACTAAGAGAGAATGAGCCTAAAGGATATAATCACGAGAACAACTGATATGTTTAAAAATCCAATTTAGGAGGTACAGAAGAGATTACAGGGGCCCTTTAGTCGTACCCAAGACAACTAGAAAAGGTAAGTTCCATATCTAAAGCCAATTAGCAAAAGTGTCTGTTGGATCTCAGAACATGGTTAGTGACCGACCACATTTAGCTTTTAGTAATATGCACACCAGCGGCTGTTTTGTTCAGCAATTGGGTACAGCTCTTCATGTCTGCCATTCTTATTTGTGTTGTT
Organism: Eonycteris spelaea; assembly: GCA_003508835.1. NCBI lineage: Eukaryota > Metazoa > Chordata > Mammalia > Chiroptera > Pteropodidae > Eonycteris > Eonycteris spelaea. Next base: position 20,425,866 of record PUFA01000003.1, on the reverse strand, counting down.
TTACACAATCCATGCAAGTTTTAACATGGCACTTCTTGTGTTGCTCACTCTGATAAATAGTATAATTATTAATATGTTCCAACAAAGGGTCTAACCACACTAGAAAGAAGAGTTTGGCCCAAAGATTCTTCCTGGAATTGAAGATGCTACTTGTATAGTGCTGAGATTAAAATGATTACCTTATTAAGGAAGAGTTGTATCTTGAAATAATATAGTGGTAGAAAAAAAAATCAGAGACTTAGCTCTGCTCCCATTTTTGTTAGATTAAAGAAAATATTTATTCGAATGAAAACAAACCTTTATATTTGCCATGCTTCTTTGTAGTACTACAAATGATTATGCAAAAAATCCTTTACATAATGAGCAAAGATAAGCACCTATATTATAAATTCATATAGGATTACATCAAAATATTTAAGAATAAAAATACAGTGTTTTATAGGTACATTGCAAACAAAAACATTGTCCATATTAAGACAGAATACTGAAAACTATTACAAACTATTCAGAGAAATTACACAAGAATGATTTTTTGGGTTCTTTGTTTTGTTTTCACACAATTCCCTGCTATGCTTGAGATCAAAAGAATGTTAGAATAATTTCAGCTTTTAAAATACCACAAAGACATAGCATTGGCAGCCTACCATAAACCTTCTGAAAATTGCAAACATTTGTTTTCCTAAATCATCAGAAGAAATGGTAAGTCAGGGGACACAGCAGGGCAATAAAGTCATATCGCAATGCTGAAAAAAAGACAATTTGACAAGTAGTGATAACTTCAATTCAGTTGTCATGTGAAAGGCAGTGCCTGAGAGACAATAGCAATAATCGCAGCAGGCTCCAGCAGGATGTCTCCAGAAGGGATTCCCCTTCCTAGCCTGGTAGGCCTACAGGTGGGGAGGATGGGGTCTGACACAGTCAGATCCCGGAAGAAATGACCTCAGGTTCACCTGTCCCAAAGAGCCAGGTGACACCTATCTCTGATGTGCCATAAACTCCAGCCTGACAGTGAGGTAGGTTTTCTTAGCCTCCTGCTCACCGGTTGTGTCACCATCCGCCGAAGTCCACGATGCCCTTCGTGGCTTTCGTGAGGTCAACCCCATTTCCATCCTGGAACCCTCCTCCTTTCACCTGTCTCCTGCCCCAACTGTGTGATCTGCCTCTTCCCACATGGGGGCAGATGGTTGAGTCCCTGAGGGGGATGAGAGTGGTTTGGTTCTAGGCTCCTGTCTTATGCCGCCAACTTATGACTTTGTTAAAATAATTAGTTGAGCACGGGTTACCCGATGGTGAGCCTTCCCCGCCCTTCCCCTCACCCACCACCCACTCCCTGCCCTTCAATAACAAACCACAAGAGAAACCGGATTTCAGAAGTTTATCACTTACAGGGTTTGGAGGAAGTACACTCATTCCTCCAGAGGCCACACGGGGAGGTCCAGGCAGAGTACAGACAGAGAGGCAGGACCTGGGCTACTTGCCCTTATTAGGGACCGTGGGTGGAGTGCTTTGGGGTTCCCGGGATAGGGTTGGTCAATTAAAACCAAAAGAGGGGGGATTTGGTAAGCCCCTCAGGGTCTGACCTAAGGGGTGCATAAAGCAAATAGGCACGGGGCCAGGGGAGACTTGGTTACAAGGGCCGTTGGGGAAGTCATATCAGGAATTTACATTTGCTTGGGACTCTGGCTGCCATCTTGGACACACGCTTGCATGAGGGGACTAGTGTCAGTTTAAGGCCCTTGCAAGCCGCTTAGACAAACAAAATGGAGGCAGCAAAACCATGGCGTAGCTTAGCTAAACTATCCGTACGCTGACATGAGTTTCCCAGTGAGGGTGCACGGGCAGTGCGTGGCCTCCAGAGAGCCACCCTGGCGGTGGGCAGCGCCTACAGGGTCTTGCTGGGACAGTACACCGCTTTGGGACAGCCGAGTCTCCTGTCGCTGAGTGGCTGTCCCTCCTGCCCCGGGTGCTCGCTTGACCTCCCAGGGTTGCGGGATTTCAATTATGGAAACGGGGAAGGGGTTCAGAGGTTGGGCACGTTCCATGGGGCCAAGGGACCCTCCCCCCACGCGGGACCCAGCTTTTGGGAGGCTCTCTTTGCGGGATGCCCAGCTCTTGGAGTGCCCAGGGTCTCGGGTCGGGGTCCCTCTTCCGTGCCGCAGTGGAGGTACCGACCTGCAGCGGAGAGGACCCGGCGGGGGCAGGGCTGCGGCTGCTGCGCTGGTGGCAGGGAGAGCAACGCGCCTGCCACCCTGACTCCCGCTCTCTCTCGCCTGCTCCGAAAAGGGCGTCCCGGCCTGCCCACCTCCCCTTTAAGCCGATGCAATAAATAGCAAAGTAATTAAAATCTTCTGGACGTGCTAAGAAAGCTCTAACTGTGCACCCTTGGAACCAAATGAGATCTAACCAGACTTTTATATCTATTATAAGATGCAATTAGCTGTATAAATTGGGAGTTGTAGTTAGATCTTAACTTTTCCAAGAGGAAAGACGTACAGAACCTGGAAAACACGCAGAGAGAGCGGTCTGAGCGGAGGAGAGAATCGCGCAAACTCAGCTTCTCGGCGCCAAAAGAAACTAGCTAGTTGCAGCGGCGTCGGTCCCCATGGTGATGCTGCCCACTTCCGGCGGAACGAACACACCTCCAACCACCCTCCTCAGATACTGGGTAGCCCGTGGCAACCAGAACGCCGCGCCTTGAAGCAGTGCTCACTGGTCGCTTCACTTTGGGGGATCCTGCCTGTGAGGCGGTGGCTGCAGGTACCAGTCAGTGGCCCCCAACATGTAAAGACAACTACCGGCTTTGTGGGGCAAGAGGAGGTGAAAGGCCTCACACTCCTTACTTGGCGATCGTGGTAACCGTGGCAGTTGAGGGTTGGAGGGAAGGGGAGCTGTAAGTGGGGGAGGAAGACCAAAGAAGGACGTTAATGACCTGGACCCTAGACCCTAGAAACTTGTCCAGCTGACCCCATTCCTCGGCCTAGCCTAGCCCAACGACCTACAGTCAGGGCTCATGTTAAGAGGAAAGGGTGCATCCCATGTTTGTGGGTTAGAAGCTTAATACTGTTACCGTGGCAGTACTCCCCCAAATTGATTAACAGATACAACACAACCCCTACAAAATTTAAGCTACTTCTTTGCAAAATTAGACAATTTGATAAAATTCGTATGGAAATTTAAGTAACTCGAAGTAGTCAAAACAGTATTTAAAAAGAATAACAAAGTTGGAGACTCACACTTCGTGATTTCAAAACTTACTACAAAGCTACAAATCAAGACATATAGATGTGCAGTATTGGTATAAAATAGACATACAGATCAATGGAATAGAACTGAGTACAGAAATGAACCTCATATTTATTGTCAATTGATTTTTGACAGTGCCATAACTATTCATTGGAGAAAGAATAGTTAATAAATAGTGCTGGGGCAATTGGATACTTATATACGTAAGAATGAAGCTGGGCCCCTACCTCACACTGTATATAAAACTGAAAATGGATTTTTTAACCCAGAATGAACGAAAGACCCAAATGTAAGAGCTTAAGCTATAAAACTAACAGAAGAAAACATAGATGTGACTCTTTGTGATCCTGGATTTGGCGATGGTGTCTTAGACGTAACATCAAAAGCACAGGTGATAAAAGAAAAAAATAGATAAACTGGACATTATCAACGTTTAAACCTTTTGTGTGTCAAAGAACACCATCAAGAAAGTGAAGAAATGATCAACAGAATGGGAAAAAATGTTTGGAAATTATATGTGTGAAAAGGGACATGTATCCAGAATATTTTAGAACTATTACAAGTAAATAACAAGAACAAATAACACAAAAAAATAGGTAAAGGATCTGATTAGATAAAGTCTCCAAAGAAGATATAAAAATGGCCAATAAGTCCATGGAAAAATGTTCTATATCACTACCCATCAGGAAAACACAAATCAAAATCACAATGAGATACTATTTCACACCCACTAACATGGCTATTATACAAAGGACAGATAACAATGTTGGTGAGGATGTGGGAAAATTAGAACCCTCATACACTGCTGGTGAGAATATAAAATGGCACAGTTGCTTTGGAAAACAATCTGGTGATTTCTTCAAATAGTTACAAATAGGGATACCATATGACCCAACGATTCCACTGTTAGTTATATACTCAACAGAAATGAAATATATGTCTGTTCTTTATGTGAGTGATGGGCCATGTGCACCCCTCTTGTGCTGCAGATGAAGGGCTCCATTCCTGGTGGGATATAGTAATGGGGTTGGCCAGGTGCCATACATTGCACATGCTTTAAGCAAAACAAAAGGGTATACACACTGGGACTGAAACAAATCAGTTATTAACATGGGCTTATTTTTGTAAGCCCAGGTAAAATATAAATATTATATTTAATATCAATAACTCAAAAGATGTCTGTTTTGCTTAAACCAACACACACTAACTTTTACTTAGTAACGATTAATTTTAGATCATGTGATCTTGGAAAGCATTTGAGTTGGTTTCTATATTTCTGAGAATTTTAGAATATCCCATTGTTATAAGCACTTGTCTTTAATTTTAACATCATCCAGAGTTAGAAAATTTTCCCACATTTGCAAAATACCTGTATGAACACACAGAGTCAGACACAAACAGTCATAAGAAAAACTCACTAGTTTGTAAAAGAACAGTTGGATCCAAATTTTGTTTTGGAGGCATTTACAATTTATATCTGTCCTTGACAAGTCAAGTTCCAAACAAACTTCCCCCTTTTAATGTAAGAACAGCCATTTTTAATACCTCACAGAATTGGGTTGATACTTAAATGACATCATCAGTTCATCTATATATCTAAATCCTTGTTTTGAAGCTTCGAAAAACCAAATAAATATATGCTTTCCATTCATTCCGCTTAATTTTATAGTGGCGTTTTTCAACTGTGTGTGCAAAGATCAATTTAGAAGTATCAAAGGATACTAAATCTCAGCCATCTTAGTATTAATGGGAGGCTGACTGTCCTGGCACTTTTCAGCTTTGGGGCATGATCTCCCATGTTCATTTTAGTTTTTCCTATAAGATCTATAGAGTCTGAACAAAGTTCTAGAGGAACCAGCTTTTATGTGCACATCTCCAGATGAGCCAAATGCCATGAATATCCCTAAAGAACTTCTTCACAGCCTAGAGGGAATTTCTCTCAGGCAACCCAACAGTCACCTAAGAATACTGGAGCAAAGGCCAGCAAGAGCTTACTGGATGTCGCTGGAACCATAGCACTTTTCAAGGCACAGACCCTTTCTTGGGGTGAATGCACTCCGAGTGCCCTGCATTTCTCCCCGGGGGCCCTGCTGGCCTCTCTGGGATTGGTTGTGATACCGCACTGGATGCCTTGTGGCACCTCTCTCTGCCACTCCAGATTTGGGGATCTGAAACAACTATCGTCACTGCATTGGTTATTCAGGTTAAGGAAGCAAATGTCCTTTCTTTTTTGGAGCTAAAGAGAGTTCCATCTCTCATTTAACCGGCAAAGAATCTGTTCAGACTCTCAGTAAGCAATCTAATTAAAAAGCTGGAATTAAAAGCAGCCACCCATTTCTTCTTCTCTTTTCCCTGGGTTACTCAACCCTTATTCCCCTTGAAGATTTTCTAAGAACAGCTCAAATAAAGTCAGGATCCACTACCTAAAACAAGAAGGGCCAAGATTCTGAGAGAAAACTCAACAAAGTTGACCCAATGTGAAGAGGGGAGCCAGTGGGGCACAATGGGCCCTCACTTGTACCCAGCACCGGGTCCTGGTCTGCAGGGTGGTCCTGGGTTGGCTTCTTTGGAATCCTGCTGACTACGCCAAGTAAATGTTGACAGAAAACATCCAAATCTATAGAGAATTTTTATAAGAGTTTATTTGAGCCAAATTGATGACAATTGCAGGAAAGCAAAATCTCAAATGCTTGGGAGAATGACAGTTTTGCAGATTCTTTAATGCATTTGAAATTAAGGAGTGAATGTAAGAAAGATGACATGAAGGTGGGAGAAAGCAAGGTGGGGATTGGATTACTGGTTAGTCAAGATTAGGTGCTCTCTTGAGGACAGTTAAGCTTATTTCAAAGGTATGTTAACCTATATGTACAGAAACAGTGGACAGGGCTTGCTTGACACAAATCTTTTACTAAATAAGTTATATGCCTGGAGTGTGACTACCCACCACCACCTGCCCAGTTAGGAATTTATGATCAGATCATCCTGTGGTTACTTTCTGTGACACCCCTTTTTCATCCATGATGTCAATTAATTAACAACACTTCATTAATACTAATCTTTGTAGTCTAGACAGTAAGTTATCAAACAAAGTGTTGCCTGTGGACCCCTTGGGATACCCGAGATACTTTCAGGTGGGCTGCAAGATCAAACCTTTTCATAGTAACATTAGGACATTTTTTTTTTCTGTTCACATTAATTATACCAAATGGGGTAAAATCAATGGTTATTAAAACTGCAGGTGCATTAGCACAAATCTAGCACAAATTACAGTTGCTCTAAACTATACTGGCATTTACCATATTGCTCACCATATACATTCACACACACACACGCAAATCCAGTCCACCTTAAGAATTTTTTTTTAACTTTAATTTCATAATTATAAACTTATCTCTGCAACCCAGCTAGACTTGGAGGGACAAGGAAAATCCGGAATGCAATGAACTGCAGTGAGAGCAGAGATTATAAGGTGTTCCAAGCAGGTCGGATTAGGGGTACTCTTGCAAGCTACAGAAGGAATGGTCTGATGGTTGAGATAAAACAAGTCAAACTTATTAGAGTTGTCCACATTCAGTAATGATGATGATCTTACTGACCTTTGCCGTTCCTGGAACCAAAGTGCTCCATGCCCTCTCCAATATTCATGCCTCCTTTTACCTTGCCGAAGACTGCGTGCTTGCCATCCAACCCTCAATCTTGGCAATGCAGATGAAAAGCTGGGAACCTTTTTGTTGGGTCCAGCACTTGCCATGGACTAGATACCAGGACCTGTATGTTTCAGGATGAGATTCTCATCATCAAATTTCTCCCCGTAGATGGACTTGCCATCCATGCCATTATGATGTGTGAGGTCACCACCCTGGTAGATAAATCCCAGAATAATTCTATTAAAACAGGAACTTTTACAACCAAATCCTTTCTCCTTGTGCTGCTGTCTTTGGAACTTGGTCTGCAAACAGCTCGAAGGAGGCATGGCCCCAAGGCTCGCTGTTGATGGTGATATCAAAGAACACAGTTGGGTTGACCATGCTGGGCACAAGTAGCTCTGGGGTGGTGGCTTCTGCAAAGCCAAGAATATTTTTGATGAAGCAATAAAAATTTAATAATTTTATTAAATCTCAATCCTGGAAAAGATATCTGTCATTGTAATATTATGTGTGATGAAGCGAGAAGCACGAAGCATTACTGCATACCACGGTGCAAGAGTTTTATTGAGGAAAAGTACCTCTACAATTGTTTGAGTTGTGAGCTGAACTAACCACTCGTGTCATGGAACACCATTTTTATCTGAAAAAACAACTGCAGTTATTCAGATTTGTTATTTGGCAGGCATCTTTTTTTTGAAAAATGAACTAAGTGAGACCATCACTTCAAATAAAATAATTGATGGTATTTGTTGCCAACGATAAAACTAGAGCTTTCATACACACATTGTCAACAAAATCCACACATCGTCAAGTGGTAAAAGCAGCACTCTTGAGTCTCCCACTGACACTCTGCTTTTATTTGCCAGTGATTGGCCACTGAAAGCAAGTAAGATAGTAGTCCAGTTTCCCAGAGCTACGCATGGGAGGGTAAAAGAGCTCAGAGGGTTAATAATGTGGTTTGGATTTTAGAGCCAGTTGAGGTCTTCTATGCCCTTCTCCAACCATAGGGTTGAGCAATCTATCAAGTTGAGGTATGCTTCCTGGAATTGCCACATTACTACCTATCTTATTGTGCGCTATACTGGAAAACTGAATTTTGATTGCTCACTTCTCTAATTTCTCTGAGTCCATTCCACTCAAATCAATAATCTAGCTTTCCAACATTAAATGAATAAAAGGAAAGCAAATTAAACCCAGAGCAGAAAGAACTCATAATAAAGATGAAAATGGAATTAATGAAATAGAGAAAAACGATAGAGATAACCAATGAAACAAAGAATTCGTTCTCTGAAACATTAAAAACCTCTTTGAAGGGAAGGTCACAGAACCTATGTTGTAGCCCCTGTGTCTTGGTGTCTGTGACAGTGTGGAGGGGACCATGAGGAAAAAATGTTTAGGAAAGGTAGGGGGAAAAAATCAGAACTTCTAAGTCACAAGTGGCAGAATCCTCATTAGCAAATGAGTTGCTCCTATGTCCAGAGCCAGGAAATCCAGAAAAACTGTCTGACCACGGTGAAAATTCTCTGACCGCCCCCCCCTCCCCGCCCCAATCCAAAATAAACTCCTGGCATTGACTGCGGACATTTACTATGACCACGACACCCGCATGTAGTGTGTTTGGGGGTGGGGTGTGGAGGGTAAGAGTGGAATTATAATCTTTGTATATAAAATAACACTGACATGTTGTATCTCATTTAACATTTATAGTCGCCCACTAGAGTATTTTACCCTGAGGAGCTCTCTAGCTCTCTGACCTGTACAGATTTTCTTTATTGTACATAATTTAAATTTTAAAATATTACCTTATTTGAGAGATTGTTGGATATGCATGAAACGAGAACCAAAGTGGACATCACGAGTAACCAGGCAAATCTACATTCTGATGGTGGTGGGTCGGGGGAGGACTTGGTGAAGCCGTTTGCACCTGAATTCAAAATCTACTTTGGTCCGGCCACTTCTCACCAGAGAAGGTCAGGCCATCATCGTGTATGGTCTTCCATCGTTGTTCGGGACAATTCTGCCAAGTGAGAGTCACCTTGGAAAGGCCCAGGGGCTGAACCGTGCCAGACCTGGTTGAAGAAGTGCAAGGAGAGTAGGAGAGTGGTAGGAAATGGTGCCAGAGACATGCAGTGGGCCTGGTTTCCCGCGCAGCACAAGAAGACATGTTGGCTGAGCCCCATTAATACACGCGGAAAGAAAAGTGAAAAGTGATTGAATGGAGAAGTGAAGGCGACTTGATACAGGTAGTGTTGCAGGAGCGGCGGCTTTCCCTGTGAACTTCGTAGGACAAGCTCCCGGCTGGGGAATCCATCGTCAAGACAGCAGCGTCCCAGCAGAAGTCGCAAATAGGACGCTGCCATGTGCTGCCTCTGAACGTACGGACTCAGCCATCTTACAGAATCTGATTCCAAGATGATGGCGTCTGCATGGAAGTCGCGCCGTAGGCGCGGCCATATTGCCTCTAACTTTGAGGCCGTACAAGCGGTCACCGTACGGAGTCGACTGACAAGGTGGCGGCGCCCTCGGGAAAGCAGCGCTCAGGCGCGGCCATGTTTCCTGAGAGCGTATGGACTCGGCCCCCATACGGCCTCGGTAGTCAAAATGGCGACGCCTAACAGATAGTCAGGATTGTAGGCGGGCGGCCGCTTGTTTGTCGCGGGGCCGATGCACTGGGCCTGCGCAATAGGAGTACGGTGCCCGGGAGGCGCTGCCAGAAGCGGAAGTAGTTGTGGGCACCTTTGCAACTGCCGCGGACGTGGTGGAGTAGTCCGTGTAGGTTCGCGGGTCGCTGTCCGGGGGTCGAGAAAGGGTGCGCCGGCATTCGAGAGATGGTGAGTACGGGGGCCAGAGAGAGGGTCGGTGGGAGATGTTAGCGGAGTTGGTAATGGTGAGGTCCTTTGGCAGACGCGTGGGGTTTGTGGTGAAAAGTAACGCGGGTCTGGGCAGAATTATGGGAGCCTGTGGGGATCCTTAATAGGCTTCTGTGGGTAAAGTGATAGGGGTCTGATACTCCGGGTTTTTTCTGATGCGTGGACCGTCCGGGAGTTCTGTGAGCATCCACCGTGGGGGTCCGTAATGGAAGTTTAGTAGGGAATCTCTGATGGTAGTTCCTTGGGGTCCGGATGGTGGATTCTTTGGGCAGAGTGATAGACGGTTTGCGATAAGCCGCATTGGGTAGTATGTAGTGTGCCGTGATGACTCTCTCAGGGATCCGTGGAGAACCATGGTGGAGACAGGGGTGTCCGTGGAGTTAGTAACGGGATCTGTGGGGAACTGTGATGGGAAGTCTGTGGATAAATCACGTGGCATTTGTGAGAACTTGTGATGGGCGCAGTGGTAGGGTTTGTGTAATGAGTCTTTACGAGTGTATGGATAGAGTGAGGGGTGTCACTGGGTAAGTATAGGGTAGAGTGATGAGAGTTTATAATCAGAGTAATAGGGTGTCACAGGTGAGTGATGGGGGGTTGTGGAGACCATAATGGAGAGATTTATGAGGAGCCATAATGGGAAGTCTATTGGCAGAGTGTTTGTGTCTTTGGTGAGCCCTGATGGAGCTGTAATGGAGGAACGAGTCGCCATGATGGGGATTCTCTAAGGAGCAATAATGGGGGGATCCCACAGGAAGGGGATGGTTCAGACCCAGAGCCTGCAGATGCTGGGGAGGACAGCAAGTCGGAGAATGGGGAGAATGCGCCCATCTACTGCATCTGCCGCAAACCAGACATCAACTGCTTCATGATGTGAAGCCTGGGAAAGGTGGGCGGGGCTGTTCACCTGGCCAAGGTTTGGGTGAGGCCAATTGGTGCCGTTCATCACATCTCCACCACTCGCCCCATCCTCTGCAGCGGGTGTGACAACTGCAATGAGTGGTTCCATGGGGACTGCATCCGGATCACTGAGAAGATGGCCAAGGCCATCCGGGAGTGGTACTGTCGAGAGTGCCAAGGTGAGGGGGGTGGAATGGACAAGGTAGGCAGGGGGTGCATTGACGGAGGAGGAGGAGCCATAATGGGATGCTGGGTCGTGGGGAGTAGTGATATATGTTTGTGGGCAGAGTGATCGTTCTGTGGTGAGCCATAACAGTGGGTTCCATGGGAGAGGGCAGCTCTTCCCTGGATTGGAGGAAGAGAGCTATTGGGTAATCGTGGGTGGAACAGAAAAGGAGAGAATCTCCCAGTGCCAGCCCACCCTGGCCCCACTCTCTATCCAACAGAGAAAGACCCCACGCTGGAGATCCGCTATCGGCACAAGAAGTCACGGGAACGGGACAGTAATGAGCGAGACGGCAGTGAGCCCCGGGATGAGGGTGGAGGGCGCAAGAGGCCTGCCCCGGATCCAGACCTGCAGCGCCGGGCGGGTTCAGGGACAGGGGTTGGGGCCATACTTGCTCGGGGCTCAGCTTCGCCCCACAAATCCTCTCCACAGCCCTTGGGGGCCACACCCAGCCAGGTGAGTGGCTGCGGTTGCAGGGATAGGTAAGGTGATCCCATCTCAGACCCTACCTGAGTTCCTGATTTGTATTTTGGGCCCCTTCACTCAGCATCACCAGCAGCAGCAGCAGCAGCAGCAACAGCAACAGCAGCAGCAGCAGCAGCAGCAGCAGCAGCAGATCAAACGGTCAGCCCGCATGTGTGGCGAGTGTGAGGCCTGCCGGCGCACTGAAGACTGTGGCCACTGTGACTTCTGCCGGGACATGAAGAAGTTTGGGGGCCCCAACAAGATCCGGCAGAAGTGCCGGCTGCGTCAGTGCCAGCTTCGGGCCCGGGTGAGCATGGGCAGAGCTGGGAAGGGTCAGGTTAGGGGGCCAGTGTGTTTAGGAAGAGCTCGTTGAGGTTAGGTTGGGTCAGCCAGGTGGGGTGGGGTCTAAGTGCATACAGACAAGTGGGAAGGAGTCTGGCCTGTTCAGATGAATGGGTCATGACTAGGTGTGCTGGGCTTGCACGGGAGCCCCCAACCCTAGGTGGGCCAGGTAGGGCCAGATGTTTCTGGGTAGTCAGGCTTGTCGGCAGATGGGACAGAGCCGAGCATGTCCTACTGATGAGGGGTGGGGTGGCTGATGTGCCTGGGGAGGCAAGGCAGGGCTAGTTGGTGGGGCCAGGCACTTGTGGGAGGGGTTAGGGCCAGGTCACCCTCCATCCACCTGGGGCTGACCTGGGCCTTCCTCCTGCCGGCACAGGAATCGTACAAGTACTTCCCTTCCTCGGTGAGTCCAGCCCCCCAGGGCGGGGCGGGGCATGCGGGCAGGTTTATTCAGGGCCAGTCCTGAGATTCTGCCCTGCAGCTCTCGCCAGTGACGCCCTCAGAATCCCTGCCAAGGCCTCGCCGTCCACTGCCCACCCAGCAGCAGCCACAGCCATCACAGAAGCTGGGACGCACCCGTGAAGACGAGGGGGCAGTGGCATCATCAGCAGTTAAGGAGCCACCTGAGGCTACAGCCACACCTGAGCCACTCTCAGATGAGGACCTGCCACTGGACCCTGACCTGTACCAGGACTTCTGTGCAGGGGCCTTTGATGACCATGGCCTGGTGAGCAGGCAGAGCATCGCATGGTGGAAGGGTGGAGGTTACAGAAGCAGAGCACCCATAATGAGGAGAGAGGAGGCGGAGGGTATGGAAGGCTGCTTTGGGAACTAGTAGGTGGTGGCTAGTCCTGAGTAGAGCATGTTGGTCAGTATATGCCTCACTTGCAGCCCTGGATGAGCGACACAGAGGAGTCTCCTTTCCTGGACCCTGCGTTGCGGAAGAGGGCAGTGAAAGTGAAGCATGTGAAACGTCGAGAGAAGAAATCTGAGAAGAAGGTGATGGATAGAAAGAAATGGATGTGGGAAGCCAGAAAGCAGGGGATAACTGGGGGCTAACCGGGGTGAGAGTCAGAAAGGGGTGGGATGCAGGGAGAGACGGGTCTGGGGCTGCTTTCAACTCTTCCGTGTCCTGACCTGCCTCATTCTGTAGAAGGAGGAGAGATACAAGCGGCATCGGCAGAAGCAGAAGCACAAGGACAAATGGAAACACCCAGAACGTGCTGATGTCAAGGATCCTGCATCGCTACCACAGTGCCTGGGACCTGGCTGTGTGCGCCCTGCCCAACCGGGCTCCAAGTATTGCTCAGACGACTGTGGCATGAAACTGGCAGCCAAGTGAGTCATTCTTGTGGGATTCAAGGGAGTAAGGGAGTACAGAGTAGGGCTTGAACAAATCCCTCTGTATGTCTGCCAGTCAGTTCCCTGTCCACTGTTCAGTCAACCAAGCACTCACTTGTCCATCTACCCATCCATCTACCATTCAGTCATTCATCTGCTTATCCATCTCACTCACCTGGTGACTTCACCATTTAGTCATCCATCCATTCTGCCATCCTTGGCTTATTCCATTTACTCACCTTTATTTTCCCGCTTTTCCACTGCACTCAACCCACTGCTCCTGCAGCCGCATCTATGAGATCCTCCCCCAGCGCATCCAGCAGTGGCAGCAGAGCCCCTGTATTGCTGAGGAACATGGCAAGAAGCTGCTTGAACGCATTCGCCGTGAGCAGCAGAGTGCCCGCACCCGCCTTCAGGAAATGGAGCGCCGATTCCATGAGCTCGAGTCCATCATTGCACGTGCCAAGCAGCAAGCTGTGCGTGAGGATGAGGAGGTGAGCAAGCATGGGCATGGCTGTGCAGCGCCCAACACCTAATCCTGCCTGGCCTCACTGTTCCTTCCTCCCCATGTAGAGCAATGAGGGTGACAGTGATGACACGGACCTGCAGATCTTCTGTGTCTCCTGCGGGCACCCAATCAACCCACGTGTTGCCTTGCGCCATATGGAGCGCTGCTATGCCAAGGTCAGGGTGTCATCCTGAGGGGGTCAGATGATTTGGGAATATCAGTGGGTCAATGGGGGACAGATGTGTGTCTGGGTATTGTTTTGGGAGGGCATGCAGCACACATCCACAGTTCCCTTCCATTTGTGCTCATCCTTCCAGTATGAAAGCCAGACGTCCTTTGGGTCCATGTACCCCACACGCATTGAAGGGTGAGTGTGGGTGCTAGCTATGTGGAGTTACAGCAGGGTGGGGTTAAGGCTGGGGTCAGAAGTGGAATGTTGGGGCAGGATGTGGGCATTGCTACGGATAGGTGGGCCCCCTTCCTTCTCTCTCCCCATGACCCTCTCTCTACTCCAAACCCCCAGGGCCACACGACTCTTCTGTGATGTCTACAATCCTCAGAGCAAGACATACTGTAAGCGACTCCAGGTGCTGTGCCCCGAGCACTCACGAGACCCCAAAGTAAGGTTTTTCCCTCAACTCTCCCTATTCTGTCCCTCCTCTCTTCCTCACTGCCCCACATTTATCTCTTCACCCCTTCCTTTCCTTTTCCTACCTTACCACTTCCATAATTCCCACTTATCCCTGCTTTATCACCATCTTTTTCTTGTCTTATCATCTCCTGTTTCTCCCCTTTGCCCTGCCTTTGCTTCTTCCATTCCTCTCCACTTTCCCCTGAACTTTGCATTCTTTCCCTCCTCCCTTTCTGACCACTCCCCATTCTTATTCTCTTTCCTACCTTACCACCCTGCCATTCGCCCCCACCCCTGATCTCCCTACAGGTGCCAGCGGATGAGGTATGTGGGTGCCCCCTTGTACGTGATGTCTTTGAGCTCACAGGGGACTTTTGCCGCCTCCCCAAGCGCCAGTGCAACCGCCATTACTGCTGGGAGAAGTTGAGGCGTGCTGAAGTGGACCTAGAGCGCGTGCGTGTGGTAGGTTTGGATGCTGGATGTGGCCAGGGGGGAGGTGGGTCTTCCAGAGCTCCTTCTCATGGGTCCTTCTCTCCTGGCAGTGGTACAAGCTGGACGAACTGTTTGAGCAGGAGCGCAATGTACGCACAGCCATGACAAACCGGGCAGGATTACTGGCTCTGATGTTGCACCAAACAATCCAGCATGACCCACTCACTACCGACCTGCGCTCCAGTGCTGACCGCTGAGCCTCACTGGCCCAGACATCCTCACCCCCTGCATTCCAGGCAGGGAAGCTTCCTGAAATCCCCATTTGTGTTTCTTCAATGGTCCCCGAGTTTCTCCTTGTACCCATCCACCATTTGACTGTCCATCTGCCCTTATCAGAGGGTCTCAGAATTTTCTCCTCTCCTTGTCTTTCCCTCTGTATCTTCCCTCTGTCTGGTTGGGACTGTGGAGACTGTTCACCCTTGCTTCCCCCTTCCCTGGTTTTGTTAATAAAATTTTGAATCAAGAAGGTTAACTATTGATGATCTCCAAACTTTACCCAGTTGCAACTGTATTCCCAAACACCTGGCATCCCGGTGGATGGTCATTGGCAGGTCCCTACTCAGGAGGGGCTGTAGTACACGTGTAGACTGTGAGTATACAGCTGGCACCCACTTGGTGTAGGTTGTCCCCTTGAGCTGTGGGGATGTGACCTACTGACGGAGAGCCCAATAACCTACATTCACAGCCTCTCATGTTGAGATGGGGTATTCAGGCAGCACTCTTTCGTGTGTGGCTAATCGATTTACCACTCCTGTGTAAGCATTAATATTCTCCAGAACAAAGGTGTATTCGATGATGGACACAAAGTCCCCTCTTTCTCCACAAACCCCTCTTTTGGGACCTGTATGCAGCAGGAGCCCACTGACTTTGTGCCAGTTATCCCACTTCGCGTTCTCTGGTCGTCGGGTCCAGTCAGCCGCACACAGCTTTCCGGGATGGACCTGGCCTGTTTACTTTCAGCGCGGCAACACCCCCTTCCCGTTCCTGCGGAAGGAGCTGGGCTAGCGCCCGGCATGATTGGTGTCTGTGCGCTCCTGCAATTGTTCAGCAAGGAGGAGAGTGCAGGGCACAATAGCCCTGGGGGAGATGTTTGCAGGGGCTGGAGAGCACCGGCGTGACCTATGCGGGAGGTGGGAGGGGAGGACTCCGGCACAGACCCCGGTTTCACCTTCCCTCTCTCCCGATTACTCGTTGTGGCGACCGCCTAAGAAACGGAGAACACAGGGCCAGCCCCAACCCTCCACGCCCCCTTTGTTTGGGACTGGAGAGCGCAGGCGCAAAAGAGGTGGGCGGCGTGGGGAGAAGGCACCGGTTGGCGAAGCGAGAAGCGCAGACGCTGCGGTTCTCCGATAGGGACGCGAGCCGTAGCTGGACTTCAGCACGCAAGCGCGGCAGGTCTCGGCCAGGGCGCGCGCCGCTGCGGGACCCAGCACGCAGGCGCGGTCCTCCCTACTAAGGGCAAGCTCCAGCCCGGCACCAGTGCGCAGGCGTCTCACTGGGAGCGGAACCCGAGAGGCGGGCCCCGGATTTCCGGTTTCGGGGCAACGAACGGCCGCGGCGGCGACAGCTACCGTTTCAGAGGAAGCGGCTGTAGAGGAGGAAGAAGAAGACCCCAGCAAGGCGGGAGTCACAGGCGGGACCCTCGTCATGGGTCCGCGGACCTAGAACAGAGGAAGCTACCGGCCCGGTGCCGAGCTGGTGAGACAGTCCTGGGGTGGAAGTGGAAAGCGCTCAGGCGGAGGATGGGGAAGAATTGAGGCTCAGAACATTGACGGAGAGGGCCCTCAGGCCGATGAGTGGGAGGAATGGCGGCGTCGAATATTGAAGGAGAGGAATGGGTAGATTTAGGCGGAGGACGGAGAGAAATGGGGCTCAGAAAGCTGACAGTGGAAGTGTCGAGATCCTGGACGAGGACGGAGAGAAATGGGGGAGGATCCGAACGCTGAGGGGGGAGACATCGGGGCCTCCTCACAAGTTAGGGCGAGAGAAACGGGTGTTCAGAACACTGAGAGGGATAAATGAGGGGCCCTCAGGCTGATGATGGAGAAAAGTGGGGGCGTTGGGATACTGAAAAGGAGTGGCAGGGGGCTCTTAGGGAAGACTAGGAGAAATAGGGGATCAGAATCCTGACAGGAATGGCATGGTTCTGGGACAAGAGCAGAGAGAAATGAGGGGTTTAGAATGCTGAGAGGAGAAATCAGGGTCTTTTAGGCTGATGAGCAGAATGGAAGATAAGGATGCTGAAGGGAAGGCGTGTGAGAACTTTTACACTGCAGAGGAGAGGAGTAGGGAGATTCAGGGCTGAGATTGGGGAGGAATTGTGGCTCAGACCATTGACAGAAAATAAGTGGGGAGGATTTCAGGCTGAGAAACAAGGAGTGAGAGACTGTTCAGGTCAGGGACATGGAGGGTTTGGGGACTCTGGCAGAAGACACAGAGGAAATTGAGGCAATAACACTGAAGTAACAGAATTAAAGGGTATATCAGACAGGGAAGGAATAGGAGGATTAAAAGACTGAAAGAGAAATTGGGGACTCCTGGGTCAAGGAAAGGAGTGAATGGGAATCAGAACACTGACAGAGTGCCGAGGCCTTGGTCTAGGATGAGCGGAATATGGATCACTTGGGCTGAAGATGGGAAGAATGAGGCCTCTCAGGCTGAGGATGGGGAATATGGAGGGCTCTGTGACAGAGGGGAGGAATAGAAGGCCAATAGGGCAAAGAGAGAATGTCTCCTGGACAAAGGGCAGGTGGGGAAAGTGAAATGTTCCTGAGTGGCAGTGGGGGAAATGATGGGCTCCCAGGCTGAGGATGGGGAGGAAAAGGAGATCAGGACACTGAGAATGAGGAATGAGTACCCTTGGGTTGAGGATGGGCTGCCAGGTCGAGGGTGAGGAATGTCAAACTCCTGGGCCCAGGACAGGGAAGAATTGGGTGGGAATGGTTTTCTCTTCCTTACATTGGCCCATTGCTTGTGACAGTTTCCAGGTTTTGGACAAGTATTGATAAATAGCATGGTTTGCGTGGCCTGGGGCACAACATATCACCTCTTAAAGCCTGTTTCTCACCTTGCCCCCTCCATGTTGCAGGCCACTGCTCCTTCCTTTGGCCCCCATGGCTGAGGAGTGGCTGGACTGCCCAGCCCTGGGCCCCGGCTGGAAGCGCCGTGAGGTTTTTCGCAAGTCAGGTGCCACCTGTGGACGCTCAGACACCTATTACCAGAGGTACTGGGTGGGTTGTGGGCAGAGTCAGGGGTAAGGTTGAGCCTGGTTAGGCAGAATGAAATCAGAGTGTGGTTAAATTTATGGGTGGGGCTGAAATTATGCATATACAGTTAATTCTCATTATTTGCAGATTCCGTATTTGCAAACTCACTGAAATTTGTTTATACCCCCAAAGTCATTACTCAGTTGTGCTTTCACGGTCATTCGTGGACATGCACAGAGCAGCAAAAAAATTTACATCCCCTGATGCACACATTCTCAGCAGAAGCTGAACGAGGCTTTCTTATTTCAGCACTCATACTGTCAACAGGTCTGTTTCATGGTCTACTCAGTGCTATGGTTTTCAAAGTTTTGTACTTTCTATTGGTGATTTTGCTGTTTACAATGGCCCCAAGTGTAGTGCTGAAGTGCTGTCTAGTGTTTTATGTGCAAGAAGTGTGTGACGTGCTGGGAAGGAGAAGATACATGTTAAATAAGCTTCATTTAGGTGTAAGTTGTAGTGTTGTTGGCTGTGAGTTCAGGGTTAATGAATCAAAAATGTGGTACATCTAGAAAAGGAGAGGAAATTTGCCAGTTTGTACTTGAGGCTGCTCAAAAGTGCTAAAGTAACATCTGTAGTACATGATGAACCTAGGGAAAAGGTGGAAAAGTGGCTAAATTTGTGGATCCACAAGATAATCACCAATAAAGTGTAGTGGACAGCACTGTGAGGCTCAAAGCCAAGGACATAGATAGTTATGTTACCCAGGATTAAGAAAATGTTAAACCTGTTGCAGGTAGTGTTGCTGTCTCACACCTTTCAGAAGGTGATACATTGTTTAAAATGTTAAATTTGCATGCATGGCAAGTTCTGCAGATCAACTGCAGAATATTTTTAAAAATACCTGCTCCATGCTACACTGGAAAACCGTTAGGTAGAAGAGTACATTTTCAATGGTGATGAGACTGGCTTGTTTTACAAGGCATTGGCAATGCTATATAATGCAGATGTTCCTCCAAAGCTCCTAGCTTTAGAAAAGCCATGCAGTTATTTGTAAGAAGAATATATTATATAAGGGTATCTTTAAACCGAAACACATAGAACAAGGTTGCGTAGGATTAGTTTACAAAAATGTTGTGACTTGGAGGAATCTAACCTATAGCTCCACTAGGAACAGTGCTTCTGTATTCACTAATTCAGTTTTCCAGATGACTTATAGAACGTAACTACCATAAATAATGAAATTTGACCATAAATACATAAACATAAACTGGTATAAACAGTTTACACTTAAGAATTTAAGGTGTTTTAAGATATGTTAATGATATACTAATTATTAAATTTTCTGTACTTCTGAACTTTTTTCGTGCCGAAGTTGCTGTTTTCCTGGAGCATTATAATAAAATTACAAATGCATTTACATTTATTCATATTTAGTTGTACATTTACTCACATATTTACAACTTGTATAAAACTTTTAACATTTATATAAAGTTCAGTTATCAAGAATGTAAAAGATCAGAGATTTTACCCTAATTAATTAGGTCAAGATATGTCACAGTTTTGTGGATGCTGGTAGGAGATATGAGACTCCTGGGTCAGAGATGAAAGACAGTTTATCACTTATAGCAAGAACAATACCTAGATCATTATTTTTGTTCCAGTTTTCCAAATGCCAATTCCTACAGGGTCACATGAAGAGGACTAACTAGCACCTGCACATGCACTGAGTTGTGTTGTAGGAAAGGAACCCTGAGCTTAAGGAATCTAATCTTTTATAATGTTAGGACAGTAAGGATGTCTTCCCTTTGCTTTGGAGGGAGACCCTTTCTCTTATCTTCCAAGGTTGTTTGCTGTACAAACATCCTCGAAAAGATAGTAGCAAAGGACAGTCAGTGCTTCTCTTACAAGACATGCAGAAATGCAAGAGACCTGTGGAGTGTTGTCTTCCAACATTAGTTACTTTCATTTTGTTTTGTATATAGTTACATTTGTTTGTTCACGTTTACTTGTATGTATACTTATATGTACATTTTTATGTGTATATCTTTAAACATTTGTTTTTATGTAAGTTTCCTAATTTGAGTACTTAGTATGCAATGCTAACACATTTACAAATTATTCAATATGTTTATATTGTTACTTATATAGAATACCACTATTAGTACATGTTATAAATACATGCACATTTGTTTATGTTTATATTATTTGTTAATGTGTGTATATTTGCTGGTATTATAATATTTAGTAATATTACCTTAAATAGTCTTGTTCCAGAGTTAGTTTGGTAGGTCCAGGTCAGGGCTCACAGGCAGATCCCAGGCTGCCTCCCATGTCCCACCAGACTTTCAGGCCTGTTCCCTAGCCCAGTGAGAGGGTTGCATGTGTGGAGTGGCAGTGGCTCCACCTGGTTTCCATCCCATCCTGGCCTACCCCCAGCCCCACAGGAGATAGGATCCGAAGCAAAGTCGAACTGACCCGATACCTGGGCCCTTCATGCGACCTCTCCCTCTTCGACTTCAAGCAAGGCATCCTGTGCTATCCAGCCCCCAAGGTAAGGTACTACACAATGTAAGGTACCCAGGCATGGGGTGACTGAGCCACCTAACACCCATCCACTACCTACATTCTTTCTGCCCTTGTTCTCATCTCTAGGCCCATTCCTTGGCTCTCCCTAGCAAAAAGCGGAAGAAGCCTTCAAAGCCAGTCAAAGCTCGAAAATGTCAGGTTGGATCCCAGAAGGCCGAGGTCAGGAAGGAGGCCCCAGGGGTTGAGACCAAGGCTGGTGCTGACACAGTCCCAGCTTCGCTCCCTGCGCCTGGGTGAGTATTAGCCTAAAGTGAGCCAAGTGGGTGAGGGTTGTGGTTGGGCATGCACTCAGGGACCCACACTCATGTTTCCCATTCCAGATATTGTGAGAACTGTGGAATCAGCTTCTCAGGGGATGGTACCCGAAGGCAGCGGCTCAAGACATTGTGTAAGGACTGCCGAGGTGAGCGGCTCTTAGGGCACTGGGAGATAGGAGCTGGAGCAGGCTGGGTGTCAGGCTAGGACCTGGGTGTCAGGCTAGAGGTTGAATGGTGAATGTCAGGGCAGAGTCAGTGGATGAGGTCAGATATCTGATGCTCCCTTTCCACTTCTGTTGTTACTTCTCCTTTTCCGCAGCGCAGAGAATTGCTTTCAATCGGGAGCAGAGGATGTTTAAGGTAAGCATGACCAACCACCTCCCCACAAGCATGGTGGGAGCAGGATATGATGGGGGCTAGTAAATGGAGATGGATTTACAAGGTGTCAGAATCATTTTGTAGGGAGCTGGTTGCAGTCAGCAGAAGATAATGGAGTTAGTGGGGTATTAGAGAGAGTGAAGAGTGGACCAGTAGACATTGGCGATGGCCTCAGTGATGGCGCCTAATTAGTAGTCATCAGATGCAATGGTGAGGCCAATGGGGGACTAGCAGTTATGGTGATGGGAGCTAATGTAGAGGGTTAGTAGACACTTGAGGGTTAGTGCTCTTGGAGTCACGCTGCTTGGGTCTATGACTTTGCCCCACCCATTCCTGGCAGCGTGTGGGCTGCGGGGAGTGTGCAGCCTGCCA
Source organism: Eonycteris spelaea (assembly GCA_003508835.1). Lineage (NCBI taxonomy): Eukaryota > Metazoa > Chordata > Mammalia > Chiroptera > Pteropodidae > Eonycteris > Eonycteris spelaea. Next base: position 20,404,405 of record PUFA01000003.1, on the reverse strand, counting down.
GGTGACCGAGGACTGCGGGGCCTGCTCTACCTGCCTTCTGCAGCTGCCCCATGATGTGGCCTCGGGGCTGTTCTGCAAGTGTGAGCGGAGACGGTGCCTCCGGATTGTGGAAAAGGTGAGTCAGGCAGATGGGATGGGACTAAGGCTCACCCTAGCCTGTGGCCCTCATAGTCCTGGCCCCATGCATTGTGCCTCTGTCTCCCTCTCCCCCAGAGCCGAGGGTGTGGAGTATGCCGGGGCTGTCAGACCCGAGAAGACTGTGGACGTTGCCGAGTCTGCCTTCGCCCTCCCCGCCCTGGTCTCAGGCGCCAGTGGAGGTGCGTCCAGAGGCGCTGCCTACGGGTGAGTTAGGCTGGAGGGGGCCAGTACTGGTGGAGCCAGGGCTGGGGCAGAGCTCATTTTGCTGTTAAACTTGCTGCTACTGCTGCTTCCTCCCAAGCTGGCCTTGTCCACCTCATGTCTTCTTTTCTCCTCCACCGCACGCTCACGTCCCTGGCCTTACCTGCCTGCCCCTGTCTGCCAGCACCTTGCCCACCGCCTTCGTCGCCACCATCAGCGATGTCAACGACGCCCTCCCTTAGCTGTGGCTCCCCCTGCTGTGAGTGCCCCATTCTATACTCTGCTTATCTGTCCCGTGCATGCTTTCTGCACTCCCGGGTCGGGAGGGTCCTTTGTCGGTCTGGTGCCACCAAGCCTGAACTACCCTTTTGGCTTCCTCCTAGGGTAAACGTGGCCGTCTCAGGGGAGGGTGCGACTCCAAAATGGCTGCCCGGCGGCGTCCCCGAACCCAGCCACTGCCTCCGCTTCCTCCATCACAGCCTCCAGAGTCCCCAGAGCTGGTGAGGCCCTGGTGGGCAGGGGGAAGGCACAGCCTCCTAATCTTCCCCAATACCTGCCCTGACCCCACCCCATTTGCCTCTGCAGCACCCCAGATCTCTCATCCCCTCGCCACCTGCTGAATTCATCTATTACTGTGTAGACGAGGACGAGCTAGTGAGTGGCCCCATCCTACCTGGACAATCCTAGACTCTCTCAGGGCACTTGATTAAGCCCAAGAAGCAGTTGCTGCAATGGGCTTAGTAGAGGAAGAACAAGGCACAGTAATGGGTACTAGTAGGGGAGAGCAGACAATTGGGAAGGGACTAATACAGGAGCAACAGGTGGACCGTTAGTACATAATGTCAGATGAACCAAAACTCTGGTGGGGCCGAAAGAGAAAAAGTAGATAAGTGATTGGAGTTCATATAGAGAGTAGATGTAGCAGGTGCAATGATGGGAGCTAATACAGGGCCAGCAAAATCCCGCTGGAGGCAGAGTGTCAAGGACATTGTCTTGGTAGCTTGATAGAGTGATGGATACTGCGATGGAGCCACAGTTTTAATGGCTTGTAGGCCATCTGGTACAGTGATAGTGCTAGCAGACGCTGAGGTGTGAAGTGGGAGTCAGGTTAAGACTAGTGTTCAACCAGTTCCCTCTGATGGAGCTAGTAGAGGAACAACAGGAATGGTACCGTAATAGTCCTAGTGATAGTACCCTGCATTTTTCCTGTCTCCCAGCAGCCTTACACAAATCGTCGGCAAAATCGCAAGTGTGGGACCTGTACAGCTTGCCTGCGGCGGATGGACTGCGGCCACTGCGACTTCTGCTGTGACAAGCCCAAATTTGGGGGCAGCAACCAGAAGCGCCAGAAGTGTCGTTGGCGCCAATGCCTGCAGTTTGCCATGGTGTGTGGGGCAGGAAGGGTCAGGTGGGTGGGATAAGTTGGCCAAGTCCCTCAGTGCCTGGGAGTAGTGGGCAGGCCTGGTAGGCTGGTGGATCAGGCCAGATGGGTCCTGTAGCTTCAGAGGATGTGGGTAGGGCAATGGGTTTGGCCAAGGATTAGCAGACATGTTGCTGGGTTAAATGAGGAATATGGGTGGCATTGGCATTGCTAAGGGAGACTAGCAGGGTCAGCGATGAGGGGTTCATATGTAAGCAGGTTCTGTGTTGGTGCTAATGGAGGATCAGCAAGCATGTTGATCAGGGCAGGTTGGTGTGATTGGGTATCGCATCAGGTGGCCAAACATTTCACTTTTCCTCACAGAAGCGCCTGCTGCCAAGTGTCTGGGCAGGGTCCGAGGATGGGGCAGAGCCACCCCCACCTTACCCTCGTCGAAAGAGGCCTGGTTCTACTCGACGGCCCCGTATTGGCCATACCCTGAAGCCCCCCTTGGCCACGCCCAGAGCCCGATCTGATCATGCCCATGCTCCAATGAAGCAGGAAGCAGGCTTTGTGTTGCCCCCACCTGGCACTGACCTTGTGTTCTTACGGGAGGGTGCAAGCAGTCCTGTGCAGGTTCCTGGTCCTGCCTCAACTTCCACAGAAGTCCTGTTGCAGGTGAGGGCCCCACCTTATTCTGTTCTTCCCAAGCCTACCCAGCCTTGTACCAGGAAGCTGGGACCAAGTCTACTGCAATCCTCCTTCACACAGGAGGCCCAGTGCCCTGGCCTGAGTTGGGTTGTGGCCTTACCCCAGGTGAAGCAAGAGAAGGCGGATGCCCAGGAAGACTGGACACCGGGCACAGCCATCCTGACTTCTCCTGTATTGCTGCCCAGCAAGGTGGGGGTCAGTGATGGGTGATCTGTGAGCAGAGTGATGGTGAGCCAAGATGGTGGTTCTTTGAGCAGAGTAATAGGTGTGCTGATTGCAGCCTCTCCACAGAATTACCCCACCTTCCCCAGGCAATTAGCTTTGCCGGCTTTGCCGCCCAGCTAACAGAAAAATGGAAATCTGTGAGGAATGGGAAAGGTTTGTAGACAGTTGGTTTTTCTGTGCCGAAGTGTGACAGAAGTGAGATCTGTCATCACAGTGACAGGTCGGCTAATAAAAAACTCTGTCCTCAGCCAACCCTGCCTTTCTGACTGTTGCCCATTTCCTACCTCTCCCAGGTAGTAGGCCCAGGCCTGCCACTTGTGAAGCAAGAACCACCTGACCCTGAGGAGGACAAAGAGGAGAAGAGCAAGGATGACTCAGCCTCTGATTCGGGCCCAGAAGAAGAGGCGGCAGGGCCTGGCACGCCAGTGGTCAGTGCTGGGGGACGCCTCACCCTGCCCTGACCTTGCTTTAGCTCCACTGGCCATGTTGACCCATGATGTTAATTCTTCCCCAGATCACCGAGATTTTCAGCCTGGGTGGAACCCGCCTCCGGGACACAGCAGTCTGGTTGCCAAGGTGTGCCCCATACAGTGAGGGGTGGGCATGTGGTGGGTACTGGTCAGATGTGGGAGTTTTGAAAGTTTAGTCAGCTATTTGGCATGGTGTAGTGGGAGGTAAAGGCCCCACACCACTGCTGATCACAATCAGTAAGGAGTTATGTGTATGACCCTAGAGATTTCTGAGATCCAGGCCAGGACTGTCCTTGTTTGGGAGTGGCAGGGATGAGGGACTGTTGAGGGAAGGACTTGGTGCCTTGTGATGCGATTAGAAAGAAAAGGGAAGGAAAGTTTGGTTCCCATCTTCCTAAGAAAAAGCAGCAGGTGTCAGACTTAATATATAAGTTCTTACTCAGAGAATCATCATTTGGGGTCTTGAATACCTTTGGAGTCTCTAAGAGACGACCAGGTGGTGAGTGGGCAGGAGATTTGGGTTGTGAGATAGCTCTGTGTTCACTTGCAACTGTGTGATCTTGGTCTAGTTCTGCACCTTTTGAAGCATCCTCTGTAGAGGAGGTTAGGCTGTATTTCTTGAGCCTTTCATGATGCTGTTGAGGTTTTAACAGTTTCACCTGCTGTGCAAAACTTTCCTTGTAGACCTGGCAATAGGATGAAGGATAGGTGCCTGTAAAGACTGGGATGGTGGGAGGAGGAGAGGGGAATGCTGCTTCCTGCAGAATTTGATGCCCTACACAGAGCACCAGACATAGGCAACAAACTATTGGCCTTAACACCTGGGTTTGGTCCTACAAACTAGTTTCTGTAGGCCAGAAACCCCTCCATCAGCACTTGGGTAATTACAGAGGTACTGATTTCAGTCCCTGCTGGATATACTGCTGTGTGGGAGATACAGCAATGAATACATTGACTGGGGAAGGCTTATCTTTCAGGAGACAGAGGACTTGTGCCTTCAGGGAGCTTATAATCTAACTGAGGAAACAGTTTCCCTGTGCATGAAATCATTACATGTAACGGAGAAGTAATGATATGCTGTGTTGTAATGGAAATTTTAGGAGCTAAGGAATAATTAAGGGGAAATGGATGGCCAACAGAATAGTAGGAAATAGTTTTGTGATTCTCCATTTTTCACATAGTAAACCTCATTCAACATAAAGACCTGCTCCCTCTTCTCTAGGTCCAAAGACCTTAAAAAAACCTGGGACTAGAAAGCAGTAGACTGGAGGCTTCTTCAGACTAGGAGTCAAGCTGGCGTTATGAGAGACAATACTGATCTACTCAGAGGCTGGACCATAGAGCGATTGCCAGGGCTTGTGTAGGAGTCAGTAGGAACTGGAAAAACCTACCACCAAATCAGAGGAGCAGGCCTGTTCAGTTCTTTAAGCTTATGGAGGAAGTAAGCAGAAAAGGAAGAGAAAGAGTAGAAAGTTGGAGCTTCTGCTCCAACTCGTGCAAATCCTAGGATCCTGAGTGTGTTAAGGTGTTTGGATGTTAGAGGTGGAGAAGTTGGGGTTGGTGATAGAATTAGAGCTCCCATAAACAACCTAAACAAGCCATCTTCATAAATAATATTAAATGGCTTTTGGATGAGACCTGGCAGTGTCTCTACATAATTCCTCAGGGAGACAGCAATTGAAAATGTAACATTAATAAATAAGATAAATAAGGAAAGGAATTGGTATTTGGTGAGTTCTTCCGTATGGACCAAATGTGGAACAGTTTTTTTGTTGTTGTTGTTTTTTTAGGAAGACATTGATTTTACCCATTTTTGCAGATGGGAAAACAGATTCAAATAACTTGTCCAGTATCAAATGCCTAGTATTGATGGAGTCTAGAATCAAACCCAGGTTGTAAAGCCTTGTTTTTTAAGCCACTAAGCTGTAAACTGTAATCCTATATTCAATAACGTGTAATCACGTAGTAACAAAAGTTTCCAGTGACCCTGAAAACAAGGTGTACTACTTTAAGCATTTTAACAAATCTCTTTCATTATTGCTTTTGGCATGGTTTAAGGAGTGCCAGGGTTGTATGCAGATGGGGTCACCTTATCAGAGCCCCTGTGCATTCAGAGACTGGGTTCTTTCCAGGCCTCGGATGTTGCATAGGATTCCTCAAACCCTAAAGGGCATCCTTTTCCACTGTCTGCTGTCCATTTTGCTTATTTCCCTCACTTCCCCTCACTTCCCCTCCTTAGCCAAAGCAGTCTTCAGAAGTAAAGCTGCCAGCCTGGCTCATCTTTCTCGACAGCTTGTGTCCTCTGCCCCTTGATGACCTTTGTGCTTGGTTTCTGCTCTCAGCCCCTGTTAAGGGTCAGTTTGGGCTCTGCCCTGCCTCACTTTTCAATTCTTTCCTTAGTGCTAAAAGTGATTAGACTTGCGGTTCATTACTTAGCCAGCTTTACAGGGGACTAAGTGTGTGCCTCCTCAGATTTTGTAGCCTATGCACCTCCATTGCCTTACTCTAGTTCCAGCCCTGTAACTTTATTTACATAATTCAGATGTAGATTAGCCATTTTACTACTGTAATTCATGATACAACCTTCTGCCACCCTCCTCTGCCCCTTTCTTTGCCTCACCCTACCTACTTTAGCCAGAATTGACTGGATAATTATCTGTTATTGTTTTGCTCCCCTCAGGATCCAACCACCAACCCTAGTATTCTGGTAATTTTGTCAGTGATGTCCTAAGTGAAATTTATTTGATTAGTATCCTGACTCACCATGTGTATCAGGGTACAATTAGAAAGCAACACCGTTAATATGAAGATTTTATGTATATGCGTATATGTACATTAAGGGGTATTGTAGGGATTTGACAATATGCAGTTGTGGGAGCTGGTTAAACAGTCTGTAAGGCTGTTGTCTTTGCATCTAATGCTGGAGCTTGAAGTCTGCAGGGCAGGCAATCGAGGAAGGAAGGTGGACGTAAAGCGTGGGAGACGGAGGACACATTGGCGCCCCCAAGCACAAGATGGAACCGTCGACGATGGCCCAGAACCCACGTCAGTCTCTCATCACGTCCAGCTTCGATGATGTTGGTGTCCTGCAGAAGAAGCTGGTGCCCTTCACCACAGAGTTAAAAATGCATCTGGCCTAGGAATTAGAGAAGCTGAGGAAGATCCTGGGGAAGGTGGAGCAACTGCAAGCCTGGCTGCTGCCCCACACCAAGGAGGCGAGCCAGCAGATGAATGACAACATGTGTGAACTGCAACAGTACCTGGTGCCCCTGTATCAACCTTCCAAGTGTAAAAACAATATGCTGCTGCTTCACTTCTGTCCTCCAGTTATCATGTAAAATGTTTCTTGTGGCCCATCCTAACCAGAAGCATGGGAAGGGAGTCCTGGGAAACAAGACTAGTCAAGGTGTCACATTACAAAGCCAGCCTGCCATGAATCAGCTCCCAAGGGTCTCACTACTCACCCGAGGATACTTTGATAAACCTACATTGCAGGAAATGCAAAGCTGAAGACCATGGATTTCATGGTGACTCCAGCAAGTACAGAAATTCTGTCAAGCCCACCCAGTAAAAATGCTGGTCTTGGCTCTTTTTGTTTTTCATTCAAGTATTGAGAACCTGGCCCATGGTAGGCACTGAACTTAATACTGGGATACAGCAATGAGAAAGATATAGTCCATGCAATTTTATTAAATACATCAATCTGTATTACCAATGGTGAATCGATATCCAACTTTATCATGGAGTTTAATGGTGAAAATATAGAATTCAGGAAACTATCTGGAGGACAGCCCTTGTGTGAACCTTGTTGGGCACAATAGGAATTGGAAATAATATAAATAGTTTCTGTCTCTAAGCTGTTCTATTTTAAAATTATTTTTAAATGATTTTTATTGTCCCATTTTCTGATTCATATATTTAGTGTTTCTTTGGGGAATGTCTTGGTGATGGTAACAGTGTTGACTGCCTCTGAGAAAGAGGGATAGTGGGTGGCAAGATAAAGGTCAGGTTCCAAGGACCTTGGGCAGATCACTTTTAGGCCTGGGGTGGGGGGTGCGGTGGCGTTGGTTTGGCTGAAGGCCCAGGCTCACTGTGCTGGGGGCCTGGAGCCTGGCCCCTCTGCCTGCTGACTAGTCCCACCAGGGGGCGCTGGGACCGCGGTTATCCAGCTTTGGGTGGGGAGACACTGCCCATCAACCCTGACCTAGCCTGGGCGGCTCAGGGTTGTGGCCTCCGCTTGGCCCGGCTGTCTATTCCTGTGCCGGCCCGAAGGGAAGTTGACTCCCCTTCACATATTGGTAAAACGGGCAAACCGAACTGGAGTTAAGTTACGGGGCTTGCCCAGGGTGAGGGTGCGTCATGACAAGCTCAGGATGGACCTATAGGGCAGCCCGTTGTCACCAAAGGGCGGCTCGCGTCGTAGAAACGGATTCTAATGGACCTTCCAGGCTGTAACAACCTCAGCATTGCTTTAAGGGTGCCCCTGGATCTCAGCAGCTTCCCCCAAACCCCATGGCTGGTTGAGGGCGTTTTCACTGCCTCCTCTCCTCCCCAAGGGTGTGGTGTCTGGGGTGGTTCCACCTAGACAGCTGGTGGGCCAGGCACTTGTGGGACTCAAAGATCAAGGAATCTGGCCCTCAGGACTCCGTCCAGAGAACCCAGATGACGATCTAATTTCTTTCTTTGTTTGTTTGTTTCAGGCTACATAAACTCTTAGCAGTAAATGAAAATGAGTATTTTACTGAACTGCAATTGAAAGAAGAAGCATTATAGGAGAAAAAGACAGAATGAGAATTATTAAAAGAGATTATTAAAAGAGAAGAAAGAGACTTATTTTGTGGCTGAAAGGCTGAACCAGCATTCAGGAAATGGAATCCAAATCTAGAAACATACCATATAGAAAATCTGAAGTGGGTGAATTACAAATGATTAAGGAATGCTAATTTACAGTAAATTGCGGCCTTAAGGTGGTATGCACAGTAGTTGTCCTTTGGTTATTGTTACAAGACAATGACTAGATACTGAATTTCTTCTGTGCTCTCTATATATTCTGGTGTTAGATACTCACCCCCACTTTAGAATGAGAGTACCAAAGTGTCATTCATAACTGGCTTTTAGGTGTTAACTACTACCTTGCTCTTGGCTGGAAGTACAGAGGTGGTCTCCATCTGTGCTGAAGGCCCCTTCTAGGTTCCCTGCCCGGGATCCAGATTCTCAGGGCCTGATTACCTGCACTTCTGATCCACATGTCCTGACCCTGGTCCACTGTGACCCTTGATTCAGACTCTTGGTTTTTATTGTGCCCAGCCAGTCATGTCACTGCACTACTAGCCCATCTGATCACTTTGATCATAGGGTACCTGGAGTCTAAGCCCTGGTTTATGCCCAGTGCAATAAGATTTTATTAACAGGTTTATCATTACTGGTTGGGTAGACAAGGCAATTAGGCTCTTTTAGCCTTGTCTTAGCTGTAATAGGATAATACCTGCTGTACCATTAACTCGATATTTGTGACTCTCAAACGTTTATGTGTGAAAATACCTTGCAAATTGCTGTAAAGAACTACACAAACAGAAGGTTGTCCTGTGGTGATTTATGTAAAGATTAACCTAGAGATGACCACGAAATTAAACCTTGCCACGAAATGTCCACTAACCTTTCTCATGCATTTAGACCGATTACAGGATATAAATAGCACAGTCAATTGGAATATAATTAGATCTTCGACTTCACTGCTGGTAAAGGAGGCTTTTTTTCCTGCTATTCTGACGAATCCTGGAGGAAGGGGGAGAGGTCGGCAGGAGGCCTGGCAAGGGCGGGGTGAAGACCGCGCAGTCTCAGCTCTTCCGCTCCAAGAGGAAGTTGTGAGTGATGGCCTCGATGGTTACCATGGTGACGGGACCAACTTCCGCCCACTCACCGGGCGCTAACCCAGCTACACGGACCCTGGCAACCAGACTTCTGTGTCGCGGAAGCTGGTCCTGTAGGTCGCCGAGGTTCGGTAACTGCGGTGGATGCTGCCCCTGTCCTAAGGGGACGCGAAAATGTACAGCCAGCGGTTTGGCATCGTACAGGGAGGTTAAGGGCCCCACTCCCAAAGTGGTGATTGTGGTAAGCACGGGATGTGTGTGTGGGACCCTACCGCTTTCTGCTCTTGCCGTCACTCCAGGCCCAGCCGATCCCAACTTGACCCCCAGCCCAAGCTCTCAAGGGAAGCAGGCGCCTGATGAAGTGGGTTAAATTTTGAAAGAAGGAAGGATAAGGTCACTCACCTAACTAAGCTCCTTTACCCCGTCCTTCCCCCACGCCCTCCAGTCCCTTGCGTCAGTTACAACATTTAGATTCGGTATTTGGAGAATCACCACTTGAGATCTTGAGGGTTTTCGGTTTCCAAGACACCCAAAGGAGGTCGGGCCCTTGTGATGTGGAATGTGTGTCACAGAAAGGGTGCTGGGCCAGGCAGCAGGAAATCTGGAGTCCAGGTTGGCCATGATTCAGCTTTATGATCTTGGGCATATCCCTCACCCTGGGGAAATTGTCTGGGCTGTGAGGGGTTGTGAGTGGCTATAGAACCCCTCCTGCGTGAATTCAACTGTAACAGAAGTGTCCCTGCAGGCGTGGATGGAAATAGGACCATTTGTTGCCTATAAGGCTGGGGTGGTGGTGAGACACTGGGGAGTGCTGCCTACTGCAGAATTTTATGGGACCTGCTCAGAACCCCAGACACTTGGTCCATGCACCTGGATTCCCTTGTTTCTACAGACTAGAAAGTCTCCATGTGTAATTGGGCAGTTATAGGGTATTACTTGAGTACCTGCTGTGTTCACTGCACTATGGGTGATACAAGGGTGAATACAATGACCCTGGAAGGTCCACCCTTCTGTGGAAGTCTGATCCCTGCCTCAAGTTGCTCATCATCTAATTGTAGAAACGACTTGCTCATGCATAGAGCCATTAAAGGTTAACAGTAGGTAATGATGTGCTATATTGTCTGTGATGACACTCTATGAAAGATCAGAAATAATGAAGGATACTCTTATGCTCCATGGTGCACATAGCAATTCTCTATAGACCCACTCCCTCTTCTTTAGGTCCAAGGACTGTAGGATCTGGGTCTGTAAATAAGTACAATGGAGGCTTCTACAGACTGTAGGGTTCAAGGTGATAATTACAGACTTCGTTAGGGACAGAAACTAATCTACTTAAGTTTAGTATCCAAACACAGAGCTCAGGGGCTGATGCCATTGGTCAGGTTCCATCACATGTGTTGGGAACCAGTAAGAATTTATATTATGTCAACTTAGCACTGAACTAGAGAAGCAGGCCTATTTAATACTTTGAGCGTGTGGAATAATAAAAAGGAAAAGGAAGACATCAAATTGGTGCACCTCAGATGTCAGAATGTAGTAAGAAGTGTGGATGTTAGAAGTCACAGAGTTGTGGTGGAAGAATAAAAACCACCATAGACGAGACTTGGATGCTGAACAACTCCAAGAGAAAGCAATAAAAAATGTAATGTCTGAAGTAATGGAGAAGTGACATGAGCAGCTATTTGGTGAGTGCCTCCTAGGGACCCAGTTATTTACTTCTCAAAATAGTGTTTTTGGAGGACTTTTTTTTTGTGATCATGGGTGGAGGAGTAAAGGTCAGATCAAACCTAGTGTGTAAGACATTGTTCTTTAATACATTAAACTGTAATACTAGAAACTATAATTTGAGATATTATAGTAACAATAGCCTTCAGTGACTTTGAAAATACAAGGTAGTTATAAAATTATTTGTTCACCTGCCTTTAACTTGGTTTAGAGTCTAATATCCACACATGGCTTTTGAACCCTTGAAATATGCCTAGTCACATGTTGAGATGATAATATTTTGGATATATTGGTTAAATAAAATATATTATTAAAATTAATTTCCCCTGTTTCTTTTTATTTTTTTTAAATGCAGTTACTAAAAATTGTTAAAATACAGATAGTTTACATTATATTTCTGTCAAACAATTCAGGTTTTGACTAATGCCCAGATTGTGCATGGATTGGCATTACCTGTTCAAGAACTCCAGGTTATGCCATATTCAGAGACTCAGTCTTTCCTGATGACCACAGAGTCCTGCTCAGGATGCCCCAAGCCTTAAAGGTCTTCCTGACCCCCTGGATGCTGCTCTGGCTCTTTCTCACCACCCTCTATCCTATTCCCTCTTCAGCCAAAATGTACCTCAGAGCTTGGTCCTTGCTCTGATAACTTAAAATTGATTCTTGATGATCTTGGTGCTTGATTCCTGTTCTTAGCCTGTATGTCTATTGGGAGCCTGAGTTCTTATGTATATCCTTCCCAAGGTGTAATCTTGACCCTTCCCTGCTTTGTTTTCACTAGGTCTGCATTTGTAAAATGCCATATGTATTATAGAACAGTAATTTGTTAACTGGCTCTAGACACTCAATAATTCTGATATGGATTATCTACTTCCCAGGATATAAGTCCCAACATCATCTGCCTCCAACCCACCACAGCCCTGCCTTATTCAGCTATATATGTACGCTGAACCCTGAATCTTTATCAAGTTGTGTTCAAATGTCGATTTTATTTTCCCAGGAGACTCGTTTACCAAGACCCAATCCTAGTATTCAGGTAGTCCTGACAGTGATGTTTTAAGTGTAAATGATCAAATTGACTCTCTGCCATATGAGTTATGAGTTTTATTACTGTAAATCAGCACCCCAGAGTCTTCCTGCTCACCTAAGGATGACCTGATAACACTGGCCAGAAATACAAACAAAGCTCAAAATAATGGATTTCATGGTAGCTCTAGAAAGAGCAGAAATTACATCAAGCCCACTCAGAAACTAACTTTGTCTGTCTGTCTTTCTCTCTCTCTTCCTTTCTCGTGTCCTCTCTCTTCCCACTTCTCTCCCTCTCCCAACTTCTTTCCTTCCTTTCCTTCTCTCTCATATTGAGAACCCAACAGAGGTAGACATGCTCAATGCTAGGAATACAGAAATGAAAAAGATATTGTCCATGTGATTTTATTAAGCGTATTAATATGTATTCAAAATTATGCACACATTTCCAACTTTTTAGTGGATGTTGGTATAAAATGAACATATTGAGAGAAATTCAAGTTACCCAAAACATCAGGAGCACAGCCCTTGCATTAAACTTCTGGGCACAAAAGAAATAAAAATAAAATTCTACCACCAGTGTTTTTCCCCCTTTTATTATAAATTTTCCTTCTTACTCTCCTCTCTCCCTCCATTCTTCCTTCGTTCCTTCCTTTTTCTTTTCCTCTTTCTACAACTCATTTTATATACAGTCTATATACAGTCTACCCTTGAGCAACACAGGTTTGAATTGTGTGGGTCCATTTATACATGGACTTTTTTTTCAATAACTACTTGTACTCTTTTTGATTCACAGTTGGAAATCTGGGACTGCAGAGGGCATTGATCTATGCAATTTTATATAGGGGACAAGCATCTGCAGAATTTGTGGGTTTTGGAACCAATCCTCTGTGGGTACTGAGGAATGACTTCAGTTTTGGAGGAGTCAAAAGTTACATGCGGATTTTTAACTGCATAGGGGTCAGTGCCCCTAATCCTCATGTTCAAGAGTTAATTGTACTTAGATAGTAGCCCCTTTTAATTGAAAGTATTTTGATGGTGGTAACTATGCTGTCTACCCTTGAGAAACAATGGGATATTGGGGGGCAAAATCAAGGTTAGGGATTAGAAGACCTCTAATTCTTATTCTGTCCAGGTCTGCCCTATTTAAAGTACCTTGGGCAAATCAGTTAATGCCTCTTGTTTAACTAGATAATCTATAGAGTCCTGTTTACATTTTTTACTTTATTATTTCATGAACTTTTACTTAAATAGTACTTGAGAAATATTTGAGACTGATTTGTTGACGTCTTGGGTATAGGTTCAAAAGAATCAAACAAGTTATACCATAGGCACTTAAGCTGTTTGCAGTTGTAGCTGGATGTATTAGTTGTATATACCACATTTTAATTGAGTAATGGTGAAGGTCATGACTAATTGAAAATTTGCTATTAATTTTAGGGCTGTTATAAGTGATAGCTGTTACTTGTTTTCAGAGAGCCAAGCATCCTAAAAGGCTAGGGGCTGAGCAACAACTGGAAAGGATCCAACGCAGTTACCAGAAACATCATGCTGTTTTGGAGTCCATTAAGGCAATGGAGAGGGATCGCTTGAAAGTTGAGTGGGACCAGCACAATGATCGCAAGTTTGTGGATAGTCTTGTGAAAGCAAGAATCAATGATGCCATGCAAGGGTTTATCATCAACACTGAAGAAAGACGAAATAAGTAAGGCTCACAAACCTCATGACCAAAACTATGAAATAGTCCTAAAACCACAACTTAAGATTGACCAATCAAAAAGCAAGTGAATTTTATAGTAAGAATCATAGCTGAGATATTCATAGTCCTACCAAATTAATAGCTTTTGCTTATTTATATTTTCACTTGTGATATAACCTACATTTTTATGATAGCAAAAGAATAATTGTCTTATATTTTTTAGCTTTATTAATATCTGCTCATTTTATTTCCTTTGTTGAAGATGAACATTACATATTTCATCCTTTGTTATCAAATAAAATACAGCACAGATCAGTTTCTTTATTGCTTTAAATGACAACAAGTTTTATTTTATGGAAGACTGCAATGATCTTTTATATCTTATAAAATTTATGATTAAACATGTAATTCTGAATTAAATTTATCAAAATAAAAATCAGTAAGTGGTGCATGTGGCATCACAGTTTTAATTTTTTTTTTTCATTTTGTTTCAGGCTACGTGAGCTTTTAGCATCAGAAGAAAATGAGTATTTCACCGAAATGCAATTGAAAGAAGAAACAGTTGAGGAGAAAAAAGATAGAATGAAAGATAAAACCAGATTATTAAAAGAGAAGAAAGAAAAAGAGAGACAGGATTTTGTGGCTGAAAAGTTAGACCAGCAATTCAGGTAATGATGTCAGAAAAACACACACACAGAATCTGAATTTGGTGTATTAAACAAGATTTAGGGATGGTAATTTACAGTAAAGTGTAGCCTTAAGAGGATGTACATGTAGTTGTACTTTTTAAGTCTTGGTAATTATATCCACATCATTGAATAATGTGGACATCGGGGGGTTTTGTTGTTGTTGTTTTGCTTTGTTTTGTGGTAAGAACACTTAAGATTTCCTTTCTTAACAAGTTTCAAGTATATGATACAGTATTGTTGCCTATAATTACCATACTGGTACATTAGATCCCCAGAAGTTATTCATTCATGTTATAACTGAAGAAAAATATATGTTCTTTTACCAACATCTCCCCATTTCTTCACCCTTTACCCTACCCCCTAGCAACCAGCATTCTACTCTTTGTTTCTATATGTTCAGTATAGGAATTTACTTAATTTTTTTTTTATATTGCACATATAAGTGAGATATAGTATTTGTCTTTCTCTTTCTGGCTTATTTCACTTCGTATAATGTCCTCCAGATTCATTCGTGTTGTCTCAACTGGCAAGATTTCTTTCTTTTTTATGCCGAATAACATTTGTTTTGGGGATGTTTTTATTAAACAGATACCCTAGGATACATGATCAGAACTCTTGAGGGTAGTGGTCTTGCCTTTGTCAGTTACTAGCAGAGGTGATACAATGAAGTGCCAAAGGACCCAAACTCTAGGGTCAGCCTACCAGCTCTTCCCTCCCACCTCTACCACGTATGAAATGTAGGAACTTATCTCAGATGCTTAACCTCTCTGTGCCTCCGTTTTCTTATCTGTAAACTGGGGATAATAATAATAAAAACGAACTTGCAATAATGTTCATTGTAACTTTAGTTCTTATGAAGGTTCAAATGGTTCATACATATAAAGTGTTTAGCAAATAATAAGCACTGAGTAAACTGTTGCTAATAATATCACTACTACTGGCTATGTGGCTTGAGAAGACACTTAGGCTCCCTGGGTTTCAATTGCTTTAACTCTAAAATGGGGATAATACTTGCTGCTACATCTAAGCTGTAAGGTGTTTGTGAGGATGAAATAAGATTTTATGTGTGGAAGGATCATGGAAAGCACTCACAAACAAACAGTTTTCCTCTTATCAGTGATTTTTATCATTAAAATAGGTAGCCGTTCTACCTATCTGTAGATAAAAGTGAGCATCCTAAATCAAGACTTCTTAAGGTCAAGTGAATAGATGAATCATTAAGATGTAGGGGAAAAATGTTTGATATTCATTTTTATCTCATCTCTTTTTAATTTTTATTTTTGCATGTATTTAATAATTTGTTAGTAGTAACTTCATATAGTTTATAAAAATCATGTGTAGGTGCTTAGAATTTTTTTACTGAAAAAGATACATAATTAAAAACATTTGAAGACCTACTGATTTAAAGAAATACTTGATATGGGCACCTTCAGAAGTGTTAATTCTGGCTTCCTTGACAATATGCACCATCAACTGCCTTAACAACATTTTTGTACTCTGATTTTATATTAAGGAAGGGAATTGCCTTGAGGAAATCATCAGAGACAAGCAGGAAGGGCTACATTTAAGAATATTCACTGAAACATTACAATAGAAGTCAGAAGTAACCTATATGTTCATCAAATAGGGAAATGTTTAAATAAACTATGATATATTTATCAGCTCCATCCTATATTTCAGAGCTTAGTAAATTATAATAAAGTTTTGAAGTTAGGAATTATTTTTAAAAATATTTCATGAGGAAACATTCACAATATAACATTAAATAGAAAAGTTAAGGTACAAGGAGTTATTAATATAGGTATATAGTTATGCAGAATGATCCCAATTCTATAAAAATGCAGACACACGACTGGAAAGAGATACACTAACATGTTAAAGCAGTTATCTCTTGGTAGTGGGATTAAGTATTTTTAGTGTCTTCATACTCTTCTATCTACATACGGTTTTTCTGCTATGACTATGTATTTGTTTTGTAGTTAGGAGTAGTAAGTTATGGTCAATTCTGATAGAATTTCACTGATGAATTTCAGACAAGTGGATTCATTTTTCATTGTTAAAGTGTTTTGTTTCTCTGGTAACCTAGTAATTTCAGCTTCTGTTATCTTTGAGCTTTCCACAGAAGATTGGTAACTGCTTTGTATCATTTATGTTGCTAATAAGCATGACCGACTATATGTCAGTTAAATCAATAATTATTTATTGGGCATGGGGTAGGTAGTGGGGCATGTATTCCTGGGATGTATTACTGAGTCCCACCACTCACAGAGATTCCAGTTTAGTTAGGGAAATGAGACTAATCCTAGTCAAATGGTGAACAGTACTTAATAGTATTTAATAAGTGTCAATTTGTGAGGTATTGTCACTCTCACAATAAGAGTTTAGATCTTCTTTCTTTCAGTCTTAGCAACTAAAATTTCATCAAAAGTTCTTTATTGTGCCCATTCTTAACTTCAGCTTCTTGATGCTGATTTTGATTTAGAAACGGGAAAACTTGTTGATAAACATTGCCTTCAATCAGAGGTTCTCACACTTGGCTGTCTGCCAGAACCCCCAGAGGCACTCTAAAAAAATACAGTTGCCTGGGTCCTACCCCAGATACTCTGATTTAGCTATTCTGGGTCTGGGAGTAGGGGAGGGAAGAAGTGGAGAGTAGGATTTTGAAAAATCCATAAGTAATTCTAAAGTGTAGACATTGTTGAAAATCGCAGCCCTTTAATTTAAGAAGGGCTCGTTAAAGAACTTTTGAAGAGACTTGGATTACTAAGACTGAAAGAAAAGATGAGGTCTAAACACTTACTGAGAGAGCATTTCTTGACTGGTGACATATGTGTGGGTGTGAAAAGGCAACAATAGGGCTGTTTTCTCAGCTCTGGGCGAAACCCCTTCAGTGGCCTGTGCCCTGCCTGGGAGTGAGCCCAGGGGCACTAGGGAAGCTTCATCATGCTACTGACTCTAACCTTGGATCTACCCTTGGATGTGCATGTGGGGTCTCTCCTCAACAAAGCTTTAATCCACTTGTAATGTTGCAGGGACCTTCTCTCTTCTCTTTCCACTACAGTGGTAATAATATTACCATTTATTGAACTCCTCTTATCTACCGGGCATTTTACAGTCATTGTCTTGATCCTTCCTCACCAGAACCTTGAAAGGTTTTACAGATAAAGAAACAGGCTCAGAGAAGTTCAGTTGTTGATTCAAGTTCACATAAGAAATGTCAAAACTAGGATTCACAGCCTGCTGGGTCTCACTCCAGTGCCTGCATTTTGTCTGTGACATCATGGCGCCTACCCCCTCACATGTTCCCTCTGCTTGGAAGGGCTACATCCAGATCTTTTACTTTTCTAACTTCAGTGTCTGTCTGTACAGAGATGTGCCTAAACAGAGCACAGGGTCTCATGAAAGGCTTGGCTTTGCCTTTTTAAAATTCTCCTTTCAGAGAACGCTGTGAGGAGCTCCGTGTTCAATTGTTTGATATCCATCAGAAGAAGGTGTGCGAGGAGCGGAGAGCACAGATTGCATTTAATGAGGAGCGGAAAAGGCAAAAACTGGTGGAAGAGCAGATGTTCTCAAAGCTCTGGGAGGAAGACCGATTAGCCAAGGAAAAGCGAGAAGCGGAAGAGGCGAGGAGACAGAAAGAGCTGGCGGAGAACACGCGCCTGGGGCTGAACGCCCAGATCACGGGCCTCCAGGCGCAGAGGCGGGCAGCGCAGCAGCTGAAGGAAGAAGAGGCGCGCTTTTTGGTGGGCGTTTTAGAATGCTTGTCGTGGGAGGATCCACTCGGTGGGGGCTGTAGACAGTCTGCAGGCCCATTACTGTTACTGTACGGTTTACCTAATGGCCTGGGCTGGTTCACAGGGCAACATGGTCAGAGCCTGGCATTTCAAGGCCCAGCGAATAGTGCCATCCCATCGTATAGGGCACGTTACTTCACTCTTGTGACTTAGTTTCTTCATATGAAAAAAGAAGCAAAAGGTGTTTGTCGTGAGGATGAAATGGGATAATCACTGGCTGTACTACGGAGGTCTGGTGACAGTTTGGCAACATTTACCATTCTTTGAAATAGAAATTGACAGTTTCCAAATCCTATGAAAAAGTGCTGTACAACAGCTACCTCAGCCCCCTGGCCACCAATATCGATAATTTAATTTCGTTTCAACAAGATCACTGTCCCTACTGTAGAGAAGTTAGAGCTATCACTGGAAACATGTGAAAACACTTAAAAATTAGCAATTTTATATGTTTATAAAGCTTTCAGCAACTGATACTTGATTACCACTAAATTTAGGAAAAAGGTATTATTTTCCTGGGCAATCTTAAGTATTGAAATTTGGAACCATAACAGATGTCAAGTATTTCAGACTCCTAGAAGCCTTCTCTGGGTTTGAGACTGTTTTCTTTCAAAGAGTTTAGTAGAAGATGTATAAATATTTTAGCTTCTCTAAGACAATCAAAATGGTTGCCCCCAGACTGCCATATCTATCTATCTAACTATCTATGTATCTATCTATCCATCCATCCATCCATCCATCCATCCATCTGGTAAGATACCTAGTGAGCCATTTTTACTCCTAGCATTCTGGTACCACGTACGTGGCTTTTTTCTCACACCAAACAATTCTCTGATTTTTTGTGGACTCCCAACTAGGTGTCCTAAAATTCAATTCAATTCGGACACTAACTACCCAGAGATACTGTCAGACTTCACATGTTTAAGGGCTCAGCCCCACAAGACTGCCCCACTTCGGACACCAGTCAAAGTTAGTGGGTCCCCAGGTTACCTACACTTCTGTCCAATGTGGCTACAAAGTCAGAGGTTCTCATGACTGTCACTTATGTTTGACGATTCACTAACACAACTCGTAGATATCAGGAAAGTGCTTTATTTTCCATTACTGGTTTACTGTAGAGGATATAAAAGGAAGAGCCAAATGAAGGGATGCCTAGGGCAAGGTATGGGAGGTGGTACACAGAGCTTCTATGCCTTTTCTGACGTGCAATGTTCCCAACACCTCGATATGTTCACTGACCCAGAAGATCTCCGAACCCTGTAATTTGGGGTTTTTATGGAGGCATCATTGATTAAATCACTGACCACAGGTGATTGAACTCCATTTCTGGTTTCTCTCCCTTCCCTGGGTGTCAAAGGGCAAAGATGAAAGTTCCAAACCTCTGATCACATGATTTGGTCTTTCTGTTTACCAGCCTCCATCCTGAAGTTCCAGCCACCAGTCATCTTAGGGTACAAAAGATAGTCTTATCACTTTGGTGATTCCAAGGGTTTTAGGAGCTGTGTGCTAGGGACCAGAACAAAGATCAAATATTTATTTTTTATTATCACACAGTTAGCTATTTCTACACTACTTTCAAAATGTTTAAAATTTTTCTTTTTGAACTCTTAGACTCATAAGAAGTTGCAAAAAATAGTAGAGAGTTCCTGTGTGCCCTTTTATAACCAAACATTCCTATACATATGTGTCTGTGTGTGTGTGTGTGTGTGTGTGTGTGTGTGTGTGTATGTATGTAGGTATCAGGGATTTACATTGGTATAATACTTTCAGCGAAAATTAGTCCTTATTTAACTAAACTAAAATCTTCTTTGAATTTCACCAGTTTTTACGTGTACTCTTCGGGGAAATGGTATAGTTCTGTGGAATTTTATCACATGGATAGATTTATGTAACCACTACCAAAATCAGGACACACAACTGTTCCATCACCCAGAGAAACTACTTCCAGCTACTCCTTTATAGTTTCAATCTCCCTCAACCCTAACCTTTGGCAGCCCCTGATATGCTATTTGTCACTATTATTTTGTGATTTTTGAGAATGTTGTGTAAATTCCACCTTTTTAAATGTTTTATTATGAACACTTTAAATGCAATGGGTAAAATGAATCTCCGTGTACCCGTTTCCCAGTTTCAGTGGCTGAACATTTTGCCATATTGGTTTCTTCTGTCCTTTCTGTCCCCTCCATTTTCATGTTTTAAAACAAATCCCAGAAATCTCATTTCCCCCTTAAATACCTCTCAACTAGTGCATCTCAGCAACCACATAATTAAGGACATTTTCTTACACAATGCCCATGTCAGACCTAAACAAAATTAATAATAATTCGTTTTTATCATCTAAAATCAGCATCGAATTTCCATCATTGTCTGAATTATTTGCTATTAAATCGAAATCCGAACATGGTGGTTCTAAGTCTCTTTTAGAAAGAGGGACGACGTGTTTATTATTCAAACCAGGGCACGGTTAAGACGGAAAGGGGTGCGATCAGCTCATGACACTGGCACAACACGTGCTACATCAGAGCTATCCGGGAAACCCGAACATGGCAAACCACTTTCAGCCTCTTGACCTTGAACACGTTTTCTCCATCCCTTCTCTGCCTGTCTCATAGTCTGCATTTGGCTAATCGCTTCCTCCTCGCATGGGTAATCTTTTAAAAAAGTGTGGCCTGGCTTTCATGTTTGGGACCCATTGCTTTTCTTTAGATACTGCCAGATATAGTCACTTATATTATCTCATTTGACCCTTACATTTCAGTGGGGATGTACTGCTCATGGCATTAATGGAAAAGTCTAGTATATACCTCCCCTCCTCCATAGACCAGTAATCATGGCTGTTGTGAGTTTCGGTTGAAGCAAGTCAAATTGGGATTTGTATTTCATCCTCGCTATTACTGCATTATCTCCTGTCTCAGCTGGGCAAGTCCTTATCCCTCCAGGAGAGCTCAACTGCCTCTGGCAGGAAGACTAATGCCTCGGTTACACCGTCCACAGATTTTCTACCAAACCCACAACGCCCCGCAACATTGGTACCCTAGTTAAAACTGCTTGACAAGCCAGGGAATTAAGCCAGCCAGGAGGGTCAGAAAGATGAAAAGGTCAGAGGAATGGTGATGGTGGGGGGTACTTGTAAAAAGTTAAACGTGGAAAGTTTAGTTTTGTACATTTACTAATGGGCACATTTCCGTTTTTGGACTCTTATTGTTGTTTAATGTATCCAAATCAAGACGTGCAGACTGCAGATTTGCAAAGAAGAGTAAAGTCTAGAAGTCCAGTACACTGAAAACTTAAGCATAGTGGTGAGTGATGAGTACTGGGTTTAAAGGTGATTTTTCTTCAAACTTTTCTGCATTTTGAACTCAACAACTATTTATTACTTTATAATTACACATACAGAGCAATTTTACAAAGGTTTATTGCTGACTCAGAAATGAAAAGGTGAGTGTTATTTCTTATAGTCCCTCTAAATCCTGGTGTGTATATTTCTAAGAAACCCTTTATTCCTATCGCTTGAATGAAATGCATTAATTTTTTGTTTTGTCCAGCTGTACTGATGCATTGTCTTCATTATTGTTTTACCTTAGGAAAAAGACAAAGCTCAGGTGAAACTTGAGAATGAGCAGGAGAAGCTAAAGAAACAGAAGACAAAACAGGAAATTAGGGCCACTTTGCAAAAAGCTCACCAAGAGAAGATAGAACATATTCAGCAGGAATACAGAGAAGAGCAGGACTTGGACATGAAGCTCGTGCAAAGAGCCCTGCAAGACTTACAGGAAGAGGCTAATAAGAAGAAGCAGAAAAGAGTAAGATGTTTATTCAGTGCCTACTATGAGCTGGATGATATTCCTTGAGCTGTCAGCCTTATGGGAGCCAGCCACATGTAGAATGAACCAAAACAGTGCTACTCTAAGTGTGGTCCATGAACCAACAGCATCAGCATCATCTGGGAGGATGGAAGATAGAGAAATTCATAGGCTCCCGAATCAGAATCTGTAAATCCAGATCTTGTCAGGAGCAAGAAGTCTGTTTTAACAAGCTCCTCCAGGTGATTCTGTTGCTCACGGAATTTTGGGAACTCCTATAACATGTTAGCACTGTGATAGCTGGATGGGATCACAAGAAGTGGAGTAAGTATGCCTGGAAGTTGGGGAAGACATCACTGAGAAAGTGGTATTTGAGTTGGACATTGAAGGATCTATAAAGTTTTATCAGGCAAAAAGAGAAGAGAAAAACATTTAGCTGTCTGTTTCCTTTGAAATTTGTATTGAACGCATAAGGGCATAGTGCCTTTCCTATAGTATTTTTTTTTTATACTTTATTTTTTACAGCCTTTTTAGGTTCACAGCAAAATTGAGCAGAAGATACAGAAGTTTCCCATATGCCTCTGCCCCCACATATGCACAGTCTTCCCCATTATCGGCATCCCCCATCAGAGTGGTACATTTGTTCCAATTGATTAATGTATATTGATATCATTATCACCCAAAGTCCATAGTTTACATTAAGGTCCACATGGTGTTGTGTATCCTATGGGTTTGGACAAATGTATCTACCATGACAGTATCATACAGAGTTGTTTCAGTGGCCTAAAACTATCTCCATAGTTTTGCCTTTTCCAAAATATCATATAGTTGGAATCTTAGTATGTAGCATTTTCAGATTGGCTTATTTCACTAAGTAATATGCATTTAAGTTTCTTCCACATCTTTCCATGGCTTGATAGCTCATTTCCTTTTAGCACTTTATAATACTCCATTGTGTGAATGTACCACAGTTTATCCCTTTACCTACTGGAAGACATCCTTGGTTGCTTCCAAGTGTTGGTGATTATGAGTAAAGTTGCTGTACACATTCATGCGCAGGTTTTTGTGTGGATATAAGTTTTTAATTTTGGTACATACCAAAGAGCATCATGATTGTTGGACCATATGGTAAGAATATGTTCAGTTTTATAAGAAACTGACAAACAGTCTTTCAAAGTGGCTGTACTATTTTGCATTCCCACCAGCAATGAATGAGAGTGCCTGTTGCTCTACATGGTTGTCAGCATTTGCTGTTGTGAGTGTTCTGGACTTTGGCCATTTTAATAGGTGTGTATCTCAGGTGGTATCTCATTGTTATTTTAATTTGTGTTTTTCTGGACTGTGGAGCACAAAAGCTATAAATAGGATATTGATAGTGTCCTGATTGGAATTTAATTAAGTTCCCATGCTTACTTGTGGGATAAAGGTTTCAATCTTGTGAACCTAAATATGAATAAAAAATTTACCCCCCATTTTGGGGAGAAAGATTGGGGCACCAAGAGATTTTGGGGAACCCTTGGGCGTAGAACTGAAGAGGACTAGGAGACTCCAAGGTGGGGTTGGGGGGTACCTTGAGAGGGTTGAGGAGAGCAGGGCAAGCCTGAAAAAGGGAAAACAATACTAATTTGTGTTTTTCTGATGACATACAATGTAGAGCATGAAAGACTCTGAACCCAATTTCAATGTGTGGATGTAGGGGTTTTCCCCCCATACTGCCAGGCAATGCTTGGGACACCAGCTGGGTGGCCTATAATTCAACTCAGTTCTGACACTACCCAGGGATAGCATCAGATTCCATAGGTAAAGGCTATCCTACAAGACCAGTTTCTATTTCAGACGCCAATTGCAAGCCCAGGTTGTTAACTGTGCTTCTGACAACTGGCTACAAATTGGAGCTTCCAACAACCTGCTCCGACTCAGGATGCCAGTCGCAAGTTCAGGTTACTTGTACTTCTGACCAACTATAAATCAGAGGTTCTCACAACTCCCTCCTTGGGTTTGATTAACTGCTAGAGCTTCTCACGGAACTCAGAGAAACCCATTTACTCACTAGATTACAGGTTTATTACAAAGGATATTAAAGCATACAAATGAACAGCCAGA
Source organism: Eonycteris spelaea (assembly GCA_003508835.1). Taxonomy (NCBI): domain Eukaryota; kingdom Metazoa; phylum Chordata; class Mammalia; order Chiroptera; family Pteropodidae; genus Eonycteris; species Eonycteris spelaea. Next base: position 20,380,594 of record PUFA01000003.1, on the reverse strand, counting down.
TGAAGGATACATAGGGTGAAGTCCTAAACAAAGTAGCTTCTGTCCTCATGTTGTTTGGGGCCCAGCACGGTGGAACATGAAAGTGTTCTGGAAGCTTTCTGAACCCCCTCCTTTTGGGTTTTCATGGAGGCTTCATTACACAGGTATAATTGGTTAAATCATTGGCCATTGGTGATTGAGTCAGTCTCCATGAAAATCATACCATGAAAGATGGAGAAGCCAACTGAAAACATTTTATTATGAAGCCCGGTTGCACATTAAAGTCACCTGGGGGACTTAAAAGCTATTCATTCCTTAGATGGGAATCTCTTGGGGTGAGACTCAGTCCTTACTACCTTTTAAAGCTCCCCAGGTGATTCCTAAGTGTAGCTAAGATTGAGAATTGCTATTATAAAGGATCAGGTGATGCATCTGCTAGTCAGAGACAGTGCTATAATAATAGTAGTGGCTTATCTGGTTAAGATTTAATCTACTTAAATGAAAGTAAAGCTGTATAATTGCAAATTATTTGGGAACTGCTTTGAGAAACACTTTGGGAAAGTGTTTGAATTAACTTATTCAACAACGTATTTTAAAACATTTCAAACAGGTAACAAAGAGTAGTACAGTGAACCCCTATGTGTTCCTTGCCTAGCTTCAACACCCATCAACTAATGGCCATTCTTGTTTCATCTACTCTCCCACCCATGTCCCACCACACCTCTGAATGTTTTGAAGTAAACCCTCGACATGATACTTCATCTATAAATGTAATTTAGTATGTAATTCTAAAATACCGAGATTGTAACTCTAAAAGATTATCTTTACACATCCTCAATATCGTTATTACACCTAGTAGTAATGTAATTTTTGTGTTATGTAGGAAGAAATTATAAGGGAACAGAAGATATATCATCAGTATTTGGCACAGCGGCGCAAGGAAGAAAAAGCTCAGGAGAAAGAATTGGACAGAATAATAGAAGAAGAGAAGGAAAAGAAGTTAGCTGAGAAGGACAAGCAGCTGAAACTTGAAAAGGAAGCAAGGAAACAACTTGTGAATGAGGTCATGTGTACAAGAAAACTTCAAGTTCAAGAAAAGTGTAAGGAAATGAATTATAATTTTATTTTAGCTGGGCCTTAATTCAACTTAAGTAGTAACTACAAATATTATATTAAGTGGGTATTATGTGTGAAATACTATGAGGGATGGAGAAAGGATTAAGGCAAGATCCCTGCTTTGCAGAACTTATTTACTTGAATACATGAAGTAAGCATATGAAGAGTTTATATCCAGGAAGACTCGGAGCAGTCATGGCTTAAAGGAATAGTATGTCCTATAAATAGTCTGTGTGCCTTAGTAATTAAAGATGGTGAAAAGGTAGGGCACAGACACATTTCCCCCTCTTCCCTTTTATTACCCCTCTTCTTTCTGCAGGTGTCTCCATACCTCCCTACCTGTGTACCTTGGCTTGGGTAGTTTTCTCTGCCTATAATGCATTTGTTCTTGAGAAATTCTGGACATCCTTCAAGGAAGCGCAGACATCTCATTCCTTGAGAGGTCTCCTGTGTTCCCATGTTAGTAATAAATCCTCTTTCCGGAGTTCTCACTGTGTCTTGCTCACGTCTTAGCATACCATTGTAGTCCCTCAGTTTCAAACAGTGCTTGGTTTCAAAAGAAAATATTTGTAGAGAGGATGAACTGCCACCTCTAGATTTCCACCATTTCATGTCTAGCCCGATGAACCAGTGAGGCAGTAGATGGACAGATTTACTGTTCGGGGACCATTAGACTTCACACTAGTTGTCTTTGCAAGAGAAAGCTCAGCTTGGATCCATGGATTAATTTTCCGCTCCAGGAATTTGAACAGTGGTTGGAAATTAGGTCAATTTTAGATGGAGTTTGATGAATGAGAAGGAAGCTTACAAGCTAAAAAGATATCTATATTCATTCTTGATAAATGTTTTAGAATATATTGAGAAAACATAGAAATTTAAGTATTCAAGACCATTTATAAACAAGGAAACAAATCATCTACAACCCAGGAATAGCAACTACTCACAACTTGGTGTATTCCTTCCAGTATTTTTACTATGTATATAATTTTCCCTCAGAAATCATGATCATGGTGTATATATTGTTTTACATCTGGATATTTCCATTTATCATAAACATTTTTCCAAGTCATTTTTTTCTAATCATAAGATTTGTAATGTTGCCTAGAAATTCATTATAAAAATGGACCATAATTTATTTTATCTAAACACAACTAATGATTGTTTTGAATCTTTTTTACTACTACTTTAGCATTGCAGGCTACTATGTCCGTAAATAATTTTTTTTGGCTCAAATATGATAGTTTAAGATAAATTACTATAAGTGGATTTTGGGACCCAAACTATGTACCTTTCAGATGTATGTTACCCAGCTGTAGTTATTCTTTTGTGAACTCTGTTTTCTTTGTCATTTTGCCTACTGTGATGCTTCAGTCTGTGTTATTTATATAAAAGCTTTTTTACTAAGACTTTTAAGTACTCATTTTGTAATAAATAAAATCTCTTGTTAACATAAGTGACAATTGAACCATTTGTCTTCAAGAAGAGAAAGGTGAGAATTGTGCCAGTGGTAATCTGGTCTGAAAAATGCCAATCGTAGATCCTTTAAAAATAAACAATGATCTGTAGATCACGGCACATATCAGCCTAAACCCTGTTCATTCTTCAGTAGAGGTGACTACTGCTACCTTACTGATCCTGTGATCCAGCCCAGCAATTCTAAGCTCTGCCTTTCTAAAAACAATATGGACTGATGTCAGCAAGTCTTGTCTGATAAAAGCCATTTAGCAAAAATCACTTTTGTGTTTCTTAGTGCAACGAAAAGCAAAGAACAGGAAGAACTTGCTATGGAACAAGAATACATAAATGCAGGTCTTAAAGAGCTCAACCGAGAAGAGAGTGAGAATTTTGCACGGTACGATTTTGTTTTCTTTATTAACATGGAGGACAATGTGCCATAATTCCTGCGTTATTGACATTATTTTACAGCAGTACAGTCATGCACCATATGATATCGTTTGACCAATGACGGACTGAATAGCCAAAAGTGGTCCCATGAGGTTAGAATGGAGCTGACAGACTCCTATCGCCTAGCGATGTCTGAGCCGCCGTGTTGTAGAACAGCTCATTGCGTACGTCTGCGGTGGTGCTGGTGCTCTGCCAGTCAGATGGAAGTACTGTATACTGTGTTTTCACTGTACCCTTTCTGTGTTTACATATGTTCGGGCACACAAACACTGTTGTGTTACAGTTGCCTACACCGGCGGTCCCCAACCTTTTTGTCACCAGGGACCGGTGCGCCTATGAGAATCTAATGCCTGATGATCTGAGGTGGAGCTGAGGTGGGGATGCCAGCTCTGGGGAGCGGCTGCAGATGCAGATGAAGCTTCGTTTGCAGGCCTGCCGCTCACCTCCTGCTGTGCTTTCCTGTCCCTGGCAGGCCATAGATGGGTACTGGTTCATGGCCTGCAGGTTGAGGACCTCTGGCCTACAGTATTCAGCACAGTACCGTGCTGTGCAGGCTTGTAGCCCTGAAACAAGAGGCTATACCATATGGCCTTGGTGTGTAATAGGCTATACCATCTCTGGAATGGTCACACAACAATGAAATCTTTTAGTGACACATTCCTCACATATCCCCATCATTAAGCAACATATGACTATTACATTTGTCCAAAGAGCTCAAATTGATAAAATCTCACATAAAAATAAGTACCCATTGTCTCGGTAAAATTCTGTGGCTTTTGTGTACACATTAGGTATTAATCTGGACAAAGATCTTAAAAAATAATATAAATTAAAAACAAAAAATTTTTAAACATGAAGCAACCCTAAATTCTAATGAAATAACAAGAAGATTTTTCCTCCCATGAGATAAACCTTGAAATACAGTGTAGCCTAGTCAAATGAGCAGAAATGGCTTATGAAGATAGGAATCCATGCAAATGTCCCCAGGAGGATTTTTGCATTGGGCTGGAAAACTGAAATACCCTGGGTGCTTTGGGAAATACCATTTCCGTCCTCTGACAGAGGTCTCTCCGATCACCACAGCCAGGCTCAGGTGGAGTAAGCGGGCAGACATCTTGCAGCCTTTCTCCGACCATAATAGTCTCTTCCACCTGCTGGCCATGACACTCAATTCAGGTGACCAGTGTGGTAAAGGAGGAGGACCTGTCTCCTCTAATTGCTGGTCACCCTTTCTGTCCCTGGGTCTTGCCCCCTGACTTACCCATACTTGATGCATAAAAATAAGCTCTTTTTTTTTTTTTCCTAAAAGGAGTATGGTTTATGTACCTGAGCCTGTTGCTACTTTGGGGCAGCTACCCTACTGACTTCCTGCTAGTTTCTGCTCTGGAGGTTTTTCCTTCTCATTTTTGTAAAGTTTGTTGTTAGAGATATGAGGGGGACTTAATGAATAGCAACTGTCTTCCCTGCCCCACTCGTGAATCAAGTGAAAGATTAAAAAAAAAAGTGGGCAGAAGATATTACAGTTATCTATTAGTGCATAATAAAACACTGGTCATAAAATACTCACTGGGTCCATCGAGATTCAAGGGGATGGAGAAATAATCCCCACCTCTTGATAAGGGGAGCAGACGCTCACATTGCAGAAGGGTGGCTGGGAGGGGAGATATTCCCGCGACCCTCTTTGGAAAATAGAATGTGCCACCGAGGTACTACATGCTATAATCTTTATTTCTGATAAAAGCTGATATTAAGAATGTAGTTTATAGATTATTAAATGGTGCAACTGCTGTGGAAAACAGTATGACGTTTCCTCAAAAAATTCAAAATAGAACTATCATACTGTTGACTTAAGAAATGTCTAAACCTGTAGAGAATTTATATGAGTTTATTTGAGTTCAAACTGACAAATGCTGGGAAGCAAGATCTCAAATGCTCTGGAGAACGATAGTTTCACTGGGTCTTTTGGAATAAAAGAAAGAAGGTTAGGAAGACTGCATGAGGGTAGGAGAAGCAAGGCGGGGATTGGGTTCCAGGCTAGTTAAGATTATGTGCTCTCTTGAGGGTAGTTATGGTTTATTTCAAAGATGTGTTAACCTAGACACACAGAAACAATGGACACGGTTTGCTTAAGGCAAAGATCAACCATTCATCAAAAAAGCTCTATATACTGGGGTGTGACTACCTACCATGACCTGCTCATTTAGGAATTTATGATCAGGTCACCTTGTGGGGTTATTTTCCATAGAACCCCTTTTTCATCCACAGTATGATCCAGCAGTCCCACTCCTGGGTATATATCCAAAATAATTGAAAGCAGGGCCTCTAAGAGATATTTCTATGGCCATGTTCATAGAGGCACTATTCATAGTAGCCAAGAGGTGGAAATAACCCAAATGTCCACTAGAAGAAGAATAAATAAACAAATGTGGCATATACATACAATAGAATATTATTAAGCCTTAAAAAGGAAGGGAATTCTGGCACATACTTTAACATGGATGAACCTTGAGGACATTATGCTAAGTGAAATAAGCCAGTCACAAAAGAAAGCAAACACTGTGTGATTCCACTTACACGAGGTACCCAGAATAGTCAAATTTATAGAGACAGCAAATGGAATGCTGACTACCAGGGACTGGGGAGAGGGGGAACAGGTGAGTTTTTATTGTTTGATGGCTATAGAGTTTCATATTTACAAGATGAAAAAGTCCTTGAGATCTGTTTCACAACAATGTGAATATACTTAACACTACTGAACTGTACACTTAAAAAAATCAAGATAATAAATTTTACATTATGTGTTTTTTTACCACAATAAAAATAATCACACTATAAATTTTAAAATGTGGCTTATATATTTAAAATATGGCTTATATAGGGAAGAAACTTACTCGTTAATACTGAGCAGAGTGAGGCATACATACGCACCCAGTCACCGCAGGTCCTCTGCCGGGGCCTGGCCATTTGATAGACAGCAGAGTGGAAACTGGCAGACCAGCCTGATCCCAGTTTTTTCAGTCACTGAGGAGTGAGAGGGGATAGAGAGAGGCCAAGGACGCTCTCCGCATTGCAGCAAACATTGTGAAATATTTCTTCCCTAAAATCGATATTTTAAGATTATCTTAATGATTATTGTGTAATAAACATATTATTTAACTTTTCATCTATTCCCCACTCACCCTGATTTTAATGGGAATTTTAATTTGACGTCGCGAGTTACATTTTAATTGTCATGCCCGAAATACATCCAAATGCTTATGTCTTATAATTGTATACTCTGACATTTCTAATACCCTAGACGCTCCAGTGTAGCCCAGCAGTACAGGAAGCAACTGCAGATGCAAATGTCCACCAGCAGCAGGTCCGGGAAGCTCAGAAGGAAGAGGAGCGCCGGGAGGTGGAGGCGGGGAGAGCAGCAAACAAACTGTGCCAGGAGAAGATCCAGGAGCGTCCACCCCGTGCTGCCCCGGAACATCCACCCCATGCGGAGGGCGTGCGCTCAGCTTCCGCCCTAGTTTTCCAGTGTTTGAACATTTTAACTACAGTGTGCTTATATGTTTTTTGGTACTCATAGATAAATGTCTTTTTTTCTGAGTTTGCACAGTGATACATTATTTTCTTCCTTCAATTAACTTTGTTCCTTTTTTAGATTTTACAGACTTACAAATCTGAATGATCTTCGTATCACACAGTAATTTTCCTGGCCTACTCCCTTGCCTCCCTTTCTCATTTATTTATTAAAAACTGTACTTTCTTTTATCTCTCTAGCCATATGCCCATGTCCTCTTGCCTCCTTTCTCTTCTTTCTCATAGGCTTAAATCGCAATATTAACAGAGCATTTTTGCAGGTGGAGCTGGGATGATCAACCGCTATCATTAACCCCCTTATACATTCATTAAACAAATATTTACTGAGTGCCTCCTATGTGCCAGCACCATTCTGGATCCTGAGACTTCAGCAAGAACAAAGCAAACATCTTGATTTGACAAAGCAATTGGAGGAAGCCAAGAGATAAGTGTGAAAGTGCTTATAAAGCAGAAAATGGCAGCAGTGCAATTTTATTTTTTTGTCTGGTGGTCAGGTGATATTTGAATGAACCAGCCATGTGGTTATCTGGGAGGAAGACATCCCGGGCAGAGGAAAGAGCCAGTATAGGGGCACTGGGGTAAAGTCTGCGTGCGCATCTGAGGCATAGCATTCATAGGGTGAGTAAGGAGAGAGTGGTAGAAGATTAATCGGCAAGGTAGTGGGAGCTGGATGATGTAAGACCTTGGAGCCATGGTGAAGACTGGCTTTTACTTGGCATAGGAAGCTGTTAGAGGGTTTTGAACAGAGGAGCAACATGATTGGGGTAAGAGCGTTGCTGTCTGCCGTATTGAGAATAGACGTCAGGGAGACAGGAACAGGGATTCAGTTAAGAGGCAATCACAGTGACCCAAGTGAAGGTGGACGATAGTGTGGTAGGCAGCCCCCAGATGGCCCCAACGACCCCTCCTGGATTTCTGCCCTCCTGAGGTCCCCTTCCACCCTGAATCATGCCTGCCCTGTGTGCCCATAGGATACTGTAGAAGTGACAGGGTGTAACTTCCAAGTCTAGGTCTTAAAAACACTGCAACTTCCACTTTAGTCTACTGGATTGCTCACTCTGAGGGAAGGCAGCCAGCCGCCATGTTGTAAGGTGAGGATGCTCAAGAAGCTTCTGGAGAAGCCCATTGAGGAGATACTGAAGTCTCTCACCAAAAGGCAACATGACTTGCTTGTCATATGAGTAAGCCATCTTGGAAGAAGACCCTTTAGCTCCCACACCAGTTGAGCCTTAAGATGACTATAGCCTTGGTTGACATTTTGATCGCCCAGGCCAGCTGTTCCCAAATTCCTGACCCCCAGAAACTGAGAAAGATAACAAATGTTTATTATGATTTTAAGCCACTAAGTTTGGGAGTATTTTGTTAGATACCCCAATAGGTAACAAATACTGGTATCTTGGATCGGGGTAGGATCTGGGGCACTGTGATAGAGGTCAGATTCTGACTCAATTTTGGAGGTAGAGCCAACTAGATTTGCTGATGGTGGATGTGTTGAATGTAGAGTTAGAAAGTCAAATAGGACCTTCATACTTTTGGTCTGAGTGACAAATGAGTGGACTGTATTTATGGTGGGAAACAGTTGACATCTCTCAAACTATTAATCTTGAAGTGTTCTCAGCCAAATGAATTCAAAGAAATTAGGAAAATACTTGGTAATTTTAGTCAATATTCTATTTGGGATTCTACCCCTGGGTTCTGCTCTGCAAAACATATTTCATATATGAAAATGTGTTTTGTGGTACACCAGTTTTTGAAGACATTCCGTGAAAGAGAAACTTGGAAAATCTACAGTCTAGATCCCTTGCTTGGAGAGTCATTAGGCACAGTTGAGATGTTTAGACTCTGAGAATCCCTAAGTAATGAAACCCAGCTGCCTTTGTTTAAGCTATTTCCCATTTGTCCTAAGGATACTCGCTGGCGATGTTTGCGGCTGCAGGGTTTACCCTGAGGTAACTCGAGGATTACAGTCCTAACCTTACCCCCAAAGTTTGCTACAAAATATCTCGCTTTTATTATTACTTTTGCTTCTCTCGAGTATATTGATAGTCTCTGGAAACAAATGACATCATTCTGCTTACAGCCTTCTGTTCTTATAGTGGTATTTTCATTTACAAAATGTAGTAATACTCGATCACTGAAAATGTCAAATCCTGGGAAATATAGCATCCCGAAGATTCATTTGAATGAATTAACCCTCCCTTCTAAACAGTTGTAGCGAAGATTCATTCATGAATCCAGTTTACGTATACATTTCTGTTACATTAGGATTAGAAATAAGTTCATTTAGAAACAACTCCAAGAATAGTTTTTCTGTTTATTTTTACATTGAAACCAGTCAGATTTGCGTCAGCCTCAAAGAGTGTGTTTATGTAAAATTAATGTTGGCAACAAGCTGCACTTTTTCTTTTTTTCTGAACAGGAAATGGGTTAATCCTGTTACCCACACTTTTTCCTGAAATCCATTATCTATTAAAATACAATACCTTTTGGGAAGTGCTCATCTTTCTTCTACATGTTCACATTATTCATTACATCATGCCACATGGAACATTCAGAGAAGCTTTCTGCAGGATATTCCTTTCTAAATAAAAGTGTTTTATTTCTAGCCTATGTTTTATGAAAAATTTTTAGACCACTTAAATTTATTCTTTTAGACTCACTTTTAATAGCTATATTGAAGTATAATTTCCATGTCATAAAATTCACCCATTGCAAGGGATTTTTGATAAAAAAATTGTTTCACTATTACAAATTACACTGTGAGCTATGCCACCATCATCACAATCCAGTTTTAGAATACATCTATCAACCCAGAAAGTTCCTGCATGTTTGCTGTCATTTCCTACTCTTTTACCCAGTGCCAAGCAACCACTACCAGCTTGCTGTCCTCCATAGTTTTGCCTTTTCTTGAAATTACATATTAATGGAATTATATACTGTGTGTAGCCTTTTGTGTTTGCTGCCTTTTGCTTAGCATGTTTTTGAGGTCCATGTATGATATTGAATGCATTGATAGTTTATTCCTTTTTATTGTTGTAATATTCTATTGTAGGGAGCTACTGCATTTTGTTTTTCAATTTACTAATTGAAGGGCTATGTGGATTTATTTCCAGGCATGGCTACAATGAGCGTATGTTTTATTTCTTAAATTGCATTTCCCTAATACTAATGATGTTGATCATCTTTTCATGGACTTATTAGCTCTTCATATATCTTATTTTGTGAAGTGTCTATGTAAATATTTCCCCTCCATTTTCTAATTGGGTTGTTTTCTGATTACTGCATTATAAGAGTTCTTTATATATTCTGTATACAAGTTTTTTTTTTATAAGTTGTACAATTGGCAAATATTTTCTCCCAGTCCAAGGCTTATCTTCATTTTTCTTAATGGTGTCTTTTGAAGAGCAAAAGTTTTAAATTTTGATAAAGTCTATCTTTTTTTTTCTTTGATGGGTCATGTGTTTAGTGACATATATAAGAAATCTTTGCCTAACCCAAGGTCACAAAAGTATTCCCTTGTTTTCTTCTAGTAGTTTCAGAGTTTTAGCTGTTAGCATGGAATACTATGATATATTTTGAGCCTTTTTTTTTTGGCACAGCAGGAGATAGTATGAGATAATGGCCTAAATTCTTTTTGTTGTTGTTGTTATTAATATTTTTCTTTTTGTATATGAATAACCAGCAGCTCAACACAATTTATTGAAAAGACTGTCCAGTGGGCAGCTTCATTTATTTGCTCCATGTGGTTCATCATTCAGAAGTCAGTGGTTCTGCTCCCATTCCCATGCTGGGATTATGACATTAGTATCTCCACTTGGCTTTCTTTATCTCATTTACTGCCTAAAATGCTGACCCTGTTTTGGGGGGGTGGGAGTGGGGGAGGTTTAGGTCTGGGAATCTTGAGCATTTGTAAAATATGTGCATTTACTGGCTTTAAAAAAAGATAGAAAGAAATCAATGTGCTCATATTCCTAATGTTCAACATTATAATTATTGTCACTTCTTTGAGTTTCCTCCCGGGGAACTCTCTCAGGGATGTTCTTATGGGTAGTCATTTTTGCATGTAAACACTGCCATGTTGCTTGACATATTATCTTTACAAAGTACTATGGCTATGTGTAGTTTACTGAGTTTATGTACTATAATTTATTAAACATTTATTTCAAATTCATCACTATTACAAATTATTCTGTAACAACAATATTTATTTGAATTATTTCTTTAGAATCAATTAATTCCCTGGAGTGGGATTTCTGGATCAAAGGGGATGAACATTTTTATATTTTTGCTTTCAAGTGATAAATTTGCAAAAGCCGTTTTTAGAGTTGTAGAATTTTTAGGGAAATGTTTTCAGGGCCTATTGGTGTTTTCCCTGAACATTTACAATATATTTAAGCAAATTTTCTGCTAGACTCTGAGAGATTATTTTATTTGTTATTTTGTTTTTTACCCATTCATTCATTCATTCATTCTTGCCCTAGTTCTGTGACTCTACCTTATGGATTCTTTCAAGCTCCCTGTGGCCAAAGTTAATCTCTAATTCAAAAGTGGGAGTCTTTGCAAAAAAAAAAAGACCATCATTTAAGCATTGTGGAAAATCAATGTATGGGTTTATTTATGGGCATTCTACTCTGATCCATTAATTCATCTGTTTTTTCTTATACCAACACAATGCTGCAGTGATTACTGTAGCCTTTCAGTAAGTTTTTAAATTGGTAGTGTAAGTCATCAAATATCTTTTTTTTTAATTGTTTTGTCTGTTATATTCTTTAAATTTCCATTTCTATAATTGTTAAGATCATCTTGTCAATTTCTACAAAAATGTCCTGAGATTTTAACAGAGATTGCACTGAATCTATAGATCAATTAGGGGAGAACTGCCATCTTAACAATAATGAACCTTTCAATCCCTGGCAAGATCTATCTGCCCACTCACTTTAATGTTGTCTTCATTTTTTCTCAGCACTGTTTTGTAGTTTTCAGTGTGCTGGACTTTTGCTTCTTTTGTTAAATTTATTCCTAAGTATTTCTTTTCGATACTATTGTGAATGGAATTGTTTTCTTAATTTTATTTTTGGATTATTCATTGTAAATGCTTAGCAATACAATTGATTTTGTGTACTGAGCTTGTTTCCTGTGATCTTGCTAATAGTTATTTTTTGTTGTCGAGATTCTGTAGGATATAACTATGTCAGGATTACATCATTTGCAAATACAGACAGTTTTACTGATTTCGTAATCTGGATTTTATTTCTTTTTGTCTTATTGCACTGGTTAGTGCAATATGATGTATGAGATTGAGTAGAAGTGGTAAGAATAGAATTCTTAACTTGTTTTCAGTTTTGAGAGAAAATATTCATCCTTTGACCATTAAGTATGATGTTAGCTGTAGGTTTTTCTCAGTTTCCCTTTAGTAGGATTGAGGATGTTTCCTTCTGTCCTTGTTTATTTGGAGTTTGTTTTTAAAGGGGTGTTGGACTTTTATCAAATGCCTTTCTTGTGTCTACTGAGTGGAACATGTGTTTTTTGGTTTTTATTCTATCACTATGGTGTATTGCATTAATTTATTTGCAAGTCCTAAACTAACCTTGCGTATGTTGGATAAATGCCATTTGGTCATGATTTATATTTTTTAATATGTTACAGCATTTTATTTGTGTATACATGTATTGTCAGGGTGTTGGAGCTAGGTCTATTGTGATGTCTTTTTCTGGGTTTGATGTCAGAATATTGTTGGCCATGTAAAGGTATTTCCTCCCCTTTATTTTCATAAAGAGGTTGGGAAAGATTGATATTATTCTTTAAATGTTTGATATAATTCCTTAGGGATGCTGCCTGGAATTCTTTGTAGGAAAATTATTTTTTATTGCTAACTTAATATTCTTACCAATGTGTATTCAGATGTTATATTTTTTCTTGAGTCAGTTTTGGTAATTTGTGTTTTTCTAGGAATTTGTTCACTTCATCTAAGTTATCTAATTTATACACATAACGCAGTTCATAAAATTTCCTTATTATTTTAAGTTTTATGGGGTGCATAGTAATTCCCTCTTTCATTCTTTCTTTGAAATTTGGGTTATTTTGATATTCTGTGACCAGTAAGTTACTGGAAAGTACAGTCTCTCCATCCAGTGTCTTTCCCTGCTCCTAATTTAGTATAACTGCTTATCAAAGAGTGTAGTACTTGGATGATTAAAGTAATTTTTAAAAAAGTAAAAAATTTTTTTGTTAAATTATACTATTCATCATTTTCTTATTTTTATATAAAGGAAACTAGCTTTTCATCATATGGATGCAAACATTTTCCCTTGTTTTTCTGTCCTATTGATTCCTCATATTTATTATCTAGTAGTGTTGATCTCACCTCTTTGGTCTTTTGAAATTTTTTCATAGCTATCAACAATTTTTTTTTCCAGATTAGTATCAGTATCATTTGGTTATACTATTACTATTTTCATTTACATTGCATTTAAGTTCATAGATAATTCAGGGATGCTGTCATCTTTATAATATTTATTTTTCCTATCCATAAATCACAGTGTGGCACTATTCATTGCCTACCAACTCTCCATTTTCTCTCTTCTCTCAAATTCACAGTACTTAATTTTTGTTTTGCTTCATGTGTGCATGCATATCTGTGAACATGTGTGAGTTTGGCTGGGCATGCTGCTGTACAAGTAAAGACTACATTTCTTATACTCCTTTGTAGACAGTGTTTATCCAGGTGCCTAAATTCTGGCCAGAGATAAGTATGTGGGTCTTCCAGGAAGTCTCCTTCCAAGGGAGGGAAGGGAACTTTTGGAATGGCTGAGCAGGAGCTCTGCAAATCCTCTCCTCAAAAAGGCAATGGTAAAATGGGAAACATTGTCAAAAATAGCCAATTTAGGACTCTGGAAATTGACCAAAGGCATACAATAAATTGGGAAGCATTTCTCAAGAAAATCTTATAAACCTTGTTTAGAATGGTGGGAGTCTGGCATTTTGTTTCGTATACCCCCAACCTGCATGAAGCAGTAGCTCTACCAGGGCAGGGCTGGTTGTGAGGATCTGTGGCCTCACTACCAGAGGGGACTGACTAGATTGAGAGCAGAATTTGAAAAAAAAATCCAAGCTTAGGGCATTGTCAATAGCAATCTTGGTGGCATTCAGGGAGGGCCAACATCACAGCTAGCCTGAGGTTGTGATACTGGTTAAGACAAGCAACAGGTAGGCCAGCCCAAAATTTGACAGGAAGAGTTGGGGAACATGACAGCCATAATGGTCTTTGATAAGCTTCAATATATTCTTGGTGGTCTGGAAGGATGCACAAGCATAAAGCTCCATGAACACTCATGAGAGACCTGCACAGGCTCTAGCAGTCTACTGATTCTTGGCCAAATATGAAGTCTTACGCATGTGGAAGGTAAAAGCTGGGGCAGATTTGCAGATGTCCTAAACTTTGAATGTGTTCCCCAACCTTTTCATAGCTCCATCAGCAAAAGGTAGAAGCCCTACCAGCTCAATCACTGACTGGCTGCTAAGCTGACTCAGGGCAGCCCCTACGAAACCAAGCTTAAAAATGAAATGGTTGTTTAGAAAATGAGCAGAGACATCAGAGTTATTTTGCCAGGTTGTATAAAGGGTCAAAAGAAGTCGGGTAATGATTTGTAAATGATTTGGTTAGCTATAAAATTTTATAATGTTAGGCATTATTACTTTGCCTATGCATTCAGTGTAGGATTCTCTCCTTAATATCCCTAATTTGTGGCCTCAAAGTTTTTACCTTGAACTCTTCCAGTGATAGGGAGATTCTTTGTATCAGACTGAAATCTATCTCCTTGGGAAGATGTTTGCAAAACATTCAACAAAGGACACATTTCTAGAACATAAAATCAATAAGAAAAAGATAATCCAGTGGAAAAATGGATGAAAGACTTGTACTGACACATCACACAAAAAAATGTGAAAATGGCCAATAAACAGATAATGAGATGTTCATTATTACTCATCTGAAATGAAATTAAAACTACCATGCAATAACTACACACTCACCAAATGGGCAAAATGAAAAAAGGGCAGACAAATAGTTGTGAGAATGTAGAGCAACTGGAACTCTCATACACTGAGGGTGAAAATATAAATTTAAACAATCCCTTTGGAATACTATTAGGTAGTATCTGCTAAAGCTAAAAATACATTTACCCTGGGATTCAGAAATTCCACTCTTATTTATCTAACAAAAATGTGCATGTGTGTGTGAGCATGCGTGCAGTAAATGACATTATGAAATTGTAGTGGCATTATTCATAACAGTAATAGTCCAAATGCCCATCCAGAGTAGAATGAAAATACTATACACAGAGAGAATGAACTTTGCTACGTGCAACAGCATGGATAAGCTTCATAGACATGATGATGAACAAAATAACCCAGACATAGTACAACATGTACTATGAGGACGAACAGCTCGAAAGCATCATCAAAACAAATGTTTAGTGTCAGAAATCAGGTGGTTACCCTTTTGGGGAGAGATATTAGAGAGTATTTCTGGGTATTAACATCCTGTTTCTTGATTTAGGTGGTAGTTTTACAGTGTGTTCCCCTTGAGAAAATTCTTCAAGTGTATGTTTAAGATTTGTGCACTTTTCTGTATGTGTTTTGTACTTCCACTGAGTTTTTTTAAATCGGCCTTCCTGAAATGGCTACCATGAGTCACAGTACTGGTTTCTGGAGCTTTACAGGTTAAATCCAATATTTGGAGTCTACTATCATGTCTCTCTCCATTTATTCTCCAGGTACGTGCCTGTAATTTATCCATCTAGTCTAGACCCGTCTTCATCAGCATGCCCTCTAGTGGTCACATGTCATCTTTCCAGGTTTGTGTTGAAATAGGATGCTCCAACTAGATGAAAGCAGTCCAGAAGAGGTCTGCAGAGCAGAATACAGTGGAACCATCACCTCCTTTAATCAGTGCATTATACTTCATTTAATGCAACCCACAGTTGAGTGCCAACCCTCTAGCCACAATTGAGAAAAAATGTAGGCCCAATTTATAGTCAGTTTGTCAGAAGTTCAGGTGGCTCAGGATTTAAGTCTGGCCTTTGAAGTAAGGAGCAATCTTATGGGACTGAGCCTTTAATCTGTGGAGTCTGCATTAACTCCAGGTTTTCAGTGTCAGAACTGAATTGAATTGTTGAAAGTTGGCCTTGGAAAATCAGAGAAGTGGTTCTTGGTGTTGGAAGGCATCCCAGTTAAGTGGAAGAGCCAGCATTTGAACCCAATGTGATTATAGAGTCTATGCTATTAGTCTCTCTGTTTCGCTGCCTCCCACAACAGGTAGGACAGGTGAAATCAATGAATCATAGGCTTTTAGAGTTTAAAAACCCATCACAAATGTTTTACTTAGTTTTCTTTATTTTGCAAATGAAGAAACAGCCGCCCAAGGAAATCTCCCATCTCCCAGTTCAGCACTTTCCCCATCACTAACATCATAATTTTCTTACCCAAATGCAATTTGTTATCAAAGCAGTCAACCAATACGTCCTTCAAGGCTTGCTGTTAAGGCAATATATAGCAAGAGGCTCTTTTCACTCCATTTCCATCACTTTGCGGTCTCTATCCAAACTTTTATGTCTGCTAACATGGCACTTTGGAGCAAATCTACTAAGTACATTTATGCATACATATTCTACAAACCATCCTTCTGATATTTTGACTATCTAATATAAACTGAGCAAACAGCCTCTCAGAATATAAATGAGAGTTTCATCTAATAGAGTAGCTTCCTATATAGAGAAGCCCCTGAGATGAGCGAAAGTGTATTTTATCACACCTAATACAGGTCACAAAAAGACGTGATTCTGTTTATGTCTACTGTGAAGCTGTTGTCTGGACAAAATTGCCTTCAAATGTTAATTCTTTTCTATAAATGTAGTTCTGAGATGTGTGTTTTGGACAGAGCCTGCGGGTTATTAGCTTAGTCTTCTAAGCATTATGATATGGGACTTTTATTTGAAGTGACTTTATAGATGTGGTTCTGGGAAAACTGACGTAAGGTTCTTGCTTCATGTGCCATTAATCCGCTGTGTGACCTCGGGCAGGACTTTCTGGGGTTCACTTTTCTTGTCTAAAAACTGAGGTGCTTCTAGAGCTGGAAGGGACCCGGGAAAGGTTCTAGTCCAAATCCTCACTTTGTAGATGAGAAAGTCCCTTGGATCTGTTGCCCATAGCGGGGTACTGCCCCTGGTGGAAGCTGGGCATTTATCACTCCACTCCTTTGTTGAGGGATGCCCCCAGGGACTAATGGCTCCACCCCCACCCCCATCAGGTAAGAGTTTAGGAGGCTGTGAGATAGCCCAGGGGCAAAACAGACAGCGTGATGATGGTGCCCTTAGGGTTTTGAACCATCATTATAACCCAACAGGACTTTTGAACCATCCTAGAATCTGCAGGCAGAGTGGGGCAGTGATACAGGCACTGCAAAGCCAGAGAAGTTATGAGGACTTGCGATTTGACCCGCACATGGCTAAAACTATATGCTTTTTCTTTTTGCATATTTTCAGTTTTTGTTTTTTTCTCCAATTAGACACTGAGTTGCTTAAAGCAAGAACCAAGTCTTAGATCACTCGGATAATTCCAAGCTTTCAGCATAAGGCTTTGCCCAGAGCAAATCCTCAGAAAATATTTACTTGTTTTGGAAGGGCGGGGAGGGGAGGAAAACCAGTGGCCGAAGAGAAAAGGTGACCAGAGAGCCTATTTTTCTTTTAATCACCCGAATAAAATAGGCCAAGCATGCCTGAAATGGGAATAAAGCTAAGGCTGAGAGACATGGGCTCCAGCGGACTCTTGAAAAGGTCAGCCGCAGACTGCAGCTGACAGTCAGGAGTCAGAGAACCCTGATGATGATGAGGCCATACAGGACCTGAAGCAGGCAGGTAGTTGGGCCAGGAGGTGAGTCATCGGCAGTAGCAAGAAGCGGAACACTTCTGCGGCTAGCTCCAGACAGAAAGTGTCTTTTAGCTTCTAGCAGCTTACAGACATTGGCATAGAGCAGGTAAAAGGCTCCTGAAAGGGGTGTAACGTGTTTGCACTCTCTTCTCCTTCCTGGGAGAGCTAGAATTTTTCAAAGACATCTTGATCACACACCCAAGGCTGGTGACCACGGGCACACATCTGTTTTTGCTGATCCTGATTGCAATTCTAGGCTTTTAATGAGTGGCCACTCAATTAAGCAGGTTAGCCAGGTTGATGTGGAGAGAACGTGGGGTTAAAGTGTAAGGTATTTTGCCCCTTCACTCCTTCAACAGTCGCCTGATGGCAGGTTTCCCTTTGCCTCTCTGCAGGAGTTTGAGGGATTTGGGGCTGATGGAGAAACACTGTTCTGACCACGAGGTGGCGGCAGCACACACGAGCTTCAGTCGGGCGATGTTTGCGGCGGTTTCAAGAGAGGTTAGTCCCTCAAAGCGTGAGACTGTCCAGAGGCTGATTTATGGAGACGCAAGGTCATCATTTGGAAGGGAAGGAGGACAGGGAGCTCTTGGTGGAGAGGGAAGTCAGGAAGGGGTCTGACATGTCTGGGTGATGTTGCTCAATAGCACAGTGGGAAGTCTCCTGCTCAGAAAACTCCAGAGGCCCTGACACCCTGGGGCCTTATTACTGCAAGGCCCTGTCTTATCGATAGGTAATAGCTGTTGCATGAGGCATCCCTGCGTATGCAAAGGAAGCAGTCTCTAAATGGGCAAAATTTGGCAGTTTGGGCTATTTTAAAACAATTGGGTGTGTAAGAATGTGAGTTTGGCACCAGCAGGCTTTTGAACTAAGGGGTCTTGGTCTGCAAGGAAGGAATAAGCAACCTGGGACCACACACAGAGGCCACCGTTGGCACTTTTCTACAGCTCCGGACATGGAGAATCCAGCCACGCAGAGTTGATAATTATCGTTCCCCAGACAGACACCCTCCCCTCTCTACACACCCACATGTCCCCACTGCTTTGCTTTTGCCCAGAGCCTGGCTTCAGGAATTTGGGACCTTCCCTTGCATAGGCCCCGAGAAAGTCCAGCCTGAAAATCCAGCCTTCCTTCACTGAGAGCTCATCTCAAATGTCATCTGTTGCACAGTCTTAGACTCCCTGGCGGCATCCTGCCTCCCAGCCCAACCCCAGCTCTTTGCTCCTCATTCCTATCACAGAGGGCAGCTTAGCTGTGATCTGGTTTATGCCCGCTACTAGCCTGTGAGCTATTTGAGGAGAAGAGCCTGCTACTAACTGGATTGTCTCCCTCTACCCAAATTCGTATGTTGAACCTTAACCCCAAAGTAACTGTATTTGGAGATAGGGCCTTCAGGGCCTTTAGGGAGGTAACTAGGTTTGATGAGGTCATAAAAGTCAAGCCTTGATTGGCTAGGGCTGGTGTCCTTATAAAAGAGGAAGAGACACCAGAGATTGCGCTCTCTCTGCAGGCACAAAGAAGCCATATGAGGGCACAGTGAGTAAGTAGGTGACCATCTTCAAGCTAGAAAGGGAAACTTCACCAGAAGCCAACCTGACGGCACCCACATCTTGGACTTCCAGCTTCTAGAACTGTGAGAAAATAAATGTCTGATGTTTAAGCCCCCCAGCCTTTGGTATTTTTTTATGGCAGCCTGAGCCCTCTAATACAGAGTCCTGTCTTATTCCCTTAAAATCTCTCACAGCACCTAGAACAGTGCCTGGCACACAGACACCCCTCAGCAAATGTTTGTTCAATAGAACTGTAGCCTCCAAATGAATGAGAGATGCATGGTGCTGGTGGTCCCCAGGGGCTGGAATCTCTGACAGTGGCCAGCCCTACTCCAGTAGACCTTAGAAGACAGACCTAGGCCACCAGCCCTTACTTCTAACCGCAAAATCCAAAAAGCTCCGAAACCAGAAAGTCTGATGCTAAACCTCATTTAGCAGCAAAATCTAACCTGAACAAATGCGACACTACTTCAAATTATCTCATTCAGTTTTACTACAGAACTATTAATGTTTTGGATGATTGAGCACTGCCCTAGCTCTGGCTGAGAGTGTCACGTAATGAATGGCTTAGGCATCTGCTACCTTTTTAAAATCCAAAAAATTCAGAATCCCAAAACATATCTGGTCCCAAGGGTTTTGGATAAAGGATCGTGGACATGTGGCACTTAGGGATTAATACCCAACCTAGAGCTGCCAACTTGAGGAAGACCATGGGAAACACTAATTACCCAGTGTGCAAATAAACCACAACTGCTATTTGAACCAATGTGAAATAACTTAATCCCAAACTGGGGAGATGCGTGACTGGAATTGAAATATGTTTATTGATATGCATGCTGCAGATGTCAGTGTTGTTTTGGGGCCGTCTATTTCATCAGCCTAGAAAACGTAATGACGATTTTAAAGATATAATGAAAAAGTACAATATTATTTTGTAAAACAGCAGCAGTGCAGTTTAAAGTCCAACGGGCTCTTTGTAAATGGTACTTAACAACTGGCGAAATCAATTAAAAATGCAATTATGAAATGCTTACAACTATTCGTTATGACAATCAACATTAATACTATAGATAACGTGAATAAAAAGAATTTGCTGAATTTACTAAGTATAGTCTGTTTATAGCAGAGCGTCTCAAAGTCCTTAGTAATCTCTTGGCTATGCCAAGGCCTCTGCTAGGCCCTATGGAGCATACAAATAAGACCGAGGAGTTTATGATCTTCTCGAAGATCAAGACCTAGACTCAAGAAGTAACTGAAAACAGTACCAGGCAACATGTGATCAAGTGCTGTGTTAAGGACGATCAAGTGCATAGAACAGAAACTTTTGAGCCTTCTTGTAAAGGCTCCAGAATCTCTATATAGCTTGGGGCTGAAGGAAGGCACCTGGTTGGAAGAGCATATCTCGAAGCTATATTTGAATAGCAGTTTTTGTTTAGATTTTATGTTTATTTGGAGTAGCTTCGCAGAGGAGCTTTTGGTGACTTGGAGGGGAGGGGTGGTAGTGTCCAAGTCATACTTTGGAGCCACACCAAAGTGTGACTTTTGGAGTTTTGGAAAAGGGAGAAGCTTATGATAGATAGGTGAGGCTACCAAGGAGGCCAAGGTGGCACTTGAGCTGGACTTACAGGTCGTGTAGACTGTAGACACCCTAGACAAGGAAGAGGATAATAAGAGGTGAGTCTGCGGGAGCTGGTCCGTAATGAGAACTGAACTTGACTCATTTGGAGAATCTATCTTGGGAGGGGGAAGTCAACACATTGCAGGGCAGACCCAGAAGTCTCATTTTCTAAATGAGAAAAAGGAAAATTCCCTAAACCCCACCAGTTTTTTGTATTTTCCTTCTTTCTTTTCTTTTTTTTTTTCTTTTAAACGGCTTTTTCAAGGCTCTAACATCTTTCAGAGACATTATTTATTACATAACAATAGCCATTCAGATGTGTTTGGTGTCTTACGAGCATGTCTAGTTTGAATTGGTCTTAACCATAGCCATGGGCACGTGACAGGGGTACTTTCTTTTTCTTTTTATAATTGAGGGATCACATTCAGACAGTAAATGTGTAATGTGCACAGCCTGGTGAATTTGTACACATTTGTTCCTGTGTCACCCACTGATATAGACCATTTCCAGCACCCTGGATGTGCTCTCGTGCCCCATCCAGTCAATGTCCTCACAGAGATAACCACTATTCTGACGTCTACCACCGCCCATTCGTCTTTCCGGAGCTTGAACTTTGTATAGATGGACTCACACAGAACGTAGTCGTCTGTGTTGGGTTTCTTTCGCTCAACATGTCTACATGGTTCATCCATGTTGCTGTGTATGCTAGCAGTTCCTTCTCTGTTATTGCTGGGTAGGATCTCCTGGTATGAATGTAGCCATATTTATTCTCTTGTAGGCGGGGAATATTAAACAAAATTTATAGGTAAAGAAATCCAGGGCTAGAGTGACTTAGTCCCTTCGACCCTCAGTTAGGCAGCTGGGAAAGTCAGCATTTGAACTTGAGCGATGGGGCTCCAAACGCAGTGCTCTTTTCTGACTTTAAAGCCGTGCTTTCCGAAACGTTTTCTTTTAGGTTGCAGAACTTGGGCTCTATGACTTCCAGTATCTTAAATCATATAAGAAATAAAAGTCCACTCAAATAGCAAAAGCAAAAATAAAACCTATTTTGTTGGGAATCCTTCTGCGAAAATAGGGGTATGTCCTCAAAATGCGCACCATGCAGCCTTTGCAAATGCTTTAGCAGTCCTGATTCATAAGGAAGAAATCCTGGAGTTATGGATTCAGTTCTTCACCTCTCTGTAGCTGCAGTCTGAGCAATACTGGGGGAGAGGTACTGCTATGTTCCTACAGAGTGGTCCGCAGGTGGTTAGCTGGCCTGGGGTGTGTGTGTGAGGTGTCTGTGTGTGCCACTGATCACGGTGACACTCCAAAGCCCTGCTGTGTATGGGGGCATACGCCTCTCCCTGCAGTAGAAACTGAGGCACACTTCTCTGCTCCTGCAGGCCCGGCTTCGAGGGTGGTGGCCACTCCAGCTTTTTTCCAAAGGGCTAACTGCAGTCTCACTGTAGCCCAGGAAGCGGCCAGGTCTGGCACTTGACAGAGGGAGAGAAGCAGGAGGCAGCTCAGTGATTTGCAGAAAACTAGGGCGGGAAAAACAGAGCCAGACCAGGATTTAGGACAATTACAGAAAACAAGTCATTTCATCATAAGTGCTGCAAATCCAATTCCAAGTCTGGGGCCAGGAACAGGAAAGAGTGATGTGCAGCAAAAAAGGCAACAGAGGAAATCACTCAGATTGAACATGCTTTCCCCACACCGTGCGGAAAGCAGGCCTCTGCCCTGGCAGGAAGCGGGGAGGCTCTCCCCTCACTTAGCGGGGAAATTACGTTTCCTGCAGGAGGAGTCGCCCAAGGCACCCAAGTATACAGTAAAAAAATACAAAAATCAAGTTTTCTCTCTGGCTGTTCCCGTGTCTGCTCTCAGACAGCCCTCCCCCACCCCACCCTCATGACATTCACCTCTCACCCCAGCTCAGCACCCAGTGGTCAGGACCCCACTTGATGACACCCCCAACCCCCGCCCCTGGATACATCTCTTACGCCTTTTTCTCCCACAAGAACATCTAGCTGCCCATCCTCCCCCTACCCATAGCCGGGTCTCCTCTCTCTCTTTTCTGACTTCAAACTCACCTGTTCTTAGTCCCGTGTATGCAATGCCCTACCCTCACCTGAAAATGTTCTAGCAAACGAATCCCAGAGATGGCTAGGACCCAGGTGTGGACTTCGACAAACCTCCTTAGGGCTTCGTGCCACCAGGAGCTCCTGTAGGTGGCCGTTCAGGTGGGTCTTTTGTTATTTCAAGTCATGCTGTTACGCATAAACTCGTGACAATGTCAGGAAAGTCCATTTTTACAGTGGAATTTCTGGGTTGAAGGGAATGTGCATTGAAGGGAATGTGCATTTCAATTTCTGATCCTTCTCGCCAAGAAGCCGGCAATATCCCCGTGTATGCTACTGATTAGAAGAGCAGGGGCTGATTGATGGCTCCAGGCGCAGTGGTGTGAAGACGAACCTCTGTTATTTCTTCAACTTTTGTGTACGAAGAAGGTATATGTTTCAAGTCGCACCTGAAATACCAGAATATTTGTTGCTATGTCTGAAAGGGTCACAAGACACAAAACGAGAAAACCCAGTGGTGATTACAACGTGGTAATTTCCACAGTAGCACAACGTGTCCAGGTGTCTGTAAAAGCACCCAGGTGAGCCCACTCTGCTCCTGATCTCCTGCATATGGGTTGAGTGCTTGATCGCGCTGTCCACACTCTGAGGCTAGAATGTGCCAGCAACCATGTTACCTTAATTCGTTCCTCTCAATCGAAGTAAATGGCATCTTGTTCATAAAAGTGTATATGTTCAGTCAGAAGAAAAATTAAGTTTACACTGTAATCAGAATTTGATGGTCCACTAGTGACAGTTCACCGTGCTGCCTCTGTGTACCATAGGACACTAATAACCACTGACCCCAAAGCCAAGCAGGTCCTCCGGTGGGGAGAAGGAAATCTGGGAAGGTCCTGGACACTGGGTCACCGGAATCCTGACAGGGGAGTGATCACAGCATTGGGAATCTGGAAGCAAGATATTGGTAGGTCCAGGCATCCAGGAGGAACTTCTGCAAATATTGGGGCAAAACTGTGAGACATGGGCTTAAAGATGGGATCATAGATCAAGGGAAGACCAGGCTGAGTCTTATCTCAGGAAAACCTGCTTGTGACAGGAAACCAGGTAAAGATGAGGACACTAGAACGAGAGAAGAATTCAGTTCTTCTAATCACACTATAACAGAGGCTTGGTTACAAAGGATAAAGCAGGATCCCAAGGACTGGAATCGGGGTATAATTTGAGGCAAGAAGAGCATCGAGACTGAGTTGGACAATTTGCTGACTTTGGACTTAAAACGGTTGCAGCTCTGGAGCTGAGCTTGCCCGTGGGTTGTGCAGAGGTGTGAGGAGTGGGGAGCCAGGAGCTGGACAGTTCTCTGACCGCTTGTGGAGTAAGCTTTAAGACCAGCTTGAGCAGGAATGGCAAGATGCTTGAGTCAAAAGACAGCTTATGATGTGAGAATTTCACAGATTAATTTATGGAGTAACATATGTTGAAATAGAAGTAGACCATAAACTTTTAGCTAGAGCATAAATATGAAATCCTAAATGATAGGCCTCTCCACACTCCAAAGCTGCTGAGGCTGGGGGTGCAAGTATTATCGAAGGTGCAAGTCGGTGGTTGGGGCAGGGTGGCTCTGGGCAGAAGAAGCTGCCTGGCCACGTAGACTTGCACAGGACCAACCTTGCTGCAGAGTTGCACATATCCATGTAGTGTGGGAGGCTTCATGGGAAGGGGGAACACGGGGTTGGCCCTAAAGCAGAGGCTCTCGACCCTGGGGCAGCTTTAGAATAAGTGTTTCAGGACAAAAAAATGAAAAGCTTTTGGGATAAGATACAGGGATCGGTCTTTTTGAAGTTTCCCCAGGTGATTTGATGTACAGCCGAGACCAAGAATCACAGCTTTAAAGGCTGGGTAGGATTTGGAAACAGACAGCATGTTCCAAGCAGGTTTAATTAACTTACAGGGCTATGTAATTAATACAAGCCCCGTGGTCCATCCTCAGCCCAACTCTGGCTCTGATTCCCCTTATTTCATCTCAGGACATGAGAAAGTCTCACCAGGAATCGGATAGAAACTTGGGCCACAGCAAGATCTTGGTTTAATGGTTCAATATTGATATATTAATGGGTGATGGGAGTGAAAGGCACACTAGCTGAGCAAGGCGGGTGGGAAGAGATTGTGAGTGACATTCTCTCTACTCGAACAGGGCTTGTGAACATTATCAGCTTCCTAGTTCTTTGTAGAAATGTCCAGGCCAAGAGCAGCTTGGCCACTGACCAATTGTGTGGCTTTGGGCAGGTCCCACAGCCTCCTTGAGCCTCAGTTTCCTCATTTGTAAAACAGGACAGTTGGACATTGATCGCTTTGAAAGATCAGGGAATTATGAAATATTGAAAATGAGAAAAGAAGCAAAACTAAAACTAGCTGTTGGAAAAAGTATCCAGAAGGGGGTGCAAGATGCTAGGGATAAACTAACTCTGGTCCTGGCCATCCTTTGGAAGGGGATCCTGTAGCTGCTCACCTGAGAGCCAGTGACAGTGAGGGGACCAGTTATTAGAGGACTAGAGGCTCAGAAATGCTTTAGTGGGATGTGCAGACTGTGGGCGTGCAGGCTGTTTTAGCTGCATTTACTCTGATCCACGCCACCTCATTTTCTCCTCCCTTCTTTCCCTCCAAGCCTTAATAGATTGGTCATTCCATTCTGGGAGGAGAGTGGGGTTGAGGGTGGGGAAGGTGAAGGGTCATTACAGTTATTTACACAATAGCCCTTGGCTTTGTGAACAGCTTCTGTGAACAGAGATTTTGGAGGTTCTGGGAAAGCATAAACTCCGCTCCTTTCCCTCTTCCTCCAGAAAAGAATCCAATTATTTTGCAGGAGTGAGGATGCCTAGTAGGAAGCAAAGCCTTTTATTCCATTTAGGATTAAAGTCAAACTTTAAATGAAACCTTCCTAAAGGGGACATAAGACTTGCAGTCTTATGGAGTTGTAAAGGATGAACAGCAAACCTTTCCAGGGAACAAGCTTCGAGATGGTAGTTTTCTTCCCCGAGGTTAGCAATACAGCATTTGTGACAATAGCTCTAAACTTGCTTTGGTGTCATAAGCCAGAGATATGGAGGGCAGCCACCAGGGCATGACTCCAAGCGGGGGTATGGTCCAACCTCCCACTCAGTGGTAAATTTATAGTATCCTCGACAGTGATAATTCTAGCCTCTGCTTGAATCCTCTGGGGACAGCAAGCTCCCTTCTCACAGGATGCCTGCTTGTCTCTTGAACAGTTTTCACTAGAATTTGTATTTATCCCTCATGGTTATCCAATATCTATCACCCTGAAAACTTATACTCTGTGGTCTGGGTCTGGCCTCTGTTAAGCAGAACCAATCTAATCTCTCATATGACAGATTTTCAAATATTTGAAAATAGTTACGATGCCCCCATCTCCCTTGTTGGGGCCCCCAGCCCTCACTATTCCTCAGTCCAGATCTCCTTCATAGGGTTGCTCTGAGGCTCAGACAAAATCAAAGAAGTAAAACACTTGGCAACTTTCCTTGGCACAAAATAAGCTTTTAAACATTTTTATTATTATTCAAGGAAGGGAAAGAGCACATCTGATTGTGGGATTAGAATTCACAAAGCTCTGGCCAAGAGTAGTATTGTCCTCAGGGATGTGGTTAAGTTCAATCAGTATGAATTGGGCTTTTAATTTGTACCAGGTATGATGGAAGCCAGAGTTGGAACCAGGTTGGGGGTGGGGAGGAAGGATGGAAATAAATGAGTTTCAAGTTGGCCAAGGGTCCCAGTGGGATTGAAAGCACTGCCTGTATGGCAGGTGGGAAGGTGGGTTTAATTTAATGTTAGACTTGAATTTGTGGTAAGAGGTGAAATAGGAAACATCTGGGAAATGGGCCACAGTTTTACTCAGGAACCAGGAAGAGAAAGCAGAGCTAGAGAAGGACATGGAGAAGGTGTGGTTAGAGAGGCAGGGAAAATGAGGGGAAAGTGATAGGAGGAAACAGGTTAACATCATGGGAGATTCCATTACTGCCCAATGCTTCAGAGGGAAAAGGCAATTTCAATAAGATGGGGCTCAGAGGAACCACTAAGGAAGGAATTAAAGCAGCAGCTCTTAATCCTGGCTGTCATTAGCACCACCTCATAGGATCCCTGTGCCCAGGCAGCACCCCAGAGAATTTCTGGGAGTGAGAGCCAGGCTTCCATTTTTCTAAAAGTGATTTTAATGTGCATAAAGCATTGAGTGCCAGTGAATTATGGAGGGTCTGGGTGTGAGTAAGTGGAGCCAGCTGGTACAAGCTACCACTTCTAGAAGTTTAGCAGGAAAGGAGACCAGGAAAAGTCAAGAGCCAGTTGAGAGTTGCTGTTAGAGATGGGAGCACTGACGGAGCACTCAGTGGAGAAGTGAAGGGTAGCTGGAGCAGAACTGGGGATGGAGCCTCACCAAGGAAGCTAAGTCCCAGAGGAGAGGTGTGAAAACCCTGAGCGCTGGCCTCACCCCCAGCGTTTTGGTAGGTTTGCCTGAGGCCTGATAATTTGTAGTTCTAATTCATTCCCAGGTGATGCTGACAGCTCTGGAGGCACCCTGCAAGAACTACGTGAATACAGGGAAGGAAAGTATGCAGACGGATTTTTTGAGTGAGAAAGGATGGAACCGCTTACTTTCTGCTCTCGCCAGTGTCGTGAAGAGCCCCACCTCAGCTCCAAGGGGGACATTGTCCCAGCTTTGGCCGCTGCATTTGTCAACTCTGAAAGTACAACCCTTTAGACTTACGGAGGAACTTAAAACATTCAGATACTCAGGTCCCACTGTTCGCCGGTATATCAGAAATCCTGAGAGGGGCTCTCCTCACAGCTGGTAAGGCCCCCAGGTGATGCGCTTACTGACTCCAGACTCCACCGCACAGTTGAGAAGGGCGTGCCACGTGGGAAGCTCTTAACAAGGATGAGTTAAAAAACCCTTCTAGGGCGGGGACCGCAGCACAACTGCTCTAGCGGTGCGGATGGACGCTGTAGGGGAGCACCACCTTCAGAGGCCGTTCCTCATTCAGGTACAAATGCCACCTTCTGAAAACCAAGGCCGAGTCTCTCCTACAGCTCTCGCTTTCCCTCCTGCCAATTATTCTCCTTGTGGGCGGAAATGTCTTTTTTGCTGAAAGTAGAAGAGGCCCTGAAGTGGCTGTAGGCAGCCAAGTGTCACTGGCAGAGGGGACAAATATAAATCATGCAGGGAATAGCGGAGAATGTGCGTCGCGGAGAGAGGGGAGAAATATTGAGACTTCCCAGAAAAGCGAACGATCCTCAGAGGGGCGGCAGGGAGCCTAGTTGGAAGCTGTGGGGGAAACAGGCAAACAAAGTGAGGAAGAGGTACGACTCCACCTTTCGGACCAAGATTTCAGTGCAGGGAGCTCAGCCTGGCGGAGATAACCTTTGGTATAGCCGAGTCACCTCGTCACAACCTACGACATAACTGAATTTTAATAAAGAAAACATTGGCTACAGCCACGTAAAATTCAGAGGAGAATGCACGGAGCCTTTTGGTCATAGACATCCCTCCTTTTATTTCTTTCCCTGTTTCTGGTTACTTTCCTCTTTTTTTTTTTTTTCTTTCTTTTTTTTTTTCTTGTCTGCACTACTTCCCCGCCCAGCCTCCCCGGGCACAGCCGGCGAGGACCCCGAGCGCGGCAGGTGCGGCAGCGGGCGCGCACCTGTCCCGCGAGCGCCGGCGTCCAGCAGGGGGCGGCCGCCGCCCGCTCCTCGGCCGCCCCCCCCGGCCCGGTGGACCCCGCGGCGGCGGCGGGGGCGGGGGCGCGGGAGGGTGCGTGCAGCCTGGCCCAGCGGGCTCAGGCGGCGGCGGCGGCAGACCCGGGTCGCCCGCTCCGACGCCCGCAGGTGCCCCCTCCCCGGCCCGGCTCCACGCCGGCACCTCCTCCCACACCTGCGCGGGGAGGGCGCCGCGCGGCCTCCTGCCCCGCCCGCTCGCAACTCCGGCCGGGCCGCAGCGACGCCGCCGCCGCGGGAGTAAAGGTCGCGCCGCCTGGAAGCCGGCCGGGCAGGTCGGGGGAAAGGGACGGGGACACACACCAACTCTCGGCCAGCCCAGGAAGATGGCGCCAGGCGGGCCCGCCGTGGACTGAGAGCCTCTGGGGCAGCGAGGAGGCCGTCGGCTGGCACGGCAGCCCGGGCCCGGCCCGGCGCGCGGGGTCATGTCGGTCAGCGAGCTCTACAGCCAGGTGAGTGCGGGCCGCGCGCGCACAGGTGAGGGCCGCGTGGGGAGGGGCGGCGCGCTCCGGGCCGCCGAGGGCCTCCGGGGAGCCTTCTGTGAGCCCGGGAGTCCGGGGTCAGGGCACCGGAGACACCTCTCAGTCTGCCTCCCACAGTCTCCTCGGCGCCCTAACTTCAGGTGGTGGAGAAAGTTTGGCTGTGCCCGAAGCGCCCCGCACTGACCGGCCCGGCTCAGCCACTGGCAAGGGCTGTCGTCCCCTCCCCGACGCCCGGCCATCGCCTCCTCGCCCGGCTCCGCTTCGGCTCAGTTCCCAGAACGGCGGGGGCGCCCCCGCCAGCCCCGAACCCAGTGCGTGGGCACAGCCCGCGGTGGAAGCCCGGGTCTCGGTCGTGGACCCTACCCCGGGAGCTCCGTAGTGTGAGCTCACGAGGGCGACCCTCTAAGGCTTGGAAGGCTTCCTCTGCTCCTGAGTACCGAGGAGGGGAACGCTGAACTTAGGGGTGGGGCAGGGGTCGTAACCCTGAGCGGTGCGGCGGCTGGAGGGGGGAGGTGCTGGAGGGCACTCTGGAGACCCCAGGGCAGCGCACTCGGCTTTCCCCGGGAGGGGCACTTGCGGTGGGTACCAGGAGGGCTTCAGTTCCCTTGGGGAGGCGGTCGGAGTAACACTGACGCCGGGGTGGGGAGTGGATTCCCGGGATGTGGATGTGCGGGGCTCGGTACCGAGTCGGGAACAGGTGCGGCGGGGTGGAGACGCCCCGCTTCCACGGCGGTTGCTGTGATTAAAGTTCAGGACCAGCCGCTGCTGCCCCAAGCGCCCATGGCCGCGCAGCAGCCGCGAGGTCCCTTTGGGGTTCTTCTTGGCGCAGGGGTGGGGGAAGTAGGAGCTTTTAAGCACGTCCCACCCCGCCAACCTGCTCTTAAATAAGTTTTGGATGTCTCCACGACATGCCTGCCCGTTCATCTTCGGTGGTCGGGACATGTTTGACAGTGCCTCTGTGCGCACCTTTCTGTGCAGAGGTGTGTGTGTGTTGGGGGGAGGGGGTTGCACGCACATGCGTGAATGTAGGCTTCCCAGGACACCAGCCCGGGCCAACAGGTCTGGGTGGAGTGAGAAGAGCTTCTTCCTTATCCTTACCTGGCAGTTGTTCCAAACAGCCCCGCGTGTGGGCGAGCCCTTGCGCTGGGTGGGCTGGCTGCTAGTTTTCGTTTGGTGAATTTTCTAATTCATTGTACCTCCTGGAGGCGGACAGGGCCGCCGCTGAGGAGGAAACCTGGCTGGGGGCGGGGTCACGGCCGCATCCGACACAAACTCCACCCCAGTAGCTGCCAGGTTCCCCAACAGCTATTACGGATGGGGGATAGGTTCTGGGAGAAGGCAGGGTGTGACGTGCGAGTCGGGGTGAAATCTCTGGTGGTTTTGGCTTTGGGAAAGCACCCCACCCCGTTTACCCGTGGGAGGTGCTTTCAAAGCTCTAGCTTTCAGTTCTTTCCCTGAAGTGAGTTATCAGGAACTTTGGAGGCTGGAAGCCAGCGAGGCAGGGAAGAATCTGAACTGGAGTGTGAAGTGCCGAACTTTGTTACTCAAGTGCATGAAAATACCACTTGTACTCAAGTGAATATACCCGCGATGTATGATAAAGTCCTTTATCAAACAATTGCTGTGTTGTATGAAGCTAATGGACAACTGAATAGACCCTTAATTTCTGGAGCCCTGATTTTGAAAACATATTGGATTGCTCTTAAGGACAACACTTTTAAGGGAAGAGAGTTTGAGATTTAGTTAGAAATGAGTAATGTTGCATGTTAGTTAGAAATGAGTATATTACATACCTAGAAATATATTGCATGATAACTATTAGGAATGATGAACTCGTGGGTGTCTGAGTTAAAGTTTTAGTGTACTTTTGGAAATGGGTAAAATTGTTTCTCCAGGAAAAGGTCTTTGGAGGAGGCACTAGACACTTAAAAAAAAAGTAGCTTGATTGGTGCTAGTATTTGGCATAATACAAACAGTATTAGAATTTCTTCCTAGGGCAAGGGGACTGAACCTCGCTCTGTTAATAGGTTTCTAGTTCTTAACCACTTTTAGGTTTATGAATCTGGAATTGAGATTTTCCGTGGCTGATGCAGTAGCTTCCAGATTGTGTTTTGAGCAGTAGTTTTTCTGGCAGAGTAAAACACACTTCTGCTTCGCTATGAGACAGTTGCATTGTTTTCTAACCAATACCACCTCACTTGCTAGGCTGGATTCACAGTTTGTATATGAATCATAAATTATACAGAGAAACTGTGCCTGCTGTTCAGCTTCACTTTGTTTCTTGGGGAGATGACTTGTTCAGCTTAGTGTATTATCACAATAGCCAAAGTTTCCTTTTGTTTTTAAGCTGCTTTTCTAATGTGATGAATGCTGGATCCAGGTACACACTTCAGTGTATTATGCATGATGGAAATAATGATCCACTACATACCAACAGCATATATAAATGGGGTGGAAATTTTAAAGATCTTTATTGATTACATCTGTTGCTTTAGTGACATAATTGGAAGATGTTACTAGACTGAGACACTTAAGCCTATAAATTAGCTGTGAGTATAGTTTCAGGTGAGTCTCAGTATATTTGTTTATTCCTAGTTACCAGGAAAAGACTTAGTCTTTTCCTTCCTCCGGGTTTTCTTGCTTTTTGTCTATCAGTTCTCTTCAACAGGTGGCTCACATGCTATGTGAATATTTTTTTTTGGAGTTGATTTTAGTCATTGGCAAAGGGCACTTCCCATTGACAAAGGCACTCCTGTTTTCAGAAGACCCAACACCTTATCTTTGAGTAGTTGGATAAGATAATCAGTCCATGTCACACACTTGGAGGGTGATGTCAAAGTGAGTCAGCCTCATCAACTCGCACTAAAAAGTGGAGCTGATGATGGGCTCTCGTCTCAAGTGGCACATATGTGGCAAACGTTAGTACTTTATTTCCAACTCACAGGAAAAGACAATATGGGCTAATTTGCCTTGTACAGGTAGGTCTAAGGAGACGCTCCACATATACAAGCATGATAAGTATGATTTAATTATAATTGCTGAAAATAATCTGATTTTTAAAGTATAAAATATATAACCTCTCCCTCAGGCTGAATAATACAGCTCTTCTATTGAAAGGTTATTCTGGATGAAAAATTTAAACATCTTTCAAATGTGATTTCCAGTATGCTACTTTGATTCATTCTAGCCAGCGGAGTGACTGGGAAATCATCAGACTGAAATCACTACCTTTAATCCTTTTCTTACTTGGTTTTTAATGATTGGTGTCTGAGCAGTGGATTTTTGGGTGCTGTGAGGAGGTTACTGGTGGACACATCTTGTATATTTCAGGGTGTCTTTGAGCACTGGGGCCTTTATTCCGAGGGCTCCAATTTGGGGCCAGTCCTTTGGAAAATAGAACTCATGTGGTTTGGGCTGGTGTCCTCCACAACTGTTCCTTACCTATGCATCCAGTAGTGCAAGTTTCTCCCAAGTATCGGTCCTGTTCCACCTCTAGCCCCCATTTCCTTTCTTCTTTGCTCACCTATCTCAGGTGGGCCTCTAAACCTAGTGGGCCCTTATTGGGACTGCTGATAACCATCAGAATTTAAAAGTTTGTGTGCCAATTGTCATCCAGTTCCCACAGCATATTTTTTTGTCTGCTTGTTACCTGTGAGCATGAAGCAAGCTTGTATCGTGTCATATCTCCCCAATTAGGCTGAGATCTGGAGAGCAGGGCCCGTATCAGACATTTTTGGGAGTCTCCAGAATGTTTAATGCTCTGCCTTAACAGGCACTCATTTGGGAGATTGTACCCTAGGTACCCCTGAATCCTCCTTTCCCCCAAAGTCCTGCCGGAACTTCCTTGTAGCCATTTACTTGCTAGTTTCTTCCCATTTCCTTTTGGTTAATGTGTCCCTAACATTTCATTTTATTAGCTGCACGACAGTCATGCACTAGAAGGCATTTTGACAGCTCCAGGTCTGGTTAGAGTCTAAGCATATTATTGCACTTATTTTGTTCAAGAGAGATGGCATTCTCTTTCTGTCAGGGCCAAGGCACCTCCGAATGGAAACTAACTAGACATTCTAAATTCTGGCAAGATTTAAAAAGGAAATACTTTCATGTTCTCTGGTAAGGTTCAGCTGTAAACTATCGCTTACAGTCTAGAAGTTCAAATACCGCCTTCCCTAATTGATAGTGTATTTGTCACTATACATGTAGGATTGTCAAGGTAAACCTGCATGGGTTTGAAATGGTAATTGACTTGTTTTGTAAATCAGTAGCTTCCCAGAAACCACATTTAAAAGCAACCCATTTCAAGTGAGCAGAACATGTGTGTTCTGACGTACTTTTCTACACAGACACATTTTTACATTATCATTGGGTGACAAAACCTAAATACCCAAAGTTAACAATACAGCAGCACTCGTGTGTCATGAGGGGAGGGCAGGTGCTCATAGTTACAGGTGTTTGATGGAAGTGTTGGTCAGGTGATTGCAGTAGTGGGAAAGACTTTCTTTAGGAGCAGTGGGATGTGCCTGGGCCTTGAAGAAGGAACAGAATTTGTGCGAGTTTAAGCATGGTGACAGGGATGAGCTAGACAGATGGGGTAGTAACCATAGTAATATTTCCAAACTTTATTAAATAATTTCAGACTTACAGAAAAGTGCAAACATAGAGTCGCTGTGTGTATTTTTCCAGATTCTCCTGATGTTAACACCTTATATAAACAGTACGATTATCGAAGCCAGGAAATGAACATCTGTGCAGTACTGTTGTCTACAAGACTTATTGAAATCTCACCAGTTTTTCCACTCATGACCTTTCTCTGGGCCAGGATCCCATCTAGAATTCCACATGGCTTTTAGCATCATAGTTCTCTAGTCTCCAGTTAGTGACAGTTTCTCAGTTTTTTCTTTCATGACCTTAGCCTTTTAAGAGTCTTAGCTATGACCCTCAATTTGGGTTTGCCTAGTGTTTTCTGATGCTTAAATGGAGATTATGAATTTTTGGCAAGAACATATCAGAAATGATGTGCCTTAATGCATCATCTCAGGAGATATGTCTCATTACTGGTAGTATCACTTTGATCCCTTGGTTAAGGTGATGTCTGTATAATGATATTTAGGAATTAAGATCTAAGGGCTAGGTGTGCTTTTCCTAATAGTCACTTTGGTTTATTGAGCCTGGAACTCAAGACATGTTTATGTGGGCAAGGGAAGGGGAAGAGTCAAATATGACTTAAAATTTCCAGTTTGAGCCTGCACAGAAGTCAGGATAGGACAGGGATCACAACTGATTTTGACATTTTGAATTTGGGGTGACAGTAATTTGTCTATGTGGAAATACTTCATTTATATTTGAAGGTAAAAGAATGAGCTTAAAGGAGAACTGTCAGGATCTGGCTTTCTTGCAAACAAAAGGTGCCGGGGATTCGTTTTTTCTGTAATGAAGAAATGCAACTATCTTAGCATCATTTTTTTAAAGATCAGATCATGACCTTGGTA
The DNA here is from genome assembly GCA_003508835.1 of Eonycteris spelaea. Classification (NCBI taxonomy): domain Eukaryota; kingdom Metazoa; phylum Chordata; class Mammalia; order Chiroptera; family Pteropodidae; genus Eonycteris; species Eonycteris spelaea. The sequence continues at coordinate 20,346,103 of PUFA01000003.1, read as the reverse complement.
TAGGCAGTCCTGGCATCCATGGTCATGATCTTGGTGTGGACCATCCTGGGTATTGTGGTTAAAGGCTCTCAGCTCTGACACCTCGAAGCAGATACTTTCTAAGCTGTGACTTCTTTATCTGAAAAGTTGAGCTGGTACCTACATCATAAGGTTATTGGAGGATTATGTGATCTGATCCATGTGAGGCGCCTGCCTAGCACAGTGTCGGGCACACTGTATGTGCTTGGCAAATGCTCATGAGGTTGTTTCGCCTTTATTCTTGGTGCTGGTGGTGCTTTTCTCCTTACCCTCTCATGCCATCCTGTAGGGGTATTGGTCATAACGGGACTTAGAAAGGGAAGAATTGCTACAAATAGCTACCCAAGTAGTAGCCGACCGAGACATAGGGGGAAAAGGTTCCCACTCCTGCACGGCCCCCTGAGGAAGGAGCAAGAACAGTTTGAACGTTTTAAATTTAAGCTGTGCTTTCTGCTCTCCTATTAGAGCTTTAAAGGAAAATTAAAAAGCATTTTTCACAATGTTCCTTTTTTTCCCTGTTAATACAAATGATTATTGAAACAATTCATACAATGCAGGAGAGGCAAAGGCTCTGTAATGCCCTTCCCAGAAACAGCTACTGTGAGTCGCTTATGTGTAGTCTGTAGGCCTGTGCTGTCCAGTAGGGTGGTCACAGGTGTCTGTCGAGCACTTGAAATGAGGCTGGCTCCAATATAGATGAGCTGTAAGTGTAAAATACCAGATTTCCAAGACTTAGTACAAAAAAGAATGTAAAATATCTTTTATACTTTTAATATTGATTATGCAGTAATGATATTTTGGCTATATTGGGCCAAAATGTTTTATTTGATTCACCTCTTTTTAATGTGGCTACTAGAAAATTTAAAATTCCGTATATAATATGCCTTATTTCTATTGTCAAACACTGCTTTAGACTTATCACTATACCACATGTACTTAAAAAATAAATGGGATCATGCTGTACATGTTACTCTATATCCTCATCTATAGGTTTTTCCTCATAGCATATAAAGGTAATTTTACCATAATATGGCATTCCGTGGATGTCCCATAATGGTTTTAACCATTTCCATCTCAATGAATATTGGTTCCAACTTTTTGTTATTGTGGAAAGTATTGCAGACATACTCCTGAACCTCTTTTATTTCCTTAGAAGTTCCTGAAGGTGGAATTTCTGGCATTACACACTTAGAGTCTTCATCATGTGACCAGTAGCCTCTAAAAAGAAAGTTTGTTTTCTTTCCAGCACTGGTCATTGTTCTCCCTTTAAACTTATACTAAATGTTTCATTTTTGATTTAAAGTTGACTTTCATTGAAGGGTTGAACATGTTTTCATATGCTTGGTGTGTTGATTTGTAGTTTTTTCGTATTTCCTGTACTAAGACATTTATAGGTAAGTTTTTCCTCAATAATTATGTTTCTATAGATAGACAGTCATGGGAACAAGAATGTTCAGGAAAACTATACTAAACGTATCTAAGATCAGGCACCTTGGCATGTGTTTTTTTTCCCCTTTGTTAGTTCGGAGCTTGCACCTTTGTGAGCTCTGCAATTGGAAAGAGACTAGTAACGATAGCTAACGTTTACGGAGTGCTCTTGAGCCAGGTGATTTCTAAGCGCTATGTATTAAATCATTGAACAATAACATTACAATATAGGCACAGCTATCATTCCCATTTACAAATGAGGGACTAAGGCTTACATGACTTGCCCGAAGCCACACACCTGGCAGGTAGTGGAGTAGGACCCCCCCCCACCCCCAGGTGTCTGGCTGAGGTCTGGCTGACTACTTTACTGTCTTCAGTGAGGTTCTGTCCCATCGATGGTAGGTGTAGAACATCATTCATACGTAAAAGAGCCTCTGCTTGGAGAGTCCTTTCTATCTAGCGCTGCCCTGCCCGCCAGCAGCAGAGAGAATCCCCCCAGAGGAGAGGGGAGAAAGGATAGTCTCCAGGCGCAGACAGCAGAGCTGATGGTCTGACCATGCGGTTCCCTCCTTTGGGAATTCACGGCTTTGCGTTCTTTTGCCACCACCACGCTTGGCCCTGTGAGAATCCTGGCGCAACTTAAAACTGTCCCAGTTGTAGGCAGAACCCTTGATTTTTGTCTTTCCTTAGGCCATGTAGGCCCCCAGAGAGGTTCACATCTTCACAAAGGGCTAAAAGTGACCAAAGAGATGGACGTGAAACTCCAGCAATATACAATTATTTCCGATTGTAAATTTAACCACCCTTTCACTCCAGGGCACGGTCTGCTTTCCAGGTACTTTGCCTGGCTCCATCTCCCCCTACAAACCCGCAATGAGAGTATTCTCTTTCCTGCCATGCTTGATGTCTAATGGACATTCCCCCCCACCCCCACCCCCTTTCTAAACTGTGAGCGGAGAATCCAGTATGGTACTCCTGGAAGCCCTCTCCTATCTGCACGTTTAGTCAGAGGTCTTCACCTTTGTGAGTGTGCCCTGCACACCGCCTATTGGCTGGGCAGGTGTTAGCTGGAAAATGAGCTCACTCTCCTCACTCGAGTTGTCAGCTTGGCCATCCTCCAAGCAGGGGCGTCTTAGGCTGGACATGAGGCGCTCAGGTTGTCTGGATCCTGGTGTAGGTGAACACTGGTAATATCCTGCTAATTTGCTGTGGCAACGATCAAGCTTCCATATCTGAGCACCACAATGGCTCATAATTGTCCTCTTAACATTTACCCACTGATTTATACATTGTTGCCCTTCTTCGAGCAATTTTAATAGTGACACACGCCCTGCAGGTTTTTCTCTCCTTTGCTGAAGTTTGGGGAGGAATGAAGAGGCCTGTGAAAGTTACTGATTTTTCCCAGAGAGCCATTATAAAATTCAAATACATCGTGATATGAAATCTTTAATGAGGAAAATCCAGATCTAGATACCTGCTACGTCGAATTCAAAGCCTTGGCTTATAACCTCCTCACCACTAAGACGTTCAGGTCCCCGGGCTTAGAGACCAGCCTTTGCAAGGCATAGATACCAGGCAGTAGAATGCCAGTTCCATTCGTACTGTGACTCGGATACTATATGTCTTTGGGGAAGGATGAAAAGGTAAAACACTTATCTGGTAAATTTTAGTGGATTCAACTATCGACTTTGTGTGCCCTGGCCATTCACTTTAGACTTGGTTCAACTTATTTTTGGTAACTGCCCATCCAGACCGCAGCACAATCCCACCGAAGATGTGATGTATGTTCAGGACGTGTTACCTGACTTTTTATGATGGCAGTATCACCTAAAGTGCTTTGGAAAAGAGTATGTGTCGAATGACAACCATTTTTATGAATTTTTAAAATCCAGCGAAACTATATTGTAGAAAGATATACATGTGATAAAACTATGAGGAAAAACCAGGGAATGAGGGGAGAGGAAACAAGCACATAGTTCCTGGGGGCGTGGTGCGGAGAGTGGGGGGTGCAGCAGTGCTGTTGGCAGTCTGCTGGATGGCGTGGTGGTGAGTTCACAGGCATTCATTTTATTGCTATGCGTCATCAATTACGTACATGCCCCCAAAAGGTGATGCTGCTGGGACTAGGGTGAGCCTACAAAACCAAAATTTAAAAACCTTTGAGATTTTCCGATTCTGTTTTACTTTTCCTCACGTGCGTGCAATTGATGGTTGAGCAGGTTTGCAAAATGCAAAAAAAAAAAAAAAGGGTAGGTTGAATCTTAGGCTCACATCCCTCACAGTTCCCACGGTATTTTGTGTATCGTAGAAACTCAGTAAATGTCACTGAATTAATTTAAAGCTCACCTGTACTCTCCTCCTGTTCCAGGCCTTGGCACTTCGAGGAAAGGCCTTTTTTTTCCACCAAGGAGCCACCTTTACTGCATTTTGGCAGAGCTCTGGCTCACAGTACCCAGTGGAAGGCCCATCTGTTTCTTCTGGCACTTGCCTAAATTTATGGAATGTGGAGCCCCTGTCAGGAGATAATTAAATGTTTTTCTTTTTTATTGCTATGCCTAAAGGCTTAGCACAAGGCTTAAATACAGAAGAACAGCAAAGTAACATTTGTGGATGTGAAAGCTGATATAACCTGCTTGTATTTGAATATCCTAACTTTACATATAATTTTGCTTACACGTATGTTTTTTGCATTTACCTTCCTAAGGTTATTTACATTAAAGCATAATCTCCTCCCCTCTCAATTAACTCGATTTAAAAAATTTTTTTAAATTTATTTTTATTTTATTTTTTTTAGGCGAGGTCCCTTGGTTGCAAGGACCTTGTCAGCTTACAATCCGTTATTTTAATTTTAATTTAATTTAATTTTTTACGCCTATAGCACCTGGTCTTCCTAGGTGGTCTGCCATCCAGGTCCTAACCAGGCCCGACCTTGCTTAGCTTCTGAGATCACACGAGATCTGGCTTGTTCAGGGTAGCAAGTTTTTTTTTTTTTTCTTTAAACAATCTCATTAGGACTCATACATATTTGTGTGATCAGATGGGCACAAATACCGATCTCCATCCTTCACATGAGATCGAACAAGGCAGGTGGCTTTCAAGAGAGAACAATGAATCAAGGAAGAAAAATTAGATCAAGTCTGTTTCATTTGTCTTCTCTTCCACAGGGGTGATCATACTACTCATAGTTTTCATCTGGAAATTCAGATGCTATTTTATATTCATCACTCAGCCAACAAATGTCTAGGTACCTCCGACCTGCCGGGATATATGTCACAGCCTGTACAGGAAGCAGAGAGGAGCCCATCTCTGCAGGGCAGTCTTTTGACCTTGCGTTCTTCCAGTTGAGTGGTTTATTTGTTGTATAAATAGGCACCAAGGAGGTATTAGTACATTACAAAGAGATACATTGCTTTATCTTGTCTCATTATCAGATTTAATCACACTCTCAATTTGCCTACACTTACTAATGAGGGCTAATGTTAATCTGTAAAATAAAGAATGTCTCCCTCGCCAGAAACTGGTGTTTCTTTGCTGTCAAGCTGCTTGCTCTTTTTAATTGTTTTACGGGGCATATGTGTGTATAAGTATGTAACAAGCTGTGTGTACCAGCATGATAGTGCCCACAAAAATGTGATTAATTTTATAATGAACGTGCTAGATCCTATCCATCTGAACGAATGCTGTTTCCTTCAGGATGGCCTCTTTGGTAGAAGGGTGAAGATACTGGAGTTTATCAGTACCTCTTCTGAAACTGGCTTCACATCTGCTGGTGGATTCTTTATATGGCGATGATTACTTCATGCCTGGAAAGTAGGCTTTCTATTCTGGAAGTAGCCAAAATTTATTCAAAGGCATAAGCTGGTTGAGTAAGGTAGAGATTCACTGATGCATATTTCTATTATAGACTAAGTGTGACTTCCAGTACTGATCCCAGTTTTGTGTGGCCTCTTACTACCTGTCATCTTCAGGGGGAGTTATAGTCAGGCTTCGAATGCTCTTAGTGATCAATCAGTGTAGAGCTAAAAGGCTTCAGGAAAATACTCATTTGAATGTAGCAGTTCTGGTCTGTTTGCTTAAAAACTTAAGGGCTCACAGAATTTTATAGTTACACTGATTTATAGTCTCACTTAACTATATGTATATAATTAATATAATTTAATATACGAGTATATAATTGTCCGAATGTTACGATAAGTATAATAGCATTAATAGCTATTGATTGGAAAATCAAACAGTCCATTCCACCTAACTTCCTAAAAGCCCTTTTGAAAGTAGATGGAAGAAGGCTCTTCCATCAGGCGGGATGTTAGCTGCTGAACAGAAGGTAAGAAAGGAGGGCAAAATAGCATTCCCAGTAGCCAAAAGTTGCAGAAGCAACCGGATATCCATCAGGGATGAAAAGATAAGCAAAATGTTGTCTCTCCATACAGTGAACTGTTATCCCGCCTTAAAGAAATTCTGGCACGTGGATAGTATGCGCGAACCTTGAGAGCGTTATGCTGAGTGAAATAAAAAGTTACCCAGTGACAAACACTGTATGATCCCACGCACACGAGGTTCCTAGAGGAGTCAGGTTCGTAGGCAGGAGAATGGTAGCTGTGGGAGGGTGGGGAGAGCAGGGAATTGTTGAGTGGGCATAGAATTTCAGTTTTGGACTCTGAAAGTTATGGAGATGGATGGTGGTGATGGCTGCACAATAACGTGACTACGTGGAATGCCACTGAACTGTGCACTTAATGATTCAGATGGTAAATTCTATATTGTACGTAAAACCACAATTAAATAGAAACTCTGGGCGGGGGGGAAATGGGCAGAGAAAATACAGAGGTTAAGAGCATAACCCTTAGACTGGATGGGCCTGGGTTTTGAGTACTGGTTTCCCCTTGAACCAGCTGTGTGACCTTGGGCAGTTGCTTAACTCTAGGCTTTAGTTATCTGTAGAACAGGGGCAAGAAGCTAGTACAACCCTCCGAGACTTAAAGATGAAATAAAATGAGAACTGATGTGGACTGTACTAAGTGTTGCTGCTAATCCTGTTGCTAGGAGAAGGTCTTGTCTTTGGGGAAGCCACAGGGCAGTGTGGGGTAAGAGCCTGAGGGCTGGGAAGGGTGCTCTGGGTGCTGACTCCCTGACTGCAGCCTTGGGTTGGATCCTCTTACGTAGCAAAGCACCAGCATTGATGAGGAAGCTCTAGGGGTATGTGTGTGCTTTTCCTTTTGGGGGTGTGGGGAAGAAACGAACACAAGGTGTATTAAGGTCTTGGCTTTGAGGACTATCTGTAATCTCAAATGTTCAGCCCTGGAGCTCCGGACCTGACTAGTTTTTCCACAGCTTACAATGGCGGGACTTCCCCCATTTGAACTGAGAAGTGCAGCTCACTGTGTCACCACTAATGGGGTGCCTGTGTCTATCTTTAGCCCTTCCTGGCACTTGATGTACTTGGCTATTTTGGTTGCAAGGTCACTTTAACATGTGGGCTCTGTTCTAAGGATGCTCTCAGGAGGCAGGTTTGGCTGGTCTGAGCAGCCTGGCCTAACAGGCCAGCACAGTATTAGGGGACCAGAAAGATGCTCATGACCTCCGAGGCTTTGGGGACCAGGTTACCCCGTCAGCAGTAGAGATACATTTCCTTCCATGTTGAGGCCATCAGTGTGACTTAGGTACCCTTGGCTCTGCTCTCCTTCTGTCTTCTCATCCCAGCCATGGGTTAAATACCTTTTCTGAATCTCCAGTTCTGATCGTTCCACTCTCCACCATTGTTCTGTGTCACTAATGACAAAAGTTAGTTTTTTGTGGAAAGCAGCCTCTTCATTGGCTGCTCCTGAGCAGGTATACCCGGTCTAGGTAGCTTTGGCCACCTGGGCCCAAGGAACTTTCCAAGATGACTCAGTCACTGGGAACCATGTAGTTTCCTTGGCAGAAGCTGTGGGTGTTCTAGACACTAGAGCCGTGGTTTTCCCACTTTGGGGTATATCAGAATGATCTGGAGAGCCAGAGAAAATATAGATGCTGCATTTCACCCCTTTTGAGAAGGATTCGGTAGGCTCGTGCTGGACCTGGCCTCATTTCTTGCTAGATCATTGGTTGTTTATGGTACTCACATCCTTCTGTCCGAGTTTCTATCTGATTTTTGATCATCATCAATTCTTGCCTCGGATTCTGGTGGCGGTTTCCATGTGTAAGCTGCTCTCACTCCCTGGAAACAATGCTGGGATGTGGGCCTTAACCTTTGCTATTACAAACAGCCCGATAATAAACTTTCGGGTTTTGTCCATGTCCTCTGCCGAAAGTGTTCTAGGTCTTCTCCTTTTTCTCCAGTTGCTTCCCCCTCTTCCTCTTCGCCCCGCATTCCTTAACCTTCTGTAATCCATCCTTGATAAAGCCTCTAGGGATCACCCCCATTAACACCCCTGCAGTCTGGCAGTGTGAAAGCAAACCCCACTCAGCTGGCGGCTGAGGTTACACAACGCTCAGCCGTGTAGAGTTCTCACTGAATGGGACAGGGGCTGAGGGTATCAGTCTGACCTGTGCTCACGTCGCAACGTGAACCGTTTCAGCAATCGGAAACTGCCCCAGTGCTGGCCGGAGAGTGATGACACGGTCAAGGCTGTAAGGAACACGGCAGCCCCGGAGCAGTAGTCTGTATCTAAAACGAAAACGCTGAGCGCCAGTCAAATACTGAGTTAGTTACAGCTGGTCTCCACTTGATCTCAGTAAGTCAACACTTGGCTTAACACTGGAATTTAAAATCTCGCCTCATGCTGCTGGTGCTTTGTCAGCGAGTCAATGGTCACCTTTTCCTGCTGAGCTTTGTTTATGTCTCCCAAGTTTTGTTTTTGTTGTTGTTGTTGTTGTTAAGTTACTGTACAAGGCAGACTCCTTATCGACTTTAGAATGGAGCCCTTTCCCTTCCGAGATGTGACTCTACTCAGCTGTGTTCTGAAGTTGATGACACATTTCACATACTTGGTCACGGTGGTAAACAGTGGTTAGTACAGGAGCTGGTTCACGGCACCGGGATGGGACGTTTGATAGGTTTCAGTCCTATACTTTGATTTAACAGTGTTACACAGGTGGGAAGTAGCGCCGATTCTGCTGCGTGCCCGTTTGGGCTGTGAACGCTGCGTTGAGTCTGAAGCTCTCTCGCAGAGATGTCCGTGTTCATTCAGCTCGTTGTGTGTGCGCCCAGACTGCCCTCACTCACAGCTGAAACGTCTTCCTCTCCTGGTCTCAGAGTTGGGCAGTGCTGTGGAGCAGACATAAGTATGCGGAATCATCTTGATGTCAGGCACAATACTGGCTGTAAAAGGTGCGTTAGACACGGTTCTTGTTATGGAACTCATTCAGTGTCATAAGTGCTATCCAGGGGTATTGTATCAATGAGGCGTTTTTACCAAGATGACAGGTGTGGTGGGTTGTGGCCCCCGTCAGGTTAGGATTGGGGGAGGTTCCTTGGCTGTCACCGCAGCTCTTAAGACGTGGTTTGGAAGGAAGTCTCACCTCTTGCTCCTGTCAGTCTCTCCGTGTACCCTACTGTCTCCTGCTTCTGAGCACGGAGGAGGGCAGGCCCCCTTATTTAGTACCATGTTTCAGTGGGTGGTTATAGAGATAAGAATTGCATCACCAGGAGGCTTTCAGCTTCCAGAGCTCTTCCCTCCTTGAGCTGCTGAAAAGCTCATGAGAATGGGAGCTCTGTTTGTTCACCTGGAATGCTGCTTTTCTTCCCACCAGCCTCGGGGCTCAAGACCGCGTGTTAGGAGAACAGGATGTGGGGGCGACAGCCTGAGTGCACTGGGTCTTGTAGGGCTGACGCTTTGTGTGCACAGCCCATCAAGATGGAGAAAACTTCAAATAGTGCTATCAAAGAACGGTTCCCCCAAACACCACGCCATTTGAGCAGGAAGGCAAAGGTAGGGGTACAAAAAATCCAACTAAAATGTTTACAAGCAGTTAGAAGAGTTGATTCACCCTTTCTTTTAAGAAATGAGTTTCTCTGGAGGATAACAATGCAATAATGCCCAGAGTGTGGAAGCGTGTTTGCACGAATCCGTCTAGGGCTCCTGCAGCCTCCTGGGCTGTACCTTTCCTCTTACCACGTCACCCTTTGTTGCAGCTTATTCTTCAGAACCAAGTGGATTCAGCGTCAACTTTCAAAATGGCCTGTTCCCATAAAATTAGGATTATCTTGATTTACATAATTTATGTTTGCTGTGTTGACGTTTTAAACAGGGGTGTCATATGAAGTTCGTTCGGAGCTCGGTGTTCATAAGCTCTTATAAAATGGCACTTTTTACCCTAAACGAATATGTTAACTGTGGTTTGTCTGGTGCACTAATGTGGCTTAAGGTGACTTCAAATGTAATACAGAAATACAGAGGCAGGAAACCTGCACCAGTAGTTTTTTTCACTTGGAATGATAAATGGTGATCATAAGAATGCGCAGATGTCTTCTAGGTAGAAAAAAATGCAGTTGCTTGAATTGTTTCAGCCTTTAGGAAAGGATAGTGCTATCGATTTTATGTACTACAGTAAGATTGCTATCACATTAACCTCCTTATGACCTCTTTTTTTTTTTTATCAAGACAATGATTTGCAAAAGTGAGACTTCAGAATGTAAGTTTTACAAAGTTCTTTGGGTGACCTGTGCTCTGGGGTGGCTCTTTCTTGGCCATGATGAAGTATTGGCTGGGATTGAGGACCAGCTCCGGATGGGAGGTTGAACTTGAAGACCCAAAGAAGAGAGATGACCTGTGATGAGAACTAATTAACAGTGGCGCTGTCTTAACACCTTGGGCAAATCTGGCTCGTGCATGCATCTGGGTGTCAGGAACGCAGCTATGTGTGGTAGGCAAAAGCAAACACTCCCCGAGACACGAACCAAGAAACACGAGAAAAATCGTTTAGTTGTGTAAGCGATCACCCTGCTCAGTGCGGTCGTGTGCTGGGATGAGGGTGAGATGGAAGGAGGGAACTTGTTTCCTTAGGTAGCTCAGAGCCTCTTGAAGCGAGAACATCTCACCGTTGTTGTGGACAGTGAAGGGGTTCTCAAGGGGCATTTTGTGCTGTATGCCTTTATTATCGACTTTAGAATGGAACCCTTCCCCCTTCCAAGATGTGACTCCACTCAGCTATGTTCTGTTGTTGATGACACATTTCAGGGGATCTCGGTGAATGGAGCTCATCCAGAGGTAGATAGATGCCTAGAGCAGGGAATGCCTAGGAACTAGCATATGAGGAACCGCTGGAGGACCCTGGACATAATAGACAGAGCAAAGGAGATGTGACCCTCCAGGACTGCAGGGTTGTCCTGTGGACTCACATTGCCCTTCTGAGTTCTGCCAAAGATCAGAGTGGTCAACAATGGGTCTCGCAGGAGGTAGGTGTAGCTTGGTGTGCAGGATCACGTGGCCGGTCAGGTGGAATGGGCTGCCTTGTGTGGAAGCAAGGGCTTTATTTTTGCAGGTGTCTGAGCAGGCTGGCACCATCCAGCAAAGATGTGGTAGGGAAATGCTTCGAATGGGAATTTGACCCCAATGACCTTGAAAGTTCTTGCCCACCTGAAAGGTGGCAAGAAATGACTATTGAGAAGGAAAAATATAAAATTAAGGTAAAAGGGGATAATTTCAAATACAGTAAAAGGAAGGCGTAAACGTTTTTATTCTTGAGCGTCTAATCTGTAAAAGTAAACCTAAAGAAACTCATTCATAGTTTTTATTAAAGAAATGGATTTCCCACTCACTTGAATTTATTCTGAGAATCAAGGAATTACAAAGCTTTATTGATTCAGCATAAAATAGTTTAAAATGTGCTTCAGTCACATGTTTTGGCGATTATTTCGTGGGGGAGGTAGAAAGGCAACGCAAAAAGACCATCTGCTATTTTATAGGATGTAGCCATTTGTAGGTTGCAGTTTGGGTATAGACAGAGAAAAGGGATGAGAATGCAGATTACAGAAAGAGGAAGGGCTATCAAGATGGAGGAGGGAGGTGAAAGAAAAGAGGTAGGCAGGCTCAGTGTGGACTGTGCTGGCCGGGCTGGTGCTCTGTGGACCCCCTTCCGCCCCCGTACAGAATGTTGCTCTGGTCAGCCTGAGAAGGATGCTGCAGTGAGATTGGATCAAATCCTGAGAGGCTGGCTAGGACCTGGTTTGCCTTTTTTTTTTTTTTTTTTTAAGATGTCAGTTCCCTGTAATGCCCTGGAAGCCGATGATTTAGTTTTAGATGAAGCGTTAATCAGTAAGAGATCCAAGACGTGCTAATGTCATGGCTGGCTTCCCCCAGCAGGCAGTCGCTCTGCCTGTCATCTGATTGGAGCCCTGGCATGGAGTATGTCCTTCGAGGAGCAGGGCCTGGCTTCTGAGGTCAGATCCCTTCTGAAGCTGCAGCATGTTAGTATCAGACAAATCATTAGTGCCCTGTGTAAGGCATTTGTATCATCAAATGAAAAAGAAAGAAAGCGTTTTCCTTGTCACACACGTGCACCAGTGTCTAAGAGTGTATTCCTGCCCTGCCCCAGTCCTCTCATTTTGGCCGTTCGGGAAGAGGAGAAACAGCTTTTGAAGGAATGCACATGGGTTGGCTTCTGCTTTGGCCCTCCGGAAAAAAATCAGCTCTTTGTTCTTAAAGCAATATTGTCTATTTTTATATACACTCTATACTTTCCAAGTTGTGCTTCCAGTTGCCGTTTTTCCTTGTTTGCAAGAGCCCTCTAAGATAAGTTAATGAAGGAGCTGACATTGAAGTGTTAAGTGACCTATTCACTTACTCTGCAAGGTAGGACTAGACTGCAGAGCTCTACGCCCTGAAGCCAGATTTCCAGCATGTGGCATTTTGATGCTGTGCCTGAGGAGGACCTGAAGGTCGAGCAGAGTGGGGAAGGACCATCTCCTATGTCCTTGCTCTGTGTGTGTGTGTGTGTGTGTGTGTGTGTGTGTTGCTGGATACTCAGTAGCTTGTTTGTATCTAAGGGACTTATGTTCCATGTCACCAGTTGCATTGCTGTTTATTTTTCCAGTTTCCAGTCCATCGGCATAGTCAGGCTGTGCTCCAGAAACAAATGTCGATTTGCCATGTGGATGTAAGTGACATAGAGACTGAGCGTGGTGTAATGGAAAGAGCACTGAGCGCCTGTTTGGAGATTTTTCTTGTAACGTCTTTCAGGATACCAACCTGACACTAACATGGTGAGAGTTACGGGATGCTTACTCGGGCAACTATTGTATTTCTCTGGGCCCCAGTTTCCTCATTTGCTGAGTGAAGGGAGCAGGACCAGATCTCTTGCATTCTTCCCATCTCTAAGGTTCTATGAAAGTGTCCCTTAACCTGAGTCAGAATTTGTACATTTAAGCAATAACAGTGCTGCCTCTTGAGCATTTTTTCCTGACTCACTATGGAGAGTGAAATGTGTCCGTCTCCAAGTGTGTACATTTCCAAAAGTCCCCACCTTGCAGTGAAACATGCTTAAAAGCAGACTCGTGTCTTGCTAGTCCTGTTTTTCCCTAGGCCTCCGCATTTCAGTAAGTGGCATAATCCAGTTAATCCTGCATGCCCCAGATCCAGGCACCTCCCCTTAATACCCAGTCTACCAGCCTGGCCTGTTGGCTTCCGGCCAGAACCCTGGTCCTCACTTTTTGCACACTCTGACCCATCCAGCGCACCGCGGTCTCTGGCCTGGATCGTGGCCACAGCCCTACCTGGCTTTCCTGCTTCTCCCCTTGTGTCCTTCCAGTCTGTTCTCCACACAGTAGTCAGAGTCAGTCTTGTAAAATGTCAGTGAGATTCTGCCAAAAGTTCACCATGCTAGGACCTCTCTGTGTCAAGAATATATTGGGAGTTACAGTTCCCTGAGTCTGGACATGAGTGTACTTCTGGGCCATCTCTGCATTCATTTACTCATGCCTACATGTTCAGGAGTGTCCTAACAGTTTTGCTTTAATGAACGCAGGCCACCAATGATTTTTACAATGAAGGCCTTTCTTGATTTTACATACTGGTTAGATTCCCTTAAGAACCCATACGCTCCCCCCACCCCCCAAATAGGTAGAGGGAGGAAGATCTATTGCCATATTTCAAATCTGGTTTTGAATTTGGCTGTTAGGTAAGGAGCCTCTTCTGGCTTTTTCCCTGTAATGTTCTCTCTCGGGTTTGCTTTAAGGATGCGTTATATGGACAGTGCTCAACACTCACCAAATAGAAATCATTGGTGATGGTTGGGTCCCCATCCAGGGTCATCCACACCCCCATTTTGACTTCATGACAGAACTTTGATCTTGAAAATATTCCTCCCCCTTGCAGCCATGTGTCTTAGGCTGAAACAGCACTAGGACTCACCAGATCGCCGGACTTCGTGTCACGTGACAGAGAAGTGTCCTCTTTAAGCCAGTTCGAAGCCCGCCTTGGAGCCAGAACATCACGACTCATACACTGGCAGTTGATTATTGCTTTGCCTAATCACCTCTTTCCCACTGGCAGAATCGGCCCACTTATCTTAACGTATCTTGAGCTTTTCTGCATCTACTTGGAATATCCTTTCCCTCTCCCTTTCTATATTCATTTCGTCTTGAGACCAAAGTCAAACTTGGCTTTTTTCCATAACTCTTCCTGACTAAGCCTAAGGAAACCTCTTCTGTGTACTCTGAAGCACTTACCGTAAATCGTGTCCATCCATTACTTGGTCCTGGCATTTGCTTATATCCACCTCTTAGGTCTCTGCGCTGTCATTGGTCTGCACTGTTATTTATTTCTTCGCTGACTGCCAAACTTTTTACATATTTGCCTTATCTCCTCAACTTATCCACGAGTGCAGAGACCATGCCAAGGGCCAAGCACCGTGCCTTACATACAGGCACTTGGTACTTACTGATTTAAAGAGCAGGGCACTTGGGATTCCGTTATTCCTGAAATTTTCAGGGGCCTGAAAAATCCTAGCTGAGAGGATGCTAGCTGCAAAGAGAGTCTCAAGGAGGCAGCTGTGGGCTCACCATGGGGAATAGGGATGAGCAACTCTACGGGGATGAGCAATTTTGCAACTCTTCACTTCTGAAACACATGTGAACAAATAGAGATGGAGGAGTGCTGACTTTCCTGCACTTTCTTCTAAGGTTAGGTAAAATGCATGCATTTCTTACTGCTTGCTGTTTTCTGACCTTGTGTTCTAGCCATTGACAATATAATCTTCCAATCTTTAAGGAAGGGAATGTTATAAGCTGACAGTGTTAGTAATGGTATGCCGTGTGATTTAGACATAAGGACACTGGAGTGGGAATCATGGCTCAGAATTCTTCCATTTATGCTCTATCCTTGCTGCGAGAACTTGGGCAGGTGGTTTAATCTCTCAAATTTTTGTGTGTTAAATGGCAGCAGCCGGATTTACCTTACAATACCGTTGAGAGTGAGAAAGAAAGAAAAATAATGGTATGAAGGAAATCTCAAAGTTAAGGAAGGAATACTGACCTAACATGTGTTTAGAATAAAGTAAATCGTGATTAGAAAAAGGAAATATAAATTGTTGCCTAAGAAACAAAGTCGAATTATGAATGAAGTAGCTGTTTACTAAAGTCTCCAGTTTATGGACATGTTTATTCTAAAAGTTACTTTCAGTATCGTAGTCTGTTTGGGTGGCTGTAACAAAGTCCCGCAGACTGGGTGGCTCAACAGCAGGGTTATTTTTCTCAGTCCTGGAGGCTGGAAATCTAAGATCAGGGTGTCAGCATGGTCAGGTTTTGCGAGGACCCTCTTTTTTCAGATTGCAGATGGCTCTCTTCTTGTATGCTCACATACCGAGGCAGAAAGGGGGTGCGAGCAAGCTCTGGGGTTTCATAAGGCACTAATCCCATTCATGAGGGCTTCACCCTCATGACTTGATTACCTCCCACATGCCCTACTTCCTCACGCCATCACTTTGGTGGTTAGGCTTTCCACATACGAGTTTGGAGGGGACATGAATGTTCAGCTCATATCGTCTAGCATTTAGAATTTTTCTCAGAGGCAGTGTTCTAAGCAGTGCTCCATTTGAAAAGCAAGTATCCAAAAGCCTAGTGAACTCTGCCTTATCTTGAGCAAGTGCCGAGTGCTATACAGATTACATACAGCATTTTCTTTGGGGAAAATGAAGACGTCTCCTGTCTCTCCTTTATAACCCAACCATCAGAGTCCTACTTCTAACCCTGTCCTTTATCCTCCCCCTCAGCATGGCAGTTTGCTGCATTGTCAGTGGAGATGGGCCTTCTGTTGGCATTTCTGGCCAGGCCTCCTTCGCTGCTCACAGATGCTCTAAACATACAGCTTCTCTGGCTTCTTGGCCCTGGAGCAAGTTGTAGCTTTTCTGTTACTACTTGGTGTGTTTTCCAGTTCGCAATAGTGGGAAAATATGAGTGGATTAGGAGTCTCCTATTAAATATGTTAGTTATAGTCGCTTTGGTTGTGAGGGACAGAAAACCCTGCTGCAGGGACGTGAGCCATCGAGGGGTTTCTTTTCCTCCACTAACAAGTAGGTGGAGGTGGGCAGTCTGGGGCTGACGTGGCAGTACGGCAGCCCCTGCTTTGCTGTTCTGCTCATTACTTAGCTCGGGACTTCACCCTCATGCCAGCATGCCTGTGTTCCAGGCAGAAAGGCGGGGGTGGCGGGGAGGAAGGGAGAAGAGCAAAGGCCGTCTGTTCCTCCTTAAAAAAAATTTTCATTGTGAAATTGTTTTCACACTAATAGAAAAATTGCAAGAATAATTCAAGGAATTCTCCTATACTGTGAATTGGGCTTCAGGATTGACCATGCCACATAGCATCTCACAGTAAAGGATCCAGTCTGGGGTTACGCATCACACCTGTGTGGCCTCTCTGGTTTGCCGCAGCTGGGAACATTTCCGCAGTCTGGCCTTGCACGACTTGGACATCTTTTAAGGTCATAGCCCAGTTGCTACTAAAAAGGCTCTGCGTTTGAGTTGGGTTTTTGGCCAGATGCTGTGATGATCATTGCAGCCTGTTGATGGCACATGATATCTTATTTGTCCTCTTACTGGTGGTGGTCACTTCAGTCATTTGTTTAAGGTACGTGTCTATCAGGTTTCTCCTTGGTGAAGTTGCCTTTCCCTCCCCTTTGTAATAAATATTCTGTGGGGAGATACTTTGAGATAATGTAAATTTCTTTTCTCACCTGACTTTCACCCACTAATTGTACCATCCTTGATGTTTCTTACCTGATCTTGTGTTTAATGTGGTGTTTGCCAAATGGTGATTTATTACCGTCATTCCTTCTCCGCTTATTTTTTGGCTTCTGTTGTAAGGAGGTGCTTTCTTTTTCCCATACATAGCCATTTATTCACTTAAATGTATGGGCCTGTGAGTTTGTATTTTGTTCCATGGGCGATACGTGACTGTCACCTATTTTGTTCAAATTGTCTCAGATCAGGTCAGTGGGCACCCCTTTAAACTGACTTCTGTATTCTCTGAGCATGATCTTATAATTTTTCACCATGGCACATTCCAGAAGCGTCCTGTTTCTCTTCCTTAGCCCAGAATTGGCCATTTCTCCAAGGACCGGTTCTTCTTAGCAGAGAGTGGTGCTTGGAAGCCAATTTCTGGGTGTTAAGTTAGTAGTTGATTTTGGAGGGTTGCTGCCACCTGTCCTTTGAATGATAGAGCTAGGAAATGATTGTGTATACACATGTAATCCTACATACATTTTATACTTAGACGGTTTTTGATATAAAGAAATGTAGGTTCACACAGTACCTTCAGATTCAGGCCAGCCTCACACTTCCACATCTGTCCTCTGCTCCTCTGAGGGCCTGGCTTCTGCAGTCAGGGGCGTCTCCCACCCTGGCTGGATTGAATCCCCCCTGCTCGTGTTTGGGCCCTGACTCCAGGTCACCACGTGGGCCCCACCACCATCTCTCAGGGCACCTACTTGTTCAGGCTAGTGGCCAAAAAAAAAAATTTTTTTTTTTGAGATAATTGTAGATTCACATGGAATTGTAACAAACAATAGAGAATGATCCCATGTACTATTAGTTTTTCCTAATGGCAATAATTTGTCAAACTGTAGTATAGTCTCACAACCAGGGTATTGACGTTGGTACTGAGTTGAGGTATAGGACATATTCATCACCTCAAGGAACGCCACATCTACCTCCACCTGCCCCCATCTCCTCTAACCTCCGACCACCACTAACTGTCTATTTCTGTAATTTTGTCTGAATGTTATATATATATATATATATATATATATACATATACACATATATATATATATATGGAATCATACAGTATGTAACCTTTTGGAATTGGCTTTTTTTCCACTCAACATAATTCTCCGGAGATTTAGTTTAGGTGATAATTGGTAATTCATCCTTTTTTATTGCTGATGGTTATTTCATGGTATAGATGCACCACAGCTTATTCACCCACTAGAGGACATCTGGGTCATTTCTAGTTTATGGCTGTTAGGTGTACAGGTTTTTGTGTGAATGTACATTTTCATTTCTTTGAGAAAAGTGCCCAGAAGTGCAGATACTGAGTTTTATGGTTGTTCACGTTTAGTTTTTTTTTTTAAATAAACTGCAGAGTATATGAGTGATCCAGTTTTTCCATGTCCTCATCAGCATTTTCTGTTGCCATTATTTTTTAAAATAAACTTTTAATTTTAGAACGGTCTTAGATTTACAGAAAAAATGCAAAAATAGCACACAGTTCCCATATGCCCTAGGCTCAGTTTTCCCTGTTAACATATTAGTATGTTATATTTGTTACAATTAATGACCAATGTTAATACATTCTTACTAACTGAAGGCCATACTTTATTCATATTTCCTTAGTTTTTACTTGGTGTCCCAAATGGTACCAGTGTAGCTGAGGACCTGGGAGTTGGGGAAGCCTCGGGTTGTCTGTACAGGGGTAGAAGGGAAGGGCTCCTAATGGGGACAGCGGTTTCCTTCTGTCGGGAGGGACAAAGGGAATTCAGGCACAGGGAGGGACAGACAAAGGGAATTCAGGCATATTCAAGGAAGAGCCAGCCCCTATTTAAAATGCCAGGTGTTAGAACTATCTTTCCTGTTCGAGGCTTTTGGAAGCTGGCCTCTGAAAGGACCTCAGTAAATCACCTTGCCACCATCTATTTTACAGTACTTTCTTAGCTGTTTAACAAGTTTGACTTGTGAGGATGAAGGCCTTTCAGTGTACTTTCGCAGTTTGAGGGGCGGGGGGCCAAGGGAGAGAGATTTTGGAGTAATGAAGCCACGAGGATTGCTGTTAGTTTGGTCTGTGCCTCAGGGGTTAGTATTTTAATTAGCAATATATCAATGTAGTGCTGAATAATTTCGGTTAACAAAGAGCCAGTTAAGGCCCCATGTGGTACTTCATGCAAGCGCAATATGTGAAAATTTACAACGTTCTCTAATGGCGTATTTTATTTGAGTTGTTGGTTTAACCTAGACGGTAAGCCCCCAGGGCAGCAGTGGCCTTTACCCTGAATGCAGAGGTTACTACAAATGATAATGGGTTTTTGCCTCGCACATGGGGCCAGATGGCAGGTAGGCTTGGGTTATTTCTTTTGGAGCTTTGAACACTAAAGTCATCTACAGGCATACCTCAGAGATATTGCAGGTTCCATTCCAAACCACAATAAAGCAAGTCACCTGAATTTTTGGTTTCGGGGTGCATGTAAAAATTGTGTTTACATTATCCTGTGGTCTAGAGTAAGTGTGCAATAGCATTCTGTCTGAAAAAACAACGTATATATCTTAATTTGAAAATATTGCTAAAAAATGCCAACCACTATCTGAGCCTATTGGATAAAAGGCGCTGACAGACTTGTTCGATGTCGGGATGCCACGAACCTCCAATTTGTTTAGAAAACCCCCGATAGCTATGACATGCAGTAAAGCGAAGCACAATAAAACATGGCGCCCCAGTATGTTGCTTTAGAAAATTGACGAAAGGAGCTCTAGGTGTAAGACATAATCTCTTGACTCTGGGTCATCGCCTGTCTCCGCTGGGGACGCAGAGGCCTCTCGAGAAGGCCTCATGGAGGGCGATGGGTTTTAAGCCAGATCTTAAAGAGCCAATAGGATTTGGGCCAGAGGACGGCAAGGGGAAAGCATTTTTATGACCATTCATGGGGCGACCCAATTCTGATGTTTACAGCTATTCGCTATCTGTGACTTATTTCTCACCTTCTGTAAATTGAGTCTTAGAGGTTGGGACACTTGATAAATGAGCTTTAGATTGAAGGGGGAGGTGGCATGGTTTAGGAGCAGAATGTGAAACTGAGGGAAGATGAATGAAACAGATGCCAGGGGTCCTTGACACCCGTCACTGTGCAACTTAAGCCTTCTTATTTCAGAGTTCAGTAATAGAAAGTCCTATCCCTTATACAAAAACCCATCCTCAGCACCTGGAGATGTGATAGTGCCAGTGAAAGCAGTCAACACATTGTCTCATTCAAGAGGTGCTTGGTAATGGTCTTTGAACTTTCAAATTGTGAATTCACACAAGGAGGCAAAAGTAGAGGCCGCTTTGTGCAATACCCAGAAAGGATTTTCCCAAGGAAATATGGGAGATTCTCTATCTTTGTCCAAACAGTTCTAGCTGGAGTCCGCTTGCCAGGATGACAGTCACTGAAATATGCTTTTAGGGGGTTCCATCGACTTTACAGGTCTTTAATATCCTTTCTGGAGTTCTTCCTTTAAAACTTTCTTGGCATGTTTTACATTCACTTAAAAGATTGAAATCATTGATTGACTCTATGCATTCAAGATTACTGTTCTTTCCAAATGAAACGAAATAAAAATTGATACCCAAGATTGTGACCTTCATAGGGTAAAATGTGTATTTGTACTTGGTTTCACTAAAGATGGAAATGTAGCAGGTCATAGCGAGGGGAAAAAGCCATAATTTCTCCCTTTCTGCCCCCGAAGCCATGCACTGAGTCTCTCTCAGTGGTATTTTTACATGAGGCCTTTGACTCAGCCTAATCTCCTGGTGACAAATGTTATGAAATCAAGACTCCAAACCAATAAGTGGTATCTCTTGGTAGGTGAGGGTGGGAAGTGGGAGTAAAGAGGGGATTTTTACTGTTTATTTTGTGTACAAAATTTAAGTTTTTATTTTTTTACAGTGAGCTTGACTTTAAAATCCTAATTAGAGAAAATGCTTTAATGACTGCTATAATAGCCTATAATCAAGATGCGTCAGGTTAGTTTGTTTATAATTGGGTCTTCTGTTCCAATATTCATGGCCTAGAATGTTTAAGGTTATAGATAGATTTTGGGGATAAGGTCAAGACAAAGTGACCTCAGGACACATGTAATGGCTGCAATTACTTGTAGGCCAAGTGACCCCACCTCCAGTGATCACTCAAAATGTGTGGCCAGCATGTGTGAAGCTGGTGTGATTCATAGGAAGATAACATGACATTCTATCTGATACCTGTAAGGTGTAATAATTCCTTTGGTAGCTGATAAAAAGGAGGGGACAGGGACAAGTTGTTTGAGTTTAACCTTCACTTTGAGAAAGAATGATTGTTAACGAACCATCAAATTTTGAGATATAGGAGAGTCATCCACCAGCTTTGTAACCTGAGAGAACCATGTAACACCTTCCATCGACCTGTCCTGTTACTGTGAGTGAACAGATTCCTGGAAGGAGAATCTGGCTGGCCCTGGTTTCCTAGCCAGGTTATTATACATATCCATCAGTAAATGCGTCTCTCTCCTGAGGTGGTCACCAGTTAGCTTTCTCGATCCGCAAGCCCACAGCCAACCTCTGGTCTCTGGTGATTGCCCTGCAAGGTGGGGGTCATGGGCCAGCATGCCAGAGACGACGGAAAACCCTGTCAGGTATCTGATGAGCTGCACACCATCCTGGTAGAAGGGGGTGGGGTCATTTAAGGTGTGTGTCCTTTCTCCTCTCAGACTCACCGATAGCAGGTGGGATGTGTTAGCAGCCATGACAATGGTGTCATTGGCCAGGCTGGGATGCTTTATTTGAAGACAATGCCATCTATAGTAAGGTACAGACTTTAGGAGGTGCGTTTGAGGCTGGAAATAGAGGGTGAAAATGAGACAAGTAACTCTAACATAAAGATCACTGAAGTACAAATAACAGTGCAAAAGCTGCCCAGGGTTGGGAGTGGTGAGTCACCTGACAGTCTAAACTCAAAGGCTGGTGTGGCCCAGCTCCTGTGGTCAAGTCCTGCATGAAGGTCTGTTAACTACCTTGTCTCAAACCTAAAACCGTCTTGTGGTTGCAGGCAGGAGAGTGAGACTTAATTTCCTCGATTTTTTTTTTTTTTTTTTGGTCAGGAATGTCACACTTCAATAGTTCGAACTATTTTGTGATGCTGTTTTTGTTAAAAATAGAAAAATTCTGTTCCTGCCTACATGGTAATAATAAGAAATTTGTAGAATTAAGACATGGAAGGGATGTTAGAGGTCATCTCAGCCATCACTGGGATCTCAGCAGATCAGAGTTTGCATCATGACTTGTTGCTGATGCAAGCAGAGTAATCGCCTCGCATCTGGGCTGACATGTCAGGACCGGCTCCGGGTTACTCGTCGGTCCTGCCGTAGCTCGAACGCTCTTGGTTTGTGAGAGGTGGCCGGTGTCTGCCGAATGCAGCTGTCCTTGCCCAGCTAGCTTTTAAAAAGAGATGCTGACCAGATCTGTGACTCTGTTCTTTGTTAGGAAAGGTGCTTACCGTCCTCTCAGAAATGCAGCGTAGAAAGTTTCCCACAGTATCAGGCACCTGGGCTGCTGGCGATGCCCGAAGGTAATGAAATGAGATAGGAGGAGAAACAGAAGATTACGTGCCCCAGGAGAGCCGTGCTCTGTTTCTGCCCAGAGCTGCTGCCAGGGGTTCCCCTTCTCCCTTGACGTGACAGGCTGAGAAAGTAAAATGGCCTTGCACCTGAGGTTTCCAGGGCCGGCATTGTAGCAGAGGGGAAACCCAGAACATGAATGGGGCCCCTGTTTGCTAATCTCCTGGGGGAGTGGAAAGCACCCAAAAGAAAGATATCACCCTGGAATGAGTGAGGCCAGGCTCTGCCCACTCCATGTTCTGCCTCAGGATGAGTTAGTTCCTATCCATGACTTTCCCCTCTGGGGAGAGTAATGAGGTGGTATGGGGAGAAAAGGAATAAATATAAGCCGCCTGGGTTGGACTTCTCATTCACTGAAGCTCTGTATACACAAGGTCTTTAATCACTTTGTGTCTTGGAGAGCTGACAACGTTGGTAACAATTCATTTCAGAAGATCTGATTATACTGTGTTCCATGAAGTCACTTTTATTAGCTACAGTTGCATGTACACCAAACAAAAATCATGGAAATCATAAAAACGCAGTTATTACCTCAACCAGCTTGGAAGAGGAGGTCCCCACTGAGGGCACTTTGCCTCAGAGGGTGAGCGGGAGAGGCTACCTTGACAGGGCTGGAGTGGACAGGGTGAGGTCAGCTGGGAGAGTTCACTGAAAGGTAGCTTCCGGTCACTCGGGCAGTGCTACGCTGACCCCTGGGTTGCAGGTGATGCCTCAGAAAGGTCACACAGCGCAGGACTTAGGAGCCCGTGGATATGTCATAATCAGATCTGATATCCTTCGCGTCAGCCCACCAAGTGGATGTGCTTAAGGAGTTAATGTGGTGTGGTCAAGGGCTCAGGGGTCCCAAATTGGCTTTTGGAATATGCCATAGATTTCCTGACGACCTGACATTCTGGTGTTTGTGGGTTCCGTGAGGCTGTGGCTGAGCAGTGTTGGCAATTGTATGGGAACTCCGCTCTCTGAAGGCAAAGTGTCCTCCTTGGAAAGGGTCACCTCACTAGCTTAGGAGATCAGCATGGTCTTTGCAGATGGTTGAACTGCACATTAGACATTCTTCTGCTGTCCTTCACTTGCGGCATCCAAAACTGGGCACAGGGATTTCTATCTTGAGTATTAATGACATTTCAACCATATGCTAGCTTTGGCAGGAACTCATATGGGGATGGGAAGTACGGGGAGTGTTCTAAAGATTATTTTCTTCATGCTGTTACTATCGGAGAATGTTAACATGCAGAGATAAATTTTAGAACCAAATTCAAAGAAAGAATTTGAGCCAAGCAGAACAGTTTTAGAAATAGCCCTTTTCCTGTAAGATCGAAGCACAGAGGATTTTGAAAATGTAGTGAAGCCTCTTGGCAAGAGGGAAGACTTCTCTGGCCTTTACCAAGAAATACTACCGCTAAAAGAATGGCCAACCAGCCATCTGCAGTTGCATGCAGTCATTTCCATAAACAAACAACAAAAAAAAAGATGCCAAACCAGTTGAGCAAAAAACTGGTGGCCCTGCCCTTGGCCGGGTTCCTCAGCCTCCCAGCTTCCTGAATTGGGGCATCTTTGAATTCTAAAAACACACACACACCTCATGTTGTTTTTCCCTGGAAACTTTCTGCCTCTGCCTTTGGCTGAGCGCAGCAGGGATGGGGGCTCCTGGCCTTTGAGCTGTGTGTGACAGTGTTTAGGACCCTGGAGCAGTTGGCCTTTTCTTCCTGGTTGTCCCGTAATGGGAACTCTAAGGATGATCGTCTCTGAGGATGCTTTCCCAGGGGCCACCGATGTTCCTACTTCAGGAGCTGGGGGAAACCGAGTCATTGGGGCTGCAGCAGGCACAGTCAGGGTTACATGCTTGATCTGCAAAATGCTCTTTTGAGGGGGAGGTGGAAAATGGTAGCCGTGGCCATTGTGCTCCTGGAAACACCAGTCCTTACGGACGTCCGCCTCCTCTAAATGCCTTCAGCGTCTCTGGTTTACTCACACAGTTCCGAGTTTAGGCATATCACTTTTTCGGTGGGGGGAGGAAAGGGAGAGGGTCGTTCTCCTTCATTTGATGTTGATGTTTTCCTCTCAGCCAGACCCTGAGCTCCACAAGGGGGCAACCATGACGTTTAGCTCTTTGCACCCAGCTCCCCAGCAGTGAGTCCTGTGCTCTCAGAGGGACGTGGACAGACTGAAGAATATCTTGAGAAAGGCCTGGGTGGTGAGGGAGGCAGGAAACCACAACGCGTGGTTGAAATGTTCCCGGGGCTTTTCCTGGAGAAGAGATATGAGTTCAGCAGGGCCCGGGATGAGCACTGAATGGGGACACTGTCTGCATGTCGTTCTGAGCTTAATGAATTGAGGGTGGGGTGGCCCAGGGAGAGTTAATGGTATCGAGGATTTACTTTGTTCTAGGTTCTTAAGATTTATTTCCCCTCTCTGAGGTCACAGCCATGATTAACAGGTGAAAAATCTTAGGAAGAGAGATTCTAGTTGAATCTGAGGTCACAACTTTCAGATGACTGGAATGGCCCACCCAGCCGCCCCCACCAGCTCCGGCCACTGGAGGTCTTCAGATATATGCCGGCTGACTGCCCGTGGGCAGCGTGCCTGCTCTATGCTGTCCACAGGAATGTATTAAGGACTGTGCTTTTCTAAGGTAGTCCTTACTTCTGAGGGGATTAAAATATCTACTTCAGAGAATGTTGTGGATCCATAGAATCCACAAGTCGGGGAACTTGTTTTCCATCATCTTATGGAGAACAAGGTTGCACCCCAAAACCTACTCAGAGGCCCCTTTCGACACTGAGGTCTATGGCTGTAGCCTCTGAACAAGTAACTCTTGGTCTGTTTAGATGGTTGCTAAACATTAAAAAAAATCCCTGACGTCAAGTAGAATTGTCAGGGGAGCAGTTACCCTGGCTTCATCCTAAGTTAGGGATGTAGTTGTACCCCTCCCATACCCCATTGTTGCTTCTCCTCCCATGTGCACATTGGATATTCTCACCTGGCATTTCATCCTCAGTTAGGAAGTGCCAACCTTGGCATTTCGTGCTTGTTAGCATGTGGTCCCATGAACGTGAGGGGAAACCCTTCTCATTCCTGTCCATGCCATCTGTGGCTGAATAAATCCTGTTGCCTTTGTTGGCTCTCCAAGATCCAGCTTCGTCACGTTCGTTCATTCGTGTCTGTGTGCTTGTCCTAGTTGTGCAAAGCTAGGTGAGGATTGAGGGGGCTCCTCCTGCCTTCTGAAGCTCAGTCTTGAATAGGGCAGCAGCAGCAGAAACAACGCCGGAGAATGTGCAGCAGAGGATGAGCGACACAGGAGGCTGTAGCCACCATGATCTTGTGCAGTATAAGCAGAGGAACTTGGAAGACCTTGAAAAATGGACATTGAGGCATGGAAGGTCGTTTTATGAGGTGTGGACGCGATGGCAAGGTCTGGAGATAGAGGACTTTCTTTCTCGGAGTCGAAGATTACGGTTGGAACATTTGGGAGACGAATCTGTATAGGGGAGGTGGAGGAAGCCCCGGTGGGTGGGAGAAGCCAGGTGATGAAACGGTGTGGTGGGCTGAGAGCATCAGGGCGTGGGAAGCCTGGCCTTGCTTCTGTCCCACTGGGTGGCTGGGGTGTGGCTTCACCTCCCTGAGATCGAGTTTCCTGGATTGTAAATTTGGGCCCTGCCTTGGAAGATGGTCGTGAGGCTCACAGGAGACGAAAAACATGTGAAAACACCTTGAAAATGCCAGGAGGCTGGTAACGTTTAAAAAGATTTTGCAGGGACTGGAATGATTGAACACCAGACTCAGAAAGTGGAGGAAAGCATCTTTGATAGCACGGGGAGTGGGAACAGGTGTTGCACTAAAAGTTTTGCCTGCTTTCTTTCCAAAAGTCTGGGGTAGGGGGTTCCCCCGGGGTTAGCTGTGGATTCTGTTAACCTGACTTTGAGGCTGACTGTGCACCTTCTCAATCAGGGTCCATTTATTTTCAGAAGTGACTGACAGCTGTAGACAAACCTGTCTGACTTCTGTGGGGAGGCTAATGAGTTTTTTATTTTAATTTTTTTTTTTTTTTTTTGCTAATGAATTTACATCTCTTTGTCTCCCACAGTTGTTAGTCTTCATGCATGAAAGGAGCTATAGAATGGTATACAGTGTTTGGTGAAGCCAACTCTCCTTTGGAAATATCCATTAATAGTAACAGCAAACATCACAGGAGAGGGCTAGTCCAGGTGCAGGCTCATGTTTAGTCTGGAGACTTCATGGCAGTTCATACCCACTTTCATTCTTACCGGGCCCTCACTTATTCAGCAGGCTTCCACGTGTGCTGAGAGGTTGATGATCTGTGCTCCTGCCTCAGGACTCCCGCTCCTGGTGGGGGCAGCGACCAGGCCTGCTCGAGAGTGGGAGCTGGGCAGCTGGCATTCCTATTTTCGTGCTCTCAGCGATGGACTGTGACCTTGGAGAAAGCATGTCCCCTTTCTGAGCCTTGGTATTTTCCCTTGAAAGTTAGAATTTTGGACCAGATGATCTTGAAGGGTCTTCCCGGGTACTTCCCTTATCACAGGATTCCGGGATTGTCCGTGTACAGAGGCATTGTTCATACATGAACAGTACAGATAGTAAGAGTTAGGAGTTCACACAAGGCAAGATGTAATTGTCAGTTCTGATCATCAGAAAGGACTTTGACAAGAAGGGAGAAAGGGAGGTGAAAAATCTAAATAAATGTATAAAAGTAGGGAACGGAAACTCACCTGCCCACCTTAGGTGTTGGGTGCAGGAAAGGGCAGGTGTGGTTCAGGGTCTGAGGTACTTGGCAGTGTCCATGTTGGGAGACACAGGGATCTTTCTCCCTGTCCCTTTTTCTGTGCCCTAAATATTTGACTATCTCTGATATGCCAGACACTTCCTGCTTTAGATACGTGGCGCCAAGAAGACGCTATCATATCAAACCAATACAACTTGCTTACTGATGGCTTTGACCTTGTCTCTCGCTGGTCCCTTTTACCAGCGCATAGTCTCAGGGAAATGGCTTTGTGTCCTCCTTTCCACATGAGACACGTTCCTGCCATCCTCTGTTTCCACCTTGACATTACCAGCATTTAGTCGTGGGACCCTCTTTTGTTATCTACAGTAAAACCTCCAAAGTTTTAGAGTTTTAGTGAATTCTGACTGAGAGTTGAAAAAAACCTAAGTTCCATATTTGTTCAATCAGTTCTTTAATTCCACCCTTATTTACATGTTTAGACCAGGTCCGGGTAAGCATTTGCAAGCAAAACGTAGTTTTTGCCCTCAAATCTAAGTTCCATATTTGTTCAATCAGTTAATTCCACCCTTATTTACATGTTTAGACTAGGTCCGGGGTAAGCATTTGCAAGCAAAACATAGTTTTTGCCCTCAAATCGCTTTTGGTCTAGTGGGAGAGATAAACACTAAATCACTACACAGGTAAACGGAGCACCAATTAGGTGTGTGCTTCAGTGCAATAGAACAGGATGGCACAAGAGTAAAGGGCATCTGTTTAGATTTGCGGTCAGGGATGCCCTCTGAGAAAGTAGAAGTTGAGAAGAATCTAGTTGAGGGGAAAGGGTTTAGTTGGAGTTGGGGTGAAAAGTATTTCATGCAGAGGGGAAAGCTAGGGCAAAGGCCCAGAGACAGGAAAGAGCTTGTCATGATGGAGGACTGTAAGGAAGGTCAGAGGGGCAGGAGTGTCAAATAATAGGAGAGGAGACTCGAGATGAGGAGCGGGCAATAGACCAGGGTCACGTAAGGACTTTTGGTGAGGTAAGATTTTTAATTTTATCCTGTATTAGAAGGAAATCAATTGCTGGATTTTATAGAGGGGAGTGACACAGCTTCGTGCAGACTGAATTGTTCTGGTTACATAGCGGAGAATTGTTTGGAGGGCAGGAATTGAGGAAGAGCGATCAGTTATAGGGGATCATTGTGGCTAAGATGATACTGGCTTGGACTTGAGTAGAGGCGGCAGAACTTGGTGATGACTGAGGTGCAAGAGGAGATGGGGAGAGATGTCAAGGTTAAGTCATAGCTTTTGGCGCTCTCGTCAAAATGGCAATGCTGCATACTGAGATGTACTGTTGAAACTCTCCTAGAATGTATTGGGCTATTTTTATACTTCTATACCTACGTAAGTAGAGCTAAAGACAACTTTTCCTTTGAGTGTGGATCTTAACATCATGAAACATCACATTTTACTGTACTTGTTCTGTAGACGGCATTGTTTAAAAACGAAACTAAACATATCCTTTCCATGTGATCAAGCAATCATGGTCTTTGTTATCTACCCAAATAAGTCGAAAACTTAATTCCACAAAACCTTGCACAAGAATGTTTATAGCAGCTTTATTCATAGTTATCAAACCTTGGGAGCAACCAAGATATTCTTAAGTGAATGGATAAACTGGTACATCAAGACAATGGAATATTATTTGGCACTAAAGAAATGAGCTATCGAGTCATGAAAAGACACGGAAGGACCTTAAATATAAAATCTTAAGTGCAAGAAGCCAGTCTAAAAAGGCTGCATACTGTATGAGTGCAACTCTCTGACATTCTAGAATAGGCAAAACAGTGGAGACAGATCAGTGGTTGTAAGGGGTTAGTGGGGTGGGAGGGAGGGAGAGAGGCAGAACATAGAGGATTTTTTAGGGCAGCGAACTATTCTGTATGGTACTGTCTTGGTGGACACGTGTCAGTATACATTCGTCAAAACCCATGAATTGCAAAACACCCTAATGTAAACTGTGGACTTTGATGCTACAGTTGATGAACCTACATTTGACACATTATCAAATGTCCCACTTTTGAGCGGG
Source organism: Eonycteris spelaea (assembly GCA_003508835.1). Taxonomy (NCBI): domain Eukaryota; kingdom Metazoa; phylum Chordata; class Mammalia; order Chiroptera; family Pteropodidae; genus Eonycteris; species Eonycteris spelaea. Next base: position 20,317,042 of record PUFA01000003.1, on the reverse strand, counting down.
ATGTCATTAGTGGGGGAAGCTGTGCTTGTGTGAAGGCAGGGGTCACATGGGAACTCTGCATTTTCTGCTAAATTTTACTCTGTGAACCTGAAGCTACTCTAAAAATAGATTATTTAAAGGCGGGGGTGGGGCAAGGCATCGGAGATGGTGCTGAGTGCATGCTGGTAATAGATGCACCCAAAGTTGATTTTGGATATGAATTGTATTTTCTTTTTAATCCATATTTCTTCTGGAAGTCAAGTGGACTTGTTCTGGATAGTTAAGTCTTGGTTAATGAGATTTTGCTTTAAACTGGAAAGTTCTGAAGCCTCTTTTGTAGGCTGCGGGTCCAGAAAAGGCATGGGACCTGACGAGAACCTCATGGCGCATATCCTCAGTGGCGCCATTTTTCTTCTCATAATCCTAAAACAGGAAGAAGATGAGAACTCTTCTGGTTCATCTTCTTGACAATTTGAAACTTGCAGTTACTTTTACAAACACACTAAACTTATGTTGACGTAATCTTTGATGACACCGTGATCTTTCATATTTTATAAAGCATTTTTGGGTCTTAGTTTGTAGTAATTCTGAGATTCTCTTTAGGGCTCAGAAATCCCTAGTTCTCATAAACTGGTCAGAGATTACGCTTCTGATTGGTTAAAAAAATTGCTGAGTCTTAGGCAACCACACTTTTTCCTTTTCCATTTGTGTCCTCTCTGATACAGGAAATAGAATGAAGCAACTCATTGTGTTTATTAGGAGAACCGGGCAAAGCAACTTGATGACAGGCCTGTGATTAATTTGGGAGCAGTCAGGCCTCTCATTAGCATGTAAATTGCTGGAAGGTGGTTAGAAGCAGTGATGGGTGTATAACAGACATTAGGAGCTCTTAAAACATTGAGGGCGAGATGAAAGAAATATTTTACTCAAGCATTATTACCAAGGTATATAGTTGTTTTAATATAAGTACTTGTTCTTTTAAATCTTGCCCTAATATGGGTCATATTTTAAAAGATAATGGTGAGAATACTGGTTAAAATTATATTAAGCTCTATTTAATGAGGAGCTATATTTTAGTTGAAGGCATAATGGGAAAGATAACTCTTGGTTCACCTGCTTACATGAAATGAGGGCTAATTGTGTCACCTTATTACCTTCCACCTGGAGGGACTGCAGCTACTATTAACGGAGTACCTCCCAGAAACTTCATATACAGTAATTCATGTGAATTGGGGAAACGAGGTTTTTTTTAAAACTTTTATTTTTCGGGTTAGTCTGTGAGTTAAAACCACTCGAAGAGTTTCAGTTGGATTAAGGTCTGTCTACTCCATACCTTTTAAATCTGTTCTGTTACCCCTTCATTGTGTTATAGGCGGAGTACCTAGAAGGCACATAGACTTTTGAAAGCTGGCCTTGTAAACCCGAGTCTACGACCTATCGGTCATGTCAGACAGGACTCTAGTAGCACTGTCTGGGACAGATGAGAATCTACCAGATTTTAAAGGGTTTTCAAACAAGGGAGCTTCAGCACCCTCCCCTGACCATTCATCTCAGTGCTTAAACAACCCTTGGGGTTGGGAAAGCCTCATGACTAATTCTAGTCACTCCGCCTCAGGGTGGCCTGTTGCAATGTGAAGCATTCGTTGAACAAGCTCATGGACTATTAATCTGCATTTTTACTTGTCAAGCATATTGTCTTAAATACCTTCATGGTGCTTCCAGATAACAGATAACGAATGTGGACTCAAGACTGTTCTGTAGACAGGAAACTAGGTACTGAGATGGCTGAGGCCTCTGCTCAAGCTCTTTGGGCTCCCAGGCGACGTTACCCCTTGCATGCGACCTGCCCCTCCCCAGTATGCTGGTGGGTTTAGAATTACCTTCGCCCATCAAAGAGGACATGGTGGATTGTTAACTGTTTGAATTTTTAAAAATAAAGGAGCCAAATTAGTGTACAAAGAGGAGACTCTTGACCTCACCATTGTGCTGTCATGTATTGTCAGGTGATTCCGGTTGCCTTTTTTGCTAAGCTTTAAAAAATTTCATAGAATTGATATGGTCTTGTAACAATTTAAACAATATAGAGATCTCTAGAATAATATGTGAAAGTTCCATCTCCTTATCCCTCTAATCCCTTTTTTTATTTCAGTATAGTTGGCATACAATATTATATTAGTTTCAGGTATACAATATAGTGATTTGACATTTATATTCCCTATGATGTGATCACCATACTAAGTCCCTGTGCAAAGTGACCCTTCCTTCCTTAATTCTTCTTTTCTCAGAGGTAGCAACTGCTATTCTCTAGGTATATACTATCTACATACATACATACAAGTGTGGCGTTTGTATTTTTACATAAAAGGAGAGGCTTTGTGAGGTGACCACATACCTGTGGAGCCCTGGCCATGACTCAAAAGAGTCCTGCATATTCACAGAGCCCAAGGGGGCTAACTGCCCATGTGGGGGGTTCAGATGAGGTCCTCGGCCTCATTGACAGCTTGCTGTTCCAGCTGATCATGAGCATCCTGATGACAGGAAGTTACAGATGGTGGTGGAGAGGGGTCTCGGAGCACAGGGTTGGTGGGCAGGGACACTGCAGGCTTGAATTTAGGTTTTACTCAAGTCCCTACTCACAGGCTGTCCTGGTGTTATTTGTATATGGAAAATGAAATATTTCTCCCAGGTCTCATGCTGCTGTGCTCATAAGCTGCCAGTTATTCCATGTATTAGGCGTGTCTTATAGTCTAAGTCTTGTGTTACTGTTAAGATGATACCTGTCACTGTACACAGGATCCCTCTTAGCCTGAGAGCCATGATTTTGAAGTGAGCACTTGGAGCACGATATCCTTGTGCCTTACCCGGGGCATCCTTACTTTAAATCTTCCAAACAGTGAACGTGGCCATAACTCTTCACAAAATGAGAGTGTATAAAATATAAGTGCATCGTGTTATCCTTGTGGGTGAGCTGGAATTTAACTGGTGATCACTTTGTGCCACAGGAAATTGATATTCTTGTGAAACACCTCATCAGGAGCTCAGATGACTTAGTTGTACAGCCACGACAATGGGACAGCCACGTCAGATGTGCGTTAACATGCCACTAGTAGTAACTTTAGTTTCATTGCCTACATTTTTCCTAAGGAAAATACACTCTAGCTGCTACTTGTCCAAGGGTGGAATCCGGAATTCACCAATGTATGAACAGGGGCATGAATTACTTTCCAGCGTGATAGTATTTGATTGTTTATTTATTTATTTTTTTTTAGTTTTGTCAAATACAAACATCTTTTGATGAATACCAGCTGGTATCCTGTAGTTTTATCTCTCACTCTAGGTAGAGTATACTTTTTAAAGTTCTCCTACGGTCTCGGTGCTCAGAGATTTTAGCAAATTCTGAAATAAAAAATCACCTAAAAGTTTTTTAGAATCAGGGTAAAACCAGTGGTATGTCACTTAAAATATCTGTCAGTTTTCATATGTCTTAACGTAGGAGGGATGCCTTTAGTTTCTCAACCCAGACTCACCCTGTAATATCCTGCTTAGGTCCCACCAGGGAGTGCCCTCTCTTGGACCAAGTCCTGAAACACTCAACAAAGCCTCTGAAATTCTGTGAAGTAGCTTACACCGAATGACTAGGCAGGTGGCTTTAATTAACTGCCTGCCCCCTTAGCAGGCAATATGGGGAGCTCAGCCAACAGGAGGTTGGCAGGCTGTGTTTTCCATGAAGGCCTAAAGATCGAACCGCTGTATAATGTATTGGTTCTCAGCTGAGGAATTGTCTGGGGAGGATGTCTTCCTCATGATGACTCAGCACTCTCGTTTACATAGTTCTTTATCACACTTACTGCTCTCACATGCCCCCGGCTGTCCTAGAGGAAAGGCGAGGGCCTCTGAACTGGGCTGGTGTTTCCCAGGGTTGCTAGTTTTGTGCATCTCTGAAGCTGGAAGGTAGGCCGAGAAAACTGGAAACCCACGAGCTGCTTCAGGGTGGACCTTTCCATAGAAACTGGGCAGTTGACTATGATGCTAAGTGACCAGGTCAGAGAGCTGATCTTTCTCCCATCCCTTGAAAATTACATACTTCAGATGCTCAAAGCAGAGTTCTCGGATACAGTGCAGTCCCAGCTCTGTGCCGGCTTTTAACATATCGGAGTTTTAGAAGAAAGGAAACTAACATGGATTGAATTTTTACTAGAACCAACCATTTTTCCTGCATAGTCTTATTTTATTGGCCTGGTAGTGTGTTGGAGGTTCAGAGTGTGATTTGCACACGTAATGACAACATTGAGGTCACTCAAGCATGGAGTCTGCGTTTAAAACCACATATGCCCAATATCAAAAACCCAGCAATATCTAGTATCTTGATACTAGAATTTCAGAATCCTCTCCTTCGAATCATGGTCCTGGGGATTTAGACCTTTTTAGAGGGGGCTAAGACCCAGAACAACTCAGTGGCGGCTTCACGGTGATACCCTCTCCTCGGTGGTCAGAGTTGGGAAAGAACCCAGTGTTCTCAGGAAGAATTCATACTGGGCTGTAGTGTGATTAAAATTCTTTATCCTTGGAATATCAGACTCATGTTCTGATACTAGGATATCTTGAACTAGGACGCCTTGGCACATTTATATTTTGAAGCTGACTGTCCCGTGTATGGATGTATGATGGGTGGGGGATGAGAGTGTTAGAACAGTAAGACAAAACTAACACTGAACCCAGGAGTGAAAAGGAAGCCAGGGTCTCTCTCAACCACATCCAGGGGAAGACCAGAGCTTGCTTCTAAGGGATGGCATCTAAGGCAGGTGTCCAGGGAGACACAGGCAGGAGTCAGGAAAAAGCTAGGCTTGAAAACTTAACCCTAAAATCTGTTGCATGTACTTGCTAATGACTGTGAGCTTTTTAGGGGCAGAGGCGAGGCCTTGTGTGTTAAGTACTCTGGAAAGAGCCTGCAGGAGAGGCGTGGGGGGGACCGTCAGGTATAGAGCTGTCAGTATGGCTTGATCTTTGGTTATGTGCTGTGGCTTTCCCCACTGCCCCATTTTCCACATCTGTCAGTGCCAGTAACCATTTCTGGTCTACTTCACAAGATCCTGGGGTTTAGCAACACAGTTATTGAGCTCCTTAGGAAGCAGAGCCCTAATATTTCATGTTGATGGATCAGTGACTGTGCCAGGCATAGGAGAGAGATGACGGGTAGAACAGAGCCTTTTTACAAAGAAGCTTCTGGTCCTGGTGGGGGTGGGGAGTGGAATCCATAAATACAGGATGTGTGCAGAGTGCTGTCACAGGAGGCCTACATGGGGACGCTGATGAAAGGTATCTTGATGAATCATGTCAGCGAGGGCTTCTTGGAAGAAGTGACACATAAACAGACTCAGGACAAGGTAACTAGGCAGAACAACAAAGGGTGTTCTGGGCAGTGAAAACTGTACAGAAGCATGAGAAAGGAGTGTGCATTCAGGGAACCGGCAATGGCCCAGAATGTCGGGAGGTGTTGGGGACAGATAGTAACCAGTGAGGTGGGTAAGGCTGGGGCTGGGATCGGGAAAGGCCTTGTATGCTACCTAAGATGTCTGGATTTTACCTGCACCAGTGAGGAGCCATATATGGATCTTAAATTGGATTTCATCACTAAAATGTATAGGTCCATAAGCATGGGGACAGTGTCTGGGAGACAGCTGATCAGCTCTTGGCACATAACAGTTGCTCCGAAGACTGAACAAATGGATGGACCTCTGCTTTGCGTATTAAATGGGTCCATGGAGCTTGGGTTGGAGGTAGTAGTACTAGAAGCAGAGCTACTGTTCCGGGCGTCGCCATGGTAATTCAGGTGACTCGGGAGAGGGCATTGGTGATGATTAGAGGAGAAACCGGCTTTGAGAGGTTCCAAGAAGACTTACAGATGCACTGGGCGTGGTAGGTGTAGGGAAAGGGCTGAGAGGATGACTCCTAGATTCTGACTTGGACACTTTCAAGGAGGATGCCATGTGGGGATGAAGTGGGGTGGATGGGGAGTTACGTTAGGGGCATGTTGGGTTGAGAAGGCTGAAACAGCCAGTGCTTCCAACCTGTAAGCCTTCCGACATAGAGCTTTAGGGCATAAGAAGGCGGTCCTGGCTGGAAATCGGGATTCATTAGGGATCAGGTAGAAATGGAATCTAAGCTGTCACTCCCCCTCCAGTATGTTGGAGATAAGATCGTGGCCCCCAGTGGAACCCTGTGAAATGTTGGTGCTCAAGGGACAGGGAGAAAGGGATAGAGGGGTGCAGAGGATTGATGGAGGGTGGAAAACATGCTCTGGTTTAAAACAAAAGTGCAGAATTGAATGAAGTTAATCGCCCCTTCCCTTTCCCTCAAACCCTCCCCCAGAAGGAGCTGCAGAAAACATTTCATCCTATATCCATCCTTACAGCTGTTTTTGTGCCTAAACAAGCCTAAATATGTATGTTCTTTATTTTTACCCAGATGGATTTGACTTTTATAACATTCCCTTCAGTTCTAAGAGTCTGCGATTCAAATATAAAAACATTTAAAGAGATCCCATAAAAATACAGGTTGAGTCTTACAGCTGAGTGAACTCAGATTTAACAGCCCTCGATCACAGTACAGACTTTACAAATGTTTATGCAAAACAGCTAGGGCTAAGATTTAGGGGTGTTTGTGCTTCTTCACCGAACACGTGTGGACGCGGTGTGGCCAGCACAGCTCTGTGCTGTGCTCCCTGGTTCCTCCCCACCTGCCGTTTGTGTTGTGTTGCGTGTTTCTTCGGTGGCTGGATAAGACTCTGCAATTCGCTGGCTGCGTGACCTTGCACAGGTGACTTCACCTTTCTAGGATTCCGTTTCCCCATCTCTAAAGTAGGGTGGAGAGGTGGGGGGGTTTGGACTAAGAGCTCTAGAATTGTGTCTGGCACAAATATTTCACGATATTCTACCTGCTAGGAGTTAGACTGAGTGAAGGTAGAGCATGAGAATGTATTGGAAAAAGACTGCATACTATATAATTTGCCCTCAATAAATCATAATTAAACTGAGCTGCTGCCTTATGTCACCTTTTCTACCTTCTAGGGAAGTGGTCTGTTAATTTGTGTGTTGGGAAAGACTACTCTTCTAATTTACAAAATGAAAAGGTGTGTGTGTATGTTTTGTTTTGTTTTTTTTTTTAAAATGGAACCACACAGAAACGTTTTGAAGTGTATTGGTTTTTGGTAAATGATTTCTTCTATCAATGTCACAGGCATCAGTGAAGGCCAATTTTGTAACAAGTTTGCAAATTTAATTAGAATGGCTTTTCAGTTTCTGAACCACCACCCTAGTGTAAAACCATCCATGTTTCCCTCTGAGATGCCTTGGTATCCTTCAAATGGCTTTTTCCCCCCTTGTTTGCGGAGAGCTTTTCTGGGACTACTAGAGGTAAGTTGAATTCCAATCTCTTGTGACTTTGGATAATCATTTTAGAGATTATGTTGTTGTTAGAGTATACTTGTAAAATAACTAAAGGAAACATGCGCTTTTTATGATGAATGAAATGCATTTTAAAAGATCTTCCTGTCAGCATTTTTTTATTTAAATATCTCACTTTGGAGGATGCTCCTAAGGGGACTGCTGCTCTTAAAACTTTTAAAGACACCTGTAAGTAACTTTGTCATCATTCAGATTTTTACAACCTGGCGGGAGCTTCAACTTCCCTCTGTGCTGAGAAAGACAGGAAAATTCCAGGTAGAAACTTTTCTCCTGAAGGGAGGTATTAATTGCTGCCCCTCCTGGAAATCCCTGTTTTTATTAACTAGAGGATCAATTGAAAGTATGTATTGAGCCCTGATGTGTCCCCAGCACTCAGAGGGATTTGAAGAAGTGTGGGAATGAGTCCCACCAGAAACTTTACCTGGGACTTAGACTCCCTTGGCCTGTGTATGTGAAGGAGAGGGGAGGTGGTCTTTATCCTCTGAAGGCCTGGTGGATGTGTGTGGGGTTTGTTTAGTTGAATTATGAGCATCCATTAGATGCTATCCTGGGTGTGGCATAGGCTGTTAGGAATTTATAATCCCTGTACTTTCATTAGACTCTTGTTGGTATTTCACTTAATGTTTAAGTCAATTAGAATACCAGCATCTCCCTTCATCCTGAGCAGGGCTTTATATTGCTGAATAAATTTCTAAGGTCTCTTAAGGGTTGTTGCCGGGGTTATTTGCTGCTCTTCTGCATGTATATAGCTCAAGGAGAATGTCTTCCAGAAGCGTCTCTTCTGTTTTCCGCGTAAGTGCTATTTCTGGGTAGGAGAGTGAAAGCAAATGTCACAAGGCCTGAGTTCTCATTAAAGCCATGCCCCTCCCAAGCTTCCTCTTGGTGAACTGAAGCCCTTGGATGAGAAGGTGATGATGTTGTCTGGCGGGAGGATTGTTGGAACTCCTGCTGTGTGCTCAGCCCTATGCAAGACCCCGTGGGAGCAGTGAAAGGGCAGCGTACCGTGCCGGTCAGCAGAGGGATGCAGGGGGGCCATAGGCAACCGTAGGGCCGGACAGCACTCGGATTCTGCATTGCATGCCGAGGTCTGACTTTCCCTCGTGTCCTTTCCACAGTGCTGACCAGAAAAGGATCTCCCGGTCTCTGCTTATAGTTACTCCTAAGAACGGGAGTCCCCAAACCCTGGGCCGTGGACAGGTACAGGCCTGTTAGGAGCCTGGCCACACAGCAGGAGGTGAGGGGAGGTCTAGTGAGCGAAATTTCATCTGTATTTGCAGCCACTCCCCAGTGCTAGCATCACCACCTCAGCTCATAGGAGCACCGGTCCCTGGTGCCCAAAAGGTTGGGGACCACTGCCTGAGAAGACCTTCAGGGGTTTTCTAGGTCTGGTACTAATGTTATAGAACTTTTTTATTCTTATTTCCAAACTTCATGTATCCAGGTAAATAATTGATGTGATTAGAGTCACTGGAATCCTTAGCCCCCTCCTGGTCAACAGCTCCAACACCGTTCCAGTGCTGGGTACTCTTGACATCTCCCGACGTCAGAAGGCTGTGCTTCTGAGCCGTGGAACTCTTAATCTTTAGAAGGTGGTTCTCTCAACTGAGGGCTTCCTCCAGAACCCCACCGGCGACTCCGCTTCTGCCCTCCAGGACTGGGGAGGGTGCCTCTTGTATTCTAGGGAAGAGCGCGTTAGATGTTTTTAGACAGGTGACACAGCCTTCTCAAGGCTCCTCCAAGCTATGCCAACATGTCCATCCCCCCACCATCACTCATTTAACAGACCCTTTATTACCCTCTCCCTCCTATGAGTTTGCCAGTGACTTTCGTAATGTGTAATGCCCAGGGCTGGGTACTGTTATCTTGATAGATTGGAACTAGCCAGACGAAACTTAATAGAAATGTTAAATGCTTCATTTAGGTTAAAACAATTCAATAACATCAGTACCAAATTCCCCTTGGCTGGACCGAAGTGCTGGGGTTTTAGTTTACCTCATACTGAACTGAGTCGGTAATCAATCAAGTTTTCGTAATTCATCTTTTTTCCATTCCAGAAAAGAGTCATTTCCTATCATATGCCTCCTGGCACTTTTCTTCAGTGTGATTTTTTACAACGGGAGATTTCACCTGGTAAATATGTACACTTGGATTTGCAGATTAAGGTGAAGCTAAGTGTATACTGCTGCTGATTATTAGACTCAGGTTCCCCTTGAAGCTCTTGGTACAGCTCTAGCCGTTGTGTTGTCTCATGTCGGAATGGTCTTTTGGGGGTGAGGGGCTACGAACCTGCTGTGATGGGGACTTTGGACCTCTGGTATTGACACTATACAAAGCAAGGCAGACAGTGGAACAGAAACATTTAGTTCTGCATCTGTTCCTTACTCTTTGAACTCAGGAAACAATCCCTATACTTTGGTTTTAGGGACCAAGCACAAACCCCAGAATTCTCCATCAGAACCTCCTCATCCCCCATCAGGAACGTGGGTGAGGAGTTTGCTGCTGTGGTTGTGGATGTGGGGAATGGATGTGGCAGGGGTTTTTGGCTGCTCACCCACCTCTGGTCCTACTCCTCTGACCACCTGGTAGAACTGGGCTTCCTCACCCAGGGGTTTTTGGCTGCTCACCCACATCTGGTCCTACTCCTCTGACCACCTGGTAGAACTGGGCTTCCTCACCTAGTCGAACTTGGGTATGACCATAGGGATTGGTTTGGCCAAGAAAGAGTGAGTGGAAGTAGCTTCTGACACTGCAGAAGGCACACTTTGCCAGACTCTTTTTTCCCCCCCAGCTGTGGTAACCAGTGCTGGTCCCGACAGGTACTGCTCCATCATCCTGAATTCCACAATGAGGCTAATGCAGAGCAGAATCCTCAGCCAACCCACGAGGAGCACAGCAGAAGCAAAAAGAAGACGTTTGTTTATGCTAGCGAGATTTTGGGTGGTTTGTGACCACAGCGGAACCTAGTTTATCGTAATGAATGCATTAGATGAGCAGACTTCTAGATGAGCTTCCCGAAAGGCAGCTGGAGAATTAATTAGTGCGATCAGAGCAAACTAAGTTATATTGGTCTTGCAAGCAATACAGGGGGAAACTTTATCCTTTTAAAGAAGGAATGGTATGTGGACTTCTTTGTCTCTTAAGGTTCCAACTCATTATTACTGCCTTGCTCTTTAACCTAGCTTAAAGAGAGGTGTGGTAGGGAAGGGAGTGGGTTGGCTTCAGCTCTAAGAGGCAGACTGACTTGGTTTCTTGATTCTGTGTTAATGAGTTAATACTATATTTGACTTTATGCCTAACACAGCCGTTTACCTCATGCATATTAAAAACAAATTTAACCCTGCACACAAAGGGGTCTGGCCTTTGTCATGAGCTAACAGTGAGACTGAGGGTGGAGACCGGCCATTCCAGAAAGGCTAGCTGTATGATTTTGGTTGGGAGCAGGCCACACCTTAGGGTGGGGTGTGCCCATGCTAGATTAAACTGATTGGGATGGTGACCTTGGGCCATGCCCAGAGGGGCTAGAGACTGAGCTCAGACATGTAGACTGTTCTCTGGGAAAAGATGATCTTCCTTTACTCTCACCACCACCACGCTCACACTTTTGACACCCAATGTAGGTTTATTCCCCTCACACTGCCAAATTCTCAGACACCAGCTGGGTGTCCTACAGTTAAGTTCATTTCTGATACTACCTACCTGGAGCTTCAGACACCAATCGGAAGCATAGGGTTGTGACCTCTACTTCTGACCAACTAGCTGTAAATTGGAGTTCCCATGACCCCTCCCCTTGGGCTTGATAATTTGCTAGAAGGGCTCACAGAACTCAGGGAAAGACATTTGCTGGTTGTCATAAAGGATATAATAAAAGATACCAAGGAACAGCCAGGTGAAGAGATACATAGAGTGAGAACCAGAAGAGTCCTGATTCTAGGGGCTTCTGGCCTCTTTGAGTTGGGGTTGCATCACCCTCTCAGCAAAAGGACGTGTTTATCAACCAGGAAGCTCTCAGAACCCTGTTCTCTAGGGATTTTTATTGAAGCTTCATCATGTCTACGGTTTCCAGCTCCTTTCGCATCTCCAGTGAATGGGGCTGAAAGCTCCAAACTTCTCATCATGGCTCGGTCTTTCTGTTCGCCTGCCCCGAGCCAGGAGCGCACCCAGAGTTACCTCATCAGAACCTTGAAAGATGTTGCTGTCACCCAGGAAATTCCAGGAGATGTAGGAGCTCTGTGTTAGACACCACGATGGAAATTACAACGGTTTTAGGAGCGTTGTGTCAGGAACCAGGGTCAAAGACCAAATAATAGGAACTGGTGGCAGGAACCAATCTTTATTTCACAGCAGCCAATCATCATGCCTACATAATGGGCCCCGTAAAAACTCTGAACACTGAGGATTGGGTGAACCTCCTGGTTGACAGTGCTCGGTGTATGTTGTTACACACTGATGCCAAGAATGGTGCTTCTCTGACCCCACACGTCTCTTCCTTTGACTGGGTCCGTCTGCGTCCTATCCATGTAATGAACTGTAATAGTGCTAACAGCTTTCAGTGAGTCCTCATGAATTACTGAAACTGAGGACGTCTGAACTTGCAGTTGGTTTCAGAAGTGAGGGTGATTAGGTGGACCGTGTGCCTCCCAGATGGACGGTTGGCCCTAATTCTTAGCCCCACACCGTGTTTCACGACTCTCCAGGAGTTTCTTAGATCTTATTTCTACTTCTCTGCGGAATGAAAAGAATTGTTTTTATTTCTTTGGAGACTGTCTGCTGCTTTGTCAGTCACAGAAAGGAAGGGCTGAGAATATTTTCCTGCGGGCCTGGAGGAATTCCGGCCTACGGGGGTGTTGACATAGACATGCTGCTCTCTAGTTCTCCTGACTGTGGAACCACCGGCCCCTCCGGCAAACAGTTTGTATTCCCCAACAGCGCCCGTAACCTGTGACTTTTCTCTCCTGTCGGTTATGTGTGCTGGGACGTCCCTCCGTTCGCCCACTTAGCCTCTGTGTTTGGGAAGAGATGTTACTTCTTAGTTTTAGAAGAAGACAATGTGTTGCTTTCCTTGGGCATTTTGCACATAGCAAGTGAACAGACACTCGTATTCCCAAAATGGTAACTAATAAAGACTGCCTAGAGCAAGCAGCATAAAGTTATTTTAAATATTATATATAGAACTAAACGTGAAATTTTTGGGTCTCTTCCAATTATGGTGAGTTTTAAAGAGTGAAGGGTAAAATTTTACATGCAATAATCTGTTGATGCTACTTTCTTAGTAGTTCAGCTGATTGGTATTTAAAAAATTTTTCCCCCTAGGATGGTTATAAGTTTTAAAAATGGAACTCTTTAAATTATATTTTTCTGATGAGAAGCTGAAGAATTCACCCCCAAGCAGCTAAGGTGTTTGTTTAATAATAAATGGATTGGATTGGTTCTAATCTGATATAATTAGATTTTCTAATGTATGTGGTTTAAAGAACTATGAAGAGAATGGTCAGGGTGCTGATGACGGAGGGGAGAAGGAGCAGTATCCATTATGGTTGAGTTACCTGTTGCTTGCTTCTCAGGAAACTGAAGACACATGTGTGGGACTAGCATGGATCCTCACTTAAATCCAGAGCCCTACTTACTGATAGGGAAGAGGAATTCGCACTTTATTCTGCTTCTTTAGATGTGCTTCCTGTATAGGCTGTACTCAAAAGTAACTAAAAAAACTCATCCTCCCTTTGGCTAGCTCTGCTTAAGCTACAAATGTAACTACCTGTGAGCATAGCAACTCCCGTCGCTTTGTAACGGTCTGAGGATAAATTAATCAACCCATTCCAAAACAAGTTCTATACAAGGAATGTTGCAACTGAGCTGCTGTCCCAGATCTTCAGAGCACCACTTCTTCTGGGCCTGCCTGAGTTCTCCAGCTCTCCATGTGCTGCTTGGTTTCTTGCCGGTCTGATCTTTGCATCTTTTATGCAACAATAGCACTTGTAGGGTGACTTGCCAGTAGTGTGATTTCTGGAAATGCTGCTGCCACCACTGTTAGATTTCTTCACTCACCTTCATCATTCCCACTGATGACCTATGACTCGAGTGCACCTAGATTATGACCATGAAGAAGCCAATTCTAGGAATGCCAGTGACTGAAAAGCTCAGATTTTTGCTTAAGGATTCATTTAGAGTTTTTTTTTTAGTTGTTGGAACACAACTAAAGTTGGAAATCATATAGTTTGATGTTCACTGGTCACTTTGGGGGAACCTAGGGGAAAAGCCGTGATCTGCTAGGGCTCAGGCCAAGGGAATTTTTTCCAGCCCCGGATGTCATCCATTTCTAGTGTGACGGGATCACTTTAATCCACTGTGCAGAGTTGGGGGAGGATCCTGGCTTCAGCTCTCTGGGTTCCTCTACACACCTGTGTACCTTTACAACTAGTACTGTCTCCAAAAGAATTAGAGGACAGAAACACAGATTCTGTGAATGGACTTTCCAAAAGCCCAAGAAACCTAAACATTTCCCATACTCTGGCCTGCCCAAAGTGCTGCTGAAAAGTCCTCAAATTATGTACACCTTCTTACATTGTAGGTAAGCTATTTGGTTAAGGTAACCCAGGCATTTATTAGCCTGTGTTAACTTAGCTTGTTTATTGGTTGAGAACAAAGTCCTGGGAAAATGGAAGTAAGAGGAACTTGTCGAGGGCAAGAGGACTGTGGGTCTGTCTGGGGCTGGATCACTGACACGGGGATGCTGGCACCAGGCCCCTGCCCCCGAGGCCTCCTCAGAATTGATATCCGGGCCTTTGCGTGTTCCTCCTGAGGAAGAATGGCTAGGCTTGGTATTCAATAAATAAGTTAAATACAAGGGAACTTCTCCTCTGATGTATTAGGAAATAAGGTAATAGGTTCTTCACTTTGTGGATAATTAACGGTTTAACTACTTAGGCACCAAAGTGCTCCATAAACTTTTCAGAAGGATATATCAAATAGAGGCTACTGAGGCTAATTTCACTTTATTTTCTCGATGACTCAGGAGTTGCCAAAAAAAACCAACAATATTTTAGTGTGGTTAGCTGTGAGATTCCTTCAGGGTCTAATGAGGTGGATTGAACTTCTTCTAAATGGAACGATATTAATTTAGCCCTCTATTGTTGTCCACCGCTTTGAGCTTCGTCTTCTCTGCTGTCCGCTCCTTACTGCAGTCTCTGTTCCTGTTCCAAGCAGCGTGACTCCCGTTTGCTGCTCCCCACTCACTGGGCATGCTTCGCATGCTCCCTTTCTTTCATAACTCCCCACCATAAATAATTTGTTTCCCGGCTGGGAAAGGTTGCAGAAAGGAATGCTGAACACTGACATTTCTTTGTTCTGGGAATTGAAGTGACAGTCATTCAGCTTCATTATGGAAAACATTCCTTTTAACACTTATGTATTACTAAGTTGCGTTTAGAAATACACATATTTTTAACATGTCTTCAGAGGCAGTTTATTAATAGACTAATCGACAGCTGCAATAGAGCTTGGGAGGTAATCTCTCATTTCCTCATTTCCAGCTGAGGAAGCTGAGATTCGGAGGGAACTGGGCAGAGCAGGACCCTGTCTGTGCTCCCTTACTGTTTGTGTGATTTGTTTTTCTTTTTTTCTTTTTCTTTTTTTTTAGCTGATGGGTCTCCTGGGATATTGCACGGTGCAGGCATACAGCAGGCTGTGAAATAATGTTTACTGAAAATGTAGGTGGAGTGTGGTAGATAGGACTAAGACTGTTATAGAAGAATCAGGAGTGTGTCAATGGTATGTTTACCTGCAAAATCTTTTGATTGTTAAATAAACTGCCCTTGTGGCCATCCACAATTGCTTGAAACTTGTTTTTCCTTGAATTAGCTCATTTAAACAAGAGCCTATGAGGGATATAAAAGTAAGAATTAGCCTTTCTTCCAGCTCCCCACCTACCAAAGTGTTTTTATCTGGGTAGATAAACTGTTGGTATCAGTTACTTTAATACACAAGTGCCTACAACAAAGCTTACAATGCTTGGCAATTGAAGATAGATCATGGAAGAGTTGGGTAGTTAGGGGATGCCTCATGGGGCTAATAGTAATTTACTGAACACTTATGTGCTCTGTGCTGGGGGCCCTAAACCGTTATCGCCTTTGATCTTTGCTATAATCTTCCAAGGTAGGCCATGGTCCCTTGTTTAGATTTGAGAGAATTGTAAACCAGAGGATATTACTTTCTCAAAGAGCAACTAAGTGGCAGGGTTGGGATTTGAAACCAGTTGTCTGAGACTCTAAGGCTTGTGTTCCTTCCATCCTGTGCCTACCTACTCTGATTACATGCAGAATTGCACTATACACACATGTGCATGCACATAGGGAGCTTCTGGAAGTCAGTTTTGAGCTCAGCCTTGGAGTACGATTTAGATTTGAGTAGATTGGTAAGGGGCTTCCCCATAAGGGGGAATGTCAGCACAGAGGCTTTCTGTCAGCTAATGTTTATGTCTCACTTGATAATATTACCATCAGAGCCTTGTTTGAGTCTTTCTTGCTAATTTGCAAATATACAACTCTCCATCTCCCTGTCTAAACCAGCTGATGTCCTTTCAGAGTCTGAGGGCAGGTGGGCAGGAATGTGGGCATAAGGTTTTCTTAGTCCTTAAATGGGGTACTCCAGCTGAAATGGTTACTCTAGTTAAATGGCAAGAACACAGGAAGGCTTCTCCATAGATGTGCCGTGTGACTTTGGGAACATCACCCGAGTTGTCAGTTTCATCCTCTGTGAAGCCCCTTACTTTGCTGATCTTTAAGGTCATCTCTCCAAAGCTCTGTCCATGAGAGGCTGTACAGTGCTGTGGGCATTTTAATTTTCAGTGTGAGCTTCGAGGATCTACCGTGTGACTCTGGGCAAGTTACTTCACCTTTTGATTCTTCACCAAATGGGGTAGTAATGAACATTACTCATCTCATGCGGTTTTTGTATGGGTGAAAAGAGATGATGTGAAAAGCACTGTGTGAATTCTAGCACACCGTAAAACTGTTAGGCCACATACAAACACATGCATGTATCCTGAGTACTGTGCATCATTTTCTCCCAAGTCCATGGGCAAGGAATCCAAATTCTTTCATAACCATTTCTAACGATAGGGCAGGAGGTAGACATTTAAAAAGCCTGGTTTTACAGTAGTGAGACTGATAGTGTACAAGGAATCTCTATTTTTAACATCCCCTCTTATGTTTAAGGAATAAACAGAAAATCATCTAACTCAGCAATTCAAATACATACTCTGTCTCATCTCTGGGAATGATCAATCCAAATTGATTTTTTGACACTGTCAAATGCAGGGAGGTGGCTTTGGGGTAGCCTGGAATCTCTTTACTGGGTTCCAGTCTGTGCAGAGAAAGGTGTATATATGTGTACCAGTGGCAGTGAGGTAAGTTTTAAAGTCAATTTTTGACTCTGGCAAAGACAGATATGATCAACTCGTGGTTTGTTGGATTATCCAGTCTCCTTTCATCATTACACAATTGATATCTTTGAGCTTCTCCTAGACTTTGTAGATTGTCTTCTGGATCTCCTGAAAACCAGTGTGCCGTAGAATTTCAGCAGGTTTCCTCAAAAGGAGAAGTGAAAGTGGGAAGAATGTGGTCATTTTGAGCTCTCCTTGGAGTAGAGGGAATGAGAATTGGGAGATAGTTTAGGGATTATGAGGTGGAATGCAGACACGAGGGCAGAATTTTGCTGGGAACTTGGTCATAAGGAATGAAAACTATTCTCTGCATTTTCCAGCTGGGCATGTGGATTTAAAGAGGAAAAGGAGAGGGCGTTGTCCTAGAGGAAAGTATGTCTTATAATCAGGCAGAGCGTTTCAAAGCAGCCTTTATAACGTCTGCTCGGAACTTAATTCCAAAGCTCAAGATCTGTCTTTTGATGACTGTTTTATCTCAGCTTCCATAGTCATAAATGGACTTTAGGCATCAAGGCAATAATTAAGGTGGTTGAGGAATCGTCTTCTCCCGCAAAGAGTTTATAGTTGACTTGGGAGACCAAATTCAGGAAGAGGACCCAGGAGGTGTTTCTTGAGCAGCTACCAGGGCGCTAGTCCCCTTCGCTGGAGGTTAGACTGTCTCCACCTTGACTTCCAGAGCCCACACAGCAGCCCCAGGCATGGGCAAGGACGACCCTGTTCAAAGCTAAAGGCGCCCTGTGCAGGAGGGCCTGAGCACCCGAGGACACCAGCCCTTGAGGCTGCTACTCTTATCGATCCCCTAATCATGGTTTCTACTTATCTTTGCTGACACTTCTTATGTCTTCAGCCCAGTGTTCTTCTTTACAGTTTAAATAAAAATTTACAAGGTAATGAATGTATTGACATAGCTCAAAATTCAAAATGGATGAAAAGGAATGTGGTGATATGTTTCCCTTTTCCCCTTTCCCCAGTCAGGCATCTTTTATTTCTCTGGAGGCAACCAGTGTTCCTCATTTCTTGTGGATCTTTTTAGAGATTTTACATATAGATAGACATGTAGAATGTCTATTACATATACATAGATAAAATATGTCTGTTATGTACATAGATACGTGTATGCAGTTGCATGTGCATATCTACCTTCCCCCATCCTTTAAAACTTTTTTTTTTGTCTGTTTCTTCTCCAGTTTTGAGAGATAATGGACATGGTATTGTGTCAGTTTAAGGTGGACAGATGATTTGATACATTTACTACCACAGTAGAGTTGGTGGTGATCGCCTCACGTAATTATTACTCTCTCGAGTGGGGAGAACATTTAAGATCTCTCGGCAACTCTCAAGTGTCTAATACAGTATTGTGAACTGTAGTCGCCACGCTGCACATCAGATGCCCAGAATTCATTCATCTTAGAACCGGAAGTTTCTGCCCTTTGACCAGCATCTCCCCCATCTTCCTCACCCCCCAGCCCTGGCAACCACCGTGCTACTCAAACTCAAAATGAGTGTGTCATTCTTAGAGTCCTTGTGTAGATGACATAATGAGAAATAAGCCAAAGATAAATATTTAGCATGATGCCATCGAGGTCCGTCCATGTTGTCACAAATGGCAGAGTTTCCTTTCTATGGCTGAATAATATTCATGTGTGTGCGTGAATATCCTTCATCCGTCCACCCATTTATGGACACTTAGGTTGTTTCCATGTCTTGGCTGTTGTGAACAGTGTTGCAGTGAACATGAGAGTGCAGGTATCTTTTTGAGATCCTTTTTCCTTCTCTTTGGGGATGTACCCAGCGGTGGAATTGCTGGATCATAGGGTAGTTCTATATATTTTTAAGGACCCTCCATACTGTTTTTCACAGTGGCTGTACCAATTTACATTGTCCCCAACAGGGCACATCTTTGCCAACACTTACCTTTTCGTTTT
This sequence comes from Eonycteris spelaea, assembly GCA_003508835.1. Classification (NCBI taxonomy): domain Eukaryota; kingdom Metazoa; phylum Chordata; class Mammalia; order Chiroptera; family Pteropodidae; genus Eonycteris; species Eonycteris spelaea. The sequence goes on along the minus strand of PUFA01000003.1, from coordinate 20,298,236 downwards.
GATAATCACCATTCTAACCGGTGAGGTTATTCTAACCTCATTGTGGTTATGATTTGTATTTCCTTGATGATGATCATGCTGAATACCTTTTCATGTACCCGTTGGCCACTTGTATGTCTTCTTTGGAAAACTATTCGGGTCATCTGCCCATTTTAAAATGAGATTGTTTTTGCTGTTAAGCTGTATGAGTTCCTTATATATTTTGGGCATTAACCCCTATCTGACAGACGGGTTGTAAATATTTTCTTCCATTCTGTAGGTTGCTTTTTCATTCTGTTGATTGTTTCTGTGCTGTGCCGAAGCGTTTTCGTCGTAGTCACATTTATTTTTGCTTCCGTTGCTTGTGCTTTTGGTGTCATAGCCCCCAAAATCATTGCCAAGACCAATGTCAAGGAACTTTCCTCCTGTGTTTTCTCATAGAAGTTTTATAGTTTCCGGTCTATGGTTAGCCTTCATCCACTGAGTTAATTTTTGTGAGTGGTATAAGATAGGGGTCCAGTTTTATTCTTCGTGTGGTTATCCTTTTTCTCGACACACTTTATTGAACAGACTGTCCTTTTCCCAGAGAGTATCTGGGCTCTCGTGTCAAATATTCGTTGACTATCTATGCGAAGGTTTATTCCTGGGTTCTCAATTCTATTGAATTGGTCTATGTTTGTTTTATGCCAGTGTGGTACCCTACTGTTTTGATTACTGTAGCCTTGTACCATGGCTTGAAATCAAGTGTGTGATACCTCCAGTGTTGTTCTTGCTCAAGATTGCTTTAGCTGTTTGGTGTCTTTTGTGGTTCCTTCTGAAATTTAGAATTGTTTTTTCTGTTTCTGTAAACAGTGATATTGGAATTTTGATGAGGATTGCATTGAATCTCTAGATTGCTTTGGGAAGTATGGATATTTTAATAATTTTAATTCTTCCAATCCTGGACACAGGATATCTTTCCATTTGTCAGCTTCAATTTCTTTGATCAGAGTCTTATGATTTTCAGTGTATAGAACTTTCACCACCTTGGTTAAATTTATTCCTATTTTCCTATTTTTTGATGCTATTGCAAATGGAATTTTTTTTAAAAAATTCATATAATATATTATTAGTGTGCAGAAACACAATTGTTTTCTGTATGTTGATTTCGTGTTCTGCACATTTACTGGGATGATTAGTTCTAATAGTTTTTTTTTAGTAGAGTCTTTAGGATTTTCTATATATAAAATCATACCATCTGCAAATAATGCCAGTTTTACTTTTTGCTTTCCAATTTGGATGCCTTTTCTTGTCTGATTGCTCTGGCTAGGACTTCCAGTACTATGTAGTATGGGGGTGGTGGGTGCTGGCACCCTTGTCTTGTTCTGATCTTACAGGAAAAGCTTTTAGCTTTTTACAGTTACGATAGCTGTGGGCTTGTATTACATGGCCTTTAGTATGTTGAGGTTTGTTCCTTCTATTCCCAGTTTTTGAGTTTTTGTCGTGAAAGATTGTTGCCTTTTATCAAATGCTTTGTGGCATCTATTGAGATGATTTTTGTCTTTTATTCTATTATGTGGTGTATCACATTGTTTCCTTACCTTAACATATCTTGGATATAGTTCCCTTTTGTTTAAAGAATTTCTTTTTTATGGCAATGTGGCAGAAGTTCTCAAGCCTTGATGTCGACAGAATTGTCTGGAGAGCTCATAGAGAACATAGGAACCCAGGATCCTTGGGTGGGGACAGAGCCTCGGTCTTTGCATTTTGACCACTTTCTCCAGGTGATTCCGATAAAGACCAGAGGTGAGAACCACTGCCCTGTCATATGCCCTTATGCGGCTATGCTATTTATATTTACCTGATGAAAAATCAGGCTGTTTGGAACGTTTTGGAAACCCTTGAAGGTTGTCAAAGCTGGAGGATGACGCACCAGGGCGGTGGTGAGGAGGGGGAGTGACTTAGGTGCAGTGACTTCCTTGACAGTTTCTCTTGTTCTCTTGGCCCCTGCCTTTGCCTTCTGGGTCATGTTTCTGAGAGCCACAGCGTGTGAACTTCAGGTCTCTTCTCCTGCCTCTTGTGCTTGTTTCTCTTTTCCTCAGCCTTTCTAAGCTGTGTCTAAGGGGTGCCTCTCCTCCCCCACTGCCAGTGAGCCAGACACTCCCCAGACTGGTATTCCAGGGCAGTGTCAGAGGGAAATGTTGTGATCCCCCAAATGGATTCTTTTGTGTGGCTGGAGGAAGTAGAAAATAGAAAAAGGAAGAAATGATTATTTAAAAAGTATGGGCACCTTTGTCTATGGCCATGCTACCCTGGAACAAACCCAAACCCATCTGATCTTGGAAGCTAAGCAGGGTTGGGCCTGGTTAGCATTTCGATGGGAGACCACCTAGGAAGACCAGGTGCTGCAGGTGTAAAACAAATAAAAAATAAGGGATTGAAGCTGACAAGGTCCTTGCAGTCTGAGGTCAATCGAGGGTTGCCTCGCTTAAAAAAATAAAAATAAAATAAAAAGTATATGAAACTTGGGAAATGTGCTTAAATGCAGCGACATCTGGGGATTTACTGAAGCTGAGCACTTTGTCTTTTTGAATGACTGTTCCAGATTTACAGCAGATTGGTGTTCTTCACACTGTGCCCTCCAGCTCGAGGGACTCCTGGCCCTGTGTGGACATGGGACCACAGCTGTGTGCAGTGGGGCCACCTCTGTGCAGTGGGGCAGGCCTGGTGCAGGGTTTGAGGAAAGAACGTGCTTTTCAGTCATCGTTGAGTGTTAGGCTTGGTCAGGATCTCAGATGTCATCTCTGTTTTTGAAGTTTAATTTTTCATTAAAGGAATCTCTCTAATATCTGATAGACAAGCATTTGAATTTCTAAAAAGGCAAATGATGAAGACTGCAGACCATGGAAGGGGATATTTATCCTCCCTTCAGGATTTCACAGTGGGTTCCTTCGTAGGTTTCTGACATACATTCTTTTCAGTGGCTCCTCAAAGAAATCTAAAGGTGATGATTATGGTTTGATTGCAGATTCTTTCAATACTTTGGACTAGACTTAAGACCCCAACATTAGTCTCATTTAAAGCAGTAAGCATCCTTATGAACTCGCTGATCTTGGCCGTGTCTTTGTGCTATTTTTACTATTTCCAATTGAGAGCCCCAAGTAGAGAATAAAGAAGGAAGACAGGGCTTCCGTCTGGTTTGATGAATCTTTTTGCCTGGATCGTGGTGGTTCTTGTCGAAGTGCTTTTAAGGGGGCATGAATAAAGGAATGGCTTGAGACTCATTTCTCCTTGCTATTATTTTTGCGTTTATAGGAGGGAAACCATCAGATCCTGGATTGATTCTGTCTTCAGCAGCCTAGGCTGTCCTTGGAGAGTCATCTTCAAGGCTTATCAGAAAATAACTATGAGTAATGGGCCTCTAGAGAAAACATTCCTCCTCTCCCCAGTGATTTAGTTGTTCAGACTTTAAATTCTTCTGAACGGTTGAGCCTATGGATGTGTATGTAGCCTCTGTATGCTGTGAGAGAGGTGGAGGAAAGAAATGTGAATGATTTTAAGGGATCAAAGGGTGTTTATGTATAGAATTAACTTCCTTTCAAGTTTCAGCTGAGAGTAAAGTTTTTGAATTTCACATCCCTACTTAACTGTTTTTAAACATAGGGCCGTAAACCAGTACCTTTCTGGGCACAGTGAAATGAACATTTAATGCTCATTTTCTTCTCTTCTCTTTGACAGACTGCTGTTGATCAGGCCCCTTAGTCCAAAGAAGAATTACGGTTGTTACTTAGCATTATTAATTGACATTGGACTGTTAGGATGTGAGTCGTATCATAGTACCTGACATATATTAATCTCATTCAGTCTTTACAACTGTGGAAGGAGGGAAGTTTCTGTAATTTTATATCAGAGAAAACTGTGGCCAGAAAGGTTTAGTAACTTTGATAAGGTCACACAGCTAGGAAGCAGCAGAACCCCGATTTTAGCTTCTGACATTGTCACTGTTACATACTGCGTGTTCTGAACTTCAGCATGTTCTGATGTTCATTCTCCTTAAATTTCTGGAGGCTCCTCAGAGTACCACGGCAGACAATATTTCAGCAGAGAAAAGGCGGTGGTTTGGAGGATGATTTTCTGTCTTTGATTTTTGTGAGAGAACATTCAGTCCTTGACTGAGTTCTAAGTGGAGAAAGAGGTGTTCGCATGCTCAGGAAAGGGAGAAAACAGGAAATGTGGTATGTTTGCCAGTGCCCGCTGTGGAAACAGGAGCCCCTTTCAATAAAGAATTCTGCAGATTATTATGTGTTGGTGAAAATGGTGCTGGTGGGGAAGGCTGCAGGTACAGAAGCCAGGCATGTCCTCATCACAGAAAGTTCGGGCACAGATCTGATTGTAGACGGAGGTTAGTTTGGTATTCAGCCCGCTGAATAATTAGAGTGATTCATAGTTCATGCAGAGACCATGTTTGGAATTGGAAGTCCAGCATTGCTACAAATAATAGAGGGGAGGTGGTTTTCCCCTGCTGTTATGAAACTTGTGAAATGTCACATTATCACCTCCTGCCATGGTGACAAATAGGCTTTTGCACTGATCTCAGTATCCAGCTAAATGCTTTCAAATTGCCTTGTTGCCTCATAGGTTTTTGAGCTACAAATGCTTTTAAAGCACCACGCAGCTTACCTTACTACCAAAGAATAGTAATAATTATGATAATTAGCTCCAGGAAGTGCAAAGCCCTGTGCTAAGTGCCACGGCAGTATTTAAGAGCTTGGGGCCAGTGTCAGAAAGGAGGCTTGTTTGGTGGGCGTACATAGGTGGTGGCAAGTGGGCAGGGGGCTTTGCACCTGTTGCTTTCCCATTGACTATGATTTTGGATGTGGTTGAAGACCATTTCCGATAGGGGTTTGGCTGCCTCTCTTGTAGTCCTGATATATTCAAAGGATTGTGATACAAACTGCTTAAATGGAGTGAAATATCTCTTTCTGGTAGCTAAAGCCCGGCAGTGATAGGCAGGGAGTTGAAGGTTTGAAGTTTGAAAATACTGATTTTCAGTGTTGATCTCTTGAGATCAGTTGTGAGGAATCGGGTAGTTTCTTTCCAGTAATAGTTAATAGAGCCAAACTTTTGCTGCACTTGTGTTTGCGTATCTTATTCAGTGTCATCTCTTTAACATTACCCTTCTGTGCATTTTAGATGCTCTCTTGAGAGGGAGTGAACGGGGTAGCGTTAGAACCTGTAGCTGGGACTTGCTCCATCTCTGCATGCGCCCGTGAGAGTGTACCTCAAGCTGTGACCCTCACCTGGCCATTGACTTGTCTCTGAAGGAAAACAGTCCAAGCCCTGGTCCAAAGAAGCTGTTTAATCTCTTCTTTTTGACTCTAGGACTTAGTAGTCAGCTGTAAAAAGTGATATATGAAACTTTAGTCAGTAGACAGTGGTGGGAAGCAGGATGTGAGGGTGGGCTCTGGGGCTCTATCTTAAGTTGATACGAACAAGGAAAGCCAAGTTCTTTTCCTTTCTCCATCAGGGTCACCCACGAGGCTATAGGGGTGGGGAAGCAGGGAGCAGGACAGAGGCATCACTGGAGCTGAGACCCAGTTGGGCCTCCAGGATGGAGCACCAGTCCTTGCCCGGCACTGCATGGGAATTTTAAGGACAAAGGTCTTGTTGCTCAAGCTTACGTTTCGATGAATAGATCAGATGAACATGTCAGGCAGCGAGTGATGAGACAATGCTGTTATGAGCCGCAAGTCAAAGTTGACCTGAAGGCACAGGGTTAAGGCTTACTGCTCTATCAGCAGGCTGGGGGTTTATGGGCTTTGGGCTTGTGGCTTATGGCACGTGGGGTTCGGGACTGTGGGGTAGGGAGATCGAGAGTAGTGACATCTGCTGCCGTGAAGGGGGAACATGCCTCTTGGAAATGTCTGGAGTTTGTTTGCTCCGAAGTCCAGTAGTGGAGTGACTGAGAGTATCAATTGTCCCATTGAGTTTTCAGAACAGTTTCCTTAGCAATTCAGGTTTTCTCAGCCAGGAGGAAAGAAGGAATTTGTGGTGAAAATGAAGACGGGGGTGGAAAACAGAAGACTGAGAAGTACTATTTGGGGGTGAGCTCTCGTGGGCTGCTGTGTATCCACGGTGTCTGTGTACCCAATGAGCCCCGCCACAGAATTTAGGGGCCACAGAGCATCTTCTCCGAAAGGGATGCATAGAGATTTCTTGAGCCAGCAGGAGCCCTACAGCGACCCTCTCTAATGGCTGATCTGCTACCGATTCTTAGACGTGCTTTTCTCCTGTGGGAATTTATGAAAAACCATATGTAAAACAAGCTATTGTAGACTCTGGAAAATTACTCACAATCGGACACATTGAGAGGAACCTAGGAAGAAACTTAAAAGATGAAAGTGAAAGATCCTGTAATGTTGGAGCTAGAAAGAACCTTCATAGTTATTTCAATCCCCCCTGCAGTGCCCCGCCCCGCCCACCACAAAAAGGGTACTGTAGCTGGAGGAGAAGCCACTCGCACAGGGTCACAGAGCTGGTTTTACGCAGAGCTGAGCCTGGATCCAGGTTGACCTGTGGACCAGTGCCATCTTCCATCTTTCTTGTGGTCCTGCGTTCTTGCCTGAATTCTTATTTCTATTCCTGTCACTGAGAGTTGGGGAACAATGAGGACTCCAGGAAATGCTCACACTCCTGGGGATTCCGGAGGGAGGCGGCCTTAGCACATCACAGGCTGGAGGAGCAGGTAAGCCAAGTTAGCGTGACTGGAGATGGGCTGGGGGCGGCGGGAGGCTGGGAGACGATGAATCTGGGAACAATTCCGTACCTTCCAATGGCTTTTTACCTGTGGTCTGGTGATTTCCTGTGGGGCAGTGTGGTAGGGAGGACACTGTTCCCCAGGCTGAGTGAGTGTCTTTTAGAAAAGGACCTAATCAATTAATATCACCTTGTAAATCGGTTGACCATACCTTCATGTAATAATTGTTTAAAGGAATGTGTCTTAGTGGGGTTCATTAATAATGTTTTGTTATAGTTTTAAATACACTTTTTAAATAGAAATACGGCATATGCTTTCTCTGTCTTATGTGTGCGTCACAGGCAAGTGCAGAGGGCCTGGTTTTGCCTTTGATCCTTGGTATTGGTGATGATACGCTCTTAGCATGACTAACCCAAAGGTGGGCTCAGGATCAGTTTTTTTATTCAGAATGTTAGATGTTGACGGGCGCATTTGAGACATCACCAAGAGTCTGCTGGTGAAGGTGGCACCGGGTCAGGTGTCATTTTAGAGGGATGGCGCCTAGAGCTCCTTACAGCCCCCGTAAAGGTTGGCTCTAAGCAGGTTCCTCTGATTCCTTCCTCTCTTGTTTGGGATGAGAACTGGATTCCATTCAGTGTGACCGCCTGTGAAGTCTCTCCTCCTGAGTTTTATTAATGGTTTCGGCGTTAGGACTCTCTTTCAGGTCTAAGTTTCGTTGCATTTCATTTTATGACTCATTGCAATTAATGACTAATATTGGCCAGCATAGGGCTTTGATGTTTTTAAGGTGTCACGACAGACATCAGCTCATTTGGTTTTCACAAAAAGCACTGTGACCTGAGCAGAACATGGTTCTTTTCCAGCAGTTTTAAGAATTAAAGGTTGGAGGAAGGGGTGTGCCCCACAGCTCCACAGCTGGGGCCCGAGCCCAGTGTTCCTGATTGCCAGACGGGAGTTATTCCTGCCACCCAACCCTTCATCTTGGGATAAACGCTGCCTGGAGTGCCGAGGCCATAGAGAGGGAGGGTTGTGGAATCCACTAGAAGCCGATAGAGTGGGCTGAGAGCCCAGGGAGAGTCCTGAAGTCCTAAGGGAGCTACATGGAGAATTCGTGCAGGGTTCCTGAAACGTTTTGTGTCGACAGAGCATGCCACGGGAACTTTATAGACTTTTGCAAACATAAGCAGATGAAAAATGTCCAGGGAAGGGTTGGTGGCGTCCTGTATAGATGGCTTTGTTGGCTCATATGTACTACTCTTCTAGCTGGCCTACAGAGTACTTTCACCAGTGGTGTGGGAGGGATGGCAGAAAAGCCCTCCAAGGTGTTCATGATAGAAAAAGGCCTCCCTCAGTGCCTTTATTTTTCTGATTTCTGCGCCAGTGCCCACCAGCTGGGTGGACAGTGTTGGTTCTCATTCTTGTCTCCTGAAGGAGCTTTGCCAGGGCCCAGTAAGGTCTTCTGTAGCCACCACAAAAATGAAATGTGTCTGGCACTTAGTGTAACTTCTGGACACTGTGGAGGTTGTCCATACTCTCCTGGAGGCACTAAGGATGTTCTCAGGCATGAGCCCTCTCTGTTGACTCTCATCCATCAAATTCTATGGGCCACCTGGGGAGTTGTTCCCATTCAGAAAGACTTAATTATAAGTCCTAATTCTTTCTGCTGGCTAATAGTTAACCAACAGAAAACTTTTTATGTTATTAAGTAACTTCTTGGAAAAAGTCACAGGAGAGTTTTTTTTTTTTTTCCCCAACCGGGGCTGATATATATTTAATTGTACTCCCAGCATTAACCAACATTCTTACTCGGATCACCAGCAGCTGGAAGCTGATTCCAGCCCAGGCTGTCGGCAGCCTGCCTGGCGTTCCGCCTTGCTGGGCTTACACGGGCGTTTTTCTGTTTTTGACAAGCTAGTTCCGTGCAGGCTGCTCTGGACATGCTGAGGGTTCAGGTGGGCTGGAGAGCTCTGTCCTGGGGGCCACCTGGTAGGGGTTTGAAGGGGAGTTGGGTCCTTGAAAAAAAACTAGTTAGATTTGGTTTTTGTTGGTGGCTGAAGGTAGTATATCACGTTCATGTGAGAAAATTTGGAGACGTCAGACAACACAAAGCCACTCCTCTGGCCTTTCTTTTTGGGCAGAGGCTCCCGGACTAGTAGCCTCGTTATTTGCTCTGTAGAGGTGAAAGGCAGAGAACATTAGGCTGTACTTCGGTGCACTCTAAAGGGCACAAATTTGGGAGCCAGACTGCTGCCTGAGTTTGAATCCCAGCTCCACTTCTTAGCGGTGACCCCGGGCGGCTTCCTTCGCCTCCTCATGCTTCAGTTTCCTCGTCTCTGAGAAGGAGAAGATATCGAACAGGGCTGTGAGAATTAAAGGAGTTAATATGTGAGAGGCGCTAGGGAACAGGACCGCACACATGGCAAGCTCGTTCCGTGTGGCTGTGATGCTTACATCTCCGATATTAATCTGCTTCTTCATCATCTGTCTGCTTTCTCTAAAGTTGAATGGAGGATAATAGCTCCAGTAATTTGAGTTTCTGCTTACTCAGAGCTTGATATTTCTTGTTTCCTTTCATGTTCGGGCATGGGCGTTTATGGTGTCTTCGTGACACTGGTTGTGCATGACCGTTCACATAGTGCAGAATCTTGCCCGTGACCGTTCCCTGGGGCGGGAAGGAATGCCCTGGGTTTGCAGTGAGTGTGCTGTCGCAGGCTGTGATTGCAACCGAGGGGTCTAATGCAGCTGCTGTTTTACTTGGAGGTCCTTGCCTTCTCCAGAGGTCTGCTGTCTACGCCTCCGGCTCCACCACCACAGGGCAAGACCTAGGCGTGTCCTTCAGCTTCACTGAGTGTTCCCTGCCACCTAATCGTGGCTGAGCTGGCTATGACATCACTGAGGTTAATATGGAAGGGAAGGGTGTTTGGTAGTGATTCATTGCTGAGGTTTAGCAAATTGTTTTTCTGTAACTTTGATTAGGCCATGCGTATGTTTTATGGGGGTGATCCTCGGCAGGTTTTGCCAATAAAAAGGTCTGTTTTTCTGGTGGACCGCAGGCGGCTTTGGTACTTAGATTTCACTCCAGGGCAGTTTCCCACTGGTGCCTCCCTTCTCACGGTGCCACTTCCTGCTTCAATGTTCCTTTACTTTTCACATTTTATCCTCACAGGCCTCTGTGAGGTTACCAGCGTGGTGGTTCTCCATTTGACACCGCGGCCAGACAGCTTAAGCTTGGGACTTAGGAGGCGTGAAACGATCTCCGATTCTCAGAAGGTGGCCTTCTCTCTGGGAGTTTGGCCTTTGCACCTGAGCAGGGTGTTGAACTTCTCCCCAAGCTGCTGATTAAGTCACAGGGAATGTGAGTCTTCTCTCAAAGGAGCAAAGCTTTCCTCTCCGTGTGCCCCTGCACCGTCAGCACGCACGTGCACGCTCACACACACACACACACACACACACCACCCTCCAGTGTCCTCTACCTGCACAAATGCAGTAGCCGCTTTGCTCCAGCCTTTTCTACTCTTATCCATGTAGGATTTCCCTTTCCTAAAGTTCTGCTTTGGTGATTCACAAGATCACAAGCATCCTGTCTGTCTGCGTGGAGGGTCACATTCAGAGTCCACCGACGGCCCCGAGGTTACCTAGTCTACTTCACAGTCCTCATTCCTCGGGCTGCCTTCTTTCCCCTTCAAAACCACTTTCTCCTGGACTTCCTTGTTCATTCATTTGCTCCAACCTTCTTGCCTCTTTTCATTCTGTTACTTGCTCTTGTGGGAACTTTCTTTCCCCTCCTTCTTTGCCAAGTCAATGGTGATGTGTTAGCCTGAGCTCTCCAGAGAAACAGAACTGTGTGTGTGTGTGTGTGTGTGTGTGTGTGTGTGTGTGTGTGTGTGTATTTGATCCATGTGATTATGGAGGCTGAGTGGTCCCATGGTCTGCTGTCTGTAAGCCAGAGACCCAGGAGAGCTGGTGGACAGTTCGAGTCTGAGTACAGAGGCCCAAGAACCAGGAGAGACAATAGTGGACATTCCTGTCCTAAAGTTGGCAGACTCAGACCCAGGAAGAGGCAGGAAATTCGCATGGCCTGGGAAAAACAGATGCCCCAGCCTGAAGGCAGGCAGGCAGAAGAAATTTTTACTTGGCCTTTTTGTCCTATTCAAGACTTCAACTGATTGGATACGGCCCACCCACATTAGGGAGAAGAATTTGCTTTCCTTAGTCTACCAATTCTTAATCTATCCAGAAACATACTCCCAGACACACCAGAATAATGTTTGACCAAATATCTGGGTGCCCTGTGTCCTGGTCAAGCTGACAAATAACATGATCATAGGCAGTGATCCCTAAAGTCCCATTTAAATCCCATTTGCTTCACATTTTTCCTCACTACATCGACTGACCCTTGACTGAACCTAGCTGGATTCCTCTTACTCTCGTTGACTTTACCAGAGCTTAGCATTTAATGGCACCTACCTCTCCACTGTTCTCTGCTGATTTTTTGTGAAGTACCTTTTGCCTCTTGTACCAGGCTTGAAGGACAGAGACCATCATTTCTACCATTTTTGTCTCCCCCATGGGGTAGAGTGCTGGATCCTGTGGGAGGTGCTCACTAGAAGCTTCTTACGTTAGCTCAGTTTCCCAATGGATAAAACAGAAGACACTGAACTTGGCTTCTGCGGTCACAGACCAACGTGATGGGTTTGGACACCCCGGATCTTGCAGCTACAGGCAGTTCGAGAAGGGGTAGCCCGTATTTGGTGCATAGTAGGTGCCCACGTGTTGAGATCCTTGAACTTTTCATCAAGTGCTTTTGGATTGTTGTAGGTCTCTTGGCTTGGTGGGGAGAGCAGTGCCCTCTAATTAGCTACATGATCTCAAGCACCTTGCTCTTTGTTGGCCCTATGTCCTGTCTGTCAATGGAGATGGTTGATTATGACTCACCTGCCTCTTGGATCTTGTGAGGATGGAATAAGAAAACTAATGAATGATAATAATAGCGAATTTTATTGTTATATATGGTAAACAGTGTCCTTAACACACATTTTACATGGCAACTTATTTAATTTTATAACTCTACAAATTATCTTCCTTTTTTTTTTTTTTTAATGAAGGGACTGAGGTCCAGAGAAATTTAATAACTTGCTCAAAGTTAGAAAGCCAGGGAGCAGCGGGGTCGAGCGTCTAACCCAGGAAGTCTGGTTCCACAGTGCACACTCTTAGCCACTGTCGCACGCATTACGAGTGTGTGGAAGGCATCGGAAGCTTGGAGAGCGCTGGGGCTGTTTTGAGACCCATTCGAGCAGGTTCTGGAGGTGATCAGTGCTTAATGCTGTCTACCCAGGGCTCGGCCACGAATGAGCTGAGAGCAGGAATGTGCGAAGCGGCTCTTGACTTGTCAGTGCCTTTGCTCACCAGGGTGACACGTTGGATTCGTCACAGACATTTCAGGCAACTCAGAATCTTGCCGCTTCCCAGACAGTCTCTCCTCTAGTTGTCCTCGACTTGGCACACTTAGCTCAGGTCTTCACCTTGTGGCCTGGCCTCGACTGTAGTTAAATGGTCACTGGGGTCCGTCTCCCTGTGGCCTGGAGGCTCCGTCAGAGCAGGGGCAGAGGCTGCTGTGTTTACTGTGTGCCCCTGGCGCCCAGTGTGGCATCTGGCCAGGGACCCACATCTGGACAATGAGCATTACAGTAAGACCTAATGGAGTTGTTGGTGTGTGTTGTTTGTTTTTATTGTGGTAAACTACCATAACAAAATGTACTCTCTTAACCATTTTTCAGTGTATAGGACTGTGGCATCACGTACATTCACATTGTTGGGCAATTATCACCACCGTCTATCTCTAGAAATTCCCATCTTCCCAAACTGAAACCCTGCACCCATTAAACAAGAACTCCCTATTCCCCTTCTCCTTACCCCGGCAACCACCATCCTTCCTTTCTCTATGAATTTGCCTATTTCAAGTCTTTAATGTAAGAGGAATATACAGTTTGTCCTTAAGTCTCTGGTTTATTACTCTTAGCATAGTCTCTTCAAGGTTGATCCGTCTTGTAGCATGTGTCGGAAAGTCCTCTTTAAGTTGGAATAATTTTCCGTTGTATGTATATACCATGTGCTCTTTATCCATTCACCTACCAATGGGCATTTGGATTGTGTCCACCTTTCAGCTATTGTGAATAATACTTCTATGAACATTGGGATGAAAGTATCAGTTTGAAATCCTGCTTTCAGTTCTTTGAGTCTATCTAGGTGCTGAACAATCATAGGGTTGTTTAGAAGATTAAATGACCTAGCCATTGTAAAGCTCTTGGAGCAGTTCCCGGCACATACTACATAGAAATATTTGCTCAATCAAAAAACTCTAGGTGTCTTCGCTTATCTTGATGGATCCCTTGAGTGAGATTTTCGGTATAGGTAGAAAGGTGTACGGCATAGCACCCTCTGAGACAGAAGAGCTGTAAAGGCAGTTTCATGTCCCCCTGCAGCCCCACCCTTACGGCTGGGCATCCCTGGCAACTGTCCTTACAGACCAAAGTTGAAAAGGTGCAGGTCTTTGGAAGGCCCTCCAACCTCAGAGCAGGGGTCTGGGAGCAGCCAGCTGGGTGATGGGCGGCGGGGCTTGGTTTCTAAAAGCTCCGATTCTAGTTGCTCATATCTGGTGCTTGATTTGAGTCTGGTTTCCAGGGTTGCAGTCTCTTCATTAATCTTTCTAGTGTTGCCTCTGTCCTCTCTGGGGAAATTAAAGTACACCTTCCGCATTCTTATTTGGATGTCTGCAGTTTATCAAGATGGGTATTCTTGAAATGCTTTCAACTGAAGTTACCTTAAAAAAATATCATATGTTATTCAGAATTATCAAGTGGCAGGAGGGTTGTGCCAAAAGCAAGCAGTGATGTGGCGTTCTTGAGGCAGGGACACTGATAAAGATTTGCCACTTTACTCACAGGTTTATGCATCTTCTGGATTGGAGATTTGCATAGAGATTTTCCACAGTTCATACATACAGTATCTTCTGGTTCCAGAGCATTTTCTGGTTCTTTGGTAGTCTTGTTCTTTGATTTTTCTTGTCCTGTCTAATGCTCACTTGAAAATAGAGGTGAGGTAGAAAAACATTCACACTTCCCTTAAGCCTTTTTAAAAAAACTTATTTTTCAATTAGAGTTGACATTCAATATTCTTTTGTATTCGTTTCAGGGATACAGCATAATGGTTAGATGCTTGTATAATTTACAAAGCGATCTCCTTGATTAGTCTAGAAAAAGCATGGTGACGGCTTCCGAAAGGAAATGTCACTACCCCATGACTTGAGGGCATATGATGGGACAAGGTGTACCAGTCTCCCTTGGAAATGAGTTTCTCTTTAACTAAAGTTACATTTTGATGAAAACATGTTTTAGCATTGTGTGCTGGAAAACTCTTAAAAAGGAATCTCGTAGTTTTACCAAGAAATCTGTAAAACTTTGAGGGTAAAATTGTCAGTTGTTAGAACCTTTCTCTACTATCAAAACCCAGTTTAGGTAGTGTTATCAGAGGGTATATCTGCTATTTGCACACAGAATCTAAGGAAATTTCATGATAATCATAGGCTAGAGTGCTTTTTACTGATTTTTTTTAGATGACAATTCAAATTTACTAAGTAGAACAAAAATCACAAGTAACACGCTAATGGAAGTGGCCTTATAATCAGTTCATGGGGCTATTAGCATTTACTCATATGACTGAGCTTTGGGGGAAAACCACATTGTATTCTTGTGGATGGGTGTGTGTGTATGTGTTGAATATGTGCACAAACACTATTTGATACAAATGATCCGTAGGCAGTAAGACATCTGAGAGTAGGGTCAGTATTCAGCTCAGTGCCTGGCACACAACAGGCTTCCAATAGGTATCTGAGGAATGACTAAACAGACAGTGACGACCATTGGTGTCCTACTCTTTGAAAATGGAAAATCTTTTATCCTCTTGTAGGGTCTTAACGCTTAAAAAAATTATTAGGTGAAATTCACAGAACATACAGTTGACCATTTGAATGTGTACAAGCCAGAGGCATTCAGCATGTTCGCAGTGTTGTGCATCCACCTCCTCTGTCTCCTTCCAAAATGTTTTCCATTACCCGCAAGGGAGACCCCGTGCCCACTTCTCCCCGCCCCCCGCCTCCACCCCCGCTAACCCTGGCGACCACTAATCTGCTTTCTGTCTCTATGGATTTGCCTATTCTGCATATTTCATATAAACGGAATCATACAGTCTGTGACCTTTTGTGTTGAGCTTTCACAAAGCTTCACGTTTTACAAGTCATCCACATTGTTGCCTGTGTTAGAACTTCGCTGCTTTTTGTAGCTGACTAACAGTCCATTCCAGGGATCTACCCCGTTTTGTTTATCCATTCCTCAGCTGATAGACATTTGGGTGGTTTCCACGGTGTCGGCTGTCGCGAATAGAGCTGCTGTGAACAGTCGTGGAAAAGAATTTGAGTACCCGTTTTCAGTTCTCTTGGGGGTACATACGCCCAGGAGGGGACTTGCCGGATCATACAGTATTTCTGTGTTCAACTTTCTCAGGCGACACCCAGCTGTTTTCTGCACCGTTCTCCATTTGAGTCAGCCTTGTGTGAGAGGTCTTGTTTCTTCACATTTTTACAAACATGTGTGTTAATTTTTTTGATTCCAGCCGTCCTAGTAGATGCACGTGGTATGTCATTGTGAATTTGAGTTGCTGTTTCGAACTGTTTTTAAATTAAGCAAAGAAAGGAAGAACTACGTTTTTACTTTTCTAGGGCGACTGTTTTTAAAGTGAATTTCGTGTGATCAGGAGAAAGGCGGTTTGGTGATGAGAATTGTCATCGAGCGAATGCTTCCTCTGTGACTGGTGGTCTAGTGCTTTTTGTACATATTATGTTTATTTCTCAAATTACCCTGCTTTTTACATGAGGAAACAGACCTAGAGAGGCTAAATTGTGTGCTTAAGTTTGCATAGCTGCTGAGTAGCAGCTTTGGGGGTTCAATTCAGGGCTGCCCATCTGACTCCAGATGTCTCCAGAGCTCATGTTCTTTCATAGAGAGTTTGAATCTGGGAAGTAGGGGAAACGAAACCAAAGATGCCTATTTCCAAAATTTTAGTCAAAAGCAAAGCCTTTACAGCTTGTAATGAAAAAAGGGCTGATGGGGGTGATAATTTGGGGTTCTGGAAATCTGGGCTATATTCCGATACCTCCCAGAGTCGGGGCCACAGCTGCTGGTGTGTCCCTGGGCTGGCGGCTCCTGAAGGGAGTGCCCGCTTGTGTGTGGGGGCTCATGGTCTCTCTTGTCCCAGTGACTCTGTTAAGTAGAGACTTTGTAATTACATTGAATGATGAGGTGGGAAAGCATGTAGGACAAGCCCCAACTACAGTTACATTCTGAAGAACACCTTCCTTTAGGTGATGGTTCTCAGGAGATGTTGGCTGAACTAAATTGAGTGTAAGTTCCTGAAAAAATAGCAGGTTGAGTTTTATTTTAAGTGCATAGGAACGTGCTGTTTAAAAAATAGACCTCTGGTGAATCCCGTCGTACATAATGACTCTTTGTATCTTTAAGGTAAATCTGATTTTCACACATCAAGTTTGTTTAATGTGAGATATACCAACATTGGACATTTACTCTTGAAAAGGTCATCAATACTATAACTCAATTATCCTGCTATATAAGGGCATCAGTTCATGTATTCTAACAGTGTTCATTAAGCCACTTTGTTAGTTGACACTGAGGATGAAGAAATAGTTGAGGCTTTAAGATGCTTAAAAATCTTAGAAAAGGAGACGGATATGCAAACTGTAAAATAAAGGCCATGTGTATACACGAGGGGACTCACAGTGCCTCTGGGGGCATTCAGAGAAGGCTTCATGACGGCACTTGGAGGGACAGAAAGGTAAAAAACTCTCAAGAAGCCAGGCTTTGTGGAGGAGTGGCCCGGGCTAGGCCTAGGATCTGAAAGCCGTGGTGGGTGGAAAATGTTTCAGGTCTGAGGAGTGGTGTCTACAGAAGCCCAGGGGAGAGAAGGTGCAACTAAATTGCCAGGTTGCTGGACCTGTCGGGCTGCAGGGCAAGTTGGGGGTGGGCAGAAGAGATCCGTAGTTGCCCAGTCTGGACTCAAAGCTCTCGGACCGTGAGAAGGCTTTTAAACAGGACGTGGGTAAATTTCCTCCAACCCCCCGCTTCCCAGCGCAGTGGTAGCTGTCTCTTCAACTACTCTTCTGAAGGTGGACCGAACCTGAGGTGTAAACTAGCAGGATAGACGGCCCCCCAAACAAGGAGAGCCCCTTTCTCTGGCAAAAAGCATCCTCCCGCCCCAGGCCAGGGCGGATTTATCACCTGCTTTTCACTGAAGGCGCAGATGTGATGTGACCTGCTCACATCAGGCAGCTCACTTGTGTGAGGGCCAGGGCTGGCTCCAGAATACTGGCAGTCCTCCCTGGGCAGGCAGGAACAGTGTTCCTGGCAGCTTGGACACCTCCTCGTCCCAGGAGTGCTTCCTTAAGAAGTGACCATTGGGTCCTCACTCAGGGTGCTGTGGGTCCCAGCAACAGACCAGTGCAGCCCTGAGAAGTGAGGTGTCTCCCTTCCTGCTGCCTTTAGTGAGTCAAGGAGGGTTTCAGGAAACAGACTCTAGAAACCGAGGTGTGGTCTTCTTGGCCCAGGGTAGAATGTTTCTGGGTTGGAGGCCATGTGACCTGAGGGCAGGGGCTCTGTAGGAGGCCTGTCTCAAGCAGACCTAGCCTGCAAACCTCTGGAGTCTCTCTGCATTTCGACTCAAAATACTGACGAGGAATGCTGACTGTGAAGGTCGGGAAGCAGACCAGTTTCAGACGTAGTGCTGTGTCCCCAAAGGGAAATTAAAATGAACAGCACATCTCATTGGGTCCTGGTTCCATCTCTGTAGATCATGGAAGTCGAAGCGGATTGCTTAAATATTTAAGACATTTAGCAAAGGTATACACATACACAGTGTTCCGTTTGTGGGGTACACAGTGGTGCTGTTTGTTTGATACCCCTTTGCATGCTCCATGAACATTAAAAATAATGTTCTTGGCAGACCCATCATTCAACTTCAGAGCCATGAGAAGAAGGCTATCCCTCCCAACCCTCCTCATAGGCCACTATGGCCTAGCTAACTAGCTCACTGAAAATATTTACCTATTAGAAAGTATCAAAGCAAACTACATTTTTTCCCTTTGTTGGCAAGATTCCGTCTAGCTAATCCTATTTTCTTTTAGAGTTTTCTAAGGTGCACTAGGAGAAGTACTTGAAAAAGACCAGGACTCAAACAACTTGGGTTGATTTATATTGGTGGGGTTTTCCCCTCTAATGCATCCTCCTCGGCGGGGGAAAGGGAGACACGTATAGGTACTTGAGCTGGAGATCAAGGGAATGAATTCTTTCCACTCACTGACTCTGGAACTTCCTGTAAGCCACTGAATCTCAATCTTTTCTCATCTTTAAAGTGTAGGGAGTGTCCTTTCCGCCTGAGTTTCTCTGTGACCCTGTCACGTGACTGGGCCGACCATTGAGCAGAAAACTTCTCCGGCCCGTGAGATTACTGTGTTTGCAGCGACAGGATCTCTGAATCCACAGACAAAAAGTTCAGGGAGATGGAATGCAGCTGTTGGTGTAATGAGTGAGGAGAGAAAATAGAATTTGTTGAAGATTAAATATTAAGCTGAAAGATATGAAAAGCCTGGAGCATAATTACTACTCGGCTCTGTATTCACAGTCGGTATAAATACTGTCCAAGGGCCCTCCCAGGTTGGAGAACAGCCCTACTCAGCTGTCTACTCAGTAGGAGCCTGTTAGAGTCCAGTTTCCTGGGCTGGCCTTGGACCTGTTGGATTAGAATAAGTGGGAGGAACCTAGCAATCTGTTCTAACAAGCCTTCCAGGTGACTCTTCTGCCTGCTATAATTAGAGAAACTTTTCTGGAAGCCTGGCATTTGCGGAGAACTTAAGGATCATTGACATTTTGTAGGTGAAGAAGCAAGGCTGGGGCAGTCAGTGGCTTCCCAGGGAAGGCCATAGTGGACTCCAGCTTTGTCAGTAAATGGATGAGCTGTAGCTTGGGCCATTATGACACCTAGTGTGGTCTGTGACCAGCATCCTCACTGGCACCTGGGAGCTTGTTAGAAATGTAAATGCGTGGGTCCAGGCCAGATCTATGGGTCAGTCTCAGGGGTCAGCTCGCCTTCCAGGATATTCTCAAACACTGGCGTTCATGTGAACCCCTGGCGCAGGCTCCTACCTTTGAGTTGAATGCTCCTCATCGCAAGAGACACTTATTTTAAGTTACTCAAGTCTGTGATGACCCTTTCCTGAGACTGTTTAATTGGGATTCAGATTGGAAGCATGTGGTCCCATCTGTAGATTTGTTTTCTGGTAGCAGCAGACTGGGATCTGCTGTTTTGTCCCAGGCAAACCAGGATAGGTGGTCATCCCTAGCTGGCCTCAGCATTTAAAAAGAAAAAAAAAAAAGTTGATTGTATCCTTCTGAGTTGGAATCATTTGACAAACATTTTCTTGATTGTACTGAGTGTAGGAGGCTGAGGCAGTAATGAAAGGCCATTTTCCTTAAGCCTGCGGTAATGTATGGCTGTCACTTGCTTGAGCCCATTATCCTTTTCTTCCTTTCATCTCCATGTGAAACCTGGCAGTGCAGGAACACGTGGCAGGGAGGGGCTGGAATGCCCCGCACTAATTTTTGCTCCTTGTGTACGGTGAGTGGTTACTATACAGTGCTGGATTGGGAGCCCCTTGGATGCAAGGCATGGTGTGACACACGGTGGGGATATTATTATATAAGCTGGAGAGACCCGTTCTGTGGGCTCAGGCCCGAGGCAGGGAGGGGTCCAGAAGAGGGAGGGATGTTTTTAGTAACAAAATCATTTTCATTAATGAGCTGAAGCTGGGAAGCTCTTTGAGCATTTGTTGAGTTCCTCTCCCTCCTGCTGTGCTGGGTGGAGCCGGGGCCTACAGACAGAGAATAATGGTCTTGTTTTCTTCATGCATTTATTCTTTTCTGGGCTTTTCAGAGCATTTAAGGAGCAAGTAGGTATTGCTAATGCTCCCATTTTGTAGATTATAGGTTTTGGTTCTAGAGAGTGAGAAATCTAAACTCCCAGGGAGAAAGGGGCAATGGTATGGTGTGTAGAATTATATATTCCACAATTCTTTTTCGGATTGCATACGTGATGTCTTCTGGAGCTGTATCTTGTCCTGTGCTCAGAGATCATAGAGAGCTGCTTCCGATCTGTGAATGGGACTGGGAGTGTGGCATTTCTGTAAAGTGGGGATATTGGAACTCCTTGGAAGGGCCTTGAAGAAAAAGCCCAGAGAGCTTAGGATTCTTGGGTAGGCCATTTTTTATGGGAGTTTGAGGTTTCCTCTCTAGACTTATTTGTAGAAATTTACTGATATCTCTTGCTTAGTCATAATCATCATCAAGTTCCTTCCAAATTGGGACCAAAGAGTGTATTCAATCACGTCTTGACGAATTGCATTTTTGAAATGAATGACCAAATACATGAATGAATACTCAGAGATTGCTTATTATCAAGGAGGACAGGACTAATGTCGGCTTACCTCAGAGCAAAGTGTCAATTGCTGGATGTTCTTCATAGCATTTAATAAATGCTTATGGTATTTCTAGATGTGGTGTTGCCAAAAGGTTGGATATGAGTGGCTTGTGTACGAAACGTGTTCCTACCTAAAGGATGCTCTGTGTCGTTGGTTTGGTGTGCTGCTTTTTATGCCTCAGTGGTTCTCAGACTTTGGTGTGTATCAGAATCGTGCGGAGGGCTTCTTAAACTGATTCCCAGTCCCCTGGAGCTTCTGATTCTGCTGGTCTGGATGGGGCCTGAGAATGTGCATTTCTAGCAAGCTTCTCGGTGAGGATGATGCTTCAGATCCAGGGACAACACTCTGAGAACTGCCCTAAGTGGAGAGAAGCCCAAGCTCCCTGAGGCCAGGCACTGTCCTGCTTTTCTGTCTTTTCTGTCTCCCACCGCATCAGCTGAGCACTCTACACATTGGTGAGCTCAGTAAATGCCGCAGGCCTGTTTTTTGCTGCAGAAGTGACAGATTTCAGTTTGGGTCAGTGAAATCGCCTATGTCCTTTATTGGCAGAACTGCTTCTTAACTCATGTCTGAGCTGCCTGGCCTCTTTTGGATCTGGGAACAAGCATCCTGTTCCCCATGTATTCATTTAGTAACAGTGAACTTCTAATGGCTGATTGGAGGACACTTAGATGATGGCTGTTGATTAGAAGACAAATTGTAAAGGACGCACTGCTCCCGAAGTACCCCATCCATACAGCAGAGAGCAGTCTGTTGGGGATGCAGCTCTCCACATGTTCCCAGGGATTCGAGAGTGCAAGAAAGGTGACCACGTCTTTCATGGAGTGATAGTATTTGCTGTGCATCCTGTAGCTGAGAACTTTGGTCTCTTAGGACCGCAGGGATGTATGGTGTGATTATTCTTAGGATTCTGCCCTGGACTCTCAATTTTCTAAAATGTGTTTGATCCACTTTAAGTCTTCTAGGAAAACCTTAGCCCACTTATTAGGAAAGTCACTGTAGTTTAATTTACGGTCTAAGACTGGGGGCGGTGGGGAGCTGGGTAGGGACTAGGTAGGAGATAGAAGGAGTAGCGATGTTGCATTTGTTTTTTTTTTGTTTTTGTTTTTGTTTGGTCTCTTGTTATTTCAGAATAGTTGTAGCTGGAAACGTTCCAAGCCTGTTTTTTTTTTTTTCCAAAAGTGGGAGGGAAGTAGGTAACCACTACCTTTAAAAAGTAACCCCCGCCCCCAAACCTCACACAATACTACCCCTTTCTATACACAAACAGAATCCTCACTGGAAAATCTATTCACTTCTAGACATCCCTCAATGTGTTCAGAACAGATAAGCTGATAATGGGTATTTAAACATTAGTCAATTTAGTGGTCCTAGAGTGTTCTGTAAGATTTCGAAGCCATACTAATGATCAGAACCCTATTCTAAGTGGACTTAATGAGGTTCAGTGGTACACCCACAGTCCTGTGAGGACAGGCACAGCATTTTTTCACCACTGTCTCTTTAGAGCCTGGCAAAGGGCCTGGCTGTGGTAGGTACTCAGTACATATTTATTTGATAAATGGGGAATGGAAGTTCTCTTTGAAGGGACGAGGTTACATAACTATCAACTTCCCTTATGTAAGGCTAATTGAGTCTAGCCTTAAGGCTCAATTCCACAGACATTTTTTTGAAGATTAGCCAAGGGCCTGCTCTTGTCTGAGGAGTGTAGGGAAGAGGCGGGCAGGAGGGAGAAGCCTGCAGTGTGCGTGAGGAGCTGAGGTCAGTGAGAGCGAGCAGTTCAGGCTGTTACCCCACCTCGAGGGTCAGGATCAGTGGAGAGCTGTTGTTACTGACAGGGTGGATGTGATGGAGCAGCGGACAAAGGCACAAGTTATGGAGTCAGGTGTAAATGACTGGCAAGCTCAGACTGCGGGCCAGCAGGTCATGGAGTCAGAAGGGGTCCTGACGGGTCTCAGCTTTCTCTTCTGTATTGGTGCGGAGTCGGGGGCTCATAGTAGGAAAGTGACTCACCTGAGGGCAACCCCCCGTTAGTGGTAGAGCCCAGAGCAGAACCCAGGTCTCTGGCTTTCCAGTTCTTTCTCTGTTCCATCTGTGATTTTCAGGATGCTCCATGGAGTGACCAGGAGCCTCCTGTGTGAGGGAAGGCAGCGGGCAGGTAACCATGTATATTTTCTCTGATGCTGAGGCTTCACTGAGGAGTTAGCCACACAGCCACATGCTCCACTCGTTGGTCTCCCCAGCACCTCCCACCCTTCCGCAGCCATTGGATCTTTGCTCTCAGATGCCATGGCACTGACCCTCAAGTAGAAGGAGATGAGCCCTCATTTCTGCTCTGGTCCTTTGTCTCTTTGCCAAGTTCTGTCCAAGGCAGTATGAGTTGAGGCTTCTGAAGGTGTCAGCTGACACTTGAACATGCTTGCCCAGCTCGGACAAATGTCTGAATTGGGAACGAGTTATGTAACCTTGTTACATAAACTTGATTCTCCCCAAGGCCTCAGTTACCCCTTAATTACAAGCCAGCTGCCCTCAGAAGCCGGGCTGCCCCTCTGGGTTCTTTGAGGATTGTTTGGGTACCTTTCACATGATGAGCCTTCCTAAATGTTACCTTGGTGACCTGGAAGAGTTAGTGCAGCTTTGGAAGGTGCCTAGAAGTTAGGCAATTTGATGTTGTGACATTTGAGCACGTGATTTTTCTAGCGATTAATTTTTATTGTATTTTCCGAAAGCATCAGCCTGTGATAATTTGGAAATGTAGTAAATGGTCCTTCATAGATATTTTGTGGTCTCAGTCATCCAAAGTCTCATCCCGGTTTTAGCAATAATAGTTAATGCATATAAAGCAGATGTTCTGTGTCAGGCTTTATACTAATTGCTTTTAAACATATTACTCAAGCTCCGTGATTATCCTGTAAGGCGATACTCCTGTGTACGAGGATCCCTGTTTACAAATGTGGAATCTGGGCCTCGGGCGTAGGAAATGAAAATGGAAGGACAGGGGCCTGACATCGGGTCTTCTGCCCTCGCAGCGGGGCCTGCACTGAACCCCTGTGTAGTCCGGGAGGACAGCAGCCTGACTGGTCAGCACGTCCGTTCCCTGAACGGCACTGAACTTTATGGTGGAGGGGTTTCTGCGTCTCTAATGTTCTTTGTGTTTCTCCTGCCTCCCCTTTTCCCCGTGGTTTGTGCTCATGAATATGTGCTGCAGAAGACTTTTTTGGTCTAAATGACAGCAATTGCTATTCATTCTTGCTGAACATATTTTTTTCAGTCACAATGTCATGCCTTCTACGGACACTAAGGTTTTGGGGAAAATATCCCCATGGATATGGATTCCGTAGTTGCAAGTGCCCATCAATAAAATGTAAAAGATAGTGTTTAGCACACTTCCCTTCCTCCCCTCTGATGCCTAGACTGCCTCCTCCCCTCTGTCGGAATGTGGACAGCAGGCCCAACCTGGTGACAGTGACTGGTGTTATAATAAAATTCAGTATTATAATAACGTGATGTTTTTAAAAAGAAAACCAGATTCTACCACCTTTTCCTTCTTAGATCAGTGGCTCAGTTTACGCACCTGTAAAATGATGAGAATGCCACCTGCCCATTGCCGCTGCTTACTTCATAGGGCCAACATCAAGCCTGGTGAAGTAAGAACCTGGCATGCTGGGTGCTTTAAAGAGAGGAGGCCAAGGACCATGAGATCAAGCTCAGGTGGTAGGCACATTTTAATGGTATAAATGGGGCTGTGAGATGGAAGTTTAATCTTTCGCAATCTGATCCCATTCGTTCGGTCTCAGGACTTAACTTGGGAAATCAATGAAATGAGTTAATTGTGTGTTCTTTTTTCAATTGGTGTAGCAGCTCTTTCGGCTTTGGACAAAAGCTAAACCTCCCATGTACTTTAAGCTAAAATAGCATTTGAGATGCCTGGGAGATAAGAACAGCAGCCTGAATTGCTCCCACAGAGGATAACAGTGAAAGCCCACAGGGGAGTGGAAAAGAGAGGGGGTAGGAGGCACTCCTAGTGGGGTCCACTGAGATAAAAAACCCCTGCTTACTGCAGTCTTCATGGGCTCTGCAGTACCTATCTCTGGGGTAATTGAAGCTTTTTTGGACATTCTTTAATGTGCAGAAATGAATTGCAATCCCCTATCTGCACTCGATAATTAAAAGGCCACATTTGATGTTCAGACATAAAGAAAAGGAAATAGCAGCCTTGACTTGAATCATTAATCCGTATCAGAGTAGTGTTCCATGGCCTGGTGGTGAGCTTTCCCCCTGATGTTCACTTGTCCCTAATCCTTAGCACAAGTGTGAAATGTCATTATCTGCCTCCAAATCATGGTGAGCCCTGCGGTAAAGTTGGCAGAACGTGTCACAGCAGCAGGGGGGCGTCAGTGACTTGGGAGAGCAGATCAGGCTTCTGGTTTTATGTCAGATTGCTTCAGGATGGTCAGCTTCCCGAGGGCAGGGGGTTTTGTCTGTTTTGTTCACTGTTCTGGGCCCACAACTTGGAGCTGTGCTGGCCACAGAGGTGCTGAGCAGGTGTCTTTCTTTTCTTTTCTTTTCTTTTCTTTTCTTTTCTTTCCTTCCCTTCCCTTCCCTTCCTTCCCTTCCCTTCCCTTCCCTTCCCTTCCCTTCCCTTCCCTTCCCTTCCCTTCCCTTCCCTTCCCTTCCCTTCCCTTCCCTTCCCTTCCCTTCCCTTCCCTTCCCTTCCTTCCCTTCCCTTCCCTTCCTTCCCTTCCCTTCCCTTCCCTTCCCTTCCTTCCCTTTCCCTTCTTCCTTCCCTTCCCTTCCCTTCCCTTCCCTTCCCTTCCCTTCCCTTCCCTTCCCTTCCCTTCCCTTCCCTTCCCTTCCCTTCCCTTCCCTTCCCTTCCCTTCCCTTCCCTTCTCTTCCCTCCCTTCCCTTCCTTCCCTTCCCTTCCCTTCCCTTCCTTCCCTTCCCTTCCCTTCCCTTCCCTTTCTTTCTTTCTTGGAGAGAGTGGCTGGGAGCTTTAGAAAATGCGCACTTATGTTCAGAAGCATGGGTGATATGGGGCAGGGCAGGCGGTGATGGTGAGAAGGGTGGGGCAGTGGGGGCAGGGCAGGGGGCGAGAGGCACAGTGGAAGCCATCTCTTCGGGAAACAACCATTGAATCCTGGGGTGGGAAGGGCTCTCATGGTACATTATTCATAAGCAGTCACTCAGCTTCCAGCTAACCTTAATCAAATGAAATGATTTGAAAGTCTGATGTTGGTGATAGGTTTGGGTATTTGGGATTTGATGGCTGTGTTGCATTCATAAATGTCTTATTGAAATAAATGACCCCGTTTGTTTTAATTCACCATCGCGGGAGTGAAAGTAGGAAGCCGCTACGTTAGATGTTGTGCTGTTAGAAACTGGTTTATTGTCATAAGCGTCCTGCCAGTAGGGGTTTTATTGTCATTCGTCTTTGTTATTTATCATTGATAAACCAATATTGAGCTGCTACTGTGTGCTAGTGCAGAAACCTTCAGCAGGAGTTAATTGCTGCGGTGGAAGTATGTCCGCTGGGTAGTTGGGACGAGAAGGACCCGAGTCTGCCCGGGGCGGACAGGAGAAGGTTCTTCAAAGGAATTACTATGTCAAGTATGACACACAGTGGGTGTGCAAAGGAAGGCACTGCTGGTGCTGCATGGCCAGTTAGGGCGCTGTGGGGATTCTGAGCCTGGGGGCACAGACCCCACCACGTGCCTCCTGTCTCCCGAGGAGCTGGTTTTGTGGGTGTCAGTGGCTGGGTCAGTAGGAGTCCTGTCTTTACCTCCTGACGGGACATCTCCATGTTCGTTGTACTTCTGGTGACTGGTCAGGAGAGTGGTGTACAAAGAACTCCCTCTCTATCCTGCAGAGGTGTTTCTCAAGGCGAGTCTCTTGGAGCCCCTGCGACATCGTTGTTTTGGGCGTGCGTTATGGGTGTGGATCCCGAGGCCCATCCCAGACCCCCTGGAGAGGGCTTCAGGTCTCTTTATCACGCTTTCCCCCCACTTAGTATTGATGGCCCTTGTTTCCTCCTTCCCACCTTCCCCCTGCAGTTGTCACCTCCTTGGAGAGGTCTTTCTTGATCACGGTCTAAAATAGCACTTGTGGTTTTTCCCCACTCGAGTTGTTTGCAAGCCCCTTACCATGCTTTGCTTTACTTCGTAGCCGGTCTCTGTGTGTCTGGCTTTGTCTCCTCTACCAGAGTGTGAGTTCCCCGAGGGCAGCAACCTTGTCTTTCCGTCCTCTGGTATACAGTGCCTCGAGCATGCCTGGCGAATAGCAGGTGCCTCATAAATGCATCGCATAAAGGTCTCCAGGTGACTCTTGGCTGTGCTCAGGGTGCCTTATTGGAAGAGGGGATGAGCTGGCAAGAGGCAGCCCTTCAGTAGGTGAAAGAAAAGACTGAAAAGGCTGAGACTTAGAAACTAGTTCCACTGTTCGTTTAAGGAGATAACGTACCTGCGTAAACTACAGAGAATTGGAAGACCTTACTGGTGGTAATTGTTAAACATTCCTCAAACATACAGCAATAGTTTAACTATAATGCCTGTTATAGATCTTAGTTATGATTGACCCCTTAAGTAAAATAGGGTTTCAGCAAATTTTTGGTTCTTTCAAGTTCTGTCTTAACTATTTAACTCAGAATATGTATTTGAGTGGCAAATGCAGTCTGTCTGGAGAACACCAGAGCTTGCAAAGAGGACAAAACCCAGAAGGCGTTTTCTTCTGCCTACTAATTTAAATCATAATCTTGAAATTGGGTGCATATCCTTTTCAATCTGTGGCTGATCTAACAAAATAATTTACTGCTCAGTGCCCTTTGGAGCATAGAGATTTGGTGGTCTTATGAATAGAACTGCTTCTGTAAGATAAATCAGTTTAATTTTTTAAATTTGATTTCTCCAGCAGGAAGTGCTACTGATTGTAAATGATGGTAGGGATGCCTATAGTGCTTCCCTGACTACATACTCTTGAATTGACAATGGTTAAACCGAAGTGCCAACATATTGAGGATAGAAGGCACAGTATTGGTTCCTGCTCTGGTAATCTTGGGGCTATTCTTAGTATGATCTTTCTTCTCTTTTTGCTGTTTCCTCTCTTAATATGATCTTGTTGAGAAAAGAATGTCAAGGGATTGAGAAAATGCTCAGGCGAATGGCAGTTTTGCAGCTCGTTTTTATACATTAGAGTCAAAGGGGAAGACGTAAGGAGGGTTACATGAAATCTGTTGGTGGTAGGTTGATGTGGGAGAAACAAAGTGGGGGAAATCTCCAGGACTGGATAAAAAACAAACTGGAGAAATACTACTTTTACATTGGTGGGTACAGGATAGTTAACGATCAACGTTTACAGCACGTAGAGATAGCATGCGGGGAACAAGATGACATAGAGATCTCTGGTCTCGTGCTCTGGTGCCTGTGGCTTTGAGGAGCCGAGAAAAGGAAATTACTGTGATATTTCAAAGTGACGTTACCCTAGATGCATGAGAACAATGGTCAGAACTCACGTAAGGTAAAGATGGACCTTTGCTAAGGAAGCTGTGGGCCCAGGACGTGACTAGCTGCCATGACCTTGCCCCGTTAGGGATTTATGATCGGACTGTCCTGTGTGGTTACTTTGGTCACAGCTTGTGAGGCCCACCATGCATCTGCCTGATAGCTTGTCAGGTTTATTACCTAGCCCCTTTTTCATTCATAGTCTCTACCAAAGAATGAACACCTTGACAGAACCTTTCCAGGGGGACCGTGTGACATCTGAAAGAGTCTCATTATTGTAGAAATCTCATTGTGACCATTTTAAAGTAGCTCTCATAACTGTTACTGTTCTGTTTATAGTGTGCTGTTGTCAGATGCTCTTCTGATGTGTTAGTGTTGAGTAATGAATTCTTAAATCTGAATTCATAGGTGTTTGGCTTTGTATTTCCCCTCTATACCCTGTTTTTAATTCTATTCTGTTTTTATGTATTTTTTCTGACAGACCCAAATTCTACATTGTCAAGATCTGCCAGGTAGTCAATACCCTTAATAAACTCATTCTCACCATTCCTTGCTACTCACATGTTTAGAAATTCTTTACTAATGGAGTAAAAGTTTAGTTTCTTAACTTTCATCTTTAGGGGGTCCTATACTTTAGGGTTTTGGATTTATGAAGTGTGACTGGCTGGTTTGTGTGACACATGTTTAGGAATAAGAAAAAAGCACATTTGACTGATTCAAGATGAAAGGTAGGATAGGTTCAGAGCATTGCTCTGGAGTCTTACAGATCCAAGGTCAAATCCTAGCTCTGGTAATTGTTAGTAATGCATGCTTGGCAAGGCGCTTAATCTTGCCAATTAAGTACCCCATGTACGAAAAATGAGAGTAAACACAATTCTATTTATTCAAATATGAGAGTGCCTACCAACTAGGATGGAACCTTGTCTATTAAGCATTGCCACCTTTAAGAAAGTCACCGTCAGTGGACCAGGTGTGGATGCCAGCAAGCTGGCGATCTGGAATTCATGTTGTACAGGACTTTCTAACTCTTTCGGGGGCATTTTTCAAAATTTACAGCTGCTTCTCTCCCTTCTTGGTTGTCCAGCATTCATGATTCTTAACCTCGGGTCCTGTAACAAAAATTCTGCTTTCATGGAGAGGCATATGGTCTGCCATTTATGCTCTAGTCTTTACTGTGATTGAGTGGGTTAGGGTAGAAACTTTCTCATTGTGCTTCTTACAGATGGTGGAAGCTGTGGATCGGGAGGAGTTAAAATGGGCAGGATTTTATGGCCTTAACTAGTACTAGTCACTAGTTAGCCTTGGTACATGTAGCTAGTCTCAGTAGCCTCAACCCAGTGACTTTATTCTTCTTGGAGCCTTAGTCAGAGGACAAAGTTCTAGCATGCGGGACCATTCAAAGCCTAGTGAACTGTATTGCATGAGGAAAGAAAAGGATGCTGGTGCTGTTGCTCCTGGTTTGTGGGCAACACCTGGGACAGCCAGGTTCTGGTGCCTCTGGGCCAGGCTGGACTGTGTTTGAGCAGCCACTGCCCGGTATCGGGCATTTTACTAATGGCAGACTCTGTCTAGTTTCGTATTCCTAATGTGTAACCCTCCTATGTCTCTAGTTTCTCATTAGGACTGTGCAATGCTGGACCCTTGGGGAGATTTGTTACCTGGCTTCTCTCCATCTGGGCTGCATTTGTGCTTTGAGTTCTCTCTGAACGCTGTCTTCCTTTCTCTGGGGTTAAGGCTTAGGAAAGGGTTTTTATACTTTCCCTTTCTCCCCCTTAGTATGTGGGATCCAGATTGCCTTAGGACTTACAGTGAAGATTACATGGTCAAGGACTCAAATATGCCTGACTGTTGCCTCACCCTGTTCCCTTCTTTCCTGTGGCATTCTTAAGACACAATTGCCAAATAGTAAACAAAGTTCCAGTAGATTCTGATTGGCCCTGAACCCAGTGCCTTCCAAAGTGGAGTTCTGGGTGGGGACATTGCAGTTCAGGTGGTAGTATTGGCTCCTCCTCCCCCTGAGTCACATCCAGGAGTCATATCTAGGGGTCTTACCATCCTCTGGTTGTACTGTGCAGAGCAAAGACAGGAGGGAGAGAACAGAGAGCGGGTCTAACAATAGGGAGCCTTTGTCTCTGGTTCAGTTTGCTTATCTCTCTAGCTGGAGGAAAGTGAAGAGAAGGGAGAAGCACTGTGCATGACCTCTGGACCCCGACGACCATACCCTCATAACAGTCAATGCCCTGGAATCTAACCAGTTCTCTGTTTTGGGGGGAAGAGTAAGGAGCTAGGCGGAAGGGGTCACAGGCACCCTTTATATCATGCAGGCTGTTTCTTACTTGAATATAGTTTAAGGGAGCTCTGTGCACCAGTGCTGAGGTTTACTTGTTGATGGGCCGTTGCTGCACAGCAGTAGATGCTTCACAGATGCTTAGTGAAGCCGGGATTCCCATGGCTGGAAAGGTGTTCTCTCAAGCCCTTGCTTTGAGCAACAGAACCAGCATCACGCATGACTGTCTTCAGTGTGACAGCTCAGGAGGAAACAAGCTCCTGATTTAGCAGAAGCAGATGTCACATAAAATACTTGCTTATAACCATGACAAAGTGAAACTGTGAATTAGTCATTTAAGAATTTACTCTAGTGAGTATCCAAACAGATGTGCTAATGTAGAAAGAAATATGCTCCTCCTTTGCTATTACTGGACCATGTGTGCAAGTGGTTTTATGCTCTTCCTTCAGTTTCTAGCCAAGGTATTTATTGCTAAAGCATCTGGGCTGTGAATCTGAGCTCTGAGCTTGTAAGATGCCTAGTGGGCAGTGGGAGGTAGGTCCCTAAGGGTGACCTGAGGACACTGAGGGTCTGTGTGTGGACTGGGATGCTTTGGGCCTCTGGCTGCTGCTTTTAACTGGCCCGGTGAACTCATGGCAGGCACATGAGGCCCTATTAAGTATTTGTCTGCATCTAATTAGCCCTTTTAGTGGAAGATAAAGGTAATAATGTGTGTAATGTTGGATGTCCATTACCATCAATGAAGCCAGTTGGCTTTGCAGGAGGAAAAATATAACTGCACGATATCTTGTATTCTTCAGCCAACCATTCTGTAAAGGCATGTAGGACAGCTGCTGAAGGATATGCAAATCCATCCCCCCCACTTGAAAGTAGCTTAAAGCTCGACCAAAAGTGTCTCTAGACCTCAACTTATGTCCTCTGGGGGTCAAGATCACCCCTGGTTGAGAACCTGTCATTTAGAATAAGGTCATTGTGTTCCAGGCTGAAACCTTGGAGGTGAGAATCTCAAGAACCAACATTTTATTTCCCTATGAGACAAGGCTAGTGGTCTAAGCCAGACCTTTGGGAGGGGAAGGCCTGTTTTCTCACGTCTCCCACAGCTTCCACTGTGCGTATCAGTGTTGCTGGACAACCTGCCCTGAGGCACAGTTTGCACCTGTCACTGACCCGTTGTGGAACCTCGAACAGCTTCCTGTGCTGAGAAGTCTTCCTTAACGTGCCCTCCGCTACCAGTCCAAACTCACTTGCCACTATTGCTTGACATGTATTTTCTGTTAGAGGTGTTGTTTTCCCCTCCTCACATTTAAGTAGCTTTAATTCTGAGCAAAAGGTACAAAAGATGAGGACATAGATGTGTCTTAGGCTGGAAATGTGCAACCACAGTCTTCATTGAGCAACGCCAGGTTGACACATCGGGCCGGGTGGGTATTGTCCCTTTGATCAGAGACGGTTAAGTGGAAACACAATGGGAAACTCGTGCTTGAGGTTTAAGAGCAGTTGCTGAGGCCACCCTACCCTTAACATCGCTTGGATCCTTCACACAGAGGCCACTGCTGTCCGTTCCCCGGCTCCGTTCAGGGGAGTGTAAAGGCATACAGTGTTGACAGTCGGCTGGGTGGGTGCTGAGGGAACGCCGATGGCCTTGACATCCGCAGGGTTTTCTTGAATCGAAGGAATCAGGCTGCTTGGATCTCAGGTGCCTCAGTCTGACCTGCTCCGCTCTGGCGTAGGTCTCTTCCCTGAGCCAGCCCTAAGCTGCTGTTGGTACCCGAGTTGCCCGTGCTCCAGGAGCAGGTAGTTGGGTCACTGCATCGATTGTAAAGGAGAGTTTACTGCGTGGTCTGACTTACATTGCCGTTATCTACATCAGCGCATTCCTGTCTCTAAGCCTTTGGCTTTTCGTTTCCCTCTGTCTACATCCTGCTGTCCCTGGCAGCCTCCGCCCGCTGCTGCGCTTCCCGGTCTGTCCCACACACTTCAACGCTTATGTTTTCAGAGCTGAGCTGTGGTTTTCAGAGCTCACTCTGGCAGCACATATAACAAGTCGTAGCTTACAAGCTAATCCAAGTAAGGGCTGTATTTTTCTTTGTCTTTCCTTCATGCTAACAACTAGCTTGGCGTAGCTGATGGCTATTTCGGTATTGATTTTGATGGGGATCTGGGGGAGATCTAACATGAACATTGTAATTGGAATCCAGAGTACATGGCAACTAGGTTTGGAGCCTCGCTCCAATGTGACAGTTGACACCTTGGCCCTTAAACAATTTGAGCAAAATACCGATGAGATAAACAACTGACTTTAAGCAATGTATTACGAATCTGTGAGTATGGACTGTTTTTATTTTTTTAATTTTAATTTTTTTATGCCTACAGCACCTGTTATTCCTAGGTGGTCTCCCATCCAAGTACTAACCAGGACCGACCCTGCTTAGCTTCCAAGATTCTTAATCATTTTTAAAGTATGCCACTCAGTAAATGTACACATTGACCTGTGTGATTGGAGAACGTTAGATGCAGACAAATTACATTGTGAAGTCAGTGTTAGTTTTATTATGCAAGGAATCATTTACTCTCATCTTGAGAGGCGGTCTCTAGCATAGATTTCAGTGAGGCTGGTCAGTATTGTCCCTTTCTGGCTCGTATCACCATCTTCTTTGGCAATAGCGGTGTGTAGTTTCCCCTTTGTTTAGACTGAGTGTCAGTTTCCTGGTAGATGACTTTTCTTTGTCAGCCCCAAGCTGTGCTATTTCTAGTTTCTCTGCTCTGTCTTGGTTTTAATTGAATGTTGGTTTCACCAGTGTCCGGTCTGCTGCCCTGATTTCCTGGTTCGCATCATGCCCTTTAGCACCTGCAGTTGTTTCATGAACTGTCAGGTGTTTGCCTTTAGCCCTTACAAGGCCAGGGACTTGCATCAGTGTGCGGTAAAGCAGTCAAATGGAATTGCTCCATTTCCTGAGCAAGCTCCCGGGGTTTTCAAAAATACTGCCGCTCATATGGTTCCCTCTTCCTGGAATGTCCACTCCTTCCCCTGTCGTATCCTCTGGAAATCCTGCCCATCCCCGATGACCGATGCCTTCTCTGACTTTCCTCCTCCACCCATCCCCGCAGATGAATTTCTCGAATCCACGTCGCCTCTCTCATGGCATGCCAGCATGTACTTCCCTGACCACTCTCCTTCCCTGACCACTGGTTTGTGTCATTTGATGGCACCTTGTTTAGAACCTAAAGCGTTTGCCTGTTATGTCTAAATCCATCATGCTTATTGCCTGGAAAGTAAGCCCTACATTGTGCTGCTACACAGTGAGGAATGATTTTCCACAAACATTCCAGAACTTACATCAATAAATGTTATTTTTGAGACTTCACTTTAGGACTACTCTAACCACACTGTGATCGCTCGAGAAGTTTTGGAACTTCTCTTACAATTGTGTTCAAGCCATTTTGTAAGTTGCATTTGGACCAAATATGCTTCATCAGAACAATTAAATCTCTTTTGGAGACTTTCGATGGGCCAGGTGTTATAGTAGGTCTAGGAATCAAAATGATGGGAAAGCACAGTGCTCGCTGTCATGGAGCCTACAGGCTGGCTGGGGTAAGTGTGTGGGTGACTTCAGGACAAGCCATGCAGGTGCACTTCTCCTTCGCACTGGCCCTGTGCATGGGGTGCCAGGCGAGGCTGCAGGGTCTGTGATGGCTCAGCAGGGGTTATCCAGGGGTAGGAGTGTATTGTAGCCACACTGAGGAGCCAGCTGTTGTGCCAAGGGCTAGTGGGAAGTTACTGACCCTAAGGAAAAGAGTTGGGAATAGGTTAGGAAGCAGGAATGCAAGACAGTGAGGGAGATTAGATTTTTTTTTTTTCAATTTTTGGAAGGATAGTCAGTGTGAACCAGACCAGTGGCAAAGGACTTTCACTCTCATAAGTGAAAGGTTTGGACAGTAAATAACTTGGTATCCTAGTTAAATGTGGGGAGATGAAGCACAGGAATGTATGGAGCAGACTGACACTTTCAAATAATCCATTCCTTTTCTAAAGATGGAACATTTTTTTCACCCCTGAGAATATTTGAAAACATAAAGCCTCTGGAGGTGGTTCATGTAGGAGCCATAACGGCTGTCATTCAGGCTCCTGGAAGATTGCTTTGAGTGGCATGATGTACATCCGGATGTGTAAGTTCTGGTGGGCTCTTCATGCATGAGTCCCCTGCATCATGGACATTCCTCATGCAGGTGGCTAGAGTAAGCTGGGCAGCTGAGGCCATGGGTTCATTCAGTTAACTGTGTCTGTGAAATGATGCAGACTATTTCCCCAAAGTCAGCCAACCCCATAGACGCTTGTCCTATTCACAACGGGGGCTGGGCATGGGTGGGTCTGTGGCTCCGTGCAGACCCACTGTCCTCACTCCTGGAGCCTAGTGCACGTGGCTGCTTCATTATGTGAGCAGGTACTAAGTGTCCCGAGGAGACGCAGAACTGCTCCAGTGATAAAGCTGGTTGTAGTCTTTTTACTCATAAGATCGAGCATCAGTCCCTTGATCATGGGTTAGCTGCAGGCCTTGGTGTGCTCAGGTGGGAAATGCAGGTGATTACTCCTGCTTCAATTTCATGGGTGGAATTACTGGTCATGCCAGGGCATTAGCTCCAAAGGCTTAATGGCTTTGTCAGGCAGACTATGACAGTAGGAGATAGTTTAGCAATTTTTTTTACATGGGTGCACTCCAGAGGGTCCCGGGGTGGGAAATACTGGGCAGAAAATGTTTAAAACATACAGGTTTTTATCATGGGGCAGGACCACAGGCAATGGGTCTTAGCTTCAGTTTTTAGTGGCCTAATAGTTACCAAGTGAGTATCACATAAGGTGGCATTGCGCATTATGTATCAGGTGTATGGGTAGTCAGTCTGTGTTAAGTTTTTGATAAGATTGACATCGATCTGCATATCTTTTTCTCTTCTTTT
Source organism: Eonycteris spelaea (assembly GCA_003508835.1). Taxonomy (NCBI): domain Eukaryota; kingdom Metazoa; phylum Chordata; class Mammalia; order Chiroptera; family Pteropodidae; genus Eonycteris; species Eonycteris spelaea. Next base: position 20,263,193 of record PUFA01000003.1, on the reverse strand, counting down.
TGATAAATGTTCCCACAGGGCAGTAGTGTAGAGGGATGGTCGTTGCTGTAGGTTTCTCCTAGATGGAACTATTGTATTTCATTATGAAATATTTAGTATGTATTTGAATTTGTGAATGTTATAGAAAATTGGTGAGATGCAGAAAACAGTATAGAAATAAGTTTCGTCCATAATCTAACCACTCTTTCTCTTAACACATTTCCTCCTTTCTTGGAATCCCACCTGCTCAGAGATAAATTGTTAAGTTTTGGTGTAAACGTTCCAGACTAGCTCTTTGCATACACAAACCATGTATCCATAGAGCCATGGATACATGGTTTTGTTTTAAAACTAAGATTGCACTACAGATAATGTTTTGTAACTTAAGTTTTTCATTTAGTATACCTTGACTATCTTTCCAAATCATCCATGTTAGTCTACTACATATCTATGACTGATATTTGCATGGATGTACAATACGTTACCACCCCACTGTTGATGGAAATTTAGGCCAGTTCTCAATGATAAACCGTGCTGTGGTTACTATCCCTAGTTCCTTACTTCTTTATTAGGCGAGCGCTCTGGGAGAAGAGACTCCTAGACTTGGCCTGACTAGATCAAGTTGCCCTCCAGGTTTAATCCATTTTGCGTCTGTCAACAGCATGAATGTTGTTTCCTCATCTCTTGGTATTACTAGTCTTTTAATATTTTGCAAAACGTATAGGTTTAAAAGTGGTATCTCATTGTTTAACTGTCATTTCTTGAATCGCGAGTGAGGTCAAGCATCTTTTTATATGTTGATTGGCTCTGCATTTCTTTGGCGAATTTTCTGTTGACAGATAGTTCATATTTTGTTCCTGATTTATAGGCGCTTCGAGAATAATAGATAATAAACTTTTCTCTCTACATCTGTGTAGATTTTTTCTCATCTTCTGCCATTTGTTTTTAAATTTATTTATGGCGAGTCTATAAAAAAATGAATGCTGTCAAATCTGTCAGTCTTTTTTCTCTATGGATTCTGAATTTGATGTCATGCTTATTTAGGCTTTCAAATTCTTAAATTATTTTTGGAGCCCAACAGTCTTGACATTTATTCAGTGACTCAGGAAGTTAAATAATATCAGAGTATCTACTTAATGTGTTCTGTTTCTACTTGTTACAGTATTGTTCCTCTCTCCCCCACAATTCCATTTTGAGCTCTAGTATGTCACTGGCATTCATTCATGGTGGTGACTTTTTCAGAAATTGGGTATCACCATTCTGTTGGGCAAGCCTGAAGCTTATGATTCAGCTAAGCATTTGACTAACCTCTTCTAGGAGCCTGTGGTTTCCATGGCACCTTTATTGCCCTTTTACAGCTCTTTGAGCAGATTGGGTGCTTTTTCATTAAAAAGTGACTCTTAGCCAATGTCATGGGCTTCAAACACACCCTACTTTGCTGAGGTATATTAGATCATTGCCTAGAAGCAGGAGCTCTACATTCCGATCTCCATTCTCCATGAAGCTGTGTGACCTCGGGCTTGTCACTTAACCTTTCTAGTCTCCTCGACTCACTTTTTAAATGCCAGACCTAGTCATTCCTTGGTTTTATAACTTTGTTCATGTTTCTTGGTTTCGTGATTCTTCTGAATGCAGCTTAGGGCTGTCCCTGCTACGATGGTTTTCTTGGCTGTCATTTTCCTCTTCTAATCTTTTCTTTCCATCTTTTGAGCCTCTTATTTGAAATCCCTTCAAGGCCGAAAGTTATTCATTTGGATTCTTCTCTTTGTTTCTGCAGGCCGTTAGATGTGTCTGCCTCATTTCCTGGACTCTGTCTCTGCAGCTGAAATTAGAAACCCACAGAAGCATAACAGATGCTAGAATCTCATGAAGTAGCAGGCCTGAAATAGCCCAAGTCTACTGTCAGAGGGTTTGTCCAGTGACAGCTCATGATAGGGCTGTCCTGACTAGTAATTGTACTGGTCCCCTGTTTCTCCAAGACTTTAAAGGATGGCCTCAGTGCATCATCATCCTTGGCCCAACCATTTTCCTTTCTAGTACCATTTCCCCATTTTTCCTCTTAGTGTGTTAGTAGTAAAAGCTTTAGGACATTTTCAGTACAAACCCGTGTGTAAATAATGGCAGTTCAAATTTGTGGAAGCAGTAAGCAGACACCAAATAGAAGTCAGGGGGTGTTGAGCTGACGGGGGCAGCATGTGGCAGTACGTCAGGTGGCTCTGGGACACGTGGCTTATTTGATAAACAAATGAGTGCCTGTGTACCCTCAGAGCCTCCTGCATGAGGAGAGAAGCAGCCTGGAACGAGGGGAAGAAGGCAGAATAGTAGCCGATTTGGGTTGAAGTTCGAGGGGATTACCCGTTGCTTTTGTTCTAGGTACCTCCCTTCACTTCTTTGAGTTATACCTATTTTGTGGGGTGGTTATGACGATTGAGGGGTGAGATTCATGCATGTCGAGTATTATCAAGTTCCATCTGTAAATGGTTACGATAGCTTTAGTACTTGTTGTGGTGACTGAATTTCTAAGAATGCAAGGATGGGTATGAAAATAAGTGGAACATGATTAAAATTGGAAGAGACTTTTCAGATAGTGCCCAAGAAAGTGAGAGGAGAGAATGTCTGTCAACCTCATGCAGGAAGGAAATGGACAACATTTTTATCCCTAAATACACAATGATAAGTCAAAACTGCTATGAGACGGGCTGCCACATATTTAATAAGATTTTTATAAATTTCCAGTGCATTCGATGACTTTGTCCAGTTTCCTTTGACCAGTTGGTAAGTGGCTGCAAGGCATCCCCATCTATAATCACAGGTGGGGGGCCCTCACTCAGAGAACTCCCTGGTAATACGTGATTTGAAATGTCCTTCCTCGTAGAAATGTAAATGCTTACTATAATTTGGGCCTGTAGGCTGTGTGGGCTGACCTAGGAACCTATCAATTCCAGGATTGTTTCTAAGGAAAAAGTGAGTTCCAGACTCAGAACTTAGAACACAGCTTGCTTGGGTATGGTGGAAGGAAACCCTCCCCCGGTGCTGCAGGAGGGTGGAGGGACATGGTGATACGATGAGTGTCTTTTGGAATGGATCCAAGAGGTAGTCGCTCCCCTGAGTTGCATTGTAGTGCACACCAGGTCAGTTGCAGGAAGACTTTGGGGCAGCAAATGCTAGGGAGCTACTCTGCTTTGATTTTTAAAATTAGTTTGAAATCTTCTTGGTGATTTTTTGTTAAACCAAGGATAAAAAAAAAAAGGTGGGGATTAGGCGGGGGTGACGCGTGTAGGTAGAGAAGTAGTAGAGGTAGTAGCAGGAACAACAGCAGAAAGCTCACCCATGGTCGGATGGTGGTGATTTCCTAGTTCAGTATAAATGCTGACGGTGGAGCATATAAATATTTGAATTCCAGTTGGGTGTGGAGACAGAGCCAATGAGGGCTATTAACACCCTATGGCTGTCATTCTTGGAATCTCTGTGTCTTAGTCCTTTGGAGCTGCTACACAACAGAATACCGTAGAGTGAGTGGCTTATAAACAGTGGCAGTTTATTTGTCACAGTCGTGGAGGCTGGGATGTCCAAGGTCAAGGCTGACAGATTTGGTCTCTGGGGAGGGTCCACTTCTTGGCTCAGAGACAGCTGTCTTCTCACGGTGTCCTCACGTGGCAGACGTGGGAAACTCTGCTCTCTCCAGCCCCCAAAAGGGCACTAATCCTGTTCATGAGGCTCCACCCTCATGACCTGATCACTTCCTAAAGGCCCCACCTCCCAAACGCCATGACGCTGGGATTAGGTTTCAACACAAGCATCTGGGCAGGACGTTTAGTGCGCAGCACCCTGTCAGCAAGCAGTGGTTCATTCTCATGGGCACCCTGAGGTCTGTCTTATATGCATGCCTTCGTTATGATGTGCTTTTCATATTTCCAGTTCTTGAAGGAAGGGTTCCTCTAAGTTGAGCTTCAGATGAACTTTAAAAAAATGCTTAAAAGAAGCTGAATTGCCTTCCAGAAGGTTACTTTTGCTAGGTGACTGGCCAGGAATTATGGACATTTTAGAGAGAAATTTTTCCCCAAATGATATTACTGAGGCTAGGAGCAACATAAATCAGCCATCTAGAATCTGTCAGCACTGACATATGCCTTCTACACTGAGTCTTTTAGAAGAATCAAAGATGTATAATACACAACCCGTCTTCAAAAGAAGTTTATAATGTAGATGGGTAGGTAAGATAGATATGCAAAACAATGACTGGAAAAGACAGCATAAAATGAATTGCTTTGCCACAAATCTTTTTTGGAAGATAGGGGATATAAATTATACATAGAAGAATGCATACATTTAAATGGCAGTGTGCTCAAATATGTAATCTAGACAATTTGAAAAAAGCTGATAATTTCTGAAGTACAAGCTCCATCTGGTCCTTGAAGGAGAGCAAGACTATGTATGGGATATGTGACGGGGTAGGCCAACAGGTAGATTAAACAAATGTTTTTATTGCTCTGTTTTATTCTTAATGAGCTAACCTGGGGTTAAACAGAAAGGAACATGATTTTTGCTTGAATGAGTTTAAAGTCATCTTAAAAATATGTCGCCTCTGCGGTTTGCCCAGTGTTGCCCCCCGTTATTTAGGCTGCGTCTGGGGGTGGCGATAAAAGGACTCCGCCTCACTTACTTTTCCTTCGTGTGATAGCTGCTCTCACAGACAACCTGCCACGGGAAGTTTCCAAGGCTCAGTTCTTGTCTCATTTTTATCAGGTTCAGAAACTTCCAATGGTTTCCTATAATAGGAAGTCTTCTGTGTATTAGGGTCCTCCATGGTCTGCTAGAATCCTGACTTTTAAACTCTATTTCCTTCCTTTGCACACCAAATTCCCAGCCGGTTTACGGCACCCACTTGTGTGGGTCTCTTTCGTGTACCCCTCTTCCGTCTCTGCCCGTCTTTCAAAGATTTGCTCAAATGTTACTGCGCCGTGAAGCCCTCTCTTACCTTTCCAGCTCACAGAATCCCAGCCACTTCTGTGTTACTGAGGCGTTGGTTTATGTGGAAGTTTTTCTCCCTGCTGGAGGGAGGACAGAGTGCCCAGGCTCTTCTCATCTTGGCTGTCCTGCACCTCACATCACCTGTGCTTCCTACACAGGTGGCCTTACCTCTCTGAGAAAGGAGCCTCATAAATTAGAACTGGTAGCCTCCAGTTCTTACTCTGTGCTCCATGGTTTGGCCCTTCAAAGCTACCCTGTCAATGCCTGGGCCTCTTTTTGCTACTCTTAGGTGTGTGTTTGGTGGTTTTTGCTGGTATCTGTCTGCATCGTTGATGGGCACATGCAGACAAACAATATAATTCTTTTAACCTTCTGCTTTTTAACAGAGTCCTCAAGATGTTGTTTTATCCAAGGGGGTTTTCCACAGTAGCTGGGGGCGTAATGGTATAAAGGGGCAGTCATTTGCAAACATCAAAATCCTGCCTGGCTACAACTTAAGTCCCTGCCCTCTCAGGATGCTAGGAGAAAGCTGAGATAGTAGGATGTGTCATTGGCCACATGATGTTAAAGTGGTGGGTAATGTTGATGCGTGCTCATTGTGGTGTTCAGAGCTGTCACACACGCTAGAAGGGCCAGATGTGCTGTCATGCTGGGTTTCTTACAGGATTTTCTGTAGAGGGCTACAACGCCAGTCAGTCTGATTGGGAGATTTTGGAAGGGTAACCTCCTGTTTTGGTGATCCGTTGCTGATGACAAACCACCCAATATTTAGTGGCATAAAAACAACAGTCCGTTTTTATCGCTCATGCTTCTGTGGTTTGACTAGTCATGGGCTTTGGCAAGCTCTGGTGGCTTCAACCTCTACCTGTGAGCACAAGACCTCTAGGCTCATTTCTTAAGCCTTTGCTTCCTCCTGAGCTCTAGACATACATATCCCACTGACGGCTGGCATAGTTGGTGGGGTTCCTCCACCTTTGGCCTTTCTACAGGGCAGCGCTTTATCTTTGGCCCAAATGAAAGAATTATATAGTTCATTTTTCGATCTTTGGTGCCTGCATCGTGTATGGCACATGTAGGAGATTTTGAGTAAGGTTGATGAAATGGTAAGTGAAATGAACACTTGTCAAGGCCTCCTGATGGTACAACGGCTGAATAATGGCGTGCACACACACACACAGGAATACTGACATGAGTGAACCAGATCTACATGTATCAGCAAGGGTAAATATCAATGGTGAGTGGAAAAAATGAAGTTATGGAATATGTAGGATATGCTACATTTATCTAAAGGATCCAAACAGTGTGGTGTATTTATGGATATATATTTGGTCATGGTCCACAAACAGATGCGAAGGGACCCCACTGTCAAGATAATGGTTATCTTTTGGCATATAGGGAGGGCAGTGGAAGGGAAGGTACCCTCAACAGTACCTGCGAATTAGTTTAAAAAGTATAAAGCAAGTAGAAATAGGCTATAAGATATGTGAACATGTTTTGGGGATATCAATGTCAGCTCTAAGTCCTCTGTACTTAAAAAAAAGTCAGCAACATTTTATACTGGAAAAATCAGGTCTATACCCGCCGAGAATTTTAGTGAGCCTCACTTAGAAGTTTAAGTAGGGACTTTATATGAGGGTCGCACTCCTGTACCAGAGATCAGAACCCAGACGACATGGCTCCCACCGCACTGATCTTTTTATTCCTTCCTGTCATCCTGTGATAACATTTTGTAAAATCAATCATTTTCCAGCCCCATGGATACTGCCTGCCTATTGCATGTGTTTGTCAAGCTCCGTCCTGGGCACAGGACACCCAGATAATAGTTATGGCCAGGCTCCTTATGCCTTTGTTTTGACATCTCTTTACGGAGAAGTCTCTGTCAGCACCCTGGTAAGAGCAGAGGGTCTCACGAGGTCGTTTAATGGAATCCCACAACAAGGGCCGTGTGTGTGATCCGAGAGGGTCCAGCATCGGGAAGGGCTGGTCAGCCTGGCTTGGTGCCTGCGAGGACATGGCAGCACGTCTTAATTGTTCACAGGTCTGTCCTGGCACCTGCCACATTGGTGCTTAAGTATTTATTTGAATTAATGGGTCCAAGTATGTTTTATTAATGTGGCCTTGTTAATGAAGATGGGGGTGGCACCGTCTCCCTGTGTGCTGAGAGTCAAATGTGATTTATTAGGTCTAGAAAGGTAATCACCCAGAGCCTGGAAAGAAACCTTCTTCCCAGAAGGAGTTTCCTGGGAATGGCTGTGGGATTCGTTCGTAGGCATCTGATCCGAGACCCAGCTGCTTACGGACACTTCCTGGCTGCTTCGCTCGACTTCCCAAGGGCCACAGTCTCTTTTCTTGTGCCATTGGGCAGCCAGACTTAACACACAGGGCTCTCCTGCCTCTTTCCCCACTTCCACTGGTTTGCGAAGCACTTTGCTGTCAGCTCAAAAACAGCAGCATCCTGAAGACCTCTAGTCGGTAAAGAGGACCACATTCCCACTGCAAGGTAGCCAAGTCTTTCCGGAGACATCGCAGTTGTGAGGTGGACGGTGGATGGATAAGACAGTTGTCCTCTCTCCAGCCCCCTCTCATGTTTACTGTGTTAATAGCTACAGTGGCCAAAGCCAAAATAGGACATACGGCTTTTCAGAAATAAAAACAAAGCGGATTTCTACCCTATTGTAAGTGGTTGCCTTTCGCTCTGTGCGATAGCTCTGTTATAAATGATCTTTCTGTACTTTTATGACGTTGCATCACTGTATAACTTAGAGTTTTAACCAGTTGAATTATATCAATTTCATATTATGTGTAATTTCAAGAAGGCGGTGATAGGCGAATGGCTGGTGTCATTTGGAAAGTAACTGGGTAAAATATTGTTTGTTTAGCTTGGGATTGGAGATGGGGCTGGTCGTTAGTGAGCCATTACTCTAGGTCTTACAGGTTTAGATTAGATTTTATGACGTTCTAAAGAAGATATGACGTACAAATCCTTTTCCTGTTATGCTTTTCATTTTGTAAACTAACATGCTAAGCTGTTCATACGTTGGAAAAACGATCCTTGACTTGTCATCATGAATCATCTAGACAGAATAAGCAGGAAGGGCTTGGAGAACTGTTATGATCATTACAGGCAGGGGGTTTCATGCTTCTGAATTGGCAGGTTGGGAAAATGGACTGAGATCCCTGAATTGGAGTTGGACGACCTGACTCTGGAGTTTCATAGGAAAAGTGGGCAGAACCACTTAAATGTGCTGAGCCCTCCCCCCACCCCTTCATTTCAGTAGAGATGGGATACTACCTGCCCTATTTACTCCTCAGAGGAGTCGTGAGATTCAAACTACGTACCGTTTTGAAGCCCTCCAAACCGGTCTGTTGTCATTACCACCATGGCAAGTGTCGAGATTGCGTGGCAGCTTAGATTTGGTCACACGTTCCTAGAAGGTAGGGACGTAAAGGACTTGGGACGTCTCCAGCAAGGCTAAGATCTGTGTGAGTGACAAGTTCCCCAGCCCCGAGGGCATTTATGCCTGAACTGGACAACTGTCTTTTTACTGGAGATTCAGAAGAGGGAAATTAAATATTGAGTTGGCAGTTCCTTCCCAGGGTCCTCTTCACTCTCAGGTGATGGAGCTGAGGTTCCGTGTCCTGTGAACACATCTTTGTACCTACTAACCCAGGTACTAATAGTCCAGGGAGAACAATTAGAAACGGTTAAAGCAGAGTTTTTAAAAAACCTGCATATAACCCAGAAAGAAAAAGCTAAGAAAGGACAATTATCCCACTCTGTCAGTGTTGACATTTGATTCATCCTAGGTATAGGGTTAAAGGGAACACAGATCTTTTGATACTTTTACAGGTGAGACAATTGAGCTCAAGTGGGTAATATGTTCTGCTGAGTGCTAACCAACAGGTGCCAGGCACGGTTCTAAAGACTATACATACTATGTCATGGAATCTTCCCATCTGCCCTAGGGGAGGGATCCAAAGATAAAGTGAGGCCCAGGGAGGGTATGTAACTGGCCCAAGTCACACAGCTATGTGGCCGGCAGTCTGGCTCCAGAGTCTGTCTTACTGTGACACTTCTGTGGCAGTTGTTCAAGGAAGTGACAAAGCTGTATTCCATAATTCACCTTGCATTGTAAATCTCCCTCACAGTAGTCTGGAGTGTTGTGCCTGAGGATGAATGAATCTGACATCCTGGATGGTCTAGGGGATCAGGTGGTGACTCCCACCCCCACCCAGTGGTTAGTGTCCCCTGGGGACCAGCCTTGTAACTGAGCTCATATATTTGCAGAATGGCTGGCCAGATACAGGGAAGCCCTCTGAGGCTGTGGGTTAAAGTGAAATTAATGTCCCCAAATAAGGATCGAATATTTCGCCTTTGCATCCCATGTTCTGGTGCTCTCACGTCACATGCAACGTACTTGTCCAAACTGGCAGCTGCTTCCTCACTTGTATTGGGGTTAGAGCCTTGAGTTCTTTAAAGTAAAATGAACCTCAGTGCCTAATGGTCTCAGCTTTTGGGAGGCACAGATGCTGGGGAGGGTATCTGTGAGTGGAATTTAGCTCCTAATTTTACAGTTAATGTTAGGCCAGACATTCCCCTGAGAGGGAAGTTGATTAGGGCTCAGAATAAATTCTGTGTTATTAGCATTTTTCACCTATCTGCACACAGTCCTTCCTTTAAGCATAGCAAAGAGTGGGGCTCTTGATCTGAACTGGTTTGAGTTTTCAAGAATGTGTTTTAAATATAGGGAGCCCCTACTAATATCAGTAGATTATTATAAAAAGTTCTCTGAGTGTTTGGAGTTTTAGGAGGAATTTCCCACTAGAAATAGTCTTTTTTTTTTTTTTTTTTTTTTTGCAGGACACTTACTAGGTCAACCTATTTGGTCCATAATGTGCTTGAGTTATCATGTTCCCAATGTGAGGTCAGACGGGTCCTGGGTCCTGGAAGGTCTAGCCTGGGCATAGGATATGGCGCATTTCGGGGTAGCTGTGACGTCTGGCATTTTCCCTGCCTCTTGTTACGTTTGACCCTCATGCCAACCTCCTCCAGCCCTCGGTGCCGTCACGGGCCCTGAGCCCCATCATGCTTGAGGCCGCCTCGGTCATGGTAAAAAGACGTTTCGTCTGAGCAGCTGCTTTCAGCTGGTTTTCCCCAGGTGGCACTGAACTGAGGCGTTGGCAGGGTGTGATGCACCAGTATGCCATAGTCCTGTTAAGTTGTATGTGCATTTTCAGAAAAGAATATTGTTAACCAAGTGAATCGCTCCTGGATAAAATTTCAAGCTGTATAACCAAGACGTGGGGAACATGAAATAAGGGTCGACAGGGCAAAAAGGGCCGCTAGGCCGGCTTTAAACCCTTCCCCCCCCTTGTCTGTGCTTCTTGGATGCACTTGTGAATTTCTGCGTTCTGGGGTTTCTAACAAAGCTTATCCATCAGAGGGAGGGAGAGAGATGGGTCCGTATATGAATCGGAATATGAAATGTAACTTGCACGGAAAAACTTGCCCCCAAATAGGGCTTTCTTTTTTCTCACACGAGCCTTTATGTCCCAGGGCTCCTCCCTGGTGTACTTTGATCAGAATCAAAGCCCTTAAACCGGCTCCCGAGTGTGGTGACTCGGCTTTGGAGAGAGGGTTTGTTTTTATTTTATTACAGTGCAGGGATTGTGCACCTTGACAATGAAGATGTTTTTCTCTCGTGGGTTTTTCCTCCCTTTCCCACCACCTTTACGGTACCTGGTGGGTGACTCACCTGTGCGTAAAGTACGTGAATCATCTGGCAGCGTCCTGAGCCTCGGTTCGCCTTCGTTGGCTGTCAGCAAGTTGTTTAAAAATAGCAGGTGTTGGTTTTCCGAAGAGTCAAGGATCATCCCATTCGTCAGAATGGGCTATGGCGTCCCTAAGGCTCTGAGAATCGGGTGTCTTTGCCCTGCACTAACAGCCAGTCCCCTTGTGAGTTTAGGTTAGGGTACTTTATCCTGAGGGCTGCTGATCCTCAGGGAGGGAACCACGGAAGAGTTTGACCTAAATGCAGGCTTTGTGGATCTGCTGAAAGGTGAAGGAGGAGGAGGGAATGCTGGCAAAGCCACTTGAGAACACAGCCAGCGCTTTCTTGAAAAGCACATTCGAGTCTCGGGGGACTCATGTCTTTCTTCTAAGGTTAGCTTACAGTACTAGTTGACGTGTGGACGCTTAGAACCACAGCATGTGCTCGGTTGGGTCACCACCACCAACCTTGCCTCTTTTCATTAGTGCTTGTTCCTTTAGTGCTGACAGCTGTTAGCATCCAAGTAAACAGACCCATGAACCAGCTCATTGTAATCTTGACTCATATTTATCAATTCTGAATGGCAAGAAGGAGGTGACCCTTAGTTAGATTTGCAATTAATGTACTTTCCCCCTACTTTTTTTTTTATTCCTCTTCTTCCCTTTTGTCTCCTCCTACGGCTTCTTTCCCTCCTTCTGTCTCTGTCCTACTGAGGCAAGTCATACCTCTCCAATGCCTAGCGGCCCCTGTCCTTAGAGAGTTGGGAGCGAGCTCTGTGTGGTGGTCCATGCAAGTGTGCAGGCTCATAATTGGGCTGGCATTCCACTCACTCCCCCCGCCCCCCACCACTCCATCCTGTTCTCCCATCGCAGTGAATGAGCTGTGCCTCTGGCCAAAGACTGCTTTTTGGCACATCTTTAGCAATTACAGAAAGAAAGAAAACATCCTGCCCCCTGCCTTCTTGTTGCTCTCACAGCTGTGGCTTCATTTGAGACTATTTTTCAAGGAATGAGATCATCCAGAAGATGTCGGGTTAGCAGGGGTTATCCTTGAGACATTCTTGGCTTCGGATGGCAATTTGCAGTCAGACTTGCTGAGCCAAAGTCCAGCCTTTCTGATCGCTCTGCAGTGTGGCATGCCCTGGCCCGAGGGACATTTACTGATAGAGCTTCAAACTGCCAACTGTATTTGTCTTTGGAGACAGGGTGTGGTGGCAAGAAAGAGAGCTGGGAGCCGGAAGTCATTGGCCCAGGTTTCTGGCTCCATATGCTCATGTTAGGGATGAAAGCTCGTTTCTCCTCTATCCAAACTAGTGTCACAGCTTCATTATAGGGGACCTGGGCTTCTTGTCCTATATTCCTCTCTCCCCTTCTGGTGCCTACTTCCTGTAATCCAAAAGCTGGGGAGCTCTTGGTCTTTTTTTGGGGGGGGGGATGCAGTGTAGTATGGGTGGAAAGGGAAAGACCTCAAACCTACTGGAATCCAGGCTTGCTCATGGCCCTGGACAGGGTGAGACCCACTTGCGATGGGCTATGGCCTCCAGCATTTACAGAAATAAGGGCTATAGCGTCTCACTGGAAGAGTTACGAGGATTAAATGATAATGAATAGAAAATACCTGGTATGCTGACGGACTCATAGTGGTGCTCAGAAAAGTCAGTCTCTCTCTCACCTGCTGTGAAGAAGAAAAATGATACTGATTCACACTATGGAATTAGTGATACTACTCCTGTGTGTCAGCCTCCGCCCTGCCCCGGCTCTTCAGTATCCAGTTGATGTTTAAAACTTGGATTCCCTCATCCCCCATGTCTTGGCATGCACCTGAGATACCTTCCTTCCTTCTCTATCCTGTCTCTTTTCCGTGAGGTCTCCCAGACCCATGGAATCCAGAGAACTCTCACCTGAACATTGGCATTGGGGCAAGGACAACTGGAATGTCTCCGTTTCCTCCAGAGGTGAAGCACCTGTACTACACATGGTTTCTTCTAGCTCAGATTGGTTCTTTTGCAAATATTTTAGCACCTATCCTATATCGGGCACCATTCTTGGCCCTGGGGATGGAACAACAAAATAGCTGGATGTCTAACCTCCTGCAGCTTATGTTTATGAGCCTGGCCCAGGCAAGGGATGCACAATATTGTTTCAGAGTAAAACTATGAAAATCAAGTGGGAGTATAGTAGAAGGTGATTAGCAGGGCATGTTTTTAGATTAGTTGGTCAGGAAAAGCTTTTTAGAAAGGTGATATTTAAGCTAAGATTTACATGACAAGGCAGAGCCATGGGGGCCTGGTGGATTACAAGTTCAAAGGCCCCAGGGAAAGAAAAGGAGGCCAGTCGTGGGCTGTACTGTAGTTTTCTGGGGGATGGAAGGGATGGAGTTGGAGGAGAGGATGTGCAATATTTGCCGGTTGTGATGAGGAGTTCAGATTTTATTCCTAATTCAGTGGAAGATTTGAAGCAAGGGGTGATATGATCTGATGTGCTTTTTCAAAAAAAAAATTCTGACTGCTGTTTGGAAGCTGAGAGTGGAAGCAGAGACCAGGTAAGAAGGTGCAGGCACAGTCCTGAGGAGATGAGCAGGGGCAGGGTGGATGGGGGAAGTGTCAGATCCAGGGTACCTTTTGGAGGCAGAGTTAATGGACTTGCGATGGATTGGATGTGGATCTGAGGAAGCCAGGAGAACTAGGCTGTTGGCTTGAGTAAGCAAGTGAATTGAAGTATTGTTTTCTGAGATGGGAAACACCAGGAAAGATGGGATAGGATAGGAGTCAAGAGTTCAGTTTGATGTTTTAAACTTACACGTATTAGGCACCAAAATAAAGACTTTAAATTGGGAATGTGGTTTAGACCTCAGTGCAAAGGTTGGGACTGTTATATATATGAGCGTTAGCAGCCACAAGATCACATCAGGGTGTGTGTGTGTGTGTGTGTGTGTGTGTGTGTGTGTGTTTATGCGTACACACACACACATATATGGGGGGAGAGGAGGGAAGAGGGATCTAAGAAGCTGGTCCCTCTATCATTTAGGAGTGGATGGAGGAGAGGAACTAGTGAACTGACCAGTGAAGAAGTGGCCAGGGACAGAGGAAGACCATGAGAGTGGTCAAGAACGCTAAGTTGTTTGGGAAACCTGGCGTTTGTGGAGAGGAAGACTTCATTCTACACTCATGTTGGCTTGAGCTCAGTTGCTTGGCTTTGAGGTTCTTGGCTTTTCTTATTGTGACAGTTCCATCTGGGTATAGGGTATTGTTAGGTGATGAAATTGACATCAATTATTCAGTGGTCTATCTTCTATTTTAATGTTTTTATTCTACCATCTGGGTACCCTTTATATGGTGCTGGGCTTCAGGGGTGGATGCCAAGAATAGCAATGATGACAATTAGCATTTGTGCAATGCTTAATAGCTAAAAACATACTTTTATACTTGCAACCCAATGACTCTCATTTTCTCTAGCTGCTTCTGGGTAAAGGTTCATGTGAGAATCCCTTAGCTATGGTGTGACTTCGACCTGCCTTCTGAACTTAGTCCCACCACACCTGCCCACAGGTCCTTGGCTTCAACCCAGCTGATGGCCTTGCACTTTCTTGCCTGGGATGTTATCCCTCGTCCATGTCTGCTTTGGGTCATGTGCACCAAGTTCTCTGTGAGAACTCCTGGACTTCTGGGCGAGAAGTCCATCCTGAGGGCTGGTACCACTCCCTATATTTAATTATGTACTGATATCCAGTGACTGTATCCTGCCACTTACCTTTAATTGATGATTAATAGTTCTTTTTTTATATATTGCTTAATTATTGCTAGTAGCTCCCAAGGGCAAAAACATGCCTTAGAAGACTTCCCACCACAGCGCCTGGCAGTGTCATCTTTTGCCACTGTGAGGGGTTTATTATCCGATTGGAATTTTTCTTCTTTATTGCCCTTACAAGGTAGGACGGCAGGGCCTACAAATGAAGAAACTGAGGAAGGAAGTGGGACTTCCTCAGTGAGGACAGGTGTGTCCTGGGTCACACAGTGGTTAGTGACAGGACTGGGACCAGTGTTCAGACCACCAGCTCCCATTTCCAGCTTTCGCTCAGACCATCCTCCCTGGACACAAGACCATTCATTGTTTACTGATGTCACCTGTGTGAATTATGCTGCTTTTCCACTCACTTATGATGAGCCACAGACTTTGGACAGGCTCCTTGAGGCTTGTAAGAGCCTCAGCTGGCTACGACCTCTTTCCTTTGCCCTCACAGGCTAGACGCAGATGCTAAGCACTCTTTAACCTTTATTCTTTTTTCCAATGGCCTCTGGTTACATAAGCTGCAGATATGTTGTAGCCACTTTTTGCCTGGGCAATCCAAGTGCCTCTTCATAGCATTAGTTCCTGCAGGGCTGAGGTCAGCGTTTACTGGAGCCCATGGAGAAGCCTCGAGGAGGGGTCCCTGCAGAATTAACAGGGCCTGGGGGTGCCAAGGAGACCCTGATGACTTCCGGTTCCTTCTGCTTCCCTTGAGGCCACGCCTTGTGGGGGTTGCTTGTTCCCCGTGAGGGAAGATGGGTAGCCTATGTGACACAGTACATTCTGGAAGTCAGCTGATGATTTGTCCCTTGTGAACAGACAGGTCGGGAGCCTGGGACTTTGTGGAATGTCTCTCGGATGCTCCCCTGTAACGTTAGACCTGGGCTAAGGATTCTGCACTCGGCTTCCTTCCATTTAGCTCTGGAGAAACACAGAAACACATCATTGCATGAAAGGGTTCTAAATCTGCAGGACCCAGAAGTTCCCACAGAACCAGGCATTCGGACGGAGAAGGCCGCAGAAGTTAAGGAGCTATGACCGCTCTGACTCTGCAGGAAGTGCGGCGTTGTCAGACCCCCGAGCTGGCGTTCGACGACAGAGCCGCTCTCCCTTGCGCCCAGGTGTTCTCAGCCTGCTGACAGCCTTGTGCCAGTGGGTCATTTAGGTTGTACTATATTTAGTGTTTCCGGTGGGAGAGAGCATTTTGTGCTGTGACTAGCAGGAATCTGCAGTGCTCAAGTCCATCCACTCAGCCAACACATGCCGAAGGTCTTTCTATCCTATATGCATGGGACATAAAGATAAGTGACACCTTAGTCGTACCCTAGAGGGGAGGGAAGCCTCTATACAAGTGAGTGTAGCAGCATCCCTGGTCTCTAGCTATTAGAAGCCATCAGCACCTCCTCATCTGCCAGGATAACAACCAAAAGTGGCTCCCCTGGGGACAGTTTGTCCCCCTACCCTCACCCCAGCTGGAAAGTGCTATTTCAGAATTAAGCAGTCCAGAAACTCAGGTGGAGTAGGAAGAGACTGAGGCAGGAAGACCAATAAGAATAGACTAGTATTTCAGGTACCAGGGGAAGTCCCGCGCTAAGGCTGCGGAGCAGGAATCCGGAGGAGGGGGTCGCCGGCAGTATCTGGCACGTGCTGTGCCTGCACGGTGTGGCCGGACCAGCAGGTGTTGGTGGCTGCCTGGAACATCGGGCAGGGTGGGAGGAGCACCGGCGGGGAGGCGGCTCTGTTTCTGGTTCATTCTGTTGTAGGTGTGTGAGTTGGCCCCCTCCCCAATCTTAGTGTCCTTCATGTGCAGAACACCTGTGCTCTCTCCTGTCTCATGGGATTCTAGGGCTTTGTGCTTGTGAGCGCCCATTTAAAACTGGAGTGTGCTCTTAAGGGAACAGCACTTTTCTATAGCCTGGAGGAGTGGGGGCAATGGGGGTACAGGTGGGCCGTGTGCCCGTCCAGCTGTGCACCAGTGCACGACGAGGCTGGACCACACCGAGCTCACGTGAAGCCCTTAGGTGTGTGGGGATGGGGTGTAGGGACTTGGCACGGAGAAATTTGCTGGCATTTAGGTGATTAACATCTTGGGCTGGAGCCTGTCCTAACACGATGCTGTACTTCATCCTTCTGTGAGCAGTAAAACAGACTCAGAGCTAAGCGTTAACCAAAATACGAAGGTGCCATGTTCAACACACGCCAATGGTGGATACAGCAGGTGCAGGAAGGACCAATAAGTGGTCCGGTTTAAACATCTAATGATTATTTATTACCAGTGCGCTTTCTTCCTTGCACCCATTCCCTACTGGTTCTCAGGGCACTCTTTAACTCTAGAGAATAGTGTGCTCTGGGCCAGGCACTGCTGTCACCTGCTAAATACGGACAAAACCTTGTTCACCTAGAAACAAAGCACAGAACTGATGGACTCCTACGGACGGTCTTCGATTAGAGAGAGGCCCTTCTGTTGAGCCACAAACCATGATTTTTCCATGGATGTGTTGGAGGTCGGCATTAAAAGTTTTTCTACCATAGGCAGCCCTCTTCCTGGGAAGTGGGGAGGCGATTGAGTGATAAATACAGAGTAGTGTTTAGAGCATCTTTTACTTCAGCCTACTCCCTGGGGGCAGTCAAGGCCTGGAGAATGTGAGCGATCCGACAAGGCAGTTCTGCGGTTTGGAGGTTTGGACGCCGAGGGAGACCGTGCCGCTGGGTCCCCTGCCTCTCAGACCGCCAGGCCTTCCACACCAACGTGCAGTTTGCCTTTTGCGGGACCTTTCCAGCTCCATGTTCTCAGGCATCTGGGAAAGAACAAATGTGCTTCAGCCTGTGTCCAAAACTAGGGTGGTTGCTGTTCTTTACTTTGGTCTCTTCTTGTACATGTTTAGTTTGTGTAAGGTGGGGACGGCCTAGATCCCTTACCATCATTGGCGGTGTCATGGTCATTACTTCGTGAGGTTCCCGCAGGTTCTCATCCATGCTGTGCTGGGTCTTCCGGAAGGCCCGGGAACCAGGGAAGTGGCAGGGGCCACTGGGGAAGGCTAGAGCTGTAGACCTAGATGCATCCCTATTTCACACCTACATGGGACAAGAAAGAATACAATGTTATTTTGTCCAGAAACCCGGATGATCGAACACCTTGACTGTGTTCTTATTTGAAGGCCTGGGATGCAAACCTATTTCCGTACCCACCATTAATCCATTAACGCATGCGCCAAAAGCTTCTTGGCGATCTAGCACGTAAGGCATTTGTATAAAGGTGAGAATTTCGTTGGAGAAGGGGCCTTACGCAGGCTGCCTCAGAGTTTCGGGGTTCCTGTGGATTTAAAATGTTTCCAGTTTAAAAGTGTGATATGCATAACTTTTCTAGAACTTGCCTGGGGTACCCTTGGTAAGGAAACCAGCACCAGCAAGGCTGAGCGCTTCTTTGTCGCCTTCCCTCATGATCACCGTGTTTTACTAGTAGCAGTGATAATTCAGACCTGCAATAGCAGCCTTTCAGAGCAGCACGGGTCACCTAGGAGTGTGTCGGTGCTGCTCAGGTGAGTCGAAGAGGTAGTAGGCGGGGCTCCCACTTACACATCCAGAATTAGCTCTGGCAACAGGTTACTCACATATCAGTTCAACAGAGAGTCCCGTTAATCCTTCACTCAGTTCGTACCCCTTCTTCCAGTGGTTTTTCATGATAACTATTTGGGAGAAGGAAGTTTTAGCTTAAGAGGAACCCACATTCTCTCATTTTAGCTTTTTTTCATTGAGCTGAATCCTTTTCTTCCCTGCCCCGTCCTTCAGATTAGAGCCTGTAAAGTGTCCATGTCACACCAGCTGTATCTGTCTTTCCCTCTTTTTCTAAAACGTTCCTAAGTCTTTTCTGGTTAGTCACGTAGAGGGCTGGGTCAGCAATTCTTTCAAACTGCAGACCCACTTTTCAGCAGGACCTGTAGTGACATTGCAGTATAAAACTGCATCCGAATCAGTCTTTCAAACACAATCATTTGGCATAGAGGAGGTGAGTGAGCCGTGATTATCCTAGAGAATCTGTGGCTATCTGACGGCAAAGTTGTTTGATATTAACACGGGATAGAACTTTCTAAAGAATAATTCAGTTCCAAACAGGATGCATCATTGATAATGGCTGCTCAGTGATTCTTCTCAGCCCCAGGATGAAAATCAGAGGCATCATTTTAAGGTCTTCGGTTAATGGTGATTTAAGCAGCAGTCACCCATTTCTTAGCTCTAAAGTCACAATCAGTTTCATGGCTGTTACTCATTGCGAGTGTGTGTCGGTTCTGGAACATTTTCCCCTTTTCCCTGAGGTCCCAGAACGTCAGATGCTCTCGCAGTGCCTGTGTGCCAGTGTGGCCAGATTGAACAGTCTCTCTTTATTCTTAGCACTAAATGTGTCCGCTTAACTCACTGAAACTCCAAATAAAGCTCTGCCTGGCAAAATACAGTGTGAAAAAAAATTGGACTTAGTTGAGGATGAAATAAAAGAATGCATGGATCTAGAGGATTCAAATGTTGTGTAAGTATCGCCAAGGAGTGTGATGGGAGAGGCCGTTTAGAGGTGTGGAATGACGAAATGCCTGGTAAATGGTGTAAGAGGAATACTCGGGCTTCAAAGTCAGGCTATTTGAGGGTAGGGCAGGATAAATGACGATCTTGATTTTGTTTCTATTGTGAGTGCTCACACGAGGACAGAGCAGTTAAGGACTGGGAGCACGCATGCTGGAAGGTTTCACTAAACTCATATTGAGAATTCTTTTTCCTTATACATTGATCTGTATATTTTTATGATAACAGTCTCGACCATGTCGCATGTTTAAAACCCATGCATACTTTTCCATTGGCTGTGGAATAAGATAAAAAATCTGTCCTGTGGTTCCTGAGGTGTCTCCTGCATGTCTCCTTAGTGTAATTTTGGGCCCCTTCCTCTATGCTTTGTCCCACTCACACTGGCTTTCTGTCTGGCTTCAGTGAGCACTACTCCTTCCTGCCCCCAGCTTGTCACGCAGGTAACCCCTCAGCCTAGAACCCGCCCCCCCTCCCCACTGTGGTTTTCCAACTCCTTGCCCACCGAGGTGTCAGCTTGGACCTTGCTCTTTAAGCAAAGCCTTTCCTGATGCCCCAGACTAGGTTGGGTGCTCTGTTATATGCTGTGAATTTCTGCACTGTTCAAGCAGTGATGACCATGACGCTGGATTAATTGCATAACGTGATCTGGCATCCTTGAAGATAGGCACATGTCTTTTTTCCCATTCTGTTCCAGCCCTTTGCACGGTACCTGTCAGGTGGTAGGTGTTCAGTAAATACTTATGGAAGAATGAATGAGGTAGAGGCCGCGTTCCAGTCGGTGGACCTGGCAACCGATTGGGGACATGCAACAGTGAAGAATATCTATTGAGTCAGTCTCAGCGATGAAGTGTTTGAATACTGCGGCATGGGGAGGGTGCTGTGCTTTGTCCCATGAATGGAAAGGCTGAGAGCTGGCCGGAGTCTCAGATGTGATGCCTAAGTTGTTGAAGTTCTAAGATAGGTGATGTCTTACAAACAAAGCAAGAGAAATGTATCCAGAGGCAAAGGACATTTTCCCAAAAATTTACCCCAGAAAAGAACAGCTTCCCTCTGCATTCTCTCTATTACTTAATCTTGATCAGCGAAGTACCGTCTGTAGAAGATAGCTTAGCCTGAACTGATGTCAGGCAGTGCTGGTTTGGGTTGCTTAGAGAGGTCACATAATGGAACAGGTTTTAAATTTTAAAAATGGAAGCAAACAAACCCTGACTTGGTGACTATTTCTAGGGCTTTGACTTTCTAATAAGTGTTACAGTGATTGTAAACTGTGAAAGACTTGTTTCTTTGGGGAAAACGGTGTACTAGTCTTTGATTGTCAGGATTAGGAGTGTATACCTACGGGACAAACGAGGAAAACGACTCTCCAGTAATGGCATCATATACGGATTTAAAATGTTGGAGTATTCCAAAGAGCTTAGGTGGAAATGAAGATGATAAGCTCTGGAAAACTGCATTAAACGACTTTAAGATTTGTAAAATGCCTGTAGATTGGTTAAGTTATATACTAAATTGCTGTGTACAGAGAGAAGACTCCAGGAGCGGTAGTCATGTTGCTGGAAGTAAGATTTCAACAAAGTTTTAGCTTCTTTATGGGATCCAGATATATTTAGCTGTAAGAATGTTCTAGCTTTGAGTAAATCTTTTAGCTCCTTCAGGAAGCGGTTAATAGATTTAACGTTGCAGTCTTACGTTATAACCTGGCTTGCTTTTGACACACCCCTTTTTAAACAGGGACTTTCAGTGATCCTTCCAAAACTGCATGAACACATTGCTTAATAGCCATTTCCAAGTCTCATATCACCGCAGCGCCCATCATCAGGTGTACCGCTGGTGTAAACTCACCAGGCACAATGACTCAGCGATGTTCCCTGAACACCGAGCACCCCCCATCTTGTCAGTTTGTCATGTGTCACTTGAGGACACACTGCTTACTCTACCACAAAAACCCGCAGGGCAGTAAACAGCTAGGTAGAAGTTGCCTTCAACAGCCCCATGGAGACTTGGTCCTTCGTTAGCTTCAAACACAGACGTGTAATGTGGATTAAGATGTCATGGAGACTGATGATGTAATCAGATATCAGAAAGAGTTGAATCTTCCCAAAAGGCTGGGTTGAGATGACGTGCTGCTCTAAGTATGCAAAATAACAAGTATCAAAAACAGGATTGTGATGGCTAGTGCCAGAAAGGTGTAGATGGCTCTGTCTTTGGCATGCTTGACTTTTGTTTAAATGATAGGAAGTATTGGGTTCATTATAACTTTGCTATTTAACGGTGCATTAAATATGTTACAGAATGAAGTTTGTTTCTCTGCTTTTTACTATCCTCCGTTACCCCAAAGTGCTGAGTGACTTTTTGCTTTCCCTGTCTCTATGCATTGTGACAGTTCTTCCTCTCAGCATTTGGATTAGCTTGTTCTCTCTCATCCACAAAAGGACATGTAGCAAGTTCGGAAGAGATCTGTGCTGGGCCTCAGGAACTTGCCTGACTGGCCTGGAAGTTACACATGGATTTTCAGTTACTTAGTTATGAATAAACAGTACATTTAAATATATGTAATGTAATATAACATAATTCCCCTCGGCTCTGAGTTACAGGCAGCTTCCTAGTGAAGAGCATTTAGGGAAAAGAGAAGGTATTACTGGTCTGGAAAGCCTCTGATGGGATGAGTAAACAGGGAGACCAGGAAGCCGGACTGGGTGCTGGGGGAGGTGGAGTTAACAAGCTCTGGGAATAAATTGGGAGGGAGAGCGTCTGTGTTCTCTTGACACTGTGTGCACAGGGTTCTGTTGGGATTATTTGTGCTCCCCTGGAGGGAGTCCCATATGTCCCATTCACTCCCCGGGCCCGTTCCTGCCATAGTAACAATAACGACTGAACACTTACTTTGTGCCAGATGCTGTGCTAAATTTTTATATCCATCGTTTAATCCTAACAGCAACCCTGATATAGAAGATATTCCGTCACTTTACAGATCAGGAGGCTGAGTCTGCGATGGGAACTGAGGCTGGTACCCAAAGCCTGAATCTTAACCGCCTTCCTCTCCTGTCTCTCGAAGTGGAAGCTCAGATAAGAAGGAAGATGCCTAGCAGCATTCTGGTGGGGGATGTTTCTTGACTTTGACCCCCAAATTTGTGGGACTAATCACCACCACTGAGTTCAGGATGTAGTTGGTGTCTGGGTCCGTGAAACGTGATCTGCAGATGTGGAGAGGACTATGGGAGGTTCTGCTCAGATGGGGTAAAAAGCCTAGTTTTGGTTCTCCAGACTCTTCACTTTGCAAAAGAATGAAATGTGACCCACTTCCTACTACAAGGACAGCCAGGTCAGGTGTTCTCATAGTCCCTGCCACGTGATGGCACGTACCAGGTCCCCAGCCCCTGGGGAAACGGCTGTTGTGATAGTGCTGAAATGAAACTATTGGCTTGGTTTGGAAAGTATTTTCTTTACTGCTTTCTGACCCTTCCACAGAACTATTGCTTTAACAGGAGAAGTTTCAAAATGGACACTTTTGCAGCAAACAGAAGGCATTATTTATGTTGTTTTTGAGAAGTGTTTAAGTGTTTTCCTAACCTCTTTGAAGAACTGAGCTATATTCTCCATTCTTTAAATAAGAGGTACAAGGTTTTTGTTTGTTTGTTTTTGGATTAGAGGGTTTTTAGCCTCTTAGGGTTTATTAGCCTCTGTGGTTCTCAGTTTACCCTCTTACACTTTGTCCCTGGACCTTGGGGTTCCAGGCAAAGTTGGGGGAGCAGCTTGCCATCTTTTGTTAGGTGTGATCCTTCCTGCCTCCAGCGGCATCTGAGTTCCAAGTCTCACCTCCCTGCCTTTTAACAATTATGGTCCCCCTTGAGACCCACAGCCTGTCCACTTATTTCAGTGCTGGTGACTTTTGTTTGATGAGGCTACTCTCTGTGTTGGATCTCAGACTGGTCCTGCATGGAGAAATTTGGTGGCTTCTGTGCTCCTTGAGAGATGATCAGCTCGGTCTTGCATCTTCCCCAGTGAGTTCTAGAACAAAATTCATGTCCTGAGCAAATGCTATTGACTGCTTTCTGTATTTTATCAAAAAGATCCTCCCCCCTTTTACTCCAGAGCCCTGATTTTAATTATAGAGATGACTGCCCACTAAGCCATGGCAACATGTTAGTGCACGGAGTACAGCCATGAACAGGCAGTGTTCCTGCTCCTTGTCCCCTAAACACAGGGAGGAATGGACAGGCGGTTTACTCAGCCAGCCATCACGTTAGGCTGTGGGGTCACCTCTTGTCCATTTCCAGTTAGCCGTGCCCAGACTACCATGCTTGAAGTCCAGGCTATGTTGCAGTCACAACTTCAGCCTGCTTGATTGACTATGGAACTACTTGGTGGCTTAATTTGGAGTGTCATTGTAAATGGTGTTTGCACTTTTTTCCCCCGTATGTAATTACAAGACACATTACTTGTAGAAAATATATACTCAATGGGACCTGGGCTGCTGTAGGAAAGTCAGTATTTCTCCGTGAGAAGGAGACCGTGGGGGACTAGAGAGCTTTTCTGGTTCTGCTCCAGACTCAGCTATTCACTGTGGACTTGGGCAAATTAGTACTTTTAACCCACAGTTTTCTCCTCTGTGAAATATTAGTGGTAACTCTACTTATCTTGCCTCAGTTTTAAAATTAAGACGAAGTGATTAAAGTACTTGAAATTACTTATATTAGTGTAAGGTTACAGAGGTGGCATTATTAATAATTCCAGGGAGTGAATGTGTCCAGTGTCCCTATTTCCTGTGAAGTCGACTTTGGTTCTGAGGCTCACTCTGAAATAGTGGTTTTAACTCTGATGGCACATTCATCACTTGGGAAGTTTAGAAAACAAAACAAAGCAAAACAAAAACCATAGGGCTTGGGCCCCACTCCCAAAGATTTAATCCTAATTATTCAAGTGTAGAATATGGACGTTTTTTGTTTGTTTGTTTAGATCTATAGATAATTCTTCATTGCCAGCTAGCATTAAGAATCACTTAGGGTTTTGGAGTTGTAGCAGGCTATATCCAGGTATCGGTTTTAAAGGCACTTGCAGGACATCCAGAGGATCCCAGTAACATGGAACCCCTTAGGCTTATCGTTTGCCCATTCCCATCCCCTAATGCTATGCAAGATTGCATCAGGATCTCCTTGCCTTGTAGACTAGACAGCATGCAGTATCATCATCATCATCGCGAATGCTATCACAGTACTCTGTAAGTGCATTTCATTCTTGGAAAACCTCATGAGGTGGGTCTCACTTTTACCCCCATTGTGCCAGTGAGGAAACTGAGGCTCAGATCCATTCATCACCTTACCCAAGCTTACAGTGTGTGGCTGGAATGCTTACCCAGGCCGTCTGGCTCTAGAGCCCACACACTTAGCCACAGCACTATACTGCGTGATAATGAGTATAAATGAGTCATGCTCTACCTTCCTTGATCTTGTCTTCACATTTCAGCAGGGGGCTCTCTGGAGATGGTGCTTGAACTTGGGAGAAAGAGTCCACCGCTGGGCTTTCGTGTCCCGCCACAGGCTGGTGGGGAAGGGCTCTGGGCACACGAGGGTATGTGGTGCCCTGCAAATGACAGTCGCCGAAGCAAACCGCCGGGACCACCGGTTCTCAGATGGGCTCACGCATGGGATGTGTCTGGGGAGCTTGAATAAACACTGCCTGGTCCCCACTCCAGGGATCGACGTAAGGGGCCCGAGGGCCTGGCTTGGGAAGCCGGAAAAGCTTCCCAGGGGATTCTCCCTCGCAGCGGTCGAGCACAGCTCATAGGCAGCCGCTCCCTCCAGCCGTGGGTCCGAGAACTCCCGCGGGCCCTGCAGAGGTGGAAGAAGCAAGCCGGGAGCACGAGAAGGGCGCTCTGTACTGATTAACGCATTTCCGTTCCCAGAGACACCTGTCTGCCTTTCCCCGTTAATACACGGGGTTCTTTCCAAAAGAAAGATCGCAAGTTCTCCCTGGGTGACTGGGTCAGACTCGTTGTTTTGTTTACTTTGATATGACGGAGTCCAGCACTGTTGAAAGGGCCGTCACAAACGGCGTGGCACTGCAGTCGAGTTCTGTGAGGGAGCTTGTCTTGCTACGACCTGCCGCCCGCAGGAAAGCTGCTGGGCTCCGATCCGTGTGGAGGAATTCCTTGAAGGTGAGAAAATCAAGAGGCGACAACAAACCTTGGTTCTAGAGCCTTTCCATCCGACTCATGGAAATGTTGGCTCTCCGTTAATTAAGACATTTTTTTATCTTACTGCTTTCCCACACAGACTAGCAGTGAGAACCCATGCTGGGAGACAGTGTACGGGAGGCCCTGTGCCTCCTCTGCGACCGAAACAGGTTTTTAAACAATCGAGGTGAAATCCACATCACGCAAAATTAACTCCTTACAGTGGGCAGTGCAGTGGCACTGACTACAGTGTTGGACGCCCTCCCCCTATCCGGTTACAGAACATTCTCATCACCCTGAAGAAATCCCTTCCCTCCACGTGCTCCCCTTCTCCGCCTCACATCACGCCTGTCTTCCTCGGGTCCTCGCTGGCTGCTGTGGCACGGTCTCTCCCTGCTCTTCGTCCGTTCTCTTGGCTGTTTACTTTGCACTGATTATGTCCCATCTTGTGCTGGCTTGCAGAGGCCGTGCGTCCTCCTTGGGTGGGTGGGTCTGGGGGAAAAAGGGACAGTGGGAGGTTGTTTGCAAAGGCAGCATGTAAAGCAAAATTTGATTACAGTTAAATTGCCCTTGAAAGTCCTATAATTCCCTCATCAAATGTGGTATGCGTGACGTTGGGTAAACAGCTCTGCTCAGTAATTCATAGGCACATTAAGCTGAGAATCCATGAAGTAGGATGAAGGTGGGGAGGCAGGAAGCTGAGGTGACACCTGCCTGCAGATGTCACTCATCGACGCTGTCACGATGCAGGGTTTACTTGGTTCTGGATTAATGAACTGCTGTGATCTCGATGGACCCACTTGTGTCTTTATCGTGGAGGTGGAGGAAACGTGGCAACATCTGGCACAAAGTGGGCACATGTTAGGTGCTCAGGTGTTCACTGGATTTGAGTCTAAAGCCTGCTTGAGATCTGTAAGACACACGATCCTTTAAAAAGTTGTGGGAGAATTTGACCATCTACTTCCTTTCTTTCCAAGTTAGCATTAAGTGTTCTTGCCTTGCTTTCTCGTCTTGCCTGCCCCTGCTGAGTGGCTGTTAGTACTCTCCTTAGGAAATGGTCCCATCATCCCTTAGAGAATATTTTTGTGAATTGCCTACCCAACTAGATTCTTGAGTTCCCGAAGGTCAGGGGGCTAGATCTCCATGTTTGTACTGGTTACACGTGCGTATCTCAGTGTGTTCCATGGATAAACCAGGTGCCCCACAAATGCACATTTTCTCTCTCTCTCGATTCTCGTCTCGGTGAACATTTATTGAGCCTCTGCTATATGCTGGGGATACAGAGCTGCTCAGTAGTGTATCTGAAAGATCCTGAAGTAGTGAGATGAAACTGACATGAAAGAAATGACTGCAAAATCATAAAGAAGGTGAATCACAGAAATCGATTGTGGCCACTCCACATTGGGAAGAGCTAACTCTGTAGGACAACAGGGAAGGAAGGGTTTAGTGAGGAGACGGCTCTGGAACGTGGACTCTGCCCACATGGACAAGCGAGGGAGGGGCATTCTGGGCTGAGGAGACAGCACGTACAAAGGTAGCGGGCTGCAGACCTTTTCTGTAAAAGGCCAGATAGAAAAATCTTTTAGGTTTTCAAGCCTCAGGGTCGATGTCACAACTACACAGCTCTGTCACCGAAGTGCAGAGGAAGCTGTAGACAGTACATAAATGGAATGTGATTGTATTTCAAGAAAACTGGACACCAAAATTTGACTTTCATGTACTTTTCATGTGTCATAGGAATAGCATTCTCTTGAATTTTTTTAGCCATTTAAAAATGTAAAGGCCATCCTTAACTCATGGACTGTACGGAAACAGGGGGCATGCCGGATTCGGCCCAGGGGCTGTGGTTCGCTGACCTGGGTACGAAGGCTGGGAAGTGCGAGATCGGGTGGTAGGAGCAGAAAGTTCTTAGGGGTGCACATTCTGATTCAGTGGCTGTGGGTGGAGGCGGACCTTCTCACTTGGTATAGCAAAGAGCTAACGTATCTTTAGGGTCCCTTTATGTGCCGGATGCTGTGATGAGTTCTGTGGGTATGGGAAAAACATAGAAGACAGTTTTCTGCCTGCCAGGTGTTTTCAGTCAATTTAGAGAGAAGAGATTTTTATAACTAGAAAGACGAATGGGCCCTCCTGGAGTATGAATTGAACAGAGGTAAAGCCAGGCAGTGAGATTTCCCAGTGCTGGGTATAAGTTAACTGTTTAGTGAGTGGCGTGTGGGGTGCAGGGTTAAGGCCAGAGGAGACCCTGCGGGAGCTGGGACCGGGCTCCTTGGCGTCCGGGATATAACACAGCCTGACAGCATCCGGACTTCATCACCCCCAGTTTCTGTGGGGATTTTCCCCATTCTTCTCTCAGTTGTTATCGCGAGCCATTCCTGACACCATTCACACTGCATGGAGACTTTGGTTGGAGTAAAATTTCTTGGGTGCGTTGCACTCCCTCTGACGGAAGGGAAGCATCACTCAGAAGGCTGAGAACTCTGGTGGGGCCAAGGAAAGGTCTCGCCTGAAGCTTAGGGACAGGGTTTACAAGCCATTGCAGCTGGATGGACGATGGACATAAAGACAGTGGAGGAGGTAAGTTAGAGCACCTGAGAGAGAGAAGAAATGTCGACAGTTAAGGGAGCCGACACGCGAAGCGTTCTCTGGAGATAACTTGGAACGTTCATAGTCTTACCCTAAAGCTCTCAGAGACTGCACAGCTCTATAGCATCTTCCTGTAAAGATGCAGTAACATCTTGCTGTTAGGCAGGCTCAGAGGCAGAAGATTCTGTGAACGTGGTTCTTTATAATGCCCCAAAACAAATGACCTTGGCTTTGTATTCTGAGCAGGGGTGTCCGGGAGGCAAATTGCTGGTCGTTTGCATTCATGTTTATTGTTCTGAGTCCTTTGCCTCATGACTTTCACTGTTCAGTAGGGAATAAGAGGCAAGTGTAGCAGGGGCCAGGGGCTTGCTTTTAGAAAAGGCCAGTGACCACATGTTTGAAAACACCGTGAAAAAGCAGGGCCAAAATAAAGCTGACTGGCCACAGGGTCTGTGCCTGGACCTGTCACCCCACAAGGGAGGTGGGTTCTGTGGACCCCCAACAGCTTCTGGCTGGCCTTTGGTCAAAAGAACCATTAGTTCCTGGTTTGCTAGAATCTTCGGTGCCCATGAACCGTGTGTGTGTGTGTGTGTGTGTGTGTGTGTGTGTGTGTGTGTGTGTGTATGCATGTGCTCACAGACAGTTTCTAAAGCAAACAGGCCCTTGGAAATCACATAGCTATGAAACAAAACTTGAGAGACTTGTCTGACAGATGTAAGTGATGCCAGGAGTGACAGCCAGCAGATTCAGCTATTGCTCTTCAGTGCTTCAGATCCGTGGGTCTCCTTGGTTGCACGTGACACTCACCTTGGGGACTTTTGTGTCACTTCATGTTCTGACCGAGCTGGTCTGAAGTGGAGCCCAGACTTGGATTTTCAAAGCTCTCCTGGGTGAGTCTAATGTACACTCAGAGGGAGGACCCCTGAGTTACCTTGACAGTGCGTTGCCTTTTACCCAGGGCTGGGTTGTCTGCTGCTAGGATTTGGCCAGCTGAATGACCTCGCAAATCTGGAGCTGCTAGGGCAGGTTGCTGACAAGGAATGCACACGTGCACGTTTGACTGTGACCACGCGCTTTCACTTCTGCAGGAAAATAGCTCTGTCCCTGCATGCAGACTATCAGAGCAGAGATTCCCAAGCTTTGAAGATTTTTCATGCCATTTTGTTGCATTTTACACATGTTTTGTTGTTTGCAGCACGTTAGACACTCCCTCTGACGTCACTGTTTATACCATCCTTGGAGATGATGGTGTAAAACTCCAGGTGTAACCAAATGCAGGCTCAGCAGCCTCCTGGGAGAATTCTCATTTCGTTGATCTGCGATAGTCTCTCAGGATCCAGAGGGTGCCCTCTGTTACCAACCCTGTGAGGTGTTAATCTGTCGTCATGGTATTCAATCACCTTGTGTCTTGAAATGAGAAGGGAGCACAATGTGTCCAGATGGCTTCAGAAGTTCTCTTGAGGCTCCCCCGCCCCCCGCCACAGATAGCAACACACATTTAGAAACCCCAAAGCTTCCTTTTGTATCTGAGTTTCTTCCGTTTTGATTTTTCAGTACACAAGGGTCTGGATCCCTGACCCTGACGAAGTGTGGCGCTCGGCTGAATTAACCAAGGACTACAAGGAGGGGACAAGAGCCTCCAGCTCAGACTGGAAGATGAAACTGTAAGTGCAGGTGGGGGGTGCGGTGGCAGCGCTGGGGTCTGCTCAGCCGGACCGGATGGTACACTGTGGGCTCGAGTTGTTCCCGCAGGTTGGAGCCTCTGAGCCCCTGGCATCGTCTTTGTTGCTCTTGACGGTAATGTTATCTGAGCGTGCTACACCATAACACGGCTCCGTGGCTGTCGCTTAAGTGCCCGCTGGTGTTAGCAGCTGTGCGATCACGAATGCCTGAGCCCAGAACCTGCTCAGTGGATGAGTGAACCCCACTGTCCCCACCCTGGGGTTGAAGCAGTAGCGGGAGGTGAGGGAGGGGAGCTGGGCAGGGGACAGCGAATGGACCGTGGTGGGGGGTATCACTGCGGACCCATCTGTCGGTTGGGATCCCGGCTCAGCCACTGCCAGCTTCGTGCCCTTGTGCAAGTTAGCGGTCTTTCTGTGCCCGTTACTTTATCTGTGACATGGGGGTGATCATTTGCCTAGGACGCTTTTGAGGATGCGTAGAGCCTGGCACATCGGCACGCAGTGTGTTAGCTGCTGCACTGAGAACCCTTTTTCATTAGCTGACTTTCGGGAGGTTTTACCAGGCAGAAGACAAGGTGATAACTATGAAACCCTAGTCTTCCTCGGTCTGATTCAGTTTCTCTTTCTCATGGGCTTTTGTGACCACCTTTCCCTGTGATCTGTGCGTTCACAGATGTTGGAATGCTTGCTCTGTGCTGGGTCAGGGGTTGTGCAGGTGAGGCTCGCGGCCCTGCCTTTTAGGGGTGCAGCTCAGTGCTGGAGGCAGCAGGGAACGCGAGCACAGCATGGCAAGGCTGCAGTGGTCACGGAAGCCAGGGTGCGGGGCGTGGGAGGGACAGAAACGAGGAAACCTGCTGAGGTGAGGGCATTGACGCGGAGAGGGAGGTGGCCAGGAGCCAGCCACCGGAGACGCAGGGTGCGTGGGCTGAGAGAGTGCATTCCAGCGGGGCGGGAGGGGGGGGGCGTTGTGCGCCAAGGCCCTGGGGCCTCGGTGTGTCCCTGTGGGTGTGTGGAAGGGAGAGGAAAGCGGGCCAGTGCACCTGGTGGGAGCCAGTGGAAAAGCGGACGGCGGTGGGTCGGGCACGTAGCCAGAGGCCCTTCGTGAGAGGTGTGCCGTGGGGAGACTGGGAGAGGAGCAGGTTTTGTTGAACAGTGGCAGGAAGAAGTCAAGAATTGGCCTCGGGATGGGTTGCAGTCGGAGGGGCCGCGGAGCAGGCATCGTGTGGAGGGAAGGCTGGAGAGATTGTGGGCCTGGACTGCAGCGGCACTGGACGTTTGTACCACCTCGTTTAGCCTTGGATCACTTACTGTCTGTTTTTCCTCTGTCAAGCATTTTGGCTTTGTCTTTCTGGATAGTTAATGACCTGCTTGAGAAATGGGCCTTGCCGTATGCTTGGCTCTCATCCCGCCTCCTGTGGTCGGTGATTAACTCATTGGTTAGTACCAAGGTTGACCATCCTTCCCTGACTAACTCCTGTTTTTTTTTTTTTTTTTTTATCAACTTGAGCATACCGCGTGGTAAAACTGGAACAGTGAATTTGTTAAATGTTTTTACACCAAGACGCGCTGGCCTCACCTTCCCCTTCCTGGCAGGCTGACTCTGCAGCCTCCTCTCAGTGTTGAAGTGAGAAACAAAATTCCCGGCAGATGCAGTCATGTTTACCATGTTGAATAACTTCCCACCCCACGCCCGAAACAAAATGAAATTAGTTCACCCACTTGAATGGTGTGTCTTCTCCACCAGATTTCATTGCAGTTGATCTTTTAAGTGGGCGGGTGTTTTTACAGCATCGTAGGGAGGTAGTGAGGAATGGTCTGTGTTGCTAACGCAGAGCAGATGCTTGCTTCCCCTGCTGAAAATCCTGCCCTGTGTGTCTGATCCTGGCAGCTGCCCATGACCCTTCCCTCCTTCCCAAGTGGCCGGTCAGTACGTAATCAGAAGGGACACCTGGGGCAGAGATGAGCAGCTCTCAGAAGAAATGGGCTCGGAATTTCTGGGTGTCCAGCTTGCTCCTGGTTGCTGGGCTTTGTCCGTTGCTGGCTCTGAGCTGTCCTTAGGAGCCACCCAGGTGAGCTGTGGACCAGAGAGGCAGGAGCACAGGAGTTACATGGCCTGACCTCACGCTTGAAGAGAGTCCCCTCTGGAGCTGAAACCTTCCTTGATATACCAGTCTGGCCAGAAAATCTACCCAGCAGCCCCTTTCCCCACCCTACCCACTCCTCCCTCTGAAGTCCAAGAATATCGGCTTAACCGCAGCAGCAAAAAGGATGACAATGAATGAGTTCCCTTCTAGGGCAATAAAGTCCCTAACTCCGGACGTCTGCCTTACTGCCCGCGCACTCTGTTCAAGGTGGCCCCACACCTCAGTGTCCCTCCAAAACGTTTCTTTCCCCTGCCGCTTGCTTTTTTACTTGCTTTTATGGTGGTAAAAGATAAAACATAAAATGGACCGTGCTAACCACTTGTAAGCACACGGTTCAGTGGCCTCAAGCACAGTAGTACCCCCTTACCGGCGGCTTCATTTTCCGGGGTTTTAGTTACCTACAGTCCACAGTGATCCGAGAATGTTAAATGGAAAATTCCAGAAATTAAGTTTCAAATTGCATGCTGCCGCGCGTAGCGTGATGCAATCTCGCACCATCCTGCTCCATCCCGCTGGGGACGTGAATCATCCCTTTTGCCCGGCGTATCCATGCTGTACGCGCTCCTGGCCTGTTCGTCACTGAGTCACCATCTCAGTCCTCAGATCTGTTATCCAAGTGAGCGAGCGAGGGAGAGACCACGGTCAGGTAACTTTTAGTGCAGTATCTCGTTATAATAGTTCTGTGATATGTTAGTAATCTCGTAGTGTGTCTAATTTACAAATTAAACTGTATCATTTTTATGTACATACAGGAAAAAACATAGTATATATAGGGTTCAGTACTGTCTGTGGTTTCGGGAACCCACTGGGGGTCCTGGAACACATCCTCTGCAGATAAGGGGGCCGCTGTACTGGCGTGGTGTGCAGCCGTCACCACCGCCCATCTCCAAAATTCATTTCAAAACTCTATTGAACAACAGCTCTCCCTGCCCGTTCCCCCTTTCCCTGGTACCCTCTCTTCAACGTCTGGCTCCGAGGTTGATTGTTCCAGGTAACTCATAGAAGGGGAATCATACGATATTTGTGCTTTTGTGTCTGGCTTGTGTCACTTAGCGCAATGTAAGATGTTTTATATTTAAGCCAATGAGAAAATGACAAACTTCCTGGGGGAGCAGGACAGGGTGTCTTCTCTTCTTCTCCCCACAGCTGTGCTGAGTACAAGGTGTCTCGCTGTGGGAACCCTTAGCCCCGTTCTGTGTTTTTAAACTGGATCAAGCCTCTCAGTGTGTGCACACCTTGGCGGTACATGTAACTTCCTCATTCTTTGCCCGGAGTGGAACTCTGCCTGGCAGGCCATCTCGCCTACCCCCACCTCCCATACAGGCTGCTTGGCTTCCGCCCTCTAGTGGCAGGGGACGGAACACTCTCGCCATGTCCATGGTCTCACGTTGAAATTCTGCGTCCACTGCCGCCCAGCAGCCACCTGGATGCTGCGCGCTCCCTGTGTGCAAGGCCCAGGCTTAGTGTTCATGAGTGGGAGGAAGATGGGAATACGTGAGCTGTAAAAGGAGTAACATGCTCCACCCGTGTCTCGGCATATCAAGCCCTCTATTTGCCCTCGTCACCATTTAAAGTGTATAGGTCAGAGGCATAAAAAACAGTATCGGTAGGATTCATTCCTGTCTCGCCACCACCACCATCCACCTCCAGATTGACATCTGTCTACTTCATATCATCGACCTGTTCCCCTCCGGTAGTCATGATCTTTTCTTATCAGTTAGCATATTTTGCCTGGCTGCTTCTGCTTGGAGATGGGCAGAGCAGTCATTTTGCTCCCTCATCCCCCCGCCCCCCCAGACATTGGGCAATGTCTGGATACATTCTGGTTTGTCATGACTGAGGAGGGAGGTTTGCTACTGGTATCTGGTGGGCAGAGGGCAGGGATGCTGGTAAGCACCTCATAAATGCAGCTTCCTTCCCTGCCTCGGGTGCCAAGGCTCAGAAAGCCTCGTTGAGGCCCATAGAGGAAATGATCTGGATAAACACCAAGTTCCATGCTAAACTGGGGGTCCACGATTCTAACAGAATGTGGAAGCCGTGTTCCCCGCAGTAAATTGAAATCAAAATATTAACTCTAACTCTGACTCCATATTTTATGTGGCTGTCGTTTTGTTTATTGAAACTTTTTGTTAATTCAATTAGCAAAATTGGGTTTGAATTTTATTCATTCAAACTTTTTAATCATATGTTTTAATTTATGGTCGTTTTCTGCCTTTCATTGTTTGCATCGCCATTCATTCATTATCCATTATTAAAACAATTATTATTGAGCAATTATATGCTGATGTCTGGTTATACAGCAGTGAAAATGGCACATCCGGACCTTTGTGGAGCTTTCAGTCTAACTTAGAATGAATGTAACACACACACACACACACACACACACACACACACACGGGGTTTAGAATATGACAAGTCCAAGGCCAAGCGTCTTTAGGAGTCTATTGGAAACATGCTGAGCTCCTTGACTCTGCCTCAGTGCACCTTCTCTCTTTACTCACCAACCCCACACTTGTTTTGAAACCCACTTGGGCATTTCCCTCTGAGTTTCTGCTGACTTCCCAAAGCAGGAACACTTATCATGGCAGAAATGGCATCTAAACACTCCACCACCGTCCTCATCCCCCTGCATTTAGGTGAGACCCCCATGATGACTTTTGTCCGCAAAGCTCTCGGTAGAATTGATGGATACCACTTCCAGAGAGAAGCAGAGGAGAGCTGATGGGAGTTTGTCAGCCTCACCCTCCCCCTGCCTGGTGAACGTGAAGGCCATGTGTTGACGTCCGAGTGGAGCAAAGCTTCCTTATTAACCAGCCTTGGGCACCTAGCGTGAATGAGAGAGAAACCTTTGTGGTATTAAGCCATTGAGGTTTCAGGGTTCATTTTTTACTTTCGCATAACCTAACTGATCCTTCCTAACTAAGAAGTTTAGAGTATTTTATTTTTCAAGTAATTAAGTACCTACTCTGAGTTTAGGCTTGTGCTAAGTAGTAGGAAGGTAAGAATAAGAAGGTTCTTTTTAAGAGACATATTTTGGAGGACTGGAGAAGATGGTGCTAAACTTGAAAACAGAACTTTTACAGAGCAAGACACAGAAGAACTTTTATTCAATAAATATTGGTGCTTTTAAAAAACTTGTTTAGGACATAATGTAAAACAAGCTTTTAATACAGTGGGAGACCAGTCCTCTCATCCTGCAGTCTAAGGAAGTGATGGGCTCAGGGCCTCATCCCAGTTGAGTTCAGTGGGTCTCACCTTTGGCTACACATTAGAACGCTCTGGTGAGTTCTTAAAAAATATCATAAAGCTGAAGTAGCAGCCAGACCATGTAAATCTGAATCTGGGGATGGGACGCAGTAGTGTGTCTTTTTATAAAGCTCCCCATGAAATTCCAAGGAACAGGAAAAGTTGAGAGCCACTGCTTGAGTTGGGTGCCATTTCCAGCGGAGTATGATACACGAAGCTCCTCAGGGTCCCCTTGCTAGCTGGTAACCATATTTTTACTGACTTGACTTCTCTCCAAATCAGAAGACGCTGTGAGTAGAGTAGGAGAAGGAAGTTAGCTTTCTTCACCTACCGTATATGATTACTGTCAGCTTCAAATCTCTGTGTCAGGAGTTGTCATTCAAAGATCTTTGTTTTCTTGCTGCAGTACCTTGTAACATGGACACAAATTGAGGGGAAGGAGAGACCATGAATAAACTAGACTTTCCACTCAACTAATCTTTTTTACGCACCTACTAAATATCATTGAACCGCGTCCCACAGCGTTTAGGGCAATGTAGACCCAGCACTGTCTAGTAGAACATTGTGCTTCAGTGGAGTGGTGGTCTCTCTGTATTGTCCAGGGTGGTAGTCACCAGCCACATGTGGCTGCTGGGCTTTTGAAATGTGGCTAATGTGACTGAGAAACTGAGGTTTTAATTGCATTTAATTGTAATGACTTTAAGTCGCCACACGTGCTGTTGGCTTGGAGCGTGCAGGTGCAGAGCTGCCCCCAGCCCTGCCCTCCCTTTACGTTCTCAAGGGCTGTGTAGTCCTGTGTGCTAGTTGGGGGCCAGTTGGAGATCCCCATCCGTTCCTGGTCTCCAGGGGTCTCCAAGGTCTATTCTAGGTAGGTGACTGATCATTAATTTTGTGATGAGTGTTAAGAGTCAACCTTTTTTTCACCTCCAAAGGCCCAGTTCTTGTGTAGTGATGTCTTCTGTGCCAGAAAGTCCATGGTCCCCGATCACATCATAAAAGCTTAGATTTCAAAATAAAACCATGTTAGCCGTAAATGTTTTTGATGTTAGCAGCAGTGTTAGAATCAAAGTCCTGTTAAAGGGGAAAAAAATAATCAAGTCTTTCATTCTCTCCTTCCCTCTGGATACAGGCACACCAAGGAATCTGTAGCTTTGAATGCTGAGTTGGCAGCTCTGCCTCTTTTCTGCTGCTCTGGACATTTTTCCTCTTTATCAATTTTCCTGTAACCAATACCAGTAGCTTATTTGTGGACCGTGTTTTCACAAAATTGCATATGCGTTTTCCTCTGCATGCTTTTGGGAGAGCCTTTTGTGGGGGAGATTCATCTAAGAAAAGATGAATGCCAGCATTTCTGCTTCAGTGTGTAAAGTCACTGGGCTCAGATCCCAGCTTTCCAATCTGAAAACCGCGGGTCAGCTAGGTGGGTGCTGCAGTCTTGCAATTGGCTGTTCCCGGCGTTGCTTACTGCGGCGGGGTGGACAGCCACGGAGGAGGTGCAGAGCGGATGTGCTCCTGCGGGAAAGGGACTTCTCCATCGGACGGACTTCTGCATGCCTCAGGGAGGGAGGTCTGGTTAGAGCCCCAGCGATATCACTAACTCAGCAGGAGGTGCAGGGGTTATCTGCTCTTGAATAAGATGAAATAAAAATCAGCTTTCAGCACCCATTTCCCCTTGTTTCCCACCTTTTGGAAATTTTGTCTGCATCATGTTGTTCATGATAGTCGTTTCCTACCTCCCCTATGGAGTAAGTTTGATACAACTAAAAGAAATTTCACAGAAAGAAAAGAGCCTTGATTAATACATAAAAAAGAAAAACCAACAACAGGAAACTGACAGAGTTGAAAACCTCGCTAACATAGATGACCATTGCTGTTTTCTGCGGCTGTTACTCCAGACAGACCTTGATATACAGTTTTAAATAAGTGGAATCTTATAGTTCATTCTGTAACACACTTTTTCTTAGATTCAGCAGAACGCTGTGGGTAGGTGCCTGACTGTAAATATAGGCCTGTGTCCTGTTTTACTTTGATATTTATAGCTTCAGCGAGTCAATATCTTTGCTAGTTTATAAGATTGTCTCCTGCGGCCAACGAAGAGCATATCCACAAAAGTTCCGACTCGGTGTTGCCAGCTGCCCTCCAGAAAGGGTGAATCAGTCTGAACTAACAGCAGTGGTCCTGTTTGCACACACCCTTCCTAGTTAGGGTCTTGTCAGTTTTAATACCTTTGCTTATCTGATGGATATTAGTGCTAATAACCCTCGTTTGCATTGTTTTGTTTAATGGTCAAGTCGAATAGTTTTTCATTTGTAGTTCTTATTTTGTGACTTGTAGCCTATGTACAATTTTTTGTCGAGGTGTAGATTTTTCTTTGATTTCTTAAAACTTTTAGGATATTAAGATTATTATGTCTGTCATGTACTATAGAATTACTGTCTCCTCCTCCAGTTTTACTCTGCATATGCTATGTTTTATGATGGTTTTAATGTTCTGTATTATAGTCAGATTAATATCTTCCAACATTATTCTCGCTTTTGCTTTGTCCTTTAAAACTAATTTCTTCCAAAACTTTTACAGATATTTGCCCACATTTTTTTTAATGCTTTTGTTTTTCATTCTGGTTTTAATTTTCACATTTGTTTTATCTAAAATTTATTTTGGTATGAGGAGTGAGAATAGAACACTGGCCCAGTATTTTTTATAAATGGCTGCTGGTTTATCTACCACTGTTATTTGGAAAATTCCTTTTAACCATTTATTTGCAATTTCAATGTTATCATGAAGAAATTTCCCATATGTACTTGCTATTACATTTTATTTATCTGTGTCTATTTTAGCCCTATTACCATAGTACTTAATTGCTGGCTTTAATAATATACCTTAAGATCTGGTAGTGCAGTTTTGCTAAGTGTGGGATGGGAGTGGACATTTACATTTATATTCTCTTAAAAATTGTCTGTTATCTTAGTAAATTAAGGCTATGTCCATAGAATTTTGTGAAAGGCTCGTATAGAGTAGTTATTCTTAAATGAGCCATGAGCCACCTGTATCAGAACTACTTCGGAATTTTTAAAAATTCAGGTTCCTGAGCCCCACCCAGGGTTCCTGAACATAAGTCACATTTGGGAAACTGTTTTTACAAACTCTCATGATTCTTTTTTTTTTTTCTTTCAACATAATTTATTTTTATTTCTCCCAAATATGCTTTCTTTTCAATGTTTCTTTTTTTAAAGAAAATTTTATTGTGGCAACATTAGTTAACAAAATCCAGTAAATTTCAGGTGTACAATTCAACAATAAGGTGCACACACACAAACACACACACACACGTATATTGCATTGAGTGTTCACCACCCACAGTTAGATTTCTTTCTTTCTATCACCACATATTTGATCCTTTTTACCTCATCTACCTTCCCCTTCCTCCCGACCCCCCTCCCCCCAGTAACCACTAGTCTATTATCTAGGTCTGTGAATCTGTTTGTTATTCAGATAAAACATGGTAAGTAGCAGCCAAGTTCCTCCTGTTTAAATGTTTAAAAACACCACCGCCATCTTTTTTATTAATTGTTTGTACATGTTTGTACACATAATCAAAGTTATAAATACATCCTGTCAATAAATTTACATAGCCCAAGTGCTATTGAGTGCAGAGATAATACCTTGCATTTGAGATTTGAATTTAAGACGTGTAGTCATACTCCCTGATTACACACACACACACCCACACACCTCAAGCTCCTATTATACTTTAGGTCAAAGTAAAATAATGCCCTAGAGTAGCTTGCAGTTAGGTTGTAAAAAATTTAGGTACACCTTGAGGGTAGTTTATTGCAAAGTAATCCAAAAAAAAAGTGTGTTTGTTGATGGGAAGACCAGCATGAAATGGGGCAAACCAAAAGTTTCCTGGATGGGAGAAGGAACAGTACTTCTCTTGCAACTAGAATTAAAGACTCGGTAAGTATCTTTTCATTGAGAAGCAGTAGAATGCTTTATTAATCTAGTCATTGTCCTTCCTGAATTTCTCATATCATTCGGTCATTTACCTGGATACACTGGGATCATGTTAGCAGCAAAATTTCCACCTGGGCTGGTTTCTCACGGCAACACAGGTATTTTCTTCAGTTTGCCTTTCTTTAAAACATGTTATTTATCTTCGCCACTTATGATCTGCTCAGGATAGTGATCCTAGCCAACAAGACAAGAATTGAATACAAGCTAAATGTTTCATAACTCTGCCTTTTTTGTGTCTGTTACTGCATTTAGATTCGGGAATACCCCATCGATGTCCAAAGCAACCAGCTGCCCTTCTTGCGGAATCCAGATATCTTGGTGGGAGAAAATGACCTGACTGCCCTTAGCTATCTACACGAGCCTGCAGTTTTGCACAATTTAAAGGTCCGTTTCCTGGAGTCGAACCATATCTACACTTACTGTGGTAAGTGAGGGGCATCATGGATTTGAAAGTGCTTATACTCTTCAGACTTTGTGTTAAACTCCGGTGGTTAAGACTCCTACTTTTAGTCTCATAAGTATCTCTCATCTGGGACCTCGAACGGTTTTCAGTCAGTGAACGTGGCTTCATTAGTTTGCCCTATATCTTTGCGGATGATTGTGTTAATCACAGCTCAACCAGTGAAGAAGTGGACCACACTGTGTGGCTTGACTGGCTTAGGCAACAGCCCTGGAGTCTCGGGGAGTGACGTCCTCGCTCGGGCATCTGCTCTCACCGCTGAGCACAGTCCTGTAGGTGTATTCTAGTTTCCTGCTTGAGAAAAGGATGCCTTTTCCTCTGACCCTCTCACTCGCCTATGTACCAACATGGTGCATGATGAACATTTGTCAAATTCATGAACAGAAGCCATGACAAATACTTTAAACCAGAAGTCCTAAAATTCCCTTATACCTGTTTTTCTGGAAATTTCTCCATTTTCCATGTTTCAATTTGGGTGTTTCTTTTTTAGAGTATTGTTAAATGGTCTGGTAAAAACAGGAACCCTGTAAACGTGCATGTTTATCTAGATGCTTCAGCTGTTCAGAGTGGTGGACATAGCATAGAATCCTAATTCATTGAGAAGTACTTGTTTCTTCCCAAGTGTGTGACCTCAGAGTAGAATATCAAAATTTGAATTGAATACTACAAGAATTAGGGTTTTATACAACTTTAGAA
This sequence comes from Eonycteris spelaea, assembly GCA_003508835.1. NCBI lineage: Eukaryota > Metazoa > Chordata > Mammalia > Chiroptera > Pteropodidae > Eonycteris > Eonycteris spelaea. Next base: position 20,223,115 of record PUFA01000003.1, on the reverse strand, counting down.
ATCAGCAGAATATGTGAGGCTGTTCTTAAGGGAACTCTCCAAGTCATTACCCTTATCAAGTGGACACTGTCAGAGGCCTGTGTCTTATTTTTCAGACAAACTTCCATCTGAAGGGAACTTCAGATGTTGGGTGTCATCTTCCTCTCTTTACCCTTTACTTGGTTTATTACCTTTCCTCTCTCTCTGTCTCATGTAGTTCCCTTTTTAAGTAGATTTTACTTTTTAAGGCAGTGTTAGGTTCACAGCAACATTTAGTGGAAAGTACAGAGATTTCCCATATACCCCTTTCTGCCAAACACACACAGCCTCCTCAGCTATCAAAATTCTGCTCAGGAGTGATACATTTGTTATAATTGATGAATCCACAATGACACATCATTGTCACTCAGAGTCCATAGTTAGATTAGGGTTTACTCTTGGTATTGTACATCCTGTGGGTTTGAGCAAAACTATAATGACAGACATCCACCAGCATGGAATCATAGCAGTAGTTTCACTGCCCTAAAAGTCATCTGTGCTCTACCTGTTCATCCTTCTCTTCCCCTTAACCCTTGGCAACCACTGATCTTTTAGCCTATCTCCATAATTTTGCCTTTTATAGAAGACAAAATTCTGTGGTTGGAATCACAGTGCATAGCCTCTTCAGACTGACTTCTTTCACATAGTCATATGCACTGAAGTTTCTGCCATGTCTTTCATATCTTGATAGTTCATTTCTTTTTAGTGCTGAATAATAATCTATTGTCTGGATGTAATACAGTTTATTTACCCATTCGCTTATCGAAGGACCTCTTAGCTGCTTCTGAGTTTTGGCAGTTATGAATAAAGCTGCAATAAAGATCCATGTGCCGCTTTATGTAAGGATATAAATTTCAATTCCTTTGGATAAATACCAAGGAGTATGAATGTTGGGTCACATGGCATGAGTATGTTTAGTTTTGTAAGAAACTGCCAAAGTGGCTGTACCATTTTGCATCCCCACCAGCAGAGAATGAGAGTTTCTGCTGCTTCACATCCTCGTCAGCGTTTGGTGGTGTCAGCGTTCTGGATTTTGGCCATTCTACTAGGCACGTAGTGGCATCTATTAGTGTCTTAATTTGCGTTTCCATAATGATATATGATGAGGTGCATTTTTTCAGGTGCCTATTTGCCATCAATATATCTTCTTTGGTGAGCTGTCCGTTTAGATCTTTTGCCCATTTTTTAATTGGTGATTTATTTCCGTGTCGTCGAACCTGAGTTCTTCATATATAGTCCTTTATCAGATACGGTTTTTGCAAGTATTTCTCCCAGTCTGTGGTTTGTTTTCTCATTCTTTTGATTGTCCCTTTCTTCAAACACCGCAAGGGACCACAATGTAAGAGGTTTCCTATCCTGGCAGTCACTGCCCCAGTCCTGTCCTTTCTTCCCCACGTGACTGGACAAGCTCACATTTCTGGAAGGCCAGTCAGTAGTTCTCTTGACATTGAGAATATGCACCTACCTATGTGAAATAAGAAGATGTGGATTGCTGTCTTGTCTTGAAGATCGAATTTGTATTTTTTCTCGTTATATTCTCATATCTATTTGCCTTGCTATTCCTTAAAAGAAGATCTGAAAGGTTAGAAGACTTACTGATTCTTCAGTCCCCATGTATTTCTTGAGTCTATTATTGCAGTGCATCCTTTTGGGGACGTAAGATGAAAACAATGGGGAAATGAAAGATAATACATGATATGATGTGATAGGAGATAATAAGAAATCGCTAACACTCTGGGCTTACTATGCAAAGTGCTAGGCGAGGTGTTCTCATTCTCTATTAATCATTTTATCCGCAGGATAAAGGTTAATGCAATTATGCCCATTTTACAGGCTGGAAAATGGAGGTACGCAGAGGTTAAATAATTTGCCTTAGTCAGCCAGTTAATAACTGGCTGAGCCATGATTTCACTTTAAGATGTGTACCTTGTACTCCTTGTCTATAAGGTATTTGTACTTTAGTTAAGATAACCCATACTCAAATGAAAAATGAAGTCTCTTTACTAGATTTTAATTCTGAGATGGTTTTTTAAAGCCTAATACCTGTTAACAGAGTTAAGTATCCTCTTTCCTCTGGTCCTGAAACACTTTGCACATATGAATTCAATTTGTCAAACATTTATATGCAAGATGCACAAGTGTGTATGTGTGTGTGAGTGTGTGTGTGCATGCACGCACATGCCTATTTCATGCTTAGAGTGTTTGGAGCCTGCCCTGTCGTTCTCTTCTCTACCTGGGCCTAGTCCTGTGCCTGGTAAACATATAGATACATCTTGCTTTAGTTGAGTGGTTGGTTGAGACTCATCCTGTTACCCTATCATTCTTTAGTTTCCATGCATATGAACGGGGCCCTAAAAAGCTGACACCAAGTGGCCATTGTGCTACCAGAGTCTGACTGCGCTGTCTGTTTGCAGGTATCGTGCTTGTTGCCATTAATCCTTATGAACAGTTGCCAATCTATGGACAAGATGTCATCTACGCCTACAGTGGCCAAAACATGGGGGATATGGACCCCCACATCTTTGCTGTGGCAGAAGAAGCGTATAAGCAGATGGCCAGGTAAGAATCATCACAGCCCAGCTGTCTTCCTGGGTAGTTGGGACAGAAAGAGGAGTTTCTGTCTTCCTTTGCTGCTTTGGCTTGATGGCAGCAATGGTGGGTCTAGAGGAAAGATCTTAGAAACAAAACCAGCCCAGGTTCTGTTTCTTAGCGCATTTCCTCATGTCTTCATCTTATTCGGATGAACTGAAACCAAGCTTGGAGACTGGTGTCTCTTGAGACTTATTTCATTGTTTCAGCAGAACAATAAATGCCTAGCATTTCAGCATTTCATCTCTCTCTGAATTTTTGGGGGGCCTCTCTCCTCCCCTCCTGGTGTAATGAATCTATTTTATAGCATCGCCATTCACTTTATAGATCTCACTGAAGGCTCCTTTTCGAAGGAACCAGGGTTCTTAGCTTCTTGAGATGCCAAACATTTGGGGTTGAAATAGAAATTTCAATGACTAGTTGTGCATAGATAGTATTTTGGATTTTCTCCTGGAAGTGGATTTCTGTTTAAGCATGTAAGTAGATCACATTTTTTGCTTCCCCCTCCCCCAGCTCTGAAGGATAGGTACAGGTTATTTCCTCAGAAGACAGGCTAGGTGATTGTATTAGTCAGGATTCTCTAGGGAAACAGAACAAATGTAGAGAGGGAGGGAGGGGGAGAGAGAGAGAGAGAGAGAGAGAGAGAGAGAGAGAGAGTGTGTGTGGTGTGTGTGTGTGTGTGTGTGGAGAGAGCAGGGGAAGGGGGTGGATGATTTTTAAGGAATTGGCTCAAGCCTGGCAAGCTGGAGACCCATGGAATTGATGTTGCATTTTGAGTTTGAAGGTCATTTACTGGCAGAATTCTCTCTTTGGGGGTGGTCAGTTTTTTCTTCATTCAGCCTTCAGTCGATTGGATGAGGCCCACCAATATTGTGGAGAGTAATCTGTTTACTCAAAGTCTGCTGATGGAAATGTTAATCTCATCTAAAAAACTTCACCAGAATTATCTAGATGAATGTTTGCCAAATGTCTGGATACTGTGGCCTAGCCAAATTGACACATAAAATTCACCACCACAGTGTTGGTCTTGAACTTTCAGGCATAATGTAGGGAAAGATAGCTTTACCAAAGTTTTAGTGGAAATTCATATTCCAGTTAACACTGGAATAATGCTGGATAATTTCGCTAACTCTTCCTACAACCTCTAGAGAACATCTTGTGGAGTTAGCAGCATTTGTTGAAAAGTGCTTTAGGTGAGTGCTGGGGGCTGCATAGGCTAATTTAGTGAGAGAAGTGAGTAATTTCTGTGAGAGGAGAATCCCATTTAAGGTGGGCTGTTTATTCAGTGAATTTACAGGTCAATTTTCAGTCCAATTAAATTTCCATGAGGGAACATTGTTTTATAGGCTTCTTTACTGATTTATAATATTTTATTGCTGGTTGTGGAGATCTTTATTTAAAAAGTCTGCTTGATTATACTTGTACGGTGACCATATTCAAAATAAGCAATGATTGGAGAACTAAAATTTAAAAATTGAGTGATCTATAACCATTTTATTTCTCCAAAATATGGTAAGAGACTGTGGAGCTAAAATGGTTGCAATGTTTGACCTCCCACATGCCATAAAAAAGACCACATACTATATTAATCTGCTATCAGGGCTTGACTAAGAGTCACTTATCTTGGTGTAACCTACCGATGCATACCTCCTAACTGAAAGTGTGGTTCAAGGTCATATCGTGTGGAGAGCAGACTGAGTTTGAATGTGTTGCAGCCCCTAGCCCTGCTCATGTATTACTGTTGGAGGTCAAGTGTATGGCACAGTGGAGGGAGACCTGGGGTCTGGACAGGCTTCTATGCCTTGGGAGAATCATTTAGGCTGAGTCTTCATTTGCTTCATCCGAAGACGACTGCTTTCCTCCTTTATGGGATGGTTTCTTGATGGTTTTAAAACAGAAGGCGAGTGTGGCTTGGTTCTGATGACTTCCTGCCGTGCCGGAAGTTCTGGCAGCTCTCCAGCACTTCCATGGATGTCACTGGCATCGGATGGTTTTCCATACCCCTTCTCTTCCTTTGCCAGTTGCACTCAGATGTATAAGAAATTTCTGTTCTTTATCAAATACTTCTTGAAATCCACCTGTAGCTTTGAGAAGCTCCTACTCTCCAGCTTTATTCACACCATAGGTCCTCTTGACTAGGCGCCTCCATTCTTCCCTCCCACGCCTGAAGCTGGGTCTATGGTTATTCTGACTGTGGTTATTTCACTTGTTTGGGTCCTTGTTCACACACGTTAGAGGGAGAGGATGTGGACATCCAGGGTGGTGGTGGTCTGATCTTGTCTAGGGTAATAATGCATTTGACGATTAAGGGGGTTGAATGTTAAAAATGGACCAGGAATTGCTTCCTTATGGGTTTTCTTTAAGGTTTGTGGTCATTTTACCTGCTGAGACCCAAGATGTAGTCAAATAATTTTGCTGAAATTCTTTAGTAATTTTTGCTCATGAACATGGATGAGAAGTGTAAAACCAGCACATGTGGCCACAGGAGAGGGCTATTTTTGAACGTTCTATTGTCAGCATCTCTGGGTTTCTGTTATTGACCTGAGAGATGCATTAGAAGCTCCAACAGAATCTTGCTGTGCAAGGAAAAGGAGACGCATTGGTCAAATGCAGGGAAGGTTTTTGCTATATTTCCAATGTGGGCCTTTTCTGTCAATTTCAAATGCTGGAACACGTTCATTAACAGTACTCGGCCAACTTTGTGTTGTACTCTTCCTGACTCATCAGTAGTTGTTGAAATAATTACGGGATTCAAGTAGCCATGACCTAGCACAGTTGCTTTGAATCTGAGCCTCTGTAACAGCTGGGGTAAAGTAAAGGGAATGAGAAACTAAAGTTAAAGACCTCCAGTCTTTAGAGATGCAGTTGGCCTTGGACTCAGCAATTCTTTCTCTTGATTTGCTGGGGACTGGCTTTTTTTTTGATGTGGCTCATAGCGGTGGTGGTCGGGGGGAAGGGGCTCTCCATCTCTTGATTTGGTATGTGGGTAGGTGAGGGGGTGACTCTTATCAAAGCTCAAGGGGATAAAACAGATCTTCATCCTATCCTGAGAGTTCCTGCAGAGTCTTCCTGTGCTGGAGGAAAGGAAGAACAGAGAAAACGAGAGGATTTGTTGAACTTAACAAGTCCAGACTTGTGAGTAAATGGGGATGCGCAGTTAAGAATGTTAAAATAGTAGGAACATCAACTTCGTGAATTCTGTCCTTTGCCTGAGAACGTATAGTTAGTTCCCTGTGAGAAAGGGGACTGACCTCCCCTGCGAACTTCTTGCCTTCTCATCCTCCCTCCCAGTCTGAGATCCCGTATATTCTCTCCTGATTTCTACTTGCCCCAACTCTAGCCTCAGCTCCTACGTGAAATCATATCAGTGAACCTTTGTGAGGTGTCAGTTATTCGCTAAGCTCCTTCCTGAACATTAAGGAATGTAAGACCCCACTCAAGGAGCCAACAGTCTGGTTGGAGAGAGAAGACACGTCAGTAGGCCAGAAAGCCCGTAACTAAGCCATGCCTGGGGCCATTTGAATTGAGTTCAAAGATGTGACTGTCATAGAGGGTCCAAGAAAACTGTAGGATTTCAGCTGCATCTTGATGGATACACAGTGAGAAGAATGCATCTAGGTGGGTAGAACGGAGTGCTTGTACCCTTAGAAGTGGGGCCTTAAAGGAAATGGTCACAAAACCACAATGACAACACTGTTTCACATTCATTAGGATGCCAGTGATCGAAAAGACATAAAAGCAAATGTTGGCAAGGATGTTGATAAATTAGAATCTTCACACACTGCTACTTGGGATGTAAATGGGTGCGGCTGCTTTGTAAAATAGTCTGGCAGATCTTCAAAAAGTAAAACATATAGAGTTACCATGTGACCAAGCAATTTCACTCTTAAATATACCCAAGAGAAATGAAGACATAAGTTTATGCATAAACTTAATACATGAGTATTCATAGCAGTATTATTTACAATAGCCAAAAAGTGCAACAATCTAAATATCCTTCTTCAGTTGTTGGATAGATAAACAAAATGTGGTATATTCATACTGTGGATATTATTTGGCCACTAAAAGGAACAGAGTGCTGATACATTCTCCCACAGGGATGATCTGTGAAAACTAAGTAAAGAAGCCAGACACAAAAGACCACATATTGTATGATTCCATTTTTTATGAAATATCCAGAATAAGCGAATCTATAGAAACAGAAAGTGGATTTGTGGTTGCCTAAGGCTGAAGGTTTGAGGGGAAATGGTGAGTGAGTGCTTACGGGTGTGTGTTTGGGGGTAGCGATGATGACAATGATCTAAAATTGTGGTGGTGGATGCACAGCTCTGCCAACGTACTGACACCCTTTGTGTACTTTAAATGGCTGAATTGCGTGTTGTGGGAATGATATCTCAAAAAAAGCTATTATAAACAAAGGCATGATCAGGGAACAGCACTAGGAAAGTTTAACCTGTGTGGCGAGTGGGTCTGGGGGAGAGTTGTAGGCTGTACAGTTAGAGACCGAGTGGGCCAGACTGTAGAGGCCCGTGAAGGCTGGGGTGAATTTGGGAGAAAAGTGTGTTTGCTAACCGAGGGTACAAACATGGTCAAATGAGTTTGGGAAACCCAGGATTAATCCAGTGAAGCAACTTCCTTTACGGCAGGGCTTCTCAGAGCAGTTATCTGACATGCTTCCGAGTCTCCAAGGTGGGGGGATGCATTATGCTGGGTTTGCAAATCACTTTTAGACGCAAAACTGTGTTCAAGTATTATCTCAAGGGACTAATGTTCTGTGCGGCGTCTTTGGGAAATGCTGGCCTGGAACATCTCACAACTGTCAAGTGAGATTTGTTAACCCCATCTTGCAGGTGAGGGAGGACGGAGACTTACAGATGTCGGACAATTCTCCACGGGTGTGAAGGTAGTGAATGGGGGAAGCTGGAAGCTGGAATTCAGCCCCAGCCCGTTGGCTGAGGAGCCACGCTGCCTCCCTCCGCGGTGTTTGCTGACTGGTCAGGTGGTCTTCCCAGAACAGAGCGGACTCTGGTGCTCCGGGCATCACGAGGGTCCAGGGATAGACCTTTCCCTTGCATGATTCAAAGGGTCTAAGGTTCTGCAGTCAGGCTAGAGGTTCCGTGCATTTTTCTAGCTTTGCTGGTGGGATTGGGTCAACTTATTGGGCTGGCCGGGTCTGATCCCTTTTTTGAGCTGTTTATTTTTCTGAAAGAGAGTGGGGATGCGGCAAAGCAGATTTATTTGCTCAGGTAGCCAGGGTAATTGAGCACACACATTTCCATCTGGCTCTGCTGTGTTGCCAAGCTGTGACTAATCGTGAAAGATGGGACTGTGATCGCCTGGGATCCTGGGGGAGGAGTGTGCAGCTAGGCACACCTGTGGCACGGGGTCGGCGCAGGGCGAACAGACCCTGTGGGGGGAGCGATCCTCAGGATGGGAGGACGCCCTGTGCTCACTGTGGGGTGCTGGGGTCTAATTTAGCAAGCCTGGTCAGGCCCCCAAGTTGGGTATCTTGCTCCATTTGGGTCCCCACAAGCTTGAAGAGGTTGGAGAGAATTCGAAGGCCTCCCAGGGGAGCAGTATGGACATGAGCGTCCATAGTGAAAAAAGTACTCCGACTGCGCCCCCTTAAAAAAAACAAGAAAAGAAAACCCGATAGAAACCCTTCACTTTGGTAAACAGGAGGAGTTTAAGGGTGACGGTGTGATGGAAGTGAGAGGCTGGCCTCTGCCGACAGCGGGCACATCGGCCCCTCTCAGAGCGAGGAGAGAGATCCCTGACCGCGGAAGTGCGTCGCAGAATGGAGAAGGAATGAGGATGCTCTGCGTTTTCTATTTGTGGAGGTTAAAAAAAAATAATGGAACTGACAACTTTATCATCCTGGTCATAGGGATGGAATACTCGGAGAAGGGACTCCGGACTCTCTCGGATCTCTGAGGCTGCGGACTGTTTGGAACTTGAATCTTTGGGAAAGAATTTTTACAAAGAATTCTAATAGGTGACCTACATTGACGTTGCTTTGAGATCCAGTTTTAACTAGACCCATGCCGGTTTCCTCCTCACTTCCTGACATACGGGGGTGTTTGTCGTTCAGGGTGGCTGTGCAGTTCGGAGGGCGGGCGGGATGTGGAGTGTGTTTTCCGACGGAGCCTCATGTTCGCAGTGAGAGAACCTCATCGTGCCGATGGGAGGGGGGCCCGGTTGTGTGTCCTGGAGGTCATTTGCTGTACGCGAGTGCCAGGGTTCTGTTCCTCGCAGTGTTGTCTCAGGCACAGGTGTGTGTGCAGACAAACCCTTTGGCCTCTGTGGTCCTCAGTGTCCCCACCCTTTAAGGAGCATCGGCTCTGCCTCAGAGAGGGATTTGGACCCAGTGAGAAGTCATGAGGAAGCTTGGAAAGCCGTTGAGCACTGTAGAAACGTGGGGCATGCATGTTAAAGCTGACGGATTCGCCGGCCGTGGTTGAGTGCAGTGACTGTTGGACTCGCTGGGAGGTCAGTGATTAGGGAGCAGTGACTTGCTGAATTTTTACAGTAAATCTGAAACCGTGACTTCTGTCAGCCCTCAGTTTTCAGTGAAGTTTTGGTGTCCTTCCCATTCATTATGCTTTCACGTCAGGACCAGCTTGCTTTAGGACAAAGTATAGGAGATGCTCAAGATGTCTGAACGCAGGAACAGCTTTTAATTTCCTCTCTGTCATTCTCTCTTATCTCTAGAACGTGCTCTGAGTAGTATCCCTTTGTCCACAGGGTTGCTCTCTTCGCCGTGCTGTACACCTGTACCTGTTCTTCCCTGGTCACCTTGCTCTCCTCTTACATGCCCTCCTGCCTGGCCCTGCCGGCCAGTACGCACCCTTCACCCTCCCCGAGGGGTGCCACAGTGCTGAGGTCTGTGGCAATTTGCAATCCTTTATAATCCCTTATGATATCGTTCTTTATATTTCTACCTATCATGTTTAAAATTGAAGTTTTATTGTTTAAATGTCTGAGTATAGGGGGAGGTTATTTAATTGTGCTGTGAATGTAGCTAATGACATCCCTGTGTTAAGAGATTGATAGTGTGTACTCCCATCTCCTTTTAAAATTGTGAGTTTAGAAAGGAATGGGACTGGACCATTTTCTTGATCTAACTTCTGTGAAACTGCAGAGGTCATGAATGTTACTAAGAGTCGATTATCTGTGATGTACCCAATGTGCCTTGTGAAGTTAAGTCCCAAATCAAAAATCATGGAGCTGAAAGACACTTCACTTGATTAATATTGACTCTTTATTTTACCTGGGGCATCATAGCATGTCAGCAAGGAGAGAGCCTGCAGGCATCTGGTAGAAATTGGTTGCGCTAGAAGGATTCGGGAGGCCGTGTCCTGGCAACTTGTCCTTAGGTTGCCAGTTGACCATCCCAGAACAGGAAACCGTGTCTCGCAGGTGTACTGTTTTTAACCTCTTTCCTCGTCGGGAATTTCTCCCTTACACGGCGCTCTCCGTGGCCTCCTTTTGCTTCCACCTGTGGGTCTGAGCTCTGTCCTGTGCTCTGCGCAGCGGTCATCCCCGTCCGCATGGCAGCCCTGCTCTCATCTGTCCTCTCCCCCCACGCCGGGCCCAGACCCGGCCCCGCAGCCGGGCCTCCTCGGTGTGGTTTTCGTGGGCCTCTCCCAATGCGGTCACCCTGGGAAGCCATCTGGCTGGTCTTTCTGACTTTGGTGGTCTCAGTATGGTCTGCTGGGTGAGGTGAAGAGTTACCACTTGTACAGAATTTCTGTTTGAGGAAGCTATAAATTACATTAATTTGGGGCAGGCGTTTTATATTGTCGAAATTTAATAAATTTGCAAGCTGTGAAATGTCTGTCCCCCTCCCCGCATCCACATATGCAGAAGAACTATTTTATTACAACTTCAGTGAGATTTAATTGACTGGCAATAAACGGCACGTATCTAGACTGCAGTTACACACATGAAATTGCATGTACCATTTGACAGATTCTGATGTATGTATACACCTGTGAAACCGTCACCACAACCCAGAGAATGAGTAGCTCCTTAGCTCCCAAAAGTTCCCTTGTGCTTCTTTGAAATCCATCCCCCATGCCAAGTACCAGTGATCTTCCTGTCACTCCACATTCTATCTCCTCTCAGAGGTGTTGTCCTCATCCTGCACATGTGCAATTGATTTTCTGAGTGCGGCGCAGGATTAACGGTCCCCGGTGTTACATTCCACCTTTTGTCCCCGCGTTCCATTATTTCAGCGAGCGTTTCCTTTTGAGTCAAGAGTTTTGCATCCGATATGTTAGGTCTCCCTGGCTTGCTGCATGTGCAGATGGCGCAAATCTGCTGCTTCTGCTCTTACACCCTGATTAAGAAATGTTAATCTGGGTGAGTTTCGATAAGACACTGGCAGCAGTTCTTTCTCTAGCTACTAATAATTTAATCTGCTAGAACTCACAATTTAGCCAGGTACTCGCCTGTCTTTTTAAATCTGGTTGGAACCTGTGCGCTCTGGGTTGGTCGGACGTGCTTTTTGGGGTGCCTGCGTCTGAGGAGGTGGCCTGCGCGGAGCCCCGCCGGCAGCCCGGCCTCACCGCTTCCTTTGCCTTTTCCAGCCCGGTCAAGTTCTTTGGCTTAAGGGCCTTCCATGTCCTCAGCAGGAGGATGCGTGTGTTCACGTCCCTTCTCAAGTGGAAGAGAGAAACAGGTTCACACGTGTGACGCGCCAAGCAGCGTCCCTTGCCCAGGGAAGGCAAACTCTTGTGGCTGCCACTCACTGTTCTTGTCACCCAGCCTTGTTCCGATGTCAGAGTCAAACTTGTCACCCCACATGAGTGTCTTTTGAAGTTCATAGTGATGGTGACGTGCGAGTAAGATTTAGTTTTTCAAGGTGTCTGAACTAATATTCGGTGAAAAAAGCTAATAAAACGTGAAGCCTAGCGGGATGAAATGGCATGTCTATTTACATCACGGTAATGCCTTTCATGCCATGTTAACCACTCTTTCTTTTTTAACTGCATATTTTTATATTTATATTCCAGACGACAGAGTAGCTGTAAACGGTCTCACCATGGGCCTTAGTAGGAAAAGAAGACACCGTGAACCAAGGCAGCTCGCTGTCCAAGGTCAAGGCTGCCCGAGTTCTCAAAACATAGCTGTGTGACCTTGGCAACTTAAGTTAACCTCACTTTGCACCAGGGCCTGATTCTATAAAATGGGGATACATACAGTGTGTAACACATAAGATTGATAGAATAAAGGAGTTGATAAATGCGAAGTGCTTAGAATGATTTCTGGCACAGAGTAAGTGTTCAGTTAAGTTTCTGGTACTAGCGACGGCAGTAGTGAAAATCGTGATGAAAAATAATAGGTGATATCTTATCACTGTCATTTCGCAGTGTCCAAAAGAAGGGCTGGTAGGAGAATTCAGAGCTGGGTGGGATTCCCTTTACAGGTCACCCTCTGAGAGCAGGGCCAAGCGAGCAGTGGCAGGAAGGCAATTCCATGTGACTAGGAAAGTTCTTTTGAACGTTTTTATAGGTTTACGTTTACAATTAGAATTATAGACATTTCTAGATGGTTGCCAGGCTGTCTAGAGGAACCATAGCCTCAACTGTATTAAATCTAAACTGTCATATACAGAAAACCAACAAATACAGTTTTGCACTTGGCAATCGCATTGTTACTGGCTGAGCAGCCCCTGCGTGGTGCTAGAACGTGGAATGTGGACGCCGCTGCCCTCACAGCGATGCCGTCGTAAGCCTCTGCCAGAGGCAAGTTATAGATTACATGGTAGGAACTCAAGGATTATTCAGTTGTCTCATAGGCAGCTGCTTGCAAGGCAGCCTCCCAGATGCCACTACCTGCGCGTGTGGCCGAGGCCGAAAGCAGCTTTTCGCAGTGGTCAGACGCGAGGCTTGGTCACTTCTGAGCCTGTGGGGGTGGATCCGCTGGTTCGGGCAGTGGTCTTCAAACTTGCTAGGGCACATCCGGTTTGGGAATATAATTCACCGGAGTGTGGGGAAAATATAAACTGATATTTTCCACATTCTTTTAGTAGTTAGACTAATGTTTGTATTTCTTTTATAATGGGCACAGTATCTTTATTGGGACGGCGGCACAGAAAGTAATTTATAAATACGTGTCTTGGGGAAGCATGCTCATGGTTTTCCCCTGCTGATAGTGGTGCATGTTCAAAAGAGATGACTAGTTCAGTATCCAGGGAGTGTCTGAAGCCACAGATGCAACGTCTGTAGACTGGTTCATGGTCCATAGAGGAGAAGCCGTCGCCCCGCCACCCGCAGCGGTTCCTGTCGGTGCGCTACAGGAGGAAGAAGGTGAGGACCAGTGTCTGGCTCAGTGCAGCGCATCCCCATCACCGGAGACATAATTAGGAGTGCATGGCCATGGTCTCTCTGTCGGTGTCATCTTTCCGCACTGGCTTATATTTTTAGTAGCTCCTTGGCTATATTAGGACAGAAGTATACAACAACGGACATTGTTTGGCTTAAAAATAAAAAGAAGAAAGCCCTGGGAAGGTTGTTTATCATGGGGTTAAAGGGAATTGAATCCAGTACAAGACGGGCTGGCCTTGCCCATGGACGGAGTTAGCAGAGGTCCCCCTAATGGCCCTGCATTGGAATCTCTGAGCGACACTCCCTCACCCCGACTGTTTTGAATCAGAATTTCAAGGGTAGGACCAAATCATCTGTATTTTTTACAACTCTGTGTGTGATTCAGAAAGGAGCAAGTCTTTGGGAAAATTTTGGAGTAGATGAGTATGATTTCTTGGATTCAGAACTGTTGCTCCCCCAAAGAACCTGTGTCACAGGTTTTAATGGTGTCTCCAGTCTCTAGGTGCTCCGTGGTTGTTTTTGACACGTCAGCATGAATTAAGGATCTGAGAGTGGGTTTTGATCAAGGACAGAAGTTAGAAAATTTGAAAGTGTGTTGAAAGGTAGAGGTCCTCCAGTCTTGGTAGATGCCTGGCCTCTTCTGCCATGATTCTCAGCGGCTGCCCAGAGAACACAGAGAAGGTTTCCAAGTAGCTGTGTCCAGGCCTCACCCCCAGAGGCTGAGTTAACAGATGGGGCTCAGGTGTTGATACTTATTAAACACTCCCAGCTGTGGGTGTGGCAGAGAGAGAACTTTGCTGAAACCACCTGTGTAACTCTGGCAGTCCACCTGATCTTTGCCGACAGCAGAGCCTTGGAAAGTGCAAGAACCCTTCTACACATGGGGAATGCCGCAGAGAGCCTGCTGGTGATGAAGCGGGTCCAGGAGAAAGCCCCGTGTGTATGTCCTTTAGAGCCATAGCAGACACATTTAAAACCGAATGCTTTTTGGAGCCTGCCTGGCTCCTGCCCCCATCATAGATTAATAACGTTGGAAGCCAGAGGAGGGACATCTACAGCCAAAAGCTGACAAACGTATTCAGTTCTCTGTATTCCCAGAACTACAGAACAAAATGCCTCATGATCGACGACCTGCTTAAAAAAATATGTCCTTTCTGGTTAAAAAGGGAATTAACCTGCTTAGAAAGCAATACCAAGAATGCTAGAATTATGGGACGTCTTTTGAGAAAACGTCTTACACCCGGTGGCACAGAGAGAAAGAATGGGGAAATCTTAGCATCCCGCGACTTCTCCGATTAGTCACTCTTACTAAGAATAGAGCTATACCCCTAACCTCGTGTTTGCTGGGAGGTTATCGAGGACTTAATATAGGCGTGTGAGCTGTTTAGAGCCTAGCTGCATCTAGTTTAAATGTGTAGTACCAGTCTTCCTCTAGGATATTGGGAATCAGTATATTCTCACGCTAGCTTGTTCTGCTCCCTCACTGGGTCATTGCGCCCCCAAAGTATTATTCCATACGTCATTGCCCATATTGAGCCTTCACAATTACCTGATATGTATAAACTCGAGCTCAGTGACCCAAAGCAGAGGTTTGTCTTGCCATTTGTATGAGGTTATTTCTACTCTTCTGTTCGTTTTACTTGTATTTGCGAGCCCTTGTTTCAGCGGGTTCACAAATGCTCAGAATGACTAAGACTTCCTTACATGAAATCGGAAGGCTTTTGAGGTCAAATCTGTTATGATAGAGGTTCCTTCCCCCCCCCCCAAACATTTCCTATGTTGTGGTACCTACTTTTTCTGGAAACTTCTAGGCTCCTCAAGAGGTGGCCATTCCACTGTTTGAAACTCAGAGGTAAGCAAATACTTGCCTCCCATCGCTTACTCCCACCCAGGTTCCTGCCTCTCTTCTGGAGCAGCTGCCCAAACCGGCTGTTCTGGGGATGCTCATTCAGTCTTTTCTTCTCTACGCTGGACTCTTCTTGCATCATTCTTCATGCAACAGTTCTCCATTCTGAATGACTTGCTCTGAATATATTCCAATTTTTTGAAATATCCTGTGAAATGTGGCATCCATTATTAGCCAGGAGTCCAGATCTGGACTGACCAGAGGAGGAGACCATGGCTCTCTCCTTTTCTTCCTAGGACAGACATCCCTGGGTGGCTCCATTAATAGACATTTACTAATTGTTTCTCGCTGTGATGAGTGATAATAAGTCAGTGAAAATACTCCATCACTTCTCATCTGAACTGTGGTAATGGACATTGATCACAGTTCAGTATAAAACCATCGCGAGGTAGTTTGTGGATCCTGTCCAGACCACACAGCTAAAGGTCAGTGTTCCTTTCAGCAACCAAGTTTTCCTGTTCTCCGGTGCTCTTTCCTCTCTCACTGAGTTGGGCTGATGATACAACATTCTCACAACTAATCAAAGATGTCTTTACTGTCATGGTACTACATCATCAGAATGACTTTTTCATGAGATGTTGTAGGCATTTCAGTCAGTGAAGGAACGCATGTATGGTGGTGGTCCTGTGGGATTATAATGGAGCTGAAAAATTCCTATCACCTAGTGCCGTTGTAACGCAACACATTACTCATGAGTTTGTGGTGATGCTGGTGTAAACAAACCTGCTGGCCTGCCAGTCATACAGCTGTTCAGCACATACAGTTATTTACAATACATAATACTTGATAATGAAAAGAAACAACTGTGTTACTAGTTTATGTATTTGGCATACTGTACTTTTTATCATTACTTTTGAGTGTACTCTTTCTAATTATTATTATTTTTTAAAACCTTTCAGTAAAACAGTATGCCTTGTTATGCTTGCAGCAGCCTCATATCGCTCGTATTTACCACGTCTCTTGATGGGATCGTTTTCTCTTGTGCTTGATTCAGTCTCGTTTTGTACAGTATCCTGCTGGGCAGGCTTGTTGCCTGGTAGCAGTAGGCTATGTCGTATAATCGAGGTGCGTGGTGCGCTAGACCATCTAGGTTTGTGTGAGCCTCTGTGAGGCTTTCACAGCAACGAAATCATCTTATGATGCATTCCTCAGAATATATCCCTCTCCTTCACGAAGTAGTGCAGGACTGTAGTTTGTGAGACTGTTTTTCAAAGAAATGGCTAGTCTCTCTTAAGAGACCGGACCACAGAACAAGTGAATTTTGGTGAGAGGGGGAGGAGGGAAGATAGTGTTTTCTAGAACAACACAGAATGGTCAGCATGAAAAGGATTCTATAACAATTTGGAAAAAACAGGAGGGCAACAGAGGTTGACCTGAGCCCTGTCCAGTTTCTGTCCTCTCATTTGTATTTTAACAACCCATTAGCCTATCTTTTAAATTTTACAAAGGAAAATATTAAGAACTGTGACTTCTACAGTTTATTTTATGTAGTAAGTTAGAGTTCCTGTACTCTACTTGATAATAGTACACTTTAAAGGTATGTTTAGGAGCTTTTCATTTTTCAACTGTCTATCAGGTCTTATTTGCTGGTCTGTTGTGTCTGTCTGATTTACTGCCTTCTCTTCCAAGTAGAGAAATGGCTCTGGAATGTAACAAGGTTTCACATTATTCTTCCTTTAGACAAGTAAAGTGCGATAGTGCAAGCCGGGTGATCGCAGGGACTGGGGGGCAGATCTTCGTTTGAGCTGGTTGACGACAGGTGGGCTGCTGCTTTTCCTGAGTTTGGGATGTTGGTCTACCTCCTTCCCTTCCTCCCTCCTTTCGTCCCTGCGATCCTTTAAAACTATTTAGTAAATCCATGATGTATTAGCCTGAGAGTAGTAGCTGAAATGGCGTCACACCAAACCGCTGTGTTACGGTGCCATATTACAGCGGCAGGCCCCTCGTCTCAGAAAGAGCCGTGCGGTGCAGTGATCAAGAGCGTGGATGCTGGAGCCAGAGAATGAGTCTCATGCTGCCACTTACTAGCTGTGGGACCTTAGGCAAGTTATGCAAACTCTGCTTTCTTCTCTGTAACCTGGGGATGATCAGAACAGGACTTTATTCCTAGGAATGTTCTGAGGGTCAGTCGTTCGCTACATGGAAAATGCCTGGCGCATGGAAGGTGCTGTATGAGTTAGCTGTGATAATTTTTGTAAAGCATTTCATGATTGACGACGTTAATCCAGTTCAAGCAGGATCTTCGCATTGATGTTTTAAAGATTTCAAATGCTCCTCTAGACAGTTTTACAGTGAGTTCTGTAGTATACAAGGAATGAACAACTTAAGATCTTTCTCAACATTTTTTTTTTTTTTTTACTCAAGACAATTTTTAAAAGCAGTTTTAGGTTCACAGCAAGATTGAGGAGAAGGTGCAGAGAGTTCCTATGCATTTAAGTCTTTTGTAATATGCATCTATGTCTTTTCCTAGCTTACTAGGTTATTTCTCTTTAGTGCTGAATAATATTCCATTGTCTGATTGTACCACAGTTTATCCATTCACCTACTCAAGGACACTTTGATTGCTTCCAAGTTGTAGCAGTCATGAATATAGCTGCTATGAACATCCTTGTGCAAATTGTTGTGTGCACATAAGTTTCCAATCAGCATATCTTTTAAAAGAAGCAGAAAATATACTGTATGAAAATGCAAAGTTCTTTATAGCATAAGGAAGTTAGACTAAAAAGGGTACATGTATCATCAAGCAAAAGCGTATGAGCAACTGAGAAAATATCCACTCTTAAAGTAGCCCATTTGAATTCCTATGTGAGGTCACATGTAAGAAACAGAAACAAAGCTGCATAAATATTTATACTGAAATTCCACACTGACATCTGTGTTATGGGATGCTTGAATTTTCCAAAATTTCTATAGGCAATTAATTAAAATTTAATGTTAATTGGCATTTCTAGGACTCTGGAAAGTCAAATCAGTCTAGTGGCTAGGGGAATCACAGTTTTTGAAATATTTTATTTGATAAACTTTTGAAGTAAAAGGAGTGCTGTTTGATTTGCCAGACAAAACACCTCAGAGTTAAGGGATTTGTATTCCATTTTAGCTGCTTTAAAAAAAAAAATCACCAAATGTAGCTTATTGAGAAATAAAATGATTGGAATTGTTTCTAAATAATATTCTGTCTCATCTTTTGACATGTTAGAATTTGATAGGCTCTCAAAGTAAAAGGGATTTTCATTGCTTATCCTTTAAGAAAATTCACAAAGCTATTATATATCACTCAAGACAAATGAAAACATGTGTCCACACAAATCCCTGCACATGAATGTTTATAGCAGTATTATTCCTAATGGCTAAAAAATGGGAACAACCCAAATGTCTATCGACTGCAAAATGGATAAACGAAATGTGATATATCCACACAGTAGAATATTACACGTATTGTTCATCCAGAAAGAGAATGAAGTACTGACACATGCTCCATGGATAAACTTGAAAAACATTATGCTAAGTGAAGGAAGCCAGTCAAAAGGTCATTAGATAGCAATGATTTCATTCATATGAAAGTCCAGAATGGGGAAGCCTCTAGGACGTAGAGTAGATAGCGAATGCCCAGGGTTGGGAGGTCTGGTGGGCAATGGGAAGAGACTGATAATGGACATGAGGTTCTTTTGGAGGGGAATGAAATGTTCTAAAACTGGGATTGGTGATGGCTACACACTCTGTGAACATAATAAAGACCACCGAATTATACACTTTAAATGGACGAATTGTACGGTATGCGAATTATATTTCAATGAAGCTGTTATCCCCCCAAAATTATAATGAAAGAGGGGAGAGTAACATTTAGAGATGCTGTTTTAGAGAAGGTGGAGACGAACTACATTTCTTTAAATTCAAAAAAATCGTTCAGTTACTGTGACATTCAATATTAGTTTTAGTTGTACAGCGTAGTGGTTAGACATTG
The DNA here is from genome assembly GCA_003508835.1 of Eonycteris spelaea. Classification (NCBI taxonomy): domain Eukaryota; kingdom Metazoa; phylum Chordata; class Mammalia; order Chiroptera; family Pteropodidae; genus Eonycteris; species Eonycteris spelaea. Next base: position 20,204,310 of record PUFA01000003.1, on the reverse strand, counting down.
ATGGGACTACAGTAGATGGTATCATTTGAGCCTAGACTTGATAAAATAATGTTGAGACAGGTAGGATCAGAGCAGGGGGGAAGGTGTGAATAATACATAGTAAAGAGACCTGTCCACAAAGACGTATTGTATTTTAGTAGGTACACCACCTGGAAAAGAATTCGGTACCACACTCATGATAAGGAATATACATAAAACCTAACTCACTGTTTAAAAGAGGGTTTCTCCAAATCATTAGCCAGCCTTTTAAGTTTCAGCTCCATTAAATAAAAATGAGGATTTAAAAAGGAAACATTTTGGTCTTGGGTTCCTATAGGACTTGATGCTAGGCTAACATATATCCTGGTGGCATTGAGAATCTGGCACAGCAAGGGCCCATCTCACGCTCAAGGCTGCACAGCCCTCTGATCTTGCTTCCTTGGGTTCTGAAGGCCTTACCTGCTGTCCGACACCTCCCATCTTTGGCGCTTCCCCAATATCCCTGCTCCACCCGTCAGGAAACCAGAACATGGCTCAGCAAAAGGCACAGGTTGTGGTTGCTAAGCAGGTTGATGAGGTAAGCTTTTCAGCCTGGGAGCCTACGGTACTTCCAGGAGACCAGGACCGGAGGTGACTGTGGTACGAGCAAGGATCTTAATACATTCTAGGTTGGCATTTGACAAATATAAGGTGGAGCACAGAGCGCTCATCGAGAGAGCACCCGGCCGGAAAACATGCTGCTTCTACAGCAGGAGCCATTTCTTCTGTAGGCGGTGCTAATGATGCTCCTGTGGGAGATACTTGCTCAGGTCAGTGGTGCAGAAAGAGGGAGGAGCCTCATAGATGTCATAACACGTTTGACTTCATGCAGCCTCAAAGAAAATTGGCAATCCTCAGGAAGTCGGCTACCTTCTCCCTGGGCACACCTGCTGTTCCAGGCAAGCATTTCTTAAAATTTAAAATTTCTGTGGATTTTGATAAATGACACTAAAAATAGCACTAAAAACACTAAACAAACAAACAAACAATACTTAACAACAATTTGGGATTTTTCACATCCCTCATGGGCTAAGGCGCTTTGCACAACTATTACTGAGAATAGCCTGGATTTCAGCATTTAAGATTGTTAAAGGAGAGCCTAGAAAGGTGGTTTTGTTTTTTTTTTTTTTTTAAAGATTAAAACAGCAAGCAAATTCTGGTCCTGGGATATCTGAAGATTGCTTTAATTACATTACTCAGTGCTCCAAAGCGTGTAAATATTTAGAACCCAACATCTTCCAAAGAAGTAGTCAATTATCTGCATTAAAATGGTCCCTCTGCTCATAGGGAGCCATTGTTGAATATGACCCAAAAGGAGGAAGCTTATGACAGAAGGGTTTTTTTTTTTTTCTCCTAGAGGGAATGGTAGTTACATAATTAGCTTGTGCCCTATAATTGTCCTTCCAGGAGACACAAGGAAAAACCTTCTCTAAGTCTTTGGTTCTGCTTCCTGGTCCCTGACCCCTGAACCCAGCACATAGCCAATTCCTATCTCTGAAATTCTGTCATGGAAACACCTAAGTTTTGGCCAAGCTCAACCTTAGGGCTGTCAGTGTTGACCTCTAACAAGAGCCTCTCAGCTGTCCCCTTCCCCAGAGTCTCAGACTGCTGATGACCTTTGCTACACATTTCAGCATACATGCTGCCCTTCGTTTTAGGTGTGCTCGCTGTCCCTTTCTTGAGTGTCAGCCCCTCAAGGACGCAATTTTTATATACTTGGTGAGTTCACAATTTTACCCCATTTTGCCAGGAAAGTGGTGAAGAAATGCCGTGTGGCAGCTGAGTCCCCTGCCATGTCCTTTCTCCTTTCCTTCAAGATGCTGAGAGCTTCATAGGCACTCAAGGAGGGCTTGACTTGACTTCTTGGGTTCTTGTCCACTCGATCTAGCACCTGTGCCCGCAGGCGTCTGGGGCTGTCACCTGTGGAAAGTGCCCAGTGCCACACCCTCAGCTGGGGCTGGCATTGGAGGGGCGAGGAGTAGCATGTGCCTCGGCCAAGGATACCCTCGCTTTGGCTAAATCACTGTGCTCTGTGCTGCTTGTTCTACCTGTCAAGTGGGTGAAGGAGTGTTATCTAATCTGACTCACATTGTCAGCAGGAAGGTAAACCGGAATTTTAGATGCAGCCCTGTAGGAGGGTACCGCTGATGCTGTGAGTTTTGATGCCCCGCGTTACTTGGGTCTCCCGTTTTACTGCTCTCGGCCACTGATATTTGTACTGTATAAAAATGCATTTGAGAAAGAGCACAGGGAGGTAAGGAATCAATAGAAACTGTCTGTTAGAACCAAGATCGCATTTACTGTCTTGCCCAGCCCAAGTAATTGAAGGATCCTGTGAGTCTTTTTTTTTTTTGCCTGAGGCCGCTTCTGCAGCAGTCCAGAGCTTGATATAAGTGTAGTCTTTTTATCTATTGAAATGGTTCCATGTGCCATCTTACAATTCCACGGAGTGAGTACAAGTAGGGAGGATGCCTTGGCAGACCTGAAGAGGGCATACCACGAGGCGTGGGGCTGGCACATGTTGACATGCAGGTGGAACTTCCCACATGAGATAAATCTAAGACCATATCAAGCCTGTGTGGGCTGAGATCAGGGAGTAGTTTTCCTCAATTTTAGTTCTGTTTGTGTTCCTTGGAGTTGGCAACTTTTCCTGACAGCCTGATGATTGATTTGCTTTCCACTAATAGGTCTTTCCCACCCATTAAAGCAAGTTTTTCTTGTGCGGACTCTTGTGAGATGTGTTTAGAGGCCCAATTGCTATAATTTATTTGTATCCCAGGATCCACAGACTTGGGACGTTGTACCAAGGAGACCAGGAATAAGGGTGCTGTTGATAAATAACTAGAGCCGCCATTCATTATGCATTCATTCTGAGCCCAACAGTTATATGAATTATCCACTAGGCCATGAGGCTGGCTGTGTCTTTGCTTGGACCTTGCATTCTGAAACCTCTCCTGCGGTTGAATGTGTTAGGTGTTTGAAGCGCCCTTGCATGTCGGAGAGGAAGAATGCTGGCCTGGGTGTCCAGTTGGGACCCTGCAACGTAGAGTGGCTTTCAACAAGTCATTCAGCTTCTTTGACTCCGTTTTCTCCAAGGGGAAAATAGGGGTCGCAGCACCTACTTCTAGCTGGATTCTCAGGGCAGGTTCCCTTTGAGTTGGGCCTGGAGGGATAGATAGGAGTTGTCTACGAATTTGGGGGAAGGAGATGGAGAGAGAATGCCACGTAAAGAAAAATATAGCATTATAAACACAGCACGGGGATGTAGAGTACAGCAGAGGGAACATGATCAATAATATTGCAATAACTCTGTACAGTGTCAGCTGGGTGCCGGACTTCTGGGATGATCACTTTGTAAGGTGTATAACTGTCTAATCACTATGTTATACATCTGAAATTAATATCATATTGTACGTCAACTAATTGAAAAAAAAAATACAGAAAGAAAGATCTAAGAAAGTGTGGTTAAATGTGGAAAAGCACGGATAGTTCCACTTGACCAGAACTAAGTTTTTGTATTCCTTGGAGCTGACGGCAGCTCCAAGTAGGTGATACTTGGTAAGAGTTTATTTTTCCCGCCTCCAGGTATTAGCAGGCAGTAGCATGCTCTTTTTAGTACATGTGTGTCTATGAACTAACATCCAAAGCGGACCAGTCTGCCTTGGTATTGCAACTGTGTGGGTATCAACTGTGTAAATCCAGTTAATGAGTAAACTCTGCTTTGATTTCTAGGTGATTTATTATAAGCTATTAGCTAGAGCTTGGGATTAAATGTAAAGGCTGTTATTTTCTGCAGCCAGGAGGAATGGTTAATAAATTCACAAATTCAGGACTGTTTAGCCTCTTAAAGCTAATCTTTGTTTTAAGTTCAGTGTTACATTGTATTATGCTAGTATCAACCTTATATATGTTACAAAGTGTTTGAATTGCAGCAGGTACTTAAACATATTTATATAGTGGCCTATTAAGCCATTGAGTCTATAGTAGTGGTGAAGAAAAAAAAAAACCAAACACACACCTGGACCCTATCCCCAGACACTGTGATCCGTTTGGTCTGGTGTGGGATCCAGCAGAAGTTTGATAAGCTCCACAGGTGTTTTTAATGTACAGCCAGGATTAGGAAAGAACGAATGATGGTTCTTTGCAGTCAGTGTTGCCAGAGACAGGGACTTGATATTGGCATCCAAGAACCCTAAACCTGCACCTGTTCTCTGAATACTGGCCATGCTTTCTCACCCTTTGCACAGCCTGACGTCTCTGGCGGGAACGGTTCCTGGTAACAGATCAGGGCCCGGAATCCTCAAGATGGTGACTGTATCCCATAGGCTTCAATCTCTCATGCAAGGGTGCTGAGCAGGGCCTTTGCGTGTTTTGGAAATATCTTTCCAGCGGCAGGGAGGAGAATGGATTTAGTAGGGGGTGAAATTGACCCACTTTGATGTTGTGGTAGGATCCAGGAGAGAAAGGATGGGTACTCGGATGATGCACCTGGCTTCAAATACCAGCTGGACTACTGGCACATTTAGTTGAATGTGTTACTTCACTGCAAAATAGGTTCCAGGACCAAATGAGAGCTTGAGAAGGGATGTTTGTTTGGTAATCTGGGGTACACATATCATATATGTAAATCACAGTTTATTCCCAGCTAATAACATCAACCAAAAAAGTCTAGAAAATGTAAAATTACAAAACCATTTGCCTCTGTTACTCACCGCTGCCTAAGCCTACAGATTTCTGAGTTCTAAAACGTATTTTTTGACATTAGCAGGTAACTGCAGTTGAGGTGGACTGTCTCACACAGCTCAGTCATAACCTGGATCTGGAATCACAAAATTACAGAGGAGCAGGAGGTCTTAGGGATTATCTCCCAGCCCCTCATTTTAATAGCCGAGAAGCTGGGGCATCCCCGTCTCCGGTGAGGTGCCCCCTAACCAGTTTTCAGCCGTACCCTGCCTCTCTGCCAGTGAGGGATGGGCTTGCTGCATCTCCCTGAGGCTCTTTCTGCATCTGAGAGGAGAAGCCTCTCCTGGGAATGCAAGTAAGTGGAAGGAATGGATTCATTCCGCAGCTACCTGTCTCACACTGCACCTAGGTAGTTTATAATTAGAGCTTGGCACTCCCAGGGCTGCTGTGAGACTGAAGTGGGAAAAATGATACTTGGATATTAGTGCCAAGTACTTAGCTCCTACACTGTCAGAGCTTCAGTTTCTTCTTACTGAGAAGACTCTTGGGACTCTGATGGTTAAGTACCAATGAAAGCCGTTTCCAGTGACCATTTATGATGGCCCTCCCAACGGCTTGGGCTCTGGGCTGTGCCCGAGCACACAGCCCTGCCTGGTGGAGGGGAGGGCGTGGTGGTGCAGGGCATCAGTGGCCGAGGGCAGGGATGTTCAGGGATGCCTCTCCACCTCCCTCATGGCTGGAACCCAGGGCCTGGAGGACCCCCTCACCCAGATGCCCTCCCTCCAGGAGCCCAGGGAGTACGTCCTCATCCCCACTCTGAGGCCTGGCTTTCTTGTTGGCACGGCTCATAGAGTCTCTTGCTTGGGGCTTTCTGGCCCAGCCTCCTCTCACAGCAGAAAGGTTCTGTAGTGCTTCCTGCCTTGGGGGGAAGCCTTTAACTTTTGGTTCATTGTAGTTGTGCGGCTCTGTATCCGGCCCAAATCTGCCTCACTGTAATTTTCTGTACCCCTCTCACCCAACTCAACCCCTACCCTAACTTACCTCTGCCCCCGGCTTTTCTTTTTCCTCCCCACAGAACCTAATTTTTATGCCCGCAATCTGATTCTGCCCTCCACCCGACTTTACCTAATTTCCCCCACTTCAATAGGGTTTTGGTATCATTTTGTATTAATATAATTCTGTCTTTATATCCCTAAGCATTATGTTGTTTAGTTTTACTTATTCAAGTTTTTAAAGATAGTGTCATATCGCATACAGTATTGCCCTTTTTTTTTAGCATTGCATCTAAGATTCATTTTAAGAGTCATTGTAGTGTTCTAGCGGGCCCTCCCAATTATCAACGCTGTCCATGGTACTGACACAAACATTTCGGTTGAACAGAACTCTTAATTAAAAATCGCGTCCCCATCTCTTGTGTAGTTTTGTTTAAACCACGGTAGATGATCTATGTTGTGATGATGGTGTTGGACGTATAATGAGAGACTAGACAGACACAGACAGGCAAGAAACGGTAGATTTATGATCCCATTAGTGAACAGAATATTCCACTGACACACCCAGATTTTCAGATGATTTGTCACTGGAGGAGGACACAGTGGAGGGGCTTAGAGATGGGGGCTCCTTCCTGCTGTGCCTTAGCTGGACTTCCCCTCCCTCTCGTGTGACTGCTGCACTGGGTGTGGGGCCTCAGCGCTTGTTTTTCCCCCCTCTTTATCCTCCCTCAGGAGTGCCCAGTTCAGGAAAATAGAGTTGTGCTGTCTGAGGCATGGGACCCCTGCTCTCAGTCCCCTTCTCATGGGCAAGCATGGGAAACTGAGCACAGGGCAGAGACCACCAAGTTTGGTTTTTGTGGGCACTAAATTGCTCACCGCTAGGGGTGTCCAGACCCTGGGCTTGGCCCGTATGGACCACTGCATGAGGCGTTCCCTGATGGTGCTCTCCTCTTGACCTGGTCCAGGTGCCGCCCAACCCATCCAAGCCCCTGCATTTGAGACTGGCCATCATGGGACTTATGGGCTCATGGGGAGACAAGAGTGTAAGGTACACTACCAAGTAGATAAATAAAATATAAATTGTATAGTGAATGCCATGAAGGTAGGGTAGGGCTTCTGCAGAAGTGATGTTTCAGATGAGGGGGTGCAGTGTAGCCAACCAGTGCTGAGGACAACTGATTCATATCTAATCTCTTATACCGAGGCTAGATTTGTTAGGAGGGATTCAGTAAGAGATGTTTTATTCTACAAGAAAGGGCATAACGATATTAGAGATGTCACAGCACATCCACAGAGAACACGTGCAAGCAGATGGAGTTTGTGCTCAGTGCCTCGCTAGCTGAGAACCCTGGGCATACCACTTGGCCTTTCTGAACTTTCATTTTATCTTCTTTAAAATGGGAGCGCTGGCACCCAGTAGTCTTATGAATTCTAAGCAAGGATACATGGCTAAGAATTATGTACACCATTCGAGCATGATGTAAGTAGGTAATTAATTACATCGAAAAGCAGTGATACATGAGTTGCCAAAAGGCAGGAGAAGATTGAATACCAGGAATTAAGAGTTGTGAGAGCAAAGAAGGGAGAATCAGTTTGAGCTGGACTAGCTTCAGGCACCTGTGGACTGCGAAGGGAAAAAGAAAGAAGCCCTGTGTGGCTCAAACATCATGAACAAAGAGAAGAATGACACAAGATGAAGCTGGAAGGAGAGGTGCTGGCTCCCAAAGGGTCATGAACGCAGTGGAGCTTGGCTCTGAGAAGGCAGAGGAGTACCATGGGAAGGGGGTGAGGTGTGGTCCAGTAGTCATGTACAGAAATTCACAAAGGGGGGCTGTATTACAGGAGGATGAGAGTTGAGGGCAGAAGTCTGCTGTCATGATGCATGTCCTATGATGATGGCTGGGGCTAAGAGGTACAGAGAAGAATGTAGACTGTATCAGGAGATGAGTTCAAAAGGATGGGGAGGAATCCACAGTGCCTCCCAGATTTGTACCTGGAGTTGGTGAATGGAGGTTGGTGCTATTTACGTGGGGAAGGTGTAGGAGGTGGGGATGGAGAAGTTTGAGTGCCAGGAGCCCTGGGGATTCAAGGCTGGAGTGAGTGCCTGCACTCCATGAGCTCTTAGTTCAGTGACTGGTGTGTGGATGGACTGTGGCTGTTAGGGCACAGGGTGCCCACACCAAGATGGTTGCTGTGAAGCTCTTCTGGGGCTTCTCTTCTTAGTCTGGGGACATCTAGAGTGGTGTCTCCCTGAGGGTTCTGTATACATGCTGTTTATTGGGAGGCCATGGTGACAAATTATTTTCCACAGGAAACCCAAGCAAGACAACACTTCAGGGGGATTTCTCAAAACAAAGCCCCAGCAGGGTCTCTTTGGCTGATCAGCACAGCTCCTATGGTGGAGTGACCTCAGGAGCCTTGACAGCCACCTGCTCCACTCCCCTTCCCCCACAGCCCCACGAGAAACGGGGAGGGGAGAGTGGTGGACCTTGTTCAGGGAGCTTCAAATGCTACAGTGGGTTGGGGGGAAATGTTTGCTGGTTTAGCAGCAATTAGGTCCTGCCTCTAAGGTGTCACAGATGGGAGTCCAGTGTGAACTGGGGAAGCTGTGCACATACGTGTTGGCCGTTGGTGATTTACCTGGAAGCTGGAGATGTCTGGGTTCCTTACCTCAGAATCCCGTGCTCTCGCCGGAGGCATAGGCCTTCCAGGGACTTCTCCTGTTTGGAATAGTGTGTACCTTCCTGACAGACAGTAGCCTGCCCCTGAGTAACGCTGGGTGTGTAATTTCTTGGCCATGATGTACTTTTGCTAATAAAGGGAATTTCACAGGGCTCAGGAGAAAATTTACTGAAAAGCAGGTTGACCCAGTTACCAGCTAAGTCGTGTCTGTAAGTGGGCTGAATGGATGGAGCCACACATGGACTATATTTTGAAGGACATTGGGTAGAATTTTGTGTTTGTAAATTATCTCCCTCACAAGCAGCTCTAAGTGGACCATAATTTGAAACTGGTGTCAGTGTAATTTGCAATGTGATGATGTATTAAAAGTGGCACAGTGCAATGATGTGGGACTTCAGAATATGGAGAAATAGGGGCCTGGTGGGCTGCCTGGATCAGGGGTCTGGACAGAGTGGACTTGGGATGTGGGCAGGACTCCAGTGGAAAGGTGTCTGTTGGTAATTTCAGCTAGAGGGAAAACTATAAATGGCAGTGGTGAGGAAGTGTGTAGTTTCATAGACTGCCAAGTAGTCCAGTTTGGCTGAACTGCAATACCATCATCTTACATGAAGGGTAGAGGTCATCTCATATAATTTTGCAGCAAATCTGTAAAGTGGGAGGTAAGATGGTTAAGGCTTACAGAGAGCTTACTGATGGCAGAACTTGACTCAGCCATACTCTGAGACTAAAAAAGCCCATTGTTCTTTTCAAAGCACAGTAGTTTGCTCCCACTTATTAAGGGTTTTAGTGTTAGGGATATGCATCGTGGAGGCTTTTGAATGTTTACGTAAGGAGTTCAGATTTGATTCCACAGGCAATGAGTAGTTAACTCTTTTTGAGTGGGGAAAACATAATTAGAACTATGCTTTAGACATTTAATCTGGAAGGGGTGTTAAGATGAATTAGAGACCTAGATACCTAAGTCAGGGTGACCACTTAAAAGAGCATAGTTGGGGATCAAAGTTCGCAAATACCAGATTGAGATAAACTGTGGGTCAAATAAGTTAATGGCTGTGTCCCAAGTCGGACAGTTAATCAGTAGTGCCTGAGGTTCCAACGCAAGTTTGCTTTTCATTGCCCATATTCTGGTTTTCAGTTTTCTAATTGAGCTGGGAGCAAAGTTAATATGTGCAGTACAAGGCAATAGTGCTATTTCACATGATCCCTTAAGGCTAATTTACAGGCTGTTATGAAATAGTGTATATATGCCTAATGGGCACTTAGCCCTGGCATGGACTAGGAATGAGAGCGGGTAGTAGATACAGAAGTGCAATGAGTTAAATAAAAGTCATCCATTTAAAAAAGTATTCCAAATTGTTCTAAGTTAGGGAGGTTGTTCAAAGGTACTTGTTGGTCTAAGAAGATGTGAGTTTACCTGACTTTAGCCTGCATGTCAGCATCAGATCTAATTGCCATCCATTTAGGCAGGAGTTAGCACTAATGGCCATTACCCAGACATCCTCATGCCCAAAGTCTCGAATGCAAAGATTTTTAAACTTGAGGGTGTTTATAAGCCCTGATATTATCTTGGTCATGCACATGCATTTTAATAAGAACAACAAAATTTGCCTCTGCATCCTGCCAATTTTTTTGTTTGCTTCCCACCTTGATTCCTTCTTTGGAGTTCCTCACACTTTGTTGTCACATAAACCAGTCCCCCTTTTTGAATTCCTGGCCACTTACCCTTAGAATAGCCTCCTTGCTCCTCAAACTTTTCTTCCTGTTGGATGGGTCATTATCTTCCCCGAGCCATTCTTTCCTGGAAAAGAGGGGATTGCTCGATCCCCAAGTCATTTTTCCCAGTGATGCACAGGGTAATTTCAGTCTTAACACTGCAAGTGAAACATGACAGGTATCACTGATCTGTGCCTTCTTATTTGTGCCAAATGTAATATGTTATGTGGGTCTTCTCGAAGTCCAGGTTCCTGGGTGTGCTGTGTTGTCCCTGGGAGCCTGGAAGCACCCACTCACCCCCATCCCACCGCTGGTCTGATTCCCCTTCTCTTGGCATCATATGTGGCTCCCAAGGATACTTCTTGAGTTCTTTAGATAGTGTGTAACTCTCCCTTCTACGTGGTTCTCTGCGAAGCCTAAGGCTCAGGCATCCTGTGTTCATCCACTTATTTTAGGTTAAACAGACAGGCAAATCTCCAGACTTTGGGTGTGGCCCCTGCCACCCCGTTCTCCTCCTTGCAGATTCAGGGAGTCTTAGAGGTGGCATCAAACTGGAGTCTGTTTCAGAGGGTCCAACGCTCAGCCTGGTAGACTCTTAATGGCCTCGGATGGTCGCACTTCTGAGCAGTTCTCTAAGGAGTGATTACGAAAGCATTGAAAGGAGGATGGCACCTGTCGTGATCCCCAGGGCCCAGTGGATGGCACATAAAATTTTTTAAAAATGTGAGAATGGGAGATGTAAGATCCACAGGTTTCTTTAGAGGCCACTTTTCAATGTAAAGATTTCATAGGAAGGAGGCAAAAAGAGATGCTATGATGACAATGATATCCTGGGACTACAAGAGTCTCAGGAAGCTGCCGCTTTCCACCCTCCAAATGCTTGGTGTAGGGTTCTATCCATTTTCAAGTAATTGGTTATATAGCCAATCTGGAAAATAATAGTTTTTTCATTTTCATCTTTGCTGCAGTATCTACCAGCCACTTGTATTCACTCAGGTCCCTCCCCTTGATGACAGTTTGTGTGAGCTAAGACCACGGCTCTTTGCTGACCTCGAAGAGCGGCGGAATGTTAAGGTTCCTTCAGCTCAGGTGCCACCCCTGAGCCTTCCCTGCTGCTCCCAGCCCCAGCCCAGTTCTTTCTCTCTTTTCTAGTTAACCTCTAGTTGACATCAAGATCATTGTACTTTTTCAGCTTCTTGGCTGTTGGCCCAGGTCAGAAGCAGAGCCAACCTTCATTCCCTTATGCCGATAAACTACCTGTTTTGATAATTAGAAAGATGGGGTAGGCAGAGGCAGCCCGTGGTAGCCTCTCTGTCCATTCTTCGACAGCCTGCTCTGCCCAGGAAGCCACAGGAGCTGGTGCTAGCTGTCTTGGACTGATGTCAGGAGATCCGTGTTCTTAACCTACCTTCACATTTCTCCGTTTCCTCATCTGGAAAAGGGGGGATTGCTTGATCCCTCAGTTGCTTGTACTCCAGCACTGTATATCGAGCATATATTTTGTGCCAGGCACTGGTGATTGAAAGCAAAGTGCTTGTCTCCTGGCAGTGGATTTGCGAACTGGAGGTAGATGGCTGAGTATAACCCTCACCAGCAATTTATTTCCCAAGCCTGCTTGAACATCCATCTTCCTTGGAGACCTATTAAACTGTTCTTTCCATTATTTGTCTGTCTTCCTAGTATCTGTTTTAAAGAGATAAATATAGATCTGATGTAGAATATCTTCTTTCTGCCTTCCATTTAGTCGGACTGCCATCTCTCTTATTGCAACTGATAGCTGTTTTATCTTTTTTTTTTTTCTGGGAAACTTGAAGCAAGATCAGCCTAGTGGCCAATGGCTGCCCTCTGTGATACATATATGGGAGCAAAAAAAATGTTCAAAACTGCTGGGCTTAAATACAAAAGAAGAAAGATCCTCATTCTTGAAAAAATATTATAACTTATACAGTGGCACAAAATAGAAATAAAGGTGGGAATATAGACCTGAAAGGTTGTATTTATACATTCTCAGAGAGATTGACGTATGTATGGTAATGATCTAGGGGGCACTGCATCCAGAGAGAACTCAGCAGAGGGACCAGTGGCTACGTCCCCGTCCTGTGGGTCGTAAAGAATCTATGCCATTCGTGTGGCAAGCACTTTTGAGAACTCCTCTCTTTTTCCTGCTTTTTTCAGATCTCATGCAGGCATGTGGGGGCGGGGGAGGCCTAGTTGTATGCTACCCCTCACATTGATGTCTAAAAAGGGAGAGAGATCCTGATTGGGCTCAAGCCCTCGTCAGCCAAGTCCCTGGAAGGCAACAGAGCCTTTCCACGACCAGCGCTGACTGACCAGAGCCTTTTCTCTTCCAGAGATGAGAAGAACCAGTCCATCATCGTCAGCGGGGAGTCTGGAGCCGGCAAGACCGTGTCAGCCAAGTATGCCATGCGCTATTTCGCCACGGTTGGTGGCTCGGCCAGTGACACCAACATCGAAGAGAAGGTCCTGGCGTCCAGTCCCATCATGGAGGTAAGGCCTTCCATTGCCCTGGCAGCAGGGCTGCTGGGTGTCCCGCCTCGCAAGGCTGAGCACAAGAGCCCTTGAAAGCACCGCGCGTGGCCGGCATTCGCGTCGTTCCCTGCAAGCCCGTTGTCTGCCATCGAGGAAAAAGTTACGAAGATGCTCCAGGACTGTAGCTGGGAAATAATCCAACCTGGTGGCGACCTCCAGGTCCCCAGCATCGGGTGGAGTGTCCCCTTCACGTTTTCCTGTCCTTTGACTCTGCTGACTGCTGCAGAGGTGGCCCTTCCCCATCTACTGCCACCTCCACTGTTGTCCCCCGACCCTGCCGCCATCGTGTGTCATCACATCAGTGCTCCACCAAAGCCATTCGATGCTCCCAGGCCCACTGCGCCAGGAGGGCAATCCTCACGGGGGTGGGGAAGCTCAGGGAGGAGATTTCTCCGCCCACCCCTCCCCCCAAAACAAATGTGTACCTTTCTTGGAGGAGGTTTGGGGGGGGGGAAGGGAGAACCAAAGGCTGTGAGATGTAACGTGGAGTCTGCTGAAGATCTCGGGCTGGCATGAGCTGGCCAGGGCAGGGCCTGTCTGTATCTTCACACTCTCCCCCTTCACTCCCTGGGCCTGGCGGGCTCAGAGCAGTCAGTGCCGGCGCAGCGCCAGAGAGTTCCTGAAACTTGGGCCTTAACTAATCTTGTTTGAGAGTCAGAACTCCTTTTCTCTCTTTGTAAGAACTGACTGGCCACACATTTCCTGGGCCAAGCTTCGATCTCCTGCCTTGAATGAAGCTGAGGCTCATCATTATCGTCTGGGTTGCAGTCTGGTAGGATTCCGCCTTATGCCAGCCCTGGGCAGCCCCTTTGTTTTAATAAGAAGAAATTCAGTTAAGACCAACAGCTGCCAAGATAGCATCAGATTTCTCTGCAGTGCCATGAGCCCCATTGATCAAGACACAAGTCACTAAAGTGGTTGGATTTTTAGATTATTTTGGGCTGGGGAGAATAAGAACCTGCCCGGACCCTCCCAGGTACCCTCTCTCTCCCTCTTCCATAATCAAGTGCAGGAGTAATTCTGAGTCTCAATTCGTAGGGGTTCGTTGATTATCCTGGCAAAATCTCCTGCCGACAAAGTTGCGTTATTGGGAGAACTTCATTCTCTGCTGAGTCACAGAACACAATGTATTCATTAAGAGTTTGGCAAAAGCAGTTTCAGTATCTGTTCTTATATGAAATGGTTACTACAGTTAAAAGCATTTTTACAAACAGATAAAAACAAAAAGAAAAACTTTATTCTATTACAGTGGTCCTTGAACTTGCCTTGCATCAGAATCACCTGAGGGCTTGTTAAGCGATGTCTGCCCCCCCCCCAGAGTTTCTGATTCAGAAGGTCTGGGGAGGGTCCCACAAATTCACATGGTTCACAAGTTCCTAGGTGATGCTGATGCCGTTGGTCTGGGTACCACACTTGAAGAACCACTGACCTATTAAAAAAGGTAAGAAAGACTCACTGGAAAATATGGAAGAATGAGGAACTAATCTCCCCAGTCCTAGCCTGCTGATAATCACTCAACGTTTGGTCCACTGAGTAGTTTAGGATGAGCCTTGTCCCCATATCATTAAACTTTATATGAACTGTCTTACTGCTGCAACATTTGTTAATAGATGGTTTTACCATAACTTGTTTCACTTAACTATTGTCAGATGTTTAATTGGTCAGCCATTTGCTCACAGCATTGATTCTCAGCTCCGAGGCAGGAGCCTGGCCATGGCCTCCTAATTCAAAAGGTAGTGATTTTGGACTGTGGCCTGGGCCTCCCCCTTGGACCATCGACTACACCTAAATTGAGGCAGCTTTGACAGTACCATTAGCATTATCTTTCATCGCAAATGGGAGTGAAGCCAGGCTTTCAGCCTCTCCTTTGCCTCCAAATTTCAAAATTCAGTTCATCTTTAGGCAGTAAGATTTCAAAGACACAGAGTGCCTCTTCTTTTGGAAATAGAGTAAGTAGTTACTCTGGGCAAAACAGAGAAGGGACTAAACCTGTTCTTTGATGATGGAACAAAGTTGTTAGTCAAGACGAGAATTTAACTGAAGGCAGAGTACTATGTTATTAAACGTGTATAAGACCCAGGGTGAATGATTTTTAAAATTGTATTTTACTGTGATAAAACATATATAACATTTGTCAGTTTAACTATTTTAAGTCTACAGTTGAGTGTTATTAAGTGTATTCACAATGTTGTGCAACCATCACCACTATCTATTTCCAAGACTTTTTCATCTTCCCAAACAGAAACTCTGTGCCCATTGAACACTAATTTTCTTCTCCCTGCCCCCAGCCCCTGGTAACCGCTGTTTTTCATTCTTTCTCTATGAATTTGCTTTTTGTAGTACCTCATGTGAGTGGAGTCATACAATATCTGTCCTTTTCTGTCTGGCTTATTTCACTTAGCACATTTTTAAAGTTTATCTGTGTTGTAGAATGTATCCTTTTCATGGCTGGGTAATAGTTTATTGTGAGGATATACCATAGTTGATTTCTTTGTTCCTCTGTTAATGGACACGTAGATTGTTTCCACTTTTTGGCTAAGGTGGATGATGTTACCGTGACCATTGGTGTACAGTATGTGTTTGAGTTCCGCTTTGAGAATGCTTGTTCAATGACAGTGGTCTAAAAGGATCTAATGTTTTCAGTGTCCGTTATGGCCTGAGTAGGCTGGTGGACTGCTGGGGAGGCAGGGGGCAGTCGCTAAAGTCTGAAGGAGGAGGAATGTGTACGCATGAACCGGCCTAATCTTGCACAAGGTCATGTAAATACTACAGTAGTTTGGGCTCAAAACATTAAATTTCTACCTCATGCAGTTCGTACTTGGGAAACTATGTAAGTCCTGAGGTCTCATTCTCTCGTGTACAGAATTTTGCCATCCTATCGACTGTCCCTTGAGCTGTTATTACTGTTATATTTGAGAGAAACCTTGGATATGAACATGGAATGGCATAATTATAGCCAGGGAGTACTCTTGAGTGGGGTTAGAGAAAGTGTTGCTAAGGAAAGAAAGAGAGCCTTTTGCACCTCTAAATCCCAACTTTCTACAAATTTGGTGTCTCGCAGGACCTTGTGTCAGGAAGCCTGGTCAGCTTTGTGGTTCCTCAGAGCTTGCAGCCAACGCAAGGCCTGTCTTAATCAGGCGACAGCTGATTACTGATTGCTCTGCCTCTGTCCTGGGGAAGGACCGGACCTCCCAATGAAGCAATCAGTTATGGTCATGTCATTCTCTCATTATTGCCACAGCCCAGCAACTGCAGACACCTCCTGGAGAGACTGAGTTGGGGGTGTCTGAGGAGGCAGCATGCCCAGTGGGCTGAGCTAAGTGGCAGTTGTTTGAATTAAAAGTGACTCGAGGATGGATTGGGCTGATGTATTGTCAGGGCCAGAGCTCTCTGATCCCGTTCTGTGTAAGAGCTTGTCAGCATCCCGAGGGCGACTTACTCCCAGTCCGCGCTGATTGGTAATCAAGAGACCATTAGAGCAGGAACAGGACCGAAGTCCAGGCCAGGAGGGTCCCGTGCTTCTTGGGGTGACTGGAGTCTGCTGGCACACAGCTGTGGAAGCCACAGAGACTCCCCCCATCCTAGGAGAGAGAAAGAAAGCTAGTGTTTCAGTTCACAGAGATGGATGGAAACTAAGACCAGTAACCCTGTTATTTTTCAGGGCTTGACTTTTTTTTTTTTTTTTTTTAAGATAAAGAAGAAAGCCAACAACTGGTAACCTATTCCTACAAGAATCTGCGCCCCGACACCTCACCGATGCCATGTCCTTTTGTTCCCTCTCACATTCAACATGCTCTAGCCACTTCGCACTTGCTGTTCTCTCACACATCCTCTCCCTTCACCCGCGCCGTGCTCTAAGTAGAATCCCTTCTCCTTCCCTAGTGCTAAGTCTGCTTACCCTTAAGATCCACTTCATTTTTTTACTTCTTGAAGCCTTTTTCATTCTGCTGGCCATGGCTAATTGCTCCCTCCTCTCAGTTTCCAAACTACTTGGTATATACCTTGTTACCGTTTACCAATAATTCGGAATTACTTGTTCCCGTCCATGTTTGTTTTACTATATATTGTGCATTCACAAACCACAAAGAATGTTGTCATACGCAAATGGTGTCATAGTCTTTTCAACCAGTTTGTAACTTGCTTTTCATCCAACATTTAAAAAAAATTTATCATGCTCTAGTTTACTTAGTTGAACAGCATTTTATTATTCTCTCTGTTGGTAGACGTTTAGGTCACACACACACATATTTTTTATTGTCAAATGCAGTCTGCATTAGACATTCTTGTGCATAGTTACCTGTACACTTATGTGAGTTCCTCTAGGTAGTATCTAGAAGTAGAGTTAGGTACATGTATGTTCAATTTTATTCTTTAGAAAGTTTTGTTCCTGTTTACATTAAACCAGTGGTGTATGAGAGTTCCTTTTCCCCCTTACGTTATCATTTCATAGTATCAAAGTTCTTGATTATTGCTACTCTGGGCTGTCATTTTAGTCTGCATTTCTCTAATTCCCGCTGAAGCGAATTATTTTTTTCTGATGTTTATTGGTTATATGAGTTTCTCTATAAATTTCCTGTTTATATCATTTGCTCATTTTCCAGATTTTAACTACTTGTATCATATCTGCCCTTTTGTTGTACTATGGGGTCAGTGATGGTCAAAGCCTGGGTTTTTATCATCTGTAACAATTGGACTTGCTTTTCTCTTTCATCAAAATGTTTCCTAAGTCAGTAACCAGGAAAATCTAGCACAGGTTTAAAAAATAAAGAACTACATGTAGGCTCTTCACACACACACAGAGAAGTTGGAAGTTCTTCATACCCAGAGCAGAGTTATCAGTTTGGTGGTAAAACACAACTTCTTCCCTTCGTGGGTACCGTTATATTCTTCCAAAGTATATCACTTCATATCATCACTTCTCAAGGCAGCCTAGAGAAGTCGAGAGGGTAGATCTTTCCGGAGTGATCTTCAGACCTTGGGGTGAGGTTTCCCTCAGCTATTACAAGGAATGGTCTCGGGTATGGTAAAAGCTCTGTTGCCATTTCACAAATTATAAACCGGATTTTTTGAAATTTTGGTATGGAGACTTGTTGAAGCTTGATTGTCCTTTAGAGTTTTCCACAAACTAGCTTTTGCCAATTGCATCCTCATGATGTCATTAACACGTTTCTTTGTCCTCTGTGTTTCCTGTAAAAGGATAGTACAAATAAGAGGTCTGATTTTTATTTTTTTAAAGAAAACCAAGAATCCTTTATGGCAGTGTTATGTGTTTCCATCAAGAGGCATAGCCTATCCAGTTGTCTTTTTGTGCTATCAAGCAGCCACTGATTATGTGTAGATCTGTTAATTCCTCAGGAGTTACACAGTGGCGATATTCTCATTCTCTCTTCTACATTTATTATGAAATAAGTCTAGGAAGAGGACCTTTTCTTCACCAGCTAGTTGCCCTGATAGAGTTTGCACAGGGAAGTTAGGGTAGATGTTTGATTTCTTACTGGTTGTCAGAGTAATGAGTTGGTTCCCTGCCATTCCTCTGAGACAGTTTTCCTCTCTTTTTTTCCTAAAAAGATAAAAGTGAGGGCTAACGTCCCTTCATCGTCAATCTTTGATTGGGCCTGGCTGTTTGAGATGTGAGAAGCTCCCCACGTGTGTGGCAGCTCCTGGCTAGTGAGTGGTTTGGAGACTTGGAACAGGATCCTGAAACTGGCGGGGTGAACACAGGCTTTGGACGCAGACATATCTGAATTTATATCTTGGCATTGCTGCTTCCCAACCACATGGCCCTGAGCACAGTACTTATCTTTTCTGGGCCAAAGTTTTCCCGTCAGTATGGTGAAGGTTCATAACACCTGCCTCTTAGGGTTCTTGTCAGGATTAAAGGACACTGAAGGGAGGCCAGCCCAGTCCCTGGCTTACAACGGAGGCCTGGGAAAACAGTCGCTTTTACCAGTATTTAGGGAACACAGCTCCTCCTTGCCATCTTCCAAACAGAATTGGCTCACTAAAGTATGATGGCGGCTTGTTGTGTGTCTCGAAGGATCAGATCTCTGTGTGGCAAAGGAGTGGGTGCCTGGAGGCCTCTGCTGAGATGATGAGGTTGGTGGATACTAAGGGGCATGAGTCCCAATCTCCCTTGACTGGAGAGAGCTTCTGACATAGACTATTCTGATGAGTCATCTCTTCCAGAGTCAAACAGCTTGGCTGAGTTCTAGCCCGCCCTGACTTTGGGCCGTTCCATGCTCTAGATGCCCTCAGAGCAACCCAACATGACAAAGTTACACTTTCTCCCACTTCTCTGCAAGGTAGACGTTATATGTGATGCATTGGGTGCTTTATACACTTTAAATCCAAAAGGAAAAAGTATATTTTGCAACCCCAACTGGAGAATTTAGGGCAATAGAGTACCAAGTGACCTTTGAGGACAAGGACTCCAAAACTCTCATTTCACAAGAAAGAAAACTGAAAGCCAAGTTCACTTACTCTTCAGTTCACTCAAATATTTTTGAATACCTACTGTGTGCCACGCTTTTGGGTAGGTGCTGGAGTTTCTGTGCTGATGTCCAGTCTTCGCTCTCATGGAGACAGAGGGCAATAGCTCGTGGAGGACAGGGGGTAGGGGAAATGAGGGGAGGCAGAGGTCTGGGAGGGAGCATGTAGCAGGAGGAACCCTCTAGAAGAAACAGCATTTAAGCTGAAAGTGGAAGAAAAAGGAGGAGCCAGTCAGGTGAAGGGAGCCATGAGAAGAGTGTACCCCGAAGGAAGAAACTTGGGTGGGGAGCAGAGGGAGCACAGGGCTATTGAAGAAGAAAAATGAGCTCAGGACTATTTAAGGGTGGAGACCAAGGGCAAGAGAGGCAAGGCTGGGCCAGATCCCACAGGGCCTCATAAGCTGTGCTGAGGGTTTGAACCTTCATCTCAGTGAGCAGTGGGAGCCATTGACGCATTTTACCCAAAGGAGTGTAAGAATCAGGTGTGCGTTTTAGAAACAAACCCTGGTGGTCAGGTGGGAGTTGACAGAAGAATGGGAGCAGGGAGGCCTGTGGAGACAGGCCACGGAAGTGTCCAGGAAAGAGACGGTGATGACTGGGGCTCAGGCTTGTGGCAGGAGGACAGAGCGGTGGGAAGATGTGTGGTGCATTTGGGACAGCACAGCAGGTATATTTGGAGGGCGAGTGGATATGCTGAGCTCACGCCACCCTGGGCTAAGTAGCTTCCTTAGTGTGGAGCTGGGCTTAGGTTCCTGTGAATGAACGGTCACATGACTCAAGGCCTCGCTTTACTCAGCTCAGAAATGGGAGCGGTGATAGTTTTCCTCATCAAGACTTAACGGGACATTTTCATGAGTGTATGTCGACTTTTTGACCTTTTAAATGATGTGATTGGCTTTCAGCTTGTCTGTTTCTGTGTTAGTAACAGATGTGAGCTGAGCCTTACATAGTTCTTGGATGTCAGGAGATACTGATAGTTCTAAGGCTTGGATTTGTCTGGGAGGGGTGGAGGGTAGATTGGAATTTGGGGTTTTCTTTCAAACTCTCTGTGCCTCAAATTTCCTAGACAACTGAACACTTATAGTGGATATTTTTCTAGTGCTTTAACCACCTAAAAAGTAAACCATCTGAAAGGGATTAACGTAGTAATGTATTCATTACCAATCCATTGGCAATGTGTTGTTTTAGAGAAAGTGCATATTCACTGAGACTGGTCATTTAGCCATTCATTTTTAAAATTATCATCATGTGTTTTGAACTGGGCGCCTGCCGCTATGTAAGACATGGCACCCAGAGATTGATGGCTTCCTGATTTGTCCTAATGATGAGGTGGGGGGTGGTTGCTGATTTTTGGTCTCTTTCTCAGAAGTACTGTTTCTTTGACCACTTAGTCATGGAGACCTGATCAAAGTGGAGGGAGCACCGAAGGGTTTATTTTTCTCACAAAAGGCTCAGAGCTGTTGGGTACGGGCATGGGCTTGGTGGCCAAGGGCATTAGAGCAGTGGTCTCCGTGATTCTGCAGACCTTTTCTTCGTGGTCTCAAGGTGATTGCTGTAGCCGTAGCCATCACATGCGCATTCAAGGCAGGGAAAAGGAAGAAGTGAGGGAGGGCAATGGGATGCACCTTCCAGCTGTTTAGTCCCTTTCAAAGAGCCAACCAATCGCTGGACAAACACAATATATATTCATTAAACGCTTGTAAGGATAGCGTTTCAATAACGTCCTCAAGGCCCACATTTTCCAGAGAAACTTAGAGAAACTCAGGGAACTCAGGAATTCTGACCCCTAGCCCGGAGCTAAGTGCTTAAAAATAAAAAAAATAAATAAAAACTCATCAAGCAACTCACTCCTCTCACGAGCTAGTTTGGGGAGGAAAATGAAGTTTTGTTTTGTTTTCGTTCTGCCCACTGCCATCCCGGTAGCAGAGTGACTCTGGAAGGGGGGGAAGAGGGAGAGAGTGGAGATGCAGCCACGCGAAATTAAGAAACCCCTCGTTTCTCACGCGTCTCGTTTGTTCTCAATAGGCCATCGGAAATGCTAAAACCACTCGCAATGACAACAGCAGCCGATTTGGAAAGTATATTCAGATCGGCTTTGACAAAAGGTACCACATCATTGGGGCCAACATGAGGACCTACCTGTTGGAGAAGTCCAGAGTGGTCTTTCAGGTGAGTGGTGCGACTGAGGCTTTTTTTGTATTTTTTCCCCCATGGATGATGTTTGTCTCCTCCCGATCCATTCCCTGTGCCCAAGGAGCAACACAGCTTTTGAGCCTGGACTTGGATATGCCTGTTCTTTGGGTTTTCTTTTTTCCTTCCATGAATAAATGTTCCAGTGCTACAGGTATCATGCCTGAAAAATCTTTTACCACTTCTGTTGTTTTCAGTGGGTCTTGTTTTTGGATTCGATCAGCCTGTTCTGTGTTAGCCTGTGCTGGACACCGATGATACATTGAAGAATAAGATGACCCTGTTATTTGGCAGGTTATAAGAGGAAGAAAAAACCTACTCAGCCACCTCATTTTCTTTTCAAATACATGGGGTTCCCGCTTCCCACCCGCCTCAGTTCTTCATTGCTCTGGCCTCACCTTCCGTGTCCCCCTTCCCAGCTCCTCTTTTGCTTGTTGGTGACCTCTCCCTCCCCCACCCCGGCCTCCGGTGTGGTCACTGCAGCTCGCAACCCGCAACCCGAGTGTGGTCCTCGCCCAGCGGAGCTGCGATGCCGGTGTGTGCCGGGCTGCGAGCCGGCTCCACGCTCTTCCCCCGGGTCAGGTGGCTTCCCGGCCTTGACATCTCAGCTGCATTCAAAGGGGCATCAAAAAACGTCAACTGTTTTTCTCAATGGTGCCTGTCTCCATGCTCATGTTTACCAAATATACAAAGAATTTTCTTGCCAGCTTTATTGTTTTTTTTTCTCTTTTTTTCTGCCCAGCTTTCTGTCGACCTCCCAGGTGGGGTGTGACAACCCCACACCCTTCATTTCACTGCAGCAAAGCAAACAGCCTGCCGTGCTGGGTGCGGGTTGGGGTGCTGGGTGGGTTGGGGTGCTGGCCACAGCTCTGGCCAGACCCTTCACTGAACACCCTGGAGCATTCCCTTTCCTTGCCCTCTCTGCTCAGGCCTCCTGAAGGCACTCCCCCCGCCCCATCACGACTGCCAGCTTAAGCAAGTCTGGCCCAAATGCTCACTCTTAATTCCTCTCTCAGTCGTGGACCTTTCCTGGCTGCCCAGCCTGATAAGGTGGGCAAGGGCATAGCTTCTCCTTAGTTCCAGGCCTCCCAGAGGAGAAAGGGAGCCCACACCAGGGAAATTACAGCCTGTGCAGCATTAGCCCAGCAGCGCGCCCTCTGAATCAGTGTGCGTTGATCGATGGGCCCGCCGTTTGTGGAATAGCAATGCTGTTCTTCATAGGAGGAAAAAGAAAATGCATGTTTGCTCTTGAGAGGTAAAAATCCTTAGGTTGAAAGAAGGCCTCTTAACAGTGAATGGAAAATCCGGAGGTGGGAGTCGAAGGGGGCAGAGGTGTGGAGGAATGCGGCAGGAAAGTCGTGACCTCCGTCACCCCAGAGCGCCGGGGATGAGCATGGCTGAGGGGGACAGTCGTGCGGGGGTCACTGCCTTCAAACTGTCTGACTTTGTTCCTCCTTCAGGCGGATGACGAGAGGAATTACCACATCTTTTACCAGCTCTGTGCCGCTGCCAGTCTTCCGGAATTTAAAGAGCTCGCCCTCAGTAAGTCGATGGTGCGGCCGGCCCGCCGGGTGGGCTGCGGCAGCAGGTGCTACGTCCGGGTGCTCTGCTCAAAGCCAGCTGTGGCGACTGCTGGTCTCAGCTCCGCCCCTCCTGTGGGCACGCCGCCTAGACCGCTTCGCGCTTCGCTGCCCCGTTAGTGACATGGGTTTGATTGTACCCAGGCCACCGGCCACAGAATGCGCTTGAGAAGATAAGAAGCAGGGAGGAGAACAGTGCCTGCAGAGCACAAAAGAACTTTCCAGCATTGTTCTGTTGAAGAATGTTTCCACTTTTGATGTCAGAAATGTGTCCCAACCATGAGGGTCTAGATATAACTAATGCTCGTTGCTTAATTGTAGCAAGCCCATTTTAAGCCATATTTAAGGACGGAGACACAGAAAAAGAAGGAAGGGAGCGAGAGGGTAAAGCCAGAATAAAGTGGGAATGGCCTGAGAGGCCCGTAGATAGAGCCTGAGCCTCACGCGGGGGACAGTAAGAGAGGGGCTTGGAAGGTTTGAGACTGGACTGCTGAGCGTTAGTGAGCAACAGTTCTCTGATTTCTCCCGCATGGGCTGAGAGTATGTGGCACATTACAGCCACCAGACAGAGCCAGTGGGTTGTCACCGTCTTGCTCCCACCAGATAAAAAGACAGCTTTTCGTTGGGTCCCAATCACCCTTGTGTCTGCTAATCTGTTTGCCTAGGGACCTTAGCAAGTGTCGTTTGCCTTGAGATTGTTGACTTGGAGCCAGTGGAGTTGCCAGCCAGGACCAAGCAAGGAGAGTGAGCAGGCTTTTGTTCTTGAGACCATAGCAGTGCAGCACCTCTCCTTGGGGCCTGGCCATCCCCCTCCTATGCACAGGAGGATGGACTATTGACTGACTCCTGACACTGAGTCCTCAGAGTCTTCCCCTGACAGATGTGTGAGATAAGGACAAGCCTGGGGGCCACACAGCATCTTGTGTTTGCAAAGCATCTGGTCCGTGGCCTGTCACCTGTATGGGGAGGTCCAATACTAGCGGACGTTGTGAAGAGCTGGGTGTTTAGACGGAGGTTGGTTGATCTTTGTGCACCTGGGAGAAAAATAAGCTTCTGAGGCTTTGCTGTCCCGGACTCAAACCCTAGCCATCCTTCAGGGCTCAGTGCCGGGTCTGCTTCTGACCACCCCAGCTATGCTCCCAGGTGCTAAAATACATCCCACTGGTTCAAACCTCGGTCTGCCCTCTGAACTCTGCTTTACTCACTTATGCATGAATTCCTCTAGCATTACGTGCCTGTGCCATGCAATTTAGCCTTGGTGCTTCATATAGCAAACCCTACGCAGGCAGCGTTAGGCACTGGGGACGCAGCATTGAGCACAGCAGTTGCGGGTCTGCCCTCATGTAGCTTACTGTCAATCACAGAGCAGAGGGATAAGGGTGTGCTGAGTGAGGCGTGGCTGAGGAGGATCAGAAGGTTCCTAGGGGAAGTAATATGTAAATTGGGGCCCAAGGAGGAAGCCCGGGAGGGTGTCTGTACGCTGGTTGTGTGCTGTACTCTATATAGAGTTCAGTGCTTGCAAGTGAAATCATGGATAAGGACAGTGAGGGACTGTTACAGGCGGTTTGGTGAGCACTGCCCTTGAGCCAGCACCTGGAGGCTCTAATGTTGGGTTGTAGTCAAAAGTGACCAGCCAGGAGGGCAAGGCACACCGAGGGCCACTGCCATTCTCCCTCTCTGCTTCCTCAAGAGGGAATACAGACTCAGCTGGGCTTTTCAGGGCTAACCTGCAGAAGATGAGAATTCTTTTTCTAAGGTCAGCGTATAGAAAATGAACAAATACTGGCAAGATCCAGCTGACTGTATTTAGACCATTTGTCACAAATGTGACTTTATGGTAATAGGGAAGAAATCTTCCTAATTTTTTTTGCATTCATATGAGTGTATTGAAGTGAAAAATTACTTGTCCTTATTCCGTGCGTCTGCAAGGTGCAGACGCCTTGGGCCCCCAGTGGAGTGGTTGGAAACTATCCAATTCAATCGATGTCTTGCACTCTGGTACCTCCGTGTGCCCTCCGACAGCATCTTGGAGTGAGGCGAAGAGCTTTGATAAGCTCTTGTGCTTGGGCATGAGGCTGCCTTCCGCCTTGCCGGTGGGTAGACTGTGAGCCCGGAGCCTGATGCAGTTCCACGGACAGCACTGGTGGAAGGGCTGGAAATGTCAAGTAAAGGAAGACTAGCTGGTGGCTCCTAGTGACTGTTGAGACTGCCTTGCCTTCCCCTTTTCTTCACCTAAAACGTGCTGTTCGAATGCCCAGAAGTTTCCTAAGACCCCTTGGTCCAGCAGGGGTTGTGTGTTTGAGAACAGGGAACAGATTTGCATCCAGGCACTCACATTTTCCTCTGCCCTGTCGTTGGTGGTCTGTTGCATTAAACTGACCACATGATGAGATTTTAAAAAAGAGTCCTAATGAATAATGTGTTACATCATAAATAAATGGTGGTAAAAAGAGGTGTAGTAGGTCCATCTTCCCGTAAATACAGCCTTTAGGTAAAGAGGAATATATACTTCTTTTTTCATTTCATATGTGTATTGATACAGTTTTCGAGCAGTCTCTCTTGCCTTTTCCCAGGTTGGAGCATAGTCTCCCCGGGTGAAACGCAGGCCCTTGGCCATGGCCTTGTTGGTCCCCTGCCATAATCACTGGGTTCATGCCCCCTCTGTGGCCTGTGCACTGCCTGATCCAATGTCTGCTTATTGTGCCCGTTAATAGGGGATTTTGTGGTTGTTTCTCCTTGGAAATTCTAAATAAAGAGAGACTCAAACCGGAGGATAAGAAAAGTTGTTCTGGGATGGGATGGTCAGGGACAGCGTCATGGCCTGAAAGTAGAACTGAGAGCCAGACAGGCTCAGCAGATGGAGGAATGTCTGTGAGGATGTCTGTCTTATTAAGAGGGTATGGAGGGTGACGCTGACAGACGTGATTACAAACCTAAAGGTGGATGAAAAGGAAGTGATGATTATGATTGGGTTCAAATTATTTAGTAGGGAATGCTGCGATTGACCCCAGGGGCCACTGCAGCACTGAGCCTCAGCCAGAGGAAGTTACCAGTGGGGCCTGAGAAGCAGGCAAGGCGGTGTGATCTGTCTTGCTCAGAACTTCAGGCAGTGGACCCTGGCTGTTGACAACAAAGGGCTTTGATAGATGCTGAAAATGCCTCTCCCCTCCAGTATGGAGGTCTGGGGTCATCCGCTGGAGTCTCAGGTGACTACTCTTTGGTGTGTTCAGGTGATAACTTTTTTGATAATGAGTTAGGTTATGTTTATGGTAAGCCATAGGATGCTATAGATAAACGACCATCTTTTCAATCGGTGATCAAGTAATGGGCTCCCAAGCCTGGGCGAACCCTGGGTGGACCTGGGCAACCCCTTAAGCCCTGTGTTCCTTAGTTTGCCTGTCAGAAAAATGGGAGTAAATAATGCATTCAGCCTTCTCCATGTGGGCACTGTGAAGGTCAGAGGAGGTGTTTCAAAAGGTGAGGGTGAAGAGAAATAAGAATTGGTGCTTTTAAGCCTTTGCCACGGTTACTCTGCAGCAGAGCTCTCCGGGCGATGAGGTAGGAGCGCACCGAACATGCCACCTTCACAAAGACCTGAAGTGATTTCCTTCATCAGAGCTCACTTTTGACGCGCCCATGCGTGAACTCAGGGCTGATGTCCTGCCTCTCCCGATTCACATGCTTTCCGTCATCAGAGCACATGGAGCTGTTTCCTCCAGGAAGCCTTCCTTTCTGCAGTACGACTGACATTGGGCTGTCCGTGCGGGCGGATGTGTTGCCTGATGCTTACAGCTCAGCTTGTGTGAGGCTCGTGTCTGGGACGGAGCTGTCCCCCTTCCCAGCCGAGCCTGGCAGCAAGGCCTTGATCAGCCCGAGGGACTGATGGAGTTCAGCGTTTTTTGGAGCACAGAATGGGAAATGGGGAGAGACCAAGAAGGTGAAGTAGACAGGGCCACTAAGGCATGAAAGGGGGTAGAGCTGAGGAGTGACAGTAAGGAAGCCGGTGTATCTGGGACAAAGAGGTGGGGAAGGAAGGACCAGCCATGAATGGCAGGAGGAGGCCACTTTCCGAAAGGTCTAGGAGGCTCTTTTAGGGCGTTTGGTTTTTGCCTTGAGGGTAGTGGGGTAGGAGAAGGTCTCTAAAGGGCTGTGAATAGGGGAGCGGTGTGATCAGAGTTCGCAGTAGTTTGAAGAGACAGGGGCAGAAACAGGGAGCCTGGTTTGGTCTTTTGCAACAATCCCTAGGCAACACCTGTGAAAGGTCAGACCTGGGCAGTGGCACTCACAACGGAGGAAGGGAAGAGACTCAAGAAATTCCTGGGTCAAATTGGGAAACCAAGGTGTTGAAGGACTGGGAGTTGCAGTGAAGCTTTATGTAAGCACGTTTAACTGATGCTGATGTGTGGTCAAGCGCACACGCTCAGGTCAAGGGCAAGGAATTTAACCGGTGTTCTCAGAGGAGGAGAAAGACCAGTGTCAAAGTCTGACATCTTGTCAAAATTAAATATTGTGCGCTTAGAAATACCAAGTGCTGGGCAGGGTGGTACCATACAAAGTACTATGTTTTGTGGAGTATTTAAGCAATTTTCAGGGGGTAATTTTGATTGTGTGCATTTATTGCCTTAAATACTGACTTCCAAGTCCTGCAGTGAGGATACTAGCCAGGGCCCGTCTGCTAAGGTTGGCCCTGACTTCTAAGAGAGAACTTGGGCCCCTGCTCACCAGCTGTCCCCGGGCTGGTGACTGGGGAGGATGAAGCTGGCGGATGCGAGCAAACATAAGAGGGTTTCAACCTGCAGTTGTTCATGTACCTATAGAGCTCAAGGGTGCCCCAACTTGGTAAAACAAACGAATGAACAAAAATTCTCACATCACTGCACCTCATTTATCAAATGAGGTTGTCATACAGATTATTAAAGATCATGGAAGCCTGCGATTCTAGGGCAGGTATGCATGTTACTTGTGTATATTGGATCCTTTCTAAAAACAAGTCTGTGGTGAACCCAAAATATAAAGTGAACTATCCACGACTTATTTATCTTTTACGTTCACATGATTTTCATTTAATGGTTTTACACGAAGACAGCAACTCTTCCGTCAGTGTAGTGTAATTTTCTGTCTTGCTGTTCAGTTCTCTCTCCCATTTGCCTCTGTCAATAAAGATCATTTTTAAAGGGCTCCACATCCAGCTGGGAATAAGCTCTGGCCGGGGGCAGCTTGCTACGGGAGTGGAACTCCTCCTGAGTCACTCTGCAGGTAAGCTGGGGATGAAGCTTCTCTCCGATGCCTGATGCCTCACCTCCTTGCCTTCCACAGCATGCGCGGAGGACTTTTTCTATACGTCACAGGGAGGAGACACATCATCATCGAGGGTGTGGATGATGCTGAGGACTTCGAGAAGACGCGACAGGCCTTCACACTCCTTGGTAAGGAGCTTGGGAGTGGAGGGTTGATTTCACGGAGCGGAGAGAAGCAAAGCCATGTCCCACTTGGCTTGTACATCTTCATCCTTGGTGAATGTCTCTGTGCTCTCTTACTCCATCTCACCCCTCAGGCTCCAATGCTTAAGGCTTGGAGCTTTGTTGACCTAAAAATAAGGATTTGAGAGTTGTTCGCTCAGGCACTGGAGTCTCCCTCAAGCCTCCGAAGCCAGTGGAGGAAAACCAAGATGAGCCACATCTCTTCGTGCTGGGGTTCTGAGCTCAGAGGCAATGTGTTCTGGCTAAAAGAACACGCCTTTGGGACCAAACCACCATGTACCCCAATGAGTTAGAAGACTGTAAGGTCTGGTAGCTCTGATGTACATACAGTGTTTCTGTGATTGCTGTTTCTATATAGAACTTGGACTGGATTCCTTAAAACAAGAGCACTCTGTTCTTCTGAGGCATAAAAGTCAGTAAAGCTGGAGCAAATCGCCCCCTCTCCCCTGCCACTTTTGGGGAGAAGAGCCTCAAGTGGTAAGAAGGACGGCGAGCCTTTCTTAATTGGGAAATTGGTTAATTCCTGGGACCTGCGGTCGCAGAAGCAACGCTTGGCAAGTCACCCTGAAAGCCACAGAGTGGCTCAGGGTGGCTTTGTGTTGTGCTCAAGCCCCTTTCCTGACAGAGACATTGGGCTTCTGACGCATGTGACTAACCCAGAGCAGCATTTCTTAGATTCTTTGGTGTGGGCATCAGGGAAGTTTTATCCAGCGTCCAAATAAAACACGGCCAACCAGGACACACCTTAATCCTTCTAGAGGGAGGAAACCCGGACTTCGTGTGCTGAAATTCCCTTCTGTGGATAACTGGTGGGTAGATGTGGTTTGTCTTGTGAAATACGGGTCAGGATACAGAAACCATGCTGGTGTTCCAACAGAGAAAAATGAACACAACTATTTGTTAACTAGAGCAATAGTAGATGCTTAACTATTAGATAGGGAGTAAGAGGACTTTTGGGGTCCAGAAGTAGCAGGTGCAAAAGCACCGTCTCTCAGGTGAGGAGGAACAGCCAGTAAAGGAACATTCGTCTAGGATAGCCGCCCCACCCCCGGGCTGAGAGTCCGAGCACCTCTAGGAGGACGTGGCTGCCCCAAGCTCAGGAGGCCAGCTGGTGGTGAAGCAACCTGCAGAGGTGTGGGCCAGCTCAGGTCTCTACAAGCGGCCTGCAGTTGCTCCAGGCTGCGGTGGGGCCACACTTCTTCGAAGCAGCTGATCGTGGGGAGAACCGTGAGGACCCAGCTGGAACTCACCTGGGAGGCTGTAGTGCTCCCAAGATGAATACTGATAACTGTGGACGGCCAGAACCAGGGACGAAGTGTCTTCTTGCTGTTGCCCCGCAAAGTCTACAGTGCCATCAGTTGGCCACGGGTCACCTTCCGCCAGCTGGCAAAGGGGAAATGAGTCCAGAGTCTCCTACGGCACCGCGAAGAAGGATGAAGAAGGACAGATTGGCAGCTGCGAGATAATAAAGTGATAACTGCACCCCGACTTCCCCCGCATTGCGTAGCGTTTTCTTCTCCAGCGTTGGGGAGCAGGTGAGGAGGGGAGTCTACGTTGAGCAGGAGAGCGTTCTGCGCAGTTTGTCAGAGGAGGGAGAAGGCCTCTGGCGGCCGCCCCTGCAGCACCACTGTACACAGTGCGCATGAGCTGGTCCAGGGAGAAGGCAGCTCCCGCCACGGCTCGAAGGAGGCGGGGTGCTTTAATCGCACAGCAAATGGCATTTGTAAAATTATTTTAATAAGCCTTTGTTCCCTCCTCTTTGATAAATGTGTCCATTTGTTTGAGTCCAGGATTGGCAAACTATTCCTTAAAGAACAAGATATTAAATATTTTGGATTTCGTTGGCCGTACGGTTTCTGTAGCAATTACTCAACTTTGCCATTGCAATGTCAAAGTAGCCGTAGATAAAATATAATGTGACAGTTTTCTAATAAAACTTTAATTGCAAAAATAGGCTCTGGGCTGCAGGCCATAGGTTGCAAACCCTTGTTCTGCTCCTTCTGTTTTATTGTTTGGGGTTTAGCTTCCCGTAGCGAGGTACTGCTTATTCATGGAATCCCATATTAAGAAGGGACCTTCTGGTCATTATAGTGCGGGAATCTTAACACTTATTAGGATTTAATATCTACTTCTTCACCTCCTACCATGACAGGGTGGTTTGGAAATTAACAGAGCATTGGTTCCTAAGCATAAGTGCAAAAGAAAGGTGACATGTTCCTCTTGCCCTGTGATGGTTCCAGCACCCAGTTCCTGACTAGCACTTCTAATGGGACCTACTGGAGAGACGGACCCTCTGAGCTCTCATCAGAAGTCCGGAGCTTTGCTCCCTACATGGGTGCACAGCCATTAGGCCTCGGCCTTGTCCTGGGTTTCAGCCTCTGACTTTGATCTATCTTTTTTCCTAGTCTCATTCAATCACATTGACTCAAGATGTAGGTCTAAATTCTTTGATCCTTGGCTGGTTTTCTGTTTCTTTCCTTCCTTCCTTCCTTCCTTCCTTCCTTCCTTCCTTCCTTCTTCCTTCCTTCCTTCCTTCCTTCCTTCCTTCCTTCCTTCCTTTTCTTTATTAGATTAAATGAAATCAGGTATTTGAATAACACAAACATTTCACCTGCAAGTGGCACCTACAAGTATTTGCAGTCTGTGAAACAGTCACTAATTCTGTCGTTCTATCACTGATGTTTCTGAGCACCTACTGTGTGCCAGGTGCTGGGCATTTAATGATGAAACGACACCAAAGATTCATTGTATCATTATTTTTTTGACTTTTTATGTTTTGAAAATATGTAATAAAAAGTAAATCCCTGCCCATGCGAAGCTGACATAGTAGTGGTCATCTAACAGTATTAAAGTCTACAGTTAATTTGTCTGGTTCCTGCTTGAGCTGTCCACTTTGTGGATTATCTGAGTAAAATTGTTAATCCTAGCATGACGTATGTTTATTTCCATTTGTATAGGTGTCACTAACTGAAGTTTTAGCCTGAGTATTGCCTTAAAATTAAGTAGCTGCAGCTGTGGAGGAATAATGGGGAACAATTGTATTGCTTCCTAAATTGAGTGGTGGGTTGACTGGTGTTTATTATAGTGTTCTATAACTAACTTTTTTTTTTAATATGTCTGAAATATTTTGTCATTTAAAAAGAAATGATAATGCTTTGAAGCGAAGTATGAACTGTAAGAGATTACCCATGTCTTTGGTCACTCAGTTGTGTAAATAAATCTGGCAACCGGTGTTAGCTGCCACGCTGGTTCCAGGGCTAGTGCGCATGTGTTTAACCGTGACGGGGCGTTCGGTGTGGTGAGCAGCCCCTCAGGGAGCAGCCAGGAGACAGCTGGCCATCCAGCCCGTCACAGCACTCCCGGAAGTGTCTCCTCCCCCGTTGGCACCTTGGATGCGTGTCACAGATGTTTGCAGGATGTTATGTCGGGAGAAAAATGGCTGCAGATAAATGACCATTCTTATTAAACTCACAAAACCGTCCATTAAGTGTTTGGTTGACATCAGGTCCAAAATGAGTCTGCATGATTGCTGTGCCTCTCCTTTGCTCCTGGAGAAGGTAAAATGGTAGCAGGACCCATCTGCTTTGAGCAGGACAATCAGAGCGAGGACATTTCTCTTTTCGTCCAGGGAGCCCCTTTGCCCTCTGAGCTGTTACTGTGAGTGGTAATTACCTGGTGAGGAGTTGGGATCATTTTAGGAGTCACTGGCCCAGAAAGGAAATTCAGCCCTTTTTTTAAAGTCCTTAAAAAAGGTAAGATGTCCTTTCTATCCTACCATGGATATTGAGTGTCACTCGTTCTTTTTTTTTTTTTTTCCCCCTCAGGAGTGAGAGAGGCCCATCAGATAAGCATTTTTAAGATAATTGCTTCTATCCTGCACCTTGGAAATGTGGAGATTCAGGCTGAGCGTGATGGCGACTCGTGTAGTATATCAGTAAGTTGCACACCAGCACCGGAGATAAAACATACACAATTCACACTGTTCTTGCAGTTTTATACAACTGAAATGTGTCTTTCCATTTAGAGGACACTCATAGGTTATTCATTCTTACCAGTAATGCTTTCTCTTCCGTTGCTGATAATTTTGTACAAGAATAAATCTTTTCAAGTCAGCTGCCATCCAGTTTCTATCACTGAGAGCAGGGAATTTTGTGGGTATTCGATAAATTATTTTTTGATGGTTTGATTGTTTAAGTACCCCGAGGCCTATGGAATTCCAGTCAACCCATGAGTACTGTCTGAGCTCCTGACTGCGGACCCTCCTGGAAGGATATGAAGGAGTGTTGGTCACTGTACTTGGGACCGTCTCCTAGGGCCTGTAATCCCATTGGGGGAGACAAGACAGCTGGCAACACTTGCCAAGACTTTGACAGCCTGCGGCAGAAACATAAAGTGTGGACATTGAGACTAGATGCCAGGGCCGTAGTATAGACACAACTGTGGCGGCCCTGGTCGTTCATGGCGACAGGCAAAGTAACATGAATCAGTGAGCCGGCAGTGGTTCATCATAGAGCTTTGTTGTGTCCGCTCAGCACTAAGTCCTGGGAGATGCAAAGTACGATTCTCGTTCCAAAGGACTTAGAATTTAATACCTGATACTGGGAAAAGACAGAAAACAATGCTCCAGAATGTGGACGTGGGCACCATTATATAGCTTTTTCAATTGAGCAGACATTTTTCAACCTCCTACTGTTTAGAAGGTTAAGGGTTGGGGGCCGTCTCGGGTTGGGGGCTATCAGAAGTTAAAACCGGCCCTGCCTTTGGGAAGAGGAAGGCCTGAGCTGTAACTGGCATCTGGCATCGTCGATCACCCTCCCCTCACTCCTGCCCCATACATTTTCCCTAAAAGAGACACGGTCTGGGGTTTGGGAGTTGCCCTGGGCTATTCAGAGCTGCCGCAATCCTCAGCCTGACACCTGCAGCCTCGTGAGAGCTTTGAAGCTCACCCGCCTGGGCCCAGCATGAAGGGAAGGAGGTTGGAGCTGGGCATCGTTAGGGGCTCCTGGATGTCGATGTGTATGTGCCTGAGTGTGGGGCAGGGGGCAGGGATGAGGCTGGCTGGCAGTGGTGCTGCTGTGAGAGGGATTGGGGTGTCCAGAGGGGCCCTGTGTCTTGGCGGGGTGATGGATGGGCCTCCAGTGCAGGACCAACACCCTTGAGGCAGAGTCATTAGGACCAGTGAAGTCTTGTCCCTGGTGTCTTTCCTCTCATGAGAAAGTGTACAGGGTCCATTCCTCCCACATGCACACCTCTGGTAAGTGTTCTGTGCTTCCTTAGGGCAGCCATCCTCTGCCAGCTGTCAGGGACAGGCGAGATTAGGAACATCTGAATTGAAAAACTCATGGTTCAGGCTGGTAAGATGCAGCAAAGGTGACGTGTTCTTTCGGCTTCCACTCTACCCCTCCCCCAGGCCCCTCCCTCTCGGGGTCACATTGCCCACCATGGATTCTCACAGTGTCCATACCTCTGCTCCACGGCACTTGACATGGCTGTAAGTTGAACATTTATTGTGATTTGCCTCATGAGACTCTGAAGTCTCTGAGGACAGGGACTGTTTTGCTTATTATCACCAGTGCCCAGCACGTGGTAGGCACCCGAGAAGGAGACGGATGGATGATTGAGGCTCAGTGGTGATGCAAGTGAGGGTAGAGTGGACGAGCACACCTGAGGCAGTGAGTTCTTGGGCATCCATGGTTGGGATGGGGTGGGACCAGGGTCTCTTGGAAAAGCCAGGGCTTGGGCTTTATAAATGAGGTGTCTCTCTGATCCTCCCCACCCAGCGTCTGATCCCTCAGGTGAGAAGGGATGTGTGGATGGGCATTATCTCAGCAGTGCCTGCTTTCCCCGCTAGACGGTGGGACTGTGTCTGCCGTGCTCACCACTGCAGCCCTGGCACACGCTGGCACCCCTGAGCGTTTGTGTAAAGACTGTATGCAGGTGGGAACATTGGAGGCGCTTGGGGAAAGTGGACAGAGGACATAGGTGATGGTGAAAGGAGGGGAGGAGGGAGGATGCCTGACAGGTTTGGGTACCATGTGGCACAGCAGGCCCTTTCTCTCAGACATAAAAGGTCAGAGGGTTTTGAGGACAGGTACGTGGTCTAGGCTACTTTTAGATTGTTCTCCAATTAGAGGCTGTGTAGGGAACTAATTGAGAGTGAGAATTTTTGAGTCAAGACTGCCGGGTTTCCGTCCTGGTTCTGCCACTTACTAATAGTTACGTGACCTTCCTAGCTCTGTTTCCTCATCAGGGATGAGAGCACCGACCTTAGCACAGGGCTCCCACGGTTGAGTTCTTGAGGGTTATCATTGTGGTTAAGGCCAGAGCAGACTTTACGAGCATCCTTCTCACTTTCACAGGGTTAGAAGAACTAGGGCTCAGAGAGAGGAAACTCCTTCTCCAAGTTCAGGAAGACAGTTAACGGCAGAGCCGAATCCGGACCCAGCCAAATCCAAATCCATTCCTCTACACCACTGCCAGCCTTGCTTCGTGCCCCGGGCTGTCACTCCCTTGAGCCGGGCCTGTCCTCCCCTGGCCTTACATGGCCCCACTAGTGCCTGGCAGAGTGCTCAAGAAACACTTCACTAAATGGTTGCTAGTGAGGTCCTTTCTCAAATGCATTGCGGTTTACCCCTCGGGCACCTAGGGTGGCTCTCCTGGGGGAAGTGCCGTCTATCCATATGCAGTGTTCCTTCTGCTCGCTAGGTTTTTATTTTTAATTAAGCCATGAAAATGTGTTCCGTGACTGCCAGAGTTGCCTTGGAGATGCAACAACGTGCAATTACTTGGACACCAGAGGCAATTTGCTTCTTGAATTTGGCAACATGGGCCTGCAAACCTAATCTGCTACCTGTGATGCTGACCATTTTTAATGGATTTAGCATCATTTAATTAAGCTTAAATGTAATTGCATGATGTTAAATCAGTTTCAGTTAGCATCTTTAATCAACAGTCAGAGGTGGCACAGGGCTAAGCCGCACCCCACTGCAGTGGGTGGGAACCCGTCCTGGGGTGATGATTACTCCCAGAACTGAGGGCCTTTCTCCACTGCATTCACCTGGGAGGTGCCAGGGAGGAGAGGGAGCCTGTGGGCAGGCTCGGAGCTACCTTTGCTGCTGGCAGGCCATTGACATGTCAGGGAATCCAGCTGCAGTGCCCCGCCTGGCAATTAAGCATTTCTTGGAAATAGGTCAGATGAACAAATTGGACGCTTGCCACCTCTAATCCAAGCTGTCCCCAGGCACTTTGTTTTACCATGTATGGCTTTCTGTTTGGGGGCAGGGGCCGGCAGGTGGGAGTAGCTCCAGAGTGAAGGGCTTTTGGCCAGGAAAAGTAGCCCTGGCGTCCCCACCTGCTGAGTGAAAAGACACGGGCCTCTCCACACCCATCCAGCCCAGGCTGATTCTCCTCCTGGGTTGGGTTAGGAGGCCTGGGCCACAGTCGGGGAGCCTCACTTCATTTTCCTCACCTGAAAAATAAGGATTGGGTCAGAATGATAGTTCCCAAGATAGTTTCCTGGGAACCAATTATAGGAAGATAAGGATAGTTTGGTCAATTAAGTTCAGGAAATGCTCCATAAAATTTCTCACTGCTTACAGGGTAGGGTGCGTCAACCAACCAGTTCAGTTGTGTTTGATCTGGTGCCACCCTCCCCTCCTCTTCTGTTAAGTAAAGCCAATTAATGATCTTTGTAACTAATGCTTTACAAACCACACTTTGGAAAAACACCGGCTTAATGACTTAGAGGGTCTTTCCTACTCTGGCATTCTGTTATTTTGTAATTCTGTTTGTTTTGGGTAGATTTTAAATATCTGTAGGAGAAAAAAAAATGGCCTGGGGATATTAAGTGGGTAATGTTAGGGATATCTGTTCATTTCATTAAACAAGTCCTTATTTAAATCCTCATCAGAAAATGAATCCCACAAGCCATTGAGGGCCATTAGGAGGCCGCACATCATGTATTAAAGGACTCCCTCTCAGCCTCGGAGTTAATAGCAGGCTCATGGCCCAGTTATCAGCTTTCCCTGGCAGATTTAGATGAGGGAATGAATAATGGGGAGAGGAACTTGAGAGGAAAAGCAGGTTTTCCTGGGGGTGCCCTGAGTGCACAGCAAGAATTGTCCAAGAGACATCCACATTCGGGTGAAATGAGAGAAGTCCCTGCAGGTGGTTTAGTTATCAGGGACTCAAAGGCCAGGTGGTATGATTGGTTGTTGGCGTGAATGAGGGTCAAGATGAAATGCAGCTGGATTCACTGCGTAGCGGGGCCCTGGGCCCCTGGGTGAGACTTTGTGCTCCTCTGGGACTTGGCTTCTCACCTGTATAGGGAAAGGACTTAAGCTGGAGGAATTCCTAGTGTCCCCCACCCCGCAGCTCTAAGCATGTGATGTTCTTAGTTACAGTGTTCCAAGCGATCTTCTTGGGTCAAAGTTTGTTCCATATTTTGTCATTTATTCTGGCTTTCCACCTGGATTCCCTTTTTCCCCCTGAAGCATCAGGTGCTTTAAGAATACGAAGTTTAATTGCACGTTATTTAGTATCACTGAGCCGAGATGCGGGCGCTCGTCAAGTGAGGCTTGTGATGAGGACTCCGCTCTGGGTTAAGCGCTGCACGTGGGACTCTGCAGGTGGAAACGGCGCATGCGCTGGTTCTGCCGCCCGCCCCCCGTGCCTCACGCGTCATGGCTGATCCGTTCCTCAGCTGTGGGTTCTCGTTCCACGCCCTGCATTCGGGGAGCCCTCTCCTACCAGTTACCCTGAACCAGCTGGCAGTGGAGGAGGGGACAGGAAAGGAGGGGGTGGGTTGCTTTTTAAAGCTTTGATCATTTGGTCATTAGTGGGTTTGGTGATCAATCTGAACAACTTTTGGGGGCCTCGTTGCCACTTCCACTTAGTGGTGTGAGAATGAGACTTCCGGAGCCCCAAGCGGCTAGGGATGAAGTGGGGTTCTGGGGTGCTTGGGGGTCCGACAGCAGAGGGGAGAGGGCACGGTGCTGGGCTTGGCCTCCACGCCCCTCCTGACCGTCTCCCCGTGTCTCTTCCAGCCCCAGGATGAACACCTGAGTAACTTCTGCCAGCTGCTAGGGGTGGAGCACAATCAGATGCAGCACTGGCTCTGCCATCGCAAACTCGTCACCACCTCGGAGACGTACGTCAAGCCCATGTCTCTGCAGCAGGTGGTCAACGCGCGCAACGCCCTGGCCAAGCACATCTACGCGCAGCTGTTCGGCTGGATCGTGGGCCAGGTCAACAAGGCCCTGCACACCTCCCTCAAGCAGCACTCCTTCATCGGGGTCCTGGACATCTACGGGTGGGTCGGCCTGCGCCCGTGCCGCTGCCCCGTGGTGGGTAGCATCGCCCCGCTGGCATTTTAGGAGCCGGCAAGGGCCCTGGGGACTTCCTCAGTGGTTTTCATTCAGGGAACTGGTATTTTGGGTTGTCTTAAGAGTCTGCTGGGGTCACTACTGCCTCCTAGTGGCCTAAGGCCAGGGATGCTACGTTATGGAGAACAGTCCGAGGGAAGCATGAGTCCTGTCCAAACACCCTGTGGACATCCATTTTTATACCTGCAAAGCAGGTCCGGAGAGGGAAATGTCTTGCCCAGCAATGGACTAGAAGTTACTGTGAACTTAAATTCAGGTTTTGTTTCTGTTATGTTTTATTTAAATCTACCATTCGGCCTTGTTCACTACATCACCAATCAAGGTGATTATTTTAATGCCATAACTTTGCCCAGCGCTGCGCAGGTTTGGGTGGTGTGTGGCCATTCTCGAGATTTCGCTCCCTCTCCCAATCCTAGCCTGGTGGAGAGAACTGTTATTCATAACAGCATATTTTTCAGGGAGAGCCAGCATGGCAGAGCGGAAAGTCTACTTGACGGGTTGTCAGGAGACCGGTGTTTTGACTCGCTGCTGTCATCAGCTCGTGGAATGACTGCAGCTCACAGCTCCTTTCTGGGCTTTAGTTTCCATAGCTTGAAAAGAAGTTTTGAGCCACAGTCCCTCTGAGGTTCTTTCCAGACCCTTATAGAATCGTTAGGGATTACATGTGCTGGACTGCAGCCTCCCTCGCGCTTCCTTTATGATCGATGTCCTGCCCTCTTTAAGCTAATAATAGGTTAAAGTCCTCCTGGATCTTTATATCATAGGCGTCATGGCTTCTGTCTTAACATAGAAATTCAGACCCATAGAAGTGCAGAGTTGTGAGAACAGTGAGGTGTGCCCGGTGGGCTCATGACGAGCAGGCACTCGCCTTACGTTGAGGCCGTGGTTAAGGAGATGCTCTCTAGAGGCGGCCACTCCTGTGCCAAGATGGGCCGTCCTCGTGACATCTCTGCTGCTCTTGTTCATCATTGGGTTTCATATTGCACCATGTCGCATGCTGGGGAGGTAACGGGAGAAAGAAGCTTGATTTCTGGCATCACAAAGGCGTCCGGAATGGGCGAAAGAGTTGTCTTCGTGATCAGGTGCACCAGAAGAAATTATCAGGGTCAGTGGGAGGGTTCGACACTTAGGGCTGATGAGTTTCCAGGCAGGAGAGGGCACGCCTCTTAGCACAGTCAGGGAAAGCTTTATGTGGGAGGCGAGGTTTGAGCTGGACCTTTTAAAAGGAGGGAGTAGCACATGGGAGGCACCCAAGCAGAATGTGAAAGGGACACCTAGGTGATGGGGAATAAACAGAGGAGAGGCACCCTAGTGTGGGGAGCAGGAGAATGCGTTCTCTCCGAGAGCGTCAGGGTTTTAGCCGAGGTGGGCAGGGTGCTGCTCCTTCTGGTCAGTCGAGCGCCTGCTTTGTGCTCAGCCTTTCTAGTTGCTCTGGAGAGAGCATGGAATGGACTGTGCCCATCTGTCAGTAATTCTGGATTATTCTTTCCTCTGCTGTGAAGATTTTCAGGTAATTGAATTTCTCCAAAAACTGACCTTTTGTGTTACCTTCTGAAAGAAGACCCAGAGAAATTCAGGCTGCAGCATCTGACCCGATTCCTTTCATCTACTTGGGCAAGAATCTAATTTTATTGTTTTCGATTTGGGAAGATTAACATGCAGTCTCGTTAGTGGCATGTAAAAATATTTTGACTTCAGTGCTGCTGATACATAAAATCTCATGCTTCAGCTCTGTTACAGCTGCATACTGTTTCAGCTGTGCCTCAAGTTTGGACAGGTCACACCCTTCCCAGGAGTCCCCAGGGAAAGGCTTTTCACTGGTGAGGATCCTCTGTGAGTTGGGCTCTTGGTACCACGGAGTCTGGGCTCATGCAAA
The DNA here is from genome assembly GCA_003508835.1 of Eonycteris spelaea. Taxonomy (NCBI): domain Eukaryota; kingdom Metazoa; phylum Chordata; class Mammalia; order Chiroptera; family Pteropodidae; genus Eonycteris; species Eonycteris spelaea. The sequence goes on along the minus strand of PUFA01000003.1, from coordinate 20,164,675 downwards.
CTGGGGTTCTGTGCTTCCATTTGTCATTTAATTTTTATAATTGAGTTTATTTTCTCTACGGTTCTGTGACTGCCCTAAGGGGAGAAACTGATTGCAGGGAAGGCTTGACAGTGGTTTGAAAGGAAGACTTGTCCATGGGTGGTTTGATGGGGATCCTAAGGACTCCGTCTCCTGTTTCTGGTGTCAGCTCCTGACCTGTGCATCTTCCTCATCTCAGAGTGGCTGCGGGTTCCTTCGGGAACATCTGACAGCTTCCCAGTGAGAGCAGGGTCCCATCGCGGGACCAAGCAGCCTAGATAGGGCCATATTTGAGCCCTCTTGGGAATTTTCCTATTCTTTGCACTTCCAGGCATGCTATACTATTTTTTTCTTTTTTTATTTTAATTCCCATTCTTTCTCAGAAGCTAATTTTCTTTTTCAAACCGTGTCATACAGAAGTCATATTTAAAAAGTGATTCACTCTCCTCCCAGAGAGAGAAATGCCACGCACGCTTCCTCCTCCAGTATGCTCGGTGCCGTGCCGAGTTCACACCCTATAAGCAGAGTTCATGACAGCAAGTTAGACACAAGGGGTGTTCAGAGTTAACAAGCTGGCTGCGCTCCTGGGCCATTTGTTGCCAAGAAAGCTCTCAGACATTCGGTGAACGTGCATGTGTGAGCTCTTCAGCAGTCTGGCCTGCCTAGAAGTCATTATTTAAATTCACACTGGCCTTGGTTCTTTTCTGGTGAGAGGGCATGGAATGAACTCCTAGGAGATTAAAACCAAACACGTCACCACGTAAAAGCAGGTGACTTGAATCTGGGAGGTAGGTGCTATCTCTGATCCATCAGGTCAGCGACATCATTTCTTAATCTGGGAGAAAATAGTGGAAACCTGGGATGACTTCTGTTAAGCTTTTTTTTTTTTGTCCTCTCCCTGTCCCAATCGTGAGGTCTTTCTGCCTTATTCTCTTTAGATTTCAGACCCCTTCCAGAAACCCACTGAACCTTTATCGTTCATGTGGTCATCCCTCGGTTACCTGGAAGTGGGCGTCCCACGTGATACTCAACCTCTCCTGTCCTCTAACCACCACCACACTGTTTCCAAGCTAATTCCTATCTTTGGGAAGTTATTCTCTCTAGGGAGTCTGCCATCCTTCATGGCATCAGAAAATTAAAGCATTATTTTTTTTTTATTTTTTGAGTTTTCTATCCAAATCCCTGACCAGACACTGAAGAGGGAGAAGACCGTGGTCTCACGCGTTTCTCAGCCCTACTATGGGATACTTGGTACACATAGACGATGCCCTTGGGATGACTTGATGTGTTTGATTTTCTTATTCTTCCTTGTCACCTGTGAGCAGAAGGATGGCATGTGGGAGCTGGAGAGGATGGGAAGGATGGTGGAGATGTGTTTCTGAATACATTCAGCCCATTCATGAAGAGGGAAGGAATAAGGAGTTGTCGCCCTCTCTCATTAGGTTAAAAATATGCCAAACTAGCAAGAAAGATTGGAATTGCTGTCCTCTACCCCCACGTAGGCACACATTACTTCAGCTGGGATAACTGCCCCCAGATGAACTGCAGCCATCTCGGGCGTTCCTGGCTCACCAGTCAGACTTGTTCTGGAGACAACGGAAAAGAGGTCTGTAGTGTAGACGAGCCTCTCCAGATGTTTCTATAACTGTGTAAAATGTTATCGGAATCAGCAGTCGGTGAATAAATACTCGCTTCTGTATATATGTCAGCAAACAGGGCACGAGCCGGCGTAACACACATCTCCCTCGTGCTGTTCTAACCAGTGGTTGGTCGAGATGGTAGAAAAAGGCTGGCAGAAGGATGGCTTCCCGCCACCTTGCTCCCCCCCAGCTCCAAAAAAGTGCAAAGCAGGCAACACCCAGAGCAATTTAACCAAGTCAAGCCAAGGCGCTTTCCTTAACTAAGGATCTGTGCAGTTGTCTGCAGGGTGTTTCTTATCAGGCAAGGGGACAGAAGGTAATAGGTGAGAGCAGGCAGCTTTTGTCTGGGGGTTCCTTTTCATGTTGGATTAACTCATGCTGGCCTCTATAGGCTTGATTAATTGCAACCATTAACCTTTATTGCTTTCTGCCCCTTGAGGCAACAAGAAAGAAATGGCTTCATTTTGGAACAAACACATGTTTATTTGTCTTTGACTTGAGCCTTCAAAATGCTGAGGTAGCAGGGGCTTTGGCTGTGACCAGCTAGTTCTTGATGAAGATGTTGGTCTAGGGGACTTTTGGAGCAAGGCAGGTTTACAGATTCATGCCTGAGGAACCTGTGGGGAGGACGCTGAGGGAGGACAGGATGTTTGGGCCCCAGGAAGCAGGAAATGGGGTTTGCTGGGATTTTACATCCTTCTCAGCCCTCTCATGCTGCTTCCTATGTCTCTTTTGGTGTTTCCTAACTTTAAATTAGCACCTAGCTCTATTCAGTGCTTGTTGATGATGTGCTTTAAAATATTAAAATTTTAAATCATTAAAAAAAATACATAAAATTTACTCCCTTAAGCATTTTCAAGTATACAATTAAGTGGTCTTAAGTATGTTCACATTGTTGTGCAACAGATCTCTTGAGCTTTTTCACACTGGAAAACTGAAACTCTGTACTCACTGAACAACCCCCATTTTCCTTCCTGCCAGCCCCTGGAAACCGCTCTGCTACTTTCTGTGAATTTGACTATTGTAGATACCTTATATAAGTGGAATCATACAGTATTTGTCCTTTTGTGACTGGCTTACTTCATTTAGTATAATATCCTTTTGATGTAGCCATGTTGGAGCATGTGACAGGATTTCCTTCTTTTTAAAAGCTGAGTAATATTCCATTGTATGGACATACCACTTCTTGTTTATCCATTCATCTGTTGAGGGATATTTGGGCTGCTTCTACCTCTTGGCTATTATAATGATAATTCCTACCAGTAGTGCACTAGGGTTCTAATTTCTCCATGTTCTATTTTTTTTGTTTGTTTGTTTTTTGTTTTGTTTTTTTTGGTGGTAGCCATCCTAATAGGTATAAGGTGGTATCTCATTGTGGTTTTGATTTACTTTTCTCTAATGATTAGTGATGTTGATCATCTTTTCATATGCTTTCTTGACCATTTGTAGGTCTTCTTTGGAGTAATGTTCCGGTCCTTTGCCTATTTTTTAATAATTATTTTTTTGTTGTTGAGTAGTAGTTCTTTATACATTCCAAGTATATTCTCTTATCAGAAATATGATTTACAAATATTTTCTACCATTCCATAGGTTGCCTTTAATGATATATTTTAAGTAAATTTCTTAGAGCCACTGTTTTCTTGGTCTCACACTTCAAAACAGAGTAACTGATAATTTTACAGCCCTGGTTATTCAGAGAAGACTACCCAGCTCTTCTGACCCATATGAAAAGTTCCTGAAGGATGCGGGGGGAAGTCAGTGATTACATTTACCCTCCAGCCTGTGAACAGTGGCCTAGCTTCAGCCCTGAAGCCCTGAAGATCCCTGGACATGCCTTCTTCAGAGTGGACATTCATGGCTAGCTCCAGTGTTCTCAGATTCAGCAGATCACCTGAAGCCATTGGGTTCACCCTAGAATTTCCAAGTCTCCCAGAAGAGCCTTGTAACTCAGTGTTCTAAAGTCAAGTTGAACCTTCCAGAATTGCTTCAACACAGCCTTTTGGAGTGTGGCTGGAGCCAGACACTCCTACATACTCATAAGGCTCAGATAACATCCCATTTCTCTCTGTCCATGCGGTAACCCCGTGAACGCACCCTCCTTTAAAAGCCTATAGTGCATCTCTGTTTCTTAGGAAGTCTCCTGTGCTGTTTCCTATTATCTTCCTAATATCCCTGCTGGACAGAGTTCATGACTTGTTATTCTCTGTAGTTTTCAAGGTTCTTGGGACAGTTGACTGATGGGCTGGGTTTACCATGTGGTGGGCATTTTTCTGCTCCACATTGGCGTTCCAGGCACAAAGATGAGCCTGGCGTTGGAGCACGCTGCAAACTGGATAGACTGAGCTCCTCCAGAAGAATAACTGCTCTTGGTCTTAAGATGTGAGCAGTTCCCAGGACTGTGCTGTCCTTGAAGGACAAGTTCTGTGTGGGGACATCTAGACACAAACACATGAGCAGAATTCAAGTCCTGCCATTCTAAAATATGGCCAGCGTCCCAAGAATGTTTAGTAAAGAGATGAGAAGGGTTGGCCTCCCTAGTAGCCCACAAGGAGCTCTTGTCACATGGGCTGCAGTAGGGAAAGAGACCCTAGGAGGATGGTTGTCCCATTTCTCTGAGCCCAACACATGAAGGTCCAGTTTCTAAAGTCTTATCTAGAGGAAATTTCCCACATTATTATTATTATTATTATTATTATTATTATTTTGACTTTTCATAATCATTTTCTGGAAACCCTCTTCTATATCTATAGCCCTTATCTTCTCTGTGACTTTCGGTAGAATGGTCAGTAGTAATCATGGCAAAATAGAAAGATGAGGCTGAGCTAAGAGAGTCCTGTTCCTTTGACCATATTCTGGAGGAAGGACTGTTTCCCAGACTTCAAGGCATCTCATTGCCTTTCTGCTCTGAAGTGAGGGGTTCATGGAGGTTAATAATTAATCTCCAGAGTTTTTATTACAGTTTCACTTTTCAACAAACATTGCCTTATTTTCAGAGGCATTTGTGGCTTTTATCACACCCTGAAATTGAGGTAGAATGAGATGGAAATTGTATACTTTCCGACTACATTTTGGAGATAGGAGGAAATTGAAGTAAGGGTGAGAATTGTGTGACTACAAGTACAGATCTCATGTCTCAGGATCGAGTCTTATTCTGTGTTTTGACCTTCCTTCCACCCAAGGATTCTGGTCTAAATAGTCTCAACATTGATTTTACAGGGGAAATCTAAATCCCTCTGGTATATAAATTTTTTTTGTGACATGTTAATGTTGTGAATTATAAACTGATTTGTTGTGTTTATTTTAAAAAGTCATCTTTGTTGATGGGAAGAATTACTACAAATATAATTCCATTGCAGAGAGAGGTTGCCCTGTCTCCCTGACTGTGGCTTTCTGAGGTCAGTCATCTCAGACATTTTCCACGCTACCCAAACCCCTCATTTATCTCTGGCCCTCCGGCATTACAGTAATTACCTTAGATGGCAGAGGAATTGTTTCCAGATAATATCTTAGAAATAGGGAAATTATGAGCTAATTTCAGGCCATCTCAAATTAATGAGAATGTTCTTTGTGGAGTGCTACCAATGTAAAACCTTTAAAAAATGATAAGTGGGAGATATTGAAATTCTTTATCTGTGGAGCTCAGTACAAGCCCTGCAAACACACCCAGTTGCTATTATCTGGCCACTTGCGAGGGTGGCTCTTTTATCTTCCGTCTAGGTTTTATTAATTAAATTTCCTCTGGGGCTTGGCTGGTCTCAGCAACCTCCCTTGAGGTGCAGTGGGCTGATAGGGGAGGAAATGAGGTTCTACGTGACAAAACTAGGTCTGTAGGACCACAGTATGGCTGAGAGGGCCCCAAACCAGGACAACAACTGGCAGCGTGGTCTGGACTGCAGCTCCGGCTGGGACTTTGCGTCTTTGGTCTTGTATTATTAACCTAAACTCCTACGTGGGCATGACCAAAGGCTGTCCTTTAGTGTGGCTATCAGCAAGCAGTTGACTCCTTTGCTCTCAGAATGACTTCTCACATCTCCATGTTTTATTCTTCGATGGGGGAGGTGTGTGCAGAGAGGAGACGTCTGATGTGTTCTGGGCGCTGACCTGGCCCCATTGGGTGTCTGATGCATTTATTTTTGCCGGTCCCTCTGCATAGGCTGATACCTCTCGACTACCGCCAACCCCTGCCCCCGCCAGCAGCAATGCCCATGTTTTTATTTGGGTGTGGTCATAAGGGAGTGCAGTCTATTTGGAAAGGCTGACGTCATTTTATAAAAGACAGAAAATGCAGTTGTCCAAACTGAAGAATGAGAGGGGCGAAGCCTGAACCCCCAGCCCCGTCTCCCCCGGTGCTCAAATACGTCCACTTCCGATCGCTCGTGTCCACAGGGCTTCCAATTCATTTTTTCCTCCTTTTCTTAATGAAACTTTCATTCGTCTCTAAATTAAGAATATGGTCTCAGAAGTAAAACGCTCCGGGTTCAAATAGTTGCTCTTTTGCTTACTGACTCTTTGATCTGGGGCAGATTCTTTACTCTCCCCAAACCGTAGTTTGTTCAACTGTAGAATGGGATTAATAATAAACCCTGACGCTTGGTTGTCGTGGGCGTTAAACGAACGAAAGCTCGTGAATCACTTGGGCCTAGTACTCTGTAGGGCTCATTAACAGGGCTGCTGCCAACTCATTCAGCCTGTCGTGTAAATGAGAAAAAGATACCTCTTCCTCCTAGATTTCTGCCCCTTTTCACTGTCTTGGCCTGATGACATCGCTCAGGGGACAGGATGGACCCACATTTTGTAGCCGAAGCTGCTGATGTTGTTATAATGTTCCCAGCTTGGTGAGCTCTACCACATCCATGTTGTGCGGGTGAATCTCACCTGGTCACCTCGTTGGTCATTCAAAGTCCTCTCATTTCTGCCTTTCTTAATGGCTTGAGTACCTGTTCCGTTTAAGTTAAGCTCTGATCGGACCTTGCCTGGATTATTACTCTAGTAATTATTGCCTTACTCAGTTTCTTGCCTTGAGTCTTGTGAACCTTCCCCCAAATCACAATTTTCTCCACCCTTCAGCCAGTTCTGAGATGCAAATCTGATGGTCATTTCTTAACTTAAAATCCGTCAAACTCTCCCCATTGCCCCTCAGTGGGTAAAAACCCCTCAGTGTAGCACACGAGGCCTGCGAGCAGGACCCCTGCCTGGCTCTGCAGTGCCGTGTCCCATCTCTCTGCCCAGCATCCTCCTTGTGGGCTCCGTGGGCTCCTTCATCCCCCCAGTGATCGGACCATTTGCAGACTTTTGAGCTGAGCAGTAAGTGTCAATGTCGGTATTAGAGTTCAACAAGTCCTTTTTTAAAGTTAAAACCCAACAAACACATCACCAGTGACCATAGATAACTCACAAAGTACAAATGACTAGTTCCCATATACAGAAAACTGTTGAACTTCATTGATGATCAAAGAAATTAAAATTCAGACAAACTTATCATTCATGTAGTAAGTCACCAAAGACTTTTAAAAGTTAATCTACACTAGGGACCAAAGAGCTGTGATACAAGAATACTCCCAGAGAGGTACAAGACTAGAACACAGGGGAACTTTTTGGAGTGAAGAAAATGTTCTATAGCTGAGTTGGGCTGTTAGTCACACTCTAGAATATTTGTCAAAACTCATTGAAATATACCCTTAAATTTGCTGGATCTTCCTGTATGTAAACTCTTAATAAACAAAACAAACAAACAAACAAAACCACTCTCAACTAGTATTAGGAGAACAAGACATTTCATACAGTGGGATGCTGGGGTGGGAATGGGGCGGTAACAAATTGGTTCCACCTTTCTGGGAGTTAGTTTGCTTCAACCCTTTAAGAAACCATACTCTTCTGTAGGGATTCTCCTTCTAGGATAACATTCTGTAGACAGAATCATGAATTCAAAGATATAAGTACAATATTTGTCACAGCATTGATAGCATCTTAAAATGGAAAAGGAACCAAAATGTTCTGCATAGGGGATTGGTTAAATTATGATTCATCTGGGGGGGCACTGCCGGCCCATGAGGAGCCTTTGATTGAATTGGATAAAGGCACCCCGTCTGATTGGAACAGCCTGTCCCAAGCTTGTGAAGGGGGTACCCGCTAAATTTCAACCCCACTTGTCCCCTCACCTGGGCACCCTGTGTATTCCTCAGGTCAGTCCATACAATGATTGATGAGGCAGACATTAAATTTGCTGCTTTTGAAGAACAGTGGCATGGAGAAATGTTTGCAATGGAAAGTTAAATGATAAAAATAGGTCTAATTTTACATATCATTCTAATTTGTTCAAAAATGTAATATTAACGAAAGGAACCCTACCAAAATGTAACTGGTGGTGAAACGAGTGGGTAACTTTCTCCCTTTTACATCTGCTTTTTCTCAATTTTCCTACCGTTAGTCCTTTCTCTAATTATGGAAATGGATATGCATTCTTACTCTGCTAATCTAACAGGGCTCTCTGTTGTGCTGATACCTGCAACAGTGGTCTCTGGGCACAAGAGCAGAAATGAGGACTTCCATGCTGGAGTTCAGGGTACAGCTGGGCGGGAGCAGAGAGAGGATGAGGGCACTTATGAGGTCCCAGCGATTTCTTCGTTACACGGAAATGTCTCTTACTTTGTCCTCTCTTCTTTCCATTCCACAGGTTTGAGACATTTGAAGTAAACAGCTTTGAGCAGTTTTGTATCAACTATGCAAATGAGAAGCTCCAGCAACAGTTCAACTCGGTAGGCTTGGTTTCTGGGCCTGGGCTGTCAGGGTTGGGGGACCTCTTTCCCTGAGAGTGATGGCCAGGCCGCTTCTCTTTCCCCCAGCGCTGGTGGGCTCTCCTCTGCCTTGTCCTTGATTTCTGGTGGTGCCCCAGCTTTAGGAAGGTGCTCCCCAATGCTCAGGAGGAGGTCTGAATGGGGCAGCTGGGTTAACAGAGTAAATGGTCTTCCTCTTGGCTTTGACCCCCCCCTTGCTCCTGAACTTGGGCTTCTGGGATATTTAAGCAGTTTCAAGCAGACATAAGTCTTCTTGTGATTGGAATATGACATCGCAGATGATTATTAGAATGTCCTGGAGGTGAGCTTACATAGGAGTGGGGATCACCTAGCTGAGCTTTTCTGCAGTCATGGCTGTAACTCAGCACCCAAACCTTTTCTGGTGGGTGTACACTAGCCTCCAGGACTCTGAACTCATGTGGTTGAAGCTCAGGGAAGATGAATGTTAGGGTGTGCCTGCCAGTCACTAACCTTGACCTTTCACGCCTCACCCTAGCATGTCTTCAAACTGGAGCAAGAAGAGTACATGAAGGAGCAGATCCCTTGGACCTTGATTGATTTTTATGATAACCAACCTTGTATCGACCTCATAGAAGCAAAGCTGGGCATTCTGGACCTGTTGGATGAAGAGTGTAAGGTAAAACTGATGATGCCGTCATTGCATTAGTTCAACCCTAGGGTTGGGGTGGGGGCAGAGGACAGCTGTGTGGTGCAGGGCAACACGCGAGATCTCGGAGGTGGAATTCCTGTGATGAGCCGGCCGTTAGTGGGCCGAGAGAAGCACTAGCGTCCATTCTGTTTGCCAGACGGTCACACGTTGAGTGGGGCTGCCAGCCGTTGCTTCGTTGGGGAACGTGTGCCTCTTTTGGCAGAGGCTGGGTGGTATGATAGGCATGGTATGATGGCGGTATGGATTTGATGCTCCAGATACCCTCGGTGCTCAGAGAATGGCCCCAACATCTAGACAGATGTGAGGGTCAAGAGCTCAGGATCATCTCCGCTGTGCCAGATGGCTTGTGAGGAGCAGAGCTGCATGGCTTGGTGGCAGGTGACACCCATAGAGCTCCCCCATCCCTCTCTCTGTGGACTCTGCCTGGTGGGACAGGAACAGTCCTGGATTGCCAGCGTGGAGAGAACCAGACAGCCTTGGGCATGTGGGGCAGGGGCGAATCTGGTGTTATCACCTAACTTCTTTGGCCTTTGGTTTTCTGCTCTATCATTGGTGGGGTTTGGATCCGATGAGCTTCAAAATTTTCTCCTTGTTTGGTGGTTGGCGATAAAGAGGTGGATGTGTATCAGTTTCTTCTCCAGCGATGGAACACTAAACAAAGTGTATTGGAACCACACGATTTTTGGTATCAAAAGGGGAGAACCCAGTCGCTTTTTTTCGGGGGGGCGGGGTTTCCCATGTCTTCCCTATATGGGGGAGTGTGGCTTGATGGTTTAGGAGTAGGAGGTATTTCTCTTCCAGAAGGGTTCTCCTAATGTCATTGCCTATGAAAAGGAAAAGAAAAAGAAAAGGTTGCTAGAACAGTAGAAGACGGAGTGAAAATAAACCAAAGTCCACAGGCCACACATTTGATTTTTAGCGGTTTTTCAGAGCTGATTTTCAGCAGTTCTTCTGAGCTGGGACTTTGTCCCGAGTCAGATCCACGCAGGGGTAGTTCCTCGGTGTGGAAGGAGTGTACCTGGGCGTGCTCTACCTGCAAGGTTGCAGTAACGCTGACGTGACAATTACCCCATGCGTCAAGCGGCACAGACTGAGGGACGAAAGCCACAGCCCAGGCCTTCCACACACTCTTTGGTGTTCACTCGCTTTCCTGTCCACTGCCACCAGCTCCCCCTCCCCCATCTCTTTTGTGATTCTATCCATAACCCGTCTCCTCCAGCTTCACACCCCCAACCCGAAGACAACACCATGTCCATATGTCCTCATGTCCTGCTGTCCTCTGGGATGCTGAGCCAGCATAGCTCCCCTGGCTCCAGGACTCCAGCTCTCCACTGCCCTCCCCAGTGATGCCGGTCAAGGTGTACACAGCTCTGAGGAGCACGTGAGGCAGGCAGACCCTCTCGTGCTGGTCTACCCGGTTCTGTGGTGAAGAGTTAACTGTGACATAAACCGTACCCCTCAGGGGCATGGCCTCTGTCTTCCCATGTGCGCACACATCTCTCAAAACACCCGAGTGGTGATTCAGGATGGTTCATTCCACAATTTGAAGAGCCGCCTAGTTGACTTTCAATAATTTGCCTGCCTTTAGCAGGCAATGGAGCACCGCTGGGGGTTTGTTCTGACTTATGGTTTGAGGATCTGAGAGGTGCCACTACCCAAGGGGCCATGTCCCGGGAGTGTCAAGTGAGAGTGGTCAAAGCACTGTTCCCAGTGCAGAGGTGCAGAGACCTCAGACTGCTGTCCAGAAGGTGGGACACGAGCCACCCAGGGGAAGCCCAGGGTAGGGCAGGGCTGGGGGCCAGGTGGTCACAGGTGGTCCTAGCAAGCGGCAGGAAAGTAGGCCGCAGCTGCAGGGAGGCCCAAGATGCAGATATTTGACAATTATGAAATGCCTAGACCTTGCAGCCTTGGATAGTAGACTGTGCGGTTGGGGTCCCCAGACCCTCGTGTTCTCAGTCTTCCTGCTGAGTGCACACTCCTGGGGCATCCCTGGTGGAATCTATTTTCCTTTCGAGAAGCCAAGGGAAAGAAAAATGTCGCTGTGTCCATGTGGATGATCTCTGCCTTTTGCTCTGTGGAGCCTTCTGTTTGGATCAGATTTATAAAATTGGGTGACTTCGGTTTAAGACCTTATGCAATTTAAACCCCTGCCACTGCAATTCGTCAGACACCCCAAATGTTTCATGCACCTACTGTTTGTCCGATCTTGAGGGGAAATCCTCAGGAGAGGAAGAGGGATCTCCCTGCCCAGCAGCAGTGGGGGAGGGACGGGGTGGCACTCTGTGGAGCTCGGCCTGAGTGGGTGGGGGTGGGGCCAGGGGAGGGCCGCCAGGGTCCCTGAGCAGGCTGGGAGAGGCATGGGCCACAGCCCAAGGGCAGCAGGTTGACAGCTAAACAACCGAGGACAGGGGTGCCCGCTCAGACTGACGCAGCTGCCTGGTTCTCTGTTAGATCATGTGTCGCCCTCCCAAAGGCCCCTGAGAATGGCGGGTCTGAGGAAGGTCTAGATTTCCTGCCAGTCGAGCTGGTGGGGGCTCAAGCATTGAGATGTGGGGTAGTATTGTGAATGAGACATTTTTAAACTCACTGGCGGCCAGGGTCGTGGGTGGAGCAAGGGAGGCAAGAGGAACATCAAATTAAGGAATAATACAAAATCTCTATGCGGAAATCTTTTTCTACTGGATTTAATCGCTCTGGGAGTTTAGAGGGCTTCACTGTAAGCTGATGCAGCTTCTAGTACAGGTGGGTTGTAAACCAGCAGGTGTTAGTACATTTGTCAAAACTCATGGAACTGTATTTTACTGTGTGGAAGTTATATGACAATAAATCCGACTTTAAAAAATAGGGGCGCCTGCCGTACCCTCTGGCAGTGCCCATGGCCCTGGGCAGGCTAAGAATTCCCATGGGCTTGGTCTCGCGTGGGCAGCTTGGCAGACCTCAGAACTGGTCCTGCTGACCATGGAGCTGCCTCAGACACGTTCCTTTCCTCCTCTGTCGCTCAGATACACTCTGCAGGATGAGAAAGAATAATGAGATTGCACTGTGAAGAATTGGGTTCTGTGTTCCTTATGTGACAGGACATAAAGCCAAATGAAGGATTAAACTATTGGTATAAAAGCAGCCATTGGGAAAATCACTTTTCCTGGCTTTGACACCCAGTGGCAGGCAGGGCCGGTGAGCCAGGATTTAAATTAGAAACATAGGGATGGAGTGGCCGTGGATTTAAAGGGGCAGCACACAGGGTAGCTGTCCCCAGAGCCTGTGACTGGTGCTGGAAGCCGCAGACAAAGCATAGGGACCAGAATATTAAACTGCTGTGGATTCCTTCAGGTGGAAAAGCTACTTTGTAGTCATGGATTTATAGTCAGACCCAAACCAAAGCACAAACTGCAGCTGCTCTTCAGCAAGCAAGGGAGCGGGCGGGAGCTGTTTGCTCGTAGGGAGAGCTAACTTCCAGGCCGTCTCAAAGCCCCTGCCCCAGAGCTCCCTCAGGCTGCTGTGGGGCTGGCTGCACAAGCCTCTTCAGACCCGGCCTTTCCCGCCCTCCCTGTTGGAGGAACAAATGAGCCGGGGCTGGTAAGGAGGAGAGGGCAGTGCCCGTTCCTCATAAGTGACATGTTTTCATTTTAGCAGGAATTTTCTGAAAACGATACCGCTACACCTCTCAGGTCAGAGAGGTGTTAGGGGCCCACAGAGGCAGGCTTCCGTGGGGGTGGGGCGGGTGGGAGGAGGCAAGCTCCGCCCTGTGTGACTGGTATGCTTTGGTCTCATGGAGCCCCGACCCTGATTGCTGATTGAGTGGACCTTCCTAATTGAGATCCCGTTCTTGCTGCAGTAGAGTGAAAGGCTTGAGACAGTGGAGAGGCGAACGCCCTTCTGTGTCCTTACCTGGGCCCAGCCTGTCTCAGGAGAGCTTCTCTGTATTAAGAGCAAGGGGTCCATGGTGTTTTAAGAAGTAGCCCCAGGGGTCTCCTTGTCTAGCACACTTTATGAGCAGGTTAGAGATCTGTGATGGAGGGAGGCGAAGTGGCTTCATCCCACAGCGCTTCATCCATCTGCCCAGCAAACCCCGTGTTCCTGCGTAAGTGACTGACCCGCTGCCCCTTGACACTCCTCCCTGGGGGCCAGGCAAGCGCTGGAATCATCACCTGTGATGCTAGGGAAATGGAAACAGGAGGAGATGGCCGAGGAAACACGGCTGTCCCCAGAAAGGCTGTTTGAGCAGAGAAGTCATGAATGAAGGGGTGTCCTGGGCAAGGGGAATGGCACTTAGGCAAAACCTGGCATGGTCTGATTCGTCCGGAGCCCGTGGTGGTGCGGGTGAGGGTGGGGAGCAGTAAGCGTCTGGGGCTAGGAGGATCTGGCGTTTGGACTTGCATCGTTTGGACTTGCATCGGAAGGCTTTGGGGACTGAAGAGAGTGAAGCAGGGAGTGATGTGATTCAGGCGCAAGTCATTTTCCAACAGATCTCTCTCGTGACTGTGAAAGCGAAGTTGGAGAGAGAGCCCGGACTGCATTTCAATCTTTGGTGGAAGAAGACCGAGGCTTGAAGAGAGGGGGAGAGGGGCTCAGGAAGGAGCTCGGTGCCGAGGGCCTGCAGGCCGCAGGCCGCTGCATTTCACGGGGAGTCGTTGCTTAGAGCAGTTTCTAGGGAGTTTGTCTGAGCGGAAGCCTAACTTCAGGTACCTGAGGAGAGACCAGGAGGTGAGACAGTGGAGGTGGCAAGTTTCAATTTCCTGTGGAGGCTTGGCTGTGAAGAGGGGAAGGTGGAAGAGAGGAAAGGTGGGGGATTCAGGGAGAGAGGGAGGATGGGCGGATCCTGGTCCCCAGCAGGGGGTGGGCAGATGGGGCGCTGGCTGGGAGGAGAAGCACCTTTCCCTGGAGCCACTGGATGCAGATGTGTTTCTGGACGTAGAATAGGAATTTGAGGTTTCCTTAAACCTCTATTTCCTTATGAGGGAGGAAACGAGGTGTCTGCTTAGAGGTGGCAGGCAGGGTTAGAAGCTTGAGGAGAATGGAGGAAGAGGGGGTGGCCGTCCTTGAACAGGGAAGAGAATAGCAGAGTGCATTGATTTGTTTGCTGAGGTCAGAAACCATAAATTGAGATACAGGGATTGCCAAGGCCAACTCCTAGCTTAGATTGGGGTGCAGTGTCTGAAGCCACAGAGGTGATTCTCACAGTGGAATTTGATTATTTTTTTGGCAGGAATACTAAATTATACTAAGTTTTCAGAAGGACTTGATTAAGGGAGGAGTTGAGATGTGATCTTAGCCAGCCGCCCAGGTAGGGGAGAGGACAGATGGGTCCCTGGATCGGTCTAGAATTGTTTCGCTGAGAACACAGAGGGGTGTTTCGTGAAGGTGGAAAAGTAAAGGCCCAGAACTGGCACTAGGGATGGCTGCCCAGTGGGGAGAAAGGAACCATTGCCAGCCAGAGAGCTGTTAGGACCTGGGGGCCCCGCCAGGCTTCTGTGAACGGCAGGGAGGGTCCTAAGGTGCTTGATGGTGGCCTGGTCACTTGAGGGATCAGCAGTGGTGGCGGCATTGGGGGCCCACAGTGGTGTGGGATGGAACGAGATCACGAGCAAGTGACTAGGGAGGCAGTTGTTGGTGGCCGTGCCCCAGGAAGACGGGGCGAGCAGCAGAGATGGAATAACTGGGTCTGAGGTCCTTACCAGTCTTCCCTTGTCAGGCCGGCGATGTCCCAGGCCGCTGATGGCAGCCTGGCTGTGAGAGCACAGTTTCTGCCCAGGGGTGCGGAAAAGCTGGTGAAAAGTCGTCCTGGGCCCCGGGCTGTTCAGGAAGAGGGGCTTAGTGAGCCCAGGGACTTTAACTCCTCTGCCCCCGCTATTTTTTTCTATTTTATTTTAATGGCAAAGAGTGAAATCAGATTTAATGTATTTTTAACAGCTTTATGAGATGTCATTAACAGACCGTACAGTTCACCCGTTTAAAATACAAGGCAGTGATTTTTAGTATGCTCAGCGTTGTGCGGCCATCACACCGCGACGGTCAATTTCAGAGCATTTTCATCCCTACGAGCAGTCGCTCCCCGTTCCACCCCACGGCCCAGGCAACCAGTAATCTACTTCCTGTCTCTCTAGATTTGCCTATTCTGGACGTTTCATAAAGATGGAACCTTTGCTTTCTGTTGTGACCAGTGGTCAACACAGCAGGTCAGAGGGATAAGGCCTCTGAGGGACAGCCCTGCCCAGATCAGGGCAGAGCCGGGGTCCAGGCTCCTGGCCCAGTGCCCTCTTCACATGACTCGAGAGAAGAGTGTAGATGCTTGTATGAAGCCACTTACGCATTCTTTTTTAAAGGATTTGATTCACTGCATCTTCCGGAGGTACTGATGGCCATGATCTAGATTTTAACAAATTACAAGGTTTGCTTTTCTTATCCAGTGCCTGTTTTAAATCTACTTTATAGAAGATGTTTAGGAGTAAGTGCTTTCCACTGACGCTGCCTTCCGATGACCCTTAAAACTGTCATCAGGCAGGAGAGCATAGTAGCGAGGAGCTTGTGCTCCAGAGAAGCCTGTCCTGATTTGAACCACAGCTCTGCTGGTCCCCACTCTGTGCCCTTGGGCAAGTTGCCTAACCTCTCTGTCTCAGCTTTGTCAAATAGGGATAAACATAGTGCCTAGCTCATAGGAATATTGTGAGGATTAAATGAGTTGATACATCTAAAATGTATAGAAAACTGTCTAGCAAATAATAAGCACTGTGGGCATAGTAGCTAAGAATCTCAATTGCCAGTTCTTACTGGCCCTTATTTTTAGTTAAGGTTGCGGGGGAGGTGGGGGGGGGTGGTTAGAAGAGAGACTGACCCCTCATCATGAAATATGTATACACATGACCTTCCTCATTGATTTATGCCAGTCTAAATTAGTGAATGTGTAGGATTATGGATTCTTCTAAGAAGTCTGATTTTATTGTGACGACGAGATGATTTTGATACCAGCAAATGTAAGTGTTGGCGTAGGTGGGGCTTCTCACACAGTCCTGCTCTTCTTGGTCTGTCTGCCCCAGTTCTGCCAGTCTGGAGTCCATTGCATTCCTGTCCTCATTCATCATCACCTGACAGCGGTCAGGCTGAGCCCTTCCTTCTCCCATGCCTGGGGTTTCTAAACACAAGTGCTTGGAGACAAATATAAAACAGTATGTATAAAAAATGCTGAATTAGATAATATTTTACTTTTCTGCCCAACACGATAGCTTCCTTTGAGGTTTTCTTTTCTTGAAGTTCCTATGGCACTTAGCACTGGGTATTCAATACTAGGTGTACCAAATTGAATATTGAGAAAAATCTGCTTACAAAATATTTGAGAAATTTGTTTTCAACTGTAAGCATTTTTTCCTTATGGCACAGATTTTATTGATTTACTAAACAAAGCTCTTTTTAAAAAGCTAGTGCAAGGGTCACCTTCAACCCTGCCTGATCCACATGTACAGTCTAAACTCATGAAAGGTAAGTCAGTTCGAGACCCATAACTGAGGAATGTGCGTGTGCCGTGCCGTTCAGGGATGACAGAGGAGGGAGCTCCTCCCATCAGAAGAGTTACCATCATCCTTGAGCCTTTGAGCGGTGGTTACAGCGACTCTATGTTGTTGTAAAGCAAGACGATGCGTTTTCACTTTCGAAGCCATCTCCAGATGAGAGTGAAAGGGGCCGCTCTTCAGAATTCTTAATATATTGGAACCTCTCAATTCATATTAAATTTGGAGGGGGCAGAGATTAGTATCGCATAGTGCAATCACTAGCTACTGACCAGAACCCAATTCTCCGTTCTTTGAGGGGCAGGACAAAACAGTAAGGCCCGGCCCTTGAACCCAACGAGCTTACAGTTCGTGGTTACAAGGCAACACACAAAAACCAGTGAGGAGCAACATGAGGTCGTGTATGGGTAAGAGCTTAGTCATGAGGCGTTTCAGAGTGAGATCAGGAGTGGCCAGGAGAGGCTGGCTCCAGAGGGAAGGGCAGACTGAGCCGAGCCTCGCAGAGTGTGTGAGGTGAGCCGAGCGCACGCACGCCAGCTCCCTGCTGTGGGCGTTCAGCCCGAGCGAGCGGGACGTGGCGCTGGAGGTGGGCGTGCCGTGTCCGCGAACCTGAAATCACTGACCTGACCCGAAGGAGGAAGGTCTTCAGATTCCTTCCATGAGCTGTGACTCTGCTCCTGTGACCTTGGCCTCCACCCTCATCCTCTCGTCCCCTGCCAGCGTCTGCCAACCAGCAGGTTCTCGCAAGCTCAGCACACTCCCGTGGACGCCACGGGAACCAACCCCACGGTGTGCGGGGAGCACGGCACGGCAGGGACCCTAAGCGTCCACGGCGAATCTCGTTCGCCACATCCACTTAGAGTCTAAATCTGAGAGCTGAATCCAGCCTCGTGAGGTCAGCGTACCGATGGACTCCATCCCTCTGCCTCAACTCTCGGCTCCCCTTTTCCTCTTCACCAAGCACCTGGTTTTGTGGTTCCGCAGGTCCCCAAAGGAACTGACCAGAATTGGGCTCAAAAGCTCTATGACCGGCACTCCGGCAGCCAGCACTTCCAGAAGCCCCGCATGTCCAACACGGCCTTCATCGTCGTGCACTTCGCGGATAAGGTGGGTCTCCTCCCTGTGGGATCTGGGGCTCCGGGAGCCCCGCCCTAGGTAGACTTAGGGTGTCTGGGCTATGAGGGATTGTGCCATTTGAATTCAAGTCTCTTAGTTAAGGCCGCTTCCCACTCTTTCTTCCTTTCCTTTCCTACACCATCTTTCTAGTGTGCCAACCTGTCACTGCATGGCAGAACCCCAGGGGTGCTGGTACTTATCTGCTTACCAAATATTCATCAAGAGTCTCTTTCCTGGGAATATAGCAGCTGTAACAAAGTCACAAGTCTGTCTTCCAGCGCTTGAGGGAAGAAAGAAAACAGAGTGGTGCTCTCTTTTTGGGTGGCTGCTTCCCAGTCCCTGGAGGATTCTTAGAATTTTCCTCCATGGATTTCTGCTCTGGGCATACTGGCCCAGTGCTTCTCAAACTTCAGTCTGCATGTGAGTCACCCGGGGTCTTATTGAAGTGCAAGTTCAAATTCAGGAAATCAGGTGTCACCTAAAAGCTGCATATACCACCCCCAAAGGAAGCCTTCTGTTAAAGGGAACTCCTCTTGAAAACAGTGTTTTTCCACAAAATGAATACCCACTTCCCTCCTTGTATATCCTGATCTCACCTGCAGTTCGCATTTAATCTATGGGTTTCCCATGTACTCACACCTGTTTTCAGAAAGCACTGTGGATGAAACTGCTGAAGGAAGCTGGTCGGCTGCAGCACTAACTCCTGTTTCTGTTTCCTGCCGCGGCCCCAGGTGGAGTACCTTTCAGACGGTTTTCTGGAGAAAAACAGAGACACAGTGTACGAAGAGCAGATCAACATCCTGAAGGCTAGCAAGGTACAGAGCACGAGAAGCAGGAGACTAGAGCAGGACTGTCTACAGCCAGAGCCGTTCATTTCTAGTGCATTTAATTCACAGTGCATTTAATTTCTGTTCAGCTGTCTGCAGAACCTCCCTATAAGCAAACACTTTAAATGGCTAGAAGGTGGGATTTAAGGGACACTGAAATCTACTGCCTTGGGATGTTACTTTCTCTTATCCCAGAATTAATTCTCTTCTCATGACCATAACAGAAAGATAGCAAATACTGTGTCCATTCTACAGGATGAGGACACAGGTACCGGTTCATGTAAACAAATATTTGTCAAGCATCTACCTTGTGAGGTGCTGCCCTAAACACACCCAGCGTCAGAACAAAGACGAATAAGACTAATTCTTCCTCGCAGTTGCTTGCATGCCAGGGGACCATGAGTGGGCAGATGAGCACTCACTGGAACTGAAGAGAGAGGGGTCGTGCAGCTGGGGGGAGGGTGGGCACCCCCGGACCGGATGCCGATGCGCTGGTGCAGATGGGGTTCTGGTTTGTGCCCTTCAGAGGAGACAGCAGAGGGACCCACCAGGACGTAGGAGGCTTCCCTCAGACCACAGGATACTGAACTCAGGCAGGGGCCTGATAACACTAGAAAGAGCAGCTTCATTTCTCTTTGCGATAAGCTTTAGATGAATGCAGTAGATAACGGAATGGAGAAAATAACACCCAGCACAATGGACCCGAGGACATAAAGACAGGTGAACCCCATTACAACGTGTGGCTCCAGGGCAAAGGCTTCAAGGAGGATTTGAGTCAGTACCAGCATGTGGTGGCCCAGGGCAGACTCCGGCCCTGTGTCATCTCTGGACACCTGGATCATAAGGGACTTGGTCGTCACGGAGACAAATTTGCTTTGGGGAAACGTGGACATCATACGATTAACCTCGCAGCCTGCCAGGTGCCTACTCACTAGTCCATGGTGGTGGTTGCGACTTGTTTTGTTCTTTACAAGAAGGGGAGGGGAAGGGAGGGAGCCGCAAGCACAGGGAGAGAGTAGAAGTCGATGGTGTGAGCACTAGGAGCCCATCTCCCCATCGTATGCTGCTTGGAAGCCTAGAGGCCTGTGACCTCGGTTAGTCTGACAGGGTCCTCAGAGGGCGGAGAAGCTGTGCTGCCTTCTGACAAGTTTCTCCTTTAGGTAGGAGCACGGATGAGCAGTAGGAAGAGAGAGTCAGGTACTTTCCATTCAATATGGAATTTAGCGCTGTCTGGCAGATCATTTTTTATCATAACTGGATTCTTTTTTTATTTTTAATTCTATTGATATTTCTGCAGTGTATGGTAGTAACAAATGCACATAGTTAATCTTGTGGAACTTAGAGTCTAGTGAAAAATATACACAGTTTATATACTAATTTTGGTAATGCCATGAAGGTCAAGAAGAAGGTGCTATAAAAAGAATAATAGTGGTTCGTCGGGGGTCCCCAAGACATTCCGGGTTCAATCCTTTGCTAGGAGGACTCACGGGGCTCCGTATATGGCTGTGCTCATGGCTATGATTTATTGCAGTGAAAGGTTACAAAGCAAATCAGCACAGGGAAAACGTGCATGGGGTGCAGTTCAGAGGAGACAGGCACAGCGTCCCAGGGTCTTCTCTCAGCGGAGCCGCACAGAATGGGCTTATTTCCCATGGCAGGGAGTCGTGATGGTACCTGTGAACTGTCGACCAGGGCAGCTCACCTGAGCCCAGGCATTCGGGGCATTTCCTGGGAGGCAGTCTGCAGGCAGGCTCTGCCTAGCACACCCCAAAACTCTGCACTCCCAGGGGAGAGCATGCATTGAACCATCTAGTTCACAGTAGTTTAGGCACAGTGAGCTATTACCAGGGATTGGTGAAAACCTTGTTGAAATCCACATTCCCAGGCACCAGCCAAGGGTCAGTCAGCGTCATAAGCAGGTCTTTCTAAGCTTGCTCTGTCAGCTTTCTTCTCTACAGGGGTGTATCATTTTTAGATTGGGGGTACTGGAGTTTTTATTAGAAATGAAATACAGGCTCATAAAACATTCACATAGTATAAAAATAGACAGGCATGTTATTACCCTTTTTAAGATCGGAATGAATTGTGTTACACACAGTCCCCTCATAGTCCCCTCTAATTTTTTATTTACAGTATATCTTGGCCATCTTTCCACGTGACTACATATCTATTTCTTTAAACAGCTGCTGGTATTTTTCAAATTCAGGTAATGCTGCAGTGAATGCCCTTTACATATATTTTTGCTTCCTTGTACAATTATTATCTGTCAGGTACATTTTTAGAAGTGGAATTGATGTTCAAAGAGTATGCACCTCAAAAGTTTATAAATATTGCTAAATTGGAGTGTAAAACAGGTCTGTGATCTGCTCTTCAAAGGTACCCAGTGTACGTTTCCCTACTCACCTGCCACAACCCTGGCTTTCCCTCTGCCAGAACCAATGACCTTGTTGCCAAGTCTCCCCCTCCTCCTGCCCCCATCCCAGCAAACCCTCAGAGGTGCTGTGATGGTGGCCAGGGGCACACAGGTGTTTACCAAGGGGGCTCCAGGCCTGCCAGGCCCAAATAGGAGGAGGGCCAGCTCTCCCACCTGAACCATTCCAGCCCGTTACAGACATCCCAGAAGATAGAAAGCAAGGATCGTTGGCTTCTATGCAGACTTAAGCTACAGAGATATGAAGTGTGCTTTGAATCGTTTGGGCAGACAGACGTGTCTGACAGCACCTGTCGTAGCATTTTCAAAGTCCATTTATTAGTGAGCCTCTGTTGGTTTTTACAGTATTCCTGAGGTTTATGGTTCTTACTCCATAGGAGGAGAAAAAGGCCTAGAAAGGTACAAGGCCCTATGACATGGAGTTAATTTTATTGGTTTTCATCTCGCTAAGAAAAGATAAATCTCAAATCTTGTGTGTAAACTTATAGTATTTTTATTTTATGGGAGATCTCGTAGCATGTGTGTGTGTATCTGTGTGGGGGGGGGGGGGAGGGTATCATCCCTGATAAGAACTTAACAAGTCATTGTGCTTAGTTAAACAGTACAGCATGGAAGACTCCCATGTAGCCTACCAGCCAAAGGGGTGTTTGAAGAACTCTCACCAAGAGCAGTGAAATAAAACAATGTTAATGAGAATGCAATTAGCAAAGCCCATTACCCTGCCTAAGAGGTTATAATGTAGCTAATTGCTTTCTCAGCTAACAGAGCTATAAATAGAGACTTAAGAAATGCCTCTTTAAAACATGACTTCGTTATTAATAGACTAATTTGTTTTAGAATCTAAAGGATGGAAGATTTTTTTCCCTCCCAGTTTTTGTTTATCATAAAAAGCAATATTTTATCAGTCTGAAAAATAAGACCTCAGAAGGAGAATGTTTTTCCTCTGACCATCTCCTATTCTAGGGCAGCACTGAGTGCAGGTCAGAGGGACGGGCAGTGGGTCGAATTGATGCCAGGAAGTGCTGGGCGTAAGGGCCTTGCTGGGTGGTGTTGCTCGTGCGATCTCACCGCTCCATCACAGCAGAGGGGATCTTGAGACCAACGTGGGCCGGAGACCAGGTAGACTATATTGGCTCAACGCTGCCCACCCTGGGCCGTGACAGCCCTTGGGGTCCAAGAAGCTCGACGTAGTATCTCAGACAAGGCCCAGATGTGCTCTCTCTCCCCATCAACTACTTTGCAGCGCATCGAGGAATGACAGTATCTGTGTATGTATCTGTTGCTTTCTGTTCTGGTGTGTTCGTGCAGGTGACACACACATTCCATTTTAAGCAAGCATGTTTGTTTTCTAAAAAATATATCATTATTTTCCATTTTTAACCTTTTTTAGACAGCAGTTTTATTGAGGTATAGTTGACATGCTATAAACCACTTGCTTTTAAAGGTATTTGATTTAATTTGCTTCCTGTTTAAAATTATTTTGTGCTGGTAGCTTGAAAAGCTTCTACCAATATTTAGAATAAACATGTGATTAGGTAGCAAAAACCTTTGAGGTAAAACAATATCGTAATCGCCTTTCCATTACAGGGCAATGCGACATAGAATTTTCTCCAAAGTCCATTTAAAACCTTTAATTTTAAGCAAAAATATTTCTTAAAAGTTGGAGATTCTTTTTCCAGATGGGTAGCAATGGCCATGCAAAAGAATCAATTGAAAAGAAACTGTATTTTTTATTCTTCCAGACAGAGTTTTTAAAGTTTTTAGGCGAGAGAGCTCAATCAAATGGTTATTATAGCATGCCTTATTTTAGTTTCATGTGTCTGTTTTAAGAGAAATACATTTTAGGTTCTTATAAACAGAAGTGAATAGGCGTGATTTCCAAGGTAACAGCTATGTGTATAGCTGTAATTGACATTTTTCTTAACTGTCAAATGGTCTTTAGGAAGTGTTTTTCATATGTCTTTTAATCCCTTTAAAAATAGATTTGCCTCAGGCTTTTAAAATCTATCTATAAACTTGAATAGCAAAGAATACCAAAGCCAGTACCTATGGACGTTTGAATAAGTGACAGACCGTGTTAGGGACGTGCTTGGTTTGTGGTATTATTTGAGTGTCTTCAAGATTGGAGGGAAGGGAATTTTTTAAAAGGCCCAGGTGGATGTTGTTTCATTGTGGCTGCCCTAAGATGAATTATAATAGTTCCATTACTCGGTAGTCAGTTTATAAACAAACTTTGCAATAGCTTTCTAAAAGGGTAAGTGGAGTTAGTCAATTAAAGAAAACACAACTTTCTTTCCCTCACTCAGAAGTGTGTTCTTTGCATGACTCCTTAGTCAAGCAAGAGCTTGGTAGCTACTTTTCATTGAGACTTGGGGGTTATTTATAGTTGGGATCCTCCCGGGACAAGGAGGTGCCTGTCTGGCTCAGCCCCTCATCCAGGTGGGTGGATGGGTGTGAGAGGTACAGTAATCAGTGTTTCTTGTCTGGGCTTTTATTATGGCCTACAGCCCAAGGCGGAACATGGTACTTCTTGGTCTTTCTGTCCTGAGTCTGTAAAACAAATTCTGAATAGAACATGAAGCCTGCTGCTCCTTCCCAACAAAGTCCTCTCCCTCTCCATCCCAGAGAGCCCAGCGCTTCCACACACCGTCTCAGTAGCAGGGACTTGCCATGGAACATAGCTTTTTAACTAAAATACAAATTCTCCAGACTAAACTTCAGTTGTGTCTATTCCCAAATGATAGCACAATGCTAGCATAAGTTCAAAATCTGCCTTGAGAAGTTTTCATTCTCTGCCTTGTTATAAATCCTGTGTTTTATATATACACATATATGTATACATGTGTGTGTATACGCACATACCTCCACACTTCTCCGACTGAAACAAAAAAGGGGCTTAAATTTTAAAATACTCTTATTTGTTCAGTCTCATGTCACAGTTCCTCATGTGCTTTTGATACATGCTCTTGACCATAGAACTTAACAGATTTTTTACAGAAAATGCTACATTAATGATTCCATAAATCAGATCCCTCAAACATTTGGAAATCCATTTTAGAAAGTGTATGAATTATAATACTTTAATCAGTGTTTCGTGTGTGAACACGACAAACTAAATCACAGTGTCATCTTTAAAATGTGAGCCTGTCTTCAGCCTCACGTTATTTCCCTATGGAAATACCTTGGTGACAGTCTGGGCACTTGACCCTTTCTCACAAGTGTCTTGGCTGTCTGGCACTGGTGCACGGAGTCCCCTGTTCCCCTCTCCCCTCTGCCCTTCCTCTGGTCCCTTCTGTTCCCACCATCCTCATGGTCTCAGTACGTGCCGTGGTGGCTTTCTGACAGTGAGGACCAGTGGATCTTCATACAAGAAGCTACTAGATGAGGTTTGTATTCCGAGAAAACTCTGGCTGTTGGGTAGAATGTATTTGGATGAAGGCATGCCTGGAGGTAGGCACTCAAGTTTTAGGTGACTGTGTTGGTCCAGGAGAGCTCTTAGGTAGACCTGGACCAGGGCAGCAAGTTCTGGTTGATTAAGCGAGGACTGCTGGAACTTAACCATGGTAATTGATTGGGATAAGAAGTAGGGTGATGGCAGGATCTCTAACTTGAATTGGGGAAGACAGCAGGTGAGTGAGGTTTGGGCCATGTCAAATTTAGAGTTTCTAATGGAACACCCAGAGGGAGGAAGATGCTGAGCAGGGAGTTGGGACTATGGATCATGGTGGGGAAGAAGATGAAGACTGGAGAGTTGAAGCCATAGGCATGAAGGAGGCCATCCAGGGAATGAGCGTTAGAAGAGGTATGTGGCGAGGAGGCAGTTCTGGGAAAGAGCAGCGTGAAGGAGACACATTCAGGATGATGGGCCAGCGGCAGGGGCTGGAACAGAAAAGTGAGGAAAGTAGGGAGAGAGCTGGGGGAAGGCGGAGCTGCCGAGTCGCAGGGAAGAAAGGTCTTCAGAGAGAGGAGGGCTGGGTCAGTGAGACGGAGGCCTGCAACGATGAGGGATTTAAAGGAATCATCTGATTCAATTCCCTCGCTTTTACGAATGAGAAAAGGAACATCTCGTAAGGTTAAAAGGTTTGCCATGGGTCATGCAGCTAATTCAGTGGCAGAGTCGCATTTAAAAGTCAGGTCTCCTGACCCTTGCCCTGTGCCCTGGCGGCTCTTTCACCTTGCCGCCTGGAGATCTACTAGGTCGTGAGCTGTTCCAGCCTCTCAGCTCCTCGGGGTACCGGTTACAGTGCTTCACGTGCGGGGGACTCCGCCTGTTCAGGGGCTGCAGGCAGAGTGATCTTTTCCAAAAGGGTTGCTGGTCACCGGTCCTCTCCACAGTTTATCGCTTCTCGGGCTCTGGAGCCAGGCTGTCTGGGTGCCAGTCCTGGCTTCGCCACTGACTGACTCTGTGATTTGGGCCCTAAGCCTCGGTTTCTCCACCTGTGAAATCGATGTCCTGGTACTTACACCATGTGGCTATCGGGAGAATGGGGTGAGTTCGGACATGCCTGTATAGTCTAAGTGCTCAATAAACATTAGCTCCTGGCTTCCCCGACCCTGCCCCTTTTTCTTTTTTGCTTTTTTTTGTTTAAACCCTTCACATTGCTCTTAGGATAAAGACCAAAATCCTCAACCAAAGCCCTGTGTGAGCTGGTCCCTCCTGCTCCCCCACCCACTCTGTCGACTGTAGCTGCCCTGGTGTTCTGCTAGTTCCCTGAACGTGCAGTTATTCTACCAAATAACCTGCTTTTCTTTGCCGCATCTTACCCACCAGCTCAAACTTCCCTTCCTCAGAGAATCCTTTTCTCATTGTCCCTTCCCTGGACCCCTGATTCAGTCATTCTTTTATCATTATAAGTCTTTCTGTTGTTTGTTTATTTCTGTTATTTTCTTTAAGATACTCATCCTGTCATTATGCTTTTAGTCGTGTAGTTGAGGGGTTAACCGATTAGAGTTCACATCGATGCTAGACCATGAACCCCATCTTATGTGAGAGACTGCACGAGTTTTTGTTCATTTTTGTGTTCCTAGCCTCTGGGACAGTATTTGTCACATATTTGGCCATCAGTATTGGTGAGGGAATGAGTGAACCAGTCCATTTAGTCTGGACATTCATTGAACTCATACTTTCCTCTTCTTTGAAAGCACATGGAATCTAGTACCTAATATAAGTATCATTTTTATGATGACATGCACGTTTTAGCCACAAATTTAAAAAACATCATATCTGTGTCTTCTTTATTCCTCAGCCTTTATTCCTCAGACAGCCTAATTACCTTCCCCTCTAAGGAGATAATATTTATGACTTTAAAGTGCCACGCACGCAGAGATGAGGAGGAAGAGGATCCATTTCAAAGATGCTGAGAATAGGAGCAAAATTGTCACCCGGTGGCAGCTGAAACGGGGAGACAGCCTTAATGATCTCATTGGGGCGACCCTCCAAGCCTGACGACAAGGCCCTGTGGCAGGGACTCCGGGGTGCTTTCCTCAGGAAGGTGGTAGCTTTTCCTAGCGGTGACCTGTAGTGTTGTCAGCTTATTCCAACCCCAGAGTACCAGCAGTGAGGATGGGTGTGAGCCACTGCACGGGGATGGTCAGCGTGGCCTGAAGTCATTAGTTGGTGCTTTTTGACTGAATGTAAAACCCAACCCGGGCCATGGAGTGAAAGAACTGCAGCCTTTCTGTGCCCACGGGTGCCGGCAGCGAGCAGTGAAAGGCGCTTCTGACGGCTGGTGTGTCCGCGGAAGCGAGGCGTGCCAGGGAAGCGCGGAGCTTTCCAGCATGCTTGCACACGTGTGCGCACGCACACACACACAGTCGTTCAGCTTTGGTTGTAACCCACATGGCTAGCTAATGTGCGGTAGGAAACAAAATCCTGACTTGTAGTATATACTTACTTTTGACTTTAAAATTGGACTCCTGAAAAAAGGTAAACCGATACTACCCATGAGGGAAGCAGGAGGAATTAATTTGTATATATATGCCTTAATAAAAGAATAAAACTAGATCATTTGCGTGCTTACATGCTAGGCGCTCTTCTGTTCGTGTATACCAACCGTGTCCTCCAATACTCTCCTCAGCCCTCGTCCTCCAGTGAGGGGGCGGCTGGGAGGCTGTAGGCTCCGCAAGCGTAGGGCTCAGGGCCCAGCACAGACCTCAGCTGGTACCAAGGTGGCACGGGCTGAGCCGGGGGAGACAGACATGAAATAGTGGATGGGGGGGGGTTGTGGAGGGTGGTTTGTGGAGGGTGCAGGCCTGGACCTTGAGAGGCGGCTTCCTGAGATGAGCAGACAGAAGGGGGTAGGGCGTTTCAGGTAAGAATATCACAGTGAGCAAAGGTGGGGAGGCAGGAACCATGGGCGTGGTGGTTTGTGGGATAGCAGAGTGACCCACGTGTTTGCTTTATAAAGTAGTATCCTAGAGAAGGGAGTGGGATCAGGTCATCGAGCTCTCCAAGGTAGACCAGGGCATTCAGGCATGGCGGTAGGAAATGGGGAGACACTGATTTTAACGGGGATTAAAGGAAGAAAGTGCAGGGAGCAGACCTGGAGTCCTTGGCACTAGCGTTTGAGCCTCTTTGCTGTTGAGGTCAGCAGTGCCTCCGGGTCAGTGAACGGAGCCTGCGTGCTCCCTTTGTTCCCTCCCCACGGACAGACAGTGTGTGCCAGGGGCCTCACACCACTGGGCTCGCCCTAAGGGGTGCAGGCAGGCCTGAGTGTCCTGAGGGCTGGGATTCACTATACCTCCAGCACCTGTGCACGGCCTGGCCTTCACCCTCATCACACAGAGGACTGACACAGGTCGTCTTGTTCAGTCTCTTCACAAGTAAGATGGTCTGGGAGAGTTATTTTTCCTTCCTTTCTTTGAATTGAGATATAATTCTTACACCAAAAATTCACTCTTTTAAAGTGTACAGTTCAGTGAGTTTTAGTATATTCACTAAGTTGTACAACTATCACCACTCTTAATTCGAGGATATTTTCATTCCTCCAAAAAGAAACGACGTACCCATTCGCAGTCACTCCACTTTTCCCTCCCCCCCCCCTGGCAACCACTAAATGACTTTCTGTTCCCTGGATATTTTATGTGAGTGAAATCACACACTATGACCTATTGCATCTGGCTCCTCTCTTGGCGTTTCCAGGGTTCATTCACCTTGTAACATCAAGATGTCACTCCTTTATACTGTTGAATGATATCCCATTGCATGGACATACCACAATCTGTTTATTGCTGTGTAAATTTTGACATATGTTTCCAGTTCCTCTTGGGTATATATTGGAAAGCTACTTTGAAAGAGTTTAAGCAACATAAAGTCCAAGAGATCTTGTTTTCAGTTGTCTTCCTGTGTTTGTTTCTAGTTCCCACTAGTGGCCGACTTGTTTCATGGTGACAAGGACTCTGTTCCCGCCTCCACCACTTCTGGAAAGGGCTCGTCTTCAAAGATCAACATTCGCTCTGCCAGACCCCAACTGAAAGTCGCCAACAAGGAGCACAAGAAAACCGTGGGCCACCAGGTCAGCGCTGGGGCCCGTGGCAGAAGGCCGTGGGCCATGGCCACGTGTAGGGCTGGCCTCTGTAGATGAGGGATGGCTGGAGTCAGAAGGAAGCCAAGGTGGCCTTGACAGCTACAGTCCTGGCCACCCAGCTGTCTTTCTGTGCTGTTTGAAGAAGGAAAGTACAAAACCTTCTCTAGAGGGAACTGGCGGGAGAGAGAAAGGGGGTGACTCTAGCCCCAGACAGTGGATTTTATCCTTGTGGTGGGACCATGCTACAGCACCACAGGTGCCTAGTGGGAGGGGCAAGAGGGTCCAGAAGTCTGCAGTTTGGGGGGAAGGATTAAAAAAGCCTGGGGACCAGAAAACTGACAACTTCTCCTGCCGTGGGGTCTTTGTGGAATGTCATGTACAGTGTTTCACAAGAGAAGAGATGAGAGTGCCTGCCCAGCCCCGGGCAACCACTAGGCTCTCTGTTTTGGTAGATTTGCCGACGACGGGCCTTTCATGTAAACATGGTCACTGCCAGGTGCCCAGGCACTGGATGTGCAGCCTCTAGGGCCTCATGCTTGGGAGCAATGGGCCTCCAGGTGCAGTGGTCATCTCTCGTAGTATGTACCTGCCTTACATCACCTTTGCTCCAACACTAAGACACGTCAGGGGGTGGTCTCTCCTCATCTGGTGTGAGGACCCCTAAGGCCAGAATACAGGAAGGACTTG
Organism: Eonycteris spelaea; assembly: GCA_003508835.1. Taxonomy (NCBI): domain Eukaryota; kingdom Metazoa; phylum Chordata; class Mammalia; order Chiroptera; family Pteropodidae; genus Eonycteris; species Eonycteris spelaea. Next base: position 20,135,464 of record PUFA01000003.1, on the reverse strand, counting down.
ATTTTGGTCATCCAGCAAGGCAGGCATGTCAAAGCTGGAATCGGACCCCGGGTCTCTGCATTTCTGCCTGTCCTTCCGGATTGACAACAATAATCAAAAACAATAACAATAACAACTGTTACCACCAGTCTGTGGGCACTTCTTTAGGAAACGTCTACAAACTGGTAAAGATAACTGAGTAACCAGGCACGACTTTGGTTTCCCCAGTTCCGCACCTCCCTGCACCTGCTCATGGAGACCTTGAATGCCACCACGCCACACACTACGTCCGCTGTATCAAGCCCAACGACGAGAAGCTCCCCTTCCAGTAAGTGTGTGCGGGTGTCGGCCCGGCTCCTCGTGGCCGGAGTCAGGCCAGAGAAGCCCAGCATCTTCCTGCCTCCTCAGGAGCTCAGGGGATGGAGGGAAGGGGCAGGCACAGCCTCGTAGGGGCCTGCAGCCTTCAGCAGGATGAATAGTTTGTCTTATCCTCCCCAAATGGTTCATGTGCCAAATACAAGCCCCCAGACATCTACCAAGGCCACTTGTCTGCTGCCCAGGAGGATGCAAGAGGCTGAGAGGATATAGTTCCCCCATCCCCTGTTGCCTGCAGTGGTGCTGAGGACAGCGCACACTCGAATCCGGTAGAGAACCACGTAAAAGTGTGCTGCTGATGCAGACGTGAGTGCGTCTCGCAGAACGTGGCCGATGCAGACATGGGAGGATCGCTGTGGTGGTCAGGGAAGGCTTCCTGCTGTGAGGAAACGCGACCTCAGGTGACGTGCTGAGTGGTCCTGTTTCTCACATCCCCTCTAGTGCCCGGCTTCCAGTCACCCACACTTACTCACTTTCCCTCACCCCTCAGCCCGCTCTGATCCAAATTCTACCTCTACCCCTACCATGAAAAATGTCTTCCAGTTCTATACATACTCACATGATTTCACCCAAATCTACGTAGCAGTGGCGCTTGAATATTTTTGTCTGTCTCTGGTTTCTGCCACATTGCAGACCACTATTTGTGTAGGGCTGCTGCAGCTTCACTGGCCACCTCCCGTTCTGCCTGTCTGAAACCCGGCTCCTCCCCTTCTCACCCCAAAATGGTTCCTCTGTATTTGGTCTCTGTTGGAGCCCATGGCATCACCATTTCCTGGCATCTCACCCACCCACCAAACTAGAACCTGAGAGTCGCGCTGAACTGTGCCGTTCAGCAGAACTTTGGGTGACAGTGGAACTGCTGCATCATCGGCATGGTCCAGCATGATGACCGCTAGTCACATGTGGCTACCGAGTGCTTGGAATTGTGGCTAGGGTGATGGAGACACTAAGCTCTTAATTTCACTTCAGTCACATTCAAATACCCATGGGTGGCTAGCAGCTCCCACACTGGACAGCATAACCCTTGATTCTTCGTTCTTCCTCGCTCCCCAGTGTCCAGTCATTGTCAGTCCCATGGAGTCTACTGGAAAGTTTCTCACAATGGTCTCCCTTTTCTCTGCCTTCTGTAATCTCCTCATTTTAGACTCTTCATTTCTTGCCCGGAATACTGCCCTAGGCCTTTTAGAATAGTCTTTCATCTCTGCAGCCTCTTCTTCTGTTCCCCCAAACCTCTAGCATGCTACTTTCTTTGGGCAGAAGAGAGATAATTAAAAAAAAATTTTAAGCACATTCTTTCCATCTTTCTGATTTGCTTTTTGGTCCTTGCATAATTTCTTTCTGGGACATAATTTATTTTGGCAACTCTGACTCTCCGAATGAATCTCTGAACTATCTGAACTGCCTTCTGCCATTCCTATCATTTGATAAAGCTTGACTTGCACTCAGATGGGCCTTGTGCTGGAAAAGGTTGGGAAGACAGTATTGAATCAGCTCGCTGTGAAGCGTGCCGATTGTTCACGCTTAGGACTCCCAATCCCCCCGCCCCCAGTGTGGCATCTGTTTGCCAGCTGACTCCAGAAGAAAAGAGGCTGTTAGAAGAGCAGCATGTGTGAAAGACGTAGATTATGTGTGAAGGGCAGGAGCAGGAGAGGAAAGAGATCATTGGGTCTGAGCTTGGGCCCCCACCAGCTGTGACCCTGGACAGTTCAGTCATCGGAACTTGGAGCCTGCCGTGCGCGTTTCTCTTGCGAGGCCTCCACTCCCCAAAAGAAGGCTCTGGGGACTTTGAAAGGGACTTTCTGGTCCTAATATCTCATTTTTCTAAGACCTTCTTTTGCCTTCAGGACCACATCTTCCTCCCAGTAAAGAAAGGGGGGAGAAGACTGAGCCAGCTCAGAAAACCGGGATTCCAGTCCGGGCTCTGCCACCAAGAGTCGGGCTAATCACAAGCTAGTCCTTTACTGCTTCATCTCTTCATCTGTTAGTTGTGGTTAACAAAAATAATTATCCCGATGAAAGAATTCAAGGAGATAATGGGGATTATGTGTGAGAAGCGTAAACATTTATGTGTTATTTTGGAAGGAAAGCGTCATGTCACCCGCCGCAGCCCGGCTTCCCAGCCTTGGCGCTGTTGACGTGTTGGGCCAGGTACTTCGCTGTTGTGGGGCTGCCCGTGCCTTGCAGGAAGCTAAGCATCCCTGGCCTCTACGCATTTGATGCCAGCAGCATCCCCACCATTGTGACAGCGAACAGTGTTTTAGGACGTTGCCAAATGATCTTTGGAGGTCAGAGTTGCCACAGCAGAGAACCCCTGTCCTGCGCTTTAGCATCTCTTGTATACAAGTCTTTTCCCCTCTGCTTCTTCCTTTATTTAAAAAACATCCATCTCTACAGCCATGCCACCCTGAATAAGCCTGATCCTGTCTGATCTCAGAAGCTCAGCAGGGTTGGGCCTGGTTAGTACTCGGATGGGAGACCACCTAGAAAGACCAGGTGCTGTAGCGTAAAAAATAAAAAAGAAGGGATTATAAGCTGACAGGTCCTTGCCGTCTGTGAGGTCAACCAAGGGTTGCCTCACCTAAAAAAAAAAAACAACAACTATCGTACCTGCTCCTCACTAGGCATTGGGTTAGGACAGATGGAATGACAATGAGTAAGCTGTGTCCCCCATCCTGAAGGAGTTGCCAGTCACAAATGATGGATGACGACATAGCAGTGACTGTCAGTGGGTCTGTAAAAGTGCTGCAGGAGCAGAGAGGGGAGAGGATGGATAAGCGTCCAGGAAGGAGGGGGCCCGGAGTGCGTGTGGGCATCCGGGATGGCTGATCAGAAGAACTGGCCAGGTTTCCTGAAGGCCAGTCCGCCGGTCTCGGAAGCGGGCCGTCGTGAGAGTGCCGGGTCCTGGGTGACTGCCGAGGGCCGCAGAGCCTAGTGAAGTGCGTGGGGGAGCTTGCAGCCGGGGCACAGCGCAGTTCGGCGGCGCATGACTGCTGAGGTGGAGCCCTGTTCCGAGACCCTGGGAGTCTCGCTCTGTGTCCAGCAAGCGTCCAGCTCTGCTGAACCTGCACATTTTACTGAGAGGGGAAAGGTCACTGTGTGTGTCAGCAGTTTGACCCTGTAGGTCTTGTAACTCTGCAGCCCAGACTCGGGCGTTGCTTGAGCACATTGTGATCCTCCCAAATTTCATAGGTGGAAGGGCTGGTTTTCAGTCCCAGTTACCGGGGTAACGCGTGCAGGGAGGCAGAATGCAAGATGCGGTTGACAGCGAGTTTACTTTACTGTTGGGGAGCTAAGATTAAAATACAGAAGGCTGGCTGTCTTTACATGTCCCCTGGGGTGCCTCTACAGGGAAGGATGATGACAGTATCTCCTTCGTCTACTGTCTTTTCATTTTTTTCTGATAGCATTCCTCTCTTTTATAGCGCTTGATCATTACCAAAGAAACTCCCGTGAATTATATAGGTGGGCAGCTATTCTCAGCTCCTGTTGAAGAAATGAGTTCCAGAGAGCGTGTGTTGCCCAAGCGACACCAGCCGCTGTTAGTGGCAGAGCTCAGGCCAGACCAGTTCTCTCCTTCATTCTGGCTCGTTTCTCCCACCTCTGGGAAAGAGCACGTGTGAGGGAAGAAATGATGATGTCGAGGTTATCCAGAAGCCGGGGAAAATGTTATAGCTGAGTTCAAGAATTATTTGCCCAGCGCCTGCCATGGGAGCAGCCTGGTGTGTGGGGGCTCCAGGAGAAGACTGTCACGCCTCCCGCAAAGAACTTACACCACTCTGAGTGGGTGTGGGGGGCTCACACACCGCACAAGCTACTTCCTGGCCGTTAGACAGGGCCTAGTCCAGAGCTAGGATGTGGTCACAGACATGCAGGGGTGTGAAGATGGGGAGATGGGGGTGCATAATGGTCCTCTTAAGGAGGGGAGGGCTTCTCAGGGAGGATCAGCTCATTTTTTCCACCAAGGGAGCAGCGGGAGGTCCCGGAGGAAGTAGGGAGGCCCATAGTCCACAAAGGTTGCAAGTGCTTCCCAGGCACGCTGCCCGTCCCCACCCTGTGCAGTGGATTGAATCTGACCCTGTAGCTGTGGAGGAAGTCAGTGGCCCGGCTGGAGAAACGGCGCTGCGCCAGCAGGTGCAGCCTGCCTCGAGGGAGAGGCCCACAGTCCACGGAAAACCTTTCCGCAAGCGCATCCACTCCGCCTTCCTAACTCAGGGCCCAGCTGACCACTCTAGAGGTGAGAGGAGCAGAACCTGCAAAAGGCAGAGCCGGCCTCCCCAGGCCGCCTTGGATCACCGATGTCCCAAGCAGCCCTTAATGCCCCACGGAGCGCAAGTCTCACGAGACCGATCGCTGCCACCCCTTTTCAAGACCCGCTTTGAGTCCCAGCACTGAGTTGCATTCTGGGGATGCCTGAGAAAAATTAAAAGGGGGCGGCAAAGTGAAAGGCCCGGCACGCAGCAAAGTCTCAGCAAGTGTGTTGCCTTTTGTCCCGTCAGACCTTTCCACTAAGGAGCTTTTATCTGTACTTGAAAAACACAGAACGAACTCCGTAGTGACCGTCAGTCAGGGCTACAGACTTCAGTGCTCAGTTGTGCCTTACGCACTCGAGGTGCCGTGAGTGACTCGGGGCAGGAGTAATCAGGAAGCCTCAGAGGAGCTGGGTGTCCAAACGGGTAGGTCTTGGGCAAGCAGAGGGACGCATGAGGAAGTCAAAGTGAGCACAGGCCTGGCGTAGAATGTGGGTGTCTCCTGGGATGCTGAGCTCCAAGGCTCGCATGGAACACAGTGTGCCTGGAGTTAAGCTCAGCTCATGGTCTTCAGCCACTTGGAAAATGCCCACTGCTTCCCCACTGCCAAGTGCCGCTGATCCAGGCCATCTCAGGGCACCGTCAGCCTTGATGGACTTCTGGGTCCCTGGCCCAAGTTCAACTCAGCATGAGAGAGCAATGAGCACTGGGGGCTGAGCAGGCCATACAGAGACAGGAGGATGAGAGGAAGTCTCTGATGGAGAGATGTGAATCCAGGGTGGCAGAACCCAGGCCGGGTCCTTCCTGCAGAGTTCCAGAATCCTGAGCGGGCCCAGTCCTGGGAGAAGAACACCTGGGGTTGTCAGAGGTCTAGGGGTAAAGAAGCCTGCACCTGCATTTACCCAGCAGGGCAAGCCCATGTGTTTCCTTTTGTCTTATAAAACCTGTCCACTAAGGAGCTTTTGCTTACTAGAAAGAGGAAACGATTCTTCTGAAGTAACTGTCTTGTTCGGGACTGTGCAGAGAAGTCAGCACGCACTCGTGCCTTACACGCTAGACGTGCCCTGGGTCCCCTGGGCCTGAGGCATTGGGAAGGTTTTGTGGACTGCCCCACCAAGGTGTGTGCTGGAGCCCGGATGATCTGCGGTGTCCGGGACGAAGCCCGCCTGTGGTTGCCGCCGAGCGGCAGAGCAGCCAGGACACACGAGCACTCCTTCCTTCCCAGGGCGGGCAGTCGTCTTAGCAAATTATAAACCATGATGAATTTAGTTCGGCTTAATTCTTTCTCCACGAAGACTCCCCGATTAACCCAGTCAACCCCGGCCTCTTCCCTCTGGTTTCTTTCAGAAGTTTAACCACGTTTGTCACATACCGCCTCGTAGTATGCAGCTTCTCATAGTACACCTCCCTCCTCCGCAAACGTGGGCTCTCTGGCAGAGCCTACCCATGTTGGCTTCTTGTCCTACTGTGTCCTCGTCAGTACATGTGCTGAGCGACTCCTGGGTTTTCAGTGCTGGGCTTAGTTAGCATTGCAGGGCCTGTGAATTGTTGAAGAGGTGTCTCCTCTCTCTAAAGGCAGGAAGATGAAGTTCTTCATCTATGCGATTCTTAGCTGAGCAGCTATCCTGGTAATAGCTAATAATATGCATGCCCTTATGTTGTGCCAGGTACTATTTTAACTGATTTCTGGGCTATTGACATTTCATCTTCACACTAACAAGGGGTGCTGTCATTATCCCCATTTTATAGATGAGGAAACTGAGGCTCAAGGAAGTTATGTTACTTGCCCCAAATTACACAGCAGCTGGTGAGTGGCCGTGTCACCATGCAAGCCCAGGTCTGCCTAGCCCGAAACCTTTTAACTCCTGAGCCACATAATGTTTGTGATGCCAAGTGTGTAGGTTTTGGCCATTGAATTAAGACAAGTGCCCAGGTAGGTGGAAATAGTATAAAGGAAGGCTCTGGAGAGGAAGCAAAAATGAGTCTTGCAGGATGGACATAATTCAAATAGGCGAAGAAGAAGGGTATCCCAGGTGAGGATAGGATGAGGCAGAAATGGCTCATGCCTGCCCATCAACATCTCTTTCACTCTGCCTGTCCCCTGACCTTGTACTCAGTGGCACATGATGAGCTCTGTAACTCAGTGCAGGAAGAGGTGGCCTTTCCTGCTCTCCTGTTCCAGCTCTCTGCCAGGTGGCCATTCATTGCTTGTCTCATTGTTTTGTAGCTTTGACCCGAAGAGAGCAGTGCAGCAGCTCAGAGCGTGCGGGGTGCTGGAGACAATCCGGATCAGCGCGGCAGGCTACCCGTCCAGGTATGTGCCCATCAGCCACGCCCAGGGTGCAGCCCAGGGAACCCTCCTGTGTGCCATCAGCCAGAAGGAGATTCTCAAAAATGTTCCCAAATGCTGAGGGCCCAAGTGGGATGCTGATGGAACTAAGAATTTCAGTTTGGCCTGAAAAGGATTGGAATCAACAGTGACATCCCTGCGGGCAGCGTTTCAAATTTCACGTTGGTGTTGGTCTGGGTGCTGAGCTAGCCAAAGGTACAACAGGGATTTCTCCTCCACTCACCTCCCTTTACCTTTTTTCCCCCCATTTTTTTTATTGTGGTTAAGTACACATAATTTTTATCATCTTAACCATTTTTAAGTGTCCTTTTCAGTGGCATTAAGTACATTCATATTGTAACCATCACCTCCATCCATTCACCTTGCAAAACTGAAACTCTCTGTCCATTTAACAATAACTCCCCATTCTTCCTGTCCCTTAACCCCTGACAACCACCATTACACTTTCTGTCCCTGTGCTTTTGATGATACTTGAAATGAGTGAAGCCCTACAGTGTTCACCTCCTTGTAACTTAGCATATGTCACTTAGCATAATGTCCTCTAGGTTCATCCGTGTTGTAGCATGTGTCAGGATGTCCTTTTTAAAGCTGAATAATAGTCCATTATATGTATAGACCACCTTTTGTTTATCCATTCAACTATCAGTGGACCCCTTTACCTTTCAAAATACAGTCAAATCTATGGTAGAAAATACAATTGAGTTAAAAAAAAAAAAGCTATTTTGATCCAACTTGAACTTGTGGATAAGCCATTGAGCCACCCAGCATCTTTTGAAGGCATGTCAAGACTGTGGATCCCCTCCGGACATTTGCTGGAATAGGGGTTGGGCGTGGGTGGCGACCAGCTTGCTCTCACGAAATCATACCGTGTACGGTGTCATATAGGCCAAACATCTTCTGCCATGAATTGGAGCTGAGCAGAGCACTGTCACAACCCAGAACCTGCGGTGTTTCCCCCTCTGTCCTAAGAAGTCCATTTATATCAGGAGGTGGGTGGAGCCATAACCGGGAGGAGGAGACAGGGTCCAGGCTGCCCCTCCTTCCTGCCATCTCTGCCTATAGCCTCTCCATTGCACTTAACGAGCCGTTTCATATGCAGTGGTTAATTACCCAGGAAGAACTTAACCACCAACTGTCCCCAGATGTTAGGCCTGGGAAGATAGAATTAGGGGGTTGCATTTGACCTGGAAAGTACAAGAACTGCCACTAACCTGCAGCATCCGGGCAGCTTTGCGGCACCCAGCAGGTTGAGGCATTGTTCAGAACCGTCTGCTCTCGCCAGGGCCAAGGCTGCTGTTTTCTTTTTCAACCGCGTCCCTCCCCGCTGCTTGGAAAAACGACTGGGGCTCCGTCTCATTTTTCAGCCTTAGGGTGTGAACACGAATAGCTGCCAAGTCCACGAGGAATAGAGTGAGCCTCACTTGTCCTGAGATGAAGGCTCTGCGTTCCTTTCCCCCGTCTGCCTGCAGGGACCGGCACCAGCCTTCGGATGGAAGGAATGGGGCTCAGGCCCCTGGCACAGTAGTTCAGGTTCGAGTTCAAGCAGTGTCATCTGGCAGTTCAGATTACCTTTCAGTGGCTGCTCCCAGCGCAGGGTTCGGATCAGGCATAGTTTGTTCGACTTAAGCAAGACAAGGACCTTAGGGAGCTGCTGCACCCTTGGTTTTCAGACTGCTTGCCACGTGTAGCCAGGCTCCACTCTACTCCAGGCTCTTCTGTTGCTGGGTCCCAAAAAGGCTTCTTGGGACCACCATCCTTAGTCTGGTATTTCTCAAAACTGCATCGCAACCCATTAGTGGGTCAGGAAATCAGCTTAATGGGTTGTAATCAACATCTTGGCTTTTTTTTTTTTAATGAAATAACTGGGGGTAGAAAATATAAATGCAATTCCAGTAGAATAGGCACTGTGGTATGGTTTTACATTAGTTTTGTATGTAGATATGGGCACGTCATGATTTAAATGGACTTTCACAAATGAAAACCAGAGAAGGAAGTGAGCTGCTCAAGGTCACCAGCTGGTGGGTGGTTGAGTTGGGACTAGAGCCATCCTACCTCTGTCCCGTGAGGTGGCGGTTGCCAAGCACCTTACTGCCCACACCCGTGGGGCATTGCCGTCCAAGCAGAGGCTTATCAGGGGAGGAAGAGGTAGTGCAGAATCCTACGGCCTACCTTCTGGGGCTGGGCCCAGACCTGACGCCTGGTGTGAAACAGCTCTGAGCTCTCTCCAACTTATAAGTAAATCCAGACTGCGGAACTGTGGCCTGGGCTGGAGCTAACGGAGTCTGGCAATCCAACCCTTGGGCTGGAGTGACAGGCCTGGATTCCAGTGTTGGGTTCCATACTTCTTAGCTGGGTGACCTCAGATCAGTACAGTCATCTCTCTGAGACTGGCTGGGTTCTCTTATTAAGTGGAATGATCATACTTCATAGGTGGTTGTAATGAATGAGGTAATGCATTTAAAGTTCTCAGCACAGTGCTAAGCATTTAAGCATTTAATAAAATATTTATTACTCATTCAGATATGAGGAAGAAGCTACATCCCTGTAGGCATAATTGTGTGGGTAGAACATGTCTATACCAGAACATCCTCGCTTTGTTTTCGTGAAATCCTGATTCGTCTTGAACTGTTGAGGGTCCTTGTGCAAGAGACTTCGGGGCCACAGGTCCTCCCAGCCACACCTGTGCCACACAGTGTAGAGGCTTGGAGGTAATCAGAGAAGCCCAGCTCCCCTTCGTACGTAATGTATGCTTGGTGCTAATGAGGGGCTTGTCAAGTGGGAGGAGACGAGGACCTGGGACTGTGTCAAGCCAGGGCAGAAGAAACGAGGGAAGCATGTGGCAAGTGATACTCTAAGGCAGGTGGAAACTTGGGGACCCATGTCAGGATATAAAGAGCCACCCGGTTCACCAAGAACTTTCTAATAGAATGCATTATTTAATCGTAGGACAAGGGACTGACAGGGGCGCATCTCTCTTCTTGGAGAACGTCAGGGAAAGGCTAGCAGTCCGTAGGTCTAACATGGTTAACGATAAGACCGCACAGGCAGAAGCCCCTGCACAGCCCTGCCACCTCTGATCAAGCTTGCTCCCAGTCTCACCGTGAAACCAGGGTGACAGTGCCTGCCACCCACACTCCTAGTGGCTTTTCTGTTGCAGTATAAAACGATCTGTTTTAGGGGGTGGCAGAGGAAGTGGGGGAGAGGGTTTTAGTTCCGTGGTCTTGCATGAGCTTTATGTAGAATGAGAAGATTTTCTTGCCTTCATGGTACCCACCTGTCCTACTCTACGTCTCATCTTGTATCAAGCATCGAGCCTTATAACAGGGGCTCTGAGGGAATTAAGGATGTAAGTTACGGCTCCCTCCAGCCAGGAGCTTACAGTCTAGAAGTGAAACAAGCCTCAAGCAGTTAGAAACCAACATATAACCTGATGCAAGTTTGGGAGGAGCCGTTGCTTCACAGAGGAGGTGAGATTTGAGCTGGGCCTTGCAGGCTGAGGAGGTATTCGGATGGGTGGGAATGTAGTAGAAGGATCCTGCCAGCCAAGGAGCTGCATGACATCTGGCAATGGAAGGAGTGATGACTTATTTTTCCTGTCCAGCGATCCAGGAGAGACTTTCTCTCCTGGCTCAGACTCCAGTCCTGCTGTCCAGTCCTCTCTTTGTAGCATGCTGAGAGGCCAGGTGTGTTTTTCACCTCATCAGACCACCTCTTCCTTGGCAGCTCAGAGGATGCATTTTCTCCACGTCTTTAGGCCCGTGTGGATCCCAGCTTCTCAGACTCCTTATTCCACCTGGCTGCAGTCCGACTTGCCAGCAAACACGTGGTGCCCACAAACTTGCTGGCCTCCCACGGGGCAGCCAGAGGATGTCTCTCCCTGCCTCCCTGACTGTTTCGACTTCTTTCTAGCAGATAATTACAAGGGCATCTGTACCTTTTGGTTTTGCAATTGCAGGCATCATGGAAAGCGTAGAGAAGGAGGGAAAGACTGTATCTGGTATCACAGTAAATGGTCCTTAATGCCGTCATTTAAATGTTTTGGCTTAGATCCAGAGCGCCACCTTGCACGTCTTCCTCGCATTCACTCACTTAGCACACTTTGCTAAACGGCCAAAGAGGGGATTCCCTCCCCAGACTGCCAGTGGACATGTTAACTTTGGGGAAGAAGCACCATGGTTTTGTGGCACGTCTGTTCGTTCTGGGACAGAGTCCAGTCATCCATATCAGATTATTCCGTGTAGGCCCTCATCATCGCCTTTCACCCTTCCCTCGCTGCCAAGCCACAGCACTGAGGCGGAATTTTTTTCGAAGATGAGCGGGGAGGGGCATGGGCGTGGGCGGCTGTCACACCAGTAATCTTCTGAGTCCACACAGCATTCCTCACTTTTTGCATCTGCCAACCGCGGTGACCTCACTGGTTTAGGGGAGGAATGCTACCTGCCCGCTTCGTCTAGGAGGATGGTGTGTGCTTGCTGTATCTGGAGGTAAAGCCAGTGAGGTTTTACAGAACCCCATCAAGACGTCAGCTATTGAGAGAAATACGTAAGTGTCACGTGTGCTGGCCTTAGAGGATAGAATTGAGTAGTCGTTTTGTTGACGTGACTTAGAACTCCAGAGGGACCTGAGCAGGTTGGAGGGTTGTCGCAAAAATCAAATAAATAAATAAGAACCCACCTCCCCGGGGCGGAGCCCCAGCACAGCCCACCGATTTCACTTGCATTAGTTTGTCAGGTAGCTACAGTTTTGCACAGCGGTCCTCAAAGGAAACTTTAACGGCTTCTTCGATTAGAAGAATGACAACTTTTTACCATCTTCCTGCATTTCGCCTACTTCAGTGGCCCAAAGGCACATATCATTTTGCAGAGAGGAAAATGGCAAAGGAATGAAACCACGTAGTCCGGGTCCCAGGGACATGGTTCGTGATGGCCCACAGGACTCTTCCCCAGGAGCCCAAGCAGAGGGCGGCCCTTTCCAGCCGGGGCTTCCGGCATCCAGCCTCTGGTGCCGGGGCACAGAACTCTTAGCCCTACTCTAAAATTTATGTCTGCCCAGCGTCTACCAAAGCCCACCCAGCCAGAGAGGACGAATGCAGAATTGCAGGCCGGTAGCGGCTCTGGTGCTGGCTCGCCCTACCCTCCGGCTTCAGGGTAGCTGTCTATTTTTATCCTCCCTAAGAATTATGGCTCTCTGTGAGTCTGATTTAAAACGAAAATGAATCACTCAACTTGATATGTGCCGCAGTGGCTAAAACTATGTTCATTATCATGTACATAAAGCAGCGTGATGAATGCACTGTCCGGGGAGAGAAGCTCGTCCGCCTGGCGTGGGCTCCCAGCGCCCCTCTGTGTGTCTCGCGTCTGTGCAGCCCTGTCTCCCTCCGCGGTGCTTCAGAGCAGCTTTGTCCGGGAGTCATTGTGAAGCACATACCACTTACCCCCAAAAAGTGTTTGGGTGAGACGACTTGACTATGCAGTGTGTATATTTTTAAAAACACCTCTTCCTAAACCTTGAGTTCCCCTTCACTTCACTTATCTCGTCGTGGTTGCATCAGAACGATGCAGTGGTGCCCTCTGAAAAGATTGTCACTCCTTCCCCTCTCCCGTGCCCCCAGTCCCATCTGGGAAAAAATAGCATAGGATTGTAGAACTAGACGGAGGCTTGAGAAATGGCCTGGTTCATGTTCCTCTTGAATCAGGATCACACTCACACGCGGTTCCCTGCCTTGTTACTAAAAACCCCGCAGAGAAAGAACAGTGTAAAACTTATCTTGGAGTAAAATGATTGTCTCAGGATCTTTCAGTTCGCTCTTCGTTCTGGTTCTTCTGCCTGAGAGCTGTGCTCATGTCCTTGGCCTCAGGTCCATCACAGAGTTCTCACCTGGGCCGCACATCACAGTCACCTGGACGTGCTTAACGATTTCAGAAGCCAGGACCCCGTCTCAAACTTGACACCTGACTCCTCCAACCTTTGGCAAGATTTCCCAGACGTTTTTTTAAACACATTCCTCCTTGAAACCTTTCCCTGGAGGCAAGTGCTGGCCTCTGTTTAGACGGCAGCCACGAGGTGGCATCCAGACAGGGCTAGGACTGACGAGATCATGCTCCATCCTCACTTGGTGTCATGGCCCCAGCTCCGAGCCAGTGGTAGGAATTACGTTCCCCTCCCTTCCGCCCCAAAGCTTAGCAACCTTCAGACCTGGGGCGCCGCTGGGTCTGAGCATTTCCCCCTGGTGGCCCAGGACAGAGGTGGCGAAGGCGCACATGGGGGATCTGTGGTGATGAGCGGCAGGCTGATCATCCTGCCCCTTTGCACTAGGAACGCCTTCCTGAGAGTGAGTGCTGAAATCATGACAAATCCTCCGGTGTTTATATACTACTTTAAGAGGGCCACCCCCAAACCTCATCTCATTTGTTCATCACGTTGACTCTTTCTTACTGAGATATAATTTATGTGCTGTAAAATTTGCCCTTTTAAAGTATGCAGTTCAGTGGTTTTCATTGTATTCAGAGTTACCCAACGATCACCTATCTAATTTCAGGGTATTTTTATGCCCCGGAAAGAAACTGTACCCATTCGTCGTCACTACCTCTTTCTCGCTTCTCCTAGCTCCTGGCACACATGAGCCTACATTCTCTTTCTGTAAAATCGCCTGCTCTGGACATTTCATATAAATGGAGGTGTCCAGTAAATGCCCTTTTGTGCCTGGCTCTTTGGGATGTTTTCAAGGTTCATCCATGGTAGCCCATATCATAAAGGACTTTATTCCTTTGTGTTGCTCAGTACTATTTTATTGTGTGGGTACACCACCACCTTTTATTTTAGCCGTTCATCAGTTGATGGACGTTTGGGTTATTTCCACTTGTGGCAAGTATAAATAATGCTCCTGTGAATATTTGTTCACATATTTTTGTGTGGACATATATTTTTTTCTTGGTTATATACGTAGGCGTGGGATCCATGAGTCCTTTGTTAACTGTTTACTCTTTTGAGGCGCTACCAAACTGTTTTCCACAGAGGCTGTACCGTTTTACATTCTCAGCAGCAATGGGCCAGGCTTCTCATTTCTATATAGTCCTTGTTATTGTCTGTCTGTTTTATTATAGCTGTCCTGCTGGGTGTCAAAGTGGTATCCCATTGCGATTTTGATTTGCATTTCCCTGATGATTAACGAGTCCTGCATCTCTTCTTGTCGTTTATTAGCTGTTTGTATGTCGTCTTTGGAGAAATGTGTATTCACATCTTTTGCCTGGTTTTTTAATTCGGTTATTTGTCTTTTTGATGTTGAGTTGTAGTTCCTCATATATTTCCCAGTACGAGATCCTCATCAAATATATGACTTGCATATATTTTCTCCCATTCTGTGGGCTGTCTTTTCGCTTTCTTGATAGTGTCCTTTGAAGCATTAAAGCTTTTTAACTAAAAAAGTCCAACGCATCTATTTTTCCTTCGGTGGTTTTGCTGCAGGTGTCAGAGCTGAGAAACCCTTGCCTAATTCGAGGTCACGAAGATTTATGCCCATGGTTTACAGTTTTAGCTTTTTAATCTATTTTGAGTTCATTTACATGTGATGTAAAGCAGGAGTCCAAACTCGTTCTTTTGCATGCGGATTCCACTGGTCCCAGTACCGTTTGTGGAAAAATAATCACATTGACTCTTCAAGTCGGCAAGATGTAAGGGTATCACCTCCATTTTATGGATGCTGAAACAATCTCCTAAAAGTGATCAGGTTAAGTCCTCACAGGTAGGAAGGGATGGAGCTACCATACGACACTCCCAGGGGTTAAGGGTACCTGCCTGCTGAATCTTCAAGAACGTACCCCTTTCCACCGTGACTTTTTGCCTCTTGTGTTCCTTTGAAAATTTTGTTTAGCCTTGGTATAGTTCCAAGGAAAACTTTTGTATCAACATCACTTATTTCTTTCCTGGTTTGTTTTTCAAAAGGAAGAGCAAGGGAAGTATACAGTGTTTGGTGGCCAGGCGAAGATTATTTCCACAACCCAGGATCCAGAGAGTCTGATGGTTCTGGTTAGCGGGAGTCACAGTGTGGCTGAACACCTCTGCCCCACAAACTCCTTTTGGCCCTTCTGCGAGACATCGTAGGGGAAAGGCCCCTACTAGGGTTCATAGGGTCCTGAAGATTCTTGAGCCAAAAGAAAAGCATACCCCTTACTTTCTGTGTCTGTGTAACCTAAGGAAGTCTTGGACCTAAGAATCTTCGGCCAAAGTCGAATGTGTCAGGGCAATGGGGTGTCTGAAAGTACAGGTCAAGCCCCCCAATCCTGACCTGCAAAGCCCTATGGAGGGTTCTTCACCATTTTCTAAGGGGCCCTCGTGATAACCTGACTTGCCATCTCCAGGAATTCTTCGTGGCCTGATGCCGTGGATGTGGTCTGAGAGGTGGTCTGAGAGTCTGGAGGGGCTCTCAGTTTGTCTGATCCACCAGTCCCCTCATGAGACCTTTCCGAGAGGAAGGAAGCGGAGCATGCTCCCACTTCGGCACATCCTTCCATCTGCTCACAGTGGTCCACTGGGGACCTCTCAGGCAGAACGTCGATGGTGAAGGACGGTGCTGGGCCGTGGATGGGAGCTCAGTCGACAGAAGCATCACCCCATTGGGTTTGCGCCTCCATTCGCAGCAGCTGCATTCACCACATGCTGTCTTGAGGCCTGAGACGCTTCTGAGAAGGAAGCATCTTTCCAGACTGCTGGGCTCAGCAGGACGCTTGCCCTGGCTCATCCCGTCTCCTCCTCGCCTGCTCCTTCTGATCTCCCCGTTCCTACCAGGATCAGTCGCAAGTCCTGGGATTTTCCCACACACCCAACTGTGACTGCTTTACCAGGTCTTCATTCCAGAGGAAACATGACACTCAAGTCCACCATTAAACCCACAAAAAAGTACTGATGCAGGAGAGAGAATGGTGGCTTGGACCAGGGTGGTCCAGGGCGTTGATCCAGGCCCCTGCCATGCGAGTCTGAATCAATCCAGAAGGAGCAGGGGTGTAGTAAAGGCTGAGCATGCATTACACCCCTGAGGTCCCTGTGACTCCGTACAGGCCAGGGTCAGGACCCCAGCTGGGGCCTAGTGACAGGCAGGATTGGAGCTCTTCTCCCCATTAATGCGAAATGGGTGGAAGAGCAGCCAGGCCCCAGATTGGATTAAAAGACTCCTCCAGGCCAGCGAGCCACAGACCCAGACTGTGAGTGGGAGAGGACATGTCCAAGGCCACCCGGTGAGGGGAACAGTGAGGAAGGAGACAGTGGATTCACTCTGTAGGGGCAGGTGGCACTCGTGGTGGGTCATTCTCAAGAAGAAACTTTTTTGGACTGGAACTGTAGTCTGTAGTAAACATTTTACAAATGTTTGGGAGCATTTTCGGGTATCTCAATGAATGGGGTGGTGGGTAATGGTCCAAAGATGCTCCCATGTTGTGTGGGACCGTCCCACTCACCGACATGAAAAATTATCCTGCCCAAAGCCAGCAGTCCCCCTTGAGAAGCACTGCTGGAGAGAAAGGTTTAACACCGAGACGTCAACATATTGGTCAGGAAAATACCAGTTTTTAAGAATGTAGAAGTGACTCCGTGTAAAAGTACCATGATGATAGGTGCTGAGAAGTTTGAAAATGTATCAAAATGTATCAGACCCGGGCTGAAGGAGGCTGGAATCTGATACGTATACAAAAAAAAATGCCTAATGCAATACAGAAAGCTCTGTGTCCCACACGAAACAGGACAGCTGCAGGCCTGTGGGAGGGAAAGGTTCCCAGCATAGAGGACCTCCAGGGGATGTCCTGGACACCCCAATGGGGTGGGGGGGGGAATGGTTCCTCCACCCTAAACTATACCAAAATGTGTACACAGTGTTATCGCTAGGGGTTAGGATATGGCCTCTTTTTATTTGCTAATGTATACTTTTCTGCATCAAAAAAAATTTTTCTATGGGTTGTTTTTATTTTATAAGAAGAAAACAACCACTTAAAGAGCAAGTGACATTCCAGGTAAGGCTCCCACGGGAGCAGCAGCACGGAGCTCCACGTGCTTGGCAGAAACCCCTGTGAGCGGTTCTGCCTCTGGTCCGTCCCCTCAGAGGCACCTCCGAACCCTTTTGTCCCCCCAAGTCTTCCAGCCACGATTCTGTAATTCACCCCCACAATGGCACAGGGTGTTTTTGCTGCTCTGAGAAGGGCTTTCTACTAGAAATATCGATCCCCTGGGGCTTTATCTGTGATCACTCGTGGCTGTCATGTGGCCAAGAGTGAGATACCTCTTTCCCTCCAGGTGGGCCTACCATGACTTCTTCAACCGGTATCGGGTGCTGGTCAAGAAGAGGAGCTCGCCAACGCAGACAAAAAGGCCATCTGCAAGTCTGTCTTGGAGAACCTCATCAAGGTGAGCTGGGCCCCCCACTGGGTAGCCGGGGCTCCATGAAGGGCTTAACCGGGATGCCCTGGGAATTAGCGGGATGGGGCAAGTTGACTGACTTTCGGGGTCTTCATCCTTATTGCAACTGTTTCCGAGGTGTTCATTCATTTTCCTGTATCAGCGACTGTCCAGGAGAAAAGCCCCTTCACCTTCCTAGAGTACATCCTAGCCTTTTTCGCATCTCAGTCACGCGGAGAAAGTGAGATTATTTGTACCGCCCACTGGGGTCCTGGCCTGAGATCTCCGGCATCTCCAAAGCCGGGACTCAGTGGCTCAGCCCCCTGCCGCAGGGTGCATGGGGCTCTGGTCTGGAGCCTGGCACAGCCTGGGCCAGTGGAGGGGAAAACAGCTGTGTTTCTCCTGCCTTCCTCATTGCTTAGCTGGTGCCAGGCCCAACCTCAGATGCTGTTTTGAATAAGGCAGCGGGTTTTGTTTCAATGGAGACAACTTAAACCCACACCTGACTGACACTTGAGACCGGAGAACTATAGAAGCAGAGCTCTTGGGGTCCTCTTGAGATAAACATTTTATTCGTTCCAGAGTATTCAGAGAGTATGGCAGAGTATGCTGCTTCAATGATCTCAGAAAAGGGTTAAATTATATCAAAAACCGTCTCTTTAAGAAGATAGATTATATCAAATACTAATTTTCACGTATTATTTTGCTAGGAAAAATCTGTTTATCTCAAGTAGCTCATTGCCAGATAGCTGGGATTTAAGGGCAAGTGTTATTTTGTAAAAGTGACGCAGTCACCCCCTGCACCTTTTTAGCTGCTCAAGTCTGTAGCTATAGACAGTTCAGAATACTGTGCTGAATATTCAATAGAGAGTAGGAGGGTGACAGTCTCATTAATTGAAAGTTGCGGTTGGTTATTTGGATACTGGTTAATCGAGATTTTGCCATTGTGCATCTGAGTCTACATTTCAACATGTCATTGTTCATGGATGAGAGAAATCTGAGTTCCAGGTCAGCTAATTCCTGCCGACGTGGAGCATCAGGGGGCTTTCTCCTTATCAGTACCAGGGGCTGGCCTCTCAGTGTGTGGTCAAGATCACCACCTTCCTGGTAGGGTTTTCAAGACTAGGAAATGGAGCCTGGGGGCTGCGGTTCCTGGGATGCAGCAGGCACCCCCAGACCCTGGCTTTGCTGGCGCCCCGCAGCCAGGCTTGTTTGCTGACTCTGCAGGCTGAGCTGCCACCGTTGCTTGCTGACCCTCCCCCAGCAAGGCAGTGATGAGCAGATGCAGAGTGAGAACCAGGCCCGTACCCTGCCCCTCCCAGCGGCCTGGCCTTGGGGGACATAGTGACAGTCTAGCTGGGTGCTATGCCCCAGTGGCCGCACCATCTCTGTGTGTGGAGCTGGGTTCCTGTTAGCTGTGGAGGGGTTAAGCTATCAAGTGTTCCATCCCAGGCTTGTCCACAAGCCCGACTCCTGGGTCATCCTTCCTTATCCACCGGGGTGCGTGCGGGGAAGGGGAACTAATTTTAACGTGAATAGATGTAATTGAGACAGTAATTATATGTCCCCAGAAAAATCTCATAACATAGTTTAAAACCAAGTACAATTTATTTGGGGACTTATCTGTAATCTGAAATTATGCAATCAGCTATGTGGCCATTCGAGGATAATCTTTCAAAAATGTCAACCGGATCAGGTCATTCCCTTGCTCTGAGCGCCTGCAGTCGCTCCCCCTCCACTTCTGTGGCCTTTGGTGATGAGCTCTCCCGCCACCCACCCTCACTTACTTCCCCGCTCAGCCATCCTGGCTCTCCGGCTCCTCAGACACACACAGCGGGTTGCATCTGCACAGGACATTTGCATCTGCTCTGCTCCTCTCTTGAACTCTCCTCCTCCAGACTTTCTCATGGCTGCCTTCTTCAGTTCGTTCAGGTCTTTGCTCAGATATCACCTCTTTCAAGAGATGCATGCCTCCCTTGATTATCCTATTTAAGCAGCCTCCCCCCTGTCCCCAGTTTTATTGTCTTCCTCATCGTCACCTGAAAACAGTCTGCTGCCTGGTTTGCCAGTCTGCGCTCACTTGTCACTTGGCTGAGGGCTGGCATGTTGCTCACTGCTGCATCCTGGACACCTAGCCCAGTGCCTGGAGGTAGATGCAGACTCAGTGACTGTTAAACGAATGCTGATAGTTGATGTCTATCCCAGGAGTGGGGGCAGATGGGCTCTGACAAGGGAGTTCTGCACTGGAGGGGCTGGGTGGTGAACATGTCACCTCTCTGCTCAGCGATGATGAACCAGCTCCCCTCCCTGCCTTGTAAAGGACCCTGACAAGTTCCAGTTTGGCCGCAGCAAGATCTTCTTCCGGGCAGGCCAGGTAGCCTACCTGGAGAAGCTTCGGGCTGACAAGTTCCGGGCAGCCACCATCATGATCCAGAAAACTGTCCGGGGCTGGCTGCAGAAGGTGAAATACCGCAGGTTGAAGGGAGCTACTTTAACTCTGCAGAGGTACTGCCGAGGACATCTGGCCCGCAGGTGAGCCAAGCCGGGGCACGTCTGGGGCAGCAGATTGGGGATGAGGGGCAAGGAGCAGGACTGGCTCTTAACTCTTGGCTTCTCTCAGCCTCTGTGACTAGAGTGGTTTCTGTCAGGCCCTGTCCATGCCCTGGCTTCCTCTCAGCAGCTGGGCCCATCTCTCTCACTTGATTCCCCCAGTCTGTCCCCACCCCACCAGTGCTAACCTAGGACTGGCTGTTTTTGCCACAAAATTGCCATTTTCTTTTTATTTAAACTCTAAAATAAAATAGTCTTCTTTAAGTAAAAGGGGTAAAGTCAGCCTTTCCGTCACAGTCAACTTATACCCAGCTTCGTGATTCATGCCACCAATTTCAAAATTCTTTGGGAGTTTGGCGGTCAGGGCCAGAAAGGTCTGGGACGTCCGTCTTTTGAGTTGTTGCCTGGAATCAGCACAGAGAGGGTGTACCTTGCAGAACTACAGGCAGCCACCTCGGGGCAGAGCCCAGGTGCCAGTCAGGCTCCCTGCCCTGCCTAACGCCATGCAGAAGGAAACACTTTTATTTTCAATGTTCCCCTTCTACCCGATGAAGCACTAAAGCAGTGTGAGCATCTCCAGGTGGGTGTGGCGGACGCGACCTCTTAGTAGATCTACCCGGGCCTTTTCTCAAGTCATCAGACTTTGGACCCAGCTCCGGTTCAGAATCAGTGACCTCTGCAAATGAGGATTCCCTTGGAAAAGGGACAGTCACTTCTGCTTGAATATGAAAAAAAAAAAACAAAAACAAACACAAAAAAAACCCAAGAGAGCCCCTGAGCGGCAAGCCTAGCGCAGGCATCCTTTGTATCATAAACAGAAATTGCTCCTGCTCACCCTTGTGTTTTCGCAGTAAGCTGTTTATTTGAGCATAACCAGAGATGGTGAGTGCCGTGTTTTACCTCTGAACAGTTGAGAGGTGAGCTCTGCAACAAAAGCTTTAGATATGAGATGAGGGTCAGTAACGTCGGCAACCTGGGCCAACGAGTCGTCACTGACTAGCCTGTGCCTGGGACTCTGCCGTAGGCTCGGATGATGAGGCTCTAGACCAGAGCTGGCCTGCGTTCTCCCTGCGGGGAGTTTGTATTCCGCTGGATGTGCAGGGCCCCCCTGTGGAGAGAGACCCTAGGGAGAGCTGGGCTAGGGAATCAGGCTCATTTCGGGGGGCCCGCACGGCTGGGACGGTTACCTCCTCCTCTGGGGCTGTGCTGGGTGATTTCTAAGTCCTCCCTAGTTTTTAATGTTCTGAGTCTCTCACTGAGCACTTGCGATGAGCCTGGCACCAAACGAAGCCCTTAACGAGGGTAAGAAGCGTTAGGCTGATGTTCTGGCGTATCGGGGTGCGTGATGGGGAATGAAGAAGCGAAACAGGAAAGCTGATGTCCACATGCAGCGCACCTCTGCAGGAAGGGCTGGGGAGGTGAGGGCACAGGGACGGATCAGCGCAGGCCTGGGAGGGTTTCATCTACTCAGCAAATATTTCTCAAGCACCGACTAGACCAGGCCCGGTGCCAGATGGAGGGGGCGCGATGATGATTGAGACACGGCCCCTGATGTCTCCAAGCCTAGTGAGGTCCAAGTGACAGACAGGGCTGTAAGTACGTGACGTCACCGAGGACTGCTCAGGTTGCAGTGAGGGGTTTGCGGGTGGGGAAGTAGGCAGACGGGGGTCGCAGATGAGTGGCCAGACTTGGACTGCGTTTTACTTTTGTGGAAAGTCATTTTTGGACAACAAGAGAGCCACTCCTGCTGTCCTGAGCCTGACCATCCCATGCCCCAGACTTGGCTACAGTCGGTCAGGGTGGTGAGGGCTGGTTTGGCCTGGAGGGATCCTGGCAGGGCTGAGCGGGGAGGGGCTTGCGTTCATGACTGGCTCAGAGGCTGCTGTCAGCATGGCCCAGCCCCTCTGTCCCGCCCCCCCAGGCTGGCCGAGCACCTGCGGAGGACCCAGGCAGCTGTGGTGCTTCAGAGGCAGTACCGCATGCGGAGGGCCCGCCAGGCCTACCAGAGGGTCTGCAGGGCTGCCGTCGTCATCCAGGCCTTCACGCGGGGCATGTTCGTGCGGAGGACCTACCACAAGGTGTGTGGCCACCCCCCGACGCACAGGCTCCAGCTCGGAACTAAGCCTGCAGCCGATGGAGTGTCCCTAGCATGAACGTTCGCTGGCTTCTCCTAAAATTTTTCTAAGTAGTTTCACAACGTTGCTCCCAGTAAATCCTATCCGAAGTCTCACGAGGTGGTATATTAGGGTTCTCTAATAGGTGCGTGCGTGCGTGTGTGTGTGTGTGTGTGTGTGTGTGTGTGGATGTATCAAGAGGAATTGGCCCAGTGATTATGGAGACTAAGAAGTCCCATGATTTGTCTTTAAGCTAGAGACCCAGGAAGTGGTGGTATTTTCAGCTCTAGTCTAATGGCCTGAGAACAGGGAGGTGGGGTAGAGGGGGTTGGGGGGAGGGCAATGGTGTAAATCCCAGTTTGAGGGCAGGAGAAAATGAGATGTCCCAGCTCAAGCAGTGAAAAAGGGGCGCATTCCTCCTTCCTCTGCTTTTTGTTTTGCCAGGCCCTCACCAGCCTGGTTGGTGCCCACCCACACTGGGGAGGGCAGTTCACTCTACTGAGTCCGCTGAGTCGAATGCTCACCTCTCTGCAAACACCCTCACAGACACACCTAGAAACAGTGTTTAACCTGGGCACCCCGTGGCCAGTTGACACATAAGATTAACCATCACAGGTGTGAAGGGTACGTACTGTTGTACGCCTTTGAGAGCTGAGATGCTTGGAGAAGCTGAGTCACCACCCTGAGGGCACTCAGTCAGCCCGTGGCAGAGCCTGGTGGCCCATTTTGGCCTCACTCAGACTTGAGACCAGAGCTGACATTAGGTATCATCAGGTCTAGAACCTTATTTAACAAAGTAGCAACCTGAAGCCAGCAAGGTGAGGTCGGGAAAGGGCCTCTGACCCCCTCCCTGCAAGCCCACTATCAGGCTGCCTGGTTAGGTGTCCCTGAGTTAGGACACACCCCTTCCACTGAGTCCCCAACTGAAGCTCAAAGCTAAGACGTAAAGATGGATTGGAAGGAAATGTCTAAAATGGTTTTTTTGTTTTTCTAAAATGGACATCTCTCTTTTCTGTCATCAGAAAAAGGTCTGATTTTCTAAATGATAAAACTAAGGCATTAAATTGATCATAAACAAACAAACAAACATTGTCAGGCACCAGGATGCAGCACACCCTGATGTAATAGGCAGAGAAACCCAAACCAGTGGGCTAAGTTTCTGTGACTGTTTCTGAGAGGTCGGTGACAGCTGTGTGACGTCGCCGTGGAAGGGGCAGGTGGCATTTGGGAAGCACTGGGTTTGAACCAGCTTCATCTCAGAGCCGCAATATTGGGCATGCTAGTGTCTCAGGGTATTTGCTTATTTATTCATTTATTCCACAAACGTTTGTTTTGTAGGGGGTGTTAGGGTGGAAACATGGATGATGCTCTAATATTCCGAGTGGTCTGTAGCATGGCCAGTAAGTTACAAGCCAAATTTGTGATTATGAGCCATTATTAACCCAGTGTAGACTCTTACTCAAGAATCTCACTTCATCGCTCCAGCTCCCCATCACCAGGACAGGACCCAGATCTGTTGAATGGAGAGAGATCAGCTGGAAAATCTTCAGGATTTTCCAACTTTGAGGTCTTTAGATGGTGATTCCCTGACCAATAAAACAAAAAGTAAACAAACAAACAGCTAATTCCCCGCAGGCACACAGGCTGCAGCCCTAGTAAAAACTTGTTCATAAAACAAATGGCTCTCAAAGCCACGAGTCTTAGGGAGACACGTTCTTTCCATATCTCCTAAAACTAAGGGTCGTGGCCCTCACCTCCCCAAGGCAGTGTGTGAACCTCTCGTGCGTCCTGCAGTGCAAACCCACCAGCTCTCTGCTTATCCCCTGCCAGGTCCTCCGGGAGCACAAGGCCACCATCATCCAGAAGCACACGCGGGGCTGGATGGCACGCAGGCGCTTCCAGCGGCTGCGGGGTGCTGCCATTGTCATCCAGTGCGCTTTCCGGAGGCTCAAGGCCAAGCAGGAGCTGAAGGCGCTCAAGATCGAGGCCCGCTCAGCGGAGCACCTGAAGCGTCTCAACGTGGGCATGGAGAACAAGGTGGTCCAGCTGCAGCGGAAGATCGACGACCAGGTGGGTGTCAGGCGCTCCCACCTGGTGGTCCGGGGCTGTGGGGTGCTTCAAGGATGTGTTCGAGATCGACCCACGGCTTCCTTGGGAGACTGCATGTGCCAGAGACCCAGGATAGTGCACGCCTGCAGGGTGTCACCCCACTCAGCAGGAATGGCTACTAACTGCGGAAGGCAGAATGACAGCCCCGAAGATGTCCACATCCTGATCCACAGAGCCTGCGACTGTATTACCTTACATGGCAGAAGGGACTTTGTAGATGTGGTCAAGATGAGGACCTTGCGATGGCGAGGTTATCCTGGATCATTTGAGTGGGCCCAGTTTTTTCACTGGTGTTCTCATATAAGAGAGAGGCAGGAAGGTCAGATTCAGAGAAGGAGATGTGAAGGCAGAATCCGGGGTTGGGGTGATGCGCGGCCTTGAGCAAGGAATGCAGTCAGCCTCTGGAAACAGGAAACGGCAGTAAAACGGGTTCCTCCTCGGAGCCTCCAGGAGGAACACCACCCTGCTGCCCCTTTTAGACGTCTGACCTCCAGGACTGCAGGGAAATAGATTCATAGGGTTCCAGGCTACTGACTTCGTGGTGGTTTGTTACAGCAGCAAGAGGAAGCTAATGCATTAGCCCTCGGTCACGTTTTCCTGCCCTTGTAAGGCAGCATGGGGTGATGCCAAGAGTCGGCATTTATGGAGGGCTCACTGCGTGTCAGGCACTGTCAAGTCTTTTGTCCGTATTACCTCTTTTCATCCTCACAACGGTAAGGTAAAGAGTAGCATCCTTTTTTTTTTAAGTGAGGAAACGGAGGGCGAGTGACTTCCTCAAGTCACAGAGATGACAGTAGCGGGGCCACAGGTCCAGCCCCCGCGGTCTGGCTCCAGAGCCCGTGTTCCTCCCGCTTTGTTCCTCCGCTTCTCTGTCGTATCCTGTGGTGGGAGAGCACATGCTTTGGAATCAGAAAGAATCCAAATCGTATCCAACTCAAAAAGTCACACGACTGATTTAACCTCGCTGAGCCTCAGTTCTCTTGTCCATAAAGCGAGGCCGATCGGGCTGTAAGAAGACGAGGTGATCTGATACGTACGAAGGGCGTGGTGTGCAGCAGGATCCTCCGGAAATGGTTACCGTTGCTATTCTGTTTAGGCTCTTTGCTCTTTCTGCCCTGGCCACCTTCCCGTATCGGTGAATCACACAAGTGTCAGGTCACTGAGCAAGTCCCTGCAGGTGTGGGGTCCTGTGCAGGGCACTGTGAGGGATCGGAGACAAGCACAGGACACTCGCGCGCCCTCCAGCAGAGGGACAGTGCGTGCACGTTCGCATGCACACACCCGTACACCCACTGTGCGGTGGCCCCCGTGGCCCACCTTCCTTCTCTTCAGAGCACCTTTACTGTTTCTGGTGCTTTGTTAGGCTGGGTGAACACAGACAACTTTGACACACATTGGACGTCCCAGTGTGAGGACGCACCCAGCATCTTCACGATTCCCTGAGTGCCTTCCATGGGCCCTGCAAGAGGCGTTTTACGTTCCCTCTCATGGGGTCCTTACATAATTTTATGAGGTCATTTTACAGGTGAGGAAATTGTGGGTTAGCGACATCAAGTCCCTTGCCAAGTTTACAGAATTAGACTGTGCTAGAACCAGCATTCCAACCCAGGGCTGCCTGAGCCCACAGTCATCATGAGGGTGATGGTGTTTTAGCCCCAAACATCACTAAAGTGTCGGTCCTTCCCTTCGTCATCGCTGAGCTGGGTTCCCAGAGCTGGAAGTGGGCTCACTGTTACTTCACTCATGCAGGGTATTGAGATGACCAAAGGCCCAGACTCCGGCAGTGCCTTGAGGGTTTCAGGTGCCTCCTGAAAAGGCAAAGGGGAGAAGGAGGAGAGGAACGGAGAGAACCAACAAGGGTGTTGTGGTGTGGGGCTGTGGGGAAACAGGGATGTTAGAGTTAGGGCCATCAGGCATTGCCCTGGAAGTCACTCGGTTTTATTGTACCTATTGTATACTAAGCATTTTGTACACTCCTAGAAATGAGCCATTGTATATAGTAGCCAGCTACCCAGAACAAGAGATAGCTGTAAATATTCTTGCTTCTGTTATTATGATTATTTTGAGGGCCGGGGGGCGGGGGGGGCGGGGAAGACCAGGACTCCTGAGAAGAAACCGTCCTTGGATGTTTCTCTTGGATGTTTCTCTTCTCTGTGTGAGTCCTGCAGGGTGTCTGGATTGCCTTGGCACAGCCACGTAGGGGGACAGGAGTGTACAAACAGAGATCTGGTCTCTGGGGCTGGCCATTAGAAAAATGCGAGCTCAGAGATGACCACGTTTTGTATTATTATTTTTTTGTGGCTGTTGATATCTGACCAGGAAAGATATTTTTTTAGGTAGTCAAATTTTGCCAGTCAACCTTCTGAGCAAAGTATAGCCAGAGGGACAAGTAGGCTTTGTCAGCACCGCTGCACCGTACCAGGCAGGAGCCTGCGCCTCCCGGTCACCTCAGCTCTGGGTTTGCAACCCTAGGGCCCTGCACTGGCTTTGCTGATTTCCAAAATGGGCTTGAAAAGTTAAAAATAGATCTGGTATTTTACAATCCATGTGCTTGAACATCAAAGAGAAGCAGTTTTAAAAGGTCTATTTTTAAAAAGAGCATTTTGCCTTAAGCTTCCAGCTTGGCAAGCATCTGTGAGTGGTGGCAGGTGCTACCCACCCTGGGCAGGGTGCCCATGCAGAGAGGGCGATCAGACAGGGTGGGAAGGGTGGATTAGGACTTGCTTTCTTGCACCCTTTTCCGTGTTTCTAGACTATGTGCTAGTCACACTTCTCATATATGAATTTACCTAATCCTCACCACAGGCCTATGAGATAATATTATTCCCATTTTAAACTGAGACATTGAGAGGTTTAGTAGCCTGCCCAAGGTCACACAGTTACTAACATGACTGGGACTAAAATTTGGCAGTCCAGTTCCAGAGCATGATCTGCTACCTGTGACCAAATTGTAAGATACTGCCCCTTGGGAGACTTCTTGGGACATCTGAGAATTCCTCAGTTCATGGGAGACTCTTACTCTTGTTTTAGGTTTGTTCTCATACAGACAGCATCATCTTTGGACCGGCTTGTATTTTACAGTGGGGCATGTGACCTGGTGTCATAGAACACACTTGGCCTCTGTCATTAGAGGAGACATCAGCATAATCTATGGCACTGGCTCTTCAGAGATTCTTAATTTATTGCAGTCTCTTAGCAGAGGGGGCCAGCTATTTGGAACTGAATGGGTTTCTGTTTTTTTCTGTAATGCCTGAAGACACGTCAGGCTGCTACCCTGACACCCAAGGTTTTTCAGCCAGAAGGAGAGGATACACGTATGCTAGGAATGACATAGGTGAAGGCATCTCAAAGTAATTGTCATAGTAGCACAGGATAGTGGACAAAGTCAGCTGGATGGAGGCCTGAGTTCTTTCTCAGTCATACTTGCACAGAGCCGGCAGCTTGGGATCATGGCCAGATCTCCAGTTGAGTCTTGAGTTCCTCAAAGGGGATTGGCCTAAGAGATCTAAGGTAACTCTTAGCTCAAAAACACACTGATACCCTTAGGTGCCTGCAAGAGTGGCTCCCAACTCTAAGCAGCCCTGTAGACCCATGGGGAAGGGGGGGGGGAGGGGGGTTGGGAGTTTGAAGCTTTTTAAAAAGGATCCCCACTGCCAGGAAGTCAGCAAGAGAGGAACAAAAAAATAAAATTAGGGTAAAGCTAACACCCAAATTCTTGGATAAGGTTTTGTGCACCCAAAGAGAGAAACACAAAAGTGACATGTGGTCCCCGGTGAAACAACAAAAAGAAGGAAATAGGGTCACTTGGGAGCTGTCGAAAGAGAAAACCGGCTGGAGTGTCGGAGCTGTCCTTGGTGCTGACATGTCTCCTGTGGGTTTTCATAATGTGATAAGCCACATCCTTCACAATATTCTTCAGCAATAAATACAGTGACAGTTTCTGGGACCAGTTCTTACAATATCCCTGGTTTAGGGCTGTGGTGTAACATTTTTCAGCCAAAATGATGTAACCTAAGAACTCAGCCGTCTACCAGTCCAACTTGACTTAAACGTAACGTGTGACTAGGCCAGTTGCACCTATATTTTTTTATAGCGAGGATCAAGTTTCTTAGACCTTTATGGATATAAGGCTATATTTAAATATGTTTTATCTGAAAAATTTTACACAAACACATGGTTTCGATCAGCAGCCTTTTAAATCAGTTTGATTCAGTACACTTAGTATGCATTCAGTAAATATGCTAGATTAGTTAATATTTATCACTCACAAGAGCATCCATATACATTTGAAAATAGTATGTTACAGGTCACAGTTTTTTGATCTGTTCCTCTGTTTTTCTCAACTGCGAAATGGGGCTATGAATCTACTTCCTCTGTAGGATTTTTCTGAGGAGTGAACGAGTGTATATATATGAATCCTGAGGTACAATGCCTACCCCATAGTAAGCACCCGCTAAGAGCTGGTATTATGTGTGGAATGCCTTATTTTTCATGATGCAGACTGTCTTACAATGATTTCGCCCTCTCTCCCTCAGGGGTCTGTAGACCACTGGTTGGGAACCACTTAGAGGCTCTTGTGTACAGCTCTTCAGGTTGTGCACTGCACAAGCCAACTGGCTGTGGGGACAAGTAGGACTGAAACCCAGCCCACACTGCTCACCTGACAGTGAGCCCTGGTGCAGTGGTTCCCTGAGAAAGAGGGGGGTCTCAGCCTTGAGGTCCCACGGCGTGCATGGCAATGTACTTGGTCCGACAGCTCTTCTTT
Source organism: Eonycteris spelaea (assembly GCA_003508835.1). NCBI lineage: Eukaryota > Metazoa > Chordata > Mammalia > Chiroptera > Pteropodidae > Eonycteris > Eonycteris spelaea. The sequence continues at coordinate 20,106,595 of PUFA01000003.1, read as the reverse complement.
TGCTTCTCACTACTCTCTGTGGAACTTAACTGCTGATGTGAATTAACAATTGATTCCTGATGCCCCAGCTTATGGGTATTTTGGCCAATATCTCTGTTCTGCTTGGAGCGCCTGCAGAAACCAGCAAGGAAGAATTGTCAGTAACTATTTGTTGCTTACTTCTGTGGAGAGACCCACTTCCTTTCCACTTCCCCGCTGACCATTTTCCACGGATACTCTCAGCTCCTATAGGACCAGTTTCTGCCCATGTTTACACTGGCTCTCGACCTGGTCCTCAGTGCTTTATCCGTGTGGGCTCATCTCCTGTTCACTTCCCAGGCCCCCTCCCATACCTGCGCCAGGCACATGGGGTGACGCCTCTCACCTGTCCTCTGAGTGGGCACGTGATCCGCAACCCGTCCGCAGGGCAGGGCCGCGACATGAACAGCTTCTGCCAGGGCGTCAGCTTCTGGAGTCAAGGTCTCACGGGGCGTGCTGACAGGTGGTGAGAGGGATCTCAAGGCCCCTTGGAAGAGGGGATGCTGAAGGGGCCCTTTGTCCCAGAGCCAGAGATTAGGTTGCAGCTCTTTGTGCCGTCCAGTCCATGGGTAGGAGAGCCCAGTGTGAAAGAGCAGAGAATCCTGAAAAGCAAAGGCTGTAGACCCAGGAAGCCAGCTACGTTGGTCCTACAGCTTGAAAACCAGACCTGAGATCTGTCCAGCCGGACCTTGAAAGCTGACTTGTCGTCAGCCAGCTGCCAGCTCTGCCACTGCTCGTAAATGCTCCTCGAGCATCAGTGTTGGTGATTTTCATTTTTCTATATTTCTCCTAGGTCCACAATAGAGGTTTGTTAGGGAGATGCCAGGAAAGCACTCAAGCGTGCAGTGATTGGGAGATGTGATTCCACCTTGGAAGTGTCTTTTTTAAATTGCCTTTGTGTTGGGTTTTTTTTTTTTTTTTTCCTGGCTAGATAACCTTATCTCCACCTCTTCTCCCCTCTCCCTGGTGGCTCTCCGCAGAACAAAGAATTCAAGACACTGTCGGAGCAGTTGTCGGCGGTCACCTCCACACACACCATGGAGGTGGAGAAGCTGAAAAAGGAGCTGGCCCACTACCAGCAGAGCCAAGGCCGCGACAGCAGCCTGAGGCTGCGGGAGGAGGTCGAGAGCCTGCGGACTGAGCTGCAGAGGGCCCACTCGGAGCGCAAGATCCTGGAGGATGCCCACACCAGGGAGAACGACGAGCTGAGGAAGGTATGGTGAGGCCAGAGGGGGCGGCTTGGTGCTGGGCTGGCGAACGGAGCACTCTCTCCAAGGCGATGTCTTCAAGCCGTAGAGTTGCCACAGGCTTTTCTGGGCTTGTGTCCGCAGACTGACCATCCCTCTGCGTTTAGATGTAAAGGGCTCATGTTTCGGAGACCCCCCCGGAAGCACGTGTCCATTCACCTAGCAAGTATTGATTGAGTCACGTCCATTAGCTGGACACTCTGGCATCCCCTGAGGGGAATCCGCAGTGGCTGGCTTCGGGCGTCACGTGGTCTAGAATTAGCACTGACTCATCTCTGTGGCTTGAGCCCTTGTTGGCGAGAGAGATGGCAAAGAGGCAGTGGCTTTTCTTTTTGACACTGCCTACAGGGGTTATAGGCAAGCCCTATACATCCCTAACCATTATAAATCCTGTGACTTGGGGACTCTGGTTGGTGTGCTCTGTACCTTTGTTCTCCACCCCATAAAATAGGTCTTCCTGGGAGAGGCTCCCATACCTCCATCTCAAAAGTCAGGACACACATTTCCTCCTCTACTCCCAAGACACCTGTTCAAACCAAAGACATCCCACATGCCACTGCAGGGAGCCTCCCCCAGACGGGGCATTGCTGCTCTCTCCTGAATTGCTACGGTGACCCGTGGGCCCCAGGGCCCGTTGCCCATCGTTTAGTACCTAGCCGTCACTGGAGTGTCACAGCGGGTCAAGAATCTAAGAAGGGAGGGAGTCCGTGCTCCTAGTGTTAGAATAACAACTTTCAGTGTTTAAGCACTGGGTCAGGCTCAGTGCTGCCACAGACAGGGTCCCAGGGTAGGCGTCACAATTTCCGATTCTCATCCCTGCTCTGCCATCACTAGGTGCCTATGGGAAACCTCAGTGGCCTACGTCCCCTAATCTGTTTTCTAAAAAAGGGGTCTAGATCATCTCTAAGTCCCCTTCTGGACTTGCAACTGGCCAACTCCATAGAATTATATGGCTGGTAGAGGGAAAAAGACCTCAGCCCACTCTATAGTGCCTCTTGCTCCCTCAGCCCCATTACCGTCTCCTGAGCTGAACCCTCAGACGTGCTTCAGAGACACACAGAGTACCGTTTGAGGTGAGAACCTGCAGAGCCAGCTCACACTGGGCGTACGCACATGGTTTTCCTGTCTCGGGCAGAACTTCAGCCCTGTCTGCCACTGATTTCCCTAGATCTCGGGGATTACCCAAGGGTCAGCGGCGGGATCCACATGGGAATTAGGTGACCAAGAAAGTGTGGCACGGGACTCCCAGATGCAGGCTGCCTGGCACAGAAAGCCCCTCATCCTCAGGATAAGCTGCTCAGATAAGCCTGCCGGCGCACCTTCCACAGAACCTGAAGTAGACTTCATTCTCTGGGCCCAAGCACGTGGTGCTGGGAAGCTTCCGTGACTCTTGAGATGGGTACCCCTGGGAGAAATAGAAATGCCAATTAACTACCGGTGGTGCCAGTCAGAAGAGGCATGGGGCGTCTGTCTACCCAGCAGATCCACAAAACGAGGTCTCTTGTCTGCCCCCAGAGAGAGCACTTGACTCCTCAGTTCCCAGGCCTCCTTTCCTGCTTTCCCTTGGGCACCAGGATTGGGGTCTCAGAGCACTTTTCACGTCTCCAGGTCTCCACCCCGGGGAGCCTAGTATGATGTGAAAATCGTTCTCAGCAGAGTGGAAGAAAGAAGTGGACTCCCCTGCCCCCTCCTTTCAAAATGGTTACCCTTTCTGAGGAACGTGCTGACCTAGGTCTGAAATACAGTGAGAGCCTGGAACTGGGAAGAGGGAAACATTCAGGGACACTGCAGGAGCAGGGAACAAGAGGTGCAGAGGTAGAACAAGAAAAGCGCCTTCCTGAGCCCAGACGTAAGCAGATCCCACGAGAAGAACCGAGCATAAGATGATTCATTAAGGGCAATGCCACCTCCTTACAGGAAGAACAAAAGTGCAAGCAACATTTCTTCTTGTTCTAGGATCTCCAGAATCTTTTTATTCTGGTGGCTGGGGTGAGGTGAGGGAGGCGAGGATGCTGGCTTTCCTCCCGCCCCCTTTCATCTTCTGTGCCTAGTCAGGGTTTAATGTTGATCAAAGCCACCGTGTTCAAGCTTAACAAATGCTGAATAATCAGACAGTTGGTTTCCTGTCAGGCCTGTCCAGGGGCCTGCTCTGCATTGAGCGAAATTGATGAGACAGGAAAAGCCCAGTGAGGAAGCTGACTGCTGGGAGATGTTTAATTAATGGATTTGATATTGCCGTCAGCGAATGCTGTATTAGAACTGGCATCCTGGAAAACTTCGGGCTGCTCGTCCCTGATGATACTCATGCCAGACCATGTGGCTACCCTGCCTTGCGCTACAGGAGGCCAGGTCTTCCTGGGGCCAGGACCCCACCCCTGTGTCCACAGAGCCACGGAAGTTGGCTGACACCCTGTCTACTGAAGGGGTGCACTGCTCTGACCTCTCCCCAGAGCAGTCTACACCGAGGCCTTCAGACTCCTGTCCTTTCGGCCTGTGGGAGGTGTGTGTTTCATGCTGTTCTAAAGCTCTCACGACCCTTCTGCTGACCGATGTGTACAGGAGTGCTGTTTTGTATGGCTCTCCCGGAACGAGTCTCACCTGAGATGTGAGGTCACAGGTGTTTGCAGTAAGGTTCTATGAGACCTCAGACTTCATGACCAGCACCTGGGGAAGTGTGATCGGGGAAGCACTCTCTGCCCTCCTGGGATGTGGAGCTGAGTGGGGGACCCCTTCCCCTGCTGTTCACTAAAGAGCAGGAACTGGGCCCCCCTCCAGGATTGTCCAGGCTAGAAAGAAAAATCAAGCTCCCGGATGCCACTTTGATGTATGGCTTAGAATAACAAAGCCGAGTTCCTTGGAGGCCTGCGTGGGCGGGAGGTGGAGGGAAGAAATGAGGCTTAAACACAACAGAAGACTCGGCGGGAACATGCGGTTAACCATGGCTCTCCCGGAACGAGTCTCACCTGAGATGTGAGGTCACAGGTGGTTGCAGTAAGGTTCTGTGAGACCTCAGACTTCGTGGGAATGTAGGTTTCAGGTCCCGCCTCGTGGTGATGGCATTTGCTCTCTACCAGTTAGAGCCTGTGCTGCATTGCAGAGGGACATGACTATCTGCCGGATGCTCAGGGGAAGGTGACGAGAATGGTGAGGGATCTTGGAAGCCTTCTCAGGTGACGACGGGCTCTGTGAGCCATCTGCATCCTTGGAGGCTGGTCGGGGTAAACAAAGTCCTAGTTCTGTGGTAACCTGGTACTTCACCGACTACGATGCAATCACTTGCAACCCCTCACCTCCCGGGGTCAGCTGATCCAGCGGCTGCAGCCCGTTTCTGGCCGAGGTGACTGCTGTCCTGTCCTCCTGTCCTCATCACTTCAGGCCCCACTCTAGGGTGTGTTCCAAGGAGGTACACAAACCTCTGTTGGTGGCTTCGGTTTGATGTGACTTGTACATCTAAAAAAGCTATTTCGATTATTTGTGAAGCTAATTTGAAGGTGCTCATGAAGTCATTAGGTGGTGAACTTTCTCCAGTAATAGTGTATTAGTTGCACTTAAAGAATGGTTTTCCCATATTGTGTATGCCTCCTAAATAGAATTATTTGATTAAACAAACTCATGTAGACTAGACGTTTTAGTCAACGATAAACACATTCGTTAGAAAAAACAAACTCCGAAGTAGTCCTTATTTTTGTCCGAGGCTCTTTCACTGGACCTGCACTTGAGCATGGGGTGCCAGCAGTGGGCCGGGTTCTGGTGGTATGACAGTGTGGTCCCCTGGGCCGCGGTGAGGCTCTGGGACCGGGTTATTGGCATCTAGTGGTAGAGGTTAGGCATGTTGCTGACATCTTCCCATGACCAGGACAGCCCAAAATGTCAATAGTCGAGAAACCCTGCTTTATAGAAATCTGCTACAGCCCTTACAGGTTGTCTCATTGTTATGCACCTGCATTAGGCTGGGCATTCTCTGCTGGTAGCTACCGTGAGTCGTATTCATTCGGTATCCCCTGGCCCCTGCCAAGGCTCCTGGCACAGAGAAGCCATGTCTGAAAGTATCTGATGGGTGAGTGACAGCCTTGCCCTGTGTCATCTCAGGTGCCAGAAGAAGGCTCCGTGAGCAGCAGCCTCCCATGCTAAAGAGGCATCATTCTCGGCCAGTGCTTTTTCTTCTTTCCCACACCTTCACCATCAAATCAGGTTTTAGTTTCTCTAGACACAAAACATCAGTTGCACTAATTATAAGAGACAATAAATTGTTGACGAAGAATAACAATTTGGCGTAATTAGTTACATGCATATCACGTTTGACCCACCTTTTCTCATTTGTCTTTACGCACCTTGATCTCATTTGATGTTCTGTGGGAAGACAGAACATGCCCCCTTGCCTGACTCCCCAGGGCACCCTGACCACAAAGGGGCCTCTATTCTCCTCGACGGGAGAGTGGCCTTCGAATACAAAGACGTGAGGTCGGTGGTTCCGGACTAGTGCGGTGTCGGAATGGTACTCGCTTGTCAGAACCTCATTTCTGTAACTCCTGGCAATACATCCGTGGGTAACCTTCGGGGAGAAACCACGTCGGTCTGATTTGGAAGGGTGGAAAGGAGCTGCGGTGTCCCATGGCAGAGAAGGGACGGCTTCCTGGAAGATAGTTTTGAGCCATATTTTCAAAATTGAAAACTCCTTGAAATTTGAAAGGGTTGGATAGTATCGACACAGTGCTTGGAGCTTTTTGCAAGCCTCTGACAGCTCTCTCTGTGGAGCCGTAGAGAGCAGGCTACCTGCAGGCACACCGTCAGCAGCTCCCCAGAGGAGCTGAGGCTCTGTAGGTGGGAGTCTCTGCCTTCTGAGTTGTAAGGGGACAACCAGTGACCTTGCTTGCGCCTGTTGACATTTTCTCCTGACTGTTTCTGCATGATGTTGAGGGTTGTGGAACTATTTCCTTGAATCATATTTACAGAGACGAAAATCTCTATAAAAATGAGTTACCTCGAAAGCCAGGAGGAAGGGAAGAAGATGGCATTATAAACAACCAGTTGAAATTCAAACCTCAAGAAGGCTTCTGCCCTTTAGCCAGCATCCCTGGAGCTTCCTTTCTGGCTTTTGCTGCCAAAAGGGTCGAGCAGAGTTTGAAAGGTATTTGACAGGACTGCAGGGGGGTCCCCAGGAGGCAGTGTGATCCTCAATCCTGCTCAATTCCATGCAGTAATCACCCAGGTGGGAATCCCAGTAGGTCACTGTCCAGTCTCAGCCACCGTGCACATCCTAGTTAGTATGTATTGTGGTACTGTACGGAGGATGTCATCTTTGAGGCTCTCTCTGCCCAGGCTGGGGAGAGTCCTCCTGCCTTCCCCAAGTGGATCATAAAATGTACCACAGATGGCTGGAACTGATGACATGAGCCAGAGAGAGAGTTGGTCATTCAGCACAGTCTGTGGGGAAGCTTGTCACCCAGACCAGACACTAACTGTGAGCCTGTCTTACTAACCTTTTTATCTTTCGCCACACTGAGCACAGAGTCCTGCACTTACTAGATTGGTTTTTTCGTGGAACAACTTAACAGCTTTACTGATTATAATTCCTGTACCGTACAGATCACACATTTAAAGTGTACAGTTCAAGGGTTTTTAAGAAACACGGAGTTTTCCAACCATCACCACAGTCAAATTTTAGAATATTTTCATCACCCCCCCCCAAAAGAACTCTGTACCCGTTAGCTGTCACAGCCCTGCCCTAGGCAAACACTATTTTTGTCTCTATAAATCTGCCTATTCTGGGTATTTCATGAAATTGGAATCATATCATACATGCTTTCCGTGGCTGGCCTCTTTCCCTTAGCAAGGCCCATCCATGTTGTAGCATGTATCAGTACTTCATTCCTCTTTATTGCTAAGTGGTGTTTCATTATGCGGATCTGTCATGTTTTATTTATCAGTTCATTAGTTGATGGGCATTTGGGTCTACGCAGGAATGGCGTTGCTGGGGCGTGCGGTAACTCCGTTTACCCATTTACCCGCCAGTCTGCTTTCCAGAGTGGCTGCCCCAGGTTGCCATCCCCAGCAGTGTGTGAGGGTTCTGACTTCTCCGCGTCCCCACCGACATTTGTGATGATCTCTTTCGATAGCCATCCTACTGCGTGTGAAGCGATATCGTTGTGGTTTTGATGACTAATGATTTAGAGAAATGGCTCTTCAAATCCTTTCCCATGTTTCGTTCGATTGGGTTATTTGCCTTTTTATCATTGAGTTGCAAGTGTTCTTTACATATTCAGGGTACAAATCCTGTATCAGATATGTGATTTAAAAATATTTACTCCCATTCTGTGGGTTGCTTTTTTTATTTTCTTGATAATATCCCTTGGCGCACAAAAGTTTTAAATTTTTATGAAGTCCAATTTAACTTTTTTTTTTTTTTTGGTTGCTTGTGTTTTGGTGGTGTATCTAAGAAACCGTTGCCTAATCCAGGGTTACGAAGATTTGATTCTGTTTTCTTCTGAGGGTTTTATAGTTTTAACTCTTATGTTTTAAGTTCACTTTTGTATATGGTGTGACATAGAAGTCCAATTTGTCTTTTTGATGTGGAAATCCAGTTGTCTTAGCCCCATTTGTTGAAAAGATGATTCTTTCTTCACTGAACTGTAATGGCGAGCATTTATTTCTGGATTCCAGTTCTTGCCAGTGATCTGTCCGTGTATTTGTCCTTATGCTGGTATCGTTGTGTCCTAATTACTGTAGTGTTGCATTAAGTTTTAAAATTGAGAAGAGTGAATCCTCCATTTTTTTTTGTTTTTTCAAGATTATTTTGGATCCCTAGATATTTCACATGAATTTAGGATCAGCTTGTCAATTTCTGCAGTAAAACCAGCTGGGATCTTGTTAAGGTTTGCACTGAATCTGTAGGATTACATTGATTTGAGGGGTATTACATCTTAACAATACTTAGTCTTCTGATCCATTAACTTAGGATATCTTTCTATCTATTTAGATCTTCTTTAATTTCTTTCAATAATACTTTATAGTTTTCAGAAGCATAAGTTTCATACTTCTTTTGTTAAATTTATTTCTAAGAATTTTCTTTTTGATGCTGTTGTGAAGACTTGTTCTCTTAATTTCTTTTTCAGATTATCCATTGCAATGTGTAGAGATACCACTGAGTTGTGTCTATTGATCTTGTTCTCTACAACTTGAACTCATTTATTAGTTCTGATAATTTTTAAGTGGATTTCCTAGGACTTCTATATACAAGATCACGTCAGCTATAGGTAGAGATAGTTTTAATTCTTCTTTTCCAATCTGGATGCTTTTTATTTCTTCTCTAATTGTCCTGGCTAGAACCCCCAGAACAATGTTGAATAATGTTGGTGAGAGCACACATTGTTGTCTTCATTCCTGATCTTGGGAAAAAGGCATTCTGTCTTGCTCCAGAAAGTATGCTGTTAGCTGTGGGTTTTTGTAAATGCCTTTATCAGGTTGAGGACGTTTGTAGAGTGTGTTTATCATGAATATTCGGTAGTATTTTGTTAAGGACTTTTTTCATGTATGCTCATAAGGGAGAATGGTCTATAGCGATGTCTTTTTCTGGTTTTGGTATCAGGACATTACTGGCCTCGTGGAAGGAATTGGGAAGTGTTTCTTCCTCTTCTGTTTTTTTTTTTTTTTTTGGAAGAACTTTTGAAAAATAGAAATTAACATTTAAGTTTTTGCCCAGCGGTGGAATGACTTTAAGGGGCATGTTTTCCTTTAGTGCCTAATGAAGATAATGTAGAACCATCTGCACCTGTGCCCCCCTGCTTTGTGCAGTGCCTGCTGCTTGGTGCTCCACACACGTCCTCTCCTTTAATACTGAAACAGCCCTGGGAGCTGAGTGTTGATTTTACAGAGCCAGGATCCGTGGCTGTAAAGGTCATTCATTGACTTCGCCTTTGCCCCACTTTTATGATCACAAGAGTTCTTTCTGTGGTGACGTGCGATGGTTCAAGCAGCCTCTAGGGAAGTGGGGCTCTCTAGGGAAGTCTGGACGCCCGAATTGAGGGGCCCTGGGCACACGATTTCCACGATTGTTTCCTCACCTGAAGGCAGGGATATGACGTCAGTACGAAAAATCTCTCGCTAGCCTCCTGCCAAAATGAGTGTGCCATTTCCTTTTCAGTAATGTTCACCTCCTGTTTCATCTGGCAATAGCGTCAGAAGCCAGACACTAGATTGGACAGTTGAATGTCAGCAGCAAGTCCGCTTTCGTTCCCCAGCGTCTGGACTGTGCTGGTCCAGTCAGACAGGCAAGGGCAAGTGGGGTGAAGACCAAAGACAATTCTTCATTGTGAGCTTCTGGCTTTCCTGAGACTCAGATTTGAGAGCTCACAATTTACCTAGAGAGGCAACCACATGCAAGGAAGCCTGTTACTGCAGCAAGTTCCTGGACAAGGCATGGGAGCTCGGTACAGACTTTTCAAGAGGTTTTAGTGGGTATTTGGAAGACCATCAACAGAAATGAGTCTGTCTTGTGTTAATGGAGTTTGTTTTCCAGTGTACAATTTTTCCCTTGAAATGAAAGCTGATTCAATTTTCTTAAGAAGCATTTAAACATCACCAGCTGAAATTCAAACCCACACGAGGAGCCTTTGCCCAGCTTCGCAGGAGAAACATTTTTTTCTGTTGTTCTCTCTTCAGCGAGTTGCAGACCTGGAGCAAGAAAACGCTCTCCTGAAAGATGAGAAAGAACAGCTTAACCACCAAATTCTGTGCCAGTCAAAAGGTAAGTACCAACATGCTTGATTTTTCATTCTGAGCTCCAGTTTATTTTCCATGGTGATTTTCCCCCAAAGACTCCTAGCAAGCACGCAGTTAGTGGCGATGTTGCAGTGGGGAAAAGGGCTTTAACAGAAGAGAGACGCAGAAGAAGGGTGATCTGTGCGATCCTGCTGTGACATTTGGCTTAAGGTAGTGAGACACGGATAACGGACGATATGACGCCTTGAGTTTGGAGTCGGGGAGACCTGTGCTCAGCACAGCTGTACCGTGTGCTACTGCGTGGCCTTGAGCAAGTCACTTAATGACTGTCGTCCTTTGTTTCTTCATCGGCAACACGGACCCCGAGGCACAGACCTCAGAGGGCCCGTATGAGGAATAGATGCCGCGTGTGAGTCACTTAAGATGGGGCTTGACTCACAACACGTAGGAGCCGCACTTACTGCCGTTTTTAAGTTCATCTGTAGCAACCACAGTTCCTGTCGTGGTTTCTTCTACCCAGTGGGTCGTTTGTTAATTTGCTAAAGAGAGGGTCATGGGTCACATCCAGGTCCCCTGTGTCAAGTCCCCACTGACCCCTGAACTACATCAACCCCCACCATGCCGCTTGACAAGAGGGGCAGTGGGGGACCCCAGTCCCCACCTGACTTGGTGTGGCCTTCAGCGTATTACTCCCCTTGCCCATTCTCAGGCCCTTCCCCCGACCTCGAGAGACTTGAACCACCTGAGTGGGTAGTTCCATCCAGCACGAATTCTTGTCGACAACTTAAAGTGTTTTTAATTTCCCTTTTAACATTGTTCCTTTCCACTAATCCAAATAAGTTTGCACAGGGGAGAAAGCCCATCCGTGTTATCTTTTTGCTTCCTCCCACTCCTTCCTAATCTTTGGCCTTATCTCCCCAAATCTGCTTTAATCTCCCTGCACTCCAGGAACCAGAATCACCAGGCGTAGGGGAGAAACTCTGGAACAAAACCTAGGTTCTCCCGCGAACGCTGGCTGCAGTTGCCAGTGACAGTTGTTGAAAGAGGCTGCAGCATTAACCGTGTGCCGGCTCCCCTCCCCCACTTCCCAGGGCCAGGGCCGTCTTTCTCTCCCTCTCCGAAGACCGAAAGCACAGTAACAGGCTTTCCTTTGCTCTGCAGTAGGTGAGGGAGCTGGATCAACTCAGGTGTCTGTGTCAGAGCCGCCCTGGGCAGCCTTTTAACAAGAGGTTAATCAGTGAGCATGGGTCAGGCGCATGTGAGGGGAAACCGTTCGCAGAGAGAAAGCGCAGCTCGGCGTGCTTGCTTTCCAGATGAATTTGCCCAGAGCTCTGTCAAGGAAAATCTCCTGATGAAGAAAGAGCTGGAGGAGGAGCGTTCCCGGTACCAGAACCTCGTGAAGGAGTATTCACGGCTGGAGCAGAGATACGACAACCTTCGGGACGAGATGACCCTCGTAAAGGCAAGCAGGGCAGTTCTGCCCACGGCGCCGGCCCCGCCTCTGGCTTCACAAGCCTGGCGCTTGTGCAGCCCCAGCCCCTGGGCCAGGGACGCCACTGTCACGAGGCTCTGGAAGTCTGTGCCGTGCGGAGGGTGCTGCGTCCCAGGGTTGTCTCTGCCTTTCCCGCGGAGAGTCACCACACGAGGGAGCAACCTGGCGGCAGCCGCTTTCCCAACTTTAGGGTCTCAGAAAGATCTGAGTGAGAAACTTAAAAGAAAATTCCACCCAAGTGGATACGTCCTCTGTCTTGTTTCCTGTTGTGGGGGCATCCTGTGTCGTGACAGTGACGGCTTGGGGAGTTCCGAATTCACCTTAGTGTGCGCTGCAGGGAGGCTCATGGGGTCTGTTCATCTCTCCCAGTCGTTGACTCAAACATTGTCATATCTCAGGATTTGCCATTCTTTGTACCCCACGTAAACATTCCCTCCAGAAATGCATATGCGTACAAGATCCGGTAAGTTAATTGCACAGGCGCCAGGAAGAGAAGGTGAATTGGAACATAGAGAGAAATCTGAAATGTTCCTACCAAGACCAGTTTTCACTCTTAAAGCCAAATCAGATGCAAGGGGTAAAAAAAGGCATTTTTTTAAATGAACAGTATAAATGGTAACCCCTACTTCCAGCAGGCTTGCTGTTTTCATGAACAAACCGGTGGAGTACGGGTTGAAGCGGGGGCATTCAGGGCCAGGTGGGCAGCCTTCTCCTCAAGAGGAGGCAGGACTATCAGGGTGAGACTGGGAGATACGGGTTATTTCCCCGGGGCTCTTCAGAGAGACTGGCCTCAGCGTTCGAGATTTGTGTTTCATTAAAAGACAAGGGAACCCAGTTCTTACAATGAGGCAGAAGTTCAACTCCAGGGCCTGCTTGTCTTTGAAAAGTGATACTTCTCATTAACATTAGTTCATTATGAGTTTTTCACATTTTTCTCCTTAAACAGCAAACCCCCGGCCACAGGCGGAACCCATCAAACCAAAGTAGCTTAGAATCTGACTCCAATTACCCCTCCATCTCCACATCTGAGGTCGGAGACACGGAGGATGCTCTCCAGCAGGTGGAGGTGAGTACGGCAGGCTCTTGGCTGGCTGTGCTCCAGGAGTGTTTGTTACCTGTGTGGAGCTCCCCACAGACATGTACTGTTCGGTTGGTGGTGACCAGAGTACCCGAGGCTCGTCCCTGACAGCAGGGCTTGGATGGCAGTGAACTTACAGACAGTACTCTGTCTGTAACTACATTCTTGTTCACCCTACCCTCTCTCCAGAGAGGAAGGAAGAAGGCAGGCCCCTGATTCGTCTTGTAAAGCTGAGAACTGATTGCAGAGAAGCCAAATGGCTGGCTTAAGAAGGAACCACTAAGCCATTAAAATAGATATAGTTTATCACCCCTATTCAGTATCCCAGCGCATACAGTAATATGAATAAATATGCAAGAACATTTTCCTCCCTGACTTGGACACTGGATAAACTCCGACAACAACAAATATTTGCTGAGTGATTGTATCTTTGTCAGTAATAGCCTTTTAGAATTACTACGTAACGTACCACACAGTGGACTTCATAGTCTGTGTGTAAGTTTGTTAAAGGTGCATAGAGACAGAGTTTTTCCTCTGGCATTTGAAAAGAAGAAAATTACAAGCATATAAAACCTTCTGAAGCACATGAAGATAGACGTAGAGGAGAGACGGTTATAAAAAACAAGTGTGTTTTGAGCATGTTTTGTGCCAGACACGGTGGGGGTCTACTGGAGAAACAGCAGTGACAAGCCAGAGAAGGGCCCTTCCGCTGGAGCTTGTGATACTTAGACAATAATCAGTTGATGGAAGAAGTCTGTAATAGAATTGCAGGGACTGGTCAGTGCTAAAGGATGCTAAGAGATAGTGAGTGACGGAGTGAAGGATGGAAGGATAGAAAAGGAGGGCCTCCGGATGAGAGGTTTATTTCTGTACAGTCCAACATGTTTGGTTGCTCGCTGTGCACACTTAGGAAGCATTTAATAAATGCTGGCTTAAGACCCTTGGTTTTATCACTGCAGCCTCTTAAGTCTGGAGGCCACAGTCAGCCTGAACACCAAATGCACCACCCAGGTCTTTGGTATGTGGTCATTTACATGCAGACGTAAGCATTTCCGTCGGTGCATTTATGTTCCTCAACAAAGCTGAGGCTAGCTCTTGACACTGGCCAGGGGAGCTAGCACAGTGCTGGCTAAGCACAAAGCACCTCATTTAATGCTGGCTGAACCACATTGTTTTGTCCACATGTGTCCACACACGCACTTAAAAAATCCACGTGGATATGCTCATACAGATACACACCCAGACATGCCAGAACTCTGGAGGGCGAACCCAGGCATGAATCTAAAGACAAAAAAAAAAAAAAAATTCTGGGGTACTAATGCTGTAAGATCTGTTGGGTAAATGGGCTCCGTGGTAGGGCAAGCGTTGGTTCTGTTTCAAGGTGCCGTCAAGTGGTCGAAGCACGTGCTCAGTGATCAGTAACCGCGTTGATTCTGCCTTTGGCAGCATCATGTCCTGAGTTTTACAGTGTCTCTAGTGTGGCTCCATCTTCCAGATAAAATGTCTGTGTCTTTATCTCTTTGTTCTTGGAATATATGATCAGTCATCTTGAGCGGCTCACACAGGAGGAATATAAATGGTTGAGACTCAGATGTTATCTCGACAGCAAATGAGCCTGGAGCACCAACTTTAATATGAGAAATGATGGTTGGTTGGCATTGGCTTGGTACCTGAGATGGGGATTGATGTTAGGGAAGAGAGCAAAGACAGAGAGCTGACACAGCAGCAGGCCCTGAGGTGCCGGATGTTCCCTAAGGCGTTTAAGCTGTTTAAACCTCCTCCTTCTCGCCCCGTGTCTTCCTTTGAAGGAAATTGGCCTCGAGAAGGCAGCCATGGACATGGCAGTCTTCCTGAAGCTGCAGAAGAGAGTGCGGGAGCTTGAGCAGGAGAGGAAGAAGCTGCAGGTCCAACTGGAGAAGAGGGACCAGCAGGACAGCAAGAAAGGCCAGGTGTGTGAAGGTTCTGCAGGCCAACAGAGCAGCACCCTGTGGTGCTGGCATCAGAGAAGGATCCAGCTCAGTCCCCCCAGGGCCCGCCTGGCAGGACATGACCCTGTGGGGTTATTCTGGTGCTGGGCTTCAGAGACTAGCTTTGTCTTGTGTTGATGTCATATTGAGCTATCTCTGCAAGTGTCCCCAATCACCCCAGCTGGACAGACGTAAGCTTTCCAGTGCCCCCAGGGCAAAGGATTTCCACTGGCGACGCTATCAGGGAACCTGTGGCATCATCCCCCACATGCAAAGAGGACCAGGACGTATGATTTAAAGGATAATTACAAGCTGAAGTCAGATTAGAGCAGAGAAAGTCGATTGCCCTTCCATAGCCAGAGTCCGGCACGGGCTTGAGTTCAGTTCCGCTGGGTCAGGAGCAGACCAGGTTGGCAGTCAGCACCCTTCTTTCCCATGACTGTACCCTCACCTCAATCCAGATTATCATCCATATCTTGGGTCTTAAAAGGTGATTGTTTGAAACCTTAGTGTCCCTAGACATATCTCTCACTCCATCTCAGGGACCCTCTGGGCATCAGTGCCAGGCTTGTATTCAAAATACTTATTAAATGAGAGGAGATAAAAATGTAAGAGAAATCCCCAGCCATTGGAAAATTTATAATCTAGTTTGGAAGAACCAGACATAAAACAATTGAAAAATAAAAAAAAATAATAAAAAAAAAATCGGTAGGGCTCAAATAAATGCCAGGCTGGGTGCAAACTGACAGGTGCTGTATGAATAGAGGGAGCCCATTGCAGGTAGCAGCGATGAGGAGGTAAGAGCCATTTCTATTTCTTGGGAGGGATAAGGACCACTTCTAATGGGATTCAAGGCTGCTTCTGACCTGGGTCATATCATTAGCTGACTTCATAATGGGCTTGTTCTCAGGCCTGAGTTGCCAGTTGTGGGGTCCAAACTCCTCTCTGCATCCTCAGTCTTTCTGCTGCTCCCACCTTTGCACGCTGTCTCCTTTTGCAACTCCCGGCTTCCCTTTCCAATCAAATGTGTTGCAGATGCTGATCTATGTTGCTAGTAAATTCATGAGGTTTTTTTTTCCTGAGCAGTAAGTGGGGAGGTAAATCTTGCTGATGGATTTAAACCTCTCAGGTGGGTTGAACTCAGAATGGAAAGCGAAAGGATTAGGTTTATAAGTGACTCATTCAATTAGAAGAGAAGCTACCCTGACAGGTGAGCACAAATCAAACACATGGAAAGCTGCGTAGACGACGTCAGGCAGTGCCTGACATGAGAGCTGCTGGCCCACCCAGCTGCCCCTAAACAGTCACTCCCCACGTTGCTCACCAGACATGCCAAATAATTTTGGAAGATGGCTTTAGGTCTTATCACAATACCAAATTTTAAAAAGTATCTCTTTGCTTGAAAAATAATCACTGAGCAAGAGATAAAACTGTAGGCTCGGCCTATAACCTTTAACATGCATCAAGGTCATTCTCTATTTAAGGAGAATGACCTTGTTTCCAAGAGAGTTGAGTAAGAAGGGCAGGGCGGGACAGGGGAGGTGATCGCATCCCTCTATGGTGCCCTGAAACCAAGCTTTCAGAGGTCTGTTTGCTGGAACTGCCCTTGGTCCCAGGAAGAATCCTGAGCCACTTGGGTCTTTATTCTGGTGAGAGATGACCCAGTATCTCAGCTGTAGGAAGAGGCCAGGCTCTGCATAAGGAATGACAGGAAGTCTGTAGGATGTACCATATCAGTGAGGGAGTGACTAAGCCCTCCATGAGGATGGGGCGTCTGTGACAGCCAACCAAGCTGTCCATGTGTTTGACTTCCCACCCACTCGGCCCCTTTCCCTGGCTAGGCCTGGCGAAGTTACCTTAGCCAGGGTGACTCTAAGGCCACCCACTTAGAAGCATGAGGCCAGCAGCACATCTTCATGCTCACAGTAACCTGAATTTGAGTAAGCGGCCTCTGTTTGCCAGGAGCCTGCGTACTCAGCAGTTGTCCGTGGTCATGTGGCAGGCACAGGCCCCTCCCTGGGCCAGCAGGTTCACACAGCTCTCCCATCGCTGATGGTGGGAGGCGGAGCAGAGTCTGGTGCCTTGAAGAGTTCTCTTCCCAGGTTGCAGGGCTGGAAACAGCTCAGCCAGTGTAACCGTCCTTGCTGTGGAGGGAGCTGCCGGAGGTGCTCTGACCCGGCCCCAGTCTCTAAGCCTGGGGCACACCTAATCCATCCAGCTGGTCATGGCCTGGCCTTGAATTTAAGGTTGCTACTACCATTGCTGTGATCTCATTAGGTGTTGTCAGGTTTTAGCTCTCAAGACCCATCTTTATTCAGGGACTATCACCCATTACTTGATATCACCCGAGCAGTTTACCATTTATGAAGGTGTTTCTGTCCCTTCTCCTGGGGCAAGGCGAATGGCTGCCGAATAATGACAGGAATCACCAGCTTGGCTGAGTCCTAATGGGTTGGTATTCCAGCCGCTGCCACCCAGGTCCTCTAGCTTTGGAGTTCCGATGTCAGAATTTACGGAGCATCAGCGGGGACCAGCTGCCTCACGGTCCGTTGTAGGGTGACACGGAGGAAGTGGGTTTCTCCACAGGAGGCGCAGAGGTATTTAGTTGGGAAAGCAGGATACACATAGGTACACATACACCCCCCAAATACCTAAAAGCTCATTAACCTCATTAATAAATACATAATTATTATCTATCAATCTCCTTAATAAGTTCGTGAATCACATAGTTTCCTAGGACTGTCAAAACAAAGTACCACAAACCGGATGGCTTAAAACAACAGAAATTTCTTCTCTCATCGTTCCGGAGGCCAGAAGTCAGGAATTAAGGTGTCAGCAGGGCCTCATTCGCTAAAGGTTTTGGGGGACAGTCTGCTCCCTGCCTCTCTCCGAGCTCACAGTGTCGCTCACAATCCATGGCGTTCCCCGGGCAGCTGCATAACTCCGTCTCCACTTCATGGCCACCTTCCCCGTGCGTCTCTCTGCTCTTCACATAAGGACAGTCATAGTGGATCAGGGCCCACCTTAACGACCGCATCTTAACGTGGGTTACAGCTGCAAAGACCCTCTTTCCAGATTAGGTTATAGTCACAAGTACCATGGGTTAGGATGTCGTCGTCTCTTTTGGGGGAACTTAATTAATTCAACCCCTGGCACAGTGTAATACATATTCAACCCATAGGTGCCTGTGAGAGTCATGTGAATAAAGGAAAGGAGGGGCTGAGGGGGGCAGGAGGGAGATGTTTGCAGAGAGCTTCGCTGCAGCCTGCAGGAGTGAGCTGCATTTTGAAGATGGGAAGGACGTGCATTCGTGCACGGGCAAAAGCCGCCTCTTTTCATGATGGGTGGAAATACTTCTGGGGCGTCTGCTTTGTAGTCCATGCTCACCTTTCTGCCCTCTTTCCATGCAGGTGGAACAACTGAAGAGTGACACAGATTTGGACCAGGATGCAGATCTAGCCTATAATAGTCTGAAGGTGAGATCCTCGAACTCTCGCCCGGTGGAGGATGGATGGCAAAGCTGGGCGTCAGGCAGCGTGGTCGTAAGCTCGGGTCTGTTAATAAGCAGAGCCGTAAGCACACGATTTCCTCTTCCAACACTTTAGTTTCTTCATCTTTGAAATGAAGGAAAATCTGTGTTTACTGCAAGGAACTATTTCATGTATGTTCGTAGGAAACCATGTCCTCTATTCACAATACCTGTGATCCAAAACGGCGGGGGGGGGGGGGTTTCCAAACCAAGCAATTCTTCACTTCTCCGCGGACACCAACTGGGTGTCCTGCAGCCAAACTCATTTCTGGAACAGACGGCCTGGAGTTAGCGCTGGTGAGGGGCTCAGTCCCACAGGGCTGGCCTCACTTCAGATGCCGATCACAGGCCACCCATGCTTCTGTCCACCTCGGCCACAAATCGGGGGTTCCCACCATGCCCTCTGGTTCAATGATTTGTGAGAACAGCTCACAGAACTCAAGAAAGCCCTTTACTAACTATTCCTGGTTTATTAGGAAGGATACGAGTGGAACAGCGGAGTGGAGGTGATGCATAGGACGAGGTGTGAGGGAAGGAATGTGTCGGTTCTGGGCCCTCAAGGCATCACGACGTGTTCGCCAACCCGAAACTCTAAACCCTGTCATTTAGGTTTTTATGGCGGTTTCATTGCATAGGCTTCATTGGTTAAATCGTTACCCATTGGCACTGAGTTCACTCAGTTTCCAGGCCCTCCCCTTCCTGGAGCTGGTGCCAGAGCCGAAAGCTCCAGCCTTTTTTTTTTTGATCATGAGCCTGGTTCCTCGGGAACCAGGAAGTTACAAACAAGTTTTGGAAACTGTGCCAGGAACTGGGGCCAGGGACCGAATGCCTATTTCTTACTATGTCACGTATATCTTACCTGCCTGATACAGTTTCAGTTAAAATGTGGCCAGGGGAATAACACCACTTTGAAGAAAATAATCAAGACTTGCATGGAGAGATGTAAGGCCGGGATCTCCCAGTGCATCCAGTGATGGCCCGGTGACCAGGTGGCCACCGGAATGGGGCATTAGGGCGGCCCTACTCTCTTGTTCCCACAGAGTTTGTAATTGGGAATGTGCCCCACTTGCGAGGGTCATTTACTCTGGTCCCACTTATAGGAACACACATAACTCAGAACAGCCCTAAATCATGCCCAAGCCTTTCTGAAAAGCTAGGGCCACACTGATGGTGTAAGAAGAGAGTGCTTTATAGGGGTCTCCTTCTTAAGTCATTGATGAGACTTATTTTCCACATGGGATATTTAAAAGATCTAAAACCCTCCAGGGAGCAGGAAGTCTCTGGATGTGATAAACCCCTGTAGTGTTGGGCCTTAGCCGTTCTCCAGAGGCTGAGCCCCAGGGGAGGAGAAGGAGCTGGGGAGGCTCTGGGGGCATGAGCCCCACCCAGGTTTAGAACCCTGAGCCTGTCTAGCCCATTGTCATGGTAAACCTGTCTAGTCCAGCTGTTCTTTAAGGGCTGTCCTGGGACCAGCATCATGGGGAACATGCTAGAAATGCACATTCTCGGGCCTCGGCCAAGACCCCCGAATCTGAAGCTCTGGGGTGGGGCCCAGCGATCTGTTTTCACACACCCTGCGGGACTTCTGCCCGTCACCTCCGAGAACCACAGCTCTCGTCTCTCTGGGAAGCGCTGCCTCAGGGCTCGCGTGTTAAAATCAACACCTCCATCCAGTGACCTTGTGAGGAAGGCACCACCCCGTTCCCACAGGCCACATCTTCACTGTCCGGCTCAGGGCCTGACGCAGGGGACCCCGCGATCTCACAACTCTGTAACTGCTCCACTCTGCTTCTGTGGGCAGGCCAGGATTCTGAGTTCTGGGACCTGGTATGCCCTTCGTTGTCCATAGCAAAACCGGACTTAACCCACGGGCCTTGTCGCAGACGCCGGCCTGGGGTCCTCTGGTTTGAAGGGAGGACCGATGTCAGGGAGACTAGCTGGGGTGCTTCAACTTCATGGCCCCAGACCTTCAGAGAAATGATGGAAATTGGGCTTTTAGGCAAAACCCAGTCAACCCGTAGTTAGTGGGCCCCTTCTCTGCGTGTCTGGCTGAATGCTTTTGAGGAGAACGAAAGGGTGGGAAGTGTACGCTGCTGTCGGAAAGTGTAGATGCTTCCTGAGCAGGAAGACAGCGATCTAAGCAGGTGATGAGTCTGCGCACCTGGCTGCATGGCTATTTTTTGCAACCTGATCCTGACCAAATTGATTTTGAAAAACCTGCCCAGAGTACACGAGTGAGATGAGGCTACAGCGGAGGACTCCTTGACGAGTAATGATTTTTGCTTAACTCGGGATCCCGCTACCAGAATTTCCCCCTGATCCTCCTATAACAATACGAAGAAACCCCAGCTCTCGGGCAGAAGCACTCTGTTTGGGTACTGGGTTCACGGCTTAGGCATGCCGCCCGTGGGGGTGGGATTAGGTGGAAGGGCCCTGGGGCTGGCCCCACCTGGCGGAGCAGTCGAGGAGGCCTGACGTGGGTGGTGGGGCTGTGAGATGGGAGGCCAGGCCTCTGGTCCTGGCGTGGCCTCTACAGAACACTCTGGGCCTTCTCTGCTCCATCCTCAACGTCCTCATTTGGAAAATAGGAGTTATGTCCAATGGCTCCTAGTCTTATATCTCTGCAGTTCTGTAATAAATGTGCAACTCATGCCTACTTATCCACATTTTGGGGTTTCTTTGGGAAATTTTGAACCTCATGTATCCCAGGGCCCTACCAGCAATGTATGTGTGATTGTCAGACTTTAAATGTTTGGAATTCATCTCGAACAGTTATTTTATCCGGAAAAAGTTAAATACCTTCCAAAATTGAATTTCAATAGCACTTGCGACTCTGAATACAAGTAGTTTTTCCTATACCGTCATTGACAGTTGGCGACTTTCTATGTGGCCAAAAGAACAAAAGGGTATTCTTGGTATATTCTCTAAATTATTAAGTCATGTGATGCTCTTTGGGAAGGGGGGAGTGGGCTCACTAGATAAATAAGTTGAGGAACTTCCGCATCTCATAACCTCTCTTGGAAAGTCAAAAAGTACATTAATGTGTGAAGGTCCTATGAAGTCCTGTTAAAAGCATGTTGTTTAAAATTAACATGACATTCCACAAGGGAGGGCTTCATTAGCGAAGCACCCTTAGAATAGGCTATGGAATCACTTTGGGGGAAGCTATCATAGAGGCATCATGTCAGATGCTTCACATCGATAACTTAGGGTGGTGGGTTCAAATCTAGCCCCCGGCTTTGGCTACTCGCTGATGCCATCTGAACTTTTGCCCTGAGTTTCTGCAGTGGGTAGGTTGCTCTTCGCTTCCCAGGAGGACAGGGCAGGTGGGTTGAGGGAGGCAGAGGAGGGGGCCCGCGTGGGGAGAGTACCCTGGGTCCCCTGGGTCCCGGCGGGAACAGATGGAGTGTGCCCCTCGGGCTGTCTTCCAGAGGCAAGAGCTGGAGTCGGAGAACAAGAAGCTGAAGAATGACCTGAACGAGCTGAGGAAAGCCGTGGCGGACCAGGCCGCGCAGAACAACTCCACCCACAGCTCCCCAGACGGCTACAGCCTCCTCCTGAACCAGCTCAGGCTGGCCAACGAGGAGCTCGAGGTTCGCAAGGAGGAGGTGCTCATCCTGAGGACGCAGATCGTCAGCGCCGACCAGCGCCGACTGGCCAGCAAGAGCACGGTAACAAGCTGGCGGCCGTGGTCGGGCCCGGCGGGGGCGGGGGCCCTAAGTAACCGATTATGTAAGAAAACCAGGGTGTTAAGCCCGAAAGAGCAGAGTCTTTTGCACTGGGTCTCCCCTAAAGGGAGAGCAACGTCCTTGCTGCCCTCCTCAGCACGGCCTTTCGTGGAAGGCTCTGCTGGACACTTCTAGAATCTTCTGAAATGGCTCGATATGAATATGTTCTAAAGGAAGAAGGTACAGAGTTAGAGACGAGGGCCACAGCCCGAGCAGCCCCCTTGTTCTGGTTTTGCACCTCATGCCTTGCCCCTTGTGATTTACTTTGTTTCTGAGGTGGAGAAAGCCTTCCCAGGGCAGCATGTCCAACTTAACGTTTGCTCCTGGGGTTCACACCTTCTGGGACAGGTTGTGGAGTGAGAACGAGGGGCTGGGAGCCACCTGGGTCACTCTTGGGCGTGGCCCCTGGAGCAGCATGGCAGGGTGGGGGTGATTGGTAAGCAAGAATCAGTGTGAAGGATTCAAAACTGAGACAGATTTTAGTCACATCCTCTGGATTTAGGGTGCTCTCTCCTCTGGGGACGCTGTCCTTGTCATCGTATCCCCATCCCTCCACACTCAGTGCCTGTCACAGCCAGACCTCGTCATTCTGTGACTCTTCCAGTGTGACCTTTAAAAGGCCACATTCCTGCCTGGGTTTAACTGCTATTATCTGGGCATGTCCTGGGCCTTTGTCTTTTCCCAAAGGATCGTTTTTATACCTCTGTCTATATATGAAGTCATTTCATGGCTGTTGTTTGTATAACCAGAGTTATTTATTTTTTCAACCTTGGACCTTCCAGGAGCCAAATATTAACTCCAGAACAAGTTGGCCTAACAGTGAAAAGCACGTAGATCAGGAAGATGCCATCGAGGCCTATCATGGAGTCTGCCAGACAAACAGGTAAGTCCTACCTTGTGGTAACTATACCTGGAGGAGATGCTGGCAAAGGGGCCCTAATCTGAGAAGGTCACCCCTCGGGCACCTGCCGTGCGCTCAGCATCAGGGCCCTATCTGCTATGGGAGGTAAATGAGAAGGAGCAGTGAGTCCCATGCCTTCGGGGCCTGCTGTTAGCTTCGGCAAGACTCCAGTAACACCTGTGCAGCCTCCGGAACCCAGTCTCTCTGAGAAGCATTCAGAAAGGGAGCTTCCCTGGGAAGTTTGACAGGAGACCAAGGAAAGGGAAGGGCTGGCCGAGAGTGGCGTCCCTCATTGAGAAGGAGGTTGGCACCAAGTAGCCCAACCAAACAGGAAGAAGGGTCTATTCAGCTGTGTACTGTGATGCCATCTTTACCCAACCCAGCTGGGGGGGGGGGCGTTCCTCAGTGGCGACCCCATTACCTTCAGAGGGAACCCAAGCAAGGCACTGCAGAGATTGGATGGGAGAATTTGACCACTAACCGTATCGGCTAGAATGAGGTTGCCCTGGATTTAACCAACCACTGCTGGTCCCTCCTCAACGACGAGCTACCCAGGGTTAAGGCACAAGAACGACTCTCCGAGGAGGCAGCAGGCCTCCCAGGATGTAGGACAGAGCAGAGACCCAAGGCACTGTGGCAGAGGACTTGGGAATGTGCATGCTGGCGTCCCGTCTGTCACCAGCTATTTAGTAACTACTTCTTAACCATTCAGTACCTCAGTTTCCTCCTCTGTGAATTAGGATAGTCATAGCAGCGTGCCTCATATGGCGACTGAGATTCGACGAGCTAGTTTGCATAAAGCACTTACAACAGTGCCTGCACGTGATAAGCACGCAAAAAAAAAAAAAAAATGTGAGTGTTACTCTCCCTGCTGCTGTTCTCTTTGCCTCCTTGTGCCCCCTGTGGGCACAGGGAAAAACGGAGCTGGCCTTTTCTCTGGCTACCTTTCTCTTGTAATCTCAACTCTTTGAATGTGGAGCCATCACTAAGCATTTAAAATTGCTGAAAACCACAAGCACTTCCAGAAGACATTGGCGAGTGGCACTCGGAGCACGAGGCGAAGTTCCTTGAGGGCATGTCACAGAATCACTGAAGACTTCTCAGTGCTCTGCTTTCCAGATCTTCTAATGTAGCCCCTCTTTCTGCAGATAAGGAAACGGAGGCCCAGAAGGAGTGAACTGCTCAGGCCCACAGCTGGCCTGTCCCTGAGTCAAGGTAGAACCCAGAAGGCCTGGTTTGCAGGCCGGGCTGCCTCCAGCCCCCTGTCCGTATCAGAAGGCCCTAGGTGGAAGCTCAGTTTATTTCAACAGAGATGTAATTCTTTCTCCCTAGAGGATGGAGAGAAGAAGATGAAGGTCAATCTCACAGTGCTGAAACTAGAGTCAAGGCATTTTAAATTTCCTTGGGTGAAGATAAGAAACAAGACAAATAAGAAAAAAGAGCACAGGTGATATTTAACGTTTAAAAAAGGAAAGAAAGAAATAGGCACGTTTGGTCTTGACAAGCTGGTGTGCTTATCTTTCGGATCTTCAGAACCGTCACTCTTATCAGCTCCCTTTTTCTTCATCCCGATGCCTGTCAGGGATCCCGCCCCAAGTGTAGGCTTTCCAGGGGCTGCTTAATGCCCTGGATTTGTCTTCCTTTGCAGCAGTAATGATGGTGCTAAAATAAAAATAGCTTCTCTGATATCTTAAAATAATTCCATTCCCAGCAAGCCCAGGCTGTACTAGGGAACTGATAGCCTTTGCAACCAGTTAAGTACAGAAAGCCGCTGCCCCCTGGAGGGGAGGGGCCTCTGGAGGAACCTGCTTCCCTGGGCCGGCAAGTGTGGAAACAGCACTCGTGGGTTTGCCTCTCTTCCAAGTTGGTGAAGCCCAGCAGTGAGGGAGGACAGCCATGGGCAGGCTGGCCAGGCAGGAGGGCGTGGGCTGTGATTCCCGGAGCGCCCCTGGCCAGGGCAGCCTGTTAGAACAAGGGCTGGTTTTCCTCTCCTACTGTTTTCCTGGCTTAAGTATAAATTGTATCACACGTGCGAAGGTGTGAAGAACTTAACAATACACTGAGGTTTGCTTAGCTTTCCGGAGGGATTGGAACACTTCCCCATGTCCAGTCGCGGCCTCAGAGCCCATGGTTCTCAAGGTCAAAGCTTTTTTCGCTTGAGAACTCTTACGTTTTATAGAGTTCTCTTCAATCTTTACAGATGTGTCTTTGTCTTTCCGTTGTTTTCCAGTGGGGGAAGAGAAGCCAGTCTTGAAGGCCTGTGGTTCTTGATGGCTCTGGGAATAGCTGCGGGAATATGTGTAGCACTACAGCTTCCAAAAAGCTCTCTCATTTCCCACCGTGGGAACTAAGAGAAGCTAGCGCCATTATTATCATTTTATACATGATAGTTTAAATAAAGAGAGGGCTAGTCCTTTCCCCAGAGATAGGCGGCGGCCACAGGTGGGTGTTTGGAGACTGTCTTCTCAGGGCTGTCTGGGCCGTGTCCGTCAGGGTGGGTGTGGGAGAGGGCTCGGGAGGTGGGGTCAGAGAGCAGAGGTGCACGGTGCTCTCAGGCGGCCTTACTCTAGGCACGCAGTCAGGCCGCAGAGTTAGGTAGGGGCGGGAGCGTGCCAGGGCTCAGGTCAAGCTCCAGGAAGACTGTGTTCCTTTGGCCGCTGGCCGTTTCCACCCAGGCCTTGCCGAGTCCACACAGCTCCAAAGCGAGACTTAGGGAGCATTACTGGTCCCTTCCTCAGCTCCCTGGGAAGCTCCTGCAGGCCCTCCACCTAGCAGGTCCCGGGAAGCAACAGAAAGTCCTTGGCACAGATATTAGCTTTGCTGTTGCCACCTGGGCTTGGGGGTGATTACTCACCCCCGAATGCAGGGGTCCCCAACCCCTAGACTGCAGACCAATACTGGTCCATGGCCTATTAGGAGCCGGGCCACACAGCAGGAGATGAGTGGCAGGCGAGTGAGTGAGGCTTCATCTGTATTTGCAGCCGCTCCCCAGCGCTAGCATCACTGCCTCAGCTCCGCCTCACATCATCAGGCATTAGATTCTCATGGGGCACCCGGGCTTATCCAGAAGGGATGTGTGCAGCTAGCTGCCCTAGGGACTGGCTTGGAGTTGATGGCCAAGTGCCCCAGCTGCTGCGGGATGCCTTGCTCAGAATGGCAAGTGGGCAGGGCAGTGTGCTGATTCTGCTCAGCTTTGCTCACCGGTCCTCCCTTTACCTGCTCCTGGCTGGAAGCGCTCAGCTTTCTTCTAGAAGGTGATTCTTCCCTTACGCTTCCCCCAAATCCTGTTAGTTTGAGCCATCAGCATAATTTCTGCCTCTTTCAGTGGCATGGCCATATCTAGCCACAAATAATTCACCACCTGTCATTTCTAATGTTTCTCTCACATTCATGGTGGTGGGGTTGCCACATCCCATTTCTCAAGAGATCCTGAGAAACCTGGGCAGCTGGGTAGAAAGTCTGGGTGCAAACTAAGGAAATAAGAGCGCGTTCATGGAGCACAGAGTGGTCGTTTTGGAGACAGGAAACGGACCGACTCCCAGATGGCAGGAACCCTTGCTGGTTCTGTCCACAGGGAGGCGGGTCCTTAAGCTGGGCAGAGGGAGGGTTGCTGGGTCCTGATTTTCCATCTCCACCGAGGGAAAGTAAATGCTGTCCTGGGCCTCTTTGGGTACATGGCTGTTACAGTTAATAAGGTTATGTAACTCAAGTTCTAGAGGAAACCTCTCAGATCATTCAGCCTCCACTTCACCCGTGAGGACCCAGGCCCGAGGTGTGTCGGTGGTTAGCCCTGGCCGCCAGCTTGTTAGCACGCACCTGGGAGTTTGCCCTCTGGACACCTGGTTCTCCAGTTTCCTCAGTGCTGTGTCTTGCTGCCTCCCTCAGTCGGAGATTCAACCTGCTGCTTATGCCTGTGTGTGTCTGCGGCCTCTTTGGGAACAGGCCTCCGCACCGGTGACATATACACACGAGGTTTTCCATGAATATTTGTTGATTTTATTAGTTGACATCAAGCACTTACATTTAAGAAATTCCTGTGCGCTGTTTGGGGTTTTCCTCGCACACCACCAGGTGGCGCGCCCTCCCAGGCCATTTCCCTCTCACGGTGTGAGTCGGGGTGGGGAAGAAGCTCCTGTGCTGATTTGCTTCTCGTTCATCTGGGAACAAAGGATGGACCTGGAGCTGGTTGACTGGTTTTTAATTTACTTGTGTGCCGGGTTCCTGAGCGCTGTGGGTGGCTGGGCCGCACAGTGTTCTTTGTGCGTAATGCCTGACATGCCACAGGGTTAAGAGCTCTGTGGGTCTCCCGGAGACGGGTGATGTGAGCACTGAGGCTAACGTCCTCACGGTATAGCCCAGCGACGCACATGCACCTCCCTGGAGAGTGAGCGTCAGCGCCAGCATGTCGTGGGAACTGTGGGAGTTCGGAGGCCCCCTGAGACCCGGCAGCTCCTCCTTCAGTTCGGGGGGCTGGGGTGGGGGGGGCGGAAGGGACAGCCAGTGCGAGGCTTTAGACCCGGGTCAGAACGCCACCTGGGCTCTAGCCCGGCTGCCAGTGTCCGGCGTGGAATCTCCGTCCTGCTGCGCCCCAGTGTGGAAGACGAGATGGAGTGACGGCTCGCCGGTGCCCCCGGGATGCCGTCACCTCCCAGGTGCTACCCAGAATGACTGCAGCGGAGCCTCCATCTCCTAGCGAACCGCTCCTTTGGGTTAAAGCACTGGCTTCTCAGCGGCCCTACCTAGCGAAGCGTGCGCGGTGCCACCTGGGCAGGGGACGGTGCTACGCCGTCAGCTCCCCTTAACACAGCCCAGGTCACTTCTGGACTTGCTGAGATGAATGGAGGGGACAGCCAACGCCTGCAGCCAGAGGCGTTGGCTGGGGCGGCCAGGCCTGGGCAAGGGCTCTGGGCACTTGTGGGCGGGAGGCCTAAAAAGGAGGGGCACCAGGACAAAGCTGCTGGCAGCGGCCCCCCCCGCTGCCCTGCTGGAGGGGGAACCGTGACAGCCGTAGGCCCAGGGCACGGCAGCCAGCGAGGAGCCACCAAAGGAACCGGCTGCTGTCTCCCCTCCGCACATCCCGTCGGACTTGGCAGAGTAGGGCCTGGTGTGGGGGTGAGCAGCTTTGCCCAAGGAGCAGCCCATGTGAGCTTCCTCTGTGGCTGGGGCCTTTCCTCGCTGGGCTGCGCTGGGGCTGGACGGGGTGGGGTGGAGGGCGATAGTGGTGGCTCCACCCCCTGGGCCTTGCACACAGCCTGACAGGCTGGACGGTGGTTTTTCCCCTGTGGTTAGGACAGGGTCACTGATCCTGACAGCAGGCAGTGTGGCTGCAGCTCCTACGCCAAGGTTCCTGTGAGGAAAGCTGGGACCCACCCAGCAGGAGGTCCCCAGGAGCAGAGGCCACAGGGGTAGGGAGAGAGGGGCAGAATCCTGGCAGGGTCAGCCTGCCACTCACCACCCAATCCACCTGGCCTTTGCATGTCCCCTGTGTGCCCAGGGCCGTGCGAGGTGCGGAGGTGCATGGGCGGGGATGTGTGGCATGTGCCTGGCCTCCGGGAGCTGCCCTGCTGGCATCAGGCCGACTAGGCAACTGGAGAAGATAAAAGACTTTCCAAGTGGAAGGTATCTGACCTTCTGTCCAAGGGGAGTAAATAGGTCTCATGCACCCCAGCTCTAAAGTCAAGGGGACAAAGTTTTTATTAGCTGTTGTTTTTGCAAGATTGCAGCGAGGGCTGGAGTTGAGATGAGTTTGTGCTTTCGTGCCCTTAAGATGTGACCAAAAAGAGATGCCCATCGGAAAGCAGGCACAATACATAGGCTCCTTCCTTATCCTCCACGGCCCAGACATCCCTAGGTGCAGCGTCTGGGAGGCCACCTCGCAGCCCTGCCCAGTGAGCGCCTGCTCAGCGTCTGCAGGTCCCACGGCGCACACACGGGTCCTCTCCTCCCTGCCTGTTTGCGTCTCTCCTGGTTCTCCCTTTCCTTCCCCAAAGACTCTGGTGGGCGGGAGGGACGCCCGTGTGCGAGAACGAGTTAAAGGCGCGAGCCAGCCCGGCTGCTGCTGCTCACGGGACCACCAAACCGTGGCACGCTTTGCTCTCCCTGCGGCCACACGTTTCCTGCCCGGTGATGATTAGGGAGTCCCACATGGGGCACAGGGCAGTAACTGGAGCCCGGGAGACCTGGAGGAAAGACGATGTTTGCAGGCACCCAGGTGCTGGTGACAGGAGAGGAAGGAGGGGGGCAGGGGCTTCCTGAGCCTTCCCTCCTCTCATTTCCAAACCCCGGCACTTCCCGGCGTTCTCTGCCTGCCTGTCTCTTTCCTCTACACTGGACGCCCTGTTTTTGTTTGTTTGTTTGTTTCCGTACTTTATTTCTAGCAAGACTGAGGATTGGGGCTATTTGAATGAAGATGGAGAACTCGGCTTGGCCTACCAAGGCCTAAAGCAAGTTGCCAGGTCAAATACATGCCTTTCTTCTCTGTGTCTGCTTTGTCTGTCCTGCCTGCTCACGTCAACGCTTAGTTGTTCTTCAGCTGGAGTGGCTGCGAGGGCAGGAGGTACCGTTCACGGGGAGGTGCGGGCGTAGCCCCTCCGGGCCCCCGTCTGGCCCTCCAGGCTGTGTGGATGAGTTTGGCCAAGCTGCTTGTTTGGGGTCAAGGCGATAACACTTGAAGGCTCAGTGGAACCTTAGAAACCACTGGGTCCAGCTCACTGGCTCTAAGGAACAGAGCGGGTGGAGGGGGGCGTTCACCTGGCAGCAGGCACACCGCTGTGTAGGACAGGGCTGAGAAGGAAATCTCATCCAGGGGGCTCCTGAGTCTGTGCTGCTTCCATGCTGTGTGTTGACCGCCCTAACTCCGCCGGATCAGCTGTGCCATCGGCCGGATGTGTGCTGCTGGCTGTGCTCCACGCACAGGGCTCCTGGAAGCCTGCCCTCCAGCCTGCCTGCTGGTCCCTGCCCCGGTGACTGCCTGGAGCTAACCACAGCCGACAGGCCCTGCGCCACGCGTGCTGCATGTCTCAAGTCTAACCCTCACCGCACACCCAGGGAGCAAGGGCCCTGAAGCTCGCAGGGTTAGGGAACTTGCCTCTTCAACAGAAGATCCAGAATTTGAACCTGGTTCTATTTGATACCAGAGTGCGAATCCATAACCCACAGGCCTTCAGCCATGGGTGAGCAGTTTAGCAAGGGAGGTTTGACGTGCACAGAAGTAACGACGTGGCGGTCACGCCAGGTGTTTGTTGCCTGTGTGTGGCTTTTCAGGGCCGTGACGTAGCTTCGTGCATTTGAGACGCCCGACAATAGATGGGCAGTGGTCTTCAGGTATGTTTCCTAGAAGAGGAGCCTGAGATGGGGCAGAGCTGGGACGGGCGCCCTCGCGCACCATCTTCAAAGCTCTGCCCGCTGCTGATGATGTGGAGGTCTCTATAGCAACAAGAGCATCTCTTCTTGGGAGAAGAAAGGACAGGTCAGCTGGTTCTCCGGTTAGTGTGTCACCTGGCTCGGGGTCAAACGTGACTCCACCACCTGTGGGCAGGGTGACATCTCTGCCCGCATGTACTCACTGGCAGGATGTGGATCAGAATAGAACGCGCCTCATCAGGTCATCGTGAGGAGGAGGGTTAACACAGGGGAAGCGCTCTGTACAGGCCTGGCACGGGGCAAGCACAGAATAAATGCTCGCTTCTGTCGTTGGAATGGCTACTACTCCGTAGTAGACCAGATTTCATGCCCACCTAGAAGTTCGTGTTTTTGGAGGGGCACCCATATGTGAAACCAGGTAATTCCACATGGCTCTCTCTCAGCAGATCGGATGTGGTTGAATACATATTAGTAAGTGAATGCATTAGTAAAACAAAGAAAGCACAGGCCTCTGCCTTAGGCGATCCGGCTTCCAGAACCAGCTCTGCCACCGGACTGTGGCCTCAAACCTCTCTCGGCCTTGGTTTTCCTACTTGCAAGAAGAGGTGGCCAGCCCCATGCTTGGGCAGGGTTCTTAGACCTTGCACAGAACCCTGGACTAAGTCGCCCAACTATATATAGTCTAATGGAGGATAGGGGAGATGGGAAAGTAAAGTCACAGCACAGATCAGAGGCTGATCCTTGGGGCAGAGCCCAAGTATTTCTATTCTACCTTTGTCGTTAAACTTGTAACTTCCTGGTGATTACTGTTAGTGTATTGTAGCCAAGATCGGATGTTAATCCATCCAAATATTGTATGTCTTCTAAAATGCCGATTTACTTTCCAAATGATTCTCCCATAATGCTCCCATCATTATTGCTTTCCTTTGGTGGTGCTGCTGCCTGCGCTGAGTGGGTGGATCTGTCATTCCCATGTCATTTCTTCATTCATGTTACTTTATCGAGGAGCCACCGGAGCCAAGCATTGCTGAGCAAGCAGAGGGAAACATGGTTACTTCTCTGAGGGAGTTGACAGTGTAGACTTTCCCTTCTCTCTTGTTCCCTCCTCTGTCACGGCAATTACCACCTCCCAGAAGGATAGCAGACCTGCAAACACATGGCGTTTCTTCACCTTTCTGCCTCTGGGACAGCCAGGGCTCGACCAGCTGTCTCCCAGGCACTCGGTGCTCGGCCCTGGTCTCAGTCTTTATCTGCATCCCGGAAGAGACAGGTGAATTCTCCCCACACGGATCCTGTCAGGAAGCTTTGATGGTACCTTTCCATCCGGCGCCTCCTGCCTTTCTTTCACGTCAAATTTACTGGATCGGGAAGTTCACCGGAGTAATCAGGTCCATGCACAGAGCATCATTGTCACATGAGGACTTAACTTCCTAAAGAGGAGGCTGCTTAGGCACCCTCAGGAAGTTCTTGCCTTCTATTATGATAGAACAGGTGCTCTCCCAGAATCGCCCAGGTCGTTGGCGCTCCTTGGGGTGGGGCCTTTTAGACCCAGAGAGTCTTCTGAGGCTTCTCCCCAGCCTTCTGCAGATCTTCTCTGGGTGTCTCTGCTTCTTGTTGTGACACCAGTTGATCCTAAACCTTCCCTCCAGATCATCTGCGAATAGTCTTAGATTTTGCTCTGATGGGCATTGGGGCTGGGGGAGCGGAATTGCATATATAAAGTGAGAGCTAAAGTGGGAGCACTGGTGGTGAAGATAAATAAAAAGGAAGGGGGCCAAGAGTTTGCCTTTAAAACCTGCAGAGACTCTCCTATAGGGAAGTATGCAGATCATCAGTTCCGTCTACCAGAGTTTTGTCCTGAGATTCTTGTGAGTTTGGGGGCAGATGTGGATGCTTTTTCTTAGAAGATACTATAAGAAATTCATTTCTGCTGATGACATTTTGATATGGAGACAATCTCTTAATCTCAAATCAACAGACTGTGCTCAAGAATGAAGAACAAGGGAATGAGGTGGCGGGGGGGGGGGGTGGTTAAGAAAGAGGCCTGTGATCAGGGGTGTCACGCTTGGCCCTGGTTTCCCATCCGGGAGGACAGGCTGGCCTGCTTGCCTGATGAGCCCTGCAGATCTGTTCCCCTCGGCATCCATCCCCTGTTGGGTTCATGCAATTGCTACTGCTGCTGCTGCTGCTGCTGCTGCGTGCTCGGCTTCTCCTCTGTTGCGTGTCCATCCAGACCCCCGCCCCTCCCGGGGGCACTGACTCGAGCCTCTCGGTCACCTGGCCTTCTCTCCTTGGTGCAGGCTGCTGGAGGCGCAGCTGCAGGCCCAGGGCCGTGAGCATGAGGAGGAGGCGGAGCGTCTCAAGGCCCAGGTGGAGGCGCTGAAGGAGGAGCTGGACCAGCAGCAGCAGACCTTCTGCCAGACGCTGCTGCTGTCCCCGGAGGCCCAGGTGGAATTTGGCACCCAGCAGGAGCTCTCCCGGCTGACCAATGAGAACCTGGTGAGTAGCCGTGCCGGGTGGGTCCCAGCTCTGGGAAATCAGATTCTGGAAGAAAATGGGACCAGGAATGAATGGCCTTTAGGCAAATGGACACGATTTATGTCCTTGGCTCTGTCGCAGGAACAGAATCTAGAACCCTCCAGTCAGCAAGTGTTCATGGCAATACTACAGTCACCTGTTATGGTATAACTAAGCTCCCCAAAACTTAGCTGCGTGGAACAGCAGCCATGCTGTGCGGTCAGCAGTGGCGGCAGGGCTCAGAGGGCGTGGCTGGTCTCTGTCCCACCGGTGTGGGCTGGGGGCTCTGAGATGGCCTCGGTCCCGTGTCTCGGCCGCAGTGCTGGCCGTTCCCCTCTGAGGGGCCCATCTCTCTCCACAGCCGCTCTCATCATTCACTGGGCTGCCCTGAGCTGCTTTGCAAGGCAGCTGACTTCCAACAGAATGAAAGCAGGAGCTGAGAGGCCTCTTAAAACCCTGTCCCAGAACTGGTACAGGGTCGCTTCTGCCACCTTTTTTTGATCAAGACAAATCCCACGGCTAGGTCAGCTTTCCATGGGGGTAGACTTCTCTTGCTAGAAGGAGGCATGGGAGGAATTGTTGGTGGCCCTCCTTGCAGACAGTCACCAAAGGGGCTCTGGCAGGGGCAGAGAAACAGAAGGCATTCTGTCCTCGGGTCAGTAGGAGAAGCAGGACACTCACAAAAGAGAAAGAAGATCATGTTTTTGAAAACATTATATATTAGATTAACAAGTGTTACAGAAAAAGAAAGGATTCCAGGGGAAGCTGGAGCTGAGGCAGGAGGGGGCGCCATGCATGCAGGAGGGGGCGTCACGCATGTAGACGGGCAGAGAGGGGAGAGAGGAGCGTGGACACAGGCACCCGGGCAGGGCCAGGGCAGGGGCGTGTGGGGTGGCGGCGGAGGGCCCATGGCCTTCTGCACCTGGGCGTCCCTGGGGATGGATTCCAAACCTGAACCACCAACAGAGCTTCCGGTCCAGCAGCATTTCCACTTTACAGCCAGGCGGCCCCGTGCTGGGTGGCCAGCTCACTCAATTCCAGGTCGGGACGCGGGGCCCTAGACTAAGGTCCCTGAACAGGGCTTTTATACAAGTGGTCGGCTTTGGCTCTCTTTGTCTCTTCTCTCCATCTGCATGTCACTATCTGTCACACACATGTCTGTAGACAGGTGGCTTTATGGAAAGAAATCTACATATTTTATTAGACTGGCTTCTGCCAGGCAAAGGAGGGGCCTATGTTCCTGGAGGGGCCATTCGCCAAGCGGCGTGGTTGGTGAGCGACCCCCTTCTAGGAGGTCTGTGCCCTGGGGAGGAACCGTGGAGAAAGCATGCTAGCTCACCGGACAGCTTAGGAGTCAGCACCGTGGGCCCCTCTGCCCTGTGGCAGGCCCTGGGCCTGGAGCAGGAGCCCGGGCTGTTGGGCAGGCGAGGACGAGGGTGACAGGTAGGGCTCAGCATGCAGCCTGATGGGAGACCCTTCGAGAGTGTGGCCCACCCGGTGTACCTGGGCAGAGGCCAGGTCCATAAGCATAGCTACCAGGGCAGGGGCCGGGGTTCCTGTCATCTCCGTTCCCTTGCCGAGCAAGCATGAGTGCCTCATGTGTGCCCACTGGCGGATGAGGGAGGATGAGAGTGAGGCCTGTGCATGTGGAGTACAGCCCGGGTGCCGGGCGCCTCCAAGGCCGGGTTTGCAGCAATTCGGGGGACTGGCTTCCAGCGGGAGTGGTCCGAGAGGTGCCCTTATGGGGCCGTGTGGAAGGGAAGATGGGACTGTCCTTCCTGGTAGCAACTTGAAAAGTTTAGAGATGTCCGAGGCAGGCTCATCTGTTCCCAAGATTCCTCCTGGGCGGACCTCATCCTTTCATCGGCTGTCTGTAATTTTAGCCTCTGTGACTCTGGACCTCAGCTCCCCAAGTTTACCACCCACTGTAGCCAGCGCAGTGTTCCCTTTTGTTTGTCCTAAATTTACTGATTGCAAGCTTTAAAGACCCCGGGGGTCCCAGGGTGCAGCACTGAGAACCGCAGCCTGCGCCGTCCCCCTTGCCACGGTAAGGAACGCGGTGCTCCCGGATTCGAGGGAAGGGGCCTAAAGAGATGGCAGAGATGGCACAGGCGCTGAGCGGCGCAGAGCCGCCGTTGGTGCTGCGGGTTGGACGTCCCGTCCCTCCCACCCAGGTGGGCCAGGCGAAGTCTTGTATTTCTCCCCAGAGGCTGAGACTTCAGAGCTCTCGAGGACAGAAGGTAATCAATCAGAGCCATGTGACCAGGTTAATTTTTCCTTGTTGGAGTGTCTGGTGTTTGATTAGCTGCAGATATGTGTTGGTGCATTTGTTGTCTGACCTCCCAGGGTATAGAGAAAATCTTAAAAACAGTGGTCGAAGAGACACAGGCCCATCTGTCTTTGGATTTGGTAACGTCGCCCAGAGGAGTGTGGGGACCGGATGGCAGTTGGCATCCCGGAGTCCCCCTCCTGACTCTGGCCTGGAACGGCCCCAGGTGGGCCAAGTCATTCGCCTCCGAGCACTGATGCATCGTTTGCAAGCGTAAAAGCCAAATGAATAGTTGAGGATTCCGTGCGGGTGGATGTGGAGAGGGCTGTGTGAGCACAAGGTGGGGGTGGCAAGCAGCAAAGCTGCTGGAGCTGGGGACATGCTCCAGGGCCACAGGGACATGCACGGGCTCTGGCACAGCTCAGGGAAGATGCGGAAGGATGAGATGGGTGAGCCGAACGAAGGGTTCATAGGAGAACTTATGAACCCCGAGGAATACTTTCTAAAGTTTATGGAGATGCTCGTGTCCTTACTACGAACTGACTTGAGCTCAGAGTGTGTTCGTGGGTCTCTGGTCTGGTTATTACTCTGTGCTCCCTCTCTTGTCATTCAGGTAGGGTTTTTAGATACCTCTCAACTTGAGACCTTCTTTTAATTTCTTTTTTTATTGAGATGAATAAGAAGTTGCCCTCGACAATGTCTGTACCCAGGTTTGTGGTTTACCATGGCTGCAGCACTGGGTGTTTAGCATGGCAACCTGAGGACACTTGGCCTAGAGAATGGTGGGATTCAGCCAGCGTGCCAAGCACGGTGCCCTCCTGCATTGTGAGAATGAACCCTGACCCATCTCTCATTCTTGGGTCTGGACCAGGGAGCAGTGAACTGTGTGGGGCAGGCCTCCTGGCTGGTCAGGAAGCCTGGCAAGTCACAAAGCCTGGCCCTCCTCGGCTGGCTGCCTTGGGCCATGCCACATGGGAGGATTCTACCCCCTGCCCTCCAGCACAGGGCCAGCTCCGTTCCCTCACTGCTCCCTTCTGCTTGTAGGACCTTAAAGAACTGGTAGAAAAGCTGGAAAAGAATGAGAGGAAGCTCAAAAAACAATTGAAGATTTACATGAAGAAAGTCCAGGACCTAGAAGGTAGGGTGTGTGTGCGTGTGCGTGATGCTCAGGTGTGCGCAGCCATGCCTGGGGGAGGGCAACGCCTGCCACCCTCTGCAGACTCTTCCTGCTTCCCCGATTTCCTGGTGCCTGTGCCAGCCCGGTCCCGAGACTGAACCGTTCGGGCCCCATGAGCTCAGCCATTCTCAGTTTGCTGGAATCTGTACGAAAGCCACACAAATACAGCGGGTGTTTGGGTGTTTACCCTGAGCTGCAGAGCTGGAGAGAAGAGCAACCAGGATAGTCACCCCGTGGTCCTGCCCCCAAAGGGCGTAAAGCTGGGAGGCAAGACTTCCGTGTCCTGAATGAAAGCTACGTAACACAAAAAGCCCAACCTCAGGGGCCTCGCCGCATGCTCCCCACGGAGTCAGGAAGGAGAGGGCCGTCCTGTGATGAAACTTCCAAACCGCAGCCTGGCCGGAGAGGGCACACAGATTCGAAATGCTCTTTTAGAAACATCTGGAGTGTCCTCGTCCTGACTCTACCGCAGATCTAATCATGTCACTGCCCACCCACTCTTTGCACATACCGCTTTGCTTGGAACCCTCTCGGTCACCTCCCCTCCTGGATACGTCCCTCTCGCCATCTGGATACCCCTCACCACCTGGAAAACCCTTCTCACCACCTGGATAGCTCCCTCTCCCTCATCCTCAGCTCAGGAGCCACATCTCCAGGGCCCAAGTCCCACCTTTGTAGTCCAAATGCCATGTGCCATGGGGGCATAGCTCCCATCACAGGTGGTGGTGTGTCCACCTGCTCCTCCAGATGAGGGTCTGAGAGGGCAGAGCTGTCTGTCCTGTTCAGCCGCAGGCCCTTTCTCTGCATTCCTGCCCCCATGCCCCACTGTTCCATTTCTGGATTTCTGTTTTCTGTTGCTCAAGTTTTCATTCTCTGGGTCACTTAGGCGGTGGCAGCAGCAGCTACTACCTCTGCCTTTTAAAACTTATTTAAGTATAGCTGGCGTCCAATATGATTTAATAAGTAAATATGTAGCATGTTGACATTGCTCGGTCTTGAAGCCCTATCACTTCCTCTCCTCAAATGCTTCTCGAATGTCCACCCCTCCCGTCCCCCATGACCAGCTCTCTCTTTCCTGTTCAGCTGCCCAGACGTTAGCTCAGAGTGAGAAGAGGCACCATGAGCTCAACAGGCAGGTCACTGTCCAGCGGAAAGAGAAGGACTTCCAGGGCATGCTGGAGTACCACAAGGAAGATGAGGCCCTGCTCATTCGGAACCTGGTGACAGGTCGGGACTCTCTGTGGCACCTACCCCCACCCTCCGCCCTTCACTTGCCCATCCACCACCACAGACACCCCCGAGCTCCATCTTCCCATTCCCCCTTCTGTCCTCTGGTCCTCCCACCCCCGCCCCCACATGATCCCTGCCACTCTCATGCTCCCCTCACACCCATGACCTCAAGCTGCTGCGTTTCTCTGGAGTTCCTAGGCGATGCTGTGGTCTGTGTGGCACCGGCACGCAGGGCTCTTGGGAGCTACTTTCCTCGCCAGCCCTGGGCCCGATTTCTCAATTGTACAGGCTCCCTCGCCTCTGGTCTCACCCCCCATCTGGCTTCAAAGTGCCCATCTTCCCACTAACCGGGTGCCTAGCCCAGTGCAGCAGCCACCGCACAGCCAGGGGGAGAATCTTAGAGAAGATGCTGGAGGACAGAAAAGGACTCTATGGTGGCCTGGTCCTCTGGGCCCTGAGCCATTCACCTGTAGATGGAGGGTGAGGAGACCGACTCCCGCCTACCCTGGCACCAGAGATGTAACAGAGGGGACAGGACTGTGTCAAAGCCACAGAACCCTTCTCAGATGTGAGGCATGCGAAGTGTTAGCTTTGGCGGGGGCATTTGACGTTTGAATGAGAGGTGACCTATTTTAGAGAAACTCCAGCTTGTGGAGGCTGTGCTCTGCTGAGCACTGCCCTGAAGGCTGCGGGAAGATGCGGGTGACTCCAGCCTAGCACGGATTTCGTCCGGCTCTTTGCCTTGGGTATTTTTAGTATTTTGGTCTCTTTCTATAAAGGTTAATTTCCCTTACAATTGTCCAACAATTAACTGTGACACAAGTTCATCTCCAACCTTCTCACACAGGCTGCATCTTCTTCAGATGCTGCTAAGCATCTTTCATTTCTGGTGAATGAAACTCAAATTCACAGCGTTAGAGTAAAAAATAATGATAATGGAGACCGCTTGTGCCAGAAGATGGGTGGCTCCTGACCGCTGTCATTGCCCAGGTGGCCCCAGGCAAGGTCGTCTGCTGCGCTGCCTGAGCACAGTGTCCAGTAACCTTCTCTCCAAAAGACCCCATGCAAATGAATGCCAAGACTCCACTGACCACCTCGTGGGTCCCCAGCACTGGCTAGTTGCTGAGGGGATTGAGAGGAGAGCCGTGGCCCGTTCCCCAAGACGCTAACGTTCAGATGGGCAGACCCAGCAAGCTACGGGGAACGGGACTCAGGTCATATGCTCTCAGATGGAACATAGACAGAAACAGCTCTTCGCAGCCTTCACATGGGTCAGGCCTGGAGCAAGACGCTCTAAGCTGGAAGTCTGGGCCTGCAAATATATTTTCCTGGATAAATGTTACTGGCATTCTACTTACACCAAGGGCCGAGCCACAGCCATCTGTTAAGCCTATAAAATGCCCAGGTGTTAACCATGTACCCGGAGTATTATAGCTTGTAGTCAGCATTTAACCCGAAGGGTAGGGTATACTTGAAGGGACAGTGTAACTCAAGGACCAATTGGAGATGCCGTCAGCATATCCCCAGGCCTGTCCCAAGATAGCCCTGGCAGAAGATTTGAGGACGTTGCCCCTTCCCCTCCCCCTGGGCCACCTGCAGGTGGAGGGGAGGTGGCCCCCTCCTGGAGGTAACTCAGGAGGCCTGGGCTCAGCGGAGGTCGGGGGATGGAGGTCATGAGAATGAAGGGTGAAGGCTGGGGATACGGTACTGGGGCCTGATGCCTGGGGCCTTGTGTCCGGCCGTTCTTACCCTGCATCTTTCCTTAGCAGTGGGTCTTTCCTCCTCCTCCTCTGGGCTCCTCCCGCCAGTCATCGCTCTAAGCCTGGCTTGTGGACCGCTTCTCTCTGGCCGTCCAGGGGCATTGATGGGGAAGGACCTAGAGGCTGAGTCGGAGTCTAAAGTTCTTGGGGAGAGTCATGGGCCCCTTCAGGTCCTGCCAGACCACACCTGGCAGGGACGGGGGGTGCAGAAGAGAGCGGCTGGGGGATGGTAGGGGCTGGGGTATTAGATGTCCCTGACTATCGCCAGATTGGCACTGGCCAAGAGAAGCTGGTGAGACACGTGTTACATGGCACTGGGGAGAGGAGGGAGTGGCTGTAGCCAGTCAGCAGCCTCTTGATCTCTTGTCTCTGAGAATGTTTGGACAGGTGCTGCCAGGTATGCTGCTCCAAACTGACAGCCAAATGGGCGGACGGTCACTGCAGCCTGCCCAGCCACACGGGCTGTGTTGGGGAATGCATGCTTCACCAGGTTCTCCTGGGACCGGCCCTCACTTCCTGCTGCTGAAAGCCCCTTGTGCCCACAGCAGCAAGTGCCATCGGGACTTACGGCCCAGCTGGGCGCCAGCTTCTGTCTTCAGTGCGATTTGGGCCACAGGCCCCTTCATGGGACCACAGCTTCTGCGTGTAAATTTAGGCAGGGAGCTGGCTCCCTGTGGGCTCTTCTCCCCTGTGTTGTAAGAACAAGGCATTAGGAGCAGGGTACAGACCAAGTGACTAGGAATGCTTTCGTTCAGAGTTTTTAACTAGCTTCTGAAACTGTCGGGCGTCAGGGTCAGTGTTTCTGGACAGCTGCTCCCCTACTCCTCTCCCGCTGCCCCCTCCCCTGCAAGTGGTTATTCTTAGATGAGCTACAGGAAACTATTGAAAACATTTGGATTTCAGACCAGGACTCTGATAGCCCCAAGCATTCGCCGTAAATCTAATCCTTGCCATTTGCTGCTGTCAGAGCTTAAGCCGCAGACGCTGGCGGGCACGGTGCCCTGTCTGCCCGCCTACATCCTCTACATGTGCATCAGGCATGCGGATTACGTCAACGATGATGTCAAAGTGCACTCCCTGCTGACCTCCACCATCAACGGCATTAAGAAGGTCCTCAAGGTGAGTGTCCCACAGCAAACATCTGCGGTAGACTGAGTGAAGCCAATGCTGAACTGTTGCTTCTCTGTCTGGGTTTTGCAATAGCAGGTTCTCCAAGCCTTCCACTCTGCTGGTCAGTGGTAGCCGTGCAGCGGCAGCTGCCTGGGTAACCGGGAGGCCGGCGGTTCCTGGAGAAGGGTGCTCAGGCTCAGAAACAGCGGGAAGCCTCAAACTCCAGTGTAGCCCTCCTGCTGCTCCCTGCTAAGCCTCCAGAGAACCCCCGTGCTTTCAGGGGCCTTGACCAAAGCCATCAGGGCGACACCCTGCCTCAGCCACGTGGGCCAGCCCTGCCTTGGAGCAGTGTTCAGGGCACCCACCTGAACACAGGCGCTCTCCCAGACCTTTCCAAGGGTCTCGGTGCCTGCCGCCCTGGGCAGTGCCACAGGGAGGGGGCCGTGCATCAGCTCCCAAGGGGAGGCGGCCTGAGCCAGGACAGGGCTGCTCACGGGGTGCAGGTGTGGCTCGGAAACACCGTCCCAAGGCGCAAGGTTCTCCACAAACGCACTGGCAACCCCTGCAGTATCCGGCTGGCCCAGCCACATGGGGGCCAGAAGGTGGGAGGTGAGATTTTTTTACACCTCCCAGCAGGCCCGAGCCCCAAGTGGTACTGCTCTGAGAGACCATCTCCTCCAGTTCCTACGCACGCTGCTGCTTCGGGATGCAGGCCAGCCAGACCGGTCCCGAGATCCGCTAGGCCATGCTGCCTGGCCCCGTTTCCCTCTCTGAGCATGCCACGCCAGCCCTGGACTCCTCGCGTCATGCCGGGCTGTATCAGGAGCCGTACCCTCTTCCCTGCCCACGGGGACGGTTGGGCTCCGCGGGCACTTTTATCTTCTCCCAGCTCTAAGCAGACATCTGCACGTGGGAGACGCTCAGATTTGTGTCTCTCCCCTTGACCTCTTTCATGAGTCCACCTGGGGGCCCCTGCGCCAGTCCCAGTAAGCCAGTGACTGACTGCAAATGCCACTTTCTCAGGGGCGCCTTCCTGATCACGAGGCTCACTGAGCATGCCCAGCACCACCAGTTACTTTCTGTTCGGCTTCCTTGTTATAGTGTTGTCAGAGCTCATATCTCTATAGGATACTTAAATGATGGTAGTGGTTACCAGACAGAATCAGTCCCATGAAGTCATTGATTTTAGTGCAGAAACTACATCATAGGTCATAGCTGAGTTATTGAACAGCCTTTCGCATTTAGTTACAGTGTGGAGCCATTTTCCAGAGTGGTGAAACCACTGAACACCTGACCTCTAGATAAACGGGGTGCCAGCATGTTCCGCCAGCATGCGCCCTTCATCTCCTCTGCTGGGTCCCTGAGAGTTCAGACCCTGCCAGGGCTGCTGGGCCGGTGGTCAGGGTAGAGCCCAGCACCGCCGGTGTCAAGCCTCGTCTGTGTCATCTGGCTTTGCTTTCTTCAGCTGTAGAGGCGGCCTGTCGTGCGTGTGTGTGTGTGCACGCACATGTGTGTGCACCACTGGTCAGGGGACCAGGAAGAGGGGTCTGTGCACCACCCGCAGTCCTGGAGGAACAGTAACTCAGCCTCCTGGCAATGGCCTCATCTCTGTGCCTGACAAGTGCCTGCCAGGCATCAGGTCTGCCTGGGGCATGCTGGCTGAGGGTGGAAAACATGGAAGCAGAGGCACCAAGGAAGCCTTCGGCCAGAACCGCTACTCACAAGGAGGGGTGTCTCTCTCTCTCCACAGAAGCACAACGACGACTTCGAGATGACGACATTCTGGCTGTCCAACACCTGCCGCCTCCTTCACTGTTTGAAGCAGTACAGTGGGGATGAGGTGAGTGCTCAGATAAACCCAGTTCCCTAAAGTATACTTAAAAACTATTAAAGTGCCCCGAATCCTCCAGCACTTAGATTCTCATTTCCTTGGGCACAGCAAAGTGTGTTCTACTTCCGCACACTTCAGGTGCGAGGTCTCCTTGTTCTCCCGTAAGGGGAGAGGGTGTGAGGGTTCCGGAGTGTCCTCTGGGACCCTGTGGGTGTGCCTTACTGTATCGAGAAGCAGGGATAAGGCCAGCCTCACTGATCCCAAGAGCCCCGGAAAGCACCCTGAATCAAATAAGCAGAACCGGGCAATGAGTTTGCATAACCCACTCATTGTCTCTCCAGGGAAACCCTTATAACCTTACATTTCTGAAGGAACCCAATACGCGCCTCATTTCAGTGACTTTTGGGAGAAAGCCCAGTTGTCCAGTGTGTGCCTCCTAAGTCAGCCAATTGGTTTGTTCATTCGAAAGCACACGAAGATGGCCCCAAGAAAAAAGGCACAACACAATCAACTTGACTTGTGCAAACTGGCATCGACGCCCTGCATTGTGCTCCCAACCGAATTCAGTTCCGGGGCCTGAGGCCCATCTGATCCCATTATTTCATGTTCTACTCTGGACCTCCAAGGCCCAGCTTTTTCTAGAACTCACCATGCCCAACACTGAAAGAACTTTTCCCAGGCTTCGCGTTCAGACTGATGACCTAGTAACACCTGGCATGTCTGTATTCCTGCTTCTCCAATAAGAACCCCAGGTCGTCCCAGACACTGCCCCCTCCGAGATCCCTGAAGGTCTCCTCCGCTTTGCTTTCTCCCCTTCCTTTCGCGTCTCACCCTCCGCCCTTCCCAAGGTCAAGACGTATAGTATAAATCAACAGCGCAACAATTTCGAAAGCTTATCTTTGTTCCACCTTTTGTGCCAGAACAAGTTTTGACAGACTCTTCTCCCTGGGATGATAAAGTATATGCCATCTCAGTCAGTCTTGCCTTCTTTGGAATGTGACATGACAGGCTCCTGTGCAACATCCTATAAATGCAAGGAGCCTGCTAAGACCCCACAGCTAGGACATTGCGAAAGGGACTGGGGGCCTGGAAGTCCTGAGCCAGGCCGACCGCAGACCCCGCGGTAAAGCACGCCTCTCCCCTGCAGGGCTTCATGACTCGGAACACGGCCAAGCAGAACGAGCACTGTCTTAAGAACTTCGACCTCACTGAATACCGTCAGGTGCTGAGTGACCTTTCCATTCAGATCTACCAGCAGCTCATTAAAATCGCCGAGGGCGTGTTGCAGCCTATGATAGGTAAGTTGGCAACGAGAGCTCTCCAGCAGCCATCATGAGGTCTGAAGTGGGGGGAAGACATGGTAAGCCCTGCTTACCTTTAGGGACTGGGCATGTCAGGCACAGCCTCCAGCAAGCCAGGACCTCCTCAGTGAAGGTGACTGAGGAGGTATACGCTGTGCACCCGAGAAGGGCTATAAAATTTACAGCAGCATCCCATCCAAATACATAAAGCGGGTATTAAGAATGTAGACCATTTTTCCTTTTTCTGTAGTATACTGTTATTTTTCCCAAAACAAACTAATTTTCATAGGTAATATAAGGTCAAAAGGTATACATATTCAGTAACAAATATACAATCCTCTTGGCCATATAAACCTAATTCATGAAAAAAGGAGAGCATTAAGTGTGTTCCTGTGAAGGAATACAGTAGGAAGGGGCTCATCCAGTAAATATTCATGGAACACTCACTTTGTCCAGAGCAGTTCATGTGGGCATTTAATGTGAAACCAGAATTGAAAAATAAGAGCAGTATTTTTTAAGATAAAAGAAAAATGACACTCACTGCTCCGTGTAGGCTGAGGAAGGAATGGTCCCCTGGACCTACGCTGAATGCTTTCCCCAGGTTCTTACAACAGAGGAGGTTCTAAGTGAATCCCAAATAGGACAGAGTCCTTCATGCCATCCAGAAATACACCCCTTGGGATAAGGTACATTCCAAATCCTTCCTCCCATCTGAAAATTTTCTTATGAGGCACCAGTTTTTTCTCACCAGACACAGGGAGAACTGGGCTACTTCATGACTCAGAATGACGCGATACTTAATAGTAACTAGTTCAGAAGTCGGCTAGGCCTGGGTTCAAATCCTGACGCTGCCACTTTCTAGCGCTGTGACCTTGCACAACTTATTTGATCTCTGTGTGTGCTCAATTTCCTTGTCGGTAAATGGGTTGTTAGAAGATTAAATGCTGAACATAAAATACACAAGAGATAGTCCACTGCTGCGCAGCAGGTCTGATGGACCAGCTGACCTG
The DNA here is from genome assembly GCA_003508835.1 of Eonycteris spelaea. NCBI lineage: Eukaryota > Metazoa > Chordata > Mammalia > Chiroptera > Pteropodidae > Eonycteris > Eonycteris spelaea. The sequence continues at coordinate 20,062,350 of PUFA01000003.1, read as the reverse complement.
ATGTGTGCACGGTCAGGGGTTCACGGAGAAGAGCTGTCTGGACACCCGCAGGCCCAGGTCAGTGGCTGGGCCAGGAAGACACCCCGGTCGCTCAATCCTCAAACTGCGGACTCTCAGCGCAGAAGCCAGCACAGAACTGAGCTGGCACGTGCCCATTCTCTTTGTTCCATCACCAGTAAATTTTAGTGAAAATCTGAACCACAACTACCTTATTCCACATAGAGGCCAACACATTCGAAATCCTCTCCCGAACGCTGCAAGTTGTGGGCACGTCGACACTGCACACCTCCGGATGGTATCGCTGCCAACTCCCCGAGCCCTGTGCGACCTGAATGGTCCAAAACCAGACCTGTGAGAAACAGGCAAGCTCCTCTAATCACGCTTTTCTTCCAGTTTCGGCCATGCTGGAGAATGAGAGCATTCAAGGTCTCTGCGGTGTGAAGCCGACGGGCTACCGGAAGCGCTCCTCCAGCATGGCGGACGGGGAGCACTCGTACTGCCTGGAGGCCATCGTCCGCCAGATGAACTGCTTTCACACGGTCATGTGCGACCAGGGCCTGGACCCCGAGATCACCTTGCAGGTGTTCAAGCAGCTCTTCTACATGATCACCGCGGTGACTCTCAACAACCTGCTCCTGCGGAAGGATGTCTGCTCTTGGAGCACCGGCATGCAGCTCAGGTAGGAGAGGCGCCCCCACCGCACAGGTGGAGGACCCGCTCACGCCAGCTGGAGTCGGAGCACCAGATACTTGTCTCTGAAAATGAAATCCAAATCGAACGTGATGGTCCTTGTCACAGTCAGTATGCAGCTCGACTCCACCACCTCTTTAATTTGTTGGCAAAATTCATCAAACACTGAGATGGTGCCTTTGTTAACAGATCAGTTCAAAGCTTAAAGTTATTTATATATGCTAAAGATCGATGTAAATACAATGCAGATAGGTCAGAGAAAGAAAATCAATGAGTTTAAGAGCCAAGAAGGCTCACACCGAAGTATAAACACGTCTGTGAATTTTAAATATTAGTTGTTTTAATGCAGTATATTTAATGCCTTTTTCCCCATTAACTTATACAGACGCTTTAGGTACTTCATCTTTTGATTTTTAAGCACCCATTCATTCAACAAAAAGAGTGCCAGGCACTTTTCAAGCTCTTGCCCATGCGAGATAATTAAGGTGAGAAGAATAACAGGAGTGGCAGCGAGGTTGCAAAATGAACCACAGCTGGGCTCACCCCACTGCCTTTGGAGGGCTGGCTAACCCCGGCTGACTTTTACCTTTCAGGTACAATATAAGTCAACTTGAGGAGTGGCTCCGGGGAAAAAACCTTCACCAGAGTGGAGCAGTCCAGACCATGGAACCTCTGATCCAAGCAGCCCAACTCTTGCAGTTAAAGAAGAAAACCCGCGAGGACGCCGAAGCCATCTGCTCCCTGTGCACCTCCCTCAGCACCCAGCAGGTACTGTCACCGCATGCCCCGAGGCCATCTGCTCCCTGTGCACCTCCCTCAGCACCCAGCAGGTACCGTCACCGCATGCCCCGCCGCCCAGTGGACTCAGAGCAAGCCCAGCGTCCATTTCAAGTCTGTCCTTGCCAGTGGGTTTGTTTGTTTGTTTGTTTTTAGCGTGTTGCACGTCCAGCCTTTTTCTACCCTAATGAGGTCATTCTGAAGTTGCAGCTGATAGCACATTCCTAGATGAATCCAAGACTACTTTGGCCTGTGAAACGAGATGCCACTGTTTTCTATTAATTTTCTGCTTCCCCTTGCTCACTTAGGTAAGGTAGAAAACCCACAAAAATAATTGAGCTTACATACAAACTTTTTTTTAGACACAATGAATTCTAGAATGTTTCTCATCTAGAACTTCAAATTTTTTCAGAAATTGGCAGCATGAGGCATTTGGCAATAAATAAATTGCTTCTTTTACAATTTTATCGTGTTATGTTTTCACTTAGAATCCATTTATGTTTTTTAAAATAAAATCATTAAGAACCTAGAGACACTTAAATGTTTTTTCCTCCCACCAAAAACAAAAACAAAACTATACTAGGACTTGGTTGCAGAGAGATCACGAGTGTACAAAAAGGTAAATCCTGTCTACACACAAGGTGACCTTGCCCTCCATCTTGAGTGTGCCTGTTTAGAAGTGGGCCACCACAAGGTGCTGTCACTAAATGAGCACAAGGAAATCAAACTTTCCAAATTAAATCACGCACCTTCTCCTTGAACAGCCTAAAGAACAAAATCCAAGCTCAGTGATGCAAAAGAGATCATTTCCTTGCCTCCTCCACTAACCACTAAAAGGTGAAATACCAAATTCTTTAGGAAACTGCTTCCTTTTATACATGCACTGAAAAGTTTCAATTTTTTTTTCTCCCATTTAAATATATTAAGTTTACTTCTAGAATGCAACTAGCATTGGTTTGCATATGGGCAGGCTGTCCACCAAACAACTGTGATAGGCAGATAAAGATGATCCTCCGTTCAAATAAGAAAAAAATCTGTTTCTTTATAAGTGGTGTTTGTGCTGGAGCCAGCTGGCTAAAGTCGAACAGCACCTGAAAGAGGGGGGTGAAGCCTAAGAAAAAAGAAGACGACAGGGAAGAACTTTCGGGAGGGCATACAGTCACTGCTGCAGCCTCGAGTTTATTTAGCACAGCCTTTACATAAGTTTTTGGATACAATAACAAAGCACAACGTATATCAGTCAAAATGCTGACGCTTACACAAGATCATAAAACATCCTTGTTATTTGGGTACAAACATTCTTGTTTTCAAGGCTGTAAAGACATTCCATTACCTTAAAAAAGTTTAATGGGTGAATCTCCTCACCAGGGTCCGTAATGTTTAACTTAACGTCCTGCTTCCTTGAATCATTGATAACACAGTCTCAGCAGCTGCTTTATGGCTCCCAAACTACATGACACCTTCAGTGCCTTGCAATGGCTCCCGACATGTTTTGGGGGGTGGGGGGGTGGGAGGGAGGGAAGTGTGGTTAAACAAGATCTTTGTTATCTAAAGTAAGATCCTGTGGAAAAACCTTTAAATTACTGGTGGATAAAAGGCTGAGGATTTCAGGAAACAGTTTCCAAAAATCCTCATTTTTTAAGCCATAGAGCATAGGAGAGGAGCGGTGGGTATAGGAGACAGGAATGCAGCAATAAGAAGGCTCCGATCTCCCAGGCAAGGCTTAGGAGCTTGAGTTAAGAACTGTAGACTCCTAAATGTCAGTCCAGCTCTAAGTTGTGGGTCCTGTCCAAAGAGGATTAGACTCTTGTGCCACTGTCATATGCTCTTTAAAATTCAAATATTTTCTTATGTTCACTTAGCTCTGTGCTAAACTTTTGTTTTTATTCTAACAGATTGTCAAAATTTTAAACCTTTATACTCCCCTGAATGAATTTGAAGAACGGGTAACAGTGAGTTTTATACGAAAAATCCAGGTGAGTTTTAAAATATTAAATTTTTAAAGTCCTAGCCTAAAACTAATAAATAGTTTAGATTTTTAACCTTTTTATTAATAAAATACTGGTTACATTATGTGATGAAAGATCTTACGTTATTTAGGTAAATATAAACCATATCACCCGTGAATAACATATATAAATACAAAAGACTGAACTTTTATAATCTCTGTCTCTCAGATTTTAGACAGTCTTATTTCATTTGCCACTAACACATTACTGAATCTAGAGCACCAAATGGAATTAAAGTAAGCAGAACCAACCCTACTCACAAATGAAACCAGAAATGGTCTTGTAAAAAGAACAATCTGAGCTCTTAAATCTTTCCTCCAATTTCTTCAAGCCCTTTAAATAGCAGAGCCTATTGATATATCTGACTGATGTAGAGAAATAACCATAAGTCCTGTCAAAAAAATTTTTAAGACCTCCTGCCATTTCCCATTTTAAGTACATTTTCATAGGCTGAGAAGTCTGAAATAACAAATGCAGCAAAGCGCAGAGCGAGCTGAATATGAGCTCTCAGTGACCCTGGCGAGCCCCTTCTGGCGTGGTCACATCAGAGCCCTCATCTGGTATCTCAGATTACTAAAGCTGGTTGCTCATTCACCCCACATGTCCTCTCTGCTTCTTCCTATTTCAAACTACTTTTTCAAACTGTTAAAATTACTTTAAAAAGGTGGGCCATCCTTCAAGATGCTAAACACGTAGGTGTTTTTAAATCGACACTTGGAATTTTAAATTTTGGGGGCGGGTAACTGAAACCATAGATAAGAGGGAGAACTACTACAATTCCATTTAAATGTTTGATTGAGGAAGCACCTCCACTGTTTTCCATGGTAGCTACATTACATTCCTACCGTCAGTGCATGAAGTATATACACATACATGAGAATATTCTCGTATTTGTCTATGTTGAACCACCCTTGCATTCTGGGGATAATTCCAACTTGGTGATGTATATGTTTGTTAGGTCTGATTGGATCACAGTGGTGTTCATGGCCTCTGTTACTGAGCTTCCATCTAGTTATTCCGTCCATTAGTGAAAGGGGGTATTGAAGTGTCCAACTATTATTAAAGAACTATTTCTCTCTTCAGTTATCAATTTTGCTTCATGTATTTTGGGCTCTGTTGCTAGATGTGTGTGTATGTTGTGTGTGTGTATGTATGTATGTATATGTATATATATAATATATCTTCTTGATGGATTGACCCTTTTATCAATCTATAATATCCCTTTTCTCTAGTAATCTCTTCCTAAAATATATCTTGAATGACAGTATAACCATTCCAGCTTTTTTGGTCACTTCGAATATCTTTTTCCTTTCAATCTCTTTGTCACTGTGCGAGTCTCTTGTAGATAGCATATAGATTGATCATTTTTAAAATCCATTCTGCCTTTTAATTACATTTAATTACTGATAACGGATTTACTTCTGCTATTTAGCTTCTAGTTTCCTGTATGTTTTACGTCATTTGTGTTCCACGGTTCTTCCATTACTGCCTTTGGTGTGTGTGTGTGTGTGTGTTTGTAGTGTACCGTTTTGATTCCTTTTCTATATATTTTTTAGTTATTTTCTCTGTGTTTACCTTGGTGATCACAATTAACAACTTATAACCACCTAGTTTAAATGCCAAGTTAGTTTCAATAGCATACAAATACTCTGTTGCTATGTATCTCCATCTCTCTACCTTTATATTGTTATTTTCACAGGTCACATCTGTTTTACATGTGTGCCCATTAACTGATTTATAATATTGTTTTCTACAATTGTATAAATCATATAGGAAAAAAAAGAGGGGTTACACACCAAAAGTATAGTGCTGGCTTTTCATTTACCTAATCATGGCTTTGAGTGACTAATGTCCTTTCATTTCAGCCTGAAGAACTTTCTTTACTATCTCTTGTAGGGCAGGTCTACTGGTAACTCCATTTGCTTTTGTTATCTGGAAATGACTTAATTTCTCCTTCATTCTTGAAAGATAGTTTTGCCAGATATAGAATTCATGCTTGACAGTTTTTTCTCTCAGGACTTTGTCATCTCACTGCCTCTTGGCCTCCATGGTTTCTGATGAGAAGTCAGCTCTTAATGCTTTCAAGATTCCCTTTGTCACTGGGTTTTGATAATTTGACTACACTGTGTCTCAGTATAAATCTTTTTAAGTTTATCCAGCTTGGAATTTGTTCAGCTTCCTGGCTGTATGTATATTTATCTGATTTGGGAAATGTTGGCCATGTTTTCTTCAGATATTTTGCTGCCTCTTTCTCTCTTCTCCTTTAGGATGCTTTGATGTATGTTGGTATGCTATGGTGTCCCAGAGGTCTCTCAGCCTCTGTTCACTTTTATTCATTCTTTTTTCTATTTGTTCCTCATACTGGAGAATTTCAGTTGCCTTATCTTTAAGTTCACTGATCATTTCTTCTCCCTGCTCAAGTCTGCTGTCGAGCCACTTTAATGAACTGAAATTTTTCATTTCAGTTATTATACTTTTCCTAAAATGTCTGCCTCTAAGTAGAGGGGCTCTGTCCCTTTAAATCTTCCAGTTAATTCCACTAGAAGAAGCCACTGCAGCCCAAGACAGCTGAAACTGAAACAGGCATCTATGCCAGCCCTTCAGGGAACTGCCAGACCAACCAAAGTGTACAACCCCACATTTTTGGAGGACAAGATCCCACTGACTGCCCTGGCACCAGACAGCTACTCCAGCAGGCTAGGTCACCATCCCTGCAGCATCAGTGGGCTAGGGAATGGTAGCTGGTCCATGCATGCTGATCTTAACAAAGATAAGGAGCCACTCTCTTCAGCACTCATTCTCCTGATCTTTCATATGTGTCTAATCAGATTCCAGAGCTCTGAGATAGTTGATATCAATTGCTTTTTTCAGCTCAAGGGTTGCTTCTGTGAAGACACTGACCCCTAGAGGTTCCCACTCTGTCATTTTTGTGATATCACTCTCCCTATTCCATTTTACAGATGAGGAAACAGGCATAAAAAAGGTTCAGGAACTTGCCCAAAGTGGTACCAGGATTAGAACTCAGGCTAATTAATTAGAACTTCAGTGGCCACGGCCTTGCTCTACCCACACTGCCTCTCTCCACACGGTTTGCACCTAAATGTTTTTTTAATTCTTTAGATGGAAAGTTTTTAAAAGACTGCTAGAATTAGGAGCAAGGTTAAAATCATCTGATCTCCAACAAGCCTAAGCCAAGGCTTATCGCCTTGCTAAATTACTCAGAATTTCAGGAGAATGTGGTCTCCCTAGCCCTACTTAATTTACAGAACTACTTCCATGATATGTGCCAATTTACTTGGGTGAATTTACCTAAACTGGCTATTCAGAAGTGTAGTATTTTACAGTCCTCTCCTTCCCCACAGGCACAGCTACAAGAGCGGAATGACCCTCAGCAACTGCTGTTAGACTACAAGCACATGTTTCCTGTTTTGTTCCCATTTAATCCATCTTCTCTGACTATGGACTCAATCCACATCCCCGCCTGTCTCAATTTGGAATTTCTCAATGAAGTCTGAAAACGCACATTTCCAACCTTGGGTCAATTGCCAGTGAGACAAGAAGTAAATACAGTAAATGATTTTAAGGACCTAGTCAATCTGTAAAACTATATGAAATCAGAGATTGAGAGCCTGTGCAGAGTTCAGCACTATACAGAATAAGACATATCTGTCATTATTTTTTGTACCTACTGCTAGAATAAAAACACTTGAAATATGGAAGATTTTTTTTAAAGTATGATTTCAGTATAAACAAATACACACCACAATCTGCAGTCCTCATGGCCATATAAAAAATGCTGGTCCATAAATGGAAACTGCCTAGTTTTGATCTTTGCAAACAACTAGAGAATGTCTAAAGTAAAATAAAAATATGTAAGTCACATATTGATACTAAAAACCATGACATATAGTGCATTTCCCTAGGTCGACCAACCATAGGTGTAGATGCATTTGCGGGGAAATGTTTTGAGAACAAAAACATAGGCCAAGGCCGTCTGAGACGTTCCCCAAAGGTTTAATGCCTGGGGATGCAGAGACGATGGTGTTAATGGACCTCCAGGCCAAACATTCTGAGTCTTGGTTTCTGAAGCAAAATTAGAAGACTCCTAGTCTTGGGTTTAAGGAAATTATGCTAAAAGGCTACTCTCAAACCAAAAATGCAAGCAAGATGGAAAGATGTTTTCCAATGCTAATCCATGCATTTAATGAACCAACAAAAATTTCACAAAAATCTATATAAGCTGAAAGTTAGAAAAGAATAACTTATTTACAGATCGATCAAAAGCCAAATGAGTCAGTATGAAAGCCTTTAATCCCTTAGTGTCATTAGCCACCAATAAGAACAGCACACAATGCACTACTAGTAAATCCAGATAACCAAGACAGTAAAGGAAAACAAACTTCATCTTGAGGATCAGGTTATTTAAAAAATTTGTCTAAACAAGTTTGAAGACTCTTATTTTCCAAAAGATTTTTGGTAGTGTGTGTTCTTTTAAGGAAACAGAATAGCTTATGTCAACTTCCTTTTTCAAAGGTTATTTTCAACATTTTTTAAATTTACCACATAACCAAATGTCTCTGCTTTGAAATAAAGATTAAAAGAGTACAATAGATTTTGTTTGCTTTCACAAAAAGTTTTTGTCTCTTCAAAGCAGGCATTCAATTAGAAAACCCTACATATCCTTTATACCCGTTTTCCACTATTTATACCATACTTCTGGTAGATAGTAACAATAAGCTGTTTCCATGACAAGACCAGATGTCTAAATCACAGAGCCTGTGTTAAGTCAAGAAAAGATTTCTCCATGAATTGCACATGGAAGACCTCGCCACGCACACATCCCACCCTCTTTACTCAGCCACTCAGTCCCTACCTGTTGTCTTGGAAACACAACAGACTCCAAGCTCTAAACAGTCTTGTGTACTACACCCTCACAATGCCTTGGCTCCTCTTGGTTGTCTATTTAGAGCTGTGCCTTCTTTCCCAGTTATGGTTACATAATCTGACATCCATGACATATACCCTTCAGCTCACACACTGACTTTGTTGGAAGGCCATTCTAAACCAATTGGGTTTGTGGCTACCTCTTTTTAAGGTTGTTTATTAAGTATAATTTGCTTTTTACCGCACTGTAGTTTAAAACAGTTTCATGTAAGGACTGTGCTTAATCTTCAAGATAACCCAAAATGTCTTGTTGAGAGTGTTAAGGAGTTTGAAAAGCAGTGATTCCATAAATGCAATGGCTTACTGTCCTTGCGTATTGTTTTATACCTCCATTCTCTCGATCTCTTTGGGTTACTACCTCTCTGAGGTCACTGATTAATCACTAGGTGCAAAGGACTCACTGAATAAAAGCTTGGCAATTAGAATTAATTGGGGTAGGGGTACTTTATGAATAGTCCTCTACCTAGCCTAAGAAATGGCCAATTTCCTTTTCCTTTTCTAAAAGATAAAGGTATTTCACTGGAGCTGTACTTAATTTCAACATGCTTAAAAATCAATAGTCTTTTATAGACCACTAACAATAAAGAAATATAGTAATTGGTTACTTAATGTTTGGATCTGTCCTATTTAACTGGACATTTGGAGACTGAAAGAAGTATCTGTAGGGAAACTTTCATATTTTGCTAGCATTTATATTCTTTGCAAATTTTTGTTCAACTCAAACTTCTTCCAACTTCATGAAATGATTTTTAATTTAATTCAATACAAAAGTTTGAACTCTACACTAGTTATCTATCTTTATTTTTTAATATTTATAATTTAGTTGACACTTCTCACTATGTGCCTTTAGCAGTTACTAAGATAACTGACTTATCACTTATTTCTCTGAAATAGGTGTTGCTGTGGAAAGAATTTTAATGCTTGATATAACATCATGGGGGAGTTTTGATTTGTCTTTTGAAACATTAGGAGCATTTTAAAGATTAATCAAATATTTATAGATTAAACAATTTGTGTTTTAAGTATTACATAGGATCTACCTGTTTACCTATAGTAATTGTGTTATGTACAGATTAATAATTGTTGAAGCTGACAAAAAATTATTACCTTCATACATTCTCCCTCTGCTGTCATACCTGCAGTTAGGTTTATGGTACCTGGCAAGCAGATTAGATCCAAAGGAAAATAGACTTCTTCCTCCCTTTCCATGGAGCATGTCAATAAGCGTTTCCTCTTCTGATTTTCCTATACTAAATTTTAAAGCTTTTCTATAGAACCAAAAGACAAAACTAGGAACTTGGAAAACTTAGAAAAATAATAGCTGCTACCATCAATTCATTAAATATTTTACTTAGAACCTTAATGTGTTAAGATAATAGTAACAAATAAGTTAGAATCCATTTCTTTGGCATAAGTAAATTTAATCATTTTCACACATTTGGCCTAATTCTAAGGCAGCAAGGGTATCCTAAATTGAAACTTTTATATAATGGCTATATGATTAAAGACATACTAAAATGTGATAGCATTGGGCAGGACCCTGTAGTTTATCCTCATAGAATATTTCTCTGTACTCACCTTCTCTAATTAATTTGCTGCATGAACCAAATAGCCACAATTCACTTTTTTATGTCATTGGTGCCATAATTAGAGAATTAGGGAGGTAAATAGAACATCAGAGGTTGATGCCAATGACAATAAAACATAAGACTGTTTTTCCTCTTATTATAAAGGTCATTAGATACTAAAGATTGTTTTTCTTAAACATTTTCTAATTCTAATAAAGGGGGTTGATCAGAAATGAATTTAAGATACTTTCTAAAGTATATTGTATCAGAATGATCCAGATTTGGATATAACATTTTGCCACCAACTGGTGTTTTCATGATGACCTGCTTCTCTGAAGGGGTTCACATCATTCAGGGGTGAATCTAACATTGTAGAAGAAATACTACTGATGAAAATTTTTCACTTTTGAGAAAATCTGTAAACTACACCTTCGTTTCTAGAACGATGCTTGTATTAGTCACCATAATATTCAGCTGTGGATAAAAATTTATAAAAATAAATACCTTTGAATAAATGAAGTGGTGTGACAGATAATGCAATTTAAAACTCTGCAGGTACACACACATTGGCTGAAAAGGTTATTTTTTAATGCTTTCTCAAGAATGTTATTCTGGGTCCTATATTCAAACATGCATCATGATCATTTAAGCCAGGGGTTGTCAAACTACAGCCTACAAAAGTTGAGGTGGGGGAAATTTTTCCTATAAAATAAGACATTGAGTAACTACTTTAGAGCTATAGAATTCAAACAAAGCACTTTGGGTATAGGAAAAGACTCAGCTATATGTAACTCTGCGTATAGTAAAAATGGCATTAAAAATCATTGGAAAAATACAAGGATCGATATGGAAGAATATAAGTCAAAAACATCAATCATGAAAAAAAAGTGGAGAAATATTTCATGGATAAAACTCCATACACAAAAATCTCAATTGTTCCCAAGTTGTCCATAGACTAAAAATCAAAGCTTCACAATAGTCTTTTGGTAAAAATTGACCAGCAATTCTAAAATTTATATGTAAGAGAAAAGACCCAAGAATAAGGAAGACCCTCCTTATGAAGAAAAGGGAAACTTTCCCTAACAGGTATCTGCAACTTCAGTAATTGAGATGAATCAGCACAGAGATAGGAAAATTGACGAATGGAACAGAAAAGAGAGCCTAGAAACTGAACACCCGTGTGGAAACATAGGCAAATTGTTTATTCCGTAGAGGAGCACATTACCAAAATCACCTGGAAGTCTTTTTTAAAATTCACATAACCAGCCAATTGTGTAGAATAATACATCTCTAGAGGTGGTGCTTAAACACCCATTATTAGGAACCGTTAGTGAAATATTTCATGATAAACAAATGTTCAGGATATACTGGTCAGTGAAAAGTTACGTCTGTAACCCAACTTCTAGGGACGGATTCACCTTTTTTCTGAGTGATTGATGGAAGAACAACTTCTCTTCAGGAAAGCATTGGCTTCCTACTCAGAGAGGTCTGGGCTTATCTTCAAGGCTTCAACAGGAAAACTGTCTGCCAAGAGCCAAACTTCATGCAAGATACACTTATATCTAGTAAGAGTTGAGGAAAAAAAGCAGCCCCACATCTGAGACCTCATCTGACACTTCGAGCTAGGCCTGGGCCATGGTAGAAACTGACCCGGTGCTTCCAGCTAGGCTGTGGTGTTCTTTGGCACAGTCTTACAAAACATCAGACAGGGTCACTCTGTGACTGTGATGGAGACGACACAAGACCACTTCATAGTTTTGTCTAAGCACAAAGACGAGATCACTGTGCGAACCAAATGATATCAATCATCCCTCTCCCAGCTCATATGCGTGACTGCAGCTTCTTCGCCAGGTGTAGCTTTAGGGCAGCTCTAATCTGCCCTCCTTCCAGATAGGATCATATCAAAATACCCAACCAAAGACTTGTCCCTACTTCAGGAAGCACTCAATCTAGACAATCCAGAGTAAACCCCTGCTTCTCCGAATTCTCCCCAAATCACCTAATCAAAACCCAACTCCTAACACCTCTCAGAGAGGCTCCTCAGTTCCCTAAAGTGTGCCCTTGATGTGTACCCTCTTGTTGCAATAAGCATTAAATCCAACCTGTTCAAACAGGTTGTGTCTGGCCTCTGATGCAATGTTTTCCCTTCCCACCAACATTAGCATTTTATAGATTAGACTTACAACAAGGAAGTGTGACATTTGCCTAAGGTTATATCACTAAATGAAATTCTAAAGCTTGGTAAGGATATAGAAGCTGCAAATAACTTTCAAATGAATGGGTGGTGGGGGGGACAAATATATACCTTTCATCTAAGTTTGTGATAATATCTTAAGGCTACTGGGAACACACCAAGACTTAGGGTAAACAAAATGAGGGAGTCCGGCAAATTGGTGTATGACTTTCTGCCTACATTTCATTCTTCAGGTGCTTGTTTGGCAACTTGGACTTTCCTGAAGAGTAGGAAATTGTTGTAAGGGCAAAACCACACCCAAGCTAAGAATTGACTTTGAATTAACAAAAAATTGAAGTTATCACCAAAGTGGTTAACAGGGAGCCCCATATATAATTTTCCAAACTGCTCAAGAATAGCAAACTCACTTGTCTCATTCATTCAAATCCATATACTCACTTTAAAACACTGTCCTAGCTCTTACCGACTTCACTAGCTTTCCCCAGTTTCCACTACTGTAACTTTTAAAACCTTTGCTGCTTTAAGCTATCATCAGTTTTGAGTATTATAGGAAGTTTAAGCATAGGAAAATTATCCAGAAAATGTGAGCAATAAGGCTGAGGCTGGATATTTCTGAAATCCTAATGAAATCTTAACACTAGAATTTGTAGATTTACAGTAGTTGACTGATTTCCAGTCTTAAGCTAATGCTACTCCTATCTTTGTTTCCTAAAAAAAAATAAGAAAGATATAAGGCATTTCTAAAAATACTGAAAGCAAAATGTCCTTAGAATGACATTACATCTTACAAGACAGTCTGTGTCTAAATCAAAAGAATTTAAAATAACTAATTTTGATATATATTTAGTGTTGTACAATATATAGCTGGTTGAACATGAAAAGGACTAAATAGTTTAGAAAACAATTCCAGATAATGTTGTAGCTTACTTGAAAAATAATTTTCCTTCCAATTTTTATTTTGAAAAGTTAAAAACCTACGAAAAGTTGTAAAACTTGAACAAGGAACAACCATATGCTCTTCATTTGGACTCCCTGATTGGTCATATTTTGCCATATTGGCTTTCTCTCTTTCTCTGCCAGTGTTCTGTATACATTTCTTTTCTGAGTCATTTCAAAATTGCACACATCATGACTCTTCATCTCTAAACATTTCTGTGTGTATCTCCTAAGAACAAGGGACAATATCCCATATAACTACTATATAATTAGCATAATCAGAAAAAGTAATGTCAGTACTACTATCTCATGTAATTTATATTAAAGTTCCCCTCAAATGTCCCAATTCTTTTCTTTAAAGTTGTTTTTAATGAAGGTTTCAATTAAAGATCTTAAATTAAATTACATTTAATTGTCATGTCTCTAGTCTGCTTTAATCTGGTACCATCTCCAGCTTTTTTGTTTACAACAATGAAATTTTTGAAAAGTTCACGTCAGTTGTTTTGCAGAATGTCCCTCAAATATGTATTTGTGTTTGATTGTTTCCTCATGATGAGAGTCACGTCAGACATAGGTAAAGCTGTGTCCTCAATTTTCTGCTTTGTGATACTGTGAGACTATGTAAATATCCTTACATGTTTTTATATATGTAAACCTTTTACTCATGATTTTAGGATCCATCCATTCTAGTGACATTTCTAATTACAGAAAACTTAGTAAGTTTAGAAGAACTTGCTCCTAGTGATTTGCAAGGTATTGAGTGGGAAACTCAATATACTTGGCGATGGTAAGTTAACTTGTCTTAATAAATAGTGGAGGACAAATCCTCTTATTACAGGAAACTATATCCCTTATCAGTAGTTCTACAGACCAATAATTTTCTCTGCATTTGGACTATTAGAAAGTTTTAATGGAAAACTCCAGAACTTTTAAAGATCTGTTTATTTCCTCCATCATTGTATCTCACATTAGGGCATATAATTTACTTCACATGTGTTCTCTAACTTTCATTTTCTTCATTATATTCAATGAACTAGCTTAAGTTCACTGGATATCAGCTTGAGAAAAAATATGTTGATTTTGGCACCTAATGACTTCCGTTTTGGTTTTGATTCTATTATCAATAGCTACGGTTCAATGCCATAAATATTTACTGAACACCTCCTGTGTGCCAGGCACTACGACCACCTGACAGCATTTAAAAATTTTTTTTATTTTACACTTTTTAAATAATTATTAACAATGAATTCAGTAACAAATCTGAGCAATTGCACAAACTGCCCTACATCCAATGAGAAGATACCATTAAAGTTGAACTCAATTTACAGGTATTGTCAAAAGGCCAGAGGTCCAATTTTCAATCGTGAGCTATATAGGAAAGTCCAAAGACATCACAGCAATTTAGAGATGTCAACATGCAATATGAGAGGATGTAGGTTGTATGAAAGCCTACTGTATAATTGCCAATAAAGACCTTATGGCCGACACTGGTGATCACCTACATGACAGTCTTTTCCAGCTTCTATACTCCTTGGCAGAGCCCACTTTCTAAGAAAGAAGCTGAAAAAGCCAGATAATCGTTTTCCTAGCCACTTTTGCAGCGATGGCTTAGGCATACACAACTCAATTACAGCCAATGAAACAGGAGGGAAAGATTGTCCTTATTGAGAAAGCAACATGTAAGGAGGAGGTTCAAGCTGGTGGCGGCATTAGGAGGAGGCTTAACTCGCCCCCTCATGAGCACCCTGGAATATACAACTCCATAGAGCAATTCCTCTTGAGAGACAACTAAAGGCTGATTCAACAGTTTTTGCACAACAAACAAACGAGACTGACTAGAAAGGGCTGGGGAACCCTAACCCTGCAAGCTCTCCCAGAGCTGTAGAACCCTTCACCTCAATAGTGTGGGCATGGCTCTATCTCGGTGCTCTGGTCTGCCTGGAAATTCACAACACTGTGTTCCCAGCCAAACTGCCTGGAGCCCATTTGGCCTGAACAAAGGGAGCAAGCAACGTCAACAAGGCACCACCGCACACACCTGGCCAGAACTATCCCCCAAGCACAGTCTGCACAAAGGTAGCCTCTATACAAGGCCACTTTTTCGAGACTTGGAGAGAGCACTAAATTTTGTAGAAACTCAAACAAAATGAAGACAGAAGAATCTCTCTCAAATGAAGAAACAAGAAAAATTCCCAGAAAACAAACTTCATGAAACAGAGATAAGTAATTAGCTGGATAAAGAATTCAAAGAAATGGTCCATAAGGATGCTCACCAAGCTAGAGTAGAATAAAGGAATTTAGGGAGAACTTTGGCAAAGAGTTAGAAAGCATAATAAAGAACCAAGCATCAAATTAGTGAGGATATAATGGCCTTAAATGTCACATTAGACCAGACTGACATAATATTTTTAGAAATTTCATCCAAAAACTGGACAATTCTCATTTTTTCCAAGTGCACATGGAACATTCTCCAGAATAGACCACACATTAACCACAGAACAAGCCCCAACAAATTCAAGGAGACTGAAATCATATTAGGTACCTTTCCTGACCACAATGGGATGAAACTAGAAATCAACCACAGGAATTTGGAAAAAAGCAAACACACTACTGAACAACCAACGGATCAAAGAGGAAATCAAAACAAGAAATCAAAAACTATCTTGAAACACATGAAAATGAAAAGAAAACATTTCAAAACTTACAATATGCAACAAAATCAGTTCTAAGAGGGAAGTTTGTAACTATACAGGCCTATCTTGAGAAACAAAAATCCTAAATAAAAAATCTAACCTACACCTAAGGGAACTAGAAAAATAAGAACAAACAAAGGCTAAAGTAAACAAAAGGAAGGAACTAGTTAAGATTAGAGAGGAAATAAAAGTAAGATTTTTACAATAGAAAAGATCAATAAAACTAAGCTAGTTTTGTGAAAAGATAAATAAAATTGACAAACCTTTAGCTAAACTCATCAAAAAAAAAAGAGCCCAAATAAATAAAATCATAAAGAGGAAAAGTTACAACTAACACCACAGATATACAAAGAAACATTAAAGAATACTATGAATATGGCCACAAATTTGACAATCTAGAAGAAATGGATAAACTTCTAGAATTATATAATCTTCCAGGACTGCGCCAGGAAGAAATATAAAATCTAAACAGACCAATTACTGGCAATACAATTGAAGCACCAATTTAAAAAGTTCCAACAAATAAAAGCCAAGGAGAGAGCTTCACAGATGAATTCTACAAGTCAAAGAAGAATACCTATCTTTCTTCAACTATTCCAAAAATTTGAAGAGCAGGCAAAGCTCCCAAACTCGTTTTATGAGACCAGCATTACCCTGATACCAAAACCAGGAAAAGGCACAAAAAAAAAAATTACAGGCCAATATCCCTGATTAACACAGATGCAAAAATCCTCAACAAAATATTAGCAAACCAGCCAAATTCAGCCATGTAGCAAAAAGATCATACACATGATCAAATGGGATTTAGTCCAGGGATATAAGGTTTGTTCAATAACTTCAAATCAATTAATGTGAGACACCACAGAAACAAAATGAAATACAACAATTATATTACCATATCAACAGAGAAAGCATGACAAAATTCAACATTTCATTTATGATAAAAACTCAGCAAAGTGGGATAGAGGAGACATACCTCCACATAATAACGGTCATATATGACAAACCCATAGCTAACATTGTACTCAGTGCTGAAAAGCTGAAAGCTTCTTCTTTAAGGTCAGGAACAAGACAAAGATGTCCACTTTCACCATTTTAATTTGACATAGTAATGGAAGTCCTAGTGATATTAATCATAAAAGAAAAATAAAAGGCATCCAAATTGGAAAGAAGTAAACTGTCATTATTTGCAGATGGCTGATATTATATATAGAGAACCCTAAAGAGTCTACTTAAAAACTATTAGAAAAATGAATTCAGTAAAGTAGCAGTATACAAAATTGATATTCAGAAGTCAGTTGCAATAATAAACTATCAAAAAGAGAAGAAAATAATCCCATCTACAACCATATTTTTAAAAAAGCATAAAATACCTAGGAATAAATTTCACCAAGGAGGTAAAAGACCTGTCTGTATGCAGATATCATAAGACATTGAAGAAGATACTATTAAATGGAAACATATACTGTGTTCATGGGTAGGAAGAATTAACATTGTTAAAATGTCCATACTACCCAAAGCAATCTACAGATTCACTGCAATCCCTATCAAATTACCAATGGCATTTGTCACAGAACTAGAATAATCCATCCTAAAATGTATAGGAAACCACAAAAGACCCTGACTAGCCAAAGCAATCTTGAGAAAGAAGAACGAAATTGGAGGTACTACCAAGCTATACTCCAAGGCTATAGTAATCAAAACAGCACAGTGCTGGCATAAAGACAGACACATAGATCCGTGGAACAGAATAGAGATCCCAGAAATCAACCCACACCTATATGGTCAATTAATCCGTGAAGAGGAGGCAAGGAAATACAATGAGGTAAAGACAGTCTGTCTCTTCAATAATGGTGTTGGGAAAACTGGACAGATACACATAAAAAAAACTAGACCACTTTCTTATACTATATACAAAAATAAACTCAAAATGGAATAAAGACTTAAATATAAGACCCGAAACTATAAAACTCTTAGAAGAAAACATAGGTAATAGACTCTTTAACATTGGCAATATGTTTTGGGGTATGACTCCTAGGGCCAAAGACAACAAAAGCAAAAATAAATAAATGATACCACATCAAACTAAAAAGCTTTTTCACCAGAGGAAACCATCAGCAAAACAAAAAGGCAACCTGCAGAATGGAGAAGGTATTTGCAAATGATATATCCAATAAAGGGATAATATCCAAAATATATAAAGAACTTATACAGCTCAACAATCAAAAAAAGCAAACAATCCAATTTAAAAAAAATGGGCAAAGGACATTTCTCTAAATAGTACATACAGATAGCCAACAGACATATGAAAAGATGCTCGACATCACTAATGACCAGGGAAAGGCAAATCAGAACCATAATGAGATATCATCTCGCACCTGTCAGGAAAGCCATTATCAATAAATCAACAAGTGTTGGCAAGCATATGGAGGAAAAAGACCCTTCATGGACTGTTGATGGGATTGTAAATTGGTGCGCCCACTATGGAAAACAGTTTGAAGGTTCCTCAAAAAATTAAAAATATAACTACCATAAACCCAGCAATTCTACTTCTGGGTATTTAGCTAAAGAAACCCAAAACACTAATTTGAAAAAGGCATCGGAATTACTGACAACGTTTACTGAAACACAAATTACTGAGCTTCATCTCCAGAGTTTCGGATTTAGGAAATCTGGGGCCTGAAAATGTGCATTTCGAACATGTGCCTGGGTGATGGCAACGCTGCAAGTCCAGGAATGACACTTTAAGAAGCACTGCTATAGACCAAAACTGGCCCTCTTAAAATAAAATCAAGGATTTGTTACAAATGGCCACCACAATGATTTCTTTTCAGCTAACCAAGAACTCTATGAACAGAAATGCTGACATAGGGTCAAAGTACTGGTGTTGGAGTTGGAATTTCTGGACGCTATCACTGACCAAATCTTAATGTATACCCTGGATAAATCCTACTTTTTGAGAATAACTTTCCTCGCTTCTATTTTGGTGTATCTTCAGTTCTCATACTAAATTAGTAATAAAAGTTAATTTGGGTAGTTCTAATCACTTTAATGTTTTACTGAGTCATAAAATTTTATAAAGGTTCAGTGTTCCTAGGGCACACAGTTATAAGCTTTTTTATGACAAATATGTTCCCAGAAGGCTTCTTATCTAAGGAGTTCAGAAAAAAAACTAAAGTGTGCTTTATGCAATAAAAATGATACATCTGAGATATTTGCATGAATCATTTAGAGGTATGCCATGAACACTTAAAAGTACATCCTTCATAAAAGTAACTTCAAACTAATAAGTTCCTATTAAACATTTTTTTCTCAGTATCTTCTGCAAAAATTCAGGACCTACTTGTTCCATAACTGGAGCCCAGAAAAAAAAAAAAAAAAAACTCTTCTGAGACCTGAAAGGAGAAAAAAAAAAATTTAGGGGAAAGAAAGGAAAATTTAGGAATAAACAAACTATTTTATACATGTCTTTTAACAGCCATCACATTTCAAAAACCCAAAGATTTATCAATCTATTTCTTATCATTTTCATTATTTCTGCGTACTTTGTATTCAACATTTAGGAAATCATCAATCCTTTATGCAAGTTGTTTTGATATCGTCAATTATTCGTAACCTTATGATCTGTTAAAAATTAGCTAAAGTATAATAGAGTTGGTTTCAGAAACAACTATATCCAGTGCTTTGCCTTGAACATGTAATTCAATATGAGTTCATTCGTGGATAATGTCAAGTGGGGGAACTTACAAATCATGGAATATCTGTGCTACAATAGCAGTAGCTATTTACATATTTCTAATTCTATTAAAACTTATTATAAATGATATGTGGCCATATGAATTCTAGTAAAAATTCTTGTAAACATCCTAAATGTTCTAGAAAAAAATAAACCTAATTTTTAAATTCACATGAGAAAGGGGAAAAAAAATAGATTTGTAAGCTCCTTAACAGCAAGGTCCTTGTTTTAATTATCCTGGTACACACTTACCTTGTGCAAAATGCTAAGTAACTGTCTGTAGTATTGAAAACAACTCTGGTTTCTTAGATAATCCAGAATTTGACAAGCATGTTTTAGAGCTAGAAGGAAACTAACAGATCATCCCATTTAAACCCTCCATTTCATCAATGAAGCTCAGAAGTTCTGTGACTTACTCGAGTCTTGCAGCCAAAATTGTGACTGGTACCTAAGTCTTCGAACTCGTAAAGTGTGCTCTTTGATTACATAATTCTGCCCACCTTTAACTCTTCCAAATCATATATCTCTTGTAACCTTCAGGGAGATATAGTAACCAGAAAGAGACTGTAATAGTAGTTTCAAATGTCACTAAGCATGCGGAATCCAATACATATCAGAGCACCTACTATGTGGTGTACATGCTCTCCCGCACACTGAATCAACAAAATGCATTTATTTCTTAACCCACAAATCAAGCAACTTTATATAAGACAACGGTGATTTATCAGTAAATTCAAAAATCCATAAATCATATTTTATTCATGACTATTACTGTTGGCTTACTACTCCAAGCATGACACATTTACTTCTCTTCATCTGCTCCCAATGAATATTTCTCAATAGCACCAGCAGGTAAAGATGCATTTATTTATCTTTATCCCCTAGCAGGTGAGCACTCACTGTCATTAATAATGAAAATTTCTGCTATATATGCTTAATAACATTTAAAAGATAAAATTGACAATCCTATTATTTAGAAACATAAGATAGTAAAGTTCAAAAAGCACTGAGTTAAAACCTAATTGTAGTTCTAGGTCTAATTTATTGTAGACAAGACCATTCATTCACTCGCCCGTAATAATAATTACAGCATGCTTTACAGTGTACCAGGCATTGGGATATGTTGGTAACTGAAAGGCAGTGCTGGCTTTCAATGACCTAAGCACAGGAAGGGTGTTTAAGTAAAATCGTATCTGGAAGCTGTATAAAAACACATTAGGGAAACTTAGTTCTGACGTGCATTCATTGAAGCCACACTAGTTTCACATTTAGGTAATACCATCATCCCAAGGTAAAAATGAACCTAGTGATAACACTCCTTTTTGGGATGCATATTGGCCAAATTACTATCAAAAGTTGTTGGTAGGATGCCGGAGCCAGCCAGCTAAAGTCGAACAGCTCCTGAAGAAGCGGATGAAGCCTAAGAAAAAAAGACAGGAAAGAACTTTCGGGAGGGCATACAGTCACTGCTGCAGCCTCGAGTTTATTTAGCTCAGCCTTTATATACGTTTTTGGATACAATAGCAAAGCACAACGTATATCATTCGAATGCTAACATTCACACAAGATCATATAACATCCTTGTTATCTGGGTTGTAAAACATCCCATTATCTTAAAAGGATTTCTTTAGGAGGCAAACCTCCCCTCCCGGGTCAGTAATGTTTATCTCAACCATTTGCTTCCTTGAACCATTGATAACACAGTCTCAGCAGCTGCTTTAGGGCTCCAAGCAGTCTCAGCAACTGTTTTATGGCTCCCAAACTATGTGACACCTTCAGTGCCTTGTAATGGCTCCCGACAGTAGGAAAAAATAAAAAACAAGAGAGAAAACACACACCTTCCTCTATTTGAATGTGGTTTTATGAGGACATGATGCTTACAGCTGAAGCAACCAAAAGCCAAGATGCTTGATGACAAGGTTGTGCCGCTGAACTAATCCTGGACCCCCCTACCTACAGACTTCTTGTTATGTGAAATAATAAGAACCTTATTCTTTAAGCCAGTTTAAGTCAAATCTCCTGTTACTTGCAGCCAAAAGCATCCCAAATGACAATTAACCCTAAAGAAAAAAATCTTTTCACAACAGCAATTAAAATGGTAAATGAAATATTGGAACTGAGCTACTACCTTTTAAACACAAGTCAAGTTCTAATGCTTCTAAGGTATTCATTATATGTAATAACTCCTATGCATCCAAAATGGTACTAGCTCTGTACCACCCTCAGGAGAATTGAGAAAAGTCACTCAAAATCATTTTCTATAGGGACCATGGTTGAGAAAGGCTGAGCATCTAGTAATGACACAATCCCTCACTCCTCTACCTACCTGAAACCACATTTTATCTCACACTCCAGAGCACCCTTCCCAAAAAAATAAAAAGGCAAACCTTCTGAAACTAAGCCACCTTATACTGGCAAGCACTGAAAGTTATCCTTACCAAGGTTTCTTCCAAAATAATTTATTCCTTCCTCCAAGGAAGATTCACCCCCTTTTGTTTTTTTTTATAATATACATCTAGCTAATGATGTGTATTATTACATCATTAATAATAATGTCTCTTTTTCTACCTCAACTCCTATGTTCCATATCCCATAAGCCCTGGACACAACATGTGCCTTGGGCTTCTGAAAATCGAGGGCTCGAAATTCTAATTTAGGAATTCTCTAGATTTGAAGCCTTAGAAGTTCTATGGTTTCTCTGGGCCTAAGCTTCCTCATTTATTAAATGAGAAAGAACAAATCCAACCTATCTCATGGGGCTACAGAATGTCCCTCGATTCAGATTTGTCTGAGGTATATGAATTGTATGTTATTCTATTTTATGTAATAATTATATCGAATATTAAATTTACTATCACTGTTCATCATCCAGAAGATGCAGGTAAAATAAAAATCACCATCAAGTATATGATAAGCTTTGATCTATTCAAAGTCCAAATTCTATTGACTATACATATGTGTGTATGACTATATATGTGTGTGTATATATACACACACACACTGTGAAAAAGGAGCATACATTTTTTAGGTTTAATAACCCTCAGAAATTATGTATTCATTTGACAACTGCCAAGATCCAGGGTTCACTCAAAGCAACAGAAAGGAGAAAAGCAATAAACCAGAGGGTCAAATTACAATAGATGATAAGAAAAACTGAACAATGGTTGCGAAGTGGAAGGTGGGAAGGGATATGAAAGAATTTTCTGTAATGTCATGTTCTAATTACATTTTGGTAGCTGATAGTGGTTTGAGTTACAAGTGTATACGTTTGTGATACTCATCTGAGATTTTGTATATTTGATTGCATGGAAATATTGACCTCTGGGGTGAACTGTACTAAGGTCTGCCTAAAAAAGAAGGTGGTTTAATGGAAGAACAGTTGGACAGATGTGATAATAGCAAATATGACAAAATGTTAACAATTGTAAAACGTAGGTGGTGGATCTATGGGTGTTCCCTGTAGAACTCTTTCACTTTTTTGTATGTCCCAAAGTTTTCATAATCAAATTGGAGTTAAAAACAATGTGAAGGGCCACCAGGGCGTTTGAAAGCAGGTACAGGTCGGGCACTTCCCTAAGGCTCACAGAACACCTTAAAGCCTCCCATCACCCCCTCCACCCACACGATCCAAGCCCAAGGCAGCCTGGCCTGCCTCCTTGCCGGGTGCTGCGGATTTACCGCATCCCTGCTGGGGTCGCCTCCTGTTCGCCCGGTCTCAGTCGGTTAGCAGAACACACTCCATCACCTGGTTCCCAGAACTCAGATTGCGCAGTGGTCACGTCATCATCGACCAGGGCTCACAGTTACAGCGTCAGAAGCGTCCCTAGATCTCCCTCATCTCTAGCCTAATCGGTTATCCCTTATCTCCCCGACCCCCCGGGTTCCCTGGCCCCACTTCACCTGACACGTTGTCATAATCCTCTCAGGCTCCGGGCAGAGCGACGCCGCCAGCCATGGGGCCCAATCATATAAGGAAAATACTGCAGGCTCATCCGGGGACGTCATCGGGGACCCGGGGGCACCCCTGCCCTACGACGCTCGCTGCATCCCTCACACGCCAACCTCCCCGCCCCCCGAGAGCCAGGTCCCCGCCACCCGCTGCCAAGCAGCCTAGGCCTCGGAGGCCCGCGTGCCCGCCGCAGCCCCGCCCAAGAGCGGTTCAGCCAATCCCGAGGCGCCGACCTCTGCGCCCCGCCCCGCCGCGCACCCGCCCCGCTCCCCTCCGCCAGCAAACGTTCCGCACTTTCGACATCCTGGTGTTTGCCTCCCTAGCCGCGTATTTAAGAACGGGCCGAGGCCGGGCTGAAGGGGAACATTAATTACCTGTTGGCAGGAACTTAGAAGCGAGGGATAGGCTAGTAGGGTAGAGCCAAATCACTCTCGATTTGGAAACAGGCAAAATTTTAAAAAACAAGGACGTGGGGGGAAATACGCACTCGCGAGGAACCCTTTTCTCCCAGGCCTGTCTCCCCGCTGAGGCAGGTGGAGGTTAGTCCCTCGGGTTCCCACGGGGGATCGGGAGCTCTGGCCAAGATGGGTCAAGCCGCAGGTTGGCGCAGACGGCCAATTACGTGAAAGGGAGGGGCGTGGCCTCATGGGCACCACCCTGCGCTCACTAAAATTGGGGTGGGCGGCCCCAGGCCTAGTGTAAGGAGTTCTTTGCAGCCGTTAAGTAGCACTTCCATCATGGCCCTGCTACGAGGTGAGTCTCGCGCGGCCTAGCCTTCCCTCGCCCTTCGCGTCCTACCCTGCCCTGGCCAGATTTCACCTCTGGTCTCGGGGAGTCGGAGGTCCTAGGATTATAGGGTCCTCAGCAATACAGAGGACTGGGAAAAACAAACAAACAAACAAAACAAAACCCCAAGGCCAAAGAGATTGAGTTAAGGAGAAAAACATACTTGTAGGACGGTGGACCCCAGCCTTTTTGGCACCAGGGACCCGTGCTCCTATAAGAATCTAATGCCTGATGATCTGAGGGGGAGTTGAGGGGTGATGATAGTGTTGGGGAGCAGCTGCAAAAACAGGTGAAGCTTCCCTGGCTTCCTGCCGCACCCCCCCCTCACCTCTTGCCGTGGGGCCTGGTGCCTAACAGGCCACAGACCTTATACTGATCTGGGTGGTGGTGGGGGAGGTGGGGGTGGTCCAGAGTCGGGAATCCCTGTAATGTAAGGCACTAGCAACAGTGATTTCAGTGCTATTTGCATTTGAGAGTTCAGACCATGGTTTCCTTGCTTCTGACCTTGGAGACCATTCCCCTTCCGGCAGTAGTGACCACATAGTTCAGAGTCCCGCTGAAAAGCTGAGGTGGAGCCATAAGCCTGAGGCATCTTGGGACAGGAGTGCATTGCAGATACCCTGGGCTTGTATGGGAGTGGGTAGGGTTTTCAGGGAGTTGGCATTCCTTAGAGCTGGCAGAGAATTTCTGTCTGAGTGACCTGCTCCTCCAAAATGCTGGTTGGCCTTCTGTTGAAGACCTGCCTTTTACCCTTTCCCTTACATTCCTTTGAGGGGCTTTAATCAAGTGCATTTAGTACATAAAAATAACCTTTTAAATAAAAATTATGTAAATTCTCTTTTCATAACAAGCGGTCACAGGCAATGAAATTTTTAGTTTTAAACATGTGAAAGTCTATGTTATGTGTCCTTTGAAGGATAGTTAGAACACTTTATACCAAGGTCTCGAGGCAGGAAAACACTTGACTGGATCTAAGAACCAAGTCTGTTGGTCAGGGTCCAGTGGGCTCTGTGAAGGAGATGGGACTGTATTCTAAATTCAGTGGAAGACAATATAGAAGACTTTCAGGTAGGAGGAATGACAGGATCTGATTTCCCCACTGCCCTGATTTCCTCAGGGCTCTAAGACTATATGTAACAACCAGGAGAATTTAAGACCATTTAAGAATATTGCAGAGGTCCAAGCAACAACAAGTGGTGGTTTGGACTCAAGGGGGGGCGGGGGGGGGTGGCATTAAGTTGGGGGAATAGGGGGAGAGATGATTTGACAAATTTGGAGATGGATTTGATAGAACTTGATGAAAGTAACAGGTCAATGAGAAGGAAATGTCAAGAATGACTTTGGATTTCTAATTTGAAGAATTGTGTTCATGATGGTACTGGTTACAGAGGAAAATGGGAAAGAATAGATTTGGAAAGGAAGATTCAGGCACTCAAGTGCAGATGTCAGGTAGGCAGTTGGATGGGGGGGGGGGGGCGTGTCTGGAGCTCCAAAGAGCCAAAATGGCATGTGAATAGTTCAAGTGAAAAATAGGTATGCTGAGTCAAAAGGTAGCGTGTGCAGTTTCTTACAATTGGATTTAACTTGTCAGTGTTCTTTCCAACTCCGAATTTACTTAATAAAATAGCACGCTGATTTCCTTAGACGAAGTGTTCAAAAAAACCAATTCATTTGAAAGCTGCAGTGTAATGGGCATCTTTTTAAAAAGGTAATTTTTTTATGATTTAATATTTTTCAGTGTGGTTCTTACCATTTTTTGTAATACAAGAGCCCTCTGAAAAGTTGACGGAAACTGTGAGCCCAGTAAGGGAAAAGAATGTATATCAATACCTGTATTAAGGAGTTATAAAGTTTATAAATCGGTGATACAGTTTACTATGGTTCTAGAGCTAGCGATCATATTTTCAGCCATTTCCTTGTTTTACAGTTGAGAATACTGATGTCCAGAAAAGTAAAATAACCGAGGTAGTTCATGGCTGTGACAACAACCCAAGACGTGCGCTTCAAATAGCAATTATTATTGGCTAGTTAGAACACATTCTAGTCACTTTCCTCAAGTAGCATACCAAGTGCTTGCACGATTAGTGGATAAGAGAGAACATGTGACTGATTATGGTAGGAAAAGGACACATTTGATGGCTTTGGTAAAGATCCTTACTTTGTCAGATTTCCGTCAACAAAACCAATTCCCCAGTCATGTACTAGTACCCATCCCAGTGTTTGGCAGGAGGGTTACCCCGACAAATATTAGTTCTCTTACTGCTCATTACCTTTTTAGGGAATGTTTGTGTATCCTTTCAAGGTAGTTAGGCTGGGCTGCCAAATTACTTTAACCCTGAAACAAATGGATGCAATTTTCCTTCATTTGTCTTAGTTGCTGTCTGTAGTTGCTCTAATTCAATGAGTCAAAATTTACCCAATGATGTGATAGAAAGGAAGGCAGAATTCCTGTTTCTCTTCTACTGTTGTTTTTTTCTCTATAGTCACATCGCTACCTTGCCAGGACCGTTCTTGGTATTTCTGACTATACTCTGGATTAATGTCTTTTCACTGTCTTTTAGTTTTAGCTTCTGAATTTTTAGAGCCTTTTAAAATAAACAAGATTTTGGTTCAGGGTTAAAGATGAAATCGTAGACTTTTTAACAGCCGGCCACGTGAAAAAAATGGCATCAGATCAAATAATTATTGACGTGGTATCCAGGTTATGAAATTACAGAAAAAAAAAAACTTGTTAAATTATCTAGTCTTTATATCTACACAGCCCATATTATTTTAAAAATATATTTAATAACATTTTCTCATTCAAAATATTGTATTAATTCAGTGTTAGCCTTATTCAAGATAACTTTTACAGTCTGGAAGTACAGTAAGCAAAAGTGGTACAACAGGAAGTTCTTGCTTTTGTTTTTATTCCCCCCTGACACACACACTTTTTTGTAGTTATATTGAACCATTAGTACTTTCCCACACAAAAAATGATCTCTTAGATTATAGAGGAAGAAATTCACGAAAGGAAATTTATAGAGAAACATGAAATTAGCCTCCATCGTTTCTGATAAATTAATGGTTGTAGAACCCCTTATCCTACCCCAGTATTATTAACATCTTGCATCAGTTTTAGAAAAATGTCCTGGAGCCAAGAGACCATGAAAAGAGGCTGACAACTCTAAAATTACATCAAGAGTTTAAGAGAACTTAGCAACAGAAGCAGCATCTTAGCAGGAAGACAGGAAGAGGGTAGATACACACGCGAAAAGGAATGCGGCCTGTTATAATAGCTGAGTGGCACGTGTTTACACAGGTGGCTTGTAGCCATGGGCTAACAGGCAGCTTGTAGCCACGTGGCACGGCATAGTAAGGGCAGTATAATCCAAAGCAGTAAAAAACTTAAGGGGCGCACTTATCTATGCAAGAATATTCCCTTCAAATGATACGGCCCCATCCCTCCATCTATGAACTGGGGTCAGCTTGCTTCCAAAAATGGCCTTGGTCACTTTACCAGAATCATTTCACCTGACAATTGGTGTGGTACATTTGTTACATTTGATGAGCCAGTCCTGGTATATTGTGATTAACTAACATCTGCAGTTTCCATTAAGGTTCATTTTTTGTGTTACACATTCCATGGGCTTTGACAAATGTATATAATGATGTGTATCCACCAGTACAGTATCATAAAGAGTAGTTTCACAGCCCTCAAAATCCCTTGTGCTTCACCTGTGCATCTCCCCTTTTCCCTACTCACCCCTGGCAACCACTGATCTTTTTACTGTCTTCCTGTTGCACCAAATTGATATTTATGGTCTTTTGTAAATATCTGAATATTATATCTGTTCTAATTATGGTTCTGGGTCTGTTCTAAATTATATATGTTGCTCCTAACACTCTTTTAGATGGTAAATTTCTCAAAGGAATAAAAGAAGCTGAGTTTGTTTATTTTAGGATAGGTTTAGTTCATAGAAAGAGATCACTGGCATAAACAGGGGTACTATGCTTAGATACTAATAGTAGTATAATGTTTGAATGCTCTTAATTATAGTTCAATACCTAGACACAAATCCATTGTTCAAAGTCCCATAGTTACTTGACAATATGTGGAAATGTGTGCTCAGATTGTTTTTAGGAGACTTTGTGCGTGTGCAAAGATGTTCAGCTATCTAATGGAAAACTGAACTTTAATAAGATTTCCCAGGAAGATTATTTAAAGCATGCTAAGGGATGTTGACTAGTCTTTAATTGCTTACAAATCTCTCCTCATTGCAATAGGTGTGTTTATTGTTGCTGCTAAGCGAACACCCTTTGGAGCTTATGGAGGTCTTCTGAAGGACTTCACAGCTGTGGACTTGACTGAATTTGCTGCCAGGGCTGCCTTGGCTGCGGGCAAAGTACAGCCTGAGACTGTTGACAGTGTCATTGTAGGCAATGTCATACAGGTTAGTAGGGCAGAGGACAGTGTTCATTCCTGTTGCTTTATGTTTTCAGTTTCTGAAAATAATTCCTTTAACATGTCATAATGATGAATTAGTTAATAATAGTTAAAGATATTTATAATTTGAGTCATTCTCTGACTCCAGAAGCAATGGCATACATAATTCAAAGGAGCATATCTTCTGGAAAATATGTATCTAATTTGGAATACATTTCATTGCTTTTTAGGTTCCCCCACCCCACCCCCCAGTTTTGAGATATAATTGACTTACAACATTGTGTTCGTTTTAGGTGTTGAACATAATGATTTGATTTATTGTTTATTAAATGGATTAATTTCTTTGAAGTTAATTGGTGCTGTCTCTACCTAAGGGGCATAGCACACCCCAATGAAAAAGTTAAAAATAGGACAGTGAACACCCCGAATCCTTTCACCTCGATGAACCAGTTCTTCACTTTTTATCAAGTTTGCTTTAGCTCTTTCTACAATAAATATCGTTATTGTTGTTATTTCTTTCCTTACTCAAAGGGTGGCCCTTGGATCAGCAACATTGGCTTCACCAATGGGAAATGTTTAGAAATGCAGCATTCCAGGCAGTCCCACCCCTACTGATGGAGAACCCACATTTTAACAACATGCCCAGCACGCGTTTTAAAGCTTGGGAAGCAGTGGTCTAATCGCACCTCTTACTGCTCTCTCGACCTCCTTAGGTCAGCAGGTCTCAGTCTCAGTTTCACATTATAATTACCTGGGTGCTTTTAAAAGTACAGTGGTCCACTGTTACCCACCGGGATACGTTTCCAAGGCCATCAGTGGATGCCTGAAATAGCATGTAGCACTGAATTCTATATATACTATGTTTTTCCTTTACATACCTATGATGAAGTTTGATTTATAAATGAGGCAGTTTCATGGGTAGAAGATTTGCTCTTACTGTAGGTTTTAGCAACCATGGCATACAATTTTTTTTTTCTTATTAAGGTGAGGACTTTCACGTTTTTACTTAAAGGAAGCACTTTATGGCTTCTCTCTGGCATATCTGAATTGCCAGAGAGAAGCCATAAAGTACTTTGAATTGCCAGCATCGCTGCTCTTGTGCTTTGGGGCTATTATGAAGTAAAATAAGGGTTCCTTGAACACAAGCACTGCCATACCATGACAGTCAATCTGATCATCCAAACAGCTACTAAGTGATGGGTAGGTAGCGTACGGAGCAGGGATATGCTGAACAAAGGGATGGTGCAAGATTTCATTCTGCTACTCAGAATGGCATGCAATTTAAAATTTACAAATTGCTTATTTCTGGAATTTTCATTTAATATTTTTAGACCATGGCTTATCATGAGTAACTGAAACCACCTTTCTGGTTTAACTGGTTTAGTTAGGAGCTTGTTAACAAAGCTTTCCTGGTTATTCCAATGTGTGGCCCAGGGTGAGAACCACAGCTTCAGATACTTCTCTGTTACAGTTAGAGCCTGTCCCATTTTCAGATAGTTTTGTTGTAAATTTCTGTCTTCTTTTGAGGACTTCATATAAGGATTTCTCATACTTAGCATGTTTAAAAACCTATAGACCAAATTATAGTTTTTATTCAAATTGTAAGCACGTGTATTATGTGAAATATGCTGTACCTATGTGCGTTGTGTTCTACCTTAGAGCCATATAACTATTGATAGGTTGCCAACACTTCCATATATTTTGTCCTTCTTACTTCCTGTATTTATAGAGGAAATTCTTTTTCTTTTCCTTCTGTTCCAGAGTTCTTCAGATGCTGTATACTTGGCCAGGCACGTTGGTTTGCGTGTGGGAATCCCAAAGGAAACCCCAGCTCTCTCTCTTAATAGGCTCTGTGGCTCTGGTTTCCAGTCCATTGTGAGCGGATGTCAGGTATGGGCAGTATTATATTTCTCTGAAATATGTTAAAAGCTATTAGAGGAAGTGTCCCACTTCAGCATAACACTGTAGGTTTTTATTTTTAGTGCTTATTAAGAGAGGTCAAGATTTGATTTTTCTCGGGAAATATTCACAGGGGGAAATAAGTTTCTTAAAAGCTAATAATGAACTTTGAAGATATTATGCTAAATGGAATAAACCAGTCACAGAAGGAAAAAAACAAAACTGTATGATTCCACCCAGATGAGGTACCCAGAGTAGTCAGATTCATAGAGACAGAAGTAGAATGGTGGTTGCCAGGGCTGGAGAGGGGAGAGGGTGAGGAGTTATTTTCTGGGTACAGAGTTTCAGTTAGGGAAGATGAAAAAACTTCTGGAGATAGATGGCAGTTGCACAATGATGTGAAGGTACTCAGTGAACTGTACACTTAAAATTGGTTAAAATGGGTTAAAGTGGTGAATTTTATGGTATGTATATTTAATCACAATTTTTTAAAAAGTGAATCATGACTCTTATTATTATTGAGGGCTTCCTATGTGCCACTGTGCTAGGTTTACGTTCACTATCTTACTTAGTGTTCATAATCATCCTATGAGGCAATGACTATTATTATTCCCATTTTATAGGCAAGGAAACTGATTATTAAAGGCATCAAGGTTACTAAGTATTAGTGACAGAATTTAAACTCAGGTCTGTGAGGCAGTTTGAAATACTAAATAAAGACTATAAGACTAGGAAGAGAGTTGGAGAATTTGGGAGATAATAAGAAATGTATTTTATAAAGACCTGAATGATGCAGGTGGTGGAAGTACAAACTAATATGACCTTTTTAAGGTATAATTGGGCAGTATGTTTGTTGCACAGAGACAGGCATATGGTAAAATACAACTTTGTCAAAGCCTTCATTTTATTATAAAATAAAATAAACACATTTTGTAACAAATTATTTTCACTTTAATTCAAATTTATTTCTATAAATATTTCTTAAATAGTGATCCTGATTTTCCTAGTAATCGTTTTAAACACCAGGCTCTTGGAGGCTTGTGATTTGCGTCTTTTCTGAAAAATGCAAGTAGTGGAAAGAGTTGAATGAATGAAATGGGGTTTTTTTCTGAGTCCCCTAGGTTAACCTGGTTCTGGTAAATTTGTGGGGGATTCATCCCTTAATATAAACTTTACTTTTGCTTATTTAAAGCATTTGTTATTTATTACCTGCTGGCAATTCGTACATATATGCCAGACAGTATCGCTGCTGATTTTTAAGACTTGTGTTAAGAATGACCATTCCTTGCCAAAATGTAGATAGGATTTGTTACTTATGCATAAATGATTAAAGTCTGTTAATTTTTTACCCTCTTGTATCTTGTAGCATTTGCCTTCTGATTACTTTAAAATTATATCCTTTTGAGATATTGTAAGCTAGGATAGGT
This sequence comes from Eonycteris spelaea, assembly GCA_003508835.1. NCBI lineage: Eukaryota > Metazoa > Chordata > Mammalia > Chiroptera > Pteropodidae > Eonycteris > Eonycteris spelaea. Next base: position 20,030,316 of record PUFA01000003.1, on the reverse strand, counting down.
TACTTATTAGATTTACTATTAGTTTCCTGCTTAACACATACTTTTTAATACCCACTGCTGTCATTATAAAAGAGTTTTGTTGTTGTTCATCTGTTTTCAAATAGGATATTTGTGTTAAAGATGCTGAAGTTGTCTTGTGTGGAGGAACTGAAAACATGAGCCAGGCTCCCTTCTGTGTTAGAAATGCACGTTTTGGAACCAAGCTTGGATCAGATCTCAAGGTTGGAACCATTACAATTTGCAAAAATTATTTCTCAAGATATTAATACTAATAATTTGAATAACATTATTTTGGGGCAAGAAAAATAATTTTGAAACCAATTTGTTGATAGGGGATTGACAAGATATGAATGATTGGAAATTTGTAAACTTTTTCAAAAGCACTGTTTTGGTTGTTGGTTTTGACATTTTTAACCCACATAAAATTTGACTTTATCCTAGCATCTTAGCACACCTCTGCTATTAGATTTAACACTTGGAGAGATGGAGGAAGGAAGAAGATCAAAAAGATAGGCAAAGGTTGAATTAACCTTTCTGCTGAATAATTTAGTAAACCAAAGTAATTAAATCTTTTACCATGATTTATGGAATTTTATTTCTGGAGCAATCCCCATTGAATAGATTTCTTTTTCATCACAGAAAACATTCTCTTTGAATATAGTGTTCCCAATCAGTCAGACAAAACCTGACCTTTACCTTTGAGAGCTACAACATGAAAAAAGTACTGACTAAAAATGATAGACCTGAACGTGCCCGATCCCGCCTGATCCGGAGAGCTAAGCAGGGTTGGGCCTGGTTAGTACTTGGATGGGAGACCACCAGGAAGACCAGGTGCTGTAGGCATCAAAAATAAAAAAATAAAAATAAGGATTGTAAGCTGACAAGGTCCTTACAAGGGTTGCCTTGCCAAAAAATAAAAATAAAAAAATGATAGCATGCTATCCTTCCCATATGAAAGAGTTAATGATGGTTTATTTTAGCATTTTTCATTGTAATGATTGATTTAGATTATTGACCGAGTTTCTCATCTTGCCTTTTTGAAAGTTGAAGGAATAAGACTTCGAAAAGAAGAGATAGTTTTAGACACCAAATATATTTGAGAAAACCTTTGGAAAGACAGGTCAGAGACTCAAAAGGCGATGAGGAACTCTAGAAGAAACAGATCAGGCAACTTATCAAAGATTGACTAATTGGGTAATACTAACAACTTTTTTCTGTACTCAAGAAGTCTGTTCCAGGTTCTTTTCAACCTCATAGTAACTTACAGAAATCAACTATTCCTGTCACTTGAAGGCACGGGATAAAAAAAGCAGCACAGATACACATTTTCCTACAAAGCTCAGAACTGTGGTTCACAAGGTGGCTACAGAGAAACATTGCATGAGGACTCAGTGTTAGGTTTCTTACAAAATGTAACCATAAGGGCTTTTGAATGTTGGATAACTTCCTGTGTTCTCACCCTGCACATTCAGCACTGTCAGTTCTCTTCAGACCCGCATGTTTAAAGAGAGAAGAGAATGTGTCATTTTATTATGTCATTGGATTTTTTAAAAAATGTCCAAGAACCAAACATGAATAGTAGTAATAGTAAATGCTACCAGAAAACCTAATTTTACTTTTGTTTTTTGGAACTGTTAATTATTTATATTTAAAGAAATTATAGCATCCTACTTTCAAAAGATATGTTTTAGCAATCACTTTATTATTAATGTCTTTTCATAGCTGGAAGATTCTTTGTGGGCAGGATTAACAGATCAGCATGTCCAGCTCCCCATGGCAATTACTGCAGAGAATCTTGCTGCAAAATATCAAATAAGCAGAGAAGACTGTGACAAATATGCCCTGCAGTCACAGCAGAGGTGGAAAGCTGGTCAGTAAAGTTGAAAATTTAAGTCTTCAGAGAAGAAAAACTGTAGAGGGGTGGGGGATGGTGACATGGGTGAAGGGAGTCAAGAGGTGCATACTTTCAGTTATAAAATAAGTCAGAATGCAATGTACAACATGACTTGAATTAATAATACTGTATTGAATATTTGAAAGTTGCTAAGAGAGTAGATTTTAAACATTCGTGACACAAGAAGAAAATTTTTATAACTTCTACCTGGTGATGGATGTTAGCTAGACTTATTGTGGTGATTGTTTCACAATATATACAAATATCAAATCACTATGTTGTATTCTTAAAACTAATATAATGTTATAGATCAATTATACCTCAATTTTAAAAACTATAGAAAGATTTTAATCATTTCAGATAATGATCATACAATATTTGTTTTAAATTATACCTTTTTGAGAAATCTCATTTTTTAAATTATTCCTTTGTTTTTAGATGAACCGATATTCTATTAATGATTGCAAAATAAACTGGGAAATTCCCGTTTGATGTCAGTAGAACACTGAGGGCCATGACATACTCTGTCAGAGATGAGCTCATGGAGGCCGCAGGACAGAGAGGATGTCCTTCTCGTAAGGCATATTATATTCATGAGGAAGGGATGATGTGTTTTGGAAAAGACCCAGTGGGTATTCTTTTTTTGCCTTCTCCCTCCATTCCTCATTGAGAGTCATTGCACCTGACTCAGAGTCTTAGAACTAGCCCAAGGCCCTAGCTATGCTGCCTGTGTTACACTGCACACTGCTATTGAATCAGTCCAAACTGAGCAACATGACAGCAGTTCTGGTATCAGTGTGGTGAGATGAAGAAAATTTGTTAGTCTTCTGAAAAAGATTTAGAAATTAAATCAGTATAAAAAAATGGAAGTTCTTATTTAAGGCACTAAATGGCATAGTGAGATAACGTCCATCTTAGCATTTCAGAGGAATAAGTATAATGGAGCTGATACATTTAAAGTTGGATGGGTATTGGTCTAGAGGTCAAGAATCATTGATTCTGTTTTCTAGTTTTGCCACGTACATACATGTTAGCTGACCTCGGTCAAGTCATCAAGTCATTTATTCACTGAGCATCTGTAAATAAAGAGAAGACATGCATCTCTAATAAATAGAAAAAACATTTGCCTTCCCTATTGCCCTAATACAGTTGTTGTGAAACATACAATCAAAACGATCCAATCAAAAAAATTTGGGCAGAAGACCTGAACAGACACTTCTCCCTAGAGGACATACGAAAATATGCTCAACATCGCTAGGTATTAGGGAACACAGATCCAAAACCACAATGAGATACCACCTCACATTTGTTAGAATAGCTCTAATCAACAGGACAAGTAAAAAACATGCTGGAGAGGATGCAGAGAAAAAGGAACCCTCTTACACTGCTGCAAACTGGGAATGCACGTTGGTACAGCCACTATGGAAACAGTCTTGACGGTTTCCTCAGGACAACTAAGAATTAGCAACAACCATTGCTCCACCAATCCCTCTGTTTGGGGGATTTAACCCAAAGGCTTGAAACCATATCCGGAAAGATATTTGCACACTGATGTTCATAGCAGCATTATTCACGGTGGCCAGGACATAGAAACAACCAGTGTCCTGTGATAGATGATCAGATAAAGCAGCTGTGGTACATATATATAATATGGAATATTAGTCATAAGGGATGAAATGCCACCAATTTGCAACAACGTGGATGGGCCCAAGATAATCATGCTAAGTGAATAAGCCAGACAGAAAAAGCTGAAAACTACATGATATCACTTACATGTGGGATATAAAACCTAAAAGCAACAAATGAACAGAGACTCATAGACATGGACAGTAAGACTAGTGGTTACTAGAGGGGAGGGGGGAGGAGGTAGATGTGATTAAAGGGGTCAAATATGTGGTGACATTAAATAATTAAAAAAGGGAAAAAATCAAAAATTATAATTTAAAAAGGTACAGAATGTGTCTGCATATTTGTATGACAGTATAATTAAATCCTCCAATAGGCAGAGTAAGTTATGTGAAAAATAAAAGCTTATATTAACATAGGCCATGAGGAAAGGGCAGGCCCAGAAAATTTAAAGAAATTAAAGGATATGGTTGATTTAGTTTCTTGTTCTCTCTTTTTCCTTCCCCATTCTTATGGTCGTCTTTCAACTATTTCAGCTAATGATGCTGGCTGCTTTAACAACGAGATGGTACCAATTGAGGTGAGACAAGGAAAGGAAAACAGACAATGCAAGTAGATGAGCATGCTCGGCCCCAACAACCTGGAACAGTTTAAGTAAACTTCCTCCGGTATTCAAGAAAACAAGGAACCGTTACTGCAGGCAACGCGTCGGTAGGTAACATCATGGAGTATCTTGAACTCTTCTTGAATGCGTGCAGTGCGAAATAATCATGTGGTATCTTTTTAGATATTTGTTTATACTAATCTTCAACTTAAACTAATAGAATTCATATTCTATTAATGTGGTTTTCATAGGTCATAGCAAATATTTAAGTAGGGGCCCTTTTATGATAGTCTTTTCAATGTTAGAAGGAAATTTACCTGGCTTATTATTTCAGTTCTCACACTTTTTTTCTTTCTCATGTATACAGTCTCATCAGATTTCTCCTTTGTCTCTCCACACTGGATATATAGCTTTTCCTTAACATTCTTCCTTATTTTCCCTTAGTGAGGTTGTATTCTGTGCCTAAAACAATCTCTGTAATTGACCAGAGTATACTGGTACTCTTTGTTGTAAACAACAAATATGGCCTTCTACGTACTGCCATAATCCTAATAGTGCTACTCCATTAGTTCAAATTTTGATTAACTTTTACCCTCTAGTTATCTCTTTCTGTTTTTGTTTTCTAGGGGATTGTGATGGTGCCTGGAGTTGTTATCATAGCTAGTGAAGATGCTGTTAAAAACATAACTTTACACCAATTCCTGCAAGAGTTGTGGGCTATTTTGTGTCCTGGATGTGATCCGTCTATCATGGGTATTGGTAAGTTTGTAGTGAAACAAACTGGTTCTGTTCTGCTTTCTGGAGATAAGTATTCTTTGGCATTCTAACTCCTGAAATAGTAACCAGATCAAAGTCACTTGTCAGGAAAGGAGATTGGGTTAATATCAGCTTTTAAACAACTAATCTTTGTGAAAAACTATGTTAGTCTCAGTAGGAAAACCAGCACTGTAAACTCCTTGTGGACAGTAATCACATCTTATTGTCTATTTGAGATCTTTAAAAATTACACACAGAAAATAACAGAAAAGAATTACAAGGTACTGACAAGATAAAAGAAAAGTGAGATGGGAGAAATCATGAGGCACACATAGAGAAGGCTGTGTGGAAGAAGATAAATATCTTGCTGGCATGTTTATGCATGGTCATTATTATGTCATTTAACATCTTCCCAAAATCTAGTGAGACTTCTTTTGGAATGAGAAAACTGAAGCATGGGAGATAGTTGTCTTATAAAGCTCCAGACCAGTAAGTGATGGAGCACGGGTGTGAATCCCAGGTATAATTCAAGTGCTATCAGGAAGTCAGAGTAATACCTGCTCAGCTGAGGCTTAAACAGGAAAATGGTGAATTATAAACAATCTAACACAGTTGGCAAAGTGCTAGCGGGAGAAGATTTGTAACTCCCTACAAACACATATATTTTGGCTAGAAAAGTCTGAATTAGAAGTAAAACAGTAAATTTTTTGCTAGATGCACTCCCAGGAACCACAGATGATGCTGAATTTTAATAGTTCCTGCCATCAATTCTCTGGGGAAACAGGGAACCAGTTAGGAACCTTCACAGAAATAAAAATGGTGCCCACGGGTTTCGATCTGCTCCATCTGTTACCCCACAGCCCAAGGAACAGCCTGCCCTAGGGAAGGAGGTCCACATTCGTGCTATGTCAAAAGATTTTTTCTGTGGGCTTACTTAGGCCTTTTTTAATTAACTAAATTGGTTGTTGAAGTAGGTCCCAAGATCTGAGGGAGAGAACCTGCTGCTGAACTTGCCATTCAGACGGTCGATCAGTGTGTCTCCAGGTCTACTCAGATGGTACCACTCATGCTGATTTGGGACTGAGTTAATACTCATCCCTATTTATTGACATGTCCTTCAGAGATGATTTATCTTGGTGTAGAATCTCTAAGAAAGCAAGCTGCATGTCCATACCTGTCATCTTTCACGATGTTGCTAAATTTGTCAACCAAAACTAACATCTGTTTAAAAAAATCCATTGTTTTCTGTTATGTATAGTCTTAAGAGCTTGTTAACTTTCAGCTATCCACTATTTGCAAAACAGAACTTTTTGTCACAGAGCAAGCTCCAGCTTTTGTCTGATATTGAGCTTCTTAGTAGAAAAGATGCCATTGCTTAAAAAGAAAAAGGTTAAAAACCTGTTCAAAGCACTTCTGATAAGAAGCTTATAGCCCTAAAAGGTGAGTGAGGAACACACAGCTGTTACTGGTTGGAGCCAGGACTGGAAATAAAGCCTTTTCCCAATAAGAATACTGCACCTTCCTAAGTCCCAGTAGATAACTGTCCTGTCCCAGTAAATAACTATCCTTAAAGTCAAATTGTGGCATAGCATATCATTACAATTACCTGTAATAATTCAGAGTTAGCATGAACACATCAAGCCATGCTTACTGTGGTTACGAAGACAGGGAAATGTGAACAATGGTTATAGTCTCTTAGCTTTTAGTTCTGTGTATCTTTCACCTCAGTAGGATACTTCATTCATTCCCTGATCATGCGGATAGCCGATGCTCTCCTGTGAACTATTCATCCCATTTTAATGCCTGAGAGAGACAAAGAGAATATGGAATTAGATTCTGTATTAAGATGTAGCCAGTGCAGAATTTGTCCTTTAAGTTGAAAAGCATGGTCCTACCAAATCACCAGACTTGTTGTCTGAAGAACATTTTAACTAGGTGACAAAATAAATTACATTATATTTAGGTTGAGTTATGCTCTTCTTGTAAAGACTGATTTCCATGTTACCTTTTGCTGTATTTGTGAAAACTTATTGCATAATTCGACTACTTGAATTCAGCAGAACGTAGCACTTATTTTCCTTTTAGACACTTATGGCAATTTCGTTCTTTCCAAGAACAAATAGAGAAGTAGATAATCATCCTGAAACCAGATTTTTACCTTTGGGGAAAAAATCAATTTACTTTAAAATTAGGAGCATATTAAACTGTCATATTGGTGATCATAAGAAATCTGGGAGCTAAAGATTCAGGTTGTATTAGGTGGTTTGTATTTCTTTCAGTGGGAAGTTGTATTTTATTTAAACTTTTCTGCCTACTGTTGGATTTTTAAACGTCTCCATGTTTCATGCATCTTTTTCCTAAGTGCCTGTGGTCCCCTTTTGCTCTGCCTATATGGAGATGCTACTGCCATTTCTTCTCTTTTGTCCTGAAAATTTAGAAATGTAGGCACAATCACTTCTATACTGGCAATGCATATGATTTGTATTCTGAGAGAGCACCAGCCTGCCTTGCCATTTGCTATGAAGTATGATCTATAAATGATGGCAAATCCCGTATATGACTCGTTTGGCCATTTATGTAGAATTTTTCATGTCAGTCTCTCCTCTTCGATTTGACTGCATAGACAGCTTTCACCCTTGGTCTCATTTTCTGATTTCTTTTCTTTTCACACAATTTAATAGTATACTTTAAAAAGTAGCAAGATTGGGTGGCTTACTAACAACGCCTCACTTTCCTCCTTACTTACCTGTTTAGTAAAGATGGAGAAATTCATTACATAAGTAAATATAGGATGAAATTGATTTCTGCTCTAATGTAGGTCCTGTTCTCTGCCATCAATGGGGCACTGAAGAAAACAGGACTGAGTCTTAAGGACATGGATTTGGTAGAGGTAAATGTTTTAATTTTTCACAGCATAATAAACCACTAACTTCTATATGTAAATGGCTTTCGATTTGGTATTTTACAGCTTTTTGTTTTTAGTTCTGTTAGTCTTTCCAAATGATGCACATCTAAATAAAGTATTACTTTTATTACATGTCTTGTGTTGATGCTTCCCGACCTGATTAAAATGTTTTATTTATATTTGAACAATTAAAATAGCCTGATTTCTCCTACTAAAGTAATAAAGACTTTATTACCTTTTTGGATATTAATGTGCTTATTGAATTGAAATGATTATTATATAAAGTAGATGAGAAATAAGTAACTTTAACCCTATTTTATGAATGAGAGTTAAAAAAATATAAGAATTGACCTAATAGGAAAATAATATTTGGTGCCAAATCTAGAAGTTTCTCACTGTCCCCCCAGTTAAGACCACCCCCACCTCCACCACCAAACTTATCTTGGCTTTTAATGTGGTTTAATTTGGGATGCACCTATATAATTTTTGGCATTGGAAACTTAAATGTATTGGTTAGAGTATTTTTTTTAAATGTTGGTTTAGAACAAAGGCATTTTTAGGTATTTTGCACAATTAAAAGAAGGGGTAGAGAAGAAAATACTTAGAGATGGATTAGATACATTTTACATTTTGGAAGCATATGAAAAATTTTAGGTAATTAAGCATATGGCTGCTTTAACATTTGGAAATAATTTACTAATGACAAAGGAAATCTCTTTATTTAAACTAATAGAAAGGGCCCTTTTCATTCTAGATGCATGTATGATTCCCTCTGTGGTAATCGCTTGCCCAGGCAACTATGTTTTCAAACAGTTTATTTTTAAACCTCTTTCTTCCCCCCTTCAGGCAGTCCACAGTGCACAGCCTCAAGGTTGCTTGCTTACTTACCACATTCGTATTAGCAATAGGTACCACTAATTTCTGACTTTAGATTTACTCTTAAAAGTATAGAAATTTGTCAGCACTACCAGTGCTTTTCATAATTGTTTTATAGATATAAAAATATTCAAGGACATAGCTCTCATACCTTGGTGTGATTTTCTTTGAGACATTTGATGATCGTGTGGTAGTTTTTCCTAGGTTCAAAGCATACTTTCCATAATTCATCGTAGGTCCCTTAGACCTCCTTGAACATGATTATGTAAATGGAAGGACAATGTTGAATCTAAGAACAAAACAGGAGAGTACAAAATATAGTAGGAAAGAACACAGACTGGATTTGATCCCAACTCTTAAAATCACTTTTCTTGTCTATAAAATTCCTCTAGGAAAAATCATATGAAAATACAGTGCTATAATTTGAAGTAAGATAATTTGTGTTAGCCAGCCTTGTTAAATATAAATATTTCTGCTGCATTTCAACTTAGTAGCCATTTCAGTAGCCATTTCTCTATGTATCAGACTCTGAAGGTTTATTCTTTGTTGTCTGCCAGTCTCTTCTTAGAAGTATAGGTAGTAGAACTGGGAATAATAATAATAATAATAATAACAGCTATTCATTGAGTACTCTTGGTGTGTCAGGTAATACACAAGACACTCAATACCCATGATTAACCTAATAACCCAAAGTTAATTAATTAATCTTGACAATAACTCTTAGGATGCTACTACTGTCACATTTTACTATTGAGAAATTTTAAGTGTCAGGAGAGTTTTAAAGACATGCGTACAGTCAAGATTTGAACTGTTCATCTAGCTCTAGAACCTGTGGCCTCTAACCAGTATCCCACTGCTTTTGAATATCCATTTTTAATATTACAGAGGATTTTTTTTTTCTCTAAGGGATGCATTGATTTAAAGTACCATTTAGTAAATATACCAATTTTCAAACCTGATATATTTTATAAAGAACAACTAAAGATAAAATAACCTGCAAGGTAATTTAAATAGGAAAAAAAAATTAGCTATCAATGGAACTGAAACAATTCTCAGTTAAAAATCAGTTTATAAATAAGGATTTTTATCAATGTTTCATTGTTTTTAAGGTAAATGAAGCTTTTGCTCCCCAGTACTTGGCTGTTGAGAAGAGTTGGGTCTTCGATCCAAGTAAAACCATGTGAATGGAGGAGCCATTGCTTTGGTCACCCGTTGGCAGCATCTGGATCAAGAATACCGCACACCTGGTTCATGAATTAAGGTACTTGTTAGAAATTGTTGCAGTTTCATATTTGCCTCTTTCGTAGAATGCATGAATTTAGGTTTTCCCACAACAATCCAACATGTTTCATTCTTCCATTCAACCCCATACACGGACATACCTGGAGACTCAGCTCCAGTGCCTATGGGAACACTGTGCCACTGGGACTCACAGAAAACTTACTACATAAAGCCACTCTACTAAACTGGGAGACATAGCAGCCCTAACCTGACACATAAGAAACAAACACAAGTAAGCAGCCAAAATGGGAAGGATAGAGAAACATGTCCCAAATGAAAGAACAGAATAAAGATCCAGAAAAAGAAGTAAACAAAAGGAGACAATTAAATCTATCAGATGCAGGTTCAAAACACTGGTTATAAGGATGCTGAATTGAAATTAGGGGAAGAGTACTGAAATTCAGTGAAAACTTTAACAAAGACATAGAAAAAAAGTGGGGAAGAAACAAAAAAAGAATCAGTCAGAAAGGAAGACTACAATAACTTAAATGAAGAATACTTAAGAGGAATTAACAATAGTTAGAAGAAGCAGAGGATCAAATCAGTGATTTAAAAAGATAAGGTAGCAGAAAAACACCCAATCAGAACAACAAGAAAAATTAAAAAATAATAATAATTTTTGGAAAAAGTATAGTGTAAAGAGGCCTCTGGGACAACACCAAGCATCACCAACATTGCATCATAGGGATACCAGGAGAAGAGAGAGCACAAGGAATGAAAACCTATTTCAAGAAATAATGACTAAAAACTTCCCTATCCTGCCGAAGGAAATAAAATACAAGCCAAGGAAGCGCAGAGTCCAAACAAGTGAACCCGAAGAGGCCCACACCAAGACACATTATAATTAAAATGCCAAAGGTTAAAGACAAGAGAATCTTAAAAAGCAGCAAGGGAAAAGTACTTAGTTATCTACAAAGGAGCTCCTCCCATAAGACTGTCAGCCAATTTCTCAGCAGGAACTTGCAAGCCAGAAAGAATTGGCAGGAAATATTCCAAAGTGATGAAAAGCAAAAACGCTACAACCAAGATTTCTCTACACAGCAAAGCTCTATTGGGAATCAAAGGACAGATAAGATCTTCCTGGACAAGAAAAAGCTGATATTTTATCATCACAAGCCAGTATCACAGGAAAGTTAGAGGGACTTCTTTTAAGAAGAAGAAAAAAGAGAAAAAGAGAAACAATATGAATAATAAAAATATCAATAACTATGTATCTAGCAACAATTACTTAAATGTAAATGGATGAAATGCTCCGTCAAAAGATAGGATAGCTGAATGGATAAGAAACAAGATTCTTACATATGCTGCATACGAGAGACTCACTTCAGAACGAAAGACACACACAGTAAACGGCTAAAAAAAAAAGATATTTTATGAAAATTGAAAACAAAAAAAATCCGGGGTAGCAAGACAAAATAGACTTTAAACAAAGGCTATATAAACAAAAGACAAATAAGGACCCAGTTATCCCACTTTATCTGAAGAACCCAAAACACTAATTCAAAGTAATATGCATTTACATGTTCATTGCAGCCTTATTTCCAATAGCAGGATATGAGGAACCTAGGTGTTCATCAGTGGATGAATGGATAAAGAAGAGTGAGCATATATATACAATGGAATAGTACTCAGCCAAAAAAAAGAATGAAATCCTGCATCTGCAACAACATGGATGAGTCCTAGAGGGGTATTGTGCTGAGTGGAGTAAGTTCAGACAGAGAAAGACAGAATGTCATATGTGGACTCTAGAGAACAGGATTAACAAACAACAGAAAATAAACCCATAGATACTGAGAAATTTTGATTTTCAGATTATGGGATAGGGGAATGGGTGAAGGAGGAGGGGATTAAGAGGTACAAACTGGTAGTTGTAAAATAGTTCAGGAGATGTAGAGTATGGCATGAGGAATATAGTCAGTAGTATTGCAATACCTATATATGGTTTCAGATGGTACTGGATTTATTGGGATGATCACTCCATAAGTCATGGAAATGTCTAATCACTGTGTTGTACACCTGAAACTATATTAATATTGTATGTCAACTATAATTTAATAAATAAATAAATGAATGAATGACTAAAAACTAAGAAGACCAAAATAAAAAACCTAATATTGAGGACTGAATAAAATGTTTGCGAAGATGAGCTGAATGAGGCTGAATAATACAGATATTGGCATTAGTAATTGTATTTAATTGTCTAATCAGTTCTTCATTGGAGTAGATTTCAAGCCGTGGTTTTTTCCTTAGGCGTCGAGGTGGAAAATATGCCGTCGGCTCGGCTTGCATTGGAGGCGGCCAAGGCATTGCCGTCATCATTCAGAGCACGGGCCTGAGGAGAGCACCGAGCCTGCCGCAGGCCACAGAGAACCAGTGACCCTCAGAGCAGCTACAAAACCCACCGTGCCCTGCTGCTGGAAGTGGTTGTCATCGTGGGATGATGTGGCACAGATGCATTCTTCATGATTCAGAGCACATGCCATTAGAAGTTCTCTCAAATTTTCGCCAAGTATGCTGAATTTTTTAAACTAAAATCCAACTATAGAAGGCCTTGAAAGGAATTGTATCCTTCCTACATAATTACTGCATGCCTTAGAAATTGAATGAATATTGCCTTAACCTCAACTAAGTTTTTTCTGTCACACCTTGTATTTTACATTTTTAATTGTGGGTAAGTAAATTTAATTGGTTTATGGCTAATTAAAGATTTTGTGTATGGCTGATTAAATTATTTTGATTAATTATTTTAATGAAAATACTCATAACAAAATTTACCGTCTTCAGCATTTTTTTAAATTTATTGTTTTTTTCTCTGGTGCATTGGTTTAATGAAAATCCAGTAAGTTTCAACTGTACACTTTAACAGTAAAGCATATATATGTTTACACTGCGTGTTCACCTCCCATAGTTAGATTTCTTTCTGTCACCACATATTTGACCCCCTTTACCTCATCTACCTCCCCCTCCACCCACCCTCTACTTCTGGTAACTACTAGTCTATAGTCCATGTCCATGAGTCTCTATTGTTTATCCAGTTTGTTTGGTGCTTTAGGTTTATATCCCACATATAAGTGATATGTGATTTTCAAACATTTTTCTGTCTTATTTTGCCTAACATGATTGCCATCCATGTTGTCGCAAAAGGTAGTATTTCGTCTCTTCTTATGGCTGAGTAATATTCTATTGTAGTATATGTACCACAGCTTCTTTACCTGATCATCTATCGCAGGACACTTTTGGTTGCTTCTATGTCCTGGCCACCGTGAATAGTGCTGCTGTGAACATCAGTGTGCAAATATCTTTTCAGTATGAGTTTCCAAGTCTTTGGGGTAAGTACTCAGTAGAGGATTGCTGGATCATGTGGTAGATCAATTCTTAGTTTTTTGAAGAACCTCCAGACTTTTTCCATAGTGGCTGTACCAAGTGCATTCCCAGTTTGCAGCAGTGTAAGAGGGTTCCTTTTTCTCCGCATCCTCTCCAGCTTTTGTTTTTACTTGTCCTATGATTATAGCTGTTCTAACAAATGTGAGGTGGTATCTGACTGTGGTTTGGATTTGTCTTTCCCTAGTAGCTAGTGCATGTTGAGCATCCTTTCATATGTTTGTTGACCATTTGTATGTCCTCTAGAGAAGTGTCTGTTCAGGTTCTGCCCAATTTTTTGATTGGATCATTTGGTTTTTTTGTTGTTGTATAGAGTTATATGAGTTTCTTGTATATTTTGATATCAGCCTTATCGGAGGCATTGCTTGCAAATATCTATTTCTCCATCCAGATGGTTGTCTCTTTACCTTAATGACAGCTTCTTTTGCTGAGCAGAAGCTTTTTAGTTTGATGTGGTCCCATTCATTTATATTTGCTCTTGCTTCCCTTGCCTTTTGAGGTCAATTACACAAAATCCTCTTTAAGTCCAAGGTCCATGAGTTTAGTTCCTATGTTTCTTCATGCACTTTATTGTTTCAGGTCTTATATTCAGGTCCTAATCCATTTTGAGTTAATTTTGGTGTGTGGTGATAGACAACAGTCTAGTCTCATTCTTTTGCTGATGGCTTTCCAGTTCCCAGCACCATTTATTGAAGAGGCTTCCTTTCTCCACTGTATCTTTTTGGCGTTTTTGTCAAATAAACATGGGTTTATTTCTGGACTCTCGAGTCTATTTCCACTGATCTGTGTGTCTGTCTTGCTGCCAAAGCTATGCCGTTTTGATTATTGTGCTTTGTAATATAATTTGAAGTCAGGCAGAGTGATGCCTCCAGCTCGTTCTTTTTCTCAGGATGGCTTTGGCAATTCAGGGTCTTTTGTGCTTCCATACAAATCTGATGATTTTTTTTCTATTTCTTTAAAAAATGCAATGGGATTTTGATGGGGATTGCATTAAATCTGTATAATGCTTTAGGTATAAGGTCATTTTACTATGTTGATTCTTCCAATCCAAGAACAGAATATCTTTCCATTTCTTTGTATCTTCTTCAATTTCTTTTAATAGGGTCTTGTAGTTTTCATTATATAGGTCCTTCACATGTTTCATTAAATTTATTCCTAGGTATTTATTCTTTTTGTTGCAATTGAAAGGAATTTTTTTTCCACTTCTTTTTTCACATTTCATTATGAAAGTATAGAACGCTATGGATTTTTGAACGTTGATTTTGTATCCAGAAACTTTACTGTATTTGCTTATTGTTTCTAGTAGTGTTCTTGTGGAGTCTTTAGGGTTTTCTATAGAGAATCATGTCATCTGCAAATAGTGACAGTTTGACTTCTTTTTTCTATTTGGATGCCTTTTATATCTTCCTCTGTCTGACTGCACTCGCTAGGACCTCCAATGTTATATTGAATAACAGTGGCCTTGCCCTTGTTCCTGATCTTAGAGGAAGGTTTTTAGTTTTCACCATTAAGTCTAATGTTGGCTGAGGGTTTGTCATAGATGGCCTTTATTATGTTAAGGTACTTCTCCTTATTTTGTTAAGTGTTTTGATCATAAATGGATGCGTAATTTGTCGAAGGCTTTTTCTGCATCTATTGATATGATCGTATGATTCTTATTTTTTAATTTGTTATGTGGTGTATCACATTAATCGATTTGCATATGCTGAACCATCCCATGCCTCTGGGATGAAGCCCACTTGATCGTGGTGTATAATCTTTTTAATATGTTGCTGTATTTGGTTCGGTAGTATCTTATTTAGGATTTTTGCATCTGTGTTCTGACAGATATTGGTCTGTAGTTTTCTTTTGTGTGTGTGTTGTCTTTACCAGGTTTTGGTATCAGGGTAATATTGCCTCACAAAATGAGTTAGGAAGAATGCCTCCCTCCGATTTTTTTGGAAGAGTTTGAGAGGATAGGCATTAAATCTTCTTTGAATGTTTGGTAGAATTCACTGGTGAAGCCATCTGGTCCTGGACTTTTACTTTTTGGTAGGCTTTTGATGATCGTTTCAATTTCCATACTGCTGATCGGTCTATTCAGATTTTCCAGTTCTTCTCGATTCAGTCTAGGAAGCTTGTACTCCCCTGGGCTCCGCAGTGTTTCAGTCTCGGAGGGCTGGGTGGGGGGGGCGGCTTCTGAGTGGGGAGTTGGGGGCTGTAGTTCAGCCTCGGTTTTGCAACTGCGGCTGGTGATGAATTAACTGCTGTTTTCTCTGCCATCCCGCTTCTCTGTTTCCTGCCTTGGTGACTGAACCCTGCCACCGGCCACATGGAGCTCACAGCACTCCCAGCAGGGCTGTTTACGGAACTCGCCGCACCTTCTCCCCTACCCCTCTTTCTACAGTGAGCTCCAGGGGCTGCGAGAGGCAGCTTCTTTATCTCTCCCAGGCCACCCGCCCGACACCCGGGGTTCTGACCTGTGGTGGCTCTTATGTGCAGATCCCACGCTCAGACGTGCCGGCGTGCAGTTTGGGTGTTTTTGTTGTCGTGGAGTTTTAGAAATGTTCAGCTTATTTTGTTTCAAGGGGAGAGATCTGGGACGTCTCTCACTCTGCATGTTTCTCCAAACTTCCCTGCGAGATATTTTAACTAGAACAAAAATATATAAGGGGACCTTGGATGTCCCTGGTCAGGCAGCCACGTCCCAGCTATAACTTGATAACCTGGGGTACCAGTGGTGGGTCAGAGGCTCACGCAAAGATTCATACCCGCATTCCTGGTGCCAGGACAAGGGCTGGACAGCCCGTTGTATTGCGCCGTCATGCAGGTGGCGGGGGGAGGGGAGGAGCTCTAGGGGACAATTCTACAGACCATCTCGACATTTTTAAGTGTACTGTTTAGTGGCAGTAAGTACAACTCACATTGTCGTGAACCATCATCACCATCCATTGTCAGAACATTTTTCATCTTGCAAAACTGAAACTCTGTAGCTATGAAACACTACCTTCCGATTCCTCCCTCCCACAGCCCCTGGGCAACCACCTTGCCGCTTTCTGTGACCAAGTGTGGCTACTCTAGGTACCTCGTGTCAGTGCAGTCAACAGGATCTGTCTCCTTGGGACTGGCTTATTTCACTCAGCACAATGACCTCAAGGTTCATCCATGCTGTAGCAGTGCCAGAATTTACTTTTTTTTAAAGGCTAATATTCCCTTGACGTATATACCACATTTTGTTTAGCCTTTCATATCAATGGACATGTGGGGTACTGCCCCCTCTTGACTGTCGTGAATAATGTTGCTGTAAACATGGCTGTAGAAACATCTATTCATGGTCTTTGATTTCAGTTTTTTGGGTCTCAACCCAGAGATAGAATGGCTGGATCATATGGAAATTCTCTTTTAATAGTTCGAGGAATTGCCTTGCTGTTTCCATAGCAGCTGCACCATTTCACACCCCACCAACAGTGCAACAAGGGCTTCAGTATTTTCCGTGTTCCCTCCAGTAACTTGGCGTCTGCGTGTTTTGATAATAGCCGTCCTAGTGGATATGAGGTGATGTCTTGTGATTTTGAGTTTCTTGAGTTGCATTTCCCTGATTATTAGTGATGTGAGCATCGTTTTCTGTGCCTGTTAGCCACTTGTATATCTTTTTTTGGCGAAATACCTCTTTTAAGTCTTTCCCATTTTTGTAATTGAGTTGTTCATTTTGTTGTTGTTGAGTTGCCTGGTATTTTTTTTTAATATTTTGCAAACCAGTTTAATTGTCTGTTGAGTAATGTTCATAATTTATTGAGATAAGTGGCCAAGGGGCAAAATGATCAAACGTCTTAGTTTTATCATATTAGGTACTAGTTATTTTTGCTTGAATAAAGACAATACTGACTATGTACTTGAACTCTTCAAATACATTTGAGTGGGAACATAGCTTCCTTAAGGAAGATTATGTTCATTTCAAGGACCATAGTTTTAGATGGGAATTTGAGATCTGAGCAGAAGCTAGAAGTCAAGCCTCCGAAGAAGGTACGTGACACTCTCTTCTCCCATCACCAGCACTTCCCAGCAGCCAAACAAGCATTGTCGTTAATGTCTGTTACGCAGCCAACTCGGAAAACAGTAGAAGTAGCGATTATAAATTGCTGAGCTTATGCTAATATTGAGAGAAGCCAATTGAATGCATCAGGGCCACAAACTAAGAAGACCAAACTGTTGATCTGAATTAGTCCTGTCCTCATTCCTTTTCCACACACACCCTAAACTTAGTACTCAACGGGGGACAGCTTTATCCCCAGGGGACATTTGGCAGCATCTGGAGCCGTGTTTGGTTGTCGTGCCTGAGGGGAAGGCGCTGATGACGTCTAGTGAGTAGGGGCCTAGGATGGTGCTAAATATCCTCCAGTGCACAGGGCCACCTCACGAAAAAGAATTACCTCACTCAACGTCACGAGTGTTGGAAAATACTGCTCCAACCCTAAATCCACCCCCCCCTCTCCTGTCTCTCTCTCTCTCACACACACACACACACAATGTAATACAAGAATATTCAGCTTTCCAAACTCTACTGCTGTGATTACATAGAAACAGTCCTAAGGATCAAGAGGAAGGTTCGGAAGGTGAGGTGAGTGGGAACAGGTATTACAAATATGACTGTTATTAATTCTTTAGAGCATAAGCTCCTTGGAAACACAGAGATGTCATCAATATACCTCATGGATAGGCTGTGTCTCTCTGCCCACGGTCTCAGGTCTGAATGTGGGTCAGTGGCCTCGCTGCCCGCCAGTGCTGTTTCCAGACCGGCCACCCCCTCCCTTCCACAGAACCCTGTGCTATTTTGAGGTTCATGCTAGTCAGCGACATCACCCTGCCACTATTTTTATTTCCATCTCCTGTCTTCCCGCCAGGTCTGTCCTCCAGCAACTAAATCCCCACTGCCTCCATCACCTTCTTCACTTTTTATCATTAGGTCATGTCTTAATTCTCAGAAACCTGAGTATCTATCTAATTAGTCAAGGGCCTCTCAGTTCCATGACCAAAAGAGCAATGGCTTTTTCTTCATTCTGCAATCAGACATCTGCTCCATGGGTCACATCAGCAGGAACTGTCACTGAGCAAAAGCTGAAAAGAGCCCCTCCTAGGGAATCTCCTGGCATAGTCCCTAGTAAAGCTTCATTGCCTCTCCCCATAAAGGTCTTGTGTAGTTTGATTTGAGATCTTTTTTTCTATTTTCTTCTGGGTAGTTATTTCTAATGAATAGCGTTGGATATTATGTACTAACCGGCTTGCTGAACCCTGGTATTACTTCTAAGCCTGTAGACAATGTCTCGTTATTTTCTTGCCTTGTTTTGCATTGACGTGGGGACCTCTAATGCAGTGGTGGCGGGTGGGGCAGGGGGGGGGCAAACCTTAGGAAGGTCTAGTTCGCCTTTCGGGGCACTTCTAGAGGAGGCGTCAGATAAGTGCACCTTACCAGAGTAAGGGAGTTTGTTTTCTATGCCTAGTGTCGCTAAGAAATTTATGAGTAGTCCACTCATTCTTTAACCACCGTAACCTGGCGTTGCCACTTCGTCCATCTTACTGATGTCACCAGCCACCTGCATGTTGCCAGACCTAGTGGAAGTTTTTTTGTCTTCACCGTATTTGACCCTCCAAGACATGACACAGGTGACCCTCCTTTCGGTCTTCTTTCGCAGCTATTCCTCCACAAACCTCCGCTGGCGAGTTCTCAGGATTTTCCTCAGTGGGTGTCTTCTGTCCCTGGGAGAGTAGGAGAAGCAGCCAGTTCATGGCCCTCACGTATGGGCATGCCTGGTGCGCTCAAGCAACAGCGAGGAGGCCAGCGTGGCCCGAGCAGAGCGAGCAGCAGGATGAGTGGTCAGCGAGGAGTCAGAGATGCACCCTGGGCACAAACCTTATAAGGATCGTAGGGACTTCGGCTTTTATTCTGAGTACAATGGGGGAGCCATTGTGGGCTTACGAGTAATGAGGAGAACACCATCTGACTCACATGTGAAGGATGCCTCAGTCTGCTCTATTGAAATGATCTGTAGGGGACAAAGTTGGAGCAGGGAGGCCAGTTAGAATCCTCTTGCAATAAGCAGTCCAGGCCAAGGAATAACAGTATCTCAGATCTGGAGTCAGCAGTAGGTTAATGAGAAGTCGTCAGATTCTGGTTATATTCTAAAGATGGAGCCTTGAGATTTCCTCGCAGATTGGCTATCCGTTGGTAGGAAGAGAAGTCGAGGAAGCCAGAAGTCAAGGTTTTTTATCTTAGCCACTGAGATGAGAAAGCTGCAGGTGAGCAAGTTTGAGGGAGGTTCAGTAGTTCAGTTCAGACATCCACGCAGAGATACTGAGCAGGCTCTTGGGGAAGGAGTCTGGTGTCTGGGATGGAGCAGGATCTGAAAGTCATTGGTGTTTAAGTGAGATTTGATCAAAGGTTAAGCAGCCTCGTCCTAGGTGGCTCCAAACAAAGGAAGAACAATTTTTCCTTGTATTAACACTCTTAGATTTGCATTTGTATGACTTAAAAATTTGAATGACAATAAAAAATATAAAACCAAGTCTATCTGTATTGCTCTTTTGGAGAGTGGGTCTAATTATTTTATAGGTTTTCTCACTGGACATAGTAAGAACCCCCTTTTCTACCTTCATGGGAAAACGAGTTCGTAAAATTCCTTTCTAAATCAAATAACTTAAAACGTAGGATGAGAACATACGCCTTTGTCAATGAGAAATAATTGAAGTAATTTTAATGAAGTCAAGGATAACTCCTCTATCTCTTTCTATCCATCTCATTTTTTATTTTAAAAGCGAATCCTGGATTGTCATAACTGGGTTGATTTGCAATTAGGAGTCCAGTTGCACCAGCAGCCAGCCCAGGGACACCTTTTCCCCGAAGTGGCACCACAGGCCTGTGCTCCCTCGGTCCCTTTCTCACAGCGCTTCCAAGACGCTTCTCTTAGCAAAGTTGGCCAAACCCTTGGTCCTTCTGTCTTCCTGGGAGTGAGAAGGGATAGAAGGAGCCCACGGTCAAGAAACCTAGGGCAGCAGAGGCAGGGCAAATATCTGTTCACTCCTGGCCTGTGCTCCAGGTCCCTCTAGCCAAGGAAACTGCTGTGCTTTTTTTTTCCTCCTCAGTGAAAACACAGCAGACGCAAAGCCCCAGAACCAGGGAGTCCAGTGTTACACAGCCTCTGAGGCCTGTCAGCTGAGGACTCAGTGAGAGACAGCTGGGGACACAGTCTAGAGCAGCAGAGAAGGGACAACAACTGTGACACCCCCACGGCTTGCCTTGGCGGACACTTGGAGTCCTGAAGGATCCTCTTCTTCACCCTGGATCTTGCATTTATTTGACTCTCCAGCTGCCCCAACCTTCCACCTGCCAACAGCGAGGGCGACAGGAAAAGTGCTCGCATTCTCCCCTCCTTGCCTTCATGGACATCGGCCGACAGGCCGTGACCAGGGAGGTCTCAGAGCCGGGGGAGCAGCTAGGACACCCCAGACAGAGCAAAGACCAGTGCGGAGGTCTGTGTCCTGTGCCCTGGCCTTACTCCCAGGGACAGGAACCCTGCCACAGAGTCCACATATGCCCAGGGCCTCTGGCATGAGAGCCTCAGTGAAGAAACAAGCACTGATAGGTGACGAGCTTTTCAGGAACCCGGCCAGTGTGGAAGACGAGGCCCCTCCTGCCCACTCTCTGCCACGGCCGCCCTCTCCACAGTTCTGCCGCGCTCTAATAGGTCAGAGCAGAGGGCAGTACTGAGAGGAGGTCCTCCGAAGCCAAGCTTCAGTGCCGCCTCGGCACAGACACGTCAGAGAGGCCCGAAGCTGTCGTGGACACAAGGGTCTCAGGCGGGAAAGAAGTAAACGCCAGACTCGTGCTTTAAACATGCAGTTCCTTGGGGGACTTTTAGGAACACCAGACAAGATAAGTCAGAAACTACAGATGAGGAACATGCTGGTACCAAGAGCAGGGAGCAAGCTACTTACGTGCACGCGCATGTGCGCGCGCACACACGAGTGTGGCTCACACGGCATTTCTAGGTTGCAGAGAGAAGCAAAGTCCCCAGGAGCTGAAGCTCACAGTGTACACGAACTAGAATGCACAGCCCAGCCAGCCTTTCGATTTCTGCTGGTCTGATGTGCCTAATGCTGGGAGACAATGGGTGTGGGAGCCAGGACCCTAGTCAGACACCCCCAGGGCTCTAGGCCTGAGTCTTCAAGGAGAATCAGTGGCATCCAGCGACTCAGCAACACCCCAGTCTTGCGCAGACCGTCTGATCTCATCGTCATTATCCAGTCTGCTTTCCCGTTTGCAGCTCAGAGCCTGAGACCATGGAGATCTGCCCAGCCCTGGGAAAGGCAACCTACCAGGTGGGAGCAATTCTCTCCCACAGGCTTCTCTGTGCCCCTCATGGCTGTGAGCTCTCAGATGTGGGCCTGGGCCCTCCGGTCTGTTCTTACATGGTTAAGAGGAAAAGGTAAGACCTCCGGGAAGATCGTGGCTGAGCGAGGACACACCAATTTATGAAAGATGCGGTTGTGTTTTGCCCATTGGGAGCTTTCTAAATGGCAGTTTGAGAACAAACAGGAGGAAGTGTTTTTCACATGGGTATAAAACAAAACTCCGGCAACTTTTCTCCAAGACAATACAGGATGAAAATAAAGACCAGAAATGTACGTGTAAAGAGACAAAAACCACTATACAACTGTGGCACACTGCTTTAGAACTATGTTCAAAACTGTGTATACAGAGGAAAACTAAGTAATGACATTAAAACGCGAATCGTGCGCATATCAAGATGGTGGGATGATGAGATGCATGCAGTGGAATACCATGCAGCCGTGAAAACAACCTACCGATAGACATATGCATGCATCTCACGGGTATCATGTTTTTTGACAAAAGACACCAAACTGCATACTCTATGACTCCATTTAGAGGATGTTCAAAAATACACAAAACTTATCCGTGATGATGAGGTCAGAATAGTGGTTACCTCTGGAGGGAGCATCTCCCGAGGAGGGGGTGAGGGGGCGTACCAGGGTGCAAAGAATGCTCTACATTTTCATCTGGTGGCGGTGACACAGATGTACATGTGTGTAAAAATTCCTAGAGCTCTACACTTAAGTACATCATATTTATTACATATCAATTTGTTTACACTATCAATGGTTGTATTAAAAAAGTGGTAAGGCAGGTAATTTTTTCTGTTTTTCTCCTATTTTTCTAAATGTTTATAACATGTTTTTTTCTCATATTATTAAAATTTTCATATATTTAAAAGAATATAGATAAGGGTATATCTGATAGAATCATACTGGTTGTTCATGCATGCCCAGAGTACGTGAAGTGCTATGTGAGGAGGCCGTAGTAGTTAACATCCAAGGCACATGTGTCAGCGTCCCTCATTGAGTAAAACTGTTACCGGATAGATTGTGGGCCTAATACAGTAGATCCATAACAGTGCCATATATGTCATTTTCCATAATGAAGGAGATCTCCATGGAAGCGGGCATCCTGGAATTTACAGACGTGTCTGTTCATGCCTGAGGAGGCTTTAAGAATCTAAGAAAAAAACGTTGAACAAGAAGAGCGTGTAAGCAATACGTGTACACAAATACCAAATCACGATGTTGGGTACGTGGAACAAATACAATGTATATATCAATTGCAGCTCAAAAGAAAAAAAAGGATAGTTAGAGTGGTGAACTCCAGACCCCTGGTTAAAATTCAGAGCGCCCAGGGAGGGTGACATGTGAAGTCTTCAGGCCCTTTAATTTATACCTTCAGGTGAATACACTGTCTGAGCAGTAATACTTCCCCTTCCTGAGGAAACATGGTATAGGGGCTTCCATGCTGCGTAGCATGTGACCCAGTCCGCAATCCGATCGTCCAGAAATTGGTGCCAAAGTGAAAACAGCCACCTGCACGCTAGCCAGTGGCACTTGAGGGGGCAGAGCATGAGGACACCGCCACTTGGGCCACTCTGCATTCATAGTGACAACTGACCTGAAAGTCCGCTTCTCACTCCTGGGGAGCTACGTTGTCAGCCGTTCCTAGAAGCAGGTCGTGGGCGTAGAAGCCGAGAGGGAGAAGTGAAAGCAGGAGGAGCTGGGTCACCACGGGGACGTGGACCACATGGCTACTGAGGCCACTCCCAGAGCTTTCCTGCCCCCTGAGCTGAGCTCAGAGTCTCTGCCCTCTGTGCCCTTCACACACAGGCGCCTTTCCCTTCCCACGCATCACGTTCACCTCCTCCTGAGCCACCTCTGGGCGGGGCCGGGCTGCATGTTCTCCCAGACGCACATCTCCCCTAGCTCTGCAGCCGATCCCTGTTTGTCTCATCTGGTGGGGCTCTCCCTGAACCACCGGCCCAAGTGTGCTCGGGCGACTTAGGACCATGTGGGCGGCCTGGCACGGCCCTCTGCAATTCGTGGGCCTGTGTTCTAGGTCTACAGAAGAACGCTCAGCGACCACAGCCACGCTGGAGTCAATTAACGGCGTAACTGTTCTGCTCTTAGGACTGGCCGGAGGACGGGGAAGTCTGGTTAATAGAGAGCCATGTTTTTCAAATCAACACTATTGGGAGCTGTAAGATACAACCTTATTTTATGTAACCCTGAGAAAGAAAATAAATCCCAATTGGAGGGTCTCTTTGGGACCCCATGACGCTAGGACAGCAAAGGCTCAGCGTACAGGTGACAAGTGATGAACCCGCCTCTCAGTGACAGGAAGGAGACCCTGTCCACCCTGGTACTGAGTGGAGGGACCAGAAAGAAGTCTATGAGAAGCTGCCCCCCGTGCTCCTCCTCACACAGGGTTGCAGTCTCAAGTCGCATTACCGATGTCCCAAACAACAAAAAACCCCTCAAGCCAAGAATTTAAAGCGGTCCCTTGGTGGGCAACACAAGTGACTGCAACCCTCTTTGGAAGCGGTTGCCTTCAATGAAGTAAGACATCCTCGCCTTCAGAGATGCTAACAGAGCGAGCAGCAGAGAATCGATTCTTACTTACTGGCCCGGCTGCTTGCCGCCTGTAAGCCAATGCCTCCGGGGACCAGAGCTCCGTAGGAGGAAAGCAGGCTTATTCAAGAGCTTGTGTCCCGAGAGGACAGGGGACACAAGAGCTGTCCTGCTGCCTCACTGCAGGAGGGAATAAGGAAATTCCAAAGCGCCAGGGGGAGGGCTGTGTCCTGGAGGGGAGAGGTGGCCAAGGCCGGCTGTCTTGTCTTCTGGCCTTGGCTTGTCTCTCAGGCTGTCCGGAGGGAGGCAAGTAAAACCACAGAATGAACAAAGAGGGAGTGGAGAGCTCTCCACTGGTCAACAGGACACGCGATGGTGGTATGATCGCATGGGGGCACACACGTGTGTGTGTAACCACCTGGCTGGGGTTGAGCGCTCTGCCAGCCTGTCCAGGGGAAGCTGCTCTATCTCCCCCACCCCCACCTTGGATCATAAAGCCTGTGAGAAGCTCTTTCAACAACCACTTTCTTAGCCAGATACTCAGGGGATTTGAACCAGACCGACTTGAGGCCTCGTGAGGGGGCAGCTGGAGCAATTTGAGAAGCGCTGGAGTTAGCCCTTGCCCCGCGCACACCTGTCTCCTGACCACATCATGCACTGATTTCTAAAGCGGTGCCTCGTGGTTTCATAGCTCAGGTGTTAGAAAACTGGTCTTGTAACGTAGAGTCCCAAACGGGCTGATTTTAGTATCCCAGTGAAGCACCTAAAGAGGAAGAAGCTTTAAAGGTAAGAAAAAGAGAGTTGCATAAAAAAACACCAGCTGACATTTATTGGAGCCTTGCCTCAATTCATTTATTTGACCTTCAAAGCTCTCACCCTATGGGGCAAGTACTATTGTTATCACCTCCCTTTTCAGATAAGGAATAAGAGACAAAGAAAATGGAAGGGACTTGCCCAATGTCACAGAGCTCGGTGTTTGGGAGGCAGGATTTGAACACACAGCCAGACCAGCCACCAAGCTACCATTACCACCAGGCCTTGTACCTGGCACAGTGACCTCCCCTCAGCCTTCCAGTCCCTGCCTCTGTCCCAGACAACCTGTCTCCTGTAGTGCTCCAAAGCCTCCCTCCAGGCCCAGCCCCAGCCCACACAGTTGATGTGAAGGTCAGTTCTTTCTCTGGTCAGATCGTAAACTCCTGACAGCTGGAGGCCATCACACGTTCATTGAAACCTAAAGGCCTGGATTTCCCCGATAAGCCTGACCCCAAATAAGCCAGTTTGTTGTTCAATTCTGTACGCACAGGTGGTCCACACTGCCTCAACACATGCTTCCCCCATCCCTGCAACGACTTTGGGGCAGAAAAAAAAAAAGGCTAGAGTTTTCTGGTGAACTAAGTTTGGGAAATACCAAGTGAAAGTCATAGGTTTCTTAATTCTGGAGTTTCTCAGAGCTATTAAAAGTCTACATGTGCATTGGTCATCTATAAGAAGATGAGGAAGTATGCAGGCTCAGAAGCTTCCCAAAGGGATGTAACCAGTGGCCAGATTATAAGCTTTGCAGGCCATGGTCAAAGGGCTTCAGGTTCCCAGCTAAACTAATGCATGACCAAGGCCTTGCACAATGCTGGCACACGGTAAAGAATCGGCAGAGGTAGCAAGGATGTTGATGACAACTGCTTAGCAAGTGTTTTTCTCTCTTCATAGTTACACGGTTTGCTGGGAGAGCAGAGTTTCGCAGGTGTGATTCAACTCACCAGGACAGCACTTTTCAATAGTTGTACAAATTCAAATTTGTGCTCAGGGCACTTTCCCATCCATGGTCTCACCTGATCATCAGAGCAACCTCATGAGGTAAGCAGGTAGGGTATTATGAAGATGCCGCCTCTCCACTGGTTGCTTGCCCTCCACAAGCCTCAGTTTCATCACCTGTAAAATGGGAGAACGCCTCCTCCTGCAGAAGTGCTTTGGGGACTGACTGAGGTAAAATGGGAAAGGAAGGTATAGGTAAACAAATTAACTAACTCTAAATTGAAATCATCTCCATTTTACAGATGATGAAACTGAGGCTTGAGCTCAAGTACCCACAATTTGCTCTCTTCTTCAGCCCAGGGAACATAGGTTAATGAACAAGACACATTTTGTGACTGGATGTATCTACCCACGAGAATGTTCATTTGCCTATCAACACACTTTTCATCCAAATGTCTGAGTAGTCAGTGGCTACATGAAGACAAGCTTGATGTTGGGACGATAATCTCCACTAAGATAATCAAGAGCTAGTGGATCTATTGATTTGCCAATAGTTATGTCACTCATTTTTTTAAGTTTCAGAAGGCTAGAGAAAACCTTCATGGACCTTTGTCAAGATAGTGAGTTTAATCTTCCACCGCAGATCCGTATCCAGACAGCCTTTCTCAGTCCCACATCTTCTAAAGATACTCTCAGGAAAGGGCCAGAAATGCACATGAAATACCAATAATATATGTGAGCATGCATGCTGGGGGAAAGTGTACTTTTAGAGAAATGAAAGAGTAGAATTAAGGACTCTATAAAATAGGCATTGAACAAACACCAACAGTTAAAATGAATTCTAAAAGATATCTTTTGATAGATATCAGAAGAATGGTCATCTCTGGGATGGTGGGGCATAAAGTGTTGGCTGCCCCAGGGAGTGGTGGAAGCATTATAGTTTCCTGGCCTTAGAGAAAGTAAGAAGACCCCTGATAAGCTGTCCATGCTGTCCTTGAGGCATGATTGGGTGCCTGTCTCTGGGCAGGGAATATACCTGAGAGCCAGTCTCTGGACAGATGTGCCCTTGAATTATTCCATTTCTCCCTGAACACCCAACTGAATGGTCCCTGAACAGCCAAATGCTTCAGGTCAAGCTGACACTGATTCTTCTAAGGCAGTGATGATGGGAAACAGTCCAAGGCAGGACTCCAATATCAGCAAAGACAGCTTTGGAGCCTTCACCTTCTCTCCTGTATTTCCCTGGGAGCCAGTTGTCTGGAGACCAGGCATCCAATGAGCATCCATTGGTACTGGCTTCTTCCCCAGCTCTGTCCAATGGTCCCTTGTCTGATCCTGGGTAGATTACTTAATCTCTGTTTTTTCTTGTATCTGTCTATCACAGAGTTATCAGGCTATTAATGTGTCAGTGGGGGAAAAGTGCCTTCCGAAGTGTAAACACTCTTCAGCCTTGGGAGAGCCACTGCCAGGAATCAAAGCTGACTTAAGAATTGTAGTTTTGAAGGAGAATTTGGGCATCAGCTATTAGGCAGGAGATTTCTTTTGAGGGGAAGAGTGGACAGGAGGCCCTGCCAGGGTTTCTTGATGTTATACCATAGGCATCCACCCATCCAAAGGCTAGTCCATGCTTAATGCATTACTGCTCGTGGTCGAAACTCCATGTCGTCATCGCTGGTGGGGAACTGTTTATCAGAGCTGGACACAGCTAGATGATGAGAGCTTCCTTTTTATCATTCAAGACAACCCTGTAATTTCCTGTTATCTTCATGGTCACTTGCGTAATTTTATTGTGGGTCTTTCTCTCACACTCACACAAGTGTGCAGGCATGCACATGTCACTTAAAGTGTTTGGTTACGAGGTAATCAAATTATAAGACTTCACACTTTCGTTTTGTCTTTTTTGTGCCCATAACATATTTGTCTCTTTGTAGAAGGGTTTTCCTTTCCCCAAATCATCAATATATTTTATATTTCTTCTAATATATTTATAGCATTCTAAAATGATTTAGTCTTTATTTATCACCCATTTATTTTTGTAACTGGTACGAGATAGGGTTATAACTTTTTTTTTCCTAATTAATAAACAACTACCCCAACACTGACCTACTGACTTGAAAATATTTTTTATCAAATATTATATTCCCATAATGTATATGACTTCATTTCTGGACATCTTAATCTGTTCCATTGGTCCAATTGTCTATTTCTGCACCAATAAATGATGTTTTTTACATATTTTAATGTCTTTGTAGCTCACTGTTATTTCTTTAAATTGACTTGGCTATTACTATGTAATTTATCTTTTTACAAAACCTAGAATAAACTTATCATGATAATAAATTTTGAAACAAGCATCTCAGAATTTGTTAAACCCAAGTGGGTTTTTCCCTAGAAACATTTTTTCTCTAGAATTCAAAACTTTTATCAATATTTATATTTTCATGATAATATATGTATTTACCTAAGTTTAATAAGGATCTATTCTTGTAACAGGACACAATTGAACAAATCCTGAGCTTGTCTTCCTAGTCTGAAGAGACTTTTAAAGGTCTAATCTGAGATTCCTTATTACCAGACAATTTTAAAGAACTAAGGTCGAGTTTATAGAACCACTAGAGCCTCTTAATATTATGAAAACTTTGATTGGAATATCATATTTGAGAATGTACTAGAATCACTATTCTTACTATAATTGTGTAAATAATGAAGCCAAATTGAGTAAGACTAGATTAATTTTACAAAACAAATTACTTAATTACCTTTGATAAAAAGGGATGACTATGAAAAACTTGTGTTTCAATAGAAAACTATTGTGTACCCATTATCAGATTCTAATCCTGTTCATTGTCTTTGAGATTTTGTCACCACTTATAAACTTCAGTGAAACCACCATAATAAATCATGTATGAAGAACCTTCATGCCTGTTTTTATGGGCCATTCAAGAGAGTTTCCCCAGAACACCTGACGCCACCATCAAAGACGGCCAAACTGTAAACCAGAAAAATCCATCAAATGAAGCTGCCATCTTCAGTCCACCATTTAAAGATGCTTCTAACTCATCTCTAGAAATTTTCTCAATTGGCTGCTCTCCAAACTCAGAAACTGTGTTTATATTTGCTCCAACTTAACAGTTGTTTTTCTTTTTCTTTTTGTTTCCATAGAAATTCTTCTTATTAAATTACTTGATTGCTCACACCATAAGAGGCCTGATTTAGGTGGAAGCTCACCTGCAACACCGCCTCCTGAAATAAAACATCCTCGTGTTCATCCTGCCTAAGTAATCGTAAGGTTCTTTATTACCAGACCATTTACAAAAACTAAGGTTTGATTTTATAGAAGCAAAGAACTGGTTAACACATGTTGTGGCCTATATAAATAACTAAAAAACAAAATAAAACAAAACAAAACCCTGAAACCTTGGGAAAGCCAGAGGGCTCTGTTCAGTTTTGATTTGGGGAGCTGAATAAGGAATTATAAAGAGCTCATTCCTGGAGTCACAATAATTGTACTTTACAATAGAGATGAATACATTTTTCTATTAATATGATCACTTTCTTCCAAAAACAGTTGAAAGCCAATTAATTACACATCATCCAAAAAAAATGTAGGACTGACTCAAAAAAGTAAAGCCTGAATCTAATTATAATCCATTGATTGATGTATTGATTTTTATTAAATCTTAGTTCCTAGGAATCTCTGCTCTGGGGAATTTTTCAATCCTTGGCTATTATTCTCCTTATAGTTCATCATATTAACCTCTCTAGTGCATCGTATTCTCTCAAGGGTTTTACATGCCTTTCACCAGTTACTCACACATCGAAAGATATCCATCATAATTAGACAACTTGAGGAACTCTCAGTGATCTGACCTCCCATGTCCATAATGGAGATGCAGCTGTTGGTAACAGCGACTACATCACCATCCATTCTGACAATTCAACTAGCAAACAGAGAATATGTGATTGTTTGGCCTATCTATACTAACATTGGTAACGAGAGTAAAGCTCTCATAGTTGGTCATGACTCAGCCTACGAGAAAATGACCAAAAGAGGAGAATTGTTCAAGTAAATAAAAAAATGGAGACCAGACTTGAAAATTCCCTGAGTAGACAAACTATTAAAGACATTAAGTGAAACTTAATTTAGCTTATTCTGTAAAACAAGTGAAACTTAAACTTGGGCCTCTTCCTGTAAATGCCTAATAATAAAGAGAAATTCAAGTCATCTTCCCAAAAATTGCATAAAATAACCATTTTTAACCAGTCTCCAGCCATCTAGGAGCCCTCATTATAATAATCACAAGGTTAAGCAACTTCCTCACTTTCACTTTATTAGCCATTCTATGATATCATGCCTTAAGCTCCACATTGATCTTGGAATTTAAAAGTTCTTTGTTAGTAAACTGTTGTTATGCACAATAAATGCTTACTAAAATACCGTTTTTCAAATGTGGGTTTAATTTAGTTATTTCTGAATTTTTGACACCCATCAATTCCAGTCATTTCCTTATTTGGGACATCCTGACTATGACCCTCAAATCCATTCACTGTCCAGGACCTCTCCCCAGCCCCAATTTCACAAAGGCCCTGCAGACACCTTGACCTTCATGCTCTGTAAGCCCTTCAAATTCAAAAAGCCCCTAACAACACCTAAGTAGTCATTAGAAAAATATAACATTGGACACATCCCTCAAACCACACACCAGAATAAATTCCAAATGAATGAGAGATCTGTATTTAAAGAGTGAACTCATATAAATATTAAAATAAAGACTAAATCTGCAAGATTAAAAATACATACCATTTAGGAGGAAAAAACGGTAAACCTTTAGGCACATTCTGGCTAAACTATTAAACTTAGAAAATTATGTGTGTGTGTGTGTGTGTGTGTGCATGCGTGTGTATGTGTATACATAATATATTCAGGACAAAAAAAAATAACTTACAAGGAGAAAAATAAAACAGGTTTTTAGATGTCTTTCCAGCAGCAATATGGAAAGTACCAGAACAAAGGAGAAATGTCTACAAGGAAAAGAGTGAATTCTATCCAGCCAACTTGGAGCGTAAGTACAAAAGCAAGAGCTCACGTTTCAGACATGAAAGGACTCAGAAAATACGGCATCTATGTATGAGTCCTTTAGAAAATCTGCTTGATGGTGAAATCTCACTCATTAAAGGATGAATCGAAAGAAAGAGCCCTGTTCTTCTGAAGCCATGTAAATGGGTTTGGTGGGGAGCATGGGGTCCACTTAGATATAAAGATACTATGAAGTATCTGAGAGAATTATGATGTAGATTGTAAATGAAAATTGACAGTTAATATAAGCATCAAAATTGGGAAGAAGGGGAGGGAAGGCTATAGGATATATCGAAGTGTTAATTCCTTACCTTTTCCAGCAAGTAATCAATCAATTCTGTCTATATAGAAACTCACAATTGTTAGAAAAAAAACCCACAATGACTCCAATTTCTTAAATTCCCTTAAATTTACTGGTATCTTCTAGGAACATATTATCCTTTTATATTATTTGAAGTAGTTTGATCTTAACATTTGTTTCTGTTAAATGTGTTTAAAATTAAATGCAGTATTTATTTTTAAAAATATGTCAACATATAGAACAATACCGTCCTAATACAGTTGTTTGCATCTGTTTTTAGTGTCTCTTTCCCTTTGTCTCTCTGCCTGCCTTTGTCTAAATCCTTCTTCCTATGTAAGCATAGAGAACTATCTGGAATGATGTCAACCAAATAGTACCACCAGTTATTTTTAGGCAGTAGAATTTGTGGTAATTTGTGGCTCTCTTCTTTAGACATTTTTGTGTCTCTTAAATTTTTTATAAATATAGTTTATATTAAAATAATGACATAGTTAAAGAAAATTAAGGGATGGCAAAGAGATACCAAAAAGATACACTTAAAAAAAAAAAAGAAGAAGAAGAAGCAAGTGGATAGAGATACTAACATCAGACAAAGTAGAATTTAAATTCAAAAGTATTAATCAGAGTATGAGGGACATAATAGTTTGGCAAAAGATACAGTTTGAAGGAAATACAACAGCTATAAATTTTGATATTTCAAACAATATAGTTATAAGATATAGAAAACTGAAAATAAAAGGACTTAATTTAAAGCATACACAAATAATTATATATAGTGAAATACTTTAATATTCCTACTCCTGAATTTGATGAATTTAATAAAACAAAAATAAATGACAAAGAATCTGAATAAGACAACCAACAAGCTTGATTTATTACATACATAGAATTCAGTGTCTTGCTAATGAAAAATAAACATTATTTTATTTTGCCCTTGGAATCTTTATAAAAATTATTATATAAAATAATTTAATAAAAAGTATTATCATATTACCTCAATAAAATATAAAAGGTAGAGATCTATAAGTCAAATTTCCTGAGCACAGAGCAATAAAATTAAAAATACATAATAAAAGCATACTTTAAAAGTCTTGAGAACTTGTAATTAAGAAACTCTCTCCTAAATACTTCCTGCATCAGAGAAATTCATATGTAAAATTGCCTAGAAACCAATGAAAAGGAGATATACATAAAAGATAAGTAATTGAAAGAAAGGAAGGAGAGAAGGAAAAATGGAGGCAGTGAGGGAAGACAAATTAACCTAACTAAATATGCTTTGGTTGTTTAAAAAAGCCATTAATTGAATGTTAGTAAAACCACATCATAAGTCAGCAGGTCCAGACTCTGGTCCAACTTTTGGTACCATTGTGTGTGGCAAGTCATTTCTTCCTCTGGACCTCAGATTTCTATCTCCAAAATGATATATTCAACAAGATGCTCTCTAGGGTCTCTCCTGCTCTATTTCATTTGGTTTATACAACATCTTTTAAACAGCCCAATCAGTTACCCATATTTACATATTGAGAGATTTGACATGAAAATCTACTCTCTGCCTTCTTTTAAAAATCAGAGGATTAGAGGGCACTGCCAGATCTATGTCAGAGTCTCCCCCTAGAAGGGGGTTCATGCTCCAGTTCACAAGGGTCCCCATCCATCAGCTTCACCATCCTCTGCTTTGGCCCCATTGCCTTGAGGATTCCAGGCCCTGAGCAGAAGAAAGGGCTGTAGAATACCAGTTGTCACTTTCTCCAGAAAAAACCCAAGACTCACATCTTTTTTTTTTTTTTTTTTTTTTTGGGAAGCCGACCTTTTTTTTTTTTTTATAGTGACTATTGGGCTCAGGGAGAGCAGAAACTAACTCTGCTTTTCTAAAGTAACTTCTCATTACTGTTCTTCATAAAAATTTCCATCCAGACACAGTTTACATAAGCCCGACTGTTTCCAAGAAAATGAGATGAAAAGCTGGAGAAACTCTCCCCACCTCCAGATGCACAAATGTTTGTTACAGGTGCCAAACCTCTCCCTGTTAGTCTGGATCCCCAGCTGTTCAGCATAGCTATGCTGGGACACACCATCTGGTAAAGGACTTGCTGTGGTTTGGCTGAGTTGCAGATGTAGTAAAACTTTCATTCTCAAGGGGGAAAAAAAAAGGATTCTTTCACAATAAAAGGGAGTGGGGGGGGGGGGAGATAAGATAAATGTCCCAGAAAGAAAAAAAAAAGATACTGAAAATCTACATAAATGACTATCTCTGATTTTAGGACAGCCTAGTCCAGGAAGCTTCTCCTAGTTTCTAAGGTAGTTTGTTCTTTAGAATTAAAATGCATGACTTTTCTTTTCTCTTCTAATAAACCAACATTTCCTTTGTACCCCTTTAAACGGCCTAACTTCTGGGGCTTCCTTACCTACTGTTGGCTGTGTCTAGAGAATCCAGTTCAGCCAGGTACCCAGAAGGGGAATGGAGGGTGAGGGACAAGTTGGTCTCTCAGACTTGGTGAGAACAAGATCCAGAAAGAACTGCTGTGATCATCTTTCTAAACCTTTCTCTCAGTTTTTACAGTGCAGACTGTCTGTGTCTTATATATATAGCACACAGTTTGGGATCATGCTGTTTGCCACTCAGCAATATATGCTGAATATGTCTCAACATGAAGAAATAACAATCGGCATAAATAATGTCACTGAACACAGACACAATTTGAATCATTGACTTTCTGATCATTGCATTGATTTACAATCCCAACAGGGTATGAAATTGCCAACTTTTCTAGACCTTGACTACACTAGGTTTTATCATTCTGTTTAATCTTTGCTAATCTAAAACTGATGGACTAAATTTTAAAATTGAAATAAAACTTGCCTTCCTCTGATTCACATTAAATGAATGGATAAATACCATTATCCTTTCATGGTTATTGGTCAAAAATATCCTTTCTACCATGATTTATATGATCTGTCCTCTGTCAACTTTTCTAATGGGATGCTATGATACTGTGATTTATAATAGTATCACAATATCACATGCTCTAGAGAGAATGGAAGCTCCATGCCCCTTCCCCACACCTTGCTCTATGCATCTCTTCTGTATAGCTATTCTGAGTTATATCCTTTTATAATAAACCAGTTATCTAGGAATTAAAATGTTTCTGAGTTCTGTGAGCTGTTCTAGCAAATTAATTGAGCTTGAGGAGGGGGGTCTTTGGAATCTCCAATCTATAGCCATTAGATCAGAAGCATAGGCAACAACCTGCACTTGTGACTAGCCTCTAAAGTGGGGTGGGTGGGATACTTGTAGGGTTGAGCCCTTAACCTATAGGAACTGATTCTACCTCAGGCAGATAGTATCAGAATCAGAATTGAGCTAAATTTTAGGATACTCAACTGATGTCAGAGAATTGCCTGTTGGTGTAAAACAAAAGAAAAATTATGAATGGCTCTCTTTTTACTAAAAAAAGAGTTTGGAATATCACTGGGCTAAATGGCCCAACAAAGTCTAATTTGTCATTCTCACCCATGTATTCTTCTGGAAATTTCATAGGAAAGTATACATTTTGAATGTCAAATGAGGGCACGGAAGAATGATAAATAACCAAGATACCAGGACACCAGCTTCTCTACTCTAAAGGGCAAAATCGTCTCTAAGAAGTGTCTGTACTCCCGAGTGGACAGCCAGTTTCTCACCAACATGAAATAAACTCTTCATATGAAGCAGTCTGGTATTTCTGAAGACTCAAAGACCAGTAAAAGGTGATAAAACTCACAGCAGAACGGCATGTGTTTGGAGCTCTTTCATTTTTGAGGGTTTTATATGTAAAAAAGCTTTCTAGATTAGGACATCTTTATTGGAGAGGTGTCCTAGAAAGACTACAAGGGAAAGCTTTAACCTCTTTGGCCCCAAACCCCAAATACCATAACCAACCTACAAGGTGAAGCCTTGCACCAGGAGTTTGCACTTTTTCAGGTGTGTTAGTTTTCTATTGCTGTGCAACAATGACCACAAACTTAAAATGGCACGCACAGTTATTATCGCACAATCCCCCTGGGTCAGAAATCAGTGCAGCTTAGCTCTTCTGCTCAGGGTCTCACATGGCTGCCATAAAACTGTCAGGGGGCTGCTGCACTCTCATCTAAGGGCTGGGGTCCTCTTCTAAACCCCCATGGTGGTTGGGCAGAATTCAGTTTCCTGTGGTTGTGGGACTGAGGTTCTTAGTTCCTACAGGCCAAACATTGTTCTTACCATATGACACTCTCCATAGGTGGTTTACAACATGGTAGCTTACCTCTTCAAGATCAGCGTGAGAATCTATCTATCATCATCTATCATCTATCTATCTATCTATCTATCTATCTATCTATCTATCTATCTATCATCTATCATCTAATCTATCATCTATCATCTATCTAATCATAACATAATCATGGAAGTGACATCCCATCACCTTTGCCATATTCTAACAGTTAGAAGCAAGTCACAGGTCCTCCCTATACTCAAAGGGAGGGAATTACACAGGGTGTGAACATGGGAACCACCTTATTCACTGGGCTGTCTTTGTTCTCAGTCTCTGTGTGAGCCAAGGGATCCATAGTAGGTCTAGGCCCACATGGTCTAGGTTTGTATATAGTTAGAAGGAACACACACCTCTCTCCCAACTATTCCAGCAAAAGATATTGATTATCACCAGCTCTGCCGATGACATAGTTTTCACCTTGAACCACTCACTGTACCTGCGGGAATGAAATGTTCTGATTTTACGCTGTAAGAGAAAGATAATGGCCAGTTTGCACGTGCCGTTCTCATGGCAAATCATGTAAATAGCTCTCTGGTACAAATTGGCTCTGTACAAGTTTAAGCAGAGTACTGTGGTTGAAAAGGAATGGATTAGCACCCTAGCTCTACTAGTAATCAGTATGCAAACTAGGCAAGTCGTTTATACAACTTCTCAGATTTAAAATTCCTCATCTGTAAAATGAAGTTACCCTTGAGCTCCATGGACTCCTCCAGTTTCAATGCTCACTCTTCAATGACCTTTTTTTGGGTAAATTACTTGCCAAGTTCCAACCTTAAGGCAACAGCACCCTGGAGACCTACCCACCTAATCCTTACCCCAGCCACAGCCCTGGTAGACCCTTGAGCCATTCCTTCCTCCAGGCATGTGGGACTGACCACACGTTATTACAAACCTGAAGCATTTGGGTTGAGTTTGGGGTTTTTCCCTCTGGGTTCCCAGGAGCTGCTGCCAGTCCCAAAGGCCCTGCGCACTGGGGAGCAAAGTCGCACATGAAGAACTTCAGACTAAGGAAGTTTGTTGATGTTTGTACAAGCGTTGAAGCTGAGCCACTGGGAAAATGTCTGAGGTTTTCTGACTCAGGAGCGGGATGAGTGAGCGTAGTAAGTTCAAGGGTTTTGGAGTTGATCCAGGAAGAGACAGGACCCTGAGAGGCAATAACACACATTTGCCTTTGTTTAGTGGCACTTGGGCAATGCTGAATGAGAGGGGCGGAAGGCCATCCCAGAGACAGTGGCACGAAGCCACCACCTAGAAGGCGGATAGGATAAGAGAATCCCTAGGGGCTAGGAGGGTGCTTACATATCTAGATGACACCACTCAGCAGCAAGGTTGTGTGGGGGGTGGGGGTGGGGCGGATCTCTTGGTCAGACAGCTCCGGAAGGCAGCATTGATATGGGGTCTTTCATAGCTACGAAGTGTGTCTTGTCTATGGTTAGCACATGTTGGATGCAGTTTCATGGGGCTGAAAAGTAGGTAGGCTCTAAATAGCTAAAAATGTTTATTTGAATTATATTTAAAGCAATTGGATGTGTAACAACTTGAGTTTGGCACAGGCAGGCTTTGGGCTAACAGTCCTAGCCTGCTGTGAATAAATAAACAACATGGAAATATTTTAGGGCAATACACTAAGGCCATATTTGGGTCATTTACATGACATTGAGACCTGGCTGAAAACATTTCCAGGACAAGGGTTTACCAGCTAGTGAGGCCAGGTGTAAAAGTCCCACTGGATGGTGTTGGAATTATCCCCAGAAAACTCAGGGACCAAGAAACTTCTCGCTGTGATTTTCTTTCAAGGAATTAAGTAAATAATAATCCTTTCAATAATAATAATAATAATAATAATAATAATAATAATAATAATAGTAACCCTTTCATTAGGAGTGGAACTTAATCCATTTCAAAGCCCTTTCATATTTTGATTCTTATAAACACCCTCAGAAGGAATCAGAATAGTAACACTCCGCTCCACCACTGCCTCCCCACCCTCAACATTTAACAGGCGAGGACAGACTTGTGGATAGAGGACAGTGACAGCCAGGACTGAGATCTGTTCTCCTAAACTCCTGCCCTTCTGTTTGCCAGACTGTCAGGGGAGCAGGTGGAAGTCACGCTCATTGAGGTTGGAAGAGGACAACTCAAGATTCTGCTCCCTTCTGCCTGGGGTTTCTGCCTTGTGCAGACTGACAAAGTTTCACCCCATCACCCTGGACCATTTCAAATTTTTTTTTCTTTAATGGAATGCGGCAGTTCTTGTAGAGATTGCCGAGAAAGTAGTATTGACGTCTTTGTTTTGTCTCACCGCATTTCTCTCTGCTGGATGGGTTCTTAAGAGTCAGGCATTTTACAGATGGAGGAACTGAGGATCAAGAAAAAGAAGAAGTGTCCTGCCTAAAGCCACACAGCTCAGAGCCCTACAATGCCTTTTCCATGATGGGCCACACTCCAGCCTTTGATCCCTAAGGAACGCCAGTGAGCTTCACCTTGCCCAAAATCTAATGCTGAGAACAGAGCCTCTAGAAGGTTACCCACCAAAAGACCAGAGGCATTAAGAGGCCTGTCAGCCTCCCACTTTTTAAGACATTGTTCTCTCAACTCTCGGTATCCCCTCCATCCTGACCAACAGAACACAGAACTCAGAACACAGTGTCCTCGGGGCCTACAAGGGCATGACTTCTCTGCCCCACTGGAGTTTAGGGTCATAGCTACTTTCCCCAGGGATGTCTTCATCGCTCAAAATTATTTTACCTTCACCAGGACATAACTCTCCAAGGGTGTCCCAGGCTCTGAGGCTGGAGATGCCCTAAATTCTCCTCTGGGAGTGATTCTCAGCCCTGGGTATCCACTGCTTTCAGTCAGGGGAGGAATCCAGGTTTTGAGGGACCCCCGGATCTTATGAGGCTTGGGGAGGCCTTCTTTAAGAAAACAATAATGCAAAATTGTACATATAAAACACCCCCAAGCCTCTCGGAGGGGCGCTGGCAACGAGAAGCCTGTGCCCCTGGTCACGGCAGGTGGGGGTTCTGCCTACACCTGCCCCTCTCGGGCGTGGCTGGTCGGGGCTACCTGTGAGGAGGGCAGAGCAGCTCAGGGGCACTTCGGTGGCCTAGAGAGAGGCATCTTCCAACAGTTGCCGTGTTTGTGTCATAGTTAAGTCCCTGGTTTTGAGCCTCATCAAGCAGATTAAGGTGAATTTTGTCCTACTCTGAGTTAGAATGAGAAGACACCTAACAAGCAGGCTCGGTGAATTCCCAGTCACCTCCACACTTGGCACCCCTGTGAGTACCAGCAGTTCATGGTCCCCACTCCCACCTCAAATCTCCAGAATTCCCTGAGGATATTCACCCTGGCCCAGAATTGCGGCCATCTTGTGTGGCCAAGTGTTTCCGGGACCATCCTGGTTTTAGGACTGAAAGTTCCATGTCCCAAGAAATCCCTCAGTCCTGAACAAACTGGGACATTGGTCACTGAACTGCCAGCCGCTCATTCACAGTGGTCAGCTCTGGGCCAGGTCACAGCCAGTTCTCAGAACCCAACCTTAGGTTCTAATTATTACTCCTAACAACCAGTCAGGTAAGAATAAGGATCTACAAGGGTTTGCCCTGTGCCCTACCCTGTCCCTGTCCAGGCAAGGCAACTTGTTATTTTAGCAAACAAGGAGAAGCTCTGTGAGTGAAATAGGGTAGTGCCATAGCCAGAGTAAATAACAATAATAGTAGCATTATTAAGTCCCTAATGAGGGCTCAGTTCAACCCTGGCTGTTTTGCAGAAATTGCCATATTTACTCCTAACTATAAACTATGAAGTAGGTATTTTCCGTGCTGATTATACAAAAGGGGACTGGGCAGTTAGTTCAGAGGTATTGAGCGTCTTACCTAAGGTTACTCTTACAGCACAAGCTCTTTCAACCATGTCACCCCAACCCAGGAGACAGGACATCTGGCTTCTCATCCCAGCCCTTTCATTAACTAATGGCATGACTTTGAGCGAGTTCCTTAAAACCAGGAGCCTCAGCCTCACTAAACAGTGAGAGCTCTTAGCAAGTGCTCTCAAGTCCTTTCAGAGGGTCTAGCTTAGTGACATAGCACAGGCTCTGGGCTCAGACAGGACTGAGTATGAATGTCCACTCTGCCACTTACCATGCATGTGACCTTGGACAAGTTACTCGACCTGCTTCTACCTGTCAAATCAGGACACTACCTTGGGTCATTTGTGGTAAGAAGTAAATTAAATAATCTGTGTAAGTTTAGCACCAAAACCAGTGTCAATTAAGACTTTTTTTTTTTTTAAAGCTAGCTATTATTGTTCTGGCTCTGACCTTGAAAGACTTTGTGTGGATCCTCCATGCCCTTTTCACTAAGCCCGTAGAACGTGTATATTGCCCCAAATGCACTATATGCAAAGATATTAGAGATGGCCCCTTTACTCTTTGTCTCAAACATGTTTCCAGAAAACAGAAAAGGTATGTCCAGGGTCCCAGAGGGAGGTGCTAGGGAGGTGGCCAGCAGAGGGGGAGGGGAGAAGAGTTGATCGGCTCAGGAGTGGCCCAGAAGATGTGAACCTGTGCTAACCGTGGCTGGCCCCTTTCTAGACGGGAGCCATGGGAGAACCAGCAAATCCCACCTTCCAGCATTTCAGAGGACTGAGGCCACAGGGGTTCACTCTACAGTTTTCACATAGGACCTTGCCCTTGTTGGGCTGCCTTGGCACCTGCCTGCCAGGCCCATGTCTTAAGAGTCAAACAAGAATGAGCTGTTGCTGTGGAAAGTGAGATTTTTGCTACAGGACTAATGAAGCCATTGTACATTTTCAGTCACATCAAGACTGACATCCCAGGATTGACTACAGAGTTTATTTAAACCTTGTGCAGGCCTTGTGGCTAGTTCTTTAAGAGGCAGATTTTGTTGGCTATCCTGCGACTGTCTGTCTCACTTTCCTAACCTCTTTCAAACTTCACGGACAGTTTTGGAAAGCCATGCACACTGCCAAGGGTGGGAGAGAAGCTGGGAGGCTACGGTGGTAGCAATGCACTCCAATACTACCTGAGCCAAGTGACTGCTGGAGGCCCTGGGTCCGCTCCCTTCCAATAGGAGAAAGACCAGTCTTCGTTCAGCATCAGGAGATCCTCCCAGCCAATGCGAGGCCAGACCCCGGTGACTCACCCCACAGTGTGTGGTTTCTCAAGCAGATGTTCCTGGACAACATGAAAGGCTGGCAAAGCATTATTATCTGGTTTAATGTTCCTTCTTTTGTTAAAATTCCTAATATAAGAAAGTGGGGACTAGGGGCTGAAGGAAGCATCGTTTTACAGCCCCGCCCACTCTCCTGGCTCTCCCAGGATGGCAGGGGACAGGAGTGCCTCCTGGGAACCAATCTGGTGGCTCCCCTTCCTCTTCTCCTTGCTTCTCCATCCAGGATATTAATTTCACTGCAATTCATTTCACTATAGTGAATGGGGCCAGAAGGTGGAGAGTTGAGGGAATAACTCCAGGGCACATTGCTTATAACTCTCCAGACCCGGCGGGGGGGCCTCTTGGGGATACACTGCACTGTGGAGACCCAGGGACATCAGCCAAGTCTCAAACTTCCAGATCCTGGATGGAGACTGAGCCAAGAAGGGTGGGTTAAGTCAGGAAGTATAGAATGAACTTCTTTTCTCCACTTCAAAATACACTTTAAAAAATTTTTTTCAAATTATTTTTAATTTTCTTATTAAAATTTCAAACATTAAAAAAAGAAGAAATAGTGAATATTTTCATATCTGTCACCCAGCTTTAATAATTATCCATACTGCATTTCTGAAATCAGGATATATTTAGAATCAGTGGGTTTTTAAATATAGTGTTTCTTCCACCAAAGCTATTTATTAAGTCAACGAGGTGTCTGACAATGGGTTAAGAATGAGCAGGTTGATACAAATGAACAATAAGGAAGAAAATCAACCAGGAAACAACCTTGTTCTTGAGCAGAGTTTCTCTACATTTTTATTACCCAAGGTCCTTTTTGCTATTTTATTCTCATTGGCCTTGGGTTTTGAAGTTTTTATCTACCAAATTCCATTTGTTCTTAATGTTCCTCCAACTTTTTAAATAATTAAAAACAAATAGTAACTTGTATCTAATGTTTATAACAGCATTTTTTTATAATAGTTAAAAGGTAGAAGCAACCTAAATGTCTACTGATGGATAATGGATAGATAAACTAAATGTGGTACAGCCATGCAATGGGAAATTATTCAGTCTTAAAGAAGAAGGAAATTCTGACACATGCCACCATTTGGGTAAACCTTGAAGACATTACACTATGTGAAATAAGCCAACCACGAAAGGCCAGATAATGTAAGTTTCCATTATACACAGTTTCTATCATAGTCACGTTCTTAAAACGGAAGGTGGACTAGAGATTACTAGGGGCTGGGGGCAGAGGAGGATGGGGAGTTATTGGATACAGTGTTTCTGTTTAGGGTCATGAAAACGTTCTGGGAATGGACAGTAGTGGTAGCTGTACAACATTCTGAATGTACTTAATGCCACTGAACTGTATACTTAAAATGGTTCAAATGGGTAAATGTTACGTTATGCATATTTTACCAGAAGTTTTTATAAGAGGTAAAAATGGTTAAGGATGTCAAGATGGCGATAGCAAAGCGTTAAATGAAGCATGGGGCTTTCTGAGTGTTAGGCCCTGTGTAATTGCACAGGGTGACGCCTGTGAGCCAGCCTGACTGTGAGATGCGGGGCAGATGAGACCTAGGCTCTGCTGGCCAGGAGGGGTGGTGGGCAGCCCCAGATCCTGAGACTCTTCACCCTGACACTTGCCATGATGGGAAGGGCTCCTACCTGGGATTTCCTGACTTGGGTGCTAGTACTAATTCCATCTCTTGCTCTAGGTTTTGCTTTCTCTCTAATGAAAGTAATACCTGTCACTCATCTTAACTTCTCTGTTAATGCCAGAATCAAATAAGAAAATACCTTGTCACAGTTCTAGATGAGCATCAAGTGGCACAAATAGGAGCCATTGAGATGAGAGTGCAAATGGCCTAAGGAGATGGCCCTTGTGTACCCTGTACAGAGTGACAACTACTGAGGGTGTTGGAGGTGAATGAGTCAGAGGCAGAAATACTGATAAAGAGCAATGATCAGTGGGACCAACGGATTAACGAATCAACCAGCGCCTCCCTGCTGGAAAGCGTCCAGTTTCTCCTTTGTAAATCACTCTGGGAAAGGAAGGGCCTCTCCACTTCCCCACTTTTATTTTTCAGTCTCTACTTATAGACAGAGGTGT
This sequence comes from Eonycteris spelaea, assembly GCA_003508835.1. Classification (NCBI taxonomy): domain Eukaryota; kingdom Metazoa; phylum Chordata; class Mammalia; order Chiroptera; family Pteropodidae; genus Eonycteris; species Eonycteris spelaea. The sequence goes on along the minus strand of PUFA01000003.1, from coordinate 19,987,349 downwards.
AGGCACTGACAGCTGTCACAGTTCTACCCAGCCTGCCATTCTGCCAGCAAGCCTCAGGCCGTAAGACAGGACAGACTTACCTGCATTCTGTTTCAGCGATGACTGTGAGAAAGGTTAGGGTCACCTTTGTGGCTCCCAGGTTGCAGGGATGAGGCCTCTTTCTATGATTTATCTTTCTCCTCTCATTTTGTGCATGCAGACCTTCTTCTGTGTGTGTAGACTTTCCTGGAAACCATCAGGAAAATTCACTATATAGATAAAAACAAACGAAGGTCAAGATCAAGACGATGATAGCTCTTGTCTTGAATAACCGAATGCAGAAATACATAAATTCCTGACAGAAGAGCGGCTGTGTGTCAGAATAAAACTACTGATCCGGGAGTTACTCTAGTCAAATCAGTTTAATCTGATCATGTGGCCTTTGAGCCCTAGTATCTTCTTGTGTCAAATGGGGACAATATTTAGCACTTCTCAGAGGTATTGTGGAAACCAAGTGAAATTTGCTTTCCAAAGTTCCTATACCCCATACAAATGAAACTCAGAAGGACCCAACCTTAACATCCCGTCGGGCACAGAGAGGCTCCTGAGTTGTGTTCATTCCACACAACAGGACCGAAAGCCAGCGGTCAGTTGTACGCAGTGAGCCAGGACAGCAAAGCTCTCTCCTGTCCTAGAATATGTCAGAGCTCCCACCAAGATGCACGCTCTGTGGCTTTGTGTGCCTGGCCTCCTGGTTTGAGCAGCACAGATTTAAAGGGACATCAGAACAGTATGTCCCTGCGGTATAGCCTATGCTAGAATTGACTTTCAAATACTTTGGTATAAACCGTATGATGTGTGTATATGAAAATTAGCTTACATGGTCATTTGCTTAGAAGAGGTGATACATTCAAGTGGTAAAAAATCAAAACAATATAAACTGTATTACAGGGAAAAGTCTTGCTTCCCCCACCCTTATCCCTATTGACCAATTTCCAATCTTATTCCCACTCCTACCCCCCGGGGGTTACTTTAATTAGTTTCTCGTGTATCTTTCTAGAGACCTTTGTGGCAATCGTAAACTCATATAAATATAAACTCTTATTACCCTCCACCTTCAGGCACACACGATGTAGTATATTTTCACTCACACATCTGCATCTTGTTCTTTTCACTGAATCCTATATCCTGGAGAGCTTTCCTCACCAGTTCCCCGAAAGCTTCCTTATTCTTCCATTTCAGCAGCAGAGTACCTCATTATACAACTGTACTGAATTTTATTTAAGAAAGATTGACTTTTCTTTTATTTGGTGGACATAGTGGTTGTTTCCGGTTGTAAGATAACTTTGACCCACATCCGCATTCAAATGAGAGTTAGCATTTGAAGCAGCCTAATGAGGAATCCACATTCCAGAGGTGGTGAAAGCAAAATTCAGATATCCTTGGCAATCTAAAGGGTTCTACAATTACCATATGAGATATTCGAAATCATCTTCGTCATTGGGAATTAGGAAATGAATGTTTTCAATGTGAAAGATGTTCCAGTACCCACCACCCTAGCAGGAGCAGGACTAACCCCTTTGTAGTACGTAGATTCTGAGCTCTATTTGGTCATCAATTTCCCCATTACATGGAGGACTCTGTCACCTGACTCACTGTACATTGGCTTATCCTACTGTGAAAATATTATTTCACCCACCTTGGAGTAAACATCTCATGCAAGGTGCTAAATGCATGCCTGTGGGTGGGGACATCCCTGACTTTATACGAATCGGTTGTACGATTGCTTTTAAGTAGCTTTGTTCTTGGAAGAATTTGATCTAAGATTTGCTTTCATCGTAATTCGCCACTGTGGGAGGAATTGATGGGAGGGGACAAATTGCCTCTAACTGTTTCCTATCCCTGGAGGTTATTGAGAAGACATAACATGTGCTAGAAGACCAACCAAATTAGCTTAGGTCATTTCCAACAATCACGAAGTCACACCTCATCCTCAAGTCAAAGTGAAAGTGGAAAATTAAATAAAAATTACCGTTTAAAAGCCCTTGAATTTTCTAAAACGCCCCTCATGCTTTTGTGTATATAGACCTTTACCAGTTCCTGTAATTTTTAGTCAAGTCTTCTCTAAGACCCTTCATTTATTATTTTATTTCTTATTCAGGAGCCTCGGCACAACCATCACCTACCTGCCTGGCCCCTTGCAGACAGGCTACATTTTCTCTGCCACTGGTCAGAACTGTTTAAAATGACTCAAGTGTTCATCCCACAGGTTCGCCAGCACTGCCCCAGGCCTCCGGCCTCCCCTGCTGTCTACAATAGCAATGCAAAGGGAGTGATGTCTAGAGGTCAGGTTTGAATTCCCATAAGCTGAGTGTACCCAGGAACAACTTCTATACCAATGAGGACCCTATAGAGTTTGGGACCTAGCTACCAAAATCCAGGACAAAGATAGCTAAACAGGACATTGAGAGTTTCTCATGGGGAGAGAAAGCCAATACATTTTTTTTTTTCTTAAGAAGAGCTCTGCTAGAACTAAAAGTTTAAAACAAAACAAGTAGGGAACAGTTTTAGTGAAATTCCACCCTTTAATATTCTACAGATGTGAAAATGATTTATGGTGACCATAGAGTCCCGAAGAAAAACTGTTTACGGCACACTGTTAAAGGGGAAGAAGAACTCACAATGAATCACACAGTCTTTTATGTTCACGCCAACTTTAGCCAAGTAGGGACACTAAACTAGGAGGGAATAAACCCAACAGTTGTTACAATGATGGGGTTATGAGAGGATAATTTTTTTCTCTTCTTTCTGATCTCCAGTTTTCTGCCATATGGCTATACTGCTTTGATAATTCTTTACATTTATAAATACAGGAAAGGTATATGAAAAAGTTAGACAAAAGAGGTAAAGAACAACAATGGTTAAATCCAAATGACTTAAAGTTCCAACTGGGTTTTATTAAAAGTTTTTGCTGAACCTCGGTTCCAGATGTAGAGATCGGAAGGAAGAGAATGAGAGAAATTTTGTCCTTTCAACTCAAGCAGATTCATTGGGAGACAGCCAAAAAAGATTGACGGCTGCTGCATCTTGCAGGGCAAGCCTTGCCCATGGCCCTTGGCGGTCGACGACATTCCAGAGTGGCTGTGGCCTTGACGTTCATTTTCCCCCACAACCCGAACAGCAAAGGAGCCTGTGCTTTGACTGTTGATCAGCCCTTGGGCAGTCTTTGGCCCATTTCTGGCCCTGGCATCAGGGAGCACATATTTTCCTAGAGTCAGGAAGCCCCCAGGAAGTACAAAGACTGGTCTTGACCGAGAGGAGCTTGGCAGGGTATTATCCTAGGGTCAGGGTCAAGGTTTTGGGAAACTCCCTAGAATATTAGGCCTGTGGCTCTTCTCAGTATAGAACCCTCACTTCGTCTCTGACTACGGGAGACAAAAGAAGCTGAGAGCAGCATCCTCTGGAAGACCGGGCACAGGAATACCATGAATCTCACCTGTAGTGCTTGTGGCCTCTTTCCAGGATCAAAATGGCGGTGCCCTGTCCAACCTGGTTCCTACCTAATCAGAAACCATGGCACAAAGTGAAAATGCTTCACGAACGGATTCCTGAAGGCCTATTACACACTGGGCACTTTGCAAGGTTCTAAGCTAATGGGGGAGAGGAAATGTCTACACGGATCCCACAGGGATGCAGGAACTGCCACGATGCGCTGAGCACGGCCGGAGGAGGAGGAGTCTCCACCTGCCTAAGGGAGCCCAGAAAGGCTTTACTGAGGAGATGATGCCGAAGCTGGCCTTGAAAGGCAGATTTGCCAAAAACGACGACAGTCCCTGCAGAAGGAATGGTAGGGCAAAGGCCCTTAAAGGCGGGTTCTTCCAGCTGTTTTAATGGAATACGAATATATTGAGATTAAGTTAAGTCCTTCTTTGAGGTCACTTCCCCAACTAGAAATCTCCCAGGACAGTGACATGCTCTTTCTGAGTACTCAGAAAGGATTAATTTTATTTTAAATGAATAAACACTGCTCTACCCTAATAGCTGAATTAGGTTGAAAACAGACAGGAAAGGGTGCAGGGGAGAAATATCCAGCTTGGCTTCTAGTATGAACAAAATTTGTAAGAATGTTATATCAGGAGTGAGTCATATTACTGAAATGGCTTGAGCTTTTGATCTCAGAGGTAGCAAATCTCATCCAAGAAGTTTTAATGCTGACTTTGAATTTGGCTGCATCCTTCATATAGCTCCTCCATGGGTCAGAACCCTACATACCTGAGCTGACCCTGCAAATGGGAAGCTCAATAAAGTGAAGAAAGCCTAACTGCCACCGCCTTTTAATTAATCAACAGCTGTTCAGGGGCATTTTCAGAAACTTTCTCGAGGTTACGCAAGGCTAAACTCAGACTGAACTGTGTCTTCATCACTCCTTGGAAAAAGCAGATCTCCACCTACCAACTGCCTTTCACTTGCGCAAAGCCTGCTTCCCAGTGGTGACCAGCCCTAGGGGACATTTTCCAACTGCTCGAGAAGCAAAATAGCTGTGACTTGTTCAGGAGGTACACTTAACTGAACACTTAAAAATGGTTAAGATGATAAGTTTGATGTTGTGTGTACTTTGTCACAATAAAATATTTAAACAATATAAAGCAAAAGGCTGCTTGATGACTCCATGCTCTCATTAGACAGTACTATTGTTCCCAGCTTGAGGTGTATCCCGACGGTTATGTTTACTTTCAGTGGTGCACGTATATATATTGGGTACATACACACAGACATAAAAAACAGTGTTGTTTTTTTATTCCATTTTTGCAAAATTATTGTCGTATTCAACATTACGTCACATCAACTTGAAGTCCACCCTATTTCTCTGATGCCATTTATTTCTGGCTTTGTCATGGGACTTTCTTATCATTTCTTCTTTTCCCTACTGGTTTTCAAGGCTTAGATCAAACCCCATTTCCTCCTTACCTAGCGACTCTGGGCCACAAGGATCTCCCCTATTTTTATTCCTACCAGTTTAGAGGCATAAGGAACCTTAGAAAGTCTTCGGTGTGGCCCAGAATTAGCAAATGCCCGCCCTCGCCCCTCTACTGCACTTCATTACACCTTTTTGTCTCTGATGAAATCACCCGTCCACTCACTTACGAGTTTCCTGCGCATTCTGCAGCACCCAACCCAGTGCTAGACACTAACTGGTGCTGGGGGGGCGGGGAATCAAAATCAATATCTTATTGCTTGATTAGTAGTTCTGTGAGTCAGGCCAGGCACATAGAAGCTCTTGGCCGAGAGGAAGTAAATAAATGTCTGTCTTGCTTCTGTTTTACACCTGGCAGGCCAAGTTTGTTTTTTCCACTTCATTTCAATGTTTAGAAAATCCATAAGCCAGCACTCAGCCCCATCTACTGACTATATGGTGCCCCCTTTCCTGGAGAAGCAGCTTCCAGGGAACGGGTGATCACAAACCTGATGTTTGTCCTCAGTGAGTCCCAGGTGGGAACGAGAAAACGACTCAAAGATGAATTGAAAATAAAACTCAGTGGGGCAGAGGTGGGGTCTGTATTATTATTATTTTTTTTGAAAGGCTGTTTCATGGGAGGGCAGACAGGCCTGTGGGAGTGCAAATCAGACTATGGGCCTCTCTTGCATTTACTTGAAAATAGAAAAGTGTGGCTTCTAACATTATTTGTCAGCAAAAAAAGCTAAGAGTGTTTCTCATGGACCCTCCTGGAAAATTCTAGAGCCTCTTATCATCCTCTTACTAGAGGGATGGGAACTGGGTCCACACTGGCCACAGAGTTCTGCAGAGAGCAGGGTCCTAGGACTCGCTTTGGTGAGAATTTTTGTGCTTTCTAAGATGGCTCTCTGAGCTAGAGCAATCTAGTGGTTTTTTCCCCTTTTACAAATTTATTGAAGTATAATTACTATACAATAAACTACACATATTTAAGGTGGACAATTTGATGTTTCAGTATATGTACACACCTATAAACCATCACCTTCATCAATATTTCCATCACCTAGTGCCCTTTAGAACCCTTCCTCCTTCCACACCCCCCAGCCCCAGGCAACCACTGGTCTGATCTTTGTCACTGTTGGTTTCATATAAATGGAATTGTGTAAGATACACTTTTTTGGGTCTGGCTTTTTGCACCTCAGCATCATGATTTTGAGATTTATTCACCTCATCGCATAAATCCATAGTTCGTTCATTCCTCTTTGTTGCCTAGTAGTATTCCATTGTACAAATACATCATTTGTTTATTCAGCCACCTGTTGGTGGACCTTGGGGTTGCTTCTGGTTTGAGGCTATTACCTGAAAGACTGCAATAGACATTTGTGTACAAGTTTCTGTAAGGACCTGTTTACCCTTCTCTTGGGTAAATACCTAGGAATAGAATGGCTAGGTTATATTAATCGGTTTTTAAGCAGAGCCCAAAGGAGCCCTGGGCTTCCTGCTTAGACTGGGATTGTGGGAAACAGGGTCCCAGTTCCCATTTCAAAAACAGCAGCAGCTCCAAGGGTATCCTCTGTCAGTTTTTCTTTGAAGAAAGGTTCCTATAGCCAAGTAAAAAAAAAAAAGGGTTTGAAAACCACTCTCCTTCTAACTACCCACCCCCAATCTTTTCATGGATAAAGAGATCTGAGTTTACAAGGTTGATGAATTGGATACTAAGCTGCTGCATTTTCCTAGGCCTGGGATTCTAGGCCAGTGACCACTGCCTCTTCCAATTTATGACTTTCACCTGCCTGGAGAGTTTGGAAGCTGCTGGCAGTATCATGTTAGTCGTGGATAGAATCATGTCCCAAATATGTTGACATTTCCTTTGGAAGCCTGTGAAGCTGGATGCAACAGACAAGTTAGGCCAAGGAATAAGGAAGGCATTGCTAAGGAGACTTTTCACAGCTGAAAATCCGGGGAATTAAACTTAGGGGCTCTCCAGCGAATCCGAGCCAGACAAGGCCCAGGGGAAAAGGCTTATCATGCCTGTGTGTCTTTCACCTTGCTGGAAGGAGAGAGAGGAGAGGCTTCTCTGGGGGTCCATTCTCACTTCACCACTCCTGCAAGGAAAATGAAAAGCCAGGCCAGCCCGGCAGAGCCCATTAGCACTAAGTGCTGTAGACAGGAGCTGAGCTGGCTCATCTCTGTTTACTCAGCTGCTCTGGGATGAGCTGCATTTGTTGTGGTCTCTTCTGGTCCCTGCTCTCAAGTGGTTTACAGGTGAGATGGAAGAGGGAGGCTAGATCACGTGGACCCTCACAGGTTCAGACTTGATCCACAGAGCAATGGGAGGCCACAGAGGGTTTCCGCAGGAAAGGCCTGATCACATTTCAACAGTGTTGAGCATTCCTAAGAGAACTGTGATAACCCAGCTCTCCAGAGCTGCCTCTGATGAAACAAAAGCAAACGAGGTTAAGTGTGGGACAGAGGTGAAAGCAATTTGATTTGATATCCAAGAGGTAACATGGTCAATTCCAACTGCAAGATTCAGAGGAGGTTTCCTCTAGGGGGTAGTATGTAAACTGGTCCTTGAAGGGTGTAATAGTTTGGATGAGCAGAGGGGAAGAAGAAAGGCTGGGAGGCCTGGAAGTGGAAGGCCAGCCTCGTGAAGAGATGGTCCAGCAGAGTGGCCCACTGGGAGGAGAAGGCAGAAGAAACACATCATGACAAAATGGAGGATCTGTGGCTTTTTGTTTCCGGGGGAGGTGTACTGGTGGGAGAACCTTCCTTTCTCATGCCCCCAGCAGGAATCTGGCATTAGGCCAGCCGCCCAGGTAACACAAGAACTTTCCCTATCTGTGGGGATTCCAGAAAACTGGGCCTTGCTAACTTCTCACATGCAAGTCCTGACTTGGGGTCACCTCTGAGGGGAGCAGGGAACTAGGGCCACTCAGCTGCATGCGTTCTTCCTCCAACCTCCGTATTTAGAAAGATCAGTTTACAGGCTACAGGTCCTAGCAAAAAGGAATATTTATTCATGAATAAGTGAGTAAATAAATGAATACATGAATAGATGACTATGCAGTAATTGAAACCTTGTAGGGGAAGGCCCAAAAGGATCATGTGTGTGCGTGCATGTTGTGTGTGTGTGTGTGTGTGTGTGTGTGTGTGTGTGTGTTGTGTGTGTGTAGGGAAAGAGGTGCTATCCCACCCTTGTCTTGGAGTAATGGGGCTGGGAGTGCTTCTGAAGAAGGGGAGAAGGTTGTGACTGAGCAAAAACTTCAGGGTTGCTATCTGGCAGCTTTCCCACACACACTCCCTCACCTGAATCCCCACACACCAAGGGCTGGACTCCCCAGCATGAGGGAAGGCCTCACGCCTGCCCTGGTGCTGAGCCCACGTTCCAAGGTGGTGAGGACTCCGCTCTTGAGGACTCCACTCTGTCATATGGGCAGCAACGGGCTCAGCAGAAAGCCTTCCACATCGCACCATCTTTTCCCCAAGACCCACTTCCTATTGAGTCTGCATGTGAAGCCCATCAGCTAAAGCTTCGGCCCACGCCAAGCCATGCCAGAACCTGTCCCCTCACTGTCAATGCTTGTCACTCCCCCCACCCAGTCCTTAAACTCTCTTTAGCCTGAACTAAGAACATGGGTGGTGCTGCCTGCTCCCCCGGGTTCTCCCTAATCTCGTGCTCACACCTCATGGTCTCAGAAGGCAGCATAGAGCAGCGCTTCCTGTGCAATTAGGCAGGACCAGAATGGAATCCCCACTCCTTTGCTCATCCTCTGAACCTCTTCTGTAAAGGAGAATAGTGATTACTTACCTCACAGGATTAAAGGAGCCAAATGGCAAGATACTATGTGAGAAGTGGTTACCCATTCAGCCCATGCACATGAGTGAGCAAAATGATAGTTCTTTTTCTTTTCCTTTAAAGTAATCCGACTCTGTCTCCCAGTTTCTACCCTAGACACAGCAACCTGGAAAAAATACTGTACCCACTCTTATAAAGATTTTTTTTTAATCTACAAAAATATCAAGTTTACAGCTTTTACTGTACCCACGAGAAAGCTGAGGTTGTAGGGTAACCCACTAACCTGAAATCTAAGAGACAAGTGCTTACAGGGAGAGACAGGAAATGAACACTGACTGACCCGGGGGCAGACGCAGCTACACACCAGTAAGAATTCAGCTGGAATGCTTCACCAACCAGTAGAGATGGCTGAAGAAAGTGTGAAGGGGTATCTGCTTTTCCCTAAAGCCCCCGAGACTGGGGAGAGTCCTGAGAAAGCACCCTTGAGACACAAGCCTGGCAGAAGTGGATATCAGTCACCATGGGAGCAACGCGATATCATACCAGATGTTATTCCCCTCTCTCCCTATGGAACAAAAGCCTAAATCTGTAGGGGAAAGGCAACAACACCCTAGCCATTAGAGCACTAATCCAATGGAACAGGGCCATAATGTGGAGCTTCAGGCCTTCCGATGAGCAAAAGAGCCAAGTGCTGTTAACCTAGAACACCTAGGCATAGGCTGGTGGACCTGACTTGGTTTGGGAAAAGGACTTGGGATTGGGCTGCCATTACCTGCCTTCAGGAGCAGAACCGAGGTCTCCCATCAGGCTGGAGATCTGTCTGGCCCGTGGTGATTTGTCCCAATAAGTTCCCTGGTCAGTTTCCTATTGGGTTTTTCCCCAGACAGGAAACTGACAGCCTCTATTTATCTGGCTATGGGATCCTAGCAGAGACATAGGAAATATTGACTGTACTCCAGGAAAACAGGCTCGGGGACTCCCTAACTGTTGTTTTCTGCAAAGAGACCCTTGACGGCTATAGAAGATCTCTATGTACACCCCTCCAACATCCCTTCTTCACAGAACTTCTGCAGGAAGGATCAGAAACGCTGCCAGATTCTTGTGAAGGGTCTGCAGCCACCACTAGCTCTTGGCCAAGGTCCTTCTGGTTCTCTCCCCAGATGCTCCTCCCTTCTCCTGGCTTTTCCCACACTTTATGCCCACCCTAGCTATGGCCAACTAATTCTGACAAAGCTGTTTCCTGTTTGATGTAGATAATCAATTTTCTGCAGGGGGTGAGGGGTGGTATGGAGAGGGTAGAATAATTATTTAGAACATTATTAGGAAGGAAGCAGGAGTCAGTTATGCAAAAGTTTTGAGAAACCAAGCTGATTCAGATGACTCAGATGGAATTTATTTCTTCTTACTCGAGTTCTTTTGGTTTTCTAAGGACCATGGCCCTGAAATGCAGTAGCAATTTCTCTTTTTATCCTGACGTTTAAGGAGGTTAAAACAGCAGTCACTTTTATTTTTGCTTCCAAGTTTTTCATTCTGCATTCCTTTGGAGTATTTCATTGCTGGTGGATGAAAACTTTTAATGCACGATTATATTTTAACTTTTGTCTTCAAGGATTGGGTCCATAGAGGGTACAATCTAGCATATAACCAAAAAATAAACTAAATTTGTGGTATTTCAGCAAAGCTTTGGTAGGAAGAAATCCAAGGTGAGCCATGGGGCGTTTATCTTTTTTAGACTCTGGATCTTTGGCCCAGCAAGTATGTAGGAAGTGTCTTTCAAAACTTTTGTTTTAAAAAGTAATTTTAGATTATGGAAAACTTGCAAATATGATATAGGATGTTCATATGCCCTTCACCCACTTCCCCGATGTTAACATTCTGCGTAACACAAACACTCCAATTATCAAAAGCATGAAATTGACATCAATACAAACCTTTAACTAAACTAGACATCCTAGTGGACTTTCAGGTTTTCGCATTAATGTTCTTTTTCCTGTCCTTTCCTCTTGCATCTTCTACTTCATTTAGTTGATTTTGTGCATATGGCTAATCAGTGGAACAATATGAAGCCTTCGTATCTAACCCGGAGTCTTACCCTGAAGGTACATTCTAGAAACAAAAGCGTATTTCCTGTTTGTTTTTTCAAAACCTTGCACCTCTTGCTTCAACTCCAGACAATCGGTCCACATATGGAGACAGTGTTCATCCTTTCAAACATGACTAGGTTCCTAGTGGGATCTGGTAATTGGTTATATCTTGCTTCCTGCACATGTATCTCATCCCGGAGTTGAGCTAATGGCCATAATCTAAACATTCTGAACCTCTCTAGTTTCACGGTTTATCCAAAGTCATCCTAGTAGGTATCAAACTTACAAGAACCAGAGCCCACCACCTGTTGGTAAGTGGTCATCGAGAAGGACCCCTCAGTCACTTGGAAACAGCCAATCCTGAACTTGCCACCAGCTGCTGCTATCATGCTGGCTGCAGCAGTGCCCACACACGCAGTGGATACTTAAAGATTTTCTGGATGGCAGATGGATGGATGAATGGGTATGTTGACAAGGGACCGACAAATGGATCACTGAAGGTATGAATGGAGATAAATGGATGATTTTTAAGTGTCCATAAGTCATCTCTTATATTAGCAGTGAGTGTTTAGAGGATGAATGTCCACAAGCAGTCTTTCTCAGGATGTAGACCTTGAACCACTCGTATCACAATTCTCTGGGAAGTCTTTTAAAAATAAAGATGCCCTTGGTGCCACTCCTGGAGGTTCCTGCTCAGTGGGTCTGAACTGGAACTTCATAATCTGTAATTTTTCAGACCTCCTGAAAAGCTCTGATGACCAGCCCAGAATGAAGTCCTCAGGCCCTTCCCTTGGCCTTGCACCAACTGCACCTTTAGCTTTAAAACTAGGATGGGAATCAGAATCTCCCTAGGTGTGTCCTTTCCCCTCTGGTCATGTCATCCTCTGGCCATGTCACCCTCTGACTCAAATGCAAATGCTCTCATAGGGAAAGCCTCACCCCAAAGACCCCCTAGGACTCCCTAATGGCTCTGAGGAGTAAGACGCACCCAGGTCCTTTACAGATGGAACAAACTCCAGAGTTGAGGAAATAGCCTAGTGAGTTTTCCTGTGAAGAAAGCATCAGGGAATGAACATCTCTGCAGACTTGCGGGTCAGTCAGGAATTGTGTTCCATGCTGGGAAGAACATATCTTAACTAGGAGACATGCCTGTATTCAATGGAGCTACTGCTTGATTAGGGAGAGAAATGACTTCCACCTGCCTTCCAGTGGGACTTTATCAATAAATTTGCAGCAGCCGTTGCTGTCAAGAATAATAAAGGGAATGATATTCGGGATAGCTGGACTTTCCATGTAGCTAAGGGTCGACTCAGAATCTGCTGCAGCGCCTGACTCATAGTGGGCCCTCGGCGATCCCTGTAGGTGAGTGAATGAATAAGCCCTTTAGGGATTATGATTTAAATTTAACAACTTTAATGAAAACTTTCCTAAAGTATAGTGATACTCTCTACAGATTGGCTTTTTTATGAAAAAGGTATGGGATCTGGCATCAGGAAATGCAGTACCCATTAGCTCTATGATCTTGGGAAGGTGCATGACTTCCATGCAAAGACATAATCTGTGCCTTACGGGGTTGTAATGAGAAGGAAATGAGACAATGCATGTAGAAATTCTTTGCGGACTGGAAAGTACTATGTACTGGCTATCATGCTATCATGGACAGAATCACACAGAAAACAATCTTTTCCTGATAATACAAGGCCATTGTTGCAAATATCAGCCATCACAATGTCCTCTTGCTACAGCCACAGATGAACATCCTGCGTAGCAGGATGCCCTAACCCCAACCACACTTACTCTACAGAGTTTCGATGGATTAGTGGGTTGGGCTACGACCCAAGACTCATCTCTCTAAACCACCCCTGGGTGATTCTGATGTTTGTAGAGGCTGCACTTAGGCATCAAACCTATTTCTCCCCTTCGCCAGGTGAGGGACCGCACAGGTACTATTCATCCCCCTTTCTCCAAATCAGTGGAGCCCTTGTTTTCTGTCTCATTATCACCGAGTATCATCTGCCTCACCTTGGGATTGTTCGCTGCTTGCCACCTGCGCACTTGCCTCACTGCTGCTTCTGCTGATGATCACAGCTGCCGCCATCCCTCAGCGGCCCTACCTTTGATCCACCCTCTTCTTCTCAGGGTCCTGTGGCTTTTCTTTCACTCCGTGGCTTGTGTAAGTGAAGCTAAGATTGGCCTTTGGTAGATCTCGCCAGCTCCTCCCAGTGCCATTCTACTTCTGTCTGCTGAGCAACCCCATCTCACCCGGGCCCAGCCAGTGCCTGGGGGATTTTATGTTTGTCTTATGGACTGAATGTTTGTGTCCCCTCAAAATTCACATGTTGAAATCTTAACCCCCAGTACAATGGTATAAGAGGTAATTAGGACACGAGAGTAAAGCCCTCATGAAGGAGATTAGTGCCCTTAAAAAAGGGACCCCAGAGAGCTCTCTCGTCCCTTCTACCATCTGAGGGCACAACAAGAAGTAGACAGACAGCCTGACACCTGAAGAAGGTTCTCACCAGAATTCAACCATGCTGGCACCCTGATCTCAGACTCCCAGTCTCCAGGACTGTGAGAAATAATTTCTACTGTCTATAAGCCACTCAGTTTTGAATTCTCATATAGGAGCTGAGTGAGACTCTTTGGTTGGTTGAGTGTTTTTCTGGAAGACTTTGACACAAACAGTACATGTCAATGAATGCCTGAGAGACTCAAAGGAAAGAACCTATTGCATTTGCAGGGGTTCATCGAGGGAGACTTCTCGGAGAAGAGAGAATCAGAATAGGGGTTCTACAGAGAGTGCTTGAGTGATTGGCTTAACAAATTTAAGCCCTACTTTCTGTAGGAAACACACACACACGCACACACCACACACACACACACACAAAAGGACCATCAGTTCCTGTTGCACACTCTTCACTAACTCCTAATGAGACTAGAAGAAGTGAGTCACACTTACAGTCCCAAACTTCCATTTCTTGCAAAACTGAGCTATCTTCTTCCTTCCCAGTTTTTGCCAGAGACACAAACAGTCCAACGCAGATGGAGGCCTTGCTGAAGGCAGAGCAGGTCCCCGAGAGCAAAGGAGAGAATCATCCAGAGACGAGACAGAGATGTGCCCACCTTTCTTCTCTCCTGTTTTGTCTGTGGGCAGCTGCTGAGGGCACAGCGCTGGCCCCTCTCAGTGCTGCAGCCCACATATCTGGCGGCCTCACTGTGACTCTCTCACAGTAGTACTGGCTAGGGACACTTTGGTCCTATGGATTGGCTCAGTAGTTGGTTCATAGAATTTGTGGCAAGTACAGGTTCTGTTTTCTATATGTATTCATTTGCCATTTCAAACTGGGTGGCTTAAACAACAGAAATGCATTGTCTCATTGCTCTGGAAGCTACAAGTCCAAGACCCAGGTGTCGAGAGTGTTGGTTCCTTCTGAGGGCTGCGGGGGAGACTCTATTCCGGGCCTCTCCCCTGGCTTCTGATGTTTTGCTGGCCGTCTTTGGCCTTCTTTGGCTTATAGAAGCATCGCCCCAAACTCTGCCTTCATCTTTACATGGTGTCCTCTCCCGGTGTGCGTTTGTGCCCAAATCTCCCTTCTTTATAAGGACCAGTCATATTTAGCTGGGGATCACCCCTACTCCAGTATGACCTCATTTTCACTAATTATATCTATAATGATTTTATTCCCAAATGAGGTCACGGTTTATCGTACTGGAGATTGGGACTTCAACGTATGAATTTTGGGGGAGGGGGATGCAATTCAACTTGTAACACTATCTATCTGATCTAGCCCTCCTCATGAACATGCATTTGCTGCATGGTATGTAGTAGGGAGAGGGCAGGAGGGTATTACATATATAGCCTAGTCCAATAAAATAATTCAGACAGGTTCTCCGGGAAACATGTACCTCTCCAGGAAAAAGAAAATGATCATGTCTCAGACTTTCTTGCCCCCTCCCTGCCTCATTCGTTTCTGAGATGACAGATGGGTTTGTGGTGGAGGAGATGGCTTAAGGCACCTCATGGCTGCAGGAAGAGTCCAGTCTTCTAGCATGATGTCTTCAGCTCTCATGGCAATGTCCCTCCTCTTTCTGGCTGCTGTTTGTCCACCTGGCATTTGAGGCTCAGGGAAACAGCTGGTAGACCTCAGCATTCATCTTCTCAGTTCCCAAGAGCCAGGTTTTCACCCCAGGCTCAACCTCTCAATTCTTTCTCCCTGGAGCTACAGACCCTCTAAGGTCAGGCTGCAATTCCCATTTGGTCCTTGACCCTAATCGTCCATCCAAAGACCCAAAGCTGCAGGACTTGCCCACTTGCCCATCCCCTTCTCCACCTGAACTTGTTTTTCAAGTATTTGCTCTCTTATTTTTAAATAGCATTGAAAACCTTTGTAATTATCTCAGGGACCATATTTTTATCTCTCCACCCAGCCACATTCAAGTGGGGGATGTAGCTATCATACTCCAGGACAGATCTGGTACCCTCCCTGAAGCCTTGGGGAATTCTGCGAGAAAATATATCAAGAGCTGGAAATGGCTGTGCTTTGTTTGGGGGGCACTAAAGCAGCCAGGCCTTTCTCTTTCCCTTCCTCTTGCATTATTGAAATACCTTTTGCTATCTGCTGCCTCCTCTGGTTCATTTTACCCTCCTAGATGATCTTAGCTCCTCTGGAACTAAGAAAAGAAGTTAACATCCTCCCTCCCTGTTGCCCTGGCGGCTGAGCCAAAGGTCACTGTTGGTTGCCCTGGGGACAGCCATGAGGCAGAAAGAGGCAGAGATGAAGTTTCTGATACTCAGGGTCCCTCACTTATATCTGCTGTCCTGATCTCTGTAATTGGGAAAATAACTGTGAAAAGCCTAATGTTTGCTGAACCAAGGATTTACAGTATCAACAAGAAAACCAAAGCAATATGTGTGCACATAGCCTGAAGCGCTAATGCAGCATTCAATAAACTTCAAAGGAGGATTATTGGAGACATCTAAGAGGCAAGCAGTATGAATAAAACTCAGAGGCAGGAAAGAGCTAGGTGTGTTTACTCACTGCCTTTCTCCCGCAATCTGCCTTTGTACCCCATCCCACCTGGTCTCAACACAGCTGCCTGGATTGGATCTTGGCAGGAACAAATCCTGTGGCCACATCTCATTGTTCTTTCTCCTTGAATTCTTTGCAGCACTGAACACTGAACACTGAATAATATTAGCTAACATTTATCCTAAGTTTATCATGCCAGGTAGCCTTCTAAGGTCTTTTCACTTTTTATCTCAATTATCATCAAAACACCCCTATGAGGAAGGTGTTACTATTAACTAGAATTTACAAAGAAAAAAAGGGAGGCACAGAGAGGCTGAGCAACTTGCCCAAGGGCACACAGGACATGGCGGAGCCAGGAACTGCATGAGGGCATTCATCTCCACAGCTCCAGGTCGTACTTCCTGGAAAGAGGGAAAGGTGTTTAGGTCTTTGATGCAGACTTTGAAAGGCAAGTTGTTAGGAGTGAAGGAGGTAGAATGTTTCCACGTGTAAAAGACTGAGATTTTTAAAAGAGGTTCTTGGTGGATCTTGGTTTGTTTCACGGTGAGATGGAATAAATGACTCATGTGGCCTTGTCCTTTCTTCTGGTAAAAAAAAAAAAAAAAAAAAAAAAAAAAGTCTTTATCCTGGAGCCCTTTCCCTGGAGAAAAGGAGACTACTTGGGGCTTTATTTGCCAAATATGGACTTGATGCTTTGGGAGGCCACTTTAGGCAAATACCAGTATCATCTTCTTCTCCACTGAGACCTATATACTCTCTGAAGTCCTAGCTTATCTGACACCTGACCCAGGATGTCATGTCCCTTGCTTGGGACAGGTACTCCCTAACCCTCACAATGTCACCGTGCTGCTGTGGAATGAGAAGACTTACTGCAAAGAAATGGAAATCCATTCTACCCTTGAATGTAGTAGCGATCCTCGAATAAAGAGTATGTCTCACATAATACAGCTTTTTGCTGATTTGCACTTACTTAATTAATGGATATTATAAACATGTCATCCTATCATCAGGGAGATGGGAAAAGGCCTGTAAACCTAATAAGTTCCACAACCTTAGCTCTATGGTACACTACTATTAACTAAACTCTAGATTTTTTTGGAAACCATCACTTTTTTCCATTAGTTTTCTTTTTCCTGTGTTCTAGGCACCCAATCCAGGACTTCACACTGCATTTGGTCATCATGTCTTTAGTCTCCTCTGGTCCTGACAGTTTCTCAGATTTTCCTTGTTTTTATGACCTTGGTAGTCTTGAGAAGTGCTGGTCAGGTATTTTACAAAATCTCCCAGTTTGGGATTGTCCGATGTTTTTTCATGATTAGACTAGGGTTATAGACTTTTTGAAAAGAATATCACAGAAGTGAAGTATCCTCATCTTATCACATAATGTCAGATGTGATGGTTAATTTTAGGTGTCATTTTGCCTGGGCTAAGGGTTGCCCAAACAGGTGATGAAACGTTATTTCTAGGTGTGTCTGTGCAGGTGTTTTTAGAAGAGGTTAGCATTTGAATCAGTGGACTCAGCAAAGCAGATGCCCCTCCCTAATGTGGATGGGCATCATCCAACCCATTGAGGGCCCAAATAGAACAAAAGGTGGAGAAAGGGCGAGTTTGATTTCTGCTTGGGTTGGGACACCCATGCTCTCCTGTGCTTGGACATCAGCACTCCTGGTAGTAGAGCTTTGGACTCAGACTGGACTTACACTATCTGCCCCGATTCTCAGGACTGCAGACTCAGACTGAATCACACCACCAGGTTTTCCTGGTTCTCCAGCTTGCAGACCACAGATCCTGGACGTCTCAGCCTCCATAACTGTGTAAGCCAAGTCGTATAATCAATCGATCTCTCTTTCTCAGGGGGCGGGGAGGCGAGATCTTATTGTTTCTGTTTTTCTGGAGAACCCTGACTAATATAAACAGGTATATGGCATCCAGATCACCAGTGATGTCAACCTTGACCACTTGGATAAGGAAGTTTGCCAGATTCACCCACTTTGTGAACTTACTATTTTTCCCTTTCTAGGCTCTTCTCTGGAAGCAAATCACTAAGTCCCGCCTACACATGTAGGAATAAAGGTAGGACTATCACCAACATTGTTTGGACTTATTTTTTAAGAAAGACTTGTTTCTTCCAATGCATGTATTCCATTTTTCAACCATTCATTTATATC
This sequence comes from Eonycteris spelaea, assembly GCA_003508835.1. Lineage (NCBI taxonomy): Eukaryota > Metazoa > Chordata > Mammalia > Chiroptera > Pteropodidae > Eonycteris > Eonycteris spelaea. The sequence continues at coordinate 19,969,335 of PUFA01000003.1, read as the reverse complement.
AGTATGAATTCGTGTGTAAGTACCACTTTGAACATTTCGTTTTGTTGCCTCTCCAGAAAATCTTCCCGATACACTGGCCTGGGTCAGGTCCTCTTCATTGTTGCCCACCCAGGCCTGGTTCATCAATCTCTCCACCCAGTGGCCTGCACTATTTGCTAAGCGCAGAGTGTCTTTCACAGGCCTTTTTCCTCCATCCAAATCCTGCCTGTTTTTCAATAACCGGCTCAAGACTCATCTCTTCAGTGAAGTATCTCCCAGCTCCAAATTTCTCTTTCTTCCTCTCTCTCTCTCCCCCTCCTTCCGTATCTCCCTTTCTCTCTCTCTCTCTGTCTCTGTCTCGGTCTGTCTGTCTGCCTCTCTCTCTCTCTTTTTCTCAATCTCTCTCATCATAACTTTGTAACATCAACTAACGACATTATCCAAACTGGCACTTATGTTACTATTGACTGCTTTGCTTGGGTAGCTCATAATTCTAACAGCTCCTTAAAGAAAGAGAACATATTCTATTTTCTTTCTTTTTCCTCTCCAAATAGCAGGTGTACAACAAATCAATTCATTCAACTGAACAGAATCAGAGGATCAAATTTAAATGGAACAAATCTAGATAGACCTGGATAAATTATTTAAATCATTATTTCCCAAAGAACAAAAGAACAATTTTACATTATGAGCAATGTATAATTTTCCTGTTATCAAGCACACAAACCTTAATGCCTGTGTTCTTCTCTGGGCCAAATGTTAAGTCTGCCCTGTCCCTCCCCCACCCCCAATCAAAAATATCTGATCCATTTCTTTACTGTTGCAGATTTCGTTAGTCAGTTTGTCTGACCTACATTTGTGTTAAACAACAGAGTAAACTGACCTACATTTATAATCAAGAAATTAGTTGACTAATTGCAAAATGTGCAAATATTTACAAAGCATGTACAGCTTCTTTTCCTGGTTGGATGTGTGTAGGGAGCAGCATGTCTCCTTGCTTTTTATGAAAAAGCCCGTGGAGTGTAATAATCCCAGAATGTAAATGCAGAAAACATGTAAACTGAGGAAAACAATGGGAGGTGAGCATAAGGGGTATCTCCACACAGTATGTTGTCACAACAACCCCTTGGTCCTTGGGTCACCCTGTCACTCTTGCTTGATTAATAAAATTTCCCCTCAATGCAGAGGTCAGGCCTTCCCTGCCTCCCCACCCCCTCTTTGCCCCCGCAGCCTTGAAGGAGAATTTCCCAGTGGCCAAGCCAAAGCTGTCTCCGTATTCGCTAAAATGACTGTTTACTGAAGCCATTAGTTTACTGCCATCCTCCCAGCTACATGACTGGCTCTTGAAGTGATCAGATATTGATTACTTCAGTGTCTCTTACATACAACTTTTACCCTTCTTGGGGGCTTTTGTAATTAGCCAAGAACTTACTATGAAATTGTTTGCCTGGCTCCCTAGAGCTCTTAGGTGACATTGGAGGGTCATTTCAAGCTGGGTCTCAGGAGTTCCAAGGCCATGAGAACCTCCTAAGGATGAGGATGATGTTGCCATCTATTGACAACGTTTTTCTCCTCAGCGCTGTGAGTAGAATTGTAAAGAATACTCCCCTATTCTTTACAAGAAGAGCTCCTTTTCCCATGCTTGGGAGCCGGGGAGTGGGCAGTTATAGTGCCAGCGTTTCTATTCACGAATTCATAACACTGACTACATTGTTTACAGTTGGGCCGAACATAAGCATAAAATTATTGTACAATGGTTGCCAAGTGTTGGATTGGCAGAGAAAATCTGTTCCAAATACCTTCATGCCAAGGAGCCAAGTTATCTCATTAGAACTACACCTTTCAAGTTCCAGAGAGAGATGGGAACTTTATAGCAACTTCCTGAGCAAACTCAGGTCTCTTTTACCATCCTAAGTCAAGAGGAAATAACATGAACTTGGACATGCAAGAGGCAGAAAACTAAAATCTGGCCCAGGAAATATGCTCTTACCTTCCACCCAGTGAGAGGCTAAACATGAGGTCCCTTGGAAGTCTATCAAAGGCTGCTACCATGTTCCCAAGCCTTACACAGTCACAGAGTCCTTCTATGGACCAATAGTCTCAGCCTTGCATTTTTAGTTTGTGATAATTAATTTTATGCCCTTACTTGGCTGGGCCACAATGCTCAGATAGTTGGTGAAATAGTAGATGTTTTTGTAAAGGTGTCTTTTGAACGATCTTTACATTTGAATTGATAGACTTTGAGTCAAGTAGATTACCCTACATAGTGTGGGTGGGCCTCATCCAATCAGTTGAAGGCCCTAACAGAACAAGGATTGATCTTCCTTAATCAAGAAGGAATTCTGACAGAATACTGTCTTTGGACTTAGACTACAATCTTTTGTGGGTCTGCAGCCTGCTGGCCTTGCCCTGCAGATTTTGGACTCAACCAGCCCCCACAATTGTATAAGCTAATTCCTTAAAATAAATCTCTCTCTTAACAGATAAATAGATGGGTGGATTGATGGAAGAACAGACAGACAGACAGACAGACAGACTGACTGACAGACATAGAGTTATAGACATCCTACTGGTCCTGTCTCTCTGGAAATCCCTGACTAATTCATAGATCACTCCTGTTTCACGGAGGGCTCCCAGAGTTTTGTTGTGCGGTTTTCTTCAAATGTCAACTGAGTTTCTAAGCCCACAAAGCCTCCTTATTCATCATTTTAATTCAAAAGCACTGTTCTTGTCCCATACAAAAGTTTCACTCACCCCTAATCCTGCTACCCTAGGTACTTTTTTGGCCTCTGCTGGTTACAAAAAGTAGGCTCTCCCTCATTCTTGTATCTCAGGCAAAGTCTAGGCTAGCTGGGCAAAACAGGAGGGAACACATATTCCACAAATCTTTCCTTGGATCTTCAAGCCTTTGGATTCCCAGACACTCCATGTTTCCAAGGAGGTAGATGGTATCATTCCGATTCCAGATTAAGAGGATATGGCTGATTTGTTCAATGATATGGCATTACTCTCTGGAGTAGCATAAGATGAGAACATAAGCTTTGGTTTCTAGTCATAGGTGTCAAATGATGCCACCCCCAGCTTCCCTAAGTCCAATTTCAGAATATATTCATCTTATTACCACAGTCTCTCCAATTTCTTTACCTCTAAAATAAGCACAATTACATTAACTGTGTCAGCTCAGTATAATCTCAAGTGCTCTAGTCTTCAGCCCCATGGAAATGATAACGCATTTTTAGTGGGTGCTTACACATGGCAGACACTGTGCTAAAAACTTTGCATGTATCACCTCACTTAGTCTTCACAAGACTATTCTTAGTCCCATACGTCATAAACAGTGGGTCTGGCTTGGTCCTGGGGACCTCCCTGGGTGTGGAACTCAATTGGACATTGCTATAGGAGAGTGGGGAGCACAACAGGGGTCCCATATATGAACCACAAGAGCCCAGAATGTTGACTAATGGGCCGTCCTTCACTGAAGGACACCATGGACTAAGGTCCCGCACCTCAAAGTCATCCAGGAGCAGACAAGAAGGCAACAGGGTAAGGCAAGTGGGACTCTGAATAGTTAAGGAGAACCCCTGGCAAAAGTTGGAGGCTAATCTTAGGCGCCTTCCCCAATCCCATGGCTGTGCCTTTTCTCTCACAGGTACTCCTCATCCCTCCAAGTCTCCCAAGCCCTCATTCTTTCTGCATCCTCTGTGTTCAAACCAGCTTTCATGAAATTCTCCTCGATGAACATATCTTTTTAAATAAAATATATCCAGCATAAAAGAGCCTATTCTTGATGAGCGTAAAGACAATCCCATTGAACATATTCTCACCCGGCCTGTGACACAGGACTGCCCTCAGCATTGATGACATGAATGTGACAGTGCTCTTCTGTGCCAGCTGGCCCAACTCACTCTGGCATTTTGGTTATTAGGCCTGTTTCCCTAGACCTACTGCCACTGCCCTACTGTCCACCATCTCTTCTCCTTGCCATGCGACCTACCTGCTCAGCACTCACCCATCATGTTGTTTACTGCAGGCTGAAGACCCTGCTACCCAACTGCCAAGATTTATGGACGCAGGTCCTGAGGGAGGCCAGGCTGGGGTGAGAGGGCTTCCCCATAACTACTGCACTGCACACCTGGCCTCAGGAAGGCCCATTTGTAACCTGGAGTTGAGCCTTTGTTTCCTCCCCTATGAATGGTGATAATAATTACTAGCTCATGGATGGGAATTAAGGGAGATAATATGTAAAGAGCCGATCATGTAAATATGTAAAAAATATATATATGTAGCTTATGTATAGCACCTTACACATAAAAAGCATTCAGTAAATGGTAGCTTTAATATTCTTATTTTGACTGTACTAGTATTATTGTTCTTTCCCTTTATCTCATCTGTAGTATTGGGGTTGTTAGATAAGTTAACGCAATGTGTGATCTGATCTCTGTATTATTCCAGCCACACTTTCAGCACCACCATGAAATAAACCATCTTTTTACATCTAGGGTCTCTTTTGACCCTGACAACCCTTCAGAGTGTTCAGTCAGATTTCCTAATTTCCCAGGGGTGAAGAAGGAGCATGACAAGTAAGATGCATATTTTGCATGAATATATTGCATGGATATATACTGTATGAATCCAGAGGACTGGAAGAAGAGCCAGACTCCAAAATCCTTTGATAAGTATTGGTTGAGGATGGCAATGTGGTTATAACTCTAGATGGCCTGTTTAACTCTTAAAATTGTAAAGAATGTGGTGAATTTAAAAAGTTAGATGAAAGTCAAATCTTTTAAATATTCCTTAGGAAATTTGCCTTTAAAAATCTTTGAGTGACTCCTTTCTTACTAGTAATTAAACCGTGAAGTGAATGTTACCTCTTTATTTATCCATTTTGCAATTCCAGATTACCTCATGCCCACATGACCCAAGTGCATCACGGAGAGAAAGGTCTAGGTTGTTGAAGCAAAAGGGAGTGCAATGAATCTCAATACCAGCTGACTTGGACAAATACTCAAACTAGTTTTCCAGTTTATGTCTGTCTTTCTTCCATCTTGGTGCCTCACAAATCAGAGTTCAGACTCACACTGGAGGGAGATCAGTCTTTCTAATCTATCCCTTAAGGCAGACGAGGGAGGAATGAGAAGGGAAAGGGGCTTGGCTGTGGCAGGTGCTTTCCATCCATTGCTCTCATTTCGGGAGCAGAGGGTGGAAACAGCCCAAACATGTGCCTTTGGATTTCAGGCTCCTTAGAGGGCCACCTGCGCAGGCTGTAGTGTTTGAAAGTTATTCTTTTCATCCAGCTCTCATTCTTTTATTTAAACCATGACATGGTCAGAGAACTTTCAAGTGTCTTGACCTCATTTCCCTTCTCTCTGCTCTTGATGTAGTCAAATTAAGGTTCAGATTCTATTTGGAAAGGGAACAGATTTCCTTAAGGGCCACTTTGTAATGAGAGGCTCTGGTCACATGGCATGAAGAGATCCTGGGCTGAGCCCTGCTGCCACCACAGAACACATAGGTTCACACCCCACCCCGGCAGCAGCATAAATAGCAGCTCCTTAGCAGAGAACCTTGGGCAAGAAGCTGTGGCATCTCTGGCTCTGCCCAAGAAGACGAAAACCGGGACACCAGCAAGGAAGAGGCATGAACAGAGCCAGCACAGGATGGAAGCTACCCAGATAAAGGGGGCTTATGACCTCCCCTCATCCTACGTCTTCCCAACCACACTCTTCCTACCTCCCTCCCATCCACCCACTACCATTTGCACCCAGCTCGGAGGGCACACAGGCAGAGTGGGCACAGAGCAGCTGGCTATTTAGAGAGTGGACTCACACCTCCCAGGAAAAGAGGAAAAGCTCCTAAAATCACTAGCAGAGGCGAGAAGGGAGAGGCTTTGAGAGGAGGAAGTGGAGGAGGGGGAAGACTTATCAGAAGAGCTCAGCGAGAAAGATCAGGGAGCTTCCTACAGTGATGAGAGGAACTTGGTGCTCATCTCAAAAACGCCTGTCCTCCCAGAGCAAATGCCGGCATTATGGCAGAGCTAGAAGGGGCTCAGGACCAACCAGTGGCTTTGGCTTTTTTGGGGTCACAGACTTTCTTGAGACATTGATAAAAATTGGAGATCTCTCCTGAGAAAAATGCACAGGAGTTTCCTCATGTGTACGTCACACATACAAGTTTACATATAATTTCAGGAGGTCCATAGACCTCTCAAACCCATCTTTGAGACCTCCAGGGTCCAAAAATCCCTAGCCTAAGAATACTGCTTCTAGTCCAGTGTTCTCAAACCATGGTAATTTTGGCCCTGCATCTAGTGGGCAGAGGCTGGGGTGCTGCCAAATAGTCAGTAACGTAGAAGACCACCACCCGCGGAAAGGTGTTATCTGGCTCAAAAGATCAATAGTGTCAATATTAAGAACCCTGCTGGACTAGAAGTCCAACATGTCATCTTACCACAGAGAAGGGAAAGAATTTGCCTAAGATCACACAAGTAATTATTAGCAAGGCCAGCCAGGACTACTACACCAGATGATAATGATAGCCCTTTTTTGAACACTTCTTATGTGCCAGACACTGGTCTAAGCACTTCACATGAATGAATTCACTTCCTTCTCACAACTACCCTCTGAGATGTGTGTAGTTACACCTATTTCACAGAAAAGAAGAAGTGAGGCAAAGAGAAGCTAAGTGTCCCACCCAGAGTCACGTGGCTGGTAAGAGGTGAAGCTGGGGCAAGAACCCAGACATTCTCACTTCATGGTCAGTCCAGGCCTTCGACCCTTGCAGTAACTGCCGGGATCCTAATAACAACCCATATTCTAACAGGTCAGCACAAAGCAGCTCAATCCCGGGCATGCACTATTGGTTCTCTAAAGTCCTCTCTCATTCTGACTCTAGCTTTAGATTCCGATTATTTTAGGCTTTGTAGTTTCCATTGTTCTTCTTAAGGTCAATTTCCCCTCTTTCTAACTAGGTCTTACATTTCTACAGTTATTGACAGTTTTCAAGATATATCGTCATCCACCATTTCATCTGATTTTTAACACAACTCGATAAAGCAAACAGAGCGCTTTGCAGATGAGGAAAATGGAGAACGAGGTCCCCGAGCAGGCAAGAGATCAGGGCCGGAACTGGCAGCCTCAGAGGGCCACGAACTCCAAAGCTTCGTCTCCTTCCGCTGACCATGGCCACCAGCACAGTCAGTTCTCACTCAGCCCTGGGGTGAACTAGAAAGCCCAGACCTCGGCCTGCAGGCAGCTGGCCTCCACAGCCTCTGTGACATGGGACTCCTCGTTCACATGATCATTGGAGGAAACATTTTATTAACCCTCAACAGAAGCATAAAGTCAGGTTAATAATGCCCGGCTTTAATTTAATTTATTAATCTTTGCTAACAGGGTGAAGCAATCCAAAGTTCCCAAGCATCATCTTAGTTCCTGAATTACTTCATCTGTCTCCCTTCCTGCTCCTTGCTACGCTTTCAACTGAAGATAATGTTCTGTTGTTGATGGTGGTGTTTTGGTTTGGTTTTTCGAAAAATGAGCTGGGCTGGGCTGCCTGCCAGGTGGTGTCCCCAAACCTCACCCAGAGAGCGTACCCCTCTACCTTCCGTGTTCTCAGAAACCACAGTCCATTCAACTGAGCCAATCTACAGTTCACATCTTGTTTTGGCAGAAATCTCTTTGGCAAGAAATAGTTGCTGGTATCTGGATAAGAGCCAGTCATTTTAAGCGACATTCAAAACCAGATCCCAAAACAGAAAAAGAAGTTCCAATTTTCCTCACCTCTTCCCCAAAGCAGACAGGCTTTGCCTCTTGAGTCTGTGCAGTGAGCAGCCTCAAGTTAGAGGTAAAACTGAATGAACATTCCATTTTCCATAATTATAAATGTATTCATTGGCAAATCCAACTGCATATACTCAGTATCTATTATATATTATTTTTTTATTCTTCAGCATGTTCTGAAAAGAATGGAAGGTAGATGCAGGCTTTATTGGTAAAAATCACTAATTCAGCTCAGTTTAACATGTCTTTATTGTCCACTGACTACCCTGTGACAAGCTTAAGTCTCCTGCCTGTGACTTAAGTCTCTTTGGAGATGGAAGATATTCACATATGAAGGAATTGGAGACTCATCGATAGTCACGTCAGCTCATAAATTGGTTGACTCATTGACCAAGATTCTTTTGGATACAAGAGACAAAAAGTCTTCTGTAGCAGAAAGAAAAATTTGGATGTGTTGCTCAGAAGAGAAAGTATAAGGACAGTGGCTATCTCAGGGACAGAGACCAGGGCTCCTATAATGGACCAGGAGCCTCTCTCTTACTCTTGACCCTGCTTCCCTGGCCAACTTCTAGACTGGCCTTACTGTTCCTGACTGTGGAAGTCTTCCTCTAAGAGCAAGACAGGGCAAGGCAAGACTGTCAACAGCTCATGTCACCCCCTGCTCAACAACCCCAGAGGAAGGACCTTTCTTGATGCTTCAGTATGTCCAAATCTCAAGTTTCAATGGAGATTAACCAGACTTTTGTCATGGATTCATGGACTAATCGATGGGGGGTGGGGGGGAGGGTACTGTCATTGGCCAAGCCTGAGTCACATGTCCATCCCTAATCTGGCAGTACACTAATGTAATGCCAGCTGCAGCAGTATCATAAGTTTAGAGTTAGGGGGATGCACTCCTCCAGAAGAAGGGGGAAGGTGGAGGATGGTACTGTTAGCAAAAGAAGGGGAAGGGGCCACTGGGCAGACCAAAGCAATAGACCCCTTACGATTACATTCCAAGAGTTCATTTGAAAGTGGTTGGTTAGCCAACAAATTTATAATAAGATATATATATATATATATATATATTATATATATAAAAGATGCTCAACATCACTAGCTATTAGAGATGCAAATCAAAACCACAAAGAGATGCCATCTCACACCTGTGAGAATAGCTACAATCAACAGAACAAGTAATAACAAATGCTGGAGAGGATGTAGAGAAATAGAAACCCTCATACACTGCTGGTGGGACTGCAAATTGGTACAGCCACTATGGAAAACAGTATGAGGTTCCTCAAAAAACTAAGAACTAGATCTACCATATGATCCAGCAATCCCTCTACTGGGTATTTACCCCGAAGACTTGAAAATGCATATCTGAAAAGATATGTGCACACCAATGTTCATAGCAGCATTATTCACAGTGGCTAGGATATGGAGTAACCGGAGTTGTCCTATGATAGATGATTGGATAAAAAAAGCTGTGGTACATATATATACAATGGAATATTTACTCAGCCATAAGAAGAGATGAAATACTGCCATTTGCAACATGGATGGATTTCAAGATAATCATGCTAAGCGAAATAAGCCAGACAGAAAAAGTTGAAAATCACATGATATCACTATATATATATGATATAAACCTAAAAGCAACAAATGAACAGGACAAACAAACAGGGATTCATGGACATGGACAATAGATTAGTGGTTACCAGAAGGTAGGGGGGAGGGGAGAGGTAGATGGGGTAAAGGGGGTCAAATATGCAGAGACAAAGAAATCTAACTATGAGAGATGAACAGACAGTGTAAATATACACTGTTAAAGTGTATAGCTGAAACTTATTGGATTTCATTAACCAATGTCACCATAAAAAATAATTAAAATAAAGAAATAAAATAAAGAAATATTTATTGTAATGCTTATGCAATTAGACTAAAAATCATTAAATCATACACTTTAAACAAGTGGACTGTATAGTATGTGAGTACTAAATTGTATCTTAATAAAGTTGTTATTAAAAAAAAAGTGGCTATTTAAAACTCAGATTACATTTCCCAGTAAAAAACATCTCATAACAAACCCTTATATTTGTGTGGTGTTTCATGAGATACTTTCTTATCAGTTATTTCATTTGACCCCTCAATGGTTCCATGAGGTAAAGAGGAGAGATAGCTTCCTTCTGCCGTATCACCCTTGACCTCAGCCACCCCAAAAACACCTTTTTGAGACAGTGTCTCTGTGTCTGCTCCAGGCAGGGAGAAAGCTCCTGTGGAAGGACTTCCATGATAGGGGCAGGTGTCATGCTAAGCCTACTGCTACACCCACGCCTGAATATTTCTTTTCCCTTCTCCCCTGTTCGGGACCCCTCAGAGGCTACCTAATGTGGATGGAGTCCCAGGGCTGGGTCAGCATTGCATGAAACTGTGTGGAACAGAGGGTAGAGGAGTGAGGAAAAACGTTACTGCCTGGCACCAGACTTCCTCTCAGGAAAATATCTGAGTTAGCTGGAGGAGTGGATTGTCACTCCAATAAATTTAATTTTAAAAAATTTCAAATTATGTTTTAAAAGATTTTTTCATGGAGGAATGCTCACAATATATTAATTACATTTTTAAAAAAGAAGTTATAAAACACCATACACATATGACTGAGAGTAAAAGATTACTGGAAGGCTATGATGGCTAAGTGGAGGGCCAGGGGAGGGAGGGAGCAATTGTGGGATCATTTTATGAACATTTTAGAGGTCTAATCAATGTACTGTATCCTTGAAACTAGTTTAAATAATTAAATTTATTTAAAAAAAGAAATACGATTAAAAAATTACTGGAGGGAAATATATCAAAATGTTAACAACTGTTTATTCTAGGTGACAATACTGACTTTGATTTTTTTCTTTATTCTTTTCTACAGTTAACATTTATTAATTTGTCATAAAAAGTGAAGGTATTTTCTTTGTTGATTACCTGTTCTAAAAGAGTCTCTGAAGGGAAAACTTCAGCTCTTTGCTCTGACATTCTAGGCTCTTCATAATCGGGACCCGTGATGCGTCCCACATCTTGGTGCCCACTCTAGCCCTCAGGCCACACCTCTTCCTGGTTCCTGCCCGAGCTGTGCTCCACTTTCTGCTATGCCCCCTCTCATCCTCTCCACCTATTTAAATCCCAGCCATGTTTACAGTCTCACCTCCTCAAAGTCCCAGCCAGGACTTCCATATGCCAGGTGAGCCAGAATAAGGACCTAAAGCTTGGCCGGCCGTTTGTATGGCTTTCTCAGGCACTCTTGCTACTTCAGGAACAAAGAAACTCGCTTTCCCAAAAGGCTCCCAGCATGAGTTTAAGGCAGCCTTCTCTCACATACTGTATGTCCTCTTTCCTCCCTTCTGTTGTGCTGTAGATAAAGGAGAGTTGATGTTCACCAATGAATGAAGATCACTCCCGTCCCAATGGACTGCTAACCAGTGTGTTCAAAATTCAGTTCAGTTCAATTCAGCATTAAAAATATCAACATTTAAAACCACTTCTGACGCTGAGGGCAAATAAGAAAAATACAACCAATTCACCCATCATTTATTTACCCATCCTTATATTTATTCATTAACTGTTCATATTATCTATTTATCCTGTTAAAAAATTTAAGCAACAGATACTTGAGCATCTACTATGTTGCAAGTGCATGCCCAGGTGCTAAGACCACAAGAATGTACAGTGTCTGCCTTCATGTGACACACCGCTACCTGGGAAACAGGTAAATATAGCTACAGGGCAAGAAAAGGTAAGACCAGCTCAGCCCCACTCCCACCACACACAGGCACATACACACAGACATGCACATGTACGCAGATGCACATGTTTCTAGAGCATAGCATGGAGTTTGGCCTACAGAAAACTAGATTAGCAGAAGAAAGGTGAGCTGTTTTTACTCTTGACACATCTGATACCAAATAAGTGGGAGTTTTTCTACACCAACCGATTCTCCAACTCTCTAGACAGCAGCTGGGTATCCTACATTTCAATTCTGACACTAACTGCCAAAGTTAGTGTAGACCCCACAGGTTAGCTCAGTCCCAAAGGCTGCCCCACTTCACACACCTTTCACAAGTCCCAGGTTGCACCTATATTCTGATTGATCAGCTGTAAGTTAGGTGTTCCCATGAATCCCTCCTCAGTTTCAACAATTTGTTAGCTCACAGAACTCAGGGAAACACTTTACTTATATTTACCAGTTTGTTGTAAAGAATGCAACTCAGGAAGAGCCAAATGGGAGAGATGAGAAGGGCACCGTAAGGAAATAGAGCACGAAGTTGTTTCCTGCCCTCTGCAGGCACGTCACCCTCCCAGCACCTCGATGTGTCCACCAAGCCAGAAGCCCTTCAAACCCATTGTTTAGGAGTTTTTATGGAAGTTTTATTACAGACATGAGTGATTGAATCATTGGCTATTGGTGATTAACTCAATCTCCAGCCCCTCTTCCCTCCCTGGAGGTTGGGAGACAAGAATTAAAATTTAAACCCTCTAATCATGCCTTGGTCTTTCTGGCGGCCAGCCCCCTTCTTTAAGCTATCTAGAGGCTCACCAAAGTGGCCTCATTAGAACAAAAGACAATCCTATTGCCCAGAAAATTCCAAGGGATTTAGGAATTGTGGGAAAAGGCCAAATGTATACTTTTCATATCACAGGGGGCTTTTTAATATTTTCATTAAGGGAAAGAGATTTTAATATAGTAGCAATTATTAGGCCAAGAGTTTGACTCTCCACATGTGAAAGTCTTGAATGGACATATGTGAAGACACAGAAATAAAAGAAAGAAGTTCAGTGTGGCCAGAGCACAGCCTCTAAGTTAGGGCAATGGGAAAATGTTCAGCTGGAAGGGTGGGCAGAGGCCAGGTGAAGAAAGGTACAGAGGAGTTGGAACTTTAACCTGAGAACAAGGGTGTCCCCTCAAAGGTTGAGAGGACCAGATTTATGACTCAGAATGACGCCTCTGCCTGTAGTACGAAGAAGGAATGGGGAGGAAGAAGCAGAGGAATGCGGAGGCAATACACCATGGATGGTTGTCAGGTTGCCACAAAAGGAGGTGGTGGCTAGACTAGGGTAGTGCATGAGGACATGGGGAGAGGTGGAAGTACTTAAAGTTCAGTAGCCCCCCTTATCCATGGGGGATATGTTCAAGAGCCCCAGTGAATGCCTGAAATGGTAGATACTGCTGAACCCTATATATTATATTCCTTCCTATATGTACATATCTATGATAAAGTTTAATTTATAAATTAGGCACAGTAAGAAATTAACAATAACAATTAATAATAAAATAGAAATTATGTACTGTTATCAATTGTTATAAAATTATAATAATATAGTGTAATAAAAATTATGTCAATGTGGTATCTCTCTCTCAAAATAGCTTATTATTGTATTCTACTCACCTTTTCACATAAAGGAAGCATTTTATGGCTTCTTGGTGGCATATCCAAATTGCTAGGATCACTATTTGTGTTTGGGGGCCATTCGTAAGTAAAATAAGGGTTCCTTGAAAACAAGCATTGCAATACCACACGAGTCAATCTGATATATAAGATGGCTACTAAGTGGCTAATGGGTGGGGAATGTCTACAGCATGGAGATGATGGACAAAGGGATGATTCAGGTATGTCCCAGCTGGGACTGAGCAGAAATAACTTGAAATTTCATCACAATAGCATGACATTTAAAACTTCCAAATTATTTATTCCTGGAATTTTCCATTTAACATTTTCAGACCATGGTTGACTACTGGGCAACAGAAACCTCAGAAAATAAAACCACAGATAAAGGGGAACTATTGCATATTTATAGATCTTGGTTTCTAATACCATTCTCTAATAAAAGGAACCAGGGCTCTTTAGAGACATTAGGGCTGGGACAAGAAATACACAAGTGAGCCCAGAGCATCTTATAGCACTAGAAAATAAGGAAGTACTAAAATAAAACCCCACACATATTGATGAGAATATGCCCCAAAGGCACAGAAGCCAACTAAAAGTTTTCAATGGCCAAAGCTGGAACAATGTAACAAAGTAAAGTAGGATTGCATTGTAACTCAAAATATCAAATAAATATCCATGAGTCCATGCTGTACTTAAAAATGAATTGAATTAGTTAATAAATGAGATAGAAGAGACAAATCTCTGGAGAATTTCAAATAAATTATGCAGAGAGATGGGACATAACTCCCCACTGCTCAAGTGTGAGCTGCACATAGTGACTTCCTCACAATGAGTACAAAATGGAAAGGGGAGAAAAACCCAGTAACTTTGCAATAGAAAAACTCGACAAACTCACCTCAGCCAGGTGATCAATGTCAACATGAACAGTGCTAAACCATATTGATAGCATGTGCCTGATATGAGGTGATAAAATATTTTTAAAGAAATAAAATTTCCTTCTTTCAACAAATATTTAATGCATACAGGCTCTTCATTTGAAAAATACTTGAGCCATTCTATGCATTCAGGCACTGGTCTAAATGCTGGGGATTCATTTGACTGGAGAGAGAAAGACAATAAATGTGTAACATTTCAGGTATGATAAGTGCTATGAAGAAAAGTAAATCAGTATAAGAATTTCATGAGGAATTCCTGTCAAGATGGCATAGAAGGTAAACACTGTGCTCACCTCCTCTCAGAACCACATCAAAATTACAATGAAAACTACAGAATAACCATCACTGGGAGTCACCTGTGGTCTAGCTGCATGGAAGTGCTGCAACTGGGGACATACACAAGAGGTCACCTCAAGACTGGTAGGAGAGGCAGAGACACAAAATAGACCAGTCCCACACCTGTGTGTCGCAATTGATGGGAGGGTTATCTTGGCTGCAGACGCCTCCCTTGAGAAGCGAGGGTCCTGGCTCCACTCCCCAACCCATGATTCCAGGACCAGAAGGAGAAGTCCCCACAACCTCTGCCTGTGAAAACCAGCAGAGGTTGTGACTGAGTGAGTAGGAGAGCTTCAGTAATACAGACATTTCTCTTAAGGGGCCCACATGCAAACTTACTCAGTAACAGACTCACTCGCTCTGAGCTCCAGCTCTGGGACAGCCATTCGAGGGGCGCTAGGACATAGAGGAAGAAACTGAGTTGTCTGGCTTCAAGATAAGGGCTAAAGGGTCAGCTTTCTCCAAGACAGAAGTGCTGGCAGTATCCATTGTCCTTTATTGAACCCTTCCCTGACTGGCATGCAGACACAGGTGGCCGCCATATCTGGAATCTCCACCAATGTAGCTAACACTGGTCTCTACAACCATGTGATTCCCTGAAACTCCCCCCTCCCAACATGCAAGTCCACCCAAGCCACTTAGAGTGGATTTTCCATGCAAACATTCTGTCTTGGTTTATGCTTCAAACTCTCCTAAAATCTCTCAAAGGAGGATAGAGAAACATGTCTCAAATGAAAGAATAAATCAAAGCTCTAGAAAAAGAACTAAATAAAATGGAGAAATCTACCAGATGCAGAGTTCAAAACACTTGTTAAAAGGATGCTCAATGAACTTAGATGAAGAGTAGATGAACTCAGTGAGAACTTTAACGAAGACATAGAAAACATAAAAGTGGGGATAAAAAACATAAAAAAAGAATCAGTCAGAAATGAAGGCTACAATAACTTAAACGAAGAATACTTTAGAAGGAATTAACAATAGATTAAAAGAAGCAGAGGATCAAAGCAATAATTTAAAAGATAAGGTAGCAGAAAACACCCAATCAGAACAACAAGAAAAATAATAATAAAAAAAACAAAACACAAAAAACCCAAAATCAAGATATAGTGTAAAGAGGCCTCTGGGACAACACCTAGCATACTGACATTCGCATCATAGGGATACTAGAAGGAGAAGAGAGAGTGTAAGGAATTGAAAACCTATTTCAAGAAATAATGACTAAAAACTTCCCTAACCTGCTGAAGGAAATAGACATACAAGCCTTGGAAGGGCAGAGAGTCCCAGACAAGGTGAACCCAAAGAGGCCCACATCAAGACATTTCATAATTAAAATGCTGAAGGTTAAAAAACAAGAAGAGAATCTTAAAAGCACCAAGAGAAAAGCAGTTACCTATAAGGGAGCACCCATAAGACTATCATCTGGTTTCTGAACAAAAACTTTGCAGGCCAGAAAGAATTGGCAGGAAATATTCAAAGTGATGAAAAACAAGGACTTACAACCAATGTTATTCTACCCAGCAAGCTGTCGTTGAGAATCAAAAGACAGATAAAGAAATTCCTAGACAAGAAATAGCTAAAAGGACTTAATCATCACCAAGCCAGTATTACAGAAAATGTTAGAGGGACTTCTTTAAGAAGAAGGATAAAAAAAGGGAAAAAGGAAAAAAAGGATGAATAATAAAATGTCAATAACTACAGATCTAGCAACAATTACTTTAAATGTAAATGGATGAAATGTTCCAATCACAAGATAGGGCGGCTGAATGGATAAGAAAGCAAGACCCTTATCTATGCTATCTAAGAGACCAACTTCAGATGGAATGACACACACGGACTGAAAGTAAAGGGATAAAAAAGATGTGTAATGAAGATGGAAACAAATTTAAAAAATCTGGGGTAGCAAGACATACCAGGCAAAAACAGACTTCAAAATGAAGGCTATAACAACAGACAAAGAAGGACCCAATTATCCCACTGCTGGGTATTTATCTGAAGAAATCCAAAGCACTACTTCAAAGGGACACGTGAATCCATGTATTCATTGCAGCATCTTTTACAATAACCAGCATATGGATGCATCTTGGATGTCCATCAATGGATGAACAGATAAAGAAGACATGATACACATATACAATGAAATATTATTGGTCATAAAAATGAATGAATGAATGAATGAATGAATGAATACGAGATTATTGGAATCTTGCCATCTGCAACAACATGGATGGACCAAGCGGGTACTGCGCTGAGTGAAGTAAGTCAGACAGAGAAGGAGAAACGCCATCTGATTCCCTTACATGTGGAATCAACAAAAAAATAAACAAAAAGAAAAAAAAAACAAATACTCATAGATACAGAGAACATTTTGAGGGTTACCAGATGGGAAGAGGATTGGGGAAGTGGGTAAAAAAGGGAAGAGGATTAAGAAGTACAAATTGGTAGCTGCAAAATAGTCATGGGGCTGTAAACTATAGCATAAGGAATATAATCAATAATATTGTAATAACTGATGTCAGGTGAGTATGAATTATTGGGGTGATCACTTCGTAAGTTATATCAATGTCTAATCACTACGCTGTACACCTGAAACCAATATAACATTGTATGCCAACTGTAATTGAAAAATAAAAAATATATTTAGAAAAAAGAATGTCATGAGGATAAGGGTATATCTTATGAGCAGTGGTCTGTAAAGCCATCTCTGATAAAGAAGATTTGAGCAAAGAAATATAAAAGTTAGCCCTGAAGGTACTGGAGAAAGAGCACTCAGGCAGAGAGACAGTGTGGTACAGCCTCCAAGATTCCCCCAGCAACCCCTGTCTCCTGGTTTTCCACCCTTGTGTGGACCAGGGGACCAACTGAATGCATCGGAAGTGAGTGGGTGTATACTTTTGAGGCTAAGTCATAAAAGGCATTGAAGCGTCCACCTTGCTCTTTTGGCTCTTTCACTCTGAAGGAAATCCAACCTTCATGTTCTCAAGACATTGTACTGCAAACCCACGGAGAGGTCCATGTAGCAGGGAACTGAGTGAGGCCTCCCGACAACAGCCAGCACTAACTTTCGAGCCATGTGAGCGAGTGCCTGGAATTGATCCCCCATCCCAATCAAGTCTTAGATGACTTGGCTCTGCCAACATCTGGCTATAACCTCAGGAAGTACCATGAGCCAGAACAAGAGCTAAGCTGCTCCTGGTTTCCCATCCCATAGAAACCATAAGAGATAAGAGATGATGATTATTGTTTAAAGCTACTAAGTTTTAGTGTGATCTGTTTTGCAACCACAGATAACTGAAATCACCAGCAAATACAAAAACCCCAGGAAGTAATATACTGTTCTATTAAAATATCTGTGGAGTCGGGGTAAAGGGCACCCTGGCTAAAATAGAATGAATGTGAAGGAGGAAGGTAAGCTGAAAGTGGAGAGTAACTCGGGCCACATTAAGGATGATGCATTTGCTCTGAGTGACGTGGCAAACTATAGAGGAGTTTGAGCAGAGGGACATCATCTCCTTTACATTTTCACAAGATCCCTCTGTGGCAGCATTAGGGCGTAGACAGCCTCAGAGCAATGGCGGAAGCAAGAAGGCCAATTAGGAGGCTACCACAGTGTTCCAGGCGAGAGTGATGGTGGTCTGAGAACAGGCAACTTCAGGATATATTCCTAACGCAGAGCCAACAGTTTTTCAAGGGGGATATGAGAGAGTCAAGGATGACTCTAGATAAACACTCAGAAGTGAAATTGCTGGGTCATAAGGTAGTTCTATTTTTAAGTTTTTCGGGAACCTTCATAGTTTCCCGTAGTGACTGCACCAATTTGCAATCCCAGCAACAGTGCAAGAGGGTTGTAGGCACCAGATTAATCAGGCAGCACTTCATAAATTATATGTGTCTAATCACTATGCTGTACACATGAAACTAATATAAAATAGTATTGAATGCCAACTGTAATTGAAAAATAAAAATAGGAATATATAAAAAAAGAATGATTCCAGGGTTTTTGACCTAAACAACTATAAGAATGGAGTTCGCCATTTACTGAACGAAAAGGAAAAATCAAGGACATTTAGATTCCTAAAGGAGAAAGGGATGTGCAGAAAGCCTCGGTAGATGTGGCCATTCCTCCTGTATGTGTTCTTGATCCTCTGGAACGTAGGACAGCATTTGGGGTCCTAACCTACTTATAACCACATGCCTTCTTACACCAGAGATGGTTTCTTTACTGCTGGTCTCTTCATTAGAATGCCTCAGCGAATATAGCCAGGAAGTTTCTGGAAACGAAAGCACTAGAGAGCATATGCTTTTATCTAAAGTGACAAGCATCATTGAGAACCCACGAATACCACATCTCCCATTTTGTCAAAAGGAACCAGAAATCCAGATTTTTACGTGAAATCTCCCAGTCTTTAAATGTTATAGAATTCACTTTTTTAAGGATGTTATGCAGACCACAATATACAACAGTGGCCTGGATGCAGCCTAAGACCCCTACTATATAATCGTGGGTTTATATCATAAACCGTGGAGCTTTCAGACTCACTTTCCTTGCCTATAAAACAGGGCTTTTGCATGTCTCCTCTGGTTTCTCGGATGTCTCTGAGAGGCAGAGGAATGAGATCACGTGAGCAAGAAATTTATAAAGTACAGGACCTACTGAAGCAGAGCGGTGCTGCTGCTGCTGCTGCTGCTGCTGTGGTACCACAGCAGTTATTATAGCCATCAAGCCTCAGGTGCAGCAATCGATCAATTAACTCGTGTTGACATCCCTGAAAGCACAGGCCTCTACCCAGAGTGTAATTCACTTATTCTCATTATTCAGTTATTTTATAGTGAAAACTCATTTATTTCCCACGCAGCACCTAATAATGCTTGACACATAATGCTCTAAAAGTATTTGTTCCAGGTGATGTGAATAATTTATTCACTCATTAATTCTACTAGGAGTTTTTTTTTCCTTTGGTATTAATTATATGTCCAATGTTGCCCTAGGCACTGTGGAAAAATACCCGGCCTCAGTGGCAGCCAGGGAGCCTTGATGGCATCCACGTGTGAAGAACATATCAACCGCTGAATGATGGATAGAAGGAGAGCTGTAAATGCCAAGGAGCCCCCAACAGAAGCTAGGTGGGTCAAGAAGGCTTTCAGAAGAGAGGGAAGACCTGAAGGAGGCTTTAAAGTGAGATCGGACTTGGACTGGAGGAGACAAAGGAGAGTAGGTGGGGCGGCCAACCATCGCGGTTTGCCTGGGATTGAGGGGCTCCTCAGCATATGGGACTTTAAATGCTAAAACCAGGACTGTCCAGAGCAAACCGTATGATTGGTCCCCCTGAGCAGAATAACATAATGATTATGAATACAGACTTGGGAACCAGACAACCCATAGTACTCCTCTCCTACTGTCCTAGCTGTGTGATCTTAGACAAGTGCCTTGACCTGTCTGAGCCTTGTTTTTTCTTATTCATAAAATAAATACCCACCTTGTGAAATGGTTTTAAGGACAGAATGAGAAAATACAGGAGATAATAAATGATAGCCATCATTATCAGCTAAATCCCAGATTAACGGGATGAACTGTGCTTCTCTGAAGTTCCCAGCACCTCGTGTTTGACCTGAGGCCAGGCAGTCTCAAGGTCAAGCAGCTGCTACATGCTAATAGCTGTATGGCCTACTCCTCTTGGAGAAGTTACCTCTGCTGTGCCTTCTGAGGCTGGACGACATGAAGGTCCTACCAATCAACTAAAAAGCTGAAATGAGAAGTCAAACACTGTGTTAAATTATATGTATATATATATTCAAGATAGCCTTATTTTTAGTCAGGGCTGCCTGTAGGGGCTGCAAAGTGCTACCTCCTGCCCTATAATTGCCAAATAGATAACAGGCAGCACCTGTAAGACACCAGGAAACATCGCTCTAAATTAAAAGCCAGGAAGACAATATTCCCCAAGAGTAGCCAGGATGCCCTACGAACTGCAGTTGCTATGTCTCCGCAGACTTCTCTCATTCTCTGCTCCTGAGATATTTTGGTTCTTTGCTTCTCACAGCTTCCCTGGCACCATACCTGGTTTGGGTTCTACCCCTATCATGTGCCAGCCCATCCTTAACAACTGTAACATCTTTTTTTATTATTATTGTTTATGAATATAATAAACTTCACTGAAAATAAATTTGGAATATCAAGTAGGCAAAAATAAGAAAGTAAAAATTATTTTTAAAATTCTATCAGCTAGGAATGACCATCAAAAGAACTGATGTCTGTCTTGCCAGATGCAGGAAGAGATAGGTAGGTAAGAAGGTATACTGACAGACAGACACTATGGTGTCCAGTCCTCCCTTCTTTTTTACTAAGAAGGACTTGGCTTTGTACTCAAATAAAAATTCTACATTTCCCAGTTTCCTGTATAGGTCGTGATGGCCGGAAGCCCTGAGCATTTGTTTGTTGGGGATTTCTCAGAAAGTGTTCCTTTCCTGACATAAGTGCTTCCCCTTCCTCCTTATCATTTCCCTTTTATTTTCTTGCCCAGAATATTTTAATGGTTTATAATTTTTGGAAATGCTATGCTGACAAACATCCTTGTAGCTGAACCTGTACATATCCATAATGATTTCAATAGGATACATTGCTAGAAATGGAATTATGGGACAAAAATGTAAGCAACAATGCCCACATTTTTGATAACTATTGCCAAATTTCCTTAAGATGTAGATTCCCATCAGTAGCATTCTCCATCTTTAGGGGAATTCCAAAAGTCATTCATTAATATAAACCCAGTTATAGTTGAAAGGGGCCTGTTATGAATAACAAGATACTCATTTACTTTCATGG
This sequence comes from Eonycteris spelaea, assembly GCA_003508835.1. Taxonomy (NCBI): domain Eukaryota; kingdom Metazoa; phylum Chordata; class Mammalia; order Chiroptera; family Pteropodidae; genus Eonycteris; species Eonycteris spelaea. Next base: position 19,948,076 of record PUFA01000003.1, on the reverse strand, counting down.
CTCTGAAGAGATTTTAGGAAGTGAGGACAAGAGACCAAATACTATAACAAAAGATGGTCCATTGCTCTTAACGCTCAGGGAATGCCAAGGATTTTGAGAGCTGTGATCCAAGAACCTTGGAAGAAGACCAAAAGATGTATTTACTGTAAATCACAATATCATACTTTCCTGCTATAAAACACCTAGAGATGCTAGATAAAATTAATGACGATCCTTTCAAATACATTAACTGAGATTTTTATTAAAGAAAGTGGAAATTCCTGAGGCCAAACAGAAATAAAAAAATTGAAACAAAAGAAGGAAGCAGTTGCTGATGCTGTGGCTGCTCTGGATAAAGTGGGGGTGGGATGGGAGGGCTGATGATCACAGAGCTTTGGATTTAATGGCCACTGGCAAGGACAGGAGCTAGGTCTGAGGCAATGTGCATTGGAACTGTAATTTCCACATAGAGCCAAGACCTTCCAAGATAAAAGGATGACAGGAAAATAATCTCACTTGCAAAGAGATAATAAGGTCGTTTATCTATCTCGTTCAAGGTTCTGGATAGAAAACATATTTCTCCTGACAATCTCTGACGAGGCTCCTGCCTTCGTCTAGATTTGGGATTCAAATTTACACAACTCGCCTGATCCACTAAGCGCTCACCTCATCCAGAGAAGAGATTAACCTCTCAGGCTGAAAGCACTGTGAGAGTCAAATGCAGTACTGCTCTCCAGAGATCACACAAGAATCTTACACGTGAAACCCTGCAAAGCATGAATTTATAGTGCCCAATTCAAAATGTGCAAGGGAATAAGCCACCAAGATTGAGAGTCAGCAGAAGCCACTAAAACAGATTTGAACTCCGAATTACTTCAGATAATAGAATTATCACATATATACTATAGGGGTGTTTTAATTTCTTAAAAACATTTTATTAAGGTAAAGTGTCTCGTTCTGCTCAGGAAGGAAGCGAATGCTTTTCAATGCTTTTTCGTCAGTGTCTTTGTGAAAGATAAACACTTTAGTTTTATAAATGACACATAATTTAACGAGACCACAGATCTTTCATACACCAGTATTACATGTTCAATAAGATTTTGAAAGGAGAGAGATATTGACAAAGAAATGTCCAGATCTGTAAAAATTTGGTCATGAGTTTATTTGAGCCAAACTGGTGACAATTGCCAGGAAGCAAGATCTCATCGGGCTGAGAACATGCTCCAGACAATGGCAGTTTTGCAGCTTATTTTATACATTAGAATCAAAGGTGGGGGTGTAAAAAAGGTTACATGAAATCCATCGATGGAAGATGAAGGATACGGGAGAAAGCAAAGCGGAGAAATCTCTGGGATTGGATAAAAGGCCAAATGGAGAGACACATACTTCTTTTAACATTGATGGGTACAGGATAGTTAATATCAAACATTTACAGCACATAGAGATGGTATGCAGGGAACAAGATAACAAGGAAAGGCTCTGATGATGGTGGTAGTGCCTTGAGGGGTCTGAAAAAGAAGGTTATTTTGACATTTCAAAGCTATGTTATCCTAGATACAAAAAACAACAGACAGGCTAACTTAAGGTAAAGATTGACCTTAGTCAAGAAAGCTATAGGCCTAGGAAGTCATGACTTGATTTTAGTTCAGAATTTTTATGTTCAGACAATCCTATGTTGTTACTTTTTACCTCTGAATTTGTAAGACCCACCACGCAGGACTCCCCTGAGGTTGTTAGGTTTCATATTTCTCTTTTTTCATCTGCAGAAAGATGAGCTAAAATGGCAAGTTGAAATGTAACAGCCACAAAATTGATTTCTGCTATATTAAAAATTATTAACTGTAAAGTACAGAATAGAGATACCTGGTTTAAAGGAATGCAAATTTTAAATAAAACTAAAAAAGGAATGAAGAGATGTGGCAGGCAAGAAGAGAGAGGTGCCACTTGATAGGTACATTTTTTACTGAGATATAATTCACACACAACAAAATTTATCCTTTTAAAGTATACGATTCAGAAATTTATAGTGTAGTCACAAGATTGTCCAACCATCACCACTCTCTAGTTCCAGAATAATTTCATCAGCCCCATAAGAAACTTGTGCTCATTGGCAACCACTCCCCCTTCCTTCTTATCCCCAGAGCTTTCAACCACTAATTTACTTTCTGTGTCTACGAACTGGCCTCTTCTGAACAGTACATATAAATGGAGTCATATAACATGTGGCCTTTTGTGACTGACTTCTTACCTTTAGCATGTTTTCACAGTTCATCCATGTCGTAGCATCTAGCAGTGCTCCATTCCTTTTTTTGGCTGGCTGGCAACCCATTGTTTGGACATCTTAAACTTTGCTTATCTGTTCATCAGCTGATGAACATTTGGCTTAATGCCGCTTCTTGGCTATAATGAATAATGCTGCTATGAACATTCACGCACAAGTTTTTGTATGTAAATATTTCCTTTCATTTTTGAAGTTTTTTTTTTTTTTTGGTCTTACTGAACTATAATAGATGATTAGTTGCTTGTATTTACATTGTACAAGTCATTAAGTTTTTTTTTCACTTATAGTTGCCATACAATAATATACCAGTTTCAGTTGTATAACATAGTGATCAGAGATCCACATAACTCACAAACTGATCACCCCATGAAATCTAGTACCCCCTTCCCCTTACGTATTTATTACAACATTGTTAACCATCTTCCCCATGCTACGCTCTACATCTCTGTGTCTATTCTGCAACAATCCATTTGTACCTCTTAATCCCTTTCCCTTTTTTTTCCCCCAACCCCTCTCCCATCTAGTATCCCTCTAAATATTCTTTGTATCTTTGTATCTTGAGTTTAATTCCATTTTTGTTGTTGTTGTTGTTGATTTTATTCTTTAGATTCCACATGTTTGTGAAATCATGCGATATTTGTCTTTCTCTATCCAACCCATTTCTTTCAGCACAATACCCTCTAGGTCCATCAAGGCAATATCTTTTTCCATCCCTTTCTTTTTAGTCTGTGTGTGTCTTTTAATCTGAAGTGAGCTCTTGTAGGCAGCATATGTAAGGTCTTGTTTTCTTATCCATTCAGCCACTCTATCTTTTGGTTGGAGCACTTCTTTTCCATTTGAGGTACTTGTTGATAGGAATGGAGTTATTACCATTCTTTATTCCTGTTTTTTGATACATGTTTTTTTCTTCTTGGAGAAGTCCCTCCAACATTTCCTATAATATTAGCTTGGTGATGTTAAATTCCTTTAGCTATTTTTGTCTTGGAATCTCTTTATCTGTCTTTCAACTCTAAATGATAGCTTTGCTGGATAAAGTATTCTTGGTTGTAGATCCTGGGTTTTCATCATATTGACTATTTTTTGCCAAGCCTTTCTGTCCTGCAAAATTTCTGCTGAGAAATCAGCTGACAGTCTTATGGGAGGAGCTAACTCTCATTGTAGTTAGGTAACTACTACTTTTCTCTTGCTGCTTTTAAGGTTCTTTCTTTGTATTTAAACTTTGGCATTTTAATTATGATGTGCCTTGGTGTGGGCCTCTTTGGATCCCTATTTTTTGAGATTCTCTGAGCTTCCTGGGGTTTTACGTCTGTTTCCTTCACCATATTAGGGAAGTTTTCCATCATTATTTCTGCAAATATATATTCAACTTCTTGTTCTCTCTTCAAGTACCCCTGTGACACGAATATTTTTACCTTTAATAGTGTCCCATAGACTCCTTAAATTATTATTATAGTCTTGGCTTCTTTTTTCCTGCCATTCTGGTGAAGTGTCTTTGGCTTTCCCATCCTCAAATAGGTCATTTGATTCTCTTCTTTATTCACTTTGTTTATTCCATTTAATATACTTCTAATATCAGATAATGTGTTCTTCATTTCAGACTGGTTCCCTTTTATAATTTCCATTTCCACTTTTATGTTTTTTTAATCTCTTTGTCAAAGTTCTCACTGAATTCATCTATACTTCCCATAAGTTCATTGAGCATCTTTATAAACAGTGTTTTGAACTCTGCATCTGTTAGATGCTTGACTCCATTATTCTGAATCCCTGTTCTGTTCTCTCATATGGTTTCTGCTTCTTTTTCTTCCCATTTTGGTTATCTTTCCGTGTCTGTTTCTATGCACTAAGCAAAGCTCCTAAGTCTCCCAGTCTTATTAGTATGAATTTGTGAAGTAGGTGTCCAGTGGCACAGTCCTGAGAGGGGTTCAGCTGCGGCCAAAGTTAGCCCTAGCCTGTGCCCCTCAAGAGCCACCTGTTAAGATTCAGCAAGCAGTCCACAGATGCTGTTCTTATAGTTGCCTCAAAACTAAAACTGAGGCCAGCTGCCCCCAATGTGAGTCTGGGCGCTCAGCATGGAGCACCTGTCTGTCCGAGGACACAACTGGATGTGACTTGGGTGGGGCAGGAAGTTGGAAGAGACGAAATTTCAGAGAATCCTCTGGGTGGAGCAACCTCTGTTATCCAGTTTGATGACATCTTGGCTATGGCAGCACTGTGCCTGTGCCCTGGTAAGGGGGAGGGCTCAACAGAAAACAATAAACCCTGCGCACTTCTGTACAGAGCGAGTCTCGCCTCAGCCCTCACTCAGGAAACTCAGTGTCCCCCTGTAAGTCCACGGTAACCCCTGCGCGGCCGAACTGGCACTGGTGCTCAGAGCCAGCAAGTCAGTCACCGCAAAGGTCTGTCACCGCTAAAGTCCGCTCGTGGACTCTGTCCCTTTAAGAGGTGTCTGATCCTGCCGCCACTACAGCCTCCACCCCACTCAGCCACTCAGGACAGGGCAGCCTCGCGTCTTCGCCCCGTCCTACCTTCCGCTGCGGCAAAGTGAAGTCTTAGATTTCTCTCTAGTTCTATGGCTTGTACCTCTAGTTCTCAGATGATTTGTTTCTTTCCGTTTGCTCCTTGTTGCTGTCACAACTTTGATTTGGTCACCAGAGGGATGAACGAAGCCTCTATTGTCTAAGCCATTTTTTTTCCCCTCGTTCAGACGTTTTTAATTTTAATGACGTCCCATATATCCATTTTTATTTTTGTCACTTGTGCATTTAGGGTCATATCAAGGAAATCATTGCCTACTCCAGATTCCTGGAGTCCGGCCCCAAATCCTTAATAGTGTATGCACCCAGACTGTAAATTCTTAGAGAACACCATCGCCTGTACTGTTTTCTGCGCTCCCACAATAAATGCATGTCGAGGGCTATTTGAGGACTGTGGACAATGGTCAACAGGTATGTGAAAAGATGCTCAGCATCACTAAGAGAAATGCAAATCAAAACCGCATTGAGATGCTACCTCACACCTGTTATAATGAGCATTATCAAAAAGACAAGAAATAACAAGTGTTGGCAAGGATGTGGAACAAAGGGTACCCTTCTGTGCTGTGGGTGGAAATGTAAATTGGTGCAGCCACTAGGAAAACAGTTTACGGGTTCCTCAGACCATTAAAAATTGAACTACCTATGATCTAGCAACTTCTCAGTATTTAGCCAGAGAAAACAAAAGCACTAATTGAAAAGATACAGAAACCCCGTGTTCACTGCAGCATTATTTACAATAGCCAAGATATGGAAACAACTTAAGTGTCCGTCAATGGGTGGATAAATAAAGAAGACATGGTACATATATACAATTGAATATGACTCAGCAATAGAAAAGAATAAAATATGGCTATTTGCCACAGCATGAATGGACTTTTGAAGGCATTACGCGAAGTGGAATAAGTCAGAGGAAGACAAATACCATATAATCTCACTTATAAGTGTTATATAAAAAATAACATGCTCATAGATGCAGAAAACAGATTGGTGGTTGCCAGAGGCAGGGGGATAGGGGTGGGTGAAATGGGTAAAGGGAAGCAAAAGGTATAAAATAAATGTCGTGGGTATATAATGTACCATATGACAACTATAGTTAATAATACTTTATTGCATATTCGAAGGTGCTAAAAGTAAATATTAGAATTTCTCATCATAAGAAAAACTTTCTGTAACCATGTATGGTGACAGATGGTAACTAGACTTATTATGGTGATTTTGTAGTAAATATACAATTAGCAAATCATTATTTGTACACCTGAAACTAATATAATAATGTATATTGATATACCTCATTTAAAAAAAAAAACCAGTGACATTATCAGGAACTAGAGAATGTCAAAGCTCGAAGTAGACTTAGAAGGTACCTTGTTTGGCTCTCACATTGTGCATAAGAAAAGTGAGACCCAGAGAGAGGAAGTGGCAAAGTTGGAACCAGAATCCCAAATCCTTGACTCATGATCCATGAAATGCAAGATCGTTTACAACAAGCGGGGCCTGTAGAGGATACATGAATATGCCCCTTGCCATGACACGTGGTGGCCCCTCAGCACAGGGGGCCAGCAGGGCCACAGCCTGCCTCACTGCTGGATTGTACCTCCAGAGAAGGGTACCGAAAGCAACACGCTGTTCACTGTAGACCTAGTCTCATCACGCTCTGTTCAACACAACGTTTGCTAGACCCTTTTGCCATTTTCTCATTTTGAATTGGATCTTTCATCAAAATCAGGCCACTAGTTTCAACTCTGATACTTTGACTCATCGCACTCAAGGCTTTAGGCGTCTATACCATAAATCAGGGGTTCTCGCCTGGGTTGAGTTTTGTCCCCCAGCAGCCATTTGGCAATGTCCAAAGACACTGTAGTTATCACAACTCAAGAGTGCTACTAGCATCTAGTGGGTAGGGGCCAGGGGTGCTGCTCAACATTTCATAATACACAGACAGCCCCCCACAACATCTCTTCATGTACAGACAGCCCCCACAACAAAGAATTAATGTCAATAGTGTCAAGGCTCTTATTCTAGAGTATGCTGGGGGAGTAAGAGTAAAAGTGGGGGCGGGGGACTTATCCCAGATTAATCTAAGTCCAAACTTCTGCCTGGGTCCAGGCCAGGGGAATAATGAGAAGTCCCGGCTTTGATTTGCTTGAATGTTAGTGTAAAGGGGAGATTGTTTATGTTCTAAAAATCCCGTGTAATTGACTCTTGGCCTGTCTGTCTTGGGGAGGCCTGTCAGCCCAGAGCGAACACACTCCTCAGATGAGAAAGGGAGCCTTGGCTGCGTTCTTCCGCAGCCCCACCTGGGCTAATGAGTCACCCACTGAAAGTGCTTGTGCACCTGGGCTTCCAGTGTGACCACACACTGAGGCTCCCCCTGCCCTTCTTTAATGCAGCTCTCCTGAGGGACAAAGGTGCCACCTCTCAGACTCCATCGGAGCCTGGCCCGGCATCTCTCCTCTAGCCCCCTCAGTGGAGGGAGACGAGCAGCTCAATGTAGTAACTCCTGGCACTAAAAACCTGCAGGAAAAAACCCCTCCTTACAGTTTCCTGCTTTCTAGCCAACATCTGACATCCTTTGCTTCTGACCTAATTTCCCTACTTTGACTTACTTCCTTAAGCTGGAAGAGGTGCTGATACAGGAGAGGCTTCACATGGTAGGGGAAAAAGTTTGCAATAGGCCAAATTTCTCAGGCATGTTTATAGCAAGGAAAGTCATTATCAAACATGAACATTAGAACCATATTATACCTGAGAGTCAATTCTATTCTTTATCTCATATGAATGAAAGTTTTATGCTTTTTATAGGCATTGGTTCCTGTCAATATGTGGCAGGATATTGACATAGATATGTTTAATTTTGACATCATTTATAATTCAGGGCAGAAGCCCAGATCAGGTATGAGGTCCTACTGGGTAATCATGCTTCATACTAGAATCTTAAAGGCAAGTTATTCTTCCTTGCTAAGATTGTCAGTAGAGGGCCTTTTTCTGCAATGAATCCACTCAGCAAATATTGGTGGAGCTCAGGTGAGGAGGAGTCCAGAGTGGCAAAGGCAAAGAAGCCATGAGAGTCACAGACTAGCAGGATGACAGACCTGTACGAAATAGTGATTGTAATTAATTGTAATACAGTCTTAGCACTCCCATCAGTCTAACCTCATCATTCACACAGAATTCCATGAGTTGCACCCTCTTGAGTTTGCCCTGTCTGTGGCTCCAAAGTCTGGCCTGCCATGTTTGGACCAGTGTTCCAACTAATAGCAATAATAACGAATAAAATCTCTAAAGGGAATTTTAACTTAGGTTTTTTGAGAGATGATTTAACCCATGCTCCATAATGAGAACTAGGCACAGAGAATGATACAGGTTATTTATAAAGAGAGTTCTTTTCTCTTCATGAGTGATGGAAACCCCTATCCAGTACAGCTAATAAAGAGAGCCCCTGTGGCCCAGACTGGACATTCCTCTGTGTATCCATGTCACCTTGTCCAGTATGGATGAATCTAGACTACCAAGTCCTGGCCTTTGAGACCAGATGGGCTTTCTCCTCGCATGCCCCCCTTTCCGATGAGCGCCACCATCACTGGGACACCCAAGTCAAGAATTAATCGTTTTCCACTCCTCCTCAGCCTCACCCACCCTCCACATAAGTAAGTTCTATCTCTTTAATGAAATTTCGGACCTCTGTCACCCCCCCCCTCCATCCTCGTTGTTTAGGCCAAAGTCACCTCTTGGCTGGATGACTGTAAGGCGAGGGTTACAAGCTAACTGGACTCCTCCACCAAACTCCACCCGACTCGTCATTGTATCCACTCTGCAGCCAGAATGGTCTTTCGAGTGCACAGGACTGATGGCGGGAGACCACACTCCTCCGAAGCCTATGTGGACAAGGCTCCCTTGGAGGACTCCAGGCCTGGCTGCTCTTGTCTTCCTCATCGGAACATTAAATTGGAAGGGTATCAGCCACCAGTAGCCAGCAATACCAGTTCAGAGGCTACCACAATAATTTAGGCAAAAGGAAAGAAGTGAGTCTTGTTAGAACCAATTTGCAAGAAACTGAAGAGATCATTTCCAAGCAACTAGATGGCTGACTGGAAGAAGGGCTCAAGGATTTCCCCCTTTCCTGATTTGCGGAAGTGGCAAAGGGACTGGGGTGTTGTCCCCTCAGAAATACACAAGAAGGGCAGTTTTGGTGAGGTCAGTCAGGGTCCCATGAGACAGTCAGGATGTGTGAAGCAGGCCCCTGGTCTGGGCAGGCTCAGCTTCATATCCGGAACCCAGGTCTTGGCCAGGGGGTGTGTGGAGAGGGGGCTCAGACCACCTGGGTTCCACCCGCAGCCCGCCATCCCCAGCTGTGCCATATCTCTGGGCCTCACGCTCCTCATCTCTGCAATGAGGGTAATACTAAGACCTACTACCCAGGCAGTTGTGAGGACTAGAGGATAATGCACATGTGGGCTAATGGTGCACAGCCAGCTCAAGCAGGTGCCCAGAGAACATCGGCTGTGGTCATTTCAGCAGGTGCTCAATAGATATTTGCTGGCTGAGATAAAGACTGTATAAATGTAACTAAAACCAAGACTAAGGGTCAATGAGGCGCAAAAGGAAAATACTGTATAATTCTACTTGTATGAGGTAACTTCAAGTGGTCAAATTCATAGAGACAGGAAGTAGAATGGGGGTTACCAGGGGCTGGAAAAAGGGGGAAATGGGGAGTTGTTGTTTATGGGTATAGAGTTTCCATTTAGCACGATAACTTCTGAAGATGCGTGGTGGCAAAGGTTGTGCAACAGGTGAATATTCTTAATGCCACAGAACTATAGTTAAAACAGTTGAAATGCTAAATATTTGTTACGTACATTTTGTCACAATAAAAAATGCACAAAGAGAAAAGGAGCAAGAGACAGCACTGGAAAAAGAATCGGGATGAGAAGAGATAAGAAGAGATGAGTGAGATGAAGGTGGTCTGGCTCTCAGACTTCGAAGAGTCATTTCAAAACTCTGGGGTCCTTGGCATCACACACGCGCAGTTTAGCAAACCGGGGGCTGACCGTTCATGCCGCTCTGGGCCAACACTCGCATTGGGCACGTCGGAGACTCTGAGACTCGTAAGCGCAGCCCCAGCCCTCAAAAATCTATACACAAGATGAGGTAATAGAATGAAAGTGAAAGTGTTTTAAGAACCATAAGGTTTTTAAATGAACACATCATTTTAGAATGTGGCAGGCTTTTGGATGAAGATACTTTTTCCTCTCCTTCTGTCGGAGGTCTGGGGACCCAGGGTAGTGGCCCTTGATAAGCTTCATGCCCCTGCCCACACTTCCGAGATATTCAGTGACACTTGTCCTCTCCTTATGATCCCAGCTGAGCCCACACAGGATGCTCCCAGAGGACCCCCAAACACACACTCCTCATTCTTCCCTCCAATCAAAAAAATTCAATGCACATTTCTGTACCGGATCTCTTGACAACCAGCTTTCCTCTCACTTCAAACAGTGGTTGCTCATAGGGACAGCTATATGGTCACCTGTCTGTGTCTAGGTTACCGCTGACCCTTTTGAACTCAAGTCGTGAGCTGTTCCCAGATATAAATTAAATCACCAGATCAAACTGCTTTCTTTTCTTCTTCACCCTTTGTATTCCTCCTTCCCATTCAAAGAGGTCCCAGGCCTTTGGGGCTCACCAGCTTCGCTTCAACCAGAGTGCTGTCTGAGGGGCTGAGCTGGCCACAGAAGGTGCCCCAGGCACACAGCATCTCCTTGGGGAGCAGAGAGACTAGCAACATGGAAAAGGACCTGGGAGCCCCTGAGCTCTGCACCTCTCAGCTGAGAGTTGTGTGAATTGAACTATTAGGAGACACCCCCAACCCAGAGCTGAGGCGCCTCCTTTCCACCAGACACAGCCAGAGTGGAAAACTGTCCTCAGCCCAGAAATAACTGGTTGTTTATGTACGGCTGGCCACAGCATGGCTTTTTCCAGGCCCAGGTCCAGCAAGGGGTGCTGACTGTTCTCACAGCCCAGCTCCAGCCCAGACGCAAGGGACAATGTAGGTAACGTGAACCACAGTGAATTTAGGCTGGCCAAGGGGTCTGGCTCATGAGCCACTGACTCATTTCACTTGCAGGTCATGTCCATAGCTTTGGTGTCTGGGACTTACTGGTTTTTGCTACTTTCTGGGTCTACCCTGCCCCATGGTCTCAGGGGAAAAAAAAAGAAAAAGGAAAAACAAATCTCCAGGGAAGAAAAAACAAACTCAGATGTACCCAGACTAAATCCAGACCACTGACCACCCAGCCCAGACATACCCCACGTGTCTTCCCAGCTTCTCTAAGATACCACCATGGCCCCTAGTCGTGCAAGAAAAGTATGCTTAAGCTGTGTGAGCATGAAAATTAAGCTTCCCCAGGAGCTTTCTAGAACCCGTTAGAAGGGCCCACCAAACACAGAGCCTCCGGAAAGTATGCCTTTCTTTACCTTGCTCCTCAGCTTGGCAAAGATTCACACTGCTTCCACCCAGGGAGGTGGAAGGCGAATCCACCCATCCTGTTTACAGAGAAGGTGTAGGGCAGGCGAGAAGACACACCCCATCGTCTGACGAGGCTTCCACCAGCTTGCTGGCATCTGAGCTGTTATACTCAGCTCTCAATGACCATCCGCTCTTACGAAAGTCAGCCGGCCAACACAGAAGCATCGTCCATACAGTAGTCCCCCCTTCTCTGTGGGTTCGCTTTCTGAGGGTTCAGTTACCTGAAATCAACCAAAGTCTGAAAACATGAAATGGAAAACTCCAGAAAGAAACAATTTATAAGTTTCAACTTGCCATTCTGAGTAGCCGTGATGAAATCTCTTGCAGCCCGCTCTGTCCCACCTGGGATGTGAGTCATCCGTTTGTCCTGTGTCTCCATGCTATAGACACTCCTTGCCCGTTACTCTCTTAGTAGCCAGCTCAGTTATCATATCAACTGTCATAGTCTCGCAATGCTTGAGTTCAAGTAACCTTTAGTTTACTTAATAACGGCCCCAAGGTAAAGTTAAACTTTATCATGGGTGTGGATGTATAGGAAGAAAAAGTATATATGGGGTTTAGTGCTTTTCGAGGTTTCAGGCATCTAATGGGGGTCTTGGAACAGATCCCTGCAGATGAGGGGGCACTGCTGTAGTGTGCAAAAAGAAAACAATCTCATAACCATCAATAGAAATCTGTTCAATAACTAGGGGGTTAGCCATTTCAAGGAATAGTATTCAACCATTTAAAAAATGCATTATGTTTATGCCAGTTAATTTGGCAGTTAACTTGGAGGAATTTGTATACCGCATTGTTAAATAAGAATAACATGATGCAGAAAAGTATTTCAAAATGGTTCTCTTTTTTTAATAAAGTTATAAAATGAGTTGGTATGCTCGTATGCACATAAAGTTGTGGAAGGATAGACACTAGTCTGTTAACATTGATTACCCGAGTTGGGATGGGTGAGGGATGAGGAATCAAGGTGAATTAGAAAGAAAAAAAGAGAGACAGAGATAGAGAGATGCAGCGATAGAGAAAGAAAGGGAGTGGGAAAAGGAGGGAAAGAACCAACTTTTAACATCTCTCCTCCTCATTATCAAAACACATCTGTCACTGAACACCTTCACGTGCAATGTTCTGGGCTGTGCGCTGTCACGTGAAGAGAAGTGAGCTGTAGGGTCTATGCCTTCTGTGAGTTCATAAGTTAAAGAAATAGTATGTGTCCATGAAAAAAAAAACACACTCAAGGCAGAGTGCCAAATTAATGATATTGATCATCAATGTGTATTTGTTTATTCAACTAAATCTTAGCAGCTGCTTCTTCATACCATGCTGAGCACTGGGGATGGGAGATGAATAATACAAAGTACTATTCTTGAGAAAGGCAGAGAATTCACTTCCGTTGGGGAAGGTCTCTCAGAGCTGGACCTACACAGGCTGGTGGAACTTGATAAGTATCTGAGAAGGAAGCAGGTATTCACACCTGTGGTGCGTTGGCACCTGGGACCTTGGCCTGTGAGACATCCCAGGTGCGCTGGGGGTGAGGTGGGCAGAGAGTGGGTCAGTCTGAGAAGAAGATCCAAGTGAGAGCAAAGAGGCACGTGAAGCTGAACAAGACAGTTGGAAGTAGACAATAAAGTGCCCTGGATGGTACCCAAAGACCTTCGTGCTGTGAGAACCTAGAGATACTGAGGCTTTCTGATCAGTATCTGATACTGAGGCAGTGGGGCCCTAAGTGTGCCCCACAAGAGCTCCTGCCACTTCCAAAGTGAGAGGCAAATGGGGCTGAATGGGGCCGGCTTTTCACTGTGGGAAAAGCGTCCCAGAGAAGATCATTCAGAGCCCACTCCCTAGCGCCTATCACTGAGTGATGCTCCCCCAGACTCCTCCCAGCTGTGGACACTCGCCAGAGCCTAAGGGGGCCCTTCAGCCCTTCCCAGAATGACTGGAGGCCTGGAGGCACCTGAATGTTCTTGAATAATTGATCTCTAGAATTCTTTGTTCCTTCCAGTCAGACCAAAAGAGACAACAGAGGGTCTTTGTCACATCAACCTCAGTTCCCCATTGCCAGCTGAGGAACCCCTGAGGCCCACAGCAAAAATCGCACTGCGCTCCCTGAGTGCCATCAACGTGACCATCCAATTAGCCGCAGGATACACAGAACGTACCCTCATGTGCCGGGCCAGCAATATGTGTGCGTGCGTGCGTGTGCACGTGTGTGTGCACGCACAACTCCTGGGCACAGGGTGTTGGTTAACCCACACCTAATGTCCCAGCCCAACCAGCAGCCAAAGGATTGACACGGGCTTTGCCTTTAATGGTGCTGACAAACAAATCTCCTTGTGAGAAGGTCATCGTCCCAATGAACCCTGATGTCGTGGACACATTGTACCATATGCTCCCTCTCCTCGTGGACAGTTCTGGACAGCTGACATCAAAACCAAGCAGCCTAGTCTTTATGTTGTGAGGCTAAGTTTTCACCCATACCCAGGTGCCCGGTAAGGTGTGTTGGTTTAATGGTGAAGGACTCACAAGGAGCCCAAGCCGAGGAGGTCTATGGTACAAGAACGAGAGGAGTTGCTTGTCCGTCCTTTCCCTCAGGGGCAGCAATGGCCACAGATGTGGTGGGGTTGATGGGAAAGGACAGAAGTTGTGGATTTGCAACAGTGGCTTCTCTGGAGTCTTGGTGATCAGGCATTACTATTTCCTAAAGTTCTCCACGTGAAGTCAAAGACTGAGAAACAACTACCCAAGGAGCGATGCACACGAGAGGAGCCTTCTTTCAAACTGAATCATGTGCCTGGAATAAGCCAATCCACCACTTCTATAAACCCACCTGCTGGATCCTCAACATAACCCAGATTCTTTCCTCATCCCATGAGTCACATGCCACATGACTTTCCCTCCCAGGTTCCAGTTGAGTCCTTTGAATATCCCTGTCCCCTATTGATTACCATTCCCTTGTGACTTTTTTCCAGCCCCAGTTAAGAAAACATGGTCGTCAACCTTCCAAGACCTCACCATCTCCCACCCTGCACACTCCAGGATCCTCCCCCAGACTGGAAGAAGTAAGAAGAATTTGAGGGTTTTATCCCACAGGCAAGCAAGTGTCCAGATACAGGCGAAATAGGAGCATATTTGGCATGACTTTCCAGCTATGGGACCACTCAGGGCGCCAGGCACTTGGAGTCTTTAAATGCAAATTTCTCCTGCGGCAGCCCTGGCCTCATCCGCAGGGGTGGCAGCCGCCCTGGGTGGAAAGACGAGCTTTAAATTGGCAATAAAGCACTGCACCAAATTAGATTCTGACCTGTTCAGAATTCCACTGGCCCGTGTTCCCTGACCTACACCCCCTATTTCTGCCCAATGGTTTCCCTAAGTAGCTGCCTGCTATCTAAGGCAGGCAGGCCGGCTGTCACCAGCTGCTGCCTCCCTGGCTGCCTTCCACCTGGCTAACTCAAAAAGCCCTGGAAATCGAACAGCTTCGCCTTTCCAGCCTCTTTTGCTGCATCTGAGCCTGGAGCGAGACAAGAGTGGTCTGGATGAGGACTCCAGCCCAGCTGGGCCTGCTTGTAGGGCATGGGAAGAGGTGAGTACAGCCCTACAAGCCACTCTTTCTCATTCTTGGTTACCGGAGCGATTCCCAGACAAGGCTTGGAATGGCCAGTGTGAGCTCATATGCCTGCCACATCCACCAAAGCAGCATAGAGCCAACATTTCTGTCCTCAGCTCCCTCCTCTGCCCCAGAACACCCTCTGCTTGCTGCAAAACATCAGGTTTTTTCTCATTTCTTCTTCCTGGAAGGTCTTCCACATCCTCATCTACATGTCTAAATTCTGCCTTTCCTTCCAGTACCTACACTTGTGCAGCACCTACACTCCCCTGCAACCCGACCGCCCCTTTCTGCATTCTTCTTCAGTGTGTGCAGCCCCGTCATCAGTGCTAAAAAGCAGAGTTTGTCAAGTTCGTTCCTTTATTACCCAAGCCTTTCCCAGAGAAAAGAGCAGACCCCAAAGAGAAGGGAGTTGCCGTGGGCTGGCACTGGTTGATGCAGCTCTCAGCTAAGGCCTCCCCTTCCTTCAAGAGGAACTTTACACAGCCCACTGTATGGACATGTGCTGAATGTCAAAACTGTTAGTCCACAAGGCAGGTGTCCAGGTCAGAGAAAGCCCCACCACTTGGGTACATTTTCTCCTTCTGCGCCCCGATGTCCTCAGGACCATCCATGGGGGGAAGGGTGAGCAATAAAAGACAGAGTCCAAATGCCCCGCTGAACTCCTGCAGAGTCGGACCCACATGGAGTAAGAAAGTGTGTGTGTGTGTGTGTGTGTGTGTGTGTGTGTGTGTGGTGTGTTTCAACAAGCTCCTCTGGGATTCTAATAGCACATTCCCTTCCCTGAGTTCGGAGTGGCTGCATTTGAGTGTGGCTCCATGCAAATAGGTGATGCTCCTGTTTAAGGCCACAGGCAGCCCTCAAAGCTCGGAACCTGGAACAGGAAGGCCAGCTCTGCTCCCAGAGAGGGGCTGCACAGCCTGACCACCTTGCTGCCTCACTCAGCCACAGCAGGTGATCAATCACCTCCAATTGGTTGACATCCATGATTCCACAGAACCTCTTTTCTAGCACTTTGTTGTTGTTGTTGTTTTTCCCACAAAATCAACCATTGCAAGTATTTGGTGATGGAAACTTGCATGCTATCATTTTCCTTCCTGTTGAATATATTTTCCAACCAACTTCACCTGCCAGAGACGATGTGAAAACTCATCACCCAGTGGCTCATTCAAGACAAGTCCAGAGTCTCAAACCATTGTCTTACTTTCCTCGGAGCTTCTGTTTGCCTAAACTGTTCTGCCTTTCTCTCCAAAGTGATTTTGAAAATCAGGCTTAGACTAGTACTCCTGGGCAAAACGGCTGGGCAGATGAGACCTCCTGTTTGTTTCACTTTTGCTTTTTTCCTACCTAAAATAAGTATAAGGTCACGGAATAAAAAGCACTACTTCCATGGGGCTTATACTGAAAACTTGCAAATTTACCAGTCAAGACTTACTCACCCATGAGCTATCCTGGGTGTGAGTCACACACAGTGAAGCTTTTAATAATTCCTGAAATAAATGAGTTCCCATTTATTTTGCCAGGGAGGTTATATATTGAAGCACTCATTTTCACTTACCCAGCCAGGCCTGATGGCTGATGAAAATTGGTGGAAAAGCTTGTTAATTGGGATTATGGAAACAAAGTTGAAGGCTGCCCAGGTAGTCGGAGAGGACACTAGGCTGCATCCCCGAAGGACTATATTCAACTGCAACATAGAACAAGAAAAGTATCTGCCCCACAAAGCAAGGAAGATTGTTTGCCTTAACCTTGGCACTGAGTGAAAGGAACATCATCTCCCTTGAGAAAGAGTACGGAAGGAGTGGGAAACAGGACAGCTGACATCTATCATATTTCCTTTATATGACATCCATTGTATATATAGGAACAATACCTGATTATCATATT
Source organism: Eonycteris spelaea (assembly GCA_003508835.1). Taxonomy (NCBI): domain Eukaryota; kingdom Metazoa; phylum Chordata; class Mammalia; order Chiroptera; family Pteropodidae; genus Eonycteris; species Eonycteris spelaea. The sequence continues at coordinate 19,931,277 of PUFA01000003.1, read as the reverse complement.
TAATCTCACAAATTTTCCCCTTTTGAACGGAAGAGGAAGCTAGATATGAGGGCTGAGATTTGTGGCATGAGACTTATTGCAGACCCTGTGATCACTGGCATTGTCTAAGGTGCTTTGCTCAGACCTTGACTGCTGTTGTCAACTGCCCAGGGGTGGACTTCCCGCATGCTCTGTCTTATGCCTCACTCTATGCCTCTATCCGCCTCCCACCTCCTCTTTCTCTCTCTCCTTCCAAAACCTGCTCCCCAGGATGGCGGAGAAAATGCGGGCTCAGGGGGACTTTTCACGCGCTCGAATCATCCCACACTTCACCCGCAACACTGTTTCTGACTTGAGAACCGAGCTACTGAACATGCCACTGGCTGGAGCGAAGGAGATGGGAAAGAAAGGGAAGAGCCAGCTTTACATGCTCACTTGGGTGTCCAGACACAGCTAAGTGGAGCTCAGGAAATCTGCCCAGCGGCAAACAGAGGGAGGTGGTGGCTTCGTGTTATGTAACGAGATTGAAATAGCTGAGGGTGAGTATATAAAACAGAGAAAGAGAGGAAGCACTCAGGACACAGGAACAGAAAGGTTAAAAAGAGAGAGGGGGCTGGTGAGGAGGAGAGGATGGAGATCTAAGAAAACCAGGAACGCGAGGGGTGTCGAGAATTTAAGGGAAGTGTTGGGATTTTTTTCCCGGGGAAGAAAAGGTCAAGTCAAGAGAATCGATTCGGCCTAGGAAATGCACATTGGTTCTACAAGTGGGCATTTGGTCCTGCAGTGACAGTGGTAGATGGACAAGCTGGAAAGCAGTGTGTTAGGAATGCATGGAAAGGAGGAAGTGGAAATTTGTTAGAGATGCACATTTGCAGGCTCACCTCAGACGTGCTGAAACCCCGGAGTGGGGCCCAGCAATCCGTTTTAACAAGCACTCCCCGTGATTCTGATGCCTGGCAGAGTTTGAAAACCACTGCTGGATGCATAGCGAGGGCTCTCATCCCCATAATGCTTCCCCAGCATGGGCTGCACTCCAACAGGGGAGCTGAAGGCTACCTGTGGCCTCAAGGTGTCTCTGGTTTTGCGGGTAGGAAGCCCTTGAGAAGGAGGTATTGGATGGGATGATAGGCATTCTAGACGATAAACAAGTCTTCAGCCCAGGATGGTGGTGGAAGGAAGGGCCAGCTCTGAACTGGGCTTCTGAGCAACAGTCGGGGATGGATGTGATACAGTTGTGGCAGGAATGGATTTGAGATCCACAGCCTCCTGTCCTCTCTGCATTCCCTCCATAGCTCAGGGTACCTGACATCCCAGGCCCCAGGCCACTAAGGTGTTAGGAACTTAACATGTTATTTCTTCCAAGGTCATTAGCATTTCAAAGTTGGCTTCTAGGAGAAAGCACTATTTCTAAAGCGGAATTGCAAGCTTTGGGGTTCCTGGGTAGGAAGCTGCCTGGTCTTCAAATCGTACTTCCTCAAAGACAGCCTACTAGAGATGCATACTGCCCAGCCTCCAGCTGGGGGAGGCTGGCGGGGCCCCTCCATGGGTGGAGGCCAGACTTTTGAGCTGAGGAATTCCCGCATCTGTTCTGCTGCCTCCTAGCATCTCTCACAGCCACATCCTCTGTGGGAGAGAGGCAGCAATTAGCATAACTGGAACAGATCCCCTTTGTCTGCATTCCAGACTGTGAGAGTCAGGCCTCCCCCAGAGACATGCTAATGATGTGGAAGGGACCCTGGGTGCTTGTTGGCACCAATCCTTGCTCAAATGTTGGGGCTGCTGGAAAACAAACCAGGTATAGGTGCAGTCATGGCTGAGGCTTGGGCATCGATTAAATCTCTCCTCATCCTGCAGCCCCTCCGGCTCTCAACATCTTCTTGCTCCAAATTTCTCCAGCCTTTTGCAGTCAGGAAAACACATTTGCTCTTATTACGAGTATCTTCCATCACCTCACCCATGATTGGGCTTCCTCCCCATCTGAATTGCAGTTCCTTCACAGGGGACCTTGTTTTATACTGAATTAACTAATCAATCAGCCAATTAATAAAAGTTTATTAAAGAAACTCTTTGCCAAGCACTGTGCAAAGACCAATAGGCCCCATCTGGAAAAAGGCAGATGCAGCCTGGTTGGGGTGCAGGGGCATACAGTCAAGCGAACAATTACCAACCAGAGGAACAGAGGGATGCATCGGATGCCCTTGGAAGATCGAGCAGGGGGTGCAGAAATGTACCTTGGAAGGAGAAGGGGAGGAATAGGGGAAGGCTTCCTGGAAAAGGTGACAGTTGAACATGAAGGATGAGTAGAGGTTTATCTCATAAGTGTTACAGATAGAGGGAAAAGTATGTACAAAGTCATGTGGTGGGAAAGCATTTGGGGCTTTCCTGTGACAAGAAGAAAATTCTGAGATGCTCTAAATTAAATTATAGCAACCGGAAAGTGAGAAAAAGGGACAGAACTATTTGTCTGTTAATGGCTGCAGGCCAGCTAACAAAAGACTACTCGCATTCCTGTGGTTGCTGTTTGACCTTGGGATTGATTTCCAGGTGGCTATTTTTGTGGATTATTTTAGCCAGGCTCCAGTGAACCAAGAGCCCTTGCTTCTTGTTCCACGTGGACTTTCCAGACTGACTGCTGCCCACAGCCAATCCATACGAGTGGACTTTTTTTTTTTCTTTTTGCAGACTCCGTGCCTATCTCAGAGCTGGCCATGCTTCATTTTCTCCCACCCTTTTGTCTGTCTATAGCTAATATAAATTTTTTTCAGAACGCTCATCTTTCTTCCCCTTTCTCCCCACTTGTATAAAAATACTTGCAAACTCTGAGGCAATAGACATGTTGCCTTTCCTACCTAGCCATGTTGCTGGTGGTTTATTTATTTCTCTCTCTCTCTCTCTCTCTCTCTCTCTTTTTTTGTTTTGCCAATGGTTTAGACTCCATGCCCCAAGACTGGTGTTTTTGTTGTTGTTGTTGTTTGTTTTTTGTTTTTTTGGGTTTTTTTTGTTTGGGGGGTTTTTGTTTGTTTGTTTTGCTAGCAATGGCCTAATAACCCCTTTCTTTCAAAAAGACGTTCAGCTGCGGATGTGAAAATTTTTGTTTAACACCTGGGACCATGAGTAGCTAAGGTGGCCGGGTCCTAAAAGGTTTTATCTTCCAAGCTGAGAGCTGGGAGGTTGATTTGAGGGCACTAGGCAGCCAGGAGGGATTTTAGAAAGAGGGTAACGTGGTCAGAGTTGCGTTTTAGGAGAGGGCCACAGTGTGGAGGAGGGACTGGAGGGATGAACTGGAAGGGGAGACCAGAAAGACATCAGAACTGCTGAGGAGTGAGACAAAGGCAGGGAGGATGGGAGAGAAAGGAGGCAGTGAGGGCGAGGGAAGTCCGGGATGAGACAACCCAGTGTCTGGAGTAGATAGCCTGGGTACATGGTGGTCCCATGGGAACCAAGACAGGGATGATGTTGAGGGCAACAGTCTGAGGGGTAAGAGGACAAGTTCTGTTCTGGACATAGTAAGGATGAACCTGACTAATGGAGAGTGGGTCGTAGGGGTCTGGAGCCAGGGAAAGAGATTAGGAGGAGACCCCTATGTTGGAGGTGGTATAACTTGGTGGCTTAGGAAAGGTATTAAAGAGCCCAGCTGAGTTTGAATTCTGGTTTTGCCTCTTACTAGTTGTGGAAAATTGAGGAAGACCTGACGTCCAAGCGATTTGCATGTTGCTTCCCTCTGTTGGAAGAAAGAAATCTGAGTCCCATCTGATCAAATTGGGGAGGAATAAAGATAATATATGTAAGATGCTTAGCATGAGACATTGGAGGCACTCTGCAAATAGGCTAAAATCAACATGGAGGTGGAAGTTAAAGCTGGATGTGGGGAAGGCAGCCCTGGGGTGAGTGTGAAAAAGAGGAGAGCCAAGAACAGAACCCTTAAGGAGCCAGCAGCCAGGGAGACAGGAAAGTAGGGTCAGGGAGACCAAGAAAGGAGGAACAGGCAAGAGACCAGATAACATGCGGGGTTATGAGATGAAGGGGGGACAGTTAAATTGTCAGTCATGGGATTGCTGGAAATTGTAGAGCCATTTCAGTGGTGTTGAAAATTCGTATGGATAAGAGTTGCCAAAAACTTTGCTATAAAGGATAGGAGATAATAAAATGAAGCAAAAGGGGAACAAGGATAGAGAAGAATGAAGACACATTTTGTATGTATCTCTATCCTTTTGCTCTCCATATCTTACTGAAATTATCCGTGTAGGCAGACATCTGCTTCCCTGACCTTCTGTCAGCATCCCTGCTGAGACACGTAGGTATCTTCCCCATTAGACTGCAAGCAGCACAGGAATTATGCCTGTGTGACTTGGGCTGCCTAGTACCTCTCCAGTGCCTGGCACAACACAGATGCTCCATGGATGTGTTTTGAGCCAGTGTGTGTGAGCAAGATAATGAATGAAGGCTCTTGCTCCCAGACACTGCCTACCTGGGAAGAGGCCAGCGGAGCGATTGGTAACTGTCCTGACACTGGAGCCTCAAAGCATCTGGTGACGCTAGTGTGACTGAGAAAGAAAATGGCTCTGTGGTTGCTCTGCTTATTAACCCAGGGCCAGTACCCTGTGAATAAATGTTCAATTGCAAGCTCAAGCATGTCCATCAGATATGTAGACTCAGAGGGTATGTAGACTCATTTGTTCCCGGCACGGGTCTTTGTGGGTGCCAAGTGTGTGCTAAGTCTTGTCCCTACTGGGTCATGAAATGTCTTAAATGGAAGCAGAGCCATCACTGTTAATTTCATAAATGAGTGCTGTGACTGAAAGAATCTGACCACTCACAAATAACCTTCCCTCCTCACTGATGCCTAAATGGTTCTGGTCTCTCTAGGTGTGAGTTGCAGAGGCAAGGGGACAACCTTAAGTGCCACAGTAATCTCAGTCCCCTCACCCAGAAAGCCAAAGAAGGAGTCATTCCTGACTGGATTCTGAGCTCCAGACGGCTCAGATCTTGCTTAATTTCTAGATCTTTTTTTGAAATTGGGTTTGACGGGAAGAGCCTGAAAGGATGTTAAGCACCTGAGAGGGAAGAAGGGCTTCTGTGGAGAGTGAAGGGCTGAGAGATGGGAGGTTATGGCTCTGGGAAACCAGCTGCCTACCTCCCTGCCCTCACATCACTTCCCATCCAACTGAGGAGTCAGGATGACCACAGCCATGAGATCTCATAATAATAAAGTAGGTTCTTTGATTGCAAGTTCATGTGAGGTCATATACATGGCTCCAATGGAAAGTGGCAGTTTGGACCAGACCAGTCCAGATCTTCCCTGAAGGTAACCCAAAGGTCCATGAGGTAGTCTTAGGACTTCCTGGGACCATTCTCTCAAGGACCTGCTCAAAGGATCTGCTCTGGCCCGAACAGCCTCTAGTTCTACCCTGTGCTGTAACCAACCTCTCAAGGTAATCCAGGGCCACAGAAGACCCAACCTATAGGAAGAAAAGGCAGTCTCCTGAATGTTCATCCTATGCATCCTTCTCCCCGGTCTTCAGCAAAAGCATTGAAGGAACTTCTGTCTTCCCTTGGCATCATGAAGACGTTAATTCGTGAAGGCTGATTTTGAGTCTCAGTTGGTGGATAGAGCAGAGATTATAAAATAACTTTATTTGTTCTTCTCTTTGATCTTGAAGTCTCAGGCAGGAAAGCAGAGAGTAGGATGTATCACAGGGCTCTGCTCTCCTTAACTTTGCATAGAGCTCATGTTTCTTATGCATTGCTCTCATGTTTCCTCTCTCTCGTTGTGCTTAGCATTGGCCTAGACAAAGATATTGTCCCTAAAATATCTACTGGTTGACTAAATTAATTATATACTGCAACAATAAAGTGGTTTTCATATTTCCTAAATTATATGCACTGAAATCTGCCATTTCGATGTGACCCTGAAGGAAGAAGTTCAGATTATCTTTTTGAACAGTGCGAGTTTTTGTGCACTGGGCCCTTCTTCTGCAGTGGGATGTATTCCCAGACCACCTGCATCTGCCACCCTGCAGCACAGCCCAGGCAGCCAAGGCAGCATCTTCACCTTCCGGTTCTGATCAGGCAGTGAGAACGTGCTCTGCGACTTGGTCGGAATTGCTTTAGGAAGTGCTTCCTACATCTTGAAGTCGAGGAGACCCTTCTGATGCATTGCTGCCAAGTGGGTTTGAGGAAATGCGGAAATTAATGGCATCTTCGGAATATGTTTTTAACTTTCAATGCGATAACGACTCGCTAAAAAGGAGAAGCAGTGGGCTTTCACAGGAAAGCGCTGCGAACTAGGAGTCAGAAGACCTGAGTGGTTCTGCAACTTAAGGTTCACAGACACTTCACTACCTGGGTCTCCATTTTCTCATCTATAAAATAGGTATAAGAATACTGTTCTAGCCCCTCATGGGCTAGTTTTGAGGGTCAAATGAGATTAAAATGAGCAGGTGCCTTAAAAGCTGCCACATGCTGTACTAAGGTAAAGGATGGATTTTTTATTGCAAACTGACCGGACTCTCCCCGTCTCCAGATAGCTGCTAGGTCAGACCACATGGGCCTACGGGGTATGGGGTGCGGGGTGTGTGTGGGTGTGGAGCCCTGGTAGCACCATCTGCCACTTTGTCTCTCTTGCCCTCTTGCCCTACACCAGAGCCAGTGGAGGCTTCAAAGACGGAAATGTTTTCCTGGCTTCTGACATGAGCAAACCAAGCTGTCCCTGGGCTGTATTCCATGCCTCTCAAAAGGTCATTGCTGAAGAGGATCACAGCCTGTTTTTATCTCTGCAACAATTACAGCCTTTATAGCCAGTCAAGCATTTTATTGTTTCCCCAGGAACGACATGATTGGAATTCAGCCCATCTCTTCGTAGCACCCCCCCCACCCAGTGCTGAATTAATGAGGGGGAAGACCAGGGAATTGTGTGCTGGATAATGAAAGCCGTGGACTTGGGATTTTACAAACACCCAGAAACTCTCTTTTGGTCAGGAGGCAGCTGAGCTGTGAAGGGCTGAAATCTGGGATTCTCTCTGATCTGCCTGCCGGGAGTGGGGCAGGGGTGGGTTATAAATTCCTGGACATCACCATGTTAAAACCCTCTTATGCGAAGCAGGCCAATGCCACAGGAGGGGATGAAGGCCATCTCTGAGTGGTGGCCGAGCCCAAATATCATATCACAACTGTGGAATTCAGCCAAAAAAATTATTAGTTTCCCATAGAGAGCAATTTTGAACAGAGATACAAGGATCAAAAACGCAGACTTCTAATTCTTCAGGAACTTGCAAGGAAGGCTATTGAATATAGGTATACGTGGTTATTACCCACGGTGGACTGTGACAACCACTATTTTGAAGGTCCCAACACAGTGCGATAGAGGCTTAGGTTATTGCTATGGTTTGAATGTGTGTGGTGCCTAAACTTCGTATGCTAGAGCTCAATCCCCAAGGTGATAGTACTGGTAGAAGAGGCCTTTGGGAGATAATTAATTAAGTCATGAGAGTGGAGCCCTTATAAATGAGATTAGCGCCCTTATAAAAGAGATTCCACCGAGCTCCCTAGCCCCTTCCATCATGTGAGGATTCAATGAGAGATCTGCAATCCAGAAGAAGGCTCTCACCCAAACATGCTGGCACCCAGGCTTTGAACTTCCAGTCTGTAAGAAATAAATTTTGGTTGTTTAGAAGCTATCTAGCCTCTGGCATTTTGATATAGCAGCCCAAATGGATTAAGATGAGTCTGGCGGGGAGAGTCCTAGAAGTATGATGGTTGATGGGTGACGACACTGGCCTGGGGCTGTAGAACCATACCTGTAGTCATGTGTGGCCACACTTTTACCACCGTGAGCTAGGAGCCTGAGAGCATCATTTCGTTCGCCTCAGCCAGCATCTTTTGAGATAAACAGTAGGTACAGCATAGGCTGCATCCGGGATGAAGGCAGTTGCCCAGAGACTCCAACCCTGTCACCCTACAACATCACCTCTACTTTGAACTACCCCATCCCCCAAATACGAGGCCCTCTCCTACTTAAAAAAAAAAAAAAAAAAAAAGGAAAGGAAAATAGAAACCATCAGAAGCTGCCCTTTCCCCTTCCTGTCACCAAATCTTCCTATATTTGTTTGTGCCCTTTGTTCCTTCTCTGTGCCACAGTAGAAGGTGCGTCCATCACCTCCTCCTGTCTAGCTGACTCCCACCACCTGGATTTTACAACCTACTGACACAGCAAATATCCCCTCTCTCCCATGTCTTTAGCCCCTCCCCCTGGCTGGTTCTTTTTTCTACCTGCATTTAACACGTTCAAGGCCCATCTATTAAAAAAATAAAATAAAAGCCACCCTTCCTTGCCTTCATGTGCCCCTCTAGCCACCATTCCATTTCTCACATGTTCTGGAACCCTAACCTTCACACTAACCCTAACCCGCTTTGAGAACCATGGCCCTATATCCTTATGACTCAAACTGTGATCCCCAGACCAGTATCCCTGCCATCATCAGAGCTGGTTGGAAATGCAGAACCAGAGTTGCATCTTAACAAGGTCCCAGGTGACATACATGCACATTAAATTTTGAGAAGCCTCCTCCAAAGCAGTGTTTCTCAAAGTGTGTCCATCAACATCAGCATCAACATGGAGCGTATTAATAATAAAGAGGCCTCCTGAGCTAGAACCTCCAGAGCTCAGAAAAGGGCATTTAACTTTCCTGGGGCTCTTTCTGATCTTGACATTTAGAAACTTCTATTGTCAACATTGTCTCCACTTTCACTGCCTGTTAGAATTTCCAGAGAGCTTATTCAAGCTGCACCCCAGAATGGTCAAATCGGACTCTCCTGGGGGGGGGGGGGGGGGGCGGGGTACCCAGGCATCAGCCTTTTTAAAGTTCCCCAGGCCATTTTAATATGCTTCTGAAGTTGAGAACAGTGTCACCTTCTCAACAGCAAACGTTGGAGCACATAACCCAGGTTACCTTACACCAGAGGTTCTGAAAACTCACTACAAATCAGAATCCCCTGGAAAGCATTTAAAATCATCCATACATAGACACAAAACGTTTATTTAAATCAGAACCTACAATGCACCTGGGCATCAGAATTTTTTAAAATTTTTTAAAATTTTTTAAATTTTCCTCTAATCTACAGTCGACATTGAAAAGCGCTGGTTTATACCATGTAGCCAAGGGGAACAGAGGGGCCTTGTAAGAGCTCTCAGTTTGTGACCTCATCCCACCACGTTCAGGGCCGACGAGGTCTGCTCATCATCCAACAGTAAGTGCTTTCTTTGGGCCAAGCTCAGTGCTAAGAGGTGGAAACTGAGATGAACATGGAGGCAACAAGAAGCAGCTGCTGCTTTGTAAGAACTCTCAGTGTAATAGAAAGCCGGCTTCTAAACAAATGATTAGAAGACAAATGCCTCAGGTGCTGTGATTGTGGCATGAAGAATGTGTCAAGGGGACTCCAAGAAAGAGTAGTTTTGCTCCTTCCTCAGTGCACTAGTGTTGCTGAATGTGGGAGGTGGTCACCCAGGTCCTCAAAGGATTGTTTTTTTACTAGCAGAGCTACCATCCCCTGGAAGCTGGTAAGAACATCCCAGACCTGCTGAGTCAGAGTCAAGCTTAACATGAACTGCAGGTGGTTCCTATGTACATTAAAGTTAGAGATGTGCTGATCGAATTAATGTCAATTAAGCAGCATCCCTAAGTCCACTGACCTAAAACAAAATCAAACAAACAAAAAAAAGATGCCATCACAATGACGTATGGAATCATCAAATTGTTCCTTAAGGTGATGGACTTCCTCTCTTAAAATGCAACACATTAAATAACTCTTCATCATAGGTTCTTGCATGAATCAGTTTAGCAGAAAGTTTAGCCTAAGCCATTCTCTTTCTGAAGATTTCTCTACCAGCGAAGTTACTAAGTAACAGGAGTTGGGACTAGATCGGGGTATCATTATCACTTGGGCCACAAGCACAGCTGAACCAAAGTGCAGCCTCACTTTCCACATTTGAAATAAAAGAGGGGAAAACTCACCTCATAGCAATGCAGTGAGGATTAAATGAAATGGGATTGGAAAGGGCCTGGTTTCAGGCTGGGTCCTCCATTACTTCCAGAACCCTGAGTGACAGCTAGAGAGTGCCCAGGCCTCACCTCACAGATCCCTCCTCCATAGCACCTCCTCCCATCATGAGAAGTGGTTGTACTGGTCCTCTAGGCCATCTTCAGGAAGGTGCGTAATTCTGGTATCCAACCACATGTCAGCTGAGTGAGTTTGGAAATTTTGGTGCCTGCCAATCTCCTACTTATCTGAGCACCAGAAAGACATGTCTTCATTGTTTATTTTTTATGGGAAAGCCTTGAAATAATAGAAGAACATCCGGATTTATGCAGAGGACAAACAAACTAACTATGGGAGTCTTCTGAAAGGTCATTTTCTTTAGTGCTTTTAAGGGAAGGAAATGAACACAGGCTTTGTGTCTGTAGACCCAAGTTTAAGTCCAAGGTCATCCACTGAGGGGCCCCGTACCGGCCACTCTGACCTCTTGGAACTTGAGTTTTCTCTTCTGTAAGTTTTCTCCTCTGTTGTGCCTATAACAATACTTGGTTGTAAAGGTCCAATGAGGGGAAAAGGTGAGTGGACTTTATGTTACAATTAATTTATTAGTCATTATTATATAATTATTGTATAATTAAATATATGAAAAAGTGCCTATTGTGTAAACTGGCTTACATGAGCTAGCCCGAGATTGTTTTCATGGCCCTATTCTAACTTTTTAAAAACGTGGGGTAAGTCCGTAAGGCACATATTATTAGGACAGAGTAGGATAATATGTATGTCAAGGGGGAAGACTGAACGTCAGCTAATGTCTGCAGCAAGGAGCAATTAGGAAATCCATTCGTTAGGACCCTGGTGGCCCACCTGTCAGTTCTGACCACTTCAGGTTTCATCAGCATTAGGTGAATGAAATTCTGTATGAGTATCACAGTGTTTCATTTTAAGGTAACTTACAGTACTATGTCGTCCTACTTGCCATCTCACACTCTTCCCACCCACCCCTTGGGATGGGAGATGAGAAAGCCATAAAGCGAGTCTCCTCCCCCTTCCACCGATGCTCCTCTGCGCACTCCCAGCCCTGCAATACCCTCTTACCTGTGGGAGAGCCTCTCTGTTCAGTTTCTTGGCATCTAGGAGAGTCTCCCTCTTCCCCCCTCTCTCTCTCCCACTGTGTCATCCAGGCCCCTGCCGCGCCCAGGAAGCAGAAGGCTGCCAAGTGCTTTCTCTTCCTCCCACAGTCAGGGTGATTTCAAACAGTGAAAGGGAAAGCACTTCCCTCATGTTCCCTCGTCGTCTTCCAATCTCAGGGTGATTTCAGAGAGCGCCCTGTGTTAAAGAGAAAGCACCTCAGAGCCAGAAAAGTACATTTAGCCATAAGCAAACAGTCACAGCAGGCCAGTGATAACTGGCTTTTTGTTTACCCTACCTCTAATCCGTGAGTCTCAGGGGCCAATCTGGAGTTCTCTATGTTCACTCCTTTTTTAAGTCCTTGAGTTAATCATAAACTGACTGAGAAATAATCACCTGTCTTCATTGGATTCCCTGGAGGACAGACTCTGAGATGGAGATTTGCAAGCAGAACTTTTACTGGGGAGTGCTCTCAGCATCAACACCCACGGGGGAGTGAAGGCAGCCAAACTGCACAGGGAAAGAGTTAAACTACAGTGCAACAGAGGCCATGGCTGAGCCCACCAGGAGCCCTTCAGAGTTGTCTGGTCTCGAGGCAAGGAGGTGGATGTGTACTGCCTCTCATCTGTGACCTTGAGCCGTTGGTTGGATGAGGGCAATTCCTGGAGAGCCATCAACTGCCAATGCTTCCAACAGTTGGGGAATAAGTGTCTCCATCCTGAAGAAGGTATCTGGTTGCCTTCCTTGTGTCCACTACATCATCTAAAGTGGTACCTTGGCATTTTTTTTAATGTTAAAATTTTACATTTTTAAAAATGAAAATGTCATTGCAAATAATGTGTATTTGCTTAAATTTGTTTTATCCAATTTTTAAAATATATATTCAGAAAGAGCAAGCCATGGCTCCCCAAAGAAATTATTTTGCCAGTAAATGTCAAGTGGTAAAATACCAAATATAGTGTAAGTGTTCTAATCAAATTAAAAGCTAATGAAGAAGGGTTGGAAAAGTCAGTATTAAGATATCAATTCTCCTCAAACAGATCTATAAATTCAATGCAATCTCTACCAAAATCTCAGAAGACTTTTTGTAGAAATTGACAAAGTGATTCTAAAATTTACATGAAAATACAAATGACCTAGAATAGCTAAAATGCTTCAGAAAAAAATTAAGGCTGGAAAACCATTAGTGCCCAACTTCAAGATGTATTAGAAAGTAACCAAGAGAGTGTGGTATAGATGTCAAAATAGACAAATAGATGAATGAAACAGAAGAGTCTAGAAATAAAACCACGCTATGCAGAAAACTGAGTTTTTACAAAGATGCTTAGGCAAGTCTATGGAGAAGAGATAGTCTTTTCAACAATGGTGCTAGAAAAATTAAATATCTGTATGCAAAAAAAAACTTTAATCAATTTCTCGCACTATGTAAAAAAAATTAAAATTAATTATAAATTTAAGTGTAAAACCTAAAATTATAAAACTTCCAGATAAGACAAAGAAAAATTTTTTGTAACCTTGAGTTAGATAAATTTTACTTACAGGTATACTAAAAGTGACATTCACACAAGAAAAACAAGTTGATAAATTGTGTTTAATTAAAATTTTAAACATCCACTATTCAAAAGACACCATTAGAGAATGAAAAGACAAACTATAGACTGGGAGAAAGTATTCGCAAATCATATGTCTGATAATTTATGCCCAGTAACAAAGAACTGCCAAAACTCAATAATAAGAAAACGATCTCCCATTAAATGGGGAAAAGATACTTTACCAAAGAAAATAAGTGCATGGCAAGTCAACACACAAAGATATGCTCAAGATCATCAGTAATTGAGTAAAAATTAAAATACAATGAGATACCTTGGCATATCTGTTAGACTGACTAAAACTGAAAAATTGACCATAACCATTGCTGGTAAGGGTGTGGAACAACTGAAATTCTCACACGTTGTTGGTGGGAATGTAAAATGGTACAAGAATTTTGGAAAACAATTGAGCAGTTTCTTAAAAAGTTAAACATGCATCTACCATACGATCCAGACATTCCACTCCCAGGTATATACCCAAGAAAGATGAAAGCACATATCTACACAAACACTTGTACACAAATGTTCATGACACCTTTATTTGTAATAGCCCCAAACTGGAAACGACTCAAAGTGCATCAAAGTGCCTGTATAAACAAATGGTGGCATATCCACACAATGACTACTACTCACCAATAAAAATGAACGAACTACTAATACATACAAAAACATGATCTATCTCAAAATAATTATGAAATAGAGAACACACTGTATATACATAAAGAACATATTGTATATACATTCCACTTATATAGAATTCTAGAAAACGCCAACTAATCTATAGTGTCGGAAAGCAGCTCGGTGATTGCCTGGAGAGAGGGTGACAGGAAGAATTACAAAGGGGCACGAAAAAACTTGGAAGTGAGTGATATGTTCACTGTCTTGATTGCTGTGATAACTTCAGTTTCATGATGGCCTCACATATCAAAACATCAATTTATATGTATTGTGTATTGTGTGTCCATTAAACCTTAATAAAACAAGAAGGAGGAGGAGGAGGAGGAGGAGGAGGAGGAAAAGAGGAGGAGGAGGAGCAGAAGAGAAAGAAGAAGAAGAAGAAGAAGAAGAAGAAGAAGAAAAGAAGAAAAGAAGGAGAAGGAGAAGAGAAGGAGAAGGAGAAAGAAGAGAAGGAGAAGGAGAAGGAGAAGGAGAAGGAGAAAGAAGGAGAAGGAGAAGGAGAAGAGAAGGAGAAGAGAGTGGGAGAAAGAAGAAGGAGAAAGAGAGGAGGAAGGAGAGGAGAAGAGAGAGAAGGAGAGGAGGAGGAGGAGGAGAAGGAAGAGAAGAGGGTGGAAGAAGGAGAAGGAGAGCTACTAATAAAGAAGTCTGCTTTGAAGAAGGTGGAGACCTGTGGGGTCTTTGAAGCCAGTTTGGAGAGTCTTTCTCTGACTGGGTCAAAAAGAAGCTTGTGTAGAGAACTTGGGGTGGCCTAGTCAGAAAGAAGAAAGATGTGCTTGTCTACACACACACACACACACACACACACACACACACGACAGACAGTAGGACTGATATCTCTGACGGAAAGAAAAGACTGAGTTGTTGAGGTGGTGATAGAATGCTCTTCCTTGCAAAAATAGTTGAGGTGTTGGCTTCTCAACAATCGCACTGACGTCGTCTTGGGATAATGACTGGGGCAGAAGAAATATCTTCACCTTTAAAGTGTACTCCTAGCTTCTCCTTTACAGTGAGATAATCCCAGCCTCGGTTTCTGGCCTCACCACTTTGAACACTAGTATGTATTAACTTTACTCTTATTTCCTTTATTTATTTATTAATCTTTTGGTGGGGAGAGACCACCCTTAATTTGTAGATAAACCCGCAGTTACAAAAGGCAGCTTTGACATCTCTCTCCATGGCAACAACTGCTGACATGGAAACCACTAGAGGGGTGGGCTGGAAGGGAACAAATGCAGATGATGAGAAGATGTAAAGGATCAGGAGTGAAGGACAGAAATCAACCGTGAAAACCAGCCATACTTTTAGGGGACTTGATTAGAGGAAAGAGTCCCAAGCAGGACTAGCCTATTTGTAAGGTGACCGCCCTGACTCAATATTTTCCTAGTCTAACAGGAAAATTTCCTTTTGATATTCTCTTCCGCCTCAATGCAAATCAAAGATTAATTTGGATTAACAAGCATCTTCTTTTTACAATGCAAATAACTCCTGATTGGTTAAAGGTCTACTAGTCATTAATACATAGCTTGACGGAGTTCAGTTAAAAGCTTTCATCTAATCCCTGTGGATATCAGTTACCTGGATAAAAGAGAGCTTGGGCCGAGGGAGTAGAAAGTCAAGTAAATCTGGAAAACAGTGTATGAAGGGTAGGAAAGGGAAGCGCTTAGAACAGTGTACGAATGTGTAACGGGGCCAGGAAAGGAAGCACCAGGAGAATGTTCCTTGAAATACCAATAGAACTTCCCGATAAAACCTCTATGACTAGAGAGTTTGTTTAAGGTATGGGATAAAGAAAAATCCTTTATTAGTATGTCAGTTTCCTTAATATTTGTGGATCTATTCTAATTTTCTATTTCTTATTTTTCCAATGATGACATTTATATTTTTTCAGGTTTCATCCAGATTTCAAACACGGTAAGTCCTCACTTAATGTCATCCTTTGGTTCTTGGAAACTGTGACTCTAAGCAAAATGAATATGATGAAACCAACTTTACCTTAGGCTAACTGATATAAGTAAGAGTTAAATTCCTACAGCATATTTCCGGTCACAAAAACATTACCAAACTTCTAAATAAAGACCCAAATCCTTCTAATATTAAACATTGAAATAAACGTGAGTGATACCCACATTTAAGAAAGATTAATAAACACAAGTCAGATCATTATTCTCCAACCTGCTTTTTCCAGTTCAGGGTCACGCTTGGCCGGAGCCTCTCCTGGCAGCTCAGGGAGCAATGAGGGACCCACCCTGGTAGTGCACCCTTCCATCACAGGGCCACTGAGACTCACACACTCATTCAGGCTGGGACAACTTAGACACACCAGTTCACCTCACGTGCACATCTTTGGAAAGCGAGAGGACCAGTCCTTGGAGAAAACCCACGCAGACAGAAAAAACGTGCGAACTCCACACAGACAGCGGGCCCTTCCGGGAAGTGATTATTTTTCTTGTCAATGTTATAATGAAACAGTGTTGGACAAAACGATGTTATTCAGGGACCTGTTCTATATATTTTATAATATCTATTAGCTTTATGGCTTTCTTTCACATTTATATTATTCATTAAATTGGAATTAATCTTTGCATACAGTGTGAGGTCACATACAACCAAGCCTATATCCTCACCGATGTTCCCCAAGGTCCAGCCACCCTCACCGTGCTTCCTAACATCCACCTTCAGACCTTTCTACTGCAGTTTAAATAATTTTTCTCCTTGTTCTCTATTGAAAGGAGTTGTTATTCACTTCCTACCAACAATTAGTTCCAAATAAAGGCTGTAGCTTATATTAAAGTAACTTTCTGTCAAACCCTAGGTTTGGGCAGCCATAATGCTCTCAAATTTTAAGAACTGAGTTGCCAGACCACTGAGAATTTTGCAAATTTTTATTGTTTTCCATTAAAAATGTTTTATCTTGAAATTGGCTAATCTTTAAAAACTAACCATATATTTGTTTTACACATTATATACACTTAAGAAATAAATAAATGCTCTAAGTAGCATAAAAAAGCATCATCATATATATACATATAAATCTTCAAGCTGAATGTATAAATACAGGACCCAATGAGATTCGATTCCCAAGGCTTCCATTGCTAAAAGCAGGTTGGAAGTAACCAGGATGCACCATTAATCATATAAGCTCTACTTTGGCTAGAATGCGATCACAGAAGCAATAGAAGATACGACCGGATTGAGAAAATATCTGGACTGAAGACTCAACTGGTTATGTCTTCTGAAGTGCGGCATTAAACACTGACACAACTTTGGCACAATACAGATAAAAACAGTTTCCTTTAAAATCCAAGTACAAAGAAAACCACTTTTCTCCCTACCTGAACTCATATCTCCTTCCAAAGAAAACCTCATCCATAAAAAGCCCAACCCTTTGGCATAGTTGTTCTTCCAGTTATATATTAATAAAAGAGCTTAAGGTTTTATGAATGGCTCTGAAAAAATCTTGTTCGCCACATCTGGGGCAAGTTGTTGAGAAATGGCTGTAGAAGTCTTGACGAAGGTGCGGGGGGAACATAGCACAGGCTTTGTCTCCAGGAAACCTGGGTCTTCACCTGGCCCCACCACCAACGTGGTATGTAATTCTAGGCATGTGGCTGAACTTCACTGAGCCTCAATTTTGTAATACAGAGATAATTATAGCTGCCCTGTTCACTTCCTGCTGTGAGTCTCTCATTAGGTGATGGACATGCTAACCTTTTGAAAATACAAAAGGGCTTCTCAGGTATCATGTATATTAATTCAAATGGAAATTTGGAGCCTATTCCAAGTTGAACACAGAAAAGGGGCTGGTTTTAGAACAAGGTATTCCAAAGAGGTAAAAACACTGTGTTAAATCTTAGCACCAGCTTCTTAACAGGTGATGGTTCTATATAAGATACATATAACATAATTAATACCTTCTATCTTTGTGAACAGAGAGATTTTACTACAAAGCAATCATATCTGGCAACTGGCCACCATTCTGATCTTCAGCATATATGATACTCTGTTTGTTACTCTGCCGGTGATCAAACATGTCACTCTTAGGAGAAATGCTCTTAATAATTAAGAAGAAATAGGTAGAAACCACTGAAAGCCTCGGGTTCCCAACTCGTTCATCCTGTAGCCTTACAATAATGTTCCTTGTACATATATCACATGGATATTCATGGATCATACAAACTGAAAAAGAGTCTACAAATCACAGCCCCATTAAAGTGCTAAATAAACATTTGTCCAACTGAAAAAAAAATGAGCAATGGAAAAATAAGAAAGCTAATGATGTGTGCTTTAGGGACAGAGTGAGTTAAGGAGCAGGACAGAATGTCAAAAAAGTAACCGATGTTTTTCAAATCTGCCCATTGAACCCCAAAAGCGAGGATCTCAGCATCACCCCAGATCTCCTCTCCCCTCTCTGGGTAAACAAAGTCACAGGTCTGCCATCCTGACCTGAGTCAGTTCCCAGCAGGAAGACCACCCACTCTGACTCAAGTCAGGCCAGGCAGCTGACAGCCCTCCAGACAGAGCCACCTTAGATCCAGTGTTCTTTGTCAGGCAAAGCACAGGCTCATCCAGCCATTTAGAAACCAGCCCAGTATG
Source organism: Eonycteris spelaea (assembly GCA_003508835.1). Classification (NCBI taxonomy): domain Eukaryota; kingdom Metazoa; phylum Chordata; class Mammalia; order Chiroptera; family Pteropodidae; genus Eonycteris; species Eonycteris spelaea. Next base: position 19,913,278 of record PUFA01000003.1, on the reverse strand, counting down.
CACAGAGGCCCAGACAGACATTCGGCCGTCTGCACACAGTGCTGGCGTTAGAGCTCTTCTAGGACAGCAGCAGGAACAGCAAGAGCAGCAGGAACAGCAGTGCGCAGTCCCCTCTGGCAAGAAGTCCCAGCTGTCATAGGAGGCAAGGTCCTGGGCCCAGAAAACAGGCTCTTCCCAGTGCTCCAGGGTCAAGGCCAAGAGGGGTCCTTCCAGGTGGGTCCTCAGCAGTAACTTTCTTCCACGTGCTTGGAAGGCAGGGCAGGTGGCCTTGCTGGCACCCTCAAGGAAGCTCTAGGGTTGGGCTGAAAGGAATCAGGTGAGAGAGGCGTTCACTAGTTTGCTTAGCAAACACATCAGCCCCTAGTGAGGGTTTGCCCTGTTCACCTACAACCAAGCTGTCTTTCACACCTACCTATCTCTTTTCCTTGCTTCCCTTCTGGAACAAATGGAAAAGATCCTGAGTGCTTCTTTCTTCCCCTCCCCCCGCCCCAAGCCACAGATTTACTTTGAGAAACGTCACACCAGAGCCCTCTCTGGGTTCCTAGTTCCATACTCCTCATGCTGACTCAAGTCAGTTTACATACTTAGCGCCATACTCACCTACAACACACACACGAACACAAACATGCACACACAAGCACACACACACAATTGTGGGGAGAACTATTAATGAGTCCTCTTTGCCTTGATCAAGAGAGACTAGAACGGCAGAAAGGGACAAGACAGAGTCCAGAGATCTTGATTCTAGTCTTAGCTCCACTAACTTGCTAAGCTCTTGAACCTCTCAGTCTCCTTGCCAGCGGAGAGGTGAGCAGTGTCCAGGTCAGCAGAGAAATGCTGAAGGTGTTTAGGGATGTCATGTCTAGGGATGTCATGGCTTCCTAGTGTTAATTTATTATTTGGGTTCCTATGGTTTTCTGTTCCTCTGTGGGCAAAGGAAAGGATGACTTGTTTTCTCAAAGAGATAGTATAAGATAAGTTATAGTATTCTCAACAGTTATAAAGTTCTGAAGGGGAAAATAAGAAGAGAATATCTTATTGGATATTTTATCATAAGAATAGCAATCCTCCCTGGGTGTGTCCAATCTACATGGCTGTTCTGAGGATCAATGAAGTTAATACATGTGAAAGCACTCAGAAGGGTATATAGATTTGAATACAAGTGTAAAGAATTAAAATTATTTTTATAGCAGAAAATTACATGAAGTTACAGTAGACCGAGTCACTTAATTAGATGGGCAGTTTCAGAGTCTCACAAGTCTATGATCACCGAGCTTGTGGTCACACTGATGCTCCTGAACAGGAGACAGAGCAGCTGGGGTACAGCCTGGCCCTCGGGGTTGGCAGACAGTTAATCACAGGGAACCTCAGCACAGGTGCAGCTGCTTGATAATTGATACCCAGATCAAGGTGAGGGGATTTATCTGAGCGAGTGGAACCTCCATGCTCAGGAAAGAGCTCAAGCTTCACAGTAAACCAATCTCTTTTAGTCCTCGCTCTGCCATCACCAGCTGGGGGACCTGGAAAGAGTGACCTAAAATCCCTGATCTTCAGTTTCCTCAGCTGTACATAGGGTCAACAATGCAACGCAATGGTGTGATAACAAAAGTAAATGAGATAATGAATGGAAGACTCTGAATGCAGGATGGGCACGTGCTACGTGCTCAGTGTGTGTTAGCAGCATTATCTAGAACCTCAGTTAGGGCAGGATGCAGGGGCCAGTGGGAGGCTGGTCTCCCTCCTCAGCAGGTGTGTAGGCTCCAAGGTGTGTGACGGTGTGTGATCGATTCCTCTTTTTGATGTGCCCACTGCCTTCTCCCATGTGATATCAGCTTCCTCAATTCTGAAATAATAGGACTCCGGCATGGAGCAATAGGGACACTGATGCAAGATGACCCCTTTGTCTGATTAAATTCCACACACATGAGCATTCCTTCTTCTCAGAAAGGGGAAGAATTGCTCACCGATATCCCTACACCAACCTGGGTTCCTGAAAACCTAACAAGGAAGACTATACCATGTGCTTTACCTTTACCTCACACCTGACTCCTCTCTCCGACTAGGTACCCAGAAGGAAGCTTGGAACCCTGGAACTTCCCACAGCCCTGGTCACTACGAAGAAGTTCAGTCTAAGACAGTGCATGGGCACCAACTTCAGGAACTTCGTTACTAAAAGACTTCATTCCACTAGGACCATGGGCTATGACCCCTTACAGGTGAGGCAGAGCAAGAAGCCAAGGGACATTAACACCTTCCAACATCCTGTGTGTTCCACGGATTTGTCTATCTCCTTCCCAGCAGGTCAGCTTTATAAAGGAAAGAAATGTCATCCGTTTAGTTCACTGCTATGTCCCAAGTGCCCAGACCGAAGTCCACACATGCTAGGTGACCCATCGACCTGTACTGCATGAACACATCAGAAAGACCCGGTTACCTAGTATCGTTTTTCATTCTCCAGTTATCCAGACACTTGCGAAACCAGAGCTCTTGGCCAGGGGATATGCTGGTGTTCTCAGGGTCTTCTGCACAGAAAGCAAATCTAGGAAGAAAAAGAAACCGGTGAGGCAGCCAAAGCTGTAGAGGGGAAGGTACGCAACTGTGCATAACCAGGTGGTGGTTTGGGATCCAAGATAGACAGAGCGAGGAGAAAGGAAAAGTTTCCATCATGCCACACCCTGACTCAAGAACTTTTTAGAACTCCCCACCACAACTACAAGCACTCTGAACCACGTCTTACTTTGACATCTGCCACAGTCTGGCACATGCAGACTTTATTCACACATCTTCCACCATCTTCCCTCTGTCTATTCTAAACACTTGCCTGCCTTTCAAGGCATGGCACCTCTGAAGCCTCCCTGACTGCCCAAGCCCTTGACCTCTCAATTTAATAGAAAAGCATATACTGATATGTACAAATGTTGCTTTTGCTATTGTCTTTACTTCTCATGGCATGGTGTTAATAATGAATTTTGTCTTCTTTCAACACGTTATACACTGGTTTGAATTTTTGTGGACTCCTGCTAATCTTCTCTGTATCGTTGCAATTTTAGATATGGGCTGCCCAAGTGAGCACTGGATTCCTATATCTGTTGTAGACTGTAAACTCCTTAAACGGAGGAACCCCCATCCGGTGCTCATAAAGATCCATTGACAAGCGTTAACTGCAACTCAGCTGCAAGTTAAAATCACAGGTTCAGGAAATGGACAACCAAGATCACAAAACAATCAGTGACCTAACAACCATTTCAACTAACTTATAGCCAAATCCTGTGGGCTACCCTAGCTTTGGTGGTGTGTGGTTAGCATGACCCCATGACTAAGAGATGTATGGGACAAGCTGGCCCTGCTGCTGGCCCAAAGGACAAAAGCCACAATCAGAACAGCTTTAAGAACCTTTGCTAGGGAGCCCAATCAGTACATAAACATATAAAAACGTGACTCTGGCCTTATCACAATTAGGAAAAATTAAAACAATAGTAGGGGACCAGTTCATATCCAACAGGATTGCAAAAAGGTTTCGCCAAATGTAAGTGAGGAGAAGAAAGGGAAACTCCAATAAGATTGAAAACTGGTCCAAACACTTTAGAAAGAGAGTTAATACCTAGTCAAGTTGGAGAAGACATGTACGATAAACCAGGGATTCCACTTTTTAGTATCCTTGCCCCAAAGGAGCCTTCACACATATGCACAAGGAAAATGTCCAAGGATGTTCATCCCAGTCCTATCTGTGACTCGAAGAACGTAGCAACCACTTAAATACTTAGCAGAATGATGGTAAAACTATTGTTTTACCATGATTGCTTACATACAGAAGTTAAATGTGACTAGACTAGATCTATGTATTGGATAAATTTCATGAACAATGTTGAATGAAAAAAAGCAACTTGTTAAGGAATATGTCCACTCATGTCAACTTCAGAAGCCTCCAAAACAATTCTATACGTTGGTATGGGTACAAACAGACATGTGAAAGGCATAAAAATCATGAAGGAGGGAAAGACACTAACATTAGTTAATGCTGGAAGATCCTACATTTGGTTTGAAAGGGAGGAATCAGACAAAGGAAAGGCATAAAGGGGCTTCAGCTCTATCAGTAATGTGCTATTTTTTTGAAATCTGTCTGCAACCAGTGTGGAAAACCACTTAACGTTTGTAAAGTTTCGGTGGTTCATTACGTTTGAAATATTTTTTTTAAATGATCACCTTTCTGCTGCCACATCCATAGGCATAGGTTCCACTTAATAAGCAGCAAGAGAAGGAAAAAGACACACAGTGATTTAGATCGCCCCATCTGGCACCCCCCCCCCCAGTTCGTAAGTTTCTAGACTAGAATCACTCAGACAAGGGACCCAATCCTCCACTCACCCGCATAGTCAAGCTGCTAGAGGTGATGGATGAAATCTGGACATGGGAAGAAGTGTAATGGAAAAGATGCCAGATGAGGTATGAAGAGCTTGGAGGCTGCTTGCTACCACCTCAAAGCTGGCGGGGACCTCCCAGAGGTCTGCCAAAGAAGTCGACCAAGGAAGCCCCCTCCCTTGACAAAGGTCTCCCAGGCTCCCCTGACTTCTGCTTCGAAAGAAACCTGCTCAGAAAGTCAAGGCACAGTCTAGGGTCTAAAGGATAAAGGTCTGGATTTTTCGTGCTAGGCTTGAGATTAACAGACACGAAGAAACTGCCAGCTGGCATGGCATAGAGGATTCTGTTACCCGACCCCACCCCAAGTCCTTGGCTCAGAGCTTCCAAAGGAGGGGTCTAATGCTCTGAAAATAGAATGCTAGGGAAACCAGGTCTTCCCACAGGCCTCATCCTGGGGGCTCCCCGGTTTGCTCAGCACGGGGAGCAAGCAAAGACTTTTGGTTGCATGGACCCCAGAACAAGGCAGCACTCCTAAAGAGCCCTGTCCGGGAGCAGCCCCACTTCCTCCAGGGCCAACACAGGGCTTGGCAAAACAGAATGGGGCTGGAATCCCCTCTCAGCCAAGGGCCTGCCATTAGGGCACAAACTGCACAACTGTTAACAAAGAACTTGATCTAGGGTTCACTTTTCCTTGAAAAGATATTCAGGGTTTGGCCCACGAGCTCTGGATGTGGAAGGATCGAAGGTGCTTGCTTAGCAAAGGAACGGACATTGCAAAGGCATACGCCTTCTGCTCACCACTGACTTGGGTGGGGCTGGAAAGGGTCATGAGGCACTTACTTCCGCTGGGTTTCCCCAGACTTGACCCGGATGCGCCTGATATTCACTTCTGCGCGGACTTGTGGGATTGAGAGAAGTAGCTGTGAAGCTCCTTCCACAGGTTGTACCAGGGCTGAGATACCTTCTCCCAGGTGAGTTTGATCTTCAAGAGGTCTCCCAAATCCTCCTCAGTGTAGACCAGGAAGGTGTTGGTGGCATTCAGCCCGATTTGCTCCACTCTGCGAGGGGAGAGAGAAAAGCTGGTCTCGCCTCCTGCCACCTGGAGAACTGCCGCATCATATGGGGTGACACAGTGGCAGCACCTGCTCCCCACAGACTGGAGAGAAAAGAGCAAGAGGTTCCTCCCCCGTGCGCAGCGCGTCCCACCAGCAGGACCAAGGTGGAAGTGTGTGCCAAGTTGACATAGAGGTAAGTTTGCCTAGAGCACCCCAGCTTCTTATCAAAACCATTCCTGAGCGCTCCCTCATTTATGCCACTTCCTGGAGATATGGGACGGAAAAAAAATGAGAAAGCACAAGGAAGGCATATCCCCATCCAACACTATCTTCTTCCTTTCAGCCTATGGGCATCTGTCTCTCTCTGGCCCACTCTTGCCTGTCCCTCTCACCTGGCGCTTGGGGAGGCTACCTCACCCCATTTGTATGCATACAAACCTTGTCTCCCAACTAAACTCTGATCCCTGAGAGCGAGTACTTTGATGATGTTGCTCTGCAATCCCAGCATTATTCGGCATGATGCTTTGTACCTTAGGAGTGTTCAACAGATACATACAGATTGCTGTGTGCCTCTCCCACAGGCAATTAGAAATGGCCCCTTATATGACGTTCATGATGTTCAAACCTCCTAAAGCTTCAGGTGTCAGGCATGGTCTAAAATGAAACAGCACTTTCTGCCTAGCGGACCCAGCAGCTTTTCACACTGTTGATTCACCCTGGGAGCTTCCCTCCCAGAAATGTTTTGCATCAAGGGCTTGTGGAGAGCGTACAAAGAGACAGAGGACGGCAGAGGCCACTAGAACCACCCAGCTCCTCCCCCAGGCACTCAGACTACACTCTCCTGCCCTTGTTCGCACGCTCCTGCGCTCTCTCCTTCCCAAACCAACTTGTTCTCTGTCCTGACCCCAGCAAAGGGACTCGTGACTTACATTTCCAAAGGCAGAGTCTGGGAGTCTGTGTTGCTGCCATAAAGAGTGACATAAAAGGCAGGCTCAATTTCTTCCATGCTCTTGTAGCTGAAGACATGGATTTTCATCTGATAATGATAAACTGCAGAAATAGCAGAATAAAGACTTTCGTGAGTCTTGTTTGTCATCCCAGGGCGCCCTGACCCAAACTGAGTCACCCATCACACTTGAGTTTTTAGGGACTGTCATCCTTTTGGTCCAGCCCAGCTTCCAGCTTCTCTCTGGTCTTGTTCTATCCCATGGCATAAGAGATCACTGAGGTATGGGAGCTCTGAGCCTGGGGTACAGGAGGACTTTTGGGTCCTGGCTCAGCTACTTTCCAGCCTTGAATTAAGGATGCAGGCTCTTTGAGCCTCAATTTTCTCATGTGTAAAATAATACCCACGATATCCACAAAACCTTAGACTTTTAAAAATATTATAAAAAGCAGGATATCATTTTGATCCTCTGTCCTATGTCAGATTCATTGTGATGATCAAATGAGATAGCTAGGGAACAGCTTTGAAAAAAATGCAAGGCAGAGATTTAAGATACTCATATTGTGATCATGAGTGACGATTCACATCAAAAAAGAGTCCCCATCATTTACGTTTAAAGACTAACTTTCCTAAAGGCATGCACAATGTAATCTGATTTGCAGTGATTTGAGTTAACGGTGCTGGCCACATCCCAGCTGCTGGCCACATCTCCCGGGCTGGGATGTACCCTGATCCACCCCATAGTATTTGGAAGGAGGGTAAAGTTGAAAGTCCTGCTTCAGGGCACAGCAGGGACTGAGGGTTACCTCTGAAAGGCATGCCTGCCCGTGTTTTTAGGTACATCTTGGTGTTCCTCTTATTCCTTGTTTTCTTGGCATTGTAGCCAATATTATTACAACGGTTCTTCCGGCAGCTGAGACAGATCCCCTTTTTGAAGCGATTTGAGTCTGCACACTGGAACGCAAAGCTGGGCTTGTCCTGATTCATCAGGGAGTCAACAAAGAGGTAGACAGCCCGCTCATGCTCACATTTCATCGCCTCTGCGATTGCTGAGGGAGGAAGAGACAGAGAATACCCAGGATAAGCCACTTCTCAATGATCCCCGCTCAATCAATACGCACTGTGCACTTCATTGGTAATAACTACTTTTATTGCTGCTGTTAGTGTTCTTGTTTGTATAATTCTTAATATATATGCCTGGTGATGTTCTAGACTCCCATGAAGATTTAGAAGAACTAAGGACTATTCCTGCCACCTAACTGCTTGCTCTGCAGGAGGGAAGAGAGTACAAATACATAGCAAGCAACAAAGAGCAAGAGAGTGCACGCAATGGGCACTAAATAGGCTGATGAAGACCAGCGGAGCAGTAGAAATCACTAGGTCCTGATGCGGTTGTATAGTCACAAAATGCTGGAAATGGATCAGATGCTAGCTCAGGGCTCTGCAAACTACAACTTTCAGGCTGGCCACCTGTTTTTATAAATAAAGTTTTATTGGAACACAGCCACACTCATTTGTTTACATATTATCCGTGGCTGCTTTCATGCTACAACAGCAGAGTGGAGTGGTTGAAAGACTCTATGGCCTGCAAAGCCTAAAATATTTACTAGCTGACCCTTTAAGAAAATGTTTGCCAACCCCTCGCAGTCCAATCCTTTCAAGTATAGATTATGACCCAAAGGTCATGAAGGTGAAGTTATTTGCTCAGGCTCACACAGTTGGTTGTAAGTTAGGAGTATAATTTGGATATTCTGACCCATAGTACATCATTACATCTTGTAACCAGAAGCTAAAGTCAATAGTTCAAGTAAATCCTGGGACCTAAAGAAAAACTTGGCAAAGCCACCCCCAGTCCTTCCTCACTAACACCACCAGCTTTAGGAAATGCCACCTTCCCATCCTCTGAGGCAGGGCCGAACTCCCCTCACATGGACCACCGAGCTCCTGAGGGCTACTTGGATAATATCGTATTGGGAGAAGGCAACAGTCTTAAGACTGAGTTGTGGAGTAGGACACCCAAGGGCACAAATTAAGAGTGGAGAGAGCTGACTAGGACCAAGACTTAGAAAAGCTGCCAGGATCCAAGGCAGTGAGTGAATGAGAAACTCCAAAAGGGATTAGTCACTCGGGCCACACCTCAATTTCAGCAGCAAATTCAGTTCAGCCCAAGTCTGCAGGGAATCGGCTCAGGCAGTCAGAAGATAAATTATAAGTGAATGGAGAAAGCAGCTTGATTTTACTTTTTTAAAATGTTACCAAAAGTTACATTATAGTGCATCTGGGCTATAGAATATTATGCAGTCTTCAAAAAGGATAAGGAAAGTAGGTATATATGCTCTGATGTTTAAGAATGTCCATAATATATTATGATTGAAAAAGGAAAGTTACAGAACAATGTACTTCTGAAAAATATAACTACACATATACACCCAAATAAATTTGCAAAGAAAATGTCTGGAATGATACACATGAAACTGTTCATTCAGATTAGCTACTTCTGAAGAGTGAAAGTAGGAGTGGAAGATAAGGAGGAATTTTATTTTTGGCTTTATGCAATTCTATATTGCTTGATTTTCTTCAACAAACATGTACTGCTTTTGCTATGAAAAGAAATTAACCAATAATAACTGTGACCTCAAAGCATGAGAAGGCAGAGCAGAGCCCACAGGAAGGCTGCTCACAGGCTTGTGGGATGATGAACAGCACACAGCGTTAGAGGGCACTGCAGGGGGAGGTGGGAAGGATGAAATGAAAGTGACTGGGAGCTCTGGCAGCTCTGGCTGATTTAAGAGGAGATGCAGTGACATGAAGCAGAAAATAAAGAACTCACTTCCATCTGCAAGTGACCCCAAGATGTCGTTGAGTCCACAGCCTGGCTGAAAGTCACCCCCGTTGGGATAAATGTCGATGTGGCCCACAGGCATGCGAATCCCAATGCTCAAGCCAAAAGAACGCGTGTAGGTGTGGAGGACGTCCACAAAGTCAGCATCGTCAGGGGACAGCCTCTTGTGGATGTCCACTCCTTCAAACATGGGTCCAGCAGGGTCCAGACCTACAGCAGGAGGAGCCAAAATTAACTGTGTCAGGCGCACCAAGTCTGCAGGGAATCGGCTCAGGCAGTCAGAAGAGTCCCAAGCTGAAGTTAAATCTGAGTGTAGAGAATAACCCATCCTCGGAGCCCAGCCCTGTGAATCTCAATACGCATGGTGCCCACAGTCCAGGAACTTACACTTTTCTGGCACCTTCACCTGTCCTGACACCTCAGCTGACTCAGTAAACTGGCCATGAGCTTCACCCTGACAGGCAGCTCCATGGAACCAGAGACTGTCAGAACTAGAGCAATTCTAGAACAAACTCAAGCTGACTGAAACTAAGCCCTTTGCCCCATTTAATCTGCCCCTGAGCACCTTCCACAGCCTCAATTTACGGGCTTTTTACAGAATAACTAAGCGACCTACATCTGAAGGAAAGACTCGGTCTCCCCAAACTGAGTTATCTGTGTTTGGACTTCTCTCCCCCACCCTTCAGTGATGAATCAGGCCCAGGAGTGGAATGGCGAGCATTGGGGGACACCAGATACACTAAGAATTCATATCCTGGGCCTCCAGAATTCCTCTACTTTGCAGCTACAAAGAGAAAACCTTTTTGCCTGCAAACTTTCTGTATTGAACAGGCAAGCAGCTCTGTAGAGAGTACTAGTTCTCACATTTGAATTACCATGAATATCAGTGGGGAGCTTGTTACAAATTCAGATTCCACTTTGTAGCTACAAAAAACTCTGGAAAAACACACCAGCCACCTGTTACCTGTGTGTACAGATGCTAGGGGAGAGGGCGGGGAAGGGAACTGGGCAGGTAGTGGCAACCATAAGAGAGATTTTCACCATCTTTTAATTTTGGAACCATATAAATATAAAACCATTCAAAATAAGATTTTGCAAACCATAAAATGCAGATTCCCTGACCCCCTAGGGATTGGGAGGTCTGATGTATTTAATCCCCAGGGGATCTTAAAATTAGGTGGTCTGTGGACCAGATTTCGAAAAACCTCCATGCTTCAGTATCATCTATAAAGTGGAATCTGAACATCTTAATTCAAGCAGTTCATGTGAGATTGTAAGAGAGTAAGAGCTTGTCGATGTAAATACTAGCTATAACCAAGCCCAAATAATTATGGGAACTGAATTTATGCTGACCTAGAAGGCTCTTCGCACTACAGACAGTGAAAGTTAGGAGGAAAAAAATACATGGCAGCAGCAGAAGTAATTTTGCTCCCAAGGGACATTTGGCAATGTCTGGAGACATTTTTGGTTATCACAATTGGGGGAAGGGGGAAAGAAGCTACTAGCACCTAGTGGGTAGAAGCCAAGGATGCTGATAAACATCCAACAATGCTCAGGGCAGCTCCCACGAATAAGGAGTAACTGGCCCAAAACGTGACTAGTGCCAAGATTGAGAAACCCTGATCTAGAAACACCAAGGCAGGGAGGAGATGTGACCAAGAACAGTCATAAAAATGAGGAGATGGATAATACAACCGTCTTCCCCAGACCCCAGTGCCATAGAACCAAGGAGCACACTGAGAGGCTCGAGATGAGAATTTCAAGATAAACAAAAGGCAGAGCTATTGTCTAGAGTGGACAATAAATCTGTGGAACTCATTACTCATGAGAACTGATAGGGCTAAAACTCTAAGTCATTGCCAGAAGAAGTTTAGGCAAAAGTACAGAAGATGAAGGCAGAAAGGGAGCCCAGGCTGCTTGTGGGCTCATCCCCAGCCCAGGACCCAAAAGAAGGTGGTGCAAAAGCAGAGAATGTTTTACAGGCTGCAAGGACCGGGGTACTGATACAAGCGGCCTCTCTTTGCCTCTCACCATGGTCTCTGGAGGAAGAAAAAAAGAAAGAGGAACATTCTGCTTTGCAACCAATACAAGAGAGGGGCTCTTTGCTTGATGTGAACAGAAGTCTCCACCAGACGGTCAGTGCCATGGAAACCAAGCTGCGCTGGAGGAATGCAGGCAGCTGATGGGGCTTCTTGACAAGCCGGCTGGCGCAAGGCTGAACCTTCTCTTACCCAGACTGACCCGGGCTGACACATAGCCAGGGCCCGTGGACTCTGGGGAAAAGTTGCACAATTTATTTTTTAAACTAGAAATGGGAGGGTGAACTTATCCCCTCCAAAAAGAAAGAAGATGAAGAACCACCCCTTCTTTCATTTAGCCAGATTCCTCCAAAAGTGCTCTGTCCAACAAATGGAACACACACACACACACACACACACACACACACACACACACACACTCACATGCACACACATGGACACACAGGAAAGCCTCTGCATCCTGGGCGGCAGAGCAAAGCCTGCTGCACTACAATAGCATCTTCATCTCTACGGATAGAGAGAGGCTGCACAGTGGCTAGGTGCAAGCTCTAGAATCTGACAGCTTGGGTTTGAGTCCCAGCCCTGCTACTTAGGGTGTAAGATACTGGGCCTATTACTTAAACACTGACTCATAGTTTCTCTACCTGTAAAATACAGCCAAAAGGACCCCTTTTGCCTGGGCGTTCTGTGGCTTAGAGATAGCATAAAATACCTGTCACACATTAAGTACTTGACATGAGGTAGCATCTAGCCCAGAGACTGAAGAGTGAACACTTAAATCATATTTCTTACATGAATGAAGATGTTTGCTTACTTATTTATAACCAACTGGATGCATGCTCAATTAGAAATATATGACCTCTTCCCTGCTGTATCACAAACTTCTCTCAGCAAACCCAATCCATAGCTCTCTGATCCAAGCAAGACTGGGATTCAGGTGTCCACCCTATAGGCCAGAAACCAAGGACCCCCTGGGCCTCTGCACAGCAATATCAGTGCTCTCAGGCCCCCTCAAGGCGCAATCCCTGGTTCTCGTACTAGTCAAGACTACCTGGTTCCCAAGCCCATGAGAAGTCTGAGGGGAGAGGACAGTGCGCAAGCCTCTGCCATCAGACAGGCACAACAGCAAGTGTCAGGTCAGCCAAATAACCTCTGAGGTGCTGCTTGGCAACTGGACAGAGGCCACTCCTTCCTGTCATGCTCACCCCAGGCTCCTGCTCACATCGAAGGGCCAGAAAGAAGGAGCTGCATTCAGGACATGCAGCCGCCATGCTCCAGGCAGACAGCTCCGAGAACTAATTAGCATTCTGGCAGCGAAGCCCACACCTCAGCAGCTGCCACGCAAACAGGCAGGGGGGAAAAACCGGAATGTTCCTCACTAACCCCATCAGATTTCAGATTTAGAAATAGGGAAAGGGGGGCTCTGCAGCTTATCTTTGTTGCAGTGGCTCTCTAGTGGGGACCTGGTGTGTGCTGGCCCAGCTCTGAATATCAGCTGCTTCTCACGGGGCCTGGAGGAGGTGCTTAGACAGAAGGACCCACAGTGGCTTAAGGTGGTACAGCTTTTCACTGGCAGTGAATTAATGAGTGGTCATGTGTGGCCACATGAGCACTGCCCACTCACATAGCTCAGGCCCCACGGTCTTTATCAAAAATAAAGTTCTCAGGCTATGCTGAATCAAACCACTGGATCTAAAGAAGTGTGCGTGTATGAGTATGCATGTGCGTGTGTGTGCACACATTAGACGTAAGCCCAGGACAATGATTTAAGGAGGGCACTAAAACCTCACAAATACATATTTTTAATCTACCCGCAACTTATTGCTAAAACCTGTACTTCTACCTTTACTAAACCTCTCTTTAGCTGAGAATGCCCTTCTACCTGAGTCCCATTTCAAAATGAAAACACTGCTGAGAAAGAAATAGATCAAATCTGCCCTTTCGGGTGAGTAACTGGGCCCTTAGTTTGTTGGGGACAAGGGGAAAGTTGAGAGCGAAGACAATTAAAAGAATGTTGGAGGGATAAAAGTTCAGGGCAGCAAATCTGCCATTCATTTTAGCCTACAGGAAGTCCTGTATATGTACTGGAGGGGGCCCCAAACTGGGAAAGAGAATCTTTCCCACTTTTCATAGTCATTAAATAATTTGATCCAAACTCTCATATCAAAAGCTGACTAAAACAGAAAGCTCAATTTTCTATTGGCAATCTGGGTACCAATATCAGAAAGGTTTCTTTAAAGACAAAGTTTAACCACCCATTCTAAACAGGTAATTAACACTAATATGCCGGGTAAACATTGGAAAGAGGCTGTTGGTGGATGAAACAGAAATCAGAGGCAGACTTCAAACCACTCACTCTTTTCCCTTGAGGTCCTGGAGTGTCATGGGTGAGCCCCAGGAGCTGGGAGGCTAGGCCTCCCCCTTGCTTCTGCCTTTTAATTATTAGCTATTTGCCCCTGGGTGTTTCCTCATCTATCAGGCCAGACCAGTGGATTTCAAATTGCATTCCCCAGTGCCCTGAGACCCTGTTACTCCCCTGGGGAAGGGGAAGGCCCAAACAGCAAGGCTAATACTGCCTACCACCATGTACCCAGCTGCAACCAGAACAGCCCTTCTGTTTCACATATCGGGTGCAGCATACGTTCAGTTTTGAAAAAAAAAAAGGGGGGGGGAAGGGGTTCCGTGACTAAATAGAATGTTTAAAAAGCTCGGGTTAGATATTCTCCAGTTTTCTTCCAAAGCTAACCCTGTATGGATCACTCATGCTGCCTCTTTGGTCCAGAAAAGCCAGCTCGCCAGAGATGTTGAGGCAGCTTCGGGAACCAGCTGTCAGTGGAGGAAGCAGAGCTTACCCGTGATTCTGCCCACTGTGCCTTTTACGAAGTTGCCGGTGTACCCAGCCGCATGAGCTCCAAGGCTGTAGCCAATCAAGTGAACATTCTTGAGAGAAAAGTCACCCTTCTCCTGCAGTAAATCACAAAAGTTTGTGAGTGAGGAGTGTGGTCCCAAACCCACAGAGTCCCCTATAATTCGATAGTTCAATTATGACAAGGAGGAGCCAGGGGCAGAGACTTCCCAGGGCATGTCTGGCTTCGCTGGCAATGCAACATAGATGGAGCATAGCTAGCAAAGAGGTCAAAGGACTTGGCGGCACTTCAAATGCCAAGCGCCAGGGGCAGGTTGTGACTAGAAGCTGCATACCTGACCCTTCCCCTACATGTTGTCTGTTCTTTCTGGTGGTAGCTAACAGGCACAAGGATAGCAGTGTGGAGGTCAAAGCCACCAGATTCACTGGGACTAAGTGCCAGCCATGGGCTATGATGGCATACTCCTTTCTGGCCCTCTTAGGCTCCAGGAGCAATGCCCTCACAAGCGCCTCAGAGTTGGAGCATTGGACCCTGACAGGGCACTCCACTGGAGGGGCTTGAGAAGGTGGAGATTTGACAACACAGCTTAGGAACAAAGCCCTACAAAACAACCAAGGCAGAAGAATGAGAGGCTGCTCAAGAACCCTAACCAGAATTCTGCCAATAATTCATCAGATTCCATGGGCAAAAGGAAGGTCAGGCTGGAATGGCCCAGATATTCAGGTCACTTTGCCAATGCACTCCTGCCCCTAGATAAGTCCACTGATCTCGGGCAAATCATTAACCTATAAAAAGTAAATTTAAGACCTCTAGATGTGTTAATGTCTGTAAGGCTGTCCTTCCCCACTCTCAACAGCCACCCTTCAGGCAAGAGCAGATTTCAGCAGGTTTGTAAGATTATAAACCAGTCCTGGCTCCTGGTCATTCCCAACCAACCTAAGGGCTTCAGTTTGTAAGATCAGCAAGTAATGACCCCTAAGGCAAATTTTTTTTCTATCAGATAAAGTAACAGGAAAAATCCAGAGATATGTAATTGAAAAGCTCTCTAAAAGTCCCAGTTTTCAAGTATTTCAAGCAATACTTAATTTAGTAAAAAACCTGAATCCCAAAGATTTTGATCAGACATCTGAAATTCATTGTAACACAGTCTGACCTGTATTTCTTAAGAGGGTTTGGGTTCAGGATCCTGCTTGTGAAGGAAGACGACTCCCTTTCATGCTCAGTTACCTGCAGCCAGTCGAGCATCCTTGCAATGCTGTGTCCCACCGCCCGAGTGTTATTGACTGCATCCGTGTAAAGCTGGTGGGCCAAGGGGAGCCAGTCAACCACCACGATGTTGGCTTCTTTCTCTCTTGTATGCAGGGCTGACACGAGTTTGTACAACCAGTTTTCAAACATGCCACTCATCTGCAAAGAAAACAGGACTTAAAAAAAAAATTCTCTCGGTTTCAGAAATACTAATGAAAATGAAATTCGGTCCCATGGCCCTCTCCCCAGCCTATGCCATAACGTTCACATTGACTGATCAGGGACAAAATATTTGCACATGAGCAGGGCCAGCCACAGGCAGGGTTTCTATGTGGGTGTTTGTCTTCCATTGCTCTTAACATCCCCATTTTTCCCACCAAAACTTTCATAGCTGCTGCTCCCCTTTCTGATAGGGCCACTGTGATATATGCATTGGTTGCAATATAGACCTGAGGTTAGCCTAAGGCCTTATCACAGTCAGGCAAGTGGCCTGCTCCATCATTCAATGGCAACTGGGATGGGTTGCCTTGGAGAATTAGCTTCTCTCTTGGAGATGCAGGAAGATGCTGTCTTTAGGCAAATACAGAGTTAATGACCCTTTCTCACAACCCATCCCTGTCATCCCCCTGAACCCCAAAGAAGAGAAGATCTGTCCCAGGAATGCCAAATTAGAACTCAGAACGCATTTTCCCACAGAAACAAAGTATAAACGGTGATGAGGTCCAGTTGTAAACCTATCCACAAGTACATTATCAGATAAATAGATTTTCTGTGCCTGGCCTGGGAACCCAAACACCATTTACAATCTTGCTTTTTATGGGAAACTGCTGTTCCAAGTTCCAAACATTACAAAAGAACTTTCTGCAATGCAACCCATTTGTAAGTTGCAGGCAGTTTGTATTTTTATTTTGACAGAGGGCCTTTTAAAAAGTTCAAATGCATGATTCTAACTGTGGGCTGTGGGATGAGGATAAATCAACAGGCGTTTAATTATCTCTTCGATCACATTAGGTAGGTAGGCATCTAACCCTTCACCCCCTAGGCCTGACCCCAACAGTTGGTGATAGACCTCAAGACCCAGAAAGCATGTAACGGATATGAATTTCTCATCATTAAGAGAAGGAATGTCCCCTCCCAATTAGCTCAGGCAGAAACCTGCTCACTTAATAGTGCCATTTTCCTACAGACTGTCATTATATGAATGAATAAATCCCTTGCTGGTCAAAAGCTTCTGAAGCTGAGTGTTAAAGCCCTTTTTTTGTTGAAGTCTGTCATGGGCTTTTGAATGTGAATTGCTCAGCTAGGGCACATAAAGAGCCCCAATGCCTTTAAACGGAGCCATCTCTATGCAAACAGGAGGGCACCACGCCAACAGTGGCCAGCAAGCCAGGCCAGGCTCTTCATAGATTCTCTGAGCCAGTCAAGTTGTTTCAGTTCATCTCAGCTCTTAGGGAGGGATGGCCCCCATGAGGCAGTGGTTGACCAATGTTAATTAAGTGTAATTAGAGGGGTCCTTAAGAGCCAGCGAAGCTGGGCTGCTGCCCTCAGGAGAGCCACTGTTTGAAAGCCCGCTATATACCAGCATTAAATACCACCCTGCTGGAGTCCAGATTGCCCCCTCAGCGAAGTGCCCATTACATTCTTCACAGCAATCTGAAATACAAGCAGCCCACAAAAAAGAGCGGGGAGACAGAGTAGAGTCTGAAAGCACCAGTATTCTTTTTAATTGACCAAAACAAAGGAAACCAAATCCTGTGTAAAGCTGCAGAGCTCTCTCCCTTGGGCTCACCGTCCATCCATGAATGATGAAAAAGGTTTTGGCTGTCATGTTGAAGCCACAGTCTTCTAGGGACTGGTTGTGGCCAAGGGAGAGGTAGCATCCTTCATGCTCTGGATCCTCGGAGGTGCGGAGGTTAAACTTCACCTTGGGTTTGGCAGCAGCCTGTACACCCCCGGCTTTGTGGAGCTCATCTGGGGAGAAAGAACAGAGAGTGGGTGCATCTAGCGAGCACTAATAGTGAGATATCTGGGGTCTAGTTCTAGTGCAACTTTGAGTAAATTACTTAACCCCTCTGGGTTCTCGTTTTTACATCTGCTGCATGTTTGCTCCTCACCTCCAGGAAGAGTTGCAAAGATATTATAAAAGGGATATCTCATTTATATTTAATAGTCTTACTAGTCACTAGTATTAATTACTGCGACTCTGAAATAAACAGGTCTCTTTTGCTTTTCTCTCTCCTTCCCTATCAAAACGAGTTCCGCTTCCTTCCCTCAAGTTACAACTTTTAGCGTACGGGCCCTCAATTCCTTTCCTAAAATGCTTAGAGTTAGCAGTTAAGTTGCAGAATTCAGAAATTTTCAAATTTATGCTACGTACACTGTATATTATATAACACCCCAGCAGGGTCTGGGAGCATTCTCCATCAAACACACTAATATTTTTCCAGGGAAATCCCTGACTGATCACACTCAAGGGCAAAAAGAAAATTGCAAGCAGCCTCCTATTGGTTCAAGTCAGGTTTGCTGCCAAATCAGATTTGCTGACCTGGTAAGGCCAGGTCAGGGCAGGTCTGCCAAATAGGTGACAAAACAAGTTTTCCAATTTCAAGAGATTTGGGGTTTGGAAATTGGAGGTCAGAAGCTGTCGGCCTATCATCTGATGGGCTTTCCCTAGAGTCCCCGCCTCAATTCCAGCACTTCCTCCAAAAGCCTCAGGCACCCTCAGTGCTCCCTGCGGCACCAGACATGTGCCAGACTTCTTCTAGTTAAATAAATGACTAAAGCCACAGACAAACTCACAAGAGCAAGCAAGACCACTTCCTCCAGCTCCAATGCTCACACACAGTGCCATCTGAGAGATGGTCCTGCTCCCAAAACACAGCCGATGCCACTGATGGACCCTGGCCCTCAAACACTAGGTGCTGTCATCATCACACTATTTCAGTGGTCATAAATGAACCCATCCAGCATTTTTTTTCAGCCATCCAGGAAACCATGCCTTGAAAAAGGCTAGGCAATTAAAAAATCAAACTCTCCCATCACCCAGAAGTGACAGGAGAAAAGACAACAAATGACTATCCCAGGAACTTCATTTTATCCCAGAGTTAAGCAAACGATATCATGGAAAGAGAAGCCAGAATGGTGGAGAGGGGGTTGGTGAATCGGGAGGAGGGGAGAGGTGGAGGATTAGAATGAACCAGATGTAAAAAGGATAGGGTTCCAGAAAATGCAACTAACTACACAGGAGCAGAACTTTGTCAGAACTTTGAACAAAAGCCCTAACCGGCAGAAATTTGAACCATGGACATAACTAGTTTGACACCTCCCTAATTTCCACCCAGATAGCCACTCACATAGAGACTAGATGAGGAATTCTAGGAGAAAAGGAAAAGGAGTTTACTGGCTTCCTGGGACAGATTGGTGGATAAACCCACATATTGACATAAAAGACGTGACTTAGCACCTGGCTTCTCTGACCACAGATCTCTCATTTCTACCACTCTCACCCTGGTCGCTTCAGCCTCTGGAACTTCGTGATTATTCTTCACCCAGATTGTTCTCATGGCTCATTCTCTCACCTCCTTCATTCAGTTCCTTGCTCTCAGTGGTCAACTTCTCAATGAGGGAAGCCCGACCACAGATTAAAACGGTACCACCTTCTCCCTCAAGAATCCCATACCTTTCTCCTCTGCTTTATTTTCTCCATAACAGTAAGCACTATTTATATATTTTAACGAGATCCCTGTCTGTCTTTCCACCACTGAAATATAAGCTCCACGAGGGCTGGCGTTGTCACCTAGAAGTATTTAAGCAGGCATGCAAAAAATACTTCTTTGAATGAATGAGATGGCCCACTAATACTCAGAATCACAGAACACAGAAGTTGAAAGAGAAGTTCTCGTTTGACAGGAGAGGAACTAGCGATTCTAGCTACCACAGGTCACACTTCTACTTAGCACTAGAGTTGGGGTCATGCTAAGTAAAGCAAGGCTTTCCCATTCATTCATTCAAATTAACCTTCTCACTCATAGATATAACTGATATGGACCTACATCATTTGGCCCAAACCCAGAAGAATAATAGATGAAATAACTGTGCAGTCAAGCGTCCCCCTGGCACTCCTAGATGACTCTATCCTCATTCCTGAGCAGGCTTCTTCCAGTGGAAGAGGCTGAGATGCAGAACTCAAAAAAAAGACAAGCTAGCAGCTAGGAGGAGGAAATTGAGGAGAGAAGTAGGAAGAAGAGGCATGGTTGGAAAGAGTGTTGGGGAGGAGGAGGAGGCTGGCAACCTGGGGGAATGAACCCAGCAGTTTCTGGGCACAAGTCACTCACCAAATACTTCCTGCCACCTTAACTTGCAAAACACACGGAGACTAGAAGGAGGATCACCTTGTAAGAGAGCTCTTTCTAACAACCGTCGTGACGCGCAAACCTCCAGGTTCAAATACGAGGGAGCACAAGCTCGAAGAGCTGTTGGCAGCCATCTGGGCTGACTGGACAGCACAGATTAAGGGACCTAACCAACGGAAGCGCGGAGGGTAAGGCGAGAGCGAGCCGGCGAGGGCACTCGCCAGCCTGCGACCTCTCGATGCTCTGCTTGGGATGCCCTCGTCAGACGCGCGAAGGAACAAGTGAACCGCAGGGCTGATTAGGAGCAAATAGCGCATCAAGAAAGGAAGGATTCTGCAGGAACCAGAAGGGACTGAAAATCGGTCGGCAAGACAGAGGGGCCCGGCAGAGAAAAGCAGTTGAGGGGTAATAAAAAGAAGTGCACGTTACCTTGCAGGGGTCCCTCTGCACCAAGGGTTGCGGGGCCTCCCGCGGCAAAGCAACAATAGACACTCCAGAGGCAGAGCAGAGGAATGAACTTTCTCATCCTTCCCCGCCACACCTCGAATCAGGGATTAAAAAAAAAAAAAAAAAAAAAAAAGCCTCTCGGCTCGCTGGGTTTCTAGCACTTCGAGCGGTAAGACTCGAAGTGGGCACCTTAGACAGCTGAAGGTGGAAAAAGTGGAAAATGAAAACTTGGCTAAACGGAGCAGCCTAGCGGTGCAGGGAGTGTGCAGGGACTTGAACCAGAACCAGATCTGCCCTCACCGGTGTCGCCAGCCCGGGGAGCAAGGGCTTGCCACTGTCACACTGCGAGCTCCCCGCGAGGTAAGTTTTGAAACTATCGAAGTCATCTGACCCATCGCCAGATGGTGATTTGCATAATTTATTCCCGTCCCCGGACTCTGATTGGTCACACCTTCGCTGACGCCAGAACCGAGACTCCCAAAGTTTGAATGAAAAGCGCCGCACACCCACCACGTGGACTCTTGCACGCGCAGCCTTGCGTGCGCCCAGCCTGCTCGCGCGCGCGAGCCGCCGCGCTCCAGCCACCCCACTTCCTCCTAGTGCCCACGCCCGGACCCCAGACTCTTCGTTCTCCCCTGCCGCCCTAGGGAGACCATTGCCCGGAACCCTGCGTCCGCGGTGGACGAGATCCCTGGGGAAGGAAGGTCATCCTCTCCAAGGTGCAAAGCCACCCCCGCGCCTGAAATGATCTCTCCGCACCCCTGGCCAAGGGTCCGGATGGAGAAGAGCCACCTGGTGGCCCCTTTGGTCCTTCTCCCTTCACTCCAGTCCAGCGAAGCCCGCAACAGGTGCAGAAAGCGTTAATAGAACAATAATCGCGCAGAGCTGAGGGACTGAGGACTGTGGCCGCGGCGTCAGGATCGCACGAGCCTTTCTAGGCGTCCTCGCCCCACCACCCGCTGCAAAACTCGCTGCGAGCCGCTCAGCTTCTCCAAGGTCTTTCCTTCGTCCCCAATACCCTTGGTACCAGTTCCTACAGCTTAGGGATGTTGGGGGAAATTAAAAGAGATAAGGTAATAACGCTCCTAGTGCGGCGCCTGCCACGTGGTAAGCCCTCTTAACTTGGGCTTGGGGGACTGGGGGGACGCCAGGCAACACTCCCCAAAGGAGCAGTGAGCCGAGCTTAGGGGTCTCGGGCGCGTGACTAGCGCTGGGTCTCAGCCGACGCGCGCAACTATCTGTTAAGTGGAATTATGCAGCTCCTTCCTCTCATTATTTTCCCCTTCTTTCTTTCCTTTTATTTGATCCGGGTCCCTGCTCCTCCCTCAAGTCTCGGGTCCGGGCTTCGACTCCGCCCGGGTGACCCCGGGACCGAAGGTGGCGAGCGCGGGAGAACTCGGCCCAGAGTCCGCGTCCGGCGCAGAGGAGCCGGAGCCGAGCCCGAAGCGCGGCGGCCGCGGCGGCTGGAGCGGGCTGCGCCGCAACAACCCTCAGGGACGCCAGGGCGGTGGGAGAGGTAGGAATCGCCGCCGCACGGCTGTGCACTGCTGACCCGCCGCATTCCTGCCGCCTGAGCTGGCACTGCAAGACTGCACCTGGCTGCCAGGAACCTGGCAGTCACTGGCAACTGGTCCCACTCCGGCCTGGGGAGGAACACCGACCGCCCAGCAGCCCCGCGCCGCTTCCTCCCTGGAAGACGCGTGGAGACACCAGTCCCGAGGAGCAGGTCCTGTTTCGACCTATCCTCCTTACTTTTGTGACTTCAGCTGCCCACGGAGAACGGTTTGTCTCTCCTGTGTGCTGTCATTCATTAACAAGAAGCAGGCTGCTTCATTTTTTAAGTCTAAAACTCAGTGCGCTTTATGAGATGGTAAATGACACCTTCCAGGTATGTTGCTTCTGCCCTCTCCTGCTCTCCTCTATTGGCAAGCTACGCAGATATAAGTCAGGAATTATCTCCATTTTACAGATGGAAAAACTGAGTCGTGGGGACAGGCTGCAGGTTTGAACGAAATCTTAACAGTTTGGTCTCTCTCCTCCGCTCTAGGTTTAATGTGGCCCGTTAACCTCTAACTATGAGCCCCCGGGTACAATGTCTCCACCTTATCAGGAACTGAGGCAGTAGGTAACTTATGAGGCAAAAAATCCCCTTCTCTGTTCTAAGTTGCTTAAAGCCAGAGTCCCTAGAACCGTAACTGGACAGTGTGGAGGATAGATGTTGGGGACCTTTGTCACAGGTTATAGTGAGGTCTCCTAAAGGAGCTAGGTATTCCTGCAAAGTCGGTTATCTCGCCAGGGGGTGGGCTGCAGATTCAACAAAAGCAACATCCATTTTTTAACTGCCAAGATTATGAAAGCATTTAAGTTTGATTGCTGGTTGCCTTAGAATGCCCTCCTGTGTCTCTATATTAAAATATCACATGAGAACTTTCAAGAACATAATGAAATTATAGTCACAGCATTAGAGTAATGTATAACATCAACTGTTTGTCATGCATCTACTTTCCAGAAGAGCCTCAAGGAGATCCGGGGAGCCTCCTGTGCCCATGAAGTCCCTGCCTGGAGAGTTTCAGCAGAAACTTCTGTTTGTGTTGTAGTCAAAATTTCAAGGTCTCAGGCTACTCTAGCAAAGGACTCTGGTCATTCTCTCTGGCTGCCCAACATCTGAATACACTTACCTATGTTGGAGGAATGAATCTCCTTCTTATGAGAGGAGCCCACTTTCCACTACAGAGGCTGAAAAGTAAACACACACCTTTCTATCCTCCTGTGTAGCTAGAATTTCCCATTTAAACTCAGTCTACCAAATTCTGAACTGGAAGCCAGTGCAGCTGGACGCACTCCACGCTGCTAATGGGGCAGCAGCAGGGGCAGCCAGCTCCAGCTTCCTGTGGCCGCAGTGGGGTCACCACCGGGGGGGTCACCACCAGATCAGGCTGCCTGAGCACATCTGCCGAGCCCGGTTCTTCTTTCCTGCAGAGATTGTGGCTGCTACCCAGTATCGCTTTAATGAGTTCCTTTTCAGCACAAATGAGCCGGAGACCCTATTGCTTATGACTAAGAAGACATGATCACCAGATGCTTATTGAGCAAACGCTAGGGGCAAAACAATTAGGCAGAGCACCCCTAGGTGGGCAGCACCACCCCGTCTTTCACTGCCCTCCCTTTCTCTTGCTGCCTTCCTGCCTTACTGGCCTTGTCTTCGTTCCTCTATCTGTGCTATCCAGTACCGTCCGACCCACGAGCTAGCTGTGGCTATTGAGCATTGAAATGTAGCTAGTCTGAACTGAGATGTCCCTTGAGTGTAAAATACACACCAGATTGCAAAGACTTAAAACAAATATATATTTTATATAGATAGATAGATAGATAGATAGATAGATTACTGCACTCTTAATCGTTATGTTGGTTAAATGTTGAAATAACAATATTTTGGATATCCCGAGTTAAGTAAAATATAATGCTAAAATTAATTTCATCTTTCACTTTTTACTTTTTATAATGTGGTTGCTGGAGAAATTTTAATTATATATGCAGCTCGCATTATATTTCTATTGATCATCATAAAGCATCTAGAGTTGGCCCTTGACCTAGTTAATGCTTACTCTTATCCAACTTTGGATATCTGCTTGTGTCCTGTCTTCAGGAAAACTTTCCCTGACGTCTGGCCTAGGTTTCCTATTTTTGACATATGAAATGTCCAAACCTGTAGAGAATTTTTATGAGTTTATTTGAGGCAAACTGATGACATGTGCCAGAAGCAAAATCTCGAACGCTCCCAAGAGTAACTGCAGTTTCTTTTATGCATTTGAGATTAAGGTGGGGGGAACTTAAAGAAGATTACATAGAGGTGGAGAACACAAGGCCAGGACTGGATTACAAAATAGTTAAGATTCTGTGCTCTCTTGAGGGTGGTCACCTGTGAGATGGAGGGGTCTAAAAGAGGGCATTTCAAAGGTGTATTAACCCGAATGCTCAGAAACAATGGACAGGGCTGGCTTAAGGCAAAGATAAACCTTTTACTAAAGAAGTTATATGCCCGGAGTGTGACTACTCACCATCACCTGCCCAGTTAGGAATTTATGATCAGACACCCTGTAAGGCTACTTTCCATAGAATTCGTTTTCTGTCCACACCTATAAGCATGTTATTTTCTTTTATAGAACTTACCTAGGTCTGTAATTAGACATTATTTATTTAGCTATTTGATTAATGTCCATCTCCCTGATAGAATATAAGCTCCATGAAAGCTGCAATTGGGTTCGTTTGGGGTTTTTTTTCCCCTCGTTCTCCTCCCAGAACCTGGCCTAAAGCCTGGCTCATAGAAGGAGTTCATTAAGTATTTGTTAAACGATTACATAAATGAAGTGTGTCATGAATCTCCAAGAAGGAGATTGGACAAACTGATTTGGCCATAGAACTCTCTCCCCAAGAAGGATTTAGGGGCTGTACTACAGAGGAAATTAATTGAGCCCAAATTTAAATCTCCATTTGCAGTACGACCTTGGCTGTCCTACATGCCGAAGGTAGAGGTAGGCTTGTTTTGGGTTTTTGTTGTTGTTTTCTTTTCCCTTCCTCAGCAAATCACAAACCCCAATTCCTTGAATTCTTCACTTAAAAGACTTCTAAAAGGAGATGAATTATTTTCTTTAATAAAGAGACTTGCATGCAAATTCACACATGCAGTTCATGCGTGGCTGTATGTTTTTTTTCCTGCGTATATACAGGCATGGAGCCTGTAAAATAGTGGGTTTAACCACAGTTGGGGTAGTTTAAAGGAATTTACCTGAGAGACCAGCCAGGCCTGCCACATTTTTCAGGGGAGAGATAATGCATGGTAAAGGGCTACATTATCAATTGACCAAGAAGAGCATGAGACCCAGTGAGAAACTGTCAAGTTCCACTCACCACCTTCCTCCCGCCCCCCCCGCCAAAAAAAAAATCCAGAGTGGCTTAGCTTAGAATGTCATTTTAATTCATTATGTTAATAATCTTCCCCAACTAGCCCTACATACAAAAGCTAAATGATTACTGGGGGATCAGCCTGGGACTTCAAGATTCTGAGCAGGCCTGGAGATCAGCACCTCCCAGGGAAGGACCATAGCCAGCACTGTGAGGAGGAAGCCCAGCTGAGCAAACCAAGCAGGTTGACCTGCGGGGGCCATGTCTCTTGCCCAGCATTTCTATACAACATGCCAGAGAAAGGAAAAGCTAAAGCGAGGGAGCTTGTTGTCACACTGAGAAGCTTTAAAAATATTTCAAATGACAGAATGGAGGACTAGTTTACCAAATAAGTCCACTTTTAAACGCTCTAGGCATTTTCAAAGCTCAGCGTGGGGAGTGGGAGAGATGACGTGTAAACCTAATTTAAGCCTAATTTTAAAATGTCCATTTCCTAGCAAAGTTTGTTACAAAGAACAGACCCCAGAATATCTAAACGGACCAATAACCACAAGAAAAGATTGATAGCGGCCAACTATCCTATCCACACAGACCCCAAAAGTGCCAAATGTATGTCTGTTCCCCAGACAAACTTTCTTTACCACCAAATCCTTTGTTAAATCTAATTTTTCACCTATTTCTGTTCCTACACCTACACACACACACACACACACACACACCACACACACACACAACACAACTACGTTAAATTAAGGCCCAGTACCCTCAAGTGGGGTTTGAATTCTGCCTGGCAATCAACTATATTTCTTGAGTCATTTATGCCTTCTACTCCTTCTCCTCGACAATTCTCTCATATCCTTTCTTCTCCCCTCAGACCTCCAACCTCTCCATCCTCACTCTCAGCTGATGACCCAACTTCCCATTTTACTGGGAAAATAATATCAGTCAGAAGAGAACATCTACAGGCCTCTGACATCATACTCATCCAGCCATTTGCATCTGTACCCATGTCCTCGGCCCCCTTCCCATCACTGAGGATGAACAGTCCATGCTTCTAAGCACCACCCGCACAGGTTGACACACCAAATTCCACCCCTCTCACTATGCACAGACATCACTCCAACAATTTCTCCCTCTCTATTGGATCATTTCCATCAGCATACAAACACCAGTTATGGTTTCTCCATTTAAAAAAAAAAACAAATTCCAGGAGAGAGGGGCAAGATGGCGGACTAGGTAAAAGCAGGGTTTGTCTCCTCCCAGGACCGCACTGAAATTACAACCAAACTATAAAATAACCAATGCGGAGAATCACCTGAAGTCCAGCTGATCATAACACCCACATTTTTAAATATAAAGGAGCCACATTGACGCCGGTAGGAGGGGCAAAGTCCCAAAATGGGCTGGATGCAGACCCGTGGGTGGTGGAGGGCCATCGGGAGTGAGGGCGAGGCTGCAGAGGCTCTCCTGAAGGAGATGAGGGTCCTGGTCACATCTGCAATCTCCCCAGCTCAGGGGCCCAGCCCAGGGAAGAGGAGGTTCTAATAACTCTGTAGAAACTAAAGGGGATTCCGGCCATCTGGGTGAGATGAAAGGTGACTGAGCCCCTAGATGTCCCTTTGAAGGACCCGCACAAAGGTTTTCTGACCTGCGGACGCTCACTCACCCGGTATGTGGTGGGTCTGAAGCTCACGTGGGATTCGTTCTGAAAAAGTCTCCATTATCTGGAGTCAGAAAGAGGCCGGAAAGGCAGCCACCATTGTTTCTTAGTCCAGCCCCCCTGCAGACCAAGCCACAGAGCCATTAGGAGATGCTGGTCTGAAGGGAATCAGCCCACCCCACCTAACCTGCAGACTGCCTGGAGCATTGTTTATAGTTGGCTGCCAAGCCCTGAGCTGAGTGATTCATCCTGAAGTAGTCACAGCAGGGCAGCCATTGTTGTGAGCAGCGTTTCTCATCCCAGCAACTGCGGCCAGGCTGTGAGCCCCATTTCAGAGATAAGGTCAGGCAGATCGCTGCTGCCAACATGGACTTGGGCAGGTATCGAGGACTTGTGGGCTAGTCCCAGACAGCAGTTGGTCTTGCTGAGATCTGGGTCATCTGTGGGCACTTATGACAGGTACCAAATTTCCAGCTTGACCGAGGCTGTTTTGATCTGACTGCCACTGTCTCTCTGAGACCCCGCCCCACTCAACCTGTAGACTGCCCGGGGCACTGTTACTGGCTTATTGCCAAGCTCAGCTCGGAGTGATTCAGGACCAAGTGTTCACAGTGGGGTGGCCATCATTGTGGGTGGCCTTTCCAATCGCAGCAAAAGTGGCCAGCCCCGTAAGCGTAAGCGACATTTCAATTCTCAGTGGGCGACCAGTGCTATGAGCCGCATTTCAACAGAAAACATGGTGGGGTGAGAGATGTTCCCAGATCTCTCTCCTTGAAACACAGTAAGCTGAACATCTAAAACTCAACAACAACAAAACACCCAAACTGCACACCAGCACGTCTGAGCGTGGGATCTGCACGTAAGAGCTACCACAGGTACTTTAAGGCATATATAAAGCAGGGATCAAGAGGCTTAGACACCACCTACTGGAAACCAAAAGAAAAGCATCTTCCTTGCAACAGGCTGCAGACAGAACTTTATAAAATAAACCTTCTTTCTGGAAAACAGCAGAATACACTTCCATTAATGCGGAGAAATAGTCCATTAAACACCACGAACAGGACATGGTTCCATAGCGTAGCGGTTAGCACATTTGCTTTACATGCAGAAGGTCCTGAGTTGGCGCCCCAGTGGAGAGCCACGGTCCATGGTCTATGGTCCATGGTCTATGGTCCATGGTCTACGGCCTTGGCACCCTGAACAAGCTTGATCCTATCTGATCTCAGAAGCTAAGTAGGGTCGGGCCTGGTTAGTACTTGGATGGATGGGAGACCACCTACGAATACCAAGTGCAGTAGGCATAAATAATAAAAAAATAAAAAATAAAAAACACCATGAATGCCCAAGGTGACAAGGCATCTCAGAAAGAAAGAGAAAGATCTCCAGAAAATAAGCTTACAGACATAAAAAAAAAATTCCATCAACTCTATTTCCTTCTTCAAACTCAGCTTATTTTTCTGCTGCCCTTCACAGTAAAATTCCTCCAAAGAGTTCTCTGTGCTGCCTGATTCCAGTCCCTCTCTTCCCATTTCCTCTGGAGGTCCACACCTCACCACAACCTCTCTCATCGAAGTCGCCAGCGGCCTCCACACGGCAGGTCAATCTTCAGCCCTCCTCTCACCCTGTCACAGCTACTTTCTCCTCTTCGTACACTCGTTTGGTTTTCCTCCTCATTCACTGGTCTCTCCTCCTTAGTCTCCCTTGCTGAATAACTTCTTATTGTTGGAGTGCCCCAGGGTTCATCTATGGCCTTTTCCCCTTTGTTTCTCTAAAATCACTTTTTTGATAGTCTCATTTACTTTCATGACTTCGAAGTCATCTGTATGTGTTTCTTAAATATATATATTTGAACCTCGTCCCTGAACTCCAGACTTGTTTATCACCTTAGATCTCTAAAAGGAATCTCAAACGTACCATGTTCAAAACTGAATTGCCGATCTTCCCTTCAAATTTACTCTGGCCTCTGTCTTCCCAGTCTCAATAAATGGCAAAGTAATGCCTTCAGCCACTCAGGCCAAAACCTAGAATCAGCTTTGACTTC
This sequence comes from Eonycteris spelaea, assembly GCA_003508835.1. NCBI lineage: Eukaryota > Metazoa > Chordata > Mammalia > Chiroptera > Pteropodidae > Eonycteris > Eonycteris spelaea. The sequence continues at coordinate 19,884,520 of PUFA01000003.1, read as the reverse complement.
TTCCTTTTTTCCTTACCCTATGTCCACTATCTAACAATTCCCATGGTTTCACCTTCTAGATTCATCCAGAATCTGATCACCACACGTACCACCTCCATTACTTTCACCCTAGTCCAAGCCACCATCATCTTTCACCTAAATAAATACCCTAAATAACCTCCAACGACACTCCAACTCATTCATGGTAAAGATTAGTCTTTACAGTAATGTACCAGGCTCTGCAAGACCTCCCTCCCCTTTACCTCTCTACATTAATTCGTGAGGCTTCCCTGACCATCCAATTGAAAATTGCAACCCTTCCCACCACTGCCAGCACTCCCTCTCTCTCCTCCCTGCTTTATTTTTCTCTGTAGTACTTACCAACATCTGACCTATCATAAACCTTAACTACATATTTATTTACAGTCTGCCTTTCCCCAATAGGATAAAAGGACTTTTGTGTATTTAGATCATTGCTATATTCCCAGGACCAGGACTTAATAAATACTTATTGAATAAATGCATGAATAAACTCTGAAACTAAACTTTGTCAGAGCCAGACAAAGAATGAGTCAAAATTCTTTCTACAAAGTCAGAATAACACTGATAGCAAATCTGACAAAGACTGAAATGCAAAAAAAAAGAAAAAAAGAAAGAAAGAAAGACAGGAAAACAATAAACATCTCGTTTCAAGTATTTTAAGTAAATTATTAGCAAATAAAACTCAACAGTGCATTTAAAAAGACAATGCATAATGACCAATGGAGGTACATTCAACTTAGAAATATAAGCATAGCTTAATACAAGAAAATGTATAAGTGGCCATATTTATACATCAAAGGCAGACAAAAAACAAATTATTTCAATAAGTGTTTGGAAAAATTAGAAAAATTGTGGGAAAATCTTATTTCATACTTCAAAGTTCAGCTTAAAATGTTTTTCCTTTCTAAGGACTTTCTTATCTCCCATCTCACCTCATCTCACTCGCACCCCAGAATTCATTGCTCTGCCTCTGACCGCTCCCTGCATTTACATTCTACCACTTGTTCCATGTATAATTATTCCTGTGTCTGCCTTTGGCTAAGATGGGAGTTTCTTGACGGTGGGAACTAAATTTTATTTGAAACACAATAGTATACAATAAATGTTTACAGAATGAATGAAGGCATAAAAGTGACTTCCTCTTCTTAAAATCAGAACAAAGGAGGGGGGAGGGTTGAATGAGGAGTTATTATTAGATAAGTACAGAGTTTCAGTTGGGGAAGATGAAAAAGTTGGAGATGGGTGGTGGTGATGGTCGCCCAACAATGTGAATGCACTTAATGTCACTACACACTTTAAAAATTGTTAAAATGGTCAATTTTCTGTTATGTATATTTTATCACTGACTATAACTAAACTATAACTATAATTATCAACTATAACTAAACTAACAAGTAAAATGTCTTTTATTCTCACCTGTAAAATGAACTGCACACCTAGTGAACCATCATTCCACTTCAAGATCCCTATCTTAAGAATACCCTCACAAGGAAGGAAACAAGTCGGTGGAATTTCACCGCAGCCTCATTTGCAACAGCAGGTGGGAGAAGAGACGGCCTAAATGTCCTGTTAGGAAAGTGGATGAATAGACTGTACCATTTTCTACGATGGAACACTGTACGATGTTGACAGTGTGAATCGTGGGAACGTCATTGATCAACACGGACCACTTGCAAAACCACAGTGTGAAGCGAAGAACGAAGGCTGCGAAATTACGTCTATGGTATGATACCATTCAATAAATCTTAAAAAGAAACAAACAAACAAAAATTCTCATGTAGTAAAGTATGAAAACATGCAATGGCAGGTCAGTGGTTAACCTGAAGGGAAGGGGCAAGAAGAGGTGAGAATATTGGTCTTTCATATTTTGTTTCCTATAAAAGGAGAGAGTTCTGAAGTACATACGGCAAATTATCATACACCTGTTAAATAAAGTGAATGGGATGTATAAAGGTCAATTATATTTGTTGTATTTTTATGTATTATTGAAATATTTCATAAACTAAAATCTACAAATTAAATTAAGTTGATAAACTGAAGGTCAGATTCCTTTGTGACACATATTTTGACTAACTTGATTCTCAGGACGTAACTGCAAACCAAGGTGGTTGCCGACTTACTGAAGCGTGCATCAGTGTGAGGTTTGAATGTGAGCAAATAAATGCAATAGGATGATTTGGGCACATGTACCCAGGCATGTGTGGGGCATGCCCATACACACACACACAACACACACACCAGCTAAACAAAAAATCCAAAGTGTCCACAGTAGGACAGCAATAGAATAGAGGTAAAATACCCTTCTATTGTATTAAGAAAAACACCAATTAGATCATTGCTTAAAAGCAAACAGATGACAGCCTTTGCAAGTCAGCCAGTTACCCAGGGGGTGGTAACAATGCAGGCAGGAGAGTAGTGGAGAATGCCGATTTCCGATTTCCCGAGGGCCTCCAGGGAGAGCCAGGAGAGGCATTGTGAAGCTAACCAAGGAGGGTGAGCCCGGAAGGGAGCCAGCTGCCACCTGCCTAAGAGTTCAGCAAGTCAGGCTTGGAATCCTTAAAAAGCTTTTAGTCTAACTGCTCACCTACTGCAGAAACCTCTTCTACAGTACCCATGTCAAATCTCTGCTTAAACGCTTCCAGAATTGGGGCCCCACTGATTTTGAGGTAGCCAATTCCATGACTGCACCATTTGGGTTGTTGGAAAATTCTTATGTATTTTTTTAAGAGAAATAAACAGAACTAAAGCAGGAGATGTAATCGAATAATCAGTAAAATATATATAGAGTGTGGGCATGTGAGTGTGTGTGTGTGTGTGTGTGTGTGTGTGAGAGAGAGAGAGAGAGAGAGAGAGAGAGAGAGAGAGAGAGATCATACACCAAAAATATAATATATTAACATTCTGAAGATTAAGATTATTGGTGATTTTTATTTTCTTCTTGCTGTCTGTCTTTATTTCCTAAAGTGAACAAGTTTTACTTTCGTAAAGTAAGAAGAGATAATATTACATATATTTTGAGCTTAATAGGAAAATAAAGTTCTTTCTCACAAATGTGAAATAAGCCCTTTCCTATTGTGCGCCCATTGATTCCAGTTCTGTTGGATCTACTATGAGATGCTCAGTGAGTCCAGACTGAACCAGCCAAAGAAAGGCCAGGTCAGAACCCTTCGTGTGGCTGGTTCACCCTGGACGAATGCCAGCCTGTGTGAGAACGAAGTTTTTCGGTAGCCACAGTAACTTTAATCATGTCAACATTTCAGATCCGTGAATCGGGAAAACCCAGTTTCCTTTTAGAAAAGGGTGCTGTATTCAGCCCTCATATCACAACTAGTGCCTTCCAGAAACACAACGATTTTGAAGCCAGTACAGCTACAGACAGGTTAGTGGAGGAATGTTTTCATCTGAGCACTCCTGGAGAAGAAAATAATAATGTCGGGCATTTTTATAGCATGTTGACAGAAAAAGTCCATAGGCATCATCTTAATTGACTCCTAGCTCAGCAGACCCTCTCCTCACACCACCCCAACCAAAACACACCATGTATCAAAAATACCGTGTGTCTATACACATGTGTTCATTTTTGACCCCCAAACGGCTCAGGACCACTGGGATGATGGGTGCAGACCACAACAGGTTTTTCAGAGAGCTCACTGGCTCCAAGTCCTCATCTGTTCCCAGCAGTCCCAGATATCTGCCACCTCTTCCAGCTCCTGCTTATCACACTATCAGGTCCCTTGGGTGCTAGGACTCATTTCCAGGGTCTGGAGGTGGCCAGACCTTCACTGCTTACCACCATCGCCCACCGGACTCACATAGGAGCAATGAGGGTGTCTGTCTGCCTGGTGACAGAATTTACAGCCAACAAAACCCTCCGTTAGGCCAGAGGATTGTAAGGCCTGTCTGGCTGCAATTTATTCTCCTCAGTCGCTTTGAATACAGCCAAGTGCCAAGAGAAATTTGAATCTGAATGCAATTGCCTCTGAAATAAGCTTGGAAAAAAATATACAGGCTCTCTTCAACAAAGAGCAAGCCTGGCTGAATGTGAAGAAGCATGTTTGGTGTGGGATAAAGATCCACAGGCAGACACTGTCCAATTGAGTGGAGTCTCAGAAAACCAGAGGGAGATTAACTTTTTATTGGACAGAGGGCTCAAGCCTGCAGGAGAAGCAGTAACTTTACACAGAAAGGTTGAATGAAAGTAGTGTGTGACCTGGAGGGATGAGGACTATGTCAGAAAAAATTTATTGAGCTTACCTACAAGATGCATTGGGGAAGTTACAGGCCTTAGTAGGGAAAAGGCTGCTTCAAGGACACATGTGGAAAGACATTCGTTGCAACATGCTTTTCAAGAGCAACAGATTGAGTCTACAGCCACGCCACCCTGAACATACCCGATCTCATTTGATCTCAGAAGCTAAGCAGCGCCGGGCCTGGTTAGTACTTGGACGGGATTCCACCTAGGAAGACCAGGTGCTGTAGGCATTTAAAACAAACAAACAAACAAATAAAAACAAAATATTTTTTTAAAAAAAGAACAACAGATTGAAGACAACCTATGTGGGAATATGCTTATATAGTCATACAGCATCTCTGAAAGAATTCCCAAGAAACAGGTTAAGATTGAGAGGCAGACTCGCCTTTCTCTATATGCCTTTTCAGACCTTTCCAATTGTTTACTAGGTGCCTGTATTCCTGTTTGCAAATATAAATAGATAGATAGATAGATAGATAGATAGATAGATTTAGATAGATAGATAACATTAGGAGAGAGGATTGGGGAGAAGCCACTCTGCCATTCTCCTCCCTCCGAAGTCAGCTCTGCCTTCCCTTCCCAGGTGTAATGATTAGTTTTATGTGTCAACTTGGATAGGTCAAGGTACCCAGATACTTGGTCAACGTTATTCTAGGTATTTCTTTGAAGATTAACAGGTAAACTGGTAGACTTTGAGTAAAGCAGATTACCCTCCACAATGTGAGTGGGCGTCATCCAAACAGGTGAAGGCTTAAGAGAAAAAAGGGCTGATATCTCCTGAGGAAGAGTCAATTCTGCCAGCGGACAGCCTTTGGACTCAAACTCCAACTTTTTCCTGACTCTACTCTGCAGATTTTGGATTTAGCAGTCTCCCCAATTGTGTGAGCCAATTCTATGGGTATAGATATACACATACACAGACATACATGTATATATATGCATATATACGTACTCGTATATATGTATTCATATATGTGTACTCATATATATATATGCACACACACAAATATATATATATATAAAGAGAAGGGGAGTCAAGAAAGAATCAAGAGTCAAGAAAGAATTCTACTTTAACTTCTAGCATTTGGTCTCTACAACTACATATATATACATGTAATTTCTCTGGAAAACCCTGACTTGCAGATTGGAGGGAGTCTCTGAGTCCAGACTTTTGCTCCCTGGTGGAAAAGAGCAGGCAATGGCCGCTGACCTCACCCTGAGGGCAGAGCTTGGAGGGAGGCAAGTCTGTCCACCTGTGGGGCAAGCCCTGCCCATCCTCCCACGGACACTTGGATGTGCATTAACTGATCAGTCCCTTTGTGTCCTTCTGGCCCTTCCTCGCCATCTGACTTTCTTTTCTTTTCCCTTGTCCACTCTCCAAGTCTTTTCTCTTCCATGTCTTCTTTGTGAATGAGATTTCACCAACAAGGCAAAAGTAAGGATGTTGCCAGGCTGCTCTTTTCTCCCAGGCTATGATCCTATTTGCATCAGTTCAATTACCAGTCATGGCATCCAGGGCCCGCAAATTCTGCTGAGTGGAAAGGACAATCAGCTAGTTACTTTGTCGCAAAGAACCAAGTAATAAGTTTGAACATTTTCTCCCAGCTTTCATTGTTTAACCAAATAAGACGAGGCAATTCAAGTCAAGATGATTGAAAATGACATGTATAGATATCCTCTTTTTTACTCCCTTTCTAACTCACGGCACACTGAATAATTCATTCCGCCCGTGTTATTCATTCTTCATTCCACCATGAAAGGGGGCATAAAATGATCTCAAACCTCAGGTCCTTGCAATGGGTGGTCCCTTTAAAACAAGTCTCCTTCCATGGACCCCAGCTTCAATTAAGCAGTCAATCCACAGATACAGACTAAACCGGTTATGATCAAGGCATGACATGAGACATTGAAAGGTTTCAAAGGAGCAGAAAAAGAGCTTATGCACAGAAGAGTAGATAAAGCACACACATGAATAGATCATAAATTAGCAAAACGGTATAAGGCTAAGTAAGTGACAAATCACAGTCAAGCAGCCACTGTGGGCTGGACTATCTCGGAAGGCTCTGGCCTGGGCATCAGTAGAGGACAGGAGTCAAGAAATAATCCTGCTTCCACTTCTGTCATATCATTTAATGCCAACAGCTACCCAGCAGGGTAAATGGTTCAGGCAGGCCTTGCCACTGTCCAGGTGGGTTTGGTTTGAGTCAACCTCATTTCATTACAACATTGATGCGATAATTGTTTATATCTACTAGTCTATGGTAAATTGGTCTCGCTATATATTGTTTTGCTTAAAGTCATGGCACCTGTCAACGACGTGAAGGTTGATATTGTATTTCCTGACACACATCAGGAATATATGTTCAAAGAGGCCATGTGCTTTGACCAATGTTACCCAGCACATCAATTCCAGAATCGAAACTGGAGCCAGATTTCCCAATGCCCTCATTGGTGCTTTGTTCACTAAATGAGAAAAATGGACAAGGCTTTCCTGGAAAGGGCATTGACAGGCTCAAAGGTGCAGAGGCACAAGGAGAGAGTAAATAAGCCAAGCGAATGGGTACAGAGGAAGAAAAGCCAAAAAAATGGAGGCCCACTCCCAACCCCCACAGTACACACACGCACACACAAAGTTATCCTCAAGTTACACTTCTGCCTGAGAGAGTATGAGCAACAAGTAAGGCATTAATCGCACATCAGCCGAAGTAGGATTTGAAGGACAGTTTTGACCTCTAGGCCCTTGCCCCCTGTCCCCAGAGGAATTCAGCCCCAAATCCATTTAGCAGGATGAATATGATGATATAAAAACTGTTATTTGGGTCTGTCTGACTTTCATAGAGAAAGTAATAGAATTTATTTCTTCAGCAAAATAAATACATGAAAGCAGCTTTTTCATCTACAATAGTTACACAAAGTTACTTTGTACAAAGTTTGGTACAAAGCTACATACATTGTTCCAAAACTGATAAAGTTTGGCACAATTTTAGGTACACGCAAAAGAATTATCAGTGAGACAAAGAGTTTGTTCTAGGGGCAGGAAATAGTGAGGTGAGGTGGTCCCTTCAGCTCACTGGTCTGGAGCTTCCAGTTGGACAAGGCTCTGGCATCGCCTGACTGGCTCGGATCCATTATCACTGGGAGCTGTTGCAATCCCAGCTGATGCAAGCCGGAACGAACGGAGTGTGACCTACCAAGAGATACTGGACAGTGGCCTCCATTTTCTCTTCCCTGGTTGGCAGTCTCCTTATCTGCATAGTTGGGATAATAAAACTCTAAGAAAAGTTTCCTTGAAGCCCTCAGAGGGTACTTCACACGGGAACAAGTGCTGCCATCATCTTGACCTTTACTGCCTGGACAGACTGTCAGTGGGGAAGAGAAGGGCATTCTCAGGGCTCTCCAGCAGAGCTTCAGATCCGATTGATTACAAACAAGGTGAAGTTCAAGGATATTTCCTCCACTGGGTTCTTCAATGACCACACTTACTATCCTCTAAGAGATACAGACTCTTTACTTCGGAGATCTTAAATCTTACCCAGCAGACTCCCATCTAATGGTGGGGTCCCCTCCAGTTTCCTGGGCCAGGTTCCTTCTGCCATGAATGCTGGTTGAACCCAGGTAATGAAGGGAACTGGCCACTTCAGGAGGCAGCCAGCTCATTTTATTCAGGTCATTGTAAATACTAGAAGTCCTTTATTTGAGATTAAACCTAATCCTAATAATTCCCAGGATTGATTTTATTTCTATCTACACCCTCATTCATGTGGTGACCCAAGGCCCAGAAGACTGTCAATAGGAGTCCTACCTCTGAGTCTTCTCTGATCCAAGCGGAACACCCCCAGTTTACCTGAGTGGAACACAATGGCTATGAGCTTCGACTCCAGCAGGCCATGTTTGGAATTTCTTCTCGACCACTTTCCACCTAAGTGCCCTTGAACAAGTTACTTAACATGCTTATCTTCCTTTTCCTCACCTGTATAATGAGAAGAGAAATGCCCACGTCAGAGATGCTGGGTCAGACTCGAAGATGGCCCCTTATGACATGCACCTGTGGTCTCATGCCCTTGTGTAACCTTTTCCCCTTGAGTATGACCTGTAATGTGCTTCCAACCCAGAAAAACATAGCAAACGCGACAGGATACCCCTCCGTGATTATGTTACGAAAGATTCTGACTTTCGTCCTGCTGGCAGACGCTGTACTTGCTGGCTTTGATGAAGTAAGCAACCATGTGGATGAGGCAAGCGACGGAGGGCAGCCTCTGGCCGACAATTAACTTGGAACTGATGATGGCCTCCGCTGACAGCCCGTGAGAAACTGAGGCCCTCAGTCTAGCATCTAGCAAAGACCTGAATCTTGCCAGCAAACACGTATTGAAAGCAGATCCTTTCCCAGCAGAGCTTTCGGATGAGAACTCAGCCTTTGATTTCATTCCTGCAGAGCATTCAATCTTGCCTGGATTCCGACCACAGAAACTGAAAGATAATGGGTGCATGTTGTTTTAAGCCACCAAGTTGGTGGTGATCTTGTTATACGACACCTTTCATTTTACTCCTCCTCATATGGCATTTCACCAGCCCCGAAACCTCCATCTACTGGTCTACCCACTTCAGAGCTGTTCTATTTTGTCACTGATCTTCAAAACATATTTGTGACCTGGAATTCCTTTATATTAAAGAATTGCCTTTCCAGGAACACGTGAGATCTTGCTCCCCGGCATATGTTGTCAATTTGGCTCAAATAAACTCTTACAAAAATAAAAAATAAAATATAAAAATAAAAAGACTTGGTTTTCCAAATCTTTAGTAAAATGCGGCTAAAAATAGTTGGGAAGGGCCATTAAGAAAAATGTATTATATTCCTATGAGCACGCTGCCATCCTGGGAAGCAAACACAGCGCTCTAAAGGAAGACCCACAGGTTTGTTTTTGACAGGTAAAAAGTGGTTTGGCTCATGGAGCGGTACCTGAGGAGGTTAGATCTGGAAAAGGTCTGTCTTGAAAGGCTTTAGAGAGGAATGGAATCTAAACAGGTGGCAGAAGGCAGGGGAAGGATTAGAGAAAAGAAAACCAACTTAGACGAGAGGACCCTGTTTAGGGAAGCAGCATCAGGATTTTAATATCCCAAGCTCTAGCCCCCGGAGGGCTCAATAAATGGTGCCGATCATCCTCATTTCCAGAAATAACAACTCCCCTTCTTGTGCTAAGCCTGGTTAGACCACACTGTAACTAACACAGCCTCATTGGACCACAGCCTGTATCCCATTCTATTTCACTTAATTAGGTCTGAGCTTAAGAACCTTAGAGCGGCGGGGCCACATCACTTTCATCTTTGACTTTCCATCTAGCACTTTACTCACACATTGTAGATGCGAATTAAATTTTAGCGAGGAAATCTAAGTGACTAGTCTTTGGAGAACCATGATGGCAAGAAGAGGACCAAAAGGCAGTAAAAAAAAAAAAGAGCTGAGGAAAGAGAAAGAGAAGTAGAGCGTGTCTAAATGCAGAGAGGTCGCCCCATGGAGGGGCAAGCCCTGGGCAGGGTGGGAGGAGGAGGGCTCTGAATTTAGGAGGCCAGGCACAGGGTCTCTTGCAAGTCTCCTGAAGTAGGAGGCAAAACCTTCCTCCAGGAGTGAGACAGGGCCTGGGGACTCGGGGAAAGACAAGGACTAGCTGCAGCCACGATGGCGTTCACATCTTCCAAGACAAGAGCACCATCTAGGCTCTCGTCCTGGTACTTGTCAGATCTTCTGTCTCAGGTTTGCATTCCAAAAAAAAAATCTGGCCGCTCAAGAAATCACTCACCCTGAGGGTAAGTGGGAATGAAAGGGCATTCAACATCCGGGAGCAACAGCTGTGAACCCTTCCTTTAAAGAAATAGATAAGCCTTTCCATATTCAAGCTTCATTGTCTTTGCCTAAAGAAGGATATTTAAGACGTAAAAAAAAAAAAAAAAGGTGGTTACCTGTAGGTGGAGAGGTGGGGAGTGTGAGACAGATGGGTAAAGGGATAGGAGTGAGGCTTTTTTTAGATGGCTTTTTATATTGTTTTGCTTTTTGAACCAGATGGATATATTCCCTGTTTTTAAAATTTAAATGGTAAACTTAAAGAAAGGAAAAACTTGTTGGAAAAATTTGTCTAGAGAATTCCATCTGGGCAAAAGGTAAAGAAGCCCGTGCTGGGAGCGCTCTCGCAAACTCGGTGAACATCCCTAAAACCCGCTGACTTTCTGTAAGAAGCGTGGCAAGCGGCAAGCCCACGCGTGACACAGTACAAACAGGGCAAAGACCCTCTGTATGTGCAGGGAAAGTGGCATTATGACAGGAAGCAGAGTGGTTATGGTGGGCAGACTAAGCCGATTTTCCGCACAAAGGCTAAAACCACAAAGAAGATCGGCCTGAGGTTTGAATGCGTGGAGCCCAGCTGCAGATATAAAAGGATGCTGGCTATTAAGAGATGCAAGCATTTTGAACTGGGAGGAGGTAAGAAGAGAAAAGGGCCAAGCGATCCAGTTCTAAGCTTCATATTTTGTTTATTATGAAGACAATAAAATCTTGAGCATATGTTCACTTCATGTTGATCTTTTAGAAGAGAAATCAACTAGTGTCATTAGTAAAATTCCCCTTGGGGGGAAATTTTGGCTTGGGAAAAAAAAAAAAGTAAAGAAGTGCTCTTCTGAAACAAAAAGTGAGGTGAAAGTTGTACCCTTTATCTAGTTGTCTTACCAAAGGCCTCAGCAACTGGGAAGGCCACAAGGCAAGAAATGTTAGGCTAATATTTTTCATTAGGGCAACAGGGTAAGTTAAGGATACTATACAGAAAGCAAGAGAAGAATGTTCTTTCACCTACGTAATGAGAAGGCTGGGGTTGGAGACTTTGTCAAACAAAGAAACAAACAGACAAAAAATTTAACTTTCACAGCTGAAACTCTTCTTTTAAAAGAAAGGGTTTATTAGGCCACTGCCAGGGAAATAAAAAGCAGAAGACCAGTCTTGGGGCTTGGAGTCTAAACCTTCAGCAGCATGGCTAGGGAGGCAAGGTAACATGTCCAACTCCCAGGAGTTTTGAAAGTGTCTTCGTACACCCAGAAGGGGGAGAAAGATGTAAGCCCTTCTGAAAGGATTTACATTAGCTACCGACAAAGGGGACAGAAGAAGGCGACGCCAGGCGTTCCGAGACAGGCACAGCACAGACTGCAGCAGCAGAGTCCAGAAAGCTCCTGTGTAAATGAGAAGTGGAGGCTCCTGGGGTTTGATGGCGCCTGGCTAGTCTCTCTTTTGGATAATCACAGAAATAGCCACTGGAAATTAATCCTAAATTCCAACAGATACACAGGAATGTGAGCAGTCTGTCGTCAGAACTGGTCCACAGCTATTATTAACCGACTAGCTGTTCTCTTTCTCTCACTCTCCAGCCACTGTAATTTTAATTTAGAACATCTCAGAACTTTCTTTCTTGTCATTTCCTCTTTTTCATCCAGATCTTTCTAAGAAAGCATCGCTGCTGAACGCCCGTATGATTTTAATGATGCTCAGATGGACCTTTTTTGGCTTAGGGCATTGACCCATGCTGCTAGGAAGACATTTCTAGGACAACATGCATGTCCCATGGAGGAGGGAAATCTGAGGATTAAATCAAGTGATGAGATGTCTTAGGCCAATCATGGGCAACGAGAGGGAGAGGAGGCAGACAGACAGACAGACAGACAGAAAGTTGTCAGCTAACCACTGACAAGGATTTTTTAAAAAATTTCCTTGAAGAGTAAATTCTTCTTCTGGAAAGGTATAGGGGGTTAGTTCAATCTGTCGAGTAAACATTATGTTAACTGGGGCTTGACTTGGATTTACATAATTTAGAACATTTCAGATTTTTTTCTTTTCAACCTCATCAAACCCTCCCAGCTCTAATGTTCTCCTGGTCTTTGAATGAGAGTTTTGCTTGGTCTGGTGTTATAGGCTGGGTACTGTTTCTCCCCTCTATGCAGCCATGTGCCCCTGGGGCTGAGCCTTCATCATTCTGTCTCCTCCCTCTTACCAATCTCCATCCTCATCCTTAAAAATCAGCTCAGTCTGAAGGAAATATTTAGTTCCTTAGATTAAAGTCATATTTACATGTCAAGGTAAGCAGCTCGCTCCACACACTGCCCAAAAATGTCAAAAGCTTTCCCTGACGCTAAAATGGTGCCATCTAGTGGTCAACGGTGTCACAACAGGAACAACGGGAACATGACCTTCAAAAGTTTTTCGTGAACAACGTTAGGGTTTCTTTTCGGCTAGCCCTTGGCAAAATTGTGAAATCCAAGGCAGTTTTTTCCATATTTCTGGTTTTCTCTCTCTGGAATTATTTCCCACGACAGGCAGGTATAATGGAAAGAGAACAAACACTGGAGTCAGGCCACCTAGCTATGCACCAAATGCGTCCTGTGCTGCCTCTTAGCTGTAGGATCCAGGGCAAGTCACCAAACCTCCTTTGAGTCTCGAGTCCATTCTCTTGATTCATTGTTAGTACAATAAGAGTGAAGAAGTTACAACATTCACATATAGTAGATCACCCTAAATATTAATTCCATTCTCAAAACCTCTGTATTTTAAAAATAGACTGAAAAACTAATTGAGCTCTGGTCCCAGAAGGTATTAAAACAGAGGTGAATACTTGTTTGGTTCAGCAGAAACACACTCCATACAAAGAGTTCACCAAAAGAGGCTTTAAGAAGACTCCAGAGATGTGGGCAGTTAAGAGAGCCAGCAAGGACCATGCGCACCCAGAGATGGGCAACAACAGAAAGACAATTCCACATCCAGGACTGATGGGACAAGCACGTCCTGTAACAGGGAGGCGAACCTAGCTTGGAGGAGGGGCAATCTGGCAAGGGCTGTTGTCTTGGAAAGACGCGCCATGCCAGAAAGAACTCAGTGCCAAGACAGCAAGGAAGCCGAGAAGAAAGACCAACCTCTCCTCACTGACCTTCTAACACCTGCCCATGCTGCTGTTGGCCCCACCCAACCAGAAGTGGCCCCACCCAACCAGAAGTCAGCCTCACCGGCACAGAGCTGGGCACAGACACCAGACACAGTGCTGGGGAGACGCCCAGAGGGTAACCAGTGCAGGACTTCACGGAGGAAATCCCTGCTTTGGGGAAAGAATCAGATTAGATGATGTCCATAAATAAATTCTGAGGAGAAGGAATAAAGGAGGAATGAGCCAGTATTTACCAAATATCTATTTTGTGTTACTGATGGTGTTTTTTAAGTTCTCTTGTAATTTTCCCAGTAACCTAGTACAATTGGTATTGTCTTCCTTTAAAATTAAGGAGCAAAGCTCAGCAAAACCAAATAGCTTGCATTGAGACGCCCAGCTGGGAAGTAGTGAAATTTTGCCCCCAGTTACTGAATGCCAATGTCCCTCTCTACGTGATCCGCCACCCAAGTGCCAGCTCTGGAAGGTATTGGAAAGATGGAACAGGCAGCAAGCAGGAGGGAACAGAACAGAAAGACAGAGAGGGCCGTAGCACATCGTCCTGAAAGGCAAAGAAAAGAAACTCTATCCCCTGAGTAAGGGATTACATTTTCCTTATTGTCATGAGAATTTCCCCTTTCCTGGCAAAGAAGGCCAATTCTAAGTGAAGCTCAAACAGCATTGTATGGGAGGCTCAGACTGAGGAGCACTGAGTAAATCTTTGCCAAGGGATTAAGACTTTGCTTCTCTGGCGCTGAATATGATAGGAAGGGGCCGGGGATGGATGATAATGCTAAAAGACAGAACATTGAATATCACTCATCTGAAAATCCCCAAGACATTTCTGAGATGATCAGTCTAACCCATATTGTCCAACTGATTAAACAGCCAGGCAAACAAACCTTTTCCTAAAAGATTTATAGCCTCAACTAAAACAGTTTGGATGAACTGTCAAGCTCCTGCTGGGCCCACTTGACGTCTGTCTTTGTCAGGTCAGCTAGGAGAATGGCTACTACTTTGAAAGACTAAAGATCTGCTGTTTTCTGCTGCTCCTTGGAGATCTACATAGTAAACGAAGTTCCAGTAAGTCACCATTAAGGAGAATCCAACAGGAAGTCTCAGGAGAGCTGTGTTTCAATCGTATTTGAGGAGCCCAAAGGCGTTTGCTATTCCATTCCCACCTTCCTTGCCCTTGCTAAACTTGTATTACCACATGCCCGAGTATCTGCTACAGTCTTTTGGAGCTCTGCTGCAATCCGATCCCAGGTTCCTGGCCTCACCAATCAACCCAGCACCTCACAGCCAGAATACCCTCCTCGAATTTCTTTTCGTTAGGCCCATCTTGATGAGTGCAGGCAGCAGTGGACTGAGAAAGTGGGACAGTGGCCAGGTCTCTGGAGAGCATTGCAAAAGCCAGAGTGAAGCTTCAGAGCCAATTAAGAGATGGACTGCCCCAAGGTAGGGTGGGGGAAGGGAGGCCACCCATAATAAGCCTTGGGTCACCAGGAAACAGGGAGGTCACTGGTAAGCCTTCAGGAAGGTGCAGAACCGGTGGTGAGAATGGCGGAAAAGAACGCAGGCATTGAGGGCAAATCTAGGTTCAAATCCTGGCCCAGGCCCTTTAAACCTTGGTTTTCTCGCCTGTAAAATGAAACAATAATACCCACTGTGGTGGACCCTGGGATCTGCCTCCCAGATTCCTCTCCAGGAATGAAGAGCTTAATCTCCAACTGTTCGGAGTGCGTCGCCCTCAGCTGGGCCCTCAGCTGTCAGTCTTTGAGGTTTGGAGGAAGAAAAATGCCTCACTGAGGACACACTTCCTTCCTGATGGAATGGCAACCACTATGCAGAAAAGATTAGATTAGTTTTGTCTTTTCCATAACTAAAAGCTTATAAAGACAATCCCACTCTATGTGTGACTGCTTCAACTCAACCCTATGCTTGTGAGCACGTAAGTGACTTATTTTAGTAACTATTGGGCTATTCACGGTTATAACTT
This sequence comes from Eonycteris spelaea, assembly GCA_003508835.1. Taxonomy (NCBI): domain Eukaryota; kingdom Metazoa; phylum Chordata; class Mammalia; order Chiroptera; family Pteropodidae; genus Eonycteris; species Eonycteris spelaea. The sequence continues at coordinate 19,869,300 of PUFA01000003.1, read as the reverse complement.
TAAAAGTATTTTCTACATCCTAAAACAAGATCTTCCACTAAGATGGGGGTGCTAATTACTGGAAAAGTACCAACAACATCAATAACTTTGCAACAGAATTTAGATGTGATAAATTGCTGAAAAAGTTTTTTTTTTTTTTCATTCATGACATGCCATGCTTTTAATTTAGGCTATCCTTTTCTGAAACATAGGTAATGACTTTTTACTTAAAAAAAGTATTATATAGCCTTTTCCAGAGTACTAAGCACCATTCTAAGTGCTATATAAATCGTTTAGACCCTATGTGGTAGGTTCTGTTTCCACCGACCCTCTTTTACAGATAAGGAAAGATAAAGACAGGAAACTAGGATGTAGGTAACTTACGTAATTTTCTCCGGTTCAGACAGCTAGTGAATGGCAGTGCTTGAAAAGGAAGACATGGGAGGAAACTAGGAAGTCTGGCTCCCACGTCTGTATTCTTAAGTATGATGCTATAAAATATTAGAGATTAAGAGAGGAGGCATCTGAAAAATGCAAAGGAAAGGGCTTGCAGAAATGACCGACGCAGCTGATTATAGATTAACCACACCTCATAGATCTTTAAATGGCCTTCTGGAAACTCTTGTCACACCTACAAGACACCTGATCTGTAAATAGATAGATAGGACTAGTGGTTAGGGAATTCCTTCTCCCTTGAAGCCCCACCTGAAACTTCCCCTCCTCATCCTGAGTCAGGAGATGCACTAGAACTTCGGACAAAGGAATTATATGCCCCTTGCATGGACACTGCAGAAGTATATATAAGCTGTAAGAAATCTAACCAAGGAGAGTTCTTGCTTTTGTGCTGTTTAAAGCCTCACATGCTCCGCTGGCAATAAATTCTCCTTCCTCTAACAAAGTTGTCTGAGCATCCAATTTCCTCCATCGGGTATCACTTCCTGCAACAAGATAATGCTAAAATAATAATAATAATAATAATAATAATAATAATAATAATAATAAGTAGAATGTTATATTGGTGCATTTAGGTGTATTAGAAATATGTCCCCTCTTTAGGTTTGTTGCTGTAGGAATTTAGTTTTACATTATGCAATGCCTTTAGGGATTTATCTGTTGTAAAAAATCCTACTGCCTCCTATTGTCAGTTTCTCTGCATATAGGATCTACTCCCATTCCCACCATCAGTGCCACATCCTCTCCTGATTTTATTATTACCCACTCCCTAGTTTGACCCTAGAACCCAGCCAGGGTTCTCTGACTCTGGGACCCACATAAGAGGGTACATGCACACAGAGATGCTCAGTTAAAAGCTTATCTCCAAAATCCCTTTTCTGGAATAGAATGTGAACTGTAAGGATATCTACAGCCTCGAGTTTTTATGATCCTCAAAATTTTCTCAATAAGAAAATCAGTGTGAAATGCTTAAAACTGTGACTGGCTCGCAGTAAGTGCTATTTATTTACTTATATATACATATTTATATATGCATTATATATTATATTATTATTATTTATGCCTATAGCACCTGGTCTTCCTAGGTCTTCCCATCTAAGTACTAACCAGTGCTGACCCTGCTTAGCTTCCGAGATCAGACATCGGGCTTGTTCAGGGTGGCATGGCCATAGACCATGGACTGTGGCTCCACTGGGGTGCTAACCCAGGACTTTCTGTGCGTAAAGCAGACAAGCTAACTGCTACACTATGGAACCATGTCCGGTAAGTGCTATTTAATGGCAAGCATGTTTCTTCCAACTACCTTCACATCATCATATCTGTCAAACTACCTGCAACCACTACAGTCTCCAGGACCTCCCTTGTTACCACAGATGATGTGTTCCAGCCTGATTCTAAGGACAACCTCCTCACTTATGCCCTGGATGCATCTCCTCTCTCATTTTCAAGAACTCAGCTTTCAGCGATACCTTCTTACCTGCAGAGTCAATTTATCCCTCTCAGCTAGAGGACTCAACAGTTGTGCAAATATTCTCTAGGATGTCCCATCTTTTAAAAATTATCCATTATTCACATATGATAAAGATGGAATTTAAAATCTATCAAGAAAAACAAAGATTATTGAACAAACTGTTGTGACATTTGGGTAGCTTTGAGAAAAAAAATAAAGTCAGATCCATATTTCAGGCTTTGCATTAAGTGGATAGCATATTTAAACATGAAAAATAAAACCATAAAGTATCCCCAAAATGGAAGAATATAAATAAATTGTCATAATGGAGAAGCCCTTTCTAACACAAAACCATAAAAGAAAAAAAAAGATTGAGAAATTAACACAAATAAAACATTTTGGGCAAAGCATCCTGCTGTTACTCAAATGGCCTTATTCTGCTCAGAACCCTGATATTCTCTGAGGTTGGCAGGAAAGATACTCTCTGGCCCAACTCCAAACCCTACTGCTTCTCAAAAACACTTGCCCAACTTCTTATGAATGAAATTCTTCCTATAGCAATTCATGCTTCTCCTTTCAATCCAATACAAAATCCTTCTGGGAGGTGTCATTTATAAAGCTAGTTTTCCTTTGTTGTACTAAGAGGCAGGAGAAGACTGTGCTACAGGCTCAATGAAGAGATGCTGGCAATACAATCAGGTAAGAGAAGTCCAGAAAGGGTTGGCCAGGTTACAAAGCTACCAAATTCTACAGCTTACAATCATGAAACCCTGTGACTTTAGCTAAAATCTCTTCAATGCATTCTCTACTCTCCATTCTCTGCCAAAAAAAAAACTGAACTGAATCAGATCAGTTCAGGCCACCACCATCTTATGCCAGCCTCTGGTCTCATCCCTGTGACACCCCAAATGTCTCTCTCTCTGCAGAGTGATCCCTTTAAAAGTGATCTGAGCAAGTCACTTCACCCATCCCTCAAGGGTTTAAATGCTTTCAAAAGTCCTTTATTGACTTTCAGATAAATTTAAAACTTCTTCGCAAACAAATAGAATCCTTTAAGGTCAGGTTCACCTCTCCCTCTCATCTCTCCCCAGTCACACCCTAAAGTAGCCTGAACATCTGCCGTTCCCATAACAATGATCATTTCTTTCTTATTTCTGTGGCCAGGTAACTCCTGGTTATTCATGGGCAGCTGCCACGTCATCTACTCAGGGAAGGCTTTTCCACACTAAGTGCTGTTAATGAGGTCCTCAGTGCTCACTCTACTTTAGCAGTTTCACACTATGTTCTAAATGACTGTTTCCCTGACAGTTCCCTAGTCTTCTATTCTTATTCTCACCCCAAGACTTGAGGTTAGGAATTCTTCTAGAACATTTCAGTTCAGCACCTAGCACAATGGCGGGTATATAATAAGTGTTCAATAAATATTTGTTGAATGGATGAAGGAACAAATAAATTGATCATTAAGGATTAAACCTATTTGTAGTTCCCCATTGTTTTAATAATTGAGATTTTTGTGTAATAAATATAATACAATTAAAAATTTTATATTTACAAACAACAAATTGAAGGAAATATTTGTATATATCAAATACAATTTAAAGAGTTCATTTAAATTCTATAGGAACATTGCTGAGGCTCTAAAAGATAAACCATTCCCATCAAAAGAAAATAATCCTAAAAGGCTTGAATCCTTTTAGTCTAATCCAATGCTAGGTGACACAGAATCTAATGCAGTATCATATCTATCTTTTAACCATACATTTGATCTCTTCCTGAAATCAAATCATATGCTTGAAGTGTATAGGGGAAGGAGAAAGAAAGGATAAGGGATAAGAAAAGCACAGGCCAGATCACAGAGGGCTCTTAAGTCATCCCCAGGAATTTGGAACAGGAATCACAGGGGCAAAAAAAAAAAAAAAAAAAAAAAAAAGAGAAAAAAGAAACCCGAAAAGTGACATAATCATTTGGCAGCTATTTTAAAAAAAACGATTCTGTCAAGAAAAGGGTATATTAGAGTATGGAAAAATAAATGCAAGCAGACCACTCAGAATACTCTAGCAGTCATCCAGATTTTAAGTACTTACGTGTGCCAAGACAAGAAAAGGACAAATTGTCTGAGTTTTCTAGTTTAAGAATTTAGGAGTACAGAGAAGCTACTGGCCAAGGCAAGAGAGAGGCAGGATTGCCTAGTGATGACTTGGTTACTGGAGTTTGCTTTTGCTTCCAGATGTCACTTTTGAGCTGTGGGACTTTGGGAGAAGTTCCTTAATTTCTCTGTGCCTCAACTTTGTAATTTATAGAGAGGGAATAGTAGTAATATCTCTCTCTACAGTTGTCCAAGGATTAGTTAAGGAAATGCGTGTAAAAGCATTGAAATAGTGCCTGGAACTTTGTAAGCTTTTTAAAGCATTAGATATTATTATTATTACTATATAACAGAAAAGAAGAAACTGGGAAGGAGATGAATTCTGTTTAAGAGCATTTTCAGTTTCAAATATTTGTCTTGGGACCTCCAAAAGATGTCCCAGGAGCTGTTTGATACCTGGCCTATCTCAGGAGAGAAATGTGAAGCAGGGATATCGATTTGGGAATTCTCAGCCTGCAGTTGAAGACATGAGGGATGAGAATTACTGAGGAAATGCCACAGAATCCATTGTTTGGCAATGGGAGCAGAGTCCAGCAGAGGACCGGGGACTGAAGTCTCTAGAACTGAGGTAAAAAAATAGAGTGTGTAGAGCATTGTCCAGAGTCCATTCACTTGGAGTTTGAATCTGCCTAGAGTGATGGTCCCATGAAATGGAAAACCTAAAGCTAAGTGCTAAACCACCAATGACTTAAACAATGAAAGGGGAGAAAATACCTAAGGGTTTTTTTTTCCACCTGGTGAAGAATGAGAAGTGACATTGGGGAACCAGAGCCCACTCTAGAACCAGACCCTTCAGTTAGCACATTCTTTACAGTTTCCAGTACAATCGATTGGGTAATATTCTCATCCTGAGAATTTTCTGATTACCATCTTAATTGTCTATTTACACCTTTTTAATTGTCTATTTACAAACCGCTTTTTACACAGGGATATATGATCACATAATCAAACTTAACGAATATTGACAAATAAATGTCTTGTGTATATCTAATAATATGTGATCCTGTCCTAGAACTACCAACTTGTTTTAATTGACTGATATTTCAAATTCCCAAATTTATTCCCGGATACAAAAAAAAGAGAATTTTGAGACCGTCCCTAAGAGAACAATTCGTTTTCAGACTTTCTGAAACACATTCCACACTCCCTTTCTCCTCCGCCCTTCTCTCTTCAAATCTCGTTTCTTCAGCTGGAAATATCGCGAGAGATCGAGTTCTCATGAATTCTCCCAGAAAGCCCTGCTCTTCCTCTTCCCCTAAGCGGCCTCAGGTGAGTGACTCTTTTTGGTGTCTCTCTCCGAGTGTTGAATCCTCTGGTTATCGCCGCCATCCTGGCCTCGGGGGCACCGATCTCAGGGGCTCCTGGAGGAGAACTCTTGCCGTTACTGATTCCTTGTTGAAAGCAGTGTCCTTCTATGCAGGAGCACCCGATTTGGCGCCCTGGGGCCGTGTGGCCTCTGCTGCCCGAAGAGGGGCGCGATGAGCGGGAATGGGGGCTTCAGGGGAACAGGCAGCCAGTGGTCAGTGTCCCCTGCTGCTCTAGAGGTCCAGTGGTGAGTGGTGGCCGAATACGTGACGCGTTTGTGGCCTCAAGGGAAGTTTTAGGGGAGTAAAGTTGGGTCGAGGCATTAATAGAAGATGAATGTTTCAAACTTGCTAGCGTTTAACGTTGGTTAAAGCCCCAAAGTGTGTGAAGTTGTGTGAGTAAAGGGGTTTCCATAGACAGAAAAAGTGGGTCGTGTCACTTTATCCCGGAAGGATTCAGAGTTGCACTAAAACAGGCTCTTTGCTTCCAAAAAGAGCTGATGAGGTTCGTGTCAACACTCTGGTGTCCGCACTGCTGTAGTCGCTGGAAGATGCAAAGAGAAAGCACTGGATAGGGAAAAGGATAGCTGCGATGATGGCATTTCTTAGGACACCTTTGGATCAGTCATGAAAACAACTACTGTCTGAGCAGCTGTTGATAGCAATTAATACAAATTTAGACCGTATAAGTTACTGTAAGTACATATTGACAGAATAACTACCCCTTTCCAGGTGACCCCTGAAAATGGTTCGCTATTCACTTGACCCAGAAAACCCCACAAAATGTAAGTGAACAAGAGATACTTATTCTTTGGGCATAGGAGAAAAATAAGATAACTCAAAATTAACCAACACGTCCTCTGTTTTTTAGCATGCAAATCAAGAGGTTCAAATCTTCGTGTTCACTTTAAGGTATGTGAATTGCAGTTATGGTTTAAGAATCATTTTGCATGTTCCATTTTTTAAATTAAAAAAATTTTTTTTCTTGACCATTTTAAAGGTAGTTACATTGATGTGTTTCTTAGGACACCTTTGGAGTTACCGTGAAAATTAATTCAGACCGGCCACATTCTAGATGTTAATCAGTGTAAAATGAGTGTTTTGATTTAGGATATGTAAAATTGGATAAAAAACTACCAAAGAACTACAGAACCTAGTGTACAGATCAAGCCATAGGACATTAATTGTAGTTATAAAGTGATGGAATTAATACATTACAGTGAATGAACAGGTTTAGAATTAATTTTTTCTATTTTCAAACCAAACCTCCCTGGCTCTTAATCACAAATTTTTTTCCCTAACTATATTACCTCATCTTCAAAGAATGGAAAGGTTTTAGCTGTTGATACAAGCATTGACATTTTGAGAATTTAATGTTTACTTTTAAAAATTGTGATCCTTTAACATAGTTAACTCCCAGTTTATATTATTTATACTTAGAACACTCGTGAAACTGCCCAGGCCATCAAGGGTATGCATATCCGAAAAGCCACCAAGTATCTGAAGGATGTCACTTTACAGAAGCAATGTGTGCCATTCCGTCGTTACAATGGTGGAGTTGGTAGGTGTGCCCAGGTGAGAATTAATAGTTGCTATTTGAAAAAAATTGTAAGGGAAAGTGGATGGGCTAAAATTGGCCAAGATGTTTCTGGTTGCTGTGATGACAATCTTAGGACACCTTTGGATTAACCATGAAAAAAAAACGATGTTCTGAGCAACCTTGATGTTGAGTAAAATAAATTCATGTTGATTATAACATTTGACTTAAATCAGAGAAAATGACTAATAACTTCTCTTTGTTTTCTTTCAGGCCAAACAGTGGGGCTGGACACAGGGTCGATGGCCTAAAAAGAGTGCTGAATTCTTGCTGCACATGCTTAAAAATGCAGAGAGTAATGCTGAACTTAAGGTACCTAAAGCATTAACATCTTTATATATATATACATCTTGGATAGTTCAATTAGTGCTACTGTTGTCTAAATCTATACAATAAAACTATTGCAAAGGAAAAAATATAGTTAAAATGATTGCCCTTCTAATGGTTCATGTAGTTTGTTGCTTACGTGATAAATTTCATTTAGAAGTTAAAACGATGATGGTCAACAAAACCCAGGTATATATGTTTGGGGCATTATCCATTGCCCTTTCGCATTTGGAAAGCTTGCCCAGAACTAAATTTATGTAGATCTATGACCCTTCTTGCTGCTAAGTCATGCCAACAAAAATTCTTTTTTTTGTTAGGGCTTAAAAATTGACACTACTAAATTCTGGAACTTTGCTTCTTGTAATAACTTTTAAAGTGCACTTAGCACTGAGTTTTGGTAATTATTTAGATTTAAGAAAGGACACCTAGAATAAAGGTGAAAATAGCTGCTTGATCAAATAATGCTACTCTTAAGGATTGTTTTCCACAAATAATTTCATTAAGACAGGGACTTAATTTTCTAGTGATGGTGTTAAAACAACGATGTCACTTGATAATGTTACCCTCCCTTCTTCCAGGGTTTAGATGTAGATTCTCTGGTCATTGAGCATATCCAGGTGAACAAAGCTCCCAAGATGCGGCGCAGAACTTACAGAGCTCATGGGCGGATTAACCCCTACATGAGCTCTCCTTGCCACATTGAGATGATCCTTACTGAAAAAGAGCAGATTGTTCCTAAACCAGAAGAGGAGGTTGCACAGAAGAAAAAGGTAAATTACTTAGTTTTTGCCCAGTTTCATTGGTATAAGATTTATGGTTGCCGTGATGACTAACTTAGGACACCTTTGGAACAACCATGAAAGGAAACAATTCTGAGCAACCAGCCAACCTCTTTCTTGGCTTTTGTGGGTCTCATTTGTTTCTTGACTAATAATGAATAGTAACTTTGTATGTCAGAACTTTGATTTTCTATGATGGCCCCACCTAGATATCTATAGCCACGTTCACATGCAATGTGTCCAAAAATGTCCCCTCAAATCTAAGAAGCCTATTTTTAGTAAATGATCATATGTAGTTCATTTTTTTCTTTATTGAGATGTAATCGTCAATACATCACTAAATTTAAGATGTACAGCATGATGGTTTGATTTATATATAGTGAAATGATTACTACAATAGGTTTTCATAGATAGTTTTTTATTTTAAAGGAAAAAGTTCTCTATGAGAACTCTTTTATGATTTACTCTCAACCTTCCTGCATATCACTCAGCAGTGTTACCTATATACTCATCATGTTCGCATTCATTTCTTCAAGCCAGGAAGCTGGGAGTGATTCTAGTCTCCCTTCACACCTGATGGATTTCACTTACGTTGATATTGTCACTTAAATATCCTCAGCCCTTGCTGCCACTTAATTCTTACCAGCTGGTCTGTCTGCCTCCAGTTTTCATCTTAAACACTCTTCCCTGCTTCCTCTTAATTTCCTCCCATCTGTCTTTCCCTCCATACCACATCTCAGTGTCAAAGGACTATCCTTTATGTTGAAGTTTCTGATTCTTAATACTGAACTACCTTATTCCTTTAAGGTGTAGTGTTGGTTTCTTCAGGAAACTTAATACTTTTATTTTTTTTTTTTTCTTTCCCCAGATATCCCAGAAGAAACTGAAGAAACAGAAACTTATGGCCCGGAGTAAATTTATCATCAAATAAATTCTAGTAAAAGTCAAAGCAGAATGTTGTCTTTATTAGTAAATATATTTCAAGTGTCCATGTGAGATGGCTCAAACGTGTTTTCTTCTGATTAGAAATAGAAACATTCTGTTTGCCCTGTGCCATTAATTTTGGTTTGTAAACATGCTGTTTTGAATGTTTGTGTTATTTTAGCCTATTATGGAATTAGAACAGGAAAATTCTGAAACTTTCTAGCTATTTTATTGAGATTTAACATATAGTGCAATTCACCAGAATTCAGTGGCTTCTAGTATTTTCAGTTATGCATTAATCACCACAATTTTAGACTATTTCCCTTATCCCAAAGAACAATGGCAGTGGTCAGCTGTCACTCCTGTCCTGCCCTAGGGACCCAACCCCTTAACCTGTTGCTGTCTATAGATAGGCTTATTCTGGCCATTTTTACGTGAAATAACAATTAGTGGTCCATTGTCTTTGAGTTAGTGTTTTCAGGTTTAATTACATAGCATGTATCTACTATTTAATCTGACATTCGGGGTTCTTTTAAAAAGCTAATGCAAATAGTGCATTAGTGAACCTTTGTATATGTTTTTGTGTGGACACATTCTCATTCCTTGGGTGCATGCCAAGAATGGAATTGCTGGATAATCTTGGTAACTGCCAGACATTTCTAAAGCGGCTGTGCCGTTTACAGCTCCACTGGCAGTGTGTAGGGGTTCCGGTTAAACCTTAATAAAAGACAATTTACCCTGCCCTTGAATTTAAGACCCTTTTAACCAGGAGAGTCAATGGCTTAGGCACGGCTGCATTCGAAAATGGCCTCGCTCTTAGCATGCGAGTGGAGTAACTCCCTCACTCCCTCGGGATGAACCATTGGAACAGGCGTGATTCTTCCCTAGGTCAATATTTGAGTTTTGAGGGATAGGGAAGCCCAGCTTTTCCGCATCCCCAGCCGGCTTGGAGTTTCCGGCTGCAGCGCCGGAGGCCGCGCCCAGCACCCGCCCCGGCGTCACCGTTACGTCCCGCTTGTGCGGCGTCAGGCTGACGCAGGCACGTCTTTGTCCTTTCTGCGTCGTCCATTGGCTCGGCTGGGGCGCATCCCTCCCTCCGGAAGTGCGGACATTTCTTTTTGGGCTTGGTGGTCTCGGGTGAGTAGGGTCGCGCCGGTTCGGACTTTCGGGGGGGAGGTTCGGGTCGGACATGGGCTGTGGTCTCGGCGCTGTCGGGCTGCTCCACGGGTTCTGGCCAGATCGCGCTGGCCCAGCCCAGCCCGGTAGCGTCTCTGTTGCTCTGGGCCCCTCGCGGCCCTCTTGCGCCCTCACGGTATACCCCACTTGGACCTCCAACGTGGGTCCTGCCTCCTTAACTCCCCTTGCCCTTCGTCTCTTCTGTCTGCGTCCACCCATCCTCCTGGCCTCCGTTACGCCTCTTCCTATGTATCTGTTTATTCTCATCTTTAGCCTGAATTTGTCGGTTTCTTTGTCCTTGTTTTCACCATTCGCCCTTATTCTCTCCTGTCTCTTAAGTCGTCTGCGATTCAACCTGTCCCGCTCTCTCTCGGCTCTAGAGAAATGTGCAGAACTGGGTTATTAAAGGGAGGTGGTATTCCCGCCCCTCCCCCACCCCTCCCGCCTCCGTACCTGCTCAGATTTTTAATAGAGGCTCAACCTTTTCCTTTATTGGACTAAGTCGAATAAAAGAAAATTCCTCTGCACCAGTCTTAATCCATTTTGCTCGCTTTGTTGTAATATTTGAGAATTGGCTTGGAGAGAGTAAAATAATTTTATCAATGTATCTGCCACCTTCTGGACCTTTCTAAGCCACAGTTGCCACAAGTGTGAAGTAAAATAACTCACTGAAGAAGCATTATGAAGATTAAGTAGGAGATAAAATACAGTAACTTCATTCTGAAGAGGGCTAAAAAGTTTTATTAAAGCCGTAATTATGACAAAGGTGATTACTAGTGTTCTTGAGAGTTTGTTTAAAAAATGCGTACGAACCTCCTTAAAACAATTACAAGTAGGCAAAAATATATGATGGAGCGATTGCCAGTCATCATCAACCTAGCCTAGTGCTCAGAGCATGGCCGTGTGTTTTGAAGGGTTAGTTAGTTTTGAAGGTTTGGTAGGAGAGGAGTAACAAGATCATTGTGTTTTTTGAAGGGGAAAGACAGGATTGTCGAGCTAGGAAACCAGAACTGGCAATTCTGGTCTTAGCCAGCTCTAGTTACTAAGTACCACTGTGTGAACTTCAGACAGGTCACAACTTTTGGATTTTTGTTGTTGTTGTTATAATAATAACATATAGGTATGTTCTTCAAAATTTTGAAACGAAATATTTTGGTAAATTCGTAAATTGTTATTTTAATGTGACTAGGGGGGCTTTTTAAAAAGAATTTTTTAATGAATTTGTAAAGGAGCTGGTTGTTCATTGATGTACTTTTAGATTTTTATTTGTTTATAGCTCTTGTAGTTCATTTCAAAGCCATATTAAGATTGTATTGTCTATCCCATTGTTCCCATGTATTGTGCTAATTTTAAGTCATGATGTTGATTAATTTGCCAGCAAATAGTACCCAATTTACAATATTTTGAAAAAAATTTTTAACATCCTGAATTATTAGCCTTATGCACTGTTCTAAAGCTTCTTAGTATTTAAGTCCTACTCTAAAGGATTAAAACAATTCTTATAAATTTAAGAAGTCTTTGGTTTGATAGTATGTTGTGGAAGTGTAGTATTGGTTCTGTTTCAAAAAATTGCTGATTTCGAGAAATTGCACGATGATTGCTAATCATCAAGGAAATTAGAAGTGTTAATTTGGGGAAATAAATGATTTACTTTTAACAATAATAATACCAAATAAAATTTTTTATTACTCAGTACACTTTAATTGCCATTACAAAGAAAGGGCAACTATATCAAGGGAGAATTGTTTCCTAGGAAAGGCCAGCCAGTTTGCAGCCTAGAGATCTTCCGAAGTGATATCTTAGGGAATTCCATATTACAAGATTTGTCCTTAGCATTATAGGTTTAGCTAATAAATATTGTCAGTCTTTAAAGATGATTAGGCCCCTATACTCAAACTAACTGGAGTATAAGTCATAATTACTAAGTTTCTTAATGTTGGTGCCTACTTGAGACAGCAAGAGTTCCCAGCCTCACTGGCTTGAGGATTAAGTGAGCTATACGGTTGTCCCTCTGTATCCTCAAGAGGTTGGTTCCAGGACACCTCACTACCACACACTCTTGTACGAAAGTCTCCAGATACTTGGGTCCTTTATATAAAATGGTGTAATACTTCTATGTAGGCGACACTATTCCTACACATAACTTCATTTGCGTGAATTCAGCGAAGTGCTCAGTGCATGGCAAATTCAAGTTTTGTTTTTTGGAACTTTCTGGGATTTTTTTTCTCCAAAATATTTTTGATTTGGTGTTGGTAGACTTCATAGATGTAAAACCTGGGGAGACAGAGGATCAACCGTATGTGCCAGCTGTTTAACTGCCTAGCACCCAGCAAATGGTGGTGTCTTTCCTTTGTCATCAAATTTATGATTGGGGGGCAGTGATTGGAGAGGTTTGTAGGCAGGAACCTCAGTGTTGTTTTTATGCCAACGACCTATTTATTCCTTTACCTTGTAGGTAGCATTTTTAGTAGACTTTTAGCTAATAGTATCATCTAAATGGTTCCTTCAATGTAGAAATAATCTTTTCAGATATCTTAGTCTAGGTAAATTCCTTTAGTCATTAATCTGTGATGAACTAATTTGTTTTTTCTTCACATATATCAACAGTTCAAAAGCTCAAGACTGGGACAATGGTGTGCATTCCTTGTATTGTCATTCCAATTCTGCTATGGGTCTACAAAAAGTTCCTGGAGCCATACATATACCCTCTGATCTCCCCCTTCGTTAGTCGTGTGTGGCCTAGAAAAGCTGTACAAGAATCTAATGATAAACGCAAAGGCAAAGTAGGCTGTCAGGTAAGAACATTCAAATGCCTTGAGGAAGGGCGTGAGGGAGGTGGCTTTTGCATAAGCAAGTTCTTAGAACCAGAAGTTTTTTCGTTAATGTGTCTTAATTTCTTCCTTTTTTTTAAATAGGGGGTTTGGTTGTCTTTTTTTTTTTTTTTTTAAGTAATTACTGTTTGGTTTAAACGAAGGTTTTAAACTAGGTCTCTGATTAATGTATTTGGTCCTTGCCTTGTGGCCAAAATAATAACCAGTATTTCTTGGCTGGTAGGAGAAATAGCAAATAGCCAATGGATGAGAAGAGATGATATTAAAATGTCACTGACTGATAACTTTGGTAGGAGATTTAATTGGATAATAGAGCCTTTTTCTGAACAAAATTAGGTTATTTTAAAAAGTGAATATTTAGACAACCTGTTGTCTTTAGCTTTGGTGCTTATTATGTTCAACTTTGATTGTGTTCAACTTCACTAAGCCATACTGCACAGTTTTTTCATTCTGAAGTTTGTAGTCTGTTTAAGAAGAATGTCTCTTACAATGAGTGTCTTTGTTGTAATGTCTAAAATGTTTTTTCATTTTAGGGTGCAGACATAAATGGATTACCAACAAAAGGACCAACAGAAATCTCTGATAAAAAGAAAGACTAGAGTGATTGTCCCAGAGGACCTCATTGTTTTCAAAATGGACCTGATAATCTGAAGCACCTTTTTTGCAATTGTCTCTGACCTTTTTCTCTTAGACCAGAATTCGGGACAGATAGTTTAGCTATTTACCTGATACTAATCAGGAAATACGTGGTATTTATATTTAAAATGTATCATTATATTTAATGATCTCATTCTTGAGTTCCTTTTTCATTAACATAGCTTTCATTTCTATTATTGTAGTTTTAATAATATAAATGAATAGAAGGTTTGTGCCAGTAGACATTGTTACTAAATCTTTACCTAAACGTCCTTGAGCCTCTGGCTTTTGTTCAGGCTCTTTGAATTTGAGGGTTTTTACCATGAAACAGTGCAGTGAGATGTGCAGTGAAATGAAAGGGAGTTTTTGGAGATGATAAGGACCTGAAACAAAGTTATAATCACTGCCCAGCACAGTGGAGCAGCTTATCTGCAATGTAGTGATAACTGTTTATTGAACTGAGGAAGACAGAGAAGCCAGGCAAGTAGGGGAAATTCCTTTGAAAAATGGAACACTTTTAACTAAATGTCAAATGTATATTAGAAAATTTTAAAATTCTAATCCTTGTTGCATTCCTTCTATTCCTATAAAATATATTAAATATTCAGTTTAGCTCATGGTTCTTTTTTTAAGTCTAACTATTTTTTAAAAAGGACGTTTTTCACCACACCAGAAAACAGAATTATAATAGTGTGTGGTGGTGTCTGGAAATTCTGAAACGACAATATTTTCCTTTCTTAAGGAGTAGATTATATCAGTTATTGTAGCATAACAAGACACTCTAACACGTCATGGTTTTCAATAACAGTGACATGTTTGGGCACTTTTTTGCTAGGCTTGGCCTCTACATGGTCTTTTATCCCCATACTGATTCACTTTAGGGACTTCTTAAAGGTTCAGAGATCATGAGCCATATCTTTATAACATATTTTTTTTTATTCTCTCTAAAGCAAGGAGAGATTAGAAGGGACTTCCAACTTTGGGTTCCCAGTGAAGTCCTGGGTCCTAACCAAGTTTCTTCAGCTATGTGTCTGGTCAAGTCATTGATTTACCTGGACTTCAAAGGATTTGACTTTTCTGCCCAACCCACCTGAGAGATAAGATAAATTCCGTTTAGTGGCTAAATTCAGTTGATTAGTTTATGTAAGGTGTAAAAACCATATAAAAATAGCAGATGTTCATAGTAAAACAATGCAAGAAGAAGTTAAAAGTTAATGTTCTTTCACTTATGCCTGCTCTACTAATGTAACCACTATTAGTTGTTTTTTTCTGTGTAGCCTTCTAGCAACTGTCTTAAAATTAATTTGTTCCATTAAATATATCATTTTTTTAAATAATAATATTGCAAGGTTTATAATGTCCCTACTCCCTTAGGGTTTACTCATTTAGTTGTTGCTTTTGTCTTATGTTTTATCTATGTATTTTCTAAATAATACATATATACTGCTATTTTTGAAGCTATCAACTTTAGACATTATTGGCTTCCTGCTGTGGTTGAGATACAACTGTCTTACACGGTATTTCCTCTACTTCTGCCACATAGCCTCCCTATATATTTTTGTAATTTTTAGTTTTCATTAATCAATGTTTATATCATTACAAGTGTGCCAGGTGTCTTCCACTTGCCCCTCCAAACCTCTGCTTCCTTCACCCTGCTTTGCTGTCCAAGGAAGCTATATGGACTACATCAACAGACTTCCCATGGCCTCTGGGTTCTGTTGGGTTTGGCCAGTAGAGATTTGTAGCAGAAGATGGGAGGAGGGATTGAGGTCAAGGTATTTATTCCCTTGTTTCTCTCCTTTCAAGACCTCTAGGCCTAGTGTGTTCCTTAGCCAAAAGTCACTACACCTCAATGTGGCCAATGCTGCATGACTCAGTTTCCACTAACATCTTCCTCTCCCTTTCCTTTTGGGCCTAGGGGTAATAACAACTCTTACTACTGGCTCTAGGTCACTTTGGAGGGTGTCATCTGCTTTCTGGTACACTGACACAACGAGCATGTAAATACTGCCCACAGTTCTGGCTGCCTAAGCAGCTTTCTACCCAGGCTTAGCCTTGGGGCTCAGGAAAAGGATGAAGAAACTGTGAGATATGAGTGAGGTATTACTATCTCCATTTTACAGAGAAGAAAACTAGATCCAGAGAGGTTAAGCATATATTTTGTGTTCCCCCAAAATAACTCTAACCCTCAATGGGGTGCTAATAGGAGGTGATATCTTTTGGAGGTAGTTAGGTTGAGGTGAGGTCTTGATGGTAGAGCCTCCACAATGGGATTAGTGTTGTTATGAGAAGCGGAAGACTAGAGCCTTTCTCTGCCTGTGAAGATACACCAAAAAAATGCTATCTGCAAACCAGGAAGAGGGCCATAACCAGACATCAGATATGCCAACACCTTGATCTTGGAGTTCCCAGCCTCCGGAACGGTGAAAAATGTTTAAGCCACACAGTCTGTGATGTTTTCTTAGACATATAACTAAGAACTAAGAATAGCTTTCCAAAACCATTCAGCTCATAATTAAGGAACCAGAACTCAAAACACAGGTCTGCCTCCAAAGTCTCTTCTTTCTCAGGGAGGTGAAAAACCTGAGCACTATTGTTGCAACAGGCTAGAAACAATAATCTGGGAATAGTCTTGATCCTTCCTGTGGAGTAGCCTTCTATTGGTCATAGGTCTTTTTTGGTCCTTTAAGTTCTAAAAAAATCCCACTCTGGTGAAGACTCTATTCACACATAAAGTCTGTATTTAACTTGCAACACAGAAGAGCTGTACTCCAGACCTTATAAACCAGTATAAAAAGTGAAAAGAGTAAAACCTAGAAGGTTTTAAAGGACACTGGTCTACCATTGGCTCCACTTCAAACCCTCATCCTCTACCTCCTGTTATTCATGTTGCAATTTTGTATACATCATGTGTTTGCAAGTCACCTTAGGAAGAAGACTAACAAATGAATAATTGGCTCCTGCTCTTTCCCTTTTACTATATAATCATAACTGAACTGAACTTTCTGAAATACAGGTAAGCTCTTTTAGTAGCCTGCACTACTTACTGAGTTTACATTCATGGAATATGGATCTTTTCAATTTGAACCACACACATCCCCCCTTTTTAAAAAATTTCCAGTCTGCAGCATTTAAAATTTAATTGCATTTATTTTTCGAACGTACTTTTTTTTTTTTTTGATATGTTCATTAGGTACAAAATTCATAAGGTACCAGAGTGCACACAGATAAAGATTTCTCCTCCCAGCCTGGTTCCCAGGCACCCAGTTCTCCTAGCAGGTAATCAAAGTTACCAGTTTTTTTATATTTTCAGAGAGATTCTCTGCATGCACAAGCAAATACATGTATATGTGTTTTACTTTTTTTTAAAAGACAAAAGTAACATGCACTGTTGGGGGTTCTTTTTTCAATTAAAGGTATATCTTTAAAAGAAAAAGTGTATCTCGAAGATTTGTAGATATTAGGTGGTTTTCTCTCTCAATATTACAAAAATACTATAGTTACCCCTAATAACAGACCATCAAAATATATGAAGTAAAAGTTGCCAGAATTAAAGGGAGAAATAGGTCTACAATAAGAGTCAGAGACTTTAATACCCCACTTTCAATAAAGGATAGAACAACCAGACACATGGTAAGTAAGGAAATAGAGGGCTTAAACATCGCAATAAACCAAGTAAATCTAACTGACACATGCACAATGCTACTACCCAACAACAGAATCCATAGCCTTTTCAAGTGCACGTGGGACATTCTCTACAATAGACCGTATGTTAAACCACAAAATCAATAGATTTGAAAGATATATATCATACAAAGTGTCTTCTCTGACCAAAATGGGAGGAAGTTAAAAATCAACAGAAGGAATAAAGGAAAATTCACAAGTTTGTGGAAATTAAACAATACACTCTTAATTAGTATATCAAAGAAATCAAAAGAGAAATTAGAAAATATCTTGAGACAAACGAAACAAAGTATAACATACAAAAACCATTGGGACACAGTGAAAGTAGTGCTAATGGGGGAAATTGTAGCTGTAAAGGCTTACATTAAAAAATATATATCTTAAATCAACATCTCAGCTTTACAACTTAAATAACCAGAAAAAGAAGAATAAACAAAACTCAAAGCTAGTGGAGGAAGGAAATAGCAAAGATTAGAGCAGATATAAACAATATAGAGAATTAAAAATAGAGGGAATCAGTGAAATCAAAAGGTGGCTTTTCAAAAAGATCAACGAAATTGACAAATCTGTCTAGCTTGACTAGGAAAAAATGTGAAGGCTCAAATTACTAAAATCATGAATGAAAGTAGGGATAATACTATAAAAACTGTTCATTGTGCCCATGTGCATGCCCACCAGTAAGGTATGAGTGCCTGTTTCTCTATACCTTTTCCAAAAATATGTTACCAATTTTTTTTGTTTGCCATCTGAATTGAGATGATGTTACAATGTATCTTTATTTTAAATTTCTTTTGTTATAAGTTTGCTTGGGTGAAGTTTGGGAGCCATTAGCCATTCCTTTTCGATTAACTATTCCTTACTTTGGCAGTGTCAGGGACCTAAATTTTGAACCTAAAGGCAGACATAGTGACTCCTCTCTTTGAAGTTTCATGCAGCTCTTTTTGATTCACCATTGTAGTTAGCTGGAAAACTTTAAATTCTGATTTTCCTATCCAGCAAATTGGCTCTCATTACATTTTTGCCTATCTGTGGGTCTGGTCTCTAGCCACACTGCTTGCCCTTACAACTGGGATTTCCTGACTTCCATAGATACCAGCTGACTCTTTTTGGCCAAGTGTCTTAAAGTTCAATTCTATTGTATAATCTCTCCACCATGACTTCTCTTTTACCAATGAAATCAACTTCATAATTAAAATGTCATAAAATGACCATAAAAATCTGTTCTTAAAATTTGCTGTTACATGCTGTTTATATTAGAAGGTAAATTCTTAGAGATCTGAGTAACTAGTTGTATAAATTTCAATAACTAAAGAAAGAAAACATTTTTGGGCAAAATGGAGACAGTAATACTTTATATACAAGGTTGTGAGAATTAGGTCATATTATATATGTATTTTGGTATATTACATATACACATGTGTATATGTTTTATTATTAATATGTTAATGAAAATTCTTGTTCTGCTAGTCCCAGGTGATTAATTTTCACCATTTATTTCTTGGAAAGCTGTTCCCTTGGTGCAAGATATCAGGCTGTATTGGCTGTTCTTGTCTATCATGGCAATTTAACCCAACTTCTGATTGTATTGTGTAACGCATGTTTCCTCCACTAGACCTTAAGCTTCTTGAGGTCGGGCCCAGGTCTGAAGTACAGTGCAGTCATGTAAATATTCATTGAACTAAGTAAATATTCACTGAACAAATGAATAAATGAGTCAAATGGATGTTCTCACTTTAAGTATATCTCTGGAAAGTTGCTGAGTAATGAGGAGGATGAAGAAGGTCACACAGCACTGCATTTTGAGATACTATAATGTTTCCAATGACTCACCTGACATTTCACTGCTTGATTGGCTTTCCTGTGTAACTCAACATATTTCTGGATATACTTGATTTTCATAATAGGCTAACCAAAATGAGCTGGGAAGATTATAAATCTGCAAAAAGTAAAAATTGCATGCCTTCCAAGTGAACTATTTTTTTGGTGCATTTTCTGGTCTACAGTTACTTTCTAAGTACCATGGCTATCCTTAAGTCCCAGTTGGAAAATGTGTTGGGAAGACAGGTAGGCATTTGGAAGTTTTTAATTAAACTTTTTAATTAAACTTTTTATTTTCAGATGCATATTTTTTTCTAGCTGCTACAACAAATTACCACAAAGTTAGTGGCTAAAAACAGCACAGATATATTTATAGTTTTGTAGGTGAGAAGTCTGACATGATCTCATTGAGCTGATATCAGGGTATCTGATAAGACTGTGTTTTCTTCTGTAGGCTCTAAAGGATAATCTATTTCCTTGCCTTTTCAAGTTTCTAGAGGCCATCACCCACATTTCCAGTCTCTTGCCATCTTCACAGACAGCAAAACCTGTCCTCACATTGCATCACTTGATCTTCTTCAAGGGAAAGAACATATTTATGACTCTCTCCTTCTGTCTGTATCTCAATTTTTACTTTCATGATTACATTGGGTCTGCCCTGATAATTTAGGATAAACTATTATAAAGTCATCTGATTAGCAACCGTAACTTCATCTGCAATCTTAATTTCCTTTTGCCACATAACCTAACATATGTATAGCTGGCTTTGGGGGATTAAGACGTGGACATCACAGGGGGGTTATTATTCTACCATATGTAATAATTTTGGATTTCCAGAAGAGTAGTAAGGTGCAGAGAGTTCCCATATATCCTTCACCCAGTTTCCCTTAATGTTAATATCTTATATAACCATAGCATATTTATAAAAACTAGGAAATTAATATTGGTACAATAGCCTTAAACTTCATTTGGATTTCATCAATTATCCCACTAGTACCTTTTTTGGTTCTAGGAGCCAATCCAGGATACTTCGTTAACCTAGTGGGAGGGTTTTCATGGTTTTCCTCTTGGTGTTTTCGCATTAAATAGACGCTGAAGTAGTCAAGTCAGTCAAAGTTATGATGACACTTGTGCAGGCAGTATTAAAGCTTGGTGACTGAGGATAATACTTGGCACATTAAATGTACAATAAATAGTTTTTGAAGCACTGCTACTCCAATGCATGCTTTATGTATTGTGAAAACCATTCCTAATCTTATCCTGACTTATGATAAACTTTATTGACAGGATTGCATCAAAGTAGAATAAGTGGCTTCTTGAGCCATTTCTATAAAGCCATTTCTGAAGAGATGCTCACAATTATTGCTAGGTCATTTTGAGATAGGTAGACTGTAATTTTTGGTACAAGCAAAATTATAAAGTACTTTGATTTTGGTTTTGGTGTCTGACTCTCTTTTGGCTGTAATTTTAAAGTAAAATTCTACACGTAATTCATACCCATTACAGAAAAATTAGAGAACAGATAGGGAAACTAATTTTAATCATGCATGATCTCATTCCCCATAGTTAATAATTGTTAATATTCTTTTAGTTCTATCCTCTTCCAAGTGTATATACATAGGTATCATAAATATGATTCATTTATGAAAATTGTATAATACTATATATACTGTTTCTGCTCAAAATATGAACATGTATCTATAGCATACTTTAAAATGGCTAAATAGCCAGGGAACCTCTTTTTAACTAGGCTTCTAGTTATCTTGTGTTTTAGTATGTTTTCCTGTAATTTATTGGCAATATAAACTAGAAATGTGTATCTAGGATCTGGATAGTGCTTTTTAGAGTACATTGGCACATATTGACTGTATAACGTAAATAAGCGATATCTATCCCACAGCGTTATTGGGAGAAATAAACAGGATAACAGTACATAGCAAATATGAAACAGCTCACAATGTTAGTTGTTATTGATATTGACAATAGTTCTGTGTGAGAAATATCATCTTGTATATATTTTAGATGAGGAAACTGGCTGAGATAAGTGTTATAATAGTTCAAGGCCGTCAATCTGGTAACCTCAGCTCATTTGACTTCAAATGTCATACTTTTGGCACCGTGCAGTATTGATACTCTTTCCTGTGGGAACTTGCCCTTCCTGACAATATTGCAGACAGTTTTATACCTGTTAACTGCCTCCATCAAAAATTATTTTCTGAAAGTTAGCCCTCGATTTAAGGGCTTGAAAAGAACAAAGGTAAAAGAGAAAAAAAGAAAAAGAGAAAAAATGATTTTCCTATTTCCCAATTCTTCAGAGTCCTACAAGGAATTGCTTGACTTCGGGATTATTCGGTTGGAATGAACAGGGGCGTAAATAAAGTAAAGCCACCAGAATAAGCGGTGTAGGGGTAACCAAGGACTTCAGCAATGGGGAGGAGAAGGCTTAGCTCCTTTTTGGTTTTGCTATGTGACTTTGCCGTTGCCCTGGAGGCGCTAGGTAAGTGCAGAAACGCCGAACGCCTGAAGGACTACATTTCCCAGAAGCACGCGCGCTGCGCACCACGTGACCCCTCGCTGGCGCGCGCCCTGCTGTTCGGTTCCCAGCTGCGTTCTGGGCCGCTTCCCTCTTCTCTCCACGCCTCCGGGCCTCCGCACTGACGCGGCCCGGGCGGGAGCCAAGCGGGAGGCGAGCCGGAGTCGGAGCTGGAGCCGCAGAGACGCGGAAACATGGAGGCCTGATCCGGCGTCCGCCACCTCGGCTGCGGCAGCGACCGCTGTTTCTCCTGTTCCCTCTCTGCCGCCCGCTCGTCCGTTGGTGAGCTGGAAGCAGATCTCCTGGCCGCCCGAGACAGGTGGGCTGGGGGATCCGCTAGGCCCCCAGCTCCTTGTCAGAGCAGTTAGAGGACTCCCTCCCTCCCTTCCCCTCCCCCGGTCAGCGCCGGGAGCCGAGGGGCAGCGCCACTAAGAAGGCGGAGAAGGGTCCCTTCTTGCTAGTGGGGAACGGGACCACCCTGGAAGGGCTGTGCCTGAGCTCTCCCCACCTTCAGGGTACTGTGGCACTCAGAGATGACGGGTGAGGGGGTGTGTTAATCAAGAAAGGAGAGGTCCTGTGTCCGAGTCTGGTATGGGAGTTGGATACGAGAGCAAGTCGATGCTTTGGGAGATGGGCGATGTTGGACTGACAGATGGGTGTGTATGGCAAGAGTGACACTAGGTGGTGTTGTTTTTTTTACATATACATTTTCATTGAATGTAATTCAGCTACCGTAAAATTCACTTTTGAAAGTACAATTAAAGTGAAACTCAGTGGCTTTTCGCAAATTCACAGGGTTGTCCAACTATCAAATTCCACAACATTTTTGTCACCCAAAAAAGAAACTAGTACCCATAGCAATCACTCCTTTTTCTCCTCCCCGTCCCCTGGCAAGTAGCAATGGCGTTTTAAATGATAGGTGAAAGGATTGTGGGTAGTTACTCCAGGTGTTTGTGAACTAGGGCAGTAGTGCGGACTGAGGGTTGTGGGCTGATAAAGCTGATAGGATGAATGTACCGGAAAGGAGTTAGAAAGTGATGGATGAATGTAACAGAGCTAGCATAGGAGTAAACTTAATAGACTAGGTTGGCAGTTAGAGTGGGATCCTTGAAAGGGAAAAAGGGAGGTTGGTGGGAGAGGTGTGTAGAGAGAAGGGGCGTGGAGGTGGTGGAGAGGAGTGTGGCCTTACAGAGGAAACCAGGTGGCTGTTGAGCGCTCAAGAGAGGGACTGGAGGTGAATCTGTAGGAATGAGTGCACGTGTTGCTGCTGAGCATAAAATGTATGACTATGTAGATTTTTAGAATGATTATTATTCTGCTTTGCAGTTTTTACCTTATATAATCCTCTCAGATATTTAGGAGATAGACTGGGCAAACCTAATATTTCCGTCTGCAGATGAAAAACCAGTCTTTTAGTGGTTAGGTGACTCGCTAAAACTCATAAGGGTAGTAAACAGGGCAGAATGAGATGGAGATTAAAGAATTATTGATGAAACTATCATTTGCAGGTGGATTAAGGGCAGAATCGAGGTGGGCAATGTTACAGGAAGGAGATTCAACTATTAAATGGATTAAGTCTGTATTACGATGGATAGGTCAAAGGCTTTGTTTGTACCCTTTAAGTACAGAAAAGTTCAAATGGTGGAATAACATACCCCATGTACCCATTACTCACCTCCAACAATTAATTACTCTGGCTAATTTAGTTTTACTTATGCCCCTATCCATTTATATCCCTCCTCCCACTTATTTTAAAGCAGATCTTAGGCATATCATTTCACTCGGAAATATTTGCATAACTGTATATCTGTAGAAGATTGAGTCATTCTCTTTTCATTGACCCACAATCCCATTATCACACCTAAATGTTAATAGTAAGCTCTTAATAGCAATATCTAGGATTTATTTTTAAAAATGTGTCTATTTCTTTAGCCATGCCACCCTGAACTTGCCGATCTCCTCTGATCTCAGAAGCTAAGCAGAGTAGGACCTGGTTAGTACTTGGATAGGAGACCACCAAGGAAGACCAGGTGCTGTAGGAGTTTAAAAAATAAATTAAAAATAAAAATGTATCTGATACAAGGGGAATAAGCAGTACAACACTTTGATGTTTGACTCTGAAAAATACAGTATAATTTGTCCTGATTTTTCCAGTCGATCCTGCTATCCTGTTTTTTTAGTTAATATGGTCCATCCTACAAAAAGTTTGAAGAATTGTCACCGTGGCTGGCTTTTTAACGGATGGAGTTTTGTGAGGGCAGAGAAAAACAAGTGAAATATACCGCAATGTGCACAATTAACTATCATGTCTCATAATGCTGGAAATGTTTGGGCAATTTGATTATGCTTTTCTTCTCTAGATTATTTCACATATTATTAGCAGTTGTTTAGTGTGTTAGTTTTCTATGGCTACTGTAACAATTACCACAAATTTAGTGGTTTAAAAAAACATACATTATTTTAAAGTTCTGTATGTTAGAAGTCCGAAATGGGTCTCACTGGGCTGAAGTCAGTGTGTCTGTTAGCAAGGCTGTCTTCCTTTCTGGAACTTTTTTGGGGAGAATCTGTGTCCTTGACTCTTCCAGCTTATAAATAAAGGCTGCCACTTTCCTTGGCTTGTGGCCCCTTGCCTCCTTTTCAAAGCCAATAACAACCTTAAGTCTCTCGTCTCTCTGACCATAGCTGGGAAAGGTTTTCCACATTAAGGACCTGTGTGATTAGATCAGACCCACCTGGATAATTAGGATACTCTGCCCCATCTCAAGGTCCTTAATTTAGTCATAACTGCAAAATCCCTTTTACAACGTAAGATAACAGAATTACAAGTTCCATGGATTAGTATGTGGATATTTTGGGGGCTGTTATTCTGCAACCACAGTGTGCTTTGGGGTATTTTGCTGAAACTTAAGAAAATAGGTGATTTCCTTTGCTGTTATCAATGCAATGTAAGTGTTGTCTTTTACTTCGTAGATAATGGAAATGGTTAGTGTTAGAACTGTTCCATTTTCCTTTTTAGTGACTATAAACATATGAGAAATACCTGTGACACTTGTAGGCTTTGGTAAAATGAGACCTTTAAAAGTGATTAAGTATAAAAGCAGTGTCACAGCATGTAAAGTTTTTCTGTATTTCGTTTTGGTCTCTTTTTCATATTCATGTTTTTAAAAGTGTTCTGTACTTGTAATCAGAGTATACAATGCTCAACTGCTACTTGGAGCCAGACATTCTGGGGCAATGATGGTTCCTGTGCCCAGAGTGATAGGGCCTTTCTGTGCCAGTGGGTGGTAGAGGCACCCCCAATTCAATAGGAAGATTCTTAAAGTGAAGAAAACTTTCAGGAAGATGAGCTACTGTATGACTTGGGCTTGAAGCCCCCTCTAGAGTTTTCCTTCTGTGACCGAGCTGGGCATGGTTGAGTGCTGTGGGCCTGAAAAGCACAGGAGCAAGATGGCTGTTACTACTCTTCCTTTCCTAGGACCAGGAGAAGACTCTGCATCTTACAGCTGGAAGGACTTCAGGAAGTCCTCTAGTTTGGTCCTGCTTCCTGAGGGGGTTCCACTTCTAGCTTAGCTCTTGAGGTCTTGATTGTCTCAGGGTGCGAAGTTTCTGGCTCTCATGGTGGTGTGTTTCAGTACTGCTTATCAGTAAGTGTAAAGGGAATTGTTAAGCTTAAAGGCAGGAGTAATTTCCCTAGTAAGGTTCTTAGCAGAGCTTAATGCTTTGAAGTTCTGTTTATAAATTGCTTGTAAACAGTTTGTAAGTTATTCTTATGTTACTTATTTTTAGGTAAAAAAATCCTAAACTAGTAGGGTTGACAACCTTACACATAGGTTGTATTTACTAAAAGGTTTTTTTTTTTTCCATTCCTTTTAGGAAGTTCAGTTAGTACTTTTGATGTCTTCTCTAATTTTTATTACATTATTAGAAATGTAGACACTGTGTGTGTGTGTGTGTGTTGTGTGTGTGTGCGCGCGCGCGCGCACAGAATGGCTGAAGGTAGTCAAAAGGTGCAAACCTCCACTTATAAAATAAATAAGTCCGGGATGTGACGGTGACCACAGTTAACACTGTTGTGTGGTATATTTGAAAGTTGCCAAGAGTAGATCTTAAACGTTCTTATCCCAAGGAAAAAAATGTAACTATATGGTAATGAATGTTGACTTATTCCCGTGATCATTTCACAGTGTTTACATATATTGAATCATTATGTTGTTCACCTGAAACTAATATGTTATATGTCAATTATATCTCAATTAAATAAAACTGCAGACACCAAAAGTGACTGTAACTCTCCAATAAAGACATTGGAAGAATTAAAAAATCCTGTGTGTGTCATATGACTGATGATAATTTTCTTTTTAAGATTGAGTCAGTCACTGAATCTTGACAATTTTTCCTTCAAAATATCTTTTGCAACCTTTCACCTTTCTCTTAGAATACTTTTGAGGTTCTATCAGTTAGGATCAATTAGGTTTGCCTGTGAATAACAGATATGAAAAACAACAGCTAAATCATATTTTTTTCTTATGTGAAAGAGGACAGAGGTAACCAGTTCAGAGCTGGTGTGGTGGCTCACTGCCATTAGGGACCCAGCCTCTTTCCATTTCTCACTCTGTCATCCCTAGGGTGTGGCCCTTGATTTCTGGGTCTAGTATGGCTGCTGGCATTCTAGCTAATATCCAAGCAGCAGGATGGAGGATGGACAAAGAAGTGGCTGTGCTCTCTTAAGGAAGTTCCTGAATTTCAGTATTATCCAGAACTTAGTCATATGACCTACTAGCTGCGGAGAGGTTGAGAAATACCTCTTTTAGTGGACAGGAATGTGCTCAGCCAAAAATTGGAGTTATTAGTATCAGGGAGGGAGGACTGGAGCTTGAGGTAGGCAATTGGCGTTTCTACCATACTTCGTAATTAGTTTCTCTGTAGACTCCAGACTATCCTACACACTTCTCACATTTCTAGGTTTGAATCCTAGTTGAGTTACTTAAATGTTTTGGTGTGTTACTCAGCCTTTTTGAGCTCCATTTTTCTCATTTGTAAAGTAGAACTAATATTTATATGCTATTAGAATTAAATGAAAATAACTTTTTATGTATCTGGCAACATATACACTCTAAATACTAGTCACTTTTCCTTCCCCTCCCTCAGGTGTCTGGACTTGGATATCTAAATGGGTGTTGCAAAAGGAGGAATTGGAGCTGGGTGGGGGTAGGATATAAAGTTCAGTATTGGGCATGTTGACACCCGAGGGATGATGTATGGCAGGCAGGCAGATAAATGGTCTGGTACCCACAAGACGGTTCTGGCCTGGACATAGATATTCTGAAATCATCAGTATATAGGGGAAGAGGTCACTGATCTAGAAGACTTAGGGATGTGTGCACTTTTACAGTTACAGTGGACAGAAATATAAGACATACCCTTTAATAAGTCTCCACATAAAGCCTGAAGCAACAGCTTGCTTTACAGCCTTGTTTGCTTCCACTGATTCCCTCCCTACTCCAGCCATATTCAACTTCTTTCAGTTTGAGTGGGCCTGCCTGTTTTTGTCTTAACCCTAAGACTTCACAAATGCTATTCTCTTTGCTTTGAAAATTTTCTGAACCTCACATCCAACCAGGGCAGTCCTTCTTACTCTTCAGGTCTTAGCATTTTTGGCATGATTTCTGGGAAGCTTTCATTGAGTCTTGAATGGTTGCCATGTTATAATTTCACGTTGACTTAACTGAATCTCTCACTTGACTATAAATAAATTCCACTCCACAGTTTTTTTAATATAATTTTTAATTTTTTAAATTATAGTTGGAATACAATATTATATTAGTTTCAGGTATACAGCATAGTGATTAGAGATCTGATATCTCACAAAGTGTCACCCCAATAAATCTAGTACCCCTCTGCCCCATACATTTATTACAATATTATCGACTCTATTCCTTATGCTATACTTTTTATCTCCATGATTATTTTGTAACTATCCACTTGTACTTCTTAATCCCTTTCCCTTTTTCACTGACTCCCCCAAACCCCCTTCCATCTGGTGACCCTCAAAATGTTCTCTGTATCTATGAGTTTTTTTTTTTTTTGGTTTATTTTATTCTTTAGATTCTATATGTACATGAAATCATATGGCATTTGTCTTTATCTGACTTACTCCACTCAGCACAATACCTTCTAGGTCCATCATGTAATTTTCCATCCCTTTCCTTTTAGTCTGTGTGTGTCTTTTAATCTGAAGTGAATCTCTTGTAGGCAGCATATGTAAGGGGCTTGTTTTCTTATCCATTCAGCCACTCTATCTTTTGATTGGAGCACTTAATTCTTTTTCATTTAAAGAACTAGTTGATAGATATGTAGTTATTGTCATTCTTTATTCTTCATATTTTTGATACATATTTTTTTTTCTTAAGTCCCTCCAACATTTCCTGTAATACTGGCTTTTTGGTGATAACTCCTTTAGCCTTTTCTTGCCAGGGAAGCTCCTTATCTGTCCTTCAACTCTGAATGATAGCTTTACTGGATAAAGTAATCTTGGTTGTAGATCCTTGGTTTTCATCACTTTGAACATTTTGTGCCCAGCCCTTCTTTCCTGCAAAGTTTCTGTTGAGAAATCAGCTGCCAGTCTTATGGGAGCTCCCTTGTATAACTAACTGCATTTCTCTTGCTGCTTTTAAGATTCTTTGTATTAATCTTCGGCGTTGTAATTATAGTGTGTCTTGGTGTGGGCCTCTTAGGGATTTGGGGGGCTTTAAGCTTCCTGGGGTTGTATATCTGTGTTTTCTTCACCAGGTTGGGGAAGTTTTCCATCATAATTTTATTTCCATCATTTTTTTCCATCATTTCTTCAAATAGGTTTCCAACTTCTTGCCCTCTTCCTTCTCTTTCTGGTTCCCCTGTGATACAAATGTTACGGTTGATGCTGTCCTATGGTCTCCTTAAATTATCTTCATTTTTGCGAGTTCTTTTTTCTTGTTGCTGTTCTGATTGGATGTCTTCTGCTATCCTATCCTCCATACTGGGGATTGGATCCTCCTCTTCTTCTACTCTGTCGATTCCCTCTAATGTCCCTTCATCTAGATACTGTATTCATTTCTGACTGGTTCCCTATTATAATTTCTATCTCCATTTTTATGTTTTTTATCTCTTAAAGTTCTCACTGAGTTCATCTACTTTTCCCCTAAGTTCATTGAGCATCCCTTATAACCAGTATTTTGTGCTCTACATCTGTTAGATTGCTTGACTCCACGTTGTTTAGATCTTTTTCTGGAGCTCTGTTCTGTTCTTTCATGTGGGACATACTTCTGTGTCTCCCATTTCGGCTGCCTTTGTGTGTCTGTTTATATATACTATGTAAAGCTCCGAAGTCTCCCAGTCTTAGCAATGTGGCTTTGTGGGGCCCAGTGGCACAGTCCTGAGAGGGGTCCAGCTGTAGGCCAGGTTTAGCCCCAGCCTGTGCCCTCCAGGGCTACCTAGTAAGAGTCAGCAAACAAGCCACAGGTGGCTGCCACCTGTGCTATGCTTATAATTGATTTAAGAGGCCATCCCAGGTCCCAGAAACCGAGGCCTACTGTCACCAGTGTGGAGCTCGAGCTGCTCAGCAAGGGGCACAGGGCACGCTGAGGACACCACTGGATGTGGCGTGGGTAGGGCCACAAGTTGGGAGGGGCAGAGTTTCAGGGGTTCCTCCTGGCAGAGCGACTTTTGTAAATCCGTTTTGATGATGTCTCAGGTATGGCGGTGCTGGCCTCCACACACCAGGATAGGGGAGGGCTCAACCAAGGATCGGTGGATACCGCCAGCACTTTCGCCTGGGAGAAAGCTGCCACTCCCTCCCTGAAGCGCAACAACTCGTGTCCCTCTGTATGTTCTTGGCAACTATCCCATTCCCGCCCCCTCCCCCCACCCCAGCCACTGCCCCGTGCTGGACCTCACCACAAAAGTCTGGCCACAGGCTCCTTTAAGAGGAACATCTGCACCTGCCAGCTGCACTGTGTCGCCTTTCTCTCTCTTTTGTCTCACTCCGCCCAGGACTGAGCAGCCCCTCGTCTCCGCCCCCTCCTCCTGTTCCATGATTTTTTTAATTCTCTTCCTAGGTGTAGGGCTTCTGTTCATCCAGAGCCCAGGTGACTCTGCTTGCTGTTTGCACTGTGGTTTTGTCGCAATTTTGGTGTGATTGCAAGAGGACATGTACAAAGCCTCTACCCTCTGTGCCATCTTGACTGGAACTCCCACTCCTCAGTTTTAATCTTGGCACTTAGCACTGGGCTGGCCGCGTAGTGGGCACTCAGGAAATATTGACAGAGAACTTGTGCTTACGTAACCCTAACGTGATATAGCTTCAGTATTGCTCATTTGTTATTTAACCCCGCACTGTTCTTTAGTATTTGCACATTGAGTTTATATGAATCACTGATTA
The DNA here is from genome assembly GCA_003508835.1 of Eonycteris spelaea. Taxonomy (NCBI): domain Eukaryota; kingdom Metazoa; phylum Chordata; class Mammalia; order Chiroptera; family Pteropodidae; genus Eonycteris; species Eonycteris spelaea. The sequence continues at coordinate 19,839,247 of PUFA01000003.1, read as the reverse complement.
TGAAATACTAAAGCACATTCTCTCCCGACTTATTTAAAAGTTAATTTTTTAGTTAAAGTAAGACTTTTTAGTTAGTCCTCATAGTCTAAGAGGACTATTACACTGTCAAGCAAGTTTGCTTTTTAAGTCTAGTCCTCAAAGGCAACTGCTTTTAACTGTCTTTGTAATTATGTCTAATAGCTATTTTGTGATTTATCAACTTTAGGTTATACTTATTTGCTCCTTATGGTAGATGAGGTGCCCTTCTGCCTCCTCCCTTTTCCAGCCTTTCCAGTACAGATATATACGAATTCTTGGTTAATTTAGTGTTCAGTCTTTCCATTATTATGACTACATACATGCTGCTCACTGACAAGCTGAGTAGTTTACCTCATTTCCCTGCCCCACCCCATTTGCTCACTTTTCCATGAGCATATTCTCAGTTTTTATCAAACACTTTGAAAGACCGATGGGGATTGGGGCCACGGAAGCTGATGCAAGATGTTGCTCTGGCTGCTGCTGTTGCTGTGAGCAGCGATTGTTTTTGTCCCGTCCCAGAGGCTTCATGTGTTTGTTAGGAGCATAAGGTGAATCTCAGTCGCCGACTTGCCTGTGTAACACCCCTCTGCTTTCAAGCTTTCTTTCTGGACCTCCTGTTACCATTAAGACTGTCTAAATGGGTCTTCCAATTTTCTGTCTCCTGTTTTCCACCTGTTTGTCTTCTTGTTCTTTTTTATGGGAGTTTCCTTGACCTCCTTTCCATTAAATTTTTATCCTATTTTTAATTTCAGGTGTCCTTGTTCTTCGATTATTTCTTTTTCACAGCATCTTGTTCTTGGTTCCTGGGAGCAGTGTGGCATAGTGGTTTAAGAGCGTGCTTTCTGTACCCAGCTTGCCCAGGCCTGAAACCTGTTGTGTCACTTTCTAGCTCTAGAATCTCAGGCTAGTTATTTAACCTTTCTTTGCCTCAGTTTATTCTTCTAGGCCAAAGAGTTGGCAGACATTTTGTGTCAAGGGCCAGATCATAAATATTTTAGTAGGTTTTGTGGGCCAAGTGGTGAATAGAAAGAAGGTTGTTATGTTGGTACATTACATAACAAGAGAGAAAAAATTTCCATAAGTTTTTTATTGATGGATTCAAAATATAATGCTAATAATGGTTGAGAATTAAAAAATAACTTTTGTAATAAAAGTTTGCTGATAAGAATGAAATCTATTTTTTTTTTTTTGGCGGGTGATAACATTTTAATTGGGATTTAAAGTTAGTATTCCCTATCGTCAAGATTGATTATTGATGTTCATTTTAATGCTGACGTGTAATGAGAGTTTATATATTTCATCTTTGAAAATATCTTCTTACACAGATAGGTACTGCCAGATACTGATATCAATCCATGAACATGTGGTTTTAGTAGAACATTTTTATTGCTTGGAAGATCTGTAGAATTGTTAGATTCCTTTCTTGATAGTTACCTTTTAACAAATCGTTCCATTGTAGAATAATCTTTTCTAATTGAGGGGTAGGCAGAAGCTTCTCGTTGGACAGTTAAATGTTTTTTGAAATGTGGAAAGTACTTTTGTTCTTGCACTGAGGTCTGAAAAATGCTGCTGGAACTATCGTTTGATTTTGGAAAGCATATCTGCTGCCTGCCTGTGTGGGGCTCTCGGAGATCTTGCATCTCAGTTTAACTTTTGACAGCATAGGAAGTGCATAAAGCAGTTTGATATTATTTGTGATTCAGACAATGTCAGTGGTCCTTGAAATGACAACAGAAACTTCAGTGTAGGTTTACATGTAAATGCTATTGGCGTTCTGATTTTAGGTTGAATTCATTGAGAAGTATTGTAGAATTTGCAGCAAAAACTAATTTCCAAAGCTATTCAGTATTCAATAATGTGGTTGGGGAGGTTTCTTCTTGTTCAGAAAATTTCAGTCTCAATTCTGAGCTCAAAAATTTCAATAAAACTCTATCACTGCTAAGCCATTATATTGTTGTGTAGTAAGAAATATCAGGATAGTTAGCTATTCCTGACAAAAATTTCATGGACTTGATTAAGTTCATGAGAGCAAATGAAGTTAATCATTGTAACTGGTTCACTAACACAGTAGCTACAAATATTTTATCCAAAGCACCTGCTAATTGATAATACAATAGACAATGAATAGGCTTTAAACACCTTGCATTTCCATGAGGTTTGTATATTTGTCCAGCTAAGGTATTTTCTGCTCCACACATATTTTTACCACCATCAGTTGTTATATATTTTAGCAGATTCTACTTCAGATTATATTAAATTAGTATTTTCTCAACATTTTGGGGGAAATATTCATGTCTGTAATTGTTCCATACACATTTTTCTTCAAGCAACTGTTTTTAAAGACAAGTCTTAAAGATGTTTATTTCCTCTGGACACATTTCTTTAGATTCTGTAATCAAACACAATTTAACTTGACTCACAATGGCAAATGACTTTCCTTGATTGGTTTAACAGGTGAGCCATTTGGAAACTTACTTGGCTTGTAGCCTCATTTTCATTTTTTATTTTGGGAAAAATTCTGCTCTGATGAAATGCCTTGTTTTATGTTTTCTGTTTTCTTGATTGTTACTCTCATAAATTGGGAGTGAGTGCAGGGAGATAGGGCATGTCAGGCTGTTGTGATGAGTGCTTAGTTGGTAGTGTCTGTCTGTACTGTCTTCTTCTGGCATAGCTGTGGTACTATTACATAATAAACATAATACTTTGACATCTAATTTGATTAAAAATAATCTGTATTCCACTATGACTTAAAAGTGTGCCATCAGAGTTTACTTTCTTGTTTTGACATGCTAGATCTCAACTGGTAAAAAAAAAAAAAGTCACAGTACACAATACTCATAGCACTTGAAATGCTGTCATTGTCACTTACGTAATTGAGATTTGTAATGCGTTTAATAGCAGTATAAATGGATAAGAATAACCACATGTGTCTCTTATTTCAACTCCTCCACTCTATTATATCACAAAAGCCTCTATAGATGATATGCCAACAAATGAGTGTGGCTGTATTCTAATGAAACTTTCCCATGATCACTGAAATTTTCATTTCTTATCATTTCCACATGTCACAATTTTTTCCCCCAACCATGAAAAAGTGTAAAAAATGATTCTTCGGGCATCAGGCTGGGTTTGGCCTTTGGATCATAATTTGCTAACCCATGATTCAGGCAATAAGAATAACAAGAATACCACTACCTTATAGGTTGTGGTAAGGATGTAATGAGTCAGTATGTTTAAAGCACTTAGAATAGGGCCTGAGGACGTAGTAGGTGCTACAGAATGTTTACCTTTATTGTTTTTATTATCTTCCTGAGGATATTTTAGTTTTTAATTTTTTTCTTCTCTTGTTTTCTTCATTTGTTTTCTGTTTCCTTTCTTTGATTTCTTTTGGTTTCTTCATTTCATGTTAGAGGCTTTCCAGACAAGTGTAATCCTTTTTGCTTGTCCATTCTTACTTAAGAACGAGACTCCCAAATTGATTAGAAGCTGTCTCTGTGAGGGGATTTTGTGAAGTGGTGGGCATTGCTGTAGGTGGCTAGCCAGTTTTTTAAAGGGGGTTAGTCCCAAATATCTGTATCTTTTCCCTGGATCCCCCTTCCGTTTTTCTTGAGACGAATCATCCAGTCTCCTGCCTTGGAGGCTGGGAACTCCGCTGTGTAACTGGAGCAAGCACACTTTTAACTTCATTCTTTTGTTTTCATCTTCTACCTCATTACCCTTCCCAGCCTTGGCTTCAGAGTCCAGGCTCCGGTCAGATTTCTTTGAAGAGCACGCACGTGATTTTCTACTCGGTGGCAGTGGGGAGATGCACAGGTGTTAGCCCTGCATCTTGCCCCTGTCTTCTATGGAGTTTTCTCCAGCTCTTTTCCTAGAGTTCCATGGGGTCACCTGCTTGTTTCTTGTTAGTGTCCCCTTTGGCAGATAGTTACGTTGGGATGTCCTCAGCTCTGCTGTTTCATTTACCACCCTCTGTCACCTTTCTATTTCCCACACCTCTGATTTTATATTTGTGGGCTTATATCTTTTTATTTTTATGACTCTCATTTCACTGGAGTGGAATACCCAACTGTACTTAATATAGCACTTGGCACACAGTAACCTTTTAGGGAATGTTCCATCGCTTGGTGGACTCCTGGCACTGTGGTGTGTAACATGGCCTTTGGCTGGTGACCATTGCCCACTGTTTCTCTGGTGTCTTGTTTCAACTATGAGGTTTCGCTTTAAAGTCTCTTGATTACAGATGATGTGCATGTATGTGTGTTGTATCTGTGTGATTTATGGATAGATTTTCAACTTAAGTCGGGACAAAGTGTACTAGGGTGTCTTTTGCATATTTTGAGAGCATGAGGACAGAATTTGAATATCATGGATTTTCAGTTCTCCTAATGTTTACTTTCTATTTAAAGCATATTAAATCAGGAGACAGTGAATCAGTACATATAAAAAGAAGATATTTAATTTTATGTATATATCAAATATTTCACAAATACAAAATATTGAGTATATAATTTCTTTTCAAAGTGTTGCTTTCACCCATGATGGTAAAACTGAGTTGGGGGAAGTAACTGATTGAAAAATTGCATAATAGTGTAAGAGTCAGACAGCAAAACAAGGCATTATCAGAAGGGTAGTTAAATTCCATATGAGTGGTGAAGATAATGAGCATCCTAGGATTACAGAGAAAGAAAAGAGATCACTCTCCTTAGTGAATACAGTTTAAGATGCTGTGGGACAAATGTGGAAGGCAGATATAAAGGCAGGAATTGAGGTTCACAGACCACTTGTATCAAAATTACTGTGAATGCTTTCTAGAAAATGCAGATGTCTGGGCTCTACCCTGAATTTTGGGGGCCCAGACATTTGCATTTTTAACCACATGCTCATCAGGTGTTTTTTTTTAATGTACATTTAAGTTTGAGAACCACTGGAGGGTAGTTGGAAATAAAGTTGGAAAGTGACCTTTCAAACTGTGAAGGGTCTTGAATGTCATTGTTCTGGTTTTCAGGTAATGAATCATTGAATGTTTTTGAGCTGCTGAGTGAAATGATGGAAGTGGTACTTGCACTAATATTAAAATAAACGATATTTTCCCTTTTATTTGGATAAGCATGCTCTGTGCTAAGTCCTTTACACAGTACTTTGGATGGACCATCTTGCTTTATTGAACCTCAAAAAATCTTGAGTTGTTAGTACTGTTGTTTTCTCCATTATACACTGGGGGTTTTTAAGTGGTAAAATGGAGATTCAGACGGACTCTGCACAGACTTAGTAGGGTCTATCTCACACTAGAACTTTTGGTCTTAATTGCAGTGCTGGACTGAATTGCCTGTTTTTTTTTTGTTTTGTTTTGTTTTGTTTTGTTTGTTTTTGAAAAAAGAATAATACAGTAGTCAGTGAGCAAAGTGAATCAGAGTGGAGAGACTGGAAACAAAGAAACCCGAATACTGTTGCACTAAGTCATGTGAGGTTACAGAAGCCTGTCTAGCATGGAGGCAGCCGGAATATAAAGGAAGAGACCAATTTAAAAGACGGTATGTAGAATCGTGGATGCTGAGAAGAACCAAAGGACTTGTCGATGTCATCGGAGAGTCATCCTAGCAGAGTGGTAAAGACCGGAGAGTCTGGAATTATATTGCCTGGGTTCAGATTTTAGCTTTGCCACTTACCATCGCTGGGACCTTAGGGAGGTTACTCAGCCTGTCTGTGCCTTACTTTCCTCATCTGTAAAATGAGAAAATTGTGACTATCTCTGAAAATTGTTAATGGGGACACGTGAATCAGTAATTGTACATTACTTAGACTGGCATATAAGTAAATTGGCTGAGTAAAAGTACCATTTCATATACTGTTCTCACTGCCTCCGATGCTCCTATATATTTCCATAGCTTCTTGTATATAAATGACTCTATTGTGGTACTTACCATATGTGTTAAATAGGCTCTGAGTTCGTTAATGGCAACTCATCTTTGCATTTTCATAACATTTAGCTCTTACAGTGAGTGTGTAATAGGTATTTATGGAATGAATGGTTATGTGAGATAACTTGAGCCAAGAATGTTGATAACATTGATGGAAGTAGTGACTTTTTGGAGGGGTTGCTTCTTTTGTGGGACAAACGTTAAAATGATGATAAGACATCAAATTGAAGTGTCCATTAAGTAAAGATAAATGCTTGGGTTATGACTGAGAAGTCTGAACAAAATATTAGTTCTGGGGTCACTCAGAGTTAAAGCCCAAACTAGAATCACACTCAGATCCTGCCTAAAGGAGAGCAGGTAAAGAGAGAACAATCCATTTATTGAACAAAATTATTTTTACTTTGAATTAGTATTCAGGAATAATCTACCTCAGGAGAGATGTTATAAATACTACAGAAAAATAACATTTCACGCTATTTTTTACACAATGGAATGTTAGGGGAGTAGTGGGAAGTTGAGAGGAGAAACTGGTTTTGGAAGGAAGGATGGAATCAGTTTTGCACATGTTAAGATTGAGTTCTTGATTACATTGCATTAAAGATAGGTCTTTTGAATGGTTTACTACTAAAAGCCTCAGGAATAACATGTTTCTCATTTTTAGTACAGACTTCTGTAAGATGTATCGTTATAGACAACATTATTCCTTATGTATTATGTAATATATGTGTGTATATATATATATTCATACATATGCATATATACATACATACGTATAAATAAAAAATAACTTTGACTTAAAAAAACCTTAAGTTTTAGGGCTATAGATAGAGCTGATATTCTGGTCAGAGACTGGGACTAGAAGAGATTTTACAGTCATATCATGGAAGCCACTAGTGAAACCAGGAGGTAGGCTAGTTATTGACAAATAGAAGAGGTTGAAAGCCAAGGAAGTGTTCTGAGGCACGGTGAGAGGGAAGAGCGTAGGACTCTTAGGTGAGGTGATTAGATAGCAGGTTTTTCAAGTTCCATTTTATTCTAGTTTTCATTGGTAAGCGCCTTGAGAGTTGAATGTAAATTGGGTCCAGGTTGTGTGTGTTTGGAATTCTTGGCATGAATCATTGCAGAAGTGATGCCATTGGGCTTCTGTTTTCTACTTTGCTTTTTGTGAGGGTAGGGTGCAGATGAAACTTTCTGGCAAGAGTACCTCAGAGGTTAGCTTCACGTAGCTGAACTTGGTCCTTCTGGGCATTTCAGCTGCCTTGGGCACTGCCTTCACTGTTCCCAGGAGATAGTACCCTGTCGTTGCTGCCTAGGGGAGTGAGGTGTGCCCATTCTAAGGTCTGCAAGCATTGATTCTGATTTTTGTGTTTGTCTTAGTTAAGATACATGTCAGTTCCATTTTTCTCCTTATAACTTTGTATCTGGTGTCTAATATATTTAAAAATAAAGAGATGTATTGATTTCCTTTAGTAAGTTTAGTAAGTTCTCTATATTTAGATCAAAGGTAGGAAAAGTGTGATTATTTTGAACAACTATGAAATTTCTTTTCATTTTTTATAGGTTGTCGTGTGGAAATGAAGGTTTAAGGACAAGTTATCTACCAGATTAGAAGATGGGGTCGAACAGCAGCAGAATCAGTGATCTTCCTAAAAATGAGTACTTAAAAAAGTTGTCAGGCACAGAATCTGTTTCAGAGAATGACCCGTTCTGGAATCAGCTTCTCTCGTTTTCCTTCTCTGCACCAACCAGCAGGTAAGAGATCACTTGGAGATTGAACATTCATATAGAGGGCCACATACACTCATGCAGTATTCCCATTAGAAAAAAAATCAATGTTCTGTATCTCTGTCCATCCATCTATCCATCCATCCGTCCACCTATTTATCATATGTGTACCAGTGGAAAATCCAAAAGGATAAGAAGTAGGAAGTAAGTTTTTCTCTTTCTTTTCTCCCACTCAGCCACTTCCCTTCCCAGGGAAGATTTCTAGTAGCAGTTTCTTTTGAATCCTTCTAATGATAGTACAAGCTTATTTAAGCATAATCTCATGTAGTTTTATAAAATTGTTTAAACACAAATAGTTAGCATACTGTACATACCTTGCTTTTTCTTTTTTGCTTGCTGTCCCTTGCTTTTTCCCCCACAGGTACGTAAAATATGTCTTGTTTACATAAGCATATATGCAACTGCTTTATTCTTTCAAATGGCTGCAGAATATTTATACAATATATTAATATATTAATCAGTTTTCTATTGGTGGACATTTAGATTGTTTCCAATCTTTTGATTTTTTTTGTTTTTGTTTTTGTTTTTTAGGTGAGGTAACCCTTGGTTGACCTCACATATTGCAAGGACCTGGTCAGTTTATAATCCATTATTTTGTATTTTTTACTCCTACAGCACCTGGCCTTCCTAGGTGGTCTCCATCCAAATACTAACCAGGCCCGACCCTGCTTAGCTTCTGAGATCAGATGGGATCGGGCGCGTTCAGGGTGGCGTGGCCATAGACTCAGTCTTTCGTTATAACCGATAATACTGCATACATCATTTTTCATGCAAAAAAATATACTTCATTCCTTTTTATTTCTGGGAGATATTGCATTCTGTGAAATACCATCCAACCCCTGCCACTGTTTTTTCCCCATGCTGATAACTTTTTTTGAACTGGGTCCGTTTTTCTGTAGAATGTTCTACCTTCTGGGTTTTCCTAATTGTTTCTTACATCTTGTAATTTTTTTTTTTTGTAAATTTCTTGTACTTTCTATAAACTGGAAGTCAGATTTAAAGGTTTGATAAAATTTAGGTTCAACATTTTTGGTAAGGTCATTTCATAAATGATGCTCTGTACTTTGTATTATATCAGGATACAGAAAACGTGTGGTTTTATATCGGTTGTCCCAAGACTAATCAGAGGTTTGCATGTGTTTTGGCATCCATTGATGATTTTAGTTTCATTCACCTAGTTCATAAGAGATAACAAAATGGCGATATTTCTGATTTGGTTATTTCTTCTCCATTTATTAACTAGACTTCTTCTGTAAAGAAGAGCTCTTGCTATATGACATTACCAACTTTCAGTAACACCAATGATATACTGGTGACAATAAGTCTATACATCCCCTCTCCCTTGACCTCAGGATTAGAAGGTCTGTCTCTCTGTCTTATGAAGGTGAATTAAAAAAACATACACAAAACTCTCTTTCTCTATCTCTCTCCATACACACACACACACGTGCGCGCATGTATGTATATTGTCTTTATGGTTTCAATTTGCCTTTAATGATCAAGGTTATGTTTATTTTTATATGTTTAAGGAGTAAGGATGATTGGTCTTTTTGTGACTTGTCTGTTCATATATTTTGGCAATAAATTTTAACATGTAATTTTCAGATACAGTTGGATTGCGCCTTAGAAGTTTAACTTAGTTTGCAGTTTATGTGATAGCATGGGTGAGTTGCATATTATGTGAAGTGGCAACTTATTACTGCTTCTGAGATCCTTAGAAAATTAAAGGTGTCTGTGAATTGGGGAGAGGTCAAACTGGAGACGAGCTATAGCATCAACAAATCTTGGGACCTTTTTTTAATCCTTGAGGAATTGTCATTGAGTACCATGGCTTGTGTTGTAATAGTAAGACTTAGAGAAAAAAAAGACACATAAAGAGATCATCATTTAATAGCCAAATAATTTTTGTTTTTACTGATGTAAACTGCAGTTCAATCAATGTGTGCTCTTCTGAAAGACATTAAAGAAGACTTAACTAAGTGGAGACATGTACCACATTTAAAGATTAAGAAGACTGCCCTAAAAATGTCAGTTCTTCCCAAATGTACCTATAGATTGAAGGCATTTAGGTAAAATCCCAACAGCTTTTTTGGGGGTTGGACGGGGAAAGCATGATATGCTGATTCTAAAATTTGAATGGAAAAGAAAAAAACTAATTATAGCTAATGCAATTTTGAAGAAAGAAGGGGTGTGTGTGTGTACTTGATTTAAACAAAGGTGCCACTTCAGAGCATTGTAGAAAGTATGAACTTCTCAGCAAATAGTTATGGGACTAATTTGTTAGCCATTTTTGTCTATTTTTTACCTTCTAAATTTGCCATAGTTGTGCTGGTACCTTGCAGTTTGAATCATTATGGCTTTATATTTTTGTTTTGGTTAAATACCTTTTTTCCTCAAAGATCCTGTGCTGTTCTCATGTGTTTATTCTTTTTGGTGTCATTCTTTTTATTCACCTTACGTCACAGAGAAAAGTATAAAGGAATCTTAGAAAGTGTAAAAAGCTGTACGGTGAATAGACTGCACCTTGTCGGGGGAATATTTGCAGAGGCTTCGTTTGTAGTGTTGCATGTGCTTTCGGTACCTTTGTCGCTTTGGTACTGCCCTGACCCTTAGTTCTGATATTCGAAGTGTGACCTTTAGAACTTTGCCATCGAATAGGTTTTGAGGTAACAGGTGCCACCTCATTGACAGAGTCAGGGATGGGATTACCTAGTTCATGAATTATTCAGGACTAAAATGAATCTTTGTAGGGAAGACCCTGAATCCAGACTGAGTTCTGAGATTGCTCATTCCTGGAATTCCTTGGATCCATATGTGCTGTCTTCAAGTACAGCCTGTTTTTTGCAGCCAAAAATTGATGTCTGCCAATTTTTTAGAAACACTCAGGCCTGTAGGACTAATCTGATTTTTTCTTACTATAAACCATTGTTGGCTCCAGAGTAATCAGATTTTGTTAGAGCTTCCAGGCATGGTTGCAGAATCTTATTTACATTCTTCAGTGTTTTTTAACTTTTCACCCTATTAAAATTATTTGTGAAGCAAAGGTCAAATAAATCAAGGTTAATTCAAGAACAAAGTTTAAGTAATATACTGTTTATTTTCCTTAATAAAGTATTTTAAAACTACTTACATGGCTGATTTTACTTGTTTCTAAGTAATAGCAAAAACAAAACACAAAACTGTGCTTCTTATTTTTTGGTTCATAGGCATCTGAGTATCCCCACGTGAGGGTATGGTGCATGTGAACACCAAAATATGCTTGTCACTAAGGACCGCTGGACCAGATGTCTTTTTACTCTTTATAAACTGTTACTTATCATTCGTTTCTCATGATATAATGGTAATGATAGATAATGTCTCTTGTCCTCAGAGGACTGATAATCTGTCTGTAAAGCAATAAGCAAGTACAGGGAAGTGTGGTAAAGGCTATTACAGAAGAAGAACAGAGAAGCATGAACACAGCACGAGTATCTCATTGCCTGAGTTAGAATAGAGCAGGGTGAGTCACACATTTCCTGGAAGAAGCGACATATTTATTTCATTTATGTTTTGAAAGGTAATCCATTCCCATGGTTCAAATCTGAGAAGGTACCGAAAGGATATTTAATGAAAAGTCTTTGTCCACCCTCTACCTGTCACCCCTGTACTCTTTTCAAGAGGAGTGACCTTTAAACTGATTCCTCAGCCAGAGGAAAGGGGTTTGGGAATAGGAGAGGACTGGTCCAGGTATCGGAACACCATAAAGAGAGCCCCAGTGGTGAGGAAGAACATGTCAGGTCTGAGAAACTGAAGTGAGGTGGTGAGGGGAGGAGGTTTGGGAGATTTGAGTGTTATTGTGAAAAATATTACCAAGTTTTGACTTTGTTCTAATACCAGAGGAAACCACGGAAAGATTTTCATCAGGAAAGATGTGATCAGGTTTTTAGTTTTTTTTGATATTCTAATGGCATCATATTGTGGTAGTCACTCCTTCAGTAGAAATCATTCTTGACTACAGTTTTTGTTTGGTTTTGCTGTTAAAAATAATTCAGTTATAAGATTGATACACATTACAGATAAGTGAAAAGCTAGAGGGTGCATGGATTCTGTGGGATGGCTAGGATTACAGGATTCTGGAAAGTATTTTAGAGAGATTGGAATCTGAACAGTCCCAAAGGGGTGTATGATTTAGAAGGGGTGCGAGCAAGGAAGGATTCAGACACGTTTGCAAAGAGCGTGGACATAGGCATTGAGGCAGGACACAGTTCTGTGTGTGGGTGCAGAACAGTGGGATATCCTAGCCTGCCTAACGCAAAGGGGGCCTATTCTGTGAGCCAGAGTCCTCTCTTGCATTGGAAGATGATAGGAAGAGATGGAGGAGCCATGGTGTCTGTAGGTGGAATTTTAAAAATTAAAATTTTATTTATTTTTGTCTGAGAAGATAATACATCCTTGTGTTTCAAAATTCAAGGGATTCAAAGGTTATGAAAATGAACCGTCTCCTTGTTTTGTCCTCCTACATTCCGAGTTCTCTTCCCCAGAGGCAACCAGTGTTATCAGTTTTCTTAAATGTCCTTTTAAGGGATACTGCTTGCTGTTTTAGTCCTTTTGGGCTGTTTGAACAACACTGACTGGGTAGCTCATAAACAGCAGGAATGTATCATTCACATTTCTGGAGGCAGGAAGTCTGGGATCGTGGCACCAGCATGGCTGGGTGATGGCCCTCTTCCGGTTCATAGCTGGCACGTTCTCTCTGTGTCCCCACACGGCCCAAGGTGTGAGCAATCTTTTGGTGGTCTTTCTAATAAAAGGCACGAATCCCATTCATGGGGGTTGTACCCTCATGACCTCCTTACCCCCAAATGCCCTCCTACTAATATAATATGCTATCACCTTTGGGAGTTAGGGTTTCAGCATGAATTTTGGAAGGACACAAACATTCAGACCATAGCACATGCATATATAAACAAATATGCACATATATCCTCCTCCTTTTAGACAAATATAACACATACACATTTCTGCATTTTGGGCTTTTAAAAAAAATTCATTATGTCTTGGGGAGCTGTCTCTATATTAGCTTTCTCATTCTTTTTATTGATGGATCACAGCATATTACTGCTGACTATATCAAAATTAATAGAGCAATGTGTTTTTACCATTTGGATTTCTTTCAGTGTTTTGTTATTACATACAGTGCCACAGTGAATAACCTTGTGCATATGAGTAGAGTGATTTTTGTGTTGTGAGTAAAGTATGACCAAATGACTTCCATTAATTCTTCCAGTTTATGTTGAAAGGATATGAGAAACAAGTGTAATAGATTGGGAACAGGTTTTAGGGAGCACAAAGTTAGTGCTTCCCAATGTAATTTTGGGGTGTTTCAGAGTAAACTGGTAAGGCTGCTCAGGTCTAGTGGCCTGGAGGTGCTAAAGGGTTTTTGGCACACCTGTTAGGAAGCTGAGAATTCGAGTTGTGATCCCTTGTAGGCTCTTGTTGAGTGGATTTGGAGAAAGTATTGTTTTAGGGAGATGACTTTTTAGGTAGGGCGGATAATAGATTGGAAAGAGCAGGAAAGAAGAGAAACAAGGGCAGGAAAACCAAATGTGATGCGGCGGCAGTTATGAAACCAGTTAAGTGATGAAAGTCTGAACGAACTTCGGAGCCTGTGTAGGAAACGGGAAGTCCTGTATTTTATAAAACTGATGTGCCCAGCTAACAGAACATTATATAAGACAATATACTTTGAAAGTTCCTTTAAGTCGATATTTGATTTGAGATTAATACTTAATGAACTTAGAGTACTAAGAGCAGTGCTGAGCATATAGTGGCAATTTATACTTATTAAGAATGAGAATCATTTTTGCTGAAAGGTGCAGTGATTTGGGGTGAAGTCTAAAGAATGGGGGCAGTGAAGCATGATGGGGGAGAATAGATTTTGGACCAACTTTGTCTTGCATTTCAGCTCCACCGCTTACTAGCTTTGTGGACTTAGGCAAGCTATTTCATCTCACTGAGCCTGTGTGTGTTTCTGTATAATGGAAATCATAATACCCACCATGTAGGTTTGCGGGGAGAATAAAACACCATAAGAATAAAACACCTTAAGTGTCTGACTTTCCTCTTCTTTCTAGGAGTAAATACCCATTTAACTTAAGAAAGAGCAAGAGCTCTATCTTGAGAGTTGTTAGTCTAAAACATTTGAGGGATGAAAATAAACAGCAGAAATATAACCAATTTTCTGATGACTGCTTTTATCCTTATGATTAAAAATCCTTTGACTTTTGGATTAATTGTTAAACTGTTTTAAAAATTAGGCCAGACACTGACTATAGCAGTAATTTGTCTTTGTGCTTACACAATCTCCTTTTTATAAAGGCTATTTTTTAGAAATGGTAATGCGTTATGAAAATTGTGTTATGTATACTGAGCACTAGATGGTGCTCAAATAAGGCAAGAAGGCAGCTTTTGGCACAATTACACAGTCACTTAAGCTCATTTTTCTGAGTACCAGAGTAAGGCATGTTCATTTTTAGTACCTTAAATACAGAAAAGGCAAACAAAAGATAAAAGTAACATCAGCAGTAAACATCGTTAACATTTTGGTGTGCATCCTTTCAGTCCTCTCATTTAAAATGTTTGCATCTTATCCTACACAGTGTTTCTTTAACTCACATTTCCCTCTGTCATGTTTTCCTACAACATGATTTTAAATGGTTGTAGAATATTCTATTTTGTCATTGTCCATAATTTAATTAACTGATGTTGAACATTTTGGTTGTTTCTTATTTTTTGTGATTATATATCAAACTCTGATGAACTCCCTTGTAGTTCAGTCTTTGTAACATATCCCTAATTATATGAAGCGGAGTGAGTGCTTAATAATTGATTTCCTGGAAAAATAATTAAAAAAAATCACACAGGTCTTTCATTTGTAGAGAAATTAGAAAATACAGAAACAAAAGGAAAATAGTCATATTCTCTCATTATATAGAGATAACTGCCGTTTATATAACTGTCGTATATATTCTTCCTTACATTTTTTTAATGCACATATGTGTAGATCGATATGTATATTAATGTCTCTTTTTCCCTCACAAATATGGGATTATACTGTATTACTGTTACATAACTTTAAAAAAGTAATGATTTATGCTATATTTCCTTTTTAGTAAACGTGAATATATTGAATGCCTCCAATTTACCCTGCAGGCACTATTTTATAAGGGCTGGAAATCTTGCAGTGAACATGAGGGCCCAGGTTGCTGCCCCATGAAAGCTATATATTCTAGTGGATGGAGTTAGGCAATAAACAGTAAAAATAAATAAGTCCATTTCAGGAAATGCCAAAGTGCAATGAAGAAAAAGCAATAAGGTCAGGAGAGGGACAGAACAGGAGCAAATATAAGCAGATTTCTTTAGATAGGGGGTCCCTGGGGAAACAGCATTTAAGCAGAGACTTTAATGAAATCTGGGAGTGAGCCATGTGAACTCTGGGGAAAGAGCATTCTAAGTAGAGAGAACAGCAGGTATAAAGGACATAAAGCAGGAATAAGTCCTGCATGTTGGAGGAATGGCAAAAGTCTAATGTGACAGAACAGCGAGCGGGCAAACACATTACACAGAGACTTTTTGGCCATGCTAAAGATTTCTTATGTTGCATGGTATTTCCAGAAACAAGCATGTTTTTACTGTCGATATTTGGGAACTGAGTGTAGTCTGCTATGATTTACTAACTCTTCTGTAATATGGAGAGATTTTACTCACAGTTTGTTTTATTGTGGTAAAATTTACATAACATAAAATTTACCATTTTAGGTGTCTGATCAGTGGCATTAAGTACATTCCCAGTGTTGTACTATCATCACCACTGTACATTTCCAGACCTTTTCATCATTTCATGCAGAAACTCTGTACCCATTAAGTAGTCACTCCTCATTACCCGCCTCCCTCCACCTCCGGTAACAGTCTCTGTTCTATTTTCTGTCTCTATGAATTTGCCTATTCTAGGTATCTGTATGAATAAGTAGAATCATATAGTATTTGTCATTTCTTCTTTGTCTAATTTCTCTTACCATAATATTCTAAAGGTTTCTCTATGTTGTAGCTTGTAAAAATTTCCTTTTTTTTTTTTCTAGGCTGAATAATACCTATTGTATGTGTATACCACATAACTATGTTTTTTAAACCTCAGTGTGTTGTACTTTCTAAACAATTCTTTTAAATGTCTTCCATTTCTCTTCAGGATTGTGAGATTCCAATTACCACTCTAATTTTTCTTTTAGGGTCTCTCTTACATTATGAAAAATATGTACATTCAGCTAAGAAGCTCATCTACTGTAAACATCATCGTTAATTTAGCAGTTATTAGTTGAGCACTTACTGGGTATCAAGAGCTGGGCTCATTGCCTGAGGTGCATTTCCTCATTTAGTTCTCATATCCAGTCCATGAGGCAGGTATTGTTATTGTTCCTGTCTGAGAGAAAACTGAGACCTAGAGAGGTTGTCCAAGGCACATAGCTCGTAGCTGTTGTGGACCAGGTTTAAACCAGGTTTATGTAACTCCAGAGACAAATTCTGTTGGCCATCATGCTACATAATCTCCATTTGGAAGCCTAGTCACAGTTAAAGAGACACAACATCAAATTAAATGATACTCTGAGAAAAGAACTACCAGATTGATTATATAATTCATATTTTCAAGTACTTTCAGAGCATTAGATCGTAATAGGTACTTTATGTTTCAGTGCCATTATTTATGATGTAAATGTAATAATTACATTATTTACGATTAATACACGCAAGTTGATGGTTAATCTGACCAGTATTTTAACCTCGCCTCGAGTATTGTGTGTCTTCTCTCTGTTTAAGGGGAACTGCCTGTGATCCTTTCTCAGAGTTTCTCGATATGTTTCCTCAGTTGAGAAACAGGAAAAGAGACTTTTATTGAATTAGGTCACAAGTTTTTAACTGACAGAAACAATTAAGTGATTATAAAATCATTTTTTTCCTTGAATTTTTAATTCCTGTCTCTACTTCTATATTTTTATTCTCTTTGGCATACCTTATGTGCAACTTTATTAGAACTTTTCAAGTTGAAACCATCTGCCATCGTTGAGGAAGGCCTGGGATAACTACCACACTGTCTTCCAGACCCTCTTCTAATTCTCTCATCGTGGATTTACTTGAACAGCGACCAAAGTAGTGTACTAGGCCATTTACAAGATTTGAGACTTTTTTGGCATCTTTTTTTCTCAAATTGAGGGACCAAAAAAATTCAGTTTATTTCCTGTTCTTTCATTTTTACCTTTCTATGCAAAATTATTTTAGAAGATACTTGAGCTTGTCCAGGGTTGATCTCTTCCTTAAACTAAAAGTTTAAATGGAGGAAAATATAATTAGCATTGTTTAAAACATTTGAATAAGGGGGCAAATAAGTTTTACTCCAAGTGCACCCTTCTTTTCCCGCTGTATTGGCTGTAATCTGAATTTTTAAGTTATTTTTTCTGTTATTTTCTTGAGAAAATAAATGCAATATTATTTTGCATGGTAGTTGCTGAAATTTTGACACTTTAATAGTTATAGTTCCTTTCATTTTGGCAGTTGAATGACAGCATATAGGATTGTCTGTGAAGCACATGAACATAAATACCTTTTTGGTTCTGCTTGGTGCATTAAAAATTGCTATAATAAATTTATGTGCAGTTTTTATCTTTGACTTTTTCCTATGAATAGGTCTTTTAAAACATTAACATTCTCACAGTTTAGCCACTGAATGGGTTGATTGTGGTTAGTTTTGTGAATGATTTCTGTAATTCTCTCTGCTAAGGTAAGAAGAAAAAAGTCTTCAGAAGCACTTCTACTCTTTTCCGAATGATTGTTGATTTACTCAGGTTGTGTTTTAAACTGACAAAATTCTGTATGATTTGTCACAGTATGTATGTTGTGGGCTGAAAATGACATTATTAATATAAAAATGTCAATTTTGAAATCTTTTTATGGCAAAATTTTTTTCAAAATGGATTTAAGCATTTTCAGTGTTTATTTTATGAACCTCATAATTATAGTCACTTTGATCAGCAAATTTGTGTTCAGAAACCTATGTGTAATTTCACCCCCAACAGCTTTCTGCCCATCTGCTCTTCATTAATAGATTTGAACTGAATCTATCATCTTTCGTTATAGAGATTCACATATGAGATTGGTGTGCTTGCAAGTAAAATAAAACCAGTCTAAATTACTGAAAGCTATAAATTAGGGAATATATAATTTAAAAATTTAGCTTCCTGACCAAACTATAGTTTATGATTTCATAGCAGTTACAACAAAATCATCTATTGTCCTACTGCTTTCCGTATTAGACTTAAAAAAATTTCTGTTTTCTTCCAGTTCTTTATCATTCACATAAGTTTTACATGATTTTAATCATAACATAGATGTAATTTTATAATGGAAATACATGTATAACACAACTTCTCTAAGTGTATAGAAATTCCAAGTAGTCAGTGCTAGTGTGTTAGATGGATATTATGTGGGTTTGTTTTAATAAAAAGTAGCTAAATTAACATTCGTATCAAAAGAGTATTAATGTTAACGAGAAGTTAGATATGTTTATTCTTATATTCTCAGCTTCTCTTGGTCACTTGTACAGTGAGGATACTCCTGTTTCCTCAACTTTGCAGGGTTTTTAAAAAAATGAGAATCAAAATGAGGAACCTTGAGTAGTATGTAAGTCTTAAAAATTGTGAATCATATCTAATCAACAAATTTATTTACAGATCAATTATTATGCTAAAGTCTTCAGGCACATTTCTTTTATAGAAGGCTAAATAATACTTTTCCCAGATCACTTCCCTTGTTGAAATACTTTCTTTAAAATATAACATAAAAGTCAGTTTCAACTCAATTTTAGCCAAACAACCCCAAATTCTAAATCAGTGGAGTTCAAATTAATGAAGTGTTGATAAGAGTGTACTTGTTGAGATATTTAATTTAAAAACAAACTAGTTTTCTCTGTAGTGTAAACAGTTTTAAAAAATTTGATCTTATGTGGGAACCCAGATACTTCTGTATTTGAGAATAAATTAGACTTTCAGGTTGCAGTGTTGTTCTACAACCAATTGGTAAGCTTGTTTTCTAAGATTATGTATTATTCAGTCTCTTTTTTTTTTGCTTTAATTCCTGAGGGCCAACACCATGGCCTGGCAGTGTCTCTTGGTACCTCTTATATTACTTAAAAATCCAAAGTGTGGACAGATGAAGAATGAGATTGTTGGGTAGGTGGAAAAGAAAAGAGTTGAAAAAAAAATCATTGCATGGTAGAAACTGCTATACAGCCACAAACAGTTCCTTCTGGTGCTAAATATATTGGCTCTACCATATAGGACATGGGTCATCAATTAAGTTATCAGCCTAAGTGTGCTGCTTCAGTTAACTCCAGTGCTGTTGTAGCCTGTCTGACCTGTTACTCCTGCTGCTAAAATATTGTAAGTAACTCTTACATGTTTTCATGTGTCACAGTTAATCAGGAATAGGTATTTAGTTTCTTAGATGACCTATTTTATATATTTATTTTGGTTTTGGAAACTTGAATTCTTGAACTACAGGCTTCATGTGAAATTAACTTCTTTTTCCCTACCAACAAATGTTCTTTCTAGTTTATTTGTCAGTTTTGGAAAACTGCTCACCATCTCACAGTGGTACCGTGTTGTGATGAATGAAGGGATGCATGCTGTAACACTCAGCCTCCGGTCTTTTATTTTTTCATTCACAAACTAATGGCAAGGTCTCTGTGAGGCTGTGGTGGAGAGCAGATCTAACCATCAAGGCCAGGGTTGTTCTCTTCTCTCCTGTCACCTTGTGAATTGTAGCTGATGACATTTGGAGACATTTTTTGCATGAGTGGTCGATATAGTCAATCATCTATTTTTATAATGAAAAAATATTATCCACAAGTTTTTAATACTTGCTAATTTTTTTTCTATCTCAACTGAACATTGCTGTATCCTCTTGGCTATACAATTCTTGAAATTAAGGCCAGAGTTATTTGTCATTCGGAGGATGGTAATACAGAGTTTAAATCCAAAGAAGTTAGAAACTCTCTGTATAATAGTTTTGATGTGCCCCATCCCTCATATTATATAATACAAATGACTGGCTGATTCAATGAAAGAATTTAGGTAGTATGATAGAATTTATTTTAAATTTACAGTGGCATGTTAATAATTTGCCAGTTAGATGTCATACCCTTTTCGAATTTCTCTCTATAGGCCATTTTAAAAGGTAAAAAATCTATTTGTTATAAAGGTTCTTATGCCTGCTTACTGTCAACACATGCTTATCTGAGTGTAAGCTCACTGGATATGGGGTAAATAAATTTGGGTTTGGATTTGGGTTTATAAATTTGCAAATTTAGCATTACTTGTTGGCCAATAAGCCACAGTTATGCACTTTTGGTGGGAATGGTAATTGGTTAAATCTTTCTGGAATGTAATTTGCAATATTCATCAGAACAAAAGTGTTCATTGACCTAGCAATTCCCCTTCTAGAATTTATGTTGATATAATTGGACAAGTTTGGAAATATATAGAAAGATATATGTGCAGATGTCCATTGCAAACTTTATAATAGCAGCAAATTGCTAGCAACCTAAATGTCCACCAGTAAGGAGATTAGATAAATAAATAAGCAAACAAAAATAGTGGGTCTGCTTGCTGGAACAGTATGCAGTCATTAAAAATAATCATATGTTTATAGACATGGAAAAAGACCCACATATAACTGGTTAAAGGCAGTTACAAAACCATTCATAGAGCATAATCTTTTTCAAGCAAAATCGTGTATATGTGTGTATTTAAAATAATGTATATTTATAAAACTTCTGTATAGCTTATACAGCTTTATTTTATGATTCAGTTTTTTTAAACTTGTTATTTTGACATAATTGTAGTCACAGGAGGTTGCAAAAAATGTTCAGGGAGGTCCCTTGCACCCTTCACTCAGCTTCCCCCAGTGATAACATCTTGCATAACTATAGTTCAGTATAAAGACCAGGAAGTTGACATTGGTACAGTTCACAAAGGTCATTGTGATTTCAGGAGTGGTTCTAGGTGCACTCATTTGTGTGTGTGTGTGTGGTGTGTGTGTGTACTCTATACAATTTTATCGTATGCATAGACTCATGTAACCACCACCACTATCATGACACTTATAACTCTTTCATCCCAGCAAAGCTCCCATGTGCTTTTTCTTTTAGTCACATCTGTTCTTCCACCCTCCTCATCTCTAACCCCTAGCAGCTCCTAATCAGTTTTCCATCTCTATAATTTTATTTAAAGAAAGTTATATAAATAGAATAATACAATATGTAACATTTTGCATTGGGTCTTTTCACACATTGGCGAGTGTCCTTGAGACCCATTCAGGTTGTTGTATATATGAGTAGTTCATGCTTTTTTATTGTTGAGTAGTATTCTCTGTTCTGTATGTACTATAGTACCCACGTGAAGGACATTTTGGATTGTTTCCAGATTTTGGCTGTAGTGAATAAAGTTGCTGTGAACATTTGTGTACAGGTTTCTGTATGAACATTAAGTTTTTATTTCTTTGAGATAAATACTCAAGAGTGCAGTTGCTGAGTTGTAAGTGTATGTTTAGTCTTACATAAAACTGCCAAACGCTTTTCCAGAGTGGCCATATAGTTTTACATTCCCACCAGTAATGTACGTGGGATCTAGTTTCTCTGCACCCTTGCCAGCATTTGATGTTGTCACTTTTTTCATTTTAGCAGTTCTGATAGGTGTGTAGTGTTACCTCATGCTGGTTTTAGCAGGGTTCATTTTTACAATAATATAATATAAAAATCATTTCCTTTTAGAAAAGAAAAATTACCTGGATTTAAGTTTTGTTCTGCCACTGACTAAAAGTTACTTAATACTGAGAAGTTTTGCTGGGTGAATAAGGAATATTGATTTTTTTTGTGATCTGCTAGGGTTATACTTCTATAGTAAAACATTAATGTAAATAAAATCAAAGTACATCACTCACAGTTGTTTGGTACAGCTATTTGAGACTATTTCAAGTATAAAAAAATTACTAAGGTACTCCAAATTACAAAGTACTCCAAAAATTACTAAATTATGTTTTATACTTCCCTTTTGTTTCATGGGCAGCAGGGGAGACTGCCAGATCACTTGTGCTATGAATGTATTAAAGAATAAAGGAACACTCGTTCCTCAATTTACGTGGATTATTTGTTCCATGTCTTTTTTTTTATGCTGAAGAAAACTGCATAGAGTCCACCAGTATGAAAAAAAAACACTAAAGAAATAGGCCAATATAAGTCATAAAAATATTTATTTCACATATTTTCACAACAATGCTAATGAAAATTCAGAAAAACCAAAATAAATTTTATTCTCTGTCACTGTCTGTACTGTAATCTAAAGCAGTCAACCTTCTCCTTTTAGTTGGCACAAAGTCACTATCTTCATCAATTGAAATATTTGGAAGTACCACTTCAGTTTAATTATTTATGTTTATGTTTTTGAATGATATTTTCCAGTCCCATCTTTTGCTAAGTTTTCATAAATTCTTCAATATTCACTGAAACATTTAAAAAAATCTGTCGAAATTTTAAGGTTCATGGGATGTTTGAATATATCTAGAATTGCAGTTTCCAGTTTTGTGGCCGATTGAAAACTTTTGTAAATATTTTCTGCAGTGAATGAAATTGTTTCAAGGTCACTGCCGTATTCATTAGCAGGATGGGCTTCAGATATTAAGTGAATTAATTCATTATCAGTTAATTCATGATCAGCCAGTAATTCATTAATATCATCTACGTTCAAATTGTCAGAGCCTCCTTCCTGAAATTTATTTAATAAATTAATAATGCTAGTTAAAACGTCTTCAGTTGTTGGAACCTGGTACAACCGTTGATGGCCATATTGCTTTCCAGCAAGCGTTTAAAGTTGATGACTTTGTATCACTCGAAGCTAAAGCAATATTTTTGATACAACTTAAAATTGTGTATTTATTCCAGGCTTCTGTAACTGTAAGTGATATATTATCTTCAAGTTTATTAAAAATATAATTAAAACTCCATTTAATATAATTGATCTTAAAGGTGGAAATAATGCCTTGATCTAAAGATTGAATCAAAGAAGTTGTATTTGGTGGCAAATATGCAACTTTTGTATTTATTTGGTTGTCCTAAATTGTGTGGATGACTAGGTGCATTATCTAAAAGTAAAAGTATTTTAAAAGGAAGACTTTTTTTTTCATATTTTCAGCTTCTACAGCAAAACATTAGTAAAACCAATCCTAAAAAACATCAGTAGTCACCCATGCTTTTTTACTTGCCATCCAAGGAATGAGAAGATCATTAGTAATTGTGTGTTAGTAAGTATTAGTTCTTTGTTTCTTGTTGAGTTAAGCTATTGTTTTTTGGAAAGAGTAATCACCAGTAATGGAAATGAAAAGGAAAGAACCATGTAAAGTGAGACCACGTAAATGGTAGCCACATAATAAAAGTCTGAGTAACCAGGGGTTGAAGGGAGGGTGGGAATATTTATATTTACAGCGTATAAAAAAATATGTAAAAAAAATACTGTGTAAATCAAGGGATAGGTGTATGCAATTGACAGTTTAATACTTACAGTTTTGCTCTATTGTTTGTTGACTTAGAGAACTTATATTTATTGAGCTGTATGTGGGTACTTTCTGTACATTGCCAGATAGTCTTTAAAACTATCCCGTGAGGTGGCGGCATCCTTTCCTTAATTTTACAGATGAGGAAACTGAGGTTTCCACATTAAGTGACTTGTGTAGGTCATGCCAAAAGGAAATGAGAAAGCTGGAATTTAAATATGTGGCTTCAAAAGTCTGTATTCTTTCCATTATACCTGAGGTGTACATTGCTTTCGATATAGACCACATGACTGGGAACCCACACAGCCAGTATGCGTGGGTGTGTTAGTTGACAATGATGGTTAAGTTACTGTCTTAACCAGAGGTGGTACACTGGTGCAGAAGTATTGAAAATGACCAGCCCGTGAGTCAAGTGGGCGCAGACACTCCATATTCTTCCTATTTTTTCCTTGTGTTCCAATTTGATATGTAACCTTAGTGGAATTAAACTAGAATTTATAAAGATTATATGCTTGACTGTGTTTTGCTTTAGTAACCGTTAGTGATTTTTCCAAGTTTGCTGGCCCAGCACTTGGCAGCAGTGATTAATTATAGTGGTTGTTGTGGTACATGGTTAGGCTTTATCACATGTACTAGAGGCATTATTACTGTTAACTTTTTTTTTTTTTTTTGCTAAAAAATCTCAAGATAGTTTAGCCAGGGTCAGACATTTAACCATTGTATACCTGGGGCACCTTGCTGTTACTGCAAGTTTATTAGAATGTGTTTTTGATTCTGTGCTTAATGCTTCACGTTTTATGTAAGATAAAATCCAAACTCCTTAACATGCCGTTAAGATTCTTCACTCTTTTGTTCTATATTACCTTGCAGTCTTCTCTGCTACCTACACTCCCCGTTACTTACCTTTGTCATGATGTATGTTGGTGCACTTGTCAGAGAGGGCATAACTTACATTGATTATTTGAGATATAACTTAGAGAAATGATTTAAATGTGTTATTGGTATTCATTGGGGAATTTTGTAGAGAAAGCTCTTACAGAAGCATGTGGAGCATGCAAAGTTGAGGTTGAGATTGATGACAGATCTCTTCTTAGGGAGATTCTCTTCATGTAATCAAAGTAAGGGAGGGAACAGACTTAGAATATAGCCCAGAAATGGTAGTGGTAATGTTTAAAAACTTCTCTATGCTATGAACATTTTAATAATCCCTTCCTTGCTGAATTATCTTCAGGGAAGCCCATCGAAGGTTCTTAAAACTGTGGGAAAATCCCTAGACTAGTTTCAAATTTTCTCGTGGTATATGCGTTGTGATTCATGGGCATAGCTCTCCAGTCCTGTAGGTCTCCTTATTCATTGGAGTGTCACCAGCAAAACTGAAGCTCCTGTCCTATTTATGTTGCTGCTGGCATGATGGTGGCCAAGCCCCAAGAAGGAGGAGCCTGATAAAGCTGTCACATCTGTTTCAGACAGAGCCACACCATTATCTAGATTTAGTTCTTTAGCAAAAGTTTGATGAAGAGATTACTAGTTTTAATTATTTATCCCTAATCTCCCATTATTGACATTTTTCAAAATGACCTGGAATTGTAGAGTTTACTTACAGTAAGTCTGAAGTACTCTGAGTGGTATTAGTTTATTTAATCTGTATTCATATGAATGTTTGACTGTGGCCTTTTTACCCCCTATTTTCATGCTTCCCGTGCCCCAAATCTGCCTTCAGTACACCATTCGGTTTCTAATTGTAATTGTCTTGGAAACATTGGCATATTCTGCAGTACCATTTTAGTTTTATTTACTGTAAATGATGATTTGTTAGTTGCCTGCTGCCAGAACATCTGAGCTCATTTGTTTAACTAAAACTTCTGCGCATAGATGCCTGTAACATGCAGCAAGTTACCAACCACCCCATTGCTTGCCACCTCATTTTAACTCTAAATCAAGCTAATGGGAAAGAAGATCCTTAAAATGTTCCAAGAAGTTTAGAAAAATTGCAGGATGGAGGGGTGGGAGGGAAGGAATTCTGTTATAACAATCAGGGTGTTGCTTGTGGCATTGGGTGTACCTGGCTGATTTTTTTGTTGAAATAATGCTTCAGAGTGCAGAAATTGCAGGGACCCTGCAACAAACAGCTCTGTGGATCCTTTATGTGTTAGGTAATTACCAAGTGTTTGGGGGGGTGCGTGGGTGATTGAGATGTTTTCCCTGTTCTCATGGAGTTTGTACTCTGGGCACACCACAGTCTTCTGACCCGAAATGGTGATTGTTAAGGGGGCAGTGGTAGGGGTGCTGTCTCAGTTCATGGCCGAGTATAGGGGACCCAGGCCTGATGGGCCTAATCCAGAATGGCAGGTGCTGTGGCTGGCTTACCACAAGAGGGAGATTTCCAAGAAAGTTGGGATAATTCCCAACTTTTCCCGGTCTCCCTTCATCCTTGAATGACAGATCAGACTGCTTCAAAAAGATATATTATTTTTCATTTGGAAACACATGTGTCTTTAAAAATATTTTAATAAAAATGTTTTAAACTTGGGGTAAGAGATTGCCTTGAGGGCTGGAGAGAATTAAGTGTTTCTTGAGCAAGGGAAAGTAATGAATTCTGTCCACAGGTAATGACGTGTCTGACAAAGGCATTCGTTCATTCAGTGCATTTTTTAAGTATCTGCTTTGTACCAGGCTGAGAATCCTGTGATGGACAAGGAGCTCACAGTCGGGGGTGGGACAGAGACAAATAATTGGGTGGTCTTGATAGTGTGTGCTCAGTTTTATGATTGGGTGCTTTTGGGGCAGAGACTAGGTATTTTACCTAATCTTGGGCGATTAGAGAAGGTTCCCTGGAAAAGGTGATGTCCAAACCAACCTCACGAATACATGTTGGATTTAATACTTTTTTTAAAACTAATATTGTATTAAAAATAAATCAGAACCCTGTGTCGGTTTTTGTTTCGGGAATCCCCAGTACTTTTCTGTTGAGAACAAGGTGAGAAACTGAACTCCGTACCCCAGCCTTTTAGTATATTTCTCCAGGCTTGTAGTTTGCCATTCCCCAGTGTTGATTAACTTCTGTTCTCAGAACAAGCCGGGCTCTCTGTGACTGCCATGCCTGTGCATAACTATTCCTTGCTTCTGTAAAGCCTTCCCCTTTTGTCTGCTTGACTGATTTCTCTTGTTCCTTCAGGACAGACAGTTACTTCTTCCAAGATGCCTGCCGTGACACTTCCTAGGGTAGATTGGATGTACCGCCTGTGAGCTCATGCACAGGTCTGGGTTTGATGTTGTACTTCCCTGCACTGAATAGTCTGCTTCTCCATTCCTCCACATGGTCTGGAGACAGAGGCAGCATCCTTCACATAGCCCAGCATGTCCTGGGCACCTATTGTATTTGTGAAACAAACAAATTCAGGAGCTTTTGAAGGTTATAGCCATGTGTATATAATTGAAGCTCTTGGTCCCAACCAGTTTTAAGAGAGTGTTATTGACTGCAGAAAGTAGAAGCACCGTGCGTGTGGTTTAGTTATTAACCTCATAAAGCTCTTTACAATCTTTTGCATTTTATACTTTTTTTTTTGCCTGAGTAACCAATAAGCTGAGTAATTCATAGTTCCCTTTCTTGCCAACTACTAATGTATATTATTGAATCTGACCACAGTGACATATTAATTAGAAGTCTTTTGGTTATTAAAGAAATCAATTTGATTTAGTAGATGCCAGAGAGAGAAGCTTCTGTGATGAAAAGACAGGAGTGTCTCAGAATCCAAGGTCAGAACACAGCTAGACTTCAGGAAGAACTGGTCCAAGGATTGGAAGTCTGACAGGAATCCTGAGTGCCCTTTCTGTTTATCACTGCCTCTCTCTGCAAAGCTTTTATTCATCTTTCTTACCAACCAGCTTTCTCTGCTTCTCAGTGGGTGGAAGATGGCTTTCTATAACCCCTCAGCCTTGCAGCCAAGTTCCAGTTATAGGAAAACCTGTTTTTCCATCACAATTCTAAATTCCCCAAGACTCTCGTGTGGCTTACATTAGATGTCTATCTCTGAGCCAGTCAGCTGCGGCCAGGGAGTGGGGCCATGTTGAGCAAGCCTGTCTGCCTCTGCTCACCCCTGAGGGGAAGGTTGGAAGATAGAAGAAAGGGTTGGGAGAGACGTTGTGAGGCTGGCAGACACTAAAAATATCTAATATGGTGAGAACAACTAGATACCTGTAAATACTTTACTGTTGGATCATTTCTGGGGTATTTTGGCTAAAAAATTTTAATTTTAGGTGAAGCTTAAAGACAATGTTGAAAACATATTTATCTCTTTGAATACGAATATAATTTGAGATTCATAAGGTAATGGCATATCCACTAAAGTGATTGGTGGGTCTTAGTTAGTTTGTATGTATGTATAATGCTTCTAATACATGACACTGTCTTCAGTTTCTTGGAGACAGGTTCTGGAACAGTCCTAACAGATTTATAAGGTGAAACATACATGTAATTGAAAGTGTTATAGTGGCCACATTAAAAAAGTAAAATAAAACAGATGAAATTAATGTTAATATTTCTTTTAAACCAATATACCCCAAATATTATAATTTCACGAATATAATAAGGGTTCATAATGAAGTACTTTTCGTTCTTTTTAAATCTTTGAAATCTGACGTGTGTTTTATATTCTAGCACATCTTAGTTTGGACTAGCCACAATTCACACCACATGTGGCCAGTGGTTACCGTACTGGATAGTGTCATTCCAGAGATAGCTAAAGCAATTAGTGTCCTTCACATTTCTCTAAAATTTTCTTGTCAGAAGCCTTAATGTTTATGGATAGTTTCTTCTTTAAAAGTGTGCTTTATCAGAAACAGCAGTAAATCCTGAGGGTAAGGATTTTTAAAGTAGCTGTGGAAGAGTTGCCCATTTGGAGAATTTGCTCTGCCATGTGTATTCGCAGAAAAGAATACATGATTTTTAACCCAGTCACCAGCCTCTAAAGCTAGTTCTTGTTTGTCGTATATCTTTGATTCCTGGAATATTACTTAAATTTCTTGGAAGCCTCAATTTGCTTATCTATAGTTCTTCCTTTCCTTCCTTTCACACCCACTAGGATGGATGGGTGGCAGGGGCAGAGGGAGGGGAGGGGAGGAAAAGAAGGGAAGGAGGGCAACTCTTCAATGGCTCCTTCAAAAGTCCCTGTCTCCTGAACGTAATGGCATTTTTCTAAGTAACTGTAATCCCATGATCAGTACCGCCCTTACAAATGGGCATATGGGTCTCTGTATTTGGAATGTGTTTATTGAAATTTCTAAATACCCCCAACCCCGCCCTACCTCCCTGCCCCAATACCTGAAAGGCAGGGTGCCCCAGGCTCTTCTCTTTTAGGAATCTTATGTTGAGAATTATAGTACATTTCCTAATTCCTTTGAAAATAGAAGTTTCATTTTCTTTTGCAGATTGTTCACCATTGTAATTTGCTTCTGAATTATTTTTCTCTGTTTTTATATATTCATTTAACTGATGACTGTACATATTTAGTGTTATAATTAATTATTTTCTTTTTTCCCTTTAGTACTGAGTTGAAGCTCTTGGAGGAGGCAACTATTTCAGTCTGCAGGTCTTTAGGTAAGTGAGAAAAATGATTGTGTATGTGTATATGTATGTATGCATGTGTATAAGTATATGAGCATTTATTTGAAATTTTCTGTTATAAATTTTGGTAGTGTAACATTAATTGAATTAATGAAGTGATTTATTCTTGATGATGATAATAGTAATAATAACTACTTCTATTCATGGTACTCCTTGATGCCACTAGAATATACCATTCAGTCATTAGCAGTAAGACCCATATGTGGTTAATTTGCATAGTGGTAATAGACTCTGGTAAACCATAGCTTCTCTTACAGCTTATTCTTTTTGTGAATTTTGAAATGCAGAGAAAAAAAACCCCCAAAATATTAAGTTAGTTTTATGATTGCCTGAACAGTTCATGTAAAATATAGGATCTTTTGTCCTGTGATTTGTAAACTGTTTGACTGTATTTGCTGTTTTTGGCTATGCTAACCAGAATAATTATTCCTCATTAATATGAAAGTAGATCAGGAACTTCTCGAATTAATAATAACAAATTGATGTTATAAAGCTCATGGGCTCTGGAATCATTTTATGACCTTCGTTTCAGCTCTGCTACTTATTAGCTGAGCCTTCATTTCCTCATCTAAATTTCAGGATTCTTGTGAAGAAAAATCAGATAACATGAAATGTCCAGTATAATGCTTAGCATTTCCTCATTTTTCACCATTTATATCAGCAGATGTCACTGTTTTTGGGTCTTGTCTCAAATGATTTACTTTCAAGTTGGCGGTAATTTGAAAGGAATGTGTGTGCTTTTTAAAATGTAGATAATTATACTTACATTGCATTATTACTTTGAAAATTAGAGGTAATATGTCTGTAAAATGCCAAGTGTACAGGAGCTTCATAAATGATAATGATATTTTATTTTTAAATCAAGCTATATGGATAAGCTCCATGTAAGCTATATGGCTAACTCCTGTATAAGTTAGTTCGCCACAGTCTTTGATGAAATATTTTTGCTTTTAAAAACAAATTACGTTGATAATGAAAAAGGTGTTATTGTAGTAGTTATCTTGAATTTTGCAATTACATCATAAATTAGAGAATTTTGTGTTAAATAGAGATGGTTGTCAAAAACTTATATGGCAGTTTGGTGCTGAAAATTAAAGGATTTGATGTAACAGTGACAGTGTAGTTATGATGATGATGGCTTTTAAGATGACTTTGGATTTGTATAAAATAACGTTTTAAATTGGAAGTAATATTTACTCATTATATATAAAGTGGAAAGCATACTAAAATGTAAAAAAGGCAGTAATTGCTCATAATTCCACAATCCTGAGATAGCCATTGTTAATATTTTTATGTATTGCCTTTTATTGTTTATTTTTTGGATGTTCATTTACATATTATCTACATATATATGCACAATTATTTTAATCCGTGTTTTTCACTTGACATATATTTAAATGTGTCATTGTATATTTAAAAATACTTTTGGGAACAAAAAAATAGATGCCAAAAATTCCAACAATGTGAAGGTACAGTTAAAATAAAAATCTTCCCATATCAAAGAGCACAGGAAATTCCTGCTAATCTTTTCCGATAAGATTTTTTCAGAGTATTCTGTGTATTGTTTTATATGTACGATTTTATGTAAGTTGTATTATTTATATGTTGTTTTTATTCAGCAGTATTCAGTATTTTTTTTCCTTGTCAATAAATATAAATGTGTTTCAATTTTAAGGATAATGTGGATAAACAACAATTTGTTTTTATTGTCTGAAAATGTTTTAATTTTTATTCACTTTCAGAGCATATAGTTGCTGGATATAGAATTCTAGGTTGGCGTTAATTTCTTTTCTGGACTTTAAGATATCATTATGTTATTTTTCACCATTCTCTCAGTTTTGTTGAGATGAAAGCTATCAATCTTACTGGTTTTCCTTTGAAAATGGGATTTTTTTTTTCCTTCAGTATGCTTTTAAGTTTTTGTCCTTGATTTCTAGCATTTTAGAATGATGTGCTAGGGAATGGCTTTTTTTGTGTGTTTTTGGCTGCTTGAGTGAGGTTTGTAGAGGTTTTTAAATCTGTGGATTGGTGTCTTTCATTAGTTTTGGAAAATTCTCTAGCCGTTATTGGTTTATACATTGTTCTATCCTATTCTGTTTCTCCTCTCCTCTGGAACCTCTGTCATACTTCTATTAACATTTTCATTGTGTCCCA
The DNA here is from genome assembly GCA_003508835.1 of Eonycteris spelaea. Lineage (NCBI taxonomy): Eukaryota > Metazoa > Chordata > Mammalia > Chiroptera > Pteropodidae > Eonycteris > Eonycteris spelaea. Next base: position 19,808,119 of record PUFA01000003.1, on the reverse strand, counting down.
TATTCCTATGAGGCTTTTTTTTTTTAATCTGTCTTTAGTTTATTAATCTTTTCTTCTGTTGTATGTTATCTGCTATTAAACTCCACCTATTGAATTTTTAAAATAACATTTAATTTTAGAATAGCTTTAGATTTACATTAAACTTGCATAGTTATATAGAAAGTTCCTGTATAACTCTCATCAGTTTCTCCATTGTTAACATCTTAATATGATACATTTGTTGCAAGTAAAGAATCAACACTGGTACATCACTATCAATTAAACTCAACGCTTTATTCAGATTTCACTAGTTTTCTCCTAATGTCTTTTTTTTTTTTTTTTAAATCCCAGGATCTCATCCAAGATACCACATTGCAATAAGTCGTCATGTCTCATTAGCTTCCTCTGGTCTGCAACTGTTTCTCAGATTTTCCTTACTCTTGATGATCTTTAGAATTTTGAGTACTCGTAGGGTATTTTTCAGAATGCTCCTCAATTTGAGTTTGATGTTTTTTCTCATGGTCACACTGGGGTTATGGGTCTGTAGGAGAAAGACCACAGAGGTGAAATTCTGTTCTCAACACATCATAGCAGGGACACATGTTATTAACATGAGCTGTCACTGATGATATTGACCTTGATTACTTGGCCAGGGTTGTGTTTGTCAAGTTTCTGTACTGTAAAGTTGCCCACCACCCTCCTGGTTGCCTTCAGTTTGAAGGACAGTTTTTTCGGGTTATAGAATTCTTGGTTGACATTTTTTTCCTTTTCTTTAACTGTATGATTACGTTGCCCTCCAGTCTCCTTTCTTTTAGACAGGAAATCTGTGGTTTAATTGTGTTGTTGCTCACTTGTAAATGATGAGTACTTTTTTTCTTTCTGCCTTCAAGATTATCTTTTTATTGTTTTTTTAATTTGTTTTTTTATTTTACTTGGAGTTTGTTTACATTCATGGATGCATAGATTAATGTTTCATCCATTTGGGGAAGTTTGTGGCCATTATTTTTGTTGGGCTGTTTATATTCATTTTTATTATTTTTTCCCCCTGAATGTACATACAGGGTTTTCTGGATCAGAGACAGATTTCTTATTAAATACCTCATAGTAAATAATAAGCGCATTGGTCCCCCTTTGTCTCAGTTCTTACTTGGCAGGACAATGCTGTGAGAGCCAGGTCAGTTGTTTTACGTGAATGGGGGAAGGTGTTTTTTCCTGCTTGTGAAGGAGAATTAGCTGTCCCCCTCTTCCTCCCTTTATCCCAGTCCTTGCAAATGTAAGTAAGATCTCTTCGGGAGACATATCCTCCCTCCCTCCTTGTCTTGGCTTTTTAGACCTAGAGGTGCTTCCAAGTTCTGGGACCTCATTCCTCCCTAAAATACAGATATTTAGGAAGGTAATTCTCTATCTAGTCTCTCCTGCACCTTTGGAGTCGGCTCAGGTGCTTATCTTGTGATGTAATGCTTGGCTTTCAGTGAGATGGGTTTTAAACACATGGCTGTAGTTCTAATCCTTATGGTATGTGAAATGTTTCTAGAAGTGAAAGCAGACATTCTCTCACTTTATAGCATATATGTTTCCCTAACCCAGGAGGCGAGGCTTTTTTTACAGGAACACTGAGAAATATAGGGAGGATTTATTTCCCACAAGTTTTTCAGATATTTTTTTTCTGCCCTGTTCTCTCTTCCTGTCCTTCCTTCTGGGTCTCTAATTATTATTTCTGGGTTTTCCTTAGTCTTGGGGTCTAGTTATTATTCATGAGATGTGATTCTTCTCAGATATGACCCTTCAGAGATGTCAGTGGAAAGTCGTAGGCAGTAACCAAGTTCCTCCAATTTGGCGGGAATCAACTTCAGCTTTAAATTCTGCCTCCCCAGCACCAGACAGCTGATAACGTGTTTATATTGTTTTCGCTCTCCATTGCTGTTTCCATTAGATTCCTTGGATTATTTTTCCGTTTGTGCAGTTCGTGCAGTGTAGGAGTCAGTCAAGAATGACAGACACCTTCTCTGTACATGAACTTCTTTACTGTCATTTCCCTCAAAACTCTGTAGGAGTTGGTTAATTCCTTTCTGACATCTAGTATTAACCTGAAAGGAAGTCTGAGACCTTAATTTCTTTTTCCTTCTTTGTTCACAAGGCTCTTCCCTGTAACAATTATGATTAAATATTTCTTGTTATACCTTTTTTCTTATGATTTGATTTTGTTTGTAATTTGGTGAGGTCTTTTTATTGATGTATTAAGGTCTTTTTCAATTCCTAAGTTTTCTTTAGTTATGGCTTTTATTTTACTTGTATTAATTTCTCCCTCCCACTTAGCATCATCCAAACTGCTGATTTTCATCTTTTTTTTTCATTTCTTTTCTTGTAGTTCTTTTATATCTTTGATTCAGTGTTTTATACATTACAGTTCTCTTTCAAAGTTCTAGTGCATATTTTAGTTGTTATTGAATTTTTAGTTTATTTTTAATAATTTCTCATTCTTCTAACATGTAGATTACTCAGTTTGCATTATACTGATTTTCCCCAGGGTCTTTCTGTTTTCTTTAAAAGATAAATAGTTGCTTTTCCTGTTTTACAGTGATGATACTTGTGTGCTAAAATCATATTGACAGTTTGGGTTTGGGCTTCTGTTGAGGTTTCAGCATAACCGTTCCTTATTCTGTTGTTACTGTAATTATTGTTTTCTTCTTACTCATTAAGCCACCAAATATAATTTGAGCACCTTCTGTAAGTAAAAAAGACTGACCCCGGTCCTTGACCTCATGTATCTGTCTCAGTGGGAGCCATAAATAAGTATTGTATATAAAATGTATAAAATGTATTTTATATAGTGCTTTTATACACATATTTTATATAAGACTCTTCAGAAAAATAAAGCAGGACAAGGGCTCAGAGTGTACCGATGAAGGCACATTGTTTGCTACCAGAGAGGGTAGGTTTATTAACCCCATTCCTTGTGTGGCTTCTGTAGGTGCTTCTTGAATCTGCTGTTTTACCTTGAAGGTGCTGTGTTCTAACCTAATCTCTAGAACTCAGGAAGGTTTTATTTTGTGCAGGTTTGCTTGGTTTAAATGGGACTTTATGTTACCCCTACTACTTGGTTTTGGAATGGGAGAGAATTGTAAATCTCCAGATCAAACATTTGAATAACGTTTTTTCCCCCACCTCTATCCTCCAGCAGTACCCTCTGTATTTGGCTTGTTTACTTCTTGCCAGTTGCCTTCTGGAATTCTAATCCCTGAATCCCTATAGAAAGTTACTGAGTGGGAGGATTAACATAAATTTTCTGATTGGGGTATACAGTAAGAGGGAGACTTTTTCCTCAAATTTGATTATAGGCGTTGGTATAGTGTAGTTTAGAGCAAAAGATTTGAGCCAGTAGATAAGGCTGTGTTCTTGAACAAGCAGCAGCCTACAGGTGAGGATCTATAAAACGGAGGTAACATGATGCTTATGCCATATATGTAATTTTGAGGATTAAATTAGGTAACATGTAAACCACTTCGTGAATATTGTTCAATATATGTTAGCTGTTATTTCCTTTCCAGATGATAAAAGTGAGGTTGGAGAAGTAAATAATTTGTCTGAGGTTCCAAATTCCATTATTACAGACTTGGTCTAGAAACCAGGTCTTTGATTCCCAATAAAGTCTTCACTCAATTCTTTAGGCTGGATTTGCTGAAATACCCACTTTCTAAACTTGGCCACATTGCTTTCTTTAGGTGTCTTTTTATTAGAATAATTTCTGATTATCTGAACAGTTTTACCTTTATAGCTTATTGTATTGTATACTGGGGATCTAGATCATTAGTTTTTGATTTTTTTTAACATCTGCTTTCCTAAAGAGAACCGTGTGTGCATACATTGTGTGTGTGTGTGTGTGTGTGTGTGTGTGTGTATGGTAACTATTATATCTTTTCTTTATAATTTTGGATTTTTAGATGAGATGGCTGTTTTCTCCTACTGCTTCTATTATTTCTGTATTGTAAATTGTTTTTTTGTTGTTCAGAAAGAATTACAACCAAGTATCATTGCTTTTCCTAATAAGATGTGAAATTGACAGTAAGGTTGTGCCATGAGCAACTTCAGTTTGACATTTGGTTTTATAAATGTTGTGATATGCTCACTTTGATTTTAGTTCTTAATTTTAACTTTGAAAAACCTTTTTTTTATTTTGCAGTGAAAACAATCCTCGAACAGGAAACCTTGGTGCGTTAATTAAGGTCTTCCTTTCTAGAACCAAAGAACTAAAACTTTCAGCAGAATGTCAGAAGTAAGCCGGATGATTAAATCATGTTCTCTTTATACTTATCAATATGAGTATTTTTGTCTGTTAGTAGAAGTAGATTATGGTCTTTTGAAAGCTATAAAGGAATTATTCTCATTATTAAGGGAAAAAAGAGAAAGGAGGTTTTAATTTGCTGTCCAGGTCATTGGAGTCAGATTATAAATTCTGGAATCTGATTTTAGCACTTAAGACAGTCTTAGAAATATATTCTTTAAGAAGATTAAGAGTGATGTCATTATTACTAGAAAAGGTAATTTTCACCCATTATCACTGCTGGTCATAACTAATTTGAATAATGACTTAGTCTGAGTATTATTTCATTTCACATCTGTTTCCTTTATTTCATATTAGATGAAAGAAGGTTCAGATTAGATATTATAGTTTTATATTAGATACAATGCAAAGTTAACCTTTTATGCATTCAAACATTTTTTGAAACCATTTTTGGATGGCGATGTCTTAAAAGATTGTTCATTGTCCTGCTTTCAAAATTATATTGAATCCAATTAAAAATTTTCTTGCAAGTTCATGGTTGTTAATACAAATAGCAGTATTGTACTGTGCTGCTGCTGACGCTCCATTTAAAATTTTGCTTGTGTATTTACATATATTCTCTTTGTAACTATATATATGTTTTACTTTTTGGCTTTCTGTTCTCTGAATTGCTTGTGTGTGAGACAACTATAAAGTTAAGAACAAAGAGCAATCATGCCTAAAGGAAAATATTTTTATTAAGTTGATTCACTATGTAAAATACACAGAATGAAATGTGAAGTAAACTGTAATATAGATATCACTGGCCCAGCATCATAAATCATGAGCCATTAAAGATATGGACATTGTTCTAGTATTACAAACAGAATGGACAAAATGTTTGAGAAATCACGAAGAAATCATGGACTAGAAATGAACCAATTATGCTCATGATTAAATATTGATTCTTGTATGATTTCGGTCTTTCCTTTTTAGCCACATCTTCATTTGGCAGACACACAATGCTTTGTTTATTATTTGCTGTTTGCTGAAAGTGTTCATTTGTGAGATGTCAGAGGAGGAATTACAACTTCATTTTACTTATGAAGAAAAATCACTTGGCAGTTACAGTAAGTATTGCCTTTCATGATGTTCTGGGGATAGTATTTTAGCACTTAAGCATAGAAATGTATAGTTTTGAAATTTTTATTTTTCCTCTTATAATTTTCATTTTTTAATGAACTGACATTGTTCCTTTCTTCCCCTCTGTTAATTTAAATGAGCCAAGACTCTCGTCATTTTTTTTTTAAATAAGGAAGCCAGAAGATTGAAGCTTTTATTTATTTTGACTTCCATACATATGGAAAATAAAAATAAAAATCCCAAGTATTCTTTTCAGGAAATGGGTGTCAGTTTAAATACAATTAGGAGGGCAATTAAGGGAGACACCACTCAGAATCACAAATTTTAATAAGTGTTAAAGGTTATTTTCAAACAGACTCCGAGTCAGAGTGTCTTTGGGACTACTTGATCAAAAATAACATTGTCAAAGACAATGTTCTGTTTTATGATGCTGAAAAGTGTCATCTTTTTCTGAAGATACAGGAAAAGGTTACCATTTATCTCCTGATACTGCTGATTATTTATTATATATATAGGCCAGCAGTAAGGAGGGCCTGTAGTTTTCAAGATCAATGCCTGTGTTTCATTTGTTAGCATTCACATTTACAATCTGGAACATAAAAGAGGAGAGTGGGATTATTAACACAGGGGAATGGAGTGTTTTGCATCTGCCCGTCATGCTCTTCTGAGAGCAAAGGCCATGTTGCCACTGTTTCCTGGTTCATTTTTCGAGATACACCTCTGCCTCAGGCTTTCTTACCTACTTAGAGCTTTATACATTGAGTTTGAGATTTAAGACATGAATATGTTTAATTTCCTACTTTGATAATCAGCCTTCTATATTTGTTAACTATACTCTGGTATTTAAAGAGCGATTTTAATCAGATTGTGCTTTGCATGCGTTAGTTAATGCGAGGCTCTGTTTTGTGGGATCAACAGTGCCAAAACATAGTTCTGCTTAGGGAGTTGTAAACTTTCCCAGAAAGTTCTAGCAGCAAGAATGGAGTTAACGTTTATTCCCATAGGGCCCGAGAAGCTAGTCCAACCAGCACCTGCAAACCCAGTACATCACGTCATAAAACTATGCCGATGTTTACTTTATTTAACATAGTATTCGTTTTAATATAAAATTATTTTTTATTATTTAACCATTGAGTAAACTGATGCACTGGAAAGCTACACTGTGTTTGTTTTGGGGCCAAAGGTTCTCCCGAATGCCCTCTCTGTGCTTGCACTCCCGACTCCTAACCAAGCTTGAAAAGCATGGTTTAGTCATACATCTGAGATAGCCCAATGTAGAGGCAGTGTGAAAATGACACTTTTTCAGTGATAGCCACATCTGTGATAGCTGATGAATGGCGATTCTGTCCATGTACTGACTGACTGTCCTCTTTTATGAAGAGTTGGCAATTCAGGATTTTACACACACTTTTTAAATTTTGTTCTTTTCATTTACAATTGAGTCTACTGTTGGCCCACCATCTTAAGTCCAGTGAAGACCTTTTTAAAGTTAAAGTTAATGAGTTGCTGTTTTTGACATATGTAGTTATTTTCATCTTAGGCTTACATGTTGTACTTTGAGATTTTTACTTTTTATCACACAGCATAAGTCTTTTATATTTTATACTAATGTCTTTTTACAGTGTATCAAAGTGTGATAAGTTAAATGATTACATAGATACTATTAAATGGGGGAAAAAATGGAACCTTACCTTGCAATAGCTGAAAACGTCCATTTATCAGCTAATATATGAATATCTGAATTAGGCATGTGAAGGATTTTTTAGGGATAGATAATACGCAGTAGTACAGGTTGTTTGCAAGTTGAGTCGACCAAAATCGAGAACCATCTGCAAACAATTGAGCAAAGTCAATCGAGGCATTTTAGGGTTGTTGGGTTATTATAGCATACTGAACTTTTTGTTTATTCCAATTCACTGTAATATTGCTGCGATGAATTGGACTTTGCTGACATATTCAGGGGAGCCATCTTTATGAGGGTAACATGACTCTCAATAAGCTCTCAGTTTATATAGAAACTTGTGAGAATTTCATATTTGAACATTTTCCCATAAGCTGTGTATGATGTAGTAAATTGTTTGCTAGGGAGAATTCGTATCATTATGCAAAGATAGCTCTTTTCACTATTCCGTGCCTTTGAGAACAGTGGTGGGGACCAAGCCGGCCCTAGGCAAAAACGTGAAGTACGGCAAAATTGTTTCCATTTTTCTTTTGCTTTCAATGTGAGTTTTCCTTTCTCCTGTCTTGGTATTATGCCCCATTCTTGCCAAGGTAATAACTGATATTTATTTTACATTTTGTATCCCATAAATCCAATATTTTACGTCCTTAGGGGTCTAAATCTGTCGTTGGTTTCTACAAACTCTTATGATGGCTTGTTTCCTTATGTGTATTTGATGATATTGGTTTTCATCTTAAGCTGAGGTCCCATATATGGGATCCAGGGGCTGCCCACCCAAGGTCACTTTGGCCTCCTTCAGCGGTTCTTGGCTTAATGTGGCATCTCAGGTTTAACTTCTCCTCCTTGCCACTGATTGAAGGCTTAATCTCCCAGTATTGGCTTCATATTGGCCTTCGCTCCCAGGGTCACCCTACCCTTGGAGTTTGCTTACTGCTCGGGGTTTTGCTCTAGATGCCAGCCACAGTTTGTTTGCCTGCGGTTGTTCTCTTTGGTTATGATGCTGAGGGGTCCTTGGAGATTTCCTTTACTTTCTGGAAGCTCACCAGTACACTAAAAAGTGTATTTTAGCCAAGAACTGGTTGTTTTGTACAGGAGGGCCCTTTGGAGTAACTATACCGCTATACTGCTGCCAGTAGAAGGCAGTTATAGTTTCTTTACAAATGTTTTTAAATGTTTTAAATGAGGGAAGAAGCCTGTGGAGATTGAGAGACTGAAGATAGAAACATAAAAAGGGTGGGGGAGGGGGCAAAAGGAAGATCCAAAGAGGAGGCACTCGGAACAAGAGTGCAGGGAGAGAGTATAGGTTTGCTTTGCAAGAGCAGACCACCTGTACCCCTGAGTGGGCAGCGGTGTGGGTGCTGAGGGTGAGACGGAGGCAGGGCCTCTGCCAAGAGGTGGGGAGAGCAAGGTATGTGGGCTGAGGAGCGTGGTAACCCGTTAGCTCAGCTTTGTGGAGAGCCGAAGAGAGACTAGGGACTTGTCAAGTCCAGGTAAAAGACTTGCTTAACTATATTTCCTTGGTGTAAAATAGTTCAATATAAATTTATTTCAAAAAATTATTTATTTCATAAGACTTGCTCTCAAGCATATTGGATTCAACATATCTGTTTATCTTTGCTTTCTCCTGAAACCCCAATAAAATTTCAGTAAGGGACTTATAAAAAGTTATTAAAGAGGAGGAAAGGGGAATACAATGTTAATACCATTTTGCAAGTTGGAAAATTGAGTAATGATGAATTCAACTGATCAGTCAGGGTTGGAGAACTCCAGAAAAAAAGCAGTTCTTGCCACAGAACCCTGAAAAGGCTTAGGAGTTGGAAGTACCAGGTATGTCCAAAGATAGACAGCCTTCTGCCTTTCAAAAGGATTGAAAGAAGCAGGTGGATGCTCACATCCTCTGCCATACACAGGCAGGAGACCACTCTTCTCCAGTTTAATAGTAGAACTTGTCCTCTGTACAGGACTTCCCTGCCCGAGTTCTCAGGCACAGTGGAGGGGGTGGTATGTACTGAGAAACAGGGTTAAGAGAAAGACTACAAATGGAAGACATGGCTTGGCCTCTAAAGTCCTGGAGCAGGGTTCCACCTACCCCACTTTCCCTCCAGAAGATTAGTGGACCTTTCCAGAGAAAATGAATAAAAACATGGAAAGGACTTAGAGATACTGACATTCAGGTGTCTTCCAATGAAATAGCTTGGAACCCTCCCATAGAACTATCATTTGACAGGCTGAACCTATGTGTGCAGTTTCCAGCATTTGCCTCCCGCTGGCAGGTAAATAGTTGAAAAAACATCTAATTTGTGAGCAATTAAAACAGAAGAAAAAAATTATATGAGATAAGAAATTTTTGGAAAATGTTTAAAAAATTTATAATCATACCTCTTTACTACAACCAATTTTCTTTCTGTTCCCCTCTGGGTTAAAACCTTTTTGAAACTCTCTGGAATTACCTTCAAGATCTGTGGTGTGTTTATTTTACTAAAGGCCATGGAGGTAAATCCCCCTCTTTTGAAGCTAGCTCTGATTTTTCAGTGGCCAAGATGCTTTGGCTCCCATGGCTGCAGGTTATCACTATTCTCCTTTCTCTGTCTGAGCTAGTCCCTAGGGCCTGGGCAGGCTGTCGCTTAAGAGGTAAACCTGAAATAGTGTGGTGGGTGAGTAGTGGTTTCTACTTTGGTTATTTTTGTCTTAATATAAAACATTAATTTTATTAATTATAGATAAGTAATACAAAAAAATAAATGTATAGCTGAAAAATGTAACTCAGAGCAAAAAGAAAGCATGTATTCATTCCTTTAAGATGTTTAACATGTAAGACTTCTAATCTGTTTTTGCGGAAAAATGAATGTACTTCTTTGAGCTCCCAAATTGTTTTTTGATCATATAATAAGTGATCTCCCTCTTCTCTGCTTTTATGTTATCAGTGGAACAAAATCAATTAAACTTTACTAATAGACACATTTTATAATGAAGCCCAGCAGATTGTATTATTCTTGAGGATAATTAGGAACGTTTCCATTTGACCACAATTATAGCAGACAGCCAGAATTATTGCAGATTTTATTGGAATGGTGTAGGACACAGGTTTATAAATGTTGTAACGCATTAAAATGTAGATCGATATTATTTTTAGAAAAGAGGGAGTCCATTTGCTTTTCTTTTAATTTATGATTAAAATATAGAGGCATATTTGATTTTGCTAATTATAAATTGAAATATGAGTTTTAGTATTTTAAAGTAGTAATTTCAATATTAGCTTCACAATAAAAGTAAACAATAACCTAGACTCTATGATGGTTTTCTGAATGTTTATAGTAAATGTAACCTAGCTGTGTGTCTTCCATTTAAGGGAGTCAGTTTTGCTCTAAATTTTTTAGGCACACCTGTTTTCAGAATATAGCTCTGTTATTTCTTGATTGATTTGAGTTCTTGTATTTGGCGCAGTGTGGTATTGGGCAGCATTGGGAAACTGATAGCTCGACTTCATAAATACAAAGAAAACAACAAAGATTAGCTCTCTGTCTTAATATTCCTTTAATAACTACATCTAAGCTGCTTTAAATGATCTATATATTATTTCTTTTTTCTGGCTACTTCTTCGTTTTCCATCAGTCCTTTTTTTCTCCAATCCTCAAGTGTATGTGTGGTTTTTTTTTCTTTTTTTGACTCTTTTCTCCCTCTCTTCCCCTCACATAATCAAATAATGGAAGACATTTGATTTTTACAGTATTTTACTATTCTCTGGTCTTCTCGCTAAGACCAAAATGAGAACATGGTATTTTATCATATGGTACTGAACTGGTACCAAACAAAAAGAAGTAACAGAGACCACAACTTAGGTTTAGGTATAGATTGTTAAAGCTTCAAGGGATCATAGATATCATCTTGTCTTTTCTTTCTTTCTTTCTCTGGTGATGTGCAGAGGGACAAGAGAAGTGAGATTAGGGCTTTAAAGTTGTAAGACCCCAGGGATAAGGTCGAGATTTCAGTGAGCTTGTTTTGAATAATACTTATCGGTATGTGTTGGTGAATGTGATAATATAGCACCTTGATGTGTGAACTAATATGTGATAGTTCAGACCTCTCCCCTAATATGGCTCACAGTGCTCACTTACCAGGAGTTTGTATTTAGGGTCTTCAGTGAGATGTGAGTTGGTTGACTGGAGTTATTCCAGTTTTGTATAGAAAAAAGTCTTTAAAAATAATTTGTCAGTTTTTTTCTCCCTTTGGGAGTCTGAATTTGGGTTGAGATTGGGCTCTGCCCCTTACTGTAAGTAAACTAACCTCTCTGAGCCATTATTTCTTCATCTGTAAAATTATGATGGTAATCATATCCACTTCTTAAGAGTTGTCAAGATTAATGTGGGATAAGCAGAATGAAATAGTCAGCAGTGTCTCTCCAAGGGTAGAGTTTTCAGTAAATGTTAGCTATTAATATTATCTCCAGAAGCTAAGATTTCAAATACTAAAATATTTGACTGGAGCTATAGAGGCAATTAAAACTTTAAGAGAGAAAATTCTGGTTTATAAAGTTCATGATACAGTAACACACTGAATCTCTGCAAAGTCTTTTGCTCAAAGAACGTCAATTTACTTTGTCAGCGACCTGCAAATTTCAAGGACTTTTAAGATCATCTTTCTTGTGAGAAATGTATGAGTGTGTTACTATAATTTTTGGCAGGTGAGTTTATATTTATTTAATTTTCTTGGAACTAAGGAAGATATTTGGCCACATCTGAAAGCTGAGTAAATACTACTTGGAAAATAATGCAGATGAGTAAGTTGCTTCATGTCAAACCTGGTAAGCAGTCAAATCCTGTCACTCTTCACTTGATAATGCAAAAATTTTCTTCTAGATTAGCCCGAAAACAAGAATATTGTACCCTGTGGGAATTTTTCTTCCTCCCTCTCTTCCTTCCTTCCTTTCTCTCGTTTTAAGTAAATGGAAAAAATCAGTGATTTCAACTGGAAATTGTTTATTATTTTGTTTTGTTAGAGCTTTGGCCTTAATATGTTACATTTTACTTGTGTGAAATAGATTTATCATCATTTTCATTATTATGTTAAATTGATAACAAAGCTGAATATATTTCTTAATTGACTCAGTTGTAAACTTGACCATGATTTTGGGTGGCACGTATGACTGAATAGAGAATCCATGTCACCATTTTAAGATTTAAAAATTAGATGTGTTTACACCCCTGAAAGGAAAAAAAAAAAAAACAATTAGGTACCATCTGGGGTCCTGAGCGCTTGTTCCTTCACGTCCTGTAATTAAACACTGTTCTGGCTAATTGACTGAACAGGGGTATGTCATTAAACGGGCCAAGTCATGTGGTCCGAAATATTCTGTAGGAATCAGTGAATAATTTCAAATGCTCTTACTCGGGTCTGGGTCACTATGTTCTGTAGGATGAGCCAAGTTGTATTAAATGAATTTTATCTGCCAACATGTCAGCCCATTGGAATAGGTTGTTAACTCATGTGGGTTATGTTGGACAGCTTTGGCAATGAGAAGGATTTTAGATCTACTTATCTTGTAGCCTCAGAGACAAATGTTACTTATTTTCTTCTTTTACTTCCTTTATGAGTGGAGCTAAGCCTACCTCTTTTAGAGTGAGATTTAATGTCTTATTGAACTTGATTCTTGCTGTGTATTCTTTTTAGCATTGATTGGTGTGTTCATCGTCATTTAATATTCTCTTCAAGCTTGGCATTCACTTTTTAGAGGGTTACTGTGCCAGTTCTATTTATGGCAAGGCAGGAATGAGTTTCTTCATAATTTCTGACTACCAAGTGATAGTATGGTCTAGAAAGAAGAATTGCTAAACTTTTTTTGAGACTCCAAATGTTTTATGCTCTGGAAATAACCATTAGATTGGTACTTAGACAACTGGGTTCAGTTCAGCACACATGTACTGAGTATGCATCATGTGCCAAACTGTTTGTCAGTCGTCATTCTTGAGAAATGGAGTCCAATAGGGGCCTGCTTCCATATAGAGAGAAATTATGATAAAATGTAACCGAAATATGCAGTGAAAGAAATATGCACATGTCATAGATGTGGTCTGGATGATTGTTTTTATTCAGGGTGAGGCAAGAGAATGAGTTTTACAGAAGAGATGAATATTGAGGATGATACGAATGGTTAAAGATCGGCTTTTTAAAAATTAGGTTTTTATCATTGGACATCATTCCAGGCATAGAGAATGTTATTGAGGGGCATGAAATGGCCTGTAGCAGGTAGCTTGGTATTGCTGGAAAATAAATTGTGAATGGAGTAATAGTGGGAAATAAAGGTAGAGAGGGATGCAGGGCCTGTATCTTGAAGTATCTGCCATGCTGTACTTTGGAGCTTTGAGGGTTTTTTCTGATACATAGTAATCAGTTTAAAGTAATTGAATAGATCTAAGCTGAGAGAGTGAAAGGGTGGAATTTAGTTAGGTCCCTCTGACAGCAACCTGGAGTTCGTATTGGAGAGGAGTAACATTGGAGGTAGGAATACTAGTAGGAAGACTTAAAGAAGTTCGAGAGTGAGTTTTAGTGTAGTAAACTTGTTTAACTGAACTGAGATGATGAAATAATGAACGAAGGCAGGACAGGGACTGAAGAAAAGAGGAAATAACAGACGACTGTGTAATTGAGAGAACCTTGAGGTTGACTGGTTATGAAAAGATTAGTAAGAGAGTGGTCTGTGTTTTGGGTTTGGGTTAACCCATGCAGTCATCAGAAAGGAGGCCAAAGAAGGTATAAGTGGATTTGAAGTGTTGGGAGAGATGAGTTCAGTTTCCAACATGTTGAGTCTGAATGCTGGTGATGCGTCTAGGTGGGGATGGCCAGCAGGCAATTGGATATAAAGATAGGAAGTTCAGTGGAGAGGCCAAGAGAAAAACTGTAGCTGTAGGAATCACCAGCATGTAAGCGATGACTGATCAAGGAGAACATAGAGAGTGAGAAGAGAGGAGAAGAAAGTCAGTGGTAGAACTCTGGGGAACACACCAGCAGTTTGAAAGATATTCCGAGGAAGCGAATCCCGGGAATGAATAGAAAAAGTAGGTAAGAGTAGTTTTGTCTGTAAAGAGGTGTTTGGCCCCGACTCAGTTTTAGTCTGTGATCTGTGGAGCACCCCCAGGTTCAGAGAAGGTTCTTTGAGGCCTATCAAGAAGGGAGGGAGGGGTACAGGTACTCTACTCCTGATTCAAACAAAACAGCTAGAGCACCTTGACTTTTTATGTATTTTATATATTTGACTTTAGTGTAAGATTTCATTAAAAAAACAGTCCATATAAAGAATTTGAAAACTACTGGCCTACAGGGGTTATAAATACCTTCAAGCTCTAAAGGCTATGTAGTTAACAGCTGGTGTTCAAAATTTCTTTACTAGCTGAAGATCATAATTGATACCAACTTGCTCATGATTTGTATTATATTCAGAGGTCAACATTAATGTCTGAGTTTATGTAATAATTATTATTCTTATTAGGAATGAAAACTGAACTTCTAAACAACTTCATTCTATTTTATACTTTTAAGCAAACTCTTTATGTGTCTTCCCAGGTTCTGACTCAGAAGATCTTTTGGAAGAATTAGTCTGCTGTTTGATGCAATTAATCACCGATATTCCACTCTTGTAAGTTCTGGCTCAGCCAGGATTTGTTTTCTCTTCTGTGTATATTGAAGATGGTAATTGATCGTGTCGAAGAGTTTACGGGCTGCGGTGTCGTACTTTTATGTATGCCTTTTAAGGGTTGTACATTCATGGAGTTTTTTTTATCTTTCTCGCCTAGTAATGTTTAAACTCCGAGTATCCGTCCTCTAAACAAGAATTTTAAGTTGTCAAGGGGAAAATAATCAAACTCGAGCAATATTAAGCATATGGTAGGCACAGAATTAGATTAATCTCTGTAATAGATCTTACAGATCTCTGTAAACAAAGGTTTAAGAAAAAAGCAATTTGAATCTAATTCACATGTGGTAGATGCAGCTAGTCGTTTACATGTTATTTGTCTTCCCTTCTTCCTTATCTCCTGATTTTATTTCTGGTCATTTTTGGAGAGGTTGGATTTTAATTTCCACCCTTGAAGCTAGATATGGTCAGTGAAATGTAGGGTAAGTTCTCCAATGAAACTTCTGAGTATGGCTCTTTGAGGGGACCTGACTCAGCTAGGAGGCCTATCTTTTTGTTCTCAACAGCCCTCTTTCCTGCTGTCTGGAATGTGGACAGGGCCTTTTGAATTGTGTGGCCATCTTGGCACCATGAGCCAAGGGACTCACAGAAAATTCTGCTTTGATGCCTTTGAGCTGCTGAACCAAAGTCATTAACTACCAGGCCCTCTCTCCTTGTCGCTCCCTGGACTTCTCATGTGAGAGAAATAGACCCTCAGTTGTTTATACTACTGTAACTGGATTTCTGTCACTGCAACTTCATGCAATTCTGGCATAATTCAATGTGTTTTTACTTTTTAAGCAGTTACTCTCAACCTTTTTTTTTTTTTTTTTTTGTCTCTCTGAGGAGTCCTTTTAGACATATTTTTCTTAATTGGCTCTGCCCCCTAATGAAAGCTGAATACCCCAGATACACTGAATATGTTTATATACTGTGGCCTTTGGAGGGTCACAAATCATTATAATATCTATGAAATTTTTCACCTTGACCAATTTTCATTCCCTTGGGGATGATATCACCCCTGTTGAGAATGCATATTTTAAAGGAATTATTTTCTAAATAAAGAAGTAGATTTTAAGGTTTATCACCATAGAATCTCAGTCTACATGAAGATATTGTTGGCTATGTGCTCTTTACTTGTAGTCCAAAAAGAAAAGACAGGTATTTGTGAGGAACTGGGCTCCTGGCTTCTGTTGTGCATAAGTACAACACCCAGCATTGTAATATAGAGTTAGGAAGGAGAACCACCAACCCCTGTTGTTTTTAGGCCTGGGGATGTGCAGCATGAGGCAACTGAGGGAGGAATCACCTGACAGGGAAGGGCACAGGGGAAAATGTCCCATGTGAATTGACCTCTTGTGACAGACACAGCTATTAGCATGCCTGATATCCTTTCTCACCTTCCTTTCTAACAGATCTCCGATGTTATTTGGGTGGCCAGTGTGCCCAGCTTAGTCTTCAGGCAACTTGGGAACTGAATGTGCCTGAAATGTGGCCTGTGACATAGCTCGGGCTGATTTTATGTAAGCAGAAGTTGTGAGCGTGCAGAGCTTTTTGCTCTTTGTCCTTCTCTTCCTTCCTGGAATGTGGAGGCAACACATAGGCCATCTTAAAACTATGATGATGAGTGCCGTCTGCAAAGAACAGTGTCCCAGGAGCATGGGATGTTGATGGCTTGTGGACTATTAAACCAGCCCTAGATTGCTTCTCTTTGGAATTTCTTACTTGGAAAAAATTAACCCTTATTTTAGTTAAGCCACTGTGGCTAGGTTTCTGTTACATACAGTCAAATGCGGGAAGGGATACACTTATGTTGTCTGCTATTTACTTGTCATAGTATATGCAATGCTTTATGTGTTTCTGATTTAATTTTAAAAATAACATCATCTCCTTTACACTATGTCCTTACAAATGCCAGTAATTAATATAACTCCTAAATGAGTACATTCTTTTTTTTTCCCTTTGTTGATAAAATGTCTTGGTGAAGTTAAGGAGGATTGAAATTATAAAGTCCTTTAGCTAGTAAATAAACCAGGAGTACAATGACTAGACCAGCCACTGAACACTCTTGGGAAGCAAGCAGACAGTGTTGTGATATATCAAACATTTCAGTGTTTTAATGTGTTTATACTTTTTAAATGGACTGAAAATGCACAGACAACCAGATGTCTTGTATGATGTACACTCAGCTTTAACCAGCTGCTGAAACAATTTCTTATGATTTAATATTCTTGGAACCCATCCTACAAGAAGGTTTGTCTTGGTAACCGTTTCCATGTGAAACCAAACTACTCTTTCAGCGTTTCATCTGCTGTAACTGTAGTGCAGTGTTATGGATCAGCTCATACTTTAAGGAGGAATATTAACATATGGAAACCAGGATACGCTCACACCTGAGCGTCATCAGTCTCACTACAAACTTTCACGTTAACGTCGGTGTGTCGGTGCTGCATTAGCAGGTGGACAGCAAGGGGATCCAGTTTTAATGGCCACTGAGGGTGATTCCAAACGAGCTTAAACATTTCTTATGAGACTGCACTGTTAATACTGAGATTGAGTGATTACCAAGAACATAGATGTTTAGAGGTGTATAAATTAAGTTTTAAATTACACTTTTTTATTAAGAGAATAAGATTACTATAGTAGTTTACATAAACTCTAAGAATTTGTAGCATTCGTGGTGAAAATTGACTTTTAACTATTTAGAGGATACTGTTCTCAGTTTGGATTTTTTGATAAAAATATTCTCTAAGGTGTTAATTTTCAAAGTCAGATTACAATTACCATCTTCCAGGAATCTGTCCTCAAATCCATACCCCTCAGCATTTATATATTTAAAATAAAGATTAAGTCATGCATGGGCTCATGACTTGACATTTTCAGTGAACGTTGGGTCGATCCAACTAGAATTGAAATGTCTTCCAAAGGTAAAGCCTAGTCTTTAATTAATGTACCTGCTCCTTGATCTCAAGGAACTGTGTGGGAAAGGAGTGAAAAGTAAGTTAAAGATACTTTCCCGAGGACTAGTAGAGAGTGTCATGGAAAGAGCGTGGTCGGCAGGCCATGGCTGAAAGCACACCCCGTGGAACGGTGACAGTGTCTTGGTAAGGCCTGAGTTGAGAGCCCTGTGACTCCACCAGTGGTCCTAGCATCAGAAGCAGTTATGTCGTATGGGTCCCAAACTGGTATTTGAGGACTGCTTGTGATGCTTTTTTAAATTATGAAATTGAGGTTGTTTTGAGGGCTTAAACTGGATTTCTTTCCTTTTTAGTCTTTTTATCTTTTTGTTGCTGTAATTTTGTTAAAGCTGTCACTGCTAGCTGTATATGATGATGCCATTGTCAAGAATAGGCCCAGTGACACCACTCTGGACAGGACCCCGAGAGGTCTGCTCAGAGTGGGCCTTTCTGTTGGTCCCAGACCGACATACAGCCTCTTGCTCTGAGGTCTGCTCATGTTCTTCTCCTTTATCATCCTCTGAACTCATTGAGGACTGGGGCTGCTGAGTTCTCAGCCTGGCCCTGATTTGCAGGTTTTTGAATTATAATTTAATCTAAGAAACCTCATCTAGTTTTTTCATAAGTTATGTCCTGATAAAGATGAGATATTCATAACCGACTGCTTTCGCTGCCTTTTGGGGATCTCTGTCTATTTGTGTAGTGGGACTTTGTTTATCTTTTAAGTAGAGGGATGTCCGATACCGTCTGCTAACCTTGTCCACACCACTCATTCTACTTCAGCCATGCCGGTGCCTTTGCTAATCTGGAACCTGCTAGTTCACTTTGTCTCTTCTCTCTTGAATGTCTCCCCTCAGATAGCTGCACGGCTCATGTGCTGCCTTCCTTCAAGCTTCCTTCTGCTCAGAGGTCTGCTTTTTAAAAAGAAACAACTGCTCTGAGTACCCTAAAATAGCTCTCCTCTCATTCTCTTATTTTGTTCCTTTTATCGTGCTTTATTTTTGGTCTGAATACTTATCATACTTTCATATTATCTGTTATCTCTATTATTTGTATTTCTCAAATGAAATTAGAATGAGAGCCCCATGGAAAAAAAAAAATCTTCTTGTGCCAGCATTTATTTTGCTTATTGGTGTAACCCTAGGACTCAACAGTGGCATTAGTTTGATTAGAGCAGAGGGTTTGTAGGAGATCAGGGGTGGAGCAGCTATGCTGTTTGATGGAGTAAAGACTGGAATGTTAGCAGGGCTAAAGGTTTGATTATGTTTAGGATTCCCTATTTATTAGGATATAAAGAACAACATATATATATTTTAGAGCCGTTTCTCTAAAATCCATCTTGGAAGTATTTGGGGAGGGATGAAACTGGTTAAGAATCTTTATAAAATCCTCTTTATCCACAGGATTTTTGAAATATAGTAAAATGATATCAATGAACATTAATTCAACCCTTAGACTGGTGGTATTGGCTTAGATGTGATACTGTGGAAAATTTGAATATTGAAAATATTTGGTGCTCACAGTGAGTAGGGTGGTTCAAGAACTGGATGAGCCATGAACAGTTTCCCTATGAAGCCTACAAGCTGTTGGAAGGAAGTGAAGAACTGGAGAGACCCATGGTTGGCAATGAAGGGCCTAGCTGTTGGGAAAATGCCTTTCCGCAGCCCTTCATGTTGATACCCAGACACTTCTTCAGATCAGCCTCAGCAGGGTGGATGGCTAACGCAAGTCAGCATTAAGTTTTCGGTTCTAGAAGGTAAATATCAAGTATAGCTTTCTGCTGGAATTAGGTGTTTATGACATTATAAACACTAAATTAAATGTGATAGTGTTTTCATATACCAATAAGATATTGTATATAAAGTTCACAATACCATTTTAGCTTGAAAATTGATTTCTGGTGCCTTGGAGGAAAAAATCCCAATTAAAAAAAATTTCTAGTATACAAACCTTCACCTGGTTTATTGAAGAAATCTGAGCAAAATATATCCAGTACCACAAATAATGTTTATTTTGCAAGATATGTGCTCAGATTGTTCATAAATGCTTAACTGACTATTGCCAAAAAGTATAGGCTCTATTCTGTAGTACAAAGGAACACCACTGATTCTGAATCCAGAAGCTAGGGTTCGAAGCCTCGCTTTACCACTAACCAGCAACACCCCTCCAGGCCTCAGTTTTCTCATGGTAAAATTGGGGTTAACAGGTCAGAGATTGTCACTTGCAAAAGACATTTGAAGGCATTAAGAATCCAGTTGTTTAATATTTTAGTTATGGAAATTGAAGTGTGTGAGCTTGGAGACCAACTCACATAACTATAGAAGGAACAGCTAGGCCAGGTGATAGTTTAATACATCATGTCCTTAATTGTAACAGAGGGGAGGCAACTGAGAAGGAGCAACCCGTCTGGGATGAGGTCTGTCTGGGCTCTCACTGCTACTTTGTTGCTTCAGGTTGTGTTGAGGACCGAGCAATGAGCTTGTAAATGCTTTCATAATTTTTAAAATGTTTTATGATTATAAAAGTGTGTTGTCTTGCACATACTAAGTACTCAAGAAAAACATTAAATTTATTTGCTTCTGA
Source organism: Eonycteris spelaea (assembly GCA_003508835.1). Lineage (NCBI taxonomy): Eukaryota > Metazoa > Chordata > Mammalia > Chiroptera > Pteropodidae > Eonycteris > Eonycteris spelaea. The sequence continues at coordinate 19,787,849 of PUFA01000003.1, read as the reverse complement.
GTTAATTTTCATATTTTAAACTTCTCAAGAAAAAGTAGTAGCACTTGGTCATTAACAAATATAGTTGGTTTTGGACACTGAATGTCTGATATTCAAAAGAACAAGGCTGAATAATCTGTGTGGGAACTGAAGCCAGTTTCTGTTGCATCAAGCTGCTTGGAGGGGTTTCTCTGGCTGCCTGTGAGGACAGCTTCTAGCCTGGCATTAGGTGTAAAAGATGAGCAGGACCGAGAGCAGAGTCCTGAATCCTAGCTGTTATTTTGCCTGCATGCATATTTCCTTACAAGTATGGGCTGTTTAGAGTCATATAATTATCAGATTTTTAGAACTAGGATTAAGCTTTTCTCAAACTTATCTTAGCCCTTTCATTTTCTATATGATGTCACTAAAGTAAGTAGAGGGAAAGAAGTGACTTATCTAAGGTCAGTTTGCAGCATTGTTACATAGCTCAGTCCCCAAAACGTTGAGACTCTGCCTTCAAAGAATTTTTACTTTAAAAAAGCAAGAATGGTACAGAATGTTTTTGTTCATTTCTTTTGCTGTTATTAATACATGTATAGCAAAGTATGAATTAGGTGGCTTGGCATTAATGACTGCAGATTTTAATTTTACCAAGAAATAGTTGATTTTTTGTGTGTGTGTGCTGCTTATGCAAATTAATTATTTACAAATTTCAGGCATAATCCATATTACATTACATTTGGATATTTACTCCTAGTTATCAATGTTGATGCAGTTATTTTAAATTGTTAATGTACGTGTGCCCATGGTTTGAGGCAAAAAATCAAATAGCACAGAGGGCTTATGAGGAGAACGAATGTTCTTTGTCCTGTCCTTTTTATATCTTTCCTCCCCAGAGACAATCATTTTTAATTCTTAGCTATTCTGATGTTTTTTTGTTTTTTGTTTTTTTAATTAATAGGCTTTATTTTTCAGAGCAGTTTTAAGTTTATAGCAAAACTGAGCAGAAAGCACAGAGATTTCATATGCCCCCTGACCCTCCCCCGCCACACACACATGCATAGCCTCTCCCACTATGAACATCCCACATGCCACTGCAGGGGGTCATTTGTTAGAGTTAATGAACCTACACTACACATCATAATTACTCAAAGTCATAGTGTACATTAGAGTTCACTCTTGGTGTGTTGTACTTTCTGTGGGTGTGACGAATGTATAATGATATGTATCCACCATTATAGTATCAGAAGAATAGTTTCACGGCCCTAAAATCTTCTGTGCTCTGCCTGTTCATTCCTCCCAGCCACCCCTAATGCCTGGCCGTCACTGATCCTTTTACTGTCTCTGTAGTTTTGCCTTTTCTGAAATGTCACATAGTTGGAATTACACTATGTAGTCTTTTCAGATTGGCTTCATCGCTTCGTAATAAATATACATTTAAGATTCCTCCATGTTCATGGCTTCAGAGCTCATTTCTTTTTAGCGCCAAATAATATTCCATTGTCTAGACAAACTTCATACACATAAATTCCCTTCGCATATATACAGATATAGCCATCATCTAAATCTTAAGTGTGTACATTTTTAAATTTGATAAAACTATGATAAATTTGGTTAAAAAAAAAAAAGAAGGTGCCTCCTACAGCGATTATACCAATTATAATCCCACCAAAACCATTTCACAGAACCTTGCCAATACTGTGTATTATAAAATTTTTTGTAGGTTAAAAGTGGAATTCATGTTGTGATTCTTATACGTATTTTCTCATTACAAGTGAAGTTGAACATCTCTTCATATATTTAAAAGCCATTTTTAACTTTCGATGAAGGTTTGCTTAACAATCATTTTGAATTCCTGAGAGTCTTTTTTCACTCCTTATTTCTTGTTTTATGAATGCAACATTTTATATTTATAATTGTACTTTGGATACCCACATAACCATTTTGGTATATTCGCTTTATCTATTATTAATTTTTGATTTTTAGGATATTTTTTAAAGTTCTTTTTTGGTTGTTAAACTTTATTTTAAGAAGGCATGTGGCTATATTTTATACATTTGATGCATTGTTACATATATAGTATTAATTCTTTGAGAAACCATGAAAACATGGAATGGATATTTGAGTTTACTTCATCCATCCCCTTAATTTTTACAAATGATAAAGTTGAAGGTAAGGTGGCCGATAAGGTAGCAGGTGACAGTTCTGAGACTAGAATCCATATTTTTTGACTCCTAACTCTAGGTACTTTCTGTTCCACTGGTAAGACTTATTATAAATGAGGAGTATTATATTTTTGATTTTGTTAACTTTTAAAAATTAGCCGTCACTACTATTGACAATATCTGTAATATACGATGCCACTTTTTAGTCTTTCCTTATATTTTACTTTAAGACTCTCCATGTTGGCATGACTTTGATGTTTCTAAATTTTGGTCTTAATCCTTTGAACTCGTCAGTTGTTTTTGTTAAATTTATGTTCCACTTACAGTACTGTCCGGTTTCTTATCCAATAGTAAGTCAGAGGAGGATGTTTTTCCCTCCGTATTCGTTGACTTTGCAATGAGCCAACACTAACACCCATTTCATGAAGGCTTTTGTCCTTATCCAAATGTTCCACTCTGCCCTCGCAGAGCAGTGCAAGGTCATGGTGCCTGTCTTTTTTGCTTCACATGAAATTAATTACTTGCTCCAACAGTAGTTTGTTCTAGGACATTTCCAGCCAGATGGTGGAAAGTTCTTGGATAATATGGCAGCCAAAGCAACACTTTGGCTTTTTAAAGTTGACTTTGTTTTGGTGATTGTGTAATGAAAGTCTTCTGAAGATTATACAAGGACATTAAAACAAGAAAGATCCGTTGGCTTAAAACATTTTTCATCTTTTAAAAACCACCACACTCAGCATGGTAGAATTTTGGTTTCTTTCAAGTATTGGTCTCTCTGGCTCTTTTCCCCAATAATTTGGCACTTAAATAGCCTAATTAATATATTTTCAATTTTATTTTCATAGGAATCTAACATTGCCTTGAATTCCTTTTTTGAGCACTATAGAAAGTCACAGCAAGAAATTATATTATCTAGCCCAATATACTTATTTACAAATAAGAAATATAGACCCAGTTATTTGTTGAAGATAACAGAGTGAGTTTAATAGGGAACTTAGAAGCAGGTCCTGGGTTTTCTAATTTTGGGTCGATGACTCCTACGGTATACCATGATGTGACTCAGGGTTTTTGCTTTTATTTCAATGTGTCATGAAATTTTAATCAATAAAAGTTCAACTTTATGATAATCCTCTTTTTTAGTTTTTGATTAATTCATTTTTCAAGTAGAGGATACATTTATATTAAAAAATCTGAATACATAAAAGAGTATGTGGAGTATCTGTAGTTGAAATTGAGATTAGATATTATCCTCAGACCATCTCTCATGATTTTTTTCCCAGGAAATTTCCTCATAGAGACAACCAGCTTGAAGCAAATGTTTTTCCCACTTATTTTTTTTAATGCCCTTCTCATTTAATAAATTTAAATTGAAAATAGTAAAAAATAGTCACCTATAATGTCATCTCCTAGGATTGCTGTTTTTATTTTTTGCATATTAGCATCTGCATGTATATCCATTCATATGGTACATGCTGTTCTATCTTTGCTTAATATTACCACATGAAGTACATATTTCAATAAGGTATTTCAAAAATGGATAGGATAACTTGTCTTATGAGGCCAGCAGAACCCTTATACTAAAGCCTAACAATGACATTACATAAAAAGAAAATTATAGATGGATATCTCATGAATATAGGAGAAAAATCTTTTTAGAAAATTAGCAAATTGTGTCCAGCAATATATGAAAAGGATAATGCATCATAACTAAGTGGAGCTTATCTCAGGAATGAAATATTATTAACTCCTGAAAATCAATCAATGTAATATGCAACATTGACAAAATAAATGAGAAAAGACATATGATTGTTTTACTAAATGTGGAAAAAGCACAACCAAATTCAACATTCATTCATGAAAAAACTCTCAGCAAAATAGGAATAGAGGGAAACATCTTCAACTAGATATAGATGTGGTTAAAGTTAAAGGCCTTTCGATGGGGAGATTGCCTTTTAGTTTCCTAGTGGGCCCAGTCTAATCTTGTGAGTTCTCAAAGGTAGAAGACGAAATCAGAAAGGTGGATCAGAGTGGTGCAACACGAGGAGTCATTCAAAGCCATTACTTGCTTTCAAGATGGAGAAAAGGATCCATGGGCCAAAGAATGAAGGACCTCCCGAAGCTTACAACCAGGGAGGTGCCCACAGCTTACAACCAGCAAGAAAATGGGGGCCTAGGTTTTATAGCCAGGAGCAGCCAAATCCTGTCAGCAACTCAAACCAGAAGGAAGCGATTTCTTCCCTAGAGCCTCCAGAATGGAAAGCAGCTTGCTAACACCTTGGGTTTAACCCCTTGGGACCCATACTGCAACTACGGAACTGTATGATAACAAATTTGCGCTGTTTTAAGCCACTAAGCTTGTGGTGATATGCTAATGGCAACAATATAAAAATTAATGAAACACCCAACTTCTCAAAGCATATAACTTTAGCAAATTGAATTTGTTAAATATAGAATTTTAGATGGTTTATTCCAATCAATATTTATTAAGTACCTACTGTATTATGTTAATTACTACTAGGTACTTTCTCATAAACAGCCATTTTAATGTGTTTAATGCATGTATTTTTATATGTATATGTTCAAGTACAAAATGTTATTCTTATGTATATATGCATTTTTAATGGACACAAATAGAACTGTGTTACAGAACTCACAAAGTTTTTTGTTTTTTCCTCTCAGAACTATTTGTAAGAGTTACCTGTAATGCTAAATGAGCATCTAGTCTGTTGCTGGCAAAACTGCTTCATTTGTGTGTATCCACCACATTTTTTAGTCAGTTCCTCAGTGATGGACACTGGACTGACTCCAACTTTGCAACACCACAAATAATGAATGTCTTTATATTATTTATCTATTACTGCATAATAAATTCCCCTAAACCTTAGTCCTTTAACACAACATTGTTTCACGGTGTTTTAGGATCAGGGATCTGGATACAGTGTAGCTTCGTGCCTGACTCTGACTCAAGTGTCTCATGAGGTTGTAGTTAAACTTAGAGCTAGGGCTGTGGTCTCATCTGAAGCCTCAACTAGAGAGGACCTACTTCCTAGATTTCTCATCTGGCTTTTGGTGGATTCAATTCCTGTAGGGTTGTTGGAATGAGGGCTTCACTTCCTCACTGGCTGTTGACCGGAGGAGGCCTCCCTTAGTTCTTCGCCAGGTGGACGTCTCTGTGTGTCAGCTCACAGCAAGTCATCTGGCTTCCCTCAGAAAAGCAAATAGAAGAGTGAGAGAGTGAGAGCATGCTCAACACAAGTCATAATCTTTTTGTAAGCTGATTTCTTCGTAGAAGCGACATCCTATCACTTTTACTGTGTTTTCTTTGTTAGAAGCAAGTCACTAGATCCAGCCTACATTCAAGAGGAGGCAGTTACACAAGGACATGGATATCAGGAAGTAGGGATTATTGGGGGTTATTTAGAGGATGCCTTCCACAGTCCTCAAGCATATTTCTGTAAAAAAAAAAAAATAATAATTACTGGGTCATAGGTTATTCTCTGAATTGACTGTGCTGGTTAATCTTCCCATTAGCAGTACATGAGGGTTTATATTATCATTATATGGCCGCCACTGCTTTACATTATTAAGGCATAAAGGGATATAACAGTGTTTTAAACTAATTATGTCTTTTGTTCTCTCACTTTTTTTCCCTAGTGAAGTTCTTGCCTTTTTCTTGGCCATTTTCAGGAGTTGCTTGTAATAGTCTAGCTTTAGTTTCTTGTTCTTCTTCCAATCTATCATTTATCTGTTAACTTTGTCCAAGGTTTCATTTGTTGAGCAGTAATTCTTAATTTTGATATAGTTAAGTACAGTTTTTTGACTTTATGGTTAGTGCTCTTATTTAAGAAGTCTTTTCTTGTGCTTATGTTATGAGCGTATCATTGTACATTTTCTTTTATTTAGTTTTACCATTCACATCCAAGTCTTTTAATTCATCTGTGGTAGGTCTTTGATATATTGTAAAATAGGGATCCATCATTTTTCTTTATGAAATGAGCCAGTTTTTCTTAGCACAATCTTCTGTATAATTTTTCTCCACTGATTTATGGATCCATCTTTATTATATATTGTTTCCAGTAATGCACAAGTTTAACTTACATGTTCATTTCTCAATTGAATTCTATTGGTCTATTTATTTTTTGTGCAAATATCATGTTTTTATTACTACATCTGTATAGCATAGATTGGTATTTGTTAGAGAAAGTCCCTTCACTCCTCATTTTCAAGATCCACTTAGCTATATGTTTATTATTTCAAAAAAATCTTAGAGTCAGTCTATGAAGTCCCTGAAAAAAATCCAATGAGAATTTTGATTGTGATTGCTTTGACTCTAGGATTAATTTGTATAGAATTTAGATCACTCATTGAGAATTTAGATCTTTCCATTCAGATTATCCTGTATGTCCTTTATTAGATCAATTGCATGGGCCTCTCTGTATTTTACATATTTTGTTTTAAAAATGTATTTCTATCAGCAATAACTCCTTAAAATATCTGGTAGCATTTAAGTTTGCTCAGTCCTAGAATCAAGTCAATTTGTTTAATGAGCCTCATTTAAGTAAGCAATAAGTATTTTTCTTTGGGCTTTCCATGAATATTTCAGTTCTGTAAAAATATTTTGATATTCTTTTGGAGCTATTACTCTCTTTGCTATGCTGTTGAGATTACCACTTTCCTGGTCTAACATGTTACTATTCCCAAGATAATCATGTTTAAACTTGCAATAACTGAAGATTTCTTGATGCATTTATTTCTGTTTGTGTTCCCTGCTCAGCTGAAATTGTATTTCCTTTTTATTTGATCTAAGATTTGTTTCTAAGAGGGAATAATGATGTTGAGAGGACAAGTGTGGTCCTTCATCATAGAAATATGCTTAATAAAACAGGAATAATTTGTTTACTATTCATACTTTGCTTGGACATGCAGAATTGGCCTTGAGAATGTGGACCCTAGAGATAGAACATCTAGGGTATGCCATTGTTCTCATTGTAAAGTGATTGTCGACTTGAAAAGGCATATTTTCTCCCCTACGCTGTGATTTCTCTTCAGTTTTACAGTCTGATATTTGTTTCTGTATTATAAGTAAACAGGAATGAGCATGAGGTCTTCAGAATGGATCTTCAAAGCAGAGCATTGCTGGTCACTGTTTCCGTTATATACTAATAGAAATTTAGGAGATAGGAATTGGAAAGTAATGGGAACTTGACCCAAGTGCAAGAACTAATGGCTGGGAAAAGGTTTCATAGTTTTTCTCAACTTAGTTTTTATGTTAAACATTTTAGTATTTTTTTATAACCTAGAAATATGAGGAATATTTAGGTTTGAGTTTTTAAATTAGTTTATTTTAAAAAGAGCACATTTTAATCTTTCAAACTGATCATTATTCTGTTTTGTTTCCTATTTCTCCAGAGATATTACATATGAAATATCAGTAGAAGCTATATCAACAATGGTTGTTTTTCTTTCCTGCCAACTCTTCCACAAGGAAGTTTTGCGACAGAGCATCAGTCACAAGTATTTGATGCGAGGTCGATGGTATGTTTTTGTTTTAAATTTGTCTATTTTTTTATTGTATAAATCTATATTTCTGGTTTTGTTCTCTTGCTTTAGTATCGTTCTGTGTCACCAACCAGGCATTCCTCTGGTTGTTCTATCAGCACTTCAAACCCAACACATAAGGAACCAAATTCTGCCTTTTTGCTCAAACAATCCATCCTTCTTGCCCATTTTATTCTCCAGTTCCATGACCTTCCCTAGTCGTTTCTTTGTAGAATTAAAACTTCGAAGTCACCTTTCTTCTTCCTTGTCTGTCATTCTCTTTGTCTGAGCAGTCATCCAGTAATAGCTGTTTGTTAGAGTTATTTTGATATCTTCCCCTTCGCACAGTCCCACTCAGACTGCTGTCATCCACGCCCATCGCCACGTGTTTGGCCTATTTCAACAGCCTCGTAACTAGTGTTCCTACTTTCATGTCGTCAACAAATCTTTATTGCGTGCTAACCATGTGCCAGGCATGTGTTAGGAGGTGGGACTGTGCTCCTGAGCAGAAGCTTATAATCTCCTGTGGGTGAGGATGGTGATGGACACACACACACACACACACACACACACACCCTTCTATTGACACAGTCTTCACGGAATTTTAGAATGTAAAACAAAGATCAAATAGCCTTGATTAAAGGTCTCAAGGAGTTGGGGACTTTGTCTTTTTCACATCCTTGCTACCTCCGGCATTTCCATGGCACCTTCACTGATAATAGGAGAGTCTATTAAAAATTTTTCTCTAGATTGCAGGAACTGATGTATCATCACATAACCTTTTTACTTAGAAGCAAAGAGTATTAACATTATAAAAATATATATACACACTAATATATTTTTTGTATGCAAGCATAAATTGAATAATGTCCTACTTTAAAAATTATAGTCTTTTATTGCTTTGTAGTTCTTGTGATTCTCTGGTTGTGTGTTACCACCTCCCTTCAAGTGCCAGGTACTGTATTATATGCTGACTTTATAATATCTCACCTGTGATACAGATTACAAATAAGAAAGCTGAAGTTCAGGAGTTGAAGTGATTTGACCAACGATTATGGCATAGTAAGGAGGAAAGCCAGGATTAACCCTCAAGTCTAATCTCAAACCCCATGGTCTTCACCATAACATGACAATGCTAGATTTCTTTGAATTGTGCTAAACCTTATAAATTAATAGATCATATAGATTATAGGTATCATTATACAAAATCGGGTGACTGCCATAAGTATGAGTTTGATTTTCTTCTTTTTTTGTGTGTGTAGTCTTCCATACACAGCAAACTTGTGAAAACCTTATTGTATAACTTCATCAGACAAGAAAAGCCACCTCCTCCAGGAGCACGTGTTTTCCCTCAGCCATCAGATGGGGGAGGACTGCTCTATGGACTTGCATCAGGAGTAGCAAGTAAGCCTTCTCGGATTTTTTCAGTTCTTTGATATGCACAGATTTTGTCTAATTAGTCATAAGAAATTCTGTTCCCTTGGCTGTCACTACTAACAGTTACATTGGATCTGTGCAACTGGCTAAATGTGAAATCCCGGAAGTAATTTAAAATATTAATTTTTGCATTTGGTACAGTGATTTCTGCAATTAAATTCTGCCAAGGTAAATGAATAGATTGTTTTACCCTAAAAGACATTTTTTTAAAAGAAGGTTTATAAATAAATATGCTTATTGCATGAGTTCTAGCTGTACAATGTAAATACAGTTAAGCTCTTGGAAACTTTTTACTGCTTGTGTTTAATGAGAAAATCCTCATTATTGGTTAGGATTTTACATGACTAATGGGGTCTATTTTCTTATACTCAATGTTTCATTTGTTAATGACAAATTAGTATATTTTGAAGAGTTTTGTCATAAATGCAAAAGTGGTACAAAGGTGAGTTTTATCAGATTGGAAGCAAATTTCGTTAACTGAAGAAAGTTCTTTCCCACTGTCCAGAAAAGCCTCATTTCTGTTTTACAGTGTTCAGACCTAAAGATAGGACCTGGGTCATAAGAGTTTGTAGCGGAACTTTTGCTTTATTTCAAAGGAGAAGCAAAAGCTAGACTGAACTTTGGTGTTGTAAGGTGCATGGGTGCTTTTATTAAACTAGCAGGACATTGTCCCTTCTACTTAACAACAGATCAGAGTTCAATTGTTTGAATGAATTTTAAGTGGAGCTGAGTTCCACAGCTGAATTATGGCTGTAGCATCCTCTTCACACTAGGCAGGACCGTCATTTTAGTATGAAAATTTAGTAGTATGATAACTTATTAGATAATGAGGCTTGCGAACCTCTTTAGATTGAAAGACCTCCCTATTGACTTCAGCAATTGATCTGTGAACCAGGTTTCCTAAATTTGTGCTCCTTTGATTTCTTTAAATATTATGAGTCGAATGACATTTGTGCGCACTCGTGCTTTGGTGCTGTGCTGAGCAGGCTGCCTAGAATGCCAGACCCGCAGAGGTGTGTTCTCTGCGTTCCTCCTGCCCACTGCCCTCACTGCTTCAGGTGAGGAGGCTGTACCGGGCTTGCTCGGTCATTAGCCTCTGAAGGCAGCATAGGAATAGTTTTTTGTGTCCATTGGGAAGAAGGCATCATTAACCCATTATTTTTTTTTTTTGATCATTAAACTAGTATAGGTATTTAAAAGCCAGATATTTTGCAATACTTGAATATGTTTGGAGATTTCTGGGAGGAGGTATTATAAGGTCATTAACTGCTTTCTTCAACCCAATGGCAAAACTGTGCAGTTTTTTTAAAAGTAAACATGGATTTGTGTAATGTGGTTTTGGGTTTTTCTTGCAGTTCTGTGTCATCAGAGCGAAGTCCAAGGTGGCATGTGGTGTCATCATATCAGCACCAGGTGCCAAAAAACTTGACATCTAAATTTTAGATCTGCTCCCACCTAGTTAGTAGTATATTGGAAGGAAGTCTTAATTTTCCTACCTCCAGGCTCCTTGTCCTTTGAATGAGAGAAGGCTGGTATAGATGGTTTCTGAGATTATTTCTATATAACTTTCAATGATTCTATGGTCTTTTCCCCCACCATTTTAAAATTTAATATTCAGTGAAGGGAATTAAAATAGACTTATGACTTTTGGTGTGCTATAATTAGAAGACATTTTATATAACTTCCTAAAACTTTACAAAATTACTCATGTAAAAATTTAATTCGTGATGGAGTAATTACCCATTATTTCACATTATGTGACTCAAGGATTATAAAAACAACAAAAGGACATTCTCCTGAAAAGCACAGCTATGTATTGTGGGTAAGATAAAATGCAAAATTAATCACATTATATAATTTTGAATTAAGCCATGTTCCAGGAAAGTCAATCAAATTGACAAAAGGAAATTTGACTTTAGTTATATAACCACTTTTGATGACCTTTTGGTTGGTAGTTTAATTTTCTTACAATAATATTGGCTTGAGAAAATGTCTTTGGAAGTTCTTCATGGAAAAGAAATGTTGCAAAGCTAGATGCAAACGATAAACTCTTGGATTATAGTCATTTTCTTTGGGATTGAATTTTTCCTGGGCATAGGAAGCATCTTCTTTCATATCAGTAAGTGTATTGTATGTTTTGCTGAAATTATTACCTTTGAAGCAGCTTGCCTTATTTGGGAAAACTTCACAGTTTTGAATAGTGAAGTTTTGTTGGCACTTCAGGGAAGAGGAGAATCCTGTGCTAGAACTGGGTCCAGATGAGCAGTCAGCCACATGCCTGGGCCCTCACCGGAGTTAGCAAGCCTTCTGCAGTCTTTCTCAGGTTTTCAGATTATTTCTGGTTATTCTATTATTTGTTTCCCAGACTCCAGCAAAAACTGTGTTACATATTACATGCTTGACACTCTTTTTCATGTCTTTGCTTGAGTTATCTCTTTAACCTAGACCTACGTCCCTTTCTCCTGACTTCGTTCTGCATCCATCCATTAGGTCCATCTCAAGTACCACATTCTCCTCGAAGACTTCCTTTTCTCTCTTCTAGCAAAATGTGGTCTTTCCCTGTGGCACTTACTCTGCTTTGTGTTATGATTGCTATATAGAAGCATTTTTGTCCCTACATTGGTTCTGCATACTTACAAAGAGCTAACATGTCTCTAACACTTCTGAGTTTACAGAGCTACTTGGCATGTACCTCACTTTATTCTCATAGCAACTTTGTGAAGTAGATGGTTTTCCTTTTTTAATGTGGTAGAGAGATGTTCCTAGTTATTAAGTTGCTTTTCTAAGATTGCATAGGAAAGAGGTAATATTGGTTTGCACCTAAGCTTAGTTTCTTTGACTCCTGAGCTTTGCTGTCTTGTCTTTCATTGTCATCACCTGACTCCTGAGTGTGTTGACTTCCAAGGTGTTCACTGCAGAATCCAGCAGAGCACCTTACCTCTGTGGATTGTCAATAAATACTTGTTGTCTGTAATTACATACCAAAAGCTAATACTTGTCTGCACTCAAGGTAAATGTGAACTCAGTTAAAATTCAGATTGATTTAACATTTTATTTCATTTGTTTATATTTGTATTCTCTCCTTACCTCTCTTTCTTAATCATTCTGTGTGTGCACACACACAATTTTTTTTACCTTTGCAAGTAAATTACAAGCATCATGGCCTTTTACCCCTACTTGAATGTGTAATTCCTAAAAAGAAATTTCTCTTATACACCACGGTACACTTAGTTCAGCATTCAGCTACCCTTATAAAAAATGAGGTAAGCATTTGTTTTACCTCAGTAAAAATAAAGAAATGGAGATTTGCCTCTCTATTTTAAATCTCCTTTATTAAATATAGTGTCATTTGTGATGTACTTAAATTGGATTTTTACAATTAGTTTTCTTCTATCTACTCAAAATGATCAGTTTATGTATCTTAGACTAAAAGCCCCGTGATACAGCACATAGCTTTCTTCTTCTTCGTTTCTGTCATTGGTCCTGCAATACACACAGTGAGTGCTTCGATGATGTTCAATCAGAATGTAATAAATAGTTGGAGTAATTATTAACACTTTTTAGTTACTACTGATAAGTTTTTTGCAGTTAATAAAAATTAACGTGTATAGATCTTGTTCTTTTTTTAAAAAGTGTTTTTACATGTGTCAAGTGTGATTTATTTTTTTTCACCAAAAGTGGTTAGAATGAATTATACACTTATATATTACTTTACCTGGTAATATCTATAATATATGCCAACAGGTCGCTATTCATAATTGTGTAGTACAATGAAAAAATGGTTTCCTTCTTCTCTATAGTTTTGTAGTGTAGAAATTCCTCTGACATGCTGACAAAATGGGAAATAATCAATTTGATATATCACTTTATTGTTTGGGAAAGAATGCTCCAGTTTTAACTACTGTGGTTTTTAAATGAATCATAGGATTTCAGAATTTGGAGAGATGATGATGAAGGTCATCCAGTGGCTCGCAAAGATTAGGAGAACCACCTGACATACTTTTTAAAAATGCATGTGCATATACTTGTCTTGGAATTTCTAAGTCACTAGACATGAGATAGAGCTCAGTCATATACATTTTTAACATGCATTCTGGATGATTGGAATATTGCTCGTCCATTTCAGTACTGTTCATATGGTGTGGATCCCTTTCTTATGTTTGAATCTCTTTTGTTGTGGGTTCATCATGGCAGACGTTTGACCCAAAACTGATAACTACTTTGGAATACGTCGTATCGAGGCAGCTCTAATGGGTTTAACTGACCTTCTCCCTATGTATTATGTTAGTTTTTCTACTTATTGCTTTCTGTATTGCTCTCTGGTGTTGACGAGATCCAGTTTATCAGGTTTGTTCTTTAAGTCTGACCTTGAATACAGCATGAAATAGATTGGGACGCGAACCTGATTTCTGGGCACTATACCTTTTTATTAATCTAGTTTAAATGCACATTTACTCTTTTGGCAGATAATATTTAGTTACTAGTGAATTTTTGTTAATTTTATCATCTTAAGTTTTTTCCATCTTAAGTTTTTATGTCCTGTCTTTCCCCTTCAGGCTTTATGTATACACAGGTGCAGACCTTTCAGTGTGTCTCAGGTATAATTTTGTTAGGCGTGGTATGGACCATAATTCCAGCCAAAGAATAAGATCTGCTCTCATTTTAGCTCTAGGTCATTAAAAAAATATTTGGGGGCTTCCTGCTTTATTCAGTGTTATGTTCTTGATACCATGTTGAGAGAAGTTTGACACATTCTAATTCCTGTGTGGGTGGCATATGAAAAATAACAATGAAAATTAACGTAACTGGGGATTTTGTGATTGTTCTTTGTACAATAGACTTACATCCTGGAATCCAGTGAGGATTTGGCATGGGGGCTGGAGTCTGGTTTCTCCAGGCCGTAGACTTTGGAGTGAATGAGAGTCTCTCTAGTGTCACCTGACTTTTCGGACTTACCCACAAGCATCCTCATGAAACCGGAGCTAGCAGTCCCCCAGCAGCAGATGCTGGGTGAGCCTCTCATGAGTCCATGCCAGGCCCAACCCCTCCTTTCGTATCTCCATTCATTGGATTACACCTCAGGGACCTCCCAGCTGTCTTTTCTTTTCCCTCATTCCTGGAAGTTCTTGTGGATAAAGACGGATTTCCAGAGCTTGATACTGAAAATCAGATGACTCGAGATGGAGTCCTTAGCTCAGTGTGATCTTAGGTTCGTCAACTCTGAATCTCATTATCATACTTTATAAAGCTGATAAATAGAAGACTTTTTTGACCAGATTTTTGTGAAAAATGTGATGTCGTGTATAAAGTCAAACTATATAGCATCTTTCCTCGTGTAACTTTGTTACCTGCACTGAAGCTCTGCTGCTGCTTGTTAAGTAAAATCAAAGTAATTTAAAGGAAAATAAATTTAATTAGATAATGTTAGTGATTAGAAAACCTCTGACAAATTTATGCTAAACAATTAAAAATATTAAAACAGTATTTTTCTTTTTGCTCTGCTCAATCTTTGAAATTTATGTAAAAAATGTTTTTGAAACACTTACTAAATTGAATGTAACAGCCATGTTTTTGCTCTTTTTCCAACTGGCTTTTCATTTTATGTGGTGCAGAATTTGGCCTATGGCAGTCAGAAAGGAAAATTTGATTGTTAAATAGATATTGCCCATAAGAGATTTCTCCTTGCTTCCTAAATGAACTTGCCTTGACAACAATTGCTAAGGTACCATTTCTTACGCGTTAATTTATCTGAAAGATTATACTTTCTTTGATAGTTTGTTTATAAAATTAGCCAAAGATTTAAATAAGACTTGATGTGGACCTAAACTGAATTGTAATGAATATTTCAAATGTTCAACTAATCAAAAATATCAGTAGCATTGGTAGTCATAGTTGTTGTCAGTAAGGCAATTCATACTTAAGTCTTACTTGAATCTCTAAGCACATCACCCTACCCTGTTAGAGACGTTCTACAAAGCAAATGACTGAAGATCCTTTCCTCCCTGATTTGTTATATGATGGAGTAGGGGTTATGGTGGTAACAGATAATCAGTTCCGACTGCTGTAACATGTTTTGTTATAGACTGCATGGCTTGAATGACAGACATTTCTTTTTCACGATTCTGGAAGCTAGGAAGTCTAAGATCAAGTGCTGGCAGATTGGGTTCTTGGTGAGGGCTCTCTTCCTGGCTTGCAGATGGTCATGCTGTGCCTTCATAGGACAGAGAGAGAAGCTGGCCTTTCTTCCTCTTCTTATAAGGGCACTAATCACATCATGGGAGTTGCACCCTGATGGCCTCATCTAAACCTAATCACCTCCCAAAGACCCAACCTCCTGTTTACCATCACATTGGGATTAAGGCTTCAGCATATGAATTTGGAGCGCGTAGGGGGGCACAAACATTTAATCTACAATAGGTATTAATTAGGTCGTGTTTGGTCTGTTTTGTCTTTTGATAGCTAAGGCACCTTTTAGCTCCAGTTATTTTTTATTTAATTTTTTATTTTATTATTATTATTTTTTATTATGGTGACATTGGCTAATGAAATCCAGTAAGTTTCAGGTGTACAATTTAGCAGTAAGGTGTGTGTGTGTGTGTGTGTGTGTGTGTGTGTGCGTGCGCGCGCGCATGTGTGTGTGTGTTTGCATTGTGTTCATTCTTTATTTTAAACCACAACCCTGCTTAGTGGTGGTGGTGAGGATTGTGGCCAAAGTAGATCACTCACAGTCCATTACAATCTCATTAAAACATTTAAAAAAAAAAAAAGGCATTCCAGAATGTATAAGAAACCCCTCCAGAAACAAGTCTAGATTTTGATACTTTGGTATAATGCTAAAGGTATAAGTATCAGACTCTGGCTGTTGGTAATATATAGACCTAGAATTGAATGCCAATCCTGCCATTTACTAGCTAGATATTCTTAGGCTGTTTAACCTGTTAGTGACTCCAATTTTTCATGAGGATAATACTTTCCTTTGTAGAGATTCTGAGGTGATCAAATGAACAAAAGTATAGGAAAGAGCCTGTTTCCTAGTAGGTACATAATAAAAGGTCGCTGTTAGTAACATATATTACATAGTAATATTTAGAAAATAACTTTTGTTTTAAAAAATAGAAAAAATCCAGGGACCTTATAATGATTTAAAGTTTACTCAGGTTTTTTATATAAGTAAATTATGAAAATATCTGATATTTAGTAGATACATTTATAACAAAAACTTCAGATAGTCACTGAAAGAATTATGTTGAATTATGTGAGAAGGCAAGATAAGTTATAACATTTATTCACTATTTCTTTTGATTCTATTCTTATGTCTTTGGTCTTTTAATATATTTTCAAGCTTTTAAATCGCCTCTAATGCCTTAAAAAAAAGGGCGAAGCAAGGAAGGGTTGACCTTGAAATTTCTTGTGTTTTTTCGTTCATTATAAGACGAAACTGTAATGTGATTATAACTGGGTATTTCATGTTTTAAAGAGCCAAGCCTAATTCCACGTGTTCTGCCAAACTGCGCTTTCCATCGCGAGTCCCGAAGTCTCACACAGTAACTTCTGATATATGGCTTTTCCATTTGAACGAGCCGTCAACAATGTTTTTTTTCCTTTGCTCACAGTGGTGGGTGTCCCAGCCAAATTAATAAGGCCAAAGTAATGATTATTTGTTTAGGCAAATGCTGTAATAGAAAATTACTAAAGTAGAACTTAAAGATTAAAGCTGATATGTCTCCTAACTGCTGTTACTGAGAAAGGTATTGAATTCATTGCAATAGGTGCGGTATGCAGTAGTTGTAATTTATTTTACATGACTTTTTCTTTTTCTCTTCAGGGTTGGCTTTTTCTGGGCTGACTCATTGAGAGAAAGAAAAACTGCAGTAAGAGAAAAAGTATGTGGCACTCAGAAACAGGCATAGTTGTGAAAACATTTCTAATTAAAGCACTTTGAATTTTCAAAAAAGGAAAGTGCTTTATAAACAGTAATTACATTCTCATTTATTTTTGTTTGAAATGATTTGGTAGATTTTTCTATATCAGGTGAAATAATGACTTTTTTTTCTTTTTTCTTTTCAAGACTGAACTCATTTTGTCACTAATAAAATATATACTCAGTTAATTTCAGTTTACTGTTTTCTTGTGGTTCCTTGCAGGGACGCATTGAGCATTTAGTATCTACAACACAAAATGACTGTATTTAGTTGTAGAATAGTAATATAAGCTATTTTAATTTTAATTGCCCTCTGAAAAAGTATTATTTCAGATTTTAGGCTTTTAGAAAGGTGTTTATTAAATGATATTCATTGGAAATCATATAGTGTCAAAATACAGTATTGACTTATCTTTTATCCTTGTAATTTGCCGACAGCTACTCCTATACTAGTTTACAGAGATGGCTTTAAAGGAAAGTCGATACGTCAGCTCTCTACTCGCATTTCCTTCTTAACAAACTTGAAAAGAAGGTTGAGGCCTCTTTTATGCCACAAATAGTTGGAGAACAAATTCATTCATATTTACCAGGAAGAATATAGAATAAAGCGATCAATTTCAGATGCAATCCTAGGAATAAGTCTCTAAGGCATGCTATATGTGTTGTTTATTTGGCACCAATGATTTAATCTGTTTTTGAGACTTCCGTCATAGAATTTAATGTGGAATTTTAAACTAGTAAAGATACTTTAAAAAGAAGAATATTAAAATCATGGAATATAATCTTTTGAGAACATAAACCTTATTTGAAAAATGAAGCAATTAACATGGATTTGCTTTGAAACTTAAATTCTATCATAGTCAAGTGAGTGTAACTTTAAGCAGCTGTTTTAATTTACATTCATTTCAGCATGGATGTTTGGAGTACATTCAAAGGTTAAATTTATTCATGGTTACTTGCTGACAGATTTTGTGAATGTTAGTAAAAACCCTCATAAATTATAGTTGGTGTAGTTTTGAGACCACCTTTTACATAAATAAATAATATTTTAAAGTGTGGCATTATGAGTTACTCGAAGACCCCCCCTTTAAAATGTTTCTGCAACTTATTTTGAAAGCATTATCAAATAAGCTACATCGATGGGTGAATATAGGGATGCATAGATGGATTAGGGATGTTATCGCAAACATAGCAAAATGTTAATGTAAATTCAGAGGTGAGTGTATGGGCATTCACTAGGTATTTCTTCCAACTTTTCTATGTATGTGACAATTTTTATAATCAAATGTTGGGAAAAAAATAGAATCACTATGAGGATGAATGAATTAGTGTTGTAAATTTCACTTTTCATTGAAAAGGCATATCTTAGTTATCTTCTTACCTACATAAGATTCTGAAGAAAGTGGGGTCTGACCAGACCTGGGCTCAAATCTTTAATCACGAGCTAATTAGCTCTATAAGCTTATGAAAGTTTTGTAACCTCTCCAAGCCTTTCCCTATTCGTAAAAATGGAATAATGATTCCTTGTAGGATTATGGTAAACGTCTCTTCATTCTTCTCCTCTTGTACTAGTTTACAGCCTTTGTGAGCCAGACCGTGGTCCTTGAAAGCCCACTGAATTCAGTTGGATGAATGGTGAACAGAGAGAGGGAGGAGGCACCATTCATTGTGGTGTCTGGCAGCCTCCAGACTCACTTCTGCAAGCTTTAGGGGTCCCATACTTGACAGACGATAGACAGAAGAAAGAGAGGGAGAGAAGTGACTAGCTGTTCTCACTAGCAGGCTAGTGGATTGGAAGAGAATGTAACTTTTGGCATTAGATAGGCCTGAGCTGGAAACCAAGCCCTACTTTCTGCTAGCTGTGTCACTTTAAGTTACTTAATTTGCTGAACTTTAATGTCACGTTTTTAAAATGATATTTAAAATATTTTTACGTTTGGGCTTTTCTTACATTTAAATAACATGACAAGTAGTGAATAAGTAGCTAGAACATGATAAATGCTGAAAACAAATGTTAGTTACCATTTATTTACCTGCCTCACCTTTTTCCTCCTCCTCATGTGTCAATACCTCTAGTTTTCCAAACACCTTACGTCTTTTTTATCTTATGTATTTCATGTTCCCTCAGCCTTTCTGCTTAGAAAATTAAGGCAATTTCCCCCTTTTGTAAATTATTGGAAAGGATAAATGCAGATCACAGCAACCCCTCTAGCATCCTTAACCATTTCTTCAAAGTGGAAGCCTTGCTAGCTGTCAGTACCTGAAAGCTGAAGGAACTATGGCTCCACACAGAAACTGGATGACTCTTAAAATACCATGTTGTATGAAAATAGCAAGTTACAAAAAAAAAAACAGAGTATGAAAATTCAAAGACAGGCAAAATTATACCCAAAACCAGGCAAATAAACTACATTGTTTAGGGTTCTGTCTAAAGAGAAGCAAGGACAAGATTATCAGAAAACATGTATAGGAATATTTGATAGGGAGTAAAGTAGCAATCCTCTTTAGTTTACCACGGATGGCAAACAGTGTGTAGGCAGAGCATGTTTTATTCTTCAGATGTGGTTGGTTTGTAATTTCATATTAATTTATTTTTACTCTTGCTCATTACTTTTCTCTCCTTGTCTTATAAACATATTATCATTTTAACATAGTATTTACTTGAATGCCTACCCAAAACACTTTCCACTCTTGTAAATCCAATATAGTGGATCTCTGTTTCTTTTAAGTGTTTTGATATTTACAAATTTAGATTCTCTCATGTCTTGGTGTTGCACACCACCATGGTGGTTCTTATAACAGCAGTGGTGGCTGTACACTGTCCCTGTGATATCTGGGAACTCCAGGTCCATGCTCTTCAGATGGTGTTAGGTTCATCCCTCCCCTGTATCCATGGGTTTAAGGTATACCAATGCTTTATTTTTCAGGAAGATTACTTTTGGCTGTTGTTTCTTACCCTTTTTTTCCCATAATTGCCATCCTAAGGATCCTTTTTAGACCATTTTTTCCTAATTGCCACTGCCACCCCCAAAGGAATATTTAAAGCCACAAATATACTACATATCATATCTGTGCTTTATACATAAAAAGTTAGTTTTTTTTTTAAATCCCTCTCAAATCAAGTTTTCAAGTCTTGCGCCCATGAAGGGATATTGCCATGTTTGAGAATGCATAGTGTAAGCCAAAATCTGCAGCCTTCCACGTAGGTGGAGCAAACTTCCTCCAACTATGCTTTTTTTTTTTTTTTTTTAACTTCTGGGGTGCATTTTATAATTTTTCAAATCCTTTCTGTCTGGGTGGCCATAACTATCTTAGATATGTAAGTGATAGCAATTTGATTCTGCATTTTCTTTATGGCCTCTACAGTCACAACACAGACCGATGCTAATGACAATCTTATTTATATAACATTATGTTGGATTTTCCATGCCATTAATATTTCTTTATATATACAATTTTAATGATGTATCTTATGGGCCCACCCTGGCTCATTAATTAATTAAAATGATTAGTCATTTGGTGGTTTCCAATATTTTGCTATATCAGATGACACTATAGTAAACATCTTTGCATACATTGCATTGTAAGAGCACCTGCCAGCTCTGCTATAACAGTACCCTTACTGAGCAGGAAGCCATTGGCACCATGTTTGCACCTACTAAGAGATCCCACCCTTCTCCCAAACTGCAGAATTCAAAAGCAGAAAGAAAATGGCTTCTCCATTTTTTCCGCTTACGGTCTCCTGCCGGTGTGTCCCATTGTCTGCCCTGTCCTGAAGCCAGCAGGCAAAGAAGTTTGGAGGTTTCTAGCCCCCTATGCTACAGATCATAGGTAGGAGGGGGGTGGAGATGAGAGCAAACAGACATTAAATGGCTAGAGCTGTGGTCCTTATTTTACAGAAGTTATGTAATTTTCATGAAGTCACACAGCTAGTAGGTGGTACAACAACTTTAAAATCATGTGTGGCTTCAAAGCAATGATGTTTTCATGATACCATCTAGCTTTCTGTGTGTTGTGTGTATGTAAGATAAATAGTGTGTGTGTGTTTATAAAATCTTAAAACATTATTGTACCAAAAGCCATAGAAGTTATGAAAATTTTAAAAACAAAACTAGCTGTTATTCTGCCACTGTAACAAATCAACTTTCTATTTTTTCTCATTCTTTTTCAATGTGTGTATATATATATATTTTTAATATTTAATTTGCTATATATATATATACATTTGCTATGTGTATATATATATATACACATTTGAAATGAGCAAATAATATCAAGTTTTATCTTGTTATTAGGGTACATTGTGAAAATAAAATAGCATATTATTATGTACTTGAAAAGTTTGAGTCCTAATAAGGAAAGGTGCAGGTTAAATCCAAGCTGTTACTTTTATTAATTTCAGTTCCTGAATTGGTCAAATCAGGAGAGCAGGCAAATTCTTGCTGTAAAACAGTTCAAGTTATTTACCTCCTTTTTTTTTGCTGTATGATTAATAGCACATGTTTGAGGCATCCTGTTGCTCGTATTCAGAGGGAGGATGTTATGGTAAGACTACCAGTATTCCTGCCAGTTCTCATGTTGTTCATAAAGCTCACTGGTTTATCTGGGCACCGTTGTTTTTCCTGAGCTACGTTAAAGGGCTCATAAGACGGGGTATGTAAGGCAAACTAGCTGGTCCATCATCTCAAGTAGAAGGGGCATATTTTGGGGACGTTGCAAAGGATTTATTCAAATGTGATATGTCAGTGACTGCTGGTTTGTCACCTCCCCCATTGTAGCTGTTTACATGGATGCAATGACTAGATCACATTTCTTAGTCTCCTTTGGAGCCATGTATGGTCTATGTTTTGGCCAAGGGAGAATAAGCAGAAGTGATGCGGGCAAACTTGCAGGCACAGTTCTTTTTTTTTCTTTTCTTTTTTTATTTATTTTTTACTATGGTGACATTGGTTAATGAAATCCAGTAAGTTCTAGGTGCACGATTTAACAGTAAAGTGTGTATGTATATATGTGTGTGTGTGCGTGTGTGTGTGTATGTGTATGTATGTATGTGGATATGCATATAGCATTCTGTGCAGTTATAGTTCTTAAAGAGAATGCTGACTTGAATGAAAACATGATGAGCTGGTTTAGCTATGTTTGATCATAGTAAACGTAGGAACAGGAACTGCACACATGGAAGCAACAAGGGAAAAGGAGCTTGGCTCTTGAACATCATGCAGTGATCTGCAAGCTCCGCTGTGCACCTACTTTTGGACTTCTGTTGACGTCATTATTATGGGTCTGTTACTTGTAATTCACCCTAATCCTGACACCACGTGATGATGTATAGTAGATGAAGACAAGGCAGAAGCATAATAAACAGGCTTTCTAGGATGGTCTATTTATAGGAGTCATCATCAGAACCCCTGAACAACCAGAAAACAGTGAGATGAGACAGAACCTTGCACTCCTCTGTGTAGCGATTTTTGTCCAGTCCCCCAGCATTTCTGTTATACTCTTCACAAAATAAAACATTTACGTTCAGAGTAAAAGACAACAAAAACAATGAATTACACAATCTTTCTGTTTGTTAAACAGATCTGGAATTCTGCTAGTTATAGGAATTCAGATGTTGTTGAGAAAGCTGTCAGAGCCATTAACAGTGCTTTTTAAGCCTAGTCATAAGAGCTGAGGCAAATGAATGTGTATAACCTTAAGGATCTAGGAGTTTGTCAGAAGTCACTTGGCCCACAGTCTGGTTACATATTTTATCTTATAAATGAATGCACATTTTGCTTTCTGCTTTGGTAAATATATACGTGTTTGTTTTATTACCGTTAAGATGGAATTATATTTCACTTCAATGACTTAATTAACTTTCTTGAATCTTTGTGTAAGATTAATGGTCCAAGAAAAAGAACCATGTTTCTTTTCTGACCTTGCTTATTCTTAGCACATCATGGACTGTCTCTTAGAGGCCAGATTGTTGGGTGGCTTGACTGTGAGTATGCGGAAGTTTTAAAATGAGGTTTAGAGTAGTGTGGAGGGAAGGACAGTGAGCCAGGCGCTTACATTATTAGAAAATGAGCAGGAATGACAGTGATGTCTGTAGATGACTGTAGCAAGAAGGGTCGATGGGTAGTATCATACGATGGGATGTTTCAAAGTAGCTGGAATGTCAGAAGAGAAATTATTTGGAAGCTGTAACGAGGAAATATCTCTGTGGTAT
This sequence comes from Eonycteris spelaea, assembly GCA_003508835.1. Classification (NCBI taxonomy): domain Eukaryota; kingdom Metazoa; phylum Chordata; class Mammalia; order Chiroptera; family Pteropodidae; genus Eonycteris; species Eonycteris spelaea. The sequence goes on along the minus strand of PUFA01000003.1, from coordinate 19,764,616 downwards.
ATAGCTTGTGGAGAGAGAATAATCAAATCACCACTTGAAAAGCCTTCTGAGAAAGAACTGTCCTCAGGGGACCACCCAGGTTTCTTTTAGATCAGGGACATTCAGAGAGGTTGAGCATGAAAATATAGAGGATATTTTTCTGATGAAAAACGTCATTTCCATGTGACTTCCAGAGGGGATAGTAGAGGGATTGGGATGGGGAGAGATGCAGGAGACCAGGCCAGTGTAGGGGATGCAGCTTTAGGTCTTTCTGCCAGTCCACATAAACAGGGCTATAAGGCGTAATACGATTAGCCCTGATGATCTTTTAGGAGAAGGCAGGTAATCAGTTCTAATTATAGCTGTTGGTGGTTTGTGTTGATGGCCGTAGAAGGAGGTGTCTTATCTGAAGAATTCAGAGCTCTGTGCATCCTCTCCCGCCACCCTTTGTATCGTGCTGGTTGGTTGTGTCCTGGTAGGGGAAGGGTATCTTATTGATAGTGTGGTCTTTCTTACCAGTTATATACATCACTTATATCCTGGAGGGTTAATCAGAGAACCCACAACCAGCTCAATTGTTATTTTGAAGCTATTTTAACAGAAATGTCTAACTTAAAAAGCTTGAAATACATCAGCGGAAGACCATGACCAACTCAAAACAAAATGTAGAACACCCTTCTCCCAAACTGCAGGAATTGCAAACATTGTGGGGCATGTGTCTATGCACATAAAGAATTTTGCAGCACAAATGAGCATTGCATAGCAGTCGGACTTTTGGTTAGGAGACTTGGTTAGGATCTGTACACTCTAGGAATTGTTTTTTCTAAATTTATGAAAACCAATACAATATCCTGTAACTGACTTAGTTAATGGATCAATATTAACATATGTAAAACCCCAAATGAAAGTTATATAATGGTATGTCATCATTTATAAGAACATCAAAAAGGACTTGAATTGTTGGCCTGTTTGTAGTCCTTCAGAACTGGGCGGTGGAGCATACCGTGAGAAGCACTGGCACGCAGGCCCCTTGCAGCCTGCCCTCACGCCTGACCAGCTTTGTCTCAAACCATTCCATGTGCGAAAATGTCTTCCTTCTCCACCTGCAGATGCCACTCCCCTTAAACCCCAGGTCACAGGCAGCCTTCTTTGGGAAGCTCTCCTGGAATGCCCTGGCAGAGCAAGTCCTTTTTTATTTTCCCATAGGACTTTGTCAAACTCACAGTACATTTAGTGTAATGACATCCCTGCCTGTCTCCTCTCTTTAGACTATGGGCACCTTAAATGTAGTGACAACAATTTATTCATTGAAGAATCTGTGCTTGCCTGCCAAGAGACAATTTAGAGAATGTTTATTCACCATAAGAAAGGGGCAGAATGCTTAGGAGAGATGATTCTTTAGGGGGAAATCAGGAAATGGAGATAGAGTACCAAGATGAACAGAAGGTAGAAGAATGAACAAAGCAATCCAAGCAAAGACAAAAACATATATGGGATTCTGTGGATGGGGGTGAAGAGTGAAAGAGAAGACTGGCAAGATAATTTAGGGCCAGACTCATTGTAAGCCACGGAATGCTATTTCTTGTAGCAATTAGATTGAATTTAGGCCTGTTTTATCCCAGGTGCTGAAGACTTGACCTATGGTAAGTTTTAAACTTGTAACTTAGGCCAGGGGCCCCTTTCTTGTTCTAGAGCCAGAGGGGTAGTGAGGGTAGTGGGCACAGCACCTGCTTTAGACCCAGAACAGCATGAGTGCGGATCTGCTTATTTCTTTTAAGTAAGGAACTTAGCCTCCTTGAGTTTAATTTCTCTGTCTGTAAAATTGGGTGACAGATAATGCTTGGTGAGATTTAAATGTGGTATTTTGTGTAGATCATAATTAAGTAGCAGAAGCTTCTTTTCTTCCCCCTTACTTTCCTTCTCTTCTGTCACCTCTACCCCCAACAGTCCTTTGAGTGTGGTGGTCTTTAAACTTTATTGATTGTACATCCCATCAATATAAGCTTTTAAAGCAGACCCTTAAGTGAATTCATTTATAAATTAGATAATGCTTTGTTATACTAATATATTATGAACCTTATGAAACCTCTACGAATTGACATTTTTCAAAGGGTAAGATAAATACTTTAGAGTATTTAAAATTGTGTTTATTAACAATACAGAAAATCATTTTGATAAGACCAAACTTATTAATAATCATCTGGATGAGATTTTAAATGTCTTGCTAATCTGCATGGCTTCATAGTGTCATTTAATGTCTCAAGGTACAGTATGTATTTAAAGTCTTGTTCATTGTTAATAATAGTGAGTATAAATCTGTTTTTCAGAAAGTCTTGGTAATGGATGGAAAGCAGTTTTCTTCAGAGATCTGATTAATATTGCCTGTGTTTTTAGCTTACAAGATGGCTAACAAAGAGCCCACACAGGCACTAGAAGGGTTGGCTCTGGGCTTTTTTTGTGGTGTGTGCTTGTACTTGAATCTTTAATATATATATTTTTTCTATCTGTGATTTCTTTGCCAGGAAGTTTAAAAACAGTTTTGTGATTCCATTATTTTAAAAATAGATTTTTATGAGAGTCAGTTTAGTTAAACCTAGATAATATAATTAAGCACACTAAACCACAGTGTCTCAGTATGCTGAAAGAGAAGGAGTGAGTGCCTCTGTCACCACTGTTGTGGGCATGACCTCCACGCTTGTCAGGATGCCTGGCTTACTGGCGTGACACATGACTTCCTGACAGATGGGCTGAGTGTGGGCACCAGTGCCAGCCCGAATAATACATATTGCTAAAGCTTAGTGTCTTCATATGTCTTAGATGAAACACAGAGTTCTGATGTTTTTTCTCTTCACCCACTTTGGAAACTACTAGTGTAAGTGTGTGTGTTTATCAACTGCTTATTGAATTGAATGCTTTGGGAATAATTTTGCAATTTCTTTTCTTTTTCTTTTTTAAGTTTATTGGGGTAACATTGGTTAATCCAATTATGTAATTTTCAGGTGAGCATTATAATTTGACATCTGTATGTTCTATTGTGTGTTTACTAAAGTCCAGTTTCCTTCAGCTACCATATATTTGATCCCTTTACCCACTTCACTCTCCCCTCCCCCTTATAATTTGCAATTTCATGAGTACTTTTAGACCATTCCAATCTGCAGTGTTTACTCTTATTTGCATATACCACATTTACTATCTGTAACTTTTGTTTGCTGATCATTTATGTCTTAGGAACCTTCTAGATTCATTAGTTTGGAATCATCTTTTTGAAATATTTATGTTTGCCCTCCCTTTTCAAAGATTCTAGTTTCCTAGTGCCTCTCAACCTCCCATCTCCTTCGATCATTATTACTGCTTTTTAAAGTCTGAGACACCATTCTCCATCACTAAGGCTTCCTTCTTGGTATTATCAGTAACACCGAAATGGTCAGAGTATTGGAAGAAACACTTTCCATCTTTCCCTGAATGTTACTTTCAACCAGGGAGTAGTAGTTACTCACAGATTCTTTTATCCATGGCCATCTAGCATGGAACCAGTTTTTAATTCCCAGAAAAGTAACAGTTGGAGAACCTACATGGAAAAAATGACTTACTGAAGGTAGAAATAAATATACTGTATACTTTATTACATCTGCTGTCATTTGATTTATATTTACTTCTTCACGAGTGGAACTTGAATGCTAATGTAGACAATTAGTCTAAGATTTTACACTGCAGAAACTTATTTGTAGATTCCAAATTGATTTTTTTTGTCACTGGTGATGTTAAAGTTAGTAAATTTATTATTATTTTTTTGAATGTTTGGGTGTTTGCAGCAACAACAAAAATTCTAGACATGATAAGGCCCTGTTATTTTCATAGGGGTGACATATTACATTGTTGGATTTCTTCAGCTGAAGGAGTGCACAATTTTATTTGGTTAAAACTTGTTGAAAGGTACTTAAGTTTCTCTTCCATCATTAATACACATACCTAAATTTTATGTTTTATTGGGGATGCCTCATCACCAGCAGATGGAAGGGTGGCCAGGGTGCTGAGGGGTTAGAGACTGAGTATCAGGAAGAAATGTTGTGGGGACAAGGTTCATTTGTTTTGAGAAGGGGGACTCCTTTTGAGGTTATATAATGCCAGATACTTAGAGCTGTGATGTGAGGACTTATTTTCTAATAGGGCTAGTATTTCTCCAACCTAACACAACCGTTCAACCACCATGATTTTGTCATGATGAGTTAATTCCAATATTATTTCAAAATTTGTATTTATATCTTATACTAAGTGGTCGAAATTGGAGATTAAAGAGCTGGTTATACATATTTCTAATACACATAACTACTGAAGCTTTTGAAAAGTGTAATGCATAATCACCTCTCACATCATCAGTGAGCAGTGCATCATTTTGGGAAATGTAGCTTTAGAGGTTGATATTGGGATAGACGGAATGAAGTTACCTGAACCAGAATGGGCTGTTCAGAGGAAGGGCTGTCTGTCCTCTGAGTTCACAGTGCCTGGCTCGTCTTAGGTTTTCATAAATGTTTGTTTTAGGGATGAGCAAATCTAGAGTTTTATTGAGACATTTGAATTCTGTTACCTTTTATTATTTTTTTCTTTTTGAAAACAGGTATCATCTTTATAAATACGGAATTATTTCAGTAGATGTTTTTCAATTTTTCTTTAACGTATTTTCTATTCTTAAAGGAATAAAAAATTTAAAAATTTCCATATGACTTATATTATGCCAGATTATAAATCAGAGCTTCTGTCAGGTTTCAAACTACAAAGGTGGATAAAATGTCTTACTGTGCTATTAATTTTTAAAACGTTTTTCTCTGTTCTTCTATGGTGAATTATTTTTTTTTTTTCGAGATGGTCAGAAGCGTTGCTTTTGGGACACAGGCTGAGGGTAGTAATATTATGTTAGTAAAAGTGAACTTGACTGTTTTAGGAGCTTGCAGACCAGGTATTTTAAGAGAGCTCTAAATATAAACGCATGTCAAAAGCGAAATTATTAGTGCCCTTCCCCCCCCCCCCCCCTTTTCTAGCATCGTATGACTGGCCGTAGCTCAAGATTGTTTTACAGTCATTTTCAAACAACAAAAATAATTACTAGGGATCATGTTTTCTTAACACATGAGGTGATTACATAGAAAAATAGGTACTCGAGGACACTGTCCTTTAATAAAGACATAACATCAAATATGAATTTTCTCTTATTAAACCAACATCTTAATATATTTCTTTTTAGTAATATTATTTTAAGGGCTTCCAATGAACTTTTTTCAATTTATAGTTTTTTTTTACTACACCTCACACTCATTTTAGAAATCAGAGCATTCTAATGAGCAAAACAAATCACTTTTAGTTCCAGTAATCAAAGATAACTGATTTGAGTCTACATCCATGCCACCCTGAACACGCTGATCCCGTCTGATCTCGAAAGCTAAGCAGGGTTGGACCTGGTTAGTACTTGGATGGGAGACCCTAGGAGGACAGGTGCTGTAGGCATATAAAAATAAGAGATTGTAAGCTGACAAGGTCCTTGCAGTCTGTGAGGTCAAGCAAGAGTTCCCTCACCTAAAAAAAAAAAAAAAAAAAAAAAAAGATAACTGATTTGAGCATCATCCTGTCATCATCATCATCTACAAAAAAAGGATGCATACTGTTTTTTTCTTTTTCTTAATGGTAAACATTGTTATTTAAGTGTAACATACAAAGAGTGCACAATTACTATATCGCTCAATTTATTATTGTCAAGTGGTCAGGTCAATTCCAACACCTCAGAAACCCTTCTCGTGCACTTCCTACTCATGCTTCCCTCCCAGAGGCAGAGGACATCATCATCCCAGCTTCTAGAACTGTAGATTAGCTTTTAACTTTATATGAATGGAATTACATGCTGTGTATTCTTTTGTGTCTTCTTTTGCTTATTTGTGAAATGCATTTTTGTATGTATAGTTTGTTCATTTTTATTGGTGTATATTATTCTATTTTAAGACTACCTCACATGCTATTTATGTTTTATGCTCAAATGTGTATTCAGTTGATTTCCAGCTTTTGGCTATTAAAATAATGCTGCTATGTACATCCTTGTACGTCTTTGTATACATGCAAGCATTTGTTTGGGTATAATAATTAGTGATTTGCTGGATCCTAGTTGTGCATCATTCAATAGTAATTACAATTAAACTATTTTCCAAAGTGTTTGTACCAATTTACACCGTCATTAGAGTATATGAGAGTTCCAGTTGCTCCACATCCATGCCAACACTGTTTTGGTGAGGAAAAGGGGGTGGAGTTGAGATTACTGAGATATAATTTGCATATGGTAAATTTACCTTTCGTAGTATATAGTTCTGTTAGTTTTCACAAGTACATATAGTCTTGTAATAACATCCGAAATCAAGATACTGAACATTTTCATCACTCTGAAAAGTCCCCTTGTGTCTCTTTATGGTCAAACCCTAACAACCGGCCCTCCAATATAGTTTATGCAATGCAAACATCTACCACTTAACATCAGTAATCCATTCATGATAATTAGACCTCCTGCTAAAAATGCTAATTTGTAATCTATTTATCATTTTTTTAAGTTTTAAAAATTACAGTATATATAATATCCCAAAATATTCATTCAGCCAGTTTCCTAAAGAAATTCTTGTGATGTATATTGCCAGATTGTCCTTCATAAAGGTGGTACCCATTTAGTGTTTGAAAGTCCTCTGTCCTAGGATCCTCATCAACATTAAAGTATTATAATTTAAAATGTAGGATTAAAGCCAGTTTCTGATACCTGTATTTAGAAATTTAAAGATAATATGCTTTTCCTTTAAATAGCAAAATCTGTATTTATTTATATACTTTTAAAATATCAAATGTGAAATCTGTATTATTTATTATATACTTTGGTAAGTGAATTAAAAACACAGAGTGAGTAAATAAAGGAACAAATTAAGTTTGTAAGTTGGAGCCCTTCAAGGAATATAAAGCATGAAAAAGATGTAGCTCTTTTCCGTCAGCATCCACAGGAAGCCTTGTGCGTGTGCAACACACCTAGGTACAGTCCCAGGCAGGCAGTGCTAGACGCAGTGATGGAGATGTCACCAAAGTGCTGTGAGAGCAGAGGCAAGAGAATAGTTATTTTTTGCTTTGTGTATTACAACAGATGGACGTGATTTGGACCTTGAAGGATTTTCAAGTAAGAAAGAGAAATGAAAGAAAAATTTTGAAAGAAAGGAAATGGAATGACATCTTTGATTGACTTGTAAACTTGTAAAAAAGTCCATAATCTATCATTAATCAATGATAGATTTCCAAACATTTTTTTCTTCAAGGCTCATCATGACATTTAGGTAACATTCTTTTTCTCCTCCACAAACTTATTGCAGTTTATTTATTTGCTTTTCACTGGTTCATGGCGGTTTCTTCTTAGATGTAAGCTCCGTGGATAAGGAAGGCATCATTGTCTTTGGGTCTATCAGTGGCTAATCCAGTTTCCTGCATTTCACCCAGTTTGTAGCAGGCTCTTAATACATGATGAATTGAATGTATAGAGGCGCATAGGCAGTCAGCGTATATTTGGGGACAGAGACTTTTCTCTGTGGCTGGAGTATGGTTGGTTGCGGCTCTTGAAAGTAATCAGCCTCAAAGAATTTAAGTGATCATTAGATAAATTTTTTTTCCATGCAGATGTTCGTAACTGATGATGGAGTTATTCTTTGTTTTGACTGTATCAATGTCAATATCCTGGTTATGATACTATATTATAGTTTTGTTAGATGTTACCATTAGAGGAAACAGGATAAAGGATGCATGGGATCTCTCTGTATAATTTTTAATGAGAGTGTATTAATCTACAATTATCTTCAAAAGTTCTTAAAAATTTTGATGGGCAAAGAATTCTTTAAACAATTTATTTGTTAAAAAAAGTCTCTAGCCAAGCAATAATATTCTTTATAATATATAATTATATTATGATATTGGCTTTGCTTTTTTAAATAGAGATCAGATACCAGTGGCTTAAACAAGGTAGAAGTTTGGCATTTCTCTCGCATAAAAGTTTAAGTTGGTCCAGGGGTATAGGCAGGTTTGCTTCTTGATGTCACCCAGGGACCAGAGTCCCTCCTGTCCTGTTTTGCCATTCCCTTGGGCAGGGTCCTCATGCACAAAGTCACATCTGTCTCCCTGCCACTATATTGGGGTCCTGTCCACGGGTATGAAGCGAACAGCTTTCGTTTAAGGGTGTAACTGAAAACTTGCATGTACTACTCCCAGTCACATCCCGTTAGCTAGAATTAGGTTTGTGGCCACAGTCTACTGTGAGAAAGATTGGGAAATGCAGTCCTGCTTAGCTCTAAATGATAGGGCGTTTTATTAAAAAAGGAAGAAAGGGAGCATGGTATTGGGGTCAGGTAGCTCGCTGACTCTGTCACAGTGTTTGCACGTTCAGTACCTTTATTGGTGAAACTTCCACTGTTATTTCCTACACTTATAGGTAAAGCATGGGTGTTTTAAAGAGTTAGATATGTTTGTTGGATCCATGTGGCAATTAAAATTGTTTGTAGTTATTTAAATGCTCATCTCCCCTTTCTGCTGTTAACTTCCTCAAAAGCGGGGTATGATTTTTTTTCTTCTTTGTATTTTTGGTACCTGACACAGGGCCTATCCCTAATAGGCCCCTCCATACATATTTATTGACTGATTAGTCTTTTTTCTGTGTTGACTGAAATGTCTCTAGCAGAATTTCCATCTGTACTTCTAATAGCTGACCTGCCTTCTCCTTAATTCTTTTCATGGTATCTGTTTTGTTACAGTAATACAGGTTCAAATATATGAATATGACCCTTTTAGTATCATTTATTTTTTGTATGGTTCTGCGTGAATAATTAATGTTTCGTAATATATTTGTTAACTATAAGAAAATCAATTATAGTTTGGCAAGTAGCGTGTTTATTAATGTGTAATTTATATGTAATGTTAGATAATTCATGTCTTAGTAAAATAATGTATTTTTGAGTTCAACGTTTTTAGAATGAGAGTTTTTCCTCCATGATTATGCTTTTTATTGATTTTGTAGTTTGTCATACTTTGTATCTTCCTCACATTTTTATTGTTAAGGGTAAATAATCTTGAGTTAGTACTTCTAAAAACTGAATCAACACCAGATTTGTTCTTTTAGTTAATTTCAATATTTTTTAGTTTTTAGTTAGATGAATTTTATTTTAAGAGTTTATTTGAAGGACCTGAGGGATACAATTAAAACATTTTGGAGACCATCCTTAATTTGGTTTTTAGAACAGAAGGAAATATACTGTAACTTTCCCTTATTTTTCTGGTGGAGAGAAATTTTTTTTTGCCAACAGGAAAATGCAATTCCACTAAGATTCTGGGTCATAGATCAGAGGCTTGGATCAGCAAAAAGAAATGAACTTTTGGAAGAATTCTGGTCCAATATTATGGGCCAGTTTAAACTACAATGTAGGCAATGGCAGGCTGCCTCCTTTCTCCCTATAAGGAAAGGCAACACAGCAGTAATATTTACCAGAGAAAGGGAAAAGGACTCTGTTAGTGGGTGGAGTGGGGGGATAGCTTTTCAATAAAATGTTAGGTTGCCTAACATTATAAGCAGCTTCTCAGAATCCTTGGAAAAACTTGAAGGGGAAAAAAAGATTAAAGTTGTGCTAAAAGAGAATCAGAATTTTGTTTGTGAAATGTGCCCAATGGTAGTCAACTCTTATTTCTTGGAGTAATGAAGAGTTAACAAAACAAAACAAACCGAAACGCTTATATTTTGCCTTGGAGAGCATCTTGTGATTTTTTTTGTTGTAGATGGAGCTTTCTAATTGTGTTTTTCTTTGCTTGCAATCCTGGAACACACAGTAGGGGGTATAGGGGTAGACAGTTATGGAGCATACTCTGAGTGGAAGGAAGTAACTGGAAATTTTTAAAAATGTTAAGATAAACAACAAATCAGTCCCAAAGCAAATAATACTGGTTGTACTTTCTTATATAATTTTGATTGTATTAAAGGTTTCAAGTTTTTCAACTATATTTTGAACATTTTGAATAAATTTAAATTGATAATGTGTAATATCAGTTATTGATAATTTTTATCCAAATATCTAGATTTTCCTAAAGAAGAGGACAGACCACAGTACTTGATGGCACCTTTACTGTTTTTCCTCAGTCATCTTAAAAATCTTTTCTACATTAATTTTAAAAATCCTTTCCGCTGATTTCTCTTGCTGCATCCGAAGTTTCCTTGTACTTACACTGAAGGTTTATACCAGACAGCTGTCCGTGGTGAAGGTTCCTGTGCACTTCTCCTGGGACCTCTGAAACTTGGGCAGGAGGCCTTCCTCCCCGCAGAAATAACAGCTTCTATTGAGTGTAAAGTGATTTCAGTGACTCACAGGAAAAGTTTGAGATTCTCAGGACCACAATTACGTAAGAAAGGTTGTATGTATAGGATATCTATGAGGTAGTCTTATCCCATGTGTTCAATGAAAAATGCAAAATATTAGAAATGAGCAAGAATGTTCACACTGAACTGTTTACAGTATAAAGAAGAAATAAAAAGTAACTGTGTTAGTTCAGGAAAAGTGAAATTGATCAGTTTTACTTCATTGGCTATCCATTTTAAATTTCTTTACAAAAGCATTTCTTTATATGTTCTTATAAAAATGGCATCTGCTCATTGCAGTAAGTAATAAAAAATATTAGACCTGTACAGAGATTAAAATGCCATGCCCAGTGCCACCATACTGGATCCAATCAGCATTAACATGTTGGTGATTCCCCTCCAAACTTACAGCAGGCGCTTTTTAAAAGTACAGTCTTAAGGCTATACCTTGTGCTCCAATGTGTCTTGCATCACATTTCCTGGGGTTCGTGACCAGAGATTTTCTTTTTCCCTCACTTCTTTCCTTATTGTTTTTGAATTGCTTATGTTATGCTTGAATATACCTGTGATGTAAATGATCAAACAAGTAAACACTGAACAAAACATGAGATTTTTTAAGTCACCTTCACTCCAACTGTCTTTTCCATCATCAGAGGTCACCACTGTCAGCAGTGCCCTCTGCCAGGCACCTGTAGATGCATTTACAGCATAGATGTATAGATTTACAATTTTCAAATAAATGGGATATATTTTTGTGCATATAAGTATAAATATATATAAGTAGATATAGATATATACTGTCTTGTGATTTGCCTTTTCAGTTAATGATGTGCTGATTAAGTTTTTCCATATTCTATGTAATCATATACTGATTGGATTTTTATTGTTTTTATTGTTCTGTTATTTTTATTTATTTTACATTTATTTTTAAAGAAATAAATCAATTTAACTATACAGATAAAGCAAAAGTCCTTGGATTACATGCCAGAAGTAATTTTTGTTAGCGGTGTGATGTACACTTTGCCCTTCCTGTTTTTAGAACTCTCTCTCTCATTGTTTTGGTGAGAGGTTTAAAATTTTTTTACCTCAATTTTTTTGCAACTTACTTTTTTTTTTTTTCACTTAACAGTGTACCTTAGAGAAATTTCCTTGTTAATATATACATATCTACCTCTTTATATTGTATTTCATAGTATGGATTAACCATGGCTTATTAATTATTCTTGGTGAACATCTACATTGTTTTTATTATCTGACAATTATAAACAAATTACAATAAATATTCTGTGCATGAATCTTTGTGTACCTGTTTAAATGTCTCTAGTATTAGAAAAAACATTGCTGGGTTGATGGGAATGTACATTTTTAATTTAATGAGAATTGCCATACATTTTCCAAAAATTGGTACCACTTTGATCCCTCACTGTTGGTAATTTTTTATACCTTTAATAATACCGGGTGTTACAAATCTTAAAAATTTTTCTATTCTCGAGAATCATTTCATTGCTGTATTAATTAATTTTTTCTTTTATTGCTTTGGACTTTTAGTACCCATTTTTATTTTGGATTGTTAGCTTTCTTTCTCTTACTGATTTGCAAGAGGTCTTTTTTAAAAGTAAATATCCTTTTCAGTTTTATATGTTTCAAACGTTTTTCAGTCTCTCTTGTGATATACCCATTACATAAAAGTATTTAATTTTAGATAGTCAATTATTTTTTACGTTTTCTCAAATTTTGTTTCTTGCATAAGAAAAAGGTTTTCTCAACTCAAGGTTTATACACATACATCTATAATTACGTACTAGGGAAATTATTAAATTCTATCATCCCAAAGGCATTTATAGAATTGTATCTTTTTCTTACTGACTTGGAATACTACCTATATTATACAGTTAATTCTCAAAAACTTGTGATTCTGTTTCTGAACGCATATCTGTTCCATTGAGCTATTTGTTTACTGCCAGTGTCATACTGTTAGCTGACTATAGCTTTATAAAAATTTCGCTATTTACCTAAGATCATTCCTCCCCAGGTTAGTCCTTCACATTCAGCAATACTTTATTTACACCATATATCAAAATATTACATAAATTCCTCTTGATATTTTGATAGTGATTACAGTGAATTTTAGATTAATATAGGGACAGTTTTATATTATTTAGTCTTTTTGTCCAGAAATATGTTGTACACCTATATTAATTCAGGTCTCATATAACCTTTCGTCAGGTTCTGTGGTTGTCTGCCTAAAGCTTTTAACACATTGTTCTGTGTTTATTCTTGAATATTTTATTGGATTTGTTGCTATTGTGATTGGACTTCCTAATTGGTTTGTTCATGTATAGGCAGACTTTTGTTTTTTTATATGTTATTTTTTTTTGCCATAGAACTGTACTAAAATCTGTTAGTTCTAATAGTATCGGTTTATTTTCTTGATGTTCTAGAACAGCTCTGTCCAATAGAAGTATAATGCAAACCATAGATGCAAACTACATATGTAATAAAAGTTTTTAGTACTCATATTTAAAAAGTACAAGGGAAATGGGTGAAATTTACCTTAACGATACACTTTAATGCAGCATATCCAAAATATTATAATTTTAACATTAAAAACTTAGTGACTGACTTGTACCTTTTTTTTGTTGTTTGCATTAAGTCTTCAGAATTCAGTGTGTAGTTTATATTTATAGCAAAATGCAATTTGGACTATATAGCCACATTTCAAGTGCCTCAAACCCACACTGGCTACTCTGTTGGATAGTGCACAAACAGATTGCTTGCAAGTGTCGAAATTTTTTTCCTTGTTTTTTTGGTGGTCTTTTTTTTCTTGCCTTAGTATCTTTTGCTTGAAGCAGCAGTAGTACAGTGCTGATGTTGGTCATAATGGAAATTTTCCAATGGTGATCACTGTGGATTTCTGATTAAACTTTAGATAGGTTTTTTTTCTTTTTTAGTTTGTAATAATTCTTTCTCTTTAAATTAAGAATAAGAATAAGTTTTAAGTTTAATTTAAAAATTTTTGGTATCTATTGAGATTATTTTCTCCTATCCTTCTTAAATGAAGAGAAATAAATAAAATTTTAAATGGTAAGCTATTCTTGCATTTCAGAGATAAACCCTTCTTGATCATGAAGCATTTATTCTTTTGACAAAATTTTCTACAAGATTTCATTTTTTCCCTGATCTAGGCTCTCCAAAAAATGCCTGTTCGTTTCTCTATTTTGTTTTAAATGCAGACTTTTTCCAGTTCCTGTATCAAGAAGGTTTTTCTGGTCTTGTCAAATGAGTTGGTAGATACAATTCATGCCCTTACTTTGGAACTGCTTATATAATATGAGAATTGTCTGTTTTGAGGGTTTGGTTGACTTGTTTGTAAAACAATCTGGACCTGGTTTGTTTTTAGAGAAAATGATTAACTCTGTGTTTCAGTCTTCTAAGGTTATTTGTCCATTCATCCTTTTGTCTTTTAGGTCAATTTTGGTATTTTATATTTTTCCAGATATTTTAATATTTGCTTAGGTTTTCAAATATATTTGTATAATAAAGCTGTACATAAAAATTTCTTATGTATATGTTTTGAGATATAAAGAAATATAGAAAAATATTATTAGAAACTTAATAGTGATTATCTATGGCAGTGGAATTATGGGAATAGGCAATAATATGGTCTTTAAAATTTTTATATCCTTGGCAATATGAGTTTCCAAATAATAGACTTGTTTTACTTTCATAATAATAAAAAAGAGAGTGTTATTTCAAACTTTTAAACATGAAAAAGTATTGAATATTATACAGAAATGTATTCCTCTTACTAGTCCCAGCACAACTTAACTGTATGTTTTCTTCTCAAGCTGGACTCTGGACTGTCTTCACACTGGGAGGTGTGGGCAGCAAAGCGGCTGCTGCTCCAGAACTGTCTTCCCCTCTGGCCAACCAGAGTCTCCTGCTTCTGCTGGTGCTGGCCAACCTGACAGATGCTACAGACGCACCAAACCCCTACAGACAGGCCATCATGTCCTTTAAGAATACACAAGGTCCGTGGCACCTTTTTCTCTGAATATTCTTTCTAATGAGGAAAGTGTATTATTTACTTCATGTTATTTATTATCTTATAGTTGTGGAGATGACTCAATTCATATATTTTCATATTTGTTAAAGATGAGACTTAGATTTTTCTGTCTATATTCTCATCTATAAATCTTAGATGAGGGCTATGCTTCCTTATACGCATTTAAATTTACGTTTATTTCAGAGATAACCAAGCTAGCATGTGCTTAATTTGGATCCTCCTGTCCCACCTATTAGAGATAAAAATTAACCTGGAAAACTTCAAATGATAGGTTGTTTGAAAATTTTCACTTACAGTCTATATTCTCGTTAGAGTTTTATAGAACTAAAAAGTAGAACAGAACTCTGCAGACATTTTCTGCAAAGGGGCAGGTGGCTTTGTAGGTCCGTGTGGCCTCTGTCACTACCTCTTAACTCTGGCATTGTAGCACAAAATAGGCATAGATAACACATTGCCTGGTTCCAGTAAAACTTGATTTCCAAAACAGGTGGTGGGTTGCCTGTGGGCTATAATTTGCCAAACTCTGAAGTACAGCATGAGCAGATAGTTCTATGCTGAAGCAGTAATCTTTCATCAAATAATTATACTCTAAGGCAGGATTAATATGGTAGCTGCATTATCAAGACATATCCAACACTAATATAATTAAGACGGGTAAGAAGAGTAGTTAATCAGTAGGGACATTTCTAAGACTTCTGATGTTCTTTGCCTTGTTTCTTTCCAGAGCTGTCCTAACATGCTTCTTATAGACAGTGGACGAGTGTGCCAGTTAGTTGTGGCTTTGCCAATTCTGATATTTTTATTCGTGGGTGAAATAGGGAGTCTCTAGTAATTTGATAGATTAAAAAAATGAAAACTAATATAGCGAATATTATTTTCTGTTGCCATTACTATACTGTTCTTAGTGACAGTGTGGCTTAATGGTTAAGAAAGTAAGTTTTGGAATCCAGGAGACCTAACTTTCTGTCACACTTCTGTCACTTCAGAGCTGTGAGGCCCTTCACAGTTTGCTTAATCATAGTAAGCCTCAATGGCTTTGTCTGTAAAATGGAGATTAATATCACTAATGATATTTGTATAAGTGCCAAGCAAGGTTTTAAAATGATTAGCTCAGATTTTGCAACATAACAGGTCTTCATTATATGCTACCTGCTGCTGTTATTCTCGCTGCTCTGGCCAAATGTTCCTATTTGGGTTTGAACCTTCCTGGGATAGTCATCTTTTGGGAGACCACGTGGTACAGTGATTCAGGACATTGACTTTAGAGTTAGACTGACCTGGGTCCATATCCCAGTTTTTTTTTTTAAATACTAGTTTCTTTATTTGTGAAGCAGGGATTATAATCTCAAAAGATTATAATTACAAGGTTCTTATACGAATTAAATGAGCATCTATCATAATAGTGACTCACTGAATGTTAGCTGATAATGTATGCATGTTGTGGACACACACGGCACACATATTCCATTTGCAGTCAGGCATAATACAGGTTGCTGAGCATGTTACTTTGCTTCCATTGTAAAGAGATGTCGTGTATCTACAGTCTTCCTCCACTGAGTCTTCTGTAGATTCTATTTGCATACTCACAGTATGTGCAACATTTTCTGTTTGCCATCCTTTGCAAAAATATGAAGTCAGTCACATAAAACAAACTTTTTTTGAAAGTGTCAAAGATGCAAGGTTATGATTGAAAAAATAACATGCTAATGTGGCAGGAAAAACGAGGGCACTTTGTGGTAAAGTTGAAGATGTTTTTTAGACGTGTTCTTCTCACAGATGTAAAGGTTAGAAAGGAGAGCCTGAGAGGCACAGGACTGTGCCATTAAAGACTGCACACATTTCTTCTCCATAAGAGCACAGCGTTTGGAACGTTAAAGCAGTGTTTTTAAATTGTTTTTTTTGTTTTTGTTTTGCTAGTGGTTCTATGGTTTTTTTTTTTTTAAATCTTGGTGCTTACTTTTCAAAACACATTAAAATATCCAATCTTTATACTGTCATGTTCCACTGTTTTTCTGATGAGCTTATAATTTTCTCTAAAGTAATTGACCTATCTTTACTTCCTTTTTGACTTCCCGGTCTTGCTTGCATCAGTTTCTGAGCAAATCTAATTAACTGTAAGAAAGAGGCTGTATCAGTTATGGGATATCAAGAATTTTCCCAATATAGCCATTCCAGCGAGGCTACTTAAGAAAAGTTTCTAAGCAGCCTTGCAGGCGCTGCTGCCCCAGATCCAGTGGTCCTCAGCCATGGTCACCCCAACCGTGTTCTTCAACATCGCTGTTGATGGTGAGCCCATGGGCCACATCTTCTCCAAACTGTTTGCAGACAAAGTTCCAAAGACAGCAGAAAACGTTTGCGCTCTGAGTACTGGGGAGAAAGGATTTGGTTATAAAGGTTTCTGCTTTCACAGAATTGTTCCAGGATTTATGTGCTAGCATGGCGACTTCACACGTCATAATGGCACAGGTGGCAAGTCCATCTATGGGGAGAAATTTGATGATGAGAATTTCATCCTGAAGCATACAGGTCCTAGCATCTTGTCCATGGCAAATGCTGGACCAAACACAAATGGTTCCCAGCTTTTCATCTGCACTGCCACGACTGAGTTGGTTGGATGGCAAGCATATGATCTTCAGCAGGGTGAAAGAGAGCGTGAATATCCTGCGGGCCATGGAGCGCTTTGGGTCCAGGAATGGCAAGACCAGCAAGAAGATCATCTACTGAGTGTAGACAACTGTAATAAGTTTGACTTGTCTTATCCTAACCACCAGACCATTCCTTCCGTAGCTCGCGAGAGCACGCCTCATCCCACCTGCTCAGAACACCCTATTATAACCTCTGCTCTTGCTGTGGTTCTTTAAATGCTGGCTTTTCTTTGTTCCTCCAAGTCTAGCTGGGTTGTAGCATTAGGTATATGATTATGAAACAAAAGTTCAACAACAACAAAAAGTTGCAATTGATTAATTTTAAGTTTTCCTTTAAACAAAAAATATTATAGAAGTTTTCTGATAATTGTCTTAGCTTTGGTTTATTCTATTATAGAAGCTAATGTTGAACACAGTAATTTTGATATACTTTAAAACTAGCCAAATTATATATTATCCTATCTATTTTCTTCATAAATGGGTTGACTTCAGGGAATACTTCAGCCATGAATATTCACTCAAAAAATTTAACTTACCTTCAAGGCAGCCTTTTAACCCTATCTTACAAGACGATTTCTTATTTTATGTAGAAACTCTTATGTTCTTTATCTCTCGATATTTTCATTTAGATCATTTAGTTTTGGTAACAAACTATCTCAAAGTCATGGTTAAATTGTTCGCTTAGAGGACCTTTTGCCCCATAGCTTCTGTTTATTTAATCTCATATTTGTATAGCTGATTTAATTCACCTGTATTAAGGCAAAAATAGTAATGAGGTCAAACTTGGTGAGTTTAGTTTTTTTTTAATTTGGCTTTTTTTTGGATGAAAAGTCACTTTGTTAAGTGGTACTTGCACGTATATTTATAATCATTGGAAATCTGTAGTTTAGATAGTATAGAGAAAATTGCCCAATTTTTTCCTTGTTTTTTTTTTTTTTTTTTTTTGGTAAGAACCTTTCAGTTCTCTCAGATTTCAGTTATACAATACAGTGTTATCAACTGTAGTCACCATGTTTTACATTCGTTCTTTTTTATGTAAAATTTAAAATATAAATTGAAATTTTGAATTCAAAATGTAGCAAATTATACAAAATTAATAGGAATTTTACATATTAGCAGTGCTTTTATTATTTATACAAGACACAGTCCAGAAAATACTGATATAATATTTTTAATTTTCTGTGATTTCTGTATTCTAGATAACAGCCCTTTCCCCTCATCAATTCCACATGCTTTCCAGATTAATTTTAACAGTTTGTACACGGCTCTCTGTGAACAGCAGACATCTGATCAAGCAACTCTCCTCTTGTATACATTACTCCATCAGAATAGTAACATCAGAACGTACATGTTGGCTCGCACAGATATGGAAAATCTTGTAAGTATCATTCTAAATATTTCATGTTTTTTGTATTTTATAATATTTTGAAGGATAATTTTTTTCTCCAGAAGGTAAACTTAAGGGTTATGGTTGAGAAGCTCATGGACATGGACTACAGACTAGTGGTTACCAAAGGGGAGGAAGTAGTGGGGAGGAGGGAGGTAGATGGGATAGAAGGGGTCAAATATGTGTGACAGCAAGAAATCTAACTATGAGAGGGGACACACAGTGCAATGTATATGTGCCTTACTGTGAATTGTACACCTGAAACTTACTGGATTTCGTTAACCAATGTCACCAGAAAAACCCAAAAAAAGTCGAGAGATTGATGTGGGGATGATGTCACCAAACACAGGCAAAGGTTTGAGTTTTACAGTGGAGGATACAGAGCACGTAGAGACAGCATCCCAGAGCTGGGGCACACAGCAGCACGACACGCCTTCCTGTCCTTTAGGTCTCTAACAGCCTCCCACTGCCCGTGATTCAGCCTAATCAAGTTCCCTAAGAAGCACCCTCTGCCGTTCTCAAGAAGGTTTTTATACCCCCTTGGTTCCCTCCAGCTGCTGCCCACCTGCCACGAGGTTCAAGTAGCGAGGCACAATAGCAGCATATTCCCGATGAGAATGGCTTAAGGGTGATTTTTCAACCCAGTTTTTGAGGCCCGTCATCCCTGTGACAAGCTTAGACTTTGGGGCTGCCTGCACTCAATTCCTGGAGTGTTGTAGTTATTTTAAGGTACCATTGCCACACATCACTTAAATGTACACTGTTCCTCACAATGTGAGTGAAACTGGTTCCAAATTTTTGTCCATAGATAAAAACTCCTATGGCAGGCTGGTTTCCATCATAGCTAATGTGTAAACATTAATGTTTCTATTCATACTATATTTGAGATGCATAATATATTGACAACTATGCGTTATTAATGCATTAATAAAATCGTTACTGTTCCTGAAATAGCCAGCAGCTCGCTGGCAGCAAAAGGAATACCCCTTGGCACTATTTCGTACAGGTTGATAGCAGGATTCATGAGGTATTTGGTAACCTTTTTTTTTTAGGTTGAAGATAAAATATTAAGTAATAAGGGATATTAGAATCCATTTGAAGAGCTTCTATGCAGTTTAAGTGTTGACTGTGAGCCCGAACGGTCTCTGCAAACCCAACAGAGACCATTTTATGTGGCAGCACACCTTCACAGAGGGTGATGGAAAGCACTTTCAGTCACGGGCTGGGGGGTGGGGGTGTTTGTGTGTGTGCTTCTCTAAAGAAAACTGTAACTATGAAGTTCAAGCAAAGAATAAGAAAAAAAAGCAAAGGGTAGATAAAAGGCTATAAGTTGAAGACGTTGGTCTTGCAATAAAGTAATAGAAGTAGTAAATTACAATTTATATTCCCTAGGTTTTACCAATCCTAGAGATTCTGTATCATGTCGAAGAAAGAAACTCACACCATGTGTACATGGCCCTTATAATATTGTTGATCCTTACAGAAGATGATGGCTTCAATAGATCCATTCACGAAGTGGTAAGCTCCATTACTTTGATCAGAGTTACAGAGTGACAGAACAGACATGTCCCCCGTTAAGATTTACTGTGGCCTCAGTGTTTCTTCCTTTTCCTTCTGGTAGCTGTTTGCGAGGACCTGACTTAGAAATGGTGTGTTTCCATCAGATTTATGAAGTGGTGCTTTTTTTCTGAATGACTATTAACCACTATTAAAAACTCAAAATGCTTCCTTTAGTAATTAAAGCAAATGTTTTTGTGGCCCCTGGGGTCATTTTTCCTCTCCATTTCGTTTCCATTTTTTCGTTGAGGCAGAAATTGTCCAACAGGGTTGCCCCTCGTGTATGGAATGAGTGACAGAACAGGGAACAAAGAGAAGACTGAGAAATCAATTGTTTTATGTTTAAAAAGAGTGTAACACTTTGAATTTTAGTCCTGTTGATAAGTTCCATTACCAAACTGGTTTTATCTTCCTGTTTGGTATTTTCTTTGTGTTAAAATCATATATGTACTATATACATAGTATAAAACTTATCCGTAGTACTAGATTTTTTAAAAAATTGTATTTTAAAGTTATAGTTAACTTAGAATATTATATTAGTTTTAGGTATACAACATGTTGATTAGACATTTATATACTTTACAAAGTGTCACCAAGGTAAGTCGACCCATCTGACACCATACATAGTTATCACAGTATTATTGACTATATTCCCTATGCTGTACTTTACATCCCTTTCTTATGACTATTTTTTATAACTGGCAGTTTGTATAGAGTACTAAGTTTTAATAAAAAATAGCAGACTCCCTGTCTATCCAATTCCTAATTCCAGGTCTGATCATATTTCGAATGCTTACAATATTGTTTTTTGATTTTTCATATTTAGGTATTAACTATTCCTAAGATGGAAGATGAGTCATTAGCTCTCCTTCCTGTACATCTTGTGTGTTCTCTCTGAGTTCCCAGCCCCCTTTCCACACATAGACTCTTTCCTCCTTCCATCTTATTATTATTTTTGGTTAACTCAGGTTTTATATTATTATGACTGTGTTAACTATTATTCTTAGCTCAGAAGGAGTGTATGATAATTGCATTTCCTTTCTTGTACATGTTTTAATCTTTCTGTAGCACATTGTTGCCCTGTTTTTTACTCATGTACCAATCACTAATGCACCTCCCAATAGTTCAGCAGAACTGAGAATTTCTTCTAAATCTATTAAAATAGATTGTTTATTTTCTCAGTTACATTTTCTTCTTCGACTCCAGTCTTGCTCCACATTGGAGGCTCTCACAAATGTCTCGTGATCCTTGCTTATCTGTTCATATTTAGGAGGAAGGCACTAAAAAGTTGATAGGCAGTCCTGTGGGTGAACAGAATTTACCTGCTGTAACTTGCTCTGCATAGCCTGTTTTTCTGGGCATCCCGTTCTCTGTAGGCCTTTTCTTTGGAGCTGATCGGTTTCTCAGGAGAGCCTTCCAGTATCCTTGCTGCGGTGTCTAATGGAAGATGGGGCTAGCGTTTTCACTCTTCATTGGGTGCAAACATTTTATCTTCTTCTTGTCTTCAGGATGGCTTTTGTTTCATCTTTCTTTTCTCTGATGCTCCATTAAAAAAGTTTTTTTTTTTTGCTTCTTACATAATATGTCCATCGTTTCAACTAAGATTTAAGGAATCTTGACACTGTAGAAAGAGGATAAAACATACAAATTTCTTGATATTAATATTTGCTGTAGTACCATGAGAGAGAAAATATTTGCACTGGTTTACTCGGTTTTTAAAATATCATTTATCTCTCTTTGGATGAAGTAAAAAAAAAAACCAACATGATTTTTAAAAACATTAGTGTAAATAGAAAGTGCACAAATTTTGAAGGTACAGCTTATGAGTTTTTACATGTGTGTTATTACCACCCAGATCAAATTATTGAACATTTCTAGCCTAATAGAAGACTCCCTGATGCCCTCTCCTGGTCGATATCCCACACCAACCAGAGTTAGGTATGAGTCTGACTTTCTTCCCAATACGTTAGTTTCTGCCTCTCCTTGAGTTACAGTGGGTTCTCTTTTATGTTGTTCCAGTCAGTGTAGTGCTGCTGAAATTGATCCATATTATTACATCATTAGTTTGTTGGTTTTTATCTTTCTGTGCTATTTCATTGTGTATTTATATATAGGGAATACAATACCATTTACAAATGTTTCAACATGTCACTTTAACAAGCATAAACTTTAAAAAATATGCGACCATAATACCATTATCATATTCAACAAAATCAATAATAGTTTTTAATACCTAATTACTCAATTTATTTTCTCCAATTATCTTTAAAATGTCTTTTTTGATTTGATTGTTTTGAATCAGTTTTCGAAGTCCAATTACTACAGTCTCTTCCTTTCCCTCCTTTTTACAGCCATTTATTTGTTGTAGAAACTGGGTTATTTGTTCAGTAGAATTTCCTATATTTAACTTTGGCTAATTATATCACTGTGTTATTTAACATGTACTTCCATCCTCTGTATTTCATATACACTAATGATTGGAACAGAGGCTTGATTAGATGTCGCATATGACTCTTAGATGATTACATTTCACTACTTTTTTATGGCTTTTTGTTGTCCACTCATAGCGATATATTAAAGTCTGGATTCCTTTGTTTGAAAGGTGGTGGGACATTCCTCAGCACCTGCAGGCGATGGAGTGCTGCTGTGCTCTGCAGGGGAGCATATCTTCTTTGTGGAGAAGGCAGGAATCAGCCCATAAGCTTTTTTCTTTTTCATGCATAGATGGAAAAGAATGTGGCACACTGGATCCCTGAGTACAGGAGAAAGGAAGTAGGAGTGACCTAAAAGGAAGAGAACGTGAAGGGAGTGCTGATGCTCAGCCGAGTCTGTCAGTTTTTCTGCATTTTACCTCCTCCCTCGTGGCAGCCCAGAATTGGCTGCTATGTTGCCCAGTCTTTGTTTCTCTCTCCCTCTGATACCCGTGTTACAAATCTGTGGGATCGTGCCCACTTAAGTTAGAAAACAGTTCTTGCGTGTTGAGGCCTAGAGGTGTGAGCACCAGAACTCCTGCTCAATAGCCACGCAGAACACAGATGCGTCTCTTCCTGAAGACCTTGGCTTGTGCTCTAAACTTTTCCTGAACACAAGCATGGAGATTTTCTGTGGTCGTTGGGGCAGCTCCTTGATTTTCTTATTTTGCTTTCAAACTGCTGGACTCTGATTGGTTTTTCTTTAAGTCTGTCCTGTGTGTCATACCTTTTTGTCTGCTAATGGTATCCTCCTGTTTTCCAGACCTCTTTTTTCTTTTGTATTTAAGAAGGAAAGAAGAAGGAGGAGTAAACATATCAGCACAGTTTGGCTATCTTGAAAGTCTCACAATTCACTTTTACATACTATTTAACTCACCTTCAGAGCAAAGCCATGCTTTATCAGAAATGATAGATGTGGACAATCCTTTTTTCCTCAGTCATGTTTACTTAAGCTTTTCTTCCACATTACAGATATTAAAAAATATTACTTGGTATTCAGAACGGGTTTTAACTGAAATTTCACTGGGAAGTCTCCTGATACTGGTTGTAATAAGAACCATTCAATACAACATGACAAGGACAAGAGTAAGTATTCTATAGCTATTTTTCTATCTTTACACGTACAATACAATTTAGATTATAGTTGAAAGCAATCTCGTTATTTAGAGTGTTAATATCCTCCTGAAATATGGTAGAAAAATACAGAGCAGCATATAGTCACTGTGTCACATGATCCTAAGGTACCATATATAATGTCTGTTTCTTAATATGTGATTGTATGATTAGAAATACTTTACACAAAATAGAAAAAACAGTGGAGCACATTTAGATACGATGTTTTATGTCTTTGCTGGACCAATAAAACTGATTTACCTTTTAAAAGCAGCACAAACTAAGAAGGTACAAGCATAAGAAAATATGAATTTAGTTGGGAAAGAAAAAAAGAAGAAAGAGAATACTTTAAAGAGTAAAAGGACAATTTCGAATGGATTGTATTTGTAGTACCTGGGAGCAAATTTCAGGTTCGGTCAATAGGGAAGCAATATACAGAATTCATAGCTCAGAGAAATGGTCAAGTTTACTGAACTGTTTTCGATTATTTCCTTCTGTGGAGCTAACATAGATACATGTCTAAAATCTTTTATCTGAAACTCTAGGAGCCAGATGTGTTTTAGAATGGAGAATGTTTTGATTTTAGAAAGATAATTGTAGTGCATATGCTTACACTATATGTAACCATTAGGATCTGGAGCAGCACACTGTAATTAAACATTAATATTTCTGCAGCGAAGTATTTCAGTGTTCACCAGGGTAGGGATAATGAAGACCATAAATAGCATCATACTCCTTTGTGCCAGATGTTGCTTCCAAATGAGTGGCGAAAAAACTTTGAACTTTCAGTGCTTTATTGATTTTGGAATTAGAGAGAAGGGATCATGAAACTGAACTTTCAAAAATCGATGACAATCGAGTTTACATTTGCTTCTAATTAACCTTGCTTAAAATATAGAGAAGACTTGATGAATGTTTTCAACTTGCTGTTTTCTGACAGGACAAGTACCTTCACACAAATTGTTTGGCAGCTTTAGCAAATATGTCGGCACAGTTTCGTTCTCTCCATCAGTATGCCGCCCAGAGGATCATCAGGTAAATATGAGCTTCAGAAGAAATCCTGATTTTTGCCTTCTGGCTGACCTATTGACAAGGACAGTATGGCTGTCCCTTTTTAAATGTTTTCTGCAAAGAATAGCAGATTTTCCTACTTAATTTTTATTACCTTCTTTTGTTGAAAATACCTTGTTCTCCTTTGTTTTCTAACCTAACTTTTCAGTCAGTTAAGTGTATTTACTTTCAGTGTTTTTCACAAGTCTCGTTTTAAGCTTTGCATGTTAGTTTTTACAGAGGAACAAGTTTATTTCTTAGTAATGCAAACTAAATCTTAACATATTTACTGAGCATATTATAGAGCATCACACTACCCTTTTGAGGAGTTATCTGTTTATTTTAGAGAATTATTTTTATAGCGGTTTACCATATTAGTTTCCAATTGTTGCCACAAATTAATGATTTAACACAAATTTATTATATAGTTCTGTGGATTAGAAGTTTAACACTGGTCTCACTAGGCTAAAATCAAGATGTCAGCAGGGCTGCATTTCTTTCTGAGGCTCTGGAGGAGAGTCTGTTCCTTGCCTTTCCAGTTGCTAGGAGCTCCACATTCCTTGGCTCATGGCCCCTTCCTCCATTTGCAAAGCTAACAACAGTAGGTTGTTGAGTCCTCCTCACTTCTTGTCACACTGACTTCCTCTTCTGGTTCCTTCTCCCACTTTGAGGGTCCTTGTGATTGCCTTGACCAAATCATCCAGGATAATCTACCCACCTCAAGGTTTTTAACTGATCATAACTGCAGAGTCCCTTTGCCATGTAAAGTAATGTACTGACAGGTTCAGGGGATTAGGATGTGGGTATTTTGGGAGGAGCTGTTTTCTGCCTGCAATATCGGCATAAACCCCTCTGTCTGAAGGCACCCTTTGCCAAAGATATGGTCTTTAAGGGTAGGAAAGCTACTTAAACGATGAATGTCTTTTGCAGGGATTTTAAACATATATGGGTACTTGTCGATCTTTAGGTAGGATGCTCAAGATTGTATTAATGGCTCTCAAGTAGAAGTTTTCTATGTAAGTCAGTGAAGTCAGATGTTTCCTTTAATTCTTGCTTTTTGGGCAATGCAGTTTTGACTATTAGTTTTTGTGTTCCAATCATTGGTGGTGATCACAATTTCATGTTACTTTAAACTCTAATCTCACTTTCTGCTCATTGATTAGAGACGTTTATTAACTTTGGCTCATTTTTATCAGTCACTCAGAATTAATTTATAGTCTTTGTTTATCCTCAGAATTTAGTAGAGGATATTTTCTGCTAAATTAACTAAAATAATCCACTATATTATATTGGATTATTTGGGGGTTCATACTTGAGAGATTGTCCAGTTTACTGACATTGGACTAACACTAACTTCATAATTAAAACATAGTGCCTCTTCATACCCAAAATTCTTCCAGGTATTCTAAGAGACTTTGGTTTCTTAAAAATTAACCTTTATCACCATGCTTTTAGCATGACCGATTTAGTGATATCTGTGCTGCTTTGTGGTCTGTGTTGTGTGTGTGTGTGTGTGTGTGTGATTTTATAATGGTTTTATGAGAGATTATAAGATTAATTTTCCTCAACTGATTTGTGAACCTTTGACTCATTCAGCATGAAAATGCCAGATGAACTGGTACATAATTTAAGTTTTGATAAAATGTTTAAGCAAAATTAAATTAAAAATTTCTAGGTGTAAGAATTAGGAGAAAAAAGCACTGTGCCAGGTTTTCTATATATGATGACTAAGGAAGAAAATCAATCATATTTAGAAAACTAAGAAATATAATTTAGATTTGCAATTCGGGACTATTTTGATCAGGCTTATCATCAATAAGGAGTACTGCTTTACTTAATTTTAATGAAGTTTTGTTTACCATTATAGTAGTGAAAAACTGTGTTAAGCAAGGAATATCAAAATTGGTTATAAAAATTCCTGCCCTCAAGTAGCTTAAACTTTAGTAGCTGAGATAAGACAAGGACCAACATATATTACATATAGCAGAATGTGGTAAATGTTAGAATGAAAGAAAATTTCCTAAGGTGAGGGCGAGTGGTTGGTTCAGAGAATAGTGAGATCACGTCTCATTGAGAAATTAGGCAAGGTAAGTCGAACGAGATGGTACTAGAGACCGATACGAGAAAGCATCGACCACAACAAACCCAAACGAGGAGACGTGATAAGAGAGCATGGTTTATATTTTAAAAATAACCAGTCTCATTCAGTTGTAGACCTGTATGTACAAGGATTATAGGGGAGAAACCTTCAAGAACCAGGTGGGGCCTTCGTGTGGAGGGGCTTGACTGTCAGATCCACAGTGTAGGGTAATGAAAGCAAATAGAGATGAAAGGTCAGATTTTTAACAAACAGGAAATGTGAATGAAGGCGCTATAAATGGATTTTAAAAGAAACAATGTAAATTTCTAGAGTTATCAATTTTAGTAATGATATCAGCATGTTTTGTTTGTCACACCGAGGGACATGCAGTTCTCATAAGTTCCCAAGTGCTGCCAGTGCTTCTGGTCCAAGGGCCACAGTTAAGTAGCCAGTATGGACCAGAGCATCTATATCATCGAGGAGGGAGCTTTTTAGAAATGCAGAATGTCGGCCCAGCTTCAGACCTGCTGAATCAGAATCTTCATTTGAACAAAGTCCCCAAGTGATTTCTACGTACATTAAACTTTGGAAAGCATTTTGAATTTGGGCCTGGAAATTAAGATTTATCCCCTTAGAAAACACTTGTCCTGAATTGGAAATGAAGGCCCAGCTTTTTTGCATCTTGAGAAAACTCATTTTCTACTAAATGTTTGTGTTTTTAGGGGATAGAATTGTAAAATATGATAAGGAATGCATAACAAACACTGTTTAGATGCACAGATTTATTATAGCAGTATGAGTCAAGATTCGCCAGATGCTCTAGTAACTCCTTCACATGAGAAGTAATCAGTTTTCATATACACATTTCCTAAATCCTCTTTTAGGAAGAGACCATACAATTTTGTATCTGTCAGTTGTAAAACTTAAAAAAGCCAATATTTCATGTGATCTTTAGCAAAATGCAAAACAGAATACGTGTTTCATTGCTGTGAAATAGGGTGTAAATAAAGCTTCCAGAAACCTTCTTAGCTAACCAACGTACTATATACTTAAAACTAATTTTAAAAATCTCAAAAAATAAAAATCAAAACCTTAGCTGGACATAAATGTAAGGATGATTTCGTATGGTGTCTCAGGTATTGTTTTATAGTCTATGACAATGTGTCTTCCATGAACTTTTAGTATTCTGGTATTGTAGAAAAATCACAAACATGATATGGTTTTGTTCAATTGTATAGACTTAATATGCTATAAGCATGGATATTTGAAATCATTGTTTGGGACTACAGGGTTATTAATTCAATTAAAAACATTTATAAAAAGTAGATTATATGCAAGGGATTGTTGTGGGTTACAAAGATAGCATTAGTTCCTACCTTTACGACATCCCCTGTTGCCTCTCGTGTCATCTTCCAGCTGACTCCTTCCTCTGGCTCCTCCTCCACCTTTGGTTTAACGATACTTTCATCCTAGATCGTTTTCTTCTTTCTGCTCATTTTCCCTGGGGTTCACATATACGCTTGTGACTTCACCTACTGTGCACTTGTGTACAGGAAACCATCCAAATGTACATTTATAATTCTGATCTCTCTCTCTCCTCTCTTCTCTCTCTCTCTCTCTCTCTCTCTCTGTTTCTCCCTCTCTCCCTCCCTCCCTCCCTCCCTCCCTCCCCCTGCCCCCCAGAGGCAGAGAATACAGTATAGTGGTTAAGACCACAGATTCTGAGTTTGAGATACCAGCTCCAACACTTACTAGCTGTGGATTCTTAGAGAATTCACTTACCTTCTCTGTATAGCAGTTTGCCTATCTGTAAGGTAGAGTGACAGTAGTTGCTATCTTATCTCGGTGGATAAGGTGATGATTGAATGAGTTAATACTTGTAAAGGGCCTGACACATAGTATGTGCTATATCAGTAGTGACTAGCTGAACCCTAACTCTACTAACCTGACTACCTAGGTATCCCACACTTAGCTCAAACTTTTATTCTGTTTAAGACCGTACTCATTTTTAAACCCACTCTTCCTTTTAAATCCCCTGTCCTTGGTAATGGCCCTCACCACAGCCACCTGAATTGCCAAGCCAGAAACCTACAGTAATTCTCTACCATTTCTCCCTTTCCTTCAAATGCTGTATCTAATTGGGCCCAGGAATCCTGTCTAACTTTACCGTTGTAATTTGCATTCATACCCTTTTTTCTGTCTTCACTTTTGCTGCCTTGGTTTACATGTTCATGATACTCACCAAAACTGTGTCATTAGTCTGCCCAGTGCCTTTGCCTCCCTCTTTGCAACTCCACAACCTTCACATTGCTGAATCAATTTGAAAAGTATATCTGAAAATCTTGCTCCCTATGCTTAAAATCATTAACCCTTTACTAGCGGGTTAAATTCAACCTCCATAGAGCAGTGGTTCTCAACTGTGGGCAATTTTGTCCCAAGGGGACATTTGTCAATGTCTAGAGTAAGGTTTTGGGGGGGTTTGTTGTTGTTGCTGCATTGGGGGAGGAGGTTGCTATTGACATCTAGTGGGTAGAGGCCAGGGATATTGCTAAATAGACTATAATATACAGGACAACGAAGAATTATCTAGCCCAGAATGTCAGCAGTGCCCAAGCTGAGGAATCTTCTTTAGAGTGACGTGATCAGGGCCCTGCCCTGCGCTCTTAATCTTCGATCACTAATTGACGTATACCTGCTGCTCTGTCCTTACTGAGTTGATACTGCCCTGCACGTTCAGCCATGCTCCTCTGTCTGGGTTAAGTGTGACCTGCAACTAGGAAAACGTTGAGACAGTTCCTGGCATCACCTTTTTTTTCTGTAGGGCTTTTCCCACCTTCCTTCCCTCTTCCTTCCCAGCTTCCTTCCCTCTTCTCATTCTGTTTTATCTTGAACCTGCAATGTCAAGCCCCTCCTCACCATTCCCCCCCAACACCTCCGTGGCCTTTCTACTTTACCCAACTGCTGCTAACACAATCACTTCATATTTCCATATTCAGATTAGAAAGACAAAGAACCCAGTTGGCCCTTTTCATCTCTTTTTTAGCAGCCCCCAGGTCTCTGTCAGTTCTGACCCAGGGCAAGTTCCTGGGGCAGGCGTGGGGTTGGGGTATAGGGGGTGTGAAAAGAAAAAGGCACATGCTAGGAAACATGGCTGTGGTGACTTGGTTTCTGTCAGAGATGGGCGTGGGAGAGAGAATTTCAGTCTTGACCTTGTGACACACTGGCCTGGCCTAAAGTTTAATCTAGTCTTGTTGCTTAAGCAAGTAGTAATTACTGGAGATAAAAGACTTATCTTGTATCTCTTTGCATTACTCTACAGAGAGTAGCTCTCAGTAGGCACACAATAGGCTTGTAATAAATACTCAGTGACTTATTCTTGGAAAATGGACTAGTATCTGGGATTTTATGCTTAGCTCTGGCACCTGTTCTGAGACTGCACATAAATTGATTCATCTCTGGCCATATTTTGCAGATAACCTGTTGCTTGTCCATGCTAACGAAGTTTATAACAATGTAAGACGTTATTGAAAGCTTTCTGGTTTTTCATATCTCTTGAGAATAACGTCTTTTAGAATAAGATTTTTTAGAATGGCCCATGGAATCAAAGAAAGATAGGTGATTTGTTTTTAATAATACTTTTCTAGTATTGGCCTACTACATCAGGCTTCCTCATTTCTTACCCCACTACATTCAGTTTTCATGGATTGAATTTTTTCCTGAACCAAGTAATATATTGAACTAAAAATGAGAATATTAAGAAGCAAGGTGTTCTGTTTGTAGTTGGGATAAATTTAACGTTACACAACATAAAATATTCAAATATGTAATATAGTAATATACCTGGTTATTTCTCTCGGTTATATTATTTCAGGAATACTTCCTTATATTAAAAATAAGGCTCATTTGATGATAAATTCATACCTCTCACCGTCAGTGTCTCATCACTAGTCCCTTTTTTGTTACATTTAAAACTGGTAGCAGTCTAGAGGTTTATACACTTTAGGGTGTTGGTGTTAACACCGCTGGTAAGTGGCCATCCCAGGCTTGTCCAGATCAAAAGCCCAGGCTCATTCCACTGCACCATCGCAGCAACACTGGCTGGGTGTTATTTCCAAGAGTAAGTCACCTGCCCAGGGACCATGGGTTCAACTCCTGCAGGTTTTCTGAAAAAGATGGTTCTCTGCAGTCTAAGGTTGCCCCTCACCCCTCACTCCAACTTCCTGCCAATATAGTGAAGTACCTAAAGTTATAGCAGCAAAGTCTGAAAGATCTGTTTGTTTGTTTGTTTTTTCTTTAAACTGGCTAATTGACAAAGGTTTGGATGTGTTCAGGAATTGTAATACATAGTGTATGGATGTTGTCCTGGAAAATTAACAGGAAAAAGAGGGCAAGAACTGTATATCTTTTAGCTTGAAACTCTATTGCCTTACATCTAATGCTTAATGTTAGGTGTTTGTTTGTTTAAGTCAGTGAATACTTATTGAGCTTTTGCAACATGCCTACCACTGTGAAGTCCTCTTTAATTTGAGATTTTTTTACATTTGAATTTGAGACTGAGGTAATTCATTGTATCTAGAAATTAAGTGTTATAGCCATGTTGGTTTTATTTTTTAAAACTTTAATTTGAACCTTATGTAAGATCATTATAGTCAGGAAATGGTTTCTTTAGGGAAGGAATTATCTGATATTATAAGTTATAATAAATAGTTCTGTTTCCAGAATCTTGGTATGTTATATAATTTCTGTTTTCCATTTCTAAAGTGATATGCATGATACTTGTTTCATGTGACTGTTGTAAGGGTTACTAATGGCTTGTAAAGTCTTTTGCAGGTCTGTACGCTCTATTACAGTATTATAACATTTTTGAAATCATTTTAATCTAAAAATCAATCTGGATAATATCCCTACATAAAATTTCTTGCTCTATCAATATTTTTAGATTCTGCCAAAAGGATTATCAGTTTGCCTATTTTTCCTAAACATTTCCCTAAATGAAGACCTGTTGAATATAGATCCAGAGTTTTTAATAATAGCATGTTTTATTTTAGATTGATAGGAGATTTAAACAACGGTTTTATAGTGTAAGTACTTCTATGAAACTTATATGACTTATTTTTTAAAAGATAGAATTAACTTGTTCTTGCTGAATGCCTGGGCAGTAAAGGAGTTCCAGTTTCCCTTTGGTCTTTGCTGATCCTTGTTTGATCTTGGCATAGCAGTAGCCAAGAAAGGAAGGAGAAATGTTTTGCCTTAAAAATCTGGCTTCCTGTACTTCCTACAGCCAGTGGTGCTTTGAAGGTGGCTAACATTTTCAGAAAAATCTGACATGACTTGCTTTTAGTTTAGCCCTTCCTTACAAAATTATGCTGAGAGCATTTAGACAGCTCCTAGTTGAAAATTTTATGTTTCCAGTAGAAAATTTCTAACTATACAGAGATAGCCATGAATTTTTAAGCTCTCATTCCTATAGACTGCTGTGAAGGATCTGAGATTTTGCTCTACTTCAGGCTAACAATTTAGTCTGCCACGGTTTTGTAGATCCTGATAGAAAGTCAAGATTTCTGGGTCAGAGACAAAGGATAGTTTCTTATTCTCAGCAGTAGTTGGAGTCACAGTATCGTTGTTCATGCCCACGGGGCCGTGTAATAAGGGCCATTTGGCATCTGCGTAGGCAGTGGGTTGCATTACAGGAGAGGAACCCTGAGTTTAGGAAAACCCCAAGCCTATTATTTATAAATAATAGGCTTTAAGCAAACCTGCTCAACTTTTCTTTTGCATTGGGACATCTTTACCATATTTGATAGCAAACTGCCCTCTGCTCTAGAGGGAGACTGTATCTCTGCCTTCCCTGTCTGTTCACTCTACAAACATTCATGAAAAGATAGTTTAGAGTACAAAGCTGTGAATACCTTTGCTTTCATGGAACACAAGTGATCCATGGGGAATTGTCTTTACCTAGTTATGTGTTTCTATTGCTATTTAGCAAAACCTATCACCGTGTCATTAAGATAGCTAGTTGATACTGCTCTTGGTTTTATATCTCCCTGGCTAATGCATTGGATTTATGTCTCGTAGAAGTAAAGGATTGAATGGCGTCACCAGTCTCTGCTTTGTCCGTGTGTCATAATGAATCGTCTGCTCAGGTGTCAGTGTCATTAACAACCCTTAAAGCCTTTCTGAGTGGCTTTGACAAAACCAGAATACTTTTAAACACCAATAATAAAATTATAGGTTTGGAAATTTTGAAACCTAGATTTCTCATGTGACCAGTCCAAGTGAATACTATTGCAGAAGCAGATATAGACATCGAGGCTCTCAGCTCCTTGCATGCTGTTCTTTCCAGAACAAAGGAGAACAAGGGTGCGCTTGTGCATCTGCCCTTTTAACATAACTGTGATACTGCTATGTTCTAAAATGCTAAAGCCAGAGAAGAGAAATGATGTGACTTAGTGAAGGATTTTCCTTCCTGATGAATTGTGCTTCACAGTCTTTGTGAAGAGCACCTTTTCCAAGACAAAGAAGCAAGGGTTGTGGTCACGGGTGAACTGGGAGTAAACAGAATGGTAAAGAGACTTTAAATGATTCACGTGTCCAGTGTAAACACATGGGGCATCAGATGTACCAGGGGTGCGGACAAACAAGGGAAGAGAGGATACTCCCTTCCTGAGGAGAGAAAAAAGGTAGTTGGGAAAAGGTAGCTGCCGAAAAGGTGTTCCCTATCACAAATATTAATGAGTGTTCTGAGCACTTACCATCTATTTTTATAGGCCTCAATTTCCTTATTTACAAAATGGGAATATCAAGTCTGCTGTGAGAGAGAAATGCGTTATTGTTTGTAAGGCACTTGGAATGCAGTCTTTTGAGCAGCCGTCTTCCTTGTTAGAGGATGAACACCAGGTCTTATTTATTATGATGGCTCGGTAGATATTTGAAGGATGAAATTCTGATGCTGTAATTGGATTAAAATAAATAGTTAAAATTTACTGGCTGTAGGTGAGGAAGAAACAGCATGTTACATAGACTGCCATTTTTTTGTGTGTGCAGCTAGTATATGCCATACGCTACATGCTGGGCCCTACACAGTGTTACCGTGTTATTGGATGATATGGGTATATTATTTTTATCTCATAGTGAAGAAACTAAATCTCAGAGAAGTAATTTTATCTAAGGTCACCTCGCTGGTCACCGGTGCTGGGATTTAAAACTTCATCTATCCTTCATCCATTATACTGTACTACCTTCCATTGTCAAGTGCTTCTTATAAAGTTTTAAACTAAAAGCATGCAGATAATTTGCATACAAAACATGTTCCTTTTGCATCATGTCTTGGGTGAGTTGTTTCCACCTTTCTAAGCATGCATGAGAGTCAAGTTCTATGGAGAATGAGATACGCGAAGATGATCAGTTCTCCCAAGGGTGGCACATAGTCAGTACCTTTCTAAACACAGAGGAGAAAGATTGATTGATGACAAATTGTGCACCTTCTTAGATGCCCCAGTTGAAAAAGATTTGTGGGGCCTTTTGGGTCTGAGGCTCATGGGTGAAAAACAAACTATAGGAACCTAATATGACATTCCCATTGGTGCTCTTTCTCCATGTAAAGTGTGCCTGTTTTCTTTACCTTCATTAGTCAAACGTGAAGATCTTATTGAAGCATGCGAACGTTGATATTATTTACTTAATAAACTTTCATGAAACCATCAATCCTGGATTTAGAAGTATATACAGCTCTGTCATTATTTACTACCTGACGTGGGCATAATGATGGTACCTTTGTACACAAGCTAAAGACCTTTACATCATTACAGACTTTCCACTTAGATTCACCTAATCTTTAATAAATCACTGGAATTCTAAATAGATCTTCTGAGAAACACCAGTAACTGGTTCTAATAATGTTTTCCTTGAGGGTATTTTATAACATGATTTTGATTTTAAAAACGAATGAACAAGGGTAGATATTTAGGAGTCATTTAATCATTTACCAGATAATTTCCATATATTTGCCATGCTCAGATATGGACAGTCATTGGCGATTCATGTAACATACTCACGCCCTGCCTTCAGAGAGCTTTTAGTCTAGCCGAGTCAATGGATGATAACCATCGAACCCCACATGTGTTGTGTTGAAGAGTAAGCCCTGGAGACAAGGCAGAAAGCAGGTAGCTTACCTGAGTGTCACTGAAGTCTTCCTCAGTGAGGTGGTACTTGAGTTACATCTTAAAATATGAGCATTTACTCCTTTTAAATTGGTGATAAGGGAGACAACTGTTTTTTTCTCTCTGACTCTTAGCCCTTCCCTAAACTCCCTTTAGAAACCTTAGGTAAGATTTCACTTGTACAAAAATAGTTCCCTTTCAGCAACTTAAAAAAGAACTCACAAAACTTACCCCATCTAACTCGCCTCCCACAAGAAGGTGATAAAGATTTATTAAAATAAAAACTACCTTAAAAACTATCTGCCATGCTGACCTTAGTCTAATTTTAATTTGTTATTTAGGAAACTTTTCAGTTTGTATTATAGTTGTCAAATGATTACAATACTCAAATTACTTTAAAATTTAGTTTGACTAAAGATGTCCATCAGATCAGGAGTTTTCCATTGGAGTGGGATGGGAAGGGGTGGATAAGATGTGTGGTATGTGTTGTGGTGGTGGGAAAACAGGTAACTACCAGTAAGAAGGTGACTTCTTGAACCTGTGAATTTGTGCATTACTAACCAGAGTAAGTAGATAAACTTTTATTTTTCTTTTGATTAGGAGATAAACTTTTAAGTATCATTTAGAAGCTTTATAAGCGAGTGATCATTTTTTTCTTTTTAATTTGCAAAACTTAAAACTCATTAAAGAGAATACTATAATGAACCTTTAGCTTCCTATCATGCAGCTTCAACAAATATATCAATTCATAACCAACTTTATTTTGTTGTATCTCCACCTTTTCCTATCTACTCTGGATTATTTTGAAGCAGTTTCTCACATCATTTTATCTATCAAAATTGCATTATGTAAACAGACAAGTTTTTTTTGGGGGGGGGTAAATATTCTATTCTATTCTATTCTATTTTATTTTATTAGTTTCAGGTATAAAGTACATTGGTTGACATTTGTATAGTTAATGATCCCCCTAATTACTCTATCACCTATCTGGCTCTACACATAGTCATTACTTTACTGCTGTCTGCATTCCCTGTGCCGTGCTCCCCATCCACAAGCCCATCTCTCAGCTACTAATTCGTACTTCTTTAACTCTTCACCCTTTTCTTCCAACCCCCAACCCCCTCCCCTCTAGCCATCACCAGATTGTCTTCTATATTTGTGAGTCTTAAACAGATGAGTTATTATGAGCATCTGTTATGATTTGGTCTTTCCACACGTGGTAGAAAAATAAAATCAGTGTTATCACAATTATCCAAAATACGGGCATTAGCCATACTTTGGGTTCTTAGTCATTTGAATACAATTCAATTCAGGGCTTATTCTGTCACGCACAATGCTAGTCATTGTTATATGGAGGCTGTCTTATTTAATTGTGGCTGTAGGCTTGTATGAGGTACTTAATTTCTATTTTTCAGATGAGGAACTGTGGCTCACAGAGACTATTCAGAGTCAGATAGCTCAGCGTATAGTGGAGCTTACATTGGAATCTAGTTCTGACCTTAATCTAGAAGTGTTCTTCTCTTTATGGCAGACATGACATGATTAATAGTGAAGAAGAGAAACAGCTGTCAACTACTTTAAACTCAAAATTCTCAGTTATAAAAGTGGAATGTTTGTGGTGTAGAGTTTCCACAGTCTTCTGTCTTGGATCGCACCAGTGCGGAGGTTCTGAGTGTGGTCTGCAGACCACAGACGTTCCTTGGCGTTTAAACGGTTTTTATACTAGGACATCATTTGCCATTTTCACTGTGCTGCCATTTGCACCAGTTGTCAAAGCAACTGTGCTAGCGATCTCGCTGTCATCTACAACCACACACGGGGGTAAAAAAAAAAAAAAAGCCACTTTAAGAATACTCTTGATGAAACAGTAAAAATGATTAGTTATAATACATCTTGACCTTTGAATAAGTGTCTTAATATTTTGTGTGATAGACTGGGAAGTTCACATAAAACATACTGCGTATGAAACTGCAGTGCTTGTCTTGAGAAGCAGCACATGTATGGTTGAGTTGTGAGCTGCATGAGCCACTTTTTTGATGGGATTCTATTTTTTTTGTGAAGGAGTGAGTGATAATCTATGGTTAGTTAGACTTGACAGACATTTTTGTGAAAAAAAAAAGCGAGCGTGTCTCTTCAAAGAAAACAACTGCTAGTGTTGGTTGCCAGTGATAAAATTGGAACTTACAAGCAAAATTAGAATTTTAAAAAGCTTGTATTGGCACTATAAGTTTGACAGCTTCCCAATAATTAAAGACGTTTGTTATGAGATTGAAGAAGATATTAATAAGTGTGGCGTTTTTTGGGTAGTGTGTGATGAAATGTGTCAACATTCAAAAGATCTGTATAACTCAGTGAAGCAATAGGTTTCAAATGACCAAAGCATGAAGTTACAGAATTAGGCGTGAATAATAAGATTTATTAAAACTGCAAAATAGACTAGTGAGGCTTAACGCAACAGACTCAGAAAAGTTTTTTGTTATGATTTCTGATTCCACCTTTTAACTAATCTTGAAGAAACTACCACTTGAGTTTTATTATAATGTCAAAGTTATATCTACAGTTTTCTGTAAAGGGCATTAAAATATCCCTTTTCCAAGTACATATATTATGAGTTTTCTTCATATGCTTCAACTAAAACAAGATTGACTTAAGAAACAGGAATGAGGATCTGTTTTTCTGTTAAGCCAGACTGTAAAAAGATTTGTATTTTTTTGTTTTGTTTTGAAAAGTTGTTTTTCATTAAATGTTATGTTAACATATAATGTGTTCATTGTTATGTTTAAATGAATTAATAAGTATTTTAGATTTTTCTCAGTTCTATTTCTACTGTAGTTAATGTTTATAGGTATAACCCACATATTAAAAAGTTCTTTGGGGTCCCCAGTAATTTTTTTGAGTCCGAATGGACCTTGAGAAAAGTTTAAGAACCACTGCTCTAATGCCCTTTTAGAGGATGGGGTAGAGGTAGTGAGCGTGAGTGTGTCTGTATTACAAAGTTCACTGTATATACTTTTAAATATCTACTGTTTCTGAATTACTTATACCCTTACTTCCTTCCATCAATATAATCAATAGTTAGCTATGTTTGTATTATTCATGCTTTCATTTAATATTTATTGAGAACATAGTTATCAGGGGTTGGGAAAGAAAGGAGATATACGGAATGTATAAATCATGTTTATTCTCTGTAAGAGCTCACAGTCTTTATCTTTAAAAGTCATGGGAATGTTATCATACTAAATTGTCTTATAAGTTTATTGCTCATCTTGCCTGGGTGTGGCTAGAAAACAAGTTTGTTCCTGTTGTCTGTTGCTGTGTAACAAACCACCCCAAAACTTAGTGGCTTAAGGCAACAGTTTATAATTCTCTCCCACAGTGCTGTGGGTGGATTGCTTAGCTGAGTGATACTCACCTATCTCACCTCGGCGGCGGCTGGGTTGGCCAGCGAGTATGTCCCAGTCTCATGGCTGACAGGTGATACCAGCTGTTAGCTGGGAGTTCTGCTGAGTTGTTGACTGGAGGACCTCATTCTTTTCCATGTGACCTGTCCATGAGGTTGGGTCTCCTCACAAGTTTCCAAGAGGGATGCGCCCCAGAGGGAACATCCAAAAGCGACAGAAACTGTAGGTTTCCTATGGCCTAACCTAGCTCAGCTAGCTATCCCAGAACATTGCTTCTATCACGTTTTATTAGTCAAAAGCAGTTCACAGGACCAGCCCAGATTTAAGAGGAAGGGACCACAAAAGGACAAAAACACTGTGAGGCTTGGTTCAGTTGTGGCCATCTTTGGCTACTAGCTGCCACAAGACCGTCAAAAGACTGTTAAGTGTCATAAATTATTACCATTATAGCGGGAGGATGAACAACTACTTTCATTCTAAAATTCTATGCTGGAGACAAATGTCTAGATTTCTATTCAAAATAGAAAATGCTGCTGGATTCATTCAATGCTGTCTTTGCATTTTTCTTTCCTTTGTTTAATTTATATGTAACGTAAATGTCCTCTCTCTTGACGTCTGCTGGCATTCAATTTCTTTTGTTCAGAAGGAAATGCCCACTTTCCAATAATGATGTTTTTACTTATAACCAGTGGGCAGAGTTCCTGTCCTGTGGATGCTGGTGTTGCTGCACTTGCTGGTCACTGAGTGGTCAATATTGGCCAGATTTTGTCTTTGGGCTCAGAAAATGTCTGTTATCCTGTGGTCGTGGGACTAGTCGGATGTTTACTCTGACAGTGACAGCCTCAGAGTTTCTGTGCAAGAGTAGTTAAAGGGCAGCATTAAATTTGGAGGGTGGAGCTCAGAGATTGTTTGGCAGTGGGTTTATACAGCAGTCACGCTGTCTCGAACTTTATTATTGTGTGTGCTGTGGCTTAAGAGATCTAGCTGGAGGAATTCGTTGGGGGTGGGGGGCGGGTTGGTCCTTTAGCTAAAGCTCCCCTTGGTGGTGCTGTTGCACTATAAACTTCCAAAGAAAACATCTTTTGGTGCCCGCCCCCCTTTTTAAGCAAACATTTTTTTGGACATTTAAGGTGCAACAGGCCCTGTGCTAGACTTAGGAGAACTAATAACACACACTTATTATTCCTCTCGTCTAATCCTGGCTGTTAACTTTCCTGACATTTTCTCAAAAGGGAAAAAAATAATACCTAATTAAATTCAAGCCAGACCTGTAACTGCCTTTAGGCACCCTGATGGTAGTAACTGATTTGCCTAAAGGTGATGTATTCACAAACTTCAGAATTTTAAAGTTACATAATAGGGTATCAAATAGCCCTTTTAAATGCTCAATTTTACGCTAATAAAACTGCAATTTAAAACCTCACTCGAGATGCCATTTTTCACCTATCCGATTAGAAAAATCTGTTTGGTTATAGATGGTTATGTGGAAACAGACACTCAAACTTTGCTGGTGGGAGTGTAAATTGGTATAACTCCCATGAAGAACAATGTGGCAATATCTACCCAAATTCCAAATGCATGACCCAACAGTTATTCCGCATTTGCACAAAATGACAATGTACAAATTTGTTTATAGCCATTAGAAATAACCCAATTATACATCAGTAAGACTTAAATAAATATGATAAACTGATACAATGGACATTGTGCAGCTATAAAAAAAAGTAAGGGTGTTGATAGAAGGCTGTCTAAGATATTTATGTGTAAAAAGCAAGGTGCGGGATAATATTAGTGAAAAAATAAAATACATTTGTAATTGTCCTTATTTACCTACAAAACCTCTGGAAAGATACCTAAGAAAGTGATAAAAATGGTTATGAGGTGAGAGAAAAGCAAGAATTTCCATTGTATATGTTTCTCTCTCTCTTTTTTTTTTTTTTAATCATAGAAACACCAAAGGGACTGAGATCTTTGTATTGTTAATGAATGTATCCCAAGCACCTATAACAATGCCTGGCACATAAATATACATAGAATAAATGGTTATGCAAAAATAATTAGTTAAAAAACAAAAACAACACAAATTCATTACAGAAAGTATAGACAAAGACAATCATCCAAGTTATCCTTAGATTAATGCCTTGGTGTATAACACTCTGGACAATTTTCTTTATATATGTATGTATATGTTTTCAGAAAAACAGGCGATAGCATGTAGAGAGTTTTTAAGTGCTTTCATATATGTATATGTTTTTATCTATGTTCAGAGAGCTATTTCTGTAACGTGGCTTCAAAATAGCATTGAATTTATCCAGAAAAATTGAGAATGCCTTGTATTTGGACATGGAAGATGTTCGCACCTGTGCACTTATATGTACATATGGCTCTGGGAAGAAAACCCTGCATGAAGGACGTGCATGTCAGTGCTTAGAGTGCCACTGCGGCGAGGCGCCACCTCTGCCTCGGCCTAGCTGTGTGCTCTTGGGCAGCGTCCCTACATTGTGTGTGTGCATTTCCTTATCTACGAGATGTGGACTATACAGTAGTTTCTACTTTGTAGGATTATTGTGAGGAGTAAATCAGTAAAACTACGACAACCATTTAGAACAGTGTTTAGCACATTTAAGTGTTCACCAACCCCTTCTCTCCAAATAGGGAGCTTGGGGAAAAATGGCAAACGTGATTCTGAGTGACTATTACTATTATTTATGAGCCTCAAAACCCTTTGCAAGCATTTATTTGTAGTTGTCTTTTGGTTCTGTCCCCTAAAATGATCCCCTGGGTCGCAGTCGGAAGACCCTTCTGGATAATTTACATGGTATTATTTAGCATGAAGATAAATGAGCAGCTGCCGGGGAATTCCTCTCCTTAAGGAGGCAATCAAGTGCCACTGCTCCCAGATCTCAGGTGTGTCTTGTGTGACATCAAGTAGCAGGGAAAGTTGTTCAGAGTTTTTCTGGGAAGAGCAACTTCAGAATGAGTGATCGCTGACTCCGTTTACCTCGCTAAGTGATATTAACAGAGAGAAGACGTGTTTGGACTGACCTGACCTTACTCGGTGAACGCACCGTGTTCATCCATCACCTCAGAAGCAGGACTTCCTCCTCCTGGCCCCTACTTAGTTGTCATTTTTCTGTTTACTTCCATTATTTCTAAAAGGCTTTATTTTCTTTTCTCCTTCAGTGCTAATTAGCTTAGACTTCATTCCTGCCTATTTCTGAGTCTCACTAGTTATAAAGCTATTCTCTCCATATATTGGTTTTCTTAAAGTGGGATACACTGGCTCACACTGAAGCAGTTCTGAAATACAAATAACATGACTATGAATGGCTGTTTATATATTTTTTCACTTATGTATTAATGGGTGTTTCATGGACCACCCTCACATACAGGGAGAACTGGAAGTTCTTTCTGATAGGTTTTATTAAAGAAGATTTTAATTTATAGATTATCCAAAAATGACAACTAACGTGTGAATAAAACATTCCAGAACAACAGAAAAAGTAACTAAATTATCAAGTTCTTTACACAAATTTTGTATTTCTTATCTCTAGGAATCAAATGTCTCATGTTAAAATGAAGATTGGGTTAGTTAAAGTTTTGTTTGCATAAGACTTCAGTTCCTTATGAAGAAAAAAGGGCAGTATGAAGATTTTTCTGGTATTATGTTTTTATGTTGCAATTACAAAATAGAGTATTTTGTGATAATTGAATGATTGTGAGCTTTTTTCCAAGGCATAGAATATTTTTTCTTTCACAGTGCTCCATAGTACATGAAATTGAGCTTTTCTTTTTTACCAAACTATTTGTACCAATAGCCAATATATATTGACCTTATAGTATCCCATAAGTAATTACTAACCCTGACTGGTCTAGACACTGGTGGTGATGTAATCTTATGCCATTTGTCTTGTACTTTCTTAAAACTGGTTATTTATTAAGTGTTATGAAGTTTGAGGCAACACGTGATCTCTCTGTTGCAACTGAAAAAGTGAGAATAAACCTTATTAAAGGCTAACTATTATCATTGCACATATATAAAAAGTCCATAGCTTGAAATAGTATTTTATTTTAGCCTCTTATTCTTTAGGTGTTGATAATGATAAGAATTTCATCAAGTGTATCAGTAAAAGTTAGATTCAACTGCGAGTAAATGAAAAATTGAAAATCCCAATAGTTTAAAGAAGAGACAATTTTCTTTTTCTCCAAGTAAAAGTCCATAGCAGGCCTTCAAGGGCTGTTAAGGATGCTCTTCTCCAGGAAGTCTCTATTAGTTTCCTTTAACTGCTGTAACAAATTACCACAGACTTAACTGCCTAAAACAACAGAAACATGTCATCTCATGTTCTATAGGTTAGAAATCTGGCTAGGCTCAGCCGATTTCTCTGCTTCAGGTTTCATAAGGCCAAAATCAAGTTGTTGACCTGCTGAGCTCTTACTAAGACACTCTGGGAAGTATCTGCTTTCAGAAGAGTCCAGTTCCTTGTGATGGTAGAACTGAGGTCCTCAGTGCCTGACACTCAGCTGGGGGCTGCTCTTACTTAGCTCCTAGAAGCCTCTCTTTGGTACTTGCACGATGGCTTCCACATCTCAAAGCCCAGTGGCACATCAAATGCTTCTCCTTCTTGGAATCTCTCTAATTTATCCTTTTGCCACATCTCCCTCATTCTAGCCAGAAAATGTTCTCTGCCTTTATTGTGTATATCTGGAGAGTTCTGGATAATCTCCCTTAAAGATTATAAGATCTGTAGTCTTAATAACATCTGCAAATTCCCTTTTGATTTGTAGCATATTCCCTGATTCCAGAGCCGTCTTTGGATAAACTTTCAGTGTACCTCCACCATCCCCATAGGGTCTTACCTTCCTTGTTTATGGTCCCCTGGCAAAGTCTGAGTTCAAGCCAATGATAGAGGAGGAGGTAAAGAATAAAAGCACCAGGTGACTCTTAAGAAAGATTCTCAGAAACTACCACAAGATATTTAAATCTGGTAGGCCAGAACTTAGTC
Source organism: Eonycteris spelaea (assembly GCA_003508835.1). Classification (NCBI taxonomy): domain Eukaryota; kingdom Metazoa; phylum Chordata; class Mammalia; order Chiroptera; family Pteropodidae; genus Eonycteris; species Eonycteris spelaea. The sequence continues at coordinate 19,721,309 of PUFA01000003.1, read as the reverse complement.
ACATGACCACATTTAGCAGCATTGGAACCTGAGAAATGTCATTTTTATTCACTACAGCCATGTATCTTGCTAATAAACATTAATATAGAAATAGATCACTGGGGTATAACGAACAGCCCCTGCCCCCAAGTACATTTTTTTAATCATTGGAAAACAAGATACTAGAGGAGATTACATTATCTTAACTGCCATAGTGTAGGAGTGGAGCAGCATTGGTTTCCTGGGCAAGTTAAAGGCCCTTAGGGGCAGATTGAAGATAAATCCTTAAATAAGCCTGACACCTAGAAGAGCATCTCGCCTTGATTTATTTTTTTATTCTTGTGTACCTGGCACAGTGCTTTTACAAGTAGGTTTTAGTAAATATTTTTGGAATGAGTTAAAATATTGCTGATGCAGCATTTGGAGTGAGATAAGCTATTCCATGAAAATATAGTGGGTTTTTTAAAAACAATTCAACTGTTCAGTGGAAAGTATATTCTCGGATTTGGTATTGAATCCCGAAGAGAAACCTTCATGCTACATAACCAGTAAATCCCTTTAATTTCTACACACATTTAAGTGTTTTGTCTACTGAAAAAAATGTGAAAGTGCAGTTTAGGAGTAATTCAGATTCAGTCCCGGAGAGTTTCCGTGGGCCTCCTGTAACGTAAGACAGAAAGTGATGCGTTGTACAAAGTGCTATTCGAAGACGGAAGGAAGGAGGGAGTAACTGGATAAAATGGAGGACTTCATGAGGTACATGGCATTTAATCTAGATCTTAAAGGATGAATAACATGTCACCAGGTAGAGGTAGGAGAACAGGAAAATCACATGCGAAACTAAAAACATCAGTGGGCTGGTAAGGAAGAAGAATCTTGAAAGGTATAGAGAACTGCCTCTTGTTATGGATGATTGCTCTTTTATGTCAATCAGTGTTTACTTTTGAAGTTTTCTGGTGTACAACCTTATTCCCTTTTCTGTTAGCAGAAGTAAAATCAGATACAGACACTATCAGTTTTAGGAATCCTGTTGATGTGGCCCACTTCAGGACTAGTTAGTGCTACTGTCTGTATTTTGACTTTGACTAAGATCTGCAGGTAATCTTTCACTCTGAATGTGCTAGTGCAGTATGCAGCATTTCAACGGCTGTTTACGTCATGACAGTTGGATGTACACAGCCCCTAACCCAGAGGAACCTGATACAGATAGATCCACCCCACCCTGTTCTGTTTTTCAAAGTGGCATGCTAATGCTAATAACTGCAGTGGGTGTGGTAGCAATTACCCGTATTTTAGTGTGTCACGTGGAACAGTGAACTGTGACTTACATTTCACCTGAACCTGGGAAAGAATTAAGGTAACTCAAGCTATTCAACAGTGACTGCAGACCCTTGGGGTTGTCATGGAAGAGATTAATAGGACATTAAATCAATCAAGTCCCTCCCAAAATCATTAATGAAATCAGTTTTTAAAAATAAATAAGTTCATTTGGTTATTTAAACTGTATATTTTCTTGTACAGTAGTGTCCCCTTATCTGTGGTCAGCTGTGGTCTGAGAATGTTAAATGGGAAATTTCAGAAATCAACAATTCATAAGTTTTAAATTGCACATCATTCTGAGTAGCGTGATGAAATCTCATACTGTCCCGCTTCGTCCCACCTGGGACTTAAATCATTCCTTTGTGTATATGCTACCTGCCTGCCTGGTAGTCACCTAGCAGCTGTATTGCCGGAAGGCCAGTAGTAGCCTAACACTATGTCACAGCGCCTACATCCTTTACGTCACTTCATCCCATCACGTAGGCATCGTATCATCTCACATCATCACAGGAAGGGTGAGTACTGTACAACACGATATTTTGAAAGAGACCACATTTATATTGTGTTACAGCATATTGTTGTAATTGTTCTATTATGGTTAATCTCTTACTGTGCCTAATTTATACATTAAGCTTTCATAGGTTCGTACGTATAGACAACACATAGTATATATAGGGTTCAGTACTCTGCAGTTTCAGGCATCTACTGTGGGTCTCGGAACGTATCTTCCGCAGATGAGGGGGAACTACAGTATTTGTAATGTAGAAACATTCTCTTTCGCCTTTTATTTATTTCTCCATACAGGTTATTGAATTTTTCTGCTTGGTTCTGTTATTTATTATCTGTTGTTCTCCACCTTCTACGAAATTGTATGTTAACAGACAGAATGTAGATTCGAATGAGAAAATCTGTTTTATTTATTAATTATAAGGCATATGCCTCAGGCTACCAAACCGAGTGTAATGAATGTTTTGAATTAAATATTTAGTGTTTCATTGACTATTTCCTCTGACTTCCATTAAGACCTCTAGAAATAATTCTTTGCTAATAAGCCTTTTGTTTGTTTTGGGCCAATATACTGATGTGGAATGAGCTATTGCTGTAGTACTTAGGGTGTGGTAAGCTTTTCTTTATAGCTTATCTAACTTTAATGTAGTTCATTTTTGGTGAGATGTTAGGTTTCTGTCACTTCAGGAAACTTGGTTTTGTTCCCATGTATCTATAACATGTATCTAGTAGTACTATTTTCAGAATAGTAAGAAACTTTTGATGATGGCATGGAATGAGAAACTTTAATAGTGTGCAGAGATTATAAAGGGCTTGATATTAAAGGTTTTTTACTAAGACAAGTAATCTGTGCTTGAACAGGATGTATAGAACTGAGTTTAGAATCTATAACCTCATTTTCTTCTTCTCTTGAATACAGTTAGTTTATCTGACTAGCATAGGCTTATGTGTTATCAAAGGTGACTGCCATTTTTTTTTCTGAGGACCATTAAAAATTTTGTTTTATTATGTATAGAAAATTTCCCTTTTTAGTGTATCGTTCTTTGAATCACAAACACATTTAGTGGCATATTACCACCAGTCACAATAAAGTTTCATCTCCCCGGAGATTCTCTTGTGCAACTCTATAGTCATACTCTTCCAGCCCTCTGAGCCCTACTCCTTTCCTATAGATTTTTCTTTTCCAGATTGTCATATAGATTAAATCATATAGTAGGTAGTCTTTTGAGCCTAGAGATTTATCCATGTTGACGTATTGTTTTATTACAGAGTAGTATTCCATTGTATAGAGAGCACGATTTATTTGTCCATTTACCAGTTGAAGGGCATTTGATTTGTTTTTCCATTGGGGGCATTTATGCACGAAATTGCTACAAGTATTCATATAGAAAATTTCGTGGAACATGAATTTTCATTTCTCTTGGGTAAATGCCTAGGAATAGTGTTGTTGGGTCATATGGTAAGTGTATATTTCACTTAATAAGAAACTGCCAAACTGTGCTGTTTCACATTCCTACTGGGAATATATGAGAGTACCAGCTATTCTGCATCTTCACCAACAATTAGTTTTATCTTTTTATAAAAGCCATTATAATAGATACGTAGTGGGAGCTCATTGTGCTTTTAATTTGCATTTCCCTAATGACTCAGTGTTGAGCATCGTTCCATGTACCCTTTGCCATATAATTTCTTTGGTGAAATGTCTGTTCACACTTTTTGTCCTTTTTATATTAGGTTGTTTGGGTTTTTTTTTTTTTGAATTTTGAGAGTTCTTTATATATTTTGGATACACGTCCTTTTATAGGTATGTATTTTGCAAAGCCAGTCAGTGGTTTGTCTTTGTAATAGCATCTTTCAAAGAGTAGAATTTTTTTTATCAACTTATCCGTTTTTTCTTTTGTGAATTATGCTTTTATGATATCTATTCAATTCTTTGCCTAACCCAAGGCCACAAAAATTTTTCTCCTGTGTTTTCTTCTAGAACTTTTATGATTTCAGATTTTACCTTTAAGTCTGTAATTCGTTTTGAGTTAATTATTGTATGTGGTACAAAGTACGAATCAATGTCCATTTTTGCACACAGATATGTAAGCATGACAGAAACATTTGTCAAAAAGATTATCCTTTCTCCATGAATTTGGCAATTATAGCCACATTGGTGGTTGATTTTTTTTTTTAAGAATTTATGGAGATGCACCTTTTATCAAAAATGCCCTTGTTTACCACCTGTTAAAATTAATAATGGATAAAGAGAAATTTAATCAAAAGAGAATGATAACATTGGCAACCATTTGAACTCCTTGCCCCTTTTTTGAGAGATTCAGCTAACCATCATGGGTACAGGGACGTTACGAAGCCTTCTCCCTCCGGTTGTACTCTGAGCTTCAGCCTCGTAACTTAAAGAGGATGTGCGCATCCTGGTCCCTTCTCCATTTGTTTCTCCCAGATTTCTACTCTGATGGTGGTCTGTCTTGGGATGGTTACCATCTGAAACACAGAAGCCACAACTGGAAATTATTGAAGCCACATTTTTACCTTTATAAATTGATTTAATGTTAAATGATAGATTATAAACATCAAAGATTTTTCTAAGTGAAAAATTAAGCTGCAAACAGCCAGCATCACTTAGATTGAAAATAAGTCTACATGAATACACAGTTGAAGTGTGAAGGAAAAATTGCTCTCCTTTCTGGAGGATAGAAATTCGTGAAGCAGATTTTGATTATTCCATGTGTACAGTGAGTCCTCATTTAACATTGTGGATAGGTTCTGTGACTTTAAGCAAAAAATGACAAATAATGAAACCAATTTTACCATGGGCTAATTGATATAAACAAAAGTTACGTTCCTAGGGCATCTCACCAACATTATAAGGGAATGACATTGAATGAAAGAAAGCCTTTCAGTTATTCTTCCTGTTCATCCTTCAGGTCTCAGCCTAGCTGTCACTTCCTCTGAGACCGTTTTTCCTGTCTTCCCCCTTAGGTTTCGGGCTCCCCCTCTCCACCGCCATTCACCCCACCATGTATTAATGGCATTTTAATATGATGCTGCCATGTATTCGTGGCATTTTAATATGATTCTGTACTGTAATTAATTGACTCCTTACTTCTCTTCTCCTTCTCTTTCCACTAGACCAGACAGTTGGGAGGTTGCTGAGTAGGGACACAGATAATAGGCAAGTAAACAGATCAACTGAGGGATTTGACTTAAGTGGTTATGAAGACCTCTGAGGTGATAGTGACCGGGAAGCTTCTGTAAATTGGCTGGTTCGATAAGTCTATAAGGAGGGATGGAGTGTCTTGCAGGTACTTGGTTTCTAATGGTCGAGTAATTGTTTCTTTTGTAATATAAATGAGAATGGATTCAAAGGCAACCTATAGGTATCCCTTTAATTCTCTTGCGTGCCTATACGCTCTCTGGCCTGGGAAGGAGCGAGAGCAGGTAGAGCCAGCTCGTGGAAGTTGTACACAGGAGCGTGTTAAGAGAGCAGTGCGTCTGTTAGCATTCTGGTGGCAGGAAAACCGTGGAGAACTGAAGGGTGATGCGTAAGTCCCCTCCCTGCCTTGAGTCCTCCATTTTAAGTGATGAGGAAATTGACATGAGCAGGAAACCTGCCCACGACAGGTTGCTCGCTTCTGCGACCGACCAAGGATTTCTCCATCATCTGGTCCACTCACCTCAGCCCTGAGAAGAATCCACTGAGCCCTCGGGAAAAGGGGCATAGTGACTGTAGCATGTCATATTCGTGTCATTTCCATTCAAATGGACACATCTTGCCCACTTGATTAGTTTCTTAGGGCTGCTGTAATAAAGCACCACCAGCTGGGAACACAGAACGATAGAAATTTATCTCTTACAGTTCTCGAGGCTAGAAGTCCAAAATCAAGATGTCGGCAAGGCCATGCTTCCTCTGAAACTTGTTGCGGAGAATCCTTCCTTTCCTCTTTTAGCTTCTGGTGTTCGCTGGCAGTCCTTGGTGTTCCTCGGATTACTTGCATTGCTCTAATCTCTGCTTCTGTCACCACATGGCCATCTTCTCCCTGTGTGTTTCTCTCTGTGCGTCACTTTTCTTTTAAGGACATCAGTCATAGTGGATTAAGTGCCGACCCTACTCCAGGGTAACCTCATCTTAACTAGTCATTTCTGTACAGCTCCATTTCCAAATAAGGTGAAAGTACCAGGGGTTAGGACTCAGCATATCTTTTGGGGCGATCAAATTCATCCCATAATACATACTTAATATTTTTCTTCTGATACTTAATTTGCTGTAGTCCATGGTACCTCTTTTGTCCCTATTCTTAAACTTCTAATTGTCATAGATTTGTTATTTTGTCATTTAATAAATATATGGAATTTTGATATGTTTAGGTTGTTTTCTTCTAATTTAATTTTTAATGTTTATGTCTTAAATCTTTAACTAGATTATAAACTGCTTGATGGTTAATTTTCTTAAAGATTGCATACCAAAGAAAGATGGGAAGATCAAAGCACTAATAACTGTTCAGATGCTGCATATATAAGCACCTAAGTCCCTTCCATCATGATATAGGTCTTCCTTGTACCCTGTTTTCTCCTTCTGTGAATGGTCACCAAAAAACAAAACAAACAAACAAACAAAACCATTTTGGTCTGTCTTTCTTTCCACAATATGCTTGCCCACCCACTTTTTTCTTGATGTCTTTCATACCATCTTGCCCATTTCCTATATTCAAGTTACATCATTTATCTTAACAAGGATATGAAGACTTTCATAAGGCATCTGGTCCTAGAGGTTGGTCAGTTGTTGCTAATTTTGATTTAAAGTAATGTTAAGTAATTCATAAAGTGAATAAAGTGACAGCTAGTAAGGTCTTCAGAGCCGTTTCAGGATGGCCAACCGTGGGGTTAATCATGTTGTTCTAGGTCTCTAGCCCATGGAAAGAAAATAGGAAGTTTTTGTTTGGTTGGGAGGTGGAAGTGATTGAAACCATTGAATCTTTTGTGCCTCTGCAAAGTGGACAAATCATGGAATTCTTTTAAGATTAAAAAAAAAAGTTAAGGCCTTAGAGAGAAATTATTGGTTAAGTTCCTGCTGCCAGTGATTTATAGCCCTTTGCTCACTCCTAAGGAAGGAAGTAATTTTATATTTATGGTTATGACTCTGAATCCCAGCCCAGCCTAAAGTGTGATTGTCAGTGTAGTATAAATGCATAGAAACTCTCATAAACAAGATAACTCGTGGATCACTGAATATGGGACATTAATTTTTCGTCAGTTGCCCCTAGAGAATCAATAAATATTTTGCTTTCTTAATGTCAGGGGTTGTGCTGGGTGCTAGGGAAACAAATAAAAATTCAGAATCTGACTTCAAACAGGTTATGATTGAGAGGGGAGAGAAAAATAAAGACAATTACAGATACATTTTGTTAAGTTGTATATTGGCAGTAATCACAAGGCACAATGGGGCCCTAGGAGGGAAAGTACCAGATGTGCCTGAAGCAATCAGGAAAGCCTCACAGGAAGAGTCACACTTAAAGAATGGAGGAGGAGAAGTTTGCCAGAAGGACAAGGAGATGGAATGAGCTTCTCCAGATCCTTGGCAGCAGGTGCAAAGACCCAGAGGCAAAAGAATGCATGGCCTGTCTTTTCTCCCAGGAAAAGGTGTCCTGGTGTGTCTCTCAGTCACTATGGCAGAAAGGCTAATACTTCATTTATGCCGATGAGAGCAGTGAGCTCCGGAGACCAAGATCAGGCTTTTCACCTCCGCCCACCTACACTGTGAGCTTCAATTTCAGGATGACCACATTCCTGTAACAGACAGCACCCGTGATCCTGGCCTGCCTGCTCACAGATGTGGGTTTACTGTGTGTCACCACACCCATGTGAGAGAGTATGGATGGTTCAGTGTGTGTCCATGACCACAACTGAAAAATGATTCCAAGATGGTCTTCTGATGATGAGTTATTAGCATAATTCATGCATATGAACACTTGTCCTTATTTTTAATGACCTGAATAGATTTTCAACGCTTAGCATTTTGTCTTGTGTGGATTTTTCCAGCTCTGCTATAGAAAGGATATGACATAAATATTTAATCTGTCTCAGCAGAATTGGCCTTTTTTCATGGCTCCAGATTATCTAACTTCACTGATATAATACTTATGACATGTATGTTGAAGAATAAAGACTCGGAACTCAGATTTTTCAGAATTTTACAATGGCCATACATCTTTCTGTGCCTTTTTGTCATGAAGGAGTTTGTAAAATATAATGACTAGAAGTGAGCAAATCTTTGATGGTCATAAAATGTACTGAATGTGGTCTTTTTTACCTATATATTTGTGAGCTATTATATACTTAGCATCTATACCCCAGATTATTCATTGTAGACAAATGTGTGTATGGATGGAGGAACACTTTTGAGTCTAGTATATAGTCATCACTGAAGTTCCCCAGAGACTAGATGTTTTAAAATAAGTCTCTTAATTTCTCCGGAAGATATATAAAGAAAATTTGAAACTTTCAGGCTGAGTTCTCTGTTGTTAATAGCTATGTGTGTAATGACTATGCAATTTAGTTCTTTTTCCCCTTCCATCAATTTTGCCTCCACTGGAACCAATTGGGCATCTGTGGGAGTCGTCATTTTAACGTGTGCTCTGTCAGTCCACCGCTTCCCTTGGCACAAGGAGGAACACAGTGACATGTTGAAAGGTTCTTTTAAAATATAAATTGTAAACAAATCCAATCAAAACATTATTTTTAAGTAAATTTTTTTTCTTGTGAAATTTCCATCATTGTTCCCCTCTTCCTAACTCTAGGTTCATGAAAAGAAAGTGTTAGGAAGGAATTGGAATGGATGTCTGTGGGTTTTTAAACTTTGCTTATTAGATCACAAGTAGAGCACGCAGCATCATGCTCTTAACACAAAAATACGACTTCAAGCCATATAGCGTAACTGCGTTGCTGGGAGCTGAGCCAGCTCCACGTTGCTGCATGGCCATATCGGGCATCTGTGGAGCGGACGTCTGTAATACAGAGCCACGACAACATTCCTTTTAAAGAATTGCTTTGTCCAAAGTCAAAAGACATTTTTTTATGCATATGCTATGTAGAAAGGAATGCTGGTAATAAATTGATTTGTTTACACCCATAACATATAGATTGTAACATCATCTTTAAAATAAGTGGTATACTTAATGAGTACCACATAAATTTCCATCTGCTTAGTCTAATATTTTTAGGTAGATGGTATATATATTGCCCTTACTGTTTACAAAACTTGATATATATATATATTCAAGTACCTTGTCCCCTTTGGTGGTATTTGAAAATCAATGCCTTTAACTACTTTGTTTTCTATAAAGTGGAGAATGAGATTCTATAAAATAAACTATGATCAAGTCTTCAAAGACAAGTTGAAGTTTTTGAAAATGTTCTTGGAAGTAAAGTTGGTCCCTAAAAGAAAATATAAGTAATCTTAGAGATACTGCTGAATTTAAACCTGATTATATAACATTTTAAAATCAAGAAGCAAGTAATTTGACAAAAACATTGTGAAATTACTACGTAAAATATTTGCCTTTTAGTTTCTATTAATGTTTTAATTTAAAGTCTTTATGGATGCACTTATATCCCAAAATAAATAGCTAATTTAGGATGAAAGTGCTTATTGGAAGATTTTTAAATCAACAGAAGATTTGATTAGATTTCATATATCAATGATATTATAAATTCTAACCGATTAAAACGTTTTACATTACAAATCTAGGAAATTTCCTTATTTTAAATTTCCATAGCAACTGAGATAATAAAACAAATCATAGAAAAGAAGTTTATAGTGTAATGTTAAATAATTGAAGAGGTTTTTATTATTATTACGATCTCTGTTACTTTCTAGATCTAGCAGTGGGATATTAGGTCATTTCATTTCTTCTGAGTGAGTACTAGGTTGTTCCTTTCAATGCATTTTCCAGTGCTTGGGCCAGTCTGTTAATCCTTTATACTAGAGATTCCCAGGATCTTCATTGCTGGCAATAGATTTAGCTCCAGGAAAAATGACTTCTGCTGCCAAAGAGTAAAATGATTCAAGGGTTATGCTTCCACCACTGTTGTGTAGTTTCCTGACATTTGTCCCAGATTTTCCTGTGCTTATTTTCTTGGATAACCTTAGATACCCACATTGTATTAGAAGTTTTATACTGTGTGAAATTGCGTGTATGTGAACTATTTTATAAATTTTTTGGTTTGCAAAAATCTCCCCTGGAAACTTAATGATATTTAATGCATGCAAATGAGCTAATCAATGGGATTAAAGATAAGTCTTATATTCAGGGTTATGTTTTAAGGAATGGTATTTTTTGATGTTTCTAACAAAAAGTACTGTTGGTCACTAATGACTTCTGTATTGCTAAATTCAGTGGGCATTTTCTGTTGCATTTGCCTTCTCATCGAGTTTGACACTGTTAACTGTTCTTTCCTCTGAGCAATCTCTTCTTGGTTTCTCTTCCCCTCCCCACCTTCTCCCTCCACCCTCTCCTCCTCTCCTCTTCATCCTCTCCCCGTTTCCTTTGCTCCTCTTCCCCCTCCCCGCTCCTTTCCTTCCTCTTCCCTTCGAAATTCTGTGACCGTTTATCTTCTTCTATCTATCTAGATTTTATGAAAGTGTTAAATATTGTCTTTTCTCGGGGTCACTCCTAGACCCCCTTTTTTGTCCAATCAGATACCCGATACCACCTTTTGAGTTTCTCAGAGTCGTCTCAAACTCAGCATGTCCAGCCCTCCCTGCCCCTCTTTTCTGTTCCCTGCCTCAGTGAATGACATCACCTTTCACGCAAGCCAGAAATGTGGGAATTGATTCATATCTATTCTTCCAGTACCAATTCACTTTTATTGTTATAGCCTTATGTATTTTCGTAGCATAGGGTTAAATTCTTCCTGATTACTCTTTTTCTTTTTTTCAAAGTCATCTTGGCTCTTTTACCTATTTCTTATTCTACACAGGACCTCAGTACTTGCACTTCATGGATCTGAATAATATGAGTGGTCTTCAGGGGCCCTGTGAGGATCTTGAAATTTTATATAAAATAGCATGTGTGTATGACTTGATACATTTTTCTGTAAGGAGATCCATCTTTTATTGGTGTTTAAAATGGACACTTAAATGAAAGAAACTTAGAACCTCTGTAAGAGAGTTACATTGTGGAAATCAGATATTCCTGTTGGGATTTTGAATCTGTGGAAGATAATGGCATCCTTTAAAATATTTTGTCTTTTCATCCAGAAGCATGCTGCTGTCTTTTCATTTTTTAAAGATTTCTTTTCTGCCCAGTAGTACATTTTTATAATTTTCTTTGTATAAGTTCTAATCTATTAATTTCTTGGTATTCTATATCTACTAGTGAATCCGGTAACAGAATTTTTCTTTAAAAAGAAAGAAAAAAATGGAGATTGGAAAGGGATACACAGAATATTCTAGACGGCCCATAAAGTTTAACCTATTCCCTGTAATCACATGGGTTTGTTTTTTTTAAGTTTGTTAAGCACATAAGTAATTGAGAAAACTAAATAATTAGTAAAAGTTACTCTGAAAGTATAATTTTGTCATCAAAGTACTATAAATTACATTATTAGTAAGCCTGACCATAAGGACTTTTTTAAAGTATCACTCTTTTGCTTGTGGTTTTGGGGATCTTTTACAGACTTCAATGTTGTTCTAGGACAATATTTTTATACTTTTCTTTAGTGAAGCATAACCATATCAAGTAACATTTCAGAACTATACATTGCACAATCTCAGACATTTTTATATAAGAATGAACTAAAGAGATTTTTTTATATATATGAAAGTGCAACTCTTAAATAACAGGGACTGTTTTTTATGGGATAGCTCCAGACCACATTTGCTTACTTCCCACGCTGTAGTTTTTCTGATGTCCTAAGCTTTAAGTGGAGAGGTCAGAATGACATTTTAGGGCTGTAGATTTGAAATCCCTAATCTTATTATGGATGTTATTCGGTATATAAAAAAACTAGTTCTGTTTTTTAGATGAAAATTAAATGATTTTTTGATGTTTTAAATATTGTATTCATTTTTTGAAAACTTTTATCCTGAAATTTGCTGACTTTGCAAAAATAGTGAAAGATTTCTCATTTACCTTTCACTCAGCTTCCTGAAACATTAAATTTTTACCATATTTTCTGTATCATCGTGTCTATTTTTTTTGAAACATTTGAGAATATGTTTATTGACATGACGTATCTTTGCTACCAGAACTTCAGTATGTATTTCTTTAAATTGTCATTGAGAAAGTACTATATCTAATCTATAGGCGCTCAAATTTTGTCATTTGCCCCGGTAAATTTCTTTCTAGAAAAAAAATACCTTTTCATCCTTCGGTCTGGAATCTAATCCCAGAGTCCATGTTGCATTTAGCTGTTCTCTTCCGTCTCCTTTAATCCAAACAGTTCCTCCGTCTTTCTTTGTCTTTAAAAATTTGAATAACATATTTATTTTGTAAAATGTCCTTCAATTAGGACTTGTCTGATGATTTCTCAAGATTAGATGTAAGCTGCTGTGATCATATCAAGGGACACATAATGTCTACATCACTAATGAAAAAAGTACCTGCGATTACTTGTTTAAGGTAGTGGTCATTCACATTTTTAAAGAACACAGTTTTTATGTTTCCTTAAGTTTTTGCTTTCTTTGAGTGGATTGAGTCCCGGAGTCTTTTCCAGGACTCAATAAAAATATCTGTTTATAGAGTTAGGAAGCCTTTGGACCTGCACAGGATGGAATTGTTAGTGGACTTCACTGGGTGGAATTCTTCCATTTCTAATTGATAAGGTGGTCAACATGTCACTTATTTGCTTTATTCTGCAATTTTTATTATTTGTTACAAGAAGATTGTGATCCCTGTTTTTAATTAAAACAGTGGAATATGGAGATAGAAAAATAAATAGATCATAAATGTGAAAGTGTTTTTCAAATTCCTCCTTCCTATATTTATGAAAAAGCTGTTGATTAGTGTTTCTGTGTGGGCTGTTGACTGAAACAGAGATCTTTAGAACATGTTTCTAGGTCTGTCCTTGACTTGTTTCTATTCACTGCTTCTATTAATAACTCTCTTAGAAGAAATCATGAAAGACATTTTCAGTTTTATAGATGACAATGTCAGAGAAAGTCCATATTCAAAATTATCATGACATATTAGAGTGAAGCCAAGCTCTGTAAGATGACATTTCCTTATTTAAGTTACAAAAGTCAGGTACAATGTACAGGATTGGAAAGATTGTTCTGTAACGCTTTGAATTTGGTCACCAGCTTAATATGAGCAACTGCTAAAAACCTAATGGAAGCCTGTGCTCATCAAAAAGGATTATACCGTTTTATTCATGGAAGATAATAGTAAGACTGTCACTGTATTTTAAAAATATTTAAAAATTAGAGGACATCTAGAAAAAGATGACCAAGATGTTGATCTTTTGTCACAGCAAGATTTCAGTCAGATGTCATGTAACTATTTTTCAAGAATGATTAGAAGAGGTTCTTTTGTTGGGTGTGACTGCAAAATGCTGAAGTAAATGCAGTGTCATATTTTTAAGTATATTTTCATAACATGTCTTTCTTTTGAAACATTCATTTTATGTAGACCACATGCTTTGAAAATAGTTTCATACTTAAAATTTCATTCAATAACCAATTAGTATTATTTATTCAATAGATGCTCATAAAAATTAGTTAATAATGACAACTTAATATAATCAAAGGCTAATATCTGTGCCTTGGTTTATATTTAAGGAATACAGATTGAGCTAAATTCAAAATAGCAATTTCAACTCAAAGTCTAGGGTTAACTGAATTTTTTTTTTTTTTAATACAACTAACATTATCTCTCAGGTTTTGTGGGTCAGGAATTGAAATGTTGTTTAGCTGGGTGACTCAGCTCGGGAGGTCTCTTGTGATGCTGCAGTCAGGAAGTCAGATGAGGTTGATGCCCTCTGAAGGCTTGACTGAGCCTGAACAATCTGTTTTCAGATGGTTTGCTCACGTGGCTGCTGGCAGAAGGCCTTGGTTCCTTGCTGGCTGTTGGCAGGAGGCTTCCATTCCTTGCCCCATGGACCTCTTCATGGGCCGCTTGGGGCTGCTCCAGTGTCCGCTCAGTGAGTGTCCCCTGCTGGATGCTTTTATCCTCAGTTCTTCTGAAACTTGGCATCTCACTGCATCTTTCTGAGGGTCAGCTCTGAACACAGCTCTTTCCTCTTTCTTGCCCTTGGTGGCTCCCGGTTGCAGTTTCGGAGGCTGGGTGTTGAAGATCAGGTGCCAGCATGGTTGGGCCAGGGCCCTCCTGCAGGTTCCGGGCTTCTCATTGTATCATCTCAGGGAGAAGGGGTGGGTTAGCTGAATTTTAATTCATTTTTCGCCATTATTACAATTACTGTGAAAATATTAAGACAGACTTCATGGGAGAATTTCAAGGGGTTAAAAGATAATTATTAAAAGCCAGTTGTATTGCCTTTTGTTTATCCATTTCTTTTTTTCTTGTTTTGATAAGGTAAAAGTGATGGAACCAAAGGATTTTGCATATGAGACTACATCTCTCCTGTGTCTGCTAATCACCTGAGCTATTTTCATTCAGTCTCTGTTAAATAATAATAAAGAATATTTAAAGATTATTAAATTAAGAGGAAGGAACTTTTCTAAATTAAAAACAGTAGCTCTGTTTATAAGACTGTTTTAACTATTTCAATCATATGATTTGGAAAGTTTAAAATTTATTATTTTTTAGCATATATGGATATTATCTTAAAGGTATATTATTCTCATGGCCCTCTTGAAACATTCTTTTCATTGCCTCTGACAAAACTTTTAGATTTTTCTTCTGTCCTCTCTGGCTACCACTTAGCATTCTATTTTTTAATAGGTAGGAGAGCTGGTCCTATAACTCTGATTTTTCAGAGTGTCCTAGCTCTTCTTAAATGTTCAATTTCTATGTGAACTTTAGAATTAACTTGTCTATAGTTTTGTTTTTAATCTTATAGATATTTTTGAGGATATTAACTTTTAGATTAACATGAACATTTGATGACTTTACAAACCTAGAGTTTCCGATCTGAGAATGTAGTATTTTCCCACCATTTTATCGAGTCTTTTAAATTTTCCCTCACTACCATTTAAAAGATTTCTTCATACGTATTTATGCATATCTTTTAGGTTATTGTTGGATATTTCATCATTTTTTGTTGTCATTGTAATGGAATCATATTTTTAAAAATGGATTATTTTTTGAATAGAGGAAGGATGTGGTTATGAACCCATTCTTTACCACATACATATATTGTTGTAATAGATCTTAAGCTTATTTGTGGTCCCTCTCCTCCCAGCCCTTTATTTAGCTAACTTGCATTCTTCCTTAAGACGTCAGCCTAAAGTTTATTTTACAAGAGCTGTGTCTCAACTTCCAGATGTCAGGGATCTCTCCATTTTTCTCCTCTTATAGCACCCCATACTTTTTCTACATAGTGCTTACTATAGTTTGAAATTATACAGTTTCATTGAGATTTTGTTACTGCCTGATATCTGTCTTTCCTTCTATCTTCTAATGAGTAAGAATTGTGTGTATTTGCTTCCTCATTGTGCCTTCAGCGTCAAGCACAATTCCTTCATGCTGCTTGGCTGATTAGTAGATTGCTTGGTAAGTTTGTTGAATGGATGATTGCATTGTTTATTTGTGGAAATTTGCCCATTTCAATCTTTTTTGCCCAAATCTATCAATCTACTAGTTTTGAGTTCAACACACTTTAAAACTCACCTGGTACCCCTTTGGAAACTTGATAGGCTTTCAGTGTGATTTTCTTAGACATGTTCAAAAGATGAACAGTCAAGGCAGACCAGTTGAGGTGTTCACTGTTTTGTTGATTCACCTTTTCAGATTGATTTGGTGTTTTTCTCTTTCACAGTTGTTATTTTTAAGTGGTCCGACATGTGGCAGGAGTGAAATTGCTCTGCCAACAACAACAATAATAATATTCTTACTTGGGGAGCACGGCATAGGGAATGCAGTTAGCATTCATATGTTGGCTAGGTGGAGGGCCAGGGGATGGAGGGAGCAATTGGGGGGATCGTTTTATGAACTATATAGATGTCTAACCAAGTTACTGTATACTTGAAACTAAAATAAATAAATTAATTTAAAAATAATATTCTTACTATTTTACTTTCTAAAATCGATGCAAAATTTTGGAGTGATTTAAAGTTTTGACTTATGTGTTAGGATTTGTGGGGTTGAGGCCTAGAGATATTAAATATCCACTGTTATAAAGCTGCAGGTGGCTGGGCTAGATCTAGATTATGAAGTTTTCTGACTCCTAATTCGGTATTCCCTCTGCATGGCATCTTCCATGTTACCATAGCATTACTGCTTAGCTTCCAAGAATGTACATGTAATACTGTAAAGAGAAAATATCTCACATCACTTTGCCCTACCAAGGCAGATGGCATACGGTTAACTAATGATACATAATTTGAGACTTTTCCTCATCAGTATATATATTTTTTTCCTTTTAAACAGACTTCCTGTAAGAGCAGTTTTAGATGCACAGCAAAATTTAGCAGAAAGTGCAGAGAATTCCCAGTACTCTCTACCTCCCCTCACACACAGGCTCCCCTGCTATCAGCGTCTTGCCCCAGAGGTGACACGTCTGTTACAATAACCTACCTTGAAACATCATTATCACCCAAAGATCATAATTTACATTAGGTTTCACTCTTGTCTTTCTGTATTGTCTGGTTTTGACAACTCTATAATGACACGTACCCACCATTTATGGTGTCATACAGAAATAATTTCACTGCCCTAAAACTCCTTTGTGCTCCACGTATTCATCCCCCCTCCCTCACTACTAATCAGGCACTGATTTTTTTACTCTCTCCATGGTCTTGCCTTTCCTAGAATGTCATAGAGTTGGAGTCATACAGCATGTATCCTTTTCAGATCGGCTTCATTCACCTAGCAATATGCATTCAAAGTTCCTCTGTATCTTTTCATGGCTTGATAGCTCATTTCTTTTCAGCATGAAATAATTTCCATCATGTGAATGTACTACAGTTTATTTGTCCATTCACCTACTGAAGGACAGACATCTTGGTTGCTTCCAAGTTTTGTCAATTATGAAAAAAAGCTGCTGTAAATGTTCATGTACAGGTTTTTATGTCAACATTAATTTTTAACTCACTTGGGTAAATACCAACCAAGTAGCATGATTGCTGGATCATCCGGTAAGAGTTTTTTCATTTTTATAAGAGAACTAGACTCATCTGAGTAAGTAGGGCTGTTCCATAAGCATTCCTATACAAGAAGAAAATCCCAAATCCTCACCTGCATTTGGTGTTATCAGTGTTCTGGACTTCAGTCAAACTAATAGGTGTGTAGTGGTATCTCACTATTGTTGTAATTTGCAGTTCCTCCATAACATATGATGTGGAGCATCTTTTCATATGCTTTTTTGCCATCCGTATATCTCCTTTGATGAGGTGTCTGTTTAGACTTTTGCCCATGTTTAAATCAGGGTTTCCATTTTCTTTTTCATCTTTTTATATTCTCGTTTAACAGTTTTTTGTTTTTTTTTTGTTTTTTCCTTGGGCACCATCCTAGTGAAAATACACAGAAAGCATTGTGGACATTGAGAATGCTTTATTTTCAAAGGAAAACTCTTCTCTTTCTGTTTTTCTCCCTTTACCTTTGTCTTTCAGTTATACCTGCCGCCACTTGCGGAGATATGTTTATGTTTGGACAACTGTATTTCCCCCACTCTCACTGTTCTACGCTTCAGCATTGCTTCTCGAGCCTCAGTGACAATGGAGAGGAGCTCTTGTCTTTAACTTGCTCTCACGTTCTCAGATCTATGCTTCCAGGTTATTAGCCTCTGCTGTCCATTTACTGCATGCCGCATGCTGCAGATGACTGATAATCGCATGTTTTAATGGGGCACGTGTCAATGAAATGATTAAAGAGGAAATTTATATTTGAAGTAGTTCTAAGTAATTATTTGACATAACGGCTGGGATTTGTTTCCTTACAAATGTCTTCTTTAGTGCTTTATAGTATGTTTCATGGGAGAGAGAAAAGCTTTCAACCAGAGTTATCATGCAAACTTGAAAGAACTTTTCTATACTTTGCTCCATTTGGAAATCTTTCAGTTTAATTTGTATAGTTTGAGAGTGCTCTGATTTGTGTATGAAATAGACTCACAGTTACTATTAATTGTTGAATTCTGAGTTTCTCGTTCTGCTCTACAAACACACAAGAGCTGACTGGGAGACTTCACCCATGTTTTGATAGAGGTAACATTTCAGCTGAGCAGGCTTGCTTTTATAAGAAGGTAGAAATTATCCATTGAGGTTTTGTATACTTATTTTATTTGTACAAAGAGGAGTCTAAAATCAGGAAATTGCAATGTGTCAGGGAAGAGTGTAGTTAAACATGATGCTGCTGGGAGGAGTAAGAAAGCAAAAAGCCAGCATCTCAAGTGTCAGAAAATTAACACCCGCTGTTTAATGTGTATCACGCACCAAGATAGAGGGCAGTATGACATTACCGCTTTGTGCTTTGCAGTTGACATTTTTAACAGACATTTTTATGTCGGAGATGACTGACATTGGCACTATACGTTAGCTAGTGTGATGTTTGAAGACACTGTCTTCACTGCCAGAAAACTAAGAGGAAGAAGAAAAAAAATCCAGGACCACCTAGAAAAGAAACACTTAGAATTAAACATAAAAAGGCTTTAGACTACACAATATATCTAAATGAAGACACCTTGTTAGAAATAGAAGACAGAAGACAGTGTGGCATATAAGGTGACAGAGCTCTTTCTTGGTAGCAGAAAAATTTTACAGACTTATAAATGATGTTAGACTCTTATTGAGTCAGTACAGACACATTTAAGAAGTAAAAAAATCAGGGGTAGAAAAGCAACTGGAAATAAAAACTCATATATATAATGTAGAAGAATTTATCAATCTAAAGCAATGACTTTCAGCTGACTTATGTACAGTGAGTGAATATCAGGTAAGTAAACAACTCTTAGCAAATAGGAGACAGAACTTGTCTGGTTGCAAGCAAATGGAAGAGAGCTGAATACTATCATTGAACCTCTTAAATGGGCAGCATAATGATCTTGCCCTTGATCGGTCGGGTTTCAGAGAACGACCAATATAGGATATATGTTGGAGGACGGGAAGAAGAGATTATTATTTTAGGAAACTGGCTAATTGTCTATGGTGGTTGCAGGGGCTGGCAAGTCTGAAATCTGTACAGCAGACTGAAAATTTGGGTAATCGTTGATGTCGTGGTCTTAAATCCTAAATTCATAGGGCTGGCCAACAGGCTGAAAACTTGAGATTTTTTATTGTAGTCTTGAGACAGAATTCCTTCTTCCTCAGGTAACCTCGGTCTTTGCTCTTAAGGCTTTCATCCAAGTCAACTGATTGTAAATGTTAATTGCATTCACAAATACCTTCACTGCAACATTTGAAAAATAGCTGGGCAGGTTGACACTTAAAGTTACCATCATGCTATGCTTCTCTGTCCTTTCCGTGTTTCATGTGCATTGTATCTGTGTCCCAGCAGACTATGAGCCCCCTGGGGGTAGACACTGTATTTTACTCCTCCATTTACATCTTATAGCGCCTCATGCCTGGCACATTGTTAACCTTCACTAAAACTGCTTGCAGCAAGTTTTACCATTTGGCCACTTGGGACAGAAGAAGCCACTGTCGACTTTCCTCTGGAGTCACACCCTCACCTCGCAGGTACAGAAAGAAGAGAGAAATAAATGATCAGAAGGAACGATTAAAGGGAATGGAGGGAAAAGGACCAAGAAGACATAGTAGTAAGGAACAAAAGTAAAATGTTGAAAAGGGAAAGGTGAAGACACCGGATGGCAAAAGCAGCATGCAATTCCTGAGCCCCTTCACCTGATTCCTGCCAGTTAAATGTAAACTCAGTTTCGAAGGCGCTATAACTTTTCCGTTTCCTCTTTCAGCACCTTTCCTGGACCCCTTCAGCGCTTCCCCACTCTGGTTCCTTTCTCCTCCCCAGGAGGTTGTTCAGTACTCTCAGCCAAGGTTTTAATCCTTGGAAGGGTACGTTTCAATACAAAGCCCTCCTCAGGCCTGAAAAGCTTTTAGGATACATCCCCAAGAATGTCAGGCCCAGGTGGGTGGGTAAGGAAACGTTCTGAGGCCAGGAAAACTTTATAGCGTTTTTGAAATGCTGCCCCCTTGCAAGCGTGTTTCCTCTCCGCTAGTCTCCTGTCCTCTCTTACCTTGCCCCAGGACTGTTGAACCAGATGTGTTGCCTTTGGGCCTCCGTATTCTGCCAGGCCCTACCTGCTTTTTCTCAATAGCCAAGAAGTCAGTGGGTAGGGATGTGGACTCTGGTGTTAAGGTCCCTCCTCCTCCCTCACTGGCTTTCTGTCCCAGCCCCACCTCTCGCAATCTGGGACAGTCTACAGAACACTCTTGCATTCGGGACAGACCGCAGAGTGTGGGCATGATTTGCATAAAAGGAAATGTCACCTTTGTGCCATGTTCATCTGCAAGTGACTAACATCCTGCACACACAATGACACATGGTCAAGTGTAATCTAGTTCCTTCGGTTGAGAGATTCTTCTTCCAACAGACTGTTATGCAGGACAGACCAAGCCAAGTGTCTGGAAGGAGCAATCACAGACTCACTTCACAGTCTCAGACAGCATTTGGTTATGCAGAATGTTTAAAATGCATTTCGGTTCCTGGAGAGAAATATAAGCTGATTCCTTAAGAAAGAACTTCATCTTAGTCTAATATAAATTACTGCCATAGATAGAAGCATCAGTCACTTTTACATTCCCAATGCAAGAATTCTTTTTATAGCATTCCCTGAGAGAGAGCTTCTGGGTGCTTCCCACCTCAGGAGGCAGTAGAGTTCTTGCTGTTTCATTGTTAGCAAAATTGTCTTTTATCAGGCCGTCCCGCCAATCACTTTCATGCACTGGTCTGGCTCTGCTTGAGAGAAACATGCAAATGCGTCAACTTTGCTGCTTATGAGAGCCCTTCAGGGTTTTTAAAACACCTGTCATGACTCCCCATAATCTTTTTTCTTTCACTTAAATAGCCTGATTACTTTATTCCTAAACCAGTTGATTTTTAGATTATTCAGTCTTCTTATTTTTCCAATGATCTGTATTTGTCAGGATTGGTATCCAGAATAGGATATAATATTTCAGTTGTACTTTGTAATTTGGGCCTTTATAAATTAAAACTATATAAATCATAAATTACAGTTATAGATTACACTCTATTAATTTGTCCTAAGACAAACTGCACTGATTTTTGAAATCAGGCTAATGTGAAAACCCTAGCTCTCTCTTCACATGAACACACATCATCCTAGACTTGTGTTACATTTCATTATTTGAACCTAATTACAGGGTTTTACGTTTATTCTTACTTGAACGTAACATATTGATTTCATTCAATCTTTCTCTGAGTCATACCTTATGAAGCTACGAGCCTTGCAGACCCGGTAGCTCCTCCTGTTTACCCTTAGGTTTCAAGGTGGAGTGGTGAATAAGTTTTATGTGA
Organism: Eonycteris spelaea; assembly: GCA_003508835.1. Lineage (NCBI taxonomy): Eukaryota > Metazoa > Chordata > Mammalia > Chiroptera > Pteropodidae > Eonycteris > Eonycteris spelaea. The sequence continues at coordinate 19,699,893 of PUFA01000003.1, read as the reverse complement.
AATCTGTTAAATACCTACTTCCCTTTATTTTTTAATGATTATATATTTAATTTACATATTTTGCTGATGTCAAAAATATAGCTGCTATTGTTTTTTTCATATTGTTTAAATTGGGCTTAAGACAGGAGACGTCAAGGAAAAGCTTAGTGTTCAGATGATTCTCTCTTAGTGGCATCACTTATTTTGAGTTACTGTTAACTCAGGTCTTTAGTTTGTTAACTGGTGCTAGAAAGCTGAGAAAGAACAATGTTTTGTTTTCTAAGACATAGTGATTTAAAAACAGTATATTCTCTTCTAACAAAATCAAGCATGTTAGCACTGAAGTCCTCGGCTAGTCACTACTTCGCCACAGTCAATGGCTCCTGACTTTTTTGGGGGGATGGGAGTATGTCATAGAACTCTTTTGGAATCCATCGAATATCATGAACCTCCTCTTCAAAAGGGAAAAATAGAAAATTATACCTGTAAATTAAGTTTACATGCAACTGATTTGGTAATATTAAATACAGCTGCTGTAAAAGAGACCCCAAATCTGAGCTGGTCTGGCAGCTCTGCCCTGTGGAATTTTAGAATTTTTAAGACCCAGAGTCCTCTTTTGCGTTCCACCATCCCCAATGTTTTGCCCTCATCTGAAAAGTCTGGAATGACTCACCGTAAGTTCTGTCTTCCAGCCAACAGGAGGGTGGAAAGGGACAGAGGTGGGAGGTACACTCCCATTTTAAGGGCATCACACATCCTTTTGGCCAAAACTTAGTCACAGGACTCTCCAGCATGCTTGGGAGGCTGGAAATAGTGTCCTTAGTTGAGTGGCTATGTAGTCCTCTAACAATTCTCATACTGAGTAAGAAGGGGAGACAGTGATGTGGACAACTGATTGTCTCTGCCACACCCCTGGGAATTCCTGTCCTGGGTAGTAAAATTAAAAAATGATTACCCAGTGATCCTGTGGGATTAGTCTTCTGCCAGGCAGCAAGAGAGGTTCACATGAAGACAAACTATTCATTGCCTATACTGTTAGTTAAGTATAAAATAAGTAATTTATTAAAAGAGATCTCTTCTGACAGAGTATCTGAAGTGGCCTCATACAGGTGGGATTTGGGCAGGAATTTAAAGGGGAAATTTGATTAGAGCAGGTATGGAAGCCTCCAGTGCAGAAGTGCACAGGCGGGAGCTGTAGAATCCATTTGGTAAAAGGCTGATTTTTTTTTTCAAGGATAAGGACTTAAAATTGTCCAACCATTAAAAATTTGTTTTACTAAGGTATGGTATAATACTCAATCCTGGATTATTTTTTAATCTTAAATTGCATGTAAGTAAAAAATGGTGACACATAGTGGATTTCTAGAAAAATATCTACCAAAAGTCATTATAATGCTAATATCTTAGAATTTATCCTAAGGAAAGAATTATATTTAGAAACAAAATAAGGAGTGGTCAAGTAAACTATACCTTGTCAACTCAATGGACTATCATGTGGTCATTAAAAATATAAAGAAAAATAAGTAGAAATATGGAAAACATTTGATATGTTAAGCAAAAAATAATAGATAATTATATGGTGATATTAGAACAATTGTATAAAATTATATCCATGTGGACAAGAACTAGATAATGTATAAAAATAGTTGCGGAACCTTAGTAAAATATATAAGTTTCTCTCCCTTTTCTCTGCCTTCCCTCCCCTTCCCAAGTTAAATGTACATTTTTGGCTTTTCTTCCCCCCCCCCCCCCGCCTCAAGCATAATGTAATGTCATTTTATTAATTGGCAAAGAACTGAAATGGTTTATAGAAATAAATAGGAGTCTCCCGATCTGTGCTCACAGAGGATTTCTCCCATAGCTTTAGAATTTTTATAGATTCTTTTTTTTTTCTTTTTAACTGAATAGGTTTATAATTCTAAGTGAGTGAAACATTAAGTCATTTTTCTACCTAAATGGTAGCACTTCCAAATTTAGGAGTGGTTTCACGTGTTTGGGATGCCTGTCATCCCGTGATTTAACAGATCACGCTGGTGCCATTTTATTGCTTGGAAAAGAGTGCATCTTCACTCTAAACTAAGACAAGGTTCTAATGAGTTTCCTCAAAATAATTTTTAAAAATTGCTAGAATGGTCTTGTCATAGTGTATGCCACTCACTACATCTGTATTGAATAAATATTTGAAGCCATTTGAAGCCATAGTAATAATTTTTCATATGCTACTGTCTTAATAATTCTGTTGTGGCGGTGTGCTTTATTGATTTCTGTGCCACTTCTGTGGCATGAAATGAAATGTATTATCCCGCTTAAACCATTATGGTTTCCTTTTGAATTACATATTCGCTACTCGATCCTGTCATCGGCTTATTCCATTTTCTATCGTGTTCAGTGTTAAGATTTACTACTTTAGTGCTCAGTGCTGTGTAACTCAAAGTAGGTAAATTCAGGTCAGAAAGTTGGGAAGAATAAACAATAGGCACTTAAATTTTTTTAAAAAATCACTTTCTAACAGTATGCTTTCTGATTTGGGGGCTTGAGGTTTTCTTTTTTCTTCTTGAGAGTTAGAATGAATCATTGCTGTGTGTTCCGTAGAAGAGAGGAGGGCAAAGCTGACAGATCTAGTCACCGTCTTTGCTTGGTGTCAGAGCTGAGGTACACAGCTTTGCCCCCCACCCTCCTCCTGGCATCTGTGACAGCATATACTTCTGGCTTTCTTCCCGCTCTTTTGCCATTATTATGCGGAGGGGCTCTTTTGTTTTAAATATTAGAATCACTTAAGGCTTGATCCTAAGGTTCTCTCTTTTCCCTTAAACTTAGGCATTTTCATCTCTTTCTGTGACTTTACATGTCATCCTATGTGCCATTACTTCCCAAATTGATAACTCCAGCTGAAATTCTGCGCTCCGTTCCCATACTGTCAGCTACTATCACAGTTGCCTTCGTGTTAATGTCACCCTCACTCTTCTCGCATGCCCCATCTCCCAGGTGAGCTCTCAGCCTTGCCCCAAACCTTTTCTTTTAGTCTTCTTCATCCAAGTCGCTTATGCCCATCACATGAGAATCATCAACATTGTTTTCCCTCACCCCCTGCATCCATCTCTATCCATTTGAGTTCTCCATCCAAAATGTAAATGGAATCTGTCCTCTTTTCTCTGTCCCCATTACCAGCCACTCTTAGATCATCCTTATCTCTTGCCGAGACTGTGAAAAACCTCCTGTGTGGTTTCTCCTCCTCCAGTCTCATCACACCCATCCCTAACTCCTCATCTAGCAAACATCTTCAAATAATCCCAATCAGATTATGTCTCGTCCTTGCTCAGAACCCTTCAGTGGCTCCCCTCTGCCCTCAGGATGCTACATTCTCTAGCATACCAACTGTCTTTTATTTTCTAGGATTTGCTCACCCCTTTGCCATCTAGGGCTTTTACATCTTCTTTCTTGTATAGATTGTTCTCTTACCTACTCTGTATTTCTTAACACTTGTTACTTCCTCAGACAAGTTTTCCCTTATCCCCAAATCTGTCGTTACACATGATGTTTATCTCTCACAGACGTTCTTTATTTTTCTGTCTCTGACAGTAAGTAAGCTCCACGTGGGCAGAAAATATGAGCTTTTTATTTTTTCGTTAAAACAATTTTTTGTCTTTCTTATTCCCCACTTTATTAATTAATCTAAATAGAAATTACATAAAATCTCCAAAGATATTCAAACCTTAGCTATTACTTTTATATTATGAATTACAATTTTTATATTTAAAAAAACACAATATTTTAAAAAAGCAGTTTTTAATCCACTCATCTCCAGCACCTAATACAATACTTAGATATATAATAGGTGCTTCACAGTTGCTGAGAATGAATGATTGTAGTTTATTACAGTCAACTTTTTGCAGACTTGCTCAGTCTACTACGACCACTTCTTCAGAGATTACTTGGCCAGAAGCAATAAGATGGCAGTCCTATGAAAATGTTATTATAGCTGCGACATAGCATTCAAAATATCATCATTAGATAATGAGGTATTCTGGTTATAGTTGTCTGGTTATAGTTGTCTGGTTATAGTTTCCAGAGATACATAGTAAAAAAACTGCCCAGCAAAGGAAGGCTCTTTACTTCTTTTTCGAATATGTGGAATTGCATTGTTTTTGTCTCTCAATTATATATTTTAATGAATTTTCCACTTTGGGATTTACATGGCAAACCATGATCATCAAAGCAGTATCAATATGTTTTGAAGATTGCCTCATACATGCAAAAAAAAAAAACAAAAAACACAAAAAACAACATTTTCTCTGGTGGCACTAAGCAGAAGAATCTTGGAGGGAAAGGTAAAATTATTTAACATTAAATTTGACTCTTGAAATTTAAACATAATACTGGAAAATAATTTCAAAACAGCTTAGTTCTAACAAGTTTCACCCTACTCCACCACCCAATTTTTTCCCTTTGGCATAAATAAATTAAGTGGCTTAAAATAGTAGTAACAGGATGAAGTTTCAGAAATATTCATAAGAGTTAAGAAATCATTTATTGTATGTATTAAAAATTCTACTTCCTTTTTAATTCAAAATTACCTACTAGAGAAGCATAAAAATTTACTACACCTAATTGGAAATGTTTAGAAAATTATTTTCAGTGTGTTATTTACAAGAATTTTGGTAAGATTTAACTGAATATCAACAGTACCATTAAAACCCCACTCAAAATAAATGCTACACTAGCCTGCCATGGTGGTCCGCACCGAAATGTCACCAAGTTGTATTGTACAATTTATCGTCCAAAGGGAAGAAATTTAGATGTAATCAATAATTAAAATACATACAACAAAAAGGATACTTATTAACCGTAAAATTTTAATCTATGACAGGATATCGTGAGACTTTTGGCATGAGGAAACATAAGAAATGATAGAATCTTAGGAAACTGCTATATGAAATTCATATATGATCCAAAAAATGTCAACAGGTCTTTTTCCACCACGTGCTCTTAAGTAGAGATTTCATTGATGGACCTGTGGGTGTATAGGTATAACCAGAGCTCCTTAAGGTAAACATGCTAAGTAACAAATTAAAATTTCTCATGCAATTTAGAACTACAGTATGGAGGATTTGGAATGAATACAAATTCTCAAATTGGATGCTCTTCCCCTAGGGCTGCCATTGTGGGGAGTTTCATGTACACATTCAGACATGCACACTTGCATAACTGCTTATTATATATAGAAATATTCTTGGTTACTAAATGTCTAACAGACTTAAACATACAGGGTTCCCGTATATGGAAGAAAAGTATTCCACCCACTCTCCATGCCTTGGTACATCAGGATGTCAGAGTTACATTTATTTGACTTCCAGAATTTAAATCACAGTGATGTAAGTCAGAAGTTAGTGTTTTACCTACTAGCACTTGGTAACTAAATCATCATGCTCAGGCTGAGGAAGATAAATCCTTTTCAATTTGGCCAGAATGGTCCAAACTATCCCTCTAGTTAAAGGACTGCAAAATGACTTATTTCTGTCTTCCAAAAGATGAATCAGAGAAGAATATAGAGAAAATAAATGGTTTAGCAAAGATCACGCAAGATTCTGGAAGGAGAATTCCAGTTTCTGGAGGCCCAGCTCTGATCAAAGTTTCACCTTATTGAATGTCCAGCATTAAAGTTAGATAAATGCATCTCCCGTACATGTGCTTAAAGAATTACTCTCAACAGATAGCTGCTTCATTTTTTAATTTCATGTTTTGAGACTTTAAAATTTCAGTTCATTTTAAATCCTGTTACATTTTAAATCTCTGTCTTACAGATTTGAGCTGGAGTGGGAATTGAAGAGTTACTAATTTTCTTAGGCATTTTTCCATGTGCATTCTCGTATTGATCTTAAACTAGAATCAGATATGTTCCAAGAGGTCACTTGTTTTATACAACAATTCTATGAACTACCTGTCTATAAGAGGCCATTCATTAAAAATTAATTTTTAAATGAACTTTAGATGTACTCTATAGATTTCCTAAATGCTGTATATTAGAGCGTACATACAAAATATTTTCTCTGTCTTTTATTGGTAATAACAGCTAATATTTATTGAGCTCTTACTCTGTAATGGACATTCTTCTAATTATTATTTTTATTTTAATCCTCAAAGCAACTCTGTGAGATAGTTAATATAATTATCCCTGTTTTATAGGTGAAGGAACTGATGCATAGAGCAATTTGATACCTTGCTAGAAGATAGGAAAACGAAAATCAAAACCCAGATATTCTGGGTATAAAAGCCACACTTTTAACCTCTTTTAATAATGCCCCCAAGAAACCTTTTAATAATAGCATGATTTTATTAAGTAACTTTGCCCTTTATATAATTTCAACCTATCTTAGAACCTACTACAAATCTAATATTATTTGACAATTATATATTTTAAACTGTTTGTGTTTAAATTCTTAAACTTCTATTCTGTGCTCACTCACAATTTCACTTGGAAAGTTTATAAAACTGGCTACATTTTTAAATTGAAGTGTGCCTGTAGAAACAGAAGAAACAAAATTGTGTTTTTTGCTCTAAATACTGTATGTACCATTTAGTCTGGTTTCTAGTCTCTAAACATGCAGTGTCTCCTGTTTTTCAAAGCCACTAATCCTTACAAAAGTTTCATAATGTTGTATTCTAAATATCTAAGTTTGGTTTTAATTTTTGACATATGTTTTATCAAAGTTAATAGCAGATTCAAACTCTTCTTAAAAGATTTTTAACCAGATTTCACGAAGGAAGCATTTGAAGGCAGATTTTCAAAGTAACACAAAGTTTTACACTTTACTTACCACTGGCAAAAGGAAAATTAAAAGCAATTAGCAACTAAATATAATTCTAATAATGACTAAAAGTCTTACCGCTTCCTTGTCATTCCTCTGTTTAGTGACTAAACAATTATGTCATTCTTCTAATTTTAAATAAATAGGCAGAAGCTTTCCTGGAGATTTAAAACTATAGTTACTATCGATATATGTACATTTTTATACAGGTAGCATTTATATAGACTTAAAAATATTTGTTATTTTTGGTGTATCTCATGTTGATACTAGTAATTCCTTTTCCGAGGTACATTTATTTTCAAGTAGCACACACTATAAACCAATAGAAAGTTCAAGTCCCTATTCTTTGTGACAGTAGATCAATTTAATATATGGTCTCTCCACAGTAGTGTGGCAGCATGGGAGTCTGGACAGAGAGAGTAACTTATGTCTTTTTAAGCTGGGTCCACCTTTTAGAATTCATGTGGTATCTTCTAGTCCTAGACTTCCAAAATCACATTTAAAGATAATGATGGAACTATAAACAATGATATTTTAATATCTTTTCAATAAAATGTTAAAAAGAGGGAAAAACGGTTAACAGATCATCAAAAACCAGTGAATAAGTAGCTACAGGTAAATTTATTTTTGTGTTTCAATAAGAACAGCACCGTTTGGGGAATACTTTTCATAGTTTAGCTGATTGTACAATAGCCTTGGATTCCTCTTACCATCCTTAAGTGTTCAGACTAGGGAACATAATTTTGAATTAAATATTGGTCAGTAAGACACAATTTGAAATCATCTGTTCTGTGAGCTTTTTAATTCTTGCTGTTTTCTTGTCTCGAGTAACAATATGCTACTGTAGTAGATGAGAATCGAAAGCAATGAGTTGTAATAGTCTGAAAGGAAAGAAGAAAGCTTTTGATTTTTCTTAGTTTTAAAATATTTCTTCTCAAGGATCAGTATTTCTTGATTTCTGTGCCCAGCACTAAGCAGCAAATGCAAGAAATATCCAGGCTACCAAATTTTATATGACTCATGGTGCAACTATGACAAGAATGTGATATTTTCTGTTACCACGGTCTAGAGAAACTTTCTTTTACCCTCACAGTCTGGTTTTCTAGTCCCTCCTTGCCTCTGTGAATATGATGATAATAGTAATCTCTTTGTACATTGAATCTGTATATATTAGTAACTTGTGGTTCCACTAAAAGATGATCCACTTGAGCCAGAATCATGATGTAAACTAAGAGGCACTGGGTACAGACTTTTAAATGTAACTCACTTACACATCTTTTCTTTGAGTGAGACCAAGTCAATTTGGCTTCAATTTGCAATGCCTTTTATAGTCTGATGGTGGTGTTTTGTTCTGCTGTGGTGGGACTGCTACCCCAAACAGTACAATGACCTCTTAAAATTATTGCTTCATTAACTAACTCAGCTCTGGTATATCTGTATCCTTAGATTTGAACTTGTTGGCACATGACTTAAATCATTGCTTTTTATGTGTTGGGTAATGTACACACTCATTTGAGTCAGTGATCTTCACAAATTAGAAAGAATCAATAAGTAGTCTTCTCAAAGGGTGATATGATATTATTTGTTTACAACATGTGGAAATTTGACATGCTTCCCCATAACTAAAACCATAGAACTCACTTTCCCAATACATGTTGCATTTTTTTACCATAAAGAAGCTGTATGTATTACATTATTCCTAACCTGGTTCTGCAGGTGTGTTGTGTGATTTTGCGCATTTAGAAAAGCTGATTTTTTTTTCCCACCAATATAATCAAATGACATTTCTTCTGATGACCTGAACTTGTATAAATACAGTAGTTATTTCCTTGCCTATTAATATTTGTTATTTAAATATTTTCTGAGTTTAGTTTTCATTTTATTATTTTTAGATGTGTTATCATCTCTTAAAAATATCTTTTTGATGTTGCCCTATTTCAGCTTTGAATTTTAATTCAATGTTTGCTTTAAACAAAAACATGATGTTCAAAAACTACAGGTGTTTTCTAGGCCTAATTATCTTCCTTGTTGAATGTATAATTCCACTGAAAAACATAACATGCTAATTAGCTTTCATAATGCATTAGTTCATTAGACTAGTTCATTAAATCAGTAGTTTTTGGCCTAGAAGAGGTGCTTTCCATGTGTCATTTTGTTTTTCTAACCTGTCTCTGTATCAGACTTCACTGTCCTTATTGTCAGTGTGGATAAACAGGTGTGGTGTTCAGAACTGGGCAAATTGTAGGTGACGGAAGCAGTGTGAGACTAGTGTTCCAATCCACCCACTTTTCTGATGAGACGTGGAGTAATTTTTTTGGTTTGTGTACTTCCGATGAAGAAGTCTTCCTTTTGTATATCAAATATTCGCATCTGACTTTTCGCCCTGTATCTTCCAAAAACAGTGATTGATTTATGATATTGAGATCTCTCTGGATTATGCATTCCCTTTGGTTATAGATATATCTTTAAAAATCCTCCATTTAAATTGTAAAGTTTGTCAGGATTCACCTTCTCTTTGATGTCTTGAATATGGTGAACCTCGCAGTAGTGTAATAAAAATATTTCAGATTCGACCCCAAAGAGATTAGTCTGGTGGGTTGAGTCCATAAATAGGAAAGCTGGGTGGATGGGTGGTCTCAGGTAGGCTCCACTGACTAAAGTGACTTTTCAAAAGTGATTTGAGGACAGATATTAGGTGGATTAGTAGGTTGTTCCAAGCGGAGGGGGTGGCATGAAAGAAGATATAGGGAAGAGTAGGCGATAAAGACAAAGGATTCATTTAGGAGAAGAGAATGGGGAATGGGACAGGGTGTGGGAGGAATGAGATCAGACATACCAATTGGAAAAGAGTTGTGGAGCCATTTTGAGACAGGGAAAAAAGTTGTACTTTAAATGTCGAGAGAGCCAACACTCTGATTAGGAGAGAAGGTGTGGTGAACTTACACCCCCAGAAGGAAGAATGATGGCGGTTTAGTATGCTTCACTGTTTAATAAGAAAGACAGTGAATGGACAGAGCAAAAACGAAAGGATTATTAAGTGTGATTACTAACTTATTATGCAAACCAGGATACTTTAAGAACATGTAAGAGGACTCTTTAAAAGCCCCACTTGAACAAAATGCATAAGTTGGAACTATCTGGGCAAATTAGAACATATTCTGGGCATATGATTATGCCATTATTATTAAATAATTATTTGGAGCTCGTTAGCAGATCACAAAGATAGGAACAATTAAAATCAAAAGTGATATAATAGGTCTTATAAAAATGAACTGTAAATAGTTAACTGTCAGATTCTGGTGAGGAGTAGTGAAACCCATCACTGAGGCCGATTCACAGATTTTGATGTTATGGCAGTGTGGCATGGTGCTTAGGTGTTGGTTGAGTCAGGCTACCCTGGCTTGAGTGCTTGTTTGCCACTGAGAAGCTGGTGATCTTTAGCAGTAAGATAGAGATAATAGGGAAACCTCATTCTCAAGGATGAGGTCAGGTTCAAATGTGATAATGTATGCAAAACACTTAGCACAATGCTAATGTCACTAAGTACCCAATTCTGCTGTTATTTTTTTCCCCACGGTTACTACAACTACTACTATCTACATATTGACGATTAGCGTGTTTTCAATTTAAATTAACTTAAAGTAATAAATATTTAAGCTTTCTGGTGTTCCTGGTAGCTTTCTGTCTTTTGTTTGTAGTGATAATTCAGTCATTAAAGAAATAAGTTTGGCAGATTATTTTCTATTCGAGCTTTAATACACTATGGTTCACATCTCACCTTCTGTTTATGCCAGTTCTCACTTTTTAGAAGTAGACAGGTTTTCCAGTCATATTGTTGAATTACTGAATACAGTGATTCTCATTTTGCATTCACGTAAGTCTCAAAGGATGTTGTCAGCAGCATCGTGTTTTTCAAATCCAGTTCCAGTTCTGTGCAGATTGATGGCTGAAGAGTAATCATTTAATTTTCAGTTTTAAGTGTAAGAAAGATGAAACTTACTTTTGTTTAGGGATCAGGGTGGGAGTCTCAGTAAGTAAAAATAATGATGGGATTTAGATCTTTCAAGCTTTAATAATCATTTAAAGAGATTCATGAGATTGTTACTGCTAAGTTATCTTGAACATGCCCTTCTTCGTCCACTCGCATTTATTATTTTTTTCCTAGCACATTCTTCCCTAGATATCTGCACCACTCACACCTTCATTTTCTTTAGGTCTTTGCTTAAGGGTCACCTCCTCAGTGAAGTCTTCTCTGACTACCCCATTCAAAATCAGAGCCCCTTTCCAGCGTTCTTCATTTTTTCTTTACCTTTATTTTTGTAAATGACAGTTAATTTAGAAGCACTGTGAGAGTTCTTCATACCTCTATGGTAATATATTGCTGTAATTTCTATAAACTTTAATCCTATAATGGAATAAAAATTTGTGCTTCTCTAATACCTCAGTAACCCATTCCTTAGGGAACTAAGCTTTCTTTTAGAATTGATTTGCTTATATAAGGGGTTATGGAATGTCTAATATTTTTGGTTTGTGGTGGCAGTGACTTAAGGACAAAATAGCAGCACCGTTTGAAGTATAGCCATTTAGAGAAAAGGCAGAAATAGGGTTGTTTTTTTTTTTTCAGTATAAGAGTTTCCACTGCTGCAGGAACCCTAACCTGCCTTCAGATTGGGAGAGAAGTGCCTCATGTTAACCACATCCCTCTGCGTATTAGTCATCTTGGGCTGCCGTAGCAAGATGCCATAGACCGGGTGGTTTAAACCACAGATATTTATTTTCTCACAGTCCTGGAGACTGGACGTTAAAGATCAAGGTGCCAGCGGGATCGATGTGTGGTGAGGGCTCTCCCCTTGGGTTGCAGATGGCTGCCTTTCTCTGTGTGCTAATGTGATCCCTTCTTTGTATGCTCATGGAGAAAAAGAGAAAGAGCGCTCTTCAGTGTGTCTTCTTATAAGGATAGTAATCCTATGGGATCAGGGCCACACCCTTATGACCTCATTTAACCTTAATTCCTTACTCCATATTCAGCCAAACTAGAGGTTAAGAGCTTCGACATATGCATTTTGGAGGCAGACACACGTTAGTCCATAACGTGCTCCATCCAAAAGTATTTCCATTTGTGAATTCAGTTCAGTTAAACAAACATTTTTGAGAACATTTTAAACATACAGGCACTATCTGGGTATCAAAAGACCAAAGTGAATTATTCCATGATTAATAACTTTACATAGATAAGACTAACTAGAAAATGTGATCAATGTTTTCTCTAATTTTAAAGGGTGAGTAGAAATTTGCCAGGCAGATTTATGTAAGAAAGGGAAGTATAATCCAGGAGGTTAGCATGAGCATGGTATGTTCCAAAAATGATGATCAATGTGGATAATGTGTGGAATGAAGTAGGGAGTGGTTGACTTGAATTAGAAATTAAGACTGCTTTGTGGTGGTTGTCCTCCCTAAAGCTGTCACAACATTATCTCAAAAAGTAGAGAGTACCTAGTATGTTGATTTCCATAATGAAAGAATAATAGTTTTAGACTGGGAACGATTGGCGTTTATAATCTACAACAAGAGACTAATTGTGCAAATAAAATGCAGTAGTACAAAGCACGTAATTCGTGGGATTATTTTAAGGGAATAAATTTTCCACTCACATTGAAGTAAATGCATAGTTAGTGTCATTTTTGAGAAGTCATGTTGAAATTTAAAATACTGTGATTATTAGAGATGGGGGGAAAGTGTACAATCATAACTTAAAGTAAGGAAACAGATTAAAAATCTTTGATTTTTCTCTGTTGTTCCTTAAGTTACTATATAAAATTTCAGAAACAATTTTATCATGCACATGTTTTTAAAAATCACTTTTATATAGTACTTATAATAACAAGATGGAGTAAGGGGCTGGATTTACCCTTCAACCTGAAACAACAGCACAAACACTGGGAAAATATATATACAATGTTTTCTCAAGACACTGAGCATCAGCCAACAAAAGGAACGAATCCCTGAGAAACAGGAAGCAAAGGAGGTGAGCCCTGTGAATATCACCGCTTCCTGTTTTAACAGAATTTCCAGGCCACTGCTCAGAATTATAGCTAATAAGCCAATGAATGGAATTATAAAAATACTCAGTTAATACAAAATAAAAGAGAAAAGAAAAAAGAAAAAGGAAAAAACAATAGACACAACAAATAGAAAACTTAACAGCAAAATGAGAAGCATAAACTTATTAACCTTATCAATAATACTGGTCAAAGGAAAGCTGAAATAACTTCCAAGCACAGAATATTACTAGAAATAAAGTAAGTTATTTTATAATTATAAAGGAATCAATTAATCAAGAAGACTGTTAGAATGCTAAATGTCTGCACAAAATAAATAACAGCTTCAAGATAAATGAAGCAAAAAACTGATAAAATTGCAAGGAGAAATAGATAAATCCTCAATTATAGTTGGAGATTTAAATACCTCTTTCTTAATAATTGATAGAACAAGTAGACAGGAAATAAGTATGAATATTGAAGACTGAGACAACACCATCAAGCAATTTGACCTAATTGATATTTATAGAGCACTTCAATTAATAACAGCCAAATACACTTTCTTCTCATTTGCACATGGGAACATTTATCAAGAAAGATTATATTCTGTGCCATCAAACAAGTCAATAAATTTAAAAGGATTCTAGTCATGGAAAGCGTGTCCTCTGATCACAAAGGATCTATAACAGAAATCAATAATAGAAAAAACTCTCTGGCAAATCCCCAAATATTTGGAAATTAATTGACATTCTTCTGAACCCAAGGATCAAAGAGGAAATCAAAGGGAATTTAAAAAGTAATTTAGACTAGATGAAAATACAACAGATCAAAAGATGTAGGATGCCACTAAAGCAGTATGTAGAGGGAAATTTATAGCCTGAAACGCCCATATTGGAATAGAAGAATGGTCTCAAATCAATGACCTCAGCTTCTACCTTAAGTCACCAAAAAAAAAAAAAAAAAGAGTAAATTAAACCAAAATCAGGAGATTAAAGATAATAATATAGAGCAGAAGTCAATGATATAGAAAACAGAGAATATCAATAAAACCAAAAGTTCATTCTTTGACATCAATAACATCAATACACCTCTAGCCAAGATTATTATATGTTGAGTAATTTTCAGCTATATCCCAGACATATGAATGCTATATAGTGGAGACTCTGGATTCTATTATAAACCAACTGGTCTGTCTTTGATAGGACAGGGAATAACATATTCTCTTTATTGGGGAATCAGGTATTAAAATGAAATACATTTACATAAAAATCAAAGATTTTCAATTGGCATATAAATATAGTACTGAGCTATCTCAAAACCATGGTGTGGCAGGGGAACACAATTTTTCCTTTGAGTTTTTCTCATAAAATCATCTTAACCACCATTCTTGACTTTTCCTGCCAGAGCACATCTCTTCCTTTCAGAACATCCATCTAACCCCAACACCTTGACTCCAGATGCTTTGCTCAGTTTTAGGACATGTGGCATTTCTAGTGATTCTCTCAAATAGAAACTACATACTGACAGCTGGTGGTCCAGACTTAGCTCAGGTGGTGCTGAGTATTGTTTGCACAATATTATTAAAAAGTTAGAATTTGTTGCTAACATATAACAGTTTAAGAGCTGAGAAGGCTGGGAACCCAGAGCCCACTTTCCTACACACCAGTCATCAGTTGTAACTGGCCAGGAGCTTTTTCCTTAGGCTCCCTGTATGGGTTTTGACATTAGTTCTAATTTAATCATCATAGCACTCTTTGCAACAGCTGTTACCGTTATCATCACCACATCTAAGAAAACAGTTTCGGAAAATCGAAGCACCCAAGCTCACACACAGTAAATGGAGGACTGGTGTTTAAACACAAGTGTGTCTGAATTACCTTAAATTTCTTTCTTCAGAACATCAAAAACAGTTATTTTTATCAATCACTTCAGTTGAAAAATCAAATGTCCATAAATATTATATGATGCCAACTATTGAGCCCTGGGTAACAAGTTCACTGCATTATTTAAATTATGCAAGGTTAAAATTACATTCATTTGTGAATTTTCCCTAAATTCCTTAGAGTTGGATCTAACGTAGGCTACTTTCTCATTTCTAAAACGTTGACATTTGTCATCTGTACTATCCGTATAGGTTACTGATAAATGATTTAAAAATATGTTCATTTTAACACTATTTTTTCTATTTAAATACTTTAACATGATTCTCTTCCATAAAAATAACAACTAATTACTACCAGAGAACAAGCACTCAGTTTTCTGTTTTCAGAAGGAATACGGAATTTAAACTTCACTTTGAATAAAAATTGTCCATGATTTAGATAACAATTTATATCTTTCATCAAGAAAACAAATGTCTCTTCCTCACAAAGACAGACTTGTATATTTTAGCTAATAAATATTTACTTTCTGTCTGAACAGATTAGATTCTTTAATCCCAGACTGTTTATATCTATGTAAATAGTATTGTTATCAGACTAGAGTTAGTGTTTTCAGTTTTCCGCACAGACTACATGACAAGTAATTAAATACATCTATTATACAAAAGCCTATTGGAATTGAATACTAACTTATGCTATGAGTTAATGAACACTTTTGGTATAGGTCATGTACCCTTACTCTGCTAAAAGTAGGGCATTTTAGCTTATCTTTTAAAGAAATTAAACAGGTTCATGTTTTTAATAAAGTATCTTTTGCCCAAAGCGGGGAAAAAGTATATATATATATATATTTTTTTGCAGGAGGTGGGGGTAATGATACTCTTGATAAGAGAATATCTTTTACTGTTACTAACTCTGTTGATTGAAGAATGAGTAAAATATCAAAGCAGTTAGACACAGAGTAAATAGTAGAAACTTTGATGACAGACAGGCCTTGGGCAATTTTCTTTTCTTCAGCTTCATTCTGTGTAAAATATGGATAGTAATGCCCATCTTATACATTACCCTTGACAGTAATTTCTGTAGAGTTCCAACTCTGTCCTTGGGATATAATAGGCACGCGATAGATGGTTGTGTCACCTTCCTCTTCATCATCATCAACAAAATGACTACAGTTTTTACTGACATGAAGACATATTGTGTGGTAACTATATATTACAAGGCAAATATTGTAGCACGTGATTTGTAAGCAAATGGTAGAAGCATATTAGGAGAAATTTAAGTATTCCATGTGTCAGGAAACTTTACAGTAGGTTACTTTAATTGGTTACTGTCCAAGAAAATTAGAATCATTGACACTCTTTGAACCTAATATGTGTACACTGATTTTATTGGTGTGTGGCCCAGAGGTACCACGCTTCTGATTTTAGGTAACTTTAGGTTGCAAAGTATAGTTCAACAGTAGTGCTATACTGTGAAGACATTGAGATCATTATAGGATGGAAGGAGCACTGGATCAGGAGTCAAAAGATTAGGATCGTTCTGGCTCTCAGCACCCAATGTGACCTTGGTCAAGTTATAGATTTCTTCTCTTGTTTTACCTCAACTCTCAGAGTGAGGAGCTAGGATACATCTTTAATTCCCAAATGTAATGTACCAGTGTCTTTCAGGGTGTTTTAAAGGGATTGCCTAGTACAAAAAAAAAATCTCCCAAGAATGGAATTATCTATAGCTTATAGAGCCAGTAGAGGGAGCACAAAGCAAGAATTTATGCCTGAATCATAGGAAATTTGGGGAGTTTAATGTGGTTAAAACGTTAACCACGGTTCTTAAAACAAGAGATTATTTCTTATCAAGTTATGCCCAACTTCATTTGAGCTATAATTTTGTCTTGAAATGGTGACATTTTTACAACTACTGTAATTATTGGTAGTTATAATAAAGAACTGTATTCTAAAAAGATATTTAATGATTATTCATGAGGCTCACTATGGTTTATGTTCTGTACTGTTAAATGTATTTTAATAAAAAACCATTGTAATTTTATCATGTCAGAAATATTCTGGTTGATACTGTAATAACTGCTGTTGGAACTTAACTCAGGACTAAAAGGGACTGTGGCTTCAGATATTATGGGCTTCCTAAATCCTATTTAAGTGATACCTCATTTATCTAGCATCCCTGGGAATTATGGAGTTCCACATATTTTCCAGATAACAAAAATATGTTTCATGAAAGCATTATCTTAAAAATGGTTTGAAAGTATTTTGGCTAAGAGATCTTGCTATTGCAGGCTTTCTTGAGTTTTTAAGTCCAAGATCTTATACACGTTTGACTCTTTTTCTGGATACTGCAGGAATGTCTCTGTGAACACGGACCACTGTACTAAATAAACAGTAACAGAATGCCAAGTTTGCTCCTACTTTGTGTCCTTCCTCCCCTCCCTTCCTTCCTCCCTCTCCCTCTCCTCTTTCCCTCTCTCTCTATCTCCACATATTCCCATTTGCGTTCCCCATCTTCATTGATTTTATTGTTTAAAAGTTTTAGCCAAGGAAGGTAATAACTTATCTGTTGAGAATTGTGTTAAGTCAGATTAATGAGACTTTGAGTTGAGTTCATAGCTTTCTTTTGAGCACTGATTAGCACCATTTCAGGCATGGAAATCTTTCTCTCTTTGTGTGTGGTTTGGCTTTACGTCTTTAGAGGTGAGAAGGGAGGTGGCTCCTGTATTTGAGGGTGAGTCATGGTGGAGGTAGGTTTTCTATGAAGTTATTAAAACATATATTTAGTTTCTTGGTTTTTCTAAAAAGTATTTCTAAACTTTAATTCTAATTAAAATTTTATCTACCAGTAATCAGTCATACATTTTAAGAATTTTACTGATGAGGATATTTTTTAAAAAAGGAAAGTGGAGATGGAGAATAACTAACTCACTGTGTACACACAGGAGGCATTGCAGAGGATTTGAAAGAAGAGAATAGGAATGGACATCTGTGCCCTTGAAACTGTGTTTATAGAAGAAATGGGATAAACATACAAGCAAAAGATAAAGGAAGATATGTTAAAAACATGTAGAGCAAGCATAACTTTGTAATTAAGTGCAAAAAGGTTGAAAGGAAGTTGAAATAAAAAGAGTTTTTACAGTTCTAAAGACTTTTAATAGTAATGAGGCTGGCAGAAGTTGAAAAAAGGCATTTACTAGTAAAGAGCTATAATTCCATTGAAGACTTTGTGTTCCTATAACCCCTCCCAAAGACTATTTATATTTACTAAATTAAGATTATGACTAAGCAAAAAGAAATCCCAAAGTTCTAGTTGGGATCCCCAATTAAGGGTCTAGCGCCTTGAAAACATCCTCCTGATAAATTGTGTTGTAAGAGTAGGTGTTCTGCAGCATTTCTAAGTACAATTATTAATGTTATGTTTCCTGTGACTTTATAAAATCCAATATACAATAAACATACTTTGTTTGGTAGGTTTCCCCTAAGAGCAAAGTTCTTTACACTTAGGAAGTGCGTTACAACTCGTGACAGTGACTTCTGAACTGTCCATCCTGGCTCCCCTTGTGTTTACTATGAGATAATCCCACTTTCCAAATAAATTTCCTCATTAAATATTATTTGAATCATAGTTGTTGTCATAAATTAGTGACATTTTGCTATGGAATTTTTTTAAGTGGGTCGATTTGCTGTCTGTTTAGCGTGCAGTTTTCCCAAGGGACTAAGAAAGGGTAGAGAAAGACAACCTGAATTCTTTCAAGTCAGAAGATCTGTTTCTATTCTTTGCAAAATGTATTTTCTAATAGAGAAAATACCATAAAACTTCTAAGTTTGATGCCTTTAGAATTGCATGCTAATTACAAAATACTGTCGGTCTTTAAATGTACTTTAGTTTATATAAGGATAGATGTTTTTAAGTATATTATCCATGAAAGAGGTATAAAAATAAGTCAAATTAGGGGTAAAGTTTTTCTTTTGAGATAAATTATGAAGTTTTTAATTTACTTAAGTCACTCTTACTAAATAACATTTCTGACCAAATTTAGACAAAATTAGAAAAATCTGTTTAAGAGAACAATCATTTTATATTATGTTACTAGATATTTTGCCACTGAATTAAAATTTAAAAAATTTGCATGAATGCCTTTATAAAAATTAAAAGTATTGTCTTAGAATGGCTAGCAAACATGAAAAGATGCTCATCATTGCTGGCTATTAGAGAAATGCAAATCAAAACCACAATAAGATACCATCTCACACCTGTTAGAATGGCTATAATCAACAGAACAAGTAATAACGAATGTTGGAGAGGATGCAGTGAAAAAGGAACCCTCAGACAATGCTGGTGGAACTGCAAATTGGTACAGCCATTATGGAAAACAGTATGGAGGTTCCTCAGAAAACTAAAAATTGATCTACCATATGATCCAGCAATCCCTCTACTGGGTATTTACCCCCAAAGACTTAAAAATATCCATAAAGATATTTGCACACCAATGTTCATAGCAGCACTATTCACAGTGGCCAGGACATGGAAGCAACTGAAGTGTCCTACGATAGATGATTGGCTAAAGAAGCTGTGGTACATATATACAGTGGAATATTACTCAGCCATAAGAAGAGATGAAATACAGCCACTTGTGACAACCTGGGTGAACCTCAAGATAATCATGCTAAGTGAAATAAGCCAGACAGAAAAAGCTGAAAATCACATGACATCACTTGTATGCGGGATATAAACCTAAAAGCAACAAAGGAACAGAACACACAAACAGAGAGTCATGGACGTGGACTATAGACTAGTGGTTACCAGAGGTTAGGGGGTGGGAGGATGAGGAAGGTAGATGGGGTAAAGGGGGTCAAATATAATGGGGTAGGGGGAGGGTGAAGTGGTAGCTTGAAGGAAACTGGACACAATAGAATATACAGATGTTAAATTATAATGTGCACTGATAATTATATAATTGTATTAACCAATGTTACCCCAATAAACTTAATTTTTAAAAAAAAACGTAATTGTCTGAGACAATTATCTTTAGATAAAAAATAAGACAATAATAGATTCTCTTATTGTGCTCACTTGTATTTTTGGTAACTTAATTCCCAGATCTTAATTCCCAAATATATTGACATCATACATATTATCCATTAATTAAAACATATTTTCATTCATAAAAATTCATGTAACATTTTTAAAGTTAGCCATTTTTTTAGTTTTCCTCCTATGGCTTCCTTATTTAGTTACACTAACCAGGAAAAAATTAATTCCTGAGTTTCAGCATTTTTTTAAGAAACATTTAGGTGAATACTTTGCATGTTGCATGACTAGTTATTTTGGTTCTACATGTAATTTTGGTTCTGCAATCATACAGTGAAGCTCATTCTGGGCATTGCAACCATAATTTCAAGTTCTTGCCTAGATAACTTGTGTGTTTTTATAGCAATAA
This sequence comes from Eonycteris spelaea, assembly GCA_003508835.1. Classification (NCBI taxonomy): domain Eukaryota; kingdom Metazoa; phylum Chordata; class Mammalia; order Chiroptera; family Pteropodidae; genus Eonycteris; species Eonycteris spelaea. Next base: position 19,679,744 of record PUFA01000003.1, on the reverse strand, counting down.
GATTGGATTCTCCAGTTATAATTTAAGGTATGCATTTTTTGTGGGAACCTTAATTACTAGATTTTATAAATGCATATCTTTATATCTACTGCTTTTACTTTAGGTTTTTGAAGAAGATAAATTACTGAGTTTTCCTTAGAGTACTGAAAATGTGGAGCGATATAGATTCTAATGGACCTTGTGGCATTCAGCGTGCTGACAAACACATCTTTCTGTGCATTTTGCTCTATACTGTTGTTAGTCTACCAATCATTCGCATTTAACAAGCCTTACTCAAAAGCAAGGTGGTGGTGATGAAGTTTCTTATTTTGTACTCTACCTTCTATGCCGTACAATCAATGCCATTTCAGCACTTGTCTTGGATAGAAGTGAATTTTAAGCTAGTTATTATATACCTAAAATAATGTTTATGGTTATTAAGTCAATCAAATGTGCATGCATGAGCAGTTTACTCTAACCTCTCTTCTTTTTATAAATGTCAATATTCTTAGCAAAGGTAATTATGTAGTTAGCCATCTCCATTTTAATTTTAGGTCCCTAAAAATAAGGTTATTATTATTTTATTTATTTTTTTACTAAAAACAGACTAAGACCTGTTGGTTCCAGTTTTGTAAGGCAGGAACACTGACGTCTTCATGGTTTCTTGTACTGCAGTAAGAAAGGTGGAAGAGAAAAATAAGAAAGACAAATATTAGTAGCAAGCATATTTTAGACCCTGTTGTAAGCAGAACAGTGTAAAAAAGATCTACAATCAAGGCCTTAAATGAACTTAGCATTTGAAAGTAAAAACCCATATTTATAATACATGTATGTATGTATGTATTACATACATACATATATAACATATAGGTGTGTAGCAATTTAATAGCATAAAGCAGCATATTTAAAAATAATTGTGTATTTGATAGAAGAAAAGCCCGGAAGTTGCTATTTCTATCATATTCTACAAGCACAAAGGACACCTTTTGTAAGATGAGTTCTGATTTTCATAGACTTCGATGAGGTTTTAGTTTGTCGATGGGTTTTAATCCTCAGACCTTTCTCACATTTGTCAGAGCTATCCTCTACCTGTCCCTTTCTCCCTCAGCGTTCTTCCTCACCTCTGATTTAGTCTGATTGTCCTCAGTCAAGGCTACCTGAATCTTGTCTTTGGCAACCGTTGGTCTGCTTCTTTTTCTCTGAATAGGTAGGATTTTTTTTTTCATGAGAAGAAGAGAAGTAGAATGAGTAATAAAAACATTCTGTGTGAAAAGCCCAGGATTTCAAAAGAATTAGACATCATCTTGAACTCTCCTACAACTACACACATCCATGCACACAATCCAAAGTGCCTCTTCCCGCGTTCTCCCTATGCAGTTACACAGTAATTTTATGTTAGATCCGTAGTCAGTGTTTATATTGTTATAACCAGATATTAGTCACAGATGGTTCATATAGTGTAATATAAGAAATTGAAAAGACACCCCCCCCCCATCCTAGCCTGGGAGAAATTATTTACAAACATATACCCGATAAAGGGTGTATCTAAACAACAACAACAGCAACAAAAGGATGTATCTAGAATGCATAAAGAATTCTTACAACTCAAGAGGAAAAACAATAACCAATTTTTTTAATAGGCAAAAGATTCGAATAGACATTTTACCAAAGAAAAACATATGAGTACAAGAAGATTCATTAGGAGAAGGAAAACCAAAACCACAGTAAAATCTACTTCACACCCAGTAGAATGGCTAAAGTTAAAAAGACTGAAATACCAAATGCTGGCAAGAATGTAGAACAAACAGTTGGCAGTTTCTTCCAGAGTTAAACAAATAGCATGCGATCGAGCAACCCCATTCGTAGGTAGTTATTTAAGAGAAATGAAAGCATATGTTCACATAAAAACTTGTACGAGAATGTTTATAGCAGCTTTATTCATAATAGTTCAAAACTGGAAACAGCCCAAATGTCCATCAACTAACTGATAAACAAATAGAGGAACATTCGTACCATGGAAAACTACTCAGCAATAAAAAAGAATGTTACACGAAATAACATGGATAAATTTGAAAAGCATTGTGCTAAGTGATAGAAGCCAGACACAAAATCATACATATGGTATGATTCCAGTTACATGACATTCTAGAAAAGGCAAAACTGTAGTGACAGAAAACAGATCAGCGGTTGCCTGGAGTAGGGTTTGGGGGATGGGCGTCCTGGAGGAGGGGATCGATCGACTACAAAGGACGCAAGGGAACTTTTCGGGGTAATGAAAGCGTTCTCTATCATTATGTGATGTGAGACGAGTTACATGATGATGAATGTTTTTTTCAAAACTCATCAAACCATATACTTAAAATTGGTAAATTTATTATATATAGATTATTCCTCAATAAAGCCGATTAAAAAATAAGGTAAACAACAATGTAAGACTCTTTAAGTGCCAACTTAGTAATGGAGAAATTAGTGTAGTTCAGGGGCAGGGAGAGCACAGGTTAGAGAAATCTTTCACAGAGGATGTGGAAAATGAGCAGCATGGACATCTGTCTGCCTTGAAGGAGAGACAGCATTTATTTAGATGGGTAGAGAGGAGGAAACAAGGGGCTTCCTGCAGGGGAAGGAATCAGTGTCTATCGAGGAAAGAGCATGAAGCTTGGTGTAAGGAGATTTGGTTTCTAGACATAGCGCTACCTCTAATAACTTAAATAATATTTTGTGTTTCTTTGCATTTTAATAGCTCTTTAAGATTTATAAAGAAGCTGCTGCTGCTATTTTTTAAGGCACATCTCTTTGTTTCCCTGGCCTTCTCTCCCTAGTATTCAGCTCTTCTTATATTCCTGGCATATTCAGTCATATTCTCAGCCTGCCACTAAATTTTCCAAGTTAGAATCCTTAGAAGTCATCAGTGATCCCCTTTTTTCACTCTCTGTGTTGTCTCTTTTGCCTTCCAAATAGCTCATATTTGATTTAGTTTAAGGCCACCTCATCTCTTACTTTTAGCAATGTAAAAGTTACCTAAAGGGTCTTTCTGTTTCTACTCTTGTTCTCTTGCCAACTCCTGTCTATCCTTTCCTCTAGGGGCAGAAGAATCTTTCTAAAACAAATATAATTGTTAGAAACTCGTACCTCACTGCTCAGGTCTGGTCTTCCAGCTTTGCGTCTAGAAGCCCTTAGGTTCTACGGCAAAAGCTCCATGACCATCTATCTTAAGACAAGAGAGCATGGGGTAGAGATCAGAGATACAGATGAACAAGAAATAATGAGTCACCCTTCCTGCCCATTCTTTTCCCCACACCCCCTACCCGAACACCAAACACAGCAGCTTGGCTTTCGTCTCCTTTTCTTATCATAGCCCCACTGACATAAAACACCTTTGGCTTTCAGGATGAAGTCCAAGGTCTAGGTGAGACAGAGAGGCTCTTTATGAACTGTCACTACTGCTGCCCCAGCCTTATCATGGTACTCCACCTACTACTGAACTGCTGCGAAGGGTGGATATGCCATTTCCTGCACCGGCAGTGCCCGGATTTCTCTGTCTTCCCTCGGGCTGTTTTCTACGCCTGGATTATCTTTACGGTTGCCTCATTTGCTTGGCTAACTCCTAATTGTTCCTTCAGATTCAGCTCAGGCATCATCTCCAGAAATGATTTCCTGTCCCTGCCTTCAGCGCCAGTGGGGCAGCCCTCGTCTGTGTCCCCAAAGCACTCCACGCTCATCTCCACTGCACTGACAGTAGACCCTTCTCTGTAGGTGTGTCCTCCCTGACCTCACTGTGACCCCCAAGAGGGCAGGGCAAAGACCCTGTTGCTTTTGTTTGTCACCGTATCCCAGGAAACTTGCACAGTACCTGGCACATAGCTGTTTTTTGGTAAATATCTGTCTCAGTGACTTGACAAGATGAAATGCAAACAACTTAGCATTGTTTTGGTTTGTTTTTTTTTTTTTTAACAGGCCCTGCCTATCTCACTAGCTTCTTCTCTTGCCACCTCTCACCCCCGTGGACTTTCACTATTCTGGCCTTACAGGCTATTGATACTAACATGAAGTCTCTGTGCCTTTCTATGCACTGTTTCTCCTTTCCGAATGCTCTCCCTCTTCCTTTACTTTCCCTACTAGCAAACCCCCTAACCTTAGGCCACGTCAAGATAGATTTTCTCTGTGTAATGTACCTAACCTTCCTCTGTGTTTACACAGCATGCTCTTCAGACCCATGGCATTCTCTGGTTTCAGTATTATAGACATGTTTCTTCCTTATCCCATGAGACTCGAGCTCCTTGGAGGCAAGGAACCATGTCTCTCTCATCATTTCGTAACACTTAGGTTCCATTAGCTTCTCACTCCATGTGGAATAAAGACCAGAGTTGTCGAGGTGCCATAAGCAGTCTTCCAGTCTGTCCTCAAACTGTCTTCATTCTGGTCTCATCTCCTGCCACCAACTGAGATTTATCCATATTGTTACGTGTAGTTTTAGATGACTTTAAATTGCTCATAGTATATCATTGTATGACTATCCCAGTCATGCAATTTTTTATTTATTCATTCTATTCTTGATGAATGTTTTGGGGTTTTTTTCAGTGTTTCTTTATTAAACCAATTTGTAATGAGCATTCTTGTATAAAAAGAAAAATCTAGTCTTTTTCTAATTAAAAAATATTCTGGCAGCTATATCCTAACTGAATGAATATTAAGCATACTTGAAAGTCAATTTCCACTTATTTTAAAATCAGAATTATCCCTCTAATGCAAATATCATGTATCACTTACCCTAACATTCAGCTAGGGTTAATACTATGAATGCAAACACTTAAGCAAAAGTTACTTTTCTCAACAATTTGCAAGTATATCTCATAAATTTAGGTAATGTGCCTTAAAAATGCTCAATGAAAGCCAAGATTAGAATGTTTTTTTTAAAACCCTAAATTTTGAAAGCTCTAGCTATAAGACCTGAGGAAATACTCATTAAATCGTAGAGAATAACAATTTGAAGTGTAAATCCTATTTCTCATTCGTGATGGAACACTGGAAGTGTCCTCAAATCATCGGTTCTTATACCAACTGTCTTAAAAACAGCTGGGAGCAGTGGCCACAGCTACTTGAGGTGGACTGTTTCAATATTTTTACCCTTAATTGTCAAATTTTCTGTTATGCCCAACCGAAAGAGCTTATGTTTAAATTAAAGCTCACTTCCTTGTTTTGTCTTCTGCTAACAAGGAAAGCAGACTGTTAGTATTTTTTTAAATAAACAAACTAGTCTTTCTTCTCCAAAGGAAGCAATTTCACATTCTTTTTGCTTTGATTCCTAGGACTCATTTAATAATCTTTTTTCTGTTGATCGTGAAAGTTATCATAGAACCTCTTCTGTGCTTCTCTGCAAGCACACTCTTAGGGCACTGACAGAGAGAGAATCCCGTTCGTTGACCCCTTAAAACAGTGCCTGAGTTTTGATATATTGTAAACCCAACAGTACGCTGTGTTGTTTCACTTGCCCCCTTTTGCTCTCCCTAACACCAAGTACTCACTTCTCCCAGGTATAGTTATTGCTCTTGCTTTTTGTGTGGGCATCCAGTTTATGCCTTTGAGTCTTGCTCTGCCCTATGCTATGTATTCGACCACCAAAGTTCTTTGTCTTAAAGGACTTCTGAAATTAAAAGAATCTTACTAATTTCCTTTTTATGCGTTTCCATGTGAATATGCATTATTCCAGTGTATTTTTATCTTTTCATTTTCATCACTTGCAAGATAATTTGTGTATTTAAAATATATACCCATAATTCAGTTCACTATTATGTTCAGTAATTTTTTATTCAGTAGTTTTATTTCAAGGAATTTATCTTACAGGTAGTCTCACCTCAGGTAGGATAAAAGTTACATATTAGGGTGTTCATTGCAGTGCTGTTTATAATACAAAAACTGGAAACACTGCAGTGATTGATTAATGATAGATTAGCTTAATAAATGATGGTATATCCATATGCTTAGATGTCAAATAACTGGCAGTCAATAAATGTTCATTGAATGAATCAAGGAATATATTGTCAGTAGAAAAAATGCAAAGTACAGAACAGTTCCTACTTTGTAGAATAAAAAAGATGGATGTGTGTGGACAGTATTCATTTATGTCTTGATGCATATAACATTTCTGGAATCATATACAATAAACTGCTAACATTAATTACCAATGAGTCATGGGAATGAATGTGAGTAGAAAGTGCAATGTTTACTTTTAACCTTAAAAAGGAAAAACAGAACAAAGCAGAAGTAACCTTAAATGGAGAAGACCTAGAAAAATAAAATGATTGAAAAAAATGCACATACCTTTAGAGATTTAATCTTATTTCTTACTTCTTTTTATAGCATTTTCATTCACTCTCCTTGCTTTCCCCTATTTCACTTCTGTGCTTTGCCTTCTGTTTAGAAACGCCTTTTGTCTTCTCTTGCACAAACGTTTTCTTCAAGACTCTATATAAGATCTAATCCCTTCATAAAACTTTTACTGTACTATTCCATTTCAGATGAATCTGTCTTTTAGACATATGCTTAGTAATGAATCAGTATTATATGATTTCACAGTCATTCAGTAATTATTTCACATATTTTTTCTTCCTACTGTATTTGAGTATAGATTTAGAAATTTTCCTTGCCTCTGTTTTATTTGTTTTGTACAACATCCAGCATTACCAATAAGTGTTTAAGGAATTTTTATCCTTGATAACGTTAAAACTGAATCTAGAAAGAATACTTAGTAGCCTTGTCTTCAGTTACTATCCCATTTAAACCATCTGAAATAATTAGGGATTTTCCTAAATAGATATTCAAGTTAATGTTCTGTTTAGAAGGGTATGGCTAAGAAATACTAGAGTAATGTTTTTGGCATTTAAAAAAACTACAAATTATACCTCAGATTATATGGAAAAACACATAGAATCAGAATTGCCTTTATTTTTAAGCTAACCCCAAAAGGAATTCTTTATTAATTAGATACAGTAGGTTTAATATTTGAATCATATAATTATATACATATGAAGCTTTAGTATTATACACATATGCATTTAGGATTGTCATATATTCTTGGTGAATGGGCCCCTTTTATCATTATAAAATCTCTTTATTTCTAATAATATATTCTTGTCCTGAAGCCTACTCTGTCAAATATTAGTAGAACCACTTCAGCTGTCTTATAATGAGTGTTTATGTATCTTTTTTGCATCATTTTACTGTTAGCTTATCTGTCTTGAAATTTACAAATGTGACTTTTATAAATAGCATATGATTGAGTTTTGCTTTTTTATCCAGTCTGACAATCTCTGCTGTTTAACTGAAGTGTTTAGCTCACTTATGTTTAATGTAAGTTAGCTTTATCCTTTGAAAATTGCTCATTTAGGTGTGTCAGGGTACCTTTAGAATAATCTTTACTCTGGGTTAGAATAGCCCTCCTCCTAAAGCATGGCCTTTCTGAGAATTCAATTGAATGGCCATGTTCAATGAGTTTTATCCACTTTGGCTGGTTGGAATACCAGCACCCCTCAGCCTTTTGTGACCTACAAAATCTCTATTAAGTTTTCAGTTCCTGGATAATTGTTTAACGGCCTCACCTTGTGTGGGGTCTTTCTTTGCATAATACATCTTAGTATTTAGCCAAACACTCAAGAGGACCCTTGGGCAGATTTCTGGACCTCCTTCTTGCATTTCTTTCATGATAATCTACCCTGCAACTTCCAGCTGACACAGCAGTCCCAAATTCTTATCTGTCTTCTTAGCTCAGCACAATCCTGCTGTGTACTATTTGGGTCCCACTATTCTGAATTACAGTCTGGGATGTTTCTCTAGGTGGAAATTCACCATATGGTGCCCATGTAGATCTCTTTCCTTTGAGGGATCAAAATCTTGCATGTCAGATTTCAGTATAACATCTGAAAACAGTTGTTTTATATATTGTGTCTAGCTTCATAGTTATTTACAGCAGGAGCGATTCAGTACTAATTAATTCATCATGGTCAGAGGCAGAGGTCTTATAATATATAAGTAATTTTTGAAGCTATAATATTAAATTGTAGATTATATTATACTAGAGAAATAATCTAACCTAACACACTTATTTGAAAGATGTGAAAATCGAGACACGACACGCTCACCTGACTTGTGATAGGTTATACCTTGATACTTAGAAAGTCAGTCTATAGCCCAGGTTTTTTTAAATCTCTGTCTACTGCTTTTTCCACTATAGTAATCTTCTGAATATTTCTCCTATGTTTGAAATATCATTTTAACTTGTCAAACTTTTAAAATCTTTAGAATCCTTATAATTTGAACATTCTCCTCACTTCATTTTTTTGTTATATCATAGTATTGTTAATCCTGCTGTTAACATGAGCATGAAAAAGAATCATTACATGTGTATTTTAAAATAATTGACATTCTGTGGAAATATCTAATTCCATATAAGACCTAGAAAAGGAGACACTTAGTCCTTTTATATAATTGGGGTTTTTATTTGTTTATTTTTTCAGTTTGTTTTCCTTGCTGTCTAAAAAACACAACAAGGTTCTGGAACAAGCCACACAGTCCTTGAGAGGTTCGCTGAGTTCCAATGATGTTCCTCTACCAGATTACGTAAGTAGTTACCTTACTTTGTCAATAAAAAATTTTCTTTATTGCTAAATTGATAAATAGTGCCCCCCTCTTCTCAAGATCTGCCTGTGATCCTGGTGCCCTAGAGATCTCTAATACGCAAATAAAGGAGGGGCGTCTCAAGTCAAGGGGAAAAAATTAGTGATTATGAGCTAATAGTTGAAGAACGTCAACCGTAAATCGATGATTGTTAATAATTAGGACTCTTATTATCCTACTCAAGAAACCTCTCAAACTAATTACAGAAAAATAAAAGGAGGGATTTTTGTAAGAAGTATGCAGAGGTTTCTCACTGAACTCAAGGGGAAGAAGTAACCCTGGCTTGCATAGAGAATGAGAACCTGATACTGAAAAGCCATTGGATTCAAGGATATCCTGTCTTTCTGAGGCCATTTGGTTTCTGTTCTCTGCTGCCTTTTGCTTCAGTGTTGTTATTCTGCTTCCTATAGGCCAGGTTTCTCCATTCGCTGAATGTGAAATAGCAACCTCAGCATTTCACCCCTTTCTACCTCTCAACCCACAACACGTCCTTCTGAGTGTCACGCCTTTAGCTGACTGATCATAGTCTTGAAGCCCTAATTTTCACTTCCTGGGAAAGAGACTCTAATTGGCTTTGCTCCGGTCAGTTTGCTGCCCTACCCTTGTCAGCCCTGGTCAGCAGAGAATAGCAGTAGCATGTTGCCTTTACTCCATCCACATTAAAGATAAAGAGCGTATTACCACCCGACATCAGGATGGTGATGGAATAGAACAGAAGCAGGGATGCTCAACAGGGATGAGCATTATGTAATAACAGGAAAGAGAATGCATTATGAGTTCCTGTAGGGCAATGCCACTCTCTGTGCCATTTCTTATGTTTGGGAGCATGGCTTAGATAAGGATGCGAAAAATTATCTTGTCATAAGCCACAGAAGTAGCACATCAAGCTCTCATAAGAACCTCCCGAAATCTCCAGACAGCTTGGTGGGTTGATATTTAGATTCTGAGGTGAAAGTAGTGATGCAGACCAGACAGCCAGAGAGTTGTTTTGCTTGCTTCCTGTGGTTTGTTTCATTTCTAAACGGTCGTGCTGATATGGGACTGTGGGAACAGCACCCAGTCCGGATAGCAGACGTTGATAAACAGAGATAGCTATGTGTAGCCACAACCTGACTGATGCTATTTTTCTTTTCTTTTATTTATTTACTTGGTGTGTGTGCGATATAATCTGTCATCCCATTAAGATATTAAGTTTATAATTCCAAAATACTTCTCTTAAAAAAAAAAAACTTTTAAGATTTTCCTGCTAGTTGAATATTCTCAACTTTTTAAAAAATTAGCATAATAGCTTACTGACTTCTACTCTTGCAGTGACTTATTTATAAGAAAAATACTTCTTCCTAATTGCTCCTTAGGAACCTCAGTTAGGGTCAGAGTAGCAGTGGAGATTGTGTTTATTAAGAATTTGAATTTGGTTCATCTGTAAATGTTTTGTTATTTTTATACAATTATCATTTGATTTTTGTAGTATTCCTGTGTTATTATTCCTCAAAAATGTGTCAAATGTAAATAGTCTTCAGGTTGCCCTTGTCCTAATCAGAGACCAGAAAATTGATATTTCTTTGAGAAAATAGGTCATATTTAATAATATTTGCCAATTATGGAGGTGATGATGCAGTGAAAGGGTGGTTGAACTTAACAGTTAATAAGAATTCTCCTATTGGACCTTACAGTTTTCAGAGTCACTATTTTCTTCTTGCATGAAATTTTCACCAAGTAAAAATGAATTTCTGAAAGCATCTGCTTCCTAGAAATACTGGGAAAATTCCATTTGGAATCTGTCCTTGACAGTCCTTATTTTAACATTTGTGTTTATGAGACTTTACAAATCACAACATTATCCAAATGGATTTATGAACTTGAATTTCGCTGCCTTTCCTCAGGGTTAATTGAAGAGGGTGGGTAACACTGATGCAGTAGTAGTGATGATAACTGAATCACTCCTCCTGCCCCTGATCTGAAGGCGATTAAAGGAAACAGCAACCGTAAAAGTAAGTGCTATAGGGTGTTCTTCTTTTGTGATAACTCAGGGTTTTATTTGCCATTTCCATTGCTCAAACACTATGTAAAAGTGATTTGTGCCTTTGAAACTCTGCTCTTATTGTCATTCTCTTTTAAGTCGGTCATTAACTGGGAGGATAAAACATGTTCCTCCCTTTTTCTTCCCTAGAAATTTTACTTAAATGTCTTTGCCAATAACCACATGAAATTCTGTGTCCTGGGCTAATGCTTCAGACCACTTGTTTATAAAGGTGGAAAAGGAAATTGAAAGGGTCTTAAGACAGCAGTGGATTCCCTGATGTATACTTTCTACATCAGGACTGGATAAACTCTATTAGCAAAGATTTTGAATAAGTGCTTAAAAATAAGGGTGTGTGTGTGTGTGTGTGTGTGTGTGTGTGTGTGTGTGTGTGTGTGTGTGTGTTCTCTCACTGTAGTACATAGAGCTCTTTCGGTATACCTAGAGGTTTCTGACTTTATTAAGAAAATGTGTATTCTCACTATTCACAAGTCAATTGAATAACAACATAGAAAGCAAAAAACAAGTTACAAAACATTAGTATTATTACTTTAGTACAACCACGTTTGTCTGAACATCTCGGGGGAAACCCGAAGCCTTCAACCAAGTTCTAGATAATGAGGAAAAACTTTGGCTGCTAAAGGGGAAATTTAAAAATTGCAGTCAAGGCCTGTGTGGGGAGAAAGAATGCCTGCTACAGAGAGTGGTAGCTGGTCTTGCAGTTTCTACAGGGGCAGTAAAGGTACTTAGGAAAGACAGTGAAGTTCTGCTGACTTAGCCAAGCTTCAGTGTCTTTATATCAGGGTTTCATAAAATTTTATTCAATGACTAAAGAGACAGGAGAGGACTATTAAAGAAGACTCTTCCAACAGTTTTTAAAAATGAGAATAAACGTCTCAAACAACTTTGGTTTGAGAACCAAATATAGAACCTCAATATAGAAAAGGAAATAAAAGTAATAAATGAGTTGTAGTTGCTTTTTAAACTATAACCATGGTTTTTAAATATGAATATTGTCACAATGTCATAGAAGCTTTGTTTTCCTAATTTCTAACAGTCATCTTAACTATTTGAGATGAGAAGAATCTAACTTTTATTCTGGGAGGTAGCATACAGAACCAAATTATATTGCCCTTTGATCATCAAAGGCCTTTTGAACCTTTCCGTAGGACAGACTCTCCCGTCTCATTTCAAACAGTAAATGCAAAGGCACAAGCCAAAAAGAATAAGGAGCCAGAATCAGAAAAAAAACATTTCATTTCCTGATTACCCAGCTAAGCAGCATTTTCCAGCACTCTTATATCTTGATGGGCGCATCCGGCTGGCTCTCACCGGTGGAATGAAGGTGGAAGGCATGTCACCGTCACAGCATCTTTCCCACTTCTGTTGGTGTCTGCTAGCTGGATGAAGGAAATCCAGCTAGCAGATTCTGAGGTCTCACAGAGGATGGTCACGGTGTTTGGACCTCTGAATCATCTCATGGAAGATGAACTGAGTACCCTATTGGACCTGATGCAAGTCAGCAGTAAAGCTTTACTACATTAAAAAATATGGGCAAAGATCTGAATAGACATTTCTCCAAAGAAGACATACAGGTGACCAGTACACACATCAAAAGGTGTTTAACATGAATAGCCATTAGGGAAATGCAAATCAAAACCACATTGAAGTTTACACCCATTGGGGTGACTAATCAAAAAGGCAGATAATCACATGTGTTGGCGAGGTGTCAAGAAATTAGAGTCCTCATATAAATGCTAGTGAGAATGTAAAATCATGTAACTGCTCTGGAAAACAAAGTGTAGTTTCTCAAAAGGCTAAACAAAGAATAACTGTATGACCCAGCATGTGGTTATAAATACCCCTAAAGAACTAAAAACATATCCATGCAAAAATGTGAATGTTTATAGCACTGTTATTCATAATAGCTAAAAACATAGCAACAACCCAAATGTCCATCACTGGATAAATTTGGTATGTTCATATAATGGAATATTATTCAACAATAAAAAGGAGTAAAGTACTGATGGCGTGCTTCAACATGGATAAACCTTGAAAACATGCTAAGTGAAAGAAGCCAGTAACAAAAGGCCACATGGTTTCTTTGGGACATGATGAAAACATTTTAAAATTAGATGTGGGGATAGTTGTACAACTCCGTGAATAGACTAAAAACCATTGAATTATACATTTTAATTAGGTGCAGTCTATTGTATGTGAATTTTATCTCGTGCCATTAAAAAAAAGTAGTATTTGGAGCACTAGCGAAAAAAAAAAAACAGGAAAAAAGAACTATTTGTTGAATGTAATAGCAGATAGATGTCATCTTGGCTGGCATTACCATATGAAGATGAATGTAGGAAAATAAATCATATACTTTGGAAAAGTTAATATTTTCAAGGAGGGAAAATGTTTCTTGAGCAGTGACTTTAGAAACTGATAATGTCAGTTAGATAAACATTTACACAGAGGTATGTGTATTTTTCAGCCTGGTTTAAGAGCAGAAAATGGGAACAAGCAAAATGTCCATCAGTAAGAGACAGATTGAATAAAGTATAAATTTATTCAATGTAATATTCTGCAACCATTTTTTTTAAGTAAATTCAATGTATATGGGTTTATGTGAAAAGATTCATAACACTTAAATCAGTTTTTAAAAACCTGCACTTTATAGTGGATAGGTATATTTAATGTATGTTTGAAAACATGCACTTAATTTTTCTGGAATAATTCATAGGAAAGTATTCAATAGTGTTACCCGTAAGGAGTCAGACTGAAGGAAAAAGAAATTAGAACTTTACACTTTTTACTTTATACTCTTCTTCATAGGTACAGATCGTAACATCTTTATCAAGTATGGATACAACTTACTTTCTGCTCTCTTCCTCCTTCCTTTCGTCTTTTATTATTTTCAGATAATTTTCGACTGCAGAAGAGTTCTAAAGAATTTCCATATGTCCTTCACTCAGTTTTCTCTTTTGTAAATGTCTTACATAACCATTGGCCGTTTATCAAAACTAAGAAATTAACCTTGGTACAATACTGCTAATTAAAACACAGATCTCATTTGAGTGTTACTAGTTTTGATAATAATGCCTTGATTCTTTTCTAGGACCTAGTGCAGGGTCTCATGTTGCATTTTGTTGTCATATCCCCTTAGTCTTTTCTTGTCTTTCATGACCTTGGGACTTTAGGAGAGTCCTGGTCAGCTTGTTTTGTAGAATGTCCCTGAACTTGGGTTCAGCTGGCATTTTCTCACGGTTGGACTGACGTAATGCATTGTTGGGAAGGACACTGCAGAAGTGAGGTGCCCTTTTCAGAGCACCGTATCAAGGAAGACACAATGTTGGTATGTACTGCTGGTGACATTTACCTATGTTTGCCTTGATCACTTCACTGGGGTAATATTTACCAAGATTCTTTTTTATATTTTCCAAATGGAAACGTTTAAATTGGTTTACGAGTTCTGAAGTGCCTTCTACACTTCCACCAGTTACTGCTAAGTTTGTATATGCCCAAGATATAGGCTGCCTTTCTCTCATCCCCCGGTGGAGTACTGAGATCACCGAGAGCCCCCGAGGGCCTGAAGGCATGTCAAGGGTTTAAGAAACAGACCGGAGGAATGGGCAGGGGCACTGGCCACCTTAGAACTGGCTCTGAAACAGGTGGACGCCAGGCCCACCAGTGGAAGGCCAAGCCAGCACAGCCTCAAGAGGGTGGTCCCAACTCTAGAGTAGCAAGGCCAGGCCCACTCTGGACCAATGACACTGTTAAGATCCTGTCTCCACCCTGATCGCTGCTGCCTGGCGGTACCAGGGCGCTTCTTCCCAGGTCCTATGTGACAGCAGCAGTGATGGAGGCAGAAGCAGATTTATTTCAAATTGCAGTACAGATACATACACAATCCTGGCAGTCAGCTCCAAGCCCCCGCTTCCGGCCACTGCACCACCACCACAGTGATTGCACATTGGTTCAGACTCTTTATACCTCACGAAGCTGATATGAACCGCACTACTTTGCGCAGAGGGAACAGAGAGGAGAGAATCTGTAGTCAGCAGCTGCCTCCCACCCTCCTTCAGCACTCGAGACCATTAAAGCAGCGCGGCCTTCCCAAGCCAGCCCACACATCTGCAGCCTCGTCCCTCAGCCTTCTCCTTGCGCAGGGTCCTTGATGTGCCGTCGAGCATCATCTAGAGCAGCAGTAAACATGGGGAAAGACACACGGTTCTCTAATAAGGGATGGGAGAGCCTCCAAATCCGGGTAGTTGTTGATGCACCACACTTGAGCCCTTTCAGGTTTGTGTCCACACCTGGGGAGTCCTTTCGGGAACAATAGACTGTCTTATTTGGGCACTCACCAACACGCCGTCAGAAGCACTCAGCCATTAAGTACACCAGGGTGGCCCAACTAGCAGCTCAAGCCCAGGCGGGGAAGATGAGGTGGAGGATGGAGAAGAACATCATGAAAGGGCACGACTTGTTCTCAGCGTGAGCCCCATAACAGCTCAGGAAACCAAGAGCAAAGAGCTCAGCACCAGTCGCGATGAGGAAATAGCCCGCATTTGACAAACTGGACGACAGTGGCCTGAAGATCTTCCGGAAGAGAGGCCGTCGACTGACACCGGACAATCTATCACCACCAAGATGCTCACATACCCAGCAGAACCACCACCGAAAGATGAGAAAATTTCAGAGATTGTTCAATGGTCCCTTAGTGCAGCTCTAGCACTGCGTGGTGGCTCCTCCTGTCAGGGCTCTTGGTCGTGACTCTGAGAGAAGGATCTGCTGAGCCGCTCCAGAGGGACAGACAGCGCCTAGGGAACTGCCACCCGAGCAAGCAGAGCGGGGAGACAAGAGGAGCCGGCTCTTATACACCACTGCTCACCAGTCCTCAAGGTGGCGTCTTCTGTGTGTCCCTAAGTTGTAGGACTTCTGTTTCACGCTAGACTTCAGGTGACCTCCAGTGATAGCTGCTCTCTAGCTTCATTGTGATTCTGATGTGGTTGTGAGAGAAGGTGGTCACACAGTCTTTACCTACTCTCCATCTGGACGCAAGCCTGTCCAATATCCTTTACTGTAATCTGCGCCAACTTCCTTTTGAAATTACTGTATATTGGGGGAGATACTTTGAGACTATACACACATCCTGTTTCTGCTTAAACATTTTTCCCACAAATTTTAGCATCTATTGATTTATCTTGCCTGCACATATTTTACTGATTTATTAGGTGATTTTCTATTTGTCTCATTTCTTCTACATTTATTAATAGAATTCTTCTGCACAGGAATAGTTTCACCTCTCCCAATGTATTTATTTATTGGCGGTTATTATTTTTGTCATACAGACTCCTGGTTACTACTTTATTCTTTGTTTTAGAATCCAGGATCTGTTATTCTGTTGCTCAGGTTGTCTCAGCTTTGACCACTGGGAGTTCTTTCAGGTTGTGTCTTTTGCCCTTTGAATTAAGTTCCTTTTTTCCCCTCCCTCCCCTTCTCTCCCCCCTTTTTTTAAAGACTCCCAAGATGCTACAACTCATCTTGTATTTTCCCCCTGCTTCAGCCCTAGAGTCAACCAATTCTCCCTAGGAGGAGCATGAAGTTTCATGATCTAGGTACTTTCATAATGTAGAAACTAGTATAGAAAGAACAGAGCCAAACCCTGAGAATAAGGTTAGTGAACACCCCTCAAGAACATAACTGCTTTGAACTTAAATAGATCCCAAACTCCACATTGTTTAGGTCCTAGGAAGTTTCTTCTTTAATATAATTGATTTTAAAATTCAAATAAATAAAGCCTCTAGCAAGTGAGCAAGCTCCCCACCCACCCTGCCTTTTTTTTCCCCCTCATTAAAAACCAGGCCTGACTTTAACATAATAAGGCTGATCTTCTTGGTTGTATTATAACTTGGTTTTGGATGCACTTCTGATTGAGGAGTTCCAGAAGGGTTTTGAGAATGCTTTTAAGGACAATATTTAGTTGGAGAGTTCCCTCTTGTTAAATAAATAAATAAATAGATAGATAGATAGATAGATAGATAGATAAATATAAATATAATAACAATAATAATAATAATAATTTTTTCATTCTTAAAAAAGTATACCTCAATTGAGGGAAAGAATATTGCTCTTAATTCCTGGAGAGGAAGTTTGTCTTTCCTTTCTTATGGAGTATGGTAGAATATTCTTTTAAAGATTTTTTTTTTAATCATTAAAAATACTTAAATAACTTTTATGTTTCTTCCACTGGCTTATAAAAGGAAATAGAATGTGTTTGCATTGAAATCTGGCAATGATTAATTAACTTTCTAAGTGAAGTTTAAAGAACAGAGAAAAAATAACCCATGCATATTAAATTCAGTAGCAATGTGTGATAAATTTGTAAAAACCAGTGATCACGGTTTCCTTTTTTCCCCCTTCCCATTTAGTGAAAAAATTCTTACCTGCTGCTGTGCAGAGCTAATAAAACACTTTTTCCTGAGATCTTTTCAAATTTTCTTTGTTGTTTGAGAAAGCATTATTTTAATTTTCTGTTGCTCAAATTTTGATTATTTCTCCCCCCCTTTCCCCTTATGCCTGAGCTTGTAGTTCCTAATAGGAAGAAAAGAAGTCTACTATTTGGAATTTTCTTTGATATATCCTTGATTTACATGGCAAATAGAAAGCAGCTGTCTGTTTCAGCATCTAATTCTTGAAACCATAGTCCCCTCAAGCGTCATCTGGAAATAATGTAGCTTGTAAAACAAAGCTAAGAAGAAAAGGCAATGTTTGTTTTATGTGGGATGAATGATTTCTGTTGGGGTCCTTTAATTCGGTTATTATGAGGGTTATTAAAAAGCACTATTACAAAAGAGGTTTAAATGAAAAGAATTTTTTTGAGCTGGTATCTTATTATTACAGTTGATTATAGTCAAAGCTGCAAGTGTTTTTAAAATGGCATTTTATTTTAGTTTTTCCAGATAAGACCCCCCCCCAAAAAAAAATAAGTAATCTTACTCATTGTATGAGTGGAAATTTAACTCTTTCCTTAGTCGATTTAATTCCTGAAAATAAATTGTATTTGAGAATTCAACTCTGCCTGTTTTTCTGGAAATTTCGTGGATTTCTGTGGGGGGGGGGGGAGAAATTGTCAAGAATCCTTAGAAAACTATTAGGGGATCACCTTGTACATGCAAAAATGAACATGAAAGCATCAGAATTAATCGAGACTTCAGGTATTATTAGAAGAGTCAACATAAGATAATAAAGTTAAGCATAAATTGTTTCTTAATGTATTCGTAAATGATTTGAGTTTCTGAGGTGTGAATCTTGGAGATCTCAGGCATGAGAACTTGTATACTTTGGGAAGTAGAAAGGCAATTTGTGCTTTGACTGTTAGAGGCTATATTTCATGATTGGGTGGGTTTGTTTTCCTGATTTGTCGATATAACACAGCAGTTATTTTTAGACAGTTGACATATAAGAACTAAACCTCATTCCTTGAATGCACTTGGTACCACTGAAATGAAATTAGTATATTTGTTTAATATTCAGTAGGGCAGTCATGATTACTTATTTTCACACATTTAAGTTACCTGGTATTTTCTCACCTGGTATTTTCTATGATCTCACATTTGTATTTTAACTAAAGGCATGCAGAGAGTATTGTGTTGCTCTGAAACATAGCTCTTTTTCCTTTAATGTACAGTGCTTGTTGATCAATTTAGTTATTGAATTAGTCATTTATCCTTTTTAAGGGTATGTTCAAAGGCTGAAAAGTACTGAGCCTTTCACAAGCAGATATTATCTTTCTTATGAAATTGTTTCATACTGGTCAGTGATTTCAAATTAGAGTAGTAGTGCTTTAGCTCATTAACCAACTCCAAGTCCTGAATTTTCCCTACCCATTATGAATGCTACAGACAATTACTAATATTCTCCAGGTTAACAGTGATACCAGTTACAAAAGAGTGTTGCATAGATAAACACACTCCAGTGGTCCTTGAAATGCCTTATTCTTTCATCCAACAAGTAGGGAGCCACTACTCTTTCTTCAGGCACTTTTCTCTGTTCTGTGCAGATAAAAATGCCTGCCCTCATGAAGCCTACATTCTAGTGAAGAGATGTGTAATGATTACCTGCATAGGTAAATGAATGAAATGTTAGACAGTCCTATAGGAAATAAAACAGGATAAAGGAATTGCACACAGTGAATATACTTAACATCACTGAGCTGCTGGTTAAAATATACTTGTTATATGTCTTTTACTATTAGTTGTTTTTTGTTTGTTTGTTTTTTAAGTTAAAGGATATGAGCACTGGAATCTGGGGGGGGAAATAACTGGATTTATCCTTTATGCGATTTTGACCTTATTAACCTCTCTGATCTTTAGTTTTCTCATTAAATAAAAACAATAACACCTAGTTCGTGGGATTATTCTGAGAATTAAATGAAAGAATGCATAGAAAGCATTTAGTACAGTGTAACAAGTATTCTGTAACAAGTACTGTGTAATTTTGGGGTCCATGAATACCACCACTACAGCTATACTGCCACCTGAATGATAGGAAAATATGTCCTTTATTCTCCCATCACTAAAAACCAAAGCTTATTCCCGAGGAAGGCTATTTAAAATTCTTTTAGCGCATTGTAGCATAAAGAATAAGTTTACACTGCAAGTTTGGCTGGAGTTAACTCAGTTTTAGCACTTACTAGGTATGTTACCTTGGTTAGGAAATATTTAGTTAGTGACCTTAGAGAAGTTACTGCAGTTCTCTGAGCTTCAGTCATCTCATCTATGAAATGAGGATACTAATATCTACTCTGTAGAGTTGGACTCAGTGTTAGTGGTTATACATACAACATTCTTGGCATAGTAGCTTTTCAGTAAATGATGGATATTATCATACGATTGTATTCATTCAAATATATTTATTATTGTTTAGAAATGTAAGGTAAGATGAGCTTTTCATATGTCCTTCTGGGGCAAAATTTATTCGAACATAAGAATAAATAATCTATTTCTGACTTAATTATGGGTTTTAGAGCATACTATTAAATTATCTTTTTCTCAACTTTTGAAATTGCAGCATGTATTTTTTCTTTGTTTCACTGAGTTCCGTTTACCTATAGAGCCTTCTCACTTTCCCATTTAGAAGACTAATGGAGTGTGCTGTTGGTGGTGATTGTGGCAAATTGAAAGTAATTGGAATAGTGATGCCCACTGTTAACCGGCTGTTTTTCACGTTATGGGAAGATCCTATGCCAAAAAGGACTTGTTAGGTTCCAGACGCAAATAGATAAAATGCTCTTTCCCTAATAGGGACTCAAGTATAAAAGATGAGGTCTGCATCTAACAAAAATGCTCCAGAACTGATTCCAGAGTATAATGGAGGTGACAACTTAATCTTTTTGAGTTTCAATTTCCATATTTAAAAATAAGCATAACAGTGCTATTATTAGTTAATTATTATTAGTTTTTAAGTAGGATTAAATACAGTAAATACAAAAGTGAAACATCATAAATTCAAAGGGGCATCATCCATTCAAAATAATGATTGTGTACATGTGATGTTTTGCTCCAGGCATTGAGTGAGGCATGAACAGACGTGGACCTTGCCTCGCCTCACCTCAGGGAGCTAGTGGAGGAAAAAAACCAATAATTTAGGAGGCAAATACAAAATTATAAATAAAGCCAGGGAAAATAACTGTGACATAATGCAAGACAGTCGTGAGACTCCTAGTTTAGACTTGGGGGTGTAGGGGAAATGAGTATTTGCTCTATGAGAAAGTGATATTTAACTAAGACCTGATAGATGAGTAAGAGTTAGCCAGAAGGGGAGTGGGAGGGTGGGTAGAATATTTTCAACAGCATGTACAAAGGCCCTGAGACAGGACAGCACTCTCTTTATTCAGCAAACTATAAGCAGTCCAAAATGTCTTGGAGAGTAGCATTAAATGAGACGGGAGGAGTAGGTCATTGTCAGACTATGCCATCTATTCATTGTAAGGATTTGGGATGTTATCCCTATAGTTTGGTATGAAGTCATTAAAGCGCTTTAAACAATGGATGTGCTTTGAAAAAGTATTATAGAGAAGTGACTTAAAGAGGTAAGAGTTGAGACCGAGTGGCCATTTAAACCAAGGTGGTCAAGACAGTGGCTGGAACTCAGAAAGGTCTAGACTGGAAATGGAAATGTAGGTGTCATCGACCTGAATGAGATATTCAAAGTCATGGCGATTGAGGCGAGCACAGGGAGGGAGCAGGTGGCATGAAAAGGATTGAGGGATCAGTCCAGAGCTCTGAGGGGCCCCCAGCCTTCGATGTCGTGTAGAAGAGGAAACGCTCGTAGCAGGGGGGCGGGGGAGACCCCAGACGCATGGTGTCAGATGGGCATGTCTTAAAGAGGGAGAGATGGTGAGCCAACGGCGGATCGACGATTGAGGACGAGGTGAGGATTAAAACGTATCCACTTGATCTGGCAAATGTAAAAATGGGCATGTGAACGTGGGAATGAATTTGAATAGTATAACCTGACAGGTGGCTAGATTAATCATGAGAACATTCTTTCAAGAATGAGATTTTTTAATTGAAGTCTAGGAAAGAAGGAGTATAAAATTAATTATTCTCGAAATCCTATTAAGCCTTTCTTATCTTCGAGTATGTCTTTCCTCCTGTTGCCGTTTCTTAGCACACCCAAGTTCGTGAAGTTCTCATGTGGACTAAGGAGTTAAGCTCGTTTAAAATGAAAGTTTTATGTCAGTACTCGTAATAATAAACCTCATAGTAGCTAAGTATCCTGGTTAATTTTCTTTATCTCTAACAGGTTTTAAATTAAGTTATGCTTAATAAACCAAGCGAAAGTACTGAAATCAAACTGTATTTATACAACTCAGGTTATAGGAAGCTCCAAATGGCCTTGTCATAGCACTGGAATTATTTCCGTGAGATTGCAGGATATATTTAAGTATCTCTTACATTATAATAAGCTTTTCAATCACCATCCCATCCATGGTTCAAAGGAAATACTCCTGAAAGCATGTATAATGTATTTTTGCATGTTTGTCATTTTATTCTCAAAAAATATAGAGGAAGAGGTTTTGAGGACTGAGGACAAATGGGTAAAATGAATGCTGTGTAACAAAGGATGACGGTATCGCTGTGTATGTGTATGTATTAGACTTTTGTAAAAGGTTTAGATTTTTTTTCTTTTTAATCTTTCATCCTACTGTCCTTATATTATATTACTTATGTAGAGCCTTCTGTCCATTGAGTTCAAAGCACTTAACAGTCATCAAGTCATTTATTTCTTGGATTTATTGAATGGGTACCCATTGTTCAAAAGCCTGTGGGCGTAAGTACAAAGTTATAAAAGCACACAAATTAAATGTAATAGCACAGGAGCAGGAGAGGAAGCCAGCAGGATCACTGCTGTGCCTATTTGGGAATGCCAGACTCTTATGAGAAAGAAAAGAAGAGAAAACAAAAGAGATAAAGAAAAGGAATAGAACTACCACCTAGGATTCCTGGTACTTTGAGAATTACAAAATAAATTTGTCAGTCAAAGGGAATGGCCACGGGGTGCGGTTAAGAGAGGCCTAACTGAATTTAGAAGGTGCTCTGAAAAATGCTCCAACTCTCATGATCTCAGATTTTACTCTAGGAGAAGCATGACAAATGATTCGCTCCCTCCCACATTTTTGCAGATAAGTTATTCAAATACAAAGGAATTTGGTTAACTGCCATTGTCTCGAAGCACTGTCATAAAATGTGAATCATGATCTTATCCTCAGGTTCCCAGTAAAATCTTGGTTTCATTTCTTTTAACATTTTGGCTTAGAGATATATCTATTTCTTTTAAGTCGTCTCCTTCATATGGTGCTTTTTAAAAAATGCATATTTTTACAGTTTAATAAATTAGAAAAACTTAAGCTGATTCTTAAATTAATTTAGAAGAGGAAAAGCCTCGTTTTTCAAGGGTAAGAAGTCAATAGATGACTCAAAATTATAAAATTAAAAATTAAGAAATACCAGCACACACATTATTTCAGAATAAGAAGACAGACGTAGGAGGAAATAGCTAAAATGGCTCAAAATATTTGCCTCTGGGGAGTGGGAGTTAGGGGAAAGGAAAGAATGAATCCAGGGGACTGGTCTTTTTTTTCTTTCAAATCTAGTAGTATTCTTGGCTTTTCTACTATTGTCATTTGTTACTTTGATAAAATTAAAATTGAAACAAAAGTTTAGGGAAAAGAAAAATAAGAACAGGAAACCAAACCCTCACGTACAATAAATATTTGGGATCATTTTCAAAAGTGAGTTTTACATATTATCTTCTAAGTCTTAGCCTGTAAAGGCTCTCATCAGCATCCTCACTCTGTAAAGCATAGTCTGATTTTTGGTAATTCAAGAGATATTGGCTAAAACTGTTGATAAATTATGCATTCCACAATTAGGCGTTTTCTCCTACTTCTGATATTCTCCCTTATTTAATTGGAAATCTCTGATGACACTGAGTGAAATTCTTGAAAGCACTGTAATGTGAAATCTTACATGGGCCACTTCCTGTGCTGCTCTCTTCAGCTCTCAGTCTAAATTGCACTTATTTATCCTCCCTCTTCTCTCTTTTCTTTGCCATCACGGCATTTCCCACAATTCACAGTTCTCTCCCACTGGACTCTGAACGTCACATAGGCAGGGGTTACATCTGATGGTCACTGCTTTTAATCCAGTGCCTAATCCAGTGCCTTTTCATAACACTAGTCATTCAGTATATGGTAAATGTATAACAAATGTCATCTGGGTTATTGTGTAAGCTAATTGGTAGCTATTGGGAGGATTGATTAAATGGCATCAGTTAGCTTGGTAACCTGAAGGAGTTAATAAAACTTCCCCAGCTGCTTAGAGTACATCGAACCAGACCTACTGTGGCCAGTAAATTACAGGGGAGCACAGAACACTGGGCAGGTGTTCAGTATTTCTGCTGTTACCATAGCTCTTAGAGGGTGTAAGGAGTATTCAGATAGCAACTGTTTTGAGGCCTTTTGTAAAAGGCAGTTTGTAACTGGATTTTTTGTGTGCACAGTTAATGCGTTTTTAATTTCTCCCTCTGTGTTTTTATTTGTCTCTCTTTCAGTTTTTGTATTCTTTTTGCTCCACATGCCTAATTCCTCATCCAATTTACTCAAATTTTAATTGACATAAAGTTGAAGTCGTTAAGAGTACTATAATCATTCCTTTATTTGGCTTGTTGGCATACCAAAGAGTTAGAGTTAGCAGTGACTGTTGAATAATAACCAGTAAATTAGTTCAAATAATGTCACAACATGTCTACTAAATATAAATCAAACATATACAAGGGGGAAAAAAACCTGCTTCCTAAAAATTTCGCTTGGAGAGGCATTTTTATTAAGAAAGCAACTACAGCCAACCCTCCATATCCGCAGGCTCTATATCTACAGTTACAACCAACCTCAGTTGGAAAATATTCAGAAAAAAAAAAGTTATGTTGTTGCTAACATGTACTGTTGCCTACTAGGTTGGTTGAGTTTGTACTGAACATGTACAGACTTTTTTCTTGTCATTATTTCCTAAACAATACAGTGTAACAACTGTTTACATAGCATTTACGTTGTATTAGGTATTATAAATAATCTAGAAATGATTTAAAGTATTTGGGAGTATGTGTGTAGGTTATATGCAAATACTATGCCATTTTTATATAAGGGACTTGAGCACTCGCAGATTTTGGTACCTTGAGTGGGGATGGGCCCTGAAACCAGTCCCTCGTGTATACCAAGGGATGACTGTAAATTGCTAAAATTGATTTTATTCTACCATTTTTTCATCATTGTTCTTTGGATATTTGAGAGTTCTTATTTACCTTACTCCCAGTGTGATCATTTGGTAAAATCAAGTGATTTTCAGGAAGATTTTTACTGGTCATTGGCTTTATTGAAGAAATGAGGTAAATACTATTCTGTAATTGCTGCTGTGCACATTTAGGTGCTTGATAAAATTAAGTGAATAGAATCCATTACAAAGGCTTTCTTTCGCACCTCTCACCTGATTTACATGTGGTACAACGTGTGCAGTCTCACCAGAACTGGTGCCTGTCTGATAACATCTCTGACTTTAGACCTTAAGGAAACCATGGTTTTCCTTTAACTAAAGAAAAACCAAAATTGCCTGTCTCTTGTTTGCAGACTTGTAGGAAGGCTGACTAAAGGGAATTATCATCATTAAATTGCCACTTTAATGGTCTGTTGAAGAAAAAGCTGCATCTTCATTATATTACTTGCTTGGACTGTCACTGTGCTTTTATGAGAAATGTTACATTCAATTTTAGCTTTGTAGCCACTGACTAACTTGAAAATTTTCTTGTTACAATGTACACATTACCCTAAAATGTCTTTGCTTTGCTTATCTTTCTTGTAACAAAATCTTTTCCTAATTCCCAAATTGATACAAGTAGACTAAAGAAGTGAAATAGAAGAAAAGAAAGGTAGGAATCTTATTCTTTCTTGCCAACTATATTTTGACTGAAGAGAATCCTTTAACAGACTTTTTCCATATTTCTATATTAATATCAACTTTTTCTTTGCCTTTAAAAGAAGGGTTTTGTTCATGCTATATTAGGGTTTTACCCACCCTATTTTTATTTTCTCTTTTACATATTAATATTTTTTTCTACATACTTTTGTCCAGGAAAAATATCCAGAAAAAAAATTAGCTATCTCTCTCTTCCAAAGAAATGAGCATCATATAGCAAAATTGACAGGCAGCCCCAACTCATGACTTAATGATTGCTAGGCTGTGACCCTAAGGGGAGCCATTTAAGTCAAAGCCTTATAAATGTTACACATTAGGTTCCCTTCCCCAGAACTAATTTCATATTATAGAAATGCAAAAATAGAATGAATAAAAAATTGTATTTTATAACCCTGTATCACAAACAGCAACAAGATAAAAATTGTGTCATATGTATGTTTTAAGGTGCATTTGAAGCTTTTGAATATATAAATTAAATTTATATATTCAATTTAGACTGAAGAAACCTTATTTTACTAACTCTGTAGCAAGCATTCTTCTTTACTGTATGGACCGTAAACTGCTTTTAATTTTGGCCATAATAAATAAATTGCAAATTTAATACAGGATTGCCTCCCAGAGTTTTGGAATTGTAATTGTTGGGTGATAGACAGTTTCCATGACAACAGGTGATTCCTTGCTCAAATTGTAGCAGCAAACTGAGTCACCCTCAATGCCATTGACCTTAACTGAGTCATGGGCATTGGCAGTTGTTAGGACAGAGTGTAGGCATTGGTCCCAGTCATTAGGCAATCAAAAATATAACTGTTGGTCGTCATGTAGAATAAGGTTCCCAGTGCAGTGGGTTCCAAATCAAGCTGTCCTTCAGTAAGGGGTCACCTGTATTTCAGCATGAGACTTGGAATATTTTTAAACTGTTTCCTAAGGGGATTGCTGTTGTAATGTAACAATAGCATTTAGGTTTTTAAAAATCCTCACATTCACAGTTAGCTCAGCACATTTCATTGTAATTCACACAAATGATCTAAAATTCAAATTTCAGCATCATGGAAGCACTTCTCTTTAAATAGACATAAAAGTTCAAGTCAGAAAACATTATAGTTGTTTGACTTAGTGCCCAGAAGCGTTAACATACTTCCCAAGTACATCTACATCTAGTAGGAAACTTTCATTCATTGTTACTGTTTCTTTTACTAGTAAGAGCAACAATTTCTTGAGCTGCTGCTGCATATTAGGCATTGGAGGAGCTGTTTTACTCATTCATTATTTTGTTTCCACTCTACTCAAACAGTTTTGCTGATAAAGAAATCAAGGTTTAGAATCTTGCCCAAGGTCACAGAAGCAGCAAATAGTAGAACAGGATTCAAAGGCCAGTGCGGTTGACCACAGAGCCTGTGCCACAGAATTCCTCTTCTGTACTCTGGCCAATTTTCCATAAAGCTGGGGAGTCTTTAATATACACAGTAATTGCTATTGATTCAAATCCATGAAAATAGTTTTTAGTATATAGACAGGTTCGGCATCCTTCAATTATATTTGCAATATTAGTTCCAAATAAAAATAACAAGTTTTTCTTCTCTTTTTTATATGTTAAGTTTCTTACATATCTTGAAAAAATTATTTTCGCCTTACAAATTTAGACAGGATTTTATAACTCCAAGGTGAACTACAGAGCGAGAACTGCATCTTATTTTATATCTTCGGTACCTGTTCTCAGTGGTTAGGACGGGGCTGCATGTCATGATGCTGTTACCTGGTGGAGACTGGTAGAAAAGAGCTTTTGAGTGAGTGTGGACCCCTGGTGTCTGGGGCTCCACCTTTCCAGACTGACACATTAGACCACACTTAGCCTTTGAGAACTCATTGACGTTTTAGCCAGCTGCTGCTTCCCTTGGTCTGTGGAGAGCACCTTTTCCTCTGTGTGCTGCCAGGAGAGAGGGCGCACTTGTGTTCCCCCTATTCTTAGAGGGGCTCATCCCTCTGGGTACTTCATTTCACTTGATTGCCTTGCAAAATCATCATTGTCAGTCTCTGGTGGACCTAAGAAGTCTCATGTAAGACTCGTTAACTTATCTGGCTTTTCCTCATTGTTAGTACAGGAGAGGCATTCTTTGCAGCTTTCTACATCCTAAGCAGAAACCAGTCTGGGTCCCTGACACTGCTTCCCTGCATTCCCCCAGAGAGCTCTTTTATTTTACATTTGCAGGAACTGAGACCCAGAAAGTGACTTGTCCAGTCCATGGCAAAACTGGGGCTAGAACCCAATCTAGGGCTTCTCTCTCCTGGCTCGCAGCTACTCTCTTTCCTTTTTTTTTTTTTTTTTTTTTTAAACTTCAGGGCTATAGCTCCCCTGTATCTGATTCTTCACAGCCTTTCTTTGTAACACTGACTCTTCTTCCAAGAAAGAATGGAAAAAGGGCACCAAGCATCTTAGATCTCTAAAGTTCACATGAATCCATAACATGGAAGTTTGGAGATCATTTCCCTTCTGTGCATTAAGAGTATCAAAGATAATTAAGAACCAGTGGAAATAACAAGTTCTAAAAGAACTAGTAGGTTCTTTGGTTTAGAGAATGATTATTTTCAAACTTAGCCTTATACATTTTTACTCTCAAAGGTTGGGGGTTTTTCTCCTTCTAAACTAACAGTGATTCTATTTAAGGTGCTGGGGTAATCTAAAGGAAATTCTGAATTTTACTGAAGTTTGAAATCATTAATCACATTTTCATTAATCACATTTTCAGTTACTCTAATAAAATTTGTTTTCTAAATTTAGTATTTTATGCATTCTTTATGAAAGATGAGACTTAAGAGTGGGAAGACATTTTTAAAATCTCATAAGCACTTATTTTTGCATAGAAAAAGCAGCATCTCAGAATAAGTGAGTTACCAAGGGTCACGTAGCTAGTGGTGGGCAGAACTGGAACTAGACCTGGGATTCTTGCGTCTCCAGTCGGGGTGAGGGAAAGCAACCAGTGGCCTGTCAAAGCCATCACAAAAAAATACATGCATCTTCCTAGAGAATTACGTTACTCAGATATTCCCTTTTTTTATAGGAGATGGAAGCGTATTCCTTTTTGTAATAAAACACCAATGTATTCTGAAGAAGAATGGAAATGAACACTAATTCTTAAGGCAAACATTAACCATTTAAAAACAAAAGGAGAAACTCCAAGCTCAGCGTTTGCTTATTCTCTTCTGCCAGTAGGAGGGCCTGGGGCAATGAGAGAGGCACTCCTCTGCACCCCGCTTAGGCACTCCTCTGCACCCCGCTTTCTGCTCAATGTGCCTAACCCGCTAAGGTAATATGATTGCCAAGGGGCTGCAACTCGGTTGGATTTCAATGAGAACATTCCTTTTGTGAGTTCTCTGGCTATTTTCCAGGTATGGAAAAACATGTAAAGTTAGCCAGTGACCCCTAGCAGCCACCATTACCTTGCCTTCCTGCCACCAGTAAGCATGTTTTAAATAACAGACTTCCCAGGGTTCTACTTTAGGCTTGTGGGCCACATTCAAACCCTGTCCAGGGAACGAAGAAAAAGACTACATCGTTTTACATCCCCGCACAAGAACAGCAGGAGTAACTCTGCCTTCTGCTCCCCGCTTCCCCCCCCCCCCACATTATCAAGGTTACACATTGTCTCATCTGGTCACAGGATTTATTCTTCAGCTGTGATTTTGCATGTAACGTAAAGCTAGTTCTTGCTATCAGAAGCCTGATACTCTGGGGCAAATCCAGTTCTGGCTAGAAATAACATAGTCACAAAGCTTTTCAGTGTGTGTGCCAGTGAATTAACAGCACGAAGATAACAAGGGTCTATCACCAGCGGATTGGCTTTGAAGGCCATTTGCACATTAACTTTAAAAAGAGGCTTGCCTGTGCATTTCCTCCCCCTTCTTCCCACTTTGGCAAAATCCCATTAATTTTGTTGAAGGTTTTATTTTCTGCTGAAAATGCAGGAAATTTAGACAACTCTCTTGGAATCCCCCAAAACTAATACAAACAAGATACATATGCTTCTCTTAAGGAAACTAAAAATAAATGATTTGAAACTATTTAACTGTATAAATTCCCTCTTAAAAGGGAAAAGGAAGTTTATATAATGAGGCAACCATGAATGCTGTTGACAGCGTAAGAGACTCCCACCACTGCCACCTTGTCCCTTTGACGTGAAATCACTGCTTAGCACAGAACTTGTTCAGGGTTCATTACCAACATGTACAGAAACCATCAGCAACATCTGAAAACAGGAGCATTTTCTCAGTGTCCTTGTTTTTACATTTGAATTTTCTGCAGTAAAATAAGTAGGCTTTTTAAAATTATTATTTTTAACTAAAGTCTGTTTGATCTGGGGTCCGTTCCTGGAATGGAAGCCGCAAGCACTGAAAATGAAATCCTGTGAATGAAGACGGCACAATGTCCTCCACATCGTTTGCTTGTCTACCAGTGAGCCATCAGGTTTCATTTCTGACAAAGCGAATTTTGACACAGCACAGGGGGAAACGTGGTTAGTTTTTTAAAAGCATGTCTTTTGATAAAGCCTCATATTATCCCATAAATGTAAGTCAGTTTTTCTATACCCTGTCCTCTGAAACAGCGGTCTTCAACCTTTTTGGCACCAGGGACCGGTCCTCTTATGAGAATCTAATGCCCGATGATTTGAGGTGGAGCTGAGGCGTGATGCTAGTGCTGGGAGCAGCTGCAAATACAGCTTGCCCGCCACTCACCTGCTGTGCTGCCCGGTTCCTAACAGACCACGGACCACTACCGGGCCACTTCCCCAGGAGCTGGGGACTCCTGTTCTAAAGGACCAGTTTTGTAAATTAATAAAGTAGAATTTGGGGTTTATATTTAAGACTAAGAATGCAACTTCTAAGTTCTTTGTAGTTATAGTAATTGCATTAATTTATCAACTTTGGAAAGTCATTTATCTTTTTGTTCTTTTTTGTAATAATGTCTAAAATTAAAATAATTTTTCTCCTTTAAAATGCTTTAATGTCTTTGTATTAAAAAAAAAAAACTCAAATGGGACCTAACATGTGTTACACACACTGTTTAAGGGCTTTATAAATACTACCTCATTTCATCTTCATGAAAAAAAAATAGCAGCCTTCTTTAAATGCCATTTGAAATTCGGACACCCAAATAGTGATTAGATTAGGTAACCGTTTAGGTCTGTTTAAATACTAAGATTTGAATGACTGTAATTTTAAAGAAACTCTATAATCAAATTCATGCTAATTTTTCATTTTTCTTTACAAGAAGTGATTATCATCCAATA
Organism: Eonycteris spelaea; assembly: GCA_003508835.1. Taxonomy (NCBI): domain Eukaryota; kingdom Metazoa; phylum Chordata; class Mammalia; order Chiroptera; family Pteropodidae; genus Eonycteris; species Eonycteris spelaea. Next base: position 19,649,265 of record PUFA01000003.1, on the reverse strand, counting down.
ATGCCTTTTAAAAAATGAAACAAAGGATTTCATTTGTTTATTGCCATACATAATAGTTACCTGCACCAGAATCTATCTGGTCATGGTAGCAACTTGAAGTTTTAGTTAACTCGTAAATTATAATTATCGAGATAGTTTGCCTTGGAAATTAGAATTAGCCAGAAGTTTGCTACTTTATTTCTAGTAAATCAGAACCTCCTTGTACACAGTTTACCCCTCTGGCCCATGATTATTTCATGACCTGTTTGGTGCTTTGAATCTGCAATTGGTCTCCCAATATAAATGGAAGGATCCATAAGAGCATGGTTTCTAGGAAACAAGCAGTAGGAATGCTAGCAGTTCTTTAAAGGATGATTAAAGTGTGGTTAGCAGAGAGCTGCTGCCACTTGAAAATGGAAATGAATTAGTTGCTGGGATTTAAGTATACATTTATATACTTACATACTTATTATGTATCTTAACAGCGGTAACTAAATATACAGAATTACATCTGTGATCAAAACAGTCCAAACAGAACGAGAATAGGAAAAGGCTTTAAATCGGGTTATATTGAGGGACAGTTGAAGTTTCTGATGGATTGAAGACAATGTAATAGCTGTGACAATGGCATAGAACAGACCAATGAGTAGGAGTGCTAAGGTGATGGACTTCTGAGCCGCAACAACTTTCTATAACTGCACAAAACAATGAACCAGAAGTCTTTCAATTTCTGAGTTCAAGGTTAAGTTTGACCTTGAATGTCATAGAAGGGATTGTACCATTAAATCAAGTGTTGGGAGTTTCTTGCATAACTTCTGAGTATGCTTTATGATTTTATAATTCTTTGACTAAATTCTAAGCTTTCTAACTTGAAAGATAATAACCAAATTGCTCTGTATTAAGCTAAAGGATTGCTGAATTGAGAAAATAATGTATGTAGAAATTATTGGTACAGTTTCAGGGACATTAAAAAAACAGTGTGGATACTTGAATTCAAGGAAACCTCAAGAAATAATCTCTTTGAAAGTATTGGTGGGAATAATGGTGACTGACACCCAGGAGGTGCAAGATGGTAGGGCTGCTCATTGTGTACAACCCACGTCCAGTAGGACTAACAGTTGTTAAACCTTTTGACCTTCTAATTGTTAAATAGTTTGAATTTCGCCCTTGGATATAACCAGGAAAGAAATTGATGTCCTCTCATAAACAGGGTAGTTGGACTGGGGCTAGGAAAAGGTCTTTATATTGAAATTTTAATAACCTAAATTATTTACAGTGTTGCATGTTAGATTATAACCCACTACTGTTTAATTTAAACTTATTTTTAATTTCTAAATTATGTTTAATTTCTCACTTTTTTTTCTTATCAGCAATTAACTTGTTTGTTTGTTTTTATGATGACATTGGTTAACGAAATCCAATGAGTTTCATCTGTATACTTTAACAGTAAGACATATATATATTTCCACTGAGTGTTCACCTCCCACAGTTAGATTTCTTTCTGTTACCACGTATTTGATCTCCTTTGCCCCATATACCTCCCCCTTCCCTTCTCCCTCTCAACCACTGGTCTGTTATCCATGTCCATGAGTCTCTCTGTTTGTTTGTCCTGCTCATTTGTTGTTTTTGGGTTTATAGCCCACATGTAAATGATGTCATATGATTTTCAACTTTTTCCATCTGGCTTATTTCGCTTAGCATGATTATCTCGAGATCCATCCATGTTGTCGCAAATGGCAGTATTTCGTCTCTTCTTATGGCTGAGTAATGTTCCATTGTATATATGTACCACAGCTTCTTTAGCCAATCAGCCATCGTAGGACATGTCGGTTGCTTCCATGTCCTGGCCACTGTGAATAATGCTGCTATGAACATCGGTGTGTAAATATCTTTTTAGATATGGATTTTTGAGTCTTCAGGGTAAATACCCAGTAGAGGGATTGCTGGATCATATGGTAGATCAATGCTTAGTTTTTTGAGGAACCTCCATACTGTTTTCCATTTCAAATATTTGTTGGGCATTTGTATGTCCTCTAGGGAGAAGTGTCAGTTTCAGGTCCTCTGCCCATTTTTTGATTGGATCATTTGTTTTTTTGCTGTTATTGAGTTGTATGAGTACTTTGTATATTTTGGATATTAGGCCCTTATCAGAGGTGTTGCTTGCAAATATCTTTTCTCATTTGGATGGTTGTCTCTTTGCCTTGTTGATGGTTTCTTTTGCTGAGCAAAAACTTTTTAGTTTGATGTAGTCCCATTCATTTATTTTTGCTTTTAATTCACTTGCCTTTGATTTCAAATTCATGAAATCTTCTTTAAGTCCCAGGTCCTTGAGTTTAGTGCCTGTGTTTTCTTCTATGCATTTTATTGTTTCAGGTCTTATATTCAGGTCCTTAATCCATTTTGAGTTAATTTTGATGTGTGTGATAGACAACAGTCTGGCTTCATTCTTTTGCACGTGGTTTCCAGTTCTCCCAGCACCATTTACTGAAGAGGCTCTCCTTTCACTTTTGTTTTCCTAATGGTCTACAACATTAAAATATATAAGATGCTTTCAAGTATGACAGTCCAACAAAATATGATTTTGTATAAAATGTCTTTGTTATAACTTCTCACATTATATTTTCAGTTGATGTGAATAATGCAAGAAACTTTATGTGGTCATTTAATTTATATTAAACTAATAAGAACAGATACTACACTTAATCTTAGCCAAAAGGCCGAGAAGCAATCATCATTTAATTTATAAATCTGCAGCTCAAAATAATCAGTAAAAGATAGCTTTAGAGCTAGAACTAAACTTGTCACAGAAACAATATAAGAGAAATAAAATACTCAGTAACTCCTTTAAATATAAGAGAGTTAGTATAACTTTTAAAGAGCCTTCAGTCAGATTGATTGATGCAAAGTGAACATTAACGTGGAATATGCTTATTGATGTAGTGTTTTCAGTTTATACTTTACCTGACTTGGGAATAAAACAAATGATCAACAGTTTAGTTTGGGTTTAAATAAGCAGGAGCCTATTTGAGAGTTGGCTATTTACCCTGTCTGTTTCAGCAAATTACTCATTAAAACGTTGAGAAAAACTGTTAATGTGTTTGAAAGCAGAAATTATAAGCTATCAAAGGTAATTCATTTTTAAATTTAATTTTAATATATTAGAACCTAACACAACATAAGTGGGGATATGAAATATTTTTGGACATAAAATTCTGCAGAAAGCCATTTTGACTTGTTGTCATACAGTCTCACTGATTTGCTCTTAAATGACTTCGAGAGAGAATTCTGAAACTTGAAGTCTCTTTTTCCTCTACTAAGTACCATAGTGAGATGAAAACCTAATCGAGAGAACTCTGGTCAAGATTATGTTGTCAGTTCTCAGTTTAAAGGCTAATCTCTTTGCTCTAAAAACAAAAATAATAGATGAACTATAACAGGAAAACATTTAAAACACATAGCCATACCCCAAAATGCGATAAGACATTTCTCAGAGCAGGGTCCAGAGCAGTGAACCTGCAGAGCTTCCGGTCTGGAAGGAGACAGGAGTGGCTGCAAGCTCAGCTCCGACAGGGTACGTCACTAACTGTGCCCAGGTAAGAGGCACCACACTAGTGCCAGGTTCCCTGCTAGAAACTGGGAGCTGGAATAGATCTTTTATTGAAAAGAGGCTGAACAGAGGTGTTAACAGTGGCTTTTAAGTTTTATGTCTAAGGAAGAGGAAGGACACAGAACCAACCTTACAATGGGATTCTGAGCCAACCTGATAACTGTGGGTGACAGACCCTCCCCTTCCTCTCTGCAGTTTCATTGCAAGGCAGTTGCTATACACCAGCTGTGATAACCTAGTTTCAGACTCTAGGAAGCCACTGCATGACCCATAGATTTTGAGGGACTAATCCACATTAAATGAGGCTGTGTAACCAAAATTCCAAAATACATGCTGAAATGTAATTTAATACTAAGAAAGACAGCCAGTGGAGTCATGATCATAATTAAGGTCAGTTTATCTGAACAGAATTGAAAATAATAGAATAATTTTGAAAATGCTCAAAGATAAATGAAGGAATAATAATTTAAAGAAGAATAAATAATTGTGAAATAAAAACAAGGAGAAATGAAATAAGAATATGATTGTGACAATACTAGTTAATTAGAAAACTTAAGATGAAAAATGTAGTCATTAAAATTGAAAACTCAGTAAGCAAAATAAATTCTAAACTGAGCATTATCACAGAGGATCACATTGAGAACCCCTCAGACAGTGTTTAACTTTCGCTTCAACTGGCAAACATAATTTACAAAATTCAAGAAGAGAAGGAAAGTCCATTGTATTTACATGTATTTTTGCTCTTTCTTCAAGAGATTTTTTTGATTACTTACTTTGAGTTTTTCTGTCATATAACTGTGTTCAGATTCGCAAAGACTATTGACTTTGAGAAAACAGAAACAAACAATAGGCTCCTTATCTGTAAATATAAAGATTGAAATGACAGTGCAGAAAAGCGAGGCCGCATTCTGAATTAGGTGCTTTTCTTGGAATTGGTAAGATCTTGCCACCACTGTACATGATGAAAGTCTAACGATTCAGGGTGACACAGTGATGGGGATACAAATAAGGATCTATTAATGAGGGGCTAAGTAAGCTCCAAATTTCCTTTTGGGTTGGTGAGTTTATAACTTATGACATGAAATTCCTAATTGTCACCATACTAAGTTCAAAATGTTTTCCCTCATATTTTTTAGTAACTGATAACCTAATTCTAAAGATTCTTGACAAAAATAGTCTTGAAGAGTTCTTCTGCATGATCTTTCCAGTGCTGTTACAATTTTGAAGCAATTGCTCTCATTCTAGTTAATTCTGTGTCAAGGAGAAAAACACTGACTCTGTGTGGGGATTTTCTTTATCAGGCACAAGACCTAAATGTCATCGAAGAAGTGATTCGAATGATGTTAGAGATCATCAATTCCTGCCTGACAAATTCTCTTCACCACAATCCAAACTTGGTGTATGCACTGCTGTACAAACGGGATCTCTTTGAACAGTTTCAAACTCATCCTTCATTTCAGGATATAATGCAAAATATTGACCTGGTAAGTGTAAATGGAGATGTTTATTATGGTTCTTTTTAAATATCAAAGTAGAGGAAGTCTAACAGACTTCGATAAAAACTATAGTAAAGTCTCTTCAACATTAACTGTATTTGCCATCTATTCTGCTATGACAGTTGTCGCATTCCGTATGTGTGAATGTCTTATACATAGGCATACATATACACGTACACATATATATATTTAATAGAATTGAGGTTATACTTTATTTTGTACAGTTCTATATTCTTCCATTTTTACGTAACATTTAGATAGTTAGCATTTTTCTGTAATATCACCAATTCTTTGAAAATCTCACATTTTAATATCTATATTATGGGTAGCCTAAAAGATATTTAACCATTATCTGTGATAAGAAAACCAAAATGCCAAGAGGAGGTTTCCCAGGTGATTGTAACACAAATCCAAGCCTAAGAGTCATTGTCTTAGATAATGAATACATATTTGCATAGGGCTTTATCATGGTGGGTTATTTACACATACATGATCTTATATGACCCTTAAACCATCCTTTCAAGCGGATTCGAGCAAAGCAAAGCAGGGCTCGAGAGGAAAAAATCGTTGGCTCAAGGTCACTTAGCTAGTAAGTCACTCAATCAGGCCTTGAATCCAGGTCTTCTCATTAATAACGCCATGTTTTCAGCATTCCCTTGAATAAACCTAAGTAAGATTTTATATGCGCAGGCTTCCAACAACTTTTTGTTGAATACTGCCATGCAAAATAGTGCTGGGCGCACTGGAAATTCATTCAAAACATTGTAAACGTTTTACATATTTTTTTTTAAACGCCATGATAAAGATATAAATAACATCTCTACTTTTTGCCTCTTTCAGCACTTTACCTTCCCCTTTCCTCCCTTAAATGCCCCTGGAATTTTGGCTTAAGCGAGCCTTTACTATTTCTTCTTTCATGGAGTTAACCTTGAAAAGTATTGGTAGAGGAGACTATGAATCTACTTTTATTTTTAGCTGACAGGGAGTTGAGAGTTGATATTTTTCATTAAGACATGCAGCAATGTGGACTATCTGAGACAGCCGTGACTAACCTTGGAGAACTTTTAACTTCTGCAGAAAGAGTTAGACGTGTGTCTTTTCAAGTGGCCAAATTTCTTTTATCCACTGGTACATATCCCTCCCGTCTAACTCCCAAGATGACGTGATCTGGCTGAATTAGGCAGCAGGACAAAACAGAATTACCACAGCAAATGAGCAAGGACATGGAAGAATTTTAAGCCTGAGTATAAGTAGAGAACAGAGGCAGTGAACAATAATAGTTATGTAGTATAGTGAAGGCCAGAACTATATTTATTTCTGGTCAGTGTAAAATTTATGTTAGGTTTTGTGTATTTCCAGACCTGACCATTTTTACTGAACTTCAAATTAGTGCATTCAGTTGACAATATGACAGTCTCACAAATGTTGAAGAAGGTTAAATCAGGATTCTCTCTTTTCTTCAAAAAAAAAAAAATCAAACGAATCAACTTTTTTCTTCTACGGTTTTCCTCATCTCAATAAATGACATCAACATTTACCTAGTTGCTTAAGCCAGAATAAAGAAATGGAATAATGAGTGCTAGTAGAAATAAGGGTGGGAAATTGCAAATCTAAGGAGCACAGTTAGAGAAGGGCTTTCTGAGAACCTACATTTGAGCTAAGAGGTGGAGAATGAGCCAGGTAGGTATCTAAGGGCAAAGTGTTCCAGGCAAAGAGAACATAGGGTAGGCTGGGGACATGTCTCGGTCTCCCTCTGGAGTGAAAGGTAGGTGTGTTTACTGACCATTAGAGAAGATTTGGGTCCCTAAGGTCAGAGTTCTGCATGTACGAAGGTCATCTGGCCCTCTTCAAATCACCATTGTGCAAACTGGGGCTTGGGGAACCAGTGCAAAAATGTTAATGTTCTGATTACCGCTATTGCTTTGACTATCCTTCATAACTGACCCAGAAATCTCCATCTTCTTCCAGAATCCATGAAACTGTGACTAACTTGTTAACTTGCAAGTAGAGTAAAATTTCACAGTTCTTGACAATGTGAAATAGTATGATATTTATTTGAAGGTAGACTAATAAATAAAGATGTATATTATAAACTCTAGGCCAGTCACACAGAAGAAGAAGTAGAGATATAACTAGATAAAATAGACCCATAAATTATACCCAATCCAAAGGCAGGCAGGAAAAGCAGAATAAATAATAGTGAACAAATAGAAAACAAGCAATATGGTGGATTTAAATTTAACCACGTCAATAATTACATCGAATGCCTCAATTAAAAGATTTTCAGATTGGATAACAAGTAAGATCTAACTATGTACTGTCTATAAGGAACTCACTTCAAAGACATAGATAGATTAAAAGTAAAAGAATGAAAGAAGTTTTACCATACGAGCACTTATTAGAAGAAAGCTGGAGTGATTATATTAAAAGTAAAGTAGACTTCGGAACAGGGAATATTACCAGAGATAAAGAGCGACACCATAAAAAAAATGAAGAGGTAAATTCATCAAGAAGAAACAATTTCGAATGTGGATGCACCTAACAAAGGTTCAAAATACATGAAGCAAAAACTGGTGGAATTGCAAGGAGAAATAGACAAACTCATAATTATAACTGAAAGAAGTAGCGACTTCTTTCTTAGTAGCTGATACAGAAAGTAGACAAAAAATTAGTAACAGTACAGAAGACCAAAACAGTACTACCAACCAACTTGCTTTTTCTTTAGAAAATATTCCACCCAACAGCATACATGTAGAACATTCACCGAGATATTCCATACTTGGGGCCATAAAACCTCAACAAATTTAAAAGACTTGAAGTCATATACGGTATGTTCTTCGACCACAGTGAAATTAAACTAGAAATCAATAAGAAAGATGTCTGGAAAATACCCCCAAATATTTGTTGATTAAACAGTACACTTACAAGTCAAAGGGAGGGGGTCACAAGGGAAATAGACATTTTAAAGTGAGCAAAAATGAAAATGCAATGTATCAAAAGTTGTGGGACACAGCTAAAGCTTTGAGGGAAATTTACAGCATTAAATTCTTCTATTAGAAAAGAAAATAGGTCTTAAATCAATGATAAGATTCCACATTAAGAAACTAGAAAAATACCATTAGTCAGAACTACCAGCAGGAAATGGGGGCCATCAACACCAGATCAGCCTGGAGCTCCATGCCGCCGCGTTTACCTGTCCATGTCTTTCTACTGGGACCGTGATTATGTGGCTTTGAAGAATTTTGCCAGATATTTTCTTTACCAAGCTTATGAGGAGAGGGAACATCCTGAGAAACTGATGAAGCTGCAAAGTCAACAAGATAGCCAGATCTTCCTTCAGGATGTCGAGAAACCAGACCGTCACAATGGGGAGAATGGGTGAATGAAATGAAGTGTGCGTTACACTCGGAAGAAAGCATGAACAGTGACTACTAGAACTGCACAAACTGGCCACTGACAAAAACCACCCCCATTTGTGTGACTTCATTGAGATTCATTACCCGGATGAACAGGTGACATTTGTCAGATAATTCGGTTACCACATAACCAATTTGTGCAAGACGGGGGCTCCTGAATCTGGCAGGGCTGAGTACCTCTTTAACAGGCACACCCTGGGAGACTGTGATAACAAGAGCTAAGCCTTAGGCTGGCTTCCTGTAGCCACAGAGGTGACTTCCCTGGTCACCAAGGCAGTGCGTGCATGTTGAAGTTACCTTTTCTGTAAGTGGTCCCAAAACATCTACTTAAGTTCTTTCCTTGTATCATTCCTTCAAATAAAGTACTTTGGTACCACCACCACCCACCCCACCCCCAAAAAAAATGGAAAGAGAAGAGTAAATTAAACACAAAGCGGGAAATTAGGCTATGATAAAGATAAGAGCAAAAATTAATGAAATTGAGAAAGAAATAGAGAAAATCAGTGGTACCAAAAGCTGGTTATTTGGGAGGTGGGTGGCGGGGAGGGGAAAGGGGACCTATAAAATGGATGAATCTTTAGCAGTAGGAAAAGAGAAGAGACATAAATTACCAATACAAGGAATGATAGGGAGTTTTGAAAGGATAATAAGAGAATGTTATTAATAAGTATGGTAATAATTTAACAATTTAGATAAAATGAACACATTTCTTGAAAGACAGATTTTTAAAGTTTACTAAGAAAGAAACAGATTATCTAAGTAGTTCTATGTCTTTATACTGAATTAGTACTTAAAAATTTTCCAATAGAGAAAACTCCAGGCCTACATGGCTTTACCTACCCTTGAATTCTGCCAAAACTTTTAAGAAAGAAATAATGATACTATTTTAATACAAAATTCTTCTATATAATAGAGAAGAACATATACTTTCCAATTCATTTTATGAAGACGTTATTAACCTAATGTCCAATACTATACAAAGACATTACAAGAAAAGAAAGTTATAAATCAGCATCACTCATGGACAGAGCACAAAAATCCTCAACAAAATATTAGCAAATCAAATTTAGCAATATATCAAATTATCAGTTAGCACATATCCCAGGAATTCAGGCTGGTTCAACATTCAAAAACTAATCAATGTAATTCACCACATCAGCAGACAGAGAAAAACCATAAAATCACCTCAGTGTATGCAGAAAAAGCGTTTGTCAAAATTCATTCTTTTTCATGATAAAAAAAAAAAAACCTATGCAAGCTATGAAAACTTCCTCAATCCAGTACTAAGTTTAATTTTTTTGAAAATAATAAGCTAATATACATTTTTGAAAGAGATCAGTTATGCATAAATTCACATAAAAGTAGATGCGTTTTTAGTAATGTATTAAACTGGTGGTGATCATGTAGGTTTTAACTTTCAGGCTCTCCTGGAATTGTAGATTTCACTTGTGAGTCCTGTCTGGTTTGGGTGAGATGACCTTTGTGACCAAACTCAGTTCTTACAAATTATTCACCTATGAGAGGCATAAAATCAGAAAATATAGACATGTAACTACAAAGAAATATTATCAATTGTATAGATTATTGGCAATAGTAACATTGTATGAATTTTATTCTTAACGGACTACTTTCACATGTATTATAATTATTTTCTGTGTGGTAGATAGGGCGTCTTTTTCATTTGAAGATACTGAAATATACCTGATAGTAACGCGAGGGTGGCCATGTGGCAAGCAAAAATGTTTGCCTAACATACACTTACCTTTTGTCATCCTCACGTCCCCTGGAAAAGCTTCCCATTTCTCTACCTCTGTGTTCTGGTGATCATTCACTTTCATGATAGGTGGTTAAATGTGATTTTAACATTACTCAAAGAGTACAACTGATTAATCAGACCGTGACATTGAACAATTACTGTTCAAAACTAATAGCCAAATTGAAGATAATGTGCTATCCTTAAGATTTAATGAATTGCAGCGAAATATGGTAGGTGGAGGAAAGTCATAAAACACCCGCTGTGGAAAAGGACCTTCCGTCAAAAGGTTGCCTCTGAGTTACACTAGCATGTCATTCATTCTAATTCTAGCTAAGGTTTTAGCTTTAATTTGTTTTCTATTATTGGCTATTATTGGCTGACTATGCAGACATATTCAGTGGGGAAGAAAAGTTGATCTAAACAGTTTTAATGGGTACTGTGGAAGTTGATAAAAGCCTGTTATAATCATCATCACTAAATTGACTATTGTGTGCAAAATTCTAACCTGGTATTAGGAAATACATGTTTCTATCTTTGAATGCAGATATATTTTTTTTTTGCTAGTTTCACATTCTTTGCTAGTGTCGCATCCTGACTCCAAAGGAAATTTTCAGCTAAACAGCTTAACACCTTTCACCTCAAATGTTTTCTATTAAAAAAACTAAGCCTTTTGTTACATAGAATTGCTGGAGATAATAAAGTAAGAAGAAACATCCGGGTTCCAGGCTGACTCCTGCCACTTAACTTGGCTAACCCTGGCCAAGCCTCTCTCTCTCTCTGATCCTGTTGACTCATCTGCAGGACAGATTTTATCAGCTTCATAGGATTGTTGTGAGAATTAAATAAATAGTATATGTAGCTCCCATGGCCCATGATAAACATGCAATAGATGTTCGTTCACTTTCTTTTTGACATATAAATTATATTTCTTTTCTGGAATTGGTAAGTTTATCATTTTTAAAGTAGTGGGAGTTTGAATGCCAAAACATTATTAGAATGTCAGCTTTACAACATAAAGATAAGACACGGTTCAAGAAAAGGGAATTTACTTAGAAACTGAGTCTCTCGCCTACTCTGCAGCTTCCCTGGTGGGAATGGGAGTTCCTGAGGCTTAGAGGCAAGTCTGTTTAAGCCTCAGAGTGAGCATTGCATTATTTTGCATTACCTTGTTCTTTGATGATGTGACATGTAAGTACTCTCTTGTATGTTGGCTTGTTGTGTCTGTGAATATTTGAATACTATCCATTCCACTTGGCTTTGATTATATGTATTTTGTTATCTCAATCAGTGATCTCCAAAGTGGATGATACACATACCCCGGAGGTGTTAACTGACAACCCATAGGGGCATGGGAAGAAAGTGTTAGAGCTTGTATTTATTCACTAAAAACAAACAGATTCCTTTTTACTAATTCTTTATATTGGCATGGACCAGCAGCCAGGGTCTCTGTGTCAGCCACAGTACCCCAGGTATCCTGAGGGAGGAAATAGGAGTGCTTCAACTTGGAGGGCTTACCTTTCATTCATTTGAGGTTTATTGTATTTTATATGTTCATGGTTTTATTGTCTAGATCTAACTAAACAAACCCTCACAAAATGAGCATGATTTGCATGATTCCTGCAAAGGAACCACAAATTGATGGCAAAACAATAGTATAAGTATTCAAATATAATACATATGTTAATACGTGATGAAAATAAAATGGCAAAGCTGGCATCCCTCTCCTAGAATAAAAGTGCTACCTTACAAGGTAAAAACAGTAATGAATCAGTCTACTCTCATAATGGATCCATAAAAATTATCAAGAACGCTGTTTGCATCATGGATTTACATAAAGAGTATCTTACAATAAGGGATTTATGTTTTCTAATGATCACGTGGAAGCCTTTGTGATTAGCAAGACATATAATAGCTAATTATCCAGATTATTTTTAATGATAACATTTTGAGTACAAAAAGTATTTTGTGTCTACAATTAAAGTCTAGTTTATTTTTTTTTATCTTTAAATTTTTATGTACATTTCATTACATGTAAATCATTAATGTTGCAGTATATAGCATAATTTATAAATAAATGGAATGTATATTGAAAGAACATCCTCACTTTTTTGCTTGTAGGTATGCATAGTCAAAAATAAATTTGGAGTCTGCTGGTCTGTATTCTGGCTGATAGTCAAAATCACATAGAGGGACTGATGTAGAAGGTCTCTGGCCAGGCCTGGGGATCAGTATTTCCACAAAGATTCCTGGCTACTTTTGATGATCACCCATCATGGAGAGCTATTTCTAGTCTGCATTATCTACTGCTATAAGCCAAAAATCATCCAATAGTGAAAATGTCTGTGGTTAGTAAATATTAGAAGGGGGAAAAAAGACTCGATAAGCCTCAAACATCTATAAGATTTATCCACTTTTCTATTAGCATTTTTCATTTCTTAGAATATGTTTTTAACAGATATATTCCTAGTCTTTAAATACTTTTTTGGTCAAAGAAGAGAGCTTTATGTATAGATATTAGGCTGAACCATATGAAATTGTCAACATTTAACCATTTTTTTACCTAAAGAAATGGCATTTCATATGGTTAACCAATTTTTTTCTCAGAAAAACAGTGTGTAAACCAGTAAAGATATATTATATAAGAGAAAACATTTAATTTGCATCTTTGCTGTTGTGTATTTTTAAATAAATTTTTAATTTAATTATTTCAGTATGTTTCCTATCTGCATTGTGTCTGTCTTCAAAGACTTAATCACTTATTATAAAAATAAATTTCAAAAAAAAATCAGTTTGAGTACACGCTGTGTCTAACTCAGAACAGAATTTTATCCCAGAATTTCCCCAAAAAGTTTAAAATCGGACTTGGGAAAAAAACAAGCTCCATAGGCATATACTGGAAACCCAACCTATCGTGGACAAAATAAACAGCCTGAAAAGGGGCTGGTGCCAGCAAATTGCCTGAGATAAATTATTTATCCGACTCAACCACCATGTAACCAGCCGTCAGCTGCCTTTATTTTCGCTCATTGCCGCCGTCTCTCAAGGCGCAGACTTATTAGGATCCTGGCTACCGGGCCTCTTCACACTAGAATGATTAGCAAAGACATTATGGTACTCCTGAACAATTAATATTTAGGAGAGTAATCTTAAATGAAAATTTATTAAAATGTTTGCAAATAATGTTAGTAACTTAAGATAAAATAAAATGGAACTATTCAACTTTTTTTAAAAGCATGTTTTCATATTTTTGCATGTTTGACTATAAACGTTTAAGTTATTCTCTTGAATAAAAAGATCTACAGTCATCTTGATTTATTAAAACTGTGATTTTTAAATTATTTGTTAAACTATGACATTCTTTTAGTGTTTTGTGACAAATATTAAAGGACAGTATTATTTCCAGAATGCTGCGCGTTGGCATCTTGCTACATAGTGCAGGCTGTGCTGTGACATGAGACAAAGTAATTACAGTTTGCTGTTGATTGTTCCTGGTGACCAAGAATAAGTGTTGTGGGGAAAATAAATTAATAAATAATACCCCAAACATCATTTTAGCCGTTAGGTCCAAATTGTTATTAAGCCTTTTTTAAAGAGTTACTGTTAAGTCTTGATTTTGATAGGTCTTAAGCTTTAGCTTTCTCTCCCCACCTTCTGATGGGTGCTGCTCTCTAAATGAAATATGCATGCAAGGTAAGGCAGCACAAGGAAGTGCAGAATTCAGGAGCCTAGTTAATTATCCATTATCACAGAATGGAGAAGCAGCCCAGAATATTCAGGGATTGGCTCTGATTCAGCCTTCAAACCCTTTACAGAGAGGATTGCACTTAGGAGGGCTAGTGAATTAAAAGCCAGGTCACTGTAAGAAGTGGAATCATGACAGTTTGCCTACTCTGTGAGAAAGGTGTCTACTGAAAATACGTCTCATACATCTACTTTTTAAAAAAAATAATGCTTTACATTCCAGGTGATCACCTTCTTTAGCTCAAGGCTGCTACAGGCTGGAGCTGAGCTCTCAGTGGAACGGGTCCTGGAAATCATCAAGCAAGGCGTCGTTGCACTGCCCAAAGACAGGCTGAAGGTAAGACTGGCAAACGAACACGTACTATTGGATAATTTGCTGTAAATATTAGTGTCTGAACAGGCCCTCTTCAGGATCATACCACTTACCCACTCCTTGTGCTGGAAAAGGCTCTTTAAATACTGCCTGCTCTGTTATATATTGATACCGTGGTGAAGAAGTGTTCCCACAATTCTCCCAAAAGTAAATAGCGAAAGAACTACATCTTCGTATCACTGCATATCCTGTGAGTAACCACTATGAGTGATTCATACAAAGGAGCATCTTACTTTTTAACCCGGTGAAATACATTCACCCTTGTAAGTGTCGTCAGGAGTCGATGGGAAGGCAGAGGCAGTGATGACGGCTGCAGCAGTGGCTGACCCGTAGTGTTCACTCGGAGCGACGTGGGGTTCTAGGCGTCTTACATGTATTCACGCACTTGACCGCCACAGCGGCCCTTTAAGGTGGGTCGCGTTATCACCCTGATTTTCCAGATGCGGAAACCGATGCGCAGAAAAGGTAAGTAACTCACCCAAAGCCATACAGCTAGAAAACTGGGAGATGCACATCCAGGCACTCGGGCTCCAAAGCCCACGCTCATAGCCAGCACGCTATTCGCGGTATGCTTGGGTATATCTATGGAAAGAGAAGCATTTTGTGAAAGAGGTTAGGGGAAATATTGTATTTTAAGAAGGCATTTAGGGTTTGCTTTTTAGATGTGTTCCTGAAGTGATCTCCTAATATAAAACTCACACTTTAAGACTAATTTTACCACAGGAAAAAATGTAAAGGGCACAGATTGGGGATACATGAATATACAGCAGTGTAGCACATTTTGACTATAATACTCCATTTAAACGTTCTCCTGCATTGCCTTCTAAACGTTTCAAAGTGCTCAATCCTAAATTACCAACTTAGTCATAGTGAATGTTTGGCCTCCTTTGTAGTGTTTTATCGCAACTAACTTCTGTTCCAAAGCTGCTGTTTGGGGGCTGTGTTTTTCAGCACTATCACTAGAACCACTGCTTAATGAACGCTTGAGAGATATTGTTATAGGACATGAAAATATTTTCAGTTCTAATAACAGAGTTTGTAAAACAACAGCACATTAGTCATCATAACCACTTGCAGAAGTTCAACATCAACAGCGGGAGGCTCACGCAGTGCTGAGCAGAGACGGCAGGTGGTTCTGTTTATCAGCTAAAATGGCACCACCATGTGGCAACAGCACAGAAACTAATCACAGTGAACCAGACGCTCCAGTTTTATTCCTGACAATTCTTTAAATGTAGGGAATTCATATCATTTCCGTTCTAACGTTAAGTATATTTTTAGGGGGTTTTTGCACTGTTTCAAGTTTATTTGAGTTATGCCATATGAACCAGTACAAAAATCCATAAAGATTAGAGTGGCAGTTCACAGGAAGCGATGGACCTTGGCATCTAAGCTAAGTGGGGAAAGAAGTAGAACTATCAGGAGCTTGGCTGTAAGAAAAGGATCACACAGAAGAGCCTGGGGAAGGGGGGTTGTAATGACATCAGAGAACCGGCATAATGGAAGCAATGGAGATTGTGGCTAGAGAGCATTATAGTAAGACCGAAGATGTCAAAAGTAGGTCAGATCTCAGTGATAACATGGTCTGAGTTTGGACGTGGGGTACCGAAGTGATGTGGACATGAATGAAAGGCAGTTTGGTTATGCCAGTTAATGAACTGGAAGCCAAGGGCATTCACATGGCCCTCATAGTCACTCAGGATGATAAGCCATGAGGTGGAGAGGAAGACTGAGCCGAATGGCGCAGTGAATGGGAAAGCGGCCGAGAGGTCAGCAGGCGACAGCTACCGGTGGGGGAGAGGAAGCTGGCGCAGACCTCACAGGAGCAGGGATTCTGCTTAAGAGTAGAGGGTAAGAGGAGCGACAGCCGAGGAACGAAGAACGAGGAGCTTCGATTTTCAAAGGCTCCAGGGAGGCTGGAGTCCTGAGAGAAGGGCCAGATCTCAGTCGAAGTATGAGGGAAAGCTCGGCACGGGGACTGAGAAGGTAGGGATGCTTAATAGCCATGAAATAGGGGTTCAAAAAGGCACTGTGGGTATGGAAGCAAGGGAAGACCAGGATGTTGGCCCAGGGGAGAGGGCACAAAGCAGCATGGGGACAGAAGTGCTGGAGAAGATGCCATCTGGAGGGGCTTACATTTGAGCAGTGACCAGCGGTGATGAGGACACAGAGCATGTTAGTTTCTAGCTTGCCGCAAGGTTCCATCGACAGTAAATCTTGGGCACATCAGCGATCAAAGGTCCCTTCCCTCACAGGGCTCACAATCTAGCAGGAGGAGGCCGACAATGAACAGTGAGCAGGGTAAACAACAGAACGATCTGATGTACTGAAAAGTGATAAGTGCTCGCAGGATAGAAGACAGCAGGTTAAGGGGTTTGGGAGTATCGGTGAGGGTGTGGTGGGAGAAAGTTGTAGAATTGCAAAGCATGGGCTGAGCAACACTTAGCAAAGATAAAAAGAAGGTGAGAGAGTTAACCATGCAGATTCAGAGAGTCCCAAGCAGCAAGAACAACTACCAAAAAGGTCGTAAGCCAGGAGGATGCCTGGCATGTTGAAGAAGTAACAAGGGACGACCAAAGTGTCTAGAGCTAGGGCGAGAGTTGTAGGAGGTGAACAGAGATGGCCGAGGGGGAGGCGGTGCAGTGAAATGGGGAGGCGGTGCAGTGAAATGGGGAGGCGGTGCAGTGAAATGGGGAGGCGGTGCAGTGAAATGGGGAGCCAGCGCAAAATTTTGAGAAGAGAAGTGTCATGACGTGGTTTATATTTTAATGGGATCATTCTGGCTGCTGTGTTGAGACTAGACTATAGGGAGACAATGAAAGCAGAGACGCCGGTTAGAAGATGATTGCTTTACTTGGACCACAGAAGTACCAATAGAATTAATCCAAGAAATTGTCTGGTGGGCAGAGGAGAGCACTTAGGCCTCTTAGGAGACCATAGCAGTCAGCACTGATTGCAAGAGCTCCAAGGAATGGTGGCTAGAACACAGGTTCTGACAGACTGCTTAGAGAACTTCGAGATGTTGGTTGTCTGAGTCTGTCACGGTTAGAAGCCTGGCTCATCTGTGCTTAATGCCATGTGGCTCATCAGTGCTTGTGGGTCAGTATGCTATCTGTGCTAAACAATTCAGAGCAGATTTTCAGATGCCACACCGTAAGACAATCTGGAAAACTTTCAGAGAATCACCAGAATTGTGAAAGAACACAGGGAGTATTAGAGAAAATCACACTCTTGTTATTGGCCTTAAAAAGATGAAATTCGAGCAGAAAAGACTTGTCTTCTGATACTGGAAGAATTGTTTATGAAACAAATTTGGGCATGGTTCTTGTGGTCTGAAGAGTAGGACCAATGGGTGGAAGCTACGTACAAGGACCTGCATTTCAGTCCCGTATAAGGAAGAACTTTCTAACAGACTTTTGGAATTATTCAGCGATGGAATAGGCAACTTTGGGGAAGTGATGCCTTCATTCTGACTAGACAGAGATGTTAGGGGAATAGGCTAATGGCCACTTGGCGGGGGTGCAAATAGGCTCTGTCTTGGATGCAGCTCTTATGTATTCTGCAGTGCTATTTACAACAGCCAAGATAATGGAAGCAACCTAAGTGCCCATCAATGGGTGACTGGATAAAGAGGGTGTGTGTGTGTGTGTGTGTCTCTCTCTCTCTCTCTCTCTCTCTCTCTCTCTCTCTCTCAATGGAATATTACTCGGCCATAAAAAATAAAATCTTACCATTCGCAACATCATGGATGGAACTAGAGGGTATTATGCTAAGTGGAATGTCAGCCAGAGACAGACAGACACCATATGATCTCATTTATATGTGGAATTTAAAGAACAAAATAAACAAACAAAACAGAAACAGACTCATAGATACAGAGAACAAACTGATGATTGCCAGATGGGAGCAAGACTTTGCTAATATCCTGTTTCTCAGACTTTTTTGCTCACTGACTTTTTCATCCATCATTGGCTCTTACCTACATAATTACTGCTGTGGTATTTACCTAATGACAATTTGTATTTTATTCTGTAGATTATCATTCAATACTAGCATCTTTTTGTTGCTCAGATTGTACTAGCTTTGGCTAATCGGAGCTTCTCCGGGTTGGTTTCTGTGTCCTTTGATGCCTTTGACATGCCTCCATCTTGTTTTGAGTACTTCTTTATTTTTTGGTGCTTCCAGATGCTCCAGACTCAGGGATATTTTTCTTACCAAAGCCCTGGAATCAACCACGTCTCCAGTGAGCCCTAATTCCTTTTTTTCTTTTTCCTTTCCTTCTCTTTTCTTTTGTTAATAAACGTGTTTAGGAAACAAGACCTAACCTGTGCACTAGCCCGCCTTCCACTCGCCAGTGCTTTCCCCGTGTCCTTTCTCTTCCACGGAGCAAATTCTCCTTCACTCTGCTGTCATACCGAAGTGCTTTTCTTCTTTTATGTCTGTCTCTACCCTGTAAGAAACCTAAGCTCCTTTCTTTTGGCTTATCTCTCACTCATTGTGTCCTTAGTCCATTTTTTCTACTTACCCCAATCCAGACTTTATTTTCTAATTCCTTTAGCGAATGCCTCTGGCCCAAGAGCCCCTCCATGTACCATAGCAGGTACTGCAAGTTAATTTTGTCGTGCATTATACTACTTACCTTAAAACCAAATCAATTACAGTGCACGGCTCTATGTTTGAATGTTAATATGTTCTTCATTTATTATACTGTGTTCAGAAAGAAATGTCCTCTCTATTTGAGATTGTAACATATAAATGAAAATATAGTTTTTTGTTTTTCAGGATTATGGCTAAATAAAAAGAGAGATTAATTGGTCTGTGGGAGGTCCCAGGCCGGTTACCTCTTTTTTAGAGCAAGATCCTTTGAGACCAAAGTCATGGATAAATCCGACAAGCGGGCCATTTAATTTTGTTCTGATACATAGTAAGGAACTGTACTCCTGATGCCAACTTATCATTTCACTCTATGGTTGCAAGAGGGACAGATGATAGGGGATGGATGATTCAGTTAAAAAAGAAAGAAGAAAGCCACCCCCAGGACTAGAAAAGAAACTAAATTTATATTTATTCACAGATGGTTAGTCATCCTTAGTTGGTTTAAATGATAGCACATTATTACCACAGATGTTACTAGCGAAAAAAGGCTGTTTATAATCCAGCCTTATCTCAATTATTTTAATCATCTTTTTGGATTGAGTGTTTATAATAAAACGAATCACTTAAACCTCTAGATTTTAATTCACAGAATACTGTTGCATCTAAAGTTGATTGAAAATTC
This sequence comes from Eonycteris spelaea, assembly GCA_003508835.1. Lineage (NCBI taxonomy): Eukaryota > Metazoa > Chordata > Mammalia > Chiroptera > Pteropodidae > Eonycteris > Eonycteris spelaea. Next base: position 19,629,619 of record PUFA01000003.1, on the reverse strand, counting down.
AAGCTGTGTGTTGAATAATATTTGTTTTATACCACATGACAGCGCATTATAGTCTTTTGGGTGGTTCACTAATATATACTGATAAAATAATTGTCGGGTATGTAATAATAGCTTTGTATGCAAGATTGATGTAAAAGAGGTTGTTTCAAACTGGAAATTCTGTTTTAGTAAGCTCTTTATGAATAGTGTGTAGAATAGTGTATGCTTACTGATCTGTTCTTTCTTAAAATATAAATTAAACATTAGGAAAATTCAGAGTTCTTTCCAACCACCTTTTGGGTTGTTAAGAGGGATACAATGCTCATTGCTTGTGAGAAATTAACCAGCTAATGTCAACTGAAGAAGAGAAATCAACAAGTTTTGAAGTTTCCCTTGCTTTATAAAACAAAGCCAAATTTGTAGAAGTTTTTCCAATTTTGGGCAAGTAAACATTAAGATCTAGAAGCCCATGGCATAGTAATTGACTTTCAACCAAATAAAATATTTTTCAATCAAATGTTATTTGACATAGCCTTCTAAAATATTTGTGTAATATCCTGTGTGGGAATATATACTCTTTGGATAAATCTGTCTATATAATTAAACAACTTGGCTGTTCAGAGTAAATAGTATTAATGTCACTCTAAACATCCTCTTCTTACTGGTATTCCGTGAAGTCTGGGAAAGGCAATACCAGGTAATTAGCTTTCTCGGACTGCCCTGCACAAACAGAAACATAAAGAGCAGGCCCTGAAATCCTTAGTGGCTTATTTCTCCTTTAGGGTTTGGAAGGAAATACATAAAGTTAGTGTGCCCTCTGGGAGCTGAGTTCGAAGCCACGGCTCAAAGTTCTCACTGTGTGCGTGCACAGCAGGACACGTTCCTGGCTCCCATGTTACTTCCTAGCGAGCAACTCGGACGTCATCCTGATGGGTCAGAATTCATCCAGGTTTTCGCAGGTCCTCATACCCCTGCACACCGCCCTGTGTAATCATACTTGATAATGTGAAGTTTCCAGGTTCCCTCTTTTTTTCGATTTAGCGAATCTGTAATTTGAAGATGAAAAATTTTACCATATCTAGTGTTTAAAAATTAGGTCATGTTTTTCCAAGGGGAATTGAGCAGTAGATAACTTCTCTTTTAGTGTAAATAGGAAACTATGGAATAATATAAGCTTCTCACATTAATTGAATTTTTCATTTCATTCCATTAAGACACTTGATAAATCATAGGAATTAAAACTGATTATCCACTTTCACACTAAATGATTTTTAAAGCCTTTATTTTATAGTCACATTTTAGAATACTTTCACTGTTGTTAATTGTTTAAAGAGAAATATAGTATGTTAACTGAAATTTTAAGAATTTTTTCATAGCTTCTTAATATTGACTTGCTTAAAAAACGTCTCGCTTTCTTCTTCTGGGAGTCTCTCCCTGTCCCCACCCCAAGCGCCTTTTATTTCTCCGTCAGTTCTCTATCTCCAGAGCAGATTCCCGAGTGCCACTCTCGTGTGCCCACCTGCTTTGGAATGGCCTCACCTCAGAGCCCCACAGGAACCGGCGCTCGGCAAGTTCACAGTCACAGCCTCTGTGCCCTTGCACGTCTTCCCACCTCGTGTATTTCTACCCACGGAAATACAACTAGCCAGCATCCTCCCAAAAGTATCTACGTTACACTTAAGTTCTGTGAATTCCTATTTCCCAAGTCTCTCCTGTGCCTCCTCATTGCCACTGTCCCATTTTGCTTCCCTGTATCTCACACCATCTATTACCAGAGCCAACTAACTGGTGTTCCCACTTCCACGTTTTTTTCCTTCCCAAGGCATCCTTAGTCCAGTTCTCCAAATCATGGTTTCCAGGGAATGACAAGCTGTGAGGCCAGCTCTGGAAAATGTCGATACATTTCCATTGAAAAGGAAACATTAATCTGTGTGACTTTATCTTTAAATTTCTGCTATTGATTTTGATAGAATTACTTTCTTTGGCATAGGCAGAAATTTGTGATTCATAAAATTTCCTAAAAAGAGAATCTGCCATGGTGGTTAAGAAATAGAACCGTTACTCATCTGTCCCAATCTTGACTCTTCTAATAAGTTGACCCTATGAAAGTTATTAAGATTGTTTCATTGCTTCTATAGTTACTGTCCAAGTCATTTACTACAATCCTTACAAAGTATTTGGTAATGAACTTATGCCAAAAAATAATGTCTCCCAGACAGTTACAAAATTATTTATCTTTAATGGTGATAAGTGAAGAATGACTTATTTCTGATAAAAAGAATGACTAAAAATTATAATAATTTGTTCTGTGGATTCTGCTTATTTTATTAGTATTCTCAAGTCAGCTTTTCTACATAGAATTTTTTTTTAAGTAGAAGAAAAGAAAACTAAATATAGTGTTTGCTTCCTGTGATTTTTTTTGAAAAGATGTTCTTAATTAAGTGTACATCCCAAAAGTTTCTGAAAACTTTTAAGGTGCTACAAGCTTTTTTTTTTTTTTTTTTGAAGTTTTATGTCTTAAACACAGGTATAATTTCCTACACACAGCAAAATTAGTCATTTTGGAAAACAACACTGATTTCTTCACAGTGGCTTTCATTTCTGGGGCAAGTTGGAAGGGGCAGTGATTGGCACATAAATAATCATACCGAAGATGCTGGTGAGCATCTGGCCATAGCAGTTGAAGTTTCTGTGTCCTGCATGTATTGGCTGTAGAGGACTCGAGGCCCTGGAACCCTAGTGTAATTCTATGAAGAATGTGAACACTGTGACTGCTTCACAGTGAGTTTGAGATGATCAGCTAATGTGACAGGTTTGTTTTCCTGGCAGTTCCGCACGTCCAGGTTCTTTACCGTGTCCTCGCCTGGGGGCTCTGAGGGCTGCGGGAAGTGCCACAGACGATGCACACTGGCTGGTAGGGACCTAATCTTGTTTTGAAAATTTAGAAGTAATGTTATGGTCTTTAATTCAAGCACAGCTTAAAATATGAATTCAAATAGAATTTCAGGAGATTTCCTAATCTCTGATTAATAAAATGCCAATTGCTAGATTGTGACTATCACTACCAGTATGCCTCTCTTTAGAAAACCTAATATAAACCCCAACATTAAGAAATGAAAGATTATAGGCTAATTATTTGTGCCCTGAAAGGATCTTTGCTCATCAAAAAGATTTTTCACATGCTCTTTCAAATAGAAGTGACTTTGTTGCATTTCAAATAGGAAAGAGTTTTTTAAAACACGTAAAGTCACCTTTTCTATAGGCATTAGGTAAGTTGGCACCAAATTATATTGTTGCTCACTAGCCTTACACTGAGATTAGAAGGAACATGTTTTACGTCCATTTTCAGAAGTACATTGAGTCATAAGAATAATAACTTGCTCATAGTCATGTATCATGTCTAGAAAGTAGTCCAGGTCCCATCTATTAATAAAGCCCTTCTTTTTTTACTTTTTAAATTTTTAATGATATATAGAGATGACTACATAAACTATAGAGATCCACTTTAAAGAGTAATTAGAAAGTGAGTATCCTTGCCATCACCATTCAGATCGAGAAATGGAATGTTGCCAACAGCCCAGAAGTCCCTAGAAATAAGCACTGTCGTGACTTTGGAGGTGACAGTCTTATTCTTGATAATTTTACCATCTGTGTATATGTTCCCAAACAATATGGTTTCCTGCTTTTGAACTTTTTATAAACGGAATCATGCAATTTATTTTCCTTTGCACCTTTCTTCTTTTGCTCAACGTTGTAGATAAGAGACGTCGATGTTGTTACATGAAGCTTGTTCCTTTCCACTGATGTATTACTATTACATTAATCACTATTAAGTCCACGGTTTATCCTTTCTGCTATTGGCAGACATTCAGATTATTTCCAATTTTAAGCTACTTATATATAAACACGAATATATATTTTTTAATCTCATTAATTTTAAATTCCTTGCTGTATTTTCTATGTTTGTATCCCTGCCCCACCAGCATCTAGCATAACACAACCTTGCACAGAATAGCTTACTCATTAAGTATTATTGAATGAGTTCATACAGCATGATCAAAAATCAGTTTGAGAATACCTGCTTCTAGGTGTCGTGGACTAAGACCCTACCAGATGATAACCCCTACAGAAACGACCGTAAAACCTGGACACATTGTGCCAAACGCAACTGTATTTAAAGCACTAGAGAGTGAATAGAAGCAAACAGACTCTGGCAGGGAGTTCATGCTCATTTAGAGATAGAAAGATAGGAAGCTATATAAGTAAGTTTCAAATTTATGATGTTAGCCTGGGGCAAAACACAGTCCCTGTAGTTTACTGCGTGTGATGAGGGGCTCACATGGAAAAACTCTTAGTTTTTCTGTCCAGGGGAATCCTAGTAGGGAAGCTGGGAAAGTATGAATGCTAAAGAGCATAGAGGATTCCCAAAAGGGAAAGAGCCAGAGGGAGAATCCCCAAACAACGTCTGTCTGCATCTCTGAGTGATCCCTGAACCATATGTGGGAAACAGACTCAGCAGCTCAGCCTAAGATCAAAAGTCTGAACTTAGACCAGACTTGCCGCCCTGTAGATAAAGAGTGAACAAGATGCAGGAAGGCTCTGGTAGAGAGTGTACTTTCACTCGGAGGATAGGAAATAGCAAACTTACCTCCTGTCTCTGAGGCTTTTAACCTGGGACTAATTGCAGTCCATGGCACACACCGCAGATACGGGGCACATGGGGGAAGTTGTAGCCTTTCTGGCTTGGAGAACCAGAAAAGAGCAACTGAGAATCCATGAACTCTGAAAATAGTAGAAGAATTCCAGAAGAGAAAGAGAGAAGTGGATCCCTAAACTCTGTCTTACCCATACCTCTGACTAAGCCTTGACCCACACATCTGTAGACCAGACTTTAAACAGCCCAGCTAAAGACAAAGGATCTGAACAGAGACTGGAGCTGCTACACAAAATACAGAGTCTGCAGTTCAAGCCCAGACAAGAATCTCCACAACTTAATATTATTCAGGATGCAATCCAAAATTTCCCGACATCCAAGGCACCAAGAAAATGGAACACGTTCTCTACATAAAAGAAAATCAATTGAGTTCAACCCCAAGATGAACCAGATGTTGGAACTAACAGACAAGGATCTTAAAGCAGTTACTTTAACTTTCCTGAATGTTTTCATTGCATGAAACATGTTTTCAATGCATGAAACATGTTTTCAATGCATGAAAATCTCAGCACAGAAACAAGAAGTCTTAGCTGAGAAATAGAAACAATAAAAAAGAACCAAATGGAAAAAAGACAGAAATTTGCAGATATGAGATGCTAACACCAAGCACAATAAACACACAGAATCCCACGTCAGGGCACACTGTCATTAAAAGTGTTGAAAGCCACGTGGTTAAGACAAGAGAAAAATGGCATAGTACATACAGGAGAACAACATCCAATTAACATTTCACTTCTTATTAAAAACCATAGAGTCTGGAAGAGAATGAAATAAAATCCTTAAAGTACTGGGAGTAGGAAACAATTGGCAACCCAGAATTCTATAGCCAATGAAAAGATAATTCAAGTATGAAAACGAAATAAAGACATTATCAGGTAAAAGAAAACTGAAAGAACTTGTTGCCAGCACACTTACATTATTGAAAATGTTAAGGAAGTTCTTTGGGCTGAATGCAAATGATGCCAGATGGGAAAAGCCAATTTTTATAAAAGAATGAATATTTACCAAATATAAATATCTGTGTAAATTCCAACTATAGCGTAAAGGATAGGAGAGGATGGATGATATGGTCCTGTACGATGTTCTATATTTTCCATGAAGTAGTAAGTTATTATCTGAAAGTTAAAAGATGTATATCGTAATCTCTAGGGTAGCCACTTTCAAAATAATTCAAAAATGAATAGCTAAAGAGCCAACAGGAAAAATAGAAACCTAAAAAACATTCAGATAATCCCCGCAAGGCAGGAAAGGAGAAACAAAGGAACAAAACTTAGAGGATTCAAATAGAAAACGAAAAATAAGATAAAAAATAAGATTAAAAACAATATCAATAATTTAATTAAATGTTAATACGCTAAACACTTATTAAAAGGAAGGCATTGTCCGAATGGATAAAATAAGACCCAACTATATACTTCCTACAAAGGATGTGCTGTAAATATCCAAACATATGTAGGTTGAAAGTAAATGACAGAAGGAAAAAGAGGGTTCAGGCAAACAGTAATCATAAGAAGGTTAAAGTGGCTATATAAATATCAGATAATACAGATTTCACAACAAAGCCTTAGATGAATAGGGATACTTCATAATGATCAAAACGACAATTCAGTAGGAAGATGTAATAATTGTAAATGTTTTTATAGCTTCACAGAGCTTCAGAATCATGAAGCAAAAAATTAAAAGGAGAAATAGCTTTACTATCATTGCTGCAGATTTTAACATCCCTCTCTTAGCATTTAGTAGAACAACTAGACAAAGAATCAGCAAAGACTTAGGAGATCTGAAAAACATTTGATTGATAGTCATAGAACATTTCGCCTAAAAATGTCAGTATTCACATTCTGTTTGAATGCATATGGCACGTTTACCAAAATAGAGCATCTTCTGAGCCATTAGAACAAGTCTCAATAATTTTAAAAATAGTAGAATCATTAAAGTTAAATTAGGTGAGTAGAAATCAATAAAATGCTAGAAAAGGCAAAATTGTGACTGAAAGCAGATTAGTGGCTTCTTGGGCCAAAGGGGACAGGGCAGGGAATCAAGTGCAGACAGGCGAGAGAGGGCTTCTTAGCGTGAGGGGACTAGTCTGTGTCTCAATTGTATACAAATAACAAAGTTTATCAAATTGAACAATAAAATTAGTTAATTTTGTTGTACAATAATCAATAAGTGAAAAAGAAGGAAACGTTTTAGTGTGGTTATTTTCATGTAACAAATGCCAGAGTTCAGTTTAAAAATATAATCAGAAACCAGAAAGACATTGCCAAAAGGAAAAAGAAAAAAAGTACCTTTGTGAAACTCCCCTGTTATGCCGGGTACCACATGTTTCACTACTTGAGAAAGTTAATTTATAGTTAGACCTTTAAAGAGTTCAGATTTGGGAAAAAAGAGTTCTGTCAACTAAGCTCCTAACAGGTGACTTAAGAGCATTCTTCCTCCACGTTCCTCCTCACACAGAACAAGTGCTTGTGACAGAGTAAAAGCTATATAATGCCCACCCTCAAAAACCGAGCTGCTTTAGGTTGAATGAGAAAAAGATTTTCCGTCTAAGCATATTATCTGTCAAAAGTTATTAGGACCAGCAGCGATGGTGTGTTCTGTGGCATCCATAGCCGTTCAGTGGCTCTTCCAGGGAGAATTCTGGGAGTAATGATGAAATCATACTTACGCAATTTCTCCAGAAGCTGTTTTAAAGCAGAAAATGTACAATTCACTTCTTCCCACGTCTTCAGGATGTGAACATTCTGGACTTTATATTGTTACTGCATTTTTATATAATTCTTCATATAAAAAGTAAAATGGCTCCAGGAAAATTATTTTGTGTGGCTAATTGTCTAAAAACCTAGACAACACAGTGCTTGCTATGACGTTGGACCTGTGAATTCCTTCAACAATTACAATAGTATGTTTTACCAAAACATTTCAGTAGTTTACTTTTGGCATAATCTCTGTAGCATGGCAAGTACACCAAAAGTAGGAAATAATTTATAGTGCATCTAGAACTATAAAGGCATGGCATTTTTTTTTAATGTGTCTTCCAGACTCAAAAACATTATAATACTTGTTTGTGACGATGTTTATATGTATGCATATATGTGTATGTATTCACCCATCCAAATGTAGACACACACACACACACACACACACACACACACACACGCACGCAACGCACAGAAAGATTATTCCCCAAAATGAAAATATTTACTTACTCTGAGTAGTAAGATTAAGAATGGGTTGGGTTGGTTTGTTTGCTTGTTTGCTTTGCTTTCACAAAATTTACTTTAATATTATTCTGCTTCTACAGTAACAGGGTGCTCTTGCTGACACATTTCTGCCATTGCTCTGTCAAAATGGAGGGTAAGCAGTACCACAGTCTCAACGTAGGAAAATGTGTTAGCAAGCTTTTAAGTGTCTGGGGTTTAAACTCTTCCCATGTTATATCAGATCTTTACTGTAAACTAGTCAGAATGTTTCCCAGCAGAAAATAATAATTATGTCTTCCACTGGAAAGAGCACTTCATAAAACTTTTTTTTATATATAAAACAGAGTAAACATTCTTTTGATCCCTCTACTTCCCCACCTCAAAACTTAAACTACTATTCCTTGTTTCCAAGACTCACAGTAGTAAATGTTTTGAATTCTCAATGTTGGAAAAATTCTGACATTTTATAGCATTACCCACTACCCCCATCATCAAAACAGGGATGAAGTTTCACACCTACAGTTTGGCTCATCGTGCCCATTGCCAGTTTCCCAAGGATCCAGGAATGTGTTTTTCCTTCTGACCCTCCTTGACTGCGTGTTTATCTGCCCTTCACTGACTCTCTGCACCGAAGTTTTCTCATCTGAATAATGGTCATATTTACTCACTTTAAACATTTCCAAGTGAATCGGATCCTTGGATGAAAGTCTGAAGAGGGGGTTAGGAATAATGGGAGTGGGAGTGTACCCCACATTCAGGCTTGGCTGCCCCTGGCCTTCCTCAGGAGCCACACACTCGGTTCTCAGATGGGAAAGTGTTGTGACTTAAGTTGATTGAAAAGAACCTTGAACAGAGAGGAAAAGCATACTGAAAGAGGAATTTCCCTGGCTCCTCATAATAAGTACCTCAGATTTCTAATTATCCAGATCCTCAGATCACGTGTCCTCACTCATCGTCTAACTATTAAAACCATGCCGCCTTTCACCAGGGAGGCAGAAGCTGAAGCTAGGTCTCTGACCTGGCCATCTGACGAAAGTCCTGTCTTGCCTGCCTCCCCACAAGCTCTTATCAGAGCTCCAGGAGCCTCGTCCCGTTAGACACCTCAGGCCTTGTCCACAGCGGTCTCCACAATATCGCTCTAAGTCTTCCCCTCCCTTCCTCACGCCCACCTCTAGCCAGCTTCTGAATTTGAGATGGTCTGAAAGCAGCCATATTCAGAGGAAACCAGAAAAGCATTCCAGTTCTCGTGAAACTTAATGTATAAGAAACTCATGTGCTTTGCAGAATATTTACAAGAAACCGTTCTTGAGATTAATTAAAGGCCTCAGATGTACTTTTGGCCATTAAACTCAGTAGTCATTTGTAGCTCTGCTCTACAAAGCACTGACAATTATCCTTTAAATAACTCAGTTTTCATGTTAGGAACCAAACTAATCCTCCTACCATAGGTAATGAGCCCCATTTCTAAATTAAACCTTTCCGTTTTTCCAGTTTTGCTTATTTTCTGAGCTTAAAAATACTATGCAGTTATTATATATGTAGATAATTACAATGTGAAGTGTTTCATAAGCACAGCATTTAGAAATTTCTGTTTTTTCCTCCTGATTTATAAGCCGTGGAGACCAGAGAGCCTTGGTTGAAGTGGCCACCTTTCCCGATGCGCATGGCTGGTCAGAGTGACAACTCAGTGGGCTTTAAAACAACCTGGGGAACGCCCTTTCTCTTCAGCCTATTCTTTCTGTTATCAAATTATTTGACCTAAATAAAGCAAACTCAGTCCTGACGCCCTACAAGCGACTGCACAGAATTCTCTCCCTAGCCTGGGCCTGCAGGCTGCCAAATTCACTGTTACCGAGAATCTAAAATTGACTCAAAGAAAGAATGCATCTTGTGGTCCCAAAACCATGGAATACGAGAAAAAATGGATTAATGGTTAAAGAAGCTAAACAGCTCAGCTCGTTGGCTTTCCCTCTTTCCCCTATTTTATACGTTATTCTTGGTGGGTGAAGTGAACATTCTCCCTCTCCGAAAACCCCCAGTATTTCCTCATCGCTGCTGTGACGTGTACTTGCAAGGGTGAAGCTAATGAGCTCCAGGTTTCCTTAACTGCCAGTCCAAGCCTGCGAGCCTCCGGGAAGCTTACTAGTTTCAGATTTTGTTTTCTTTATTTCTTATAATTAAGGGCCTGAAGCCATTATTTAGGACTTTTCCCCTCCTCCCGCCGTCAAGTGTTCATTTGACTATTTTATGTAGGATAATTAATTGTATGTGTTTTCTAAGCAAGCCCAAATTAGATATTTTCAATCTCAAGTTCACCCTTGACAAGCATTTACCTGAATTCAGCAAACATTTTAAACTATATGCTTTAACCAACTCTGAATTAATATGAAAAGTGTTAAGTTTTTATTTTAAGCATTAATACAGCATATATGGTCATATTTATGAGATGTCCTTTTAGTTTACTTATATGCAGATATTTATTTCATTTCAAGATTAAAATGTAAATGATCTTGTGATTAATTTCACTATTAACATTTCAGGTAAACTTGTTTCAGTACTTTGAGGTACTTTCTCTCCTTCCTACCTCCTCACAGATTGACTTTCTGCATTTTACTCTTCTGCATTAGAATATTTATTTTTAGACATTGCATTTCCCCAACTCTAAATCTAAACTGAATGCCGAGGATATTTTGTTTTGGGTTGGATGAGGGGGGATTAAGTTTAAATGATGAAGACCAGTAACTCTACTGCTCTAAAATAATTTTATTAGGCATAAGTTTGCAGCCCTACAGGTTAAAAAGTACGCTATAATGGAAAGGCTCTACAACAGCAGCGTCATTCCTTAAAGGGATACACATGTCTGCGAGGCCCTCTCACTCTCGCTTCAGTGAGCTGTAAATGGAGTCTGGCAGCTGCCCTGCTTGCATGGGGCTGGCTGGCTCAGCGGTGATAAGCAGTAGACAGGCTGGCTCCTTCAAGGAGTCTTTCAGTAAAGTCTGAGCTCTCAACAGTTCTGAGACTCACTGGCCGACTTTCCCCTGTGGACCATTCATTTATCAGGAAATGAAATTGGTTACAGGGTTTCTCACATTGCCAAACCTCACTGACGAAATACAGTTTCTTCCAAAGTTCAGGAGGAGCGTTAACTCTTTATTGTTGCCCAGCGCTTCACTCCGTGTCTTTCTTGGTCGTGGGAACCCCCTGTCACCACTGGGGTTTGCAGAGCCCCACGAGGAGAGGGGCAGGGCTGGGGCGGGGAGCAGACCGTGGAGTGGGTCTGGGCTTCTTCCGTAAATGTGAAAAGGCGACCCTTGGGATGGGATTATTTTTCCATGTTGCTGTCTTCATCTTTCAACTACGGTGTCAGTTTCACAGGGCCGATTTTTCCATTTTTAAAAATGAGAGCCTTTAAACATGACATGAATCACCTTATTGGCAGCATAACCTTGTAACTCAGACCAGAGATCATTGTTTAAATTTTGTGAAACTAGAAGGAACAAAACAAAGAGACGCATGTAGTATAGCATAGAGAATGTTTGGCTAAGTGAAGGTTAAATTATTACAAAGTATATAATCTAGTTCATATGTTTAAGGAGCGGAACTAGGCTAAATTATCTAAAATATTCTGACGTACTGAATCATTTCATTTTGTCAAACAAAATCTGACTAGCAGAGCATTCGGCTGTAGGCTGGTCTGGTCAGTGCAGTCTGCAGCTCCGACCTCCTGTGTTTGGAATTAGCAGGCCCAGAGGTAATGCACAACATGCATGTGGCAGTTATTATGGCCGTGGAAGTGGCTGGTGCCTAATTGATAGCAGTAGCAGCTAGAAACAGCCTTATTTAATTTTCAATAGTCCCTATGACAAGATGCTATAAATGAGGCCCTTTGTAGTCATACCATTATTGCCCTTTCTCTCTGTCATTAAATATGTGCTATTTAATGTATATACTTGATAATATTTAAGAGTGAATTCTTTAGACCCTTTCCCCCTTCTTTGGAGCTACTTTTTATTCAGCTTTCAGCTCTGATTTTTTAGACCCCCAAGTTAGTAAAGAATTACTATCAATGAGCACTACTTCCCTTGACTGTCGTCGCTCCTGTTTGCTAAAAATATACTTCAAGTCACAAAGCCAAACCATAGCCTGTGCTGGCTGGTGGCTTTGCTCATCATCTGAACCCCAGAGACACACACTGGTTCCATAAAGGGTAAATGAATGATTCATTCTCTCTATTCATTGCTCAGAGATAAGCTTTTATGAACTTGAATTGTATTTTGAGCATTGTGTCCATGGTTTCAGTTGTACCCCAGAATGTTAAACAGACTGGAGTGGGTGGTTACTTTTAATTAAGAGTGATCTTATTTTTCTCCATTCAGTTCTATTATGTTTGTAGCCCCAGACCATATTTTAGGGAACGAAAGAACAGTCTTTCTTTAAAAATGTGCATTAAAGGAATTTCACCAAGGAAATTACCCAAATAGTGTACCTCATTCTTTTTCTTGTTTCTGACAACCTCCGCCATTAAATAAATAGCAGTCTTATCAGATTCATGCATTCAACATTCTTCCTGTTGATACAGAGATGAAAAATAATAGCGGGTAGGCCTTATAAACGATATACCTTCATATCTGGCCATCTGTATCCCATCCCTAAGCCACAGGAGCTGAAAATGAAAAATCAGTGAGTATTTTAGTCCTTTGTACGTGTTCTCCTCATTCCCTCACATAGCCTCTCATTGTTAACAGTCCCTATTGAAAAAAAAACCACTAAATCCTATACTGAGGGTTTTTCAGATCAAGGTATAATAGTAGACAAGGAACCATGTGGGCTGTTGATTATCATATTTATTTATGGTGTCCCCAGTCCTTAGACCTCTGAGTTCTTGAATAAACATCTCCAACATCCAATGGCTGACATTTCTCTTTTTACAAAGCTCGGATTCGCAGTAGGGATTTTCTTGCCTTTCATTATTTGTTCAACTAGTCTTGATTCCGTAACTCCTGCCTGTACAGCCCTCTGCTAGAGGTTGTCCCTTAAAGAGCCTTCCTGTATAGGAAGGAGGGCACGGTGTCTAAGGTAGCAGTTTCTCTACTCCCTTCCTTTGCAAATGAGGGATCTTAAGTAAATTAGTGGATACAAATGGAAGAGGAAGGAGACAGCTTAAATCCTGAAGGACTTTGAGATACTTTGATTTCTCTGCGTATGAAAATGAGTAATGGCTCTGGACAGAACGCAGACCCTGAAGCCAGTGCCTGAAGCCCATAAACGGAGAGGCGGGCAGGGTGCTGGAGGGCAGAGAGCGAATCTTGTCTGCCAGCCAAGTGACTTAATCCTCACTGCACTTCAGTTTCTCACCACAAGGGTAGGTCTGTCCCGTAACTCTGCTCATCTACTGAGGTAGCTGGGGAAAGTTAGAAGAGACAGTGGTTGCCAAGGTCCTAGCACAAAGTAAGTTCTCAGAAACTGTTAGCCAGGTTTTTGATCAAAACTGGGAACTCGGGCTATAAATTCTAAATAGTAAAAATAGGTGACTTGAAGTCTTTGCGTGCACTTTATGACTAGGAGAGGGACATGAGCCCCTGCTCACTGCCTGATACTCCTTCCCCAATACAGGAGCTTACCAAGCTTAGCTGTCTGGTTCCCAAGACTATAATAGATTAGAAACTACAACTTAAAGAACTGTTACAAGTGAGCACATTGACAGTGGAGAAATTCCAAGGTCACTTATCCCGATATAACAAAGGAAGGAACAGAGAACAACATGTGTTAATATTACGTTTCAGGGTCTTATTAGAGAACTTTTACGTACTATTCATGAAATAGCGTTAGAAGAAGTTGCAAGTCTGTAAAGGTCATGACCCTGAGGAAAAGTCGGGGCAGTTATAAAACACTGAGCTGATATCATCTCTGTCCTTGGGAAACGTAAGGCCCCATCCTCCAGAACAGCCAGCGAACGACCTAAGCCCAGAGAAGGCCCGAGCCACTCGTCCTAACTCTTAGATAAATTCCTGGGTGATTTTAACTGCTTGGTTGGTTTAATGTTTTAGCTTGTAAGGAATCATAGCAAGATTCTTTTAAGTAGTACCTTAAGATATAGTTTGATGTCTAATAATTTACAGTTTATTCCCATTTTTCGTCATCACATCAATAGCTCTGTCAGGAATAAGTTATTTAATTCACATATCGATAACTCCACCTAGAAAGTTCCATGTTGTGAAGCGAGGCAGAGCCCGGTTGTCTTACTCTGGAGCTCTGTTGCTTCCACAACTAGTTCCCTGGGTTTCTTTTGCTTTGCCCCCACCCCCTCGGTGTACATGCTATTCTCAATATATAGAAACTGAAAATTTGGTATGACAGATCTTGCCCTGATTTCCTAGTTTTGACAGATACTTTAGTGTATATATTTTTTTAAAGACTTGTCAATTCCATGCAGATATAGTCACGTTTACCATTAGAGTTGGCCCTGACTCTGCCTCACAAGTGTACCTACCACTTTCCAGTTAAATAAAAAAGCTGGTTTGGAATGTAAATCACTCCTGGAGAGGAAACAGGAGAAGCCACTTCCTTGTTTTAATCTTCCACTCTTATCCTCGGCGTGTGAGAGCTGCACTTGATGTTGAAGTTCTGGCAGAGACCGCCACGGGCCAAGGCATCCACTTCAGTTCTGTGGTGGTTTGGATTTGTCCTCTCCTTCTCACCTCCAGCAGCCCAGGCTAACAACAGCTGTGTGAAAGTGATTTAAAACAGTATTCTCAGAAGTTCCCTTCATTTCTCAGGGACAGTATCAAACTGCGCACTTTTTCTCTCGTCAGTTTTAGGGTTTGTGGGAAATTTGGTGGTTGTTTACAGGAAGATGCAGAAGGAGCCAGGCATGAGCTTCACTTGTTCTTAAGGAAGTGAATCAAAAAAGCATCTCTCGGCTTTAGTTACTAGAATAGAGTGAGAGAGATTTTACAAACGCCGTTTCATTCTTTTATTTGATGAAAAGAGAAAACGAGGAGAATTGACTTGTCACCCAAGGTCACAGCACTGGCAGGGGCAGATGCAGGCCCAGATGCCTCAGGTTTCCTCACTCCATTTACTACGTGACACTTCTCTGCATCAAGGGGGTGCTGTAAATCCTAATATTAGGCTAAGCCGCCCATCAAAGCGGCCTCAAGAAAGTGTGTAAGTCCACCTGTTATTAGTAATTGGCCCTTTGCTGTTCTTTTTACAGAAAGATAATGCCATGAATTTTTGCTTGCTATTGATGATATATTTGTGTTAATTCAAATACTCTTTCCCTGACCTGCCCTCTTTATGACCAATAGAATGTCGTTACTACAGGGCCACTTTCAGAGTATGTGTAGCCTGTAACAGTAACATAGATCCACATGGGCCTTAGAGGATCACATTCTCAGGCTAGGCATCATGGGCTCAGTGTTCTAGTACCGTGAGAATTTTGGAGTTGTATTTGAATATACAGTTGTGAGTAAAAAAATGTTTTTAACTGACAGACTAATTTTTTTTGTCGTGTTATATATCTTATTTGGCTGCAAGTTTACTCTTTAACTGGCCATTTGAAAGACAGCTTCCACCCCTGTGCACCTGATCGTGGCATGGATCACTGTTTCAGGATAATGCTCATCTTTCCTTGTTCTCTAAATGTGGCATGCACCATCCCAGCCCTGGCCTTCGTTCCATCCTGTGTTTTCCTCAAGGCTCAGCCAAGGTCACATCTGCCCCCTGAGATTTTCTCACATCAGCCTACCCCTTCCTCCACTCTGCGTCCATAACGCCCATTATCTACACCAGTGATTTGCTGCTTTGTGCATACTGCCTCTGTCAAGACTCACCTTCTGATCTCTCTGCCCTTTCTTCCAACTCAGTTATAATACCTGATGTAAAGGATCTGTCATCTGCCTTTTTATATCTCCACCACTCATTCTGGCACCCTGAATACAAGAGTCACACACAGCATGTTTCTTCATTGTGATGTGATGGGAAGGTATGAGTCTGACCACAATTCAGAAAGCCGTGTGGCCACCAAGTAGACTTTCACAGTTTCCAGTGAGGTTTTGACAGATAGTGGGACCAGGGCTCCCGGGGAGGTGGTGGGGACCTGAGTGCTTGCCTTATGCTGACTGAGTTGTCATGTATTTGTGTTTGGAAACTTTTCTGTGTATTTGTTATATTTCATGATGAAAAAGGCTAAAAAATGAAGAATCCCTTTATTTAAAAAATGAATAAAGTACATAAGTGATAGAAACGTAAAGGGATTTCAAGGAAGGAAAAGAATATTTTTATCAATATGTAAGATTCTTCTTCCTGTTCCATTTGCATATAAAAATCAAGCCATTTTATCCATTTTTCTTATTCCTACATATGATCTATGCCCACTCCCTCCCCCCAAAAATGGCTGGAGGAATATATATATCAGAATATTTAACAGCTATTATATTTGTGGAACTAATAATTTTTTTTAATCTGTTTACAATTTTTCCTTCAGTGGCTAGTATATTTTCTTTTACTTGAGGCATATAGTAGAAATGTTTTAATTTTTAATTAAAATTATGTAGTACACTCATCACGAGTGCTAGTTTTCTCTTTGTCTGTTTTAGTGTTGGTGAGGATATAGAGACATTGGAACCCTTGTGTGCTGTTACCAGGTTTCTAAAATGGTGCAACCACTGTGGAAAACAGTTGGGAGTTTTCTCAAAAAGCAAAAATAGAATTACCTTTTGATCCAGCAATTTCACTTCTGCTTTCAAAAGAATTGAAAGCAGGTCTCAGAGAGAGATCGGCGCACCCTTGTTTGTAGCAGCACCATTCACAGTAGCCGAAATGTGGATGATGGATAAACAGAATGTGGTACACACATACCATGGAATATTATTCAGCTTTAACGAGGAAGGAAATCTTGTCACATGCTGCAAAACAGATGAAACTGGAGGTCGTTATGCTGAGTGAAATAAGCCAGTCACAAAAAGACAAATGATTCCATTTCTATGAGGTATCTAAAGTAGTCAGATTCAGAGAAACAGAGTGGTGGTTGCCAGGAGTTGGGATTCATGGGAAAGAGTTGCTTAATGGGTACAAGGTTTCAGTTTTGAGAGACGAAAAAGTTTTTGAGATCTGTTTCACAACGTCGTGAATATACATATCGCTACTGAATTGTACTCTTAAAATTAATTATGATAAATTTTAGGTTTTGTTTTTCAAAAATAAACATGCACTAAAAGAGAGAGAAGGAAAGACAAAGATGGCCTGGGAAGTATGAATTAGAGGTTATTGTAGACTTAGGAGTTAATGGTTTTAAAGCGAATGGAAATTGGAAAATAGATTATACCCCTTCTTTCTCTAAAATAAAGCCCCAAGCCTTCTGTGGGTATTTCAGTGATGTGCTATGCAAAGAACCCCAGAGCCAAAGCTTGTGGTTTATTTGTGAGCACTTTCAGGCAATTTGTATTTTTGAGTTCTCTCTGATCTAGCAATGAATTAGCTAACAAGTAACTTAAGTGTACCTTAAACAGTTTAATGTTCTGAAATAAAAACGTGGCTGCTTTAAATGCTACGTGTAGGTAAAAAGTTTGAGAAAATAATTTGCTTATAGCTTAGAAACCCATAGGGATTGGGCATCTGCATTAAGAGTCACTATTTTGTTATGACTACAGATGAACACTAGATACATAATAAACAACCAAAGAGGTCGAATTGCAAACAGTATTTGAAAATAAAGAGAGAAACTATCGTTTCAAATGTGGGAAAAATTAAAACTAGATTTATTTCAATTGGAGATTTGCAAGTCTCAAAAGGAAAAATGTACATTTGGAACAAGGTGTCCCAGAAGGTTTATTAATAGAACTTGATACACTCTTACTGGTGCTCTCAAGGACGTGTCAGCCTCTCTGCATGTAAGCACAGTGGCTAACAGTTCCCTTGCATTAGCCTAATAGAGTTTTGCACTATTTTTAATTCAAGTAGGATTTAATCAAATAGATTATAGATGAAAATTCAAAGTGGCCCTCAGAAAGCAAATGTGACATTTCTTACTGTTAAGAATTTCTTTAGGAAATGTGAAATCATAGTGCTTGCTCTTACAGAGCATCACAAAGATTAATCCATTTTCAGAATTATGTACTTGGTACAAATTTTTGCATGTTTATTTTTAAAACCATTTTCTTTATAAGTGATAAATGACTTTTGGGGGAAATAGGCTTAAAAGAGTAGTTTAAAATCATTGAAATCTCACAAGTTAATTTTAATTGACCAGTAAATAGGTTCACAAAACATTCCATTTTGAAATCAGAGAATTTATATTTCCACCTGGAATCTGCCTAAAAATGCTACTTTTCTAGGCATTGCAGTTCTGATAAAAATGTTTATAATGTATATGGTTTTATGATAAGGTTCTATACAGGCTTATTAATTATAAGCTGTCATTTAATAAGTAAAAAATAAAAAACCTAGTCCGTTGGGGAGTGGCTGGTTTTACTATCTCCCTTGTAAAGATGAAGTTGGTACTATTGTTTTTGCATGCATGACTTCGTATTTTTCCCCAATGTCTAAAGTGCTTCCTTCCTACCAAAACTTCCCCCATTCTCTCAGGATTTAAAAGTTATCACCTCCTCAGCAAAGACTTTCCCCACCACTTGCTTAGCCCCGCTATTAGAACTCTAATTGTGTCATACAGTTGTGGCCGTCCCCTAGACAGGAAGCTCCTCTGAGTCAGGGACAGCCCTAAACCGCTCTAAACTCGGCTCTGTCATACAGTGTCTTTCATTTACATGTACCTTTAGTTCTGTCTGTGTATTCACTTACAAACTGCAACTTCAAAACAATTTAGTCCCTAAGTTTTTTACAATAAGAGGAAAATTCTTTAGGCTTTGGCGAGGAACACATTACATATCTTTTGTGAATAATTCAGAGTCTTGCATTTCCATCATCCTTCTAATCTGAGTTTTCCTTGTACAGGCCTGTGTAAGGTGTGGGAAATCGTGCCGGGTACATAATAACCCAAGTGGCAGGCTTCCTTGGAAGTTTGTTGTGGTCTTTCTTCACTTCCTGAATAAATGCTTGTGCTCTGGTCCTAAAAATAAGTGAAATTTAGTGAAAGCTCTGATCAGTAGGATTCTAGTTAAACCTAGACTTTGCCACACTGGGGAAAGAGGAAGTAAGAGATGAAAAAGGCTGATGATGGCAGGATATTCCTGGGAATTGTGCAACGTTCCAAGTTTATTAGGATTTCCTTCCTATTACCCACTCTGTCCCCATTCCTGATTTCCAGACATGAAAAGGAAATCTGATGGAGGAATCCAGGAATGAAATTTGCATGTACATTTCTGAAGGGGACTGAGTTTTTCTAAACTTTCTGTAGAGGATGAGTCCCTCCTCCTCACTAGAATCAGTTTTTCTAAGCTGGACCCCTTAACCCTAGTGTGTCCCCAGGCACTCCTGTCTCCTTTTCCTATAATTCAAAGGGGGGGGGGATTCATGGCAGACAGCATGACCAGACATGTGTGTTCTGTGCATGGGAAACGGGGTAGGTCCTGTGAACCACCTCGATTTGAATCTAATCCATTTTCACTTTCATCCCTAGGATCTTAGGGGCTTGCTGTTTGTCTCCGAACATAGGAGGCAAGTTTCCTGGCTTCACACTGTGGCAGGGGAACTGTCAGTCACTGTGCATCGGAGGCCTTGGGGAGCCCAGAGTCAGGGCCTGGGGGCTGGGCAGGGCATTCATTCATCAACAGATCCTGAGCTTGAGCTGGATAAGGGTGCACTTCCTAGACTCTGATCGGAAAGTCGATCATGGACCACTGACGGCCAATCTGTCCTTGTCCCTAGCCATTGTTGTCACTCTCTCATACAGGCTAATGAGCAAAAACTGAAATGGACAAAACTGAGTAAAACATCCCCCTTCAGGAATAGCTATTAGGACTTTCTCCCAGGCTCTATTCCCTGCCTTTGCTGACTTTTTAAGATAGAAACAAGAGAATCAGCATTTTGATAATTCTTGCAGACAGTCTGGCTAATCTGGGCCGCGAAGCTATCAGGACTGGGGGCTTGTGTCAGCAGCTACTGCTGAACTGAATGGAAAGACATTGTGAAGTCAGTTGCACAAAGACCCTTTCCCAGAGGCAAACAGGCTGGAAGAAACCATATCACAAAGATAAAGAATCATTAGAATGGAGCCAGACTGAGAATGGAAACAGAATCTTATTTGTCTGCTCCTTTGTTTTTAGTGAAAAACAAAAGTAACAAAGGTCATTGGACTCAAACATATATGACTGTCAACAAAAGAGACTCTTGGATTTATTTCTGGATCTGTCACTTTGGAGCCTGATTTCCCTTTCTGAGTAGAGGCAGCTATGAAGATCTGCCATGTCTCCCTCCCTCCCTTTTCACCCCAGTGGCATTGCCACCTCTCCTCTGTTTATCCTCTCCCCTGGTCCCACTGCCATCCCTTGATTCAGGCCCTCCTCTCCTGTCGCCTGGACGTCTGCAGTAGCTTCCCAGCTCCCTCCCTCCTAGGCCCTGCTTCCCCATCTACCCTGGCCCTGATGGATTGCATTGCTTTCCAAGTAATCCTCCAAAACCACACTCGGGTACCAGTCACTGCTCTGTTCACTGACACTTAGTGGCTCCAGAGTCAGGGCTCGGTGGGTCTCCACAAACCTGCCTTTCAAGCTTCGTTGTACATCACCCCTTATCTAGTCTCTGTTTTCCAGAGACCCCAAACGCCAGCCGGTCATTGGGTACCCTTGTGCTGCTTTTCTGCCTCCATGCCTGTTCTTCTGTTATTCCCTCTGCCCCGAATGCCCTTCCTCCCGCATTCACACGCCTGAATCCTACCTAGTGTTTACAGACCGCCCGGGTGCCACCTCCCCACTCAGCAAAGCCTTGCCTAGAACTGGAGGTGGCGCACTCATAGAGCCTGCCTTCAACACATTGATGTCCAGTAGCAAGTGCAAACCACATACAAACCCATATCCAGTCCAGGCACCTTCTGTGAAATGTACAGGCAAATGCCTGTGAGTGGCTAGGCAGGCAGGCTCCAAGCACAGGAGAGGACCATGAAAGACCTTCTGGAGGAGGGGGAGCATTTGAGCCAGCTCTGTAGGAAATGACAATGTGCGGGGAAGGACATCTTAGCTATAATGAGCAGCCTCGGGAAAGGCATGGAGGTAGGAATCGCCTGGAGTGTGCAGAGGACTTTGGGGAGTTTGTTTTGGCAGAGGTTGATGGTTTGTGTAAAGAAGGGGAAGCACGTGAAGCTAGGAGGCCACATGGATCCATTTGTGCACATCCTAGAATCCATCTAACTCGGAACCTGCAATTAGTATCACATCTTCTAACACTGAGTTACATTGAAGAATCGCTGTTTAGTGATTTTTTTTCATTCATCTTAGCTTTCCATGTAATTGTTAAGATTATTTAAGAGCAGGAACCATATTTTGAAAGAATAACTCTATCACTTAAATTTATTCTCATTGAGTTATCTTAAAAATAGAGCAAAAAGTTCTTACCTGTTTGATAATATTACAGGTTAATATTTAGGGATAAAATTATGTAATGTTTAGGGTTGACACCAAAATAATTCAGAGGGAGGAAGTTTGAGGCAAGTGAAACAAGAATGACCTTGAGATGATGACCGGAAGCTGGTTGATAGGCATCCTGTTCGCTCCGCTTTCGTGTGTGTGGGCAGTTTTCCCTAATAGGATGTTGGGGGAAGCGTTGGGCCTTCAGTGGTACTGTTAGCCTTCAGCTTGGGGTCCCAGCTCGTCGCCCTCACACTGCAGCACTGGGCAGCAGCCACCTGTGCCCCGTGTTGCATGCTGCTTCCCTGACCACCAGAACAGCTGGGAAAACTGCTTGAGTCAGCCATTCGGTTGGGTCCTTGGTATAGTCACAGCGCATGATGCGCACCCATCAGCCAGATGGCTAAGACCATTGTTTCATATCCACCATTGTGGTAAAATGCCATAGTTGTTAAAGCATCAGTTGTTATAATTAAAATGTAAATATTAATACAAAGAAAGGAAGGATACATGGGTCAACAGGTCACCTTGCATGAGGAACTTAATCAGAAGTTTTATCTTAACACATCTTTCTTCATCAGAAGGTGTTTTGTATGTTCACTAGGATGGAGAAACCATGGAAGATGTATCAACAATATAAATTACTCTTGTACTAAGCACAACCTTCTCTCTTCCTTAATCTGCTTCTTTTGAAAGTAAAGCAGTATTTTCAAAGCCCCAGAACTCAGATGTCATTCCTTTCATGCCCAGCATACAATAGTTCTTTAAGGGAAGTGTATAGTTTTCACCTTGTTTTATTTATCCCAAATTTGGATTTTTTAAAAATAAAACATATGTTCTAATTCTTTTTTCTAAATAAACCCCAAGTATGAAAGAGTGTTTCATTTATTTGTTTCCTATATCCAAATCCTAAAATATAATATGTTGATTATTTAAGTTTAGAATTTCCCTTAGAAATATCTTTTAATATGTTTGGTGGATATATTTAATAAATACCAGTTTTATTTAATTTTCGTGCTTGCAATGTATAACAGATTTAGTTGTCCACAATTACTCCCTGAAAGTAAATTAAGAGATAAACAAAATATCTTTTTTATTGGAATATGTAAATTTGGAATAATTAGAGCCAGTGTTATAAAATACAGGACTCCTTCCTCTTAAACCACTGTCGTGTGTTGGAAATGACTACAGATCTTCAAATGCTTCACCTATAGATGTTTCACTTGCCTCCTAGGACATCGATGGGAGGGGCGGGGGGAATGGTGGCAACCAAGATGGAGAAAGGAATCCCTCTATTTCCCAGGTTTCCTTTGGCTGTGACCTTTGTCACGGGACAGGAGACAGGCTCTTTTAGGGCCCTCTGCTTGGACAAGGCAGGGCGACGTGCTGACCAAACTGGCCAGCAGCCTCGCCCGGCCTCATTGGGCCCCAGCCCCTCTTGAGTCCCTGAACATGGCAGCCCGTCTTCAGCATCAGTTCCCCACCATGGAGTCAGAGCAGCCTCATCATCGTAGTGGTTTCCAGGTGAGGTGACGCTATTCGTCCAAGTTCCTTAGTGTCAGAGCCAGGTCTAAGATTCAGACATTCTGAACTTTCCCTCTGTTTTTTGTTTGGTTTGGTTTGGTTTGGTTTTTTGAATGCCTATGGCACCTGATCTTCCTAGGTGGTCTCCCATCCAAGTACTAACCAGGCCCAACCCTGCTTAGCTTCTGAGATCAGACGGGATCAGGCACGTTCAGGTGGCATGGCGGTAGACTCCCTCTGTTTTTGTTCTTATACCATTCAAGCCTAGATGGGAGAGATACATAATAGTCTTAAAGTTTATGGTTCCTTATCACCGTGTTTATTTCATTTTCAAATAATGGTAAGCATGACCATTGCCATCAAGAGCATTAAGTACCAACTGCCTGCCTTCTGCAACCTCCAGTCTGTCTAAGCCAGGAAATGAAAAGGGACAAGAGTCAGAATGTCCTGCCTGGCCCAGCCTTGGCTTTCAGACTGGGAGTGACATAGGACATGGTGGCTCCCAGCATTTGCAGTTATGCCATCTCTGCCCATATCCGCAGCATACCGAGCCACTGCTGCAGAGAAAATAGAAACAGGCATGACTCCCGGTTTCCTTGCCTTGCCGTTTCCGACATCATTGTGCAGGTTTGTGGCCCTGCCTGACCCAGTACCTGAGCCAGGCCAGGGAGAGGCCTGGGGCTTCAGGAGTGGGCCTTCGGATCCAGGGAGATTCACTTTTCGGTGGGACCCTGGTCTTGTTGGCTAGGATCACTGCTTTGTCACCTCTGAACATACTCTTAAACCCGCCTGCAGTGTTTTTCCTTATTCATAAAGTTGTAAAGTGTTCCCTTCATAAGAAAATTACGAAAAAAAGTTGAAACCACACAGATTTATACTAGCATAGTTAAATTTCTAACCTGCCCTCAGGCCAGTACAATACTCCATTTTAGACATGACAGGCCAATTTTTAAAATTCTGACACACTAAGGAATGAAACTTAAAACCTATGCCTTTTTGTACAGGATTCATGAGTGGTAAAGAATAGGCTTTTATAAATGGAAGACTTGATCTTTGTTTCAACTTACAAATATTAATATCTTCACATTCATTACCTTCCTGTGAATATCTCCCTCAGTGCATGCCATCTAAGATGTAGGTCATCATATTTGATTTGTGATCACATCACAAATCATTGTTATTGTAGGCCTCAATTTCCCCAGATGCCAAATGAGGGAGCTATCTCAGACGCTGTCTAAATCTCTGACTGCAGAGTGCTGGGATGTCTTTGCAGGTCTGCAGTCTGTCCTTCCCAATTCCCGAGAACCTTTACTCCCACCTACGGCTCCTCCAAAACTGAAGTTCTTTTTATCTGTGGTCGTTCTTTCCCTTCTGCCTTCCTGAATCATAGGGTATTTTCGGCCCAAGAATTTGCATTTCTGATAGGCGCCTACCCAGGTGAAACTGTGGTCTCATTTCTCTCACATGACTTTTGGATGGAGAAAGAGGGTGGATGTAGTTTGTTGGGGAAGATGTCACACACATAACCACACACATCACCATTATCTCTACCACCTAAGTCGTTTCGGTGAACTTTAGTACCTCTCTTACCTCCTTCACCGTCTCCTCTCCAATGCCTAAAGAATCCAGGGAAATTACAGTACAGTTCAAACTCTGGCCCTGGTCCACCTTGAGAACCCAGCCCCCACTGCCTACCCCCTTGTTCCTTTGCCTGCCTTCTGCCTCCCTCCCCACGCCCGAACCCTCTCTTCATTCCTGCCTAGCTTGTCCTCTTCACCACTCTTCTACCTCCCTACAGCCTACATCCCGCTGCCTCCGTGAAGACTGTCCCAGCATGACAGATTTATTGCCCTCTTCCTGCTGGAACCTCTCCAGCAGTTCACTCTCTGTATTGCTCTTCTTGGGAGTGAACAATGCGATCGCTATTTAAATGTGTAGTCAGTGCGTTTGGATTTTGAGTCCGCACTCGATTTTCAGCTCCTTGAGAACAGGAACTTTGCTGTTGCTCGCCATACCCCACCGTGTTTTCCACGTGACAGATCGGGCAGTTGATCAAGGTGGGATGAGGATGGAGGGGGGAAGAAGTCTGGTGACCGGGGGACCATGGTGCCTTTCATGCAAGAGAGTACAGAAAGGAAATGTGGGCTCTGGGTCTTTCATGCACTCATACATATTTTGGAATTTTTAAATCTTAAATTTTCAAAACTAAAAACTTTTGAAAATTTCAGTTTCAGTCACTTTTTTTTGAACTATACAATAAAACGTAGCCTACATTCCCTAGCCGAGGTATTTTATACAGATCTTTTGGATTTGCTGCTGTGATCACAACACAGCAGGCATAAATTCCAAATTATATACATCTGTGATGGTCCAAATTGGAGGGAGGGACATCACACCATTCAGTCATTTTAGCTTTATAGTTTAATATGTAGTGGGGTAGGTTTCACTTCATCATTTTTCGTTTCTGGTCCTAGTTCTGAAGTCATGTCACTCTGGTGCTAGTGTTTTTCTCACCCCCCCGCCCCCCTCCCCTCTCCCCCAGCGACCTACCCAAGCACCACTTTGCTCTGTCTTTGCTTCTTCCTGTTCGTGTTTTCCCTGAGAAAAGTAGACAAACTGCTTCGATTAGTGCTTTCTGATGCATTTTTGCTTATCTCCTATCTTGAGGTTTTTAGCCAATTGAATGCTTCACGATTGATATTTATTTTACAAATCAAAAGAACACACTAAGATAGTATCGTTACAATGTGATACATAACACCAAATCAAGTTTTTGAATTTTTTAAAATATGTTGACTGACTTTAAGGGGATAAAAACAACTACTTTATCAATAGCTTTTTTTTTTTTTTAATTTTAGAAAATGTCAACTACTTTTCCAAAGAAAATAAGCCTGAGTTTGAAGGAGTTTTAGACTGAGATGATGTATATATTTTCACTATGTTAGAACAATTTCTTTAAAAAGCAAACTTATTCACTAATTATTTAATATGAATTCCAGTTACTTTGGTGTACTTTATGGCTATGCGGGACGTTTTTGTGGTTTTATTTGTGCATTTGTACCTTCTTTTTAGAAGGGTAGGAGTGAATATGTGGGCATAGGGGTGTTCACTTCCTGCTAGTGCTGACATTCTGTGATTCCACGATGTCTTAGAATTAAGGCTCAGGAAAGTAATACGAATTTTTCCAGCTGACCTAGACTTTTTGTTGAAGCAGGGGCATATCCCATCTACTAGCGTGCTCTATCTCACATTTATACGATTTTGGAACTTTGCTAACATGACCATCCTTGAATGAATCCAAGGTAGACCCACTTCATACTGCTCTTAAGCACATAGTATTATTAGGACTCATTTAGAGCATTCTTTTTCTGTTCCCTTTCCTCTAGATGTCCTAATTCTCTCTGTTAGTCCTAATGATCGTGAAGAAGTAAACAAATCTCATTAAGTGCTTGTTGTCAATGAATTAACCAATTAACCACGGGGCCAGGACTGTTGCATGTGACAGGAAGTCACAGGTCTGGTTCGCCCACTCATGGATAATGCCTGGGTCACTGGGGAGTACAGCCATAGGCAGTACTAAGACTGAACGTCGGGTTATAAAATCCTTGCCATTGGGATCATGGGATTTAAGTAGGATTTTCTCAAAGTAGATTGAAGAAAATGTCATTGGCTCAGCAACCACAGGCTTTTTACATAACAGTTGGAACAGATTGTCCTTTCCATAGACAGAGGAAAAATATCCTCCTATATAACAGATGTACGGCAATGCTGATTATCAGAGCTACGTTTTCACTTCTTGCTAAGGAATAATTAAGATGTGACTTTAAGAATGGGTAATGCTCCTTGCAGGTTTGAAAAACTCACATTTGCTTATAACTTAAATCCTAAAAATGTTCAAAGATAAGTCTTTAGAAATTAAAGACAACTTTTTATCTCCATATTTGTCTTAGTCGAAGTTTTCTTTTTCTCTGACATAATCTGGCAAAGGCTGTGTTCTCACCTCATATAACCACCTGACTTCTCCTTTGCTCAGGGCACACCTGTTGGGGCCAGGGCATTCCAGAGAAGCCTCTTGCCTGCCCTTGACCCCACAGCCCCTGCATTACATCATCCACACGGTAACTCCCTGCGTGTATATCTCAGACATGGCAAAGATCCTCGTTTTGCCAGAATCTGTCTAAACGTGATTCAGAATCGTTCTCCAAATCCATAGCTCCTGTTCCCCTAGTTCATATATTACTCTGAACAAAATAATAGTGTAAAGAGAGATCATCACAAACATAATCGTTAACGTTTAACTGTTACATTTTGAGGCCATATACGTCTCCCTTTTAAGCCATATTGCAGTCTTGACAGAGGAGAAAGTAAAGGACTCATTAAAAATGGAACTCGTCTCAGTTTAGATATTACGCATCAGTCTAGACCATGACTATCTATAATCCATGCCCGTTAATGAGTTTCCTGCTTTTTGCATAATTAGATATATACGGAGGTATAAAGTATGGCAGTAACCGTCTTTATTAATGTTATCTGTTCTCTGTGAGCCAGGTTTTCCTAGGTAAGCACAACTGTGACAGTGGTAGAATAGTGGTAAGCCAGGAGAGCAGGCAATTTGAGAAGTAAATTAACCTCTTAGATTGGAAGATTGTCCCCCAATTCTCGATACATCAGTTCAGTTGCTTCTCAGAGTGACATGGGCTTAAGTTGGTTCGTTTTGTCCCAAATGAATTTGGGCAGTCATTCCACTAACTCCACTGGTGTGCAGGATTCAGTTTCCCAAACTCTTTGTTGCCCCCCCCTTTTGAGTTTTTCCACAAATAATTTTTACCCCTTTGTTCATTTATCCCTTCATTCATTCACAGCAAATATCTCTTAAGCCCCTGGCAATATTCTAAACACTAGAGGCACATCAGTAGGGGAGAAAAATCCCTGCCCTCATGGAGCTTATACTCTATTAGAATTTTATCTCGTAGAAATGCGTTTATTTTCTGGGATCTCACTCTCTTGGCTACCTGGGTCCTGTTCAGAATGATGAGCCCACTGCAGAAAGACACGTAATTCCAAGCATTTTGGGCTCCCTCTCTGGGCCCGCTTTCAGCAAAGGACATTCCACCAGCAAGTTCTCTACTTTTGCTCTTTGTCTTCCACCTCGGAATCCAGTGCTCTCCTCCCAGCCGCCCAGTTGGAATCAGTTTCCTCCAGAACGGGTGCCTTGATTCAATGCAGTCCAGGCTTGAGGAGTTTACACATTTGGCAATTTCAACTGCCACCTCAAAGTTAATGGCTTTTAAACTACACGTATCTACCCACAACCTATTCTCCCAACTCTAGACTCACCAAACACACAGACTTGTTTTCCTGGCCCCTGAGGCCCACCTCCCTGTCTCCACCCTCTGTCTCTTTGTCATCCCCAACTGGCAGCTTCCTAGTCTGTGAACTGGCTGCACACCAGTCGCCAGGCCCCAAAGGGTGCCCTTGGCCTCACTGTTTGCTCCTGAGGGTCTCTCCGTGTGCAGCGCCTCCTCTCTCCCTGCCCCAGCCCTGTCCCTGCACATTGGAACCCATCTGGCAAGGCCTTTCTCCAGCTTCCCTTGCAGCAGGAGTGTCTGTCCTCGCTTCCTTCTCCTCCATGCCATCCCCCCAACCCCCAGAAGACAGAGATTCAAAACCGAAGACATTCTGCCCTCCATGATTCCCTTTAACCTGGATCTGTGAGAAAAGCGCCAACAGGGACCTTTGCTCAGGCTTCAGACTCAGGGGGGCTTCGGATTCTGGCTGATGACGTGATGGTAAATTTGTAGAGAGCTCATCACAAGTATAGGTCAGCCTTATATTGTATCTGTTTATATTTCCTAAGAGTTTCTTGCCACCAGTCACAGAAGCTATTAGTGTCTTGTAGATGCTCATAGGTGACAAGACAGTGTCCTGAGTGAGAGATGGTTGGTCTCCTGGCCTTAACTTTCAAGATAGGTATCTGCTGACTTTATAACTCTCTTCTTGGGTGGTAACTTACTTCCCAGAGAGCTCCTTGCTCCCAAAGCCCCCTGCCTGGCCAGCCATAGTGCTCTTAGATGTGCAATGTATTATGACTGTCTCCTGAGCCACCCTCATTGTGGGCTTCTTAATTTTAGTTCGTTTTTCTTAATTTGTAACTTTTAATAGGTGACCCTTTATAATTTTCAATATTTGAATTTAGTTTTTCATTAATTTTGAAATTAATTCACATAAAATAGAACTATTCCACATGCGGTGTTACTGTTACTTACAGACCAGGGGCTGTCTTCTTTTCGTGGGTTAAGTAATAACATTTGATACATTTGTAACTCATTCCATTACACATAGAAGAGCCTGCAGTTCAGGCTTGTTCAGACCATAATTGAGCTGAATTGACATGTGGATGTTTCCGGATTTGTTAGTTCAGGTAAATGTTCCCAACTTCAGTGTTGGCCAGAGCTCTTCCATCTGGTGTCGTGTTCTCCGCTGTCATGGCGTCTCCTACTAAATAATGCCCCCATTGGAGGAGCAGCAGTTCTGCTTTCTCTCCTCTGCAGCTCAAGCACAATGTCTGGTATGCAGTTGGCGCTCACCAATGCTCAGCTTAAGGATTCACCACTGAAGGACCCAGTGTTACACAGTATGTGAGGGATTGAGTGGCAGAGAAGCTGGATAATCATTCCAAATCAGTCCTGGATTCAAAAAAAAAAAATTGTGTGTCAGTGCTTACCTTGCTATCTTTCTTGTGACAGGATCATGAAACCAGTTTACGTTTCATCTACACAGAATCTACCTATCACAAACCCTGCATGGGCTGCTGGCAGTGACTTACCTCCTCCATCCTAACCCTCACCGTCTGCCCACGGTGACCAACTGCCTCGCTCCCGATCATAACCCGCCACGTCTGCTCAGAGGCTTGATGTGGTCTTTTAAAGAATTTTTTTAAAAATATGCTAAGTAGCTATTTGATTTAGATTGCAGTAAACTTTCTGGAGCCACGCTAGAATTTTTGATGCTGTCTATATAATCTTTAGGTGGAAGGGGGAAAACTCCATTGAACTTTTGTGGTGATAAAATTATTGCATTTGAGCCCTACACTGTTCACTGAACTTCCTGTGGGTTTTCACCAGATCACATGACTGACAGCAGAGACCATCTTTAAAGCTCTTGGTCTGCTTTTTATACCCGAGCCTCAACCACCAAATCAGACCTTTGCTTTGTCTCTTGGCTGGGCGTCCGGATGTCCCACTGTGGTGGGTTGATTCACTGAGGCTGATAAAAACATTCCAGTTAAACTTGAGAGTCTAGCATTACCTCTGGCTCCAAAAATCAAAACAGCAGGATCGTTGTAAATAGCTTTGAATTGAGACCAAGCTCCAAGCCTGAGAGATGGGTTTTCTCTCCTTACTGAGCTGAGTCACAAGACAACTGTCTCCGAAAGAAAGGTGCAGAAAAGCCTGGGTCTGAGGCGACCAGCACCCTGCAGTCTGCTAGCCCGTTTAAGATGAATTCTTGCTGTAAATATCACACCGAAGCCCCCATTTCCCCAGAGCCCCCTCCTTTGCTTTCCCAGAGCATTAGTGATGCTCAGGCACATCCACCCAGGGTGTCACTAGCTGGAGCTCAAAGAGGGGCTAAGAATCGGAGCTGGGAAGGCCCAGGAATACACGCGTGGCCTGGGTCCTGGACAGCCAAGGAGACTTTGTTTTCCGAGTCAGAAGTGAAGACACTCTTCAAGTGAGGAAGTCAGACTTCCCTCAGCTATCACAGGATGGCATTATTGTTCTCCACAGGCTCGAAAAGGAACATAGAGGAAAGGGTGAATTTTTCTAGGTTGTCGATCTGACACTCAGGCTCTGACATTTCTTGGACTGAATCTTGACAAAAATGTGTCCCCAGTGTCATTGGTGCTAAATAAAACCTTTTGTCTTTCTTTTCCTTAGCTCTCAGACTTCCAGGACACACTAGAGGAGCACGTATTTTTAAGGATGTCTATTTAAACCTCACGCCACATTGGCGCACGTTCTAGATCTGATAGATTTGGGGTCAGATCAGATGCAGCTTGGGCACAGCTAGTTACGCAGAGGCTGCATTCACACTCAGTCAGGTTGAATCAGAGTGTTTTCAAACCTCTTTTATGATATCTGCCTATTGTTCGCCCTGTTAAAATGTTCCCAGTACATCTTACAAACAACGCACTGCAGGAAAAGAAGCTTTACCTTGTGCCTTCAAATGGCCAAGTCCTAGAGAACATGCTCTTGGTCTTTCTTGCTGTTTATGCTTTCTCCCCCTTTCCGAAACTTTTAAGTGCTGGAAAAAGTTCCAAGCAAATGACCCAAGAAACACTGTCTCGCAGCTCACGTGTCCCCTCGCGGGGAAAGCGGCTGGTGCTGGAGCGTCGGGGGCGTGTGTGCGCATGCGCCATCCGCCGGGTTTAGGTTTTGTCAGCAGGGGAAGTGTGTTCCTGCTGCTCTGTCTGTACTTGCCCTTTGGTTCCCCGTGTCCAGCGGTGCACACGCGGGAGACAGAGGCTTAGGCAACCAGTCTGTGGAAGGAGTCGGCCCTTCACCAGCCAGCACGGGCAGGGGCCGCGCCTGGAACCTCAGCCCACTTAGCCGCGGGCTCCCCGGCCAGTGAGCGCAAAAGCCGCAGGTTAGTGTGTTTGTCTTGGTCTTAAGCACTTGGGAGTCTCGGCCTTTAAAACCATCTATTGTCAACTCGCAAGACAGCTCAGGAACCTTCAGCTGTTTACCCTGTCCCCTGAGACTGCCAGCAAGTGAAGCCTGGCTAAGTAGAAACCAGCAAATGCTTAACTTCAGGTTTGCAGCTGCACTGAGGCCCAGCCCACTCCATCCCTCCTCCAGGTCCACCCGGGAGAGCCTGGGAGGCAGGGCAGAGGGTACAAACGCGTAGATCTTACTGGGGTCAGCTCGGAAAAACCACTCCCAGTCACAACTACAAAGAGCTCAGAAGCCCTTCATTTTACACAAGGCGAGAAAACTGAGTCCTGGAAAAATGCTGTGACTTTGACTTGTCCCAAACTACCCAGCTTGCCGGTAGTGGAGGCAGGACAGAGCCAAGGCCTTCTGTCGCTTCTCGGTGTGGAAACTCAAGCTCGACTTAGTGGTCAGGACACAGCTAGGAAACGTTTGAAGCTTGTTATCCTTACTGGAAAGGCATGGAAACCTAGTGTCCGTAAGAGATACAGACATTTTAAAGACACGCACAGCCAGGTACTTGTCAAGTCTGGGGAGGCCACAATGAGAGTTGTGAGTTTCATTCAGCCTCTGGCTCTGCTCACTAGCTCTGTCCCCCTTGGCATCTTAGTAACCCTTTTGAGCCTTGAGTTTCTTGTCCGTACAATAGAGTTCAGAATACCAACGTCACAGAGTTATTGTACAGATCTGAAGTCACGATTCGGATCGTTCATTTAACACATCATTCAACAAACATTTCTTAAGTGTTCATAGTATGCCAGATGCTTATAACGTTGCTGCCTTCTTGAAGCCTGCATTCTAGTGGGGGAGACAGGAGACACGTGGTACATAAGCAAACAAATGCAGATGAGTCCTGATTGTCATGAAGGGAACAAGCCAGTGAGTTGAGAAATGCCACCTTTGTTTCTTAATAGGGTGGCCATGGGTGGAGTGGGAAGTACCTAGCTTGGGCGCCCTCAGGATATGTCACTTCCTCTGAGCTCCCCCACTGGGTTGGCTCTGTGAGCGCCCAGCAGACGGCTCAGTGTCCTTGCTGCAGGATGCCCTCCGCCACTGCAGCCCCGTGTGGGCTCAGGCGGGAGACGCTGCACCCCAGCTCCATCCCAGATGTTGTCACACGTGCCACGTCATCATACAGGAAGGCCGAGAACACCGAGGCCACGTTCCTAATGTCAAGTAGATCTCAGAAGTGACTCTCCTGTCCGCATTGCCACCTCAGGGCCAGTCTGTCCCCTTCCAGATGAGTCGAGAATGCTGACGTGACGGGGTTAGTGCGCAGATGTGAAGTTACGCCCTCATTTACCTCACTCAACAGATGAGACAAAGAAACCCACCTTCTCTCAGTGACATAACTTCGTTCCCCGAACAGTGTTTCTGAAGATGAGTCAGTCCCGTTAAGCCTTTGTCAGCCTTAGTTCCTGGGTTTTGTGTGGGGAGGTCCAAGGCGTTCGTTTCTGTTATTACGTACACGTCAGGGAAAAGGGGCTGCCAGGCGAAAAGTGTCTGTTTCGGTGTCGTTAGAGAAACGGGCTCAGTACCTGGCCGGTCACAGTATTTCTAGTCTCCAGATTTGATTGCTGGAAGTTATACAATAAGAGCATAACTTAGATTTGCTTATCACCTTAGTGTCAGTAATCATGGCCGGCATTTGCAGAGCACTCACTCTGTGTTAGGTGCTATCGAAAACACATACACAGCTCAGCTCGTCTGATTGTCACCACCTTGTGAAGTAGACAGCATTGTTCACTTTGAGATCCCAGGGTAAACTTTGTCTTTGAGGAGCCCGAGTCTGAGACTTGTTCCAAGTCACCCAGCTGATGAGGACTGGGCTTTTAGCTCTTAAATGCTAGGATTGTGTGTGTCTGATTCAGAGCAGTCTTTTTGGTACGGTGCTCACTACACAGCAGGCCTTCAGTAAACATTTGCTGCATGAATGAATGAATGAATGAATGAATGAGAAAAGATGGGGATAAAACTCTTAAATTATGTACTTGCCTTTTTCTAGTTACTTCGAAGATTAAATGAGTAACTATCTGTAAAGTGTTTGAACATGACAGACTCAGAATAAGTAATCGGTTATGTTAGCTATAAATGTGAGCCATAATCTCAGACCTGATTATTAAGTTTTTACAGAGAATTTCTATAGAAACAACCATGGATCAGCTTGAAGAAAAACTTCATAATAAATTACATATCTGCTATTGAGAGAGAAAGTTTATACTATTTTTGGGTACTCTGAGATACCAAATACTACATGTCCTTGCCACTCTGGGTATCACCCAACATTGAGATCTTCTTTACTACATTTATTCACTCCAGAGTGAGATGCATTATTGTTTTGACATAAACTTGAGCCAAAATGAAAACGAGGTGTTTTCAGCTCTGTTTCTACCAGGTGGTGGGAAAGCCAGTCACAAAGGTGCCAGGTGCTTTTTCTGGTGGACTTTTCCTAGATCTGCCTGTGCGTGATTGGAGGGCAGTCTTTGACTCATTTTTCTTTCTAACTGAATAGTCACCAGGATTTCCCCAGAATCAGGAGGGCAGGTAAGCTTAGTGCCAGCCCCTTGAGCAGCTCTTGCCGAAACTTCCTTAATTCGGTTGGAAGGAATTCTCACAGAAGCAGTTTGTGGGCTCATTGCATCCCCGTCCGCCGTCCTTAGGGGTACAGAAAGCAGCCTCGTGTCAGTCGCCGCACGTCCTTTCCGAAGGCCTTCACAGGAAAACCCCCAAACATGTCATGAGGTTTCACATCTTTTAGTCATTTTTATTTCTAACAAGAGTGCATCTTATTGGCTATATTACCACATAGAAATGTGGGATGTTATTATTCCAGCTCAAAGAGGCAATGTGGGGGCCCTGACCTTTCGACCCACCACCCCTGCACTCCCCTCTGGCCCCCACGCTTTTCTCCAAGTCATTGTGAAAGGTTTTCTGAAGTTTGAGGCCATTCTAAGAACTAGGACTCCTATCCTCATTATTAGGGGCTATGTTTCTTTTCTTCAAACACAGTCTCTCATCCTTTCTT
Organism: Eonycteris spelaea; assembly: GCA_003508835.1. Taxonomy (NCBI): domain Eukaryota; kingdom Metazoa; phylum Chordata; class Mammalia; order Chiroptera; family Pteropodidae; genus Eonycteris; species Eonycteris spelaea. The sequence continues at coordinate 19,594,943 of PUFA01000003.1, read as the reverse complement.
GATTATTGATGTCATGATGGGTTTGGTAACTTTTTTTAAGGACCAGAGGTGAGCCTCGCTCTGTGCTGTACAGTGACAGGGCGCAGAACTGACCCCCCGGCCCTCGTGTGGCTTGGGAGGATCACAGTCAAGGATGGGGCACTCAGGTGGCTGCCGCTGGGGTGTTGCTTTCACACTGCGTCTCCCACCCAGTCTGCCCAAGGCTTTAATCCCGACTCCCTCCCGCAGGCTGTGTGGCCGAGAACCGGCTGCTTAGCCTCATGAGGCCCTGCTTCCCCTTTTGTGAGGCCCTACTTCCCCTTCCGTTGGGGGTTGGCACCCCGCTTCCCCTTCCATTTGGGGGGTGGCCAGAGCTGCCTCAGCAGGGTGCTGACTTGGGCTCGGTACACAGGTGCACTCAGCTATTGGGAGCTGCACCCTATTGCTACAAATGCAGATTTTTCACAGAAAAGATTATTACTGTGTTGCTACCTATAAGGAACCTGATTCCATGACAAATTCTTATTGCCACCCCAGGAACTCTGTCCCCTCATACCTGAGAACCCGGTGCTAGGCCAGAAACACAGAGAGTGTGAGGAGGCTCATCAGGGACACCAAGGGCCCCAGCCCCCGAGAGGCTGCACAGCTGCTGAGCAGTTACGGGTTACGGTTACCATGCTGGCCCAGGGTGGGAGGGGTTCCAGGGACTTTGCGAGTGGCCGAGGAGGGAACGGAACCCTGGGGGGCCTCGTTGAATCCCAGTCATGTCAGTTAGTGCTGGAAGTGGTGCGTATCTCTGAGCCAACCACGCCTTGTCCGCCAGGCGGACCTGAAAAGCCCAGTGGGAGAACTTGTCCTCTAAGTCGCAGTCATTAACAGGTGCGAAACACTAGTAGTCTGAAAAGGCTTGGGCTGCCGTTCCCCCAGAGTCGTTCTGCAAAGGCCTCTGAAGAATGGGGTGCATAGAGCGCGGGGGAGCGTATAGAGGGGTAATGCTGGCGTCTGGGCCGCTTACAAAACCCATTTGTGTATATTCTATACTTGCACAACACCCCGGGAGCCGTGGAATGGGGGTGGTTCTCGTTACGGCCATACCGAGGGGGGCTGTACTGCCTGGTATGTTGAGGTAACAGCCATGACCCGACTGCCCCCCTTTTCAGGAATTCCTGCACACCGTCTCAAGAGTTACCTCGCAGCTCACCTTGCCACAAAGCACTTTCCCTGCCCCCTCTCATTGCTCTTGGACTCTGAGGATCCAGCACTTGGATGTTTAGTCTTAATCACTGTAAATGTTTTACAAGCCCTGTAGCTCTGTGTGTGTGTGTGTGTGTGTGTGTCCCCTACTCTCACCCACCCACCTTTCCTTCTAATAGCTTTTGAATTCACCCAACCAGTGTAGTGTCATCCTACCGCAAACCAGCTTGCCCACGCCCCCGGCCTCGACCCATCCTGCCAGAGCACTCTTGGCAGGCCCCTTCTCGGATCCTTAGCTTGGCGGCCAGGGCTCTTCGTGTAGCTCCCGTGTCCCCCATCCTCCCGTGTCCGGGCCCTGCTCACTGGTGCTCACCTTCCTCCGCCCCCACCCCGTGCTCCTCCGCCTCACCCAGGCCTCCCCTCCGCCCGCTCAGGCCCCTGGAGCCTCCTGTCCTTTGCTTTCTCACTGCTCTGTTCTCACTGAGTGGTCGTCGCCGCTCTCTGCCCGCCTCTCTCCTCCAGGAGCGCTCACTCTCTGCGAAGACGGGCGCTGTGCGTGGGTGCTGCACCCTGTATCCCTCGGTCCTGGCACCCACAGCGCCTGCCGCCTGGCGCAGAGTAGCAGACGCTCGACCAATATAATAAATGACTGAATGACTCACGTAAAAAGGGTTGAATAAGATGATATCAACAAAGCATTCACTACTGTGCCTGGGGCATTCTTGGTCCTCAGTATATGGTGGATTGTTTCACTGATGTTATTCATTCATTAAATTATTAAGCGTCTGGACAGTCCCTGTGGGGACCCAGCAGCAAACAAAGTAGATAAAACTGTGCCCTCGTGGGCCGTGCATGCTATGTGTGCTCCCCGTTTCTCTCTCCCTCTCAGCCCGCTCCTTCGACCTTCTGCTGTCCCCTCCTCTCCCTGCCCCACCTGTGACAAGGGTCACCAAACTGTAGCCACTCTTGCCAGAGTCACCTTGGCAAGGGAAGAGGCCCAGGGGCTTTCAGTAGACTCCAGCAGCTCTGCGGGCTGCTGACAGGAGAATCACCTCCCCTGCCCGGCTGGAATAAACAGGTCAGGAGTGAAATGGGAAAAGCTTAAAAGGCCAAAGCCTGGAGAAGTGCGTGCTGCCCAGGACCTTGAAACTGCAGGCACCCTCGCCTGCCAGCCAGGACTGCAGCGTGCAGGCCGGATCGCTTGGCGGGGTTGTAGAGCCAGACCTGAGCTTTCCCTGAGCCTCAGTGAGGAATCACCTCAGCCTCCCACTCTGCAAAGCTGAAGCCACCACCACCGGTCCTCGAGGAGGCGGTAGCCCGGCTAAGCTGTGCGGAGCGGCCGCCAGCCCGGATGTCCGGCTCCGCATCGCGGACACGCGTCTGCCTCTGCAGGCCAGGGCTCAGGAATTGTGAGGGCAGGTCCTCCTCTCCGAGGTGACTCAGACATGAAAGCAAAGTCTCTCAAGAAGCAGCAGCCGGTCTCTCTGGAGCCCTGTCTGCTTCCCGCTGCAGGACCCATTTGCCAGTATGATGTTCTCATCCTGCCCTTTCTCCGTCCTGGTCCCTGCTCTCTCAGCAAACTGACGTTGGCTGACTGGTTCCGAGGGGGTAATTTGCCCCACCTGCAGGAAACGTGCGTGTTCTCAGGAGTCACGTAGAGGCCGGACCTTGTAAGGCTCCAGAGCTCTCAGGTCCGGTGAGCAGCTAGGCGAGGCGGGCTCGCTGCACTGACCACCACTTACAAACTGCTGCTGCTTTTGCTTTTGCATGGAACCGTGCGGCCATAAAATCATCTTGTTTTCTTTGCAGAAATTTCCAGAATTGAAATTCAAATATGTGGAAGAGGAGCAGCCCGAGGAGTTTTTTATCCCCTACGTCTGGTCCCTGGTCTACAACTCGGCCGCAGGCCTGTACTGGAACCCGCAGGACATCCAGCTGTTCGCGGTGGATTCTGACTGAGGGGGGCCCAGCTCCCACCCCGGCCCCCTGCAGCCGAGCAGCCCTCTAGTTATCTCTCTGGGGAACAGAGGTAGACAGGTCGCCTGGTGTGCCTTCAGCTGAAGAGGGTCACGCAGGCTCTTTCCCTTGCACACTTGGATTGGGAGGATCGGTGCCCGTTGGCAGGAAATCGCCCAGCTTAGGTTGTAGTGCAAAGAGTGGGGGTAGGGCATACACAACAATAATAAACACAGAAACCTGCTATTCCACATGCCGTTTCATGTATTTCTAAAGCAAAATCTAGAGCTTTCTGGGAACCTGATGCCTTGGGCCTATAACACTTCACCAGTACATACTGGGGTTTTTTGGTTTTTGTTTTTTGGTTTTATTTTGTTTTGTTTTGTTTTTTGCATGTTCAAGGTTTTGTGTGTGTGTGTGTGTGTGTGTGTTTCCATGTTAAGAACTATCAATCTGAAAAGATGACGAGAAAGGAATTAATCAGGAAGTCACGTGTCTTTCAGCAGGCGCAGGATTTAATAAACACTGTGCCTGGGCCGTTGGCTATAAGTTTTTAGATCCTCTGCCGCTTTCCCTCAAAGAAAGAAGTGTCTCCTTCTCACGAAGCCCAGATTAGCTTTTCTGTGGATTTGCCTCTGAGCTGTAGCTGAATTAAATTGGAGTCTAATACAAATTAAGTTAATCTACTCTATTAATTATCGAGAAAAGAAAATTTTCATTTCAAAAGCAATCTTTTTTTCTTCACCCAGACTAATAGAAAAAGGAGACCAATTTGATTAATACAGTATCCCACATGAAATGCAAAACATGTTTTCCTCTTCGTTTCCGACTGCATTGAAAGTCTTGGGGGCCTAGCGAAGCGCGGGAGGGAGGAGCTTGTCGGCGACAGCGGCCAGCGCACGCGGCCCTGGCGGCGCTGCGGGCGGAGCAGCGCCATCCTGCCGCGGCCCCCTCCGCGTTCACGGGCGCCCCTTCGCAGTCTAGATGAGGAGCCCAGTGTCACTCGCAGAGACAAAAAAAGTATTTGCTTTTCTGCATGGAGGCACATGATCCCACATGAGACTAAGCATCCTGCTTCAAGCCTGTCTCCTAATGCGTATCAAGAACCAGCTTCTCTCTGGCCCCAGGATCCCCGAGCTGGCGCCTGAGTCTTGGTGGTCCAGCTCTGTATTCCGCAGGTCTGGGAGGAACCATCTGCAGTCACACCAAGCTCTGGAAAAGGGCGAAGACACTGCCAGTATGTCAGTGCACGTGAAACGCCCGGGCTGCACCGTCCTTCCGCGGGCGTTTGCGGTCAGCCCGGCGGTTCCACTGTCCTTCCCAGGACCAGCGCTGAAACCAAAGCTCCCTGAGGCTGGCCAATGAAGGGCCAGCGCTGTGCACCTTGCCTGCTGTCTCCGGGGTGCTGGGACGCTCTTATTTCCCTTAAGATCACCTGCACGGGCCGGCAGACCAACCATGAAGCATGTTAAGGGTTTCTGCTTCGACTAGCTCGTGGGGAGAAACCATCGAAGGTGTAAGGAATAATCCTATTAGTCAGAGGGGGAAGTGATTTGATTATCATCTCAGGTAGCAGTTTTTATTTGCTGTGTGGGAAAATGATAGACAGCTTTAATTTGTTTCCAAAGCATTTTGATATGCTTCCGTTCCTTTAAACCAAAAAAATTTTCAAAGGGTCGCGTGGAGTAACCAAGCCTCTGGCAGGACCACAGAACTGTCCTCAGAGGCTAAGGGCTGGACAGTGCCATGGGACAGTCTACTGGCCTGCAAAACCGTCAGCTCTTGTGATGGGAGGAAACATGATCCCCCAAAACTTGGTCATAGAGGGCAGACAACCAAGGACGCCTCGATTGAGGGAACCCCACAGTCTTCCCCAGGCCACCTGGCTCACCAAGGTGCCCCAAAGCCCCGTTTTCCAGCAGTCTCCTCTCCCTCCTTACTCCCTTCCCCCCTCTTTTGATTAACCACACAGCGGACGTGCTCACTGGCCTAAAAGCTCAGCTGGAGCTACGGCCTCAGAGGCAGCAAGTGAGCACACGCTCCAGACTCCTCTGCATCACCTCCTCGGCTCTACCAATCTAGCAGAAGTGGCTTATTTTTGTGAAAGATTTACGACGTGACAATAAATTTGAATGATATACTGGAATTACGCTTGCATTAATGTGCCAAGAAATTTTTTGGTTTTCCACAAAGTAAAAATGTATGAAATGAAGCGATACAGGACCATCGTTTGTTGGGAAGGAAATTAACATCTGATTTTCACCCAAGATACGAAGCTGTTATTGCAGCGTGTCAACTTATCAACAAAGGGTTCTGCCACAATATTTATTTTAAAATAAATATCACCTTCCCTATCGAGAGTTCAAGGCGCTGTACAAAAAAGCTTCAAAATTATAACCCATTCCCACAGTCGACATTGAGGCTAGTGTCACAGGATCTGGGAACACGGCCTTGCAACGTTGGCATCACAGGACAGCCGCCATTCAACAGTGCGGCCAGAAGTTGGGGTATGGAACAGCTCAAGGACAAAGACAGAGAAAGGAAGGAAAGAAGGGCCCTGAAGGTGACGCACAGAAAGTACACTGTACGCACAGTCCCTCCCTGGGAAGGAGCTGACAGGAGCCAGAACAGCGGAGGATGGAGAGGAAAGAACGTAGGACCAGCATCGGTCAGACACTCGGCGGCTGCCTCGAGCTTGTCAGGGTACAGCCAAGAGAAACGTTTAGTAGTGGGTTAGGCCCTAAATTTCATAATACATCGTTCTTTAGACAGCACAGTGCCCTTGAGGTTCTGGGGAGCCAGAGTTTTGCCTTTGGCGTTAAAGCTCTCTGCATAACTGAGTCACTCTGTGTTCCTTTCTGGAGCCATAAATTAGAGTTGTGGTACTTGCTGATCCTTTATAGGCTTCAGTTTGCAAGGTCAACCCTTTGGGTCTTAATTTCCTCCCTAGGCACAATGCCTGCAGTTTCAGTAGCTGCCATTTGATATTAGGGGCTGATCCTTGGGCTTTCTGATGCCAAATTCAGGGCTATTCCAGTGTCCTACATTGCCTCCAGGGGTCAAGGAGGTCAGGGTTTCCATTCTCGGATGAGCCAAACTTCCTCTGAGTATGGAAAGCTGGGGAATGGATTCTAGCACACAATCCACAGCAAATAATTCATTTTTATTTTTTAAGAACTCGAAGCATAAAATGGAATCCCAGTATATCCCTTTGGGGTCCCCCATCCAAAACAAGGCACTCAGGTCACGTATGGCAAACCCCTGTCTCCAACTTCACGAGACTACACAAGTGCCAGCTACTCTGTCTCTGGAGCTCTAGAGCTGGCCGGAGAAAAAGCGCCCATCGGCTGACCAGGTGATCCTTGGCTTTGGGATGACTTCGAACTAAATGTTTTCACATTTCGGCCAGATTCCCAGGTTGTCCGTAGCTGGCAGGTTGGTTTGGCTTACCTTCTCCTCCATTACTCTTGGTATACTATCCTTCGTGGATTCTGTGGACCAGCTTCTAAATCACCTCAGTCCCTGAATGTGGGATGAGGTGAAACCAGATTACTCATGGCCCTAGGTTCCTAGCACATGTGCGTTCTCTCTGGAAGAAGCAAATTGTTATGGAGCGAATGTTTGTGTCCCCACCCCCCCAAATTCATATATTGAGCCCTAATCCCAGTGTGATGGTTTTAGGAGGTGGGGTCTTTGGGAGGTGATTAGGTTTAGATGAGGCCGTAGGAGTGGAGCCCCATAATGGGGTTAGTGCCCTTACAAGAAAGACAGAGAGATTCTTCCTGTGTACCAAAGAAGATGTAGCAAGAGGACCACCATCTATAAGCCAGGAAAAGGGTCTCACCAGGAACCAAAACATCCAGTACCTTAATCCAACCTCCAGAACCATGGGAAGCAAATGTCTGCTGTGACAGCAGCCCAAGCTAAGACAGGAGCATAACCGAAAGCTTCAAATTAGTCCCCTATTATTACAATCAGAAATATCCAAATATATGAGAAGACTGGGTAATGTGAATTAAAACTGTCAGAAAAACACATAACACACACAATAGACATAAATACCCATGGTGTCTCCAGATAGTCACAGAATTTGGAACAGCTACGCTTTCTGTGTTCGGAGAAAAAATAATAATAATAATATGTGGCCAAGAATTTCAGAGAATTAGAAACTATAAAAAGAGAACAAATAGGAATTTTAGAACTGAAACATACTATAGCAAAAATTGAGAATAATTCAGTGGATGGATTCAAGAGCAGGTTAGTCACAACTGGGAGGGGGGAGTAATGAAAAATCAGAGGAGAAGCACAGAGTCCGAAAGATAGAAAATAGAGAGCAGGAGACATACGGGCTACAGTAAGGACGTCTGACCTAAATGTAGTTGGAATCTCGAAAGAGTAAAAGAATGGGGTATTTACCTAAATATTGGCTGAGAACTTTTCCAAAACTCATAGAAGATATCAAGCCCTTAATTACAGAAGCCCCAACAAATCTCAAGTGGGATAAATAAAACAGACAATCCACACCTAGACACATCATAGTCAAACTGTTCAAAACGAAGGAAAATTTTAAAGCTGCCAGTGGGGGTTGGGGTAGGGGAGGAATTACTATCAAAGGAGCAAGGTTAAACCGGTGGGTTAAACCGACCACTAACTAAACAAAGCACTGAAAGAAAGTGACCACCAACCTAGAAATTTCTAATTGGGGGAACCTATCCCACAAGAATGAAGACAAAAATAAAGACATTTTTAGATTAACAACCAGAAGAATTCATCAGCACACACGCCCTAAAGGAAAATTAAGAGTTTCTAAAGGCAGAAAGACAATGATCCCAAATGTAAGGCTTGAAAAGCCATGAAAATGAGAGGCGAAACAATATTGTGTCCCGTGGAGTTTTAAGTATGTATTGAAACGTGTGAGAGCAAAGGTACGGGATTACATGGAGTTTGTGTTCTAAGTCACTCCTATCGTCCAAGAAGAGAGTTCTTAAAAATCCCAGTTAACGTTAGACTTGGGTAAGTCGTGGATGCGCATCGTAATAGATATTAGTAAAAGCGTGTATAACTTTCTAGCTAATGAGAGAGAATGGAATAATTCAGTGGACAGATTTAAAAGCTGCAAAATAGGATAAGAAGAGAAGAAAAACAGGTGGGACAGATAGAAAGGTTATAAGACAATATGTGGAAAATTCGTTATTACCTTAAATGTAAATGAGCTTATGCTCCAGTGTCCACAGAGACTGTCAGGCTTGCTTTAAAAACAACCATAAGCTATTTATGAGAGACACTTAAAACATGAATTTAGAAATTTTGATTAAAAAAGAGGAATACATACCCAGCAAACAGTAACCATAGGAAACTGGTGTAGATATAGTAATATAGAGGAAAATTTTAAGGCAGACAAGCATTATTAGAAATAAAGGGTCAATTCAATTATCAGAAAGAAGTGGTAATTCTAAATTTTTATGCACTTGATATAATCAAATATGTAAAATAAAAATTGATAGAACTAGGAAATGTAGGCAAATATGCCATCAGTGAGTTTTTAACACCTTTTTCAGTAATTGATAGAAAAATAAGCATAAAAAAATCAAGTTATAGGAAATTTAAGCAAAGCAATTAGCAAACTTGGCCAAATGGACACATGTAGAACACTACATTCGAAAGCATCGTTTCAAACACAAATGCACATACTTCCAAAGTGCGTATGCTGAGCTATAAAACAAGTCTCAACGAACTTCTAAAGAATTAATTCAAATGAAATATGTTCTCCAACCGCAATGCAATTATGCTGGAAATCAATTACAAAAAGATAATTTGGTGATCCGCATATAGAAGTTAAATAGATTTCTAAATAACCCATCTGTCAAGAAATCATAAAGGAAATTTGAAATATCTTGAACTGCATAATGAAAATACTACATATCAAAACTTAGGGAGAAAAAACTTGGTGGGTTGCAACTACAACGATGCTTAGAAATTTATATCTTTAAATGCGTAGGTTAGACTAGAGGCTGAAAATTATCAAATTTTAAATTAAAAAAAAAAAGCAAATGAAACCCAAAAATAAAAGTCAAAATATCGGCCACAAATATATAATAAAAGGAATCAAGAAAGTAAAAATGTGGTTCTTTAAAGGGACTAAAAGGCTTGATAACCTGGTAACAAGATGGTGGGGAAGGAAGGAGACAGGGTGGGCGGGACAGAGGAGCAGCCAGGATCCGGCGTGAAAATGGCTCCCTACTTCAGAGCGGACAGGCACTGAAAATATTTAAGAGGATGCTATGATCCTAATAACTTTTAAGTCTAGGTGTAGGTGGAACAATCTTGGTTGTAGTAGTGGTTTCAGGAATTGACATGTTTGAAACTAATCATGGTTTACCCTTTACGAATGTGCAGTTTTTGTATGTCAAGCATGCCTCAATAAAGCTGTTTTTAAACTTGGATAAAATGAACAAATATATTTAAAAAAAAAAAAAAGCTTTATGAAACCCACATCAGAAGATCGGAGAATTGGAATCATCCTATATCTATTACCTAAATTGAATCCATTATTTAAAATCTCCTCACAAGGAAACTCTAGGTCCAGATAACCTCGCCAGTGAATTCAACTGAGCATCTGAGAGATAGAGTGCCAGTCTTCCGCAGACTCTTCCAGAGAACAGAAAACATTCAAATGCATTCTGATTCATTCTGTGAGACCAGTGTAACCTTAGACATCAACAATCTGACAAGAACAGTATAAGAAATTAAAATTACAGGCCATTTCATCATGGTAGATGCAAAACGTCTAAACAAAGTATTAGCAAATGGAAACCAGCAATATATGAAAAGCAATGTGTAAAAATGCATCATGCTTAAACTGGATTTGCCATTCAAAAATCACTCACTCATTCACATTAACAAAGTTAAAAAGGAAAAGTGCATGATCTCAATAGATACAAGAAAAAAGTCATAAAATTCAACAGTCGTTGGGTGATATAAATGTTTAGCAAGCTGGAAAAATCAGGAAACTTGATTTGATAAAGATTACGTACAAAAAAAAAACTATAGCAAACATCATACTTAAAATCACAAAAACTTTCCTCCTAAGATTGAGAGCAAAAAAAGGATGTACACTATCAGCTCTTCTGTTCAAAATGGTACTAGATCGTGGCATGAATGGCAGAGTATTTCCCCCTACATAACAGGACACCAGCTTTTCATCCACAACGGGTGGATTCTCACCATTCCACCCAACAACCTGCTCTAGGTAAATGGCACATTTTAGTGATGTTATCTGCAGCAATCACATAATCTACTCAGGGTAATTTTAGGTCGTTTTAGATACCAGGTAGCTAGCTGGCTGCCAGAAGTCGAGGTGGACTGGGGAACTAAGCTTGGATGCTACACAACCAGAAGAAATCCCCATTGCCCCCCAGGACCGAGAGGCAGCTTAGCTGCTGCCCCGCCCAGCATTCAGCATCCAACCATGAAGCAGAGACCGGCCATTAACCCTCTGCCCACAGCTGCCCCAAAGGAACCGAGTGCCACCACCTTGCCCTAATGCCCACGTGCTAGCCATCCCCTGATGCTCACTCCTACTTTCCAAGTCTCAGCCGTGTGGCTCTACTCGAGGAAAGCCAGGTGCCTGAAGAACCCCAGCTGCAGGGGAGCCTAGAGAGTGAAGCCTTTGGCCTTCCAGCCTCTGTGTCAAGAAACAAACAAACAAACAAACACCACTCCACAGAGGCAGGAGTGGGCTGCGTGAGCCAAACTGGCATCTGCGACCTCACTTCATGCTGTTGTTGGAGTCTTAAGTGAGTGAGATCATTATACTTAAAGCATGGAGGATGTAAATTCTCTGAGAGATTTCTGTCTGATTTCTAGGTGTCAGCATCCCAACCCTGCAACAGTGCCTGACCTCAAGAGATATTTGTTGAAATGCCAGCATTTAGCACAGTTTCTAGAACATGGTAAGCACTCAGCAAATTATAGCTAGTATTATTTCACCTGATGAGAAATCTCAGAGAAAGCTAAGGCAGCAGCCCAACACCATCTTAAGGTCCTCAACACCCATCTGTAGCTTTGACACCCTCTGGCTAGCTCCCCTCAGAGTCACAGAAGGGCTACCACCATAGCTCCTAATGTCGCTTCAAGGCATGATCTCATCAAGGCACAGCTTAGGAGTGGGGCTCCCTTCCCAGAAGCACCTCACATTTCCACGCTCAGGCCCACTTCCCACACGCGTTCCTAAACCATTATGGGCAAAGAGAAGGAGCCACCGTCATGGCAAACCGATCAGGACCTGGAGCCTGGCTGGGATGGTGTGGAGAGAATAAACACCAGGATATATATGGGGCTCTTTTAGGAAGAAGGAAGTGAGAGGCCAGGGTGGAGAAATAAATAACCAACAGTGTCAGCTATGATCAGGGGTCGGGCGAGGGCCCAAGCCAGATTTTTCATGAGAGCCCCCGTTGGAGCTCTCCTGAGCCCCAACGCTCGGACCCTGCAGTTGGACGAGGCTGCTCCAGAGCCAAGGGACAGTTCCCCAGCCAAGGACCAGGTTGGCCTGTGGAAGGCAGGAGGCGGGGAGGGGATGCACCCACAGCATCGATAGCTGCTTCTCAGCATCCCCCCGGCCCCGCCCAAGGTTCCCACACAGACTACACAGGCTAATGGCAGCTTCTCCATCTCCTGGAGTCCACTTAATAGGAAACAGGGTTTGTTGGGGAACAATTTATGACAAGCCGAGCACCAAAACTAGAAACATCTGTCCTCACCATAGCACAACTTCCCCACCCCGGCCCAGCCTGGGGAACTCAAGAACCTCTGAGGGAGCCCCGGCCCGGGAGGGGTCTTCAGGTCTCCAGCTGAGCCCCCAGAGCCTCATGGGCTCTCAACCTCCTCGTGCTGACCGCAGCACAGACCCCGCCCCAAGCCGTGGGGGAGTCGAGGCTCATGCTCCCAGGGGAGCCCTGGGCTGCAGAGGGAGGTGTCCCACGGGACGGCTCTGCCTCGGAGGCCCTGATCTGCGGGCACTCTGCCGGGCTCTCCCTCCCCTCCCCGTCTCCCAGCCAGTTCCTGTCCTTCTTTGAGGCCAGGCTCAGAGAAGTTGTCTTTGCCTGGTGGTCCATCCCAGGCTGGTTAGAGGACACCTACCCCCTCCCGCCCCGTGCTCACGGAGTCCCCGTCAGGGTCCCTACGCCACTCGACTGTGACGCTCCTCAGGGCAGCACACGGGAGCAGCATCACCAGGTGGCATCAGTCAGGACCCCAGTGAACACCTGGGGCAGAGGTGATGCAACGCACCTGGCACCGAGGGGGCGTGGCCAGGGGCCGGGGCCCACGGGTTCCTAAAGGCACAAGTTGACACCCACTCATGCAGCTCCCTCAGTGGGCACGACTTCCGGGGCAAAATCGGGGTGGTTCCCCTGGCTCCACTGCAGGGAACCTGGCTTTGGAGGAGCTGGCCTGCCTCCCTAGGGGACATCCGTGTGGCCCGAGCCTGTCACCAGACCCCTCTGAGCCTCAGTCCCCCACCGTGACTGGGATGACAAACTGCGGGAGCAGAGCTACAGGAACACCGGAGATGACAGAGCGAGGCGCCCGGGCAGTGGGGGCTCCCAGATGGTAGGGGCCTTGGTGGTGGCAGGTGCCGCCAGCAGGCTGCCCGCAGTGTTGGTTCTGACCTGAGTTCACCTGGGTGACTGCCTCGTAGAGGGGATTTTCCCTGAGTGTGTGTTGAGGAGATGGGGGCTGGAGGGAACCTAAACCCCAGAAAACTCTGCCCGGAGCCTGGCTTGGGGGGACCTTGGTGGGGTGGGTGGAAGCTGTCTATCTCATGGGCGAGGATAGAGAGAGCAGAAGGAACTCTGCGTGTGGCCGGGACAGAGCATGTGTCCTGGCTGCCTCTGAGGAGGCCTCGCCCTGTTGACCCAGTTTAAATCCGGCCTCCTCCAGGAAGCCACCCTGGACTAGCTCAGCCCGTGTCCTCCCTTTCTGGGCTCGCACAGCTCAACCATAGCCCTGCCATCCCAGGAGATTTTCCCCTGCCAAGTGGCATCTTCCTCCCAGCCTCAGGGTGAGCCACCCTCCCCTCCAGGCCTCCATGGCCCTCAGTACCTCCTCAGAGCAGCCTGAGGGTGTTCCCATCATGCAGACAGAAGCCTGGGCACGGAGAAGGAACAGGACCCTTGTTCCTGCCTCTGCTCCCGCATCCATCCCCTGCCCCTCTGCGGCCCGATGGAGTGTGGGGAGAACTGGCCTTTGAGGCCAGGGCAGCGCTGGGGAGGGAGTTGCTGGCAGGGAGCTGTCGGGTGAGGGGCGTCAGAGGACTGGGGACTGGAGGAGGCTGAAGGATCTGCTCTCTGCTGGGAGAGGTGTCACTCTGCCAAGGCCCGCCAACCAGCAGGGCCCCCTGCACGTGGGGAGAGGGAGGAGCCCTTGGCAGGAGAGTCCTAAGCAGCTCCCGGCACGGGCCCCCATCCGGGCCTGGGACCATCAGCACCCACCAGGCCCACGCCAGTGCACGCCCCCCCCCCGGGACGGGTGCTGGCCGAGCCGGAGGTATCCAGGCGGGTGGAGACACCTTCGACCAGCCCAGCCCCAGCGTCCCCCAGTCCAGAGACCAGGAAACCAGATGTGGGCTGACGCGGCCATTCCGAAACGCTCACATCTTCAAAGCAGGGCTATTTTCCATGTCCTTCGGGCAATTTTGAAACAAGTTTGTAAAACTGGAATTTTAATAGATGACATATTGGCATGCGTGCGTGCGTGCGTGTGTGTGTGTGTGTGTGTGTGTGTGTGCGCTGCGCACGTGTCTGGGCACGTTCGGTGGCTAGTGCTGCTGCAGCATCTTGGGAGATGGGTGGGATGGAGGTGGTTTCCTAAAGGATATCCAGTTCTCGTCCAGGCTCACTGCGCGCAGAGAAGGCGCGGAGCCTTCAGGAATGGGGGGCGGGGTGAAGCACGGCCTGATCTGAAATCACTGGCACTACACCCCTGCCCCCCATGCGCCCCCCCTCCTGGCTCAGCTTGGAGCCCGATGTCTCCGTCCGGGGGGCTGCCGTGCCCAGTACCACAGACTGGGTGGCGTAAGCCACAGCCGGGTCTTTCGCACCGTTCTAGAGGCCGGAAGTCCAAGGTCAAGGTGGCCGCAGGGTTGGTTTCTACTGAGGCCCCTTTCCTTCGCTTTTCGATGACGACTTTCTCCCTCTGTCCTCATGGGGTCTGTTGTCTGTGTGTATCTGTGTCCTAATCTCTTCTTGTAAGGACACCTGCCCTAATGGATCAGGGCCCATCCTATTGACTCATTTTCCCTATTTTCCTTTAATTACCCCTTTAAAGACCGACCTAGCTCCAAGATGTTACATTCTGAGGTACCGGGGGTTAGGACTTCACATATGAATTTGGGGGGAGGGAGTCGGGGCCCAGCCCATAACGCCGGACACCCTCCCTGACTTCGTCCGGCTGTGGCCCCTCCGTCCGCCCCTCCGTCCTTAACTCCATTTCCCTGCTTCCCTCTTCCATTTGGGCGCCCTGGGCAGTGTCCCTGCCCACACACACACACACATACACACTCACTCACGCCGACCACTCACCCCAGGACAGGACCCGCCGTCCTCTGGCTCTGGCTTGGGAAGCTGGACCCCTCTCCCTGGAACTATCCCCAGATGCGGCACCAGCCACGCGGGCCTCCCTGCTGCTTCTCCGGGCTGCCGAGGTCGCGCCCCACACCGAGTCCCCAGATGGAGCTGTCCTTCTCCCACACCCTCTGACAGACACCTCTTCCCCAGCCCTCGGCCTCTGTCTAGAGAGGCTCCCCCGCCTGCTCCCCGCGTTACCCAGCAGCCTTGTTTCCCCCACACCTTCACTCCATCCTGTGTGTATCTCGCTCATTAAATTGTCACTGGGGACTACCTGCCCATACGCTAGACACTCTATAGGGGCAAGCAGACCCCAGGGACATGCTCAGGGACGTTTCCATCCTGGATGCGGAATAACTAACACCTACTGTCTACACCCTCAGGCAGAATCAGAGCTCATAAGAACACGGGGAAAGAGAGTAACCGAGAATGGTAGCCTCTGTTTTTACATTTTGGGGGATTTGCAGACGGTGAGGCAAAGGTCAACCTGGATAGTGTGCCCTTGAGCAGGCCATGGGGACATCAAAGGAAAAAATGTGGTTACTTTTGGAATCTCCCCAACAGCCATGAGGGGTCGCTGCACTCCCTTCCCCCCTCCCCCTGTCCCCACTGCCACCCTGGGCCCACCTCTCTGTCAGGCCCCCAGTAGCCTCCCTCACAGCACCGCTGCTGCCCAGGGCTGACCCGCACCATTTCCCCACTGCATCCCCAGAGGCTGGCTCCGGGCTCCATGGTGCTCAGACAAAGCCCCTGGAATGACCAGATGGGGGCAGGACCTGAGCCTCTGTCTGGGGGAGGCCTCCCATCACGGCCACAGGAAGTTGGAAAGAGCAGCAGGGCCAGAGGAGAGAACCTGTGGGTGCCCAAGAGCGTGGTCTTCACCACAGACATGGATTCGGGGTCCCCGTGTGCCAGGAGATAAGCATGAAACTCAGGCGGCGATTCTGGAGAACGCTCACATTCGGGGGGGCTGCCAGAGGGGATCCCCTGAGGGGAACTAAGGAGCCGGGGACAGGGAGGGGTCAGAAGCCAAGAAGGCCAGAATGGTGGCTGAGAAGCAAAGCCACCCAGAGACCCTGGGGGACCGGGGGAGAGGAGTTTCCATGAAGGGGTCGGGGAGGAGTAGGAACACATGGCAGGCAGGTGTTTCATGTACCCCTCACTGCATAACGGAGGACTCCAAAACGCAGCGGCTTAAAACCACTGTTTTACGGCATTCATGGTTTCTGTGGGTCAGAATTTGGGACAGGGCACAGAGGAGACAGCTCGTCCCTGCTCCGGGATGTCTCAGGCTCAGTCAGTAAGACTCCACAGCTGGGGGACACTTCACGGCTGGTGGCCAACAAGACGGCCACCAACCGGCGACTCAGCTGGGGCTGACGGCTGGAGCACGTGGCCTCCCCTTGGGGCCTGGGCTTCCTCACAGTTTCGTGGCCTCAGGTAGTCGGACCTGGAAGCGATGGCTCAAGGCTCCACGCAGGTGTCCCAGCAAACAAGGTAGACAGTGAGCGAAAAGGTCACTAGTCTCGGAAGTCCCACTCCTGGGGTGTAAGAGACCCCACCTCCTGGTGGCAAGAGGGTCAAGGTCACACGGTGGAGGAGCGAATGGGATTAGAGAGATTGTTGCCACCGCCTTGGAAAATGCAGACCTCGCAGCAGTGAGGGGGCAGGGCAGGGAGGGGACGAGGCCGGGACTGCGGAGCGGGGAGGCTTTTCCCTTGGAGATGGCGCGTGTTTTTAGGCAGAGGAGAAGGACGGGGGAAGAGATCGCCTCCTCAGGAGGGGGCGGCGGGTGCGAGGCCTGCGGGCAGCTTCCCGTCCAAGGTCGGTGGCTTTTCAGCTGTGCCTCAGGGTCCGAATGAGGACACCCTGAGGTAGGGCCCAGCCAAGGGAAAAGCAGCTCCACTCAGCCCGAGGCCTGGGCTGAAAGGAGGGCCCTGCCCCCTTCCCTTCCCCCGCCTGGCCCCACGGGGTCCCAGTTAGGGTTGCGATGGTCATTTGATTTGGGGGAACATGAAGCAGACCTCAAAAAGGAGTTTCAGGAAAAAAAAAAGCAGTTTGGCTCTTTCGTTCTAAACCCATTTCTCCAGCTAACAGAGCTCCATGCCCCAGTCACGCCTTTATTTTGCGGCTGCCATCTTTAAACAGGGCAGAGGAAATATGTGTACATCAGGACACTGATGTAAAATCACTTCTGAGAGGCTGTGTAAACAAATGTGTGCGAGAGGGAGAGGGAGAGGGAGAACAGAACCATCACGTCGCACGCCACCGGACAGCAGCCCCTCGAAGTCCGCGAGGGGGCTGGAGTGAAGCCGTGACCGACCCACGCGGGCCTAGCTGGCCGCCCCGCCTGTCGCCACTCCGCGCTGGGGATCCCTTGAGGCTCAGGTCCTGCCCCGTATCCCCCAGCCCGAGCTGCTCCTGGCTCCCCATCCTGCAGGCCAGGCCCAGTAGGAGCTTGTGACCTCCAACTCCCTGGCTCCCCACCCCAAACCTCCAAAACTGCCTTCTAGCCCCTCATGGCTGTCCCCTCTTTGTCCCCCGGGTGAAGCAGCTCTCTGGGCCAAGCAGGGAAGGCAGTGCCCTCAGGGCCTGCACAGGCACCTCCCCTCCCACAGACACAGCAGGGGCGGCGTGACCTTAGCCCTGAGACTTTCTGCCAAAAGGGCCCCGCCCTCCTACCTGATCATGGAATTCTCCAAAGGTGGGCAGGGCTGCCGCCTGGAGCCAGGAGAGGTGAGGTCACAGGTCGTGTCCACCACAGTTCCAGCCCCTCCCTGGGGCGTGGCAGCTGAGCTCAGGTTTCCTGGAGCTCACTTGCCTTGACTTGGAGACTCCAGAGCAGGTGGAGCTCCCTGGTGATGTCGTACCCCCTTGCTGAGCTTCAAGTCCCCCTCCCCCTTCTGTCCCCGGTACTCCATGGAGGAGCCAGGGGCCTGGGGGACCCCTGAGAGGCTGAGGCGGGAATAGTAAGGCCCTTCTGGCAAGGAGGACTGCGTGTGTGACAGGGAAGAACAAGGACTGTCCCTCCCCGCCGGGAGAGTGGGGTGTCATAGAGGTGGACAGAAGTCATGGTCTGACTGTGGGGCAGCACGGGCTCTGTAGATGACCGATCCAGTCTTCAAGGGTTCTGAGGCAGGTGACTTGGTAAGGGTCAGCAGGGTGTCGTCAGATTGTCATATTGAAGGGAGGGCCGTGTCACCAGGCACTGGCAGCCACAAGGGCTGACCAGAGGATGGAGAGCCTTGAAGGGATGATCACCCCGCTGCTCGGCACCGTGCGCCTCACGGTGCCTTGCATCAGCTCACCCATCCTTCTGCCCACGCTAGGACAGGCCAGCCGTAGCACATGGAGGGCAAGCAGGCTTCACGAGGTCGCTCTGGGCCCCGGGTCACAGGAGACGGCAGGCGCTCGCTCCAGTGACCCCACCGCAGAACAGCACTTCCGCCCCCCTCTCTGCCGTGTGCCCCTTCCTTCAGAAGTGAGGACTGGCCCCAGTGGCTGGACCAGAAAGAGGAGCAGCTGTCAATGGAGGGAGCTGGGGACAGGGAGAAGGAAGGGGCAGAGAAGAGAGACTGTGTTCAGACCTGTGAGTTTGTGCTGGGGATGACATATCCATGGACATGTGTAGAAACCACCAGACACGCTTCTAGAATGGAGAAAGGCCTGAACGGGGGCTTCCGAAGCCATTTCCCCAGCCGCAAGAAGGATGACTCCAGACCACCTGGGCCCTCAGGAATTCAGGGGATTTAGGGAGCAAAGCTCCCGGGACCAGGGAGTGGGGGGTAGAGTGCCATTCCAGGAGAGCCTTTGGGTCATCACACTTCATGCCAGACCACCGTAAGTCACCCCAGAGACCCTGGACTTGGAGCTGAGATGACCCAGGGCAGAGTGGGAGAGCGGAGGAGGCGCAGGGTGTGGGGGAAGCTTTGCACCCTCCTCCCCGAGGCCTGGGACCTCCTGGAAGATGCTGGGGGTGGGGGCTTGGGCGTTGGCAGGGGGCTGGGGTGGGGGTGGTGATTTAAAGCCAAGGCCACAGACGGTAGACCCTGCCCTTCCTTTCTGCCTGACACGTCCCCTCATGGGCGGAGCATGTTTGTGCTGGCCACGTCCTGGGGACCAGCTCTCTCACCCTCAGCAGTTACAGGAAGGAGGAGGCTGGTGGGGCACAGGGGATGCTTTGTTCAGGGGTATTTGGGGCAGCTGTCTTAACTCAGTCCAGAGCTCACAGGCCTACTCCATACACACATGCATCCACGCATGCACACGCACACCTGCAGCCAAAAAGTGGGCTCATGTCGTGGGACGAGGAGGCGTCCCAGAAGGACAGGTCAGGGGGACCCTGGCACGGTGTCCTCAAGTAAAGGTTACATTTCACAGCTGTGGCCTATGGCCCAGACAGGGGAAAGCTTGTCTGAGGTCACCAGGGCCAGGGCCAGCCAAGGTTAGCTGGCAGACGCCCCCACCCCCTGCCCAGGACTCCCTGTTCACTTCCACTGCTGTTCCCTAGGCTTCTGCTCCCCTCCAAGCCAGGGCCCTCCTCAGGTGTGTGCCTGATGCCAGCTGTGGTCCTGGGTGCTCCTGAGGTGGTCCCTTCCCGAGAACCCCACCCCAGGGGCCGGCTTCCTCAACTTGCACCCAGTACCAGCTCCCTGGCGGGCAGAGTTTCCCTCCCAATTGAGGTCCCCCACCCCCCGTGGCCTGAGCCTATGACCTGGGGAGTGAGGAGGAGATGAACCCTTTTGTGGGGGGCCACAAAAGGGATGTCAGCTCCCACTTCAGAAGACACCCCTAGCGTACAGCCACGCCGGTTCTCCCAGCGTGGCCCCCGGCACGTCTGGGGTTTAGGGAGGGTCCTGGCGGGCCTTGGACCACAGCAAGCACCGTGGGGGGGGGCGTTGTGCTGCCCTGTCATTCACTAGGTCTCTGAGCTCGGGCAAGCGTGACCCCTCTCTGGATCTCACGTTCTCATCTGTGACATGGGTGTGATAACGCGCCCACCTCGGAAGGCTCCCGTGAGGCCGCGTGAAGAGGGCGGAGGAGGCTCAGGCAATGAAGCCGTTATTCCGAGGCCCAGGCCACAGTGGCCGACCAGCAGCCCGCAGACCCCTGTCACTTAGCCAGGGAAGGCTGAGCTCAGGTGGGAGTGAGGATGAGCCACGTCGAGTCCCCAAGGAAGGAGAGGCCGGCAGATACCGGGCCCCCTGAGCTGTTGACGTGTGTAGGGTGTGATGGGTGGGGCTGCCTGGGGTGCTCAGAGGCCAGGGGAGAGGCCCACTGAGCACTGCTAGGGAGACACAGAGATTTCAGCTGCAAAGCCACCCAGAGCTGGGTGGATGGCAGCCCTGGAAGGAAAGGGGGAACATCTGGGCCTGTCGCCCTAACCCTGAGCAGGGCCACTGGTGGGGGATGGGGACAGCAGCTCTGGCCAAAGGCCTCTTCACCCAATTGAGGCCTGCTGAGTGGGCACCAGGAGTTCAGGGGTGCAGAAGACTCCCCCCTCCTTCAAAGCCCCAGGTCCAAGAGGTCCAGTTCAGCTGCTCCTGGGGCCCCGTGCACAGCCCACCTGCCCACATCCCCTCCCTGCATTGTGGGTTCACTAGATCCCTCAGGTTCCCCCAGAGTTAGAGCAAAGCCTCTGCCTTGGTTTCCCCAATCGTGCCTGACAAGGTGGGTGCTGCTATGCAGCAGCAGCTTGATGCTGGGAAGGGGTGATGCTGGCGTGAGTCTGAAGATGAGGAGGGGAAGGGCGGAGGCAGGGTAGACCTGAGGAGTGGACGGGCCTAATTTGGCCTTTTTCTATGGGTTTAGTAAAGGAGGAAGAGGGAGGCTTCTGGATCCCGAAAGCCTCTGGCCCTCAGGGTGGCCTCTTCAGTGAACTCTCTCCCTCCTGGGCCTCAGCTTCCTCCTCCTGCAGGTGGGCTCCTGCTCACCCAGTGTGCCCAAGGCTTTTCCCGTGAGCACTGAGGTCACGGCTGGGAAGCCATGGGCTCCTCCAGGAAGACGCACCATAAACACCTCCTCACCCTCATTATCTTCCCTGTGGCCCGGGAGCCCAGGCGTGACAGAGCTGAGCGGGCAGGGCGTGTGAGTGAGTCGCCCCAGAAGAATGGAGCCTCTCCTGGGAACTAGAGAAGTGGAGAATGGAGGACGGGGTCCCAGCTCTGGAGAAGCTCCCCCAGCCCCCCTGCCAGTTATCAGGCCCCTTTCCCCCCTCCTTCCCCTCCAGCTCCTCTCACTGATCCTCCACCCCCACCCCACCCCCCCAACACATACGTGTCTCTGCCCGTATGCCCAGGGGAAAGAACATTTATTGAGCGCTGCTGTGTGCCAAAGCCAGATCTGACAATGCTGCACATGGACGCGGAGGGGCCAGGGGTTGCCCTAAAGGCAGGGAGGGGTTCTCCCTGTTGAAGGTGACTCCTGAGGAAGAACCATGAGAGAAGGGAGGGGAAGATCGAAGGGGAAGATGGTAGGAAGTGGTGGGTGCCTTACAAGAGGAAAATTATAGGGGCTGGGGAAGGAAGTTGGCTGAGGTACCCCTGGGCCAGGGATGGGCCTGGAGTCCAGCTCTCCGTGCAGGGGCAGAGCTGGCCTGCATGTACGGGTGTGTCCCATGGCACTGGGTGCAAGATCAGTAAGTGGGGGCCTTCTCTTGTCCCCCTGCTGCTCCCTGTCTGGGCAGGGGCAGGACCCATCAGGACTCTCTGAGCTGGTGGTGACAGGAGACCCATTGACCCCCAACCCACCCCCGGATCTTGACAGCCTCTCTTTCTGCCTCTGGCCAGAGTAACCCTGGATTATTGGGTATCCAAGGGAGGTGAGTGACTGCCGCCCCTCCCTCATGCCTCCTGCTCCCTGACCAAGTCTTCCCAGTCTTCCCGCAGAGGCTGAGCCCCCTCACAAGCCAGGAGGGGTAGGGACTTGTCCCAGCCCTGAGAGCTTCAGAGCTGATGTTTTTGTTTTTGGCAGGGGGTATATTCACAGAGGCAGAGCCCTCCCATCCTGAGACTTGGGTGGGAATCTGAGGACCCAGGTAGCTCCCTTCTCAGGGGTGGAGCCAAAGGAAGATGTGAGGAGCACTGAGTTCTCTGTGTAAGAAGCAAATAAGCCTGAGCAGAGGGTGGCCCTCTTGCCGTTTCTTAAACATCATATTATTATGATATCTTACAATGTCTTATGATAAAAACACTCAACAAGCTAGGAAGAGAGAGCAACTTCTTTAACCTGATAAAGGATTTCTATGAAAAATCCATCACTGACATCATACTTAATGGTGAAAGGCTGAATGCTTTTCCCCTCAACCAGGAACAAGACAGGGGTTCTGCTTCTACCCTTCTATTCGACCTTTTGCTAGAGGTTCTAGCCAGGGGATTAGGCAAGAAAAGCGATAAAAGGCATTCAGATTGGAAAGGAAGAAATAAAACTACCTCTGTCTGCAGATGGACATGATCTTATCTATAGACAATCCTAAAGAATCCCCCCAAAAAAAAACTACTAGACTAGTGAATGAGTTCAGCAAGTTGGAGGATACACAATCAGTAGGTAAAAATCAACTTTATTTCTATACACTAGCAACAGGCAATCCAAAATGAAATTTGAAAAAAAAAAAATTTCATTTATAACATCAAAAAGAATAAAATGCTTAGGAATAAATTTAATGGAAGAAATGTAGGTTGCATACTCTGAAAATCACAAGACATTGCTGAAAGAAATCTTAAAAGATTGACATAAATGTAAGGATATCCCATGTTCATGGATTGGAAGAGAATATTTTTTAAATACAATACCCCCAAATTGATTTAGAGAATCAATGCAATCCCCATCTCTTAAGGCTCTGAAATGTCTATTTCTGTGAAACAGAATGGGGCCTTCTTGGGCATGAACAGGGGCTCTCGCCTGAGTCATTCCTTCAGGACCATTCATAGCGAACCCCAGAAAGTGGCCCACTTCAGGGTAGCAAGTTAATTTTGGCAGGAAAACCCAGACACTGGGGCCAGATAGGCCTGGAACAAATCGCAATGCTGTGTGACCGTGGGCATGTTACTTCATCTCTCTGAGCCTCTTTTTCTCAAGATGAGGGTTGATACCACGTATCCCAGAGTGTATGAAAAACAAAGGAAGTACAGTCATGCGCCACATAGCAACGTTTCAGTCAATGACGGACTGTATATACAATGGTGAACCCATGAGATTATAATGGAGCTGAAAAATTCCTATTGCCTCATGACGTCGTAGCTGTCATAACGTTGTGTGTGCAATGCATTACTCACATGTTTGTGGTGATGCCAGTGTAAACAAACCAACTGGGCTGCAAGTTGTATGAAAGGATAGCACATACAACTATGTACAATGTATGATACTTGGTAATGATAGGAAATGACTATGTTACTGATTTATGTATCTATCATACTATACTTTTTATCATTTTTAGAGTCTACTCTTTCTACTTATTAAAAAAAAAAAAAGCTTTCTGTAAAAGAGTTTGCCATGTTACACTGGCAGCAGCCTCTCCATCTCGTGTTTACCACACGTCTTGATTGCATCATTTTCTCTTGTGCTTGATTTAATCTTGAGGGTTGTACCGTAACATGCTGTGCAGGCGTGTAGCCTAGGAGCAGTAGGCTACACCACACAGCCCAGGTGTGGAGCAGTCTATACCATCTAGGTTTGTGTAAGTGTACCCTGTGATGTTTCGCGTGACGATGAGATCACCCAACGACGCTCCTCAGAACGTATTGCCATCGCTACGTCTGTAAATGTTTGTGAAGCACCGCTCGTGCGGCCTGGCACACATGAGGTGCTCCACCAAGGTTAACTTCCCGCGTGTGGCTTCTCTCCCCTCACCATGCTCCCACGGCAGATGGGCACACCTGCCTTGGGATAAGCCCAGGCCCAGTGAAGGCTTAGGACCCAGAGTGATAAGAGGTCACAGATGTCGCCCAGTGTCCTGACCTGCGACAGAGCTGGTCCCCAACGCCTGGGGACCTCCAGAGTTCTGAGGATCTTTAGTTATCAGTTTAAGGGCAAGACCCCCCATAAACCCCCACAGTACTGAGCATGTATATAACTCTAATCCTGATAGCAGTCCTATTAGGTAAGCAGTATCTTTAATCACAGCTTTGCAAACGAGGTAGTTACTATCTTTAATCGTAATTTTACAGATGAGAAAACTGAAACATTAAGAAGTAACTTGCTCAAGGTACTGCAGACAAAATGACTGAGTTGGGACTTGATCCAGACTGTCTGGTTCTGGAGCCCTTAGCTACTTCTTTCTACAGTCCTTCAAGGTCAAGAGGGTAAAGGCAGCAGGCTTTAAAATGGCCACAATTACCATAAGCTGTGTAATGAGACCCCCAGGGTCTTGGCCTGTGCTAGGGCTCAAAATGCATAAAACGTTCATAGAAAGGTTGGGGCCCTCCAGGGTAAATTAGATTCCGGGGCCTCTGGGTGTGCATTTCACAGAGGCCCACCTCTCTCCCCAGGCATAGGACGGACCAGCTCTAGGGTATAGGGCACCTGCAACTCTTCTCTATCTTTCCTGTCTGTGCCTTATCAAAGTATTCCCTGGGAGCCAATGGGGCCATATCCCACCTGCACTCCATCTTCATGACCTTCACCTCTTTATGGGCTATGTGACCCGCACCCCCCACCCCAAGGAAAAGCTGCCTTTGCTAACATGGCCAAAGGTGCTGAATGGACCAGCAGCAGGTGCTGAATGGATTTCCAGCTCCCTCACTTACCAACTCTGTGACCTTGGGCGAAATTCCTTAACTTCTGGCAGCCTCAATTTGCTCATCTATAAAGCAGAGCTGTAATCTGCTTTTTCCGGTTGTTGTAAGAAAGACAGATAACATGTAGAGAGAAGTCGCACAAAGCAGTTGCCCAATAAATGGCAGAGATTTTTATTAGCCTCCTAGAATGTAGGAATGTAATGTGGGGGGGGGGGGAAATGCCAGAGGAACAGGTCACTAGACAGGGGTGTCATAAAAGCTGAGGCCCTGGGATCAGGCTGTGATGGAGAAATAAGGAAAGGAGAAGCATGTCGAGTGCTGGGAATAGCAGAAGCCAGGGCAGGGAGGTGGGAAAGATTGAGAATAAAAGCCAACTTTTGTGTCCTGCTTACTAAAATATCAAAAAACAAAACAAACAAAACAAAACAAAAAAAAAACCAGAAAAAGGGGGGGCCAAACGCTTTCCGTGAGCTAACACACCCAATAACTCGCAATAACTCACTTTATAGAGAAGACACTGAAGCTTAAAGCATTTCACAAGCTGCCTTAGGTTGTGCGCTGGTTGAGGGGAGGAGAAGGAATTCTCACCTGTGCGTGATTAGCCTGGAGGCCAGGGCGGCTCTACTGGGCCCTGCAAAGTAGGGTGGGGGTGCAGGCCGGGGACTGGGGCTGGGACCCAGTAGACCAGTCCTTGGAAAAAAAACAAGGCAAGCGATCCTGCCCAGCAAGCCTGACCCAGGGAATAAAAAAGGCCCAAACAGGCAAAGCCAAACCACAGTGGGTCAAGTGCAGAGGAAAGCAAGAACGTGATTACTGGGACGTCAGGACAGTGGTTGCCTTTGGTGGGACCGGAAGGAGGTTGTGACTAAGGGGGGGGGGCCCAGAGGTAGGGTGGCTTTGTGTGTCCTGGAATATTCCCCATGATCTGTGTGCTGGCCACAGGCCTTTCCTTTATAATTCTTATTCGGCTGCATACTTGTCTTAAATGCACTGTTATCTATGTCTATTTCATGATTAAAAAGGTTTTTGAAAAGAAGAGAAAAAACAACCCCACGACAACAAGATTAAGGAAAGGGAGCCCAACCACAGATAAAGGTGAGACTTTGAGATTTAGATGAGATGGACGCTTTTTCCGCTTTTTTGGAGCTGCTGGGGAAAGAGACTCAAGAAGGGAAAGAAACTGGTCAGCTCCATACAGGCTCCAGGCCCAGGGTGGGCTCCAAGTGGCCGGCTGTGACCATTGTGATTTTTAAATGTAGCATGAAGTACTTTTATAGCAAAGAAACCCCCAAATGTTAACAAATAAAGGGCAGCTATAATCAATACTACTGAATGGGGCGCCTCGAGGACAGGGAGGCTGCCTTCCAGAGACCTGGGAGTTGAGGCTGGAATCTTGAGCTGTGTGCTGTGGTCAGGGGCCAGTCCACTGAGCTGGAGCCTCCTTCCAGACTCCTTCCAGAAAAGTCTATTAACGCATCTCCCCATCTGGGGCCTGGGAGCCAGTGCTGCCCTCCCTCCCTTCCCCCAGCAGGGTGGCATCTGGGGGTGCGAGCGAATCCTTTCCCCAGGCTCCTGCTGGCTTTCCCAGCCAGGCAGCCCGTCTGCAGCCCTGGGGTGGGGGGTGAAGGGGTCTCCCGAGGCAGGAAGGGCTGTTCCAGGGGCAGGGAGGCCTGGGGTCCCTGTGCTCTCCTCGCCTGACAAACTGCCGTCTCAGGGTAAGTTGCTCCAGGCTGGGCTCGTGCCAGCGAGTTGTGAGTTCCCAGCATTTTCACCCTGACCGGTGGGATTCAGGAGGTGCAAGACAGCCCGAAAGTAGAAAAGAAGCCTCTGGCTACTTAGAAACTGGAAGAGGGGGAGAAAGGACCTCATAAACAAAGTTCAAAGACACATGACACAGGAGGAGAAAATATGTATTTGCATCATATGTAAAATATAAAGGATTTGGATCCTGAATCTATACACAAAAAGAAAAAAAAAAGATAGCCCAATAGAAACATAGGCAAAAGATAAGGAGCAGAAATTTTCAAAAGAAAATAAAATGATCCATAAATATATGAAAAGATGTTAATCTTTCCAGTAATCCTAGGAAATGCAAGCTAACACCAATAAGATATTATTTTTTTCTCCATCAGTTTTGAAAAATAAAATAAAAAGACTGATAATACGCGGTGCTGGGAGGAATGAGAGTAAACAAATCAGTTTGAGAGAAAAGTGAGGCTGCCTTTCGCGGGTTAATTTAGCAATAGTTACCCAATGCTGAGTGACACCTAAATTTCAACCCAGCAATTCCTCATTGGGGAAAATGTTGCATAAAAACACTTGCACAAGCTCACCGAGATGGTTTTGCAAAGACTTTAATGCAGCTCTGTTTGAATTAGCAAACAATTAGAGACAGCCTCAGTGCCCATCAATAAGTTTGCTCCAATAAGTTATGGCCCCGCACACCGCGAATCTCATGTATTACAAGGAACTTCCATGGTATTGTGCTGCTGCTGAGTGACAAAACAAGTCGTGGAGGAATACGTAGAAGGGATCCGTGGAAACAAAACAAATCGACGCTGAACAATAATAAAGGATAAAAACGCTGTGTGAGAGAGAACAGTGAGCTTCGCAAAGCAGAGCCGAAAAGAGGTGGCCGGGATAGGACAGACATTCACTTCTTACTGAGATATTTTGTGTTGTCGTAATCGTTTGCAGCAAACATGTATTATTTGATCATTTTCACAATAAAGAAAAATTGAAAATAATCGTGAGAGAGCTGGCCAACGCTCTCAGCTGTAGGTGACCTTGTTGGCGTCTGGGAGAAAGGGTGGGAAGCCGAGGGAGGCGATGGCTTAGGGGCAGGAACGGGGCAGTACTTCAGTCTTTCCATCGCCTCGGAGCCACGTCTGGCTCCTTGGGAAGGACGGTGGTCCATCTCCTCGCTCAGAATCCCCCAGAGGCTCCGAGTGTGGTCCTCAGCGGGAAGCGGGCCGCCCGCCCTCCTCTGCAGGGCTCCTCAGGTTGCACCGTTCTGAAACGCAGACCACCGGCCTCCGCTTCCCGCCCTGAGCCCTCCGGCTCTCCAGCGCGGGCCGCTCCAGCCCTTCTTCCCCACTCGGTCGAAGCTTCTAGCCCAAACGCACTGCTGCGGCAGGCCTCGGCCTCGCCTCTCGGCTGCCCATCCCAGAACGGTGGCCAGTCCATCCTCTCCACCAGGTGAACCCCCCTCACTTTGAAGGTGCCCAGGCACCGCGTGCCCTTGGCCCTGCTTCCGACAATGCCCTGGCCTGCCATCTCGCCACTCCTCGGAAGGCTAGGACCAGGCCTTATTGACGGGAAAAGAGGATGCGGATGTAGACGCGAGGGGCCGCAGTCTACTTCTTGGAGGTTACAGGTTCCTCCGCAGTGTCAACGAGGCCCCCACAGTCAACAATGGACCACCTGGGTGCTTCTCCTCCCTAGGCGGAGAGCCCAGCCGTGAGTGACTCAGGCGGGGCGGGGAGACAGAGAGCCATCGTCCTCTGCTTCCCTCACGGCGGCCAGCCTTCCCTGGAGACCGCTGGAGCCTGGGCTGGTCAACACGCTGCCCCTCAAACGAGCCAGCAACTCTTCACGCGGCCCCTGCTTGGCCGCCAGGCCTGGCAGCCCTTACCTTTACGCAGGGGGGCGGGGGGGGAGGGGGGGAGGCGACATCAGACTCTTCCCCCAGGATGGTGAACGCGGACCAACGCATCTCCTCACCTCCCTGATCCGGTGGTTCCCGATTTTCTTAAAATTTGTTGACATTTTTTAAAAATTGCAACAATATTTGTTGTCTTAAAGTTCAAACCGTGGGAAAGTGTATCAAATAAAAGTTGAAAACCCCTCACTCCCCCTTTCACTCTCCAGAGATCCTCCCTGCCCCGCCACCCTTAACAGTTTAGAGTGAACCCTTCCAGATTTTTCGCCTGGATGGGATGCACAGAAAAACATTCTTCATACCCATCCCGCTGTAACCTGAATGCTTCCCATTTCCCACTGCCTCCGTAGCAGGCTCCTCAGCCTGGGGAGACCTGTCTTGCCTGGCACCTCTCCCTTTTTCCTGTCTTCCTTCAACAACGGCCCGCTGAACATCTGCTCGGGCAGGTGGTAGGAGGACAGAGAACCAGACAGACAGACTCCAGTCTGCGGGGAGCCTGAATTCGGATGGGGAAGACACTGAGTAAACCAAGGAGACACTCTTGGATGTTGCTAAGGGTTTATTTCTCCCTCTAGTCAGACCCACCCTGGCTGTCTCCAGGCCTGTCCCTCTGACTTTGCGAATCCTCCCCATCCCATTGGCCCAGCTCTCCCTCATTATCCCAGCTCACCTGGACCTCTCTCCTCTCCCAAACTTCTTCACTACTTACTAAGTTGTGCTCTGTGTTTTATTTTTCACTGTGCGTCATGGTTGTCCTTTGAGTGTGTCAAGCACTTTAAGAAGCCCCTACGATCAGATTTTATTACACAGAGTAGGGTCCATTCGTTAAATGTGTTGTGATAATTATGGCTGTTTAACATCTGAGGAAACTGAGGCACAAAAAGGTCCAATGCCTGGCTCAAGGTCACACAGAGATTGGCATCCCAGTCCACCTGAGCCCAAAGTCATGGATCATGTGACAACCCCCACCAAAGAAATGGGGATTGGTCCCCACAACCACGATGACATCCACCTTGGGTTTCCCAAGGCAGCCCTGGTTTCCAGCCTTCTGAATGCATGACATCCGTTCTCTGAGCCCTGTGTAGGCTAAATAGTGCAGCTTATAAAAGAGACGGGGTGTGGACGTTGCGGGCGCCCCACGCTTTGCCAGTCTCGGGAAGAGGAGAAAGGGGGTCTGTGCGCAGAAGAATTGCCAGGTTGGAAGAGGGAGTGGGAGGAGGGGGCTGGAGGGCAGGGGCGGCCTTCGGGCTCTGCCTGAACTGCCGAGCCACCAGGCGTGTTTTGACACGTTGTGCTCAGGGGAGGGTGTAATTATTTTCAGTCAGGGCTTCCTAACGTATCATTAATGGATCGCTTCCCGCCCGCTGCAGAAGGAGGTTGCTTAGAGACTGGGTGAAGGGGCACGTTCTCCAAAGGGCTGCATGAGAATCTAGAGAAAGCTGGATGGTGGCCCACCCCACACAGCCCACCCTCTCCCAAGCCCCTCCTCCCCACCGGCAGACTCTGAGGAGCCAGGCGTTCCCTTCCTTGGGCTCTCGTCCACAGATGGACGGGGCACAGTCAGCTGGGTCCTGGGGTACCTGTGACTGTTTTTTTTTTTTTTAATTTTTTTTTTGGCATGTGCTTTTCAAAATATCAGTACATTTGTTTATAGTAACATTGATATGTGTTCACCGATGGACGTTGAAATTTTTTTTGTTTTTTTAATTAAATTTATTGGGGTAACATTGGCTAATAAGAGGTGTACAACTTCATAATACAACATCTGTATATTCCACTGTGTGCTCACCTCTCAGAGCCCGGTCTCCTTCCATCAGCATGAATTTCACCGCCTTGACCCTCTTCGTTTCCCCTTACCCCCGTCCCCTCTGGTAACCACCATACTGTTGTCTGTATCTATGCGTTGGTTGGTTTGTTCGATTATTGCCTTTTGTTTTATATCCTACAAATGAGAGAAATCATGTGGTTCCTGATCTTTTCCATCTGACCTATTGCGTTTAACATGATACTCTCAAGATCCATCCATGTTGCCTCAAATGACAATATTTCATCTTTTTTTAATGTCTGAGTAGTATTCCATTGTATATATGTGTGTGTATGTGTATATATATGTATGTATATATATACACATGTATACATATATATACATATATACGTGTATGTGTGTGTGTGTGTGTGTGTGTGTGTGTATCTCTCTCATCTTCTTTATCCAGTCATTGGTCAAAGGACATTTTGATGGTTTCTATGTCTTGGCCCCCATGAATAATGTTGCAGTGAATGTAGTGGTCCATATATCTTGCAAATAAATGTTTTCAAAATTTTCAGGTAGATATCAGAAGAGGGATTGCTGGGTCATAAAAATTAAAAATTAAAGAATTTTTAAGTTTTTGAGGAACTTCCATTCTGTTTTCCAGAGTGGCTGCACCAATTTACATCCCCACCAGCAGGATACGAGGCTTCCTTTTTCTCCAAATCTTCTCCAACTGTTGTTACTTCTTGTCTTATTGATAATAGCCGTTCTGACAAGTGTTAAGGGGCATCATGTGATTTTGATCTGCATTTCGTTAGCTAGTGAAGTTGAGCATCTTTTCATATACCTCTTGGCCATCTGTGTGCCTTTTGAGAGGAGTGTCTGTTCAGGTCCTTTGCCCATTTTTTAATCAGATTTTTTTTGTTGTTGTTGAGTTGTATGAGTTTTTGTGTATTTTGGATATTAGCCCCTTATCAGGGGTATCGCTTGCAAATATCTTTTCCCATTTGGTTGCTTGCCTCCTTTTACCATGCTTCTTGGACACAGTGGGTTTATCCATGCTGCAGTGTCATGAAGCGTGTGTCACCTCTTCCTGAGGGGCTGCAATGGCCTTTTAGGGGGACAGGTAGAGGGTGTTTGAGCATAGTTACCTAATAGAAGGGAAAGAGCGGAAGCTTCAAAATCAGAATAACCCCAGACACCAACCCCTTAAGCTGGACAGCTTTTGGCAAAGTGTTTGACCTCTCTGAGTCCAGTTCTTCATCCATAAAATGGAGATTGTGCCACACACTTTGCGGGGATTTTGAAAGGATTCAAGCTAGTGTTTGAAAAAAAAGTTTTGTCTACAGCCGTGCCTCCCTGAACACACCCGATCCCGTCTTATCTCAGAAGCTAAGCAGGGTCAGGCCTGGTTAATATTTGCATGGGAGACCACCTAGGAAGACCAAGCGCTGTAGGCAAAGGAAGGGAGGAAGGAAGGAAGGAGGGAAGAAGAAAGAAAGAAAAGAAAGAAAGTTAGAACAAAATATGTGCATCAATAAATGATGCTCCTTGGAGTTATGTGGATTTTTGTTCATTCATTCATTTATTCATTCGACAAACACTTCCTGAGCCAGGCATCTTTACTGGCATTCATATGCATCAATGAACACAAGAGGTGATTCTCCATCAAAAGAAGACTGGTGGAGTAAGCTTTGGTCCTTGCAAACTCTAGAATAACGTTTCACCTTTGAAAAGCACAGGGAGCTGTGTACTGATGTGGCATTAACTAGGAATAAAAATCACAAATCAGACTAAAGAAACACCCGCAAAATAGAAACCCACGAACGAGGTTGTGGGTGTGGAGATGCCAGCAAACGCAAGGCTGCCAGCCCTGGAAAAGCGGGGAGAGGGCTCATTAAGGCTGAACATTTTATAACCAATGTTTATCGTATATTATATGAGTAATTTTTAAATAGACCAAAGAAATTTTTATATTTAAGTGGTGAGTTAAATAAAAGGAGCGTCATTATTCCTACTTTGTAGATGAGGAAAATTGAGTCTTGGGGCAGTTGAAGGACTAATGACCGAGGTAGAGCTGGGCCCAGGACTTCAGGCCCCTTTCCTGGAGTGCCTTTGATGGGCGCAGCTGGGAGAGGCACCTTAGGAACATGCCTGGGGCTTTGGTTCGCCTGAGCCTTGAATTCAACCATTGTAGGAACAGTTAAAGAGCTCAGTCTTGACTGAGTGCCAGCCTACGGCCTGTATCTTCTATCACCTACAGCACCTGGCTCAGGGCTATATCTCAGCCTCTCTGAGGCCCAGAGAGGTTACAGGATTTGCCAAAGTCTCAAGCCCTTGGCCTAGTGCTCATAACTTCACATTTCCACTGAGGAGTAAAGGGCAACCCCTTAAATCATTATGATTGAAGCTGGCCCAGCTGACCAGGCCCAGATGGCCTCAGAGAAATGCGAGGCAAAAGCACAAAGAAGAAAGAAAAGCAGGAGAGCCCAGGAGGAACCTGAGGCAGCTTTGAGTCTGCCAGTGTGATTTCAGGCAGGCTGAGGAATTATGGAGTGGGTACAAGTGAGGGAAAGAAGGTCCCCAATAGGCAGAAGTCTTTGGAGTGGCCAAGAGGTATCCAAGTGGCTGTGTTAGCCCAACCCTGGCAGTGAAGCCTTGAGTCCCCTGGGAGCAGAGGGGCTGCCCTGAACACTCTCCCTCCCCACCAATGTTAGTCAGGCTCTCCGAGAACACAGGGCTGACGGTGTAAGTACCAAGGCCCAAGAATCAGGAGTCCAGGGCCGCAGGCCTGAGAACCAGGGGCTCTGACATCTGAGGGCAAACATGATGTCCCAGCTCAAGCAAATTCACACTTCCTCTGCCTTTTTGTTGTATTGGGGTCCTCAGTGGATTGGATGACTCCCACCCACATTAGTGAGTGTGATCTTCTTTATTCAGTCCACAGATTCAAATGCTCATCTCTTCAAGAAACACCCTCACAGACGCACCCAGAAATAATGTTTTACCCATTATCTGAGCATTCCTTAACACAGTCAAGTTGACACATAAAATTAACCATCACCCCACCCCACCCCAACTTTGAGTGGTGGGCCTCGTTCCCCAGGGCCCTGTCCTCCGCCACCCCCATCATTGCTGCCGATGGAGTTGCAGGGGGTGAAAGACAACCAAGAAACCCCTAGTACTTTTCTCCTCCCAAGGCCCAAGATCTAGATCCTTCTTCTCTGAAAGATGGGACCTTCACCCAGGAGTCTGCTCCTCTGGATGGCAGGGAGTCCATGGGACTCCATGTGAGTCTCAGGGGACAATCTTGGAGTAGAGGCCCAGCAACCAACTTAAAAAAAAAAAAAAACTTACTACAAATTTCTTTTTGTAGACCTGCTGCTAGAATTAATCGGTAGGTGTAACGTTGATTTTATTTTTATCCCGATTTTGAGGTCTGAATTTCACTACAGGAAATTCACTTGATTCTTCTGTGCTCTTTGATTATCTGGCCGGCTCCATACTGTACTTAAACACTGACCAATGATCTGAACATTAAGGAAACAAACAACAGAGTGAGAGGGCACCCTACAAAGTTGGAGAAAGTAATTGCAAATCATATATTAGATAAAAAGTTAATATATAAAAAATCCTACAACTTAACAGTAAAAAAAAAAAAAAGTAACCTAAAATGGGAAAAAGAACATGAATAGACATTTCTCCATAGAAAATATATGAAAAGATGCTCGATTATTAAAGAAACAAAAGTCAAAACCACAGTGAGAAATCATCTCACACCCATTAGGACAGCTACAATTTTTTTTAAAAAGAAAGAAAAGAAAAGAAAAAGAAGTATTGGGGAGGATGTGGAGAAATCGGAACCTTTGTGGCACTGCTGGTGGGAATGTAACTTGGTGCAGATGCTGGACAACAACAGAGAGGTGCCTCAAAAAATAAAACTAGAACTGCCATCCGACCCAGCAATCCCACTTCTCGCTACAGATGCAAAAGCGTTGAAAGCGGGGCCTTGAGAAATTTGCACACACACGCTCGTTACAGATTTATTCACAATAGCCAAGAGGTGGAAATAGCTCAAATGTCCATCAACAGATGGGTGAATAAATAAAATATGGTATGTGTGTGGAAGGGAGTATTATTCAGCCTTTAAAAAAAGGAAGGAAATCATGTCACATGCTACAACATGGATAAACCGTAAGGACATCAGGCAGAGTGAAACAAGCCAAAGACAAAGAACACGTACTATATGATTCCACTTACATGAAGCATCTAGAGTACTCGAAATCATGAAAACAGAAAGTAGAATGGTGTCTGCAGGGGCCGGGGGAGGGGAAATGAGGAGCCGTTGCTTGATAGATACAGAGTTTCAGTCACGTAAGAGGAAAACGTTTTTTTAGAGACCTGAGACGAAACAATGTGAGTATAGTTAACACCACTGCACTGTACGTTTAAAATGGCTGAGAGGGTAAACTTTATATTATGTGCTTTTGTATCACAATCAAACAATTAAAAACAAACTGACCAGTGAACACATGCTAAAATCTTGAGTGGATAGCCTGTGATTGATTGCTTGTTGGAGTCTGGTGCTCATTTTTACCAAGATGCACGCTACATAGTCAAAGCCCTACAGCCAACTTTTACCTCCATTCCCATCACCCACCACACCGTGAAGACCCTAACTTTCTCTAACCCCAGTCCTGATCTAGCATCTTTTCAGGGGTCTTACTTCTTACGCAGCTCTCTAGAGGGCCACGTGTCCCCAGGGGAGCCTGGTACTGGGCAGGACACACAGTAGACCAGCAGCTAAGGCCTGATGGACATGGGCTCCACAGGACAGGCAGCTCTGCTCAAGTTGGAGAAGGCCCTGAGATGTCAGAAGCCAGGGAGTGCCTGGGGCCCCTGACACACTTGTCAAAAGGGAAAAGCCCTCCAGCCAATCGGGGAGGTGACCCTGGGCAGGAGCCCCTGGATCTATACTATATCCATAGTATTTGAAGCTCCCGAGGCAATTCTAGCGTTGGTCAAGGTTGAGAACTGCTCCTCTAGAGAATGGACCGTGTGTTCCCTAGGGGCCAAGGCCTGGGCTCGTCCTCAGTGGGGGCTCCAGCCTAAGACCAGGACACCCTCCCCAGTCCCCACAAGGCTGGAGAGTCCAGCTCTCACCTGCATCTGACCTTGGTCCAGAACTAGCAGGCGGGCACTAAGGGTCCCGCCTGGAATTCCAAGGCTGTCACACGTTCCCCGTCACCCCACCCGGGAGCCAGGGGTTTTACATCATGTTCAGGGCCCTGAGTCACTGTGAGTGTCTCTGGCAGTGGCCAGGGAAAGGCAAGCACTCGGCGGGAGGGGGGAGGCTGCGAGCACAGCCAGGCTCCCAAGTCCCCTCTCTCACGGCAGCCCCATAAACAGGACCAAGCTATTTTAGGGGAATAAGATCAAATGCGGGTATCAGTTCCCCCAGCTACTTTTGACTCAGTGCTTCGGGTTATTTCTGTGAGGGTGCAGGCTGGTGACACCCCACGTCACCAAGCACTCTGGGTCTGAAATTAAATGTGTGTCTGCCTGGAAGAACGAGTGTGAATTCCTATAGGATAGACGGTTGCCTGGCAACTGGAGTGTCAAGGCCAAAACACAGGCCAGGACAGGATGGGCGCGGAGGAGCTCAGGTTTGCAAAGTGCCAACTCAAGCCCGTGACGGTCTCAAGGGTCTCCAATCTGCCAGACCCTGATATTTGCCCAGTGACAGCAGTGGGCCTTGGCCACACACAGAGCGGGACACGCTGTGGAGCTTAAGACTTCTTCGGGCCTCAGGGCGCTTTGGATGTGCCTCAACCTGTGCCAAGGCCCTGCACCTAATTTTGAAGAGTAATTCTGTATTATTTTCTTAAGGAAATGCCCTCACGAATTGTGTAAGTTTTAGGGCCTCCCAAAACCTGGAGCAATCACTGCCCCCTTACCATAACAAAAGAGAAAAATGTACTTATGCGTGTCTGGAGCAAATTCATTTACGGTAAACACCAGTGAAAATTCCACTGAACAAAGTCTTGGTCAAACGCCCAGGTAAAATCAGTTCTCTGGATGTGTTTGGGGACTGGCAGCCACCTAGGTCGGCCCGTTTTTACGATGGAGAAACTGAGGCTCTAAGAGGTCGGCCAGTCTGCCCCTTGGAGAGCTCGGCCGAACTCCAGCTTATCTATCGGCAGGCGCCCCCTTTTCTGCTTCCGCCTCCAGCTCCCGGAGCAGGTAATAAAAGGGATGGATGGACCTGTGATTATTTTGAAGAACATGCCTGAGAGGTGAAACACACAGAGCACGAAGTGGCATTTTTATTATTCTTGTGATGTCATCACTTTGAGAAGCTTATCTGTACACACATCTCCCCACCCCAACAACAAAGTCAGCTTCAAAAAAGACAGCCCTGTAACAAACTGTTTGTTTCATGAGTTGCTTAGCAAGGAGAGGCATCTGCTCTCCAGATTCTAAAATCGTAGGTGTCGTGGCAGTGAAGGCTCCCAGGTCTCGCCGGCCGGGGCCAGGCTGTGGTGTCCGGGGGCCGGGGGGCGGGGTGGTGTCCAAAGGAGGAAGCTGAAGCCGGGGCCAGCTGCGGAGGCAGAAGAAGGCTCGAAGCCTCCTCTTCTCCAACCCTGGCCCAACCCCAGTGGTTTCTAGAATCTCTACTCCCCAGCCTCCCCACCCTTGCCCACAAGCCTACTTCCTGAAATGGCATGACCTCCCTCATGCCGTTTCACCCATTCTCCGGAAAATGAGACCGGGAAAGGATCTTAGACTTCGTCTAGGCCGGTGGCTTTTCCGATGAAACCGCAAGGCTCTGATATACTGAGAGGCTGTAGGCCACATGCTGCTGGCTGCTGAGGTGCCGTTTGGTTTTTCTGGACCACCAGTCTTAGGGTCCCTAGACCAGCAGCATCGGCATCACCTGGGAACTTTGTAAAGAAGCAAATTCTCGGGTACCACCCCTGACACCTCCTAAATCTGAAACCCTGGGCCTGCAGCCAGCAATTTGTGTTTTAAGAAGCTCCCTGGGTGATTCTGATGCGCCTAAAATTTGGGAACCCCTGCACTCGACTCTAAGCTCCTTGACAGCAGCGATCCACCTGCTTGTTTCCAGCTTTCTTTCTGAACGCTTAAGCAGAGCTCCAGAAAGATAGTAGATGCTCAGTAAAGGTTTGTTGAATGACTACTAATTTAAGCTAGAGTGTAACAGCTGGAAATGGTTTGGGGGATCTCTATTCATGTTTGCATTTTAGCAGTCCTTTAAGGAAAGTGCAAACACCATGGAGGGTCAAGAGCAAACGCTTCTCCGGTGGGGTGATCGGTGGGCTGCAGAGCATGCGTGTGGAGCCCTGCCTGCTATATCTGAGGACAGCTAGCTTTGGAAATGGGGGAGTTCCTTTATTCTTACGTTGTCTTTGGTCATCCAACCTCTTTTATAAAAATGGTCCTCTTGGTCTTCTGAGAAGCAGAGCCACTGAAAGAGCAGGAAGTGAAGAGATGGCTCATCACAAACTGGAGACTGGCCTGGGACTTGGAGCACACCGTGTCAAGTTTTGGAACAGGGGAGTTGATGGCGGATGTGTCATTTACTCCCCAGCCGATCCACGGCTGAGCTTTGGGCCGGTGCCACTGTCTGCTGTGTGCTCTGTCTTTCCAGCGAAGCTGTGCTGTATTCAAAAGGGAAGGCCAGGCCAGCAGGGTCTGATGGCTTCTCCCACTGGTTTCTGCCTGGGCCCAGGAGAAAAGGTTTCCAAGTAGGGCCCTTTGTCAACAACAGACATCTCCCAGGCTCCTGAGCTGTGCCCTGTTAAGGCAACAAGCATGTGCTGTCCCCATGTACTCTGTACTGGTCCTCGCTCTGTATACCAGGTGATTTGGGTACACTGCAGGGCTCAGGACACAGGCCCCATCCCTTTTGAAGAGGCAGTCTGGCTGTCAAGGGCAAATGCAGCCTCACAAAGCTGTCTGATCAGCGCTTAATGAAAAAGCAATGAAGGCTCTGAGGGCTGGCCCAGTGCAGAAGGGTCAGCTCAAGGACTGCTGGAGGCAGGCGTTGGGAAGGGATGGGACTAGGGTGTGGAGATAGGACAACCCTCCCCCACCCTGCACCCCAAGAAGGCAGGTCTTGGAG
Organism: Eonycteris spelaea; assembly: GCA_003508835.1. Lineage (NCBI taxonomy): Eukaryota > Metazoa > Chordata > Mammalia > Chiroptera > Pteropodidae > Eonycteris > Eonycteris spelaea. The sequence continues at coordinate 19,556,899 of PUFA01000003.1, read as the reverse complement.
GGCCACGCTGAGAAGGTCTCACGGAAGTGGGGGCTGCAGAGAGTTAGGTTGGTCAGATCACTCTTGGGGAGGCATGACAATTGTCTCTACTGCCTGCATGCTTTCACACTCACTGGGATTAACTAGAGGGCACACAGCGTAAATACCATTCCTTCCAAAATCCCCCAAATTGCCAACCATCTCTGAGCCCAGCTACCAGCCAGAATTTTACAAACGATATTCAGTACAACTCTTCTCTCTAGATTCGTCATAGCAGGATTCTCCCTCGATGTTCCGTAAGGTCATTGTGCGGAGGGCGGGGTAAAGGGGTGGGCGAGGGGTGGGAGGAAGAGAGGAAAGGGCCTTGGGAACACGTCTTCACAAATAACTTACTATTTTAGTTTCACTACTGGACGAAAAGCCAAATATCAATTAAACTTTTCTGAAGAAAAAAAAAATAGATGTATTCATCTCTGCTTGATCCCTCTGTTGGCATGTCTGCCCTTTGCTGTTTGTGAGGTTGTGTGTGGGTGTGAAAGTCCGTGCGTGTCCATGAGAGTGTTTTATAGTGTGTGTGGAACACACACTACTTACACATATATATTCATGTCCGGATGATACGGGGACCTTTCGAAAATGATAACACTGTTGTATTAATCCAAGCTCAGAAATGGCTGGACTTGGCGTTTTTATGGGATGGGATGGTGAGGCACGTCCCCTCCACATGCCATCCCCCATGAGGACAGAAAAGAACATCATACTTTATTTTATGACCAACAGGTCATTCGTCTATATCTGCTCTTTAAAGCCACTGAGGACATTTTGCCAATCACTAGGAGAAACTAAATAAACAGAGCCAAACAGTGTCAGCTCTCTGCGGCTGAGTAATTATGAGGAATTCCTCTTTAAATAGAAGTTTCGGTAAATATAGAAAGATCACTTTACAGAGGCAGCTCACACAGAGATGGGGGCGGGGGCGAACACGAGACCCCTTCTGGGTCAGGGGGATGATGAAGATGAGATTCTGGAGAAACAAGGATCGGGCGACGCGTCCTCCAGGGCACACACCTGCCCAGCCGGACAGCCACCGAGCCAGCCACGCGCAGCACTGCGTGCATCTGCCTGTTAGAGGCTTTCGATTTCAGATGCTCCATTCATAAAAATGGCTCCTGTTCTGGACCTGAGACCGAAACCCTGGCCCTGAAGATTCGCACTCTCTATGGACCTGCCCCGGGGTGTCTGCCTGTCTGTCCTTTTTGGTCATTGCTAAGTTTTAGGGGAGGGATGAGATGTGGAGAACAGGAAGACCTTGGGAGCTCAGCTGGACACACCGAAAGAAGTCATTGGTAATGCCGAATAATTAACAGTAGTGTTTTGTGCTAGGTAAACAATGGACCAGGCAAAGGAAACCATGGGTATGCTGACCTGGGGAGGCAGAGGGCCCTGGAGGCTGATGCCAGTTTATATAGACAGGGGAGCTGAAGAAGGCGTTCCAGGTGAAGGACGCCAGGTGAGCAAAGGCACAGAGGCTGGAACATGTCAGGTGGAGGTGGTGGGCAAGACTAGAGCTGTGTGGCTGGGACAGGAGCTCATTAGGAGCACTAGGCATAATGCCAGAGAGGCAGGGGCAAGCTCTGGAGCACTCGGAGTGTGAAACCAAGTAGCCCCATCCTGACATAGGACAGAGGGACTCTAAGCACTAACCATACCCCATCATCCACTAGGGAAGCAATTTTAGGGCACCTCTGCTGGCAGCTGTTGGGTGCTGGCGTCCTCTTTGGCTCCGTGCACTGTTGGAACCCCCAGGCTGGCTGAATCTGGTGGGTGACATGAACTAGCAAAGAGCATTCCCCCACCCGGCAAACAGTTCCGAGCCCCACCACATGGCTGGCACTGGGAGGAGGAATCAGCCCCTCACTCGTGGAGCAGAAAAGGCACATTAAAAAGGCTTTCTGCTGGGAGCTGGGGTGGAGTTGGGGGGGGGGGGCAATGCCAGGTGGAATTCCCCAGAAGTCTGTAAGGACACCAAGGGATCTGTTGAACACACGGGCCTCCACTCTGTGATCAAGCAGGCCCAACTTACGCTGCTTGCGTAAATGCGAACTCTAAACCCCGACAGCCTCCGGGTCCCCACAGAGGCGCTGCGCCGACTCCCCCGGGAAGCCCGCTGCAATCCCGGGAGAGGCAGGCGTGCTCCACTGATGATCCCTGCACCCCCTCCTGCCCTGGACCTCCACTTTCTCAGCCCAGCATGATCATATAAAATCCTCTTTCGGATTCCTAACAGAAGCAAAGGTAAAAGCATTTTACAGGGCATACCTGGCTTTCTCAGTCACCTGTCGCCCTCTCTCCATCCAGCTTTTCAGTACCTGTAAATTGCACCATCAGTTCATTTTCTCCCTAAATACTTCACTGTGTTCATCGTTCACTGGTATTCAATATTCGTTTAAAATGTGTTTTCTTTCGAACACTATAAAATATATATACGACAAACTGCACAAACTTTGAGTGTACATTTGCTGAGTTTTGACAAACGAATACACCATGTAACCCAAACCCCAGCAAGATGCAGAATGCAAGCAGAAAGCTCCCTCATGGTGGCCTCTGCTTCTTACCTGAGAAGCCTCCTTATCGAGTTCTCACCTGAGACACGTGGACTACGCTCACACTGCAGGCTCTGCCAGCGGCACCCCACAAAAGCCTGACAAGTCCCCACCGATAAGCCGCACACAGTGCAGGCTCCCGCCCCCAGGGAAGTGTGATGACCTGTCACGCTTTGTGCGAATGCTCTATGGTCCCCTCTCAGGACTTCGAATTCCTCACAGGTCATGGCAACAGGAAGAGTCCCCACCTTGAAGGCCAGAGTGGAAGTGATCCACGCTGTGAAACATCGAGGCGCAGTCCGAGTCACTCCTGCACCCAGAGCAGGAGGTCCTGGAAGGCGTCTCACGGGACGTGTGCTCAAGTGAGGTTTTGAGGAATGAATAGGAGTTCACAGGATAAAGGCGGGGAGGGCATTCTGTAACAGGTCTGATGTCTCAGCGGTGTCCGCCACAGTATCCCGGAGAACTCTGAGGAGACAGAATGGCTGGAATGTGGGTGGTGGGGTCGGGGGACGAAGTTGGGAGGAGGTAAGGGCAGACAGTGGCTGGGATGAAGGAAGGGCCACCCTCCTTAAAGAAGACTTTATCCTGAGAGCAGTGGGGATCCCTGGGGAAGTGTTAGGAAGAGAAGCAGCTCCCAGCTCCTAGGTTTCAAACTTCCCAATGGTGGCAGGGAGGAGGATTTAAAGGAAGATGAGAGAAAGCAGGAAATTCAGTTGTTAAGAGATTATTGTAGGGTCTGGGTGAGAAATGATGGTGGCCTGGACCAGGCTGGTGGAGAGGTGGAGAGAACCAGGTGGTTCTCCAGGACTAGAGGCTTAGGTGGTGAGATAGAGCAGGAGCTTAGTTGGGGGTGGGACAGGAAGGAGTCCAGGACAAGGTGGAAGCGATTCGCTGGATGAAGCCTTGCTTCCTGAGACAGGCAAAACTAGGCAGGAGAGGGGCCGCTTGGATGCGAAGGGTTTGGATGTGTCTGTGGGGCACCCAGGGCGAAGTTCAGTGAGCATCTGGCGCTCAGAAGAGAGGTCCGGATTAGAGGTAAGAATCAGAGTACAGACAGTATTTGAAGGTTTGGCGTAAGTCACTGCTGGAGTGAGCACAGGCCCCAGAGGACCCTGCATTCAGGGCAAGTGGCAGGGGAAACCGAGGTGTCCATCAGAAGGAGAATCAGGGGAGGGAACATTCTAGAAGCCAAGGCAGGAGCCAGAGGAGGGGATGATCCGTGGCATCAATATCACCAGAGGCCCCGATGCGAGAGCCTGAGAAGTGGTCACTGAATGATGACAAGGTAAAGCTGGGGGTCACGGCCAGGCAGGGTCAGTGGAGAGGCGGATCCTCCAGGCCGGCCTGACCTGTAGAACTAGCCCTGCCCAGCAGCTGCCACCCACCATCACCCACACTTCTTCCTGCCAGGGAAGTGGTTGTCTGGACAGTGGCATGTGGGGAGACTGTCCAGCCAGTGCTGGACAGTGGAGCAGAAGCAGGTAAAGCCCCAGGATGCCACCCTCCCCACCCCCCCTGTCTGACTTAAACTTTAGGCTTGAGGGGCAGATGTGCAATGAGCCTTTACTCCCACCTGAGCAGAAGATGCTACTTCACTTACCTGGTTGGGTCGCCAGGTAAGGTGGCTGCCCCTTACCTGCAGAAGGGACCAGGTGCGTCGACAGCCATGTCGGGTGAGTGACGTGTCCTCTGGCAGGAGCTAGGGGAGGGGCAGGCATGTGGGAGAAGGCACCCGTCACCAGGAGACAACTTAGGTTTGAAGGCGGAGGTGCTTAACCAGCCAGAGCCTCTGCGGTGGGTCCCGGGCATCGGTGTCATAAAAGCTCCCGGGTGATTTGGCCCTGCCAGGTTGTAAAACCACCAGTCTAGGGAGGGGAGACGCTGGTGTAGGGCTCCATCCATGCGTATTTTAGGTCAGTAACTGAAGCAGCAGAACACTGAGAAGAAGCTGGACTCAGAGCGGCCAAGTGGCTGCACGGCAAGGTCGGCCTCTCTTTCCTCCCGCTCTACCCTCAAAGGCCTGGCTTTGTCCCATCCAGGAAGGCCCGCCCCCTCCGACCCCCGGCAAAGCCCACCCGGGCCCCTGCCTCCCCTTTGCCACTGGGGAAGCAGGCCTACAGGCAACCCCGGCACTTCTAGAAAACCACCCTGCTGGGGCTCCCATGCGAGCCAAGGTCACCACCTGAGGCCGGCCTGCAAATCCACCTCTCCCGTGTCAGCAAGGAGGGGGACTGTGGGAAGGCTTCTCGGCCTGCATCTGTCCTTGGCTTAAGTCAGAGCACAGAGTGGGCAGTCTCCTGGGGTCACCACAAGTTTGGGAGGCCAGCATGCATGGCAGGTTGGAGCTCAGGAGAAAGCTGGGGAGGGTCAGAGTCCTCCGGTAGCCCTACTCCTGGAGGAGAACTTCGGGGAAGGCAAGGGAGTCATTTCTCTGCTGGGAATCTGGAGGCTGCAGGCAGGACCAGGATCCAGCCCAGCCTCAGGGCAGGGTGGCCCTAGCACCCCTCCCAAGAGGAACTTCCTCTGGAATGATGACCTTCTTGTGACCTGTGACCTCTTCCTGGCCTCTTGCCTAACAGGTCCAGCAGAGAGTGACAGCCTAATCTAATCTCCCCAGTAGGAAATGAGAACTGTACAGAGAGGTTAGGTGACATTCCCAAGGTCACAGAGCACAAGGTGGTTCTCGAGTCCAGGGCTCCTGTCACCTGCTCCCGGAGAGGTTTCAATGTATCACATGAATCATTTCATAGTTGAACGAATACTGAGCCTCAATTCTGTGCCCCCCCCTCTTCTAAGCTCATTGAGGGGGAGGGCATGTATGTGTGTATGTGGCCCAGGAGCCACCAGCTAGACTGTGCAGATCCCTCCTGCACACACAAAAAAACCAAACGCTTCGAAGCAGGCCTGCATGCGCCCCCGAGGGCACTCTGCAGTACACCCTCTCCTGAGTTCACAGAGGGTTGGCGGGGAGTGGGGGGCAGTGGGGAGACTCTTGCAAATTCAGTGGTGTCTGCGGGGACTAGACTTGGTGAGAGGCAGGTAAGTCTGGTGAGCAGTGAGGCAGACGGGGGGGGGGGCGTGTGAGAGGTTACTGGGGACACCAACCACAGGAACGGATGGGCAGGAAGGTGACGGTCCTGAGGCCAGGCTCGGCCATGCCAGAGCAAGGACAGCAGTTGGGACATGGGGTAGAGGGAGCAGGAACAGGGACAAGGGCCCAGGACAGGCAGGCCTCCCAGGCTGTGTCCAGGTCCGGCTTCCCTGCCCCTTTCTCCTTCCTGTCTCAGGTAGCCACTCTTAGAATTGCCTTTAGGATTATGACAATGGAGAGTAATAGGGGCCGGGAAGCGGGAAGCTCAGCAGTGTGGCACCAAGAATTCAGGACTCAGGTCACCTCTGAGTGGGGGCTTCTGCCCTGGGCTGGCCTGGCCCCTCAGCCCTCCAGGCCATCTGGGCCCCAGCCAAAGCTGGAGTTGGCTAAGAATTCGCAGCCTGGGGCCTTTGGGAAGTAGAAACCGCTAATCTTATCCATTGGGCTCTGAGGAATTTGGCAGGACCGGAGGAAGGGGCTCCAGGGCCTGGGCTGGCCAGGCCTAGCCTATCTCCCCCACCCTGGAGCCAGGCACACTCATTATTAATAGCCCCACAATAAAGCCCAGTGATAGCCGCTCCTCCTCCACCAACACAGACAGTTCTTCGAGTTGAGAACAAGAAACCAGATGAGCAAACAGTCAGATCCAACACGGCTGGGTTTTGTCCATACAACAAATCTTCGGCTTGTGTCCAAAGAGGTCGCCCATCCCTTGGTCTACCCAACATGCCAGGCAAGTCTCTCCTCTCCAGATGCGATGCTCATCTGTCCCTCTCCTGCCAACCAAAAGCTAACCCAGCCCTGGTGGTCAGTTCCAGCCCCACCTCCCTTGAGGCTCCTTGTACCCCACAGTCTGAGTCTTCTGGCCAAAGCAGGGACAGAGGCATTCTTTGGGTGGTGGGCGAACTTTCTCCTCCTGTTCCCAGTTTGCAAGTGCCCCCGGCGAACCGCGGCCAAGCTATTCTCCTCTGGAGCTCCAAGGCACTATCTTCTTGGAGCTATTTTATTTGTTTGCAGTTGTTTGTGGAGTGAATAAATGAATGACTGAGTCAGAGACGTTAGCCCACCTAGTTGCTGGATGGCGCCCTAAGAGCAATCATATCACAGCCAAGTTGGTGAACGCAGAGTAAATGGTCAGGGACATGGCAGGGGCTGGGGTGCCACCCTGGGGCCTGGCATCTTCTGCTGCCAGCAGGGTGGCAGTGGTTCCTAGATGGAACCCACCCCACCTCATAGTCCTTGAACGTCCTCAGTGGGGCCATGGGAGGCCTCATCAGGACAGGGAGCCTGTTTTGGGCATCAGCTTATCAGCCCCCAAAGCATTCGGTAGCACACTTCCCAGGGTCCCTCTGTAATGCCCAGAACCCCAGCTGGGAATCCGACTCTGCCTGATTCTGATCTTGGCCCCGCCAGGCAAGGGTCTGTGACTTTGGGAAGGGCTGCTGCCTGCCCAGAGCTCTCAGCAGCCTCCCTTCACTGTCACCCCTGTGAGGCTTCATGCCCCGGGTCCTGGGGCCCACTCCAAGCTCTGAGCTGCAGGGAAGGCCTGGGAGTGACCCTGCCCCTCCTGACGCTGGGCAGGCTGCAGCGAGGCCAGGCCTTCCTGGGGGCCCTCCTCCTGGAGCTCAGCTTGGGGACAGCAGGAACTTGAGACCAAGGCCAATCACCGGTCTGAGGCGCCATGCTGGGCTTCTCAGAAAAACATGACTCTTTTCCTCAGTACAAGCAAATTTTGGAAAACTTTGAAACAAAGAAACCACGTGGGGAGAGTGGAAAAGTAGGAAAGCAGGGGAGGGCAGGAGAGGGCAACTTTTTTTTCCCTGAGAACACTTATTTCTCTCTGAGTAGCCAAACAAGGCCTAATCCAGCAGTTTGGGGGCCAGATTCAATAAAAACCCTGTCTGCAGAGGCCTGAGCAAAGCCACAGAAAATAAATACTTCGTGGCCTGTCCGGTCTCCCGCCGCCTGGATCCCGGAGGACCATCCTAGTGACTCCCGGCCCAGCGGGACATGGACCGAGTGTGGAGCTCGCTCCCCAGCCAATCGACTTCCTCTCCCCCAGTTAGGGCCAGTTAAAAATCCCAAGTAGAGTTTCCGGTGTGGAGGGGGAAGAACAGAAAAGAACATATTTGGTCGAAGGAAGAAAAAAGAACTGCAGAAAGACCCATTTCTTTTCAGTCGGAGCCAGACGCTGTTTGACTGTGTCCTGTTTGCGTAAAATAATATCGGGGCTTAGGGCCTTCTCTTAATCTCACACGTCACCTCGTGTCTCCTTAAACACATTCTCCTCTCTGCAGGAGGAAAACCCAGTTCTCAGAACATGGCTGTTGTTGGGTCTTCCCCGTGTCTTAGGCACAAGGCCTTCTACCCCATGGGGCTCTGCTCCTGGGGTCAAAGGCACAACTACCCTTCTGCGGGCCATGCTAGGTAATGGCTGGGAGAACCCAGGGCAAAAGCAGCATCGGGGACCCAAGGTAGAAAAATGATCGGGGCCACAAACAATGAAGAGCGGAACTGAGCCTCGTTGGTCAAAACGGAACAGACTTTTATAAACAGGGGAAGGATAGCGTTTGAGGCTGATGCTGTGGGGTGGGGGGCTTTCTCAGGAGCCCCGGAGGAAAGGAAGCGTAAGGTACTGCACGCTGGGTGGGTGGATGGTCCAAAAAGAAGTGGGAAGGTGTCAGGAGAGCACTGCTCAATCCCACCAGGGCCTAGGGACCCAAATCCCCAAATTTTTAACAGGGTTATAGGTCAAAGCTTTTGAGCAGCCATCTTGGGGTATGAAAAGTTCTTACCCCAAGGGCAGGCCTCAAGAATGTGACCTTTCTCCACTTCCTACCTGGTCTAGACACTCACTCACGCTGGGTGCCTGGTAGGCTCCAGAGGGTGTATAGGGGGTGAGGGGGGCAAATTTACGCTCTTCCCCATCCTATGCCTTGTCCAGGAAGAAAGCAATGGTTGCTTCTTACCTTCAAGGGAAGGACAAAGCAGACCACGGGGGGGCTCTGGGCCGGGGTTCCGTCTGCACCAGCCTGAGCCCAGGAAGCCTTGACACCCTCTTTCGGCCTCTGAGGCCCTGGCGGGACTGCTGTAGGGCCACAGAGTCAGCCTATAAACATGTTCTGCAGACATGACCTTCTTCCTTCAGAGCGACTCCATTACATGAAGTACTATTCTCCCCAAGTTCTTATTTGAAAACTCGTGGGAGTCCTGATTTGGAACATCCAGCTGAACTCCTTGGGAGGGTCCAGGCCCACCCTTCAGGGGGTGTGACTAGCTGTTCCCCTTTCTGGTAGAGCCAACTGTTCCTCAAAGCTCTTCCCAATGGCCTTAGAGTCAGGATTTAGTGGCTCATTGTATAGCAAGAGACTCGCACACCCTGTGGTTTTGGGGAAGGAGAAAAGGATGAGTCGAAGGTGTTGAGGACAATATAAAGTCTCCTGGCCACTTTGAAACACAGGGGCGTTGTGGGTGGTTTAAAATACTCTTTGGGACAGGGGCTACTTAATCTCTTCCTTAACTGTATTGATGACCGAGTGGTGACATGTCAACTAGTCAAAACTCCAAGTATGTAAAATACCTCCAAAGGAACAGGATTTAAATAAAAAAGACTTCTGAGCAGCTAAAATAGATGTCCAAACCCCTGCTCTTTACTTACTGGTGAGACTTTAGTCAAAACCTTTGCACTCCTACGTTATGTACAATCGTAACCGCCTGCCTGAGCTGATATCCAAACCCATGGGTGAGTGAGAGGTGAAAGGGAGCAGGGAGGGTTGCTGTTCAAAGAAAAAAAAAAAAATGACCCGAATTTTGCTGTCTGTTTGCAATAGGAAAAGGAGCTCACCTTCCAGCACTCTGAGGTCATAGCCCAAGGAAAACAGAATTCACATCGGAGACCACAGGTCACCAAAAGCCTTCCCTTCTGCTCGGGGGTGATAGATGTATGAAAGATTTGTATTAAAAATTGAACATGGCTTTGAACAATGAACATAGCTCTAACTTTTAAAAGAATAAACACTCGTTTATTGGAGCCTCAAGTTTCCCCTCCAGCTGAGCTCTGATTCCAGCAAGCTCTTCACCCCCATGAAGGGTCATCGGGCCCTGCCACGTGAGCATCAGTGAGCAGCCCAGGCCAATGCCCCTCAGCACCCAGCACCAGGGCCCCTGGAGTGGCTGAGCTGTCCAAATGTGGCTCATGCATCTGAGGGAGTTTTCATTTAATACGCTTTAGTTTTCACTTAAATAGCCACACGTGGCTAGTGGCCACTGTTTCTATACAACATAGCCCCTCTGAGGGGATGCACAGGGTCCCCCTAGGCTGCACAGAGAAGCTGCTCACTGCCCGGGTGGCCTGGACTGCCACAGGCATTCATTCATTGTGCATGCAACAGTTATTAAGCACTTCCAGTATACCGGCAGAAAAAGATTATCTTCTGAGATACTTTGCTGAGCTAGTTTCCTCCTTTTCATAAGCAAATCCTGTCTGCCTACTAAGTGCTGGGTGCTGCATAGCAATGTTCTCAAACTACAGGGAGCAGCAGAATCACAAAGAGACTTGTTAAAAATGCTAAACTCACCTCCCCACCCATTAGATCCACTGAAGCAAAATCTCCGGGGTCTGGTCCTGCCTGAGGCTCCCCGCCAAGAATATAAAACCGATGGCGGGAGCGTTTCCACCAGAGTTTATAATTTAGAAGGTGTGATTTTAAAAAGAAAAAAAAAAAAACAGGCCTGTAAATAGTGAGCTCTTTTTAAGAACAGCTCTTCCCAAAACTGCAAATACTCCAGAAAACACTAATACCTTACATCTTTTTACAGTGCCTTTTTAAGGGAATTTGTTGGGCAGATGTTGTTCCTACTGCATAGAACAAAGAATTGAAGACGTTTTGGATTTTACATAATCAATTCCATGGGGGGCCACGAGAGTAACATCTACTGGCACATCATAGGAACGCCCCAAACCACAGAAACATCAGCCGCAACGGCCACCTATAAGCTCTCCGACGGCAGGGACCGATACACATGAGGATCTCACCTTGCGAGTGCACATTAGACGATGCTCGAGCCTGATTCAACAACGTCACGGGCGGGTGCACTGAGAGCCGGAGGCTCTGACCTTCTGCCGGTCATAGCCACTGGCTCAGGATCGACGTGAAACTCTGAGCCACCAGCCAACAGGGCTCTCTTCGGAGACGCTAAGGATGTCCACCCCTTCGTTCTGGCCTGTCGTGTAGGACTCTGTACTTCCTCTCTCTGTGTGTTGTGTGTTGCCCGGCGTACCGGTACCTGATGGGTTTATCTGAGCAGGTGCTGCTCCGCACGCCTGGCATTTTGGAAAGACACAGATGCGTTCAAGGGTGTTACTTCCTCAGCCACTTCCCTTACGTGTGACACCTACCATGGAGAACAGCTGCAAGAGAAGATCCTGCTCCTTCCTGGTCCTGCCTGCGTCACCTCTACAGTGGCCTTACCCTCTCCCATTATTCTGTCCCCTCGCTGTAAAACTGAATAATCCTACTTAGCTTCCAGGTCACTCACTAGAGGGATCAGCACAAGCTTCCCAGGAGCTGGGGCGGCGGGGGGGGGGGGGACCTTGAAGTGAGGGAGGTGGGGAAAAGGGTTCTGACCTACAAGAGGGGGTGAGGAAAAAGACCTTTCTTCACTTTGGGAAATGTTCAGCTTGAAAAACATGTTCTAATTGTATTCCGGTTCAACTGGAAATGCATTTAGAAAATGCATGGCTTTGCTTCCAATTCAAACTGGTTCACTTGGTACTTTTTGAGTAATCAGAAAAATTAGATTTAAGTAATGAGTCAGTTAAAAAAATCTGAGTTTAGGGATGCACATTTCAGGTAGAAGGCTTTGATTCATTGGTTCAGGTCAAGTCCCATGGTTCAAGTCAACTCAACAAGCATTAGTCTGTTCCAGGAACGGGTGTGGGACAGCAGTCTCAAAGAAATTCTTCTGCTCGGCTGGAGAAGGAGACAACCAAGCAATCTTACTCCCAGCAGCAAGACGCCCAGGAGGAACCCTGACAGGAAACAATGAGTCCTTGGGTGAGGCTGGTCACCAGGGTGGTGATCTGTGGGTTTGGGCGGTTGAGGAGGGGTTACCAGGTAGTGGGTGATGAGAAAGGGAAACAGGAAGGTCAGAAAAGCTACGGGGTGCATGACAAAAAGAAAAAATGGGAAGGAGGTGCTTTGGTCTGTGCAGGACCCTTGGGCTTGGAGAGCTGCTGGGAGGACAGTGGGAGGGCTCCGTGCTGGGCCTCTGTGTTGGAAACTGTCCCCGCCCCCAAGAGAGGACCACTCATGGTGTGGGAACCCCATCCGTGCAATAAATCCTCTGGGCAGAAAGAACTGCTGCTGTGTTTATTCCCACATTTATTTGTTTGACAGGTTTATTGAGATGTAATTCACACGCCATACAATTGGTTCATTCATTCGAAGCGTACAATCCAGTTGACTTTAGAATATTCACAGATACGGACAATCGTCACCACTGTCAATTTGAGAACATTTTTATCTCCTGAAAATGAAACTCCTTTAGTTATCACCCTATCTGCCCCACCACCATCCAAGACACCCACTTCCACCCCAGCCGTAAGAAACCATGAATCTACTTTTTGTCTGTGTAGACTTCCCTATTCTGGACATTTCAAATAAATGGAACCATGCAATATGTAGCTTTTTGCTTCTGGCTTCTTTCACTTAGCATGAGGGTTTCAAGGCCCGTCCAGGTTCTAGCATATATCAGTAATTCGTTTCTTTTTATGGCCAAATAATATTCCATGATGTGGATATACCACCGTTTGCTTATCCATTAGCCTGTTGATGGACATCCGGGTTGTTTCCACCCCTTGGCTAGTGCGAATAGTGCTGCTATGGGCATTCCTGTGGTGACTCCATCACAGATGAGGACTTAGTGTTTTCATTCCTCTTGGGTATATGCTAGGAGTGGAATTGCTGGTCATTGGGTACCTCCGTTTGAGGAACAGTTTTATTGTTCCTCGGATTGCTTCCTAAATACAGATTGCTTTGTATTTATGTATATTTTGAGGAGAAGGAGATGAATGAGAAGATAGCAGAAATAATAGAAATCTGCTTGAAGCCAAGGTGAGCCCACGTTCAGGGAAGGGGGAGGTCAGGAAAGCAATCAGATCACCACAAGTGGCATTGCCATCTTCCCAGTGACAGTGCCAGATGGGTGCATGGCCAGCACCTGTGGCCACCCAGCTAGTGACTGATGGCACCTCCTTGTCACCCATCTGCTCCTTCACAAACCAAGGCCCAGGCTGGCTGTGATTCTCCGAGGAGCACAGCAAACAGGTTTGAGCCCCAGCCTGGCATCTCTGCCTTCAGAGACAGTTAACAATAAAGATATCAAGGTCAGGCAGGATGAAGAGACGTGTTAAAGGCCATGTTCATCTTGGTACCTTAATTGAGCACCTTCTGTGAACCAGGAACTGCTAAGCATGTATATATTCTCTGTACATAAGGCCCACCATGGGTCAAGCACTATTCTAAACCCTTTCCTGATCAAACTGGTTTAAATTTTCCCAGCAACTCTGTGAGGGGATTCCTGTTATGACACCCATGGTTCACATGAGGCCACTTGAGTAAGGGGTGAGCTAGCTTCTCACGGTTGAAGAGTTCATAGCGACAAGGCTGGGATTCGAAGGCAGCCTGACTTCCTCCAGCACCTCATTAGGCTGTCGCAGCTACTCTCTCACAAGGGCAAGGCTGGCATTCTCATTTCGAGACAAGGACACCGAGGCTGAGCTGGATACTCTTTCCCAAGGCTGGGGACACAAGCCCAGTCTCCAGCCTACGCCGAGGCCTCCCTTTACAATGATGGAGGGTAGAATTCAGCATACAGTGAGTCACAGAGGTTGGAAGTACAGACTCGTACCTTCACTTAGTGTCACCAGAGGTGTGAGTCACTTAGTGCCACCTCCTCCGAGAAGTTCTCCTTGACTGCTCCTCCAGTCAGGGTTACAGATCCCCCTCTGGGCTCCTGCAGCTCCCAGCATGCTCCTACCACGGCCCTGCTTACTGTGTGTGACCTTCAGCGTGTAGGTGGCATTGGCCCACTGACTATGAGCTTCACCTCCTCCCTGCAGCCTCTCCAGCACGGAGCCCAGGGACAGCCCCAGCAGGTGCCACCCAAGCATGTGGGGGACAAACAGGTGAACCGTGACAGTGAGGTCCAGGTAATAAGTGACAGAGGGACTCGAGGAGGGAAGAGCTCAGCTGTGCCTTAAGCCAGGTCCAGAGCAGTGGAGGGGTAGGGGGCCCCACATGGGGACAGGGACTTCCAGTGAAAAGGCGAGAGGTGTCCTCAGGGTCCCGAGGTCCCACAGTCCAGAGAGGCCTGGAGGCGAGGGGAGTTCTGTAGTGGAGGGCAGGCCAGGGCCAGGCGAGTAGGGACCAGGGTTTTGTGCAATTGAGAAGAAGGGGCCTTCCTCTCCCAGGGGCCTGGCCCTGCCCAGGACCTGTGGGCTGCCGCGAACCCCCTCAGCCGGGCCCCTTGTGTGGGACTCAACCTGCACCCTGCAAGTGAGGCTCTCTGGGGGTGGGTGGGGAAGCATGAGTGTGGGGGTGTGCATGTGTGGGGGTGTAGGGTACATGATGTGTGTGAATTTGTGCTTTAGTTTCTAAATCTTGCCGGCTGGTTGGCCTCTGACGCTGAGGGGTGGGAAGCAGAGGTGTGAGGGTCCTGTGCCCCAGAACCAGCAGCACGGGGTGTCTTTCAGAGGTCACAGGAGCTTTCACTCTGCTCCCTGGGAACGGGGCTGATGCGAGTCCTACAATGTGCCGAGAACGGGCTGTAGGTCCCTGGCGGCAGGACACACGCTGGCCTTCTGCTCAGGCAAGGCCTTGCTCCCTCAGCTGGTGCAGAGGAAGGTCTGGACAGACAGAGAGGAGGAATCTGGGAACTGTCCCCAAGGGGGTCCAGGTGCTGGGTCGGAAAAGACTGTGTCTCGGAAGGAGAGACCCAAGACACCAGATGGGGATCCCATAAGGAAGAGGAATGTTTTGGAAACCAGAGATGCCTAATAGTGGAGGGAGCCACCTCATCTGGGAGTGTATGCCTACCAGGGGACAGGCTCCGGCAGAAGCTGTGGCCCGCCCTCACAGTGCTGTCAGAGGACGTCTCCTTTGTCTGCAGCCGTGGATTAGAAAAGCCCCACAGACCCCTTCCCCTCACAGGTTCTGTGGGGGAAGCAAGGCCTCCTGGGAAGCCTCCCCTCCAGGAACTCCTTTGCCCCCATCCTATCCCTGGAAATTACTTAATCCTTTTACCCCAGCCAAAGCTCCAACTACTCCAGGCTATCAGAGGTGGAAGGGAATTTAAGAGCCCACCCCCCACTTTACAGGAACTTGCCCAAGGTCACAGCAGGAGGTAACATTTAGAGGCATGTTTTAAACCAGGCACCCAGCTGAGCGCTTCCCAGAATCTCAGTACACCCGAGGGCACCATCACCATTTCACAAGAGACTGAGAGAGGTTAATTTGCCCCAGGTCACACCCTGGGGGTGGGAGGGGGCAGCATTCTAGCAAGGTTTCCTCTGCCTCTAAAGCCCTTGCTAGTGACTCAGCACCTCCAACCTCCATGTCCCACCCACAGTGATAAAATCAAACAAGCCCCCTGAGAAATGCAGATACCCCCTTTCAGTGAGGCTGGGAAGTCATTTTATCTCTGAGTTTACTTCCCGCATTGTACGATGGGGATAATGATAGTAACGGTAATATTAGGGGTTGTTGTAAGAGTTCAGTAAATAACATGTGTAAACCCTTCTCTTTGGAGTCCTCAACAAATAACATTATTTCCTCCTCAATGCCTTTCCCTCCCCAAAGTGAAATGGATATAATAGTTTGTTTTTTCTCTCAGTGCATTCTCAAATGTTAAGAATGTTGCAAAAGGCCAATTAGCCACATACCCCTGACAAAGCTTCCAGACTTCTGAGACTAATGGCCTCAGTCACTTTATTGAGATATAATCTACAGATGATACAATGCACCCATTTTGGAGTGCAGTGAGTTTTGACAACTATTTACACCCATAAAACCACTTCAATTAAGATATAGCACATTTCTGTCAACTCAAAGAGTTTCCTTGTCCCCATCCTAAGTCACGTCCCCCTACCCTATCCCAACCAATGATGAGGGCTTTCTGTGGATTCTAGATTAGATTTGTCTTTGCTAGCCTTGTTGAAAGGGAGCCATACATACAGAAGTATTTACTGTGTCTGGGTTAGAGTCATCCACTGTTGCTCGTATCAGCAATTTGGTCCTCGTCGTTCTTTACACAAGGCTCTAATAAGTGAGCGGGTTGTTCCAATGTGGCTCCACGGACAGGCTGGGCCTCGGACCTGGCCGGCCTCCTGCTCCCTCTTTGCCCGTCTCGGATCTCCAGGGCTACCCACGTGAGGCCTGCCCCCACAGTAGGCGGTCAAGTTTGTCGTGAGTAAATTGATTAAACACACAATATTTGTGAAAAGCATAAAACGCCAGACCGAGGTGGTGAGTCATTTCATTGCTTTTCAAGCAGCCCCACCAGAGAGGAGAAGGGGTACAACTTCAGTATGAAGTGGAAAGGACGGTTTAAAATAAAGAGCGTGAGCTGACTTGGGAATAGTCCCTGTGTTCAATTATCCACGTAGCTTGGCCTTCCCCGCCCGACCCCACCAGGGATAATTAAAAGCTCGACGCCTCGGTCCCTTCCCTGGGGAGGTGGCGGTGCTCCCGGAGTGAATGGGCTCTAAGGAATGAATAAAGACACAGTGGCCTCATTGTTCGGCGGCCGGGGAAACTGAGGCCAGAGGGCGGGAGGGAGGCCGCCGGGTGACGGGAGGCTGGGTCACCGAGTGAGTCAGCGGCGCAGACCGGCAAGATTGCTGTCATTAGGGTTTACAGGTCCGCCGCCGCCACCGCGGCTGTGCGGCCCGGGCCCCGCCCGGCCCGAGTCCCCGCCGCGGGCACGCCTCCCCGCGCCTCGCTCGGCGCCCGGCGAGGTGGCCCCCGTTTCCTCCGCCCAGGTCGCAGCCGCGGGAGCCCCACCGCCCACAGGCAGCTGGGGCGGGGGCTCCTGGCAGTCTTGGCCCCGCCCCGCAGCGCCTCCTCCTTCCCCGAGGCCCGCCCGCTGACAGCGCGGTGCTTCGGGCCCAGCCAGGCAGCTGGAACTTGAGCCCCGGGGTGGCCCCCGCCCCCGTCTCTACCTGCGCCACCCGCGCGGCGCCCCGGGAGGCGGCGCGGGCTCTCGGAGCGCGGCGCCGGGCAGACTGCGCACTGCCTGGCCTGGTCTCCGCCCGGCGCCGCGGGTGCGCGCGCTCCCGCCGCCCCCGCCCCGCGCCGGCCGCGCGCACCCCAAGCCCACTCCCCCGCTCACTCTCAGGCCCCCAATCCCGTTCCCCCGCACGCGCACTCCGGGTCCCACTCCCCCACCTCCTTACCGCCTTCAGCCCCATTCCTGGGCGTGCGCGCCCTGGGCCCCACTCCCCCACCCCTTTACTGTCCCTCACCCCGGTTCCCAGGCGCGCTCAGAGCGAGTCCTCCCTGCTCCCCTGGTGTGGCGTCGCCGCCGCCGCAGCCGCCACCCGGCTGAGTCACGGGTCGTGCACACCAGGCAACTGGGCATGGACTTCTCGGGCCTCGGACCCCTGCAGCGCGGAAGGGGGGTGGACACCCCGCTTCCCCACCCCTGTCCCAGGTAGCTATTTTAGAAGGATCCGTAAGCATTCCCATTCCCCAAGCTTACCCGTATTTAGGACTCCCGCCCCATCCCCAGTCCTCCGGGGACACCTGCCCCCCGCCCAGCCTCCAAGTCTTCACCTCCTCCGAACCCCACTCTAAATAATGTTCCTCCCTCCTTGCCAACCCCGGGTTATGGCGGGTTCCCAGTGCCACTGTCCCTCAGCCCCTCCTCCAATGCCTGGCCTCTTGGTTACTGAGCCGAGACTGGGGGGCGGGAGGGGGATGGGGTGAGGATGCAGTTAGGAGACCCGGGCATAGGCCGCGTCTGCGCCTCCAGACTGGCGGGCTGGGGTCACCCAAAGCGGAGGGCTGGGTGGAACCAGTACCCTGCCTAACCTGAGGGGGTGGTATGGGGTGTGGACTGCTGGACTTAGTGTGGACTTGAATAAGTCCTTAAATTTTTAAAAATAGTCTCGCTGTATAGAGAAGAACACTGGAACCTTTTAAGTCCTCATCACCTCTTCTGAGTCCAGAGTGAAACTCCAAACATACTTATTAAGAAACTGTTGCTTTATTTTGACTCGTTTACATAAATTTTCCACTTTGGGGGGTGGTGGTGGTGGGCTTGTGGAATCCCTTAAATAACTTTTAATGGAGCGAAGCCTTCCATTATGGGAAGAGCCTAGACGCGAGAGGCGTCTGGAGGCCGAGCTTCCCGTCACAGCCCTGCCACCAACTGGCTGAGCTACTGTGGCACCTCGCTGTCCCTCCAGCCAGAGTTAGGAAAGTGAACTCGTTGTGTAAGGTGGACGCCCCTTACCCCTTACCATTAAGAGATAAGAGACTGGGTTTTCCTTCCTTAAAATGCTCTGATAGTATAAAGAGGAAAAGTGGAGATGAGATTAAAATAAAAGAGAGGAAAGCAGTTCGCGTTTCTGAATGGCATGCTCTGTGCCTAACTCCAGCCATAGTTATCACTCAGTCAAGGTCAAGGTGACCTTCACAGTCTGTGAAGTTCCGCGAATTATCTATTACTCTATCGCTCCAGGGAGATCTCCACTGGAACTTCATTTCCCATATCACTTCGGAACCTCCAGGTCTTTGTACAATCCTGCCCCAAGAGACTTGCCTGGAGGAGACCAAGGGCCTGGGAGGAGAGACTTTTGATAAAGGGAGAGAAGGATAAAGGTGGACAGGTGATGTCAGCTTGACGAGTCACATTTCAGGAAGCCATAAAACGTTTACGGCCCTGTCCCAGGGAGGCCCTGCCCACTGACTCCCCACCCTACCACCAGGGCTCAGCGGAGGAGTAAAGGGGACACCCTGGGTAGTGCAGCCATGAAACTTTACTACCTGGTTGTGTGTGCCAGTAACCTGACTGGCTCCTTTCTCCCTTCCCTCTGCTCTTCAGGGATAGGGGTGGAGAATGAGTGAGACGGAGCCCACAGCAATTCCTTAAGCAAGGCAAATGTCAGGCGCCCCGTCTGTGCCCCGCCCCCACCCCGTAAATGCAGATAGTACCATTTCTGTGATGGGCCAGATGTGGCAGCAGGAGAGGAGCAAAGGGTTTAATTTAAAATGATGAAAAGGTGGGAAGAATAAAAGAGAAGGCCATTAGTGCTTAACTTTGAAAGAAGGCAGGGAACAATTACTTTAAAAGGTTTTAATTGGTTCTGTTCTGAAGAACTCACTCCTCCTGAGCTAAAACCTTCAGGCCAGCTCAGACCTGCAGTTCTGGATTGCCTAAGTGCCTCCCTGTTTGTTCCCTTTGAACACTGGCTCTCAGAGCTTATGCCTCTATTGCCCTCCCCTTGTGCCTTCTCCTTTTTGGCCTGTGTGCGCACGCGCCCGTGCATGCGTCTGTGTGTGTGTGTGCATGTGTGCGTGTAGCTAGCTGGCTACTTATCTATCTTTATATAGCATTTTCCAGGCTGGCAGGTCAGAGGCCTGGAGGGAGGACCTCTCTAATTTATTCTCCCAGCTCTGCAGCCTGACTCACTTGGGGCGGGTCTACATCACGGTCTAAGTAAAGTGAGTGAGGAAAGTGGCTTGGAGCAAATGGAAACCCATTTGGGAGAAGGGACAGTAGGCATGCAGGTGAGCACATACTGCTTGAACCACAGCAACAAACTAAAATCAGGGGAGATCCCCACCAAATGCCAAACTAGATTTAATGTTGTTGGCAAATGCTGGTTTGTGCTGCCATAATAAGGCTTGGGCATGATCCGCCATGAGGCTGCTTGCAAACTGAGGGGAAAGATGGATCAAAACCAGACAAACTTCTCTTCGAATAAATGGCTGATTCTAGGACTGGGGCAGGAAATACTCAAGATGAGCCTAGAGGGTCTCGTAATTGACCAATTGAGGGTCCCCAGAGCAGGGTGACCATGACGGAGAGGGATCTGGAAATCCTGTCCAGGGCTGCTAGCCTGCCTGAACAAGGCATTTTCATTTCGTAGGAGACGAGGTAAAATAGGATGTAGTAAAAGTCTTCAGGAAGGGCCGGCGGGTGGAAGTAGATTACATTTGTTAGGCTGCCGCTGAAGGCAGGAGTTGGATCAATGGGTGAAAGTTATAAGCAGGCAAACTTCAGTTCAGTTCAGGGTTAGCCTTTTAACTAGAAAGTTCACCAAGGGACGGACAGGTTTCCTTGAAAGCAGAGAATTCACAGTTGTAAGTCTTCAGACCGGCTGGATGCCCTCTCTTATCATTCACTTCTAATGCTCTTCCCAATTCCGAATCCATAATTCCTGGAGGAAAAAGACTTTCCAGCATCTCTTATTTCAGGATCTAAAATTTCATATTAAACTACAAATGAAGTCATCCATCTCTTAATAAGAGTTGGTCTTTTTCATAAAAGGTCATGATAATATATTGATAATTGCTATTTTGCAGCTAACATTTACTATGTGTCAGATACTTTTCAAAGTGCTTTACATATATATATAAATAAGCCTATTAATTTATTTAATTCTCAGAACAATCTTGTGATAAAATGCCATTATTATCTCCCCCCCATTTTACAGATGTGAATACTAAGGCACATTTATAGTAAGGGGCAGAGTCAAGACTTGAATCCAGGTAGTCTATGATCCCCTTTTTCAAAACTGAGGAAATGGTACCCAGTGGGATTAGCAACGTGTCCATGGTCACAGGGCTAGTTGAATGATGACACTTAGATCTAGTCGGAACCTAGTCTTCTAGCTACCCCAGTGTTCTCAGTGTGAAAGGCTTTTATCACCTATGACCTACACATCAATTAGGGTCCTGGACAATTTATTTCATTAAATGGGACAACTCTGTCATGAAGATTGAAGCACGAGCCCCAGATGTCCCAGCAAATTGAGGACAAAACTGTGGTAATCCAAAGCTTTCCTAACATAGTGAGTTGCTTGCCTCTCTCCATCTCTCAGGATTTGAAATACTTCACCCACTTTCTCTCTATCTATAAATTGTACCAAACATTCAAGACCCACTTATTGGCCATGAAACTTCCTGAGTCCTGACCTCTGACTGTGCATAGTCTCTGCACATGCCCTTCCCAGACATCCCTCTCACCTGACCTGTAGAAGCAAGTTCATGGTAGTTTACGACAGCAAAGGTGTGGAATTCTATGCAGGCTAAATGTATCAATCTTTTAAGTTTGGACTTAGAAAAACTTTCCTGACTGTGGAATTTTAAAAGAATTTCCTCTTGTGTTCTTCTAATATTATTATGGCTTTAGTTTTTGTGTTTAAATCTTTGATCCATCTGGAATTTCCTTTGTTATATAAAGTAGATAACCAGTGTTCTTTTTTTTTTTTTCATGTCCCCATTGAGTTGTCCAAATATCATTTATTTTGGATATCCATTTTCTCTCTGATGATTTGAAGTACCACCTTTATATAAAACTAAATTCCATATATATTTGAAATAATTTGGAGTATGTCCTCTGACCACTGTGCAATTAAGATGCAAAAAGATAGCTAGAAAATCCCCCAAATGTCTGGAAACTTGGTAAAAGACTTTTAAAATAACCTGTAGGTCCAATGGAAAGTAGAAACTATTTTTAACTGAATGATAACGAAAATATAAAATATCAAAACTTGTGGGCTACAGCTAAAGTTATAATGAAAGAAACGTATAGTCATGCATATATTAAAAGAAGAAAGGCTGAAAATCAACAATCTAAGTATATATTTCAATTGGCAGGGGAAATATTAAGCCCAAAGAAAGAAGAAAATAATAAAGAGAAGAGTGGAAATTAACAAAATAGAAAGCAGACATATAATATAAAAAATTTTCAAAGCCATAAGTTGATTCTTTGAAACAGCCATATGTACTTAAACCAATTTCTGGCCTCTCCATTCTGTTCTATGTGGTATGTCAGTAAAAACTATTTCAATTACTAAAACTTTATATTTGTCTTTTAGTATTTGGCTGGGCTAGTCCTGTCCATCACTCTTTTTGCAAATGTTTTACCTAGCATTTGCCTTTCATTTAAACTTTCAGGCTATAGTCTATCAGCGTTGGCCAGTTTCCATGCACACCCCTTGCTTAAACCCTATTGGCATTTCTATTGGGATCAAGTTAAAATTACACATTAATTAGAGAAGGATAGAAAATCTTTGCACAACACCGAGTTCTTTTCTATCCAAGAAAAGGATTTATCTTTTCAATTATTCAAGTCTTCTTTGGTACTAAAAATTTTCTTCACATGCACATTTTGGGAATACTTTCCCTAAGTATTTTATCTTTTGTTTGCCATTGAAAATGGGAGCTTTTCTTAAATTATATCTTATAGTTTCAGTTGGCCAACTTCTAATACCTCTGTCTAACATGTAACGAAGATTGTGTTTTGGACATTTTAGCTTGAACCCATACCAATCATACTTGTCAACCACATCCTCTTCAAATGTGAAACATACATCCAACCTTGTTTCTTTCGTAATTTTGACACACAATGTTTAGGCAACTGCTGTATTTATCGAAAATGTTTCAACAGAACTGCTGCAGATGCCCCCAAAGCAGTATAAGGTATTTTGGGCCACAGTTCCCTAATCGCAAATATTATCACGAGTGTCCATCTTGTGCTGTGGGTACTTTGCAGACAGACAATGTACATTACAGATCTGATCAACCTCAGAAGAGCTTATTGGAAGCATGTGCTACACAACACTGCCTGTTTATCAAATGAGATGAGCATACCCAGATCCAGCAGAGATCCAGAGACACTTCTGCAAAGGTCTAGCTTCTTTTTATCCTGATTTATCATTTTTCTGATATAAAAGTAATGAATATATACTCATCATAGAACATTAGGAAACATGAAAAGAACATAAAAATGCATCTATAATCCCTACCACCCAGAGGTAACCACTGCTTTTTTTTCCTTACAATCTTTTTTAACTTGTACATTTACCAGTATGCATATCCCCAAATTGAGATCACTTTGGGTTGATGGTTTTGAATCCTGCTTCTCAGGAAAATATTTTGCCATGTCATTATATAGTCTTCAAAAGCAGGCTTTTAAACTGGTAGCATGGTATTTCCTAACACAGTTATTTTATAGTCTATTTATTTATCCATTCTACTGTTATTTTGCCCTTGGGATGGTTCCAGTTTTTCCAAAATAAGACTTAAGGCAACCCTCTTGTACAAATATCTTTGCCCTGTTCTCTGATTTAAATACATTCTTAAGTGGATTACTGGATCAGAAATTAGGAACATTTAAAAATACTGTGGTAAAATATACAAAACATAAAATTTTACCATTTTTAAATGTACTTTTCAGCGGCATTAAGCACATTCACCTTGTTGTGCAACCATCACCACCCTCCATCTCTAGACGTTTCTCATCTTGCACAACTGAAACTCTGTACCCATTGAACACTAACTCTCCATTCCCAACACCCCACCCCCTGCCCCTGTAACCTCTATTCTACTTTCTGTCTCTATAAATTTGGCACTTTAGGTATCTCATGTAAGTAAAATCACCTAGTACTTGTCCTTTTGCAACTAGCTTATTTTACGGACCACATGTCCTCAAGCTGCATCCATGTTGCAGTATGTGTCTGAATTTCTTTCCTTTACGAGGCTCAATAACATGCCATTGTGTATATGGACCACATTTTGTTTATCCGTAGGAAAATTTTAAGGCTCTTGATCACATTTTCTGCTACTGTCCAGATAGATCACACCAATTCACATGTCCACCAGGAATGCATGAAATTAAAATTCTGAAGTTTGTGCACCTAACTCTGTGTTGTAGTAATTCATGGTCTGATTTATTTATATTGCACCTGCACAGAGTTTTCTGCTCTTGCAGATAGATATGCAGTATCAAGTTATTATAATGGGAATCCCAAAAGACTCCCTCCTTCCTAATGTGTGTGTGTGTGTGTGTGTGTGTGTGTGTGTAATATACATACACATATAACAGAATATGAGCATATTCAGTATTATCCAAGGGCCAGGTTGCTCGTCCACAGTTCGGATAAGAATCTTGGAATCAAACTCATGCCACAACTGGCATTTGTCTGATTTTGATTTCCCAGGGTTCCATTCTTTTAAATCTAATTCGATTTTGTACCAAGAAAGGCACAAAAGATTTTATTGGGGAGGAAACATCTGGAATTCACATAGCGTATTAAACTTTTCAAAGGATGTCACTTAAATAATCTCACCTGATTTCTACAACATCCGCAGTCCAAGGAGGCAGGTAGGGTGATGGTGTCAATCATGTTTGCACAGACACAGGCTCAGAGGTCTGACGCCACCTGCTAGAGGTTGCACAGCTGCTTTGGGACCCCCAGGACTCAAGCTCCTATCTCCTGACCCCTGTGGACCGACTGCCTCTGCTCTCTCACTGACTCCCAGCTCAACACTGGCTGTTGCTGGGGTGTGCTGCCCTTTACTTGGCATGTCAAGTTCTTGGGTTGTCCAGGAATGTACTTTCTTGGAGAGGAAAGGGAATAGATATTTTAGCCACACACAACACACTGTGCTTGCCAGGCACCTAATGGGGACACTCGATAAATATTAATTAAAGAATGCAGCCACATTGACTGGGTGCAAGCCAGATCCTTTAAAGTGTCAAGCATATTCCATGAGAGATTGAGTGTTGTTGGGTTGGAAGGCTGTGTGGAGGCAGAGAGGACAGCGAAGTCCTGGAGGAATAGAGCCATTCTCTTGGGGAAAATAAATAAATAAATAAAGTGCCCCCGGGGGGCCCCTATCAATCACCCTGAGAGAAGGAAAAAGGGAACATGCACTTGTCAGAGTGCCTACTGGGACCTGGGTCTTCCTAGCTGGGCTAGGATTTACTCTGCTCCTCCTCTACTTCTAGCTCTCTCATGCCAGGAGAGGACATTGGAAGGCCGCTGGCTGGGGTTAAGGGCGAGAGTGATTCGTGTGGTGCGGTGGAGGGTGGGTGGGAAATGGAATGGGTATGGCCACCGTCCTCTGGCATCCTGAGGGACTTACAACTGATGGAGCAGGTCCCCATTAAGTGTCTCTGCCTTGACAGACACCAGTAGAAGTCTACTTGATAAGCAGTTGTGGGCACATAGGCATTCCTGGAACCTGTCCCCTGGTCAGGGCCCATGGTGGCTCCCAGAAGACGGAGCTGGTGGCCCCTGGAGCCCAGGGCCCTGGGAGAGGGGAAAGCCCAGCTGGGAGAGGAGGGTGAGGCAGAGGCCTGGGTGGGGAGCCCTTAGGGAGCCACTCGGTGGAATGCCAGAAGGGGAGGTGGGAGCTCTAACCCCACCCAGGACCTGTGACCACCCGTTCTTTGCATCAGGATTTGTTAGGCGCAAAAAAGCACATGCAAGGAACACGGGAGCTCTGGAAAGGTCAGGACTCAGCCAATGGATTAGGCCCTGGGGCTTTTATAAATCAGCTTATCCCTGCTTTCTTAGGCCTCTTTTGGCATTTTTTCCTTTGTCTTTTTGAAAGCAAGGTTTTAAACGAAATGATCAGTTTTAAACAAATGATCCATTGCAGATTATTTTAGAGTCAGAGAGTTCCTTCACCGTCTTTACCATCAAATTATACTTCATATGATCCTGTTCATTCAAGGAGAAAAAGAGGAACAGGCATGAGCTACATATTTGTATAAATAGCCATAAAATACAAATACATTCACTGCACAAATATATCCAACAGGCCACAAATGGAGGGCTTACTGGTCAACCAACCTGCGTAAATAACCACTCTTACGGTTCAGATACCAAAGAATCATTTCCATGCTGGGTTCAGAAATGCCTGATGGGAGTTTCTTCTTACATCATGATTCTGTGGCTCCACCCCGATAGTGTTCTTTCACGTGCATCATCTCCTTTAATCTCACGACGACAACTCTATGTTGGTAAGTGTAATTATCACCATTTATTCACGGGGAAATGGAGGGCTTAGGCGACACGGCTGATGGTACTTGAACACAGCACTTCCGGATCCATCGCCGCTGCACTTCGTGCTTCCCCTGATACGGTCTCCAGTGTCTTGGGTTTGCCAGCCCATGTCACCTCACAAACGTGAGTGCCTGGGAGGCACTGCATGGCGCACCCCCTCCGCAGCTCTCCCTCAGTGCCCATCCCGCCAATGCTGTCACCACCGCAGCCCCATCGGCCTCCTAGCTGTTCCTTTGATGTGCCAGCTCACCCGTCTCCGTCCCAGGCCCGGTCGTCTCTTTTTCCTGGAAGGGTCCTACCTGATCTTTGCTCCTCCCCGGACAGGCCTTTTCTGATCTCAGGTCTGAAACAGCCATTCTCAGCCCTACACACCGACCTGAGTCCCTCACTCTACTTCATGCTTTCTGGAACTCTTGTAATTGTGTGCAATTGTGTTTTTTTATGTATTTGTTTATTTTCAGTCTCCCCCTAGAATGCAGACTCCCTGAGAGAGGGCCTATGTGCCTGGAGCCACGCTTGTCACATAGTTGGGGTGCAGGAAAACTTAAGGAATGGTCCTTGCTCGCCTAGGCCACAGGTGACAGCACTCTGGAGACTGTTAAATGTGATCCTGTGAACTGAGGCCTATACATCATGAATGCTGTTTAAATCCCAGAAGGGAGCCCAGTGACCAATCATTCACTCACTCACTCACTCACTTACTCACAGAGCACCTACTTTGTGCAAAGCAGCCAAGGTCAGCTAGCCAGGGAGACCTAGACTGTTTGTTTGTTTGTTTGTTTTCTGTTTCTTTTTATCTGTGTATTTACTATGTTGTCTTTTAGCTATTTGAAGAGCAGCTGTGCATTCCTGGATGTAGAGCTGTGTGGATGGAGAGATAGATGAGTTTCTGGATCTCAAGTTGCTACTAACTAGCTGGGTGACCTCGGAGAATTTTCTCTCCAGCCTCCCAAAGATCCCTGCACGAGAGAATGTATGTGGAGCCCCTCGGACAGGAAAGAGATGGAAGAGGGAAGGGCATTGGATCAGAAGGAATTAGGAAAGTTTTAACTCGATCCCCTCAACTTTGGACACCTCTTCCTTAGTTAGGTATTTAGGCCTCTATCTGAATCTGTCTGTGAGCTTCTAGCAGTCATTTGTCATCTTTAGAGTTTTGAATTGAAGGACCCTCAATTCAATCATCGACATTTAATTTTGCTGAATGAGAAATAGCTTCTATTATCATCTTCATTTCATAAAAGTTAGGGCACATTAATTCCCCAAACTAGGAAGGATATCATCTTAGAATAAAGAATTTATTTCTTCGTTATTGGTCAGTCATTTATTTAGCTGCTGTTGGGTGATTATTCTATACCAGTCACAGTGCTTGATGGACTGTAATACTTACTCCCTGACCTCATGGAGTTTACAGTCGGGGGTTGAGGGGATAGACATGAATCAATGAATTGGAATTAAATATACAATTTAAAGTTATAAATGCTATAAAAGAGAGAGATGCCTGGGGTTTCTGAGGGTGCCTAATGGTGGGGGCATGTTGACTTATTCCCAATGATTGGGAGCCTGAAGAGCAGCTGTAAGAGAGAAGGAGATAAGTGACTTTCAGAAGTGGAGGGAAGATGCTGAGGTGACAGTGAGGGTAAGGAGTGGGCACCAGGCTCCTCAGAGCTTTGTAGGCCAAGGAAGGGAATTTGTCTTTGTTCTAAGGGCAGTAGGAAGACCTTTGGGTGGTGGTGCAGTCAGACCACCACTGAGACCAGCCTCAGCAGAGAGGGACTGGTGGGTCCGACTGAGCAAGAGCAGAAGTGAGGGAAGCGCTGTGTGCATCGCTCACCCTCGGTCACCAGACAGAGGCGGGTGGATTGTGGCACTGTTAGGTGGGTGAACCTGGAGAAAAGTGGATGGGTTGAGAGGCATTTTGAAGGTAAAATCGACAGGATGTGGAGGCTGGTTTGGATATGAGCTGGGGAAGGAAGAGGTTGCTGCCCAGGCTGATCCTCCGTTTCTGACTCCCCCCACTGAGCAGAGGGTGTGGGCTTTCTGAGCTGGAGCTCTAGAGGAGAAGCATGTTCTGGAAAGAAGATGCTCTGTTTGAGACAAAAAGGAGCCAAAGGTGTCTTTCAGAGGTCCAAGGGGAGCTGTCAAAAAAGGCAGGTGGATAGGTGGGACTGAGTTCAAGCCAGGCGAGGCTTTTAACTGACTCCCTTTCTGCATCTCTGGCTGTAATGGGGCCACCCCCTGAGAGGGAGTGGGGAGTGGGGAGCTTTACTTCTCTCTTCATGCCTGTTTGTACTCTTTGACTTGTGGGCCACTATACATGTATTATCTACGTAAAAATCAATAAAATATCAAAGGAAAACTGAAAATACTGAATAATTTAGCGTTTGAAAAAATGTACTACATGATGCAAACTTGACCATGGATGTGGTCTAATGTTTGGATTAGAAATGAGGAATCTCTGGTCTATGTAACCTTTAAAATCCCTTCTAGCAATGTTCCTTATCTTCTCTTATTGGTCTACCAGACTCAAGCGATGCCCAATAACATCATATCCCATTGACCTTGAATGCCTTGAAAATAAATGCTTATCGGGTGAGGGGGATCAAGACTGAACTTCACAGGACAGTATCCTGCCTACTGGATCTCTCCTTCCCCGTGAAGGTGAAGGTGAACTTCTAATCACTTCCTTGTCGCTGGTCATAATTACCAACAAAGTTATTTCTATGGCATAGGAAAATATTTATGACTCATAGTGATGTTAGAAAAGAACTTGAAACCCTTTTTATTGTGTTCTCACTTATCCTTCTCTCAGTCTGAGGAAAAGATTTCCCAGGATTATTTGTTTTTACACTCTGACGCTGGCCTTACTTTCTCTGATGCTGGTCTAGTAAAACGCAAAGTCCCTGGCACTGGAAATAGTGGCTTCCTTCTTCATTACCCTATCACTTGGATGCTTATCGCCTCTAAAAATTCATTTCCTAGGCTGGGAGAGTGAGTCCAAATTATCTTATTGGGAGCTCTTACCTCAGAATCCATGATAATCATGATAATTAGCATCTGTATACCACTTAGTTTACACAGTGCTTATGCTGGCGAGTGTCCACACCTCAGCCCAGCAACCCACGGTGAGGGCTTTGTTTTCTGAGCCTCGCATCGGGTCTGGCACACACAATTGTTGTTAATTCAGTGTTTGTGGCTTGAGGAAGGCAGACAGACTACGGAAACAGGCTTTCCTGAGGCCTCGCAGCTTGTAAGGGCGGACAAGCATACTTAATCCTAAAACCGGGCTGAGGGTTTCTTCCGCTCCCCCAGGCCCTTGCCAGTAGGGATGCTTTGACCGTTACTCACGGGGCTGGGCTCCTCTGGTGGGTCCCGGAACGTGCCAGGGGCAGGGTGTGTGGTCACCTCTGACTCCTTTTCTCTACTACAGTTGAAACATCATTCCCTCCTGCAGTCTGCCCAGTTCTGATTCACCGTTACTAGATGTTTCATCACTCACATCCTAACTGACACTTAACAAGGCAGAACTGAGCACCAAAGGCGTCCTTTACTAACTTTCGGCAGAGAAATGGAAAAGATAAAAATAGGATAAAAAAAATCAGAAAACGGCTAAGGTCAGCTCAGTAGTTCAATATGACCAGGACCTTGGAATCTGAGTGTGGCAAGATTCTAATGAAGACTGCCTGCAGTGTGGACGGTAGGGAAAACCATCAGGCTCAACAAAGGGTCTCTGAGTTAGGCTTAGCATTTATTTCCTTGCTTTACTGTCTTTAAAACAATTTTTTTTCTTGCCTCGAGGAATCATCCAAACTGTGTGTCTGTCTATACTGCAATGGCGAGTAGTAATTTATTGTTGGCATTCAAGAGCATTATCTTTGGGCCCCATCACTGAGCCTTCACGGGCCTATTTCTCTGCTGAAGGCACTTCCCTTCCACTTGTGTTAAAACTGGCACCATTTCCTGACATGAACCAGTCTGACAAAAACTGAGGCTTGACTGTTGATCTGAGGAGTGGAGATTTCCCTGGTTATTTGAGGAGAAGCTTTTCTATAACTATAGATGAGCTAATATTGTTTTTGAAATTTCTTTCTACAAAGAAAACTTTATTCTGAGGGAGAAGATCTCCCAGAACACTCATTGTAGGAGCCTCACCTCCATCACTGACTTCTTAAGCCTTAGGAGCATTTATAGATAAAGTGACAATTATGAGTTGGTTTTTGAAGAGAGCACAAAGTTGACAGAAAACGACAATTTATTTTCTCTCTTATGATTGAATACAGTCATTTGTACTCTAGTTAATCAACTCAACTAATCTAGTCCCAAATATTTCTTCCTTTGGGAAACTTTTTGAGACCCCCCCCTCTCCCAGACAGGATAAACCTCTTGATTTTCTCTTCTCCCAAGTAAGTATCTCCATTCTTGCTGTCAGGGTAGTGCTGATGACATTCATAAGGGTGGGTCGTTTTCATATTTCGTGTTCTGTCTGAAGTTGCACACTTCTCAGGGGTAGAGGCTGTTTAACTTTTATACGCCCCTGGAGGTGTCACAGAGTACCTGGCACCACGTCTTGAATCAGTGCTGGCTAAATGGGTTGAGAATCACGTGAACACATTTCAGTTCTGAAAAGCAAAGCTCTCATTTCCTCAGATTAGGCAGGTTTCTTTCCATGTCCCTGTGGTCCCGACACCAGTATTTACGAGGCTGTCCCTCCCAGGTGTACCTGACTGATATCTAGAATGACTTTTGATTAGGACCGGCATGTTTCCTCACTGACTCTTACCGGGGTCATGACGAGGCAGACTCCTCCACCCTTGCTGTCTGGGATGACACACTGGCCTCTGTTGTCATCCGCCTTCCTGTCGTAATTGCCCCACGGTGAGAGAAGCTGTGTATAGCCTCACTTCCACATAGGACCTCGACAATCTGTCCTTTTCTTAGGAGTAAATCAGAAGAGTGAATTTCAGGACATGAGAAAAGCAGGTAGGGACTTTTTAAAGAATCTGCGAATGTGTATATTTTTGAATAAGGAACACATTCGCATGGCACAAGACTCGAAAGGCACAAAAAGTCACATCCAGTGACGTTTCCCTCCCAGCTCTGTGATTTAGCAGCCAGTGCCTCTTCCGGAAGAAACCGCATCTACCTGTGACGGTATATGTGCATGTCTCTGTTGTCCCCATCCTTCGCTTTCTCTAGCTATTTCTCATGTCTCCTTCATAAACAACATTCATGCCCTCCTGTCGCTCCATCCCAGTACCTAGCTGAGCACTCTGGACAGCCAGCCACCTGGCAAATGTGATGGATCAGCTGACAGCATGTCTGTAATACAAGAGCATTTGATGAGTCAGGGCTGACGGCATCTCTATTTGATTGTGAATTAGATGCATTTTCATTCACTTATGCTCTTGTTCTTCTAAGATAAGCCAAGAAGTGCCGATTGTCACATCGGCCTCACTCACGCCCGTCTTCCTTTCATGAGCCATTGCTTCCGTTTGTATGGCTGCCAGTTCAAGATGGTTTAGGGCTCACTCACACATTTTTCAGGGGTCAGTGGTGTAAGAAATGTTGATTTACCAACACTTTTTGGCTCCTTCAGTTGTTTCTTCGTTTGGCTTCTTCAAAAAAAATCCCCATCCCTGCCTCACCCCTGCCTTTGGCCCACCAACGCACACCCACATGCTCTTCGGGACTCTCTGCCCTTCTCTTCCAGGAACTACTGAAAACGAGAAAAGCAGTGAAAGGAGAATCATGTCTTTTCCCTGGACAGGAGAGTTTTGGTGTTTTTTCCCCACTTTTGCTCAGGGTTGCTTGTAGGTGTGGAGAGCTTTGTAGAGCCTCTTCTCCTCCCTCCTTTCCCCCTCTCAAGTCAATCTCGCCCCCCCCCCAGCCATTTTGGAGGGTTCACCTGCTTTTCCTCCACTTCCCGTGCACTCTGGGGCCTTGACTGCTCGAGACCAGGGGCCTTGGAGCCATTTCCCTCTGGCTTCCTCTCTCCTCTAGATGCTTAGCCAGCGGTCAGTCAAGCAGCAGCCCCCACAGTCCTCCGGGTGCCAAGGGCCAGTGATTAAGTAGCCAGGTCTTGAGCTGACTCCATCCTGGTTTGTCATAACTCGGCTGCAAGTTATTTTGGTCTTTGTGACTTGTGGCTGCACCATGATTACGGTTTGATATCTATCACCAAAGTGACTAAAAGATGAAAATAGAAGCCACAACAGGAAATAAACAACTGCAAATGAGATATTTTATTCCATATTCCCTGCCAGCAAATGATTAAAATCAAACTCATTCACAATAGTTTAGTGAACTCCTAAACTTTTTTCTTAAGGATCAGAATAGTTTGAAATGGGGTGCTTGTCGGTTTCATTTGGGCCTGCGTAAAGGAAAGGAACTCCCTTTCTAGGCACACCAGCCAGCCAGGAGTTCCTCTATGGCCCAGCTTCTTGGAAAGGAAAGGAATAAGAATGCGATGGGGTAGGGCCGGCTCTCTGGAAGGCCTGGGATGTTAACTGATTCAGGGAATGCCAGGGAGCTAATAAAGCAGCACCAGCCATTGTAGCTACTTGCCCAGCATCCCACCCATCGTCTACTTAGGGCAGTAAAATGGAGAGAACAGCCATGTAGAGAGGGCAAGAGAGGGGTGACGCCTGAATTAAAACACCGACAATTACACTATATGGGAACATATCTTTGCAAGTACATGCACGTTCCACCCAGACAAGTTGTGACGTCAGATTCAACTCCTGAAACACCCACTAAGCCTACCTGCCCTGTGTGTGCTCTGGCCTCTCATCACTGAGTGTTAGCACCATTAGCCAGATTTCCAAATCTTCAGATTCTCCATTTAGCTAAGAAGGCTTAATTAGAATTTTGACATTTCCTTTCTCTATTTATGTCCTTCCTGTCCCTTTGCAGCCTGACCTAGCCTCTTTTGAAAAGCAAAGATCCAGTGAGGCCCAGAGCAGAGAGAGTGGGACCCCAAGAGGGCAGGAAACTTGCCCAGAAAGCTTTTTAAACCCTGCCAATGCTCTCCTAATGCGAGGATCACCACAAGCGCAAGTTATTTAACCAGTGAGTGCGAGAGCCCTAGCCAGGAACCAGGGTTTCTAACTCCTAGTCTGGTATCTTTTCTAAGTGTTTCTAAGGTTATACATTTTTTCCAGATACCTCAAAAATCCCATTTCTGTCCCTTTCATCTTTCCATGACTATGCTGATGGGATCACCCTGATCCAAACCTCCTCCTCCTCCTCCTCCATTTTCTCCTGGGCTTTCTGGGCTGCTGTCTTTGCAAGTTGCTTCTTTAGAAAGGTTCACACACACACACACACACACACACACACACACACACACACTCAGTTTCAATGCCCTTTTCAATAAGCAACATTTTTATTTGTAACGAAATTATGATCTTATATAATCACAGCTTATGTGGCCTTACAAAGTAATTTTAGTTTGCCAGCGTCTACACTATCCTGTAACACATTTCTGCACTGCTTGGCATCTCTGTGTCTTCTAGGTAGTGAGCTTCAGGACCCCTTTGCCTAGAGATGGGCACATAGCCAGTGTTCCTGATTTTCTCTTACATTTTTTATCTCCAAAGGTGCTCTCTTGGTAGGTTTGGGGGTAGTGGTCCAAACATCCCTTTAAATCCTACCCATCTCTGTTGATTCCTAAATATTTATTGAGCAACTATTGCATGTAAGACACCTTTAATTTGCTGGAGGGCGGGGGACCGACATATAAAGCTAAGATTCATCTGTGCTTTTTCCTTGGAAGACGTATACTTTAGTTAGGAAAATGAAAATAGTACATTTCACCTTTTCTAAAGATTCGTTAAACTCCCCAACGAGTTCCATTGTCCTCCTGATCTCACAATTCTAAGTGACTTTTAAAAAAATCTTATTTCACTGAATAAGCTGCGAGGTTAGATCACCATGCCAACCAGTGGCCTCGTCAATACTGATGCCTATATATTTAAATCACGACGTTTCCCAGTACCATCTGCTTTCACGAAGTAAATGCTTCTGGTCCTTTGCCCTACCAATGCCTTACCCATTTCCACGCAGTAATCTGCCAGCGAGCGGGTCTATGCTTCTCTCAAGCCTGGGGTCAGCGGATAAACTCTCTGACCCTAAGCACCATGAAAGCTACTGGGCCTATGAGGGCGCAGAAACAGGCCCCGCATGCATATGCATGTCCTAGGCAGGTCTGCTCCAAAAGGTAACCTTCCCGCGCCGGGAGGCGGGGTGGCTGAGGTCTTCCGGGCTCCAGAGGAAACCTGTCCGCGGCGGGCGGGCGAGCCCCCCTCAACTCCACCTCCCCCGCCTTCTCCCGCCAGGATGCTGCCCCTCGCAGCTCGTCAGCCGGCCAAATGCATTCCAGAGCTGCGCACAAGACACACTTCTCCAGGCAGTCCTAGAAACCCGAGCCCGGAGCGGGAGAGGGCGGGAGGGAGCGCGCGGCCGCCGCTGAGGTCACATTCGCGCCGCCTCCCGCCCTCGGCGGCCCGGCTGTTCCCTCCAGCGCACACCTCCCAGGGCCTTGGTCCAGTCCGGTGTAAATGTCTTTTAAACGAAGACAGCACTCTCCTCCCCCTTCCCTCCCGCGCGGCCAAGGGATCCGCCGCCAGGGTCTTTAAAACAAAACGAATGAATGAAGCGCTAGGGCGAGCGCGCGGGACAGCCACTGCGAAGCTCCACGGGCTGGGTCTAAATCGGGCCACCGACCGCCTGGTTCCGCTGCAAAACTCGCCAGCGAAGCCCGCTGGGTGTTCTCGGGGCTTCCCATTTCTCCTCTGATCCGGTCAAGTCTCAGTGGATTCAGAGACCCTCTTTGCTCCCCACCTTTACTCGCCATCCCCCCACCCACCCAAGGTACCCCCCCCCGGCAGACCTAGGAGGGGGTGGCGGGCGCGAAGGGGCGGGGGAGAAATAGCTTTTAGAAATCCGATCTGTTGTTTGCGAAACACAAT
The DNA here is from genome assembly GCA_003508835.1 of Eonycteris spelaea. Taxonomy (NCBI): domain Eukaryota; kingdom Metazoa; phylum Chordata; class Mammalia; order Chiroptera; family Pteropodidae; genus Eonycteris; species Eonycteris spelaea. The sequence goes on along the minus strand of PUFA01000003.1, from coordinate 19,522,171 downwards.
CGCTTTTTTTTTTAAAGCGACAGGGTGTCTAGACGGCCACGTGACGAGGCCGGAGCCGGGCGCGCCACTGCGCAGTGGAACCAGCAGAGCAGAGGGCCCGCGGGGGAGGGGGGAGGAGGCGGCGGCGGCGGCGGCTGGGGGCGGGGGAGGGAAGGGGAAGAAGGGGGAGGGAAGGGAGCGGGAGGCCTTGCGGGAGGCGACGAGCCCCGGGCACACTCGCTCGTTCGCTCGGCGCACGGAGGATCCTGTCCCCGAGCCGCGCCAGCCGAGCCAGCCGGGCGCCGTGCTCGGTCAGCTCGCCGCGCCGGAGAGAGCCGCCGGAGACAGAGCCAGCCCGCCGGCGCCGAGCTGCTGAGCGCCCGGCCCCGGAGCCCCTGAGCGCGGCGCGGCAAGCCCTCGGCGGCAGCAGAAGGACCGAGCGCCAGGAGAGGGCGGACGGGGGACAAGGAGGCTCCCGGGCGCGACGAGGAGAGTCTTGGAGGAGGAGGCGGCGTGAGGACACCGGGGCCTCCTGCCGCCTCAGCGAGGTTGGGACGAGCAGCCCATACGGGGAGCCCCGGCCGCCAGGGGAGGGGGCACCGGCGGCCCCCGCACTAGCTAGCAGCTTGCGCCCCGGAGGGCGAGAGCGCGCGACCCTCCAGGGGCCCGCCGCCGCGACGCCCTCCCCCGCGCTGTCAGCCCCGCCGGGCGCTGCCGTCGCCGCAGCATCTTCTGCCCCTGCGCCCCCGCCAGCCCTGAGGAAGTCCCCGCCGAGGACCGGAGCCCCAGGGAGCGCAGGAGGAAAGACCAGAGACTCCCCTAAAACATCCAGATGCTGAGGATTGAAGCAGCCTAGCCAAAGCTTTCTGTGGATTAAAAATATATATGAATTTAATTTTTTTTTTTTGGCAGTAAAGGAGAAGACCAGAGGGGATCTGCAAGGAAAAAAGGGGATGTAACTCGTGGAAACGTTTTTTTTTTTTTCTCCACCCCTCAGACGTCTTATTCTACTTTGTAAACATTTTTTTTAAGACCCCCAGCTCCAGCCGTACGGCCCCAGACCTCCAGGGTGCGAGGAGGTGGTTTTCATCTGGGGCTTTGCATATTTGATTCTTAAATTTTGAAAGAGCCTCCTTATTTCGCCAGACATCTCATGCGGGGCGAAGTCCACTCGACCCCTCCCGCGAGTCTTCGTGTGTACGGAATTCGAGGAGATCCGGTTACTAAGGATATAGAGGAAAAAAATAAATCGCGTGCCTGCTTTTTTTTTTTTTTAAATTGCCTGCTTCTCCCCAAAAAAAAATTAAGTTGCTTAGCAAGGGGGAAAGAGGCTTTTTCCTCCCTTCAGCCCAGCCGAACGCCTTTCGTTTTTTTACCCCCGCGGATCTTCCATGTAGGAAGCCAAGGCTGGCGAGCCGGACAATCGGGAGCCGCTGCGGGGGGCCTCTTTTTGGGGAGGCGTCGACCCGGGCAGGCTTCGCCGCCCCCAGGGAAGAGGCAGCCGCGTTTCTCCAGGGTGCGCCGGGGCCCGAGAGCCGCGCACGGCGCGGGCCGCGCGGGGTGGGGCAGCCGGAGCGCAGGCCCCCGAACCCCGGCGGGCGCCTTCGGGCCCCCGCGCGCGCCCCGGCCTCTGGGAGACTGGCGCATGCCACGGAGCGCCCCTCGGGCCGCCGCCGCTCCTGCCCGGGCCCCTGCTGCTGCTGTTGTCGCCTGCGCCTGCTGCCCCAACTCGGCGCCCGACTTCTTCATGGTGTGCGGAGGTCATGTTCGCTCCTTAGCCGGCAAACGACTTTTCTCCTCGCCTCCTCGCCCCGCATGTTCAGGACCAAACGATCTGCGCTCGTCCGGCGTCTCTGGAGGAGCCGTGCGCCCGGCGGCGAGGACGAGGAGGAGGGTGCGGGGGGAGGCGGAGGAGGAGGCGAGCTGCGGGGAGAAGGGGCGACGGACGGCCGGCGCATGGGGCCAGTGGCGGCGGCGCAGGCAGGGCTGGCTGCTGCCTGGGCAAGGCGGTCCGAGGTGCCAAAGGTCACCACCATCCCCATCCCCCAGCCGCGGGCACCGGCGCGGCCGGGGGCGCCGAGGCGGATCTGAAGGCGCTCACACACTCGGTGCTCAAGAAACTGAAGGAACGGCAGCTGGAGCTGCTGCTCCAGGCCGTGGAGTCCCGCGGCGGTACGCGCACCGCGTGCCTCTTGCTTCCCGGCCGCCTGGACTGCAGGCTGGGCCTGGGGACGCCCTCCGGCGCGCAGCCCGCTCAGCCGCCCCCGTCCTACTCGCTCCCCCTCCTGCTGTGCAAAGTGTTCAGGTGGCCGGATCTCAGGCATTCCTCGGAAGTCAAGAGGCTGTGTTGCTGTGAATCTTACGGGAAGATCAACCCCGAGCTGGTGTGCTGCAACCCCCATCACCTTAGCCGACTCTGCGAACTAGGTAATAAGTTGTTCGGCGCCCCCCTGTCCCTACCCCTGGGCGCTCAAGTAGTGGGAAAAAGCCCCCGTGGGCTGTGTGTGTGTGCAGCCACCTCTCCGGAGGGGAGTGTACAGTCATTCCTGGGAGGAGACTTGGGGACAGAAGGAAAGGGACACGGGGAAACTGGAAGGGCATTCCCTGGGGGTTCCCTTACGGTTTTTTCGCTATTGCTCCTAGGGGGGCTCTGGGCTGCTCTTGCACACTCTGCAGGCATACAGTTAAAAATTAGACGCTCTCATTTCCGTACCAGCTGGGGGGGGGGGTGTAGAGAGAAGCAGGGGTCACGCCTCCCCCGCACCCGGAAAGGCGTTGAGGTGTGTGGCGGAGTTGGATTTGGGCCAAGCTCGCCAAGGAAGGCTGGGAGAAGCGAGTGGTAAAGGCTGGGAAGTCTCTTCTCTTTTAGTAAATAAGGAGAGTCACTTAGGGCGCAAGCGGCCCGGATACTGCCCTGGCTGCGCAGCTTTGGGGAATTTGGGGCAAAGAGGGTTAGGATGGGAGATTGGACTGGGTCTAGTCTGTCTGACAGCGCATAGTTGTAAAAGAGCAAGGAGGCTGGAGAAGTTGGGTGCCCCCCCACTTTTCCTTTCATGCAACACAGGAAAGCACGGACTTGACCATAGGATGGCCTGCCCCCAGCGCCTCGGTGACGGTGCTGCCCCTTACTGCACTGGGGCCTGGAGGGGACCCCAGCCTCCTTCATTGCTTCCCTTTTCTCTATGTCTCTGTGCAGGGCGGGGAGGGGTGCACCCTGGGCGCCCACAGATCCTCCCAAGTTCACCTGCATTCTTGGGGCGCGTCTCCCGGGTGGGCTGAGAAAGGGGACCCCTGCGTTGCCCGCGCTGGTGCGGACCGGAGCGGCGGGGGCGGAGATGAATTGCACCCCAGGGGGGCGGGCCGGAGAAGGGAGGGGCGGACGGTGGGAGCGGGCTCGGAAGTTTGGGGATGGGGAGGGGGCTGTTTGTCGCCCCCCGCCCTGGGAACGTGAGGTGCGCGGCCCTACGGAGCCGCGGCCGAGCGGCTAGTTTCCTGCCGGGCGGGCAGAGCACGGCGGCGGCGGCGGCGGCGGCCGCAGACGTGCAGAAGCGGAGCGCAGAGGCTGGCGCCAGGCGGCCTCTTTTGTTTATCTGACAGCTAAATATCAAGGCAATCACCGCCTCGCGGCCCTGCCTCCAACCCCCACAGCTAAGACAAACAGTTGGGCTAAAAGAATGCCTCTGTTATCATAAGTTTCTATCTCTCTTTCTCATGGCTCGGCCTTTATTTTCTCTTACTTTTTTAATTCCAGAGTCTCCCCCTCCTCCTTACTCCAGATACCCGATGGATTTTCTCAAACCAACTGGTGAGTAGATGATTTTAAAAATATCCTCCCCCTCTCAAGTTAGAAACGGAGCCTCTAGAACGTGGATTTTTATGTCCAGGCGGCGGCTTGGGGAGGCGCTGGGATTGCGCGTTGCGCGGAGGTCGTTATAGGGTTTCCTCTGTTGGAAATTGGGTGAATTTTTGTGTTTTGTTTATATGTATATACATATATGTATTTATATATATATTTATTTTCTCAAAAACGTTTCCTAGATATGCTTTATAGTTTGTACCTTTTTCATCTGTTTGGACTCGGTGACCGAAGTTGGCCCAGTTTTAACACGTGGAATTTGATCCACGCACAAGTGTCTTGGGAGCCAAATAGGACAGGTTGATGGGAAAATTCGGAGTCTGTGAGTGCCAGAAGAGTCAGTGGGAAGAATGGATAATTCAGTGGCAGGGGAGACATTTGAAAAAGGTGCAGAGGAGACTTTGGTTTGGAGTAAGAGTTCAGAGAATTTAAGAAGGAAAGGCAAAACCACGCCAACGAGTTTCCTCTGCTCCAGTCCCCTGCAAGTCAGTGCTCCTCCCGGGTTTTCTCAGAATTCTTGGTAGGGGCTATAAAAGTTTTTAGCATAGCTCTGCCTGCCTGTTGCTTTGTCACTGGATGGCAGGGGGCCAGGGCAAAAGCTCATGTGAGGCTGGCACCAGCCCTGTTGAGGTTGTCTGCATTCAGCTTCTGGCTGGCGGTGCAGGAACTCACCCTATGGAGCAACCAGTGCCAGGGGGAAGGGGGTCAGCAAAACTGGGACTGGGGGGGGGTGACAACAGGGACCACTCCTGTGTCCTGGAGCCCCTTCTTAACAGTGGGGAATTTATTCCCTGGAAAGTAGGGGTTCTAACTTTGAAGCTTTGTGCCCTGTATACCGGTGCCTGAAAAATATAATGTTTGTGACTTTCTTTTGCCAAGTTTCTGGGAGAAGAAGTGGAGGGTTGGGCCTCATTTGGCTCTTGGAATTCTACAAGTCCTTCCGCCTCGTGAGTTTTAGCTGTTGGGCTTTCCCCCCACTAATTAAAAGTTTTGCTGGGGTGTTGTCATAAATTAAATACTTTAATGAACAGTGTAACCAAAGCCCACAGCCCTCCCGGGACTCCACCGCTCCCAAGTTGGGGAGGCGTTGCTGCTTGCCTGGTGCCTGTCTAATAAGTGGCCTGAAAAGCATGTGATATTTTGCTTTCGATTTACAAAACACCAGATAAATGGTCATTAATGAGGAGATAACCAGCCCTGTGTATCGGGAACAAATGTTAACTGAAATTACCAAACTTTTCTCAAAGAGTAACTTGCCAGGGTTTTTGGCTCCAAGACTCAGGAATTCTTTTTGAGGTTAGTTCTCCAAGGGGCCACCTCTGTCCGGTTTTTGTTTTGTTTTTTTTTCCCTGTAGTCTTCAGATTTGAAGATTTTTCCTTTAAAGAGATAGACCAGTCACCTTGGCCTCAGGAGTAAAGACAAATAGGGGCAAGGGGTAAATGTTCCCAGAAGTCTCCTAAAAAAACCATGAAAGAGGAGGGTTACATTCTCTTGGGTTTCCTGCAGAGATACCGGGGTAAATCTGTTCACCGGATTTAAGCAGTCATTCTGCCAGGCCAGGACCTCATTTTCAGTGAGTAGAGTGATATATTTATTCATTAGCAAGTGTTGACATTAGGTAGCAAAATGTGTGTAAACAGAGAAGCCACAAAGACAGGAATGTGCCATTTCCAAGGGGGAGAAAAGTTCTCCAGATCAGCCAATAGGAAGTGATTAACCTGCCCATCGGAAACTCAAACAGCTGGTTACTCACCCAAGACGCTTTGTTTAAAACAAAACACAAAAGAAATGAAATGAAAAACGGCCTCGATTTCTAAGGACTCGAGGGTGGCAGGGGGCCTCAGGACTTGAGGGTGGAGGGAGGAGAAGCCCCCAGTGGAAGGGACTGCTCTGACACATTTGAAGGGCAGTGAGGTCTGGGGCTGGTTTTGCAGGCTGCCGGTGCCAGGGGTGTTGAGGTCAGGTCCATAGAGGGGATGCTGCCCCTCATGGTATATGTGGGAGAAGAGTATTTGGCTGGGGAATTTAATTTAGATCAGCCACTTACATTCTGAAGTTTTGAAGCCCTAGGTTGAATTTTTGGGCTGGGGTTACTAGGTGAGAACCAGGCATATGGTTTTACAATGGACAGTTATTCAAATCCTCATCAGTTGCACAACGAAGGGAATGGGAATCCTTTCTGTGAAGTCTCCAGCTTGGCAAGGAGGTGGTGGGGAGGGGGCTGGGCCCTGTAGCCTTTGCAGGGACTCTAGGGCCAAAAGCGAACCCGGGAGCTCCATTTTGCTATGGTTCAGGCTGTTCTACTGAAGCCTCTGTGAGTGTGTGATCTTTGGAGACCTGGGTGTTAGGTGTTCCTAAGCCAGTAGAATCATCTGAGAAAGAGTGTTAGACGCAGCCGAACTTAGGAGCAGGTCGGCTGTGCCTTGTGGCAGTCAAAGACGCCCTCCCTACCCCCATCGCATGAGGAAGAAGCACGCTGTTTGAAATCAGATCTCACTTTATGGAGTGGGGGGTGCCGGGGGTTCGCTCTGTAGGCTCTGCTCTTTGTGTTCTCTGTATCCCATAGTCTGAAAGTTTGAAGAATGCCGGGGGGTGGGGGGGGCGGTGGCGGTAGTTGCTTGGTGTGCTGTACCTCTTTAGGCTGGGGACCCAGGTGGCCAGTGCTCATTGGCAGATGGAGCCTCCAAAGCCTAGTTGAGAAATCTGGGACCTAGCCTTCCTTTTCCTCTTAATTCAGTCTACTCTTAACTTTTCTGGGCCTCTTTATAAATCCAGATGATCAAAAAGTTAGATTAGGTGGTTCCTTCATTCACTCATTTATTGGTTCATTCCTTCTGCAGGCCTGAAGATGTGCCTGCCTAAAAATATGATTCCAATGCAGTAGATTGTCCGTCTGTGCCCAGGGCTGTGGACTGGGGCAGACCTGGGATACCTGGGGTACACTGCCATTGGCGGTGGTGGTTCCTCTGGCATGGACAGTACTTGAAAGAAGCTCAAAGCTAAGTTGACAGTGGCTCTCTGGGAACCATCGTCTTGGTGAGAAAAGTGGGATCCCAGCCCTTTTACCTGGTACGCTTCCTAATAGCTTGTTCCAGGTTTGCATCTTCTAGGGCTCTGTTGCTGTTGGGAGAGGGGAATGAGTCTTTCTCCCACAGCATCCAGCATTTACCGGGTACTTGGTGATGTTCAGCAGTGGATAGGAGCCAGGAATGGCCTCCAACTGCTGAGTGTGTGCCAGCCTGGACTCTGGGGAATGGGCAACACAAGCAGAAGCCGAGACCCTGACTTCAGAGATCTATCTTGGCGGAACTTTCCCGTGGGCAAGTGATGAAGGTGTGGCTCTCTGACCTGTCTTCCCTAAGCTTAGCAGTAGCTTGAGGCCAGTCTGGATGCTGAATACTGGAAAGAGAGTGAGGACTCTGGTGGCCTGGGGAGGGAGAGCTGTGGGACAGGGGCTGAGCTCTTGGGTATGGCCCAGCTCACTGGGTGGCCCCTTGGGCTAGTCAATGACGCCTCAGTTTACCTGGGTGCCAGTCAGACAGGTATACTTTGCTACTTCACAGGGGTGGTAGGGAGGCCTAATTAGTGTTTGTAAATCCTCCTGAGATCAAAGGCGCTGCAGAAGGGCAGAGCACCATTTCGTGAAAACGCTTGTGGTTGCCAGTGTGGAGCTGGCTTACCTTTGATCTGAGACAGGCCGACACCCTGAATGTGGTCCCAGCTCTGCCCTGAGATGCCAGGCCCTCCCTTTGAAACACACCTTGCCCTGGGATTCAGCCAGCCAAAGCTGGGTAAGGGGAGTGGCCATGGATAAGTCATCATGTTTAACGTGGGGTGTCTTCCGTTTGGGGGTAGGTAGCAGCCTATCTCTAGAACATGGAGAAGGCCATCAAAATAGTTTAGAAAGTGCAGGGTATACACCATTTAACAAGCAGCTCCATTTCCTGTCTCCCCTATTGTTTTCCATTTGATTAAGTGTATCCTGTAAAACTGTATATTCCTGTTAGGAACTATACTTTACGCTGATAAAACGAGATCATACACAGTCTTTTCTAACTCTTCTCTGGCTGCCACCACTCCTCTCTGCTTCCCCTTCCCCTGTTGAGGAGAATTCTTGAAAAGTTATTCTTCCAGCCTGAGAGAGAATGCCTGCTGGAGACTGATTAGAGAGAGCATTAAGGGGTGGGGGGAGGCAGGCAGTAGAAACCAGAGGTGATTTGGGGCGGTGTGTAGACCAGGCACAGTTCCCCATCTGCCTTTATCAGGGAGTGGAGATGGCTGCTGGGCTCCCAAAGGGCTCCCATGGGCTGCTGGCCTCTGGGCTGCTCTTTTGCTTGACATCCTATTTGCCAAGTGGTTCCAGTGGGAACCTGGCAGTGCACATCCCAGGGACATCCTGCTGGTAGCCTGGCCTGGGGGGAACTGGCATGTGCACCATGCACCCTGTGCCTTTGTTGCTGAGTTGGGCAGCACCTTGTCTGAGAGCCAGGCTTTCTTTGTGGATCTCAGTAAGTTTGGCATCGGCCAGGTGAGCAGAAAGCTTACAGGGTCTTGTGTATTTTTGTTTCCTGGGACTAATTAGTTGTGGTTTGTGGGCATTATTTTTTTTGCTTTAATTGCTTGGAGGGAGGTTGTCGAGTCTATTTCTCAGCTAGATTTGTCATTATCCTCATTAACATGTAGGTCACTGTGCCGAGTACCTGAGGGTGACAAAGACAGTGAAGAGAAGCTTATAGTATAGGACAGACAGGACCTGAAGGTAAAGGATCAAGTAAAGACAGCAGGAGGAAACTCCAAGTGCTGGGTGCCAGAACAATTTTATAGGAACTGAGGGCAGGGAGCCTCGCAGGCCTGGGGTTGCCCGGGAAGATTTCCAGAGACATGGGGAGTTTGGACTAGGCCTGGAAGCAGGTAGAACATTTCCCCTCCGGCTGGGAGCCTTGCCCAGAATTTTCGGTCTTGATCTGGTGGTAGCTCTGCACAGGTGTAATCATGACTGCAATCCATTGAGTTGTACTTGAGATGGGTATGCTTTCTTACACTCAGTAGACCTCAGTTAACAAGGACAGAGAGGTTTCTTTAGGCTAATGACTGTCTTGATAAAACCCTAAAGAGCTGGGAAGTCTATCTTTAAAAAGACGCGGGCCGTGAGAGTGGCAGAGAGGCCACTGGATGAGCAAGGAGACTGCCCTTGATTTTTCTCTGAGAAAGATGGCGGGTTACAGCCACTAGGGTGGAGGGACCCTGGGCCTCCTTTGACCTTGGCGAACTATCTGGTTTCCTCAATGGGGGACTTGCAGTACAAGAGAAATTCCAGCCAGTCTGTGATCGACCCTGACCTGACTAATGATTAACTGGCTGCCCAGAGCCCAGACGAATGACAAGGTGCTGTGGTCTGTCTGATGATGGGCAGCAAGGCCCGAGCAGCCCATTCATAATCAGTCTCGCGGCCGGGAGTCAGCTGCTTGGAATGTGTGGTTTCTCTTGAATGCCGTTTAGAAATGTGCTTAAAAATTAATCTCGGTGTTTTTATTTATTTATTTCTGTATTTATTTTTTCTCTCCCCTTTTCAAATCTGCAGCAGACTGTCCAGATGCTGTGCCTTCCTCCGCTGAAACAGGGGGAACGAATTATCTGGCCCCTGGGGGGCTTTCAGGTAAGACACTTTCTTGGATTTTCCTGACTATTCCAAGACCTCTTAATTATTGGAGACTGGAAGAATAGGGGTTGCCTTCTGTCACCCAGCGGGTCTGGTATCCTCACTTTTATGTGCATTAAACTGGGCGCATCATCCTTGGTGACTCTGTGGACCTTTGGCTTGTCGCTCTGAAGTCCCTTGCATATCAGGACACTCCAGGGATGCGGAAATGGACCTGTGTTGTGCTGTGTTTTGTGGCGGTTGTTAGGCAGCTCCGGGCTTCCGTTTGATGACTTTGGTGCCACTAGTTCTAGGTTTCAGCCCTTTTATTTTTTTTGTCCCCTTTTCTTTTGCTCTTTTGTGCATTGGGTACCTCAGAGGAGTGGATCCTACTCAGGAACTTTTTGAGGACAGATCCCGTGTAGGATGGGCGGTCAGAGTAGATGTCCTTGATGTCCCTCCGAGCCCCGATTCCCAACCAGCCTAGTGCAGGATGTGTCGTGCGCGTCTAGGGCCAGGGGTGACGGGTTTGGGCCCGCAGACGGTGGGTGTTGGCACCACTACCCAGGACGGAAGGTTTTCCTTAGGGCTGGAGGGTTATGGGATTGGATGAGGGACACTGGGTAGCAGAGCATCATTTTCCCTGAGGGACATGATCAGAAAGTGATAAACTTGGAGAAACTCATTAGCTATGTAACTGAGAGGCATTTCCTTTTTTATTTTTATTTTTTCACAAGACATCCTGTTTCCACCTGTTTCCCCCCGCCCGCCCCATCCCAGTGTCCATCAGTAACCTGGGGGAAGAAAAGAAAAAAAAAAAAAACTCCGGCAGAGTCCTGGGCATTTCTTGGTTTGGGACATTGGTCGTAGGATCGTGGCAGCTCAGATGGAAGCTGTAAAACTGCCTTTGGTGGGTAGAGAGTGCACACCAAAAACTGTCCTTGGAGACTGTGGCATACCCTGTTCTGGGAGGTGACTAACTGGTCAAGCGTCTCTTAGGCTGGTTCGTCTAGGCCAGTTCCCTCCCAGGCTGTCCTCTCCAGGAACTGAGCTTGCTGAGAAGGTCTTCAGGGAGACCTGTTTGTTTTCATTTCTGTGCCGTATATACTCTGAGTGTTATCTGAGACAGAGAGTATTGTTTACTCAAAGGCTCCTAATGAGAACGGCACAGGAAAATGAGGGACCCAGAAAGGGGAGAGGGGCTGGGGGCGGTGGTGGTGAGGATGGGCGTGCACCGGAGCCCGCCAGGAGGCAGGACCCTCCAGCAGCAGCATTGGAGCTGCCGCTCTTCTGCTTTCTAAGGCTCGGAGAAAGAAAGAAGCCCAACGAGAGGAAAGAGTCTGGGCAGAATAACACACTCAGGATGTTGTTAGAGGGTTTTATTTTTTAAATCCTGAGGGTACAGGGAGGCGCCCCAGCCCCTCCGAACCACATGAAATAAGCAAGGGAAGTGGTAGCTTTTGAAAGGGGGCTGTTCGGAAGGTTTGTCTTATTGATAACATCTTGTCTGTCTCCTGCTGGAGGAAATGACGACACCAGGCTGAGCCACCGGGCCGAGTGCCTCCCTTCTCGGCCCCCAGAGAGCTAAACAGTGTGCCCCAGTAAACGCTGTGCCCCACACTGCCCCTTTTGGGACGGGTGGGCTTTATGTCCCCAAAGCTTTTCCAGCCCTAGAAAGAAACTGAGGATAAAACAATTATTGACTCTCCCCCACACCCCCAAGGTAATTACACCCATTTAGATTAATGAGAAGCTGTTAGGAAGGAGTGCTTGCCTCTGAAGGGATCCCGTGGTTTAACAAAACTGCAAAAAGAAAAAAAGAAAGGGGGGCCTCCACATGAAAGAGCATTTGTTTTGAATTTTAGCTCTTGATTTACTAATTCCCAAGGCTTCAAAGTTTGAGCTCTTTCTTCTTTTCCTTCGAAGTTGGAGTAGTTTATTAATAATGTGCCGTGGGGGAAATCGAAGAGACTGTGTTTTGGGTTGTTGCCAGGGGTTTGGGGGTATCTGAAGGGGAGGTGATAGGCATGGAGAAAACCCGGGGTTACACCATCTGCAGTGAGGATGCCCCCTCCTCCCGCAAAGGTGATTGTAAGTGGCCCCTGGTCCAGGGCGGAGGGTTTCATAAGGAGAAAGCCCAGACCTCCTCCTTCCTAAGAAGTTTGATCTTTCCGTGGGGACAGGGGGACAGGGGTAGTCTGAGTGTGTCCGCCTTGCAGAGGATGAGGCCCCCATGGTGGCTGTGGTGGCTGAATAGGGCAGGGGCAGGGGCAGGGCTGGGGCCAGGTAGGAGGGCCCTGCCAGGTCGGGGTGGGAGGAGCTAGCTGAGGCCGAGGGTGAGAGCCTGTTTTGGGGAAGGGAACAAGTGGGCATCAAGGTAGGGAGCGGTGGAAGCGCGCCCACAAGGATTTGTCCCTTCTCCCCCTTGAAATAACCTCTCTGAGTGTCTCTTTCACAGGCTCTGTGTGCTGTTTGCCTTCCTGTCCTGCCCTGGCTGAGAGCAGGCTTAATGAATGGGGCTCAGTTTAGGGTGGGAGGCAGGTCGGCAGCGGGAGCCAGGGCTTGATTCTCTTGGCACAGGAAGAAGGGAAAGAAAAAACAGCCGAATGTGAAAATGTGGGGCCTCGGTGGTGTGGGGATGGGGGTGTGCTCAAAGGCATGCCCCCTTCTGAAATGCTGGGGTGACTCCCAGGCTGGCCCTTCCCTTTCCTGCAAGGAAGGGGGAGTGGGCGGTAGGCGCCCTGGGAGCAGGCCCGCTGGCTGCAGGTCGGAATTCCAGCCTTGCAGCGTGGGGCTGGCCCGTGACAGGCCCAGGCCTTCGGGACTCACAGTGAGCACACCCCACCCCTGCAAGTTTCCTCAGTCTGGGAAAATGGCACATTTTTAGAAGGCTATGACTTGGTTCCAGGAGATTGTACTTTCATTTCTGACAGCCGGCTCTCCGAGACAGATGGATTGCTTGGTGCATGGTTGTGTGTGTGCGTGCGTGTGCGTGTGTGTGTCTGTGTGTGTGCATGCATGCACGTGCTGTTGTACAGATAGATGGTCCCGTGCACAGACACATGAGCAGGCAGATGCCCACAGGCGGGCTCTGGGATAGGCCTGGGCCCTCTCACATGGGGTCGGTGGACCTCACGGCAACTTCTCCAGGAGGGTACGCACTTCAGGGGCAGGGGCGTGTTTACGGACTGGTTCTGGATTGTGACTTGTGAGCCTGAGTTAAACCCTCTGGGCATGGTGCCTTTTGAAAGGCATAGGATTCCAGAACGGGCCCTTGTTGCTGGAATTGGCCTAGGAAGACCCACCTTGGAGAGGTCTGATAGACAGGAAGCTTCTAGGTTCAGCGTGGTAGTGGAAGTGGGAAGGATTTGCGCCCAGAGCTTTCACTGTACCACTACTGGTAACGAAGAGTGTGTTAGGAGCTGTCATCTTTGCACTTCCATCTGGAGTTTCGGAGGGGGGATGCTTTCATTTGGCTTGTCTTCCGTCCTGGTTTGGGGGGGTCGAAAGAAAGACCACTTCATTTGCAAGTTCTAGGTCTTCACGCATCCTCCAGCCTTCTCCTTCATATCTGAATGCTTGCAGCTGGCTGGGCCTCAGCCATACAGACCTCGGACCTCCCTGGTTAGGGCAGGGAGGGAGTGGAAGTCGGCAACCACTTGTAGTTCTTTAAACTTCAGAAGAGGCGTCAGGGTGGATTTCAAGGAAGGAGGTGGGAAGCGATGGAGACATAGGTACTGATGTCTTTGGAGGGGGTCGTTGATAGAACGCCATCTCTTGTCTGTGTGAAGTCATGCATTTGGAGAGACTCTGTCGCATCAACCCAAGGGGGGCCATCTCCTCTGCTAAGGTCTTGAAGGGTCCCTGCAGAGCTTAGTCGGGATAATGGAAGTGCCCTGAGTCAGCAGTCACTGCAGAAACCATTTTCTTCTCTTCCCTCCTGCCTGTATGGTAGCCTGAGTGGAGAGTCTTCAAAAATACCTCTCGAACCTGAAAATGCGATCCTAGCTCAGGCCAGGCCAACCTGGGCTTAAACCAAGTCGTTTAGGAAGGATTGCTCCATCCTGTTTTTAAGGAAAGTTGTTCAGCTTCCTGTGACAGTTATTTATTGTCTGGCTTGGGATGGTGATGGCCAACCGGGAACCTGGGTGCTTGTTGCTGTTTTTGGTGTCTTTCCCCTGCTTGGAACAAGCAGCTTGTGGTTTCGCTGAGCGCTCTCATGCCATTGAAGCGTGGGGGTGGATTGAGCTCATCCAGGTGGCCAAGTGCATGGGCTTTGAGGGATGATGAGCAGACGGACCAGGGCATGTGACCCTCACCTACCCACTCCCCTACCCCTAAGTCACTGCGAGAGGTGACACGTCTAGAGCTCTCAGAGCTCTCTCTTGCTAAATGCCAGCCTAATGACTCGGGCCCTTTACCTGGTACACGCCCACTCCGGTGAAGACCAGTCCTGGACAGCAGCTCAGGCTGTCTGCCACCTCATCTGCAATGCTGGAGGTCATGTACTCACCTCTGCAGAGGGGCTCATTGATAAAACCTCTTTTGTCCTGGAAAGAATGAAGCAGTCAGACGGGGGTTAAATGCAGGGTGACAGCATTTAAAGTCTGGGGCTAACTTGGGCTGCTCTGCACACCAGACGAGGTGGGCTGCTGCCTGCCGCAGGCATCTTGTCACTGAGGCAGAACAGGGCAGCCGGCCGGCGAAGGGGGAAAGGGCCAGGTGAGGGCTGGTTTCCAGCGTAGCTTTGGGCTACGGTCTAACACACTAACCCCCTCCTCTACCTTGAGCCTTTTCTTTAGCCGAGCCTGGTGGTTGTAGCTGGGTGAACTTCCAGGACCTACGGGAGGGACCTCCGACAAGCTCAGAGCCAGTGGGGCAGAGAAAAGGGAGGAAATGCCAAAGGATTCAAGATCGAGTTTGGCTTCCTTTGCTTCCTTATTGTTGCCGTTGCTGCGCCATCATATAATCTCGCTTCTGTCGTGCTGCGATTGCCTGGCTCTGGCTGCTACGTGTTCACTTCAGTCTAGTCCTGGAGGCTGGAGCAGCCCCTTCCAAGCAGGTGTGTGTCTTACGTCACCTGGTGGGAGAGGAAAAGGCACACGGTGACGTCGCAACTTCCCTGCACCTTAGGACTCCTGGGGTCTTCTGAACCCCAGTCTGTTGGTGGGGTCCCCGGTATCAGTAGTCTTGAGGCTGCCCAGGTGATTGCAATGCGCAGAGCCCTGGCGTAGGGGGTAAAGGAGACTTGTTCCTGCTGGGAGTTTCTTTCATGGCTTCTCTTGGTGGTTGTACAGGTTTTCTGTGACTCTGCACAGTCGTCGCCGCCTTACCCGCGGTTTCACCTTCCCCCAGTTTCAGTTGCCCACAGTCAGCCACAGCCCGAAGACATTAAATGGGAAACGTCCGAAAGAAAGCCCTCATCATCTTCGGGTCGCGCGCGCCCTGCTGAGGCGTGCGGTGAAATCGCACGCCGCCCCGCTCGCCCCAGAGCGCGCATCGGCCCTCTTTCCAGCCTGTCCACGCGGTGGACGCCACCGCGTAGCCGTCCCGGGGGTCAGGTCAGCTGTCGCGGGTTCCGCGCTGGCGCGTGTTCCGGTCGCCCCTGTGCCACTTAGTAATGGCCTCAGGGCACAAGGGAGCACCACCGGGCTGGCAATGCGGATGCGCCAAAGAGGAGCCGTGAAGGGCTTTCCCGAAGTGAAAGGGTAGTTCTCGACTTCTAAGGCATTTTGTTGGTCTCACGTCATCACAGGAAGACTGGTGAGTACAGTACCAGAGCTTTTCAGGGAGACCACATTCACGGAACTTTTCCTATTGTCTGTTCTAATCGTTTTTGATCCCTTCCCGTGCCTAATTTATAAGTTGAACTTTATCGAAGGTATGTACGTATAGGAGGACACATGGGGTATACAGGGTTTGGTACTCGCCTCGGGTTCAGGAGTCACTGGGGAGTTTTTGAACAGATCCTCCATGGTAAGGGGACACTGCTGTTTATGCCCCCATAGTGAAGAATTTAAGTGTTTTCTCAAATAAGATTTTTGCTTGACTGTAGGAACTTGACAAGGTACCTTAACTGCGCCTTCCTCCAGTTGGCTTTGCTGTTGTGAGTGGCCTTATAAAAGTGACCCGTGGGACACAGTTTTCTCTTGGGCTGGTAAAGATATTCTGGAACCAGACAGGGGGTCCAGGTGCACAGCTCTGTGAATGTATGTACTCAGTGTCACTAATGGTAAATTTTATGTTATGTGTCTTTTAAAAAGTAGTGACCTCTGCGGTAGCTTTTAAATACATGGCAGGTAGTTTTGGATGATCCATAAAGAGCAGTGACTTTGGAGAAGAAAAACGGAGACACTTCTGTTCGGTGCCTGGGACCCGCTGTTGATAGGCCCTTGTTTCCAGGGGAGCCTCTGGAGTCTTCTGGGCAGGGCCGGGGCGGGGTGGTGGGCACTGTGATGAGCCTGACTCCCTGACCCGATTTACCTGAAAAAGGCGCCAGCTCAGTGTTGATTTTTCGACCTTCCCTTTTCCATGTGGTTTGCAGAAATGAGAGGCAGGAAAGTTCCCTGTGGTTTGTTTTTCGAGCCTGACCTTTCTGCAGGGGAAGCGCGTGCACTGGTGCGACGTAGGAGCCTGTCTCCCAAAGCCTGGGGTCCCCTGCGTGATCCAGGTCCTTTTGCTGGCCTTCCTGCTGGAGCCCCTGATCAATGTGACATCTTCGCCCAGGTTCTAGGGCTGCAGAAGAGGCGGGTGACTTGCCCGGAGCCCTCCCTTTGTGGGAGCCTTGTGAAAGGGTACTGTACGGCCAGCCACTGGGAGGCCAGCACTGGCCCTACCGTCTTTCTCACTCGGTATTGAATGGCTAGCCCAGTGTCTGGCTGCGTGCCTACTGTCACAGAGAGGCTTCCTCTCTGGGCTATTTTCAGCGGGAAGATATTATTAACTGCTGAGGCACAGTTCTCAATTTAGTGGCTAACACGCCAAGAAAGCAACATTCACCTGGTTGTGGCAACCCTACTAAAACACCTTGGCTTATTTCAAGGGCTTGGCTGCCCCTGGCCCTCTCCACTTCACCCCATGGGGTCTCCATGGGAATCTGGGCCCTAATCCAGTTTCTGGGGAAGCCACGATGGCCGATTCAATACCTACCGTAGAGAGAACGAAGCTTTTTAATTAAGCCTACTCTTGAAAAGTGTAGAAAGTGCTCGTATTTATATTCTAAGAGAGGGAGATTTTGCAATAGGGATGAGGCACGGGATGGGAAAAGGAACTTTATTCTATAGAGTTTAGGACAGTTGTTTAAAACAGGGTGATAACTTTCACCTTGTCAGCGAACAGGAAATATTGGGACAAGACAGGAAATTGCATCACTCTTTTTATGAGGAGAACTCCAGAAAAAGATGTTCGTGCAAGGTAGTGGCTGAGAGGAGACCAGCCCTGTTTTGGGTTCCCCCCCCTTCCCCTTCCACTCCCACGAGAACTTTTAGGCCATTTTCTTTCAGAAAGAGGCTGTTTGAGAACTTTATGTTATTTTTATTATTTAAAAAAATATTTTACCAGAAAGGTCACCTTCAGTTGAAATGTTAACTGCAGCCTTATTTCCCGGTTTACTAAAGAATCTTTCATGACTTTTCAGCTTCCTTCCCCAAATGGCGGGCCGAAGCAGCTCTTGGCTGGAAGCACATTTTGGTTTGGCTGCTCAGTCCTCCACACCGAGCCCCACCCAGTGTCATTAGCTCAGTTTTAACTTGCAAAAAAAGAAAAAAATTTTTTTTTTTTTTGGTAGGGGATAGGTAGGAATTTACTCATGCCCTCGGTCTTGCTACTCCAGCATTGCTTCCCCCTGGCAGAGGTGCCTGGCATTTGGCAGGTTGGAACTTGGGGTGGGCTGGATTTTAAAGCCACTGAACCTACCTGCTTCTAGGGCTCTAGTGAGGAGTGGAGAAGAAACCGTGTGCCCCTCACAGCCGTGCCCAGTAGCTGTGTTCTGCCCTGGGAGTAAGGGAGTCATGGGGCCGGCCGGCCCCCTGGTCACCCAGAGGCTACCCCCAGAAAGAGGACTTGCCACTACCCCTCGGTGGTTTGGAGAAGAGGGTACTGACCAGGGTGGGAAAACACCGTCTCCATTTACTCATCTCGAGGTTTCTAAGTCCCCTCTCTGACGACGTCAGTGTGCTGATGGCATGAGACAGTGCCCTGACCAGTGCTGCTGCGGAGCCTCTGTGAGGATGAACAGAAAGAAAGCCGAGTGTGTGGCTGGCTTGCTCACTCCCCACTTACCCCTGTGCCCCCCCCACCCCCGGCCCCCCAAGCTTTTTTCCTTAGCGTGCTCTGTTTTGTTTTCATAACACTACAAGAGCCCTGGGGTGTGTAAAAGCATTGTTGAACAGCCGGTGAGGGTAACTTGTCCAAACAGAGCAGGACGCCAAGGCAGAACGCTGTGGGCAGGTGGTGTGCCCACAGAGGTTGGCCGGCCGGCGCCTGGCTTGGAAACTACGTTTGGGGAGTCACTGTGGCTGTCTGGGAAGTCACAGAGGACAGGGGTTTCTCTCTGGCCGCCTCTGTGGGGAACCCAGGACAGGGCCTGGGCCCTTCTGGCTGACGCTTGCCTAGAAGGCACGCTGCCCTCCCAGGTGGGTTCACGTGTGCCGCCCCCCCCCCCGCCCCCGCCTTGTGTAAAGCTGGGCTGGTCAGGCCACTTTGGGAGAAGCCAGCGTGTCCCTCCGGTTCATTCATTTAACAGTTATTGAGCACCTACTATGTGCCAGGGTCTGTGAGGTGAGGTGGTTGCAGTTCTTAGGCCTAGGTAGAATGTGAAGGGCAGCAGGCGTAATGGCTGACCGAAGGCGCTGTCGGGTCAGTGAGGTGGAGGGCTTTTGAATAGGAGTTGCTCCATCTGGAGCCAGGCAGGGGCCTGCTTCTCAGGCAGTTTCTGCAGGACAGAAGGAGCAGGTCCCGTGGGCTCGGAGCGGCCCATGGGGTAAGGTGTTGTCTGACATGGCAGAGGTGCAGGGACGGGCCCCTGGGGTGACTGTCTGAGCACGCAGGGTAGGCAGAGCTCTTCTGTCACCCCCGTCGTCTGGCTTTGCCTCTGCTTTGGCTGTGGGGTCTGTTGCAAGTTGAAATAAAACAGAGCTTGTGGGTAAACAGAGGTCTATCTCCTCCAGCTCTGGTTCCAGCCCTGGCCCCGCCCCTTGTTGGTCGTGAGATTGCAGCAGCCCCTGGTAGTGCCTGGAGGCCAGTAGAAGTGACCAGCCTAGCACTGGCTCTTCCATGGGTGGGTCGGGGGAGGATCTGGAATGACAGTATTTCATGCCTTGACAGCCACAAGACAGGTGGGACGTCTTCAGAGCCCAGGTGTTTGACTTTCCTTCTTTAACGCCAGCGGACTGATTCTCATGAAGACCATCTGGGGATGCACTCATGTTTTTTAATTTTAAATCTGTGGTCAAGGCACATGTCTGAGGTCCCAGCCTAGGTGTGAGGCCCTGGCCCGCCTGCGCTTGGGTTTGCACGAAGGTGTTTCATTTTCACGCTCATCTGCCCTGTCCTTTCCCTGGAGGCCAGCTGATGGCTCTGCTCGAGGAGCTCACTAATTTAATTAATCTTCCTGCTCCTCTCTGGGGCCCCACTGGCCTCTTCTGGCCGGGAGAGCTGGTTTGGACTCCGGTTTGATCCAGGGCAGAACCGATCTCAACTCCAATGTCATCTTGCAAAGTTGGAGTTTCTTACAGACAGAAGACAACTCAGGTTGACGGTTACCGTAGCAGCGGTCCACCACACAGGGACTGTTGGTGGCTCTCGTGTTTGTTCATTTCTGTATTTGCCTTTTTACTTTTTAACGTGGGATGGTCACTCAACGGGAACAGAACCAGCACGTCGCTAAGATACGACGCCGCTGTCAGCAGACGCTCCTTTGTCTGCATCACCACTCAGAGGTTGAATGGTCCCCATCCACCTTTCCCACCTTCCACTGCTTCCGCTCACCTAGTGAGATTGGAAGTGTCTTCTTCCCAGTGCTAAGTGAACTTCCGAGGCCAGGAAGGGTCATGAAGAACTGCCCAGCTCAGAAATCGCTTGGGGACTTTGCCAGCCCCTGGCAGCCTCTGAGCCAGCAGGGATGGCCCCTCCCCTTCATTAATCAGTAACCCAGAGGGAAAAGCAAAAGTTGAGTTCCTCCTGTCACCTGGGTGCATAGTGCTGTTCTTAAAACTAGATGGGCCCCACCTCCAGCTCGGCGGGGTTGCAGTTAAAACCCTGAGGAGCTATTTCCTGGGAACAGGCCTGGGGTATGTGTGTGTGGTGGTGGGGGGGGGGTGAGGGCGGGGAGCTGCAAAGACTCAAAAGCCTCCCCCCATCTCAGTGTTAGCCTGGTAGCTGGATATCCCAGTCCCAGGAGGGGAAGGGAAGTGGCCCCCAGGTTTCTGTCCCCAGGGCCTGGCCTGATTTCCTGGGCTGAGGGTCAGGGCTCTGCTACAAGCTGGCCACATGGACTTGCATGAGCTTTCTTGAGCCCTGGGCCTCAGTGTTCTCATCAGCAAAATCAGTGGCTGGACTTGGTCTCCAAGGCCTTTGCGGTTCTGACATCCTGTGATCCTCGGTGCTTGGATTTGTGAGCGTGTAGAAGTGAGACCTCATTGCTGAGTAGTAGGGTAGGCCAATGGCCTCTTCCACTTGTGAACAAAGGTTGTAGTTCTTCCTTGTTTTCACAGCTTGCAGACTCTCCCAAGAATGAGCAAAAGCTGAGGACTCTTTCCCTAGAAAAATGCATATGCGTACCAGTATTTGCATACATTTCCATACATTTCCGGAGGACTTTTAGTCTTTGGAATCTCCTGTACTCCGAAGGTAGTTTTAAGGGGACCATGCAGGGGAGCTTTAGGGAGCTGTAGGGCCTTTTTCTTTTTTCTTTTTCTCTTGTGGTAAAATCTATCTGGCATGTTTAGCCTCCAACTGTTAAGTGCCTAGTCCAGCGTGTTAAGTACATCATCACACTGGTGTGCACCCAACCCCTCCATCCATCTCCAGAACTTTCTTTTACCTTTCCAAACTGAAATTCTGTCCCCATGAAGCACGAGCTCTCCAGTCTCCCCTCCCCCAGCCCATGGCAGCCACCATGCTGTTTCCTGTCTCTATGAATTTGACTATTCCAGGTAGCTCATAGGAGTAGAATCAGACACTACTTGACCTTTTGTATCTGGCGCGTTTCACTTAGCACAATGCCTTCAGCAGTTATTCCTGTTGAAGCATGTGTCAGAAATTGCCTTTCTTTTTAAGTGTGTATGTATGTACGTCTTGTTTATCCATTCATTTGTTGATGGACACTTGGGTTTCTTCCACTTTTTGGCTGTTGTGAATAATGCTGCTGTGAACATGGGTGTATAAATCTCTTCAAGATTCTTCTGGGTACATGGGATTGCTGGGCCATGCAGTAATTGAGTTTTGGGGGCACTGCCATGTGGCAGGGCCATCTTGACTTGTATATCTGGGGCAGGGGAGTACCACAGCCCATCATACTCTTGGATGTGCAACTGAGTGGGCTTGAGGGTGAGCCCTGGGGCAGGGGTAGTGAGAGAAGAGTGGGGTAGGGGTGGGGTTGACTGAGTGTGTCCAAGTGTGGTGGGGGGGGTGTGGCCTGGCTCTCTGCAGTGATACAAGCCAGACTGGAGCCCACATCTGCGAGACTCAGAGTCCTCTGAAATGTGGGGCACACAGCACAGAGCATCCAGCTATTGTGCTGGACTCCAGGGGCCATGTGATGGCAGCCCAGGGTGGGGGAGACTTTGTCTTTCATTCCCCGGGTGGAGGCTAGGAGTGGCAGGACCCAGGAGGGGGGGTGCTCAGGCCCGGGAGGTTCTGGGTGCTCTGGGGGTGAAAGGGCTGGGATGGCTGAACAGTGAGTGTGTCAGAGCTGGAGAGATTAGATTACGGAGGCAGACAGAAGCAATGATTAACTTTTCCAGTCTGCACACTGTCTCCAGTCTGTCGTACTGTTGTTTTTCCCTGTAAGTACAGTGCGGCCCAGGCCTGGCCAGGCCCTGGTGTAGGGCTGTAAAGAAAGAGAAGGAATGAGGGCTGGGAGTGAGCAGGGGCGGGGAGCCAGGGAGCCAGGGAGCCGGCCAGAGAAGGAGGCTTTTCCATCAGATCCTGCATTGGAATTTATTGGCCGGAATGCAGTAAATGTTCAAAATGCCATCGCATCCAACAGTTTTCATAATTGTTGTGGAACAAGGGGAGCTGGGGGAAGGGAGGGATGAAAAGGACTTTTGTTTCCCACTGTATTTTTCCACGTCTTGGGACAGTTTTCCTACCGTCTAGAAAAACCAGGGTTGAGTTGGAGCTGTGTAGCTGGTGGGATGGGGGGCGGGGCAGGGCCTGCGCCTGGGTCCTGGAATACCTTCAGGGAGGGGGAGGTCATTGCGCACCAGAGTTAATTAAAATGAGGCCCTCGGCAAAAAGCAGCCCTTGCCCGCTGCAGAGCCCCTAGCCCTGCAGACAAAACCGTCCTGTACCCCGGGGTGGTGCCCTTTGGGAAAACTGGTTTCCTATGCGTCCGCTTTTGTTAAGACTGTTCCCGAGCGTTAACATGTATCCAGTGTACTTGCAAGTGGTCCCTAAAAAAAAAAAAAAAATCAAAAACCGAAAACGAGGGACCTTTCAGTGGTTTAAGCAAAGGTTCTTTTGTATGGGGGTGTGCCTGCATTCCCAGTTGGGAGTCCACATGTGGAATTTGGGGGGCTCTCTGGATTCCCTCCAGATGGGAGGTGGGTGGTTGGGTTTAGAGATTGATTTAGCTGTCTTCCTGTTGTCTTATGGTCCCACCTCTTCTTGGGAGCGGCCAGGGTCATACCCAGCGGGCAGGCTGGCGAGCAGATAATGCCGCACAGGTCTGGGGTGTAGTGGATATGCAGGTTTATGGACCCCTTTCTGGAGAGAGCTGTGAGTTGTTTGGGGGGTAATGGTGGGTACTTCGTGGTGCACCATGGAGTGGAAAAGTCTTGAAATTAAAACTCGAGAAGTTTTAATGAGGCTGGATACACACTAAACGGCAGCCAGAGAGGCCCGTTTACTGTAAATATTATGAATGGAGTTGGCCGGACTGGAGTCCCCACCCTTCCTCTGAGGCCTCTCAGAGCCTGGCAGAGCTGGCCTCCTCCGAAGGCAGGCAGCCGGGTACACGCTATAATTTGCATGGCTGACGGCTGGGGCACAGGAAGCCACGTCAGCCCGGCTGGCGAGACAGACGGGAGATTTTGATTTGTGTGGCTTCCCTCCCCTGCCCGGCTCTACCCTCAATTATATTCTCTGATGGCAAAGTACGGCTCTCCGGAGGGACCCCCAGGCTGGGGGCCTCAGACTTGGACATTTCAGGGGCTTCAGGAGGTGGGGGTGGGGCCCTTTTGAGGGGCAGGGAAGTACGTTTTAACTCTAGTAACGGATTACTCATCACTATTTGTCTGTAAGGCATAGTCACGCATCAGTCTCGTAGACTAGGAGCATGTGCCAAATAATCTGTAAGCTCAGGAGAGTTTGTAGGAGGCGGGTGGCGATGGGTGAGAAACTTGCAGGCACCCAGTCTGGGCGCACATTGGAAGTGATTGTGAGAAAGGAGACCCCTCCCCTGGGGCCTCACCTTTTCCTGAGGGCCATGAGTAACACAAAGGTGGAAAGACATACATTTGTAACTCTGGGGGGTGGGGTGGGGAGTTAGTTTCGAGATGGACAGAGCCGCAAAATCTGACCCAAATCTCCTGGCTCTTTTGATTTTGTTTTCTTGTTGCAAATTAAATGCAAAAATGTGCCCTCCTTTCCAAAGTGATTTTCTTGCTCTCCAGAAGGTAGTAAAAATAAATGGAACTGGCATTGTTTAATACTTACCGATTGGGCACCTTTGTGGGTCACAGAGTGTAGCCAGAGACCATCAGAGCCAGAAGTGGGCCCAGCCCCCTTTTTGTTAGTCACGGATAGTTAAACTGAGACTCAGAGAGGGCGAGCTGCTTGGCCAAGGTCACAGAGCAGCTCGTTGGCAAAGAAGCTGCTTCTTGGTGTGAGGGAGCTGGACCCCACGCTCAGCCCTGAAAGTAGGCATAGCATTTCTAAAGTGTTGTTCTGAAGGGTACCTATTTTTTCGCTCTAGCATTTGCATAGGAACCCTTGGGGACTGGTGGCTTTAGAGGCCTGAGAGGGCTGCCCACCCATAGCTCACACCCAGCGTAAGCAGGATTCTGGCCTGGAATCCCAGCTCTGCTCTTTGGCACGTGACACGTGCCTCGTTTCTCCTTTTCACATGAGGATGGTAGTAAGTCGTCTGCAACCTCACCGGGCTGTTATTGGAGTCCCTTCCGGCAGGGCCTGTACATAATAAATGCTTATGAGGTGTAGGCCCGGAACTGCCCTCCCACAGGAGGGTGAGGTGGCGGTGGGGGGAGCAAAGGGGAAGAGTGATCATGATCAGTGTTTTCTTAGCAGTTGGTGGAGAACTGAAGAGAGAGAACCCTCCTAAGAGATGAGACCCTTGAGTGTAGCTGCAGGCTGGGCCCTGGCCCCTGGCCTCTGGCCTCTTTCGTATCTCATCGTCATAACAACCCTGTGAAGCTGGCACCGGGGAGTGTACGTCACTGCCAAGGTTCCATGGGAGGTAGATTTGAACCGGGGCAGTGAGGTGGGGTGGGGTGTTTGGGGGTGTCATACCCCAGCAAGGAACTCCCTGAGGGCCGGGATTTGGGGAACTCAGTTAGCTGGGCCCTGGGACCTGAAGAAGCACCTTGCTTTTTGAAGGAAACCCTATGGCATCTCCTGCCTACCCCACCCCCAGTCCAGCCACCTCCATGGAGATCTATCGCAATACAGAGCCCTGAAAAAAAATCCGGCCTTCTCAGTCCTGCCTTCTGCCAGCCAGGATTCATCCCCCGATCCGTTTGGTAGAGGAGCTTGCTGCAGCGGTGATGGACAGGGTCTGACGGGTTTTCTGGGTAACGGAAAGTTAACCCGAAATGTTTTAGGTTTGTTTTGATCCCGTGAGTAACTTGCTCTAAACCCAGAGTTGTCTGCCACTTTAGGAATCTGAGGGAGTCCTTTCCTGTCCCGATGAGGCTGAAACATGGCCAATTTGGGCTGACCCCAGAATCCCAGCTGAACCCAGACACCTTAGCAAGTTTCTTATGTGGTGGCTTTAGTGTTTTGGTTATTAGCCTCTTGTGAAAAACAAGAGACCAGTAAGAGTCCTTGATAATTGTACGTATTTGGGGTGAGACTAGATGGGGACTTATTGGCACAGAGTCCCCTTTTATTTCTCAGCCCTTGACCCTGAAGTGGGCTGGCTGCTCTCAGAACAGCCGTTTTCTGACTGGGGTGGGGAGCAGGGCCGATGGGTGCTGTTAACCTTTGAGATGTCTGATGTAGGGGAAGGAGGGGATGAGGCAACCCTCGGTGGCGCCAGAGTCCTGACGAAGGGGAGGACCCTGGACCTGCTGTGGGCGAGGCGTGGGGGCGGTGTTTGCGTTCCAGGGTTGCCAGGTTTGACTTCTAGGTCTGCTTTCGTGCCCTTCATTTGCCCTCGTCCTCCTGTGTGAGGCTGCCATTTCTCCCTAGGGAGGCCTGTCTTCTCTATCCAGACCACTGGGGAGGGGGCTCGCAGGCCCGTCCCACTGTCGGATTTTGGCAGAGTAATATCCCTTTAGAGCCCAAGTGCCTCGCAGAGATGAGAGCGAGTCAAGACCTCGCCTTGTCTGTCCACTTTGCACTCCAGTCCTCTTGCACCCTGGCAGTTGGGGGCATTTAACACCCCGGGTGCCAGCTGCTCTGGCTCTGTCTGTACTGGCTTCGTTTCCCCAGTAAAGGCCAGAATCTCGAGGACCTCCTCCCCGCCATCAGCACCACCTCTGTGTGTGGGCACAGCCAGGTTCAGATGGCCTCGCTGGCATGCATGCCCGCCTCTCAGAATCTCACTGGGTGTTTTGGGATCAGTGCTTTGCTGCCCCTCTGGCCTTCGTGGTCAGCTGCGTAAGCCGGGTCCAGCAATGGCACCGCCGAGGCGCTGGACTTGGTCTTTCCTCCCTCCTCCCATTTTTTCTTCATCTAAAACACTTTCAACGAAAACATTTTGAAAGGGGACAATTCCTCGCTTGCCTAAAATCTGGCCTTGAGGTCTGGTCACTTAGGCTGTTGAGACCCACCCCGGGTGTGAGATTCATTCATAAGCCTCTGGTCGTCTAGAAGGGTCTGGTCTGTTCCTTCACGGTCTGGGTAATTAAATAACGTTGTGAAAAGGGGCATGGAGCTCCTCGGCGAGTGGCCTTCTCTAATGCAAGCACAAGCACCAGGCGAAATCCTTCCCCTTCTCAACACCCTCCTCCCACCCTACCTGTTCAAGGGTAGATTTTATGCTTTAAGGGAAATGGGGAAGGGGAGGGGGAGAACAACCTTACAGGAATTTTAGGCCGATGCAGCATTTTTCTGGGGTTGCTCCAAAAATTCCCTCAACTATAATAAAAAGAAAAAATTGTGAGCAGGCATCTGATTAGTTAGCTTTTTACAACACGGCTTCTTCTTCTTCTTCTTTTTTTTTTTTTGGGTGCTTTAAAATGCGCAAATGGAGTTTTAAAACAAGCCCCTGTACAGTTTTCTGAGGAGGGAGAGAAGCTGTTGCAAATACCGGAAAAAGTTATAAAGCTGAGGGGAATTAACAAGGGGCCGTGGGTTTTGCCTTTGGAGGTGGAAACTCAGCAACCGTGATAAGCCGAATCGGGCCTCAGAGGACTGATCCTTAGGCCTCCTGGTAACCAGCTCGCCAGGGAGACTTCTGCGTGAGATCCTCCCAGGACCTCGCCACAGGGCCCGGGGAGCCTCCGGGAGCTAAGCACAGACCTTTGTGGGGAGATGCTTGTGGGCTGTGGGCCCAGTTCAGGGAACTGGGTTTCTCTGAAGATGATGCTGAGCGCTTCCCAGAAATGAGCCCAAGTGGTGGGGAATTCGGGGCACAGGGGGGAATCTCTGAACTGGCAACGTGAGAAGCTGTGCCCGGCCCCAGAAGCGTGATGCATTACAGGGGCCCTCGTAGTTGCGATGGTGTTTCTGGAGAACCTGTGTTTGTGCTCAGAGATAGTCCAGGAGCTGTGAGGAGAAGTTGTATCAGCGCTGGGAGGCTCTGGGGTGCCACAGGGAGTGGGGAGCAGGCAGGGATCCTGCTGTGCCAGGTTAGGGCACCTAGTGGGCTTTCGGGGGCCTTCTTCACACGCAGGGACACCCACACACTGCCGTTTATCTGGGCTGGGCCATTAACCTCAACAGAAAAAGGCTTTTTCCAGGCATGTCTGGCAGCAAATTGCTGGGTGGACTGGCGGGCTGCACAGATGAAAGAGAGACCCGCCAGAACGCGGCCCCTCTCCCCGCTCAGGGCACTGGGCCGTGTCCAGGCGACCTCAGGCCCCAGCCCCGCCCGGCTTCCTCTGCCCCCAGAGGCCCGAAGGGCAGACGCAGCCCCCACACCCCTTGCTGGTGGGCCTGGCACGGACAACTGGATCCCAGGCCCCCACCCCACCTCACGCCTCCTCCTCCTCCTCCTCCTCCTCCTCCTCCTCCCTGACAGCGGGTGCCAGGTTTCAGGGCAGCCGGGCTCCATGACACAAAGTATTGTGAGGCTCCGTTGAGGGTCTCTTCCACTCCCACCCAGTGACTCCCCGAGTCTTCCTTTCCAGGCCAGGCGTGTTGTCCCGAGTTGGGATAATAAGGGAGAAGCTTCTTACATTTCAAAACACACACACACACACACACGCACACGCACACGCACACGCACGCACGGGCGGGGCGCCCCGTGCCTTCCAGAAGAGGGCTTTCTCTCTCGGCACACTTGCACACCCGAGCGGTCTTATTTATGGGGAGGTCGCGGGCCTTTGGTGTGGCCTTCAGAGCTGGACTCCCTCGCCAGAAAGCTCAAAGATTGCCAGCACTCACGAGTTTATTAGCAGTTGATGGATACGTCGCAGAAACAAGTTAATGCCCGATGAGTCACCTTCTGCTTGGAACCATCGCCCCTCTCTTGTTTTTCCTTATGTTCTGGTGTGTGCGCACTACACACACTCACTTGTGGGCTCACTCCCGGACGCACACGGCCTCTCTCACACGTGTGCTTTATAGGTAGATGCATGTGTGTTGGGGGTGGCAGGCGCACTTTCTGGGGGTTGATTTTGGGTGGGGTGGGGGCGGGGATCGAGGGACCGCACGAGCCCTCAGCTCTTCATTTTTAGGTAGCTGTCTGGGCAGGCGTTTGAGAAGGCCAGGCGGGGTGTCGAGGAAACAGCCGTTCAGGGCGGGTGTTTGTTTGTGGCTGCCTCAGTGGGTCGCGGTGCACATGTGTAGACTTCCTTACGGGGCACCTCCATGCAAGACGGGCTGCTGCTTTAAAAAAAAAAAAGTGCATGGAACGGACGGGTTCCCAGGTCCTGACATGCCTGTGAACATCGATCGGAAGGCGTTCTGCGCTGAGCTGCACTGGGTGACCCAGCCCTCTGGGGCAGCAGGCGTGGGGTCCCCAGCCCCCCTGCTCCCCCGGCCACCACGCTGTAGAGCCCCTCACCATCCCCTCTCCAAGCCTGGTTGTTCCCCAAATCAAGAAGGCCAGACACATCAAAAGACATCCCACAGCCAACCCCCACCTCCGTGCCCCAAGCGCCCCAGAACGCGAGAAGTGAGGGCTGCAGGGAGGGCAGGAGGAGGCCTCTGCCGCCCAGCTCTCCCCCTGCCTTTCCCCATTTTTGTTAACAAATACAAGACTTCCGGTCTCCGCCCTGCCACCACAAACCACAGCGTTCCTGCCGCCCGGCCGTGCAGCCTGGCCCGGCTGGGGAGATTTATGGTTCCCCGTCTGAAGCCTGCCCCGCTGGCTCCAGCTTAGGGAGGAGTTGGTATGCCGCGGCAGGGGCTCCCTTCCCTTCCCCGTGTCCCCCTTTTAAAGACCTCTGTGCGCCTGCTTAGGAAAATCACCCGACCAGTGCTACCGCAGTCTCCCAGGCTGCCTGTGGGAAAGCTGGGGCTGGGCCTCCAGGGGAGGGAGGGTGCAGGGGGCTGGGCGGGAGACTAGATGCTGGGGGTGGGGTGGGCAGAGGAGGGGGGCGAGGGAAGAGAAGGGCCCTTTAAGGGTGGCTGACCCCGTTTTAGACACATAATCGTCTGTCTGGGCTGGAGGAAGTTTCCTTAAGGGGTAGCCTGGGATAACACCAATCTGCGTGTTGTGATTTGGCATTTTGACATGAATTCACCCTTTGTGTGCAGAGCTGCTGCGGACAGACACACTGAGAGTTGTTTATCTATTAGGAAGGTTTTTGCCCCAAACCACCCCCATTTAATTTTTACCAGATAGCACTCTTATAACCAAGTCACTAATCTGAGAACTGGGTGACAAGCACGGAGACCGTATAACAGGTGGTCCTAGAGTCCGGAGACCTGGGTTCTAGGTCTGGCTGGGCCATCCTCTGGGCACTGGTGTTCTCATCATCATCCCGCGACCAGGGCCTGGAGCCGCTGGCCTTCAAGGTGCCATCCAGTTTAAAGAACTAATTCTAGGCTATGTGCAAAGGCCTTTTCCAGCTTTACAACCAGACTGGCCAGGTGGGCACATGTCCTGGTGGCTTGGGTGCCTGACAGGATGAAGGGAGTGGCAGGAAGAGGCACCCCAGTGAACCCCATGCTTAAAGGCCGGCCCTATAATGAGTGGGTCAGGATATCGAGGCCCCAGAGGGAGGATGGTAGAGGCTGCAGCCTATCCAGCACCACCACCTCCTGCCTTGCACTGAGGGGGAGGAGCTGGGTGTGGGGGTCGGTATGTGTGTCCTTGTCTTCCGGGAGGACGAGGAGAGAAGCCAGTCGCCACTGCCACCAACCACGTCCGCCGTTTTGTTTCGTAGATTCCCAACTTCTTCTGGAGCCTGGGGATCGGTCACACTGGTGCTGGTGGTGGCATACTGGGAGGAGAAGACGCGAGTGGGGAGGCTCTACTGTGTCCAGGAGCCCTCCCTGGACATCTTCTATGATCTACCTCAGGGGAATGGCTTTTGCCTCGGACAGCTCAGTTCGGACAACAGGAGTCAGCTGGTGCAGAAAGTACGGAGCAAAATCGGCTGCGGCATCCAGCTCACGCGGGAAGTGGATGGCGTGTGGGTGTACAACCGCAGCAGCTACCCCATCTTCATCAAGTCGGCCACACTGGACAACCCGGACTCCAGGACGCTGTTGGTGCACAAAGTGTTCCCCGGTTTCTCCATCAAGGCTTTTGACTACGAGAAAGCGTACAGCCTGCAGCGGCCCAACGACCACGAGTTCATGCAGCAGCCGTGGACCGGCTTCACCGTGCAGATCAGCTTCGTGAAGGGCTGGGGCCAGTGCTACACCCGCCAGTTCATCAGCAGCTGCCCGTGCTGGTTGGAGGTCATCTTCAACAGCCGGTAGCCGCGTGGGGAGAGGACAGAGCGTGAGCCGAGCGGGCCCAGTCCAAACTACTTTGCTGCTAATATTTTCCTCCTGAGTGCTTGCTTTTCATGCAGACTCTTTGGTCATTGTTTTTTTTTTTTTTCCTTCCCCCCCCCTCCCTTTTCTGGTCATTCTTGTTTATGTTCTGTTTTGTTTCATTCTTGGAGAAATAGCTTATGAAAAGAACCGTGGGGGGTTTGAGGTGTCGTACGTACAGTTTGGCAGGACACCCCCGCACGAAAAGGAGAAGCAAAAATCAGTGCCACCAAACACAGGGTATGAATGGGGAGCAGACCCTAACTGTGGGTTCTCGGTTCTCTCGTCAGGGCGTGTGTGTGTGTGTGTGTGTGTGTGTGTGTGTGTGTGCATGCATGCGTGCGCGTGTGCGTCTGTGAGTGTGTGTGCGTGGACGGCAGATGGGGGACACAGCGTGCGGTGTGTCTCTTACGGATGTCCCCTGCTGAGAGCGCTGCACTCCCCGGCTGTGTCTGTCTTGCCCTTTGGACATGCTCAGCGGGGCAGAGGCAGTGCCCAGGCGCGCTGGCCGTGGGTGTCCCAGCAGCTGCCAGAAGCAAGGCTCTGCCTCCAGCCCGAGGAAGCCCCCGCGCCCGCCCCCCCCTTCTAGGACAGGGCCTGTCCACAGGCTTCTTAGAAGCAACCTGCAAGAGGCTGAACCAGAACCAGTTGTTTTTAAGCTCGTCTTACTCCCCGCCCTCCAGCCACGCCCCCCTGCCATTGTCGTGTCTTTTTTTTTTTTTTTTTTTTTTGGCCATCTGCTCCTGGATTGTCTCCGAGATGGGCTTCCCGGGGGCTGCCGGGGCAGCCCCGTCGCAGTATTGCTCACCCAGTGCCCTCTCAGGCCCCTCAGCCTCTCCCCTGCCTTGGTTACATCAGGTTTTTCCCGGACTCAGAAAACCAGCTCAGCACTTTCCTCCCCTCTGCAACCTGTGTGTTGAGTTCTGCTGTTAGACCAGCGAGGGGAGCAGCCCCCCTTCCCACCAAGAAGGATTCGGTCCATCATAACCCAAGGTACCATCCTGGGCTGACACCTAACTCTTCTTTCATTTCTTCTACAACTCATACACTCGTATGATATGTTGACACTGCTCTTAGCTCAATGAGCATGTTTAGACTTTAACATAAGCTATTTTTCTAACTACAAAGGTTTAAATGAACAAGAGAAGCATTCTCATTGGAAATTTAGCATTGTAGTGCTTTGAGAAAGGACTCCTGACAAAAATCTGAGATTTATTAAAGAAAAAAAATGTATTTTATGTTATATATAAATATATTATTACTTGTAAATATAAAGACGTTTTATAAGCATCATTATTTATGTATTGTGCAATGTGTATAAACAAGAAAAATAAAGAAAAGATGCACTTTGCTTTAATATAAATGCAAATAACAAATGCCAAATTAAAAAAGATAAACACAAGATGGGTGTTTTTTTCTATGGGTGTTATCACCTGGCTGAATGTTTTTCTAAAGGAGTTTATGTTCCATTAAACAATTTTTAAAATGTATACTTGATTCTCTGTTGTCCTCCAGCTCCTTTTTCTTCGGGTGGGAGGGGAGAAGGCAAGGGCATCGATCAGAAACCGGAAGAGTTGGGGCTCCCTGGCCTGGTGCTTGGTTGAGGAGGAAGGGGAGGTGGACCACGAAAGGGACGTCCAGAAGAGCCTGCCCTTCCAGAATCTGCACCCTGTGTGCTAGAAAGACCTGTGGCTACACACAGCCCACCTTCCTGTTAGACTGTGGCCCTTGGGTCTAGCTGGCTGGGTGTCTGAATTTATAATGGTGTCAACTCCAGGGAGCCCTTAGTTATAAAAAGTGGGGTGATTGTTGAGAAAAGGAGGGTTTCATTTCCCGGGTGATTGGGAAGAAGGTTGCCCTGGGAGACAGGATGGGGAAATGTGGTCACAAGAACCTGGGTCCATCCATTGCTGCTTGCTAACTCCTCACTCGGCGTTAAATCCCGCCTTTCCCAGAGCAAGGTCACTGCCACACTGGATTCCAGGACAGGTTTCCATGAGGGTTGAAGCTCTGGAGGGAGGACTAGAGGGGAAAGGTTGCATGTTGGTGGATGTGGGGATCAGTCTCCTTTTTAGGTCCCTCCCAAGTTCTGCACCAGGTGCTCCAGGAGGTGTGATGGCCAGAGAGGGTGCTGAGTCCAGGTTCTAGACCTCAGTCTCCTCTCCCACCTAACTGCACTCTTAAGTGACAGTTGTCCAGTCCCCTCACCCAGCCCAGCCCCGATGGCACTTACTGGTAAAGTGCCTTCAGTACTTGCCCCTGGGATTTCCGTGGCTGATCTGAGCCACATTTTAGATTCAAGGACTCTTGCACAAGAGACGCGTCCAAGTTGGGCACCAAACAGGAGCTGTGTGGGGGTTGGTGTCAGGGGTTCTTAAACCTTAGACCCAGGAAGGGGAGGGGGGGGTCTCTTTAAAGTGGAGGTTAAGACTCTAAAGGTCACAAACTGATACAATTCCTAAAACCCTTTGCTGGAGGGCCAAAGTAAGATTGCCAACTTCTTATTTTGCCAGATAGTGACACAAAGCACCATGGCCTACTGGCACCACCATTTCATTCAAGAGACTTCCAATACAACTGTTCAAGAAATATTAATACGTGCTGACTTCATACTCCAGGGCATTGGTGCCCAGTGGTCCTCGAGGCCAGCTTGTTCATTCATTCACAAGAGGCAATGGGGAAATCACTACCTACCAAAACAGCTATTGACTTTTTCTCAGTTGAACTGAAACCTGCCTCCATTTATTCTCGTTCTGCAACCCAGAAGAAGCGTAAAATCTCATCTCTGGAAAACACCCCAGAGGATGCTCACCGGTGTGGGAGGGGTGGAGGAGGGGTGGGGGTGGGAAGTGTTACATTAGGGAGCTGTCAAAGTCATTTCGGTTTGCTCTGACTTGCATCAGCATGCCAGGAAGCTCTTTAATAATAATAACAGCCACCATTTATTAAATGCTGCCCTAGGTGCCAGGCATGATGCTAAGCGTTTGAGGGAGGTAATTTAATCCTCGTTAGAACCATCTGCAAAAAGGGAGGCTTTGAGAGGTATAAAGACTTGCTCACGGTCACGCAGGAGGAAGTGCTTAGGGAAAACAGGATGGGACTCAGGTTCAGTGGCTCTTGCCCCTCCGTCCGTCCGTTCCCTGTCAAGATGTATATTTGGAATCTGGTGTGGTGCCGGTCTCACAACGTCTCGAAACTGGGAAAAGGTAGGCCAACATGCTGCCTCTGGGCCTTGGCGTTGGCGCTGGGCCTCTGGGTCTGGGAGGAGGGAGCTGTGGCAGCAGTACCTTTATGCCTCGCTGTGTTATCCGGACTTGACGTTCAGCCTCAACAGGTTGGAATTGGGGTGGGGGCTGCGGATCCTGGTGGAGTGGCTGGCTCTGGGTGGGCAGGAAAAGAGGAACGCTTAGGGAAAGCCAGTTGTTTGCTGGTAGCTGACATTCCTCACCTGGCCAGAGTGGCTGTCACCCACAGGCACCCGTGGGCGCCTCCTAAGTGCAGGCCTGTGCTGCAGGGGCCCCCTGCCCTCGGTGGTGCTGGCGGGGAGTGCCCACACAACACAGGCAGAATGTGGGACCACGTGGGACTCAAAGAGGAGGGGACTTCCAGTCCAGGTGCAGTTTGGATTAGTGAAGGGAGAGAAGGGCCACTGGAAGGAAGTTTTCTTGCCTCCTGATTCTCCTCCTTCCTCTCTCAGTTCACCCCTAACACATGGGGGTGTCTTATAAGGTTCTGCCCTCTTCCTGGGCAGCAACATCACTCTGGTGGCCTCATCTCCCCTCACCTGGGGGATATCAGCTGCCCCCACCAGAAACTTGGATTCTCCCATCTCCTTTGCCCCCCTCCATCACGCAACAAAACCCATTTAATCCATAATTATAAAGTGCAAATATTTCTCATATATGTTCCCTTTTTCCAGCCCCAACAATAAGATTTAGTTCAGGGATTTCCAGCGTCTTCTTGGTCTCCCTCTACTCCAAATGGCCTTTCGGCCCCTGCCTCTGCCAACCTCACCCTTTAACGGCCCCCCACTCCACCCCAACCCCCGCACATGCAGACTGTCGGGCCCAGGCACGCAGGGTGACTTGCAGTTCCCCAAACACATCTTGCTCATGTGCTTCCAAGCAAGTGCTTTCTGGTTTTTTCTTCGATTGGCTATCTCCTCTTTATCCTTCAGGATGCAAACCAGGCCACACCTCCTCTGGGAAGCCTCCCCCTTTTAAAAAGTTTCTGCCCTAAAGAAATATCGGTGGTATAGGATTCTGTCATTCCCACTGAACTCCAAGCTTTTGGCTCTCTGGGGTCTCAGATGAGGCCCCACTTAGGATCCACTGTCCTAGCAACTCCTGGCGCAGAGCTCAGACAGCTTGTCCCACGAACTAAGGAGGGAGAGGCAGAACTGTGGGCTTAGTTTAGACTGGGAATAATGATAACCGTCACCGACTGTGTTCTGACTATGTGCTAGTCAGTGCTCTAAGCCCTTTGCATTGGGATGGTCCCACATAATCCTTACAACCACCATTCGAGTACCATTATCATCAGCCCCATTCTATAGATGAAGAAACTGAGGTTCCAAGAGTTGCCCAAGGTCCTCTAGCTGGTGAGTAGTAGCGTCAGATTTCATCACTTCTGTGCATCTAATCTCTTTGTGAGCAGGGCTGGATCAAGGGGTGACTCTGCTGGCCATGTGCTTTCTCTAAAACAAGTTTGGAAGAACCAAGCTCATCTGCTTGCAGAGCAATAGAAACAACGCCCGGCCTTTGTGCGTGTTTGCAGGCACCGAGGGCCTCCCAGGTGTTGTTCCACCTGTGGCCCCGCTGCAGCATGAAGCAGGCAGGCCTTGGCCGACTCAGGAAGAGCCAGACCCTCCAACAGGTGAGGGATCTGCCAAGGATACCCACATGCAGCCTGCGGGGCAGGCTGGAGTTGTACCCAAGCCCACAGCAAATGCAGACTCCCTGATGGGTCAGTCACGCTTCCCACACCCAGGCTGCAAAGGAGCTTTTAGTCAGCCTGTGTTGTCAGTGCTACGGCTCGTGACTGACAAGTGTTGGGCGGGTTAGGGTTGGGGGTCTGACATGAAGCAGGATATCAGACACTGTTTTGGAGTCATATACAGATCAGGGTTTGAGTACTGTCCGCACTTTGGCAAGTCACTTACCCTCTCTGAACCTCAGTTTCTGAACATAAAATGGGCAGTACACCTGACTCAGGGGGCCAAGCAGGGGATTAACGAGAACAATACATCCGGAGAGCTGGCCAGATGATAATGAGGTTGAACCACGTGGGATTGCTCGTATCTGGCCATTTTGACCTACAAAGATGGCAATTCCGCTTGTTGAATCTTCGAGATGCTCCATGCCAGGCGGCAGCGATCAGGAATCCGCAACCTTCTTCTTCCCCTGCAGCCGCAGCCGCAGCTGACAGCGCCCTCAGCGCGTCATTAAGCAAGTGGACCGGGAGAAGATAGTCAACTAAGCCGACTGGCCGTGGGGGTTGTCAATATTGGGGGGACCCCTTCCTGCTCAGGACACCAGAAAAATACCGAGCCCCGGCCAGAACAGGAAACAGCAGCCAGGGCCAGAGGGCTGGGGTTCCCTGGCCTCTAGGGGAGGAGGCGAGGGCCCCCCGGCGGTGCCCACTGAGCAGGGAGCAGCCTGCACAGTCCTGGTTTCCTGGCGCGAGCAGCAGGCCGGAGTTGCCAGCTCAGCAGTTTTCCCCACCAGAAGGGCCCCCTCTCTTTCTGAAAGTAATGATTTTCTAAAAATGGATTCTCTCCCCTCCCCCGGCTGCAATTAATCTACCTGAACACAAAGTGGCCGCTGGAGGAGGCCCCTGGTGAGTTCAGACCAGTGCAAGGCTTTGATTAATTCAGGGATGACTTACTGGCTTTGGGGGTGGTGGCAACGGTCTGTTTGGTGCCCTTCAGAGCCACAGGGGGTAGGAGAGCTGGGAACCTCTTCCTAGGCAGCCTGCATGATGAACCTTCCTTGGGATTGAGAGCCACAGGATGTCAGAGCCCAGCTCCAAGGGCATCCTGTGGACATGTGTGCCCTGGGCCAGGTAAACTGTTAAATAAACCTGGGGCCTATTTATCTTCCTGGAGCTGCCATTTTAGTAAGAGCTGCAGGGGAGGAAGAATACGATTGTTTTAGGCCAAGACATGCCCATGTACATTAATACTAGTAGACTGCAAACTTGATATGAATCGTTGAGAAAAGCAAACAAGACCTGAAGATGTGTCCTTGCTCCTGGTGTTGCTTTCAGCATGGTCCCAGGCCCATGTGGGCACATTGGTAGAAAAGTATGAGATGGAATCTATACCTGGGATTTACAGGTAGGACACAGAGGCCATGGAGGTAGAAATAGAATGTGTCTCTTCGAGCTGCCTTGAACCCAAAAGAAAATATGGCTAATTCGTAGATAACAATGTTCGATTAGGTCTCAACAGTTCAGAGAGCTCTTTCACACACATTCTCCTAAGGAGTCTGGATGGGAGCTCTGATTATTCCCATTTTAGAAGAAGAAAATGAGGATCAGAGATCAATGACTTACTTGAGTCACCTAGCCAAGAAGTGGCAAAGCCACACTGGGCAGTTCTCCTTATGCTGATCCCTCGGCTCTTTTATCCAAAACCTGGCTTCATCTGCTCTGTTCAATGCCCCTTTCAACCTCCCCTTCCTCCACTCAGCATTCCAGATCCTGGCAGTAGTGAATGGCTTGTGGCAGAGACATTTTATTCTCAGGGAGTAGCCATGTGCTCTCAACATTTCCCAGCCTCCCTTGCAGTTTATTTGAGGCCGTGTGACTAGTTCTGGCCAATGGGCTGTTAGTAGAAGCTCCAGGTAGCCCTTCTAGGCTAAAGCACTGGGACCTGGTCAGTGGTGATCCAAGTCTCTTTCTCTCCCTCTGCCACAGGGACCTAGAAGATCTGTTTTGAAATGATAAACCATATGATGAAAATAGTGTGGATCCTTGAATCACTGCCCAGAAAGTCGCCAGGCCCACAGCAGACTCTGGGTGAATGTACGCCTGTTTTATGTGTTGTTACCTGACTGAGATCTGGCGCTTTGCCTCTCCAGCTGAGTCCATGGCTGATCAGGTACTTAGCCCGATCTCTTTTGCTTTCTTCTTCTTATGGAGGTGGTCCTGTATCCCCAGCATGACCGGAGCTCCCTGAGGTCGGCTCCAGCTTTCATACTTCTATCTTTCGCGGCACAAAGCCTGGCTCTGGGTTCAGGGTAGGTGCCTAGTAAACACCTGATATAATTGAATGAACCCAAGTGTCACCTTCCATGGTGCCTCTTGAGGGATTGCTGAGGTGCCCTTCAAGGGCAGTCTCCCCTCTCTCTCACCTTCTACAAGCTACTTGTGGCCTCTCTTCACCCTCCTCCTTGAACCACCCATCTCCACAGGAGCAGGCTCTAGCTCCAGTGGAGGCCCGGGTCAGCCTAGAGCCAGCCCAGACCAATGTCCTCCAGGCGCCCTCGCTCAGCCAAAGAGAGAGGAAGCCTCAGGGCAGAGCTCCGGCTCCAGTGAACACATCCACTTGAATCACCAGCTAGCATTCCCAGGACGTCCCTCCTCTTACTCCTCTTATCCTGCTGTATTGTTCTTCATAGCACTGTTTAACAAAATGTGAATTTATTATGTACACCTTTAACATTTTCTTATACATCTGTTTGTTGGTTTGGCTATTGTCCGACTCTCCTCGCAGAGACTAAGCTCTGTGACAGCAGTGACCTTGCTCTGGTCGCTGCCGTATCTCCAGTATCTAGAACATTCCCCAGCACATAGTAGACACGTAACAAATATTCCTTGGATGAATCAGTGCTTGAATGACGACTTAACTTTCCAACTGAAACACGCGCATTTGAGTTCGAAGTGAATTCGGTCACCTCTCCCCCAAAAAGCGAGTTTGTACTTTATAATATTTGTGAAAAGAAAGAGTGCATGATATTTCCCCCCCAAAAAGTGAATGTAAAACTCTGCCTCTTGGAGTGAAGGTAATAGAGAAAGCTGCCACCCCAATCATAATAATAGTACAAAATAATAACAACAGCCCGTGTTTCCTGAAGGCTAAGTGTGGGCCAGGCACTCTCTGCAAGGCATTTGGTGCTGTCCCTAAGTAAGGGTTGCCATGATCCCATTTTGCAGGTAGGGAAGAGGAGGCCCAGAAAGGTAGCAGAGCAGGAGCCTCGCCTGCTTAACTCCAAAGCCCCTGCTCTGAGCCCGGAGCCCGGAGCCCCCATGCGGAGGCCGCAGCTTCAAAAGAGCAATTTTCCTGGATTCTTTCTCCAAGGTTAAGATATAGCCTGAGGCCCAGGTCCCACTAAGGCAAGGGTATCTCTGCCAGGAGGTGGCTCTGTGGCCAGTCTGTCCTGTCCCATCAGGGTCTGGAATCTTTGCTGCATCTGTGCCTTGTGTCATCAGCACCAGATCTTCTAATGACACGCTGCAGCCAGGGAAATTACAGTGCCCGGGAGACTTGTCCCGAGGCTCTGCCTGGGTAATTCCAGAGCAGGAGAGAATGCTGTGAATAACAAGAAAGGGTCAGGCTGCCAGCCTTACGTAATGGAATGGTGTCGGGCAGGAATAAGGCGTGAGGGGTGGAGAATTTTAGTTTATTTATGTAGTAATTTTCAAATTTAAAAAAAACCCCTGAAAAATACAAAATTAAAAGTAAAAATCGTCCTTAATCTCATCATTTAAAATTATGCTTTCCAATGCCACTCTCCCCAGAGGTGACCACTGGAGGCTTTGATAGACCCCCTTTCTGAACTTGGCCTTGCTTCTACATATAAGCACATATGTACTTTTCATGAATGGAGTCACGCTGTACATACTGGCTTGAGACTTGCTTATGTCACTTAATGGTACATCACAGACATTTCTGTAGATCATTCATTTTGACGTTGTATTGGACCTAAATTTAAAAGATGCTAGTATTCATTTAAAAGATATATCACATGGTACTGAACAGAGCAGAGCTGTGGAGCAACTGGAACTCGCTGGTGAGGATGGTGGCGTATAAATGGGTTTAACCAATTTTAGAAAACTGTTTGATAGTACCAACTAAAGCTAAAGATAATAATATCTGTATCAGAAATGCGTACATACATTCACCGAAAGACCTGTTCAGATGTATTCACAACAACACTATTCAAATAGCCCCAAACTGGAAACAGCTTGAATGTCCATCAAAAGTAAAATTTTTTTTTGTTTTGTTTTTAACTGCAGTTTATACAGTGGATGTAATGGGAATGAAGGAACTACAACTATTGAGCTGTACACTTCCGATTTATGCACTTTTCTGTACATATGCTGTACTGCAGTTAGAATCTATTTCTAAAAAGGAGGTCCAGGCATGCAATCCCTTCCAAAGTATCACTCTTGTTTCCCCCAGGTTTACCCCTTTCTCTCTTTCCTTCAGGACCCAAGAAACACACACAGCAGCTCATGTGGGCTGTGCCTCCATTTACCATGTGGGACAGAGAGGGAAGGAGAGTTGGAACTTCTGGTTTTGGGATCCCCGGGGCCTGGTGGCCAGGCTCGGGTGAGGACTCAGGCTATACGTTCCCTTAGGCTTCCTCAGGTGGTCAGGGGCAGCAGGGGAGAAAGAAGAACAGGGAGAGCAGCCGCAGGAGGAAATGGAAACCCCTTTTGCTGTTCTCATGCCTGCTGAGGAGACCAACGAAGAGCCCGTGGGTGGGCAGCACCCGAGTGGTGGAATTGCACAATACGACAACAGCAATGGTGACCACTGTTATCATTAATGGTACCTAGTATGTCTTGAGCACTTATAAAGTGCCTCTTCCTCTTCCTTCTCCTCCCCTCCTCTCCTCCTTCTGAGCATGCCTGGGGACTGCATAGCAGAAGGAAACCTGCGGGCCCACTGGCAGCCTCAGCGGCTGCTCTGTTGTCTTGAGCAATTCCACTCTGGCCCCAGCTTGCAGAGTCTGCTCAGCAAAACCAAAGCCCTGCAGGGAACAAGACTCTCCCCGGTCAGAAGGTTGTTCAGGGGCCTTCTGATCTTACCAGACTTTGCCCCTCCAGGATTCCCTCCCTGCCACACACAGTTTACCATTCATGCCTCAGACCACACGGAGGACCCTCTGCGGGGAGCGTCCAGCCTGTTGCTTTCGCAATGACTTTTGATGCCCGTCACAGAAGCCCAGCACCTCAAATCCACCTGCCCGGAAGCCAAGTAAGTGCCCTCCTTCCCCTTCCCCTCCGTTCCTTCCCACGTGGTTTTCTCTCACCCTCATCTGGAAGTTTCTGGGTGTCAGATCGTTTTCGTTCCCTTGCCACTGGCCCAGCGGAGGCACTCGTGGCCTCTGGCTCAAGCCGTTCGGAGGCCTTCTGGCCATTCTCTGTGCACGTGCTTGTCCCCTGCTGCCCCACCCTCCTGGTGTGATGGAGGGTGTTTGGGAAAACCTGGCTCTGAGTTCTTTTGTTTGTAAAAGCCACGCACTTTCCCATCTCCACTCCTGCGCACGGGCCTCTCGGCCTAGAACGCGTTCCCTCTGCCCCCAGAGGATGAAATTCATCTCTTCTTTCAATGTCCAGCTCAATTATCTACTTCCAGTTTCTCCTGTTGGCACGAATCATATTCTGTAGCACTTTTATGATACTTTCTAACAACCGCCGTCCTTTTCTGCCGTGGGAAAGCAGAAAAGGAGTCGCATAACCCAAGGCCAGGTCCTAGTGCCATGCCCTGTGCCAAGAATTTTACTTACATGATACAATTACATGCTGAACCCCAAGCCCTTCTGTGCATGTTCACTTTTGATAGGCTGGACAGGAATTGAGATCAACAAGGACCTAGAGGTGAGGGAACGCAGTCAGTGTTGATTTGCCTCTATGTCATCTGGGCTCTCAACCTGGCTTGGGGAATTCTCATTATTTGAGTCTATTGGTTGGCTAAAGAGCAAGATACTCATTTTCATAGCTTCCCTTGTGGCCAGGTATAGGCATGTGACCTGGGATGGCCAATCCGATGGCCTTGCTCTGGCCTTGAGTCAAGATCTGGGAACAGAGAAGCAGAGATGCAGGAGAATCATTCCGGGAGTGGGCTGTGGCCACATCCCTTTTCTGGGGAATAGCAAGATTCAGTGTTTGGTGTCCAGTGCTGATGTCAATGGGGAGAGAAGCGTCATCTGGCGCTCTGTGGGGGCCTGTGGGTTCTCAAGAGGCCAGCTCTATGGTTTTGGCAGTCACCCTGCTGCAGAGAGGTTCCCTGCCCCGCCGTTGAGTCTGTGACTTACCCAGGATCCTGTCAGGTCTTTTTTGTGTGTGTGCTTAACTCAGCCAGAATAATTTTCTGTGGTTTGCAGCTATGAAGACTGACCATGGACAGAGGTCGAGAAGGGTGTAGGGGAGGGTTGGGTACAAACCCGTCCCACTAGGACAGAAGCTCTGGGAGTCTCAGCCCCTCCGGATGGTGATGGTGGCCATGGTATTATCCCCACCCAGATGGTCACTCGGGTCCCGTGCAGTCAGAGGCCACCCAGCAGAAGCAGAGTTGTGAACTTACAGAGGCCCTCAGGATGCTCCCGGAGGACCCAGCCTTGAAATAGAAATGTCCTAGGCAATGTTCCTCCATCATGAGAACATGCAGTTTTAAAGCCAGGGCTATCTTTTGGAGCAGCAGGGGTCTGGGCCCCATGGTCAGGAGGATGGATTTTACTGTGCTGTTATTGAGTCATTCATTATGTGGCTTGGGGAAGTCACTTCTTTTCTCTGGGTCTCAGTGCCCTCACCCAGGTTGAGGACAGAGAAGCTGGGCGGCTTCTTTTACTACTAATGCTTCCGGTATGAGCACCCAGAGCCTCTGGGGCTTCATCTCACCACCTGCCCCCTTGTTCACCCCCTGAACTTCCATGAACTCCCTAATAGCAGGTCATTGCACATAGTAGGTGCTTGGAAATGTGGTTGACAGTGCTGGGGAATGGCTGGCTCTGTCAGGGGTGTGGGTAGGTGGCCGGTATCTGGAGGATCTTTTCCTGGGGACTCAGATCTGCCTTTCCTTGGTCTCTATACAGTAGAAGGGGGAGAAGGGGGAGGGATAGCAGGCTCAGCAGTGGCCCTGAGGTATGCAGCAGGCACTTTCTGGGAAGCTGCCCCCAGAACCTAGCCCCATGCAGGCTGAGGAGGCCCTGTCTCCAGCCCTTTTCCCTTGAACTGGAGCCAGGCGGTCCTCATGCATTACTCACTGGCGGGGCGGCCCTGGCCTAGGGCCAAGGCAAACAGGCCTCCAGCCTGCCTGGGGGCTGGTCTGCCCAGGCTTGAGAGGGGAGGGAGGTGCCCATGCCTGGCCCTTGCTGCGGCCAGCCTGCCTGCGTCCCCCTGCCAGCCTGGCCCCAGCCTGGTCGGGGGTCAGGCTTTGGCCCAGCCTCCACCAGGGTTGAGCCTAGCAGTCCCTTGTGGAGCTGGTTCTGCTGAGAGCCTTCCTCCCACCAGTGCCTGGGTCCTCCCTCCCTGCCAAAGGGGAAGCCACAACTTCGATCCTTGCAGCCAGTGCACAGGCTTCAGCCTGTGCCTGCTGCTGACCAGCCCCTGGAGCAGCAGTAGAGGAGAGAGCCAAGCCTGCCAGATCTGCATCTCAGTGTGGGCCCATCTACAGAAAATGACTGGTGACGATATATTGTGTTCATTGAATGTTGTGCATTAAAAAGAGTGCAAGAAAGGGGTGGACTAGGAAGACTTCCTGGAGGAAGTAAGACCAGGCCAGGCCTTGAAGGATGGAGAAAGTTTGTATAGCCTTGAAGGAGAGTTGTGCAATGACTATGGGTCTCAGAATATGGCAGGCCCGAAGATTGAGATGGGAGTAGGAGGAGAAAGGTAGCTAGGTAAAGAGGATGAGGCCCAGCACTACTGGTCCTGGGCAGGTCCAATCAGCCTTTGTCTAGAACCCACCTCTCCATCCATCCATCCATCCATCCATCCATCCATCCATCCATCCTCACCCATCCATCCACCCATCCATCCATCCATCCATCCATCCATCCATCCACCCATCCATCCATCCAGGCAGCCATTTATCCACCCATCCATCCATCCATCCATCCATCGTCTACCCATCCATCCATCCATCCATCCATCCATCCATCCATCCATCCACCCATCCATCCATCCATCCAGCCAGCCAGCCAGCCAGCCATTCATCCATCCAGCCAAACTGCAAATACCTATTGAGTACCCACTATGAGCCAAGACCTGAATTGGATATCTTCATTGACTCTTATATATACAGACCTGGCTAATAGTATGTAGGCTCAATAAATATTTGTTTAAATAGACAGAGAAGTGGCAATCAGAAAAGCCTTGTCCTGCCCTCAAGGAGCTTATCTTCTTGTGGAACAAAAAAATATAAAATTACAAGTGTTATAAAGGAAGAAACCAGGGTGCCAGGAGAAGAAAGGAGACGGGGAAGACCATGGGCTTTTAGACTGCTGGGTGACCTGGGCAAGTACCTTGACATTTCCATGCCTCCGTTTCCACACCTTAAAACGAGGACAATGACAGTGCCTACTTTATGGAGTTGTTCATTAATTTTTTTTCAATTATCAAACTCAGAAAGTCAGAAAATTGACATACTTTTCTAATTCGCAGTCTATATTTAGTTTCAGTTTTCTAATAATACCTTTTTCTTAATAACTTTATTGAGATGTACTTCATACCATACAATTCACTCATTTAAAGTATACAATTTGTTGTTTTTAGTGTAATAACAGACATGCGCAGCCATCACCGATGTCAATTTGAGAACGTTCTCATCACTCTACAAAGAAATCCTGTGTGCTTTATTTAGCTGTCACTCCCTTACTGCCCCCAACTCCCTCCCCAGCATCAGCCCTAGGGAGCC
This sequence comes from Eonycteris spelaea, assembly GCA_003508835.1. Taxonomy (NCBI): domain Eukaryota; kingdom Metazoa; phylum Chordata; class Mammalia; order Chiroptera; family Pteropodidae; genus Eonycteris; species Eonycteris spelaea. The sequence continues at coordinate 19,478,331 of PUFA01000003.1, read as the reverse complement.
AGTGATCTATAGATATCCTTGTTCTATATTTCATATAAATGGAATCACGTAGCACAGTCTTTTGTGACTGACTTCTTTCATGTGTAACTATATTTTCAAGGTTCATCCATGTTGATGTATCAACACTTTTTTTTTTTTAAATCAGTTGTAGGCTCACCGCAAAATTGATCGGAAAGTACAGAGTTCCCACATACCCTTTCCTTTCAACTTTGGCCTTCCCCAGCATCCCACGCGCCCCATACCAGTGTGGCACGCAGTGCGCTACCAGATTGTTACGATTAGTGAACCAACACCGACACACCAGCATCAGCCACAGTCCATAGTTGACTAATGAAGGTTCACTAATTTTGGCTGAAAAATGTTCCATTGTGTGGATATACCACCTTTTGTTGATCTATTTGCCAGTTGATGGGGTTTGGGGTTGTTTTCGCCTTTCGCCTTTTATGAATAATGCTGTGTAAACATTCATGTACAAGTTTCAGTATGACCATATGTTTCATTTCTTTTTGGCATATACCTATGTGTGAAATTGCTGGGTCATACGGTAACTCTATATGTTTAATATTTTGAAGAATTGCCAGACTATTTTCCAAAGTGGTTGCACCATTTTATACTCTCACCAGGAATGTCCTTGTTATACTTTCATATATTACCGCATTCATCCTTTTTTGTCCTTTAATTATTGAATTGTAAGAGTTTTTTACATATGATGGATGTAAGTCCCTTATCAGATACATGATTTGCAAATATTTTCTCTGATTCTGTGGATTGTCTTTTCACCTTGAGGGTGTCCTTTTATGCACAAAAATCTTTAATTCTGTTGAAGTTCAATATATCTGTTTTTTTTTTCTTTTATTGCTCATGCTTTTTTTGTGTCATAGAAGAATCATTTGTCAAATCCAAGGTCAGGAAGGTTTACCCCTATGTTTCTTCTAAGAGTTTTATAGTTTTAACTCTTACATTTAGGTCTTCGATTCATTTTGAATGATATTATTATATAGTGTGAGGTAAGAGTCCGTCTTTATTTTTGTGTGTGTGGAAATCGAGTTGTCCCAGCACCATCTGTCGAAAAAATTATTATTTCCCCAGTGGATGGTCTTGGCAACCTTGTTGAAAATCAGTTGACTATAAATGTATGAGTTTATTTCTGTTCAATTGATCTATATGTTTATCCTTGTGCCAGTAAAGGTAAATAACTATCTTGATTACAGTTGTTTTGTAGCAAGTTTTGAAATCAGAAAGTGTGAGTCTTCCTACTCTGCCTTTTTTTTTTTCAGGATCATTGTGGTTATTCTGGGTCTCTTAAAATCCCATCTGAATTTTAGAAATCAGCTTGCCAGTTTCTACAAAGAAGTCAGCTAGGCTCCCAGTAGGGATTGCACTGAATCTGTAGTTTGGGGAGTACTGCCATCTTAACATTGTTAAGTCTCATGATCCATGGACATGAAACGTTTTCCCAATTATCTAGATCCTTAATTTCTTTCAAAGTTTTATTGTTTTCAGGGTATAAGTTTGCTCTTCTTTTGTTAAATTTATTTCTAAGCATTTCATTTTTTTTGATGCTATTGTAAATGGAATTGTTTCCTTAATTTCATTTTTGAATGGCACACCGATTTTCAAACAAATGCTTATTGTGCTCAGCACCATGAGAGGTGCTAAGGATATAGCAACGAGCACGTTATAGGATGAATGAGATAGCATATTAAAGTATAACAAGGTACTTTTTATTAGTGCTTTTCCCGTCTCTCCCCTTTTCTTTAAGTATGTCATAAGAGGGCCTCTTGCAGAAGTAGAAGGGAGCTATTTCACTTCAGGAAGAGAAGGCTTGTGAGCTGGTGATGTATCTCGAAACAGCTAGAAGACCTGATCATTTGCAATGGAAGCAGATCTGCTCCCTGGGTGGCTGTGAGGCCAGAGCAAGACTCCAGGGAGTCTGAGGGAGATAGATGTTCCTGGACAAAGACAAAATGGCATCCTTAGGAGGCTTGGAAGGGGCCAAGCTGAGGGTCCAGTGGAGGCCTGTTTGCCTGAGAGGGGTTCCAGCATGGAGCAGCCTTGCTTCTGCCCCTGGGCTGGGATTCCTCCTCCATGGGTGTTCATCTTTCATCTTGTGGCTTCTCATTTTCACATACCCTGGAGGATGCTCCTTCTTTTGGCCCTTGTCTCCTTTTGCCTCCTTTCCCTCCCTTTCCCACCGTGCCTCTCTAACTGACGGGGATTGGGCAGCAGGTTTTCTTGAGGACTCTTGGATTGTGCAAGCCTTGTTCATCAAATTAAGTGGGGAGAGGGAGTGATGTCTCTCTCCTTGCTACCTTCCCCCAAAAGCAATGGGCTAGCAGCTGGCTTTTTCTAGATCTGGTTCCAGGATGGATCCCTCACCCTGGCCAATTGTCTTGCAAGCAGGAGAGTGGCTGGAGGCTAGCCGAGCAGGGGCCTTTGTCCTGAGACCAGTGCCAGTGCTGGCATCTCCCTGCTGCTGCAGAAGGCCTCTTCCTCCTGCCTGCTGTCTGGAAGGGCCCTACAGGTTCCTCATTTCAATCACCACTTCCTCTTCAGCTCAGACCCCATGGCGCCTGGAGGTGGCCTGCTGGCCCCTAGCTTCACATCTGTCTACCAGTCATCTTGTCTTTGTCTATACCAGAACCTCTATCCCCACTTCTTCATGTCATAGGCCAAGCCACAAAAGGATGAGTAAGGCCTAACTGTGGGTATAGGGCCCTGGGCCTGCTGAAGTGGGGATGCAGACAGAGGTGTAGCCTCTGCCCTGGCACCTTTCTGCCATCCATACAGGTCTCTGCACATGAGATGGGCAAGCATCGTGCATGAGGCTGTGACCCGTTCAGAGAAGGGAAGTCACCGTAGGCAGCAGGGCTGGGGCAGACTTGGTGCAGGACATCCCAGGTCCTCAAGGGTGGTGATGTGGCTAAACACTCTGGGACCATTCCTCCTCTGACTGAGAGGTGACTTCAGTGCTGTGGGTGGGCAGACAGAATTGCCCTCGAGGAAGAGGATCTTGGCCCTAGGGCTGAGTGAGATGCCACAAAGTGAAACCAAAAGCATGGACTGTGTGGCCCCAGACTGCTTGGGTCAAAACCACCTGCTGACTAGCTGTGCTACCTTGAGAAAGGTACTTAACTTCACTGGGTCTCAATTTTCTTGATGGGAAAATAGACGATGATCATTGGCAGTATCTTAGACGCCAAGGCTTCTCAGCCTCAACACTATTGATATCGGGAGCCAAGGATTCTTTGTTGCGAGGGGCTGTCCCACGTGCGCTATAATCCCTATACTTCTTAGACCCCAGTTGCAACAACCAAAAATGTATTCAGACATTGCCAAATGTCCCTTGGGGACCAAATCAACACTGATCGAGAAGCACTGGTTTCAAGGGTTATATAGGGCCGAAATGACTTAGTATATGCAATGCACTTGGAATGGGGCTTGGTCCAGAGGAAGCACGCAGTAATTCTTGTTTACTGTTATTACTGCAAGCAGGCGACAGAGGCGAAAACAAAGTACAGAACAAACAACAGAAGTCAAAGACAGAAGAACACATCTAATACTCTCATTGATTGGAGAATAGGGTCTGGGATGACGGAGGGGAGTATTTTTAAAAATACTGTGTATTTAAAACAGCATTCTAGCATTGGCTTGACCAAATCTTTCTGTTGGATCTGATAACCAGAATGTGCCTCTGAAGTCCCATGAGTGCTCTGGGGTGTCCTTTAAATTTCTTCTCAAGAGTTCAGAAGACAGAGCAATTAGCGGAGGCCAGGTCCAACCGACCGGGACATTTGTTCCCTCAGCCACTCATTCATTTGTTCATCAGGAAATGCTCTTTGAGTGCTCTACGTGCCAGACACTGGGCTCGGTGCATCAGAAGGAATGTGAACAGTGCTTTACAAGCTTCATAAAGATAGAGAGGAAGAGGAAGGTGGCATCGACCATAAGCAGGGTGATGGTGGTGGCGGTGGTGGTGGGGACTGATCAAGCAAAGGCTCTGGGAAGGTAAACTGGGAAGTGTGGTGCAGGGTATACTGGGGTCAGCTTGCGAGGGCCGTTGAGGACAAAGTAGCTCTTTATTCTCGAGTCCATGAAGAGCTTGAGCAGAGGTCTGGGAAACCTCAGGTCTGCTCCTAGGAAAGAAGGGACTTGGTTATGGCCTGACCCAGAAGGTATCCCCAGTCAGAGGTTTTGAGGTGCGCCCCTTAGACGGGGCTTGGGCTCCCCAAGGGAGGGCCTGGAACAGAGGCTCCATGGAGCTACCCTGCCTGGGCCCTGGCTCTTGACTCATTCCTTGTCTCTGAGTGATGCTCTACCTCAGTCTTCCTAGCTGAGGAATGGGACTGTCCACTTGCCTCCCAGGGGGCTCCCCTCCACGGGAACATAATTAGATGTTGGCTCTGATTGCTTTGAACTTAATAGCAATCAGACAGCTCAGCAAGAGGAACACCATGGAGGCCCTTCTGCTGGTGGAGCAGACACCAGGCCTGACCTTCAGGCGTGCAAGGTAACTATGGGAAGGGGAAGGGCCGGGGAGCAGGAGGCCAAGTCCAGGTAAGCACCAACACTGGGCCTCCATTTCGGCCCCTCACCTCCTCTGGTGCTCTTTGCTCTTGCCTGGGGCACCAGGTGCAGCCGTCTGGGCAGGACCACACCCTCGGGTTGTTAAAACACCTGGGCCAGGCGTGGCCCTGGGGAATGAGCTCACCAAGTCACTGTCCTATGAGGAGCCAGGTTCAGGTGGCGCAAACATGGCTGGTCTGCACGGAGGCCAGGCGCAGAGCCAGACAGAGATGTTGGCCTGAGACCCGCCCAAGGCTGTTCCGCTTTTGGGACCCCAGCCTATGGAGCCACCCTGTCATCCCCACAGCCACAGTATCTCTTTTGCTCCAAAGGGAATTTGGAAAATGGGAACCAGGCTTCTGAACCCTGCCTACCTCTTGGCCCCTGGGGCATGAGCTGCCACGGAGAGCGTGAGGGTCCGGTGGAGGCCTGTGTGAGGCCCAGTATGAGGCCCAAGCAGAGGGCCAGGATTCAGTCTGGTCCACAGGAACATCTGGGGCTCCATCACCCACCGCGGAGCCACCTGAGCAGGTCCTCTTCCTTCTTGAGCCTGTTTCCACTGGGGCCAGTGGGAGTCATGAGGCTTGCCCTCCCTCCCTTCAGGGTGATTGTGAGGATCAAATGAGATCACAAAGATAAAAGAGAATAGAAAAGAAGAAAGCTTGGAACACACATAAATGGTTGTTATTGTTGCTGTTGTTATTATTAGCTGCTCGCCAACCCCACGCAGAACAGAGCCATCCACAGAGCCATCTGGGCAGGCTCTCAGCCTTCCCTGGGAGCCCCATGGGGTGTAGGGCTGGCCTGGGCACTGCCAGGGCCCCTGCCACACCCCGAAGCTCTCTTCGGGGGCAACTTGGTGGTGTAGAACCTCTTCTGTCTCTTGTGGTCTTCCAGCACAGCACCCCCTCCCCCCACCCCGCCCAGGGGGAAGAGGGAGGGAGAGGGGCCTCCGCCTCCTTGTGGGGGGTGGGTCCCTCTGGGCACTGCTAATGTTACATGGGAACACACACCCCCCCAAATGTACACACATACTCACATGCGGACACATCAAACACACAACCCAGCACCTGTAAGCACTTACCCAGACCTTGACTGGCACAGGCACCTCTTTTACACACACACACACACACACACACACACACACACACACACACGCCTTTCCATCCGGAGGCCGTGGGTCTGGCAAGGGTATTATTACCCGGGTAACTCGTTACGATGTCTTCGGGAAAGTCTCAGCTTGGCAGAAAACATCAAACAGCGGCCAGCAGCCTCAGATAGCAGAGGCGACAGGCCCTTTGGGGGCCTTTCCAGTGCAGACCTGCCTCCTCGTTTGCAAAAAATGACTTATTTATTAATCTGTGATTGAAACTGGTAAATTATGCCATCACCATGTCAACAAGCTGGAACATGGCGAAGACTGGCAAAGTGCCGTCTGGAAATGTGCTCCTTCCTACCCTCCGCCACGACCAGGCTGGCACCTTCCCTGTCCCATGGATGGGGCCATGCACACCGCCAAACCCCAGGCCACCTCTTCACAGGCACCCAGCACTGTGTGTGTGTGTGTGTGTGCGTGCGTGCGCGCGCATGCGGCTCTCACTTGTAAGGCTCTGAGAGCTGAGGTGTGGTCCAGGTGTGCTCTTGACGTGGGAGCAGCCCCGAGAGAGAGCCCCAGGGAGCTCCAGGGCCCCAGCCTGTGGGTCCAGTGTGGGACTGGTCTCCCAGAGCATGCTTCAGAGAGTTAGGGCTGACAGGCATGCCGCAGGCTGGGCCTTTCTCAGTGTGTCGGCCTGCTGGGCCTGTCCTCAGTGCACTTCTCAGACACAGTGCCAGGCCCTTCCAGCCCCGTTCCAGTCCCCGGTGGGCCCTGAGGCCCGGCTGGGCAAAGGCCCTATCTCAGCTGTGCTCATCTATTTGACCAACTTTCATTGACCACTTACTATGTACCAGATGTGGTGCAAAATACTTGTTCAACATCTCATCTAATCTTCTGAAACCACCAAAACCCAAAATGCAGTAAATGTAAGTATTAACTTCGTAAATGAGGGAATGTGGCCCAGGGGAGCCTGGTGGTTACAAGGTCCTGCAGAGCTGGGGGTTTAAAGCCAGGTGCTCTGACTGCCCACCCTTCCCCCCCCCCCTCCTCTGATACAGTGCACACCCTCCCCATGAGACCCCGGGGGCAGAGCCCTGCTTGTGTTCCGCTGCCTGCCGGCCTGCAGCCTAGGGTCTAGTAGGTGCTCAGGAAATCATTCACAAATGAAAGAATGAGGCGAAGGTCCAAAGTTCAGTGCTGGCTGTTCGGAACTGGCCTGAGAGGTAATGACTCTTCCAGAATCTGTGGAGACCTGCCCAGGTCTTGGCCTTGGTCGTCCCTGGGGGCACTCCACCTTCAGGCACATCAGCCGAGCCTTCTGGGTCTCAGAGGGGTCCTTTTTTTGTCGCATGTGGGCCCCGGTTTGGGCAACTAAAGAAATGGCAACCCTAACTGGCCCAGAGGGAAAGGCCTATGTGTGTGTATGTTGGTGTAACTGCACGGGTAAGCCTGTGGGTATGCATTCAAGAGACAGCAGAGGGGAAGGTCACAGAGGGGGAAGGTCACAGAGCGAGCTGGCAGCCAAGCCAAGATGAGATTTCAGGGCTCCTAACTTCCACCTAGGATCTTCCATGCAGCGGCCTGGGAGGATCACAGACCCTGTGGCCACATACAGCCAGCCACCTCTCACTACCCTTCAGGGTCATAGGGAGGAACCCTGGCTAAAAGGATTATAGCTGAGACAAAGGGCAGGGCGCTACAGAGGAAAGAGCAAAGGCTTTGGAGTGAGACTGGGGCGTGGGTTCAAATCCTGTCTCAACCACATTCTAATTGAGTGCTCTTCGGTAGGATAAAATTTCCGAGCCTGTCTCTTCATCTGCAAAATGGTCTAGTCAGGCCTGCCTCACAGGGTTCAGGTGGGATAAATTGAAATAGCGTATACGAACTGCTGAGATGGGTCCCACCGCCTCAGCGCCTCCCGTGCGGGCCGGCGCCCGGGCACTGTGCGCTGCCCTCGGTGCTGTCCATGCGGACTCCGAGCTTCGGCAGCACAAGCCGAACCCTCCGCTGCAAGCCGGTTTTAGCTCTAGAAACCGCGTACTTGGGCGCTGTGATACCCGCTCCCCCAGAAAGCCACTGTTCCCCACAAATACCTGTCACCGTCACCCGCCAGACCTGCCCCACCCCCCACCCCCCTTTCCTTGGGGTTTCATTACTTCGACTTAAGGCTTCATGCAATCCCTTCTATTATGGCCTAGGCAGTGTGCAAAAACGTTCATTTACTCATTCATTCGTTCCACAGGCAGTGAGAGGCACCGGAGAACTGAGATGAGCTGCTGGAGAATCGGAGAGCAGGAGCTGATGGAAGGGTGAAGTGCCGGAGGCCCAGGCCTAAGGGAGAGCAAGCGGCTGGGACAGGGGCGAGAGGGCAGGAGGGGCTGCACGGAGAGGGAGAGCAGCTTTCGCTGCGCTCCCGATAGATAGATAGATACATAGATAGATAGATAGATAGATAGATAGATAGATAGATAACAGGAAGGACCACGGAGGGACCAGGAGTGAAACCGCTGTGGCTATTTGAGGTTCACATTTCCCAGGTGGGTGGAGTGGGGTGGGCATGGCCCTGGAGGTCTTGGAAATGGGCCACGGTGCCTACATTTGCCACGCAGGACGCCGCGAGTGGAAGTCCGATCTGCAGCACGCCTCTGGGACCCAGGGCAGCAGGGCGTGGAGCCCAGGTGAGTGCGGTGCGAGGTCCGCACGCGGGAGGGGGTCCCCCTCCCCCCACATCCCGACGATGAGGACGGGTGGCTGGAGGGCGAGAGCTGGGAGGCAGGGAAGATAGATAGGCCAGCTCCGCTCTCCTGGGAACCCCACGCAGGGACATGTCTGGTCTGCGTGCTGACCTGGGGAGCCCAGGGGTCAGCTGGCTGGCCCCTCCCCTGGTAGGTCCAGCCCCGCTGGGGAGGGAGCAGCGGGCCTGGCCTTTCTCAGGCCCGGCAGGCTGCCTGCGGGAGGCTTTCAGTCCCCGCTCCTGCTCCAGCGACTCTGCCTGTGGTGCACAGGGACCTGGACTCGGACTTGCATTGGGGTTTGGAATGCCCGCACCGCCAGGGCCTCAGAACGCCAGCTCGCACCCCACCTCCCTTTACTGGAGGAGAAACAACCCCCAGCCTCCACCAGCATCCCGTTCAGCCCCCAGCTTCTGTTTACAGGGGCAGGGACCTGTATGCCCTACAGAGGGGAAGTGACCTGCCCAAGGTCACACAGCCAGGGAGAGGTAGAAAGGAACACTTTTAACTTTTCTCCACTGTCGGAAACAGACTTCCGTTTCCATAGAAGGTGCACTGGTTGCCCGCAGAGACCCGGAGTGAGATCGACCCATGTACACCTGGCCAGGGGCCCAGGTTAGGGGAAGAGTGAAGGGTCTGCATGAGCAGGAACCCTGCAGTCCTTGGGCCTGTCCCAGAGGCCCTCCTTGCGTGAACAGCAGGCCAGGGTTGGTGTGGGTGCATGTGGACCTCACAACATGGCAAACCCTGTACGTGTCCTTTCTGCATCCCTGAATGCAGCTCAGATGCTCTGCTGTGTTTCTGGCCCTGATTTGGTACCAGGCAGGATTTCAGGAATGACAACTACCCTCCCACCCTGCTGCCCTGGGCTGATCTCAGAGCCAGGCACTCAGCTGGGGCCGGACAGGCTGCGGGGAGGACAAAACACCTCTGACCGCAGGATCAGATGCTGCCTCCTCTCTGCCAGCCTCACCACGCTCCTATAGCTAGGTGCCTCCGATGCTTTATAGGTGAGGAAACAGACCCAGAGGAAACAAGTCACCATCCCAGGTCGCAGGGATGAAGGGGGAGCCTGCCTCTCTGTGAAGGGCATCTCCCAGCAAGCAGCGGGGCAAAAGAAGGGCACTTTGTGTCAATCTACTTGTTACTTTGTGACTTTGAATAAAACGTTTCCCTTCTCTGGGCCTCAGTTTTGTCGTCTATACTTTGGGGACAGCTGTACTGTCCTTGTCTTCCAGGAATACCATGGGGCTTTCATGCTGTCCCTGCAGCTCAGGCTGATGCTTCTCCAGGGGAAGGGGTGAGAGGTGAGGGAGGGCTCCCCAGTGTCCCTCCTGTTGCAGGAGCAAAGTGCATGGACCCTGGCCCTATTCCCACAAAGCAGGAAGGCGGCAGTGGGGGTTCTCGGCTCCTCTTGTCTCAGCCCCTTCCTCCCCTTCAGGTGAGGCAGACATTTCAGAGCATCTTCCTCACCCCTTGTCCTTGGGATGGATGGGCAGGCTGAGTCCCTGAGGCTGATGCCCTCTGTCTGGTGGTGCTGCTTGCTGGGTGAGGTACTCAGGCCTGAGAGAGCCGTCCAGTGCTGCTCGCCTGCTCTGTGTCAACGTGCAAGCAAAGAGCAGCCTGGAACACTTACGCAGGCTCAGGAGGCAGAGCAGACAGGCGATAAGCTTAATTAATAGAATCAGGACACATAAATAGTCTCTCCCTGCCCCCACTGCAGCAGGCTGTGCCGAGGCCTGGCTTGGCATTCTGGGGAATTGCTCATCAATCCAGGGACTTCATGCTCAGCCTGTGCTGACAGAGACTGAGGGCAAGATAGGCCCTCTGGAGCTCAATGATGAGCAGAGATGAGATGTGTAAACCATTTAGGTATCTTTCTGGGCTGTAGGATCCTAAGAGGCAATAGGATTCCGAAGAGGGGAAGGACTACATGCATGATTGAGTACCAGGAAGGCTTCTCAGAAGAGGTGGCTGCCAGTCTCAGGGATGCTCTGACAGGAAGTGGCTAGGATAGGTAGAAAGGAAGAAGGGGAGGAAATGGGAGAATGAAAGGTCTGTGTGTCAGTGGCTGGTTTCTTTCCCTAGTTGAGAACCCTTGTCAGCCTCAGGGATAAGGGCTACCCAAGTGCTCACGGACTAGGCCCCGGCTAGTTCCTCTGCCAATAGTAACAGACTACTTTCCCGAGATGGGTGTTTCATAGCTAAGGAAGTGCAGGTACAGAGAGGCTCATCCATGTGCCCAGGGCCCCCATGGGAGTAGGAAGGGTGATGGAGTTGGATTCAGGCCTCTGACTAGTCCTGGGAACAGGAACGAGACTGACCCGAGGCCGTGGGGGCTGCGCACTGGACTCATCGTTGTGTGACCTCCAGGCTGCTCCTAGCCTGGCAGGGACACTGAGGCAGGCCCACTGCTGGGAGGCACGTGACTCCCAGGGCCGACTTTGGCTCTGGGACCCCCGACGGCGTTGCTGACCTTCCTTAGGCTCCACAGTGGTGTAGGATGCCTCCACCCAACATTTCCTTCCTGCTTTTCACTCAGGGCCTGTGACTTGAGTACCCTGCTCTATGGGCTCTCCCACACTGTCCTACCACTCTCCCCGTTTTCTGTTATGCATAGTCTTGTCGTGGGAAGGGGGGGGGGTCCCAGGACCCTGCCTCACACAGCTGGCAAGGTGGGGGCTAGCCCTCTTGGTTCCTCTCCAGTCACCATGAGACAAGCCTGGCCACCCTGCTAGGAGCGGCATGGTCTACCCGTTTTACAGGTGAGGACTCGGGAGGCACAGTGGGTTGTCTTCATACAGTTGCACAGCTAGTGGGACTTTGCGGGAGTGTCCTCTCCATCTCTCCTTTCTCCCTCACCTCCCCCTGCCTTCAGCTCTCACTGGGGGGAATAAAAAGGAGGTGGCAGGTGAGGAACAGGCCAGGCTCATCCTGACAGGCTGAAGGTTACCATGGATACCCTGGCCCTGCCTCAGCCTCTTTGACCAAGCCCTGGCTGCTGCTTCTTATAAAAGCTAAATTTACTCTTTTAACGAGTCCAGCACTGCATTAAAATACAATGGAATGCTCGGGAAGGGGGGATGTCACCCGGGGCCAGTGAGTCAGGACCTCCATGCACAGTCCACTTGGGACCAGCAGAGACTCCCGGAGAGAGAGGGAAGGCCCCACATGCCCTGTTTCCTCCTCCTGGGAGGTGGGGGCTCCCAGCCCTGGTTCCATGCCCTGGGGCTAATCTTCCGCCTCTGGTGCAGGACTCAGTCTTCCATTGCTCCCAGTGACCCTAAGGACTTGTGGCTCTCCTCCATGGAGCAGGGTGTTCATCCAGCTACCTGGAACGGGCCTGGGGTTGAGCCCCAAAAGAGCCAATAGTGATGACTCAGGCTCTCCACCCGCCATGGCAGCCAGCCCTCATAAACCCCATCCCTGCTCTGGATGCTGAACTGGGATTGGACTTTTGAGACACTCATTGGAGTTAATTCTATCCATTTCCCTCGGATCCCTTTTTCTCTTCATCCTGAAAGGAGTCCAGCTCTCCAGGACTATCCATTTCCACCTGGAATCTCACTCTTCTTGATATCCCCGATCTGACAGGCTGTCACTCATCCTTGGTCTCTGCAGCTCAAGACCTGTGATCACAAATCCACCTGGAGCCTCAGCCTCAACATTACCTGACTGTCCCTGGCTCCGAGGACTCTGCTTCTCATGAAGCCCTCCCTGTGGAGGCTGCTTTCCCCCCCCCCCCGCCCCCCATGCATCTCAGAACCAGCAGGCAGGTAGACACCATTTTGGTTCACACCATCACTTCCAACCGTCTCTCCTCCCTCTTGCCTCTGAAACCTCAGCTCTTTTTGACACTCCTCCCTTCCCGCCAGGTCACACACTCTCTCTGTCACCTCCTGGCTGTTACCTGCCAGGTCAGGTACCTCCTGGTTCGAGTCACTCCCCTTCATTCCTTGGGATGCTGGTTCTGTCACCAGCCTCTTGGGACTTTCCATGTGGGTGACCATTGTCTGAGTCTCAGTTCCTTGAGTGCTTCATCATCGGCATTCTCATCCTTCCCAGAGAGGCACAGCCTGACTCTTGTCATCACCAGAAACTGCACCGCCTCGAAAACCTGATCTCAAGGCTCTCCCTGCCCCCTTCTGTCCTCCAGGTCTCTCACGACCCATTGACCCTCATTTTTCGACCACCGTTTTTAGCTTCTGTCTCCCGCTCTGCGTCTATTTGGAGAACTCAAGCTTAGCTAAACTCAACCGTTTCTCCACGAGTTGAACAGAGAAAGTCCTAGAGCTGGGCTGACTGGGCCCATCACACACCTCCAGCGGAACTTATCGCTGCCTGGAAAGCCTGTGGCGGTTTCTGGAAAATTTGCTGTCCTTGAAGACGTCATACTTCTCTCCAACCTCCCACCCCCGGGCCCCTCTCAGTTGATGACTTGCCTCATACTTCACTGAGGAAAGAGAAGCAGGACTTCTTTCTCGCCTCCACAACCTCCCCAAAGTCATGTCTGTCTTTCTGCCGTGCAAGTGGAAGCCTGTGTCAACTTTGTCACAGTCTGTGAAAGGCTTTGTTGATTTGCTGTCTATTTGTCTGTTGCCACGAAGAAGTCACCATCAGAACGCCTGGCATAAAGCAGGCACTCAATACACACCGATGCATAAATAAATATATATTAGGGAGAGTTAGGTTGATTTACTGACATTTGCAAATTATGAAATTAATATGGAATGCACCCAGTGCAAAAAGCTTGAGGCAATAGAAAAGGAAAAAGAAGAAAAAGCGAAAGTTAACCATAATTCTATCACTCATTAGTAAATATTGTCAACATTTCGGTACTTACGCCTTCAAATGTCTCTACACGTATATTTTTTCTTTACAAAATGGCACTTGAATAGACAGAGATTATGACTTAACACTTGATTAGGAACGTTTTCCTACATCTATAAATATTCTTCTAAGTCTTTTAGTAGCGGCACCGTATTCCATTGTATGGGTGACCTCAATTCACTTTGCCACTTCTCTAGTGTTAGACACTTATACTATTTCCATATTCCTTATTTTCCCTATTTACTCAGTATCCTTATACATAAATATAAATATATATTGTTTTCCCTGTGGCTGAAGTCCTAAGTGGACTTATGGGTCAAAGGGCATGCATATGTTCAGGCTTTTGATCGATATAAATTACAAGAGACACTTGGCCTTGGAAACCAAACAAGCACAAACACAACCTCCGACTTTGCCAAGCGTAACAAACCTTTTTCTGAAGCGCTGGAAGGCTCACCCCCTACATCCTCATGGCCCGTGCCACCCTTCCCTTCAGTGTTTTCCTTCAATGTCACCGTATCGGAGATGTCTCAGTGTCTTTCCCACACAAAACCGCATCTTCCCTTCTCTTTCTACATCCCTTTCGCAGGTGGATCTTCCTCAGTGGTACTTGGCACGTCTGACAGGTCTCATGTGTGTTTGTGCCTGTCTCTTCCCAGATCCATGAGAGTAGGGACTGTGTCTATTCGGTTCATCCTGGGCCCCCTGTGCCTTCACTATGCCCAGCACAGAGTAAGCGCTCAATAGACATTTTATGACTGAAGGAGGGTTGACACTTCTTGTCTGAAACTAATAGTGATGATAATATTCAGGGCTCCTTAGGAACTGTTTTAAGCAGTAGAAGCAATTTATAGGTAAGAGATGAGAACATAGACAAGTAAAAGTGACTTTGAAGTGTAGTAGGTGTCATGAAAGGGGACACAATTAAGACAGGACCCTCAGGGAAGGCCCCTATGAAATGTGATATTTGAGCTGAGACCGGAAGGAAGAGCACGAGGAGCATGCGAGAAGAGCATGGATGAGTGCAGCATGGAGTAGTTTATTAAAAGGCCTTGGAATGGAAAAGAGATTGGTAGTTCACAGAGTTGGCAGAAGGCTGGTGACTGACCAGAGAGAGTGGTTGGCAGTGGGGAAAGCCACAAGTGGGGGTTGGGGAGATCACTCATTGCTGTGAGTCAAGTAATGCGAAGAAGAATCCCCTATGTGAAGCCCCTCTCCTAAAGGGCCTGACCGTGCCTGAAGTCCCACCATTCAAGAGCCATTCCTGTTAGCTAAGCATTGTCCCCTCCCTGCACTGCTCCTTCTGCAAGCAAACATCCAGTTAAGGACTTACTGAGTGTAAATGAACACAGATGCTTCTCTCAGGTGAGACGGGGGAGCTGAAAGGTTTTGGTTTTGTTTTTTGCCGCCATGCAGTGGGGATGTAAAAATAGGGACACATCCAGGGAGCGATGGCTCCTGTGCTGGAGAGAGATCCAGAAGTCAGCTTCTGATGACCTAAACAAAGCCGCCTGCCCTCCATCACTTATCAAGTGCTTGCTGGGTACCACGCACAGACACTATCTCCTTGCAGCCTCATAACTGCCCTACACCGTTTTTGTAGGTGACAAAGAGCCGCAGAGAGGGTGTGTGCTTTGGGCAGAGGTCTGCACGGCAGTAAGAGACTGAGGGTTCAGACAGCAGGCTCCAGAGCCCACTCTCCGCAAGTCCGCCCTCCCACGGAGCCTTATCAACTTCGTCTTTAATGCATTGCACGTCCAGCTTCTTATCTTCTATGCAATGAAATGCTACCAGTAAATTTTACATATGTGTTCTTTATTACATGCTGTCCACTAGCACATATATCATGCACACAAACGCTCCACTATGGAGTGCCACGTGTTATAAACCATGTATTTATGGTGCTTGATGGGGGTCAATTTAGGGATTTTTTTTTTTATGTGATTTTTTTGTCTTATGCTCTGATTTTATTTCTATCCGGTTTTCTCGCTGGGCTTCAGGGTTCCATATTTTATACCGCCCTATTTTCTAGTTCACTAACCCTCTATTCGCTGCGTGTAATCTACTGTTAAACCCATTCATTGCATTGCTAATTGGGATTATTGTATTTTTCATTTCTAGAATTTCCATTTCATAATTTTTAAAAGGTTCCACTTCTCGGCTTAAATTTATCTCGTCTCCTTTTGAAGATAGTTAAGCACAGTTATTTTAAAGTCTGTTATTTTAACTACCAATATCTGTGTTTCCTGTGGGTCTGCTGCTATTATGTTTTTTTTTCCCCTTGGTTTCAGTCATATGGTCTTATCTCCTGGCATGTCTGGTAAGTTTTATTGACAGCCAAACATTGTGTATGAAAAAAATTATAAAGATAATCTGAGGCTCTAGATGATCCAGAGAGGAATTACTCTTGCTTCTGGGAGTACAGGCAGCTCACCTTAGTCCAATCTGGAATCAAGTTTACTTGAAGTCAGGTTTCAATCTTTGTTAAGATTGATTTGCTTCTGATTTGCTCTTCGAGGGTCTCAACTGAACCCCCCCCTTTTTTTAAAGGGCCCCCCTTCCTTGGTGATGCTTAGACTCCCACCCCTACTCCGGCTTTTTTCCCTAACCCCGGAGGTAACAAAAACTCAGTCTCCACTTTTTGCTCATATTCTCAACTTTGTAGCTTTTAGTTAGGGGAAAATGAGGCCAGATGTTGAACTCATCTTTTTGGGTTTCTCTTCTCTCCAGGATCATGGTTTCTTCCATGCCTTCAAACACATTTTAAAAATATATTTTATCCATTTTTTTTTTTTCAGTTCTTAGTGTGAGAGAAACTAGTCCACGGTAGTCAGAGGTAAATATCTGCACAGACCATAGAACCTATCCCTGCAAAAATGCAATTCCAGTTCAGTACTTCAACTTGACCTTGCAAGGCTGTGTATGGAGTCTTTCTCCGGCCCTATTCACCTGCTTCCCCTTGGCATGGAACTGGACTGCTGCCTCTAGCCTGGCTACTCTTGCAGCCCAGAGTGGGGGCTGGCCGGGACGGCGATGGTCTCGTTTCTGCAAAGCTCTGCCGCTACGAGAAAGCCAGGCCTGCTTCCCTCTGCTGACAAGCTCCACCTGCAAGTCTCACCTTCTACAGACTGTGAGCCCTACTGTGCCAGGCTCAGTGTTCAGCATAGGTTGCCTCCTTTCTGCCTCTTACAAACACCAGCAAATCACAAGTTATCGTCGTTTTACACAGGAGGAAACTGAAGCACCAGAGGCTTAGCCAGAGTTCTTGCCAACCTCATAAAAGTGTATATTTATTTTTGTGTTTACTTGTTAATTTTCTTGTCTTCTGCAGACTATAAAAGCAACATGAGGGTGGGGAGCATGCCTACATATCTTTTATTCCTCACCATATGCTCATGCTTGGCACAGAGTAGGTAGGAGGTGATGAACCTTGAGTGAATAAACAAAGCCTCAGATCCCAAAGTTGTTTACGGCGGAGGCCAGAGACCTAGGTTCTTGACCTCTAGTTCACCATTCTTACCATCCACATCCCAGTCAGGTCAGAAATATATTCATCTATCCCAGAATTATCCAGTATCTTCTACGTGTTGAGATTCTAGTAGAGCTCCCCACTACCTAAAACCACTTTGGGCTGCCTTGATGTCAGGGGCTCCAGTGCCCTTAACTGGGGTCCCATACAGAGCTGAGGGTTGTTTTCAAAATTAGAGTAGAAATCTACAAGCATATGATTGTTTTTCTAGAAAAAGGTATTCCATGATAGTCCTCAGATTCTCAGAGAGGTCTGGGACCTGAAAAGGTCTGAAGGCCTTGGTCATGGATGTTGGTGCCTTGCCTATCTATCCCCAACACTGCCACTCCTTGCCAGGGAGGCACTTCCTGAAGCTACCCACAGATTGTAGCTAGAGAAGTGGCCAGGATAGGAAGTCGAGCAGGGTGGACGGAGCAGTGCCCAAAGCACTCCAGCAGGCCTCCTCAAAAACTCCCAAGGTTGGGGGGGACTCCTGCCAAAGGACTGTGAATAATGGAGGTCTCTCCTGCCTGACAGGAAAGCTGTCCCACCGGCCGAGCGGCATATTTGAGCGGCTCCTGGTTCTGAGGCACCCGCCCTGTGAGGCAGGGGCAGCGGGGCAGGTGTGTGGGAATTCCCAGGCCCTAATTCACCCCTTTGAAGTCTGTGGGAAGAGGAGGAGGAGCCCCTGTGTCCCTGATGGAGAGGGGCCAGGATGGAGCCACAGTCAGCTCCCCTGGCTCGGGGTGGGGGGGGGGGGGAGGCGGACTCTCCCTCGAGCCTGGGGTCTGGAGGCCTTACTTGCTTAGAAACATTTGGACCTTTTTGCGGTGACTCAGAAGAGGGGTTTTGGAGGAGTTGAATTTGGAGCAAGGCTTTGGAGAGGAGGACGTTGGGCATGTGACCACGTGGCAGCTACAGGCTCCCGCTGGGATGGCAGGGAGCTGCCTGCACACCCGCCCCTCTGCGACGATCATCAAGAACAAACAGTAAACATCAAAACGATAAATACTGACAGGAGGGCAGTAATAATTATGGTTTTCTGTTCAGCTAGCCCGCTGCAGCAGGGGTGAGGACTGGGTGGTAAATAACAAGCAAAGACTGTAAATCACACGCAGAGGCCTAATCGATACAACCAGGAGTTTGACCCAATTCCTGGTCCTTGGGAGGATGTGTGTGGAGGCTCTGCTGGGACTCTCGAGGCTGTTCTGGTGCTGGAGAAGGGGAAACCTTCAGCCGGGACACCGGAGCCTGGCTTCCAGCCCTGGCTTTGCTAATGGCTTGCTGTGCTGCCTGGGGCTACCCACCCCTCTCTGGGCTCCTTTTCCTTCTGCTATAAAACAGCTGGCTCTAATATTCTCTGACTCCAAATAATCTCTGCCCCACTCAGTTTCTCAACATTCCTGGGCTTCCTGGACCCTTTGAGGAAGGCGTTGGTCGCCCCCTCCAGCCTCTTAGGAGGGCCTAGGCATGAGGAAGGAGTGGGGTGAATGAGGGCCCTGCCAAGGCTTCTGCCCAGCCAGTGACAGGAAGGCAGCAGCTCACGGCACAGGGAGCGATTTTACTGGAAAGATGAAAGGAAATTGCATCTTTAATAATTCACCGGCCGGTTTGGAGGGAGGCAGGTTGGCGGGGCTGCGGAGCCACTGGGCGATCCCAGCCTCTGTTCCTGGAAATCCACTGGCTCCAGAGCCTGCCCGAGAGACCCAGGGGGCCCTCCATCTCCTCCTGGCCGAGGGACAGCGGGAGCCGACAGAGTCTAGACAGGGTGAGAGGTTAAAACACAGCATCCCAGGAACCCGCTAAATTGATATCCCCAGCAGAAAGAGAGCCGGAATAATCGATACGGCAGCCCAGGAAAGCCGCCAAGCTCGGGCCCTAGCCTCGTGCAATCCCTGCAGGAGAGGAGGTTGGGGCTCTGCAGACCGTGTGGGGCCCAGGGAGCAGACTGGGCCCTGCCTGCGCCTGCCTGTGCCTGCCCAGGCTGGAAAGGGGGCTGGCAGCCATGGGCCACCAATGCTGGCAGCCTGTCTAGCTGGTGGGGGGTGCAGGAGACACACTGCTGGGTGTCCTTAGCTAGCCAGTCATCACTTTGCCTTCCCTCCTGGCTCCTCTCAAATGGGAATGCCTTCCCCTGCTTCACATGGAAAGGCGGCCCCGCCTCCTGCTTCCCTTCCACCCTTCACAGGGCCATCCGGGCAGTCTGGGAGCCAGGCAAGGGAAGAAGTGGATCGAAGTTGGAGGAACTGGCTCAGGACACAGGTGGAAGGTGCCAAAGACAAAAGCAGCTGAAGACTTGTAGATTCCAGAGTCCAAAGATGTTGGTTTTGCTCCCAGCCCCGCCTTGTGGGTGAGCGCCCCTCCCCGGGGGCAGCTCCCCCTGAGAATGGGCTGGGAACCCTGGTGGCAAGATGCTCTGACCCTGGAAAGAGCTTTGCATATGGGGTGTCGTTAGTATCAGGCCTTTCCCCAAGGCCTGCAGAATCTTAGATGACTAATCTGAAATTCCAAAGCTTTCTTGGGTGGCTCAACTATGTATAAATTAGATTGGGGAAGGGGTGCATCATAAGGGAGATCAAATCAGGGGGCCGAGGGCATCTGGGGTGCTCAGGTGGGGCTCAGGCAGAGCAGCTGTTAATTTCTCTCTCTCTCCTTCCCTCCTGCCCTTCTCACTAATTAGCAAAGACAACGTAAGAATCATAGAAAGAACACTAACAATGAATACACCCATCCTTCTTTTACAGATGCATAAACCAAGGCCCAGAGAAGAAATGCCTCCATGGGCACCCAGCGGTGAGTGGGGAGCAGGACTCAAATTCAGATCTGTTGGCTCCCAATGTGGTGCTCTTTCCACGAGCCCAGGGACCTCGGGGTTCCTTCCCCGACTGCGCTCATGATGGCAGGTCTGGCGTGGCCGTGAGGCATGGTGCCCGAGCCAGTGGTCATGAGATTCACCCTGACTCACTGTCTGATCTTGGCCCACCCCAGCCCTCAGGCTCAGCTTTCCTTCCTGGAAAACTGGGGTAAGACCCACCCCATCGGCCTCACAGACCATCGAAAGGAATACACAAACTAACACAATTTTCCTTCTAGGTCGGCAAAACGTACCTGGTGGATCCACCACTTTAGGAAGTCGTCAGGGGACAGAAAGTCAAGGAAAATGGTTTCTGAGCGCGCAAAATGGTTGCTTCAAACATTCATGCATGTAGGAAAGTTCATGCTCTTCGCTTATGAAAATGACCCTCGGGCCCTCATCAGGGCCTGTTTGCTCTTACTTGGCAAACAATTCTGAGGTTTGGTGGTCTAGCCCTCAGGCCGTATCAGGCCCACTGATAGTAGCGAGAAGAGCTTTGTGATAAGACGGGGGCAGAAAACCTGTGAAATGCACATGCAGTAATTAAAAAGCAAAGCGACTGGATGTGCCTTGCGAATCCCCGAGGGTAACCCAGAATTACAGTCCTGGCTACTCATTAGTGTTGTCGAAATGAGCCTGAGTCATCAAACATGGGTGAAACACAGCAATGCTCTCTGTCTCAGAACTCGGGGATGAGTAGGATCCTCAGTAGCGAGACTTCTACTCCCAATTTTTTTTTTAAAGCGTTTTTTCTATTAAAAGAGGTAAGTTACAGCGACAGAAGGAGAATATAACAACATTTCCATTCTGGACAATCCTGGGCGCCTTGGACGGGGAGAGCTGGCCTTCTGCGAAAATCAGAACCCAGATTTTAAACCCTGATCTAGTCCCCCTCTCCCACCGAGGTGCCTCCCATCTGCATAATTAACTGGTTTTCTTGCCTTTTCTCACTATTTATCTCCCATTTAAGCCATTCTGCATTCTGGGGGAAGATCAATCTTCCTTATTTTGCCTCCCCTGATAAGGAGCCTCCAATGACTCCCATTTTCCTCTATGGAGAACCCCATCTTTACTCACCGGCGACTGAGGCTGACGGGCCCTCTTCTACTCCCCAGCCAGGCTGGCCCCCTAGGCTTACACCAGCAGACCTGGCCTCTAATTCTCCCACACACCAGAGCCTTCGCCAGGGGCTTCTCCTACCTGCCTACCCAACCTCCTGCCTTCCAGGGTCCAGCCAGTCCACCCCTCTCTCGGCAAGGCCGTGCACACTTGAACTCATCCTTCTTGACCCCAGTGGCACTTGCTCACATAGGATGAGCCACCCTGAGGCTGACCTCATGTGGGCATTAGCCCCCCCCCCATCAGACTACAAGGAGACTGGACCCCAGGCCACTGCCTTTGGCTGGGCTCCCCTTTCCCAGGGGTGAATGACTCCATCACTAGAATGCGTAGCTCTGTGTGATCACCCAGCGCACCTCACGGTCATTTCTTTACACGCCAGCTTCCTCCGCCAGCCAGCTTCCACTGCCTGATTACAATGCTGCCCCCTCTTTCTAGGGCTGGGGCCTGAGGCAAATTAACCTCTTTCGGTCTCCGTGAAATGGAGATAGTACCCTCAGGTGTACTGAGATGCTGGGCAGTGCTCAGCTGGGTGCCCTGAAATGTTAGCTCCTGCTGTGACCTTTCAATGGCCTCGGTTCCCTCACCTGTAAAATGGAAGGGTGGGCTCTGCATTTCCGTCTACGTCAGATAGCCTGGTATTTGGAGCGTCAACGAGGGGGAAAGGATTAATTTCCAGGGATAGGATCGTAGGCAAAGGAGTTCCTGAAAGGGAGGTTTCCCAGGGGGCCCTGCTTCCCCCGTAGAACCTGGGAGTGGAGGGGGCCTGTGGGGCTTTTCTAATCCATGGCTGCACCACAAAGGAGATTCCAACAACACCGTTGTGAGGCTGGGCCGCAGCTTCTGCTGGAGCTTGTTCTGTGGTGGTGGGAGTCTCGCTTCCTCCTGCGGACCCTCAGCCATCCCTGATACACTGTTTTCGTAGTCCACTCTTGATGTCCAGCTACACACCCCAGCCTCTGTTCCTTCTTCCCTGTGGGGGCATGGCACACCTCTGAGGACAGGTGTGCACGGCCTGAGCATTCTCAGGCAGAACCGGCACAGCTCCGGCAGCCCCTCCTTGGTGACTGAGAGGCCTGGCCTGCCTGTGGTCCTTGGCCCGTGCCTAATAAAATTGATTTCTCAAAGGGGAGTGCAATATTCCTGGTGCCGTTAGACCAGGGAAAATAGAGCAAGCTGTCACCTCTAGATCTTACGCTATCTTTAGCAGTGTTTTAGAGGAGCATTTTCTCCTTAATTGAGGACCCCTGCTCAGATCAGGCATCTAGAGCCACAGATGTTCTTCCTGGACTTCACGAGCCCAGCTCCGTCACAAGGCGAGAGTCAGAAATCCGAAAAGGGAAGGTTCCCTGTCCCCTTGGCCCGGTCCTTAGCTTCACCAGGAGAGACGAAGACACAGCCTCACAGTTTCCTCTCTGAGGCTTTAGTTTCAGACACAGTCATTCTTCTCCTGGCGTCTGGCTGGGTAGGGGAGGCAGGTAGGTAGGTGATTGCGGCTTGTGAAAGGGGAAGCCTGCTTCCAGCGGCCGAGTCCGATTTGCAGAGACCCCAGGGCACTCTAGGGTGGGAGCTGGTTCTTGCCTGGGTGGTCCTGTGTGACCCCTTTTCATCCTGCTGGGTGAGGGTGCCCCTTCTTCCGATGAATCAGGCCTCTACAAGGGGAGTAGCCCCTATGCCATGGCCAGAGGCCCCCGAGTCTCTCCCTCCAAGACACAGTCTTTTCCAATGAGGCACCTTGACCCCTTTGGGGTCTGTCCAGACCTTTCTCTGCACCAGCTGAGGGAGCAAGGCCTTGCCTGAGCAGAAGGCCAGCGTGTGTCCTGCCCGCCAGGGACCTACAGCCCGTTCTCGGCACATTGTAGGACTCGCATCAGCCCCGTTCCCAGGGAGCAGAGTGAAAGCTCCTGTGACCTCTGAAAGACACCCCGTGCTGCTGGTTCTGGGGCACAGGACCCTCACACCTCTGCTTCCCACCCCTCAGCGTCAGAGGCCAACCAGCCGGCAAGATTTAGAAACTAAAACACAAATTCACACACATCATATACCCCATACCCCCACACATGCACACCCCCACACCCGCCAGAGAGCCTCACTTGCAGGGTGCAGGTTGAGTCCCACACAAGGGGCCCGGCTGAGGGGGTTCGCGGCAGCCCACAGGTCCTGGGCAGGGCCAGGCCCCTGGGAGAGGAAGGCCCCTTCTTCTCAATTGCACAAAACCCTGGTCCCTACTCGCCTGGCCCTGGCCTGCCCTCCACTACAGAACTCCCCTCGCCTCCAGGCCTCTCTGGACTGTGGGACCTCGGGACCCTGAGGACACCTCTCGCCTTTTCACTGGAAGTCCCTGTCCCCATGTGGGGCACCCCCTACCCCTCCACTGCTCTGGACCTGGCTTAAGGCACAACTGAGCTCTTCCCTCCTCGAGTGCCTCTGTCACTTATTACCTGGACCTCACTGTCATGGTTCACCTGTTTGTCCCCCACATGCTTGGGTGGCACCTGCTGGGGCTGTCCCTGGGCTCCGTGCTGGAGAGGCTGCAGGGAGGAGGTGAAGCTCATAGTCAGTGGGCCAATGCCACCTACACGCTGAAGGTCACACACAGTAAGCAGGGCCGTGGTAGGAGCATGCTGGGAGCTGCAGGAGCCCAGAGGGGGATCTGTAACCCTGACTGGAGGAGCAATCAAGGAGAACTTCTCGGAGAAGGTGGCACTAAGTGAATCACACCTCTGGTTTGTATCTCCAACCACTGTTCATGGTCCAGAGATTGGGCTTGGGTCCGTGCCAGCCAGCCAAGATCGTCCAAACCCCGGCCCATCTGCACACTCGTAACGAGGTCATGAACATGTGCTGTAGGCCCCTGCCATCTCAGGCTGGTTGGTTGCAGTTATGTGGCGGCAGTTAGTGACAGGCCCTGAGCACCCTTTCCTTCCCTGGCGATGTGCCTTCTCCTCAGGCCTAGCGCTTCTTCTTTTCCTCAGAGCCCGGCCCATGGCGGAGCGTGCTCCTGGCCCTGGTCCGTGATCCTCGTTCCCATCCGTGTGTGTGCCTCTGGGGGCCGTGTCCCATATGTCATTCCAGGTCAGCAGCGGGGCCGAAAGCCCTGACCTGAGCCTGTGCTTGTCCCGGGAAGCCACTGGGTAGATTTAGGGGACACAGAAGGGCAGGAGGACTTGAGCACAAAGGCAGCCATGGCTACTGGAGGCCAGGATCCTGGATCCTCAGCCTGGTCTCCACACCACACCCACAGCGACTAGGCAGCAAATCAAGGCTGGCCTTTGTGCTTACTGGTCACATGACATGGGTTTGTCACTGCTTCTCTGAGTCTGTTTCCTCTATCTTTCAAATGGAGTCAAAAGAACTGTCACCTGGCAGGGCTGTTGTGAGGATCAAACAAGATACATTTGAAACCGTAGAGTGCTATTCAAGCAGGACAGTATGGTTCGCTAAACCTTGGTTTCTCCGGATGTAAAATGGGTATAAGAATTTTATTGACGTCCTTCCCAGGGCTCTGAGGAGAGTTCTCTGGTGAGAAATGTGTGTGCAAGGGCTGTGGGAAGGAGTCTGTGCTGTGTGCTGGCTTTGGCTCTCTGGGCTGGAGTGTCCTTGGCTGGCAAACAGCTGCTCACCTTGTTCCCGGCTGTCTGGCTGGCAGCCAGTCTGGGGCAGAAGCAGCGACTCCATCTGCTTCCAGAGTGAGCCAACTGCTTCTTTGGGAGGCGGCAATACGAGCTGCCCCTTTGATCACCCCCAACCACTGTCGCCTGCCCTGGGTTGCCCCGAGATCAGGAGGGTGGCCGGGAAAGACTGGATTCCTTTCTCGGTCAGGTGCGATGTCCACGCAGGGCTGACACACTCACGAGGCAGAGCACAATGTGCTTTTAGGGGCCCACAAAATGTTTTCATTTCTTTTAAAATCAGATTTGAGAAATGAACTTCTATGTTAAAGAAAATGTTTTAATAAGTACTATCGATAGATTTGTCTTCATACCTATGTAGTGACATAACACAAACTTTATATTATTTTCAGGAGAGAGGGCCTACAAAGGCATAGATGCCCAGGGCCCACGGAAGTCGTAACACTGCCCGGAATCCGTGGTGTAGATTCTCTCCCGCGCTCGGGCCCCTTCCCCACTGCGCATGCGCTGGCCAGCCTCGGTTCGGCGGGGAGGGCAAACCCCAGGACTGCCCGTCGAGGAGCGAAGCACAGCAATGTGGCCACTGTTCCCAGGCATTAATTCTGCGTGACTGCAACAGCTCTTCGTGGCCATGTTCCTGGAGTGGTGGGTGGTGGCCTCAACCATCTTTTCTCCCACATCCCACAGAGGGCCGGGCGCATGTAAGAAGAAGACCCCCTAAGGCCAAAATTCTGAAAATATTGGTGTCTCTGTGTGTGCTCTTTGAGTGTGTAGTTTGGAAAAGTTCCCAGGCTATTCAGATATTGACCCCACCCTTGACATGCCCTGCTGGGAGGGTCTTCCTCATCTCCCACCCACCTTGAGAACCACTGGCCTGAAGGAATTCCAACAGGACGGTTTGCATATACGACAAGGAATCCTTTTACATAACAGCCCTGAACTTTGCAACATCGCTCCTTCTCCTCACCCCACCGAAATCCCTTGAATTGAGGTATTTCATCATGCTTCTCCTTTCCACTGACCCAGAGGGAAGACCATGCCGTCTGCCCATGGCGGTCTCGGCTGGCAGCCGGCTGCTCCTTCTGTCTCCTTGGCGTGACTGGCCAGCTCCCTGGGGCCGTGCTCGGCAGCAGTGAGAGGGCAGAGGCTGAGGACATGCTCGCCTCCGGGCTAGGGGAAGGGGCACTTGGCTCTCTGGCCTGACTCTTCCACAGATCGGCCTTTGGCTCTGGGTCAGTCATGTCACCTCCCTGGGCCTGTTTTCTCATCTGTAAAATGGGAGTCAAAAATACTCATCTGCTTATATTAAACCCACTGGGACGGTGATGGAAGGCCCCGAAGCCACTGGGGACCCGTGGGAATAAGGCGTTAATATTCAGGCAGAAACACTTCTTTCTCTTTAACTATCTCAATCCCTTCTTCTGCTGCTATGTTTGCCTTGGGACTTAAAGGCCCTTACAAGTCTTGTGTGCATGTGGTGTGTGTACGTGTGTGTGTGTGTGTGTGTGTGTGTGTGTTCTAGCATATTCATCCTCAATACCTTGCTCTCTCCTATAGACCCCAGTGCAAATCTAACTCACCCTCAGAAGGACAAATAACACATATCGGCAGAGATGGTGGTAAAATGCAGGATTCAAACATTTATTATTTGGATGATGTGTTTCACAGTTTTCAGTAATTTAGGGCCTTCTGGAACCAGGACTAAATCACCCAGAAAAATCTTCTCTGTCTTTAGGTGAATACTATTTGGTGAGATTCCCCCTTTCGCTCCTACCTTCAAACACCTTTCGTTTGGACCTCTGCCTTCTGTTTCTCCTTCGTGTTTCCGTGACAACGTTTCTTGACAGTTATCTTAAATGTTTAATTAAAATGTTGTCTCCTCCTATCAACCTGTGTGCTTCTGGCTGCCTCCGTTCAGTGTCATGTGACTCAGTAATGGTCAATGACCAATCTCGACATGCCCTCACCAGGGCATGGTCACCTCCCTGAGGAGGTGAAAGCCTGGCAAGTTCTAGCCAGAAAGAACTCCCAAGGGGGATTAGTTACCAGGAGGCAATGTCCCCAGTGTCTTACTGTGGGGAGGGATTGTGCAAAACAAGGGACCTGTCATCACAGGAAAATACACCAATGGGCCCCTGTGGGCCCCTTTGATTAAAGATTGATTTAACCCACCGGGACTGGACAGCCACTTGCTGCTGACTTTTAGAAGCTGCTTGGCCCCAGTCTCAGTCACATGCATGGTGACTTCCGAGGAAAGGGTAGGCTTGGGGTGGGGTGGCTGAACAGGCAGCAAACCAGATCTTTGGTGTAATTTTCTGCAGGACTGGCTTAGTCCTCCCACCTGGGACAGGTTGCCGTTCCCAGCTCAGGAGGCGTAAGTCTCCGTCACCCACGTCCTCCTAGGCTGCTCCTTCACAACCATCCCCAGGCCCTGGCCCCTGTGCTTGCTCCCCACGGAGGCCAAGCTGTGGGGAATCTTCTCATTAACGCATCGCGTGGGTAGAGGCTCCTCTGAGGCCTCTGCCAGCACCAGCCGAGGCACGGAAGCCGTTGGGGAAAGACTTTCTTGGCCGAACTCACAAAGAACACAGGTTCAGGGCATTTTGTTTTGTTTTGTTTTGTTTTTGGTGTTATTTATTTTTTAAACCCACTTGTAGTTTGGGTTCAGCTGGAAAGCAGGACATACCAAGGGAGGGAAGGTGGTCGCGTGAGCAGGATGCCGCGGCAGCTTTGGCGGGAAGCCCCAGGCCCCTGCTCCCGGGAGGTAGGTCCCGTCAGGCTCCCCGCCGGCTCAGCAGAGGCAGGCAGCCCTTCTGCGCGAGTGTCCCCAGCAGAGGAAAGCTGTCCTCTCTTGGATCTGTGTCCTCACAGGCCCAGCCAGAGGTTTCCCACAAGACGCCCAGCAGCCGAGGGACAGGACTCCACGGGCAGGGCCCGAGAGTCTGTCATACGAGGTGCACTGGCTGCTTCTGATGCCAGACAAGACTGGGACGTGGCATCTGGGGCGGCCCCAGGGGGCTGCTCCTCGTGGAGGCCTGGCTGTCTGGGCCTCCGCTCCTGCAGCGGCCCTGGGCGTGATCAGTGGTACATTTCCCACACCCCCTCCCCATCTCCCCAAGAAAATAAAATAAAAATTAGAATAAATACCGACTCGGTCAACATTTACATTTACATGGGTGAACAGGACAATCCCCAAACCGTGAAGGTTTACAGACTGGTTAAGGAAGGACGAACAGACGAAACTGGGTTTGGGGGTGCACGCTCCTCATGGTGGATGGTGGGACTCCCACCTTGTCCAGGGGAGGGTAGGAGCCTTCTCGGGGCTGCGGGCCCAGAGCTGAGCAGAGCCACGAGGCCGAGGGAGCAGGGCTGGGGCGAGCAGACTGGCCACCTAAGAGGAAAACAGTGACTGCCTCATCTTGGCTGGCGAGGGAGAGACGGAGACAGGACTAACGTCGGACGGCCGGACTTTACCTCCTCGTTGTGCTGGGAAAGCCGTGGGCCAGTGGGGAACACAACGCAAGCCTTAGAAATGCAATATCCAGTTTTGCCTCCCATCAAATACATTCAGAGGTCAACTCGGATACGGCCTTCCTCACTCCGCAGAGGGTGGGGGGGACTGGTCTGGGGGGTGGTTCTGTGGGATCGCCCACTTCTGCCCCCCAGTTCCTGTCTGAGCTGTCTCCAGTGGAAGCTGCCTCAGAGTGTCAGATTTTAGGCTTTACTGTTATTTCCTTAAAAAAAAAAAAACCCAAAAAACCCAACAAACCCAATTCTTTTTTAAACGTTTTCCTTGCAGCAACCTGCATTTAGAAAAACAGCTTAAATTGTTTTCTGGATTGGTCAGGAAGTACTTTCAAGCAATGGAATAAACTAGGTAAACCATATGTCTGGAGCCACCGTGACATGACACGTAATTAAAAATATATTTATATATGTATACATATTTATATCTCACTTTTTCACACTCTGGTCCTAACAGTCAAGGAGGGATTGGCCCTGAGGCAAGACCACCAGTGAGGGCCACTGCGGGGCAGGGACACGAGGGCCTTGGTGCCCACGGTGCCTCCTGCCTCGGCATTCTAGGGGACGTCGGTCCCTGTACACACAGTGTCTGGGGTCCCTGCACGAAGCTCGCTGTCTGACCCGGGACGGGGGAGGGGAGGGAGGACCCCGCTCTCCTGCCTCCTTATGTTGCCACTCCGAGGCCGCGCCCTTCCTCGGGGCCCAGTTTTGTTCTCACACGCACGCGCACACGCACACACGCCCCACTCGAGGGGAGCAAGGCCACTCGGCACAGGTGCGCCTGGCCGAGGGCCGCCAGCAGTGCGGCTGCCCGCCGGGCCGCGGCCGCCTGACTCCTCGAGACCACGATTCCCCAGTGCCCCACCGAACCTCCTCGCATCAGCCTGGCTCTTCCCTCAAGGCCTCCTGCGGGGCCTCTGGTGTCCCTGATCGAAGGTGCCAGTTGAGGACGAAAGGCGCCGAGGAGAAGCTCGAGAAAGCTTGGGAAGAAGGGAGAAGGTAAAGGCTGGGGCCAGGGTAGCACGGGCTTCTTGGCAGAGAACGGACCTGTCTTAAGTACACCTGGGCCTCCCACAGCCCCTTTTCTTGGGGACTGACACAGGCTCCCATCTTGGGGCTGGAAGGGAGATTGTAGCTGGTGAAAAAGCCAGGGAGTACTGGGGAACCTGCTTCCCACCCCACCCTGCCTGCTCTTCCAGACTCGGGGTCAACAAGGGGAAACAGGGGAAACCCCCTCCAGCCCTCACCTCCTAGCCAGCCTGATTGGACCGTGCAGCCAGGGAGTAATGGTCTTGGTAAGTAAGTAAATAAGGAAGCTGCTGAGCTATGGTCATTTTCTGGGGGCTCATCAAAGTGAGAGCTACGGAACCTGGAGGGGGGACTCTGCAGATGCCAGGGACAACATCCCAAGCCCGACCCCCACCCTCCTCCAACAGAGAAGGGGCTTCTTCCCAGCACCTGGCACCCCCAAGAAGCTCCAGCCTTGTTCCCAGTTTAGAAAGCTCCATCTAGCAGCCCTTCCCGGTCCCCTGCCTGTCCTGCTCATGACGACTCCGTGAATGATCCTGTTCCCAACAGCCCTGGAATAGGGTGCACCCCCGGAGCACACAGATCGCTGTGGGAGGACTGGGCTCCTGGATCCTGCCTGCGATGAGGCTAGGCCAGCACACAACCCAATGAGCTGAACTCCAAGTCCTAGGGAGCCAGACGGCCCCCCTCCCCTCACTCAGAGCTTGGGACACGACCTGTGTGTGGAGCGGGGAACATCCCCGAGTGTTTTGGTTTTAATGTGCCAGGCTGTTCTGTGCCCAGCTCACCACAGGGCCCTGGGCCGGGACAGGTAACACACTTCCAGCTGCAGCAACCGAGCGGCCCTTTGAGCGAGCGAAGTCAGACTGAGAGAAGGGAGGTGCTGGAAGCCGGGGGCTGGGAGCACAGGTTCCAGCCGGGACCCCCGCCGGGGCAGAAGTTTCCAATTACCCTAATTGGCTACTGGCATGCTGTATCTGGCTAGAATCCTTCCAGAGGGGGCCGGGTTTGATCTCCCACTAATCAGGGGGTCTTCCTCGCTGTCTGTGTGATCACATCGCAGGCTCTTTTCATTGAGAGAGGAGACGTCAAAGCAGCTGACTTTTGAAAAATAAAACACAATAAAACAAAAGAGTGCAAGAAGAACTGCAAACTCTAGCTCCCCTGCCTGCTCCCAGCCCCTGGGCCTCAGGCTTGGGGGGTCCAGGAGAAGGACCTGGGAGCGGGGGGGGCAGGGGGCGGAGCGTGAAGGCTTGAGGAGCACGCAGGCCTCTGTCCCCCAGCTCCACCGAGTAGACAAAGGCCTTCAATTACGGGCGGCTGGTGGGGACCGTGCCTGCCTTTGTCTCCCGGACATCTGCTACATGTCGCCTGCTGCCAGTTGGCGACTAGGCGGACAGCGTGCGGGAACAATGCAAGCCCGTCTTCGACCCACTGTTTCAGCCTCCTGAGGTCCTCTCTGACCCACGCGGTGCCCTGGCGTGCCGGGCTGCCCGGCCTCAGGGGAGGAGTCACAGAGATGAAACCCCTTGTACAAAGCCCTGCAGGGGACACGTTTGATGGGAGGGGGCAGGAGGAGTGGGAGTGAGGAGGGGCGAAGGCCAGGCCACCATGAGAAAGAAACATGCTTCCCTTACTGGCGAAGCTGCCGCATGCTGGGGCTGGGGGAGCTCGGTTGGGGGTGGGGGGAAGGTTGGTTTGAGGGGGGTGCTCCTAGGGATTTGATCCCTTCCCCGTTTGGCTCCAGACTGGCCGCCGGCTCTGCCTGCCTTCCTCCCCATTTCTGTCTCCTGCCAGGGCCACCCCTGTCCTCCCGCCTGTCCATCTGGCCCTGTGTGCCAGGGCCCCAGCTGCCCGCAGGCCGCCTGCCAGGCCCCTTGGCTGTCAGGCTGTCAGTTTCTGGATGGTTCTGTTGTAGTACTGTGTGATGGGGGCGTCAGAGGGTTCCAGCTATTGGCATGGAGCTCGATGACCTCCAGGAGCAGTGACCGGGTCAGCATCGATTCCGAGGGGCACAGCATCTTGTCTCGGGCACTGGCCAGGAGCTCCGTCATCATCTCGGGCAGCTGCTCCTCCAGCAGCCGGCCTGTGCTCTGCAGCTGCGGGGAGAGAAGTGGGTGTTGGGACAGAACGTGACCCCACAGTGGTCCCCTGACCACCGTGGTTGGGTGGGCTTGGGGCAGGGATAGGAAATAGCTGGATTATCTCAGGAAGGTGCAGGCCCGGGCCTCAGTGCCATGGGGAGAAGGACTGGGAGTGAGGGAGTATGGAAACAGCCAACCATGAGAGCCCACATTTAATGACTAATCTGCCAGTAGGAATAAGGGGATCGGAATATTGCCTGCTGCCCAGGGCTGACAAGGGCCCTTACCAGGAACACACTGTGTCTCCCTTTCACCCAAGAGCTTCCCCTCCTACAGGAAGCCTTCCCTGACTACCAACCACACCCTCAATGGCTGTGTGACCTGGCTGGTCTCCCCATCAACATTCACCCTGGGTTGAGGCTGACCATTCTGGATGCAGAAGTCTATGTTTACGTAGGATGCCCACGACCGTGCACTGGGTCTGAGGTCGGGGATGTTTCGCGGTACTGCTCAAAGGTGATTGGGCTGCATGTTAATTTTCACTTGCTAGACATCTCTCTGGGAATGAGCTTAGTCATTATGACTTGCGTGTGTCCATGTGGAACTTGAGAGCAGGATGGGTCTCCTATTTCTCTCTTTCCTTCCCTCCTGCCCCCAATCCTACCTCTCCATCCCAGTGCTGACCTCTGCCCACACTTGTAACACAAGGGAGAGAGAAATATGACTGGGGCAGAAGGCCAGCCAGAGGGCCTGCCCTCAAGAGAGGTCCTCGATAATCTAGAAAAGCCCCCGTTGGCAAGAGGGAGCCCCAATCTTCTGGATCTGTGCACCCTAGGCCAGCAGCCCCTATCCCCATCTCAGCCCTAACCCCAGACCTATCTCATTGTTTTTAAGGCGCTAACTTCTTCACAAAACCTTGAAGTCTGCCTTGACCTCTCTGACTCCTCAGGGATCCGTGCTCTGTACCCACATTTATTCTCTGTACTGCCTCATCCGCGTGTGTGTATGTGTGTGTGATCTAGCCCTAGTCAGACCAGAAGCTCTCTGTGGACAGAAACCATGCCTCTCCTCCTCCCCTCTCTCCCCTGCCCCAAGTCCCATGTAGGATATCCAGCTGGAGCCCAACAGGTGAATGAAGTGACTGTCTCATACACCTACCTGGCACTTCTGGCCTCCGAGGTTCTTGGGAGTGGCCTTGCAGCCAGGTAGGAGCCCCCTGGAAGTCCTCCCTCACTGTATTCCACTCCAAATGACTCTGGGCTGTTTTCTAAGGGCAAAGCTTTGCCCCCTGACTAGGCCAGACCCGAATGTCTGAAGATCCCAGAGGAAGAGTTTCACTGAGCAGTGGCCACACCTTGGGAACAGGAATGGACCTTCCCCGGGGGCTGCTTTGGAGTGGGCAGTGCCAACACAGGTTATTCCTACCTCAGGAAACCTTTCCCCATCCCCATAGTACCAAAGCCCAGGGAGATATCTGGGGACAGGGGACCACCTGGGATCTCTTAAGTCATCTGCATGATACGCCTGGTACACGCAGAGGGTGGTCTTGGGAATGGAAGGGAAATGGAGATGCCAGGCCAGTTCCCTCCAGGGAGCCAGCAGTCCTCTCTGCCTCTAGCCAGAGGAGGGCTGGTCTCCCATCAACATTCACTCCGGTGTGAGGCCGACCATTCTGGACACAGAAGTCTTTGTCTACTCAGGACGCCCCCGACCGTGCGCTGGGTCCTAGGTCGGGGCGGCTTCGTGGTGCTGCTCACCTCCATTGAGCAGCACAGGACGGCGTCTTCCTTCACATCCTGAGACTGCAAGAGCTGTGGAAGGAGGAGAGGAGCAGAGAACACGATTTCGGGCGCCGGCTCCCAGAGCCTAGGAGCCAGGCCCCCCAGCCCCAGCCCTGATGTAGCCTGGAACGAGCATCTCCAAGGGTCAGAGGGTGACAGGAACACCGCATCTGTGGTCACGGAGCCTAGGCACCCCGGCCAGGTCAGAGGCCTGCGGCTAGAGGCCGTGGCAGAGCAAGGGCGCAGGCGTGTTTGAAGGCAGTGGCAAATATGCTGGGATCATCAGCTGTTAACAACTAACTAGTCGGTGAAAATCCTTAGAGAAATGAAATCAGCTTAAACATTTCCTGATTGGTGAGGGGAGACTCAGCCATGGTCTCAGGTGACCCTGAGCCCCGGCTGGAGGAGGACTTTTCAGACATCAAAGCTCTTTTCTGAAAAACCACAGCCGAATCGACTTACCGAGAGGCTGGAATGGCTTCCTGACCGAGGCCATGGCCAGGCTGCTCAGAGCCGGGACTGGCCAGGCCCCCGTCCAGGCTCCCTCTACCTGCCTCATCTCATTCTTCTTCCTCTCCTCCCTCCCGGGACAGACTGAGATATACTTCATATAACATCAAATTCGCCGTTTTAAAGTATACAAGTCAGTGACTTTCGGGGTTTTCACAGGGTCGTGCAGCCACCACCCCTATCTAATTCCAGAATATCTTCATTACCCTCGTGAGAGACCCATGCTTGCTAGCAGTTAGCTCCCATCCCCCGCCCCCGGCTCCTTTGTTTCTACGGATTTTCCTATTCTGGACATTTCATATAAATGGGATCATACAAACGGAATCACACATGGCCTTTCGCCACTGGCTGCTTCCACTCAGCACATAACATTTTGAAAGTTCATCCACGTTGTAAGCAGGAATTAGTCCTTCGTTCCTTTTCACAGCCGAATAACATTTCATTTTCCCATCACGTTTTGTTTGATCTCTTTAGCCGTTCGTGGACATATGGGTTGTTTCTACTTTTTGGCTATTAGGAACAATGCCGAGATGGACGTTTGGGTGCGAACACGTTTTTAGTTCTCTTAGGTACACACCTGGGGTGGCGCCGCTGGTCGCATGGCAAGTCCATGGACCTGACAAACTGACAGCAGCTGTGCTGTTTTACGCTCCCTCCAGCAACGTCGGAAGGGTCTGCTTTTCCCACATCTTTGTCGACATTTGCTATTTTCCTCTCTGTTTCTAAATCCATTTTTCCCCTTGAACCTGCAGTAGAAACTTTTTCCGGGCACAGGCCCCGCCGAGCACCTCTTGCTGCTCCCTTGCTGGCGAGTGCTTCTTCTCCCAGCCGACACACGCCTCAGCTCCACCTGTACCCTGCTCCCCCACTGCAGCGATCGGCACATCCATCGGACGACCCCACAGCTAGATCACCTGCTCTAGTCGAGTGACTGTTCTATCTACTGGAACCTTCCATCTCGGCCCTCCGCTCTTCCTACCGTCAAGGCCCAGGTCACTTCTTAGCATTGCTTGGGACTTCCAGATCGCCCCAGTCCACGCTGCCCCGTCCGTCCTGCGTCTCACTCCCTGAGGACTCTGTCTTTTCCGCCCACTCAGCATTCCACACCAGGGAAAAGATATTTTCCAGTCTGAACTGCCAGCCTCCTGAAGGCAGGGACAGTGCCACACTCACCTTTGCTGCCCTGTCACACCTGGCCCAGCTCCTGGCAACGGCAAGGATTTGCTAAATGTTGGTCGATATGCTTCCTGTGTTTGTTTTGTTATGTTTTTGTTTTGTGTTACAGGAAGGGTGGTGGGTAGGGAGGATACAAGGTGAAGGCATTTTTAGGGTGAGCATCCTTATCCACTGACGGAGAACTGGAGTCAATTCTTCAACCCAGGTCTGACATGTCCAAGCGGAGGTGAAATTACACACAACCCAGGGGGACTGTTTCCACTGCTGGCTTGAAATCTGACTTTTGCACATTCTCCTTGTCTCTTCCCTTCTGTCATGTTACATCCATGCACCCAGCCTGCCCCCCGCCCCACCCCAGCCGGAGCCACAGGCATTTGCTTCAAGAGGGCTAGAGACACATGCTCAGTGAGTGTGCAGGACATCAAGGCTGCCAGAGTCCAGGGGATAGGTCAGGCCTGGCTTCACTGGCCGGAGACACTCTGTACCTCCTTCCTCTCTGTAACTTGGTCAGAACTGGGTGGAGACCTGGGCTCAGCAGATATGCAGAAAAGAAACCGTTTTGGAATGAATGAGTAGAGGCCTTGAACTGCTCAAATAATGAACAGGCGGAGAGCAAGGGACAATCCAGGGGAGGGAACGGCATGGGCAATGCACAGTGGAGCTGCTGACGGCCATCAGCCTGCGTACTCTGCCCACCGATACACTTCTGACGCCGGGCCTCTGTGTTCTTGTCATCCAGGGATTCTCAGCCACCGCATGTCTGCAGACCTTCCTCCTCCATTTTATTCAGGGCTCGGCCCAATATCACCTCATCAGCCTCTGCTTTCTCTCTGGCCAGACTGTGCAGTTGATCGGCTTCATCCATCGCCTGCTTTACTTCTAAATCTCACCCCTGAAATCTCATCTACTTGTCTGTCTACTGTCTGTCTCCGCCCACGGGAAGGCAAGCTCCACGAAGGCAGGGCTTCGGTTTTGTACACTGCTCTCTCCGGACACAGTGCCTGGCATGCAGTAGGCACTTGGAAATATGTGTTAGCATATGCTTTAGGAGGCAGGGAGAAAGCCCACCCAGAAGGACAGTCTGCAAGCGAGAAAGGCTCACCCCCGAAAGGCCGCTCATCTGCTGCTCGCCTTGGTACACACACTTGAAAAGGCGAGAATGAGAGGAATGTGAAATACGACTCCACAGACCCCTCTTACCAGGGCAGACATGGCACAAATTATAAGTGATGAGTCTGCAAGCCTGCAGTGCTCGTGGAAACAGAAGTTGGTATAATTCTTCAGGTGGCAATTTAGTGATAACTATCAGCATTGCAAGTGTACAAACCCTCTGACCCAGGGATAGCACTGCAGGAGTTTCTCCTACACACATACACCAGGACATGGATAAAAGGTTTTCGCTGCACAATTAAGAGTAAAAGATTGCAAATAATTTGAAGGTGCACTAACAAGGGGACTAGTTAAAAAATTACGATACATTGTAGCACGTTGCTGTTCTGTTCCTCCCAGCTACGTGGGCGTCAGCTTCTGGAACTTTCCTGTCTCCCAGGGTTGCAGAAAGCCAAGGGAGGCTTCCACCAAGCCAGCGCTTGGGGTGGGGAGGGGGGCTCTAGGGGACACTCAGGGAAGGGGCTCCCTCATCTAGAAAATCAGAGTGAAGACCAGGAAGTAGGTTCTGGAAAAAGTTGGGGGGAGGTGACTCACGTGGTAGCAGGCTTACCTGGGTCCAGCATCCAACCCAGCCTGCTCTGGGAGGGGCTGGTTCACAGACTGGGAGGTGTCCTGTGATCGCCTGGGATGGGGACAGGGGTGGGGTGGGGGGGGGTGGGAAGGTGGGCCTAGCCCCTTTTTCTCTGCAGGGAAAACAAGAATGGACTAGAACTCTGCTTGCTAGAACTCCTTTCTGATGGTAGCTTTGTTCCCTCATAGGTTTCTCATAGTGCTTAGTGGGAAAAATCATTAAAATAAGAAATTGCTGGTGGAAACAATAGGAAAGGGGTACAGTGGGGTACCTGGAGGGAAGAGAGCTTCTGGATGTGGAGTGGTGTTGGAGGCTGGGTGAGAAGCTGGGAGCAGGCAGAACCGGAAGCTTATGGGAAGGAGGAAAGGGGTCAGCTCTGTGCATCTAGCTTGTTGGCTGACACATACTAGGTGCTCAATAAATGCTTGCCATAGTAGGTGCTCAATAAATGCTAGACTTGAGATGAACCTGGGGTTATATTCTGTCCTGATATTAGCTTGTTAGGGGTTCTGGGGTTGAGGGACAAGTGAGGTAACATTATAGGAAATACTGTGAAGAGGCAGGGCCTAACAAGTCCTAGATACTCTGGAAGGTGACCTTCTCCCTCCAGGTGGCCCCTGGGACTTCTGACAGCGCTGGGTGGAAAGCTTCCTAGTGTCTCCATGTTCTGGTCAGCTGAGCACTTTGCCCTGATGAGCAAGTGTCTCCTTCTTCCCATTCCTTCCCGAGGCCTGTCCCCTCCATCTGCTCCCCGAGTCGGTTGGAAACTGCAGCATGGGTCCACGTCTTCCTACTCTTCTTTTCCTTCCCTATACCTTTGTGACTGGCCTAATTCCTGTCCATGTTCTTTCCTGTCCCCTGCATGACCAAGCTCCCCTGCGGGCGGAGGGCCTGCTCCTGAGGGCCCACCCCCATGCCCCTGCTCTGCTTCCTCCCTGGCAGGGCCCTGGGCTCCTGGCTGTTAGGGCAGGGGACAGACTCAGGGTGAGGGGGGTGGCTCCCAACTCCAGGGCCTGTCCTCCGACCTTATCTTTCACTTGGTTGTTTGGGAAAGTCTGTGTTAAGCCAAAAATCACAAAGTGCAAATAGCCTGCTGGGTTTTCTCAAGGAAGTCAGGAGGACTGGGCGTTTTTCATGGTGCTTGTTCTTCACAGATGCGGGGATGGAGAGTCTGTGAAGAGAATCGTGGCTGCAGACCATGTCCTGTTCTCCCCAGACGCTGACTTGGCCTCTCCCGGCCAGCCTTCGAGAGCGCACCCTGAGAGCCTGAGGGCAGAAAGGTCAGTGGAGAGTGCCCCCTCTACGCCTCACCTGCGGGAACTTGCCACACCTGTCACAGCCAGGAGGCACACCCTGCTCTTTGTGGCAAATAGAGGCTGGCCTGCCTGTACCTGGGAGCCTTTGACACGACACTGAGGGGCTCCCCTCCTGAAACCCCTTTGGGCCTTCTTTGATGCTCCCGTGCCTCTGGGGATCGACGGCTTCCCAGGAGTTGTCCTTGATTTGTCTTTTGTAGGCAGCACCCCAAATGTAGGATCTTGCCACTCTTTTCCGGCTTGGCCCAAACTTAAACCTGTTCCGTGTTCCCTTCCTTCAGGGCTCTCCTTCTTCCTGAGGGACAGCTAGTTTCGGATAAATAACTCCCTGCTGATATGCTGAGGAGCCAACGAGCTCTCTTGTTTATGTAGGTTTTATTTGGGATCTTCTGGAGATGATGCTTTATTTAACCCCAAGACAGTCTCAAAGGTAGTGGCCACTCAACCGATACTTGTCCACCCACGCTCACGACAGCACTATTTGCAATAGGCAAGGGGTAGAAGAAACTCAGGTGTCCACTGAGGGATAAATGGATAAACTCTATGTGGTCTATACATACAATGGAATGTTATTTAGCCCTGAAAAGGAAGGAAATTCTGACACATGCCATGACACGGATCGGCCCTGAGGACATGATGCTAAGTGAAATAAGCCAGTCACACGAGGACAAATACTGTGCGAGTCCTCTTATATGAGGCATATGCGTCTGGAACAGCGAGATAGAGACTGAAGGCAGAACGGTGGGGCCAGGGGCTGGGGGGCGGTCATGGGGTTGCCGTTTAATGGGGCCAGAGTTCCAGCTGGAGAAGGTGGAAGAGATGAATGGTAGTGATGCTCGCTCAACAACTTGTACTTCATGCCACTAAACTGTACACTTAAAAAATGGCTAATACAATCAGTTTTCTGTCGCGCATAGTTTACCACAATAAAAAAATCGTTAAAAAAGTTGTGGCAGCGGCAGACGCTCTTTGAGGGCACAGGGCTGTTCTCCGCTTGGGCAGCGCTGCCCCTTTCCCCGTTTTCACTGTTTGGAAGAAAAGCTGTGCTGATGGGGGATGCAGGGCTGCTGCCCCCACGAGGGACTGAGGCCCTGGGGTGGGGGGAGGGGCAGCCCACGCATCAAAGTCTCTGGCACAGAGAGGGGTGTGGGCGGGCTGGGGCAGGCCAGCCACCCTCACCCTCGAACAGCGAAATGTGTTTCTTGGACCAGAATCCAAGGCAATTGTGCGAGCCCACACAGTGTTTGTTCGGAAGCTAATGCATTCCTGTCCTATTGTCTCTGCCGGAGCCTTGTTGTGGACACACCCATCACATCCTCCCTGGGGGAGAGGCCAAGGTGCTCCGAGTCAGGCTGTGGGAGGCCTGACAGCAACCAGGGAGAAAGGCAGCCTGGTGGGAGCATCCTGGTGTCCCCCGCAGGGCATGGGCATGCTGCCCGAGCATGCCCAGGGTGGAGCCATGTTGGTTGCTTGGGATGTCGCCCGGTGGGGTGGGAAAGAGGGTGCTGATGGAAGGGCCCGTGGGGCTGCCGCAGGTATGGGAGGAGAGGGAGCACTGGAGATCACGATTTCTCGTCCATGAAGAAGTGAGATGTAAGTGCCAACTTGAGGCAGGCTGGCCAGCCCATCCTGACCACCTCAGCTGACCAAAAGCATGGTTTTAACCTTGTGGAACGAACCCGAGCAGCCTAATGCAGCTGCAGTAAAAGCTTAGCTCAGACTCTGCCTGCAGGAGGCCTCCTCCACGAGGGTAGCAGAGGGTGGGTTGGGAGCAGCAAGAAGGGAGCAAAGAGAGGTTGTAGAGCACACATGATTGGCTGGTTTGCTGGGGAACAATCCAGGGCTCTGATTGGCTGGCCGCAAGGGCCAGGGCCTTGGCGGGACACGTAGAAAGCATGGAAGAAGAAAGAAAAGAAGTAGCGGAGAGTGGGAGGGGGAGGTCCGCAATGGCTGAGGAAGCGCTGGTGACGGGCACAGGTGCTGACGGTGGAGAGAAAGGGGAGGAGGAGGAGAAGGAGGCAGGGGCAGGAGAGATGGCCCCAGTGCGTGGCACGCAGTCTGGGAAGCTGCGCATGGCCACCTGCGTCTCAGGAGTGATCGCAGGTACGAGTCCAGGCCCCTTCAGCCTGTACCTCGGCTGGACCTGGATCCGCATCTACAGCTAAGTCTAGAGGACGGTACAGGAACTGAAGCTCATGATATGGATCTTGAGTCATCAAGAAGAGGGTCAATTATGTCTGGGTCTCTTCAGGGAGACAGGGAAGTAGATAATCTATCTGAAAAAGGCTGTCATAAAAAATGTGCAGCAGGCTTGGAGTCAGAAGACCTGCTGGTCGCCAAGAGAAAACTCGGGCATGTCACTTAATCTCCCTGCACCTCAGTTTCCTCACTTGAGAACTGGGATAATACCTGCCTAGGATTGTTTTGAGTCAATTGAGATAATGTATGTGAACGAGCTTTGAAAAGTGCAAAGCTTGATGCAAATGCAAGGTGTGATTATTATTATTAAATGTAGATCTTTATAAACATGTATCTTCCCTGAAGATCTTGATATACTTTATATGCACCATCCCATTTACCCTCGTGACACTCCTATGGAGAGAGGGAAAGGCCGCAGGCATTATGCTCTCTACTTAACAAACAGAGAAAACGAGGCTCAGTAGTTAAGTGGCTTGAACAAACCAGACAGACAGCAAGTCTGAGAAGAACTAGCAGGTGCATGGAAGTCCAGGGTCAGCATCCTTTCTTGGTGAATTATTTTAATTTCTCCACATTAACTAATTCTTATTTTGCTTGTTGGAGCTTATAATTCTTACTTTTGTTGCCTGATGACAACAATCAACTTGGACCTTAGCAAAACTGAATTCATTTTACCTATTCTGTGTCTGCACTGGCCATCATCTATCTATCTATCTATCTATCTGTCCACCTACTTACTCACCTACCAAGTTATTAACCCACCTTTTTACCCACCTATACAACCATCCTTCCCCCAATGCATCCATTTATCCATCCATCTTTCTATCCACCCACACATCATGTGTCTCACTTTTCATCTACCCATCCATCCTTTCATCCATTTACCTATCTATCCATCTCCAAATCACTTACTTGTCCATCCATCCATCCGTCCGTCCATCCATCCATCCATCCATCCATCCATCCATCCATCCATCCATCCATCCTTTTAACAACATTTATGCAACATTTATTGTGTTCTAAATACTGTGTAAGTACAGGGAAAACAAGAATAAGCCGACTTGCAACGTGTAGCCTAGTAGGAGGGAACCAAGCGACTGTGCGAGGTACATGGAGTTGGAACACAGGACGGAATGGTGGTGGCGGA
The DNA here is from genome assembly GCA_003508835.1 of Eonycteris spelaea. Lineage (NCBI taxonomy): Eukaryota > Metazoa > Chordata > Mammalia > Chiroptera > Pteropodidae > Eonycteris > Eonycteris spelaea. The sequence goes on along the minus strand of PUFA01000003.1, from coordinate 19,437,486 downwards.
GAACACGCCAGGCATATGGCATAAGCGGCAGCATATGGCAGACGCACAAAAGCTAAAAATGTGAACTAGCAGAGTGCACTGGTGAATAACAAGTATTTCGAGATGCTAAAATATATGGTGCTGGGGGAGAGAGAGAACATTATGGCAAAGGAGGCCAGGGCTACATTCTAAAGGGCTCTGGATGCCATGCTCCTGAATCTGGATTTCATCCTAAGGGACTAGAGAGCCACTAAGATTTTAAACTGGAGAGTAGGAAGATAATTTGCACGTCGGAAAGCTCCTTCCTTGTACAGTTTGGAGAATAGACTGGAGACACGGGGACCAGTGAGAAGCTGCTGTGAGAAATCATGATGGCGTGAATGGAGGCGGGCATGATGGGAGGCGACGTGTGTCGGAGGCAGAAGTGTGGGTGAAGAAAAGGACAATCTTGAAGATGGAGAACTCCCAGGTTCGGGGCTTGGTGCCACCAACAATACTCGAAGGTCGGGGGAGTTGGTTCGGGGGAATGTGAATGAACTCAGTGTTGAAAACGTTGAGTCCATGGTCCTTAAGAATATCAGGGAAGATGACTTAGTGGGAGACGGACTATCTGTGGTCAGCAGTGCCCAGTGTTAGTCAAGGTCACAGTGTGAGTGAGATATCCTAGGAGCAGGCATAGAAGACATGAGAGAAGAGGGTAAGGGCTCCAAACTTGGAAAGAGAAACATTTAAAAGGTGATAAAGGGGGAGGAACCCCAGGGGGAGGAGGACAGTCAGAGAGCTAAGAAGAACAGGAAGAAGTGATGTCACAGAAGCCAAGAAAGTTCTAAGTACAAGGTCAACAGTGTCAAATTCTCAGAGACGTCAAGTAAGATGAACAATGGCCAGTGTTCCCTGGATTTTGGTGATTAGGTGAGCATGAGTGACCTTTGTCATGATGACTTCAGTGCAGGGGGAGGGGCAGGTGGAAGCCTGGGTAATGTGAGGTTGGAGAGGGAGGGACGGGGTCAGGAAATAGAGACCAAAAGAGTACATAATTTCTTTCTTTCATTTTTGGGAGTTTCTGTTATTTCTTCTCTGTCTGTCTCTCCTTTTCTCTTCTCTCTCTTCTTTCTTTCTTTTTATTTCTTTCTCTCTCTCTCTCTCTCTCTCTCTCTCTCTCTCTCTCTCTTTTTGGAACTTGCCGATGGAAGAGAGGAAGGGTAAGATGCTCGGAGAAAGACACTGGCAAAAGGTCAAGGGGAATGGTTGTTACAAGTAGGAGAGACTTGAGCAGGTTGAAAGGCAGAGGAAGAGATGAGTAGGTGGAGTGCAGGAGAGGTGGGAGATCATCAGGAGAGATCAGAGGACAGGGTCAAGTGCATAGATCAACCTTAAATAAGAGAAGAAATACCACGCCGCTGGAGTGGACAGGAGGGGCTGGCATGGCTGTGAATGCAGGTACACAGGCAAATGCTCATGCTGCTTAGCCTGTCGGTGCGACTATGAAATTAGTTTTACGTTCATTACTTATTATTATCATTCTGTGCCTAGCTGCAATTTGGACATCCCAGGGGACAGGAATTTGCCCCAAATGCCACTTTTCTACTAGCCTAATAAGGAGCCCTAGTGCAGCGGCTATGGTCAGATGTCAAGGAAATTCATGGTTCTGACCTGGACTTCAGTCCAAGCTTGTGCCCTGTGGCCTGGCTGCCAGCCGTCCTGAGTAAGGCGGGCAGGCGGGCCAGCACCCTAACTGCGACCAGGCGCCCTGGAGGCAATAATTAGCCTCCTTCCTGCCGAGCTTGCAAACCACCCTGTACAAAGTGGCCACAGTAAATGTCACATGGGGGAATGCTTCAGCCCACAGCTGGCCCCAGGGGGCGGAAACATAGTCTGGGGCTCAGAGAAGACACCGAATCCTGCAGATACTGGAGCCAGAGGACAGGGCCATGGCTCCAGCGGCTCCTCCTGGGGGCCAAGCCCTGGCTAAAGGCCAGGACAGGAGGTGAGTTCCGTTCATAGAGTTCCTGTGGCCGTGAGTTCCCAGGACCCTGGGTCGGGGTTTGAAACCCCAGGGATGTTGGCCGTGATCACTGTCAACACCTCCCAGTTGCTTCTTTACTGCCCTTCCCTTCCCTTCTAGAAGCTGGCCCATCCTCTCTGCGGCTCATTCTGTGTTTGCTGCCCTGATGCCCATAGATCTCCCTTAAAAGGCAAACAGAACATGCCTGAGGCAGCCCTGAGCTTTTACCTTTCAAGAGGGGGTCTCCTGAGGGCTGACCAACACCTTCAGGGGCCTCAGTCAGCACCTGGCTTACATTTTTTGAGTATCTGCTCTAGACGTGAAGCTCTGAGCTGCGTGTACATTTTAAGACCCATTTTATTCTTCCACTCGGTTTTCTGAGTTAAATACTGCTGTAATATCTTTATTTTATAGCTGCAGAAACTGAGGCACAGAGAGGGGAATGACGTCCCCAAGAACACAAATGATGGAAAACCAGGATTTGAACCCAGGTCTCATCTGCCTCCGTAGTCAAATGACGTAGCCACTGCCCCATGAGGAAGTCTCACATAAATAGTGCTAATGGGGTGAGGACAGGAAAGGATGGGGTGATCACATACTCTGTTTTGCTGGGGATGGCTCTGGTTTTCACCCATCAACCCAAAGTAAACAGTAACAGCATCCCTGTGGTTCTCGAAAGTGTCTTGATTTGGTATATCATGTCGTCACCCAGAGAAGGGAAGGGGCGGTGAGGGGTCGGGAGCTCCCCGGATTACCACCTGGCCAGTCAGGAGACCTCCAGCCTGCTGCGCTTCCCCCCTGTGCATCAGGGTCCCCAGTTACAAAGCGGGTTAGTGTCCCTGCCTGGGTCAGAGGGTTTTAGCAGGTGGGGTGGGAGAAGGACTCTGAAGGTGACCAAGCAGCCCTGCCCCCAGCGAGCCGTTCATCACGGCAGGAGCTCACCTGCCGCCGGGCCTTGCCCGAGCCTGCCAGGCCTAACTGCTCCCTGGGGACCGGAGCTGGGAACAGGATGGAGTTATGGTACTGGGCACACTGTCCACTGCTCTCTGCTGGAGCCGTGGGGCCCTGCCGAGTGCGGTCAGGGGAGAGGCCGACGGAAGAGCAGTTATTTTCCAAGCTTCCCCCGGGGAGCTCAGCCAGCAGTGCCCAGCCCGGAGGCACCGGGCATCCGGTGGCACCTGGGACCATCCACTCCCCTCGCAGTACCCTCTGGATGGCCCTCTGAAGGAATGACTGCGTTTTGTGTCTGACTCAGCACAAAACAGCTCCCTGGGACAAGGGAGGGGTTGAGGCTGGCTGGGGGCCAGACATGGGGCTCAGACAGTGGGCAGATGCCCCTCACCAGGCAGTTTCTGAACTCCGGTCGCTGGGCGGGGACCTGGCTAGCACAAGGAAAGAACAGGGTAGGAGAGGGGGCCCCAGCCCTGGCCCCATCCCCTGGCTTCCCCACCTCCACCCACCTGAGTCCTGGACTTGACCTTGCTTGGCTGTGGGGGGAGGGTGTGATAAGCCTCTTGGTGAAGGGAACTAGCCGCCTGCAAAGGCATTTTCCGCTCTCTAAAGTAAACAATCAAACAGGAAATTAATCTAGAAACCCACATCAACGGAAGGTTCAGGTTGTGATTTTCACAGCCCCAGAGCCAGGAAATTCAAAGTTATCGTTCCCATAGCAACTCTCCTGTAGAACTAGCCACTGCTGGACTTGAGTGAGACCTGGAGGGGTCAACGCGGCCAGTCCCCTGCCTCCAGAAAGTGCAGTTCTACAGCACGCCTGCGTGTCTGGGGGAGACTGCTCTTCTGAGGTAGAACATTAAGCCCGGTTCAGAATTAGGAGTCGTAAGGCTAGGGTTCGGCTTTCAGTTCTCAAAGCAACGCGTCTCAGAAACTGGGCCATCAGCCGATGTCTCAAGGCCTCGGTTTTCTATATTCCCGTACGCCAAAGATTATTCCCATGTTCACATATCCTGTGGCATGTGAATAATAATGCGCAGGCCCGCAAGGCGCTCAGGCGAGGGGCTGTGCTATGCAATGCTTATTCTTAGTCACGTCTCTTACTCCTTGTTCCGCTCAGTCCCTTCAAGGCCCTCGTCTCGATCCCAGGCATCCCTGAACCTAGTGATGCCCTCCCCGCCGACCGTTGTGTTCCCTCCAAGAAAGATCTCAGTTGAGATCTCAATTGATTGACAGGTCAAAGAACGTTCAGAACAGCCACCGAAGTGGCTCCATTTTGCTGGATGCTCCTTTTCTCAACCTGTCCTCTTCTGGACCAAATCTATAATGTAGCTCAACGCATGCTTCTGGCTCCCCCTGACTGACAACCAGGTGGAATGAACGGCGCCGGAGGCAGGCCCTCCGCCTTCAAGTATGCGGGGGGTTGTGTGTCTTGGGTGGGGCGTTCGTCTGAGTGTGACTAGTGAGGAGTCCCGGCCTGGCAGGAAAGGAGATAAGGGCGGTGGCGCTTGACCCAGAAGGAAACAGTCTGGAATCCTTCCCCGAGGGTCAGCCCACCTTCCCACCCGGGATGGCCACCAGCAGCCGCCCGGTCTTGTCGGTGTGATTCTGCAGGCCGGCCCAGGGCCCCTGCGACAACTCTAGCTGAGGCAAGAGCAGGCGCTTGGCGGGCCCCGGGCCCGTGGCAGAGGCTGCCGGCCTGCCCGCCCGCCAGCCTGGCCCTGGAGCCAGAGCTGCGCGTTGAGCAAAGCCGTGGAAAGAGAGAAGTGGCGCCTGCTGGAAAGCAGACAGAGCGGCTCCGTGATTTCCTAATAGGCCCAGCCGCATGCCAGGGGCCGACGGGCCAGCTCAGAGCACCCAGCCTCGCTTGCGAAACAGCCCTTTCCTCCTTTGGGTAAGCTGTCCCGGGTGGCCGGGCCGCTGTCCAGCCACCCGAGTCCCTGGACAAGGCCGCCCCCTCCCCCCACGGCCTCCCTGCCTTCTCCTGTGGTGAAGCACATCAGAGTATGGTGGGCAGCTAGCTCAGGGAAGATGAGACGCCCCCTGGGGTGCAGGATATTTCCTTTCATAAAGCCAGGCACAGAAGTTCAACCAGAAAGGAGAGAGGTGGTGGGGAGATCGCTGTGGACGGACCGCGGGTTTCCCTGCTGTCACAGAGGGAACCTTCTGGAGGGCAGCACCACAGAGGGCAACCCACCAGCTTCCGAGGAGGGGCCTCCCTGCAGGCAGGGCCCACGGGCCCGCTGCCGCTCACTGCCCAGGGCACATGGTCAACTGCAGGGCTGTGCCAGCCTGACTTTCCTTGAGCCTGGGAAGAAGCTTCTTAGAAGGTTCTTCATGATATGCCAAGTTAACCAGGCGTCCTTCCCTCCACTCTCAAACTTTACAGGGTGAGTAGGGGAGGGCACGAGTCACCAGCAAGGGGCTGTCAGGAGCTGGAGAAGGGGTGCCCTGGCCCCTTATTCTGCCACCGAGCATGGAACTCCAAAGAAGCTTTTGCTTAAACCATGTCCTCTTCAGCATGATAATCTTGGCATGCTGTATGTAAGAAGAATAAATGCCTGCATAACCCAGTTACCACACAGAAGTGCCAGCCTTCGGGATGGGGTGCAGTGTGAGGCCACACCGCAGGAGCTGGGCTGGACGTCTGTCCCTTGGGTGAGGGAGCCTGGCTGGTTCTGTGGTGAGTTTGGGTGGAAAGCAGTAACCAAGGACCAACTGGACAGGGACAGCTGGGCTTGGGACAATTAAGCAGAGGATAATAAGGCTGTGCTAAAGGCACAATGAGCATTTGTACTCGGAGCAGCAGCCATCCAATAGAGAGGCAGACAGGCCTGGGCTGAGGAAAAGGCCTGGGGCTGCCTGGGGAGGCAGAAGGATTTGGTAAGTACTTTCTGCCAAGTCTAAGGCAGAGATAAGAGTATTTAATTGGCACCTGGAAGTTTGTTTGGCTTTAGAGCCTTACCCTTAGCAGAATATAAATTGTCATAATGGGACGACTCTTTTTCTATAGAGGTGATCTTTTTGGATGCCTGAGCATGAGAGGCAATATTCTGTAGTACCCCTTCATTTGGGTCACCAGGATGCAAGGGAAGAAAGGGCTTAGCCTGGCACTCAGGCACTCACTGGCCCACTTCCCTCTGGGGCCCTATGCAGACCTCGGGTCCAGGCAAACCCATCTGTTCTCAGGCCTATGAATATTCTTGTCCTCATCTACCTCCAGCTTTTGCTCTTCATTGTTTCTGTTGGGCCTGCCTTCTTCCACCCTGGATCCATTTACTGGATCACTCAAGACCGACTCAAGACCCTACTCCTCCGAGAAGCCTTCTTTGACTTCCTCCCCTAACCTCCACGGCCAGGGGCTCTCTACTCACAGCCCTAGGCAACTCTTTGGTTCTACTGAGTTCTTCTAGTCTATCTAGACTAGTTTTTCCTCACACAGGACTTTGTGCCCAGCTGGCCTTCTCAGGAGACCTGTGGATTGAGTTGGAAGGAAAGCATATGCTGGCCAGAGCACGGTCACTCAGAAGGTCCTCTCTGTCCCCTGGGGTGCAGCCTCCCTGAGACGTACAGGCTTGACGCATGGCAGGTCTTGTACCCTCCACCAGAAATGGTAACAATTTTCATTCATTCATTCAACAAGGAGGCATGGATCCTGTCCCCATGGATCCACTAGTCTAGTAGGGAAGACAGACATTGCACAAGCAGATCAGTGATGGGAACTGAGGCTGTAAAGAGAAACTGAGTTCTAAGTCCAACTCAGTCATCTACTACCTCTCTGTGTCTTAGTGTCCTCAGAGAGACAGCATGTAGGAGACAATTCTTTTACAAACACTGTCTCCACATTGTTCACAATAGCCAAGACATGGAAATAACCTAAGTGTCCTTCTATGGATGATTGAATAAAGATGTGGTACGTATATACAGTGAAATACTACTCAGTCATAAAAAAGGATGAAGTATCACCATTTGCAACAACATGGATGAATCTTAAGAGTATCATGCTAAGTGAAATAAGTCAGACAGAAGAGGACAAGAACCATATGATTACACTCATACATGGGATATAAAACAGAAAGCAACAAAGGAACAAATACAGCAAAAAAACAAATTCATGGACACAGAAAACAGTATTGGAGTTACCAGAGGGTAAGAGGGGTGGGGGGAGGATGAAGAAGGTAAAGGAGGTCAAACATATGGTGATGGAAGGAGAGTAGACTGGGTGGTGAGCACACAATAGAGTGTACGGACATCATATTATAAAGTTGTACACCTGAAACTTATATGTTTTTACCCCATGTTACCCCGAATAAACTTAATTAAAAAATAAATGAAAAACAAAACAAAACAAAACAAAAAACACTGGCTCTAAAGGAAAGAGAGAAATGGGGTGGCTCCTGGAGGGGAATGTGCGGTCACGAGAAGGTTTTCCCCCTTCAGATGGGTTTGGTGGGCTGCTGAGCAGAAGCCACTCGAGGGAGAGGAGCAGGTGTTACAGGAGAGAGATGAGAAGCCCATCTGAGGGAAGCCTAGAGAATGAGAGAGGGACGGGGCATGTAGCCTCCTACAGTCAGCAGTGTGTGGAGCAGAGTGGCCGCCCTGGGGGACAGGCTACCCAAAATAGGCCAGACCAAGGCAGGTCTATCATGGCTGTGAAGAGGCTCGAGACAGCCTGTGGGCCCCAGGAGATAATTAAAGAAAGCCAATGTTATGTAAGCAGACTTAGATAGCAGTTTGGGTTAAGAAGAAAGATACTTAAATCTGGCCTTCAGATTATTTTAAAATCTTACTCTATTATTTGTGTTTATATATAAATTTCTCTTTCTTCAAGCTGTGTGCTAATTTCACTGCAAAATTATATAGAAAGATTCCAAACGGGATGATTTTACCTTGTGCTTCGACTTTTCTCAGTTGAACATTTTTTGGGAAAACTTTTTGTTGAATTATCACACATGCAAAAATGTGCACAAACCCTCAGGATACAGTTAGACGAATTTTCACAAAGGCAATACAATAGTGCTGCTATGCCCTGACCAAGAGCTAGAACCTGGGCTGCACCCCCCAGTCCTCTGGTGCCCCTTTTCACTGACCCTCCCCTAGGGTCACCAAGATCCTACTCAACATCATAGCTTAGTGTCACCTGTTTTGCCCCTCCTCCCATATTTAAATCAAAAGCAAAGTCCCTGCCAGGCTCCCTGCTTACCTGGTGGCAGCTTTGAGAGCCCCCTATCCCCATTCTTGGCTGCCCTACTCCAGGTTTTCCTTCACAGGATGTCATCCGATCCTGGATTGGTGGGACAGGTATGCTAATTATAGTTTCTAGGGCTGAGGAAATGGAAAGTCAGATCTGAATTAGATGATGCACAATGTGCCAAATATATCAGCTCGGGAAGCTGATTCCCAAATCTAGGGATCTGTCCGAAAAGTTTGGTGCTTCCTTCTGCATTGTGTTTATAGATGTGTGCCCTTTAACTTTTTTGGAACATGAGACCCTTTGAGGGTTTTATGAAAACTCTGGCATCTTGCTCAGAAAAACGCCCATCGCCACAGATTCACAGACGCTGGTGTGCAACTCCAGGGGGTTCCCAGACCTTGGAGGACACCCAGGTGACCTGGCCTTACACACTCCAAACTAAATCACCAATGGGACTGTCATGAGAGCATAGGACAGCGACTGCCTCCATAAGGACAGCAACACAGCTACAGTCCCATGTGTCACCAGGAGGACCATGGAGGCTTTGTCTGCGGCTGTCCAGGCTGGGGCTGGGTAGCTCTGTGGTTAAGGCAGAACGCCAGGGTGGCCAATAAAGATATAAAAGTTCTATATTCTGTTCTGGACACTTGACAGTTGTGATCACTAATCTTTATGGCAACCCGGCAGAGGTCGGGGCGGTTTCTCTTCTTTACTAATGGAAAAACTGAGGCCCGAAGAGGTTAAGTAACTTGCCTCGCATTTCAGCTAGTACCAATGAGATTAGAAATCATGGAAGTCTGACGGCCAAGCCCTCATTCTTCCCTTTTTCTTCTCATTAGCTTTCCTTTTGGACTGCGCTGCAGATCCCCGAAGCCAGGGGGGAGTTCCTCTAAGGGGCAGGGCAGGGTGGTCCAGCAGGGCTGGCTGACAGCCTGGGGATGCCTCAGTGCACACGTCTCCACTCCTGGGAAATGACTCACTAGAGCCCTGCCACTTTGGGACTCCAGGGGACACATGTACATTTCTTGTGTCTCAGCTAGAGCCTTGCGGGCGTGTGAGCTGGCAGGGTAGTTCTCCGAAGGCGCCTGGAGATAGAAAGCCACACTGCCCTGTATCCTGGGATGAAGCAGCCTCTTCCTGGGTTCATAGGACAGAGCTACGGCACCTCTGGGCCTCAGTTTTACCATCTGTGAAATGGGGGTGAAGGCGAGACTTAGTGCCACTCGGTGTTTGGCGCTCCTACCAGCAGCATCGGCATCACCTGGGAAATAGCGGGTTCCCCTCTATGACAGTGATTTTCGAATTTAATGTGCATCAACATTGCCCGGAGGGTGATTTCTCAGTTGAGAATTAGAACAGGGGCCAGTAAAGTACATACAGCTCACTGGCCAAATCTGGTCCGCAGCCTGCTTTTTACAAGCCAATAAGCCAAGAATAGCTTTTACATTTTTAAATAGCAGGGGGAAAATAAATCAAAAGAAGAATAATATTCTGTGACACATAAAAATGACAAATTTTAGTGTCCATAAATAAGGGTTTGTTGGAACACAGTCACTCTTGCTCATTTGCATTTCGTCTATGCTTTCCCATTACGAAGGCAGAGTTGAGCAGTTTCTACAGAAACTGTTCTCATCGCTTCGCACTGTTGCTCAGTGCAGTACGAATCACAGGGATGTGGTTAAACTTGACTTTGCCTCTTGGCCTGCAAAGCGAAAATATTTACAATCTGGTCCTATACAGAAGTTCGCTGATATCGGATGAAGAGTGTGAAGGGGAGAAGAGAGGAGAGAAGTGGAGGGGAGGGCAGGGGAGAGGAGCGTCATGATCCATCTGGGGGCAAAAGGGACTTGTCAGGGGCTTCTGGGATCCGCGGGAGTCCTGGTCTGGCTGGGTCAGCCATGAAATCCTTTCCCCAATCTCTCTGAGGGCAGCCTGAAAGCCCCCCTACCTCCTCCGCCGACCATTTCCCCGGATGAGAGCCCCCAATTCTACTTCTAGAGTAGGGGCTCTTAACCGGGAAGCTCCCCAGAGCAAGTCTCCAGGGACTCTCTAAGTTTTAATGCACATGGGTAGTTTCTGGGGAGAGGGTCCATCGCACGGGTCAGTCATCTCTCCTACCCCAGCATCCCTTTTCTTTTGGGGAACACATTTTTCTCATCTAACCTCTCCTTTCTGAATGTGAAAGTCTCTGGAAGGGTAACACCCCACATACACATGCCACCTTCCCAGGAAAGGGGAGGTTATCTAGTGGCACAGGCAGGTCTTAGGAAAGTCTTGGGAGTCTGAGGAGGGGTGAAGGGAGGACTCAGGCAAACTGAGGTGAAGGAGACAGCTGGAGAGAGGAAATGGTAAGCAGGATTACAGCCTCTTTCCCAGAGGGCCACATGGCCCCTGACTCCCCACACTCTGGAATCCACTGCTCATCATCGAGAGACAAAAAAGGCAGCCCAGTGGGCCAGTGCAGGCCCCTCACCAGTGGGCGCCTCCACTCCCCGGAGCCCACGAGGCCTCCTGCCTGTGGCATGACCCAAACAAGTCTCAACTCTGGCCCTGGGATCCCAGGTATTTTCCCAGCCAGCCCCACCTCATCTAATTGCTTTCCAGTCAGCTAATCCTTGGCCCACGCCCTCAGCTCCAGCCAGGCAAGCCACCTCAGTGTGGCCAGCAGTAGCTTCGGAGACTTCCCATGGCCCTGGTCCAAGCCTGGGGCAGCCTCTTGACTCCCCTTGCCCAAACCACATCCTCCTTGCTCTTCCCCACACCTCAAACTCTCCTCTGACGAACATTTCCAAACCAAGCGAAGCTCAGTCCAGTCCAGACCCAAAGCAACAGACTCATGCATTCTCTGCTGGCCCCCCTTCCCCCCAGACTGGCCACAACCCGGCTATCAGGGGAAGAACAATTAGTAAAAAGTGGAGTTGTACCTACTGTTCAATTCCCAGAGCTAATTGTTTTAAGCAGGGCTTTGGCCTTAATTAAAGGACAATTAGTTAGTGAATGTGTGTTTGCATTTCCACAAGTGTGTTTGCATTTCCTAAGCCTGGCTTTTAACCCTGGGAAACCAGATTCAGCAAATACTTCTCTGTTTCGATACCTCTGAGTAAGGGACAAAGTCTTAATTACAAAAACGGCAGTCCTGACAACAGCAGTGTAATCAAAAGGGCAATGCAAGAATGAGCTAATTGTGCCTTCCACGTACTGCGCCATTTCTGTTCCGCCACAGCGAGGAGGAGCTGGCAGCTGCCCGTGCGTCCCCCCCTCAGTCTGCGGATTCTGTTCTTAGCTCTGTCACGCAGTCTGCCATCCCTGCCACCCACTGCCTTTCCCCTCATCTTTCTAAATTTTCCTTCTCTTACCTTCTCTGCCCCCTCCTTCACTCTTCCCACATTTCTCCATGCTGGGGTCAAAAGGATTGCCCTTCGCAGACCCTGCCAGGGAGCTGCAGCCAGCCAACCAACACCAGCGCGCTGGCCGCCATGGTCAGGGTTTCAGCTCCTGGTGCTTTCCTTTGCTTCTCGGTGCTCAAAGAGAGAAGCTATATATATATATAAAAAAATCCTCCGGGGACTTTGAGGATCCAGGTACTTTTGGGATCCAGAACTGTTCCAAAAGCCTGAGGATTCCAGAAGCTAGCCTCCAGACCTGTGTTGTCTGGTACAGTAGCCACCAGCCACATGTGGTCTTGAGCTCTTGAAAAGTGCCTAGTCTGAACGGAGGGGAGCTTTAAGTGTCAAATACACGCTGGATTTCAAAGACCGAGTCCCCCCCCCCCCAAAAAAAAAGGATATAAAAAAATATCGCATAGATCTTTTTAATATTATGTTAAAACAATAATTCTTTGGCTATTTATTAAAATTAATGTCACCTGTTCTTTTTTAAAAATGCAGCTACTAGAAAATGTCAATGACATAGTGGCTCGCATGTTATGGTACTGGACATGTGGTTCTACAGCTGCCACTGTGCTGAGATGGTTAAGGGCTAAGAAGCTGCCATTGTCCTCCAAGTTTGTGACTGTGGGTGTCTCCTCCCACCTGCTCCATTCTCCCACCTCCTGTGTCATGTGCTCACCTTCTCCCCAACCCTCCTGCACCCTGTGCATCTTCCTTCCTCCCTCCCCCTCATGGGAGAGGCAGGGGAAGACCCTGCTGCTCCACCTGCGTCTCCAGGCCCAGCCAAAGGCTGAGGGCCCATGTGGTATACAGCAGGTGCTCACTCAGTGGCCCCTCGATAACCACTGCCCCACAGTACTCTGCCCATGAAGCCGTGTCAGAAGCCCACCCTGAGTCTGACTGTGGCTCATGGGATTCTGACTTTAGACGGACTAATGAACTATCGTAAGAGTCTGGCAGACCGAAGTTGAGAAAAGTCACTTAACTGGAGTGAAACGTGGGGACAGAACACAGGCAGCTTCTTTGGCTGGCCGCAGTTTTACACTGCTTCGCACTCACTGTGAGCGCAGACTGCTTCTTTTGAGCTCGATTTGGGGGAAGTGTCTTTCTTCCTTCTTTCATTCTGAGCTCATCTCAGAATGACGGGGGCAAATATCCTGCAGAGGCACCTGGGGCCACTACCAGCCGGCCCTGCCCTGCTCGCTTACCTTGCTCGCCTCTTTAAGGATTCTGAATTTATCTCCTAGAACTCTTCTCTGCTTCACTCTAGAAGGGCGACTGTTATCTCCTACTCTGCTCAGTCTAGACATTCTACGTCATTAATTTAGTCAGCAACTGTTTATTGAGCACTGTAACAGGTCAGACACTGTTGTAGGCACTGGGGATATAGCTTTGCGCAGAACGGACACCTTCCCTGCCTTTAGAGAGGTTCCACCTCACTTGGGGAGATGGAAAACAAGCAAGTTAACAAAGCTAGCTCTAAGGTAAAGCCAGATAGTGTGGGGTGACGGTCAGAGAGGGTCCCCCTGGGGAACTGAAGGACTCTGGAAGAAGGCATTCTCCCAGAATGAATGTCAAGGGCAAAAGACCCAGAGACGGACTGCGCTGTGTCCCTTCACATTTTTTTCTCATTAAGAAGCACTTCATTTTATACGACAAAAAAAAAAAAAAAATGCTGCTGACTGATCCCTTTATTCCATGCCTTTTGTTATCCATGTCTTTGTTTTGTGTGTCCTGTTACGGGGAAGGGAGGAAGTCAACTTGTAATTAGAAAATCTACTAAATTACATTTAATCCTCATCCCGGCAAGGAACTGAGGGCCAGAGAGGGTAAGTTGCTTAAGTTTGTCTGGCTCTGAAGTCTGTCTTCTTTCCTTGTCCGCACTCCCCCCCCCTCCGCCCCCACTACTACTCAGGATACAAGAAAGGAGGAAGAAGATCTGGGTGGTTTCTTCTCATGGATCCTGGTCCAGCTCACTTGTTACTTCCTGATCAATCACTGCTGGTGGCTATGATAACGGAAGCTTATCAATAAGGAACTGGGCTCTAGCTAGGACTAGAGGTGGAAAGAAAAGAAAAAAAGAAAAGGTGGCCCCTAACTGTGTATGGTCCAGACCCACAAGTGCTGTGTAAATGCTATTTACATCTGAAGGAAGTCACAACAGTGAGTTAGGTATCATCACCTGCTGAATTTAGACAGTTGGTCCTGAGAGCCCGAGCAGGTTAAAGCAAAGATCTGTGCGGGTCCTGGGGAGAGTGGTGTGTGATTATGGACCTGCTCCCAGCATAGGGTGCTTCGTTCTTTCCCTTCTCTGCCCCAGTAGACAGGTGAGAGTAGGTCCCAGCAGCCAGCCAATGCTTAGCACCTGAATTGCTGGGTGGAGGGTACCTTGAGCTGGGGCAAGAAGGCTGGGCAGGGCTGGGCTGGGCTGGGGATGGGCAAACACCATGCAGAGGCAACTGGTGGGGGGCACTGAGGAGGCAGGCCAGGCCAAGATTCAGTGGGGCCACTTACATCCTCCCCATGGGCGGGAAAGAGGTAAACCTAACTTTTTTTTGCACTTCTGGGTTATCTTAAGTTCCTGATGGCCATCTTTCACCCCTACAGTGCCTGTATCTTCTAAATATACAGGTCATTCACTCTTCTTTCCAGCCAAGCCCCCCACGGGGACCTATTCCAGCTGTCCCCCCCTCCATGCTAGCTGGGCAGTCTGTGACATCACCCTACTGGGAACCTGCGACTGGGGGGTGGGGTGGGGTGCGGGCACCCTAATTTTCTTAAACCCAAAGGATTTAAAAATCTAGCAGATGTGTAAATGTATATGCGTGTGTATCTTACAAGAAACGGTTTATCCTCCAGCGTCCTTCAGCCAGCTTAGAAAATACCCGCACCCGGCCCCTCAGTGCCAAGGCCTTCAGCTCCTCCCTCCCCGCTCGCCTTCAGTGCAACTCTGCAGAAAGCAGGGCCTCTTGAAGTTCAGACATTAATTACTGAGTTAGAATATTTTTCAAAATTACAAGGCATAGCCCCAGGAGATAAGGGAAGGAGGAGGAGAGCACAGGGCAGGCGGGGGAGGGGAGGAGAGCCAGTCTGCCCAGCGCGGTGGGGCGGAGGCGGGTCGGAGTCCCGGGCGGAGGAGGCCCCTCCACCCCCCGCCCGCCTCTGGAAAGAGCCCCCACCTCCACCCCGCAAGGCCCGGCGCTCCCTGCAGGCCGCCCCGAGACCAAGAGAGAGTGCGAGCTCCGCCCACGGCGGTGCGGAAGGGGTGTCTGTGGCGGCACCCAGGGCTGTGAGAAAGGATGCGGGACTTGTCTTTTCAGTCCTGAGCAAACAAAGTTCAGACAACTCACTCAACCTCTTACCTTCCCGCCTGAGGCCTTCAAGGGAACATTCCTGCTAATGGTTATATTAATTAATACTATTTTCAGTGTAGGGGATCAAGTCATTCCCCCTCTATGTAACCAGGAGGACTGACGACGCTGAGGACTCCCTGGGAGGGAGCTGAAGGGGCTGGTGGCAATCCAACCTAACTTTTAAAAAATGCTGAATATCGGATGTTGAAGGAAAACTGCTCCCGCCCATATATCCTTCATACAGCGACCTAGTTCTCAGAGAACCACATCCTCTCTGAATCGCGAAATTTTAGAGAAATACCCGAAGCTTGCACCACCACCACCTTCCACAGGGAGTTGAAGACGTCCTCCTCGGCCATGCTGAGATGGGTTTGGAAACCTCTTGCGTTTTAGGACCGTTTGAAACGGTTCTGGCGTGGAGACCGGTTTCCCTGTGGAAGCCAGGGTCTGGTGGAAGCTGGTATTTTTATAACTCCAGGCTCTCTATCAGATCCCGTGTTACCACGGTTGCTAAGGGGAACACTGGCTTCAAATTTCACATTTCAGTTTGCAGTCTGGCTAAGGAAGTGGAACAGTTAAAGGGTGGGGGGCGGGGGAGACCCAAGTTTTATCTGAGGAGTCAAGAACTTACAGCCTCAGATGGGGCCGCGTCTGTGTGTGTGTGTGTGTGTGGTGTGTGTGTGTGTGTTTTGTGGGGTATCTGAGCGGGTCAGGGGCATTACACCACAGAGCGCCGTCGCTGCCAAGTGGGAGGGGTACAGCAACTCTACAGAGGGGACAAAACAGGGGGGAATTGTTTCTGCGGAGGTTACAGGAATGGTTGCCTGAGCTGGGGTATTCATAGCAGCAGCGGCTGGACCTGGAGGAACTCTGTGGCTAAATCGGTGCCCAGGGGCTGCGTACCTGCCCTGCGAAGGCTGCATTCTCGGAGGAGCATTCCAGGCCCGGTCTGCGCATGATTGGGGCTGGACTAAACTGTCCATGGAGGAGGGCTCTCCTGAATCTTCAAGCTTTGTCCCGGCCCTTCACTTCCCACTTAGGCTTTTTGATTGACTGTTATAGTGACAATGAATTTAAAGACGACAAAAGAATCAAGGGTTTGCTCGCTGCTAAGATGCCTTTGCAGGCAGATCTGGTCTCATCTGCCATCTGGACTCCCACATTCCTGATTCCCATTCTTACCTGTTTTCGAGCACTGCATTTTCCGCCGTGCCCTGCGTTACCTGGGTGGGGGAGGCGGGCGGGTCTCTCCGGCTAGTGAGAACCCTGGATTTATTTGACTTTGTGATCTCAGCACATTTCTAACAGGAAATGTGTCTAGGAGACTTTTTAGTTTCAATCAAGTGGCAGCATTTTTCTCGGTGTTTGTTGAATGAATAAACAAACTCTCCTTTATGCTTTCTAGGTGTTGCTCTCTGGCTCAGAAATTTCCAGAGGTTTTCAGTATCATCTTGCCTCTACCAGAACGCCTCGGTTGGGAGTCAGCTCCGCCCACAACTCACCCATTAGGCTCTCTCTTTATCACACAGATGCAGACAGGCCCTCAGGCTCATTTTGGTCCCCAAGCCTCCTCTCCAACTTTTCTTGTTTGAGAAAAATTGGCCTTTCTCCCTGCCAATATCTGTGCAAAACCTGCTACTCCTTAAACTCGAACTCCCCTTCCTCTCTGTCCCCCCAAAGCTACCCATACCCCTAAACTTCCCCTAACCTCTATATTGTATTTGTACAATCCATCACGAATGTTCACGGTTGCTTAATTTCTGTGGATGCAGTAGCCAAGTGGATTGTAAGTCTTTAGGGGGAGGATCACCATTTATACTGTCTCCTCCTCGTGTAGCTAGGGAACTTTGCAATTCAATGAGAAAGTAGCATTGTCTCAGATAACTGCTTTCCGAATGAATGCAGAGTCCTGAGCAAAATGCTGTTGGGGTTCTGTGATAGATGAGACCAAGCCTAACCCTAGGTACCAATGAAAGATTGAAATGATTTAAAAGCCACGAAGAAGAGGTTACAAGGCACGAATACAACCACCTGGCAAAGGGCATGTCCAGAAAGCAGGCATTAGCAGCCCCGTGCGGAGGCTAGTTCTATAGGATGTTATGGGAAAGTGAATCTGGGTAGGGTGGGGATGCAGTGAGAGTGGGCCTGGACTGAAGGGCAGGCAAGATGAGGAGGAAGATCCTGCTCCAGAAAGGAGGAATGCAAGAGGCCCGTAGAAATACAACGGGAACAGGGGGGTTATAGCTGTACAGGACGCATGAGAGGTTCTCCAGGAAAGGGGGGTTGTATTTGATTGTGGAGGGCCTTCGTGCCTAGTTAGGAGAATAGACCTGACTTTCTGGGGCGGCCTGTGATTTACTACTCTTGTGAGCTATGCCTGGAATATGGTTTGCTTTAAACAGCAACATTCAACAGGTCGGCTCAAGGAGGGGCTGTCATGTACCACCGCCTTTTCATGACCATCTCATTTATTTTAAGCCGTGAAACAAACTGCAGAGTAAGTATTATTTTTACGATTTCCATGCCACAGCGAGAAAACTGAGGTTCGGAAAGATTAAAGAATTAGATTAAAGCCCCACAGCTAGAAAGGGGCACCGCTGGGATTCAAATTCAGGTCTCTCTGACTCTTCCGACTGTGTCCTTCTCCAGCCATTCGCTTGCCAACTGCCACTCACTACAGGCCCCTGAGATGCAGCTACTCCTGTCTCGCCACCATGGCTGCACACCGGAGTCACATGAGAGCTTAATTCCCCACCCTGCAACCCTGGTCCAAACCCCATCCCCACAACGTTTAGTTTAACTGATTGAAGGAGAGGTCTGAGCATTTGTAATTCTGTAAAAGCTTCTCAAGGTGCAGGGTTGAGAGTCGGCAGGGAGGATGATTTTAAATCTCCCCTCTCCGTGAGGGTCCACAGCTACCCTGGGTGACCTTGGCCTCTTCTGGCCACAGTGGGCCTACCCTGCTCCCTGCT
The DNA here is from genome assembly GCA_003508835.1 of Eonycteris spelaea. NCBI lineage: Eukaryota > Metazoa > Chordata > Mammalia > Chiroptera > Pteropodidae > Eonycteris > Eonycteris spelaea. The sequence continues at coordinate 19,419,643 of PUFA01000003.1, read as the reverse complement.
GGGCCGCTGAATGAAGCCCTATCTCCTGCTCTGGGGAAGGGGGAACGGTCCCACTGGGAAGGTACTTCTGAAGAACTCTCGGAGCCTTGTGAAATAGCAGAGGATCTCTACCCACACCCACTTCATCTCAGCCTGTTCTGAGGTCAGATTTCCCCTGGAGCCAAAACAATGTGAGCAGTTGAATGCACGCTCACGCAAAAAGTTGGAAAAGTGGCTCTTTCATTGTTGCGCGGAGCGATTTCATTTCCTGAGAAGACTGACTTGCTGTCCTCTGTGTTCTCCCCGGCCGGCCGGTGCCTGCCAGCCTCCTCTAGAAGCCCAGCCAGTTGCATCCCTGAGGGTGGGGGGGGTAGGGAGGGGACGTGCCCCTTGGAGACACCTCAGAGGTACCTGCCCCATCCCTGCTTCCTCTGGAAAGGGCAGGGAGGGGTGAATGGTTTTTCTTGGGCCTGGAGGGGAGGCGAGCAAGGGAGCTGACCAGAGGGAGAGGTTGGTGCAGCCGGAGGGGATGCACAGGGGTGAGAGATTACTGGCAGAGGCAGCCCCCCTTCCTCTTTTCCTCTACTCTTGACCTCTGGCAATGACTACCAGACTTGGAGGAAGGCAGGGCGATGGGAATCAACGGTGGAGATGGACTGGGGGGATTGGAATATGGAGGGAAAGGATAAGAGGAAGTGGATAGAAATAGGTCCACACTGCGTGGCAAAGTTTGCTCAAAGGAAACAGGTGGAAAGGGTTAATAGCACTCCAGCATCCCCTACCAAAGGAGTTTTCAACAAAGCTCTTAAAGTAAGGAGCCTAGAGGGAAGCAGTCAATGGTAACCCAGAGTCTAGCAAAATCAAAATCACCACTGGGTCACAAAGGGGACAGAGGAGCGGAGGGGGCTGAGGTCACTGTAAGATCAGGAAAGGGTTGGGGTAGAGGACGGTGCTGGGTGAACGAAACCAAAAGCCTGGCAGGTCGGCTCCAGCTAAGATCGGAGATGACAAAACCTTTAGCTAAGGCCAAAAACGTTAATTATGCCCCTCCTGTGCGTGGGGTCCTTGAAGTCAGTTTGGCAGGATGAAGGGGCCCTTAGAAGTCTATTAAAAAACTGCTCGAGGGATGTCTAACCATTTGTTCGTGTCTTCTTTAATTTCCTTCATCAACAGTCTATAGTTTTCAGTGTACAAGTCTTTCGCTTTCTTAGTTAAGTTTATTCCTAAGTATTTCATTCTTTCTGATACTATTGTAAATGGGGTCATTTTCCTAATTTCTTTTTCAGATAGTTCATTGTTAGTGTATAGAAATGCAATTGATTTTGTATCCTGCAACTACTGAATTCATTTATTAGTTCTAATAGTTTTTGGTGGAGTCTTTTATAATTTTTAATATACATGATCATGTCATCTGCAAACAGAGACAATTTTACTTCTTCCTTTCCAATTTGAATGCATTTTATTTTTTCTTGCCTAACTGCTCTGGCTAGTACTTCCAGTAATATGTTGAGTAGGAGTGGCGAGAATGGTTACCCTTGTCTTATTCTTGATCTCACATTGAAAGACTTAATATTGTTAAAATGTTCATACTAGCCAAAGTGACTTACAGACCCAATGCGATCCCTATCAAAATTCCAATGGCATTTTTTACAGAAATAGAAGAAAACAATCCCACAATTCGCGTGAAACAACAAAAGACTCTAAATAGCCACAATGACCTTGAAACAATTTAAAAAGAACAAATCATGAGGCATCATACTTCCTGATTTCAAAATATAAAGCTATAGTGATTAAAACAGATATACAGACCCAGGGACAGAATCGAGAGCCCACAAATAAATCCATGCATATATGTCAACTGATCTTTGACAAAGGTGCCAAGAAAGCAATGGGAGAGGATAATTTCTTCAATACATGGCATTGGGAAGGTTGGACATACGAAAGAAAAAAATTGGACTCATCTTACACCATACACAAACATCAACTCAAAATGGGTTAAAAACATGAACATAAGAACTGAAACTATAACTTCTCGAAGAAAACACAGAAGAAAACGAACATGGGGGAAGAGCTTAGTGACGTTGGTCTTTGCAGTGACTTCATGGATATGACACCAGAAGCACAAAAGGAAGACCAGAGAAGCAGGACCACATCAAACTAAAAAGCTTCTTCCCGGCAACGAAACCATCAATAGAGTAGAAAGTGACCGAGCAAGAACACTAATCATCAGGTTTAAAAAATGAGCTAAGGACTTGAGAATCCAAAGACATACAAATGGCCAACAGGTATATGAAAAGATGCTCAATGTCACCAATCATTGGGGAAATGCAACTCAAAGCCATGAGATACCACCTCACAGTCGTGACGATAGCATATATATATATGTAATGACAACAAGCGTCGGCAAGTATGTGGAGCGATTAGAACTCTTGTACGTTGTTAGCAGGAATACAAAATGGTACAGCTGCTCTGAAAAACAGTAGAGAGGTTCCTCAAACGATTAAAACTAGAACTACCATATGATCCAGCAATCCCATTTCTGTGTATTTATCCGGAAGGAATGAAATCAAGATCTTGAGGAGATGTTAGCACTCCCGTGCTCACTGTGGTATATTATTCTTAGTAGCCAAGACGTGGAAACAGCCCAAATGTCCATTGATGAATGAATGCATTAAAAGTGTGGTGTGTACGTGACATGGAATACTATTCACCCTTCCAAAAGAAGGACATTATGCAACTTGTGACAACATGGATGGACCTGGAACACATCAGGCTAAGTGAAATAAGCCAGTCACAGAAGGACAAACACTGCCTGTTGCCACTTCAACGGGTACCTACAACAGACGAACTCACAGAAGCAAAGAACAGAATGGTGGTTGCCAGGGGTTCGGGCGGAGGGAGAAGTGGGTACGAAATTTCAATTATGCAAGATTCGGAAGTTCTAGAGATCTGCACAATGGGCGCCAAGAGAACAATATTGTTTTGTACACTTAAAAATCTGTCAAGAGAGTGGAGCTCATAGTAAGTGCTCTTCCCACAATGAAAATTTAAAAACATTAAAAAAAATTAAAACGCGCTCATGAGGCAAAGACGAGGTGTAAACAGGAGGGCAAGGTGACGCAGGCGGCTTTGTGTCATCAATAACGTTCTTTCATCACTTCGAAAAGCATCTCGGCGGAAACCATCAGCTCTCAGACAATAAAAGGACTCATTGAACATGACTCTTCTCCATCCCTCAAAGAAGGATTTCTGATTGGCAAACGTTATTTATAGTAAAACGGAATCAATTCCGCAAAGAGTGATTTGGCTTCCGCCACATAGCAGGTGCTGGGCTCTGGACTGAGCATAAATACGGGAGGAGCTGCTGCTCGGCTCGCAAGGCAGTGAAGCAGGGCAGTTAGGAGCAGGGACCCCGGGGCTCAGAACTGGATTCCAACACTGCCTCTGTCACCCGCTGGCTGTGTGGCCCTAAGCAAACCACCTGACCTCTCTGTTCTCTGGAAAATGAGGATGAGACTCTTCAGGCTGTTGTCGGAGTTACAAGACAAGAGAATGCATGAAGTGCTTTGGACGATGCCGTCCACTGCACTGTTATGGTCACTAAATACTACTTATAAGGTGATGTTTAAAGGGTGGAGCTGAAGGATGACATGCACTGCCTCGCTCTAGTGCTTGGCTGGGAACAGGAGCATCCCGGAAGGGATGACTTGAGCTGAGCCAGGGAGGTGGTATTAGGGCCAGGAAGAGAGAGACTCCAAGGATGGAGCCCAAGGTTTCAAGCTTGAATAACCGAGAGAATGGGTAACTCAGCTAGGGCAGGGGTAGAAGGAAATGCCTAGGGGGCTCATTCTAGGTTATGGTGGCTCTCAGATTGCTGGGTGTCCTCTAGTCTGAAGGGGCTGAGGGGCTAAGCACATGCTCAATCTGAAAGGGGCCTGGGGGCTGAGGGAGCCCCAGGTCCGTGAAGGTGGCTTCTGTGGGCCCGAGGGCCCTGAGCCTGAGGCCGAGCTGTGAGAACTTTGTATCTTCCTCAGGTTTGTTCTAAATGAGACTTCACACCAAGATGGCCGGTAGGCTTGTGTCTGATGCAGGGGCATCGAGGCAAGAGGAGCAGGGGAAGCCACAGTGGGGATGTGCAGGAGGAGAGGATGAAGAGGGTGGCTCGTGACTGAGAAAGGGCAGTCGGGTAGGTTCCAGGGCTGCTGCCCATTTGAGGACCTGGACTGAGCAGGATGTCTGTGGGGCCTGATGTGGATGGCAGCTGGGACCATGAGCCTGGGGGTGGTTCTAAGTTGGGAGGACCCCAGGGCAGGGTGGGCTCTGTAGATTTGGGGCCAGCCACCTGCATGGCTGCAGGGAAAAAGCTTAAACTTTCCCATCATAGAGGGAGGCAGCAGAAGTGCCTTTGGCTTCTAGAAACTTCTTAGAGCTGGCTCAACCTGCTTTGGGTCAGGCTTGGGTATAAGTGTGCGTGAGTGATAGGTAATGGAGGCAGAAATGACTCTAAGAATTCAGGCATCTGTCTCCAGGGAGCTGGAAAAGACACAGGCTCTCTAAAGGGACTGGTAAGATCCCAGGGCACCCCTTTACGTCCTGATCTTTTTAAAGGTCTTGTTTTAGGCAAGTCGAGTTCTCTATTGGAAAGAGCCCTGGATCAGGGGTTCAGGAGCTCTGGGCCAGCTCCAGCACGGACCAAATGTGTGTCCCCAGACAGGGCATTCAACCCCCATGCCTCTTTAAGATTGGGTGTGTGCCCAGGCCATAAGTCAGACTGGGGTCACCTAGTTCTCTGAGAGCCACCCTGCCCTAGAACAAGTCCCCTGGGCATTCCCGTCCACATTCCAATGAGTTTCCCTAGTGTACTTAGCACCCTCTCTATGCCGCATCTTCCCCCCTAAACCCATGTAGATTAAGCAGCATGATCCTCCTGTGCAAATGAGGAACTGAGGCTCAGAGCAGGTGAACTCTCCCCTAAGGTGGCACAGCTAAAAATTGGCAGAGGCAGGACTTGAACCAGGGATGATGCTCTTGAACCACCTCACTATGGGGCCTTGGAACATGGGACCCTGGCTTCCACTTTTACAAAAGGGTGGAAGCCATCGATCATTTAATGCATCAAACAAGTGGGTATTAGGGGATGCCCCTTGTTTCTTGTCTGTGCAGACCTCCTGGCACCTTCCAGATCTCACATCAGAAAGTCTGTGCTACCTCAGGTGGCACGAGAAGCGTCCCAACAGCCAGAGGCAGTACCCAGCCCCACTTCCTGCTCAGGGGCAGGTGATGGTGACACCAGGTGCCGCCCAGACCACAGGGAGGGAATGTGTCGGGGCAATCTAGGTCACTGCCCTGGAACAGGGCTGCGCTCTGCCTTGAGTTGGGTTGTCAGGGCCATAGGGCAACTCAGGCATGGATGGGAAGATCCCGAGAAGTCATCTGGGCCAGCCTCCTGCCTCCGCGAGGGCCGCCTTCAAATCATCCCCGAAGGGAAGCAAAAGGCAAAGCTCCGGCCTCTCTTGGTGCTGCATTCTGAGCTTAAGACACTTTGAAATTGAAATAAAGTTAGGAGAGACCATCGTCTGAATCTGAGAAACAGGTCTGAATGCAAGTGCATTTGTTACAAAAATGTTTGGCCGTGGAGAGTGGCAGAGGCTCCCAGGTTTACAAAGCATCCAGGAGAGGCCTGTGTGCCCTGCTTTCCTGCACATCCATAGTCTGGAATGAGCATACTGTTTCCTATGAATGGATGATCCAGAAACATTTATAAATACCTCCTCTTAAATTGCTCTATTATCTTTCGAAAACACAAAAATATCTCTTGAGCCCACACCTCCCTTTAGCTGACAAGTTTCCTTTCACAGAAGCACTTCCCAAAGCCACCGACTCCCCGGCTTGGCCCAGGGTGGCTCCCTTGCTCATTCCACTGGCACCATGGGGCCCCTGACCTCCTCGCTGTCAAACCCAGGCCCTATGTCTTCCCCAGAGGCTGCTCCTCTTATGGTGGGAAGGCACAGCACTTGTGAATGGTGGGCTGGCCCCCACTTTGCTGAAGGAGCGCTGTGATGATTCTCCCGCTCTCCTGGGACCTCCCCTGACCCACTTCCTCCTGGCTTGCCTCTCGCCTCCAGGCTGCTCCTGTGCCACCTCCTAGCTGACTCCTGTCCTCCCTTCCATCTACACCCTCCCTCGGGGTGACCCCATCCCATCCCCAGCCTTGAGCACCACGCACTCGTCCACACTTCACACAACACTCGATTCACGTCCCCAGGCTGACCTCTTCCTGAGCTTCAGACAAGGGCGGACAACACAGGTCACCCACACGTAAAAAAAACAACTCCAGGTTTTCACTCCCACTCTGTTCCTCTTCCAGCCTTCCCCACCCCAGGCAAGGGGCCCCGGGCAGTAAACAGGGAGCCCAGGTCACTTCCTCCCTTGTCTTGTCAGCAGGTACTGTTGGTTCCAACCGAAAAATATAACTGGAATGCAAACAGCCCTCCCCGCCTCACTTCAGGAACGTGTTCCAGGCCAGCAGCCTCTCACGGGAGGACACCAACAGCCCCCTAACGAGCTCCCAGCCTCCACATTTGCCCCTCCAAATTCTGTCCGCAGAGCAGCCAGGGCGGCCTTCTAAAGTGAATTCTAACACTTGGTACAGAAAGCACCCCCACTGACTTATGGCTTCTCAAAAGTTTTGTGGTTGCTCTTATTTATTTCCCTTTCAGATGAAATTTAGAAGCAAATCTTTTTGTTTTAATAAATCATTCAGTGGTAAAACAATCCAGTCCAAAGATCCATTCAACTACTACTACTCACTGCAGGCAGTGTTCTAGATATTGAATTCCTGCAGTCTGAGTTAATAATACTTTCTTTCGGGGGGGGGGTGCTAGTTCCCTTTGTGAAAACTCAATACATGAGAACCTGGCCTTGGTCAACAGCAGCACAGGAAGGGGGCTGGTACGCTTCTCGTCAGCAAAGCATTGGTGGCCCTGTAAGTGGTACAGCCCTTGCAGCTTTCCCGGTGCATCTAGGATGAGTTTCAAAGACAGAGACATTGCAGCGCCAGCGCAGGCCGGCCGGGCGTCGGGTGTCTTACCTCCCTGAGGCAGGTGTAGATGGGGCAGACGAGCACGCGGAAGGGCTCGCCCGTGCTGCTGCGCATGGTGCCGAACACCTCGCACAGGAAGGTGATGAAGCCCAGCCAGCGCTCCACGTCCTGCTGCTGCAGCTCCTCCCGCACCGTGAAGTCCTTCTGCGGAGGCACAAGAGACTGTGTCAGCCTCGCAGGGCATGGGGAGGGGCCTGGGCACCACCCTCTTTCCTGCAGTGCATGCTGTCTAAAGGCTGGTCGGGGCAACTGGCAAACCCGTGTTTTCAAGGGGGACAGGGACGAGTGACCTGTGGCTGGAGCAAACGACAGGACTTACTGTGGGCAGCAGGACCAATCTGACCTTTGGCCATGGCACCTGGTCTTCAGTGTCCCCAGACTGGGGACCAGCCTTGCTTCACTGACCCCATACTGGAATGGGGGTAGTGAGATGAATTGGGAGATGACATCTTTCCCAGAGTCACCACCTCCTCCATTCAACTCCCTGTGCCTAAACTCCCCTTCATGTCCCCACATGATAGGGGAAAACCAGAACATGGCCAGGTGCATGTTGGCAATTGAGGCCCATCTTGGCCCCAGTACTGGGCCAGAAACACAGCTACAGCCCCTGCCTGCAAGGGGCCTAGAGGATGGTGGGAAAATTAGAGGCATTCATTCATTCATTCATTCATTCACCTTCCTTAAAAGTATTATTGCCCCACCATGTGCCACATACTGCATTAGGCTAAGATAAGACATGTTCACTCATAGCAGTGATGAAAGAGGGAAGATATTAAAAGCCACTGGGGATTCCAGGTAGAGGGACTTGGGGAGCTCATTTATACTTGGCACGAGAATTTTCATTTCTAATTCAAGAAGAGAAAATCCTACAAATAGCTTTGAAGGGAAAGAAAAACCCTAGATTTCTTACAAAGGAATAAACATATGGTTGGCCTTATCCTTCTATATTTGATGTTAAAATTCAGAGTCATCAAGGCAATACGTTCATATGTGTGAGGGGAAAAGAACACACTTAGCTATAAGTGAAAGCGAGAGAAAGACATCTTACATAAGCAAATGTTTTTAAAATCCCACCTACATGCTAATTCCAAAAAAACCTAAATGCTACAGATGCCATGTAAAACAGTATGGTGATTCCTTAAAAATTTAAAAATATAATCACTATGTGATACAACAATTCCACTTCTGGATATATATCCAAAAGGACTGAATGTAGGGTCTTGAATATTTGCACGTCCATGTTCATAGCAACATTATTCATAATAGCCAAGAGGTAGAAGCAACCCAAGAGTCTGTCAATGGACGAATGATAAACGAAAAGTGTTCTATACATAAAATGGTGTATTATTCTGCCTTACAGAGGAAGGACATTCTGACACATGCTACAACATGGGTGAACCATGAGGACATTATGCTCAGGGAAAAAGCCATCACAAAAAGACAGATACTGTATATTCCACAGAGTAGGCAAAATCATAGAAACAGAAATTAGTATGGTGGTTGCCAGGAGCTCCGGAGTGGGGGCAACGGGGAGTTGTTTAATGGCTTAGAGCTTCAATTTTGCACCATGAAATACTTGTGGAGATTGGTTGCATAACAGTGTGTCTCTAGTGCACACTTATAAATGGTCGAGACCATACACTTTGTTTTTTTAAGCACAATTAAAACTAATTTAAAAAATTAAAAACATTCTGAATGCATGCTCCAGCCAATATAAGTCATAACTCAACTTTGAGGAAATCATTGTATAGAAGAACCAGAAATGAAAACAGAAAGCAGGTAGATTTATGTAGTTAAGTCAAAATAAGTAATTAGAATTTTGGTTATAAAATTGAATCGAAAGCCAGAAATCATCCTTGAAAGAGAGTACATTTAATTTTAAATGTAATCTGAACAAGAATTTCATAATAGTAGTGACTTAATAATCCAAGATTAAATTACTAAAGACTGATAAATACTGGCAGGAGAGGGACAGAAGATTATATAAAGCGCACAAAATTTCATAATTTAGACCACAGGGACTCATAAGACATTCCTTCTTAAGTTAGATAATCAGTGAAATAGAAGTTAAAGTATGTTTTTAAAAACATTAAACACTAGTAACCATAAGCAGAACTCAAAACAGACTAGATAAAATAAATGAGTTTGTAAAAATAATTGTGGGCAAATGAAAATGAAATTAAAGCACTAGTGGAACCAAAATAGTTTTCAAGATAACAATCATTAAATAAAATAAAAAGGTTATTTACATAGATAAAAAAATATAATCCATAATAGGTAACATAAAACATCATAACTGTATAGCATAGACTCAAAATACAGTATCAGGAAATTAAACCACTAGCATTCTATGACTGATTAACAAAAATTAATTAGATAATTTAAATACTGTAGTTAGTAAGACTACGTTGAAACTAGGCTCATTGTAAGCTGTGATTCTACTATAAATTTGAGAACACAGAAATTCTATAGGTTACATACTTGGACCAAGAATTAAGAACAATAAAATAAATAGCAAATTACTTAGAAGTTTAAAAGATATTCTCTTAAAGATGGAATAAAGATGTAATCAAATATGTGATAATAGATTATTTAGAAAATAAAGAGCTATAAAAACTTGTGGGATGTGGTCAAAGTTATAATAAAGGGTAAATTTACAGTCTTAATTATTTTGGCTATTGAAAATAGGAAGCAAATATATCATTTAAACCTATGCTGTCCAATACAGTTGCCACTAGCCACATGTGACTATTTGGTGTTTGAAATATGGCTACACTTTTCATATTTTAAAAATATTGATTGCATGTTGAAATTTTGGATATACTGAGTGAAGTGAAATATATTATTGAACTTAAAATTACATATGTGGATCACATTATACTTCTATTGGATAGTGTTACTCTATACATTCAACTCAAAAAATTAGAAAACCACCAATAACTAAGGAAACAAATAAAAGAACATACTACAGATAAAGCCAGAAATTAATTACAAAAGAGGAAGAAAATTATACATAAAATCAAGAAATAATAAAAATAAAAGTAGAAATATGAACAAAATATGGAAACAGATATGAAGTAGATAAAAGAGCTTAATAAAAACTATTTTTAACTCTATGCTGATAATTTTGAAAAAAAGATAAAATAAGTGATTTTTTAGAAAATAAATATCACCAAACTTTACCCAAAAAATAAATAAAAAGCAAAAAAAGACTAAAAATCATAAAATGAAAAGTTCTGAAAGTAAAGTCTCTAAACTTTAAGGTCTCTAAACTTATGATTTTTGAAAGTAAGTTGATTTGAACTTTTAAAAAATTAGATAATTACTCTGCTATGTAAAATGATCCAGAACATAGAAAAAGATAAGCTTTTTCAGTTCGCCATTATCAAAATCTCATAATGATGGTAAATTACAAATAAGGAAGTCTATGGCTAATTTATATAATGTGAAGAGAGGTGAAAGTCCTAAATGAAATACTAACAAATAGATCCATTGTAACCAAAAAGGCAAGGATGATTTAGTATCAGGAAATCTATAAACATAATATAGTATATCAATAGGCCTGATTTAAAAACAGCAGAAACATTTGTGACTCTCGGAAGGAAAGAGATAAAATGATTTAACATGATTATATATATGTAAAGCCAAGAGAATTCTCTAATAAAAATTAGAAATAATAAGAGAGTTGAGTAACTAGTTAATTTATTAATAACAGTATTTAAATGCAAAATTAATACAAAAATCAATAGCTTTTCTCTTATAGGCTTAGCTAGTATTTTAATTCTTAAAAGCTCATTTAATAAAACAATAGAAATTTTTAAGTGACATTGAGAAATATACAAGATTTCTACGAAGAAAATTACAAAACTGAACTGAAAGATTTAAGATACAGTCTTAAACAAGAAACACATAGTATTCCTTAATGGGTAGACAACATTGTAAAGATGGTAATTCTCTTTGAGATGATTCACAGGTTCACCACCAATTTGTACTCCATATTCCAATGGGGACTTTGGAGGGAAAAAGGGAACGAAGACTAGAAAAAAAATGATCCTAAAAGTAATTTGAAGGAACAGGGGAAATAGCTAAAAACAAAACAAAACGAAATCACGAGGAGTTGATATTACTTTTCACCTATCTGAAAGCTTTAATAATTAAAAGGGTGTGGAAGTGACATAAGAATGGACAGCTAGATCAGATAGCCTCAAAACAAATTTGGCGTCCATCAGGGTTTATCGCACGGTCCCTGAAGAACCACAAATCAGTGGCAAAGGAAGGAAGCATTATTCACTGAAGCAGGGGTACAAGGACAGCCTCCTAAGTTTGAGGGGGAGGGTGAGGATCATTTAGAGTCTCCCTTCATACTGAGTCCTAAGATGGATTCCAGATGGGATAAAGGGTAAATGTTAAACAACGAAAAGACAAACCATAAGAACTTGAAGAAAATTAAATTGAGCATTTATTAAATGTAGGAGGGCTTTCTATATCAACACGACAGAGGAATGCATCAAAATATTATAAATACTCTTAGAAGGCCATTGATATACTGGGGAAAATAGCTGCAATAAATGTGACAAAGGGTAATGGTCTGAACACAGAAATAGTTTGTTCGAATTTGTAATAAAAGTACTAAATCCCTCATACGCAAATGGAGAAAGGGCATTACAAGATAATACATATGTCAAAATATAAGTTGTTGATAAATATATGAAAACGAGTTAATTAAAGCTCAGTAGCAATCAAATGAATGAAAATACCACTCCTCCCACTATATTAGCAAAGCCAAAAACTGATAATTGTCCATGCTGGTGAGGGTGCAGTGAGATAGGCACTCTTATATATGGGGAGTATCAATTGATATCACTTTCCTGAAAAATTTTAAAATAAGCTTTAAAAGACTTCTTATTGTTTGAATCAGCAATTGCACTTCCGGATAATTATCATCAGGAAATAATTAAAAATAATAGGAAGAATAAACTTAATGCACAAAAAATTCAACAATCGAAGCGTCCAACAATAGGCGAATGATTAAGTAAATGATGATTCATGCACCCATTAAAAATTATGTTTATGAAAATTTATAATAGCATGGGAAAATGGCTATATAGTGCTAAGCAAAAAGAATCGAAAGCAAAATTGCAGGTACTATATAATCTTATAAATGAATAAATTTTTAAAAAAGATGAAGAATTTCTAAGTGTTAACAGTAGTTGTTTTTCAATAGTGGGATGAGCTTTATTTTTTAGCTTTTTATTATTTTCTGAATTTCTTTACTCTTCTGTGAACATTTCTTTTCATAATCAGAAAAACAGTTCTAGCTAGTGGTGATTCTTACTAAAAGGGTGGGGAAATGCGTTATGAACATGCCATCCCAGAGGCCACCAAAAACCAGTCTCTGTGTCTCCTCTGGACACATATATTGTAGGTTGCCAGCTTTTTCTCTGGAACAAAGAGCTCTTTTCTCCCAACTGAAACCAGCCATCCCCTGGGTGCCCAGCTCTGCTTTAAACTCAGCCTCTTGCATCCAGAACCAGCAAGGGGCCTCAGATTGGTGGCAGCCATTTCAAAGTCTGGTATTTGGCTCCAGCTTCTCATCTGACTGGCAGGCTCCCTCCCAGTAACCCCTAGTGCCTTTCCCCAAACTTTAAGGCTACCATTTAAGCCCCGTTTCCTGCCTAAAACTATTTATTGACGTACTGCTATTTCCTGCACTGGCCACATCAATAAGCCCTGAAAGCCATTCAGTGTCTCAGGTTTCTCAAGGCATTCTGGGAAATTCTTCCCCGTTCTGGATAACCGCATGAACTCTGGCATGATAGAGTCGTGTGGTCAAGCCCAAAACAGCTGCATACAGGCAGAGGGGGAAAACACCTCCGCCTGGCAGTGGCCAGCGCCGCAGCGGGGAGATGCTGCCCTGAGAGGCACAAGGATCACAGTGTATTCCTCAAGAGGATGGGCAGCCCCACCGATCCCTGCAAACTCACCATCACTTCCTCCTCCTGCTTTTAAAAGCAATGACCCAGGGAACTCTGCCCGTCCACACTCCACGTCCCTGGTGACTGTAGTTTGTTTCCGCGCAGGGAGGTGGCTGCTGCTGCCATCTCCCCAGTGGGGAGGAGAAAGTGCATTTTTATTTACTGCTGGTAGGACGTTTCTTTTGCTTTGAGAAGTTGGGATGAGACGTGGGAGGGATGGGTATTGGGGAGCCGGTGACAGCCCAGCAGCAATGCATGGTCGCAGCCCTCCTTCTCCCAGGCCACCAGTTGGAGGACTTAAAAAGAGCGTTGGACAGAATTCTTTATATTAGACAGAGAAAAGTAACTTTCGAATAGAAGGTACTCTATTTGGCTCAAACTCTCCCTTCAGGTTTCTGCTCCAATGTCAGCTCTTCAGAGAGGCCTCCCCTCGCTGCTTTTCTAAAATAGCAGCCCCCAGGACTCATCGACAGAGTGAATTTCCTTTGCTTATTTGGGACTTTTTTCCTTTTCAATGTTGCATCAACTAAGGCCATGCCATTCTGCAGAGTTGCCCTTTGGGATGGGTTACCCATGATTTTCATATAGCTCCTTCCCAACCTTAAGCCTCCCCTTCAGTCAGAGCTACTGGCCATGACCATTTGAAGACCACATACAGGCTTTCTTCCTGGGTTCGCCTTCACTCCTCTGTCCCTGTCACTTGACCCAGGGACTGCTTGCCAGCCCTGGGTGGTTCCTGGAAAGTTCTTACCCCACCTAGCCTTTATCTTTGCGGGGAACCCAAAAACAGGAGTCTTCACCTCAAAGAAGGCAATGTGGTTCTTTCTGGTCACCGGGGCAGAGGCAGAATAATTTCCAAGCCTATGGGTGGTCTGGAGGGGGCACCTGAAGACACTACAGCAGATCAATCTCCTCTGACCTGACCCTGAATGTGCCATTTCCTATCCCTTCCTGGAACCTTTAGGCTCCACGAGACACCTCTGAATCCTTATGAAAAAGGATTTGGTGATGTTAAGCCACCTCAAGTTGGTTTCCGTGCCTTAGGACCAAAAAGAACTGACCAGTGTGACAACAGGCCCCTCCTTTGTGATGGAATAATGGATCCCTGGGCCCCAGCAGGAGGACAGAAGGGAGCTGGGAGCCAGGGATCAGGACTACAATCTGGGCAGAGCTAGAGTCAGGAGAGGAGGAAAAGGGAGAAAGGGCTCCCTGGTCAGTGTCTGTGTCTTGGGCAGCCCTCCCTGGGCAGCATCACGGAAGGATCACCTAGGTCTTTGTGTCACCCTGACTGGGTCAGACAGACCTCCTTGGCTTCAAGGAATGACATGTGCATTGTACCTGGCACAGGAGGTGTTTAACAAGTGACAGAGAGACCTCCTGGTCATTGTATCTTGAGTCATTCTGTCTACCAAAGCCAGCCTCAGACCTGGCCACCCCGTTCTTCCGGCAGGCTGTGTGTGCAGCCCCAGCCAGGGGGCGTGCCCACCAGGCTGTACTCACAGCTGGCCATCATGGCCACATCGTGGCCACAGCTGCCAGTCTTGGCTCAGTCCTACTGGGCCCTGAGGCCGGCCCTGGGGATTCAGACATTTGTTGACTCTGGAACAGTGAGAATCTGACCTGCAGGTCACCCCAGTTCTGGCAATAGTTTGTTGCGGTTCCCCATCTTGTCTGGAGAAAGAAGGCATCTCACAGGCTGATGTGAACACAGGGCTGCAGTCTCGACCCTAAGACTGGTTGCTTTCCTTGAGTTTTAGTGTCCACTGGGCCCTGTACCACTTGCTGCTTTTCAACATGCCCTTTCCCTGAGTATCCCTGACTTCCCCAACACATGGCCCAGATACCTACCCACATAATGCCAAAGCCCTCGTCACTCCACTGCTTCGTTCTGTTCAGTCCCCAGACATTGTTGTTAGCATTCTCAGCCATGAGTGACAGGAACGTCCTCAAACTAGCTTAAGCACACAGGGCCTGACTTGGCTTATGTGAAAAAGGGGTGGGTCCAAGGACACAGCTGGTCCACAGGGCTGGCCCTCTTTACTTTTGCCTCTGCCTATCTTGGCTTTGTGCCTGTTGACTACTTTCTCTCCTGCCAAAGATGACTGTCAGTAGCTCCCAGTCTCTATTATAATGGCTCATGAGCCAAAGGAAGACAGACTCTCCTCTCTCCTAGTGTCTAACCCACAAATCTCAGTG
Organism: Eonycteris spelaea; assembly: GCA_003508835.1. NCBI lineage: Eukaryota > Metazoa > Chordata > Mammalia > Chiroptera > Pteropodidae > Eonycteris > Eonycteris spelaea. The sequence goes on along the minus strand of PUFA01000003.1, from coordinate 19,404,391 downwards.
AAGGATTCTGATTGGCCCTGCTTATCACATGACCATCCCTCACACCAATCACTGTGGACATGGAGATGGGCTTCCCACCTGATTTGCTGGACCCAGGTCATGTGGCCAATTCTGTGAACTGGGCAGGTGGGACCCTGTGTCAAACCTCCAGACCATAAACAGAGACAACAACTACCCACTGCAAACACAGACCCTAGCCTGGGATCATCAGCGTGGCTTTCACACATGCCTAAAACTCTCCTGAGCCTCATGTCAAATTTCTTACAAGCTGGCAGTGACTCCTGCCCTTTGAGTCCCTCTCAAAGAATGAAGAGAGAGTGACATTATGGGGGGGGGGTAATCTTGAATCTGCTCTAATCAATAGACATGAAAATCATGTCATCAATGCTGGCCCTTTAACTATTATTAATAAAAAAAAATCACCGGGGACATTCTCTGTGACTAATGGTTCATGGCCAAGAATGTATTCTCCCTGGCACTTGGCTCCAGGTCAGAGGAACACACTGTGGCTGGAAACTCCCATCAGCCACTTCCAGATGAATCTAGTCTATTCTGGAGACATATTCCAAGCTTCCCAAGGTATGAACACTGAGAATATTTCTGAGTGGGCAAAATCAGGTCAGGTAAGCTCAGCTCTGCTGATCCGTGGGTAGGAGGTGGAGTGGTACTGGGGTGCAGTGGGGGAGAAGCCGAGAAGCTGGGTTGATTCATTGGGAATTCTGTCTCACACTTATGCAGGCGTGAAGTCTCATTCTCAGGCAAGGGGAGCCAGCACCTGCTGTGGCCGTGGCCTTGAAAAGCCCTCAGTAGGAGCTCGAAGTTTACTTTTCAGCCTAGGCAGGAAGAGAGAGCTGGATTGCCTGACAGATAGGATGGATGGGAAGAAACTCCTCTGAGCAGGGTGTCACAGGTATCACTTGCTGGGCACAGGTAAGAGAGAGCACTGAAGTCCACAGATCCGGGGCAGCTCTTGGTAACCAGATGCTTAGTAGATTGTGTGGGTGCGGGCAACCTGGCTTCACCTGCTTTTGGTGAATGTAACACCACCATACATTTATACAGCATTTTCCCCGCAGGCACTTCCCACAAGCATTACTGGCTCTCCCCTACACACTATTTCACACTGGAGGATGAGGTCCAGGGACCTGGCCAACTTTCTGAGGCTGGTAGGGATGGAACTCAGATCTCTGATTCTGCTTCTGGTGCTTTTTCTCCCTGCAAAGGCATTCTGTTTGAAAAAGGCCCACATGGAGACAGGATAGCTATCTGCTTCTGCCATGCACTTCCCTGTAGGTGACCCCAGGTGAGAGCTCAGCTGTCAGCTCTGCAGAATTGGGAGTCTTCCCTGTCTGGTGGCTGTCCTGCCCAGAGTAGCCATGGGCTGGAGGCAGGTATTCACCAGGGTCTGGCCCTGGCACAGGTAGGTCTTATTCATTACGTAGAGCTCTCTGGGGGAGGAGGGGCGCATGCTCACTAAAGCCTCAGCTCAAGGAGCAAGCTGACTGTGAAATAAAAAAGCAAGTCACTGTGTGACTTTTGGGCCCATCGCTGTCTGTGCCTCTATGTCCTCAGCGGTAAAATGGAAAGCAGCTATTCAGTCTGCAGAGGATCAATGAGGCGATGGAGTGATGAAAACCCTTGGGAAAAGCTGAGCGTCCTCCCTAAATAGGAAAGAGCTATTATGCCTGAATTCTTCAATCTGATAAATGAGGCATACAGTGGACACATGTCTTGTCCAGGGTTGCCATGTGAAGTAAGTGGGAGCTGAGCCCCAAATCCAGCTTATCCAGCTTTCTGGAGATTCCGAAGAATCTGCTCCCAGAATTTCTGCCTGGACCAGGTTCCACCAAGAGGGCCAGGTCACCTCCTCTAGGCAGAAAGGCTGCCTGGGATCCCGCTGCTTGAGGCCAGGCCACAGGCCATGCTCTGGAAGCAACTGGAAACTGAAGACTTGTGAAATCCTGTTCTCAGTGAGTAGCCCCATTACTTCTAAAACTGTCTGGAAGGCTGGTGATAAAAATAGATGATTACACAGGCGTTATTAAACTATTTATAGAATTTGAGAAAACCCCTTAAAATGCTCACAAAAAGATTTGGCTTATAATGGGGATTCCAGAATGACTCAGCCCGAAGCCCAAATCCACCCGCGACTTTGAACTCTGCCACAAGACGAAGTCTTCAAAAGTCACATTAACATTTATAGGGCATTATCCCTCAGGGAAGCTGTAATGGGGAGCTCACATCTTTTATCAAGCTGTATCCCAGAATACAGTTAAGTAACAGCCCTGGGTGGTGCACACAGGCGGGGGCTGGCATACAGGAGAAGGACGCAAGGCCCAGTGGGCTCAGGGAAGGCCAAAGTTTGCATCTGTGAAATGGGGATCCTGGCTCCTGCCCTGCTTCTGGGAAACATGTGGGGATACGGATGTGAAAGCGATGGTCACGCCTGTTGTTTTCTGCAAAGACGCGGATGGGAGCTGTTTGCATCAGGCTCCGTCTGAACGGGCCCGCTATTGCAACATGCCATTCCATTCGGTCCTACCCATCTGGACTTGATGTCTGAGCTGTGCCCGGTGCCGCAGGGGTGGGGGTGGCCCTGAAGGAAGCACTCAGGCCCTCTGGATGAGCTGTGAGCTCCAGGCCGCAGACCAGATGGGCCCTCACGTTGTTCCAAGGAGCCTTGGGACACCTGTGGGGGTGGATGGTGGGAGGTGGGGTGGGCAGACACCTAGTGTGTCTCGATTCCAGGCAGAACCCCTCTACTGGGTTTGCTCAAAATCGAGTTTGGAAAAAATAACTCTGCTGCTAAAAATGTTTGAAAACCACTAGTGTGTTGTGAGTACGCACAATGGGCCTGAAAGCCAGATGGGCCTGGATGACCTGCTTCCCAGTCCTTGGCCCTGGTCAAGCCCCAAGGTTTCCCAGGCTCCCATTCCCCATGTGGGAAAGGGTAACAGGGCTAGACAGCATAAGAATGAAAATCACTGGGCCAGGGGGGACACTCAAGGGATGTTTGTCCCATTTGGCTTCCCTGGCCTTCCCAAGTTGGGGCTCAAGGATATCCATGCCGGGTGTGATGGCACAGCCTGTCTGACTGCCTCTCCTTGGCCAGTGTGTGGTGGAATCAGAGCCAGGCAAGGGTAATGGTGCTTGTGCAGAGAGAGAAGAGAAATTGGGTGGTACCGATGGCAGTTACCTGAGCCAGAGGTGGGGACAAGGACCTCCATTAGGAGCTGACATTTTGGTTAGCATGAGTCTCTCAAGATATTAGATGTCCTTTGCTAGACTGGAAGCCTCTTGGTGTCTTTCTCTTTGCTTCGCTTCCCTCATCTATCTGGCAGAGAGTAGAGCTGGGTATAAAAGAGCAGTATGGGGACTCTTGTCGACTTGAGAGGAGGCCTTGAGGATGTTTCTGATGATGGGAGTGTTAATTAAAATAGTGGAAGAGATGAAGAAGAAAAATCCATCTCGTCTACACGCATACCGAGGGGTCCCACCCCCACTGCACTAAGCTTCTCTTACAGGGGCTTGGGGACACTCTTCCTGTAACCCTTGAAAAGCTGGCTCGCATGCTCGTCCTTCAGCTCTTGGCTTTGTCTGCCCTCCCAGAGGCCTCCTGCATTCTTCGCTCTGGTTATTGTCCATCGTTATCTTGCTTGCTCTTCTTCATTCCACAGTTTGGAATTATACACGTGTGGGTTATGTGCTCAGTGACTGCCTGTCTCACGTGGGCTGCACGTACTTTGAGGCAGGGGGACTGTGACTGTTTTATTCACCAATATACATCTGGTGACTAAGATACAGTAGGCTCTCAGTGAGTATTTGCTGAGTTGCTAAATAAACAAATGGGGGACTCTGAGGCAGGGACAGTCCTAGGGAGGAGATAGTGTTAAGACTCAGAATGAGGTGGTCTTCTGGCCCCTGTCTAGTAGGTGACCTCCCTGCTAGATCTGAGCTTGGCGTTGGTAGGTCAGAGAGGGGATGAACACAGGATGATTCTAGATTGGGCTATAAAAGGCAGATTCTGAGGGTACAGGGTGGATGCCTAAGATGGAAATGATTCTTCATCAATAAGGAATCTGACATAACCCAAGAGAGAAGGTGCTCTGAGATGGGAAAGGGGTGTGTTATCCTTACTAAGATATGACCTTGTGAAAAGACTGGAAGACCTGCCGTTTGGGGCCTCTGTGATCTTGGGCAAGTTGTTCACCTAACTGAGCCTCAGTTTGGTCATCCACAAAATGGGACTGATTATATTTGTCCCAGCAGGTCTAGGAGTGGTGGTGAAGATTGAATGAGGCAATGGATATGGAATCACCTGCTCCACAAAATTGGGTGCTCGGTCTTGGTGGGTGGGGACCACACCTTACTCATCAGCTCTTTAAAGCACAGCTTGGTCCTGGCCTTGCACAAAGTTCGATCTGATTCAACAGACATTTCCTGAGTTGATCTCTGTGACCAAGGGCTGTCAACCAGCACTGGTCATTTTCCCCACACTGATCAGTCGCCTACTGTGAAGCCACATGCTGAGTAGTGAGAGAAGGTGCCAAAGCTTGGCACTGTGGACACTTTGGCCCGGATTCTTCTTCTTTTTTTTTTTTGTGGGGGCTGTCCAGTTGCAGCCCCCCACTCGCATCCCCAGCTGTGGAAACGAAAAGGATCTCCAGACATTTCCAAATGTCTGATGGGGACATCTAGGCAGTAGCTGAGAGGTACTGCCTAGAGCGACAACCTTGCATACTCCTATCCCCCATAGGGCAACTTCGTAGAACACAGTAAGATGCTGAAGTGCTTGAATATCACTGGAACATAGTGCAGTGAGGGCCTATGAAGAAACACCCCTGACCCTGTCCTTAGAAACCTCCTGGGGACTGCATATGACATACACCTGCATGTCAAGCAGCTACTTTAGTGGACTCAGAGTGGCGCTCATGCTCACTCTGCACACCCCTGTCCCCCTCCCCCTGCATCTCAGCCACAGACTGCGGCCATTATAGGATTATAGGCGCGGCATTACAGTTTTAAAAAAAGTGGGGCCCTTATGTGTGATGATCCAAAAACCTGAGGGGGTCAAAATAAAGCCTGGGCTCAGGGACTGACGGCTCTGTGCTCAGGCTGTGATGTCAGCACCACGGGCAAATTATCTCTCATCAGTCTGACTGTATTTTTAAATGTGAACAGCTTAGCACACTTAACACTACTTATTTGGGGGTGCCTTGGACAACAGATAATTCATCTGCGTTTACCAGATGACACTGACAAATTCCTCCCACGCCACCGTCCCCAGATAAAAATAACGCCAGCTTGCTCACAGGTCTGTGGAAAGGAAGGGCAGGAAGCTGGAGGTACCAATCGTGTCTGGCACCTTCTCACCCCGCTGCTGGCCCCTGGGGGTGCTAGCTCTGCTGCAGACAGAGGAAGTGTTACCCAGGTGACATGTGATGTTCTGAGTGTGTGAGAGGAATGGAGAGGGCTGGAACGGTCTCCCTTCTGGTGCCACTGGCTCTGCCCACCACATAAGGCTCTGCTTCCTTTGTAAATACCCAAGAAGAGTACAGAAAGCACTGTGTGAGCCTGGGCAAGTCACTTGCCCTTGCTGAGCTCTGTCTAGAGAATGGGTTCATATGTGCCCTACAACCTCTCACAGATACTGAGATCTAAATGCCTGATTCCTGTCCCACAGGGTGAGGCTGGCCATAGTCCTGGAAGTGTGGGCCTCAGCAGAGTGATCCCAAAGGCTCCCCTCTGCCTTAGAGCACCCCCAACCAACATGCCACAGTGCCTGAGGTCACCCTATTAGCACCACACCTTTAGGATAAGGCTGTTCCTCCAGAAACTCCCCAGTCAAACCACAGAGTAAAATAACTATAAATCATACTGGCATGATTCAACTGATCAAAAACTTGCCCTTTTATGAGAAAAATAGGATTTACGATGGGTGGGGTTTAAAGGGAGGAAAATTGGGGATAGTTTAGATACTCCTTATGGGGTAGCACCATGGGAAACCATCTATGGGAGGGAGGCCTTGGAGTCCATGGGGGATATTGATGAGGATATCGGAGACCCGACAGGGAAGGCTGCCGGTGCAGGCTGCCGATGTGGCCCTTTTTGCTCTGGGTCGGGCACATCTGGCCTGGGCAGTACAAAGGGCAGCCCTGACGAAACTGCAGGTCTCCAACTCAAGCAGGGAGGCTTACGCCGTGAGATCGGAGGACGCAATTTCCAATGCACGAGTCTCTCGCGCCGGCAACCCTACGGAATTTAAGGTAGGGTGCACTTCCAAATATGTCAGGAGCCACGAGTGTGCTAAAGAGGCAAGCCTGTTCTAATTCTAGGTCCTCCACTCCGAGCCAGCCTTGGGGTGGCTGCAAGGGCATGTGTTCCAGCATGCCGTCTGCACGGGACATTGCTGACATTCAGACAATTACTCTCTCACAGGAATGTCCACGTTGCTAAGCGTTCTGCTTTAACCACCTCCGGTGAGACCCTTCTTTCTGTGCAGAGACCCTCACTGATCCAGAGCTAAAAAAGAAGTTTTTTAAATGGTGATGCTGTTTGCCGTTTTCAAAACTGGCCTCTCGGGGGTGTTTCCTTCCTCCGCCCTCAGCCTGCAGGTCCAGTAACCGCCCACACAGGAAAGATGTCACCTGGCTTGGTACTGTGGATGGCAAACGGCTTGGCTTTCCGAGGCATCGATTGTTAGGCTCTATCCTTTTGGGGGGGAAATCCCATTTTCCATAAACATTCAACTCTTATACAAAGAGAATATGCAAAAGTAACCACTTGTGATTCCTTTGTTCTCTGCCATGAATCCCCACACAGGACTCTAGCTGGCTCATTTGGAGTCTACACCACCCATCTGTCCATCTGTCCATCTGTCCATCTGTCCGTCCGTCCGTCCGTCCATCCATCATCTGTCTGTATATCATCCCTCCCTCCCTCTGTCCCTCCCTCCCTCCCTCCCCCATCCACAGATGTTTGTGGGCTTACTCACCATAGACACTGACTCTGAGGCGGTATACACAAGGAGCCTGGGGGAAGGAACGTCCTAAACTGCATCCTGAGATCTGCTGAACAATCAGGACAACCTATAGAGCGCCGACTCCAACAGGCAGCTCCAGAGGGCATCGGCTTCAATTCCACCTGCTTTCAATCATCCTAGGTAGTGTGAAAGCTGTCCTATTTTTAAAGCTGTTCTGGGAAGAATGTCCCAAACTTCGCTCTGTTTCCAAGTTTTTTCTCCACCTACCACCCCAAGCTGTTGGCTACTGAAAGGTCAACCTCCTGGCTTAGCCAGGGCCCCTTCTCTGGAACCGCCGGTCAAAGCCCACCTCCTCCTGGTCTGATACCCTCCCCACCTTGGGGGGCATCCTCGGTAGCCTGGGGCTGCTGGGTGGGAGTGTAGCCAAGGTTTTCGCTTTTGAGTCTAGGTGGCCCTTAGAGCTGGTTCTCCCACTCACTCTGTCTTTCCATTGCTGCTCTGCCAGAATGCTGGCTGACTCCTTGCCCAACACGACTTAGGATTGTTCAAAAGCTCACCGCTGCTTTAGCTTTGTGCCTGGCTGAGAGGAATAAATCTGTTGAGGGAGCAGCAAAAACTGTGAGCAGTGTTGCTATGTGTCTCTAGGAGGAAGGAGTTGGGATCAGGAATTGAGCTGGGGAAAAGGGGGTAGGATGCCCCATGGCACTTCTGTGGGGCCTGAAAGCCACCCTTTGGGCCACTGGTCAGCAGGCCCAGAGGATCCTGAGGTCGTACAGGTGCCACCCCTCTACCTGGTGATGGGGCTGCAATCTTCCATAGAGCAGGAGAGCAGGAAACAGGGGCAGAGAAGACCCCCAACTCAATTTTGCTCAATTTCTGGTGTCCCACTGCCAGGACGGTGCAGGCACAGGTGGTGGGGAGACCTTCCGGGGCTTCTCTGCACGGCTGGGCTGAACTGCATGGTCCTGTGGTGGGGATGGCCGTGCCCAATGGCACTCAAATCTAACACACCTAGGGCAGGCTGACATTTTGAACTACTCCATGATTCCTGCTTGGGCCTTTCCACAGTGACCTCAAAAGGATTTGGGGGCAATTTTTAGGGAGAAGTAGATACATGAAGAGGAACTTCAGCCACGCTAATTATTAAAAAGGAAAAACAGAGGATGGCGATATGCAAGCGGCCTGCTGGGACCTGTGGCCACACAGATTACCATCCTCCTCCGATGCATTCCGTCTACTAAGAGATCATCGTGGAGGCAGGACACATTTCGTCAGAAATATCCAGCACAAAACACAGTGGGTGCTAAAGACTTAATCTTGTTGGCACCCCCTACAGAGGCCAGAGTTGTAAATGGCTGTGAGGAAAAGGTCTGGGTTCTATAAAGCCACACAGAGCAAAGGCAGCCCTCGGCGCCTGTCCCCACCCCTCCGTCAGTTCTCCGGAAGCTGAAATTGAAGCTTCACCAAGGAACGAAATGATAAAATGAAACCATTTTCCCCATGAAATGTCAAGAGATTTAGAGGTGATGGGGCTGCAGCCTGGCTCTCCCTGTTTCTATACAGGAGGGAGAAGCCTCCTCATTTATAAGCATAATCAATTGCCTCCCATGGGTCCTGCCCAGTGCTGGCCTGGAAGAGGATCCTGGGAGGGGTGCAGGGGCTGCACAACACCTTCTCCAGTCGGCCTGCAGTGACATGTGGGCAGCTAGAGCCCCAGTCATTGGCTACCCATTCATAACTGGACAATCGAAAACACAGGTGCTGTCTAAAGCAAGTCACCTCTTCACCGTCTACCCTCATTCCCCTGAGCTCTCATCCAGTCTCAGGGTTTTAATTGCCACCTAATGGCTCTCAGAAGCTTGTTTCTATCGACATTTCCCTGTTAACGCCAGACCCTGCCTGCCCGACACGTCCACTTCCTGTCTACCAGCATTTCGGACATGACGAGTCCAGTACTGAGCTCTTGATCCCACCCTCCACGCTTGCTCCTCCCACCTCGTCCCTCCCAACTCTGTTAGCAGCAATACCCTCTTCCAGTTGCCCAGACCCTCAACCTGGGGTCATCCTCAACTCCCAATTCTCTCTCACATCCACATTCTACCCTGCAGTGAAACCTGTTAGCTTCTCCATCTAAGCTGATCTAGATTCTGATCTGTCTCTCCACCTGAACCGAATCCCCACCACCCCTCACTCGACTCCCCGTAAAGCCTTCAGACTGGCCTACCTCACCCTTTCAGACTCTTCTCAACCCGGCACCCCGAGTGATCCCATTAAAATCCATGATGGAGCTTGCCTTCCCTGCTCAAAACCCTCAGAGAAGATGCGAAGTCCTCACAACAGCCTGCAGACCCCAGCATGAGGTGGGCCCTGCCGTGACTTTGACCTGATGTCCCTCGCAGTACCTCCTGACCTCCCCGCTGTTCTTCTGTGGGGCAGGTACACTCTTGCCTTGGGGCCCTTGCATGGTGGCTTCCCTTTGCCTCCTATATTCCCCCAGTGTTGCATGACTCACTCCTTCACGTCTATGCAAAGGTCACCTCGATGAGCTCTTGCCCAATTGCCCTGACACTGCCCCACCCCCGACATGCATCATAGGCCCTCAGCGTCTTATAATTTACTGACTGATCTACTGCCTTGATGTTCATCATCCCTTCCTCCCTAGACTCTAAGCTCCATGACAGCAAGCTACTTAGTCTGCTTTGTTCACTGCAGAATCCCAGTGGAGCCCAGGGCCAGCCCAGTGTCTAGCACACAGTAGGCCCTTAGTCAAGTATTCACTGAATGGTGAATAAAATTGCCTAAATTTTTCTTAGGGGAACAGGTACATGAGGCTGTATCATGAGGGAGCAAAAGCCAAGTGCCCAGTGAGGGCACAGGCAGACCACAGCAGCTCAAAAGATCAGAGAACGCTCCAAGGAGAGAGGATTCCAGGAAATCTGGGAAAAGGGATGGGGTACAGACAAGGTCATTTGGACTCGGAGAAGACACTCAATGGAGAAGCTCAGAGGGAGACAAAGCTGCAGCAATAACAGCTTCAAGGAAGATAGTGAAAGGACCCAGGGCAGGTCCTGGGGTTTAAACATTTATCCTCCGGCAATCTGGAAGAGTCACAGGCACATTCCTGTCTGCAGCTGTTTGCTTTGCAGAAGAGGAGACCCCCAGGGCTGGGCTGGGCAGGGGCCAGTTTCCACCCAGTATGGGAGGAGGGAGTAGTAGGGAGCTTGACTCTGGGACATGGCTGCTCTCCTCTTTTCTCTGGGACTCTAGTGGCCCTGCAGTGGCCCTGCCTGTCTGTCCAGAAGTTCTTTCTCCGACAGAATGAAGAAAATGAAAAGGAAGAAAACGAAGGAAAACCACCAAAACAATCAGAAAGAGCACTGGGCTAAGGAGAGATCTGCCTTAGGTTTTAACGGGATCAGCCGGGGCTGCTCAGTTGAGTAGCATGCAATGGTGGGGCAGATGCAGGGAGGCTGGCCTGAAGGCTTTACGGGGAGTCTAAGAGGGGTGCTGGGGAGTCAGTGAGGGTGGAGAGATAGATCAGAGTCTGGATCGACTTTGAAGGAAGAGCTAACGGGATTTGCTGAAGGACAGGATAAGAGAGAGAGAGAGAGAGAGAAAGAGAAAGAGAATATGAATATACTGAAGGGCCTCTGGCAAATCCAATCCCTCTCAAGCCACAGCTTTTCCATCGGTCCTGAGTGGCTCTCACAGTCTGACCAGCCAGTATGCAGAAGACCTGTAGAGTTACCTGCGGACAAGTAATATACGCTTCAGACGGGCACCACCTCCCTCTCTTGGCTTGCGCCATTGTGTAAGGTTTGTACAGTGCCTTCCCTTCTTCCTCCAGGTCTGCTCATGACCTCAAAGACAGAGACGTGACATTCCTAGGAGCCAAGACTCTTCTGGGCAGATGGCGTGTGAGTAGACAGGTATGGGGCCAAAGGGGAACAGAGATAGGGGTAAGCTGGCTGGAGGAGAGCCCAAGGCCTTCCAGAAGAATGTATATTTGGGAACACCAGAAGGTAGGCCAGCTCACAAGCTACCCGGAGGACGTGTTCCCCCGCACAGACATGGCCTATGACGTGCCTCTCTGATTTCCAGGGTGGTGACTGGAGGCGCCCTTGGCTCCAGCCGGGCGGGGTCTGAAGTGAGAACTTCAGAACCGGACTTGGCTGCATTCCTCTGAAATCCCGGCCCCTGAGAATGAAAGCTGCCGGTCACGTCCTCCCGCGCACGTCTGAGACCCAGCCTGAGCCCTTCCCCTCCCAACCCCCACCTTGTGCTTTCTCAGTCTTTCAGGAAATGTCTCCAGGCCTGGTGGGTACGTGTATCCGGGAGGTGGGGAGGAGGTGGCTGGGCTGGGCCTGGGCCAAAGGGCTCCGAGGGGTGTCCTGTTGGACTTGGCTGCCTGCCCCTTGGTGACTCAAGCTCGCTGGTCATCCCCTACCCACAACACCCACCTCGAACTCAGAGCTCCAGAACCAGTCTTCTCCTAAAGCCCCAAGCAACACTTTTGAAGTTTCCTGCCACAGGTTCTCCATTCACACTCTCCATCTGCTTGAAACTTCCTCTATATTTAACCCTCAGCCAAGCGCCCTTGGGCAAGCTACTTCTGCTCTCTGGGTCTTAGAAAAGGAGGGGTGGACTCACAGCCCTCAGTGCTTCAGCTCTGGTGTTTCATCCTTTGAGAAAGGCAGTAATCCTTCAAGTGTCACCTCTTCCACGGGACTATGAGACCCTGGGGGCAGGATTTGTCCTCATTCCAGTTCTGTCCCTTCCCTGACATCTAGTAGATAGCCATGGGCACTGAAAGTGTTTCATACATGTGAACTACATCCAGTTCTGCTTCTTCATGGCACAGTCGGCTGCCTGCCCAGCTGAAGACTTTCTCACCCTCTGAACCCCTTGGGGCATTAGTGAGTGTCCCAGTCACGTGGCCCTCACCAGATACTGGTCTACATGTCTTATTTTCCCCAACAGATCAGTTCTAACTCAACACTAGCAAACAAGACTGATCTCAGGTGTCCTATTGGTGGAATGTACCTTATCAGCAGATAACCTCATTTAATCCCTCCGACAGCCCCAGGCAGGGGCACCGTGATTACCTCCACTTTACAGAGGAGAAGCCCAGGCCGCAGAGCTTAAAAGTATCCTGCCTAAGGCCACAAGTTAGTATGTGGCAAAGCTGACACTCTCAGCCCAGGGGTCAGGCTGTGGCATCTACACTGAACCATTGCCCACATTCCCGTGGGTCTTAGGATAAAAGTCGTCTTCCCAGTAGAGCCATAATCTCCTGACAGCAAAAAGCAGCCCCTGATTTATACCTCCAACTTTGTTCTTTTTCAAGACCCCTGTGGATATTCTAGGTCCTTGTCCTTTGTGATTCCAAATATATTTTAGACTTCGCTTGCCAGTTTCTACAAAAAAGCCTACTGGGATTTTGATCGAGACTGTTGAACCTAGAGATCAATTTGGGAAGAACTGACTTAACAATATTGAGTCTTTGGCTCCACGAACATGGTGCACCCCTGAATTATATTTATACATTGATGGCGGTGAGTTCTCCATCCTGTCCCTGCTGTAGTCACATCTCTGCCTCTGCCACACTTAGGAGTCTTGTCTACAAAGGCTGTTGCTGTTCCTGGCCGTTCCCACTTCTCCCTGACCTCCTTCAGCTCCCTGAGTTCTGGGCAACATAGCCACCTAAGGGCAGGTATGCTGACAGGGGGGGAAATGCTCCAGGTGTGGTCCTGGGATGCTCAAGGCAATGGGAGGAACCTGGTGCAGGACAGACAGCCCTAGGGGGCCTCAGGTGCTTCAGACTATTTATGGCTGAGAAACTGAGGCCAGGGAGGGCACAGCTCACTCAGAGTCCCCTTAAGAGTATGGGGCAGAGTGGGACCTAGAACTCAGCATCCTGAGTCTTGGTGTGGTGGTGGTGCCCACCCCTCCTCGGGGATTTATAGAGGAGGTCCTCAGAGTGAGGCTCTGTCCCCAAGCTGGGGTGCCCTGTTCCTTTCCTACCATCTTCCTGAAAAGGGACAAAACAAAAAGTTTAGGTTTCTCCCCCTCCAACTTAAAGATCAGATGTTAGCCATCCATCTCTTGTCCCCTTTGGGAGTTATCACTTGGATACTTTGCAAAGGGGGACCTTACACTCCAGGTAAGAGTTGCTCCCCTAGGGCAGCATTTCAAGGGTAGAAGTGTCTGGCTCTACCCTCTCCTCCTGAGATCCTCGCCCTCAGGAGAGGTGATAAGGACAGAGATCCAAAGGCACAGGGCTGCCAGGCCTGCCAGGGCTTCGCTCTCTCCCACCCTTTCTGCTACGCTGGTCCCCTCCAGGGCACAGGGAAGCTGTGTGGCATGTGGGAGCACTGCGGGGGAGTTGGGGTGAGGGCAGAGAAAATAACATTTATAGCCAGGAGCCCTGAATCTAAACTGCAAACGTCCTTTGGAAGAAAAGCAGACAGTGCAGCCCGATGCACAAGGTCTGGGAGGTGGAATGCAGGCCAGACCATGGTAACACAACTCTCCTCTCTCTCTCTCTCTCTCTCTCTCTCTCTCACCCACCAGTCCCTTCTTTCTTCCACAGGAGGGAAAACTCAACCAGGAGAGGAGACACAGCAGACCGAGAGCTGGAGCTTATCATGGCCTCTTGCTGCAGCACCTGGATTGGGGGCAGCTGTATTTAAGCCCCCGAGTGGAGGCAGCTAAGGCCCACAGTTGGGCTACACAGCTCTGCGTGTAAACCCAACCTGCAGACAGATAACTGGAGAAAAGCCCTTGGTGCCGTGCGGTGTACTTCTGCAAGAAACAGGTTCCCTCCCTTCCTTCCTCTCTCCCTTTTCCTATCCATGCATAAGATGTGAACTATTGTGGCCGCAGTCTGTCCTGCCGGGCCCCCTCCTCTGCCCATTCCTCACAAACAGTAAGGACCAGGGGTGGATCTCAGTCATCTGTCTCCTGCCCACCCTGTCACAGCTGTTCCCTGAGAGCCAGTGAAAGGCACTGCTGTTGTCCAGACCCTGGCCCTGCCCCTGCTTCAGTGGTCTGGCGACCCAAACAATGTCCCATCCACAGGGCCCCCTCCCAAGCTGCTGGCTGAACCATATGGACTGGCTGTGGACCCCAGCAGGACACAGACTCAGTGAGGCGAGTGAGATTTAGTGCAGTGCGGGGAGGGAGGCTCCAGAGGTCATGCAAGCCATCCATCCCCTGCCCCCAAGCAGAAGGCTTTTATAGAGTCACTGGCTGCCTAGGAGAAAGGGTAGCGATGGGCATGGTGGAGAGAGGAGAAAGTCTTCCCGGGCTGGAAGACAGCTAGGTTGGGGTCCTTCCTCTCCCTTCAGAGTTCCCAGCTTGGACTCCATGCCCCAGGAATTCTGGCCTCCTAAGTAAGGGCAGGAGAGGCCAAAGGAGAACCACTGACTTAGGATGGCACCTCTCACTGATTCACTAGTTTCTGCTCAGCATGGACAAATGCAAATGACACCAGTAATTCTTAGTGCATCTGGGAATTACTGAGTGTTGACTGTGTGCCAGGCACTGCTTTAAATCCTTACACGTGGCATCGCATTTAATCACCAATTGTCCCCATCATGCGGATGAGGACATGGAGACACAGAAGATTAGGTCACTTGTCTAAAGTCGCACAGCCTGTAAGTGTTGGAGCTAGGATTTGAACCTAGGGAACTAGCTCCTGAGTCCAGCCAGGCTCTTACACTGCTCACTGCTGGGCCTGGGAGGCCCCAAAAGTAACGTCTGATTGATGCTTAGCTTTAAACAGGCAGATGATAGCCTGCAGTCCAGTACCAGGGGTCAATTCTTCCTTGGGAGGGCGGCTGAAAACAGACCTTCAGCTAGCAGCCCCCTCCAAACACCAGGACAATTCCCTGCAAAGGAGGAAGAGTTATAGGCTTCCGGATGAGGCAGACCTCAAGGATCCCAAAGTTATTCAAACTCTGCGAGCCTCTACAGCCTCGTTCATAAAACCTGGCAGGGTTGCTGTGGCAATGATCTTAACCCAGGGACCATCCTAAGCAGAATGCCTGGGGCTGTGGTCCTCAAACTTGACTGCATGTTCCACTTACCTGGGAGGCTTTGGACAGTGCTGGTGCCCACGTCCCGCCTCCAGAGCTGGTGATTCGATTGGTCTGGGTGGAGCCTGGGCACCGGCATTTCCAGAGCTCCCAGGTGTGGTCAAGGTACACAGGAGAAACTTGGTAAACAGAAGTAGCAGCAGCTGCTGCTGACACTGAGTTTACAGCTAGTTCCCAGCAAAGCCAAGGCCACTGTTAGGTTCTGCTGTGCCAGGCGCTCTCTTAAGAATCCCCCAAATTCCTTCCCCCAGGCTTGGAAGCCGTTTGCTCTCCTTGACCGTCTTGGAGTTGAGCTAGGCTCCTCATCCATTTTGGAGGAAACGTGAGCTATCTGCAGGTGGACGGGTCTCTGCAGGACGGCGGACGTGTGCAGGGAGGAAATCGTCCGCCAGCCTGGAGGGACCAGGAGCTCCCCGGGGGTGTGGGCAGCAGTGGGGGGCTTCATGGCGAACCAAGGCTGCCCAGACCTTAATGAAAGGGCATCCCAAGTTCAGTTTCTATATATTATTTTTCCAATTTCCTGGTCACTTAAAGCCACCAGAGTCGAGTTTAGGTTTGGAGCCTGTAAGAATGAGAAACATGCACTCCTAAGGAGAGAAGAAGGAAGGAAAGAGGAAGAAAGGGAAGGAACGAGGGAAAAGGAAAGAAAGGAAAGAGAAAATCACCCCTGCGTCTGATTTTACCAGAAGCAAGGGACCAAAGGCAAAATCACCCAGTTTGGAAAATCTGATGCTCACAAATGCAGCACGTAGCTGAGGGCTGAGAACCCAGAGCCGATCTCTTTGGGGTGCGCTTTCCAGGAACCATGGGGAGATACTGGAGGTGGCCCATTCTGAGAGGAGGATGACAGTGCGGCTTTCCCTGAGCGAGTGTGTGAGACACTGTTCACTCTGCCAAGCACCCTGCCCTCACGGTGCTGACACGACTCACGAAGGGGTCCCGACACGAAGGGGACCCGGGGGGAAATCTGCCAAGTCCCTCCTTCTTGCTTCTGACATTTGCTGGTCGCCCAGACTCGACCCTGATACCACGCTGACCCTCGGGCCCCTCTGCCATCGCCTGAGTGGAGGCTCCAAACCAGACCTGTCCTGGCTTCTGCAGGAGGAGCCCCAAAGGAGCGTCTTACTCCTCACAAAGTCCTTGTCCCCACACTCCTCCACCCAGATGCAGAGGGAGGTTAAAATGCCAGTCAGTGGGCATCGCCTCCAACCTTACAGACCTTCGGTGGCACCCCAAAGGCCCTGGGAGGGCAAAGAGGGTCCCTCCCCACCCACCAGGCCCCGCTCTGCCCCTCCTCTGTCCCCAGGGCACACTTCCCTCCAGTAATGTCACCTTTTCCTCTGCGCACTTTCTTTCCTGCTTCTTGCCTTGGCTGCGTTCAACCGTTTGCCTGGAAAACGCTCCCCGGCACGTGCCTTTGGCGCCCGCCAGCCCAGTCACTGAGCCCCATGTCTCGTGTCCCTTTCCCGGAGCCACAGCCTCCGATGTCCCCCAAGCGAGGGCTCGTCCCTCGGGTTCCCAGGCGGTCTGCGTGTGCTCCGTTTCCGCACTCAGCACCCGCGTTTGCAGCGACGCCACAGCGAGAGAAACCCCAGAGAGGGTCTTTTCCATTTCCCCACTGGCACGCTGCTGGGTATACAACAGGTCCTCAGCTAATAAATGCACGAATCTCTGTGTGGAAAAGCCCATCGACCAGCGTGCACATGGGGTGACGTGAGATGGACAGAGGGGGCATGCGAGAGAGAGAGAAAGGGAGAGAGAGAGAGAGAGGGAGAGAGAGAGGAGAGAGAGAGAGAGAGAGAGAGAGAGAGAGAGAGAGGGAGAGAGAGAGAGCACGAGTAAGCGGCCAGGCAGCCATGGAAGGCTGGTAGGAGCGTGTGCTGACGAGGTCACGAGGTCGGCATTCACGAGGGCAGGCAGGGGCAACGCGCTATGCTCCACCGAAAGCAGCCTGTGCAGCTTCTCTGGGCTTCCCCAGGTCTGCAGTGACAGGAGTGGCCTGGGATGGGCAGCTGGGACACTGAATTCCCAGCATGCATAAGGACATCTCCAGTGGAGAGAAGAGAGCAGGTGGGCTGGGCTGGAAACCCAAGGTGCGAAGCCGTAAGTCTGTGTCAGGCTGAGACATGCAGCCCCAGCGTGGGGAGGACCTTGTCCCAGCTCCCTGGACTGTTCCCCACTCACTCGTCAATTCTTCCCACCCGATGCCTTGCAGGCCTGGGATCCTCGGTTCCCGGGCCGGGCAGGCGCCCTGTGTGATTCTGGCCGTCCACCAGGGCCCTGGGCCTGGGTGCCAGGATTTCTTGGACCTGTACAGTTTGAGGGTTGCCAATTTTTATTTTGGTAAGAATGTTTTTAAAAAAGCTTTCACCCATCATTTCATAAAAGAAAGGACAATGGAATGCCAAGATAGTAGGAAGGATGCAGTCTCAGGGTGACGGCCGGTCCTTCCCAGACAGGGCGGTCGGCAACTGTTCAAACCACGCCACACACAAACCACGCTGGCGCAGTGCGCCGTGTAGACCAGCTTCGGTTTGAGGCGGCGCTCGAAACCACTCAGATAAGCCCTTTCAGCTGGTCCCGCGTGCGGGGCCTGTGTGTCTAACGGCCTGCCTTCCAGTTGCTCTTCCAGGCTGAGGCACCGGCCCCGAGCGAGGAGGAGCGGAAGGGCTGCCTCACTCACCGGTGGGTTAGGACACAGGGCAGGAAAATGCTAATTGGGGTCAAAGAAGAAAACCCTTTGTCATCTGGGGTGTGCTGAAAAGGCAGGCTGGGACAGGGAGAAGGGCCTGCCAGGCAAAGCTTCCCCACTGTCCAGTCCTGCCCCCCAGCTGGCTCTGGTTCCTGGAGGCTGGTGGCACGTGGCCAGTGGAGGGAGAGGGTGGCCGTTGTCCTGGGCTACAGGTGCCGGGCACCCTCACGCATCCCCAGCCCCATGTATAAGGCACAGGGAGTCAAGGAGTCCGTGTGGCCCCGCCAACTCAGCCTGGAGGCTCAGAGGAGGGAACCCAAGCTGGAGGGGAGGCTGAGCCACCCTCCCATGCCAGCCCCAGGAGCTCCGGCTTCCCAGATCCCCGTGCACCTGACCTGGGGCCCAGGGCATGGGATCTGGGCCCAGGAGGGAAAGCTGAATGTCGAGAGTGCCTTGGGGGTGGGTGGCATTCATGCCCCCGGGGCACTGCACACTTTAAATAGCTTAGCTCCTCTCAGCCTAGCTGTCCTGTCGCCCCTGCTAGCGCCTTCCTGTGCTTTCCACACCAGAGACCGTTGATTTCTAGGTCAGAATGGGGAGGAGGTGGGGGACAGGGTGACCTGGCTTCCTCGGGCAGTGGAGGTTAGGAAAGGAAACTGAAGCTCCCCTCTCATCCCTCTGCAAGCTGGTGGACTTTGTCCTCCAGGCAAAGCCAGCGCCCCCCACCCCGCCCCGAAGGGCGAGGGGCTCACACCTCTCTCCGATTCCCCGAGAACGCCCCATCAGTCCGATTCTCCACCCAGGCATCTTCTACTTGAGTCAGTAAACCTGTGACCAACACTCCCACCCGCAGAGAGCCTCTGAAGCCTCCCTCTTGCCTCAGGGCCAAGTTCCTGCGGGGGGGGCCCACTCTTGGTGGGGCTTATAACCTACCACTGTCACCCCCACCCCGCCCCCCGCCCAACCCCCAACCACCCCAACAGGTTCCTCTAACCCAGGTCTCAGTCAGCAACCCTTGCAGACACAAAGCAGTTTTAATCACGACAAGTCCTTACGTTCATGCGGCACGTTACAGTTTACAAACTATTTTCACCTCTTTATTCCTTAAGATGTTTCCAATCACTCTGTGCAATATGAGGGCAGAGTAAACAATCCCCATTTTACAGCCAGTGAGACTGAGAGCCAGAAATCTTAGGGGATGTATCCAAGTTCATATGTCGAATTAATGATACAATCAAGACTGAAACCCAGACCTTTAACCATTTGCAGGGCATGAAGAATGTTCCCTCTGGCTCACCCCTGCCATTTCCTACTCTTCGGTAGTGGGGAGGGGAAGAGGAACACTGAGAGGAACAGAAGGGGGCGGGGAGGGCAGGGCCACATGTCTTCTCTCCCAGGCCCTGAACCCTGCTGCTGGCTCCATAGGTCACTTTCACAACCCAGAACAAAAATCTCGCTAGATACGGCCTCAGACCGCCTGGCTCCAGCCGCCCTCGCCTGCAGACGCAGACGCACACAGACACACAGAAAACGGGCCGTTATCTCTCCTGTCCAGCCTGTTTCCTACACTTCTCAAACAGCAGATTTCTTCCAGCCTGGCTGCCTCTCCCAGTCACCACCCACAGCCACTGGCCCCTGGGGCTCGGCCAAGTTCCCCTAGACGGTGACGCCAAGTCCCTGCTATCAGACAGCGGCCTCTGCCCTCCCAGCCACTGCCCCCAGAGTTCCCTGGAAATGTCCCTTCTGCAGGCCCGGCCCCCACTGCGACGCATGGCTTTGTCTGCACACACAGCTGACTTGTGTTTGCAGGGACAGACAGGGGCTGGCGCTGGGGCGAGAGCCAGAAGGTGCTGGGAGGGTAGAGCAGACGGGGAACACACAAAGTCCAGAGACAAAATTTTGCAAGCAAGCCCTTTGGGGTCATAGGGAGCCAGACAACCAGGATGGGGCACAGAGCCAGAGGCGCCACGGAGGCAGGGACGGGGGTCTCCGAAAACATACTGGCTGATCTGAGTACAGGAAAGCTGTGCCAGCCATCGGGGGATGATGGGGGTGGAAGGAGAGGACAGATGGGCCTCTGAGCCTATTTGCACTCCCCTCCCTCAAGCCGATCCCTGAGGTACACAGAGGGCGCTCAATAAAGACAAACTGAACTGGCGTCTGGCCATCTTGCTCCTGTGGGGCTCTCCTTCCAATCAGCTCTCAAGAATGCTGCCTCTTCTGTCAGGGCTGGAGGGAGAGGAAGCTCGGAGGAACAGGCTATGATGTGCCAACACCAGATTTGTGAGCTTCCCTTTGATAAGGCCGAGGAGCCAAGGTGTCTGTGACCATACCATGCTCACAGGGAGCGGATGCACCCGAACCCAGGCAGCAAAAATGCCTGTGGGAGTGAGCGGCGCTAAGTGGCCCTTGCCTTCCTAGACCCCGATCGGACCTTTCCCCAGGCTCCTGAATCCGATTCCGAAATGAAGCCACAGCCACCGAGTTGCAGAGGGGCTGCTGAGAAATCGAGCTGGATGGGGGAGTTTTAAAAAAAAGAAAAGCAAGGCAGCAGCAGGAAGAAGGCTTTCCACGTGGCTCTGCCTCGGGGTGGCACTCTGGGCTGGGTGCCAGGGAAACCTTAGAAGGGCTCCTTGGGACTGAGCAACCAGCTGCCTCGGCTCACACCCCAGGGTCCCCACTTCTTAATAATTTAGAAAGCAGTAGAAATGAGACAGCATGTGGGTGAATGCGCTCGCTCTCTCTCTCTCCCCCCTTTATACTTTGCAGCCTGATGTCCTGGCCTCTCAGGCTTGCTGGGCAGTAAGGAAGGGACCAGTTAAAGATGCTACCTCCCCTTCCTCTGATCTAGACAGGCGACGGGGGCACGAAGCCTCATCTGAGACGCGATCTGCTTCCTCTGGGCTTCCGCTGCTGGGGCCTGTGGCAGGAGGCTCAACCTACCGCCTGACCTCAGGGGCTGAGGACAGAGAGGGCCTCACCAACGCCCCAAGGCCTAGGGCAGCAGCAGCACCCACTCACCAGAACCCACGTGAACCCCGAGCTGCAGCCTCCACTTCCCAGGGCCACCAAGTGGGAGCAGATCAAACAGAATCGAGTCTTCTTTTGCTTTTTCTCATGAATCATGAGGGTGATGGGTGGGAAACCAGTGGATGGGACCGCCACAGAGAAGCCACCTTGGCTCCTAGCTGCAGCTCGGTGGGCGGGACACCCCTGCTCCCTGCCCACAGCGAGACTGGTCTGGAAAGTGTCTCCAGATTCTTTCGGTCATAAGATGACAGTGAAGAGATCACATGGACACTGTTTAGTCTGTGTGGAGGAGGCTCTGATCAACACTGTCATCTGAAAGGCATCTTCTTATCTTGTTTCTCTGCCAACTGTCATCGACCTTATACCCGGCCCTGCCCCCAAACACAAATATACTTCCGGCCAACAGAGGCACGGTCTGAGGAGGCAGGGGCATGCGGCTTCGGGGACTGGGGTTCTGCTTCTGTCATTGACTGGCTGTGTGGCTTCAAGTGAGTTTCTCAAGCTTTCAGGAGCTTTCTTTATCCATGTATAGGAGAAACTATAAACACCCACTTCACGAAAGTCTACTGGGTACTTAGGGTCAGTGTCTGCACACAGCCATTGCACAATAAGTGCCTGCAGAGTGGCTGCTGACGGAAAGGGAGGAGATATTAGTGCTCCTGGCCAGACAGCTGACTGGTACCCACCAGAGACTAGGGGAATGAGCACTGCTGGCCTGCCCTGGAGGTCCGAAAGACACCCACAAACTGAGGTTTCTGGATGCAGGGCTGGGCCCCAGAGGGGCTGGAAACTGCACACAGTAGGGTAGTGTTGTGGCACAGCCACGCCCATTTGGCTTGACTCTTTGCAACGGTCAACCCCCAGGATACCAAGATGCTGGGTTGGACTGGGAGGGGCCTGAAGGCAGGGGAGGCTGGCCTTGAGCGCTGGTGCCCCCTGCAGGCTGCTCTGCCCACCAGGTGGGTACTGACTCCGCAGATCTAGCCAGGAGGGTGAGAGGAACAGCGGGGACCACAGGTGCCTCGCCTTTCCCCCAAGGCAGGGAAAGTCTGGGATGCAGTCTACTTTTCACCGGTCACTCCAATGACCAATCAGTCAGCAGCATGCAATTAACAGGCACCCTCTGTATGCGCAGCATGTCTGTTTTAGAAACAAAGAGCTAGAAGGGACCACTGAAATCACCTCTTCTAACTCTTTAGGGGCAAGGAAACCACTAGAAGGTGGAAGGACTGACCTGCGGTCACCCAATTAGAGAAAGGTAGGGTGGGAGCTAGAACCCGGACCCCGGGTGCATCCTCCTACACTGCCCCTTTAAACCCTAAGCTTCCGGTTCCCCGACTTCTGAGCCTCTCCTCATCTTCTCTTCCTGCTTCTAATCCACCCCCAAATGTGTTCCAGGCTCTCCTCCATCCTGGACCCCCATACAACCTCCTCAGGCTCAAGGCATTCGAGGGGCTGTGAGAGCCACACAGGAGCCATGATTCCCATTGCCCAGTGGGAGACTGACCCCCCAGATCAAGTGAGGACACTGAGGCCAGAGGGGTGGAGCTAGGCAAGATGCTGGCTGGTTTCAGACATCCTGTCTCCTTTCCTACCAGAAAATATGTGCTGGGGAAGGGTGGGGGAAGTCAAAGCGTGAGGGTTGCTTCATGAACCTGCCCGGCCCTGGCATCAAGAGTGGCCCTGCCTCTGGTCCCCTGGGGGCTAAATGGCTGCTGCAGGAGGAGGGGCAGTAAGACAGAATCCGTGTGGACGCCTGTGTGTGGACACCCACCTCCAGACGGCTCTTGGAAGCAGCTGATCTCTAAGGAGGGCTAAGCGGGCTATGTGAGCTGTTGCACCTGGAACCTTACCCCTCTACAAGGGAGTGAGCTGGCCAGGGAGGGGTGGGGGAAGGTCTCCCACACTATCTGCCTCAATGAAACCCTGGCGTCACAGTTCCCTGCAGGCTGGCCTGGGCCCCAGACGCGGTAGCCCCCTCTGTCTCCTGCTCAAGACTGACCAGGCCCGAGGCTGCCAGGAGCTCACTACTCTTAAGGTAGACGTTTTACCTTTGGATTAATACAGCTCTGGCCTGAAACAGTGAAAAGCAAGTGCCAGGCAGCTGCGTGAGCCGGTGTGGTTACTGTGACCTGGGGTCACGGCCTGGCTGGGCAGCATCACACAGGGCTGGCTGACACACCGTCAGCCAGGCCGGAAGCACACGACCCGCCTCACCCTGCCATGCTCTCCTGCACAACTGTGCTCCGCCCGGGCCCCGCCCACCGCAAGCCTTTGCTTTGGCTTCTTCCTCCTGTTTTCCTCTGACCACCCAAACCCCGACTCTTGTTTCACGCCACCTCCTCCAGGAAGCCTTCTCCAGCTGCCGGCACTTAAAGGGCATGCCCCTACCACCGACTTTCTTAAACTGCTCTCTGGCTGAGCTGGTTTTGCTGGTTTTGGCCACCAGCAGGTCTCTAAATACCTGATAGAGACCAGTACCCCTGCTCACTGGGGTTTAACAGGGCCTAGCATGGGGCGCCCAGCTGGGCCTCAATGCCAGCCATAGGCCCCCATGAGAGCTCTCCTTATGGCTGGACCCCAGGGCTATCCGGAGTGCTGCACATGAACCCCTAGTCCTAGTACACCTTGGGGGCCCCTGGGCTTGTGGAAGGTCTGTGTGGGGCCTCTGCTAGAAATCTTGAATGAAGGGGATTCATCAGGAGCAAAAGAAAGACACGCTTTTACGAAATCCTGGAGTTCCTCTTGGAGGAGGGGACTTAAGAGGACACAGGAAAAATGAGATGTGTTTTGGTAGATTTTAACAATGATTATGTCTGTGGGGTAAGCAGGTATAGGAGATAAGTGTTACTACCCCATTTAATGGAAGAGTAAGTGGAGGAGGGCAGCTAGACTTTGAGATCTGCCCAAAGTCACCAGCTGACTGGTGCCAGAACCGGGGTTAGAAGGTAGGTGTCAGACTCTGGGCTGTGTTGATGATTTCTTATGCCACATGGCAGTAAGTCATTAAGAGGAAGTCTCTGTGGCCTGCAGGCTGAATTCCAGGTGACTGTGCTTCCAACTCCATGTTATTCCTCTAATCAGACTTGTTCTAACACCCAGGGTAATGCAATGGCTGTTGTCTAATGGGGCCAGTGGTGTGAGTCTAATATGCGGAGCTTCGATTTACATGCAGCTGCTCCAGAATGCACTTATTCCAACTATAGATAGATATCTGTAAGCCGGAGCTGGAGCCCAGCCATCCTTTGGCACCACCAGCAGGAGGTGGGGACAGTACACGGTGCCATGGTGGCCTGAGGGCCCTCTCTGCTTAATGGGTCTGGATGTGAATGATCCAGGAGTGATAAACTTCTCTGTAATATGCACGGTCCTAGCTGGGCACTGTCAGGAGTGTGATCCTGTGGAGGGCAAGGGGCTTCCCCAGGGAGAAGGGCTGGAGGGCTATCACGGAGGGACTGCTTTTGTCTGTCTCCATGTTTCAGAGTGGCCTAAAACTTTCCTCCCTCTGTGAACTGGGATCTGGAGGGGCTGTCAAAGGGTTAAGTGAAGGTGGCAATCCCTCAACCAGGAGGTAGCAATCCTTCAGCTGGAACTGAGGTTGAGATAGGGCCAGAAAGGGCTGTGCCTCTTTTTCCCTGAGGACTCATACTCCAGGCATGAAGCAGTGGGGCTTGGAGTCTCTGCGGGTGCTTGGGGAAACCTGATTCTGACTTGGGGTTCTGAGGCCAGGTTCCCTGTACTGATGATTCTGAGGCTGCTCCAAGAGTCCTGGGTTGGACGGTGACCTCTAGAGGTCACACAGCCTAGTCTCTGCTGCATGGTCAAGTGTCACCACCTCTCCCAGACAGAGATGCCATCAAACAGGGAAAGGTCTGAAGGTAAGAAGAAACTAGCAAGTGGACATGGCATGGGCTTGGAGTGTTCACAGGAGGCCCCCTGGCTGAGGAGCTGGAGGACCGCTGTTCACTTATCTAGGGGAGATGGGACCCTGAAAGCCCCCCTGAAAGCAGTAAGTTCAAGACAAGAGCGGCATTCTTGCTGGCTCTTTATCTCCTCTTTCCACCCTCCAACCCTCTCTGCCCAACCCTGACCTCATGCACTTCCTGAGAAGTCACTCCCATTCATGCCGGGCATGTGGGACACGGCCGATGCAGGCAGGTGTGGGTGAACAAAGAGTTAGGGGGAGAGGCGCCCACCACACTTGGGGTGGGTACCCGTGGCAGAGGTCGAGGACACGCTGGGCAGAGTCCTGTCCATTGTCCCCGAAGGCTGCCAGCAGGCCACGTGCTCTGCGCCCTTGGCTGGGAACCCCGTTCATCTTTGATCATTGGGCCCCAGTTAAAAAATGCCCACTGACCTATCCTTCCAGAAGCTCCCAGAGCCCATCGCGGCACTTGCATAAGGAAGAGGAACAAAGGTAGAGGCACACAACCTCCCACACTGGCCCACTGGCCCCAAAGTAGGCCCCCCAGCTTCCAGCCTCTGGATTGTGGGGGCGGGAGCTAGAATGCTACTGTTCCAGGGGCCGGGAACAGGCTGTTGAGAGGAGGGTGGGGAAATGAGGCCTGCCATTGCAGCGTAGAGCCTTGTGGGCAGGCTCGCATCTGTGTGTGCTCCCTTTGCAAAAGAGACAACTGTGGTCACCTAAAACCCCTGATTCTCTAATGTGAGAAATAACCCATCCTTCATGCCTTCCCGAAACATGGCTTCTCCTAACCTCGCTGGGTCTCTGGTTTCCATCTGTAACGTGAATGGGTTGGGTGGATAATCTGTAGAGCCTTCTTTTAGGCTATATCATCCTATGATTTTAAATTAATCTTCGGATGCTACAGTTTGAGAACCAACAATGAAATGGCTCCCGGTCCTACTTCAAAAAGTCTAAACCCTTCTGCCTCTCAAATTCTTACTCGCTCCATTCTACAGATTTTCTCTGACTCTCCACTTAGAGCCCTGATTCCAGATAAGGCAGTGTCCCCATTGTCCCTCACCTGCATCATTTCTTTGGGTCTTGGCTCATTACATTTTCCCCCACCTGGAAAATAGTTTGGCAGTTCCTGAAAAGTGAAACATAGAATTTCCATACGATTCAGCAATTCCACTTCTATCTATGTCTGCACCCCAAAGAACTGAAAATAGGGGCTCCAGCAGATATTTGCATTTGAATGTTCACAGCAGCATTATTGACAAGTGCCAACAGATAGAAACAACTCCAGTGACCGTCAATGAAGGCTGAATGGATAAACAAAATGGGGTCCAGCCATGCAATGGGATATATTCAGCCATAAAGAGGAAGGAAAGTCTGACACAGGCTACCACATGGAGGAACCTTGAAACGATTAGATGCCAAGTAAAATATGCCAGATACAAAAGGACAACTATTGTATAATTCTACTTATATGAGGTAAGCGTCGAACATAGAGACAGAAGGTAGAGTGGAAGTTGGAGCGGGGTTAGGGGACTGGAAGTTATTGTTTGGTGGCTATGAGGCTTCTGCTTGGGACAATGAGAGGATTCTGGGGGTAGATGGTGGTGGTGGTTGTGCCTGATGCCACTGAGTCATGCACTTAAAAACAGTTAAAACAATAAATTTTATGTTGTGTATATTTACCACGATAAAAATAAAATCAAACAAAAAACCAAACCAAACCAACCAACAACAGAATCAGCCTTCTTCCTCTCCTTAAGCCCTCCTTCCGGGCCCAGCTGCCTGGACGAGTCTTCCTCACTCTGCTAGGCTACTTGGCTTGGGCAGGCCGCCCAGACCCAAAACCATCTGTAGGGAACACCCCCGTCACCCTGGGTCCTCGAGGACCTTCGGCAATCACTGAAGACAATTTTCTGTCCTTTCAAAGAAATGACCCACTACTGTCCCCTCCCTGGCTGGGGGCCACCACTCTCCCTCTGTGGTGGCCGGGAGCCTCCCTGGGAAGCCAGGGACAGGGAGGTGAGGAGTTACATAACCCGCAGGAGGATTTTTTCCATCAGCCCAGGCAGTGCCAGCTTTCCAGAGGCGGCCGCGACAGGTAGAGGCGCCCTGTCTGGGCTGGCCGTGCCCGGGCAGGGCAGCGATGCTCCGATCTGGAGCGGCTTAGCATAGCTCAGATTCCCGCCGGCGGCTGGGGGCTGGCCACTTGCTGAGCTGCGGGAAAAGATCTGCTGTCTCCTGCTGGCCTGCCCCTGGGGAGGAGGAGGTGCTGGGGGTGAGCTGCCAGCCAGCCAGGGGTGACCCTCTGGGGCCCGGGACACCTGAGCTGGCCTTCTCCAATAACCCACTTATCTGCAGGCCTGCTTCGGTGTGGCAGCTTCAGACAGGGAAGCGCCCAGCCAAGTTCTATCAGGGGATTTAGCAGGAAAAATGAAGCCGGGGTGGGGGGTGAGGGTGTGCAGGGAAGAGGACACGGCCTGGCAAGGGACACAGGAGATGGTGAAACCATTCCTGACCTGGGTAATGCTCCCTTGGCCCAGAGACAGGAGGGAACAGAACACTGCTTCATTCCCTTCTGCTGCCATGGCTTCTGCCCACCTTGGTCCCCACTGAACTGAGACTTTTGGAACCAGCCTTCTGGATACCTACTATGTGCTGGTGCTGGGGTGGAATGCAGATGATGAGGACACAGTCTTTGCCCCCAAGACACAGGGGACACAGCTTTGGAAAAGAAAAGCTTAACTGGCAGGCTGCTTCCTGGGCTCCTTCTGGGATGGACTGAGAATCAATGATGACTTTTTTTCCTTTGCTTCTTTTCAGATTAAACAAACAAAATGCTTTTTACCGTTCAAGTCAAGAGCTGATTCTGTCCCACTGAGCATTCCAAAGTTTCATAGCGGGCCTTAGACGTAGCACTTTCAGACGCCTGCATGCTTCTACCGCTACGCCTGCACCCCCAAACTGAACAGCCAGAGAAAGCTGGTTTGAATACTCACTTTGACACATTCTAGCTGGGCCCTGGAATAAAACACCTAGACTTGAGACAGTCCTCCCACCTGCACCAGCTGGGAGAAGACCGCACGGCAGGGTAATGAACAGCGGCGACGCAGACACAGGCTCCGCTGTGGTGAGCGGCACGCAGCAGATGCTCCATGAGTGACCACTGAGGGGAAGACACGAGGAGGGAACGAACAAGGTAAAATGCACTCATGCCAAAGCAAGTGCGGGCAACGGGTCTGGCAAGGGAGCACCAGGCTCCCGTGCCCTCTGGTTCTGGTGGGTGGGCTAAGGGTCCTTCCTGATGCCGGCCAGGCCCTGGCCCCTCCATCGCCATAGCCGCACCTGCCACAGACTCCTGTGCGGAAGGTCAGGCTCTCCCGCGATGTGTGATGCAAGCCTGCGGGCGCCCACTCTTGGGGAATGTGCACGTCGGCTCTGCTGCACGGCCTTTGTGGGGCACAACCTTCAGTGCAGGCGCCAACGACCCGCGGGATGCTGAGATGCCAGCCAGCAGGTGGAGCAGCACTTTTTAGAAGAACAACTTTGGTGGGCCTCCGAAATCACCCTCCTCAGTCTGCTCACCAGGAAAGCTGCCCGCCTTGCCCGCTGGCCCTGTGCTTCACCCCCTTTTGATTCTCAGCAGCAGTGGAGAGGGCTCAGGGTGGGTCCAGCCCAGGGCTTTGCTTGGGCTCTGTAATGTCCAGCACAATGTGCTTCTACCCCTGGGGTATGGGCCAGCGTGGGCCAACAGTAAAATCAGTCTACATGCCTGGAGCGCACGTCGGCTTGGCAGAGGGCGTGCAGAAGTGAGGGAGAGGCGTGAGCAGGGGCAGCGGGTGTGAAGGGGAGAGCCAAACCTTGGGAATAACAGCTGTGTGGTTCATCTGGATTAAGCAAGTGGAGACGCAGAGGTGTTTCCTTAGACACCCCTGAACCTCCGTTGGCCGAGAAAGCTCAGACGCAGAGATTGCTGGAAATGCCACGTGATTATTCTAGAGGGGTGGATTTCGAAATCCCCACTGAGAGCTTCATGAGGCAGAGTCCTGATTTTCCCAAGTTTCTGACCCTTACATGTGATTTTGGGTGACGTGGGTGCTGGACCGACCGCCCCCATTCGGTCTCCTGAGTTTGGGTGGGGCTTGCAGTCTCACTGAGTCCCTTTCCTCACCTGTAAATGTGGGGAAGGACTCCTGCCTTGGAGCCCACCTAGGAGAGAGAACCCCCACGTTCATGCACATGGAGTACGCAGGAGAGTTAAGAAGCCCATCATACGCCAGGGAGCACCGGCACCTAATACTGGGGACTCCATCGCTCCTTTGCACAAGCAATTACTGAGCACCTCCTAGGTACAAGTCACGCTACCAGGAGCTGGGGACCATCAGTAACTAAGCCAGGCTTCCTGCCCTTGAGAAGTTTACACACTTCGGGCTGGTTAGAACTCCAAGAACGAAGGTTGGTCCTTCCTCTCCCTTTCCTGCCACCTTAGGATAACCAGGAGAAGCAGGTTCCCCCTTATGACTAGAGTTAGAGGACCGCCCAGGTCCCCCACTCACGCTGGCACACATGGCACTAGCAGAGGGGGCAGATGTGGCACGTGAACCCTAAAGACGTATCTTATGTTCTGATTTATTGATAACAGCAACCAGATCAGAAAATGTTGAGTGCGTCTTCTGGTACTGAAACACAGTTAAAATCATTCCCAGAGACGCCCACGGATGCCCCCTGAACCCCTGTCACCACTCGATTAAGTTTCTATATATCGAAAGGCCCCAAACACAAGGCTTAATGGTGACCCAGCTAGAAACGCTAAAGAGTTCATCTGTTTCTAGCCCGGGGTCAATTTTTTAAGAGGCTGTGTCTTCTAGAAGGTTCTAGCAAAGAGCAATTTATTCTGAAGTCTGGTCGCACGCCAGATTCTGATTCTGAGTCGTCTTTTCACAACAGCCCTGCTGTGTTTACAACTTGGTTGAGATGAGTTGTTTTTTTTTTTTTTTTTTTTCAAAAAAAGGTATCGCATCCTTCTGTTAGAGGTGTTGTTGGCAACGGTTGCTAGGGAGAGTTGGGTTCAGTTACAGACACACTGATGCCTGCTCTAATAATACTTTGCTCTGCATAGCTCAGATGCAGACACCTCCTGGCTAAACAGGGCACACGCATTTCAACAGAGGAGGGCTTGAACTTGTACTACCCAACCAAAGGAGCACTCCCTGAGCCCAAGTGGAAGGCCTGGGGTGGTGACGGGGCAGTGCTGGGCGGAGGGGGCTCAGGCCTCCAATTCCTGTCATTCCAAAGAGGCATGCTCATTCTTCACCTCGCTGTGAAACCGGCCCCCTCCCCGTTACTGTACCATAATTCCCTGGCGAGGGTCAAGGCAGAGTTTTGGTGACTTCTGTAACCCAGGGGCCCTGGGCAGCCCACATGCTCCTGGAAGTTAGAAGTAATCAGTCCACAGGCTCGAGTGGGTGTGGGAACTCGGCAAACATGAAGAAGCCGGGAGCCGGCTGGTAAGGGGTGGGGTGAGGCAGGCGGGGAGGCAAAGCTTCACATGGTGGCCTGGCCCCAGGTACAGCCTGGCAGTATGATTGAGAGCGAGGCCCTTTTCCTAAAACATGTGACAGCTGCTCCAACAAATATTCGAGGCCAAGAAAAAGGAAAGGAACGTGGGGAGAGGAGCTGAGGACAGAGAAACGGGGTCAGAGGGAGAGGAGAGGCAGCTCTGGCCTCCCGCCTGGCTCGCTGGGGTCAGTGTGGGTCCTCTGGGTGGAACCTCAGAACGATGGTGAGGAGCATGAAAAAGAGCCCCTGGGATGGTCCAGACCAGTTTCCTCTCTGCACAGAGGGCAAACTGAGGCTGGGCAAGGAGAAGGGACTGTCTCAGGATGGCCCCTGCCTCGGTGTTCTCCCACCAGCTCCGAGTCCTCCATCTACACTGCTCAGCAGAGTTCAGTACTTAGTGTGAGTTTCTTGACTCACTTATGGGGTGACAGGCAGGGCTAGCTGGTTCCTAAATGACAATGGTGGCATAATCAGGGCATCTCTGGAGCATCTTCTTAAAGTGGTGCTCAACCTGCTGCACTGTAGAACCACCTGGAGAGTTCTTTAAACAAGGATGCCCAGGCCTGGAAAGTCTAATTCAGTGGTCTGGGGTAGGGCCCCCGCTGGTATGTTCTAGAAGCTCCTCCTCCCGTGAGTCTAACAGACAGCTGCTGAGAACCACTAGCCAGAAGAAAACAGTGCTGAAACTTAATAGTCCCAGGCTGGATCCCCACCTCTGACAATCACGCTGATAAAAGAATGTGCCTCAGTTGGCCTGTTTATGGAACTGACCCATCCCTACACGCCATCAGTCATCCAAAGCCTTGTTACTGGGCCGCATGACCAGCATCACCTGGGAGCTTGTTAGAAATGCAGAATCTCAGGTTCTAAGAAGACCTACTGAATCGGAATCTGCATTTAAGCAAAATCCCATGTGATTCATACACATATTCCAGTTCAAGAAACTGATTTAATGTACATGCTTCACACATGGAGACATTTAAGGAATGCCTGCCTGATAAGTGGAATTTTCCTTATAAAAATACTAAGAAAAAGACCACATCTAAGGCAAAAAGACTCAGTTCAGATGTAGAAATTGAAGACCGTTTTTGAACGGGGGATTGGTGACAAGGGTCCACTGAGACTCCAGGGTCTCTGACATCACCACAGCTCATGAGGACAATGCTGTTGGGTTCCTTGAGATGACAATGCTGAATCTGACGGGGAAGGGTTAAAGGTCCTTTGCCCTTCCCTGGCCCCATTTCCCTTTCTCTGGGGGCCGCACCCTAACTTGGCAGGCAGTCCTCACAGTGCTGCCAAGAGTGTCCACTAAATCAGAGCCTGCCCCTCGCCCCTCATGCAGCCAGTTCCCACTGCACAAGCTCCGGCAGCAGAAGTGGCTGGGTGAGGAAAGCAACGGCCAAGGACAGCTGCTGGGAGCTGTGTTCCGAGGGCACGTCACACCCTGGCCTCTTTGCAGCCCGCATCACTCAGCTGGGTCTCAGAGCATGATGTGGAGGCAGCAGCCAGACCTGGCCACCCGAGGGGCATCTCAGAGGCCATCAATTTGAACCAGGGGCTGCCTGGGGATCCAGTGGCCGTGGATCTGGAGAGATGAAGCTGAGTGTGAACCCCAGAGGGAGAAAAGGGGCTGGGCCCAGGACTGTCTGCCAGCAAAGGGGTACGAATCAGGTTTTGCAGAAAATGAAAGCAGGTGAAAAAAGACATCCCTGTGGGGTTTGACGAGCCATGCTCTCTTTCCTGTACCTCGTGAGACTGGGGTGGTATGTGGCTGTGATTATGTTGCCCCAAAAGCCTACTCTAACCTGCTCCTTCGTGAGCTGCGGAGAGAAGGGCAGTGCCTGAGAGGCCCAGTCAGACATGTGGTGTTGGCTTCCTCTGGGCCTTGTGAGCAGTGGGTCTGCAAGGAGCTTTGGGGCAGCCTTACATTAGCATAACCAGGCTGCCTTCCACGGGAGCCAAAAGAACCTTGAATAATGAGCCAGGAGGCCTGTGGGCCTGGCTCAAGCCCTCTGGTTATGCCTTTCAAGGGGCTCCCTCCTCAGCTTATATGCAAGCTGGGGCTGCATGTGGTAAAGAGGGGATGACTGAGGCTTAAGGGGGACATTCAGATTTCTAAATACCTGGCCCTAAAACGCTACACCGATGCAAATGGCAGGCGTGGGAGTGACAGCTCTCCTCTGCCCCAGAGACAAGGTGGCATTAGTAGGGTTGACATATCTATCATTGAGCCGCGCTATGGAATAAGCAGGTTTCTGAGGACCGGGGGGACCCAGGACTGTTTCAAGCCAGTGGCAGGGCTGGGGAGAGTGGGGCGACTCACGTCCCTCGCCAAGGTCCCTGACTCATCACCAGCAGCATGGCATCGTAAGGTCCACTGCTGAACGTCAAGTGGCCAAGCACCTTCCCAGCAGGGGCTGCAGAGGCCAAGCTCCGGCCGAAGGCATGAATCAGGCTGAGAAAGCGATTTCCCAGGTTTCGATTCGGTGTCTTTCCCTGTCCTAGTGCTTGCCAGACTGTGTCTCTCCGCATGGTAATTCCACGAGAAGTTATTAGCTCGAGATTATAAGGAGAACTTCGCCGAGTTCAGCGCAGCCAAACAGGTTCTCTTCCTGATGTCCTAACCCAGTCCACTTTGTGGCTAATGGAGAGGCGGGGGTAGGGCCACAGAGACCCTTTTGCCGGGACGGATGCTCTGCCGGACACTGTGGGCAAGGCTGCTCTAACCACAGGGCTTTGGAAAAAATGCGGGACCCAGGCAGGACCTTGGGCGGCCCCTGTGGTCAGCTGCCCTTCCCGGCTGGGTCTGTCTCACCTCACATCCTGTACGTCTGTCCGCCACTGGCTCTGGCTAGGATACTTGGAGCTGGCAGCCATTGTCTACAAGTCTTGCCCTATCTGGGCCCTTCTCTGAGAAAGGACAAAAGCTAAGGCCGAAGTCCAATCCTGTCCCTTGACACCCCCATGCATGGCGGTACGTGGCAGACAGGTTTCCCCCTGCCGTCACCCTGCACCCTCTCCCAGGACATTCCGGCCCACGAGGAACATGCCCGATGTGCAAATCCCTCAGGTAATGCGGGAATTCGTCACCAGGGGAGTGTG
Source organism: Eonycteris spelaea (assembly GCA_003508835.1). Taxonomy (NCBI): domain Eukaryota; kingdom Metazoa; phylum Chordata; class Mammalia; order Chiroptera; family Pteropodidae; genus Eonycteris; species Eonycteris spelaea. The sequence goes on along the minus strand of PUFA01000003.1, from coordinate 19,371,005 downwards.
GGTGATCCAGGAATGGGAACCTGATCGGGGCCTGGAGCTGGAGAGACGCAGCCCAAGCTGGCCAGCGAGGGCTCAGGTTGCAGCGAGCAGGCTCCCCAGGAAGAGGGGAAGACAGCGGAGATGGAGCCCTGTGGGCAGCTTCCTTCCTCCGGTTCTTGGGGAAAGACGGCAGACCACGACCCAGGTGCTCGCGATCGGGGTGACCGTCTGCCCTTTCACACCTGGTGTCTAGGTGGCATGATGAACAGAGCCCCCCTCTCAGAGTGTCATGGTTTAGAGGACTTATTGCATGGTCATCCCGGTTAAGACACACCTGCAGGTGGTCTCTTCCAGCTCTGTAATTCTACTTCCAGAACTGCCAAGCGACTGTTTTACCTTAGCGGGACAAGATACTCAATTCGTATCTCAACAAGTGTCAGGGACAAAGTAAAAGTAGAGATAATTTTTTCCAGCCAAGAGTCTCCAAGAATAGCCTCAGAGGCTGGTGTGACCACCATGCTGTGCCACTTGCTACCTTTCCCTGATGCCATCAGTTCTGGGGCCACCAGTTCACCTGTCACCACCCACGACAGAAGAGCAGGCATCGGCCCCTCACATCCCTGCTCATGAGGTGAAACTGTGCTGGGCTCAATCTACGCGCCTACGTCTACTATATTATACACTCGCATTGGTAAAACCAGCACTGGACGCTGCCGCCTGGGGAGGGAAGAATAAGGAGTAGGATTGCGCTCTCCGGGATGGAGGGGTGTTGAGTGGGAAGGCACCGAGCAGCAAGACAGCCTTGGATCGCAGTGCTTCCCCTCTGCCCTGACAGTGGCTTGAAGAAGTGCCGTGCATCAGCGCACAACCAAACCTTTCCTACCCAAAGCCCTTGTGCCTCCGCTCAGACCCATGTAAGCACCAGCCACAACCAGCCACACCACCTCCACAGTCTGGGGCGGGTGGGCAGTCCTGGGGAGGAGGAGGAGGAGGAAGAGAGACGTTTATGCTAAGCGTGTGTCTGCCCGGATGTGAAGAGGTCAAAGCACAGAGCCTGCTTAAGACCGAGAGCTGGCCCTCTTATCATGGAAATAGACAGAGAGAAAGGCTGGTTAAACATGAAGCACCTATAAAATTATATTGGTCCATCGTAACCATGGAGCACTCACACAAACACACGCAAATCCGGCCACTCATCCCTTGCCCCTTGAGTGCCTTTTTATTTTCTATAATTAATCGGGCAAGGGAGGAACTTGGGAAAAGTTCAACCGTGGTCAGAGTTTGCAGGCTTCTCTCTAGTAATAACCCCCCGGGGGGCGGGGCGGCCGGAGGCGCAGCTGTCGGTGTCCGGTTACCTGAAGCATGTTGAGGAGCAGGCTCCGGAACTTGGTCCCCTCGACCATGAAGAGCGCCATCTTGTCGCAGAGCTTGGCGGCGGTGAAGGCAAAGCTGCGGTCGGACACGGCCTTCTGGTAGATGGTCCGGACGATCTCGCCCAGCATCTCCTCGGAGTTGGCGGAGTTCTGCGCCTCCTCCATGAAGGTGGTCAGCTTGGCGTCCACGTCGCTGCTGTTGTTCCGCATGCTGTTCAGGATCTCGATCAGCTTGTCCATCTTGTTCTGCTGGGCTGGTGGTCTCCACTGCCACTTCATCCTGGGGGCGTGGGAGAGAAACCGAGTCGCGCCTGAGCCGAGCCGAGGTTTCTGTGTGTGTGTGTGTGTGTGTGTGTCTGTGGTGAGGGTTGGCTGGCAGAGGGGGGGCTTCCATCCCCAGAAAGGACCCAGACCCACCTTCTAGAACCGGAGGCCTGAGCACTCCGGGAATGCTGACCTCCAGCAAGGCCCCATCGGCCCCACAGCTCTCTGCTGACCTTTTTTCTGGGCCCCTGGGACATCCTGAGCCTATCCTTCCAGCAAGCTCTAGCTCTTACCCAGGATTCTCACATAGATTGGTTTTGTTTTCTCTACTTGTCCATCAGATGTCTCAATCCAGAAATAATTTAACAGAGCTTATGAAAGATGAAACAAGATAACAAATAAAACATTGGGCCAAAGAGAAGATGAGGGGAGGAAGGCGAGGTCAGGCAGGAGGGCGGCATTCAAAACGCCTGCTGTGTCGGTCAGAGGCGCCCATGGAGTGGCAATTTCGTCTTCCGGACTGCCAGCTCCTACGGCCCAAGGGTGGGCATGTGCCCTGGGAGCCCTGTGGACATGGCTTTAGGGACCCACAAACACTACACACCGAGGAATCCTCCAACGTGCCACCAAATTGACAGGCACTTCTGGGAGGGCCGTTTCAGACAAAAACAACCCCTACACCCTGAGGTTTCAGTGCCACGACACCACAGCCAGGCTGGAGGAAGAAAACAGCACGCGACAGCCTCACAAGCATCTCCTCAGACACAACAGATCGGGGCCAAGAGGACGATGGACTTAAGTACGGGGATGCGCGGTCAGGGTGAAGGGCAGGACCAGGGGTCTCAAGCGAGGTCCTGTACTTGCCCTTCTGCTCGTACCAAAGAGAGCTCTGGGCCGCGAGGCCCCGGCGGAGGTTCGAGAACCTGTTCCCGGCCTCCGGCCGCCAGGCTTTGGGAAGCGGTTTCACGCTCTGGGCCTCGCTTTACTCACTGGTAACGGGAGGGGGTTACACTGCAAGGGCTACAGCCTTTCCCATTGCCGGAGGCCATGTCCTGCTGGTCCCGGGGTCCACGGGGCCTCACTTGAGGAGCCCTGAAACCGACGTGCGGGGGCTATGGTCTACCTTACCTGTTTTATCCCCTCCTACTCACCCTACTCACTACCCGACCACCTGGGCCCCAGAGGGGGGACAGTGGTCTTCGTATGGAATAAGACCACCTCCGAGGGTCTTTACACATTGACATGTCTGCAGGGTGGACGTGTAAACTGGGGCTCAGCGAGGTTAGGTGACTTGCCCAAGGCCATCGAGCCAGTCACAGGCAGAGCGAGGACTAAGCCTGGTTTGCTGGACTCTAAAGCCCGCGTAATTTTCATCCTGTGGGACTGCAGTTAGCTTTAGCAGACTGGACGGTACGCAGTTGATAACCCTCTCTCCCTGGCCGGGCTGTAGCGACCTGTTCTGGACACTCTTCACGTGAAGACCAACGCTAATCATCATTAGGGAACCTCTTCCAGGCCCCTTCCCTGGGGAGGTAAGGGATCGGGTGAGGGTTTCCTCTGGGACCTCACAGCTGCTTGCCCAGAAGGAGCGGGGTGGGGGCCCGGGCTGTGAAGGATGCCAGGAGCAGCATTTCAGCTTCAGGAGCCGATCGGGGAAGAGGTCGGACCTGTCTGTGCTGCCTGAGTGTGGGCATGGGGCTGGGCTCTGGGACGAAAGCTGGTCCCAGATCCACAGCACCTATACGCAGGTGGACAGAAGGAGAGGAGGCCACAGGGAGGCTGGGAGAAGCCCTGACTGGGAGCTCCCCAGCATGACTCTGGGAGGGCTGGGGGCGAGCCAGCCTTCCTCAGAAACAGTTCCTCTCCAAGGTGACCTTCCCTGCGCCCTTGGCCAAGGAGGAGGGCTGGGCTGAGCATGGCAGAGGTGATGCTGCCAGGGACAGATCCCTGTCCCTCCTCCTGCATCTGTGACCCAGGCTCTAGAGGCCAGGGCCAGGAGGAGGATGAGGAAAGAGAGGCTCCTGGGGACCAAAATCTCAGGAGGCCCTCACTCTCAAGGCTATGCCCGTGCAGGGTTGGCACCTGTGTGATGCTGGCAGCGACAGTTTCCTAAATTTTGTCCCTTAGACCCCTCACTGGCTGCTGTTGATGAAGGATGGGAATGGCGAGCTGAACAGCCTGCTTGCACTCTGCCCAACTCACCTTTGCTCTTGACCCTGGCACGGATCACAGTCTGGCTGGTACTTACCTCAAGGAAAGCAGCAGTTCTTATAAGCCCCGTGGATCCCCCAAATGCCCTTCAGCATTGATAGGGCAGTATCTGATCCCAGAACATGCAGGAGGAGAAACGGCCCTTCCCTGTGCCACTGCCCTCACCCCCAGGCATGAACCTCCTTCTCCCTTCCCCTCGTAGGCTGGGGGCTGGTACCAAGAGGCCCCTGGGCCTCTTTAGCGGCCAGAAAGTGAGGCGCCGGAATGTGCTGGAGAAGTTCATGCAGGACTGGCCATGGGCCTGTCCTCTGGTGTCTAGGGGTCCCCATGCCATGGTGGGACCTGCTTCCCTCCACATGGCTCCCCGGGCCCGCAAACCGAAGCCCACCTACCGACGTGCCTACCTCGTGCCATCCTCCCTGGTGCAAGAGAAAAACAAAGGTTCAATTACCGGTACCTTTTCTTTCAGCCTCCGCCGCAGCCTGTCTTTGGAAGACTGGAGCAGGGTAATTTTGGGCCGCTCCCCCATGCGTTCGGGGGTACTACTGTCTTTACGCTTTGTCTCGGCCTCTGGGACCCCTGGCTGCTGTGTGGGTGGCCGCTCGGAAGCCACTGGGGCCGGGCCATCCGGGCTGCGGGGGGACTCGAGGACGCTGTGCCCGGTGTCCCCCAGGGCGTTCTCGAGTTTGGGGCTCTCCATGGTCACGGTCTCTTTGGCGTTACGGTGGGTGCCTGCCTCCCCCTTGTCACCGGGTGGGTGCTTCATGTTGCTGTGGTGCCAGCGCCGGTTCTGGCTGTAGCCGTGGTGGGTGGGCCTCCCCGAGGGGTGGGGCGCTGAGCCCCCCTGGTAGGATTTCTGGTGGTCCCTGCTGTGTTTGGCACTGCCCGGCTGGTGGTCACTGTGCTGTTGGGGCTTGTTCCCTCCTGGAGGTCTCTGCTGCCGTCTGTAAACCAGAGGGGGAGGACAGAGAGGGTCACTGGGTGGGCTGCTCAGGGTCCCTGCACCCAAACACTAGGAGAAGAATTCACTGAGTTGTTCATTTATTCATTCTTTCAGCACCTTTACTGAGTGTGCTGTGTGCCAGGCTCTGTGACAGGAGCTGGGGATACAGCAGAGAAAGACAGGTCCCTGTGATTATAGAGGATTTAAGTCAATCTTTGATTTAAAATAAGTATGTTATTTCTCTATTATAAAATGCATTAATACATGTGTGGAGAACAAAATTAAAACGACACAATACAGTATGCAGTGAACCCTCCAGACGCTGTCCCCTGCCACCCACTATGCCCTCTTGAAGAAACTGTTACCATTTTATGAATCTTTTGAACATATTTTATGCATGTTCCAGCAAAGATAAACACACAGAGCTCCTGTGTATCCGACAACAACTATCTTGTTAATGGCTTTTTTTTTTTTTACCATAATGGCTCTTCTATCGTGTTAAATTTTTTTTTTGATACATTGACATTTCATCCCCAATCCTATTAACAAAATATGCTATAAGAAGTTGTTATGGGCTGCATTGGGTCCCCTCCCCCACACCAATTCATATGTTGAAGCTTCAATGCCCCCCTGCCCCCGGACCTCAGAGTGACTGACTGCATTTGGAGATAGGGCCTTTCAAGAGGAGCCTAGGTTAAAATGAGGCTGTTAGGGTGGGGTCCAATCGATATGGCTGGTGTCTTTATAAGAGGAGATGAGGACGCAGACAAGGCCACGCACAGAGGAAAGACCGTGTCAACACACAGCAAGAAGGCAGCCATTTGGAGGCGAGGGGGAAGGCCTCAGGAGAAACCCCGCCTGCTGACACCTTGAACTTGGACTTCTAGCCCCCGGAACTCTGAGAAAACAAATTTCGATTGTTAAGCCACCCAGTCTTGTGGCATATTGTATGGCAACCCCAGATGACTAATATAGAAGTGATATCTAATGTGATGGTTTTAGGCAAAGACAGCGTCACCGATTTACTTGACACAACACTTCCTAATCAGCGGATAGCATATAGAACAAATTTGAGAGGTGCGCCATGGGACAAAGCAAATATTTTGATTTGTAGACTGAAAGCAAGGGAGTTGTGGGGCAAGGGGCATTCTGAGACCCCTTCGGTCTTGTGCACAAGGACCGCTTCTGTCACTGGAAGCTCTGTGTTCTATTTCGCCCTCACGGTGTTTTCTGTGCCATAACTTTATTTGAAGTACAAATTGATAACCACGAGCCCCTCCGAAGGTGTATAAAGTCAGTGAAGAAAGTTTGCAGAAAGAAGACTACCTTCTAAACATGAGGCCCTCGCCGTCCCGTGAGCCATCTCTTCAGGGGTACAACAGACGTGCCTTGCAGTGCAGTTTACAAACTGTATGTCTTTCTTTCAAATTATTATTACTTACATAAACTCAACTTCAATGTTCACTTGACAATTTTGTATCTGTGAAAATTTGGGGGTATCTTGGATTGGAGTTAAATGTATCATTTCCCCATTAAAATTAACAAAAACAATTTTTTTTTTCATTTAAAAGCTTTTTCAAAGTGGCTGGGTTTTTAAAGGGGGATTTATAGTTGTTACCTGAGAGACAGGTGGACAGTACTCTTTTTTTTTGGTTTCCAGACAAGTGGTAACTTGCAACACATTGTATATAAGAAATAGAAACTAGTACGTCTCTGGAGAGAAATATGACAATTTCTTACGAGAGCCACTAAACGCGCAAACCACTGGTTTCCCCACTTCCACTGTGCCAATCTGCAAAGGGAATGATCAGAGACATGCACAGGGATTGTAGGCAGAAGGCTGTGCATCACAGCGGTGAAAAACCGAATGTGGAGCACTTAAGAAATGGTGAAAGAATTCACTCTAGTAGATGGAAGAAAGCACGTGTTGTAATATGTGCCACACGGTGCCATTTTTTGAAGGCACGGTATTTATTTGCATAGAAAAATTTGAAAGGATACATACCAAAATGTTAACAGTGATTATCGTTAGGGGATGGGTTCAGGATTTCTCTTTCTTTTTTATTTGTGTTTTCTAAATGAACAGGAATTAAATTTTCTAAACTTTTCATTGTGAGATAATTGTAGATTCATATGCGATTCTAAGAAATAATACAGAGAGATCTGTCTTATTTTTTACCCAGCTTCCCCGTATGGTAGCATCTTGTAAAACTATAGTTTGAGATCATACAGCCAGGATTTTGACAAGTCAAGACACAGAATATCCATCACCACAAAGAATCCTTCATATCGCCCTATCATAGGCACACCTAACCTTCTCTCACCACCTCCTGCTTAGACTCCAGAGACAACTAACCTAGTCTCCATTTCTACAATTTTGGCACCTCGAGAATGTTATATAAATGGGATCATACAGTATGCAACTCAGTGGGATTGGCCTCTTTCACTCAGCATAATTCCTTGAGATTCATCTAGATGGTAGTGTGTATCAACAGTCCATCCCTTTCCACTGCTGACTAGCATTCCATAGTGTGGCTAGATCAGTGAGTTTAACGATTGACCTGCTGAAGGAAATCAGGTTGTTTCCGGTTATTGGCCATCATGCATAAAGCTGCTAGGAAAACCGTGTACAGGCTTTTGTGTGGACAGTTTTCTTTTCTCTGAGATAAATGCCTGGGGGCACCATTGCTGGGGTAGTGTCATGTTTAGTTTTTTTTTTTTTAAAGAAACCGTTGAACTGTTTTCCATGGAGGCTGCACCATTTTACTTCCCCATCAGCAAGGCACGAGACATTTCCAGCTGTTATGTCTTTGGGTAACTTTCCAGCTCTTTTCTCCTCTCCTCTCTGGACTCTGGGGACACATAGGTTAGATTTGCTGTTCCGATCCCGCAGCCTGGGCAGCTCAGTTCATTCCTCTTCAGTCTGTTTGCTCTCTGTGGCTCCGACTGGATCATCTCTATTGCTCTCTCTTCCAGTACCGGTTCTTTCCTTTGTCTCCTTCACTCTGCTGTCACGCCCAACCATTAGGTTGTTAATTTAACCATCTTTGTTATATCCTCTGTTTCTTTGCCGAGGAGGACTATTTTTCATTTGTTTTGAGTGTGTTCCTAATCGCTTTTTAAAGCATTTTTATGCTGGCTGCTTTAAAATCTGAGATAATCCTAACATTTTTGTCATGTCAATAGTGGCATCTATTGTTTTTTTCCATTCAGTTGAGACCTTTCTGGGTTTTGGTATGACAAGAGATTTTTTTCAGCTGAAACTTGGACATCTTGGGTATTATATGATGAGACTCCGGGCTTAATCAAACTTTCTGTTTGAGCTGGTTTCCTCTGACCTTGCTCCAGGAGCAGAACGGACAGCACTGCCTCCTTGCTGCCAGGTGGGGTGTAGAGATCAAGTTCCCACCGCGTCTTCTCTGATACCCCAAGGGGGGATCCCCCTTACTGCTGGGCAGGGATGAGAGTTCTGGCTCCCCACCTATCACGTCCCTGGCTGCGGGGGCGGGGGGTAGGGGTGCCACTCCCCATGTGGCCTCCACTGAGGGAGGGAGGGGCGCTCACTGCCCCACAGGGATGCATCCCAACTCCCCTCCCCACGCGGTGTCTCTGACGCCACCCTGGTGGGGGTTGTGGTGCCCTGTCACAACCTGGCGAGAAGGGCAGAATCTCAGCCCCTCACTTGGCCTTTGCTGGCAGGCACGCATGGGGGTGCGGCCAGTATTTTCTGGGGCATTTGCTGAGAGTAGGACAGTTACTGCCTAAGAGTTTTCTGTCCTGCAAACTGCCGCTTTAGTGGTCCTCCGGCTAGAGAGGGCAGGCTTTTGGGGGGGTCTGCCTGTGCCTACTGGCATTTTGGGTTGCCAGCTTCTTTAGCTGCAACTCTGGGATCCAGGTGGCCAAGAAGAAAACTCAAGCATGTCGCCACTGTGTCACTCCTCAGGTGCCAAGTCCCCAACCAGTCTGCCTTCTCTCCACCTTTTGGAGTCCTCGTATGTTTGCTTTTGCATACAATGTCCAGGATTTCTAGCTGTCTGTATTTATTCTAGTAATTTAAGAGTCATCTTAGAAACACCTCTGGCAGCCTGGTGTCCTGATCTGAGTCCTGCTGACTGGGCATGAGGCCTGGGGGTGCGTTTCATCCTTGCCTGGGTTCAATCCCATTGAGTTCTAAAATACACTCCTGGCACGAGAGCCCTACTGCCCCTGATACGTGATACGTGGTGGAAGAGGCGGCCCTGCATCCAAACAGCCCCTGCCACACTGGCATGCCTGAGACACCCAGTTTCATCTCCCAATGGTCTCCTAGGATCGTCAATGGTTCTAACGCTGTAAGTTCTGGAGGATGGTCGCTTGTGGGGATCATCAGCGTGGGCGCCCGGGGAAGAGTTGGGCCCCCCAGGAAAGTGAGTCATGACGTCAGGTTCTTTCCAGGGATAGCCAACCGGCCACAGAAGACATTCCATGGCCCACCAACTCCCCAGGGTGCCATGTGCCTGTGACTTTTGTGAATTCTCCCTTCTTCTATTTTTTCAATTACTTTCCACTAATTGGGCCTTTCTCCGTCCACTCTCTTTGTTCTATGAGTGTGAGTAATTTTTAAGCCCAGAGAAGAACCTTGGAAATTCCCTGGCAGATAATGCTCGATTCTCACAACTTTTGTCATCCTTATTTAGAATTTTTGTGGTGCCTGCAGTTACGGCCCAAGGAATGCCCCCGGAGGATGGCTGACCGAGTCCTTCCCAGCATTCATCTTGAAAGTGTCTGGTTTCCTACTTACTATATCAGGGATTTCCCTCTCTCTGCTCAAATTTCCCCCCTCCCCCAAAATAAACAAACAAACAAAACTTCTCTCCACCTAGGGGAGGAAGGACCTCATTTCTATATAGCTGGAAATTCTGAGAGGGGCTTGAATTCCATCATCCTACTTCAAAAGACCTTGGAGCTAGCCAGCCCCATCAATACAACAATGACCAAGAATGCCCAGGTTGCTGGGTGGTAGTGGGTCTTCTCAAGACTCACTCTGCCTGGGTGGCAGCTCCTTGGCACACGCGGAGTGATGTGTGCGCATAAGAGGTGAGGCCTGGGAGTCTGCCCTCAGGGGGCCCCTTGTAACCGAGAAGGCAAGACTAATAAAGTCAACAGGAGGTGGGCTGATATGAGACTGGACAGTAAGATTGGCTGGGTGGCCTCTGGGAGGGCAGGGTAAAGCCGACGCCATGGAAGCACAGGGCATGGAGCCTCTCTCTCTCTTTTCCCTTTTCCTGCTTCTTGACCAAAGGCCCTGCTTTGTTCTTAGGCCCATGATTGCTGGGACTGGTCTCTGTATGCAGGCCGGTCAAGACTCTTCTTCCTATTTTACAGATAAGCCAACTGAGGCTCAGTGGGGTGCAGTCCCACACCAGAAGGCCTTATGGAGGCTCTCAGGAATGTGCCCAGCCTGTTAGCTAGTCTACCTCCTGCCTCTCTCCCATTTGCCCTCAGATCAACCCCCTCAAGAGAGAAAGGCTGAATTACCACTGAGACCTACTGTGGTAACGGCCACATGAAGCCCACATCCTCAACCTGGGAAAGAGCTGCGAGGGCCCTAACCACTGGAATAGACTTGGGGCTGGGCTTTGGTCCCCCAAAATGGAGACCTAGGCTTCCTTGCTCTGGCCATTCACAAATATTTATCGGCGGTCACTGGCTGAGCTGGCCCAAGCCAGCCCTTCTCCCTTCTGTGTTTACTGGCCCTGGGTTTCATCGATACCCAACTCCAGGGTCCAGCTGGCTGCTCACCATGAAACCTGTGGGTTTAGGTTTGGCTGGGCTGGGGATAAGTTGCTTTTGCTCACATTTGCTGGGCAAGGAAACACATTCGGTCTCAGATACATGGATATGTGGATCCAGGTTTTAGAGACATACTCGATATGCAGTCTTGCAGCCCTATAAGCAAAAAAGGGGGGAAATCCACCTCTCTGACTGCTTATTATGCTCTAATCTCTCTGGGGAAGTTTTCTCTGGTGGCAGTGGTGGAGAGGAATGGCTTAGGAGATAAGATTAATATTCCATTTGTGCTACTGGCAACACCTGCTGTTAGGGAAATAATGCCTTTTTGTGTGTGTGTATGAGATTGGAAATTGTCAGTATGCTGTTTCTATCACTCATTTAGTTTATTCTTTCTTCGCTGGGTTCTGAAATCAGATGTCTTGTTTCACTCTAAAGCTGCTCTCTTTTATTAAAAAAAAAAAAAAAAAAAGTTCTCAGAACACCACAGCTGCATTTTGGGAGGTGGGTGTAGGGAGAATAACTTCAGATTTTGTTTTAAAAGATGATTTTAACAGCAGTCCAAATGCAGACAAACGTCTCTCTGTTCGTTTTTTATTTCATAATTGTTCCCAACTAGATATTCTGAGGGCCACTGACTTATTATGGCTCTCTCAATGTCGGACACTTCACCACATAATTTGTAGGTCTGCTTAAAACTTTCTGAAAGCAAAATTCCTAGGGCGAGTGGTTTTAGAACTATGTACGGGCTCGTATTTCTTGCCTTCAGGAAAAGTGATGACTGCTTATTCTGGAGCTTAGGCGCCTCCAGTCCTGCCCACCTCCACACGCCCTGCATGGAGTTCCACCTTCCCGCTCTAGCCACTGGGGCAGAGCACGCGCTGAGGGGACTAGAGGCTCAGGTGCAGGGGGGCTGCTAAGCCTAGTGGTTGGCACGTCAGGCCCGGAAATAAAGCCTGCCACACACGCCCACCCCGGTCTGCAGAATGACTGCGAAGCTTAATGAGGGAAAGCACGGGGGAGACTTATTCCCCTCTTTAGGGACCCGACAGAGGGGGACATGATGTGGGCTTAATAAAGGGACACGATCACAGCGGCCTGTGTTAACTGCGCACCTCCTAGGTACTCAGGACCGAATTAGATGCTGGAAACCCACGGAGTCTGTTCTGCAGGATACTCCTTGGCAGGGCAGTCTGTGAGACGACCGGCTCAGAGCCTGGCTCAGCTACTCGTAGTTGTGTGGCTCGGGATGATTTCACTTCTCTGAGTCTGCGTTCCCCGCTATGTCGGCCCCCACCTCAGGGTGGCTGTGAGGGTCACATGCGTGACGGCACGACAGTCTTACAGATGAGAACACAAAGGTTCCAGGCGGTTGCTTTGCTCCTGTTTGGTTACCACGCTCGTTAGCACAGAGCCCATGCTGGCCTCCGATCGGCGCTTCTGCTCCGAAGGCACCGCCGAAAACGCTCTATGACTGGATCGAACAATTATTTATCTGAGGTCTCCGTGCTCTCTGGAGAGCCGGGGGCATCACTACAAAGCTTACACAACCGAATCACCCTATAATGGCCAGGGCCATCCCCAACATCACGGCACCGTGCTAGTGGGCTCTCCGAGTGCCAAGCCCACTCCTGCCACCGGGGTCTCCCTACAGTTCCCTGAGGAGCGTGCCTGTGTGCTTCAGGAACTCCCGCTGCCCGGATGTTCAGCCAAGCCTGAGACTCTCCCACCCTGACAGATCGTGGGACTCTCCTTCTTGCTCAGAGTCGGGCAGGAAGTAATTCAAGACGAGGTCTCTGCCAGCCAAGGCAAAAGTTCATGCAAGAAGCTTGGTCTCTCACTGCATGGTTGAAAGCTTTAGAAGCCAGATGTTTACCTGGCCAGGGGGATGCTCTGGAATGGAAATGAGTGGGTCTGACCGGTACCGCTGTGCCCTGAAGGCAGAGAAAAGACTCAACAACTACAGAATGAATGAACCAAGAATGATGAGGGGAAAGGCTGGTCGTTTATTGCTTCATTATTTAAACATGTTCTGAGATTCTGCTCTGCCTGGAGGTTAATCAGGTGGCAATGGGCTTGCCCAAGGCAACATCACTCCTGGAACACTCCAGGGAAGCTGGGAATGGGGGGGGGTGACAAAAGCTGTTCAGCTGTCCCAAAGGAGTCTCTCAACACCTCCCCGAATCCCCTCTGGGCTTCAAGGCCCAGATCTGCCCAGGAGCCTTCCCAGCCCCGGGATGCCCCGCCCTCTCTCCAGACTGCCAGTGTGATTATGGTCTGACTTCCCTAGTCTCTGCCATCAGTAGGCCTTGTGTGTTTCTTCTATATGCCCTTAAAAGCACCTCCTTCCACCAGAGGGGGCAGAACCTTCTCTAAATCTCTTTCAGGGTCTGGCATGGGGGCTGGGCATTCATTCATGCTTCAAGTGATCCCCACAATGTGCCAGGCCCCGAGGAAACAGCACTGTGCCCCAATTGGAGAGAGACAGACACTAATCAAGTAATTCCAAATACATGTATCTGGCTACTACCAGGGACAAGAGTCACGAAAAAAAGGAAGCAGAAAGCATCACAGAGGCATCCTAGAGGAAGGACCAGCTACTTAATTTGTGAGAACCAGTACAAAATGAAATGTGGGCTCCTTCTTCAAACACTATTAAGAATTTCAGAACAGTCACAGCTGAGCGTTAAACCAAGCATGGCCCTTAGGAACACGGGTCCCTGAGTCACTGCACACAGTGTACGCCCATGAAGCCAGCCCTGGCCAGAGGGCTGTCCTGAGGCATGGGACTGGACCCAAGATCACAAGGAATAAAAACATGCTAACATGTATGAAGCACTAAGGATGTGCCAGGCACGGCTTTCATTTAGCGCTAAGAGGGACGGGCTGTGGTTAACCCCATTTTACGGAGAGGTCAGTGAGGCAGAGAAAGGTTAAGTCCTTGCCTGAGGCCACGCAGCTTGCAAGAGGCAGAGCTTGGGTTTGAATTTAGGTAGTCTGGCCTTAGCACGCATGTCCTCCTCCTGCTGCACGATTCTGAGGCCCGTTCCAGGGTCCTGAGGGCCCAGGGCAGCCTGCAAACCACTGCTGAGCCATGGAAGCCCAAACCCAGAGAACCCCGGGCCTTGGCCAAAGCCAGTGGGAAGGGGCTGTGGGCTGGCAGGGTGGGCTGGATCTGCAGAAACAAAGGTCAAAGACTGAGCCGAGGCCACTGGGAACAAGGAAGCTGAGGCCCGTGGGAGGGGAAGGCTGGGAGGGTCTGGACGGGAGCTCTGCCCGAGGTTTGGAAATCCGGCCTTCCAGCCTCGGCTCCACTGCGTCTGGGGAAAACCACAGAAGCCACGTGTGGCCCTCGGGTTTCCATTGTGCTGGGAACAATCCTTTCCCCACCACAGCCTGCTAGTTTCTGTGGCTGGGTCCTGTGGGGCAGGGCCGGGGGTGGGGACGAGTTGTCGGTGGCCCTCTGGCTTTGCCGCTATACCCAGCGGAAGGAAGGAGGAGCTGCAGGCTTTGGCCACCTTCCTCCACCTTGGGGCAGCACAGAGGCCATGGAGGGATGGCTGCTTGGGGGGTATTAGAAGGGGCTCTGAGTCTCGCTCAACTGCCAAGGCATTTCTGAGGCCCTCCTCCACACCCCACTGACAATCTGGGGCTTTCGGCCTGCCTTGCCCAGCACCAATTTGCTGGGTGGCTTTGGCAAATCACCTGAAAACTCACGTGTCGGTAGTCACGCCTGCAGAATGGGAATATCAAGCCTCCCCTTGAGGAGTTCCTTTAGGTGGGTTCCCGCCTTCCCTGCATTCCTGCCTGGGTCACAGGGCTGGTCTGAAGTTCAATACAATCAAGCCCAGGAGAGCATTTGGGGAACAAAGGCACATTACGAATATGAGGTATTATTTTTGTTCCAGGGTGAATCAGGCATTCCAAGAATCCTTGGCCTCATACGTTCGGAGGCAGCGTGATGTCATGGGAAGAGCACGCGGCTGCCCTGGTGGAGTGTTTCCAGGGGAAGGCCCTCGCCCTTCCGCCCGGCCCTGCCAAGCCCTGCAGCCTCCGAGGTCCAGCCTGTGGACCCTCAGTGCAGCCTGCTGGAGAGTCCAGGCATCCGCCAAACTACGTGTCCACCTGGGCGCTCGCTCAGAGGCTGGTGGCCACTAGCCATGGATACAGGTCAGTCTCAGCTGGGATGTTGGATTTTCCGGTCTCACTACGTGTGGCTAAATGAATCGAGTCATGTAAATCAACAGCAGGAAGCAAAATCTGGCTATGCCGTCTTTCTGGAGTCTTAAGATCCTACCCGTTCCCATCAATTCTTCCTAGAAAACCGAGGAGGCCCAGCTACGCCTGTGTATTTGCCACACTGTGTGGCCTCCCGCAGCCCCGCAGTACCTGGAATACAGAAGGTGCTGAATACAAACTTCCAGGGTATTTATCAAGGCAATACAGTGTCACAGTTCAAAGCATAGACTTAGGAGCCAGACCTCCAGAGTTCAAATCCTGGCTCTGCACTTCTAGCTGTGCAATGTTGGGCAAGTTCCTTAACCTCTCTGGCCCTTAGCTTGATCATCTGTAAAATGGAGACAAAAAGAGTATCCATCTCATAGAGTTCTTATGTGTTTTATTTGTTTCCCCTTTCCTATGTGTTTTAAAGGAGTTGATGTAAACATTATATTAGTGTTTACTTGAAATAACATTACATTGTAGGTTTTCCACAAAATATAGCATAAATCCATCAGTTATTTAGAAGGAGTGCTGAGCATTAGCACATCCACAGGACGGGTGGGAAAATGAGGTTGTGGGGAAATAGGTTGTTTCAAGTGTCAGGAATCAAGGAAGAAACCCCAGGATGTCCTAATTCTGTCTTCTGCTCTCATTCTGGCTTTTAAGGGCTGCGCTTTAGATATAGTTTCTCACCATGAAAGTCTTCACTGACAAATACTCACCACTACCATCCCAAGGGCAACACTGTCCACAAGGTCCCCACAGGTGTGGGGTCCACCTCCAGGGACTTCCTCTACGCCCAGCTTAACGCCTGGCCATCAGTGTCCACCCGCAGCTGGGCACAGGCCTCGGCTGGCTCTGTTATCTGCCTTGCTGCAGGAGGCACAGACTTCAGAGGCCTACGCGGGAACAGCCTGTTCGTCACCATCTCCACTTGGTGGAACAGCCCTCACACTGGTACGGGTAGGACAAAGAGGAAGGGGCACGGAGAGAAGGTCTTCTGAGCATTTTTAAATCCCAGGTGTGACCAACTGCTGAGTCCTTCTGAACTATGGGGGAAGGAAGGCCAGAGAACGGTCTGAGCTCACCGAGCAGAGGCCCTTCCTCACAGGGAGAGCTGCCCCACAGTGGAGTGGGCTGCCCGGGAACATGGTGAGCTCCTTGTTACTGGAGGTGTCCAATCGCCGACCAACAGTGAGCTCTGGAGACTTCCTATCTCTCACTTACCTATTCTGCAATCCGCACCTCCTCCAGGAAGCCTGCCTGGGTCTCAGAGGTCCTCCTAGGAGTCTTCACCCAAAGAGGCAGCATGGTGGGGTGACAACTTGGGAACCTGAACATACCCTCGTATTGTCCATATCTAGCTGGGTGGTCTTAGACAAGCTGCCTAACCTCTCTGCCCCTCAGTTGTTTTACTAATCAAATGGACCTCATGACTGGAAAACAGGAAAGGGGTAGAGCTGAAAGGGATGAGCACAGGGCTCACCTTGCCTACTCACCCCTCTGCCTCTGCCAGCCCTGAAGGACTCTGGGAAAGGTGAAGGAAAGATGGCTCCATTTTGGGAAGTGGGGCACTCTGGACAGTCCCTGAGCTGGTCCGGCTTTGTGGGCAGTGGAGCAGCACTGACCTTCCAGGCTCTCCAGGGAAATACTGCCTGCTGCCCGCCTACATCACTCCATCAGCTATTATGCCCTGGCCACTCTCCTGGGATAGCCTCCTCCCTTATAACTTCATTACTGACAGGTTTGCTCTGTCCCTGAAGGGCCATTTTTTCCATCCCGAGAGGAGAGGAAATGTGAAATGGAGTTAGCTGAAGCAGGGCCTCCCTCGGGCCCCATTTTTCAGCCAGGGCTGGTAGACCTGACAAGTCCATGGTGAGACCTATGGTGGAGGGGGAGCCTCTCGACAGCTTCACGCACATCAAGGACCCCAGGCCTGCCCAGCTGTCTTGGGACACAGCTGCCCAGCAGATGGATTCTTGGGCTGAATCTTCCAAAGCCCAGGGAAACTATAGCAGGATGCTAGCAGCTTTCACATTAAATACCCATCAGCCAGGATTCAGTGTATACATTCAGGGATGTTAACATAAGCGACAAGGACTTGCTTTTCTTAGCGCATAAATACTGGGGGCCTGAGGCTTAGAGTAGTGAGTTTAAAATCAACCAGAGACTCTCCCTGACAGTGGAATAACAACTAGTAAAATTGGAAGAAATGGTGGAATTAGAAAATCATATGGCAACCACCATAATAATAATTGTTCCAAGCAAGAGTCATCGATGGAGGCTAGTGGGTGAAAGTTTGAGAAAAACAGAATATTGGCATAGTCTCAAAATATCTCCCCACAAGCTATTTCTTAATTACTAAGGGAACTCTCGTAACTTTACAGTGCAGAACCTTGGCAGACACTGCCTTAACCAAGTCAATCAGTTAACATCACCAGTCATGGGACGCAAGGACAGCATGACTCTCCCGATGGGATGCCGTGCGAAGGGCACAACATCACCAGACGCATTTAACCTGAGTCTGATCATGAGGAAATAGGGGAGGAACCCAACTTGAGAGATCTCCTATAAAAATAACTAGTCGTTTCATAAAAAAGTCAATGTCATGAAATACAAAGACTTGGGAACTGTCCCCAGAGGAAAAATAACTAAAGAGCCATGATGACTAAATGTAACCCCATGGTCTAGAGTCACAGGAGAAACAGGGCTGTAGCGTAAATAGCAGAATTGTATCTGCTCGTTTCCCCATTTTGATCTTTGTACTGTGATAAAAAAAAAAGTCTTCATAAAGAACACACTTGAAGTATTTGCATCATTTTGGCAACTTATTCTCAAGCAGGACAGAAAGAAATTGTATGTAAGAGAGATAGAGACACAGCAAATGCGGTAAAAATGTTAATATTTGAGGAATCTGGATGAAGAATATGTGTGAATTCTTTGTACTATTCTTACAACTTTTCTGAAAATTGGTCAAAATGAAGATTTAAAAAATGAGTAGGATATGGTTAGAAGGGGAGAAGAGGAGAGGGCATTCCAGGAGGAACTAGACTCAACAAAGGCTCAGTGGCAATTTTTCTTAAGTCATTTTCTTAGGCACCAGGCAAACCAACTCATATACGGTAAAACTGACTGCAGAGAGTCCTGCTTCACATAGCAGCAGGTCAGGCTGCAGAGACCACTCACCATAAGGGCAGTCTCACTGGAGGTGAACACAGAGCTCCCTGTATATGTGTGTCCTCGAGACCCATAGGAAGTCCTTGATGGAACTTAAGCATAGTCTGAAGAGTGGTCAAACTTCTGCATCCCAGAGAACACAGGCCCGGGTAGAGCCAAGCAGCACCATAAACAAATCAGTTTGCTTTATCAGGTTTGCCTTGAGTCAAGCTTCCCAAGGCAAGACTCTGTCTCTAGCTCCTTAACGAGTGGGAAACGGAGGCAGTTTAGTGGGATGGTCACAGCCTGGCTTAACTCTTTTAGACTTGAGAGTTCCTGTTGCAGTAATGTATCATCTTGCAAACACTCTTAGGAATTAAAAAAATATTTTGTCATTTTCAACGGTATACGATATAGAAGTTATTTTACGTAAAGCATAGTCTTTAGATGGATACGTTATTGGGAGCGAATTGTAAGTTTCATGTTTGATAAGATCTTCAATGACATCCACGAATAAAAGCGAAATTTAACCTTCTCCCACTTATCAAGTGATGCCTTCTCCTTCATTTATTGTAAATGAGTTATGAAAGCAAAAGCATGATTTTCTGCAAAAAATTTCAAAATGACATATTACCATTATATTGTGGCTTTGGCACCAGATACATGCCAACATGTAGGCTAGAGTTTGACTATATAAGGCAGAAAAAGAAACAAAAAGCAAAACATGATTTTGTGGCCCACTGTTTGAAATTCTTGAATTTTATGTTTGTTTTTTAAAAAATAAAAATCAACTGGCTTGTTTTTGTAATTTTCTTGCTTTGTTTCTAAATGATGAGACCTGAGAATTTTCAGGAAGCATGTGCAATCACTTCTGCCCAGATTAAACAGGGCGTGAGTGCGGAGGGTCTTGACTCCCCGTGAGCAGAATCGGATGCCAGCCGGGTTACGTCCCCTCCAGCCCGGGGGGTTGGCGCTCCGCAGGCTCCCAGAGCTGCCCCACAAAGACTCTGACCAGACGAATGTTTCCTCGGATCCAGGCACAGCACCGAGGCAAACGTGTAGATTTGTGACCATTTGTGTGTTCCTCTTGAGCCAGCCTTTAATATCAGGGTTCTTTAATGCTTCCTGCTCTAACCAACTGTCCATTATGGGTAAAAATTAAATATTTGACGAAGAACAAAAATAATTCCAAACTACGTAATGGTCAAAACCACCAAAGTGGCTGAGTGATGGCTTGGCTGAGGGACCGAGTCTTGGGGTGCCCTCCAAGCTCTGTTCCGGCGAGAGCTCACTCCACCCACACGGGCAGGGTTCTACACAGTGTGATTTGAAAAGTGAAAAGGTACCCTTGGCACAGGGGTAAGAGCCTGGCTCTGGAGCCAGCCAGGGCTGGGTTCAAATCAGGGCCCTGTACCTCTTCTGCTCAAGGCTCTTATCGGCCTGTGCCTCAGTTTTCCGGTTTAATATGGGGGAATAATGATGATAAAGGGTTAAATAAACTTCACTCGTCAGTGCCTGACAGAGAGCACGGCTAGGTAGGAGCTCCCGCAGCTGCTGTCATAGCTGCACTAGGGAAGAGTGACACTGACAAGTCACGACTCTGGATGCCAGTGCCTTTGCCTCTCCCTGGCCCCCTGCGCCCTAGGTGAACCCCGGAGGCCCGAGCCCAGAAGACACCTCGTCTGGCATGCCCAGGGCTTCGTGGCATGCTGGCCTCTTCCACGGACCTCGGGTGGACAGTGCCAGCGTGGGCTGTTTCGAAGGGTTTGGATTCTCCTGCTGGCCCTCGGGGAGTCTCAAAGGCTTGCAAACCCCCTGGATATCTGAGCCGCTGCACTCCAGTCCGCCCGCTCCCTCTTCACCAGGAGTGTCCACGCCATGCCCCTGCTGGAACTTCCTCCCGACTTGTCTTGGCCTCAGCAAGTGCTCGAGCCCACCTCCCTTGGGGAACTGTTCTGGTCACCGGGCAGTTCCCATGGTGAATGCAACCGAGTCTCTAGCAACCGAGTTTGCACCCATGTCCACAGCTCATTCCTGGAGGGCAGGTGGGGACCACATCTTGTTCTTCTGCCCCTGCCAGCTGCCACCTGCCAGGCTCGCGACAGGAAGCCTCAGGCTCCACTGGGCATGGAAGTCTAGGTTCCTACTGCGAGATCGTGGGAAGTGGTTTCTGAGCCGAGGGACGAGCGGGGCGTTTTGGAGGCCAGGAAGTGAGGCCTCAGGAGGCCCTGGTGCCAGCAGATTCACTGGCACTGTTTCCTCCTGTGCCTCGCACGGCCCTGAGGGCAGATGAGGGGGAGGTAAGGGTGGCAGAAGGACAGTCTCCTGGTACAGCCCTGCGAGCCCATTCCCGTCAGGTGGGAAACCAAGGGAGGCCTCCGCTACCGGCCCAGGCCAGGGGAAGCGGTGTGGTTGAGGGGTGAGTGGGGTCCGGTGCGGCCAAGGTACAGGGCGGGGCTGGGCCTGGGAGGGGATTCAGGCTTTCATTGCTGGTGGCTTAGACCAGGCTGAGTAGCCACTGCCTGGCAATGGACACCGAAAGAGAGGGAGGGGCAGAGTCACGGGGAGTCCGGCTGCAGAGGTGGGGGCCACCGGGCTCCACGCTGCCAGCTACGTGCCCCCACGTGAACGAAGAAAACGCCCTCTCTCTGGGCCTCGGTTCTGGTTTATGACAACAGCAATAACAACCACCACAACCACCATGACGAGGATGGCACTCGACTGGTACTTCGTCCGAGGCACCGTCCTGAGAACACAAGTGAACTAACCGATGCAGCCACCCCCGCAACTCCACGGGGGAGACAGCAACCTTACCGCCCTCGTTGTACAGCCAACCAAACGGGCACAGAGAGGTTAAGAAACTTGCCCAAGTCCCACAGCGCAAAAGTGGGAGGCTGGGGAGAGCCCAGGCTAGGCTTCCAGGCTTGGCAGAGGGGTGGGGGCTAGAGAAAATGGTCCTCATGATCCATTAAGCTCTAACATTGTAATATTTCTACAACTTATGAATAATCTCTTAATGGTCTGTTTGTGGCTGTCCCAGGCTCCCATCGAGCTGACCACAGCCGGGGAGAGGGACAGGGAGCCGAGACTGTTCCTTCCGAAGCCAGAGCTTCTCTGCTCCCTGAGGACACAGAAGAACAGTCAGGATGGGCCACGGGTAAGGGCCTGAGTAGCCATGACACCCTGACCGATGGCTGTAAAACCCTTCCCACTCCCGGTCACTCCCACCATACATGCCACAGGGCTGGCCCGGACACCTGGCTCAGGCAACACTCCCGTTCTCTCTGGCACAGCAAAATGGTTTGTTTTAATTTCAATTTAACTTTTATTTATAATTATGTAAAATATTTATACGGTTCCCAAGCTAAATCTGCTAAACAAGGAATTCGATGATGTTTGCCTTCCCTTCCTCCCTCTTTTGCCACCATAAATAAACATTTATTGGTTTTATGGCTTATCTATTTGTTATCTTTAATATAATATCAATATATATTTACATCTGCCTTTTTAGGGAGAGATAGTAGCATACCATGCATACTTTTTCCACTCTGCTTTTTTTGGTTAATATTTAAGGTCATTTATTTCTCTCTGCCTTTTATTTTTAGGGATGGATTTTCTTTCTTCCTTGTACAAAAAATGGGTCTTTCTGGGTTTTCTTCCTGTTCCGAACTTCTAGGACTCCCTGATTCTTGGTGATACACAGGGCGGGGCCTTGCCGAAAGCCAGGAGAAGTATCAGGACAGGAGCTAGAGACCCAGGTTACAGTCTGGCTCTGCCAAGGTCGTCTTAGACTTGGGGAGCCCAATTTTTTGGAAAATGAGAAGCCTGGACAAGATGATCTCTATGAGCCTTGGAGGGATGCTGCGTGTCCCTGAGAGGAGCATGGGGTAGGCTCACCCGAACACGTTCCTGGTGAAGCCAGGGAAGTAGTCAACTCCTTAGGGGAAGGCAGTAAAGATAAGTTACATCATGTGATGGCCTCGGCGCCCTCACTGGATTCTCTGCACCTAGCACAGGGCTGCTGAGCGATAAGGTGCCACATGGTAGGTTGTGGAGACAGCAGGAAGTAGGAGTGAGCATGCAAAGTAGTGGGTCACCAAGGAGCAGCCAGCGGAGCAGGGAGAGCAGGTGACCAGGCAACTGGTCAGGATGCCAGAGAGCTGCCCAAGGATGAGGATGAGTGAGGTCCTGAGGTCAGCCTGCCCTAACAGGAGGCTCCTATACCCTTTCTGTCTGAGGTTGGACCAATGTCGCCTTCCGCAGGAAGGCCACCTGGAGTCTGGGGCTCACTGGCCATGTGGTGCAGGTCCAAAAATTCATGATGCACGAGTGTTGCTTATATTCTTTCTTCCATGGAGAAAGTTTCGGATCTGGAGCTACCCATTCTTTCTGTTTTTTTCTTCTCTCCCACACTCCCAAACACATGTAAAGGAAAGAGGCCAGGAAACAAATATGCCAAAAAAAAAAAAATCACTGGAAGAACAAGAAAGAGCAAAACTCTGAGCCACCCCAAAGTGGCAGCCTGGGTGGAGCGTTCCACTCAGCGGTGCCTCACACATTCCAGCTCGAAGTCCTCTCCAAAGCGTCCGTCCACAGCTCTGACTTCCGCTTGGTGCAGCTGGAGGCCGAGAGGGCCCTAAACCTCGGGAACGTTGTGGGATCTGCTGAGTGGCCCCAGAGTATGCTGAGGGCAGGACAGCTGGCTTCAGAGCCTGGAGGGGCACAGGCGTCCATCCAACCCCCTTCGCCTTCCTACCCAGGCATGAAAACACATCATCACCATGCTCATTACCCGCAGCCCCCTGGGGCTGTGCAGGAAGGAACGTGGGAGGAGACTCCACTTTCTGCACTGACCGGGTCTTGACTCAGTGTATCTTGGAAGAAGAGAGAGAAGGTCTGACTGCTCCCACCCAGGGGTGGTTCGGTAATTGCAGGTTTTCATAACACTCCGGGAAGGAACAGTCGCTGCTATGGAGAAGCCGGGGGGAAAAGGCTCCGTGGCAACCGTTCCCAGGAACGAAGCCATCCTAACCGCCAGACCACCCTGGTGTGCCCTTGCTGACTCCTCCGCTTCCCTGGACACAGGGGACAACAAGCAGCCCCGCCCTCCCCTGGTCTTCCATTTCCCCCTCCATGATCAGGCAGGGGCTGTTCCTGTCTCCGCCCATCCACGGGCAGGGCTCCCAGGGAGGACCCCGGGTGGGATGGGAGCACCAGCCGAGGTGCCCCTGGGTAGGAGGTTTCGGATTTTGATCATGACCTATTTTGACTGGAGAAACTTCATCACCAGCAAGCGCTCCGCAATCTCCAGTCTGAAAGGATGACAATCAGGCCCTGGGACTCGAGGCGAAAATCCGAGGCCGCCTAGGACACTGGGAGATACAGAATTGATTCAGGGACCCTCCCCTCACCTCGCAATTCCTCTCTTTCTCCGGCTTCCGATCTCACCTCCTCCTTCTCTCCAACGTGCACTTTCCTCCCCTGCACCACCATCCACAAGTCATGTGCCTTCCGCCACGTGCCCTGACACCTGCTGTCCCCGTCCAATGACACCCTCTTATAGCCCGGACATCTGCACACAGTGCACTGATGGATGTGCCTTCAGCTTGGCGTACCAGGTCCAAACGCTTCACTGGCTTTTCAGGCTCTCGGAAGAGGCCCGCCTCTCTGACATGCCCTCTCTCCTTGGCCCCTTGGCCCCTGGGCAGTGGCTTCTGACGTCAGGCTAGTCTGCCCACACTAGGCAGGTCCTACCTCGGGACCCTTGCCTCTGTGCTTAGTCACTTGCCAGGAATGTGCTTCTCCCTGCTCTCTGCCCGGTCCCATTGAAGAGATAGATCATGTTCCTCCTCCTCCAGGAAGGCTTCTTGGCTACTCCAAACCCTTTCTCTGAAGTCCCAGGGCCTACGGCCTGGCATTGTACTATTATACACACACACACACACACACACACACACACACACACACACACACATCAGTGTCATTAAGTGTGAGTTGTCCAGTTTACCTTTTCTATCCAACTAGACCGTAAGCTCCTGGAATGCCTGGCACAGACTTAGGCCTACAAGAAGCATCCAGCAACTCCTCCTGCCCCCACTTCCTGATCAAAGCCCCCTTATACACCTCCACTTACCTATCTGACCAGGGGCTGGTGACAGGTATTGCTCCCAACACCTGGGGATCATGCAGTTGGTAAGGCCAACACTGCAAAGTGCTTTAGTCACTGAAAGAAAACATCCCTCTGTCCCCAGGATGCTGCCCTGATGATAAACAGGTGTAAATGAACCTCAATGAATCCTGGGATTCAAACAATTTTAATGGAGCTAATCTAACATCACCTCTTTGACCACAGCGAAGCTTGATGGGGGCAGTCATTGTTAGAAGGGGCAACCTTGAAGGTCTCCCTGATTTTCAGCCCCAGAGGGAGGGGTGGGATTCAGGCTTCTGCTCCAGCCTGGCCCCTCCCCCTGCTGGGCAGCCCCATCTTGGATTTGAGCCAGGGCTCACAGGGCATGCTCAGTGGAGTCTGAAGAGCCCTACATCCCTAATGGCCTTGCCGAGAGTGAACCCTGCCTCAGGGGAGGATGGCCAGCTTTATCCCAATACCCCCTTTATTGGACTCCAAAGTGCCACCACCTCTGTGAGACTTAAGAGCCCTGCTAAAATGCACAGAGGAGTCTTAGGATGGGAAGCTAGTTAGCCTTTACATGCAAAAGCTTCACTATGAGACTTAGTCCTGAGGGACCTGGAGAAGAGATGCGCTAGCTGTGACATCCAGGGGGAGGGGCTGTGAGGGGAGCTGGGGCAAGCACTCTGAGGTGGGCTGGTGGCCCTGCAGGACTGAGCAGAGCTGGGGGGAGGGGTGGCTCTCCATGGGCATAGCCCCAAGCAGACAAGGAAAGC
Source organism: Eonycteris spelaea (assembly GCA_003508835.1). NCBI lineage: Eukaryota > Metazoa > Chordata > Mammalia > Chiroptera > Pteropodidae > Eonycteris > Eonycteris spelaea. The sequence continues at coordinate 19,346,186 of PUFA01000003.1, read as the reverse complement.
TGACTTTTTATAAAAAACATATGGCTTGGGAAGATTCTGAGAGAGTTCTCTTCCTTCTCAACACTCCCGCTGCCCCGGCTGCTCTGTGGTGGGACGGAGCGGGCCACCACACTGGGCCAATGTTCCAGAACCTTGTGGAAAAGAATCTGGATATTCCAATACATGGGACCTGCCACAGATCTGCAAGGTCTTGAGTCTCTCGGAGTCTCCCTACATCAATCTTGTAATGGGTATGCTCGCATTTGTCTTATCTGCCTGCTGTGGGAGGCTATGAAAAGACATCTTTGTTTGTGTTGTCAGTATTTGTATTTTCTCTCCTACCCAAGGAAGTCTTTTCCCTGTTGGTGTCTGACAGATTCATCAAGTTTTTCAATAGGCTTCCAATTAAAGCCCAACCTTTGAGATAATAAGTTTAAAGGAAACTCTGTGTGTGTGTGTGTGTGTGTGTGTGTGTGTGTGTGTGTGTGTGGAAAAGACTCCCTTTTCCTGGGACTACTTGCTGGACTCAAGGGAGGACAGGTATGTTCCAAAGCTCAGGCAACAGTATCCTCTGGCGTAACACCTTTCCCTGGGAGGGGACATTCTAACTCACACTCCCTGCAGAGAGGAGCCATGGACAAGTAGGATGGGAGTGCAGAGGGGAGGACAGGGTAGGGAAAGCATTTGTGGAAAGATTTGAAGCTGAACAAGAAAATAGAGCAAACTCCAAAAACTGCACCTTATTTAAAGCTATTGGTGGATTTTGCTAGATCATTTGAAGTGGGGAAAAAACACAGAAATACAGAAAGGAACTAGAAACAGATAAAGATGGCCTGCAATGGTCCCCACATCCTGGTGATCACGCCAGTATGTAGTCCTTCCCCACACTGTACCAGGATTAGTCCGCGTGACCAGTAGAATATGGCAGAGGGATGGTGTGTCAGTTTTGAGATTGGGTTACAAAAGATGTGGCAGCTTCCACCCCTCTCTTTCTCCCTTTCTCCCTCCCTCTCCCTCCCTCTCCCTCTGATCTCTCATTCAGTTGTGAGCACCCTGCAGAGAGGTCCCCATTGTAAGGAAATGAAATCTCTGGCCAACAGTCAGTGAGGAACTAAGGCCTGCCAACAACCTTGTCAGTGAGCTCGGAAGGGGATCTTCTGGTCTCATCTGAGCCTCGTCTTCAGATAATTGCAATTCCTGCCAACAGCTTGACTGAAATCTCATGACAGAACCCGAGTCAGAACCACCTACTTCAGCTACTCCTGGATTCCTGACCCTCAGAGAAACTGTGAGATAATAAGTGCTTATGGTTTTCAGCTGCTAAATTTAGGGGTAATTTGTTACACAGCAAGAGATAACAAATACAGATTTTAGTACGTGGAAGCCGGGGGGCTGCCATAACAAAAATCTAACATGTGGAAGTGGCTTCAGGGCTGGGCGGTGGGTCGGAACCAGAGGATTCTGAGGTAAGTGTTAGTGAACACCTGAAGTCCTCTGAAGAAACTGTCAGCAGAAGTATGGACTTTGAGGAGGTTGCTGGTGAGGGCTTTAAGGGAAGTGAGAAATACGTTACTGGGAACTGGAGGAAGGGAAAGCCTTGTTATGTGGCAACAGTGTTTAGCAACACTATTTCCTGCATTTGTGTGAAAAGTAGAAAAGGTACCTAGTGACCTGAATGATCGAAGCTGAGAGATTTCTGGCCAGAGGGCTGAAGGCGATGCCTGGTTTCTTCTTGCTAGGTCGGGCAAAATGAGAGAGGAGGGCCGGAAGGTACAAGAATAATTATCACCAAAAGAAAGAGTCAGGACTTGCTAGTTTTGAAGATTCCCAGACTTTCCAGATGGAAAACGGTGCTAACATGAGAAAACGCCTTCTGAGCAAAGATCGGAACCCAGGCACTGTCTGGAAAGCACAGGGCAAAGATGAGGCTGAGGGTGTGACCATGAAACCCTTTGTTGAGATTGGAAGCGGGTGCCTCAGAGGACTGTTTTGTAGGCCATAAAGCTCTAAAACTTTAAATGTGTGACTCTCAGAGCTTCTCAAACAAAACAGCTTCTAAGAAGCTCGAGGGCACGGTTCCTTAGCAAAACGCAAGTGGAGAAGGGATGCTCTTCAAGAGGTTTGGGGGTGGATCCCAATAGGAGGCAGAGAAGATCTGTGACGTTTTTCAAAGAATTATATCAGTATAAACATTGACAACTTGGGCTGGAAGGGGCAGGGACTGTATAAAATGAACAGAGGCTGTTAGACTGAAATTCCACTGGCAGGGAGTTAGCTGAGAAAATGATTCAGCTGCATGCATGCGCTACCTTTCATAGAAAAGGAAGATGACTCAGGCAGGACCCAGAGCCCAGAGTACGCACTGGGCCAATGACTTGACTGCAATCTCATGAGCGACCCTGAGGGTAGAAAGCAGAGCCAAGCGCTGTGTTGAACTGCTATGGACCAATGACTTCTTTGTGCTTCTCATTTCCCCTTTCTAGAACAGGGGTATCTATGGCAGCTACCCTATGCCTGTCCCACAACTGTATGTTGGGTCTGGGGTGGGGGCAGAGATCAAGAAAGAGCTATACTTGAGGAGCTGTGCTTAAGGAACTGCACCCAAAGAGTCTCATCCACATGTGAACGTGATCAAAATGACAAGACTCTGGACTCTGAGCTGATGCTGTCATCAAATGAGACATTGGGAGAGGCGAGTATATTTCACATGCAGGAGGAATGTGAGCCACTGGGGGCAGGAGGGTGGGCAGCGATAACCAGCCGCCAGGATAGCCCCCGAGATCTCGGCCTCCTGGGAGTCACATCCTTGTGTCGTTCCCTCCCACACTGTACCGGAAGTCGTCTGTGTGATCAACAGAATGCCGCTTCCAAGATTAGGTTATAAAGAATACTGTACCTTCCACTGTGGTCCCCAACTCTCTGCCTCTCTGTGTGTCTCTCTTTTGGATCATACTCTGGGAAAGTCTAGATGTTCTGTCATGGGCAGCCTTGCAGAAGTCCACCTTGTGGCCAAAAACTAGTGAGGCGTTGGGACCTGCCAACCATCTTGAGGGTGAGCCTGGAAGCAGATTCTCCAACCCCAGTTGAGCCTTCGGATGACTACAGACCCAGGCGACAGCTTGAGCCCAATCTCATGAGAGACCCTGTTAAGCTGCTTCTTGATTCTTGACCCTCAGAAACTGTGAGATAATAAATGTTTGTTGTTTTAAGCTCTAAGTTTTGGAGTAACCTGTTATTCAGCAATAGAGAACGAATATAAATACCGAGGCAAAGCTCCATTTCCAGCAAACTATCATTGGAAATGGTACTGGCAAGGCCCCTAAAGCAGTGATACACACGCGTGTACGCACACACACACACAACTATAAATACAGATGTGTGTATACTACAAACACAAATACAGGCAAGAAGTCCTCGCATTTGTATAGCTCTTGGCATTTTACCTGCCTTCAGAGTGTCATCTCATTTGAACTACCAAACAGTAGATGTCCCCTTCTAGAGAAACACGCCTCAGAGAGGTGCAGCCATGCCATGGAGGCTCCACATCTAGCAACAAACCGAGTCTACGCAGGTCATCATGCTCAAGGGGCCATCTACACATTTAGCTGGAACAAGGGCCCAGCAGTAGCTCATGTTATATGACTTCCAGAAAATGAAGGTAGAGCGAAAAGGATGTTTGCCTGAAGTGCTATGGTTTTAGACTCTGAGGAGCTAAAAATTCTGCCTTCAAAAAGTACAACCCCATCCACCTTCCCTCTCTAACCCCCCACACATACCGGCTTCTCATGTGCTGGAGACTCACCTCACTGAATTATTCTCTTAACTCTGGGTAATCACTGAATACCCCAGTGAAAGTGCAAAGTGACCCATTAAGTCTAGATTGAACAGTGAGACCCCAGTTCATAAGATGGTATGCAAGAGCAATAAATCTGTGTGCACAAGGAGCTGACTGAAAGCAGTGGGAGGTAAGCGGACAAGGAGGCGGAGATGGTTTTCTCCAACTGTGTGCAGAGTAAGCGTCACAGTAAACATATACCAGAGCTTCGGCTGGGAAAGGGCGCCCAAGACTCCCCTGATGTCCTGAGGGCCTCAGGAGGGATCTGGCCTTGACGGGCCCTGCTGGAAAGGCCCTAAGGATCACCTTCCCTACCCTAACCCTGACCAAACATTGCCAACTTTCTATGACACAGGGGCAAAGTCAGAATCCTGCCCTCTGCCTGTCCCACCCCATTCCCGACCAGGCTCTCTGAGCCATGGCTACAGCTCACAGTTCAAAGGCACGGGGTCTCCTGCTCGGGGTGGCCAGGCCATGCCATCCAGGCCCTGGTGCACCCATCCAGTTTGGAACACGTGTTTGCTGTGGCCACTCGGCTACCAGACCAAACATGCGCACAGCTCCACACAGTACCTTTTCCTTCCTTAAAAACATTTCTTATCTTTGAGTGCACATTTGTGTTTCCTGCGTTTAGTGTCAGTCCTGACAAGCACCAAGTCTGCAATGGGATTCTGTGTCCACGGATGCTTCTCCTTGAAGACAGCTCAAGGGCAGTCTTGTCCCTGAGGAAGGAGGGCTGTGCTGTGGATAAGGCTGGCTCAGTTGGCTGCTTTGTTCTGGGCTCATCTGCTCACCTGGAGAGGTGACTCAGGGTGCGGGGCTCGCCCTCCCACGCACGGGTGTCCTGCATGCGCCGGGCCCCCGCCCGTCCCCAAGTCCCGCAGCTGCTACATCTGTTCCAGGTGAGTCAGGGATCTCGAGCGTGGCGGGGAGAACTCCCTCTGTCTGTGCCAGGCCTGACGCATCCCAACAACTGTGGGCAAGGGCAGGGACGAGGATCAAGGGAGGATTAAAAAAGAGCTTGGATAGTGAAGGCTGGGGCAGGCGGAACCTGTAAAAGGAGAGGGAGCTAGATGCAAAGGTAAGAGTCAGGCGAGGAAGGCCCTAGGCAGAGGGGCCAGCCGTGTGCGGGCGAGAACCAGCTTGGCCTGTTTAAGGAGCCGAGAAGACTGGGGTCTGGAAGCACAGCGAGCAAGGACGGTGCAGGAGGAGGGAGGTAAGGAGAGGGCGGGTTGGCGGGCCTGTCTTGGGGGATACGGCTGCTGCTGGTAGGGGGCTCTGAAGGTCTATTCGGAAGGTTATATGCTGTCTAAGAATTCCTCCAAAAACCTATGCAACATTAATGTGCGGGTGACTGTAAGTTTTAAGCTCCATGAATTGCTGGGAAGTTTTGTGTCCACCTATGGGGGCCTGTGCTCGGGCTGTCTGTCTTTCCATCCGTCTGTCCAGGGCTACTTGTTAAGAGCCGGCAGCTCCATCCATTCTGCATGTTGAAGGGCAGGAGAGCTGGAGGCAATGATACAAAGTGCCACTTGAGAGAGGACCACTGGGCATGCAGGGGACACCACCCTGGGTGCCCAGCACAGGCATCACCTCCGGGGACCCAAGGGCCTGTCTTCTTGAGTAATTTTAATCCTGTTTGCTGATGCCTTGCCTAATTGAGCCTCTGCATCACTTCTGGAAACCAGGGCCTCCCAAAATACTACCAAACCATAACAGAGGCCACCCTGGCTTCCCTAAAACACACGCATTGGAATAAATGGCTAAACTTAAATTACTGGGAAGACTCAGAATAACTCTGGAGCTCAGGGTAAATGCTGACTCAGGCAGGAAGGCTCTTTGGTATTTTTAAAACCTGTGCTTCTGTCCCTGGGGAGTTTTGGGGAGTGGAGGGTGCCCTGGTGCTCTGGGCTTGTCCTCTCGGGACTGTGGGGAGCTGACAGCTGGAGGAAGCGTCCCTTTCCAGGCTGCCTTCCCCTGAGAGCTGCCCAGCATTCTAGAACTCACACCACCCTTCCTCTCACTGGGCGGGGACCCCCAAACCTGGGAAATTTCTGGACTGTTGCAGGGGCTTCCTTAGTATGCCCACACATGAATCAGCTGGACCTGGAAAAGGGTCTCCAGGCATGACCAACCTGGTACAGGGGTGAAGGAGGCAGAGGGAGGGTGACCCTGGCTGGCGGGTCTTGTCTAAAATCTCACCACTCATCCATTACTTTGAATCACGTGCTAACCCTCCTCTCTGTCCATCTGAAAACAGAAGCCCCCGTGACGCCTTCACGTGACTTACAAGACGGTGAGGGTCCCAGAGGAGGGAGGCCGAGCATGCTGAGGAGGCACAGAGGCAAGTTTTCCAGCAGAGACGTGGTTGAGGACACAGGCTCTGAAGCCGGACTCAGGCTCAGCTATTTCTCAGCTCTGCAACCTTGTGCGAGTTACTCCAGTTTTGTGTGCAAGTTACTTTTCTCATCTTTGAAATGAAAACAAACACAGTACCTCCTTCCTAGGGTTGTTGGGAAGATTATTTGAGCTGATATTTGTAAAGGGCTCACTGTGTCCTGAACACAGAAGTGCTAATTCAATCGCTGTCTTCGTAGTGGGACGGAGGGTGGGCTGGGCTTGCCCATGGGTCCAGCGAGAAGGCCCTAGAACCAACCGGATGCACAGCCCGCCCTGTGAGTTAGGTGGCCCCAGGCGGCGTCCCATATCAGGCAGCCAGAATGCTGGGAGTATGGGCTCAGCCAGGTACGGTTAGGTGCTAAGGGAGTAGACCGGGGCCAGCTTTGGTCCTGAAAGTGTCTACAGAAGAAGCAGACATGGCCAGCTTTCTGGAACTTTCTGAAGAGGGCCCCTGGGCTGGACTGAAGATACAAGGAGGCACTGGTTATTTGCACTGAGAGCCCTAACTGGCCTCTGGAGCATCTCTCAGTCTGCCTTTCCCAACCCAGCTAAGAGATGGAATATTCCTGAGAAGTGTTCTTTTTCATCTTTAGCCCTGCATTCCCCGATACATGTGAGAGCTGGCGTCAGGAACTCCAGGTTATATCTGAGAAAACCGTGCCCCCCCCCCAAAAAAAATATAAGGGAATCGCCCTGGGCCACACCACTGGATAACAACCTAGATCCATAACCGCCGGTCCAGCACTCTTCCCTGCCCTGCACACGGCCCAGGAGGGAACGTCAGGAAGGAAAGGGGACTCGTGTTTGTACTTAGAGCTGGGCACGGGGCTGGTGCTCCTCGTGTACCGGCCATCACATGTCATCTACGGACACCCCTGTAGGTGGCACATCCATGTCCTTGGGGATAGTAAGAATAGTGGTGAGGGTCCTTATTTCCTCAAGATCCACTGGCTGGTGAGGGACGAGCTGGTCCTGAAGCCCAGTGAGCCTGGCCCAGGCCCTGGGCTACCCCCCAGACATGCTGCCCCCAGGGAAGCCTATGTGACTTGGTGCAGAGGTCTAGTTACTCGGGGCCCTCAGAGTAGCCTGCTTCTGTCTGCTCCAGCAAGGGAGCAAGGGCTGGGGGTTAACCTGTGTAATCCAACCCCCAAATGCCCAGCATTTCAGAAAAAGAGAGACTAAGCCCTTGGAAGGAGTAATTAAACCCACTTGGGTAGCTGGTTCCTCGTGTCTACACTACCTCCTTTCTGCAGCACAGATCTAGTAGAAGAAGTATTTATGTCTACGGCCAGTTTCCTAATCAGCACCCCTCCTGCCCTCCTGGCTGCTAGGCATGTGCCCCCTGCCTCCTCCTCAGGCAGCTTCCTTACTGCCAGGTCCCCTTGCCTTGCCCCCTATGGTCTGTGGGGTCTGAATGAATCCTAATAGCTGGGAAAAGGGTGAATAAGGAGGATCAATGTTCTGCTTCCTGGCAGTAGGCATGAGACTGGGAGATGCCCACTGCAGGGTGGGCAGGCCTAGCACCTGGAGTTTTGCCAAAGTGCACTAAATGACCCCCCACGCAAATGTGGGTCCTGGGCGAGGGACATGCTGGTCCTTCCCTGGGAGAGGAATCCAGGACTGTGTTTTCTCTCCCACAAATGCAAGGCTAACAGCAGGCCCTCAGCACGAAGCATGTGCCGGGAAAGAGGGGCAGGAAAGGGGGTTCAGGGACGGCACGTCACTCACAGGTGGGTTGCGGGCCAGCCTCGGCAGGGCCCTCTCGGCACCTGTTCTGCCCAGGAGCAGCAGGCGAGGTGGGCATTGTCCAAAGGATGATCCAGCCATCATGATTTGCATTAAGGCTGGGGTCTTCCCGAGGCGTAGTAGGGCCTGCATGCCAATCAAACATGGACCTGGGCATCTGGCTTCAAGAAATGAGCTCCTCTTCTTTCCAAGAGAGCCTGCTCGGGGTGGGTGTGGGGAAGGAGGAGAAGCAGCCTAAAAATAATCCCTATCTGACTCATTTTGCTTAGAATCTGACAGGGCTGCCTTGCCAGGTGGGGTTTGCCTGTCCCATTTTCTTATCTATCTTTAGCAGGGACTTAATGAGGGCAATTTCCTTGCTGGGCTATAAAGGCAAACCACAGGCAATGGGAGCGTGGATCTGTCTCACTGTCCCTTGGGCTCCTGATGACAGGATGACAATGATGGTCACCGCAGGGCTGAGCCGTCTAGAGAGCTTCAGGGACAGTGCCATCCCAGGATGGGGTAAATAAAGCAGTGGTGCCCTTGGTGAAACCCAAGCCAGGTGGCAAATGGTAGAAGTAATGTCTCCTGTTGCCTTTCCCTTCCCCGCGGCTCTGCTACCACCACCCAAACAAGTTAAATTACTCAGGCCCGAAATCCCATCACTCACAGCATATCCTTTACCGCCAGCATCTCTCTCCCTGTTTGAAAGAGCAAGCACAGTCATGCTGGTTATGCGTGGTAGGTATCTTCTACGAAGTCCCACAGACACTGAATTAGTGACTACTGAACCATGGCTCCCAGGAGAAATACAGGGTTAGGCTCCTGCGAGCCTCTGTTCACCACATTTTCTCCAACCGATCAATATGATCTTGTTTTATGTGTATTTCTTTTAAGGACACCTTATTTAATATATATTGCTGATTCATTCACAGTGAACTCACAGCCAACAGCACTGTAATTCAAGCCCGGTTAAGCGCATCTACACATGTATCTTCCCTGTAAGGCACGTCGCAGCTTTCTTGCACTGAGGGACACTAGATAACACTTCAGCACTACGCTTCTGGGCTGTTTCAAACAGCAAATTCATCAACAAAAAGCACACAAATGCCACCAACATGACATGAAATAGATCACTGAAAGGACACAGTATGAAAGCTGGAACGAGACACCAGGGCACCTCCTTGTTCAACTTCAGCGAGGAACGTGTGCGTCAGGCGACTCAAATTTGTCACCATTCTGTGCGTGTCCATGAATGACTGCAAAAGCACTGTGAGTATTGATTTGGGATTACAAATATAATTTAACAAGTAAGTGAATTTGCGAATACGAAATCCATGAATAAGAGGACTGACTGTACTTCCAGAAGCTCTACCTGAACAACTCAGGTGCATGACTGACCGACGGAGCCGGGCTCTGAACTAGGTTAATTCCTGCTCAGCTCCTGGTGGGAAGATCTGGGCCTCAGTCATCTTCATAGGATGCCTTCATCACTCCTGATTGAAGGAGTGATCTGAGATGCTTAAGGGAACAGGAAGCAATTGTGGCTTAGAGGAAGGGTTGAAGAAGGCCTGGACACCCTGGGGTCCTTGCCCACAAGCCCAGAAGTAAGAGGAGGGGTAAGGTGGCTTCCGGGATGGAATAAGCGGTCTTCCGTAACCAGTAATGACCATTGAGGCGTGAGACAGAGTTGTCAGATGTGTCAAAGAGTGGTTTTCACGAGAATTAATGACAATTCCAAAATTATGTTTTTGTATTTAAAATGAGAAGAGAGAGAAAAGTGTGAGGCTGCTGATGGGGTGGATGATGTAAAATTGAGGGGTTGGCTGGAAGAAAGGTTTGCTTTCTGGACCAGGAAAGGCAGACCCAGCTAGAGCAACCGTTTGAGGCTGAGGGCCTAGGGAGAGAGGTGGGTGCTTTGAGATCTCGTCTTCTTGTTGAGGGATGGGGCAATGATGCTCAGAGAAAGAGAACTCTTTGTGGAGGTCGTAAATGGCCCCTGGCCACGTCTGAGGAATCTTGGAGAACAAAGTGCCAGGTTTCAAAAATCAGAAAAATATAGATATCATCTCTACCAAAGAGATTCCCAAACAGATGATTTAGAGAAAAAAAATGTAACCACTAATAGCTAGCACAGATTTACACAGACCAAGTCACAGCCAGAGCAAATCTACGTCCCGTTTTGACAGGGTTACTAGCCTCATCCATTTGGGGAATCCTGCAAATATCAAGATTCAAAGAGTGTTTCCAAGGGCTTGCTGTATAACTCATCCTGGGACCAGTCTCATTTATTAAAAATATTTTAAAATTGATATATATATAATTCACACCAAAAAATCTACCCTTTTTATTACACAATTCAGGATTTGTTTAAAAAAGTATAATCACAAAGTGGCATACTCATCACCACTAATTCCAGATGTCCTGTTTGTTTTTATCAGTGACCTAGATGATGTCACAGAAAGCTTGCACATCAAATCTGATGGTCGACACTAATTTTCTCCCTAGAGAAAGAGTCTGGCACCCAAGGACAGTATAGGCACATGTTAGCAGAGGAAGGGAAGAGGGTGAGATTCTTAACTGATTTTACAATTAGAGGACACCAAGCCGCAGTCATGGCCAATTGCTGGACAGAAGTAGCAAGAGCTGCTGGAGGATCTTCTCACCCCGAAGCATCTAGTATGTGGCCCCACTATACCACCTGGAGACCCTGGGAGGGGGTGTCCCCCGAGCACCGTGCCCCTAGGGAAACTGTTCTGGGCTAAGACAGTTCCCAGCCCGACCAAGGTCATGCTCCAGCCCCATCCGATGACCATCTAACATGGGGATATAAAGAACTGACTCTAAAGAGTCACCCCAACTTTAGAACTGCCTATAGGGTCAGAACTTCCCAGACTGCACTGCAGCTCAACTTGTCCTTCTGCCCAGTTCTGCTCCCTTCCCTTCCTTTTGACTGTACTGATCCCAAGGGCACTCCTTAGAATGTGTCCTGCCCATTAATCTCCATCCCAGGGTCCACCTCCCAGGGAACACAGACTCCCACCGACATTCATTCATTGTCTCAGTTTGTTCATCTCTTCAAATGGAGCAGTGGGTGGGGAGCGGTGGGCAGGGCAGGCGTAGAGAATATCCCCCCACCCCAGGTGAGATCTCACTCAGGGTCAGCACAGGCAGTGGGTCGGGGGCGTGGCCAGGACTCGACCCTATTCTGAGCTTGCTCCTCTGCCCTCTGTCCTGTGAGCAGGGCTTGGGGTAAGAGACAAACCTCAGTGGCCCCCACTTCCAGTCAGCAGGTCTCCAATTTGGATGGGGACAGCACTCAGAGGCACATTGCTCTTGAAGAATGCATGAAATACTCATTTAGTACATTCACACCATGAAACGAATAATTTTATCTGAAATCAGCAAACATCTTTGACTAGTTTCCCAAAATAAATAAGTGGTTACCAGTTGTCCCAGTTTTGAGAACAATTTTAAGGAGAAACCCTATGAATTGTTCACAAGCGTAACCTTTTTTTGCCACATGAGGAAAAGACATCCACAATTCAATTTTAATCACAGAGACGCTGGAAGTGGCCCAGGGAACGTGGGAGCAGAGTCTGCAGAAGCTGCTCGGAGGGGCCATCCTCTCCTGCCAGCCACGGCAGTGGGGGCAGAGCTTTAAAAGCTGATCCGGGAGGAGGGACGACTGGTCCCGAGAGCCCTGGAGGGGATGCAAGGCAAAGCTCCTGGGGCTCACAAGCGAACCCAGAACTTGCTGGGCTCACAGGCTGACCGCTCACCCTCACTGCAGACATCTTCACTCCACTCTCACCTTCCAGTGTTCCCTGAGAGCCTCGAGCCCCGTCTGATCCGAGGAGCGCGCTGGAGCTACCAACGTTTCCAGGTGCCTTCCGAGGGTTAGCTCCTATACGCCTCCCAGCTAGTAGACCCACTTGACAGAAGAGGAAACAGTTTTCAAGGTGTGAAGCGATTTGCTCAGGTCACAGCGAGTCGGGGGCGGAGGGGGGGGCGAGGAAGCTGCGGTTCACATCCAGTGTCTGATGCCAGAGCATGTGTCTCACACTTCAAAAACTTGAAAAGGAAAGCAGCAAGGGCCACAGCAACACCATGAGGATGGAGCAGGCCATTTCCCCTCGTGTGACACTGCGGCCACACTCCAACTAGGCAGTGACCGGCTCCCTGCTCTTGGTCTTTCTGGGTCCAATGTCCGTTTGAGGTTGTGAAGCCGAAATGCAGAGAGATTTGGAGTCAAGAGAGGCAAGTGCAGCTCGGCCACTGCTGAGCTCGCATCCCTGGTCTCAGTTATCCTGTCTATTAAATGGGAAAACAGTCCCTGCTCTCGCCCACAACAGAGGAAGAGGCCAGAGGCACGATGCGGATGTTGGTGGCACCCTTTGGCCACCAAACCTGATTCTGCTCACCAATCCCTCTGCCACCCAGGGAATGCAAGCCTCTCGGTGTGGTTTACGCCTCCGATACTAGGCAAGTTAACCTAGTTAACCTGCTATACAAAAGTGTTAGATATCAAGGTCAAATACAAAGGTTTGGGGCTTAGCAAGGCCACTCCTATCCATCATCAGCTGGGAAGGTTAAGATTGACATAACGATATTCTACAGCAATTCCTCAAATGTCAAAATTACACGATTCACTGATAGGGGCACAGGAGGCCTCTGGTGTTGGCTTCGTGCTTCCAGCCAATGAGGTCTTTAAACTATTTGGCTGCTTGCTCTTCCCCTGAAAGTGCCCATGCTTGGAGACTCCATGATGGCTGAGTGACGGATTGTACCGTAGCATTCCAGATTGTGGAATAAGATGGAACGCCTCGACCCGCACATGGCCACTCGCTTAACCCATGTCTGCTGCCCTGAATTGCAGTCTGACCTCTGATGGTCAAGACGTTTGTTCCTTGAGCCCCTCTTCGGGGCAGCGGAGCATGCGCTCCTTCCATTTTGGCCGATTTCCTCTGGTGTGGGTCTCTGTCAATGTGGAGGCAGCTGCTCCTCAGCCCTCCGCATAAATCTTTCATGAGTTTACCGGCGTGAATGTTCTTCCCCTGCAGCCTCCTCATCCCTGGCCCCGTCCATGAGCCTCTCCTCACAGGACATACTTTCCATCCCTTTAATCATCTTTATTGCCTGGCTTTGGACTCTGTCCCAGGTCTACATCCTTTGCAAGGTGTGCTGACCTAACCCGGGCATTTGTTAGCACGAGAGCCGCCCAGCGGAAGGGCAGCTTCCCAGTGCCTGCACGGCGCGGTCCTCTTCCTACATTCCTGGGTCATGCTGCTGCTTTCCGGAGGCCTGATGCTGTCCAGAGGACTCCTGCTGAGTGAGGCAACCTGGCCCACCAGTGGAGGTGGGGACCTGGATGCTGAGCCGGGGGAAGCAGGTCAGAGGGTGACCTCTCATTCAGCAGCTTGGGGACTCCCCACACCTCCAGACACGTACTCTGAGGGCCGTGGGGCAGAGGGAGGAGGGACACCAAGCCTCTGCACTCCCCAACACCTATCCAGTCTCCTGTGAACCCCATCCCCCTTTAGGGGTGTTCTCTACTTCTTCCCTCTGCCAGGAACCAGAAACCGGGATTAACTTCTGTGGAGCTGTGTGGCACAAAGGTAGCAGGTACAGTGTGATGCCTCAGGACAGGGCTTGCTCCAGCGCTCCTGGCTCAGACTCCCCTTTCATGCTACTGCGTAAAAGTGCCCAGTGTTGATTTCTAAGCCAGGACTGCTCTCCTCCCAGACAGCTGTACATTTACTGTTCTCTGTTTCAGACCAGCTAAAGCCACCAGCTGATGACAAGGTATTCCAGGTGCCTAGTCCTCCACCTGCCCCGAGCTGGGGATACCCCCAACAGTCCTCGTTCAGGGCCAGAGAGCGGAGGGAAAAATCAGAGACTCAGCTCAGCCACAGTCCTGGCCTCACGGAGCTGCCCCTTCTAGGTTTCTGAGCAAGGATATCAATTGGGCTGTTTCTTAGTTCCCTGAAAATATCCTCTGTTCATTAAAAGTAAAATCACAAGCTATCATATTTATCTAAAAAGAAATCCCTATATAGGAAAATATCATTTTAATTCCTCAAGCAGAAGCCTCCTTCCTGCCCTTCTTCCTTCCTCCCTCCCTTCTTTTATATTTCCATCCTGAAATCATTTATGCATGTTTAAGTAAAACATATACTCTAACCCCTCCTTTGGCACAAATGGCCACATACTGCAGACACGGTTCTGCACCTGAGGTTTTTCATTGAAAACAAACCTGGAAGATCTTTCCGTGTCAGAAAATCTTTAAGGAAACAAAGGCACGCCCCTCCTAGGACCCCCAGCCTCAGTTGCTTATTCCTGCCAGGGCCACCTTATGGCAATTTTTCTGGCCCCTGGCTATCACCTGGGACTCTGAACCCCAGGGAGATCCTGGTTTCTGCCTGATGTTTAAGTGAGCTCCTCCAGGCATTCGAGAGCAGCGTCACCTGTCGAAGCACAGCACAGAGTGCCAGGGACAACGCCCAGTGACTTGGGTTGGAAGAAAGACAGATACCCTTGGAGCTCCAGAGCTCCTGGAGGCCACGTCTCAAAACACGGGGCGGCTAGGTCCCAGCCCCCTGCCACTGCTATTGTTGCTGTGAGGTCCGTGGAAAGAGCAGTTCTTCTGAGCTGTCAAACCTGCCCGGGACTCCTGAAGGCATCCATGCTGGGGGTCAACTGAGAGAAGTGTACCCGCTGCTGCCCAACTGGTAACCAACCTCACTGTGCCAACCTCACCACAGGTAGTAACCGGGGATGGGGTAAAGCAACACACAGGCCGAGAGTGACGGAGCCACGTATGGCTGATAGACGAAAAGAAAACCCAAAGCTTGTGATGGCATCGCCTACCTTCGGTCATTTCTCCTCCTCCGGAATAACTTCTTTGTGTGCGCGATCTCCACTTCGTGGGGCATCGGATGGTAACCCTGGGGTGTTGGGGAGGAGGGGACATTGTTAGCAACTCCTGAAAGAGCCCGAAGGACTTCTGGGAGTGAACGAACGATGGTAACTACATCAATGACAAAAAGAAACGGAGTGTGTGGAAAGACCTGACTCTGACCACCAAAGCCAGACTGAAAAATGAAAAACAGCAGAGTTAATAAATTTCCCACCAGGCGATGATGCTGGATCAAGAACAGTAGGGACATAAAGGGGACTTCGGATTTCGTCATATCCAGTCACTCAAATTAAAGATGAGAATGCTCAGGCCCGGAGAGGTGAATGCACTGTTCCAGGACTTGGCAGAGTTTGCCGTGGAGCTGAGACCATATCCTGGATTCACTGGCTGTATGACAAGTTACTTCCCTAACATCAATGTTCCCGACACGATGAGAAGGCTAATATCGTCTCTGAGATGCAGCCCCCTTGCAAACTCTAAGCCTCACGTGGTGGGAACGTGCTAGGATCCAGGGCTCCTCCCCATCCTAGCCCAGGACCCCCTTGCAATTTTACCCAAGGCCCTCATTCCTTACATTCCTGAGGGGCAGTTAGGAGGAAAATACAAACGCTAACGCCTTTTAAAATTTTAAACTGGGGATAATCCTAGGTATTTTTTATATTGTCATGACAATAAAGTACAGATTTACTTTACAGTTGATGAGAGACCCTCTGCTTACAACGCGGGTCTAACCCCAGACATGCCAGGCCCCGGGCAGACGATTTGCTGAAGCTGGGCTGATTGTCACCTCCCTTCTCCCAGAAGAAAAGTGTGTTCCAGTGGGACATGGGGAGAATGCTGCCATTCCATTAGGGACAAGCCTTGGGGCGCGGTGAGAGTACCTAGGCCTGGAGGTCTGGGAGGAGAAGGTGGTGTGGCTTGGACCTGGGACAGCTGGGTACAAGCCAACTCAGAGTCCACAGCCTGAGTGTGACCCTATGGGGACCTTGGGCATGCACAGAGTGAGGGGGGAGTTGCAGGGCCCAGTATGCTGACAGTGTTCAATGAGAGTCTATTTGGCTCTACACCACTTTACAGACAGGGAGACTGAGGCCCAGAGGGTTCGTACAATGAATCAGAGACAGGCAGTTCTGTGGGGCTGGCAGCCCGACCCTCAATGGCGAGGGCACATGCAGCCCCCCCGGATCTGGGCTCCACAGCTGAGGATCCTGCTGGCTCTGGGGGCCAGGACTCAGCTCCTGACCAAAGTGGGGGTGAGAGGGATGGACATTGGCAGCCCTGGGTGTGCCAGCATGGCCAGTCTCAGGGAGCTTCCCAAGGGAGCACGGGGAGGGCAATAGGCTCAGGTCACAGGGACCCTGGTGTATGAATGCTTGGCCCAGACTGCTATTGAGTCCAGAAAGGGAATGACATATTTCAAAATATATTTTAATAATAGATCCCCCCCTCCTCCCCCTTAGCTCTAACAATCCAGCCAAAAAGGCATGAATGAATTCCGGGCTCCAAGCAGCCACAATGGGCCTCTGTGGCCTTAGGATGTGCTTTGTTTAATAGTTTTCTCAAAGGATATTATTTGCTTTCCTTAATACAAAACACAAACAAGGAAAAACACCAAGTCTTCCCCTCTCATTTCCCCTCTCCCACCCAGACCCAGCTCCGGGCTGGCCTCATCCCTCCCTCCCTCATTCCCTCCCTCTGAGCCTCAGGTCACCCCAGGAACACACTGGGTGTGCCCGGAGAGACAATGGAAGGAAGCAGAGGCTCCTTCTCAAGCTGGCGGTCTGGAGTGGGTCTCAGTTCCCAGGCGGAGGGGCAGAGGGAGCTGTCCAAACACTTGGCCCTCCGTGAATTCAAAAGGTGCCAGCTTCCCTCATGCAGGCCTGAGTCTAGGTTCTGATCTGTGTTCTGGCTTCCCCCTTTCTCTGCCCACCTCCCATCCCCTTCCCCCAACACACACACACAGCTGCAGCAGGAGGGAGCTGCCCTGTGGCCCAACCTCAGCATGGAGTCTGAGCTCTCCTGCTAGGACGCAGTGTGGCCCAGTGGGCACGTCAGGCTGCTCAGGGCTTCTAATAAAGCCACTGTTGTGACCTCTGTTTCCACCCATTCATCCTTCCACATTCATATCTGTGCATGTATGTATATAAAATATAGTACTGAAAAAATGGCCTGGAGCTAGCTTGTGACATGTGGTCTAGCTCTTCCTCGTGATGACTGTGTGACTTTGAGTAAATGACCTGACCTCTATGTGCCTCAGTTTCCATATTTGTAAAATGGAGGAATAACAGCATCAACCTGCTCAGGTTCCTGTGAGGGTTAAAGGCGTTGATAAACATGTAAGGAACATAGAATATCGCCTGGCACATAGTAAAACTTCAATAAGCCTCTCTAGTGTCATCATCATCATCATCATCTTTTCTATGACCTTGACACTCATCATCATCATCATCATTGTCATCATCATCTTGTCCATGACTCTGACACTCTGCTCAGGGCTGAGTGTGCCAGGACAAGCGAGGCTGCTTTGGTCCCTGTCCTCATGGAGATTCCAGTATTGGCAGAGTGTCCAGGAGAGGTGGTTTGCAGGGGAGGAGGGCATGGAAAGCCCAGGTCATGGTAGGCAGAAGGAATGAGCAGAGGGCCTAGTGGCCCACGTGGTGTGCTGAGGAAGGATGGAGAAGTTCTACCTGTGTTCTCTTTCTGAGGCTGGCAGACCACAGTGGGAGGCCAAAAATTAGCGAACAAAGTGACCATAGAGACAGAACAAAGCCTTGCATGTCTGAGGCCCTGCATCCCCAGGAATAATCCAAGCTACAGAAGACTGGTACTACCCACACACCCACCTGGGCCCCCAGCCTACTGGCATCATGGTGAGTAAATGAATGAGCCCTACCTTCCCTGGGGCACTAACATAGAACTTTTAGGCACTCAGGCAAACAATAGGGTGCATGGCATTTATAAAAGCTTCACTGGAGGACCTTCTTTGATCACTTTATTCTTCAAACTCAAGCTGGTGGTTGTTACTAAGTGACGCACAACTTAAGATGCTGCTGATATTCCCTCAAAACAAGGTTATCTGGGTATCAAGAGGGGCAAGTATAAGGCCCACAGAAAAAGAAAGAGGGAAAAGAATTCTGTGCTTAGCTACATATCTACCAACAGATTAGCCGCTGACCTAGGCTAGGTAAAAGTTCTTCAAAGTCATTGGTAAGAGGTAAGACTTGTACATGAATGTTCACAGCAGCATTATTCATAGTTGCCCAAAATGGGAACAACCCAAATATCCATTAACTGATGACTGGATAAGTAAAATGTGGTATATCCATACAATGGAATATTATATGGCCATAAAAAAGAAGGGCTGACAGAGGCTTCGGCATAGATGAATAATGAAAGTGTCATGCTCAGGGAAAGAAGCTAGTCACCAAATGTCATGCATTATATGATCTCATTTTTATGAACTATCTAGAATAGGCAAATCTACAGAGATAGAAAGTAAGATTAGTGATTGCCAGGGACTAGGGGGAGGGAAAATGGGGAGTGACTGCTGATGGGTACTGGATTTCTTTTTGTGGTGATGAAAATATTGTGAAATCAGACAGTGGTGATAGTTGAACAACCTTGTGAATATACTGAAAACCATTTAACTGTACACTTTAAACGGGTAAGGGTAAATAAACTACGTCTCAATTTAAAATCGTGAGAGAAGCATCTGAGAGCAGTATATTCCAGGCAGAGAGAATAGGAAGTGTAGAAGGCGGCGGAGGAAGAGTAATAAAAAGATCCAGCCACAGTGAAAAGTGTCCCTCTCTCACTCAGCGACTCTCTAGGAAGCAGCTGCCCTAAAACACTGTCCATAAGCTAGAGCTGGGAAGGCACGGGGCACCCAATGACAAGAGTGACAAATAAGGAATCTGGAATGGAACGTGAGTTGGTATCCCCTGGCCCGGCCAGGGGTGAGAGTGTTCCGGCTTTCGATCAGAGATGTCTCTCTGCTTTTGAGATAGGATGCATGCCCCCAGCGGAGAATGGCAAATTTATCAGTTTTGTCAGAGTTACCCTTTAAGAGCACAAGTGGCCTTTGTTCTAATTCTTTACTCAATAAATCCTTCTATCGATGCTTTGAAAGCGCCACCTGGGGATGTCAGCCAGCTAATATCGGTCCAGCTATGAGTCCTCCCGATAAACGAGAGTGGCAGCCTTTCGATTTACCAGCTGGTTTGTGTGTTTCGTCAGTGGGAGTCAGGTGCCTCTGCAGCATCACCTGCATCACCCAGGCCCTGCCCACTCCTCCCCCACGTCTCCACATGAGAACCCTTCTCCCTTCAGCTCTGAGTCCTGGCTGCCGTTTCCCTCTGTCTAACCTCTGACCACTTTCAATAACTAAACGGGCCCGGGGAGACAAGCAGATTATGTAAACCAAGTCTCCCCAGGGAGGGAGGGAAGATGATACTCCTTCTGTGAGCAGTGCTGGCAGAGTCCACGTGAAACACACATGCATGCACGCACACTCCTGGGGGTCGGCGCTGTGTGAGACGCAGCATCGTGGGGCAGCATGTTATTGCTCCGGTTGCAGAAACACGTTATGTAAAATCTGCCCAGTC
This sequence comes from Eonycteris spelaea, assembly GCA_003508835.1. Lineage (NCBI taxonomy): Eukaryota > Metazoa > Chordata > Mammalia > Chiroptera > Pteropodidae > Eonycteris > Eonycteris spelaea. Next base: position 19,326,721 of record PUFA01000003.1, on the reverse strand, counting down.
CAGGGCAGAGCTGCTGACCCCACGCTGGGCATGCAAAGGCCTTTCCCTGAGGTGGCAACTATTAACGAACGAATCGTGGGTCTGGGGGTGAGGGTAGAGGGTGGGAGGGCAAAGCAAGAACGCTGAACAAGGACGGCATGTGTGCCCGGCGACTCTGAGTGATACACCCCCACTGGGCCACAGACGCCCCACCCCCCATGCATGCGTCCACCCACCCATCCACCTTTCCATTCATCCACCCATCCTATAAATATTGTTGTTTTAGGTACTGCAGACCCAGGAGTGAAAAACAGCAAGAGGCTTGTTTTTATAGAGCACCCAACCTAGTGAAAGGAGAGAGATAACAAACAAATAAGTAGAGAATGTGATGAGTGATGAAGAATGCTATGGTGCAGAACAAGGCAAGGGGACAGGCGGGGTGAGGGTGGTCAAACTTCTCTGTTCTGATATCTATGCATCTATCCATCCACCCACCCGTCTCTCCTCGGTTCTTCCCCACTAAATGCCAGGTGCATCGTTTGGAGAATAACAGAATGGACAAACGCAGTCTCAGCCTGGGAACTCAGGGCAACGCAGATGAGTAAAGTACCACAGGAGAAGTTGAACAGATGCCCTGGAATCCCCAAGGAAGGAAGAGGGCCTCTGTTTGGGGGAGAGGGGTCAGGAAGAAGGCTTTTGCCGAGAAGGAGGTGGTACCTGAGCTGAGTCTTAAGGGTTCAACAGGGGCTCGAGAGAGGGAGGGAGGCACGTTACAATTAACTCTCTGCTGGCCAACAACGTCAGCATCATGGGCAGAGTGTTGTGGAGATGTGTCTGGCGCTGTGGGGGGGAAATGGAGGTACCAGGCTCCGAGGGCCAGTGGTGCTGCCCCTGACCACCCGTGTCTGGCTGGTGCCGTCTGTATAGTCCTCTCACTCCCTGCAGTGGGCAAAACCGGATGTACCCCCAAAAGGTTAGCTATGATCTTAAGCTAGGTAGCTGTGAACATGACATTTATTTGGAAAATAGGGTCTTTGCAGATGTGACCAAAGCTAAGGTGAGGTCAGGCTAGATTAGGGTGGTGGTCAAAATCCAGTAACTGGTGGTCCTCATAAAAAAGAGTGCCATGGTGCCCCCACAGGGCGGAGCAGCCTTGGCTGGAAGCACGCCAGAGAGGCCCGGAGTGGGTCCTTCCCTCGTGCCTTCAGAGGGAGCATGGCCCTGCTGACACTTTGGTCTTGTGAAGTTCCAAACTCCAGAACCATGAGACAATAAATCACTCCCTGCTGTTTAAGCACACCTCTGTGGCACTCTCTGACAGCACCAGCAAACTAAATACACGCGGAAAAGTGGGCAAAATGATCTGTGCTTTAAAAGGGTTCTTTTCTGACAGCACGTCCTTTTGCCAGAACAGAGCTGACTTTGTTTAAGCTACGGGCTCAGCAGGCAATTCCATCGTATTACCCATGCATTTCCACAGAAGAAGAGGTTTAGTGAGGCCGAGGAAGTCGCCCAAGGCCACCCAACCGGCTGGCAGCAGCCTGAGCCCGCGCCTCCAAGGCTCCTGCTCCCAACTGTGATGTCACTTGGCCGACAGTATCAGGGCAGAGATTATAGAGGCCAAACCCCTGGGGGCATCAGACAGCTCTCTCCTGCCCTACCTCTGACCCCGTGGTGCCCAGCCATGCACTCTGGGTCCCGAGAAGAGAGGAGGAGGCGCCGAGAGCAAGCCACGGCTGGGCAGCCCCACTTCCGACCATGCTCCCGCCTACCAGGCCCGAGGATGGAGAGCTGGTGTCACCAGGCACTGGTTCCAATGCCTTCCCCACGTCTGCCCTGTAGACTGCTGCGGTGTCCTCTGAGATGCCCAGCTACGGCCTCTGTGGCAGCCTCTGCTCCTCTCTCACTAGAAGGTGGTGCTCCTGGCTGCCAACCTGACCCTCCCCTTCACTCACAGGTTGGTGGGAGGGGGCTCCCCGCCTGCTGCTGTGTGATTCCCTTTGTCTGTCTGGACGAGGTTAAGAGGTGCCCCACAGAGCTCAGTCCCATGGCCTGCGGCTTCATGGAACCCCACGCCCACTCCTTCCACCAAGGGATTTTCCTGACATTTCTATGACCTTTGACTTCTGACCTCTAACCCTGGGCCTGATAATCACCCAGGCCTAACTATCTCACAGGTCTGTTATCTTTCCCTCTCACACCAGCTCTTTGCAAAGGGAGAGAGTGTTACAAGAATCAGGAAAGCTTCCTCAGGCGTGTGAGGGACACCCCCTCCCAGGCTTTGGGGACCTGGACAAACAGCATTAACCACTTAGCCTATAGCAGGAGGCGGTGCAGACATGAATTGCCAAGTTGGAAAGGGAGGCTGAGGATCTGGGCTGAGGTGAGGCAGCAGCAGGTCTCAAGTGGGGGTGTGCCCTGACTAGGTAAGTGCTGCGTTCTCCAGTGATACACCTGTCCGCCCCGGTCACGCTGGATTGTAACTCTCGGCCCTGGCCTCTTGGAAACCACGGTCCCTGTCCTCCCCAGGAGCTTGCATACTGTCCCCACCAGGCTCCTGTCACTCTCAAGAATGCTAGTAAATACACGGAAACGAATGGCTTCCTTCTCTCCAGAAAATTCCAGAGAACCCAGAATAGTGGCCCCGAATCGTCCGGCTCAGAAGAACTGGAGCCTCAAGAGGCAGGACAGACCCTCCCAACAAAGGCGGCTGGGACTCCCCTGGCTCCCCACCTCCTGAGGGCAAACAGAGCGCTACAAAGGAATCACAGCACTTGGCGACTTAACGGGACATAAAAATATCGAGTTCAGCTCCTCTGACAATGAGTTTGTCTCAGATGTGGAGCCTTTCTCCTGCTGGGGGTCATGTTTTTTCATAGCTTCTAAGAAGTTATCCTACAAGGTCTCGCACCACGTGGGCAGGATGTGTGGGTCACGTCCAAGCTGAAATAAAAAGGTAATGTTTCTAAAATTCCTGGAATTGGGAGGCTGTACAGCTATTCAGAGAAGCTGTCCAGTTTCAGAAAGGTGGAGGAGTGTGCCGTCTCGCCATGTTTAAATGCGTGGTTTTTAACTTTTAATTATTATTATTATTTTTTAAATCAGCAGAGATTCTTTTAAAAAACAAGACCCAAGCTAGAGCTCCAATATAAAAACTTAGATAAAAGTAGACAGGGAAGAACTCCAGAGGCTGCCTCTCAGTCATCAGCACCCACCCCACCCTGCCTCTGGCTGGCCTCACTTGCACCCTGGATCAGGAACCTCAACTCCACACGCTCTGAAAAGCGCTCCTCTAGATCCCATACTGAATGCTGGCTCCACAAGAACCGGACATTTTTCTAGAAGAGGAGCTGAGCTCAGGCTCTTGGGCCAGCTTCCAGTGGCGCCTAGGAGCCCCATGAATTGCACATGAACCCTCTTCCTGCGGCAGTGTCCGGGGTGAGAGCCCACGGCATTCACCTGACAGCCAGGGTCTGTGCCGACACGGTCCTGCAGTCACGGAGGCTCGGTCATGAGCATCGTGGCATGTGCGAGCCTCCCCTGGATGCACTAAGACAATACAACTCACTCCTCCGTTTTCCTTCGAGTTGGGTTTCTCATTGTAACACCCGAAAGGGTCTTGGTTCAAAAATCATTAGGCAACCCGAGTCCCAGCTCTGTGGCCAAAAATAACTGGGCGGTTATTTTTTCCAGGCCTCTCCTCCTCCTTGTGGAAAATAAGGATGAAATATTTGTCCCTCCTACCTTCCTCGTCACCACTATGTAAACCTTCCTTTGATTTCATGGGCCAGGAAATTCCCCTTTCATCTTCAAAGTATTTTGAGGTGGGTTTCTGTCACTTGCAACCAAAGAAGTCCTAAATAATCCAGCATGACACAACTGTAGGTGTTGTTGTGGTTGATCGTATTATATCACTGAAGTCATGGCAAGCCACTGGGACCCTCCCTGCCCACCCTCCCCTTCCATTGGTAGCCACGTCAGGAAAAATCCTCTGGGTAAGTCAAATACTAATGACATTTACTCGATCATTTCTGAATAAACAGAGCAAATAAATGAGAACATTGCTGCAAAGGAGAGGGACTAAGAACCACACAGAAACATTAGAAAATTGTTTCTACTGCTACAATGGTGCAAAGGAAACAATTACTAAAGTGTTGCTTTTTTCCTTTGCAACCAGGGCAGTTCGGTGAAGGGTGTGTGTGTGTGTGTGCACGCGTGTGCGCGCCTGTGGTGGGTGGGGGGGGGTGATGGAGGGATGACTAAGACTCTGTGTTGGTGGCCAAATGAGACCAAGTGGCTCAGGGGACCTTGTCCAGGTGACAAGCCCAGGGCCAAGAGTCCAGAGGCAGCACCGGATGCAGGCCACCAGGGCCCACAGTGGTGTCCCTGCTACTCACTGACACAGGGACAGCCACATGAGAATGGAATTGTGGCAGACAGAGCTTCCAACTCCCCCGATGAGGGACACTACTGAGGGTCCTGGGAGCACTGATGAACTGAAGCTGCTGCGGACCCGCAGCGGAAGACGCACAAGAAATGCGAGTGGTGCCGACGGCTGTGGGGAACGGCACCGTCTCTGCTCTGCAGCCTCCGGACAGAGCCCGGGCCAGCCTGGACACATGCGGCCTGACTTTTGGTCCCCATAACAGAACACAAGAACCAAATCCTCAAAAAGCCCATAAGGCAGGCTCAAGAGAAACAAAGCGATACTGGTGCCCTGGCATCGAAGGGAAGGTGACAGTCTCGGGAAGGAGGCGAGTTTGTGAGCAGTTGTGTGTACGTGGGGAGGGTCAGAGCCACCTTGGGAGAAGTTACAGCCTCTGGGAGTGATGACTCTCCAACAGAGGGTGGCCACTGTGTTCTGAGACCACGCTGCTTGTCGTGGACATAGGAAAATGAGACTCTGTGTCCCAAAGAAGTCCACGGGCCACGGGGGAGAACAGGTACACAATTTTACGGCTTTCCAGAGGGAAGTCACATGGTGGCAACAACCAAGGTGCAAGGCACACCTGCAGGAAGAGATGCCTGACGCTGTCCTCTGTTACCAGCAGGCTCTTAAGTCAACAGAAGCAGAAGAAAAGCAATGGCCCCAGTGGAAGCTACCAGGAGGCACGTTTCAATGGCTTTGCTCTGGCTTCTCTTGAACATGCTCTGCCGGCTCATTATATAAACAGGCAGTAGTCAGGACTCGGTAGGTGTAAGGGCATGTGTATGCATATTCCTCGTTCCAGGCTTTCCCCCACTTTTGCTCATCCCTGAAATCTTGTCTGGGCACTGCCATTGCCATGGCCATAAATGCTCCACCCTACACAACCACCCTAATCCCCATGAGAATTAATGTTTGGTCACATAGCACAGCGGACAGACGCCTCTTGGGGCTCCATTCTGGTGTCTGGAGACCAGGTAGTTGCTTCTTCCGAGCTTGCCTCCCCAACCTCACTGTCACATTCGGGAGCTCAGGGGCTGTGTTTCCTTCACGTCCGTGGGCCCCGGGGTGCCTCAGATACTGTAGTCTCTGTGATTGCTCATTGGATGAAAAGTTAAGCTGACTGAGGACCTTGGATGGCCCAGAGCTGGGCCATCCCCATTCTATCCACCGTAAAGCAACAGCAGTCACGGATGACCCAGGGGCCCAGGGGCCCACACATTGCACCCTCAACCAGGCAGTACCTCCCGTGTTGCAAGAAGCCAGGATGCTTGATGGCCTCACAGGCTCTGAACGTGAAACTATGAGGCCCAATGCTTACAACGAAGAGATAACAAAGACCTAGACTCCCATTCCTCGATACCTATCAGGGAAAAATATGGTCTGGAGGAGTCACACAAATGACAGAGGCCAGCAAGGTGAGACCACGAGTAACACCCTTCTGGGGCAGAGAGATGGATGGGCGGCAGGGTCTCCGGAGGTAAGTGCGGTCTCCTTAGGGACTCAAAACAAGGTTTCTCCTGCATAAGGCAGTTTTAAAGCGGGTGGACCCAAACCGTGACCAGGCATTGGGCACTGACAGGAAAGTCCCACTCAGTGGCCCCTCCTGGGTTATAGTCAGTGATTCCAGAATCGAATTCAGCCCCAATTCTCTGTCCGGATTTGTGCTCTTTGCTGGTGTGAGAGCACTGGGGGTGAAGGAGAATTCTGGATCACAGCCGGGACCACCGCCTAGACAAAGGCCAGAAGACTCTAGGGAGTACTCAGGGCCCTGCCTTCCCTGTCAGGCCCTTAGATTCACCTCCATAATACCATGTTCCATGTTGCAGGTGCACAATGGGACTCTCCCACTTGGGCGATGACACTAAGAGTTGGGGAAGAGGTGAAGGGGAAACGGGTGTGAGATAGCTCGGACACGCGGCAAAAAGCCTGCCTTACACACTCCTAGGCTGTTTGTAACAGGTTCTATGCGCTACGTCCCAGGCCATCCCAGAGGTAAAGAAGGAGACGGCGAGGTGAGGGCATCCTTGAGCTGAGTCCCATGTGGATGAGCCGGCCCAACAATGAGGGGAAGCTAGCCTGCAAAGTCTTTCCTTCCCCTCCGGTCCTGTCCCATAAATACGCTCCCTTCCACTGAGTGAGCAATTCCGTTTTCCTGGAAGACAGTCAAAAAAAGTCTCCTTGCCATAGAAGGAACTAAATGATGCCTGCAAGGATTGTGAGCCATGATAACAATTAGAAGTGTCCATCACTGTTTGAGGCAGGCACTGACTTAAGAGTTTTCTATGTATTAATTAACTTAAAGCTCACGACAACCCCAAGAGGGAGGTCTATTATTATCCATTCTCTACAGCAGGGGTCCCCAACCCCTGGGCCACTGATGGGTACCAGTTTGTGGCCTGTTAGGAACCGGGCCACACATAGAAGGAAGTGAGCGTGGGTGAGCAAGTGAAGCTTCATCTGTATTTGCAGCCGCTCCTCAGCGCTAGCATCACTGCCTCAGCTCCACCTCAGAGCATCAGGCATTAGATTCTCACAGGAGCACGGGTTCTTGGGGACCGCTGCTCTGCAGGAGAGGAAAAGGAAGACTGAAGAGATTAAATAGCAGATGGAAAGGAATGCAGCAAGCGCGTGGTAGACTCGAGACGTTAACTCGGAGTCTCGGGATGGAACCACAGCACGGCGTCCGTGCGAGCTGCGGGTCTGAGACCCAGCGCCAACCTCAGCAAGCACGTCCCAGAAGCTGGCGAGGGCGCCTTTCTCGAGCAGGAGACCCCCACGAGGGGCTCTGCACAGCACTGTCACATAAGCAGGTGCTCACCAAGAAAATGAATGCGTGAATAAGGAGCACAGTTTTCAACGAGCCACGACAAGAGTCAGCCCCTCCTGGCTTCCCCGGGATTCACTCTGTGGACAACTGCAGCGTTGAAAGCATAAATTCGGAGGGGCTGTGCCTGGGCTATGCTGGGGGCACCTTGCGTCTTCCCTCTACCCCATGCCAAATTAAGTCGTGAACAGCTAGGCTGCCAAGCTAAATATTAATATGAGCAGTATCATGCAAAAATATGGACCTCCCCCACAAATGTGTTGCCAATAAGGAGAAAGTATAAGGAACACGGCTTGACGGAGGTTTCCAATTAGGAAGAGAGAGCGCAAGGCAGTAGACAGAGACGAGTTCTTAAGAAGCTGCTTGCAGGCAACACAATTTCCGCACGAAATTGTTTTAATTGTACTAGGAAATTATAAGCGCTATCGCAAATACCTTTGGTAAAAGCCATAACTGCCTCCAACTTATTAGTTTTTTGAGCGAACACTTTAAGAACACGTGTTGTGCCTCTCTCTGACTGCAGGAAATGTACCGTTGCAGAAACTCAATGACTTGTTCCATTCCCAGAAAGCAGGGCAGACCTTCTGTTGTGTGGACGTGGGCCATTAAGGATTCTCTGCCGCATAGAAGTCTTTAGGGGTTGTCTGAAGTTGGGTGGCCATTGGTTTCGGCCGGCTCACTAGGCCCCGGCAACTCTGATGACCTAGCGACATGCAAGGACTTCTGCATGCATGTCGCTGTAGCCGAGTGGTCTGACCTACTTTCGGGGGCATGGTGATGGCTCGAGAAAGAACGCAGGGGATACGAGAGCCCGGACACAGCACTCTGAAGCGCAGGCTCCGGGCGTCTCCTGGCCGTCCCTCGGCTCTGGCCAAGCACAGCGCTCATCTCCTGCCTCCTCTCCCCACCTCCAAAGCCTCTTCCTCCTGAAGCCCCTCAACCTGACTCCACTCTCCTTGGGCAGGAAAGGATTTCATTCTTAGCCCAGTCTGTCTGACCTCTTAAATCTATCAGGTTTTGACATGGAGCCTCCTTAGGGAGGACAGTGACATCTGTATGGCCTCCTGGGGCAACCCAAAGCAGCCGCCTGGGGCCAGAGAGCAGCAGCCTGTAGCACGGGCCGCCCAAGGCCCGCCTCCCCCAGGCTGATCTTGGAGCAACCAGGACTGATTCTCAGACATCTACCAGGGTACTCTGCTCTGCTTTTAAGAGCAACTAAAGAATTACAGAGTCTGAGAAGTAGTTTAAAAAATTCTGAGCATCTGTGTTGATGCATAAACTACAGCGAGGAAGTATATGCAGGGTCAATTCTCCAGAGCAGGGGTTGGCAAACTTTCTGTGAAGAGCCAGATAGTAAATATTTTAGGCTCTGCAGGCCATATGGTCTCTGTCACAACTACTTAACTCTGCTGCTGTATAGCAAAAGCAGCCATAGCGTGGACTTGGTCACAGCATGGCTGCGTTCCAATAAAACTTTACTTAGAAACACTGGTGGGGGGCCAGATTTGGCCCACGGGCCATCGTTTGCCCACCCCTGCTCTAGAGAACTGTTGGGAGGCCAAGTGAATTTTGCGGCATTTTGTCTTCCCCCTTCGGTTTCTTCACCCGCCTCCCCCCATTGCCTCCCACAGTGCTGATTCCTTATGATGAACAGGTGCCAGCATCCTCACTCTACCCCCCAGCCCCAGCCCCACTCTAACCTGAACCTGCTTTCAGGGAAGGGCCTGACAAACTCAATCCCCTGAGATGAGGACAAAGGGATCACATTTACATTCCAAACAATAAAAACCTAAGGTCAGTGGCTTTCATGCTTGGCTGCTCATTGACAGCCCCTGGGGAGCTGTCAAATACCCTGATGCCCAGGTCCCCTGCCCCAGAGGCTCTGACTCAGGTGGTCTGGGTTGCTGCCCAGGTAGCGGAGATTTTAGAAGTGCTCCACGTGATTCTAAAGGTGGTCAAGTTGAGAACCACTGCCTTAGACCAGAAGGGAAACAAAAAAAATTAGTGGTAGTGTTTTTGGAATAAGTGAGCCAGGGTTGTAGAATTTATTTTTTCCTGTGGGGATGGAGAGGAAGCATGTTTTCAGAGCCCCTGAAACCACTGCACCCAGGCAGCCACCCTCGGCCAAGGCTAGCACCGTACACAGTTCACCACGCTCTGACAAGATCCAAGACCTCCTTTTTGTTCCCCTCTTGACTTTAGTATGGTTGCCTGCTGGCAATACATGCTCTAGTAATACTGCTTAATCATCAGTAAAGCACCTACTGGTCTAATATTCAATCATCAATCAATCCAACGCTCAAAAAAAAAGAAGTGACAAAGCCTTGCTTTAAAGAGGACTGTAATCTATGCAGGGAGACAAGGTAAGCACAGATGAAACAAAGAGTATGCTTAGCTATATTCACACTGGATAATAAGGCGGTGATTCCTACACTTTACTGTACTCTATAATTGCCTGGGCAGATTTAAAAAATCCCAATGCCTGGGTGGTACCCATGCCAATATAATCAGAATGTCTCAGGGTGGAAGACTGGCATGTTCTCTTTTAAAACCTCAAGTGATTCTGATGTGCAGCAAAATTTGGGACCCATGGTTATAAGGTCCAGCTACTCAAAGTGTGGCCCGTGGACCAGCAGCATCAGCATCACCCAGGAGCCAGTGAGGAACGCAGGGCTTTGGGCTTCTGAATGTGGGCCGGATCTGCATGCCATCTGGATGCACGTCGAAGTTTGAGAAGTGCTGCTGTAGGTACTAGAAAGAAAAGATTCTAGAATGTCCCAGGGGAGTAATCAGAGAACACGTCTTAGAGGAAGGGAGAAATGAAGCGATTCTGAAGGACGGGAGAATTAGAGGCAGAGAGGCAGTGACACGACACAGCAGAGAGAAGCAAGAAGTTATGTATGGTGAACCAGAAAGAAGAAGAAGGGGTCTAAAAAGAGTTGAAAAAAAAAAAAGTAGAAAATTAAATCACGCTTAGTCACACAACTAACAAGCTGAGGTGTTTGAAGAGGATAAAATGACATGAAGACAGGGCTGTCCTGGGACACTGGGGGCAAGTTAGGAGGTGGTAGGTGATAAGAACGGATGGGGCTGTCAACGAAGAGTCCAAGGACTTATGCATGCATGGCCTCCACAGGCTTCGAATTTTGTCGCAGGGGCCAGGGAGAGCAGCGTGTTGCCTCTTGAGTCAGAGAGGGAGGTGACAGGACAGGGACCTGGGCAAAGGTGCTCAAACGATTCCTTTCATGAGGAGAGTATAACCCAGGCCTGGAGAGATGAGCACCCGTGGGGAGGTGGGACAATGGAGCATCAGGAAGCAGCTTTCGAAGGGGAGGACTGATTGAATTTGGTGGGGGCGGACAAGAGAGTCACGGACCATTCCGAGCTCTCAAATCTGGGACACTGGGCTATGTAACGGACAGGAGGGACACCTAGAGTCTCACGTATTGTTATAATACATTCTTTTGGTAATGACCCCCCCAAAAGTCATCTATGGGAAAATACCAAGGTCTCTAGCAAACGTGACTCCCAAAGGGAAGTTGAGAGGAAAAGCTGAACTGTTCACAAGCCCTGGGATTGTCTTCAGCTCCAGTGGGCCATGAAGACTCACAGAGGCCCTTGAGCAAACTCCCTTTGTTTCCCGGCCTCTGGAAGTCGCGTTGATTCCCAATTGGGTTGGAAACGTCGGGAGATTTTTCCCATGTAGCCATAGACTGAAACAATAACCACAGAGTGGATGTCACCACAATTGTTTCCACTGAAGTTATTTTGGGGGAAGTTGGGAAGACTGTCTATTCCAAGACGTTTCCTTCACCCGATTCCTTTTATAAAACCATTGAGAGAAGACGCCGGTGTCGCCACCAACATCCCTGCCCTGCTCACAAGCACGTGCGCAGTGTTACATGGCGAGTGACTCCCAACAGTCCCCAGTGACTGCCGCCATATGCGACGCCCATTTACTGATGCCCTCGTAGAAGCCCTTAGATTGTCTAGCATCTCACAGCTTTCCAGTACTTCCCCAAAGACCGCCTTGCTTGATTCTCATGACAACCTCTGAGGTGTGGCAGGCAGGGGGTAAATTTCCTCATCCCTAGTCTAGAGATGAGGAAATGCAGAAGCAAAGGTATTTGGTCGAGGTCATCCAGCGTGGAGGGCACAAGACAGGACAGGAGCCTGTGTGGACTCCTAGACATGCCTTTGGGTCTTGCACATGTCGTGGTGTGTACAGGGCTGCTGTGAGTGTGTTCACTTCCTGTTCACGGTCTGGTCACCAGAGCCAATCTCCACCCCAGGCTCTGGCTCATGACAGATCAGCCAGGTGAAGATAGGGGTCTGACAGGGACCCACAATGAGTCCAGTGTGGCTGCCACATAGGGTGCATGATGGGGAAAATGCTGGACCCAAGGCTGAAAGGAGAGCAGGGACTGGACTGGGGAGGCCTTGCGTGTCGGAGCCTGGTCCTACGTGGGGGCAGAGAAAGGCTCAAGCACATTAATAAAATAGCTAGATGTGTGTACTTTGCAGATCATGCTGGAGGTGATGATGTGGAGGATGGATTTAAACGGATATAAGCCAAACAAACACAGGGCTAGTTAGCAGGCTATCACAGCAATCAAGACATGACAATGGCTAATGTAGGAATTACGGAAGTGGCAGAGGGAATGAAGGAGGAGAGGCTATACATATTTAAGAATAAAATTAACTGGTTTTGGTGAAGGATGGAGATGGGCTAGGGGAGAGGCACCCTCTGTGAGGAATAATACAATGGCAAATATGACATGGTCCCTGCTCTGAAGGAGTCCTATATCCTTATGGACACATGGAAAAAAAACGAACATCATGCAAGGCCAAGTGTGATTAACGTCAAGAAGACAGAGGTCACTGCGCTCATGTTTTATAAGCTCAGATCAAGTCCTGGCTAATCCTTTGCTTTTCTATGATGCAACCATCTTACAGGATGGGAAGTGGATGAACCTGTAATACTTTAGGGCAGAGGGTCTCGGCCCTGGCTGCATGTTAGATTTAACCTGGGAGCTGTAAAAATAGTTGATACCCAAGACCCACCACCCTGAGACTCTGATTTGTCTGTGGTGGGGTCCGGGCATGGGTATTTTTTTAAGAGATCGCCAACGGACTCTAACATGCAGCATGGATTCAGAGACCTAGAAATCAGGTCTTCTCAGCCTTGCAGGGGGAGTTGTAGTTTCACACCAACTACTGGTAGGATTGAAGACAGATGCTCTTCTTAGTGACTAACTTTTGACTCTTTAAATCTCCCCGAGGTCTTTGGGTCATCTCTTCTTGAATCACAGAGAGGTCCCTCTGCCCAGGTTCTCCAGTGACCCAGCAAGGTCCTCGCCTGGTCCGCCTGCAGGCCTGGTTTGTCTGAACCTCTATCTTCCACCATCCGGGCTTCCTCCTCTGGTGCACGGACATCCTACGCTGCTGCCCAACCTGGGAGGCCAGCCCGACCACGGGGCCAGCCACCGGCACTGCCGCCCTGTGGAATGTCCTGAAAGGACCTTGCTGAGGGGGTGTGATGCGTTTCCTTGACCACACCACACACCAGCCTGCTGGAACAATGTCCCTTTTCTTGCCGCCAGGAAAGGCCCCATAACGGAACATCTTCTCTTTTCTTGCCAAGCAAATGTTTCTGATTTGACCTGGAGGGTACGCTTTGAAGCAAAATAATGATCCAGAGGCCACTGAGCTGCTCTAGGGACTCTTCCCAACATTTTTAGCCTGTCAAGAGAATACTTTGTACGTGTGTCTGTGTGTGCAAATGTGCATGTTGGGACAGGTGGAAGAGGCACAACTGTCCCTCACGGGCACAGCCCCTGACCAGCCACTATGCTTGGCTAGACCAGGTCGGGTATATGGGCCAGGCCTATGAAGACTGCTGTCAGAATGTCTGCTACTTATGGCCAACTTTGCTGAGGGTCTTTGCAATGAATCCCTCAAAATGAATTATATACTGCTCACATGCATGATCAAATATCCCTTACATGCCTATGAGAAGGATCTATGTGCTAAGTGGATGACCTTTGACCAGAACAGGTGAATGAGGTCATCACCTAGGGTTTCGTTCAGGACTCTGAAGAATTTGGGGAACGTGGCAGCAGCTTTCCTTCTCTGCAAATCACCCCTGTACTCAGCCCCTCCTGGAGTCTCACTCCCAAAGTGCGGGGCCCTCTGACTTACAACAGCCTCTAGAATTCAGCTCACCACCTCTGTACTGGGGAGGTGCAGAGCGCTGTGCTCAGAGTAGGGACATCTGTCTGGGCCTCAAGTTTCCCAGCTGCCAAATGAACGGAGCTGGAGCACTCGGCCTTAGGATTCCTTTCAGGATGAACAATCTATATCTATCTAACACCGTGGCCTGTGACTCCTACCTTCTGAAGAAACAGAACTAGGCACCTTGCCTTGTTGGATACTAGATATCACTCGCCAAGGGGGGCAGGATTCTTTTTAACTGGAAAAGTTCTAAACCGACGTCTGGCCTTCTACAAAATGCATTAGTGACCTAGATATTCAACTCAGGCTTGTTTATGAAATTTGCTTAAGAGGAGGAACGGCTTATTGCCTAGACCTACTTTGCACAACTTCGAGAGATGGTCCTCGCCTCTTGGTTGTCACAGATTTGAATCATTTCGATGACTTCCGCAGAAGCTGTCAAGTATATCGAAGAAGGAGCACCTCTTTCTAATGTGCACACAGGGCCCTGGCGGCCAGCGGCAGGGCTGGTCCAGGCACTAGAACACTTTCCGAAAAGCCTTCTTTAGAGGCTACCAACGGACTCACAGGCCTGCCTGACAGCTCTGCATTTAGACGAGGGACCCATGAGAGGACGCACCGCAGCTGCTGCAGGGCGCGCAGACGACAGGGCAGAAAACGCTTCTCCTCCACGGTGCTTGCAAAGTCCCGATCCACTGCGTCCGTCTGGACGGCGCTGGTCGCTCTGTGCGGGCAGGCATGAGGGCCAGGCCTGAGCGAACGCCCGGCCCGGGAGTCCCAGGGGCCGCTTCCACTTAGGCGGCCTGGCGGCTTTGCGTCGCGTGGGGGCTGTGGGTACAGACACGGAGAGGCCGCTCTGCTTGTAATTTCCTTTTCTTTCTTCTTTTTGTTTTTTCTCATTTCCTTTCTACAGAACAGTTTATGTGCAGACACGTTAGTGAAGCCTTTTCAAAGGCACCTATTGATGTGCTCTCGGGTGAAATTCTAGAATAAATTATTAGACAGATGTCCTGTGAGGCTTTGACAAGGACCTATCATTCGAGTTCATCATAAATGGAGCTTCAGGATGCGTGGGAGGAGCAGCCACCTGAGCATCTTGGGCCCAGAACTGTCGCTGGATTGGCTGTGTGCCCTTGGGCACAGCCCTTCCCCACAGCGGGGCCTTAGTTTCCCTGTGGACCATGATGTGTTTAGAATGCTTTCCTCATGGCGTAAGACGTCGGCTAGGTGGTCTCTAAGATGGACACCCACGGGGATTTCAACTCTTGTTCCACCGCCTGACGCGGGCTACTCTTCACCCCTGCACCAGGCTGAGGCAGCCAGGTGGTCTGTGTTCTCCCTAGCTGGTCCAGGTATCCATTCTCAGTGTCCCTGCTCCTGGGCCCACCCTTTTCTGACCATCTACCCCACTGGTCCCATTCCATGCACACCCCAGCTTCATCCTGTACTGTCGCACCTGAGGTGACATCCTGTCAATGGATGAACACTGCTTGCCAGTGTCCGGCTAGAAAGGGAGCACTTCCAGTTAATAAGATGTGCCCGAGCCCTTCCGCTCCGGGCTCTGCATTCCTGAAGCAGGAGCTGCGGACGGAGCCGAGTACAGACTAGCCCTCCACCCCCCATGCCTGGCTCTTCGGGGCACCGCCCTCTGGCACGAGGGTGCAATGCACGATGCCAGCAAAACTGCCCTGCCTGCCCTTCAGGGCACACGTGCTTATTTCATCATTTCCAGAAATGAGCAGGAACTCCCAAGTAGGGAGATTAGAGCTACCAGAAGTTCCACACAAATGGTTTTCAGGAACTGCAGAATGCGTGGATTGTTGAAATGCGAATTGGCAAAAGCAGGGACAGCTTGTACTTTACACCAGGCCTTCTGGGGCCAGTCTACCACTGAGGGTGGGTGGGGTCATGTTTCTTAGTAATGCCCGAGGGGAGAGGTTAAGGCAGCCACAGAAGAGGGGTCAGCACAACCAAGTGACCCGCAGGTTTTCGGGGGCTGCACTGCCTCTCCCCTTTGCGCACGGTTGGCTCATACATTTGCTCTGCTAGTCTAGCAACTAGCTATGGTTTTATGATTTACTAAGCTTCAACCATGTGCCTAGCCCTGTCCCAGGTGTGGTGCTGGACAAGAGCCCTGCTGGCTGGGGAGAGTCTTTCCCAACAGAAGGGGTCAAGTGCAAAGCCAGACAGGGCATGGCTGGAATCCTAAATGGCTGGGCAATAGAGCCTTATCTGTGGGTCCTGGATCAAGCTTCTTTGTAAGGTCTGAATCCGAGCAGATTTTCCCAGGCTCCTCAGACAACTGGTGTGCGTACGTGTGTGCACGCGCACATGTCCCCCCGTCCCCTAGAGGTCTTTGAACAACAGGAAAGCAAAGAACCTATTTACTGGCATTCAGGTACATCCTGCTGCCCCCTTTATAGTCTCACCCCAGCGACAACGTGTCCAAGGTCTCAGCCACATGCCTGGACTCGGAGCAAGATCACTTCATCCCTTTGCTCCCCCCTCCCCGCCACACAAACGTCTGTTCCCACAGCTGCTCCCAACTAGCACATTAAGCACAGTGTCACCTACATACTCTCTCTGTCTCCCTGATTACTTAAATGCAACCAAATTAGACTTCTGCCTCGACATAGTGGAGTGACCTATTTCAGCTCCCCCTCTCTCATTAATAAAAAAAATTATAGACCCACAAAAACACAGAGACCGGGAAAACAGATTTCGACAAACTTAGGAAGATGGAAAGTGAGTGTAGGAGTAAGGAGCAGGTAACTTAGCAGAAAGGGAGACTGATGAGCAATGAGCTGACTGAGCCTGCAAATCTGCACGGAGCTCAGAGCTTGGAGGTCCCAGGTACCACAAAGGCTCCAGGGGCTGAGAGGACATAGCAGAACTGTATGCAAGTCTGAAAGTGGGACACCCCACTTGCCCTTCCCCACCCCACACAACCACACAATGACGCTTCAGTCCCTGCCCCAGGGCAAAGGCTCAAGGTTTATTTTCTGGAGAAGCTAAGAGAAGCTCTGACCTGGGGACGCAAGTATTCAAAACTATGAGAGAGAAGAGGGTCAGAAACACAAAGGGATTCAGTACCAATGAGCACACCTAGCACCCGGATTTGAGTTTCTAAAAATCATTCATGAAAAAGTGCCAAGGTGCCCTGGATACCGGTAAATTCTGCGAGGCGGGGCGGGAGGGGAAGAAAGCACCCAATCGGGCCAGAAGAACTTCTGGTGTCAGCAAGTAAGGGGATGCTCAAAGAATAATGAGGGCATTTTAGAAATACACAGACGTGAGTTTGGAAGGGCTCCCACTGGTTAAATGTGGGGCAATTTTAGTATCAAAAATCAATAGTAATAGTAGTGGATTATAACTCTTAGAATGAAATGAAAATCTGTAAGCCAAGATGTAAATAACTAGATAGATAAAAGCCAGATAAATAAGTAGGGGAGTAAAGAAAGATCTTCCTTATAGTAGAAAGCGAATTGAAAAATGTAGATGGAATTAGAAAAGTCACCGTTTGCCAATCAGCGTGATGACAGTTCAGTCAAGAATCATCAATGAATGCTCAAACTAGTGAGTAAGCCTATTATCAGAAACTGTATTTACACGGCCTCAAATATTTCCCTGCGAGGTAGTTATTCATTACAGAGGGAAACAGAGTGACTTTATAGTGGTGAGGCCTGGAAGCTAGCACCTGATGAACAGGTGGTCAATGTCATATCACCAAGTCAACATCTTGTGCTTCCTGAAATCACGTGCAGAGGACACAGTGCTTCTTCCATGCATTCCTGTCAAAAGGACATAAACTTAACCACGAGGAAACATCAGACAAATCCAAATTGACGGACATTCTGCAAAATAACTGGCCTGTACGTATTCTTCAAAAATATCAAGGTCTTGAAAGACAAAGAAAGTTCAAGAGTATTAAAGGGACATGACAGTTAAAAGCAAAGTGTGATTTTGTATTGGGTTCTAAACCAGAAAACAAAACAGCTTTTCTTTAGCTCTAAAGGCTATTAGTGGGATAAAAGGTAAAATGTAAATAAGGTCTATAGATTATATAATCATATTCTACCAGTGTTAATTTCCTGTTTTGGATAATGAAACGTAGTTATGTAAGAGAATGTCCCTGTTCTTAGAAAAAAACACTGAGGTATTTAGGGTTAAAGTGGCATCTTTTTGCAACTGATTCTTCAAACTATCAAGAAAAAAAAATAAAATTATGCAGAGAGAATGTTAACGCAAGCATAGCAAATGTTAATATTTGGGGAATCCAGGTGAATGGGTGTACAGGAATTCTTTGTATTATTTTTGCAACTTTTCGACAATTCTAATTTTTTCAGAATAAAAGTAGGATTCAGTAATGATGGAATAATCTGACTTAAAATTTAAGATTTGATTATAACCGTATTGAGAAGATAGGACTCAAAGAGAATAAAAATGCTTATTCATCTTAACAGGAAGTCAGCAGGTAATATTGAAAACAGATACAATTTAAGAGACATTAAAAGAAGAGTATATCAGAAATTTAAACATTATATTATATGTATACACACACTATATATGTAATATCAGAAATATGGTGGCACCCCAGAAAAAAACAATGAAAAAAGTAACAGTCATTCTTTTGAGGAATGGAATCAGTAGACTGAGGAAGAATGAGGCAGAGAGTTGCTATTTTATTATACGCTTTTTAGTATCATTAAATTTGTAGTATTTTTAGAGTATTATTTAAATATTTAGTATTATTTAATTTTTTAAAGTATTATTTATTTAATTTGAGTAAACTCTAGGCATGTACTGGATTTGGAAAAACTGGATAGATAAAACTAAATCTTTGGGGCCCACATCCCCACAAACGCATGAAGTTTCTCTCCAGCCTACTTATCCTGAATCCCACTGGCACCAATGACATTACATCGTACAACGAGTTTGAGCCACGGAATGAACTGGGACCATCTGCTCCAACACACTCACTCTGGAGATGAGGACATGAGCCAGGAGGCAGAGGTAAAACCCGAGTCCAAGCCAGAGCGGCTGGTCAACACAGCACTTGTGAGCTGACAGCGCTGGGCCTCGCGGAAACACCGTGTCCCAGCGAGAGCACCCGGGAGCCGGGGCCCAGAATCCTCAGCGCGGCAGCCCACGGCACCACCATGCTTGTCCTAGCAGAGCCTGTGACCACCATCTACCTTTCCCTGGTTCCCTACCAGGCCAGCAGACCTCTGGGACCCAGGGAAAAACACTCTGAGACACAAGCAGCAATATGCTAAATTAAATCCCCCATCACTAGGAAAGAAAGTCTTCGAGGTTCTTTAACCCTGGGGGATAAGAGACGCCTGGGGAAGTGGAGGAACAGGAAGGGAACAGAGCTGCATAGGGCCATGTGACTCGGGAGTCGAACCTGTTCTTGAGCCCTCCAGGATTGGGTGCCAATAGGAAAAGTAAAAGTCTTTGGATAGCACATATGATGCTTTAATAAATGAACTAGGAGCTCCTCAGGAGCCCCAAGAGCGGGAGGGTGGGGTACAGGGTTTGGTCCAGGCGGATGGCAGAGCCCCTACCCCTTCTACTGTGGGAAGGCAAGGCTGAGAGGCTGTGGGAAGGCAAGGCTGAGAGGCAGAACATGACTGTCAGTCCCTGGGGGCAGCGCTCTGTCCTCTTCAGCCCTCTGCTTAAAATGTCAGAGCACTGAACCTCAGAAGGAGAGGCCAGAATTGTTTTTTTGGACAAAACGGTAATATTTGGCCTTTCATAGTCCGTTTGGCTACGCCTGCCACTACATTACTGTTATTATTTATAGTCTATTTAATGTCAACTTTGGATCATTCCCTTTGTGGGCAGAAGTTAGTGTTTGTTGTTCTGTCCCTAGGTCAGCTTCCTCCTGCTACCGAGTATGCGTCAGTATCACTGCCTGTTGCCGACAGAGGCTCTGAGCTCAGGGACGCACTCCATCACCATCAGCCACCGCCCTACACACTGAGGATGGGAAGTCTGCACACGGAAGCGATGCGATCTGAAGGGAACGGCCAGGCTGCGGGGCCCAGGGCTTTCCATCCCTCTCCGAACGAAGGCGGCCCTCATCTCCGCCCTGAGTGGCGGCTTTGAGTCACTGGGAGCTCTCCTGAGGTTTCCACCTTTGATGGGCAGGAAGGTAATGAGCCCCCCAGGAGCCCTGATCCACAAGGGCTCACTCAGGGCCAACGGGTCATTTGCAGCATGGACAGGAATAGGCACTGGAGTCTGGGGGACGGTATTGTTCCCGAATTCAACCCTTTGCAAATCCACATCCGTGGTTGTCAAATAAGGCAAGATTCTTTGTCCTTCATTTAAACAAAAACGATTGTAAAAAACAAACAACAAAAAACTTTGGCAGCGAACAGAAGGAGACAGATTGTGTCAATCACTCACAAAATGACCAAGTAATTATTAAGACAGACAACACAACTGTGCTATAAATATAAAACTTGTTAAGAGACTAGATCCTCATTGTTGCCCGCACTAGAAATGATCATTACGCTCCACCACAGCAGTGCTGACTGGTGCCCATCGCCATGGAAATGTATCACGGCAAGGTGTGGTATCTCTTAAACACACGCGATGCTGTATGTCAAATATCTCTCAGTTAAAAGGAAGAAAAAACAGAGAGCGAGGAAGAGATGATCAGGAGCCCCAGTGTCTGAAGGCAGGTCCTAAGGCAGTGGCTCTCAAACTTGAGAGGCAGCAGAATCATTCCGAGAGCTTGTTAAAACAGAGCTGGCTGGGCCTCACCCCCCGCCCCCGAGTTTCTGATTTAGTAGGAGTGAAGGGGGACCTGAGAATTTGCATTTCTAGCAAGTGCCCAGGCGATATGGATGCTGCTGGTCTGAGGACCACACTTTGAAAACCAGGGTCTTAAGGGCTGCAAAGGTGAAGATTCGGAGTGTGTGTTGTGGGGAGAGGGGTGTATGTGGGGAAGAGACACACATACACACCGATGGCGTGGAGGGGCAGCTGCCCTTCTATAGGTTGATAGTAAGTGTGGAGAAGCCCAGATGATTCAACAAGGAATGGATTATCAGGGAGGGCTGCACAGAGGAGGTGACCTTCAGGCAATCTTGGCCGGCAGGCAAATGAAGCAGAAAGGACATGTAAGGCAGGAGACCAGTGCTGCTGTTAATTAGTCACATGCTTGAGCATAAGTTGGGGAGTCACAGGAGAGAAGCCTGGAGGGCCAGTGGCACTGGCAGTAAAGAAAAGTCTGGAAATTTCCCATGGGCCTTGGGAATCAATAAAGAATTTTTAGGCACAGCAATAAGAAGTTTGGTAAAAACTTTACCTTTCTGGGACTATTTCCTTGTCTGTGTAGTAGGGTGATGGGAAGAAGGACTGGGTAGGCCCTTTCTAGACTATATGCTATGATTCAGTAGGTGCGGGGGAGGGTGTAGTGCCATCCAGCCCGTGGCCTCACCCTGCTTGGCATCCCCCTGGCAAAGCACTGGGACCCGACAGCCACTCACACATGCCGGCCTTTCTGCCGCCTCCAGAACCTGGGCACAGCCTGGGAAGTGGAGGCAGGCCCGGAGGCCTCACACACACTGCTGATCTCTCCTCACCCTGCCCCCTCCTCCGGCTGTGCAGAGCCAAGCAGCCTGGGATTGTGAGGAGGCTCACAATGGAAGGAAGAGGGTGTAGGAGGGAGGTCCCCGGGCTGACCCTGGTATTGTTCTTGGGCCAGAAGAAAGCTTCCTCCTGCCTGGCCACTGCAGTGCTAGAAACAACGGTATCCAGCCAGTGAGAGTCGGCGCGTCTGGGGCGGCCTGGGAGCCGGGGCCCATTCACAAACGCCTGCCGGAGAGCACGTAGCCCTGTCCGTCCCCCGCCCCCTCCGCGGCGGTAGTCTGCTCCCAGCGAGAGAAGCTGGGGTGAACGAAAATAACGCTCTCCGCCCCCAAGCTCACCACCGCCAGGAAGGAGAACGTGACCAGAAATGGCACGCTGGCTAATAAAAAAATAATGGATGCTTCACACCCTTAGCAACACCTTCCTCTTCCCCCAGCCTCAGCTGCTCCTGCCGCCGACCAGGGACGAGGAAGGGAAGGTGCTGCATCGGGGCGTACCCGTGTTGCACGAGGCCCGGCCACGACGGCAGGGCATCGGCAGGACAGCCAGGAGCCAGCCTGGCCCGGAGGCTGCTCCAGCAGTGGCTGGTGGGCTGCAGGCGGGGTGGCCCTGCTCGTCTTGGGCTTCGGGGTCTCTCTTGGCAGGAACTGGGGTGTGTGTGTGTGTGTGTGCAGGAGTGTAGACCTGCCTCTGAGCATCCGTAGACAAGGACCCATAGGCCAATTTGGGGCCTGCTCATGGCACTGTGTGCCCAGCACCTTCACTGACCTCCCTGTCCTGAGCCCAAGCCAGACCCAGGCAGGGCCAGGGGTGTAGCTCTTGTTCTCTGTGAGATGTCCTTAGCCTGGCCGAGGCCATGACGGAGGCAGACTTCAATCTGGCCTTGCTGGGACACGCTACTCTGCTCACTCCCAAGTGCTCTCCCTCTTGCCGGACTGATCCAGCCCTCTGGCACAGAGCAATGGACGCTGGTCATCGTCTGGCCCAAAGTAGAGCATTGACAAGATGACCTCTCCACGGGGAGCAAGTCCTGTTTTTAAGGGACCCTGGCCGGTCCCTAACAAAGTAACCGAGCTTCCTTGCCTGGCCACTGGGGAAAGATGTGTACGTCCTAGGGATTCCCAAGAGGCCCGGGAGGAGGGCGGAAGAACTGGTTGGGCCTTGGGCCCTGGCTGCCTCGATCCTCCTCCCCTCACGCATTTCCTGGCTCGAGAACATTCGGTCGGGTCCCTATTTGGTCAGGTCCCAGGGCCTCCAGGACTGCCGCCGACTGCTCTCTCTGCTTTCAGAAAGGCCCCTTCAGGACTCCTGGACTCCCCCACTCTCCACGGCTTCCTCTTCTTCTGAACCACTGGGTACTTCTGCCACCCTTAGTGCCTCCTGCTCTCTTCCTACAAACCCACCTCCCGGCCGTCCCCCAAGGCCCAGTTCTGGGTCTCCCTCCTCCAGGAGGCACGAACACAAGGAGAAGCAGGCAACAACCTGAGACCCTCAAAACTGGCCTAGAATCAAGTCCCCCAAACGTCCACATGATCTCTGCGGACTGGGGTGGTCTGATGCTCCCAGGACCGTTTCACGGAGGGGGTAGACTCTGAACAGGGCCAGATCTTGGAGAGGGAGCGGGGAGGGCACGTGGGTGCGAGGAGCAGGGTGAGCAGAGGAAGGTGCCGAACACGGCGGGGGGGGGGGGAGGGGCAGGTGTGTCTACATGGGCAGACGGGTCTTTCACATCTCAGTCTCGGAAGGACCTGGGGAAACCACAGAATCTCCCCCCTCCTGTCCCCTCCCAAAATCCCCGCAGCAGGGACCCGTTGGGTGGCCCACAGTCGCACTAGGTTCACATTCTGACCCTCAGCATAGCCTTTCATTGTACCTCAAAGGGGTGTACGGTCCCATTTAAGAAATGGAAGCTCGAAGAGCAGGATGATGGGTGAGCTGCACCACGTTCTGTGTACGGAATTACAGGGTTCTCCGATGACCACGGTGAAGCAGTGAACTTCAGGATTCCTCCTGTTTTAACTCTCAGGGCTTCCCCCACCCTGCTCCCTGTTTATATTCTAGATCAGCGTTTGGCAAAGGTTTTCTGTCAAGGGCCGGAGAGTACGTATTTTAGGCTCTGAAGGTGGTAGGGTCCGTGTCACAATTACTCAGTGCCACCTTGTAGCACACATGTGGCCACAGACAGGGAGCAGATAAATGGGTGGGTATAGCCGTGTGCTGATGCCACTGTATTTGCAGAAATAGGCAGGGGGGATGGACTCGGTCTGTGGAACACAGTCTGCCAGTTCCTAAGCTAACTGAGGCTGCCCTAAACGGGAGGGGGAGGTTTTCTGGAGACACCAGTGCTAGGAAGCACGTGCTACCTGTAGTCCCCGCTCCGTGCAACCTCGGCCCGCCCCAGGCCTGCGAGAAGCCAGTCTCGACCGCCTATTGCCTGCGGCCCCCAATTTTCCTAGTTGTCACCAACAACTATAATAATAATTTCTTGCAAACAGACAAACAATAACAATAAAAACAGGCTCGCCTCGCAGAGCACGTTGGCCATTCCCAGTGGGCCCCGCTACCTGGCGGCCTCGGACAGGAAACCGTGGACTGAGGAACTCCTGGTCTCCTTTATTGCATCAGTGCCTATTTTTGTCCTGAGGGAGGAAGCGTGAGGGGTGGAGTGGCCAGAGGCAGAGGGTTCTCCTAGGTAAGCACGCCTCCTCCAGAGCTGAAGCAGCATCTTGGGCCAGCAGGGAATAGAAAGAGGCCATTGCAAAACCTTCTTATCAAAAAAAAGGTAAAAATCATATCTCTTCCTCTTTCAAAGGTGCCAGTCGGGGTCTCTCCCTCTCGGTCTCTCTATTTCCCTTCTCTTTTTCCATTTTCAGTGCCTTTGGCAGCAGAAAAAAAGGATATCCATTTTCTTGTTCTTGCTTATTAAGGAAATGACATTCGCCCTAACTTGCTGTACGTGACTACAGTCGCCTAGAACAAGAAAACGGTTTTCCAGCGCCTCTTCCTCTTCATCATCACCCCTTAAACAAAGGGCGCCAGAAGAATCAGGCTGCCTGAATTCCAAGCTTCATACCCCCACTGATAAGCCTGTGATTTGGGGCAAAGTATCTGATTAGAGTTGTCATCTGTAAAATAACAATAATAGCAGAATCTATACTTTACGGGGCAATGACGTGAAATTAGAGATGATATGCAGACACATAGCTCAGACAGTGCTGGATTCCCGTGAGCCCTTGAGAAGGAGGCACAGGTCCTGGGCTGGGGTTCTGGGGCTGAGTCCCTCTGGGACGGGAGTAGGTCAGGGCTCATTTGGTCATTCACTCCATATTAAATGGGCCCCTGTACGTGCCCGTGTGGAGCCTACATTCCAGTGGAAGAAAGCAGACAAATAAAGCATTTGCACGATGAGCGCCATGGATAAGAATAAAGTGAGGCGAGTGGAGAGGAAGTGTGGGTCAGGCTGTCGGAAGGCTGTACGGAGTAGATGCCATCTGACCAGAACCACCTTCATCTGTAAAAGGACATCGGTAACAGCGTGTGCTCCCTAGGGACAATGTGAGGATATGCAAGATAAGAACAAGAAAGCACCCGCATAGTTCCTGGAGGAGCATGGAAAGCACTCAGCCAGTGTTTGCAGTGTTGCTGTTGGTGCGATACAGTCACTGTTGGACACTCGATAAGGGGACATCAGGAGAGTCCCGCATCCCAGGCCACCGGAAAGGCAGTGGCCCATGCACTTTAACTCGGTCCATCATGGCTAAGGTAATGCCTGGTCCACAAAAAGGTGCTCGATCAATAGTGGTGGACTGAGTAAATAAAGTCAGACTGTACCTCCCGTGGAACCGAGAAGTGACACAAAGCAGCACTTTGGGGAAAAGGACAGGGCCTGGGGAAGCAAGGTGGAGCTTAGTTTTCACAGGACTTTGCTCCTTGGCGTCTCCGGATATGTTAATAATCCTTATGCCTTGTGAGTTAGCATATCCTGGACGTTTCCAGAAGACTTGGCAACGGAGCTGGCATAGCTCTAGGGAACGATAAAGTCACTCCTTCCCATCTGGAGGGCTGGGAACTGGGCTCCTGCAGCTTCCTTCCAGTGCTGGGCGGCCCCTTCCTACCAACCCGAGTTTCCAAGCGGCAACGGCGCCACCTGCTGGAAGACCAAGGATGCCCCTGCATCTGCCACCATTGTTATTCCGCCAAGCACTAAGTGGGGTGGGGAGCACCTGGCCATCAATCTGGCCCACGGTGATTTTCTTTTCTGAAAGTGGATTTGTCCCTCAGATTCCTCAGGTGTGTGTGTGGTGTGGGAGGGGGTTCTCATCCTGTCATTATTTGGGGGCAAAGCAGGGAAAAAGGGTGCTTAACCCCAGGTCTCACTGTCACTTCTTTAGTGGGCCTCCTATCGTCTCCCTGGGTCCTGTGTGAAGACAGTACCTTGGAAACAGTCTCATGAAGTCGAAACCCCACTTTACCTTCCTTGAGTCTCCTGGACCCCTCTGCAGAGAGAGCCTTGGGTACATCCATGAGGCCAGGAATCCCACTTGACTCAGCTATGTTTCTTGTTCGGCGTGTGTGCGCCATGCTGACCTCACAACAGGGGACTCACACATTATACACTCCTAACCTGGGTCAGTCCCCAGAGATCAGAGCAACAGGCCTGACCAGGTCAGGGTGAGCTCATAATTAATTGCCGACAGACACAGAATTTAGCTTCAAAATTTCCTAACAGGAAGGCCAAAAGGGAAATAAGTTAGGTTATGTAGTTCCTATTGTAAGACAAAGACAGCAGACATTAATGTTCTGTCAAAGAATTTTTAAAAAGATCAAAATGTATCCTTTTAGAAAGCCTTGGGCAAGACGCAGGGTAATTCAACAATGTCTTTCGACTGGAGTTTTGTATTGGACAGAAACATCAGGGAACAGGAGGTGGTATTTGCAGCGCCCTGAGGCCATGCGGCCCCCTGCACTCTGAGGAGACTCTGAAGGGAAACTGCTCCTCAGGTTGCTGCACCTCAGGGAGACAGAGCTCAGAGGGTATCTGGGCCGGAGGCGAGGGGAGGGATGTGCAAGGGGAGGCCAGAACTGACTCAGATTCGATTCCCTTGCCTTCGCATGGAACTCAGTCAAGCTTAACCTGGCTGGGATGATCGAGCTCCATCTCTCCCCCTCAGTTCAGCCTGACAGTACCTGTCCTTCCAGGGATAGAAGCCAATGCTTTGTACCTCCCAGGTCTCACACTGGTGGAGCTTATGTGGGGAACGCTGCCAGCACCCCTCACTCTATGGGCAAACACCATCCTTGCCTGTGCAGCTGACAGAGGCTTAAGGGGTGTGCCGCCTGGGAGCTGCCATGCATTCCCAGGGGACTCAGGAGTGTTTGTGTGTGTGTTGTGTGGGGGTACTCGCTGGAGGAATGTCAGGCCTTTGCACAGCAGGGGACATTTTGGCCAAACAGGTGCTTCCCTACACCTCTGTGTGGCTGCCTCCTTCACTGCCTCATCCTCTCCCTTTTCTGGGGAGGATGTGCCTGAGCTTTGGACTGGGTCATTTTTGGGACAATTTGCATGTTCAACATCTATAAGGCAGCAAGGACACCTTTGGCTGCTGGGGATGGCAGACGTCCCACTGCAAATGCCAGACTAGAGCCTCCAGACCAGTGCGCTGGTGCCCTCTAGTGGGAGGTCATGGTGCAGCGGTCTGTCTGCGTGGCCTCTGCGTTAAGCGGCATCTGACCCTGGGGCCATACTCAGATCAGGGTCACGAATGATGGGGGTTGTCATCATTGTCCTCCCATTCCACCAACCCACAATACACAATGCAACCCAAACAGGCAGGTGGGTCCCCCAGGACTCCATCCGAAACCCAGTGGTATGGGTCTCAGCTTCTGTCAGGCCATATGGCTTCACCGCCTAGGACCACAACTGACGTCCCCCGAATCCATGTCACCACACTCAGAGCCTCCAGCTGCCAACCTTGGATCAGAGCTCTTGGGGAGCACGCTAGCCGCAGCTCACCTGAAGTTGCTGAGGGTTTGTGGAGCTAAAATCTGCCTGCTGGCTATCGCCTACCCCAGCTCACCTGGTCTTCCCTCAGCTCCCTTTATGGGGAAGCAGACCTTGGGGACAGTCACCATCAGTAGTATCAGCCCTTACTCACCAACTAAGTGCTTTTAATGGGCGGAGAAACATGCTGGGCAGATGTGGGCACTTACTGTCCTGTCCTGACCCCAGTCCTTTGCAGCTCCAGTGTCTGAGTCCCAGTAGCCTCTGAAATGGGTGTCCCTGAGGGACAGCACTGCATGGGAATCACCCCTGAGACCCATTGCCCACTGTGGAAATACAAGCGTCAGGGATTGGGGGTCCTTGGCTTCGGCTGGAGTTAGGGGGATATAGGCACCCAGGTATCAGCATCTGAGTGAGGCATGCCCACCTAGGACCACTCACTGGGACATGTGCTCCATGCATGGCCCCCAGTGAGAGAGAAGCTATAGTGCCCTGGAGATCTACAGGAGGCATTAAGCTGGGGGCCACAGGGCCCTCTGCACACATATCAGAGTGGAATACTGGACCATGGCAGGTAGTCACCCCGGTTCACATACCAGCGTAGCACATCCAGTTACGGTTTATTGGAGCGAGAGGCCAGCAGGAGTGCTTAGGCCCTGCCCAGGCCTAGGATCAGGACCTGGGGGAAGAAGGGGTGTGGGGACACTCTGCCCCATGCACCTACCTGCCAGGCCGGAAGAACCTTCTCGATGTCGTTCAGGTTGATCCCATCCCCATCTTCCAGCTTCCCTTTTCCACACCTGGACCAGAAAAGACATAAAGGCATTGAAAGGATGGTGCATGTATCCTGCCCCAGCCTGGCAAGCAGGAAGAGCAGGGACAATCAGGGGATACCTAGTCCCTACTTCCCTAAAGGCCTCCAGAATCAGCCTGTTCCACCCAGAGGAAATGGCCATGGAGACCCCAGAGATGCTGCCCTCCACCCTGGGCCTGGAAACACAGGCTTCTGTGGAGGACAAAGGACTCATGTAGACAGCAATGCTGAGGCCAGCCCGGGGAGGGGGCAGCACAAAAGTACCAGAGTCCCCTCGACCCTTCCAGGCAAAGACACTAAGCTTCTTGTTAACGAAAACCCCCAAATCGGTCACTGCTCCTGCAAAAGCCTGTCATCTTGCCCCTTACGCTAAAGGGAAATGAATGAACAGAGAGACCGAGCAACTTTCTCAAGGTCACACAGGCCCCCAGTGGGGTTTCCTCTCTCCTTGGCCTAACTTTGAGCCAGTCCAGCAAGCCTGTTCATACTGATGCTTTGTCCTCATGTCTGCTGCAGGCAGGCGTACCTTCAGCCAGAGATGCTGGCCCTGATTCACTGCCAAAGGCCCACAATCTGCAGCACATTGAAAGTGCAGATTCTGGAACCAGACTGCCAGGGTTGGAATCCCGGCTGCATCGCTTACTAACCAGGTGCCCCTGTGCAAGTCACTTAACCTCTCTGTACATCAGCTTCCTCATTTGAAAAAGGGGGATAATTAATAGTGCCTGACATAAGGTAAACAGAGGATTAACATATCGAAGAGCTTAGAACTTTGCCAGGCATCCACACACAACACACCCCATGTGTGACACATCATATTTAATGGCAAATATATTAGGGTTGATACCAGCAATAAACAAAATTATAGTAAATAAATAACGAGGTAGGTACATTACTGCTACCAGGACTACCTCCACTTCTCCTATGACTGTTGTTTTATTGTTATTGGGGCAGGAGAAGAAACACAGTGGTTGCGTAGGGGCACAGAGCCTAGTACCCATCCAGCCTCATGCAAGTCACTCATTTTTTCTGGGTCTCCTAGTTTCCTCATCTGTCGAAGTAAAGAGAATAAGAGCTCCTACCTCCCTAGGCAGTGGTGAGCTTTCGGTAACACGAGGCAAGCACTTAGAGTGCAGACTGCAGCCTGCCCCATGCGCAGCACCAGTTACTACTACTATTATGTCGTTACTGACCCGGGTCTGCTGAGGGCTGCTCAGCTGGTAGGCAGCAGTGTTTTCCAGCTGCAGCGTTAACGCAACGTTCAAATTTCAGAGTGATGAGCTGATTTGCCCAATGTTTGCCGAGGCTCTCTTGTGTTTTGGGCCCTGTCAACTGTCCTTGGAGTCATGGACAATAAATGACGTGGTTCCTGCCCTGAGACAACCCACAGCTCATAGCTCTTAGGAAACAAGTCCCCGTCTGATCTAACAGGGCAGTACTCCCGAGCACCAGTAGGGGGCAGCATGAGACGAGTGTCGAGAAAGTCCTTTGGACAGAGCAGCCCTGGAACCTCCAGGAAGAGCAACAGGGCTGCAAAAGGAGCAGAAGCTTGGGTGGAAGAGGGCACAGGGCTATGAGCTACACCCCATTTCATAAATGCTTTGTGTGGGCTCCAGCTCTGGCTGGGCCCCATCTACACGATGCAGAGACTGGGTCCTTGGTGTCACAGCCAGTGTTGGGGTCAGGGTAAGAGAGGGCACTACAGGAATATAGAGGAGCAGCTGCCAGAGCAGTCTGGACAGAGGGAGGGTGTGGGGTCATGAGCTGGGTAAGCAGAGAATCTGGGAGAATGTACCAGGCAGACGGCGGCAGGGCAAAGCCCTGGAGCTAAGCGCAAGCACGTTGCCAGCAGGGACGTCAGCGTTCATGTGGCTGCAGTGGGTGGGAATGGGGTGCAAGGGGGTGGGGAAAGGGGCAAACTGCTGGAGGGCGAGGCTGGAAAGACAGCTAGTGTCTGGCAGGTGGAGCTGGGGTGGGCGGGGTAAAAGGAAGGAAAAGAGAAGAGTTCTTATCCCCTCCCCAGCCTTGTGAGCCTGGGCCTGGCTGCAGATGAGGAGATGGAGAAGTTCTGGAAACACCCAGCCACCTTTTAACGAACAAGTCTGCCAGGCTGGTAGAGACAGGCTGGCCTGTGAAGGCACCGACTGCTTGTAGTCACCTGTGTTTTGCAGGAATCATGGCAGTGGGGGAGGAGAGACCTGGGGACTCCTGGCCTACTGGACTGGCTAACACGGCCTCCCTCAGGTCATGTGTGAGCAGGACACACCTCTGGCCCCCACCACATGCTGCATGCTGGCCTAGCGCAGCACCGGCACGGCCTTTCGTTCTCACCTCAGCAGCCCTGTGGTGGGCCGTGGGTGGTGTGCAGGGAGGGCGGTGGCCGCTTAGACCCCGGGCCTGCCCTGCCCGGGGCTCAGAACCTCCTGGAGGATTACAGGTTCAGAGGGCAGGAGGTTGATCCAGACCACCTGAGTCCCTGCTGCCAACAGGGTTTCCAAGGCAACAGCCTGCTCTGATCTCTGTCCCTCCATGGAAACGCGGGCTGTGGGAAGCCTGGCAACGGAATGGTCCTCTGCTTCTGAGGGATGTTACAGTGGCAGTGGAGTCTGTCTCCAGTACAGCAGGACTCTAAAGGTGACACAGTTCCTGGCCCAGCCACAGGTGGCCACAGGAAGCTGCACCTAGGCTCCCTTGGGAGCCAGGGAGAGACAGGATTTGGCCAGAGCCAGGTGTCTACGAAAGACGCCAGATGACTGCCAGAAAATCCTGTAGGCTCCTGAGTGGGTGAGCCTGGCCTGTAACTGGTGAGCAAGTGTGTCTGGTTCTCTGGCTTTAGAGGGGACAATGGCCTCAGCATGGAGGGAATCTCCCCTCCCCTGCATAGTCACCTGTGGCTACTGCCAACTAGTATTCACTCTGACATACATCCATGTGAACTGGTGCAGACACCTCGGAAAGCCTGACTTAACACGCATTCTCCATTGGACACCTTCAGCCCTTCTGTCCTCTGGGCCTTAATTCCCCTCTGTTTCACCATCCATGTGTTCCCGGGGGCACAGGAGAGAATGGAGCTTCACTCTCCAAAAGTGCTCTCCTCTCTAACCCCTTCTACATTCATTCACTTCGTTTAACTATGCCTGGCAGCTCATTTCATAGCGAGTACTCTCTAAAAGTCCATACCTCCAAACTGAGTCTTTTATACACAGTCTCAGTCATAAATGGGTCCATCTCCTTTTAACAGTAAATAGTCCTGCTGGGTAGAGCTGTATTTTATCCAGCAAGTGTGTGTGTATGTTTCCCTCACAGTACCAGCACCACACACACCCAGCAGGCCTAGTGAATGGGCTTCAGAAGTGAAAATGCTCAATCTGATCTGTTCTCATGGTCTACCCCAAGCTCAAAAACTCCCACAACAGGGGATGAAAAGCATCTCCTCTGCTGAGAACCTGTTCCTGAACTTGACCCACCGAGGAAAGGTCAGCTTTCCTAAACTCAGCAGTGTGAAGGGCACAGCCCTGTGCAGCTCAGGAGGAAATGGCCTCACCACTGTTGAATGAGGGGTTGGGCGTGCAGTGAGCAGGTGGATGGCGTGGGGCAGGGCCAGGGAAGCCTCATGGCTGGGCCCCCACTTTGCTCTATCTCCTTCTTACAGGGTGCCTCCATGCTCAAGGCTGTCTCCCTTCCCCACCCAAAGAAAAATGACCTTGAGAGTTCTGATGGAACCCACAGAGGCAGGGCCATGCAAGAGGAGGTGTGCTGAGAGGCTGGGTTCTCCCGGGAGAGTCTGATATAAGTGATGCCTCATTTCCCAAAAAAAATACACATGTACACAGTTTTGCATAAAGTTTTCAGGGGGTGATCTGGGTGCTGGATGGCATCATACGCTTAAATCATGGTTCTGCTACTCGGGCAAGCTACTGTGCCTCTCTGAGCTTCACTGGTTTTCGTCTCTGAAATAAGGATGAGAACGACATCCTCCCAGGGTTGCTGCTCACTATACTCCAGAGAAGGAGTGAGGTGGGATGGAAATTGGAGCAGGAGGCCAGGTGAGATGCGAAAGTCCCGCTGATAATATCGGTTGTGTTTAGACTCGAAGTGACAGGGAGACAAGAATGGGCAGAGAAGGATTGGAAGAAACAAATAAAAGCCATGAGGATAACTTAAAAGAAAGAGAACAAACAAACAAACAGAAAATAACACGTGTTGGTGAGGATGTGGAGAAATCGGGACCCTTGTATATTATTGCTCGTGGGAATGTAAAATGTTCAGCTGCAGTGGAGAAGTTTGGCAGGTCCTCAGAAGTTAAAACATAGCATTATCATGGAGGACACTGTGATTTATAATAAGATACATGCGGTTTCTGTCTCCAGACCTGGCACAGGGACCCTAAAGTTCTTGGGATTTCCTAAGTGAAGGAGAGGGAACGATGTCTTTTGTTATGTTAATGAGGTGACTTTTGGAAAGTCCACAAGTAACTTGAGGGGGGGCTGGTTGCTATGGGAACCAACCAAGAGATTGGAGGGCTGGAACTGCCAGTCCCACCCCCTGACCTCTGGGGAAGGGGAGAGGGGCTGGAGATGGACTCAGTTGCCTACGGCCAATGATTTAGTCAACCGTGACTGTGTAATGACACCTCTGCAAAAACCCAGGAGGACAGGGTTCTTTAAAAGGGGAAGAGGACACGGAATCACGAAATACTACAGGGAGAGACAACCTGGTGCAAAGCCAAGCACTACGCCGGGGGCTCTCACAGTGGGGTCCCTGGGCCAGCGGTCGGCATGCCTGGGAACGGTTAGAAATGCACATCCTCAGGCTCCGCTCCCGATCTCCGGAATCAGAGACCCTGGGTGTGGACACAACAACTGTGGTTTAACAAGCCCCACGGGTGGTTCTGATCAAGTGTGAGGCCCACTGCCCTAGGCTACGGACAAGCAGGGCCACTGCGAATGGTCAGGAAGGGGAGCTAGAAGCGTGGCTGGAAGGGCCTGGGCAGTGAA
Organism: Eonycteris spelaea; assembly: GCA_003508835.1. NCBI lineage: Eukaryota > Metazoa > Chordata > Mammalia > Chiroptera > Pteropodidae > Eonycteris > Eonycteris spelaea. Next base: position 19,293,838 of record PUFA01000003.1, on the reverse strand, counting down.
CGGGGGGATTCAGGAGAGAGGCTGGTGAGCCTGCAGGTCTGAGGCCATGAACTGTCCGTGTGTCCTTCCTGCCCAGGGAAAGGGCCGCTGTCGGCTGTTCCCCACCGCACCCTACCGCTATGTAAGTGCCCCCTCGGCCGCCCCTTACCCTTCACGGTCGATGTGTGGCAGGGGCTGCTTGGGCGTGTGTCGCAGCTTCCGATGGAACTGGGTGAAGTCCAGCTTTTCAGGCTGCAGGTCCCAGGTGGCACCACTAGAGGGCGAGGGAGGGCAAGAAATGAGAGGCAAAGGGGGTGACAAGCGGTTACTGATGGGGCCCACACACCCAAGGCGCCGCCAGGCAGGAAGGGAGGGCACCCCCCAGCCAAGAGCAGGGTCAGGCAGGGACCTCGCACTCGGACTGGAGTCCGAGGTGCCAGGTCTGGGGACGGCCTGCGAAGCCCCCACCCCTCCTCAACCCTGCCGTATGGAAATGCTTATAAAACACAAGCATGCGCCTGATGCCTAGGCTACGGCAGTCCCCCTAAGCACCACCTGAGAGCCTGTTTGCACACCTACATTTGGGACAGACTGGAGAGGGAAAGAAGGCCAAAACCTGTCACTGGAGCCTCTGACGGCAGCACAGAATGGCAACAAGGCAGCTCTGAGGGACAGGAGACAAATCTGTCGGGAAGCAGGGGACCAGGGCCTGCCAGTTCCAGGCCCAGGAGACTCACATGCTTCCAGGTGGGGCGAGCCCAACCCAAGCTGGGGGTGTCTAGAGTCTGCCCAGGAGTAACAGCTACAGGGCCGAGGCAGAGTGGACCTAAAAGGCCACCGCGGTCCGAGGCCAACATTCCCCGGAGGAGTGACATCATGGCCGGAGCCCCTCAGCAAACACGTCAGGGGCATGTCCCCACATCCTGAGAAACCCTGGACAATACCTGTGCTTCCAACCTGGTCCATCTGGGACCTTCCTGCTACGACCTCAGGAGGGAAGGGTGGGGGTCTGAAGCCACAGCTATCTGTCCCCAACTCTAACCCGGGCTGCCAGTCGTCTCCACGAGCCATCCTCCTGTGCTCTTCCACCTCCCCTGTGCTCCCGTCTGGCCGTTCTCCCTCCTCCATAAGCTGGCTGTGCTGTCAGCCCTGTCTTCCCTGTCCCCTCAACCCTCTTCCTCCTCTGCCTCCTCTTCCCTTTTCCTTCTCTCTTTCCCTCAGTGCTTGCCCCTCCTTTTCTTTCCTTTCTCTCCTTGCCTCTTACTGACCTCTCTCTCCTCGGTCTCATGTTTTCTGCTTCAGCCCCCTCTCCAGGGGCTTGATCAGGGAAGTCTCAACATTTCCGCAGCCCCCAAAGATCCCATGAGGCATGAGGACAAGTAGGCTGGGGTCCCAGCCCGAGCCACGCACTGTGGACGAGAGGGAGCACGGCTTACCTGAAGGAATCGAAAGTGTTGGCTGCCCAGATGTCTGTGCCCAGCATGTCCAGAGAGTTATCTTTGCTGCCGTTCTGGAAGAGATTGGGGAGGAAAGGGGTTGCGTTGTTGGCTCAACTTGGACACGGAGAACAAATGGGCAGAAGGCCTCCTCAAGGCCCAGTCCTGGAAAGGGCTGCAGAGGCCCCCCTGTGCCTCGGTTTGTCATCCTGGGCTGCTTGGAGGCTGGAGTGAGCATCCTGGCTGGTGCGCCCAGTAAGAGTTCAGAGGACTTTGGGGCAGACCCCGGGCTCCCCCCGGCATGGACCCCTCACTGCGGCGGTGTTTGACAGAGCTGCGCGGTCAGGTGCAGAACCTGCCCCAGCCCATGGCTCTCTCCTCAAAGCCTCCACGTGGACAGCGGCCACCACCACTGCCAGCCTGGTGGCCGTGGCTTCTCCCCAGGCAGGGCCTCTGCAGAGCCAGGCGCACTGGAGGACTTTCCCTCTCGCTGAAATCGGCAGAAACGAGAAGCCCTCACAGACCAAGGCTATACCAGCAACTGAGTTTCTCTAAGTTAACCGGCCCCAGCCTCCGTCCTTGGATGTTTCCTATGTGACGAAAGACACCTTGTTTGATCCAACTTCTATGATTTGCCTTTTCCCCTCCTTATGCCATCCGTCCCTTGTTAGCCCTACAGTTTGCTATCCATCATCTCACCGTTTAAAATGAATACTCCACCTCCTCTAAAGCTGCACGTGTGCATGTCTTGTGACCTAGGACTGCACTCTCAGGTATAAACACGACCAAATTGTACACAGATGTTCACCAACAGTATGCAGCACAGAGGTAAAGAGCAGCTCCAAACTGGGAACCCCAAATGCCCACTGACAGTGGACCGGACAAACAAATATGGTATATTCAATACTGAAATATTATACAGCAGTGAAAATAAACAAAACAACATGCAAACATGAATGAATGCCACAAACATAGAGTGAAAGTAAAGAATCCATGGTCCTCCATGGCCCCAAGTAAAATTTAGCTCCTGACTGTTACCTTCTCTTCTGTGCCCCTCAGTGGCCAAGTCAGGCGCACAGTGGGTCCGCCTCAGATGTCTGCCAACCAATTAAACAGACTCTGCCTGTAAGTGGAGGAGGCGCAGGCCTGCTGCCTGTGTCTGAAAGATCGATTCACGGACTAGGATGTCAAGAGCGATTTACTGTCTTAGGATTCAGAGCCCCAAGGACTGGAGGGGAATGTGGGTGGAAAAAGAGAGAACAAGTATGAAAAGGGGACCAGAGGGTCACAGTGAAAACCCGGAGTGCAAAGCATCCTGCAGGTAATTCATCTTAAAGGCAGCTCAAGGTCAGTGTGAAGGCACATAAATCTCTCCCTGGCAGGTCACTCTCGGCCCCTGTGCAGCAGGGTGACGTGCAGCACGGAGCTGGCAGGAACGCCATAGCCTGGAAAGGGGCACCTTACCCTTTTCCAGGGGACAGGCTTCGGGAGGCACCTGGAGCATCTCTAATTCGGGGCCTCAGCCTCTTCCAAAGCAGAGTCCTGGCCGGGACGGACCAGCCTTGCGATCTTTCAGGGTGCAGGGAAAAGGCCCCTGGCTGATGGGTGGGAAAGAGTGACAGCAGATGGAGGAGACGGCCCTGGCATTTGCACGCAGATGTTTATTTTCTCCAAAGGCAGGGAAGGCCACCTTTCTCCCGCCTAGGCAGAACCACCCGTGATGCGCTGTTATCATCTCCGTGCTGAGGTGAGAAAGCAGGGCTCCGGGAGCGAGGCCTCGAGGCCCAGCTGGTGAGGGACAGCCAGAAGGCCAGCAGCACTGTGGAGAGCCACTGCCCTCGGCAACCGGGCACGTCTGTTTTTCCAATCCGTCATAGTTACAGGCTCGCTCCACACATTTTCCCTCACGGAATCCTCACAACTCTCACCCATGCTACAACCCCGAGAACGTGTTCCGGAACTGCTGTAGCTAACCCGACTCCTATTTTAAATGCTGGGAAACTCAAGAGCTCTCACGGCCCTTCCTAGCGAATCCCTGCTCCTCAAACCACCGCAGGGCTAGGTCTTGTCGCTTCTCACATGGACCGACCTCCTGCTTCTGTTCTGACCCTGACGACGATGAGACTCCGATTCTCAGCGCCGAGCAACAGAAGTGCCAGGACGTGTGCACTTTACAGACCAAGGAGCTGGAGCCCCATCTTTGCATGATCCCAGGGTGCCCGACCTGGACGAGGTGACAGCCCTGGGCCAGAATGAGGACACTCTGCCACTGAACAGGACACACCAAGGACCGTGAACAAGGCGGCCTCTCTGTGCTTGAGATGAGAGGAAGGAAGGGAACCCCCATGAAGGCCAATGTCCTGACAGGTGAGAGGGCAAGTCCCAGGGGAAGTCCCCAACGATCCCCTGGTCACGGGGGGCGGCCTACTTGTTGCGGTTCTATTTGACGTGATCACTGCGGCACATAACAGGGATCTGGACATCCCCTCCGAGTCTGTTGCAATGGGATGTGACAGGCATATCACCACCTCGTGCGATCTTTCATCAACACGGTGCTGGAGACATCTCCTGACACTTGGCAACAAAGTCTGTACCGTTCAAGCCTCAGCCCAGAGAGGGAAGGACCTCACTGGCACAGCTGTCCCTTTGCTGTCTCTTGTCATTGCTGAGGTGGTGGCCTAGGATGCACCCAGAGTGACTCACTGCTGCAACGGACTGGGGCCACCAGGACCTAACGGCTTCGCACGCCCATCCCTGCATCCGCGAGCCCTGGGCTGGCAGCAGCTAGGCGGACCCCATCCAAGCCAACCAGGGGCCACCTTGCCCTGTGGCTTCAGATCCAGTCAAAGCCCTTGAAACCGTATAAGTGCCTGGATTTTCCCTCCATCTTCAGTTCTGGACACCAACCCTCAAAGCCTGCATCCCGCAACACACACACACACACACACACGCATACACACACACGCATACACACTCACACACACGCATACACACGTCACCGGTTCCACAAACCCTCTTAGTGTTCAGAGAAGCCAGAGGGGCAGGAGCCTGCAGATAAATGGACCCACAGGCAGGCAGACCACAACCTGATTTCTGCAACTCTACACCAGGAGACAGGCCCACCTCACCCTCGAAACCACCCTGACGCCTGCTCACACCGAGGACTCATGCAGAAGTGAGAAGAAAAGGTGACCAGAGCTTGGCTTGTTCCCAGGCACCCTCCGCCTCCTCATGCCTTCTGCTCATGGCTTTAGAGGACTTGGCTTCCTCCTGGGCACACTGGTAGTGCTGTGTTAGCATGCAGCTCACACACAGGTCCAACTAAGCTCAGAGGCCACACAGAGCTGCCACAGTTTGTGGTTTACTCCTCTTAGGGCCACTGTGGTCTTGGACTCTGAGAAAACGAACAAGTGTTATTTCTCCCAGGCTTCCTCTCTGCTAGGATCCAGCCAAAAACCTTTTGCCCCGGCAGTCTGCAGTTTCTCTTCGATGCTTGTGCCCCATGAACCCACAGCACCCACAGCATGTTCCCCGGTCACTCATTCTCTTCCTAACTGTTCTACTGCAGAGCTGCCTGGGGTGTTCTAGCAACACTGACCTGCTGGCTCCCAAATGTCAATGGGCATGGGAATCCCCCAGGGACCGGAGTGTCGTGTGCGGCTGGAGCAGTCCACGGACCACGCTTCTGGAAACACTGAATGTTAGAGTTTCATGGGGGGGGGGAGTTAAAAAAGACTCCCTAGTCAAATGTTTTGGACACAGTGAGTTAAAAGATTGTTGAATAAACTACTTTATTGCAGAACTTCTCAGTGCCTTTATTGGTCTTCGATGGATGCTGACTCTTCAAGCAGGTGGCAGTATAGTATGCAGTACTTCCTACACTCCTCTGGCCAGAAATCCACCCCACCCTTCCTTTTTGTTCCACAGGGCACTTTGCAGGACTAGGGCACCATAGAACCCCCTTTAGGAAACAGTCATGTAATGGCCTAGTTCTGTCCTGGAGAGAGAGGGGGGGTGGGGGGTAGGGGGGGGGGGGGGAGTTCAGCACCAAGGACAGCGCCTCCATGTTGGTGGGAAAGATGATGCTGGACTCCCCATATTTAATCCCACTACAGTAGAAAGGCCTCTGAAGCAGGAGAACAGCAAAGCAAAGCCCGCAGAGAGGCCTCCTGGGTGGCATCAAGGCCTTGTTCAGAAGCAGAAAAGGCCATTCCTTTCATTCTAGAACTTCCTTATCTGTGTCTGTCCATTCTGTCCCTGCTGTCTTCAAATTAAGACCCTAAAGACCAGGGAGAGGTAGGAAATAATAATAACTAAAGCCTGTGGTAAAGTATACTTCCTGTAAGTCAACTCATTCTGCTCACTTTCTCGTGGCTAATTAGGTTTGTGCTTTAGGATTTAAATAGCCCTGCTATTTGAACCTATTCTGGACTGGGCCACACCAGAAGCCGCTTCTGCCTGCCTGGCATTTGCTGAAAGAATGGGGGCCCGCTCGACTGCTCGCAGCCTCCCACCCTGCCCCATGTCCCTGTGCAGAGAAAAGATCCCGCCCTCCAAGGCTCCCTCCTAGGAGACGTTCTTGTAACTCCCCAGTCCCCAGGGACGTCTCCTTTCCTGCCAGTGCCAGATTCAGAGATACAGAAGGCCAAGGAGGAAAGGGGCTGAGGATCATCTGGTCTGGGGTGGAGGGTGACCCGGGAGTTCTGCAGGGGTGCTCCCAGAGCAATGAGGTGGAAGGGGTGGGAGAGAAAGCAAGTTAGCTCCTTCCCCCTGCCTCACCAAGCAGTTCTGACCTTTGGGGTTTCTATATGGGATTTCCTGGAAAGATTTTGGTGAAACAAGAGGTCTCTACTTTTAAAAAGTTAACTTTTAAGAAAATTGTAAATTCGCATCTAATTATAAGAAATAATACAGACTGTATGCTTTACTCAGTCTCTCCCCATGAGGACACTTGTAAAACTCTAGTTCAATGTCACATCCGGTATACTGATGTTGACACAGCCGAGATACAGAGCATTTCCACCGGCACAGGACTCGTCCTGCTGCCCTTCCGTACTCATGGCCACTTCTCTCCTGGCCCACCTCCTTCCCTGATCCTTGGCAACTGCCAACCTATTCCCTTGTTCTATAATTTTGCCATGTCAAGAACGTTACGGAAACAGAAGCGCAGCGTCTGTAACTTTGGGAGACTAGCTTTTCAGTCCCCCACTCAGCATAATTCCCTGAAGATTCATCCAGGCAGCTGTGTGTATCAGTAGTTGATTCCCCTTTATTGCTGAGTGCCACAGCTTGCTTAACCAGGCACCTGTTGAAGGGCATGTATTAGGAATACACATTTGAGTGCACATTTTTGTGCGAACATAAGTTTTTCATTTCTCAGGGATAAACAGCCAGGAGTACAATGGCTGGATCATATGGCACTTGTAGGTTTCGTGTTTTTAAAAAACTGCCCATCTGTTTCCCAGAGTGGCGGTACCAGTTTACATCTCCACCAGGAATGTACGAGCGACCCAGTCTCTCTGCATCCTCACCAGCGTTCAGTGTTTGTTATATATATATATTTAAAAATTTTAGACATTCCGATAAGTATGTAGTGATATTCTCTAATGGCTAATGGTGGCAAACATCTTTTTCTGTGCATATTTGCCATCTGCACATCCTCTTGGGTGAAAAACGTCTCTTCGTGGATTTTGTCCATTTATAAACTGGGTTGTTTGTAATGTGGAGTTTTGAGAGTTCTTTATATATTTGAGCTACTAGTCCAATTTTGCATCTCAGTGTTGCCATCTATTATCTTCTTTTCATTCAGTTTCGAATCGTCCCAGTTCTCGCTATGACAAATGATTTTTGATTGCAATCAGGGCACTTTCATGGTTTGTTACGAGATCCTAAATCTTATTTACATCTTCTGTTTTAACTGGCTTCTTGTGATACCACTCTAGCAGGGAAGGGGAGGACACGGCCTCATTGCTGCCAGTGAAGGCAGAAGTCCAGGGAGGGCTTGTTGTTACAGCCAGTGGAGGTGGAGTTCTAGGTCCCCACATTGTCCCCAGCGACCTGCCACGGGGGTGGCCTCATCACCAGCAGGCACCCTGGAAGTCCCAGCTCTCTATTCAGCCTCCTGTGACACATCCCAGCAGGGAGGGGAGGGGTATCTCACTATGGCTAAGTGGGGTGAAGTCCAGCCCCCTTTGCATGGCCTCCTTTAATACTATGGGGGTGGGCAGGGCCCTTCTTAACAATCTGGCAGGGATAAAAGTCGCAGCTTCCTACTTGGCCTTCTCTGACACCAGTCCGGTGGGGGAAGTTGGGGGCACCTTTTACAGCTGAGAGAAGGTTAAAGTCCAGGCTCCCAATGGGACTTTATTGGCTTGGGTGTGGCTGGGGCCACAGAGTTTTCTGTGATGTTTGGCTGTTGTACAGCAGTTATTGTCTAAAAGTTTTATATCTCGCTAGGTTGCTCTTTTTCTGGACCTTTGCCGAGGAGAGCAGATTTTTATTGGGACCTTTTTAAAATCCGTGTCCTTTGGCATTTCCTGGTTAGCCACTTCTTCAGCAATAAGCCTAAGATACAGAAGGGAACAAAAGAAATCCATGGAGGTCGCCATCGTGTCATTGCTCAGATCCCAAGGACACTAGCTGGTGTGCCTTCTTCTCTCCACCTTTCAGAGTCTTCTCATGTTTTACAAGACGGCCCAGGGTTTTAGTTGTCCTTGGCAGGAGGAATGTAGAAAAAAAAAAAAAAACAACAACCCATCTACTCCCTCTTCTCAGAGGCAGAAACCTAGGTCTGTATTTTTAACAGAACATTTTGAGGTCCTTAAGTCTAGTTCACTCATTTCTTAGAAGGGAAATTGAGGCTGCAGGGAGATGACGTATCTCACCATGATCAAACAGTAAGTCAGAGGTCTCATGTTTTCTAGCTCCCAGTGCAATCCCGTTACCATGACAGCATGGTGCCTCCGTCCTCACGCCTGCGCACCTGACCTCCTCTGCTGGATGCAAGCTCCCCTGCAGACAGCAGCCCCCTCACCCGGTATTCTCACGCCGTTCTGCGCGGTTGCTTTTCCACTCCAGAACGTCTCCTTTCTCGAAGCAGCATCTAGGTTCTCCAAGAGCAGTGACCAAGCCACATGCCTCCTGCTGTGGACAGCGGGCATGCAAGGAATGGTGGCTGACTGTTGTCCCTCTAAAATTAATCATCGAGCTCGCTTGGTACGTGTGACATCCTGGTTCTCTCAGGTGAGCTGGAGCCAGGAGGCACCTCGAAGGCGGGGACGGCTACCACGGGCTGAGAGCGGTGGAGAAGGCACTACGGGGTCACGCCAGCGGGACTGTGTTCAGGTGTGGGAGGCTGCGCACGAGGAAGTATCGTCCATACTGATCACCCTCCCCGGGGGACACCCCAGGGTGGGACGAGACCTAAGAACCGTCACGTTATGTCCCAGACTTCTGAGCACTGCCTGTTCTCAATGGTGGCCTGCCGACTGGATCAATGGATTAAAAATAGAGTGAGAGAGAGATAGATAGATAGCAAAGGAATGAGCTGGCTACGACAAAGTGAAACAGCCGCAGGAATGAGAATATTTAGAGTAAAAGGCAGACCTGCCACGGTGGACTGCTGGGGGGAGACTAAATAGCCGTGGGCAAAAGGAGTTATGAGAAGGTGGCTTGGGACTAAAGCCAAGAAAGACATTTTTGTTAATGGAGCCGCCTGACAATGAGATGCCTTTCGAAGCAGTGGGTGGGGTTGGATCAGGTGACCGACCTCTGAGCTGCTTGGCATCCTGAGAGCCGGCAAGGTCCTCAGGGCTCACTGGAGACCCACATAGTTCTGGATTTGCTGTGGGGAGGAAGAGGTCAGCCCGGCCTGCGGTGAACCTCTACTAGAGGCGGGGAATGTGACTGTCGTCTAGCTAGTCGCCAGACAGTTCTGGTTTCCTCCGTTCGAGGCTCCTAGTAGGATTATACTTCTTAGTGTGCTTCTGGTCGGGTGAGGCCGTGTGACTAGTTCTGGACAATGAGTCCAGAGTAGCAGTGACACGTGTCACATCTAGGCTGGAGCACCGGACTGCCAAAGCGAGACCCATCGGTGTTCTTTTCCCCCTGTCATGGTGACTGGTTAAAACAGCAACTGCTCCACCGGGTTTGGAACACAAGGCGCGCAAACAGCGGTGGGGCCGGACGGCAGGTCCGGCATCTCGCACAAACAGCGGTGGGGCCGGACGGCAGGTCCGGCATCTCGCACAAACAGCGGTGGGGCCGGACGGCAGGTCCGGCATCTCGGCCGGGCACTCAGACGTCTCCACACTCGCCCGCTTCATCCCTTGCCGCGGCAGCAACACCCGGCACCCGGCACGGACCGTCTCCTCTGCTGTGCTCTCCCCTGCTGTCCTGACATCCCAACGTCCTGCCCGACTTCAAGCCTTTGCTGACACCATTTCTTCTCTCGTTTCTTCTGTTTTCCTCTCCATCTGGTCATACATCCTATCCATTCCGTAAGGCACAGTGCAAGTCTCAGGTCCTGCAGGACACCTCCCGACCTACAGAGACCAGCATGGCCACTCTGGAATGACTGCAGTACCTGCGGTCGGGACGTCTCCGGGGTTTAGCATGTGTGCCTTTAGCCTGTTTCATGTTAACCAGCCTCTGCTGCGAGCCGGAAGGCTCTGGTGAACATGTGTCTGCCAAGCTCACTGTATACTGACTGAATGGAATGCAGCGTCATGAATACGTACGTGATATTTCTCAAGTATCCATAGAAGCCGATTAAACATCCAGGCATTTTTCCTAAGACATCACTTGTACTAATGAGTTTTTAAATGGGCACTGAACCAACAGTATAATTACTGAAGGGCAATGGGTTGGCTGGCAGCAAACTCCTCCTACCCTTTTCTGTGGGCCAGAGGTAAGCAGTGTATCTGAGGTTCACCTCTGCCCACCACCTGTCATCATCTAGGTCAGAGTCAGTGTTGGCGCCTAGGATATACCTAAGCCTGCAGGTCGGTACAAGTTATCAGAGTGGGTCGGGAATGGTGGAGAAATCTGGAAAATCCGGCCCTGCTGCTGCTTTTAGCAGCTATTTGGATTCGGTGGGTCATTTCATGGAGACACAGGATGTAAACAAGGAAAGAGATTTCCAGAGAGGCTCAGAGAAGGTCTGCGTAGCCCGCCGCCTCATTCTGCAGAGAGGCCTTGGAATCCGTGCCACACCTGGGCCAACCTCTGGTTCTCCTGACCCCTGGGACAAGGCTCTTTCACTCTCTCCTGATGCTTCGATTTGCTACCGAGCGTCACGATGGAACAGGGCCGTGGCCTTCTCTCACCATGGCAGGGAGTGTGGTGTCACAGGACTCAGAGACACTGTTTCTGCACACCCCCACCTTTCCCAGGGCTTTGCGCGAACCTGTCTGATAACGAGGTGTGCTCGTTCGGTTTGCTGCAAGCTTTCATTACCTTGCTCAACAGCCATCACCACCAGCCAACAACTCCTCCGGCCAGGGAGTCCTTCTCAAGGTCTAATCATGGGCCCTGCTGCTGCTGTGCACATTAATTTCCTTTCCTTGGTTCTTCTGTGACGATGGAGAAGAGCTGCTCACTTCTGACCTCACGCGACCTTTATAGGCCTGCAGCTTTCTTCCCTGAATGCTAAACCCCACGCTGGGACCTTGAAATGTTTTCTAACTGCACGGGGTTGCACTCGCTTCAGATGCTTCCTCTAAATCAACTCCATGCATTCCCCCAATATGATGATAAGGCGTAAACTGTATTCCAACCTCCTAACTAGATGACGAGGTGATTGAGCAAGCTCCCTTGGGAAGAGGCTGCCAGGGTGCCAAAGAGTCCCCAACACAACCAGATCCCAACTGCCGGCAGTCAGACAGGCCTCCTCAGGACCATGTGCAGCCCATTTTTTTGCCATGGACTCTCTGAGCTCCCTTGCTCCCATCTCATGGGACTCAACCTACTCTAGGTTGCTCCCACTTTGCTTCTGAAAGGTTTCAGAGGAGGCAAGTTTGGGCTGGGTGTTTTTTAACGTTAGCTGAAATGACGAAATCAGTGTATGACTTGTCCTCAGATGCCCCCTGCGTCTGGGCCCCTCATTCAGGGCATGGGTCTGTGACCCACCACACACAGCTTCCTGGGCAGAAGGCAGCACCTCAGCATCCTCTGGTCACCCCACTTTCCTGGGCACATGTGGCCAAGATGGGTGCAGTCAGGGGGCCAGAGCAGCCAGCTACCCCAGTCTCAAATTAGCCTCAGTTTTCCCCTGAAACTAATTCTTCCCTATGAGTGAATGTCGGGGAGTAGAGCTGTCCCATCATCCCAAAGTTCGTGTGGCTGGAGACACAGGGCCCATTAGGGACTGACTGCGCGCACTGGCTTGGGCCAACTCAGCCATCATAATGAGCACCTACTGCATGCAAGGCCCTAGGCCTGGGGCAGTCAGTGAAGTAGAGCCAGCCCTAACTCCCATCTTTGGGTTGACCAGCCAGCTGAGGGGAGAGGCAGATGTACAGGGAACAGCTCGATCATACTATGAATGAGGGAGAGAGTCTGCCTGGATGAGAGGGTATAGCGAGGAGGCTAGTAGGTGTGCTCATGGGGCTGGGAGGTGTGCCCAGGAGCTGGTCCATGGCTCCTATCTATATCTGGCGAACCAGGGTGAAGGGAGCTTTGGATGGATGGGCCAGCAGCATCCCATCAGACCTGCGCCCAGCAAAGGCGCTTTTCGGTGGGAAGCTCTCTGGTTCTCCCCTCCATCAGGGAGCCGCTCCGGGACACCACGGGCAGGGGCAGCTGCCACCAGCCAGTTACATGAGGGCTTTCCTTGTGATGCAGTCTCTCAAGAAATGCTGAGCAGTTTGATCCCTCCACCAGGGGGCATCAGGAGACGGCTGTCCCAGGAAGGGAAGTCAGAGGTCTGGGGTGGTACTATTCCAACTGGAACATGAGCCATGTGTCTAGACAACACCCTAGAGAGAACAGAGCAATGAGAAGGAAGGAGCTTGTCCTGACACTGCTGAGCTGACACGCCGGCCCTGAAAAACCACCCGGGTCGTACTGAGAGAGAAAAAGCCCTTCTGACTCGTTTACATCTATTGTTTGTACCCTGATTAATCGAGTCACCAATGTCTAAATCTCAGGCCTTACGTTACTGAATCAAAGTTCTCCTGACCTCAGGACACCTCATTTCAATCCTGCTCCTGCCTCTCTGTGCAGCACGCAGGTCCCAACCACGGCCTTCCACCTACAAGGTCCAGCTCAGTCCTACCTCTTCTGCTTGGGGCTGCCCAGGCTTTTTAACCATGAGCCACCTGAGGTCACCCTTTGGACACTTCCTGCATTGGGCATTCTTTTATACAACTATCTTGTCTTTCTAACTAAGTTGTAAGGCCCCTGAAAGCAGGAGCCATCCTCCAGGACCTCCAGAGCAGAGCACCGGGCCTCTGCAAACATTTCCTGGCTGAGGAAGCTACAGGAGGTCCTTCCTGAAACACCTGACCTCACTAGCCTGTGGAGCCGGCCTGAGCTCTGAGCAGCTTCACCCTGCACCAGGGGTGTGACGACAGCAGGACTCAGGCCAAGCAGCCTTCCCTCTTAACCCGTAAACCACTTTGCAGGAGCCTGTGAAAGCTGGCTCTCCAAAGGCAGGGCCACGTTACGCAGGAGCCTCTGAGAGCTCCCTCAGCTCTCTGGACAGGGACAGTGAGGCTGCACTGGTGGTGGAGATAAATGTTTTTTTAGTCTCTAATCCCACTGTCTCCCACTGGGAAGGATGAGGTCCAGAAGAGCTGGACAACTGGAGAAAGCCTAGGGGTCACCAGAAACAGCTCTCCAAGAGCAGCATCCTCCTTCCCTCCCAGCCACATGACCCATGCGGGGAGCCCTGGGGATCTCACAGGCAGGCGACCAGGGGAGAAGCAATTGGCTTCAGCCTGGTCCCAGCACAGCTGGTTAGCTGGGAGAAATGGATGCGTCTTTGATACCTCACCCCACAGTCTGGCCCTCTAGGTCCTCTGCAAGCCTGGGCAGGAGTGATCTCCAAAGTGACCCACCAGCACCGACACCCTAGGAGTCCCACCGTTTGCGGGATCCATCATCGACACTGATGTGCGAACCTCCGGTTCATTCGTTTTAGTGCTGAATAACATTCCACTGGGAGGATGCAGCACATATTTATCCACTCTCAATGGACATTTGATTGTTTGCAGTTGTTTGTTATTATAAATAACACTGCTAATGAAAAGAAATCTTATGAATCTATGTGTTTGCAGGGAGGGGCTTCACTGTGGGCTGTGTATTCAGGAGGACTTTCCGGAGGGCAGACTGTACCCTCCCCTCTCCCATTTCCTGCTCTCTCCACGTCACCACCTCTCAGGAACACAGACAGACAAGACGCATGACGACCCCCAGATGGGGCACAGAGCTGGTTCCCTACCTGCTGTGGGGGTGCTCGCCCTCGGGAGAAGGAACAGCTGCTGTCCGGCTGCTCGCTGCAGTCCGTCGTCCACTACAGGGGAGAAAGGAGTCGTCAGGGATGGGAAGACACACGGGCTCGTCCTCACTCAGCCTGGACCCCAAGGCATGGCCCTGCCCTCCTGCAGCAGAACTGGTATAAAATCCTTCCCCGCCAGCAGGTCCAAGTTGGCATCTCCAAATCCACATGGAGATGACCCTTTGGTGTACATTTGGGGAAGGCAAGTAACTGCCCTTCATCTAAGTCCACCAAAATGCTGAAGATCCAACTACATTCTAAAGTCACCAGACAAGACACAGGGTCATTGTGGGAAAAGCCAGCACCATCCTCCACTCCTGACCTGGCTTTAGCCACACCAGCCCTCTATAGTGTCAAGGCCAGAGCTGGAGGTGAGGCACGTGTGTGTGGATCTTCCCGTGTGCTCAGTTCCAAAAGACGATGGACCTGTTTGTTCACTGACAGGACGGCCTGCATTCGGGAAGAGTCCCAGACTAGCCATCAGAAGCCTGGCTTGAGCCCAGTCCCACTGCTCATCCCCCGAGAGCTCAGAGGCCTGGCGTACCCCAAAGTGCGGTCTGATAACCACCTGCGTGACCGTCTCCAAAGCCTGGAGTCCCTGGACCCCACCCTCACCTGCTGAATCAGACTCTGGGAGGGTGGGACCTGAGCATCAGCATTTCGACAAACTCCCAAGTGAGGCACCAGGAGTTTGAGAGCAACTGAAGTCCATGTGACTTCTCAAGCTTTATTTTGTCATCTATCAAAAGGGGACAGCAAGACTGGCGATTCTGTAAGGCTGAGGTAAGAACCTTTGTAAACCATAAAAACACTCCAGAGATATGAAGCAACAGTAGTAGTGTAGCCCTTCCTTTGTAAGGTGCCATCCAGCTCTGTGGTGGTCTTTTCATTATTGCGTTAAATGTTAGCTATCTGCGCCAGCTAATGTTGTTGAATGCTGACCTTGACCTATACCCTCTGTGAGAGAAGAGGAGCAGAGGAGCCCAATATCTCTGTTTAACACACTTGAGAGTGGGATGGCTCAAGGCCAGTGCAGTCCTGGTTTTGTAAAACCTTGGCTGGACACGCCTTCCTGACTGTGGGCCAAGGACATGACCTTTGTACAGGAAGGATGTTTTATTACAATGCGGATGACACAGGCCAGTACGTGTATACTCTGAAGCAGTGCTGTCCAGCTGGAATAGAACAGCAGCCACAGTAAGAGCCAATTTTAAACGACTGAGTAGCCACATTTTTAAAAAGTGCAATTAAATTTAATATATTTTATTTATCTTAATATATTTAAAATATTATCACTTAGATAGGTAATTAACACGACCATTATTAATGAGATATTTTACATTCTTCTTTCCATACTAAATTTCTGAAATCCACTTAGAGCATGTTAATTTAGACCAGCCACATTTCAAGTGCTGGAGAGACACACGTGGCTAGTGGCTATTGGACAGCGTACCAGCCCTGGGTGAGTCCCGGCCTTCACATCCACTTGCCCAGCCCTGCTCGGCTTTAGAGAGGGGCCGACCCCTGCAGACTGCGGGGACTCCCAGGCTCCCGCGTTAGAAGGAGAAAAGAAGAAGAGGAAGCCCGGGCGGTTTTTCCCCTTTTTCTCTGCCTCAGATGGCATTACCAGCAGTGACACGGTCTCCTTCATAGCTCCTGTCCTCACCAGCTAGGCCTTCCGTGCATGACCCTGAACCCTGGCTCCGGCAACACCATGCCCCCTCCCTCCGTGCCTCAGGTCTAGAGGTGGCGAGGGCTTCCTGGAGTTGCTCATCTCTGTGTTGTTTAGCTTCTTGGTTCTTTTATCATCTGGGTAACCAGCTCCCTGGATTAAATTCCCTCTGTCTGGATATTTGCCGTTTCAATGCATTTCCTCAAGATATTTATTAATCGTAGGGTTAGAAAAAGGGAAGAAAAAATGAGAAATCCATCAGATAGCACTTTAACGAAGTGACGGAGGATAACACTGCCCATAACAAAACATGTAAGCATGGACTGACTGCCCGGTATGGTACGCTGGGAAGGCAACATCACTTCGGTAAGAGGTGTTCTTGCCCAAAATGCCTAACCTCAATCCAATCATGAGAAAACACCAGGCAACCAAACTGATAAACTTTACACAAAAACTGACCTGTACTCTTCAAAAGTGTCAAGGTCATGGAAGACAAGAAAAGACCAAGACAATGTCACAGATTGGAAAATAAGGACACGACAATTTGATGCAAACTTGGATCTTGGAACAGAGAAAGGACATTAGCGGGAAAGCTGGTAAAAGCCTGAATACAGTCCCATTGTACCAATGCTAATTTCTTAGTTCTGATCATTGTACTGTGGTTATGTAAGGCGCTCACATTAGGGGAATCTGGGTGACAGGTGCATAGGAACACCCTGTACAATTTTTGCACCTTTGCTATAAGTCTAAAATAATTTCAAAATAAAAGTAATTCATACATACATGTATGCATGCCTATTTTTTGAACAACAGACACATATGTGTGTGTACAGAAAATATCTAAACTGCTGTTAAAACAATGCCTTTGCTTTACATACTTAAGCGGTTTCTCCTTTCCTGGGAGCCTGGCTGACAGCGCTGGGGGTGGACAAGGCACACCATGGCTGCTGGCCGGGGAGAAGACTAGATCATGCGCTGCCCCATGCCAGGAGAGCCCAAACACTTCGACTCCAGCTTCATGGTGCTGATGTGACACCCCACAGAACAGTGGCCCTCCTGGGGTCAGCATGGTCCCTGGCAGGGCAGGGCTGGGAGCTTCAATGGCTCCTCCCAACAAGCATTGCACAGAGGGGGCCAACGCTTCACGCACAGACATATGCAACCTCATCCCTCTGGCGAGGCTCACCAGGAACAGTTCCCAGCTCCAATGAGACCACTCTGCTTTGTCAAAGTTATTCTTAACTTTATGTCCACCCACTAGAAGCCATTTCTTGAGGGCCTTCAGTGTGGGTAACAGGTAACAGGTGCATCCCTTCACAGGCGAGGTGAGATGTCCAAGGAGAGGTGGAGGGCTGGGCTGAGATAAGGAAGTGTGCTCTCGGCGGGGGTGCAGGGACAGAAAATAGGCAAGCCAGGATTCCTGGAGAAAAAGTGAGCCCAGGCATGAATCGCTGGCCAGCTTAGGGGCAGATCATGGCAAGCATGACTTTCTGGCTAAGGAGTCAAAGACTTTTCCTGGGTGGACAGGGTCAGGAGAAGAGGGTGAGCCTATTAGGGATGCTGATGGCCCAGGGGAAGCAGGTCAGGAAGCTAAGCCAGAATCCAGTATTCAGGTTTCCACTGGAAGTGGAGGCAGAGATGGGAGGAAGTGGATCTGAGAGCATGGTACCCACAGGCAGTGAGCCATGGGCTGATGCATGAAGGAAAGTTAAGATGGCCAAGTCCGCAGAAACCTACCCCAGAGACCCCTCCAGGGCTGGGTACAGACAGGACCCCCAGGAAAAGTTTTTAGAGGAGGGATGTGGTCCAACTATGTACAGCTTTCCTCACCCCTGAGGAAGCAATTTAGTGTGAGTCATCTCACTTATCCCAGAAGGCTGTACCCACGGTCCTGGGTGGCATCCCACCTCCAACCCCAAAGCCAAGCAGCAGCCCCAGGGATATCCTCCTCTCTGCGGTTGCCTGAAGCACTTCCATCGGGAAAAGGGTTTCTTCTGGGTCCTAAAGCCCCCTGGGGACACTCCCTATTCCAAAGCTGCTCCCAGCAGCTGCTGGGACTCTGTTCTCAAAGCTATCTTCTTTCTTCTTAGGCCGCAGCCACCACCTAGAAAAATCTCCAGACACAGACCTTCCCAAACCGGTCCTTATAGACGAGTCCAAGATGGAGAGCGGGGCCCTCTCCGCCATCCTGCCCCCATGCCTGAGTCCTACACCTAGAGAGTTGCTCCTTCAAGGTAAACCAGTTTACAGCTAGGAGCAAGTCCTCTGGTGGGTAAAGGTGTCGTCTGCCTCAAAAAGGTCATAGAACAGAAATAGGCAGGAAAAGTCGGGCATTTTTATATATGGGAAAAAATGAATATAGACTTCGCATGGTTTGGGGCCTGCATCATATCTCATAATTTACTTCTTAATTTGGAAAGCTGAAACAGAGATGGCACAGAGTGAAGCTTCCATAACTGGGAGTACAGATATTTATTCCGTACTCATCAGTACAAGGCTATTCTATTATTCTTTGCTCTTATAGGTGCATTTGAAATCTTCCAGACTAAGAAGAACTGAATCCGTTATCAGTCATTTGCACCTAGGATGGACAGTATTTCAGGTCCAGATTTGGTGGAGGACAGGGGAAGACACTGGACATTGGGGAGGGGGAGTGAAAGGGAAAAGCCTGGAGTGGGGGAGGCCAAAGGTGCTGAAAACAAACCATTCCACTTTCTAATGGTCTCCAGGTCCCCCCAGGGACTTGCCCTTCCAGATATCAAAGTGTATTATGTGGTCAGAGCCAAAGCAGCATGCTGTAGCAGCACAGGACCAACCACTGCTAAAACTGCACTGATAAACAGATGTACACATGGGAGCTGAGTATATGATAAGGATAGTGGTTCAAATCAAGGGGAAAGAGAAAGCATGAATAAACATACCAACTGAGACAACTGGCTAGCAGGTGAGGACATGTCTGCCTCATACCACCCACGGACAACACATTCCAAGTTGATTAAAATCCAAGAAACAAGTTTTAAACATCAAAGTCTAAAACTTTCGTGTGACAAAAGAAGTCATGAACAAATCTGAAGACAAGTGAGAGGCTACTTATAACATGTATATCAAAGGCTTAACTGCCAGATTGTATAAAGACCTCATTTAAATCTAGGCACTGCCTAACCCCGGCGTGTACACTAACATTCACTCCTCATAGATAACCTAGGCACGTTTATTATCCCCACTTTGCAAATACAGAACTCGAGCACAGCATGGTTAAGCAACTGACCCAGGGTTACACAGCCAAAAAGGGCAGACTAGGTAACGGGTATTAATTCAAGAGCCAATGAAACTGTCAGATATTAAACGTAATGTGTAATCTTGGATTAGACACCAAACCAGATTTTTTTTTATTGTGGTGAAATATATATAACATAAAATGTACTATTTTAACCATATTTAAGTGTAAAATTCAGTGGCATTAACTACATTCACACTGTTATCCAACCATCACTACCATCTCTAGAACTTTCATCACCCCAGATGAAACCCTGTCTCCATCAAACAGGAAGTTTCCATTCACCTCACCTCCCAGTCCCTGGACACAATAATTCTACTTATATTCTCTAGGATTTGACTATTCCAAGTGCCTCATAGAAGAGGGAACATAACTTAGTGTTAAGAAACTGCCTCCCCCGTGTCTTAACTGCTAAGAAACTGTGCCTCAGTTTCCTGCCTTGTAAGCCTAGCATAATGTCCTCCTTGAGGACTTTATCTTGTAGCAGTTGCGGTATATGACAGGATTTCATTTTGTTTAAAGCCTCAGTAATATTCCATTGTACGTATATGCCACATTTTGTTTATTCATTCACTGATGGACATTTGAGTTGTCTCCACCTCTTGGCTACTGTGAATAATTGTGCTATGAACATGGTACGCAAATATCTGTTCAGGTCCTCGCTTTCAATTCTTTTGTCTATATACCCGAGGTAGAATTGTTGGATCATATGGTAATTCTATGATTAATTTTTTTGAGGAACCCATTTATAAATAATAGTATTGTATCAATGTTTATTTCCTGTATTATGATTATGTCAGAGAATGTCCCTTAGGCAACACACACTGAAGCGTTTCAAGATAAAAGGGAATCATATCTACAACTTATTCTCAAATAGAAAAATTATACAATCTATCTGTCTATCTACCTATCTATCTATCTATCTATCTGACAGAAAGCAAATTTAGTAAAATATTAACAACTGGAGAATCTGGGTGAAGGATATGCAGGAATTCTTTGTACTATTATTATAATTTTTATGTACACCTGAGATTATTTCAAAGTGAAAAATTATTTTAAAAAGTCGTCTTATCCACGGATTCTTCATCAATGGGGTGCTAAGACCACCAGGGGGCAAATTGAAGGTCCTGTGGGAACCTTCACCCGATGCCAAGGAGACATGGGTTCCTCAAGGCCTGGGACGGCCAGGAGCAGAATCCTGCTGGCTTCAAGGCACGAGCCTCTCAAAGTCAGAAGCAGGTCTGACTTCCTCTTCTATCCTGGGCAGGTGGGCTTACTGACCAGGAGAGGGGGAACAGGAAAGGGGAGGTGGGACTGCAGACTGGCTAGGAGATCGTTCTCCACCCACGGTGAGATTCCAGGAAAGCCTGTGTGTAAGGGGAGAGGATGCTGCCCAAAGGCTGAGATCTGAGAAAGGAGAAAGGCTTCTTGCTTCTATCTTAAAAAATGAACAAACGACTTTCCTATTGGAGAGGCAGTGTAACATAGTAATTAGGAGCTGAAGTTTTCGAAGCAGAGAATCTTAAGTTCCTATGCCTCTTCCATCACTTACTCTATGACCTTGGGGAAGTCACTTCATCCCTAGGACTCAGTTTCCCCCACCTGTAATAATAACCAAAACTACCAATAGCAGAGAAACTAAGTGTATGGCATGGAGACCACCTGGTTCAAACCTCAGACTGGTCACACACTTGCTGTGTGACCTTGAGCAGCAGCCTATTCAAACTCTCTGTGCCTCAGTTTCCTACCTTGTAAGCTGGCAACAATAACAGCATCTTTTTCATAGAATTTTTATGAAGAATAAATGAGTTAACATCGACATACTTCTGTCTCTTTGTTTCTCTGCATCTCCCAGCTTCCTAACTTAGGGACCAATCTTGGACCCTCTTCTCTAAGCTTCCTCACTCCCTGGCTTAAAATGCCATCCATATGCCATTATTTGCAAATGTAAATGTCCAGGTCATTTCCCACCTCTGAACACCACCTTTGCACATCTAACTGCTTGATCGACATCTCCACTAAGATAGCGAATGCTCTCTTAAACCTTTCATATCCAAAAACTGAACTCTGGGCCTTTGCTCCCCAAAGCTGTTCTTCCAGGGTCTCCTATATCTCATTTCTGGAAAGTCTACCTTTCCATATGCTCAAGGTAAAATCCTCAGGGCCATTCATTAGAAAATCATGTCATTTGTACCTTCAAAGTATAAAGATAATCTGATCGCTTCTTACCACTTCCACAGTGACCACACCGCTGTAAGTCACCATCACCTCTCACCTGGACCAACTAAACAGCTTCCTGATCTCCCTGCTTCCTTCCCTGCCCGTCCCCCCATTCCCACCCTCAACGACTGGGCCCTCGCCACAGTCTATTCATCACATGGCATCCAGAGTGATCCTCTTTAGCCAGTCACACCATGTCCCCACTCTGCTCAAAACCCTCCATGTCTCCCTGTCTCAAAATCTTGCAGAGTCCTCACCAGGACCAGCGAGGCCTTGCAGACCTGGCTCTTCCAAAGCATCCCCCCCTTGCTTAACTTTGCTCCCACCAGACCAGCTCCACAGCTCTTCCTCAAAACCGGGCACACCCCACACCGGAGCTCTGCCTTTCACATTCCCCATGCCTCTGACACTCCCTCTGCCCGGAATACTCGTTCCCAAGTGGCCTCGCTCTCCTGCCTTCTTCAAACCTTTGCTCAAAATTCCTGTTCTAAGCAAGCCTTCCAGGACAGCCCAGCGCTCCTGCCCCTTCCCGCCTCACACATGCATCACCTTCTAACATCCTGTTCCATCTTTGTCTACTTTCTGTCCTTTCTCACCAGAAAGTAAGGGCTCGGAGGATAGCAGTTACCGGTCCATCCTGTTCATGACTTTGTCCAAGAGCCCAGAACACAGCCTGAGGGAAAACATGTTAGCTCTAATTATACTTCACTATTTAGCCAACAGTAACTGGCAGAAAAAGGGCAGATTTAAACAATTATGCTTCACGCCAAAACCACCAAACAATGTCTAGATCATGAGAGATAAATGAGCGAGCTGAAAAGCTACATGTAAGTCAGAAGCTCAACTTTGTAAAAGGTATAGAGAAAAAAATTATTACATCAAAAGTACACTAGTTTCTGTCATAAAATTATGGTAGACTTCTTACTCTGTATTCTGTTTTTTCCAATTGTTGCTTTAAAGGTAAAATAAAAATTTTAACCTATTTAAAAAGACTGGTAATCAGATTTTCAAAACTTCAGCCTCACTAGAAATCAAGAAAATACAAATTAAAATGACGACAGATAATCTGTCCCAATACAACAGGTGGTAGTATGAATAATGGAAATCACTTCGGAGAGCAATCTGGCAATAGCTACTGAAATCGATTCTATATCTCGTTATCTACCTGAAGACATACTTTTTTATGTGTAGGAGGAGGCACGTTCAACGGTATTCACTGAAGTACCTTGTATTTCTAGGAAAATTTGGAAGTAACCTGAATGCCCATCAATAGGTGAGTGGTTAAAAGAGGGGACATTCACACTGTGGGCAGCTATTAAACGAGCAGGTGTACGTATAAGCCGGCAGGACTCCCCAGGACAGACATTTAGGTGAAAATGCCAGTTATTGAACAACATATTCACTGGCTATGATTTCTGATTTTGAAATAATATATTCCTATAAGTCATATTATATATATATGTTGGTAAAAGCATTTAAAAAGGTAAGAAAGTTAACTGACGGATCCGATGGGAGATAGGGTAAGGCACTGGAGTGAGGCAGTTGATAAGGGAGATTTTATTGATATATGAATTCTTACGTACCATGAACATGTACGCATATACTATTTGTGTAAGTAAAAAGAAATTATTTTTAACATAAGGAGAAAAATAAAACGAGCCCCCCATGCTCAACCACCCCAGAGGTTCCCTTAAACTCACTTCTTCTGTTAAGCCTTTCATGGGTGGTCCACCATTAAGCGCTTCCTCCTATGAGCAAAGATGGCAGGGAAGAGGGATTTAGAGGGCAGGAGGAAATGAAGGAATGACATACAAGAGGAATGAGGGAACAGTGAACGGGAAAGGCAGAATGAAAGGAAACGTGAAGAAAAAGAGAAGGAAAACACTGTGAGAAAGAGACATCAGGCCAACCTGACCACTCACTCCAGCCTACATATCTGCATGCTTGCATCTCTCTTTGAAAGGTCACTTTGCATCTGAAACAAAACCAGGACTTCTAAGTGCCTGACAGCATCAAAAAGGACTGCAGGAAGTTATCTTCATCCTCACTGGTTCTTCATTCGACCTATTAACAAGAGTTTACTAGAAAATATGCCTTCATTAAATGTATGTTCTTCAGAATATTCATTCTCTCCTTCCAAGAGAAGGGAACAGCTGGCATGAGGGGTGGGGAAGGGAGACAGAGATACCCCACCTGTGGCTGTGGCTGCCAACCAGCAGGACATCGGAGTCACATGGGGCTGAATGCCATGCCCAGGCCCCTCCCATTCAACTGAACTCCGAGGTGGGGGCCAGTCCAAGCTCCCCGATGATTCCACTGTGCAGACAGAGTCGCGAACATGGCTTTAAAGCCTGGTGATGATCCACGAGACCATCCACTCACATCAGAAGTGTCAAACTTTCCCCACTTACAACATCCCAATCTCTTCTACGAAAGGCTAATAGTCAATGAGATTTGGAATCCTAATTCTTATTCTATCGGGTGTGTGTGTGTGTGTGTGTGTGTGTGTGTGTGTGTGTGTGTGTAACAACCACCCAACAGCCTGTACCTCTCAGGGAACCAAAAGTAGGTGGGAATGGGTGAGCACCAGGGCTTCGCTCAGCTGCCCCTGGCAGTGCAGTTTGGCTATTTCCCATCTCTGTGTCTGTCTTTTCTTCTGCAGAACAGGAGGATAATCCCCCATCCCAAGCACAGAGTGAGGACCACTTTCAGGATGTGCCTCAGGGACTTGGAATCCATTGGAGGGCAGGCACTTTTGAAGTGTGAGCGTTTGGGAGTGCATGTGTGGTAATTTTAAATATGGTATCCCGTAAGTGTTTGAGAACTTAGAACATACATTCTCTTGGTTTACTCATCTAAAAAAAAAAAAGGAATCTCACTTGCTCTTTCTTTCTTCCTTCTCTTGTTTCCTTCTCTCTCCCCTTTCTATCCTTCTCTTTTCCTTCATTCTTTTCTTCCTTTCTTCCTCCCTTCCTTCTCATGCCTCCCTTCCTCCCTCCCTCCATTTCTCCCTCCCTCCATCCATCTTTCCAGCTGTTGCTGGGGGAGGAGCAGGAGAAGAATATAACTGTGCAAGCATCATGATATTTTCTTCTTGAGTGTCAACTGTTATCTCTCAGATCTTAAAAAAATGACCTCACCAACTGAAGAACAACATTCTTTTCTACTCCCTCAAGGTTTCTCAAGGTTTCCAAGACTCTTAAGAATTTTCCTCTCCCAGAAACATTAAAACACTACCACAGACAGGCAGACTAGCACATTCTTTGAGGTTATTTTTGTTCTTTGTTTTTGGCTTTCATTTAAAACAGTCATCGGATCAAATAAAAATACTCACAAATGATTTAGCAAAAAGATTTCTCATAAGGCTGTGTCAATAGAAATATGTTACGTAGACACTTCTAACCCTGATCTTGCTTGGTCATCCCCAGCCGTGCCCTCCCTGGAGTCTGTACCCCAGCTGTGTCTGTAGGCATATGTGAGGGAGGGAGGGGAGGGGGGGAGAGAGAGGGGGTGGGGTCAAGTCCTTGGCCAAGAACACACAGGTGGACCCTGGATGCTGCCCCGTGCTTGCATTCTTCCAGGGAACTTAAAAGAATGTGCAAAGTTTAAGGAATGCATCCAGATATTACAAGTGGCCATGTTTTTCACACTGCCTCACAACAAACATTTGTTTAAAAACCCCTCCAGATGTAGAGAGATTGGAGCATGGTCAGGCCCAACATGCCCTAGAAGCAGGAGCCAGCAGTGCAGGGCCCAGCGTGAGGGCACTTCTCTCAGGCTTTACATGCTGAGGACTTAGCAGTCACCATGGCTGTTCTGGGAACAGAAATTCTCCCATTCACAAAGCATTCCTCTGGGGTGAAGCTTCATGGCTTCCTTGACCCCTCCTCCTGTAAAAGCCCATTTCACCTAAAGGAGCCATTGAAAACTCCCCTCTGGAGTCCCCTAGAGTCCAGACAGTGGGGGAGGCAGGCAGCACACACCAGGCCGGCCCTATGCACCCGTCCATGAGGCCTGCTCCTGGGAAAGTCAGCTCTGGGGTGCTTGCGGGAGGCTGCAAGAATTGCTGCACCCAGTTCTTCCCCTTCCTGCCCTGGAGAACCCAAAGAGGCTCACGGCCCTCAGAAATTTTCCAATCTAGTCTGGTGGCTCTCCCACTTCCACTCCAGGCCATGATATTGTTAATTGTACCATCAGTAATTTAAATTAAGAACAAAGCTATGCAAAAAATTAACATGTCATCAGACAAGCCCCCCCCCCCACCTCCTTGCAGTCACCTGCAGACCCCCAGTCATTCACCTCCACCTCGCTCCCCGCACGTTTTGAAGACTTCTCCTGGGTCGCTGCCGCCTTCTTCAGCATCCATTTTCCCTTTCGTGGTGATTTCGACATCCACGCAGCTGGCTCCCGTGCCCGGCTTCTCAGTTCCAGGGCCCCTTTCCTTCTGACCTTCCCTCTCACACTCCACACATACGCGAGGCTCTTTTATTGCCAATTTCTGTGCAATGAAAGAAACCTCTACCCTAGGTTTCAAACACCCCGCTCTTCGACACTCCTATCTTTCTGTCTTACTTCTTTTCCAGGACTCTGACAATTCTTGGACTTCCGTAGGACCTCCAATCCACTGACCCACCACCCTTCGGCATCCACCACCAACCTTGGGTCCCCACTCCCCTCCTTGCCAGGCTCAGGATCAGGGGATATCACCGTCATCGCTCCTTCACCTACCCCACCCTTTTCTCCTTCCACCGTTCTCACCCAGAGAAAACTCAGTCCTGGTGAAATTCACCGTCATAACTCTGCGCTTGCACCACCACGACTGAGAGCAGCTGGAAAAGCCACAGCTGTGATGCACGAGAGGGGGCCATGCTGGATGCATGGCTGCGAGCCTGGCAACTTCCTCCTGTGAGGGTGTGTGAGCCGCTGGGGCCTCAGCCAAGGTCAAGCCCTCTTACCTATTCAAGGTCATTGCTCCAGCAACCATCCTCTTTGCTCTGGACCACCCTCATCAATGCACACCAGTTTGCAAATACTCTCATTTTGACCCCATTCCCCAAATACCGTATGTCTCTCCTTCACAACGAAACTCCTGTAATACAGAGAGGATTTGCATTATCCTCAACGGTCTCCTTGAACTTCACCTCCATCACTCGACTGTTACCTCTCTAGTCAGAGTCACCAGCGGCTCCTACGGCTCTATCAGGTTATTCTCAGTCCTCCTTCCCATGGCCTGCAGCAGCAGTCAACACAGTCACCACTTCACAACCACACACACACACACACACACACAAACACACACCACACACACACGACGCTTCCTTGAAACACGCCCTTCCTGGGGCTTCCAACACTCGCTCTCACCTGGTTTCCCTTCTGCCTTACTTCCAACTCCCTCCTGTTCTTTACTGGTTCTCCTGCACACCCTGCTTTCTAGATGCTGGCAGACCCCAGGGTTCAGCCTTGCCTAGGTGTCTCCATTTCCTCCCTGATCCGTCTCCTCCAGCTCTCCCTCTTCCTCTCTCTGCTGCAGCCACCCTGGCCTTCCTGTTGGGCTTGGAAGGCCCTCCCAGCTAGGGCCTTTGTGCATGCCATGCCCTCTGCCTGGAACACTCCTCCCCCACATATCTGCACAGCTCCCCTCTCCACCTCCTCAGCGACACCTTCCCTGACATCCTATTTAAAATTGCAAACCTTTCCTGACCCTTACCAGTCCCCATTCCATTTCTTGCTTTAATTTTTCCACCGCAATTATCATCCACCACTAAGTAGAAGTCCCGTGAGGGCAGAGTGCTTGTCTGTTTTGCTCACTCTCGGATACCCAATCCGAGAACAGTGCCAGCCACAGGGCAGTTGCTAACTACGCCTTGGAGAGTGAACACCGGATAAACTACACCCTTAGACTCATTGTGATTCTAGAACTTTGAGGACACTAAGGGAAGCATCGTATATATTTCCATTTCGCTCTCAGGGCCCACTTTCTCTTCCTCATCCCCCAGTGGGAATGAGGTACAGACCACCATGGCTTTAGGATTTCCCAGGTTGACTCCTGGTCCAGAGTTCCAGGAAAGCCATAGGTCCATTCTGGCTTTCTAAAAAGTTGGAGGGTGTGATCTTCTGGCCACCCAGCCAGCTGCATTCAGCTTTTCTCCAAAGCAGGGCACCCGGTGGCTCCCCTTTACTTGTCAGAGGAATTCCAGGCTCAAGGTGGGACAACACGTAGAGGTGGACACGTGAACAGAGGAGACCCTCCCCGTCTCCTTACGCCGGCAACGCCCTGCTTCTCTTTAGCTTTGACCTCTTATCGCCTTTGACCTTCAAATATTCCTGAGGGGCGGAATCATTTCATTGGCCAGATATGAAAACCAAGCCTCCGAGAAGTTGAGGGATTTGCTCAAGGTCACGCAGGCAGCTAGAAGCAAACCTGGAGCCAACTCTTGCACAAATATCTACCGAGGATTTCCGGTGTTAGGCAAAGGGGCACACAATATGGTTGCCGCCCTGAATGGCTCACACTATTCGGGAGAACTTGAGACTTCTACCCACGGCCAGGGCTGCTGAAGACTGATCCAGAAGGGGGTGAGATCCAAGTCAGAACGCCTCATGTGCCCAACTAGGTCTGACACACAGGCCCTGGGGGACTGCCTAACAGACTCAATTCTCTGGCTGCCAACAACTGCCTGTATCTGAAATCAGAGAAAATATTCACAAGCTACCGCTTTTGATTGTGCGCATGTTGGATAAGCTACCATCTCCAGATCTCTTTCATAACGCAGCTTATGGAGGGCAGGGAATAAATAGTGCATTGCACATGGTAGGTACTCAGGAAATGTGTGTTCAGTGAATTGTGCATCTGGCTGGGCCCCAGCTGCCCAGTGAGGTAGGATGGAGTAGACGTGGGTCAGAGGGGCTGAGGGAGGCTTCCTGCCTGGAATTAGGGTCCCCTTATGGCTCTCTTGAGTGGGCCCAGGCCCCTTGCCTGCCTAGGACCTGGGCTCCCTCTCCCTTCCCCTCCCGGGCCAGTGCTCACCTGGGAGATGTGGGACTGTGTCTTCTCGCTCTCGCAATCACCCTCTGTCTTGTCTGTCAGCAGCCCCTGCACCTGGTACTCGAGCACGTAGCTGTCGATGAATCGCTCTAGCTCCTCAATCTCCTGGGAGCGGCTGCTCCCAGCCTCAGAGGAGGCCGACGCCGCTGAGGAGTTCTCCATCCCTCCAGCTCAGGGGCCTGGGCCAGACTGCGGGAGAGAAAGAACAAGGCTCTGTGAGACAAAGCTGGAGGCAGGGACGGCACCCCATTAGTGTGAAGAAACGCTGCAATTCCCCTCTATGGAGAGGGAAACTGAGGCCCAGAGAAGGCAGATAACTGGCCTAACTGGCCAACATGGTAACTTGTGCCATGTCAGATGGTACTCCATACCTAGACCCTAGCACCTGGGAAAACGCAAAAGACAGACCCAGCCTATACCCAGGCCCCATTTCCCAACTTGGAGTTAACGAAATCCTCCACAAAGCAGAATAAAACAGACTGCAGGCTTTGATGTCCCTGACTCCAGCATTGGAAGTATAGGGGGTCCCCAGACACAAATTCCGCCAGGAAATGCCTCCTTCTAAAGAGATGTCTTTCTTTGGCTATAAGACTAGCCCTAAATGAGCTGAAAGCCTATAGGCTTTAAGTACTAAGCGTGATTTTGCAGCCACGTGAGGGTATAGCTACTGGGACACTCAGTCTGTAGGAATGTGACGCGCTTTCAAGGACAGACGGTGAAAGGCCTGCTGGGTTGTTTAGGAGGGCGTGGCCGAGCCACGAGACTGCCTGGCCACCCTGCCTGGGAGCACAGCTCCCTCGCTGGCCCCTGTGGCTTTCATGCTGGTGCAGCCCGGCAGAGTGCGTGACCAGCACGCCAGGGATACTTAAGTCCAATGGCAGAATGCTGTCCCCTTCTGACTGGACTGGGTGCACCCAGCTGCCATAGAGGCCCAGGCCTGCTGGGACACTTCCAGTGCCCTCCCCCACTCCCTTGTCCCTGAAGCTCCCACTGGACCAACCTGGAAGTGGGGAGAGTTAGAACCTTTCTCACCTCTAGGTCCCTTCCCACCAGGGGCCTTCCTCCTTTTCCTCACAGGCTCTAAGGCAGGTGGGAAGGGGCTTTAAAGCTCATCTGGAGATCACTGCTCTCTGTGGGGAGACCACTCAGCTAGAAGAAGCAGTGCCTGCACCGGGATTTACCATCAGAACTAGCAGAATGATCGTCTACCAAATCACCACCACTGGATACACAAAGAAAACCCGGATGTATGCACAGAGCTCGAAGACCATGAAGGGCTGCACGCACCTAGGCTGTGACTGTCGATCGTGAAGACGAGGTCCTACTATGTTTCAAGGAACATTTGAATTTCAAAACCTTGGTTTACTGATAACTTTTTTAGAATACATTCGCCGATGATCAAGGGTTTGTTGAGTTTTTAACTCATACATCCAAAGCAGGGCCAGGAATGGCTGCTGGGCTCCACAAATGCTGCTGAGGTCACAAATGCTGCCTCCCCATCGGTGCCAGCCTCCTTAGAGGCCAGACTGCTGATGGGAGGAAGAACTGCCCTGGTGGGCCCACACCTTCGTCAACTGGTTCCTGACTCGGTTCTTGGTTTTTGGCTCCTGCCAGAGGCCTAGCCTCACTTGGACCCCAGGTCAGCTGCAAGGGAACAGCAGAGAGTTTGCTCTGGGTTCCTAAATTCAGCTTATGGGTCTGTCTTCACATTCCAGAGGGAGCAGTCCAAGGTTTCAGGCCCAGGAGCCCTCGTCAGAGTGAGGGAACACAGGGCTGGAGGCTTAGGTGGCAGTGAGACCGAAGGAAATGAGCTCACGTTGGAATAAGCATGCCTACTGGTGTAGGGCCAGGGTCAGGGTGGGGATATCCAATGCCCCTTCCCTCACCTGCCATTCAAGGCCTACGGTAGCTTTGTAGCTCTCCCATCACCAACATCCATTTTACCCCTCCTGCTCCAATGGCTGTCCATGTCACCGCCAGCCCCATCTACTATGTTCCTTGCACCAGGCACATGCCACGTGGTAGGCAGAACCATCAGAGGGTCCTGCGCATACACCTTCTCCCTGTTACTCAATCAAATACTAACCTAGGTACTCCTGGGAAGGGATTTTGCAAATATAGCTAAATTCCAAGTCAGTGGCCTTTAAGATAGGGAGACTATTCAGGAGGGCCTGATCCATCACATGAGCTCCTTAAATCTGGGGCTGGAGGTAGAGACAGAGATTCAAAACACAAGAAAGACCGAATGCATTGTTGCTGGCCTGAAGAAGGAGGGGTCACGTGACAGGAAATGCTTCTAGGAATTGAGAACAATTCCTGACCACTGACCGCAAGGAAAAGGGCGCCTAAGTCCTACAACCGCAAGGAAGTAAATTCTGCCAAAAACCAATCAGCATGGGAGCAGACTTTGTCCCCCTGAGCCTTCAGACAAGAACTCAGCCTAGCAATACCTTAATTTCGGCCCTGTGATATACTGAGCAGAATACTGATTTCAGAAATGGGAGATAATACATAGGTATTGCTATAACCCACTAAGTTTGCAGTAAAGTGTTACTGTTTTTGCAGTAGAAAACTAACATGCAATGCTCTCTGCCTGTGTTTGCCCACACTGTGCCTTCACTCCCATTCACCCACCAAATCTAGGTCCTTACACTCATGTAATGCTAGAACAGTGTCTTAGAGGCCATCTGGCAACTAGCCCAATCTCCAGTTTTCACAGCGGCTACTGGGCAGAGAGCTCGGCCTTGGCCGCTGGCATGAACACGGTGACTTCCGCTACGAACAAGAGCAGCCTGTACTCTCAGGCAGCAGGCATTTCTCAGCACCTGTTATGCATGCCTTCACCCACTTATCACCCACAACACCTCAATGAAATCGGCATATTATACTATTTAGAAAAACTGAGATTCAGCGAGGTTTAAGTAACCTGCCCAAGTTAGCAAGAGCTCCATGTCCAGCCGATATGGGTTTGGACTGCTCTCATGTCCCGACTGCTGGACTCTCCTCCAATGCCCCCTCCAACTAGCAGTGAATTCTTCAAGTGCTATGTGTGTGCTACTTACTCTGCAGAGGGGCTTTGTGCTCTGGAGGGCTGGGCCTGTGCCTAGCTGCTGGCCTCAGTGGGATGGCATGATGAGGTTAATGTCGAGTGATGAAAAGGAGCCGCCTTGCAGGAAAAGCCAGTGCCTAAGGCCACACCTATTATTACTGGGAAGATTTTAGATCTTATCTAGGGCTTCCTGGCGCCCCTCACGGTACAGGGGAATTTTGCAGGAGGATCAAGTATCTGGCTCTGCCTCCAGTAGCAGCCTCTGCCCTGCCCTACTGAGCTCTCCTAGGCTCTCCTGGGCCGTCCATGGGGCCACCACCAGAGTCCTGTAGGGAGCCTTATCAAGGAAAGAGACAAGCATTGAGACCCATTCCACCCTGTAGAATTTTGGTGCCCAGAGGAAAAAAAGAGGACTCTCCCTCACTGGTCACTTGCTTCTTCCTGTGCCCTCATATCCTCTCAGCCCCCCTCCTACTCCAGTCATTGCTGTCTAATCAGCTTCACACAGTGTAGCCTGACAGTACCTTACCTCTGCTGCCCTGAGCACCTTTGCCCAGGGCTCCACTGACACATGTCTGCAGATACCTAATGAACTCTGCTTTCCAAAGGGAAACCAGGCTAATCTGTCACTGGGGCTCAGCTGTATGTTCTAGAATGAGTCCCAACCAAGGAGCCAAGAAGTCCCTCCTTCAACCGAAAAGCTCAGTTTTATCTCTTTGCAAGAGAAGAGGGGGGCTGAGGGGGAGGGACAGGGTGCTATCCTCATTGTCTACCTCTTCAGCCATTAGGTTGAATTTCAGTCACTCGTGTGCCATGTTTTTTCATTCCAGTAAAATATACATAACATCAAACTTAGCATTCTAATTATTTTTAAGTGTATAATTCAGTGGCATTAAGTATGTTCACAATGGTTGTATAATCGTCATCACCATCCACCTCCAGAATCTTTTCATCTTCCCAAACAGAAATTCTGTGCCCATTAAACACCAACCCCTCACCCCTCCTTCCCCGGTCCCTAGCAACCATTGTTCTACCTTCTGTCTCTGTGGATCTGTCTATGCCGGGTAGAAGCGGGATCATGCAGTACTTGTCCTTTTGCGGCTGGCTTATTTCACTCTGCATAATGTCCGTTCAGGTTGTAGCATGTGTCAGAATTTCAAGACTTTTTAGGGCTAAATAATATATTGTCTTACAATAATACTTTGTATGTACAGATCACATTTTGCTCCTCTACTCACCCACCCGTGGGCATTTGGGTGGCTTCCGCCCTCGGCTATTGTGAATAAGGCTGCTATGAACATGGGTGCACAGGTATCTGAGTCTGTTTCTAGTTCTTTGGGGTGCATACCTAGAAGTTCTGCCTCATTTTTAAGGGAAAAAGAGTCCGAGCCTGGTGAAAACACGGGGAAGTAAAGGGAATTTTTCCTCAAAGGCCTGTTCCGCTCCTTGCCTGCCTGTGCTCTGAGGTGTCTGCCAGGCTCAGTTTCTCATTTACAGCAAGATCAGGATGGGAAATCCCCAAACAGCTGGGCTGCAGGCTAAGCTGAGAGCCAGCAAGAAGAGCTTACATTGTAATGATCAGTGAAAGTGATAAGGGGGATGGGATCAGAGGAAGAAGAAAGAAAGAGGAGAGTGGAAGAGGGGAAGAGACACTTTGGTTGCAGCTATCCGCAATGCACAGCCATGCAGAGCAGAAGCCAGATACTCGGAACCCAGCCCTACAGCCACCTGCCCCTCCCACCCGGCCCCGCCCAGTCCCTGCTGCTGATGGATGTGGAAGAACAAAAAGGGAAGCAGCAGGAGTGGGGAAGGCGCTGAGGCTGCTCTTTGCTGTAAAGGGCAAGCAGGCCGGGTGGGCACAGCTCTAGGAGGGGCCCAGGCCGCAGAAGGAATGGGGCGGGGGGGGGGGCCTTTTGCGCTTCCCCAACAAGACATCGGCCTATCTACAGCTGTCTGGTGAAAGGGGCGGCCCACGCTCTTCTCTTGGTGTTAATGGACCTCATCCTTGCCCCAGGGGCCCAGGGCACCCCTACTCCCTGCTACAGCCAGTCGTGTTCTATGCTTGTCATTATAGCCAGGTGAGCCTGGCTGACTGCTTTTGAGGCCAGAAACAAAACACTCATGTCCTTTGATGAAAAGGCACCTTTGCCCCACATCCATGTCCCCCCTACCCAGACCCAAAGTGAACCCTCCCCTTGCTGCCTTCGGCTCAGAGCAATGTGGCTTTTTTGGGAATCAGCGCTCTGGCAAAGGTGCTTCTGCTGACAGCATGGGGTCTCCCCCCAACCCCCTCCCCACCTCCCACCCTGCCTGCCTTTGAGCCTGCTACCACCAGGGCTGGAACCAGCCAGGCAGCTTAGCAGCCTTTCACTCCCGCCCAGTGACAAACGGCATTAGAGGCTGTAAATTTAGCCAATCCCTTTAAGAACAGCCAGGCATTGGAGGCACTACCTCCTCCCCTGATCCCCAGGATGAATTCAGTGACCTGCAAACCAGATGAGACACTTCTCTGCTGCCACCAGCCCTTCTCTGAGGTATCTAACCTTCCAGGCCCTGAAAGAAGGCAGCCCAACACCCCTCACCCTTCATTGGACCCTCTCCCGCAGCCCCTCAGCACACAATTCACCCAGGCAGCAGCACACCCTCTGGGATCTTGCAGTAGAAGCCATTTCTGCCTTCCTACTGTTTTTGGCTTTTGGCTGCGTCAAGGGGCCCAGCCCCTCTTGGGCCCCAGGCCCACCTCAGGAGAGTTGTGCAGTGCCGTCTAAAGCTTGTTCTGGGCTCCTGAGCTCAAAGGCCTTGGGGCTCATGGTTCTGTCCAGCCATCCTCGCAGGGGAGTAACTCTGAAGAGGGAGGCAGGCAGGACCTACCACGTCACCACTGCTCACCTCCTAGGAATTGCTGTTCGCCCCACCTTTCCCACGGCCATTCCCCACACCCCCTGCTGCAGCACAGGCTTGCTCCCCACTCCCCCAGCTCCCCTCCCACGGCTGGCTTCCGGTGATCCCGTTACACACAAGCTGGTCCCCTCGCCCCTGCCCACCTACACATGGTGCTGGCAGCTGACCTTTTAACTGAGAGCCTGCAACAGTGCTTTTCCCTTTGTCGACCGTCAGGCGGCCCGCAGGGCAGGGCCAGGCCACCACTGCGCAGCCTGCTGAGAGCTGGAGGAGAAAGGTCACGCTGCCCAGGGACAGAGGACCGCACAGCTCTCCCTGAGGGAGCCATGGGAACCGGCTTCGCTGTGCTGCTGCCAGCCCACCCCTCCGAGTCCAGCCCACGCTCCACCTCCTGCATAAACAAGGCTGGGCGCGATGCCTTTCCCTGACAACTGAAGGCCTGTGCCTGGGCACTCCTGTTGGTGCTGACCCAGCGGCTCTAGACCACCTGGTGTTTGCCAAGGAAGAGCAGGGGAAGTCCACCAATGCCCCCATGAGCAGGATCTCAGGTCCTCAACCACTGGAAGTGGGAACGTTTAGAAAGCTGGAGGTGACCTCAGAAATCAGCAACATTTCCTGTCTGCTCACCTAACTCTGAGACCCCAGAATGGAGGTGGTCCCAGGGTCGGCCAGCAAATAATAATTTTGCCTGTTGAGGTTCTGCGTGGCCCCAAGGGAGTGACCCATGGGCCACGAGTCAGGATGGAGAATCCAGGCCAGAGTGAGATAATTGAATAATGGATCGAAGGGACCAAGAGATTTTTCTAGATCGTGGCTGTTCAAAGTGAGGCTCTCTGACCAGCAGCAACATCTGCTGGGAGCTAGTTAGTAATGCAGAGTCTCAGGCCCCACCTCTGAGCCCCTGAATTTTCTCACTTTAACAAGATGTCCCAGGATTCATGAACACTCTGAAGCTTGACATCCCCCTGCCGCCACCCCACACACCAGTTTGCATGGTCATTCCAACCTCAAACAGAGTGTTAGCAAGGCATGTGCTATTTTTTAAATTGCAAGTCTCAGGGATTTAGTGAGCTGTGAAATAAAGTGTAAAATAAACTCATGATCTTAGCATTGAAAATATATAATAACTACACTGAAAATATCAGTGAATGACACACACTGTAAGTGGAACAATTGTTTCATGGAACTTTTGATTCACCCACACAAGTTAAGTGTACTTCCTTTTGTGAGGCATGGTCTTAAGAATTTAAGCAGCCCAGAGCAGTGCATCCCCAACTTCAAAGTGTTCATGAATCGGACATCTTGTTAAAGTGCAGACCCGAATTCAGGGTCTCAGAGGTGGGGCCTGAGACTCTGCATTACTAACTAGCTCCCAGCAGATGTTGCTGCTGGTCAGAGAGCCTCACTTTGAACAGCCACGATCTAGAAAGATCTCTTGGTCCCTTCGATCCATTATTCAATTATCTCACTCTGGCCTGGATTCTCCATCCTGACTCTGTGGCCCATGGGTCACCTCCCTTGGGGCCACGCAGAACCTCAACAGGCAAAATTATTATTTGCTGGCCGACCCCTGGGACCACCTCCATTCTGGGGTCTAAGCCAGGTACATGTAACAGCACCTGCTGAAGAGTTCTGCAGGGCTGAGCTGGGGCCTTAGACTCATCCATCTGGTCTGAACAAGTTGGAAGGTTTTTCTGAAATCTAAGCCACATGACCTCAACGGTCTTTAGAGAATTCAGCCCTTTCACTGTGCAGATGAGGACACTGAGGTCTGAAGAAGGGGAACAAATTACTGAGAACCATTCAAATGCCTATGGATGGAGCCATACCTGCAATGCAGGGCCCTAGACTCCAATCTCCTCAACAGTCTGCCACCCATGGAGACCTCCTGCTAAGTCACCTCCCCTAGCGACTGTCAATAACAGGACAGATATCACCAAATATTAGACAACCCCCAAATCATTGCATGAATTTCACAGCCTACTGAGTCCCCCTTCCCCATTCTGGGCAGGACCCAGGACCAAGCCCTATGGGTCTTTCAGAACTTCCGTGGAAAAGACAAGTAGGGTAGGGGCCCAGTGCTCTCTTCCCGAGAGCAGCCTCCAGGAATAACTGAGGAGCTGGACCAGATTTCACGGCGAGGTGACAGGTCACTGCAGGCCAGGAAGGCATGAGAGGAGCTGTGAGTCCTTCTTCCCTGAGCACACCCACTGTGGCAGGCACCCCGGAGAGAAGATGGAGAAGGAAGGCTACAGGGAGAGGGAGCAAGGGCACCCTGCCCATATGAGGATGGCACCCTGAGCAGTCCGCCCAGGGAACATGGCATTAGATTCCAGACTCCTGACGAGGACTTCCTCGTAGAGGAAGAACCCTGCCACAGCAGCATCCTGGCTCTGCGGAGGCCTGCACACCAGCAGATGGGCCTGGCCAATGGGCAGGAGCCCAGGTCTGGGAGGTCACGTCCCTGCTCTGTCCCTGGACTTCTCTGCTGTCCAGGTGTGCCCTGCCCTTGGGCCTCGCAGTCCCACAGAAGCCTTTTACTGTGTCCCCAGCACTGGGTCCCCACCTGCTCTCTTGGTGCAGAGCACAGGCTGCCTCCTGACACCTCCTCACCCTCCCCTGTGCTGTTACCCAACTCTTGTCCTACTCTTGAATTTTTTATGGGTTTTTACCTTGTCTTGACAAGACTGTGTGATCCTTGAGGCCCTCCTCCATCTATACTTCTTTCTGCCACAAGCCCAGGACAACATACTGGCCTATGGCCCCCAGCCCTCCCACACCCCCCCTGCAGACTCCTGCCCTGAGACTGGGCCTCCCTCAGAGCTCCCACCCACTGCCACTGGGCCAGCGGTCTTTCCCGGCCCCCTCCCAGCTCTTAGGACATCAAAGCCAAAGATGCTGGGGTGGACCTGTCCAATCCCCCTCCACGCCAGCCACCGAGGTCACCTGATTCCAGAACCAGGGCTCCAACTTCTTCCACCAGATTCAAGAGATTCCTCAAGGCAATTTACTCGACAAGTACTAAGTGCCTGCTGTATACCATGTCCTACAGATACCAGGGAGCACGGAAGTCACAGGCAAAGCCCCATAAAACCCCTGGCTGGAGTCAGGTGGCTTCTTCACTGACCCCTGCTCTGAAGACAGGGTAGTGTGCTGGGTTATGGTTTCCGATGCTGGCTAACCACAGCCAGGGTCTGTGACCTTGGGCAGCCTGTTTCCTCATCTTCAAAGCAGGCTGATAATGAAAGTGCCATCTCATAAGGTCTTGTGAGGATTAAGAGAGAGAATGCATGAGAAAGTGTTCTCACAGCCAAGTATACAGCAAGCACTTAATTACTGGTTGTGATTATCATCTGACGTCACGACTGTCCCCTGCTATGCCCTACGCTGCCTTTTGCACTCCCTCCCACCTCTCCAAATTGCACCCTCTCCCTCAGGACCAGCTCTGGACACACCTCCTCCATGAAGCCTGCCATGGCCACTCTGGCTATCCCTGGTCATTGCTCTTTCTGAACTCCAAGTCACCACAGACCCCACCATTCCCTGATGTATCCCCACTCTGAACTGCCTGTGCCTTGCTTAGGCCTGGGTCTGGCCCTTGTCTGTTTGCACAGCTCCGCCAACCTGCACAGACACATGTGAGCCCTGGGGATAGAGAGTAGGCTCTACCGCTGGCCTTGGAAAGCTCATGGGTGGATGGACTCAGAGCATGCTGGGGAGGGAGACTGACCGTGTCCTTCTCTGAACCTTGCAATGTGCCTGTGAGAGTACCTCAGCTTAAGGTCAGAAAGCTCCTCTGAGCATGGTGACCCAGCACCCCAGGTCTTCCTTCTCAGGTGACGTTTTTCTCTCCAGTGTCTCTCTTGGGGTAACCAGGGTCCCAGTCAGCTCTCTCTCTCTTGGCAACACCTTCTTGAACTAGAGCCAGCTGGAGTAGTGACAGTACTGTGTGGTTTCCAGGAGCCCAATAGAGGTCTCAGAAGCTGAGAACATTTCACACACAGCCTGCCTGTCAGCGGGGCTGTGACTCTGCAGGCCTGCCCCACTGTTGGGAAGGCAAAGCTGGCTCACTTTGAGAACAGAACCCCTTTCCCTCTCCCTTCCTCATCCTTAAGGACAGCTCGAGCCCATCTGCGGGATGCTACCCGACCACCCTGGCTCACAGTGACCCCGGCCCTCAGAACACCCACTGTAGCTGCCTCTCCCCCTTGCCACCTTGGATGACTAACTCGTCCTGCACCGGAGCATAACCACAAAGCAGAGACTGCAGATGTCTGTTTCTGGGCCATGTCTGGACCACAGTGTGTTTTATTTTGTCTGTTCTGTATATTTAAAACGATTTGAGCAACATTTGTAAATCAAAAGATTTCATGTCGAAAATCCACGTTTCTTATTTATTTGTTTGTTTATTTTGAACATCTGGGAGATCTAGCAACACTGGCCCACCTAGCCACATTGCAGCCATCAGGTAGAGCCAAACGGTGCTGACCCATCCAGGCAGGGCATGCACTCCCCAGCTCTCCGCGGACCCCAACATTCCCTAATGTCTCCCCAGTACTCTCACATGGCTGCACTTGCACGTAACCTTCCTGGCCCTCACAGGCATGCCCGAGTTTGAGGCCTCCTGCAAGAAAGCAACTGCAGGTGGGCTGTGACCACAAACACGAGGGACGCTCCTAAGAACCTGGCAATCAAGAACGAGGACGGACTGTCCCCTGGGAGTTACGCTGGGCAATCAATAAATGACATTTCAAAACAGAATAGGCACGGCCATTGCAAAAAGGGGGAAAGCGAGGTTTCCAGAAGCAGGACTCAATGCCAACCTTGAAGTCAGCCACTGAGCTGCTGCAGAGGACGCCTCTCTGAAAAGACTGGGCTGCACTGGAAGCGAAGAAAATGGCCAACCACAAAAGGCAGGACACTCCCAAGCCCTGTCCATGGAAAGTGGTGCCCCTCCTGGGTGTCTCGAGGGAGGGGAGAAGGGTACAGATGAATACAGGGCTGTCCCACCGCCCCCACAACGCTGCAGCTCAGCCCTGAAGTGGTCTGCGGGTCACCTCCCTGCCCAGCTAAACCGCGAGCTCTGAGAGGTTGAGGATGTGTCTGCCCCTTCCCTCGGCTCCTGAGCGCAGGACCGGGCCCGCTACCACATTTAGTTAATCAGTACTTATTTAATGGTGGATTCTCAAATTAGTAACTGATGTTCTGTCCCCCTTAACATTAGCAGACAGGAGGAGCTGTTGGCTGCTATGGGCACAGAGACGGGTCACACGTCAGCCGTGGCACCAGCTAATACAGCCAGGCTGGGGCAGGGCCCTCTTTGGCTGAGTGGCCCGTATGTGTCACACACAATGCTCGAGACCTGCTGGACAGCAACTAAGGGCACATCAAACCGATCCAGTGCCCAGGGCTCTTGCAGCTCTCCCTCAATTCTCTAAGAACCATGAGGAGATAAAGAACCTCCCTGATTTTCTAGATGTTACAGGGAGATAAAGACCCGAGTGGCCAGAGCCCAGAAGTATAAAACCCAGACTCCCGATTCCTGGAGTGGCCTCCACATCCAGAGGCAGCACACCCCTGGCTGCTTCTGCCTTTGCTTCGAGGCCCCCCGGGAAGGCTACCCCTACTCAGGGACAGCTGCCCTTTGCCCTTTACTGAAGCAGGAAAGCAAACCAATTTGTATTCCCCAGAGACCACTGATTTCCAAACTATTTTCCTCTAATATCATATTTATTTTTCAAATGAAATCCTAAATGGTTCCCCCAATATAGAAAAATCTAATAACAAACATTTACTGAGCATTTACTATGTGCCAAGCCCTGCCATAAATACTTGTTGTATATGAATTTAATTCTGGAGACAATCCTATAATGTAGGCACCCTTTTGTCCCCACTGTACAAATTAGGAAACCAAGGCAGACAGGAGTTGCCCACATTTGCGAACTATGTCTTTAGCCTTACAGAACACAGAGCCCCAATTATGGAGGTCTCCAGAGATATGTGGCCAAGCCAGAGCTGAGAGCTATCGGCCAAGGACATGTTGAAGACCAGGTTATGGTAGTTCTCCTGGGTTTGGCTTCCCTGGAAGATGGATGGAAGACCCATGGGCTACCGGTGGGAGGCCTGTGGAATTCGCCATCTTGGGCCTTTGTGACCCAGGAGCTTTCTCCCCAGGGCAAACCTCCCAGCTGCAGCAAGAACTCCCGGATGCAGCCAGATGCCTTGCAAAGAGAGCCCGCCTGGTGGCAGGTCCTGGATGGCTGTCCATCACAGACCTTAGGTTCTATATTCCCATTATCCCCACTAGAATGTGGCAGCTGCAGATAACCTCTCTACATGCACACAGCAGGAGCAGTCTCTAGCCCGTTACAACCGTTACAACCACGGGAGCAAGCTGAGTGGATAACTGGCAGATAATTAACTGAGAAATTCCCCCACAGCCCTCTGTAAACTCTGCTGAAACATGGGAAGGTGGCGATACAAAGGCAAAAAGGGGCCTCCCATTGGAGAAAGGGCCTTACGATCATTGAATCAAGTGTTGCCAACGACTTAGCGAAATGAGAAGTCTCATACACGGTTGATGGGAATGAAAAAATGGTGCAGCTGCTTTGGAAAAGAGTCTAGGAAGTAGTTCCTCAAATGATTAAACACAGAGTTAACATATGACCCAATAATCTGTTCCTTGGTACATACCCAAGAGAAATTAAAATATATGTCCACATAAAAACTTGCACACAAGTGTCTTTAGTAGCATTATTAATAATAGCTAAAACATAGAAATAGCCCAGATTTCCAGCAACTGTTGAATGGAAAAACAAAATGTTATATATCCATGCAACGGAATATTATTTGGCTATAAAGGGTCAAGTATTGAAACATGCTAAAACGTGAATAAACCTTAAAAACACTGTGCAAAATGTAAGTCACAAAAGAGCACACACCGTACGATTCCATTAAGGTGAAATGTTCAGAATATGGGAATCTACGGAGACAGAAAGTAGTTTGGTGGTTGCTCAGGGCTGGGTGGGGGATGGGCTTGGTGGGCAGGGGGGCAATAGCTAAAGAATATGGGGTTTCTTTATGAGGTGATGAAGATGTTATAAAATTGACTGTGGGTGCCCATATCTGTGATTATCCTGAAAACCATTTAATAGTACACTTTAACTAGGTGAACTGGATGGTATGTGAATTATATCTCAATAAAGCTGTTTTAAAAAGTAGTGCATCTGCCTGAGCTGGCCCCAGGATAATCACCTTGGGTTGGAATCTCTGGCTGATTAGATTGGACACCTTCCCAAAGAAAACTGTGGCTTTGAGAGTCAACTAAATGAATCAACGAAGAGACTGAAAAATCGAGTCCAGGTCTCACTAAATCTGGGAGAAATGTCTGCAGCTTTCCTATAAGGGATCCTGCTGCCTTACCAAAGATGGAGATGCATCTCCTGGTGCAGCTGCATCCATCCATCCATCCATCCATCCAATCCATCCATCCATCCATCCATCCAGTGCCTGCTCAAGTTTGCTGTTAAGTGCTAGGAACATAACAGGAACAGCAGGAAAGTAACCAGGCAATAGATATCATGAGTCAAGTGCTGTGGGGCCCAGAGGAACATCACCAACATGTGAGCGGGATACTGAAAACGTTATTTTTATTAGCTTGCCCTAATTGACAGAAAAATGCAAATATAACTATGAGATCTGAAAACCTGGAGAAATCTTAGAGAGCAAAGTCATCAATTGTTAAGACCCCACCACTATTTCATGAGCCACAAAAGAAGAAACGCTGACAAGTAAACTATGACAAAATGTCTTAATGGCGATGCTGTATGCAGACGAATTGGTCACATAGCTTCACGTGGCTTTGAGATCCTTTCATCTCTTCTGAGGAATGTGGAGATTTCTCCCAGCTTTAGTGTCATTGCTTAGCATGCATGAGACTGGCAATTCTTGTTTTACAAGTATGAGATTACGGTTTTTTCCCCCAATAACAAATATTTGCTTTTCTAATGTCAAATCGATGCCTTACTACTATTTCCATGACCTTCTGGCTACACAGTCACTTTGGGTGGCAATAATGAGTCACGGTGAGTTCTTTTTGAAGACACCTGAATGACAATTACACCGATCATGTGGATAACCGGTCATGCACCTACTTCAACTGAGATCGTGACAGTCTGAACAGCAAGACTATGTTCACTCCTGCTCAGCCAATGATAGCTATGTCATAGCTGTCGTGTGGTTGGCAGCCAGTAATCGTAAGAAGCACCCTGATTTCAGTGATATTAACATGTGAAAAAAAAAACATGCCTACGAGAATAAAATGGGCAAGCCAATCTCTCATGTTACAGGTGAGGAAACACAAGCATGGAGCTGTGACATGACACACCCCACCCAAATCACAGAGCCACAACTAAAACTCTTGTAAGCTAACATCTGTGTCAATGTGTTTTCTTTCTATTCCCTCAGGCTACCTCTAAGAGACTGCCATCTCTAGGCTTGTCTTAAAAAACAACGCAAAACAAACAAAACGGTCTTTGACAGCATACATGGCAGTAAGATTAACCAATTAGTACATACAGTTAGTCTTAGTCCTTCAAGTCCTATGAAAATGGATGACAAGAAATGTCATTCCAATACCATCTAAGGGACCATTAGTTTATAGCTGTTGGGAGACTGCATTTCCACTCCCCACAGGCTGTTCCCCAGGCCGTGTTTATAAATGAGGCCAGCCAGGTGTTTCCTCAGGGTCACACACTCTCCCTAGGGTGGGGCCCTCGGAGAGACACCATCCCATCAGATGCCTACGAAAGTCTGGAAATGCCCTTTTGAGCCTGGTGTTAAAAATCATCATGTCTGTTGCATGCAGACAGAGTATCCGGGATTCGGGAGTCTGCTAAATTGATTCTCAATACCTAAACACGCTACTGGCAGCCTGGCAGTACATCAGTCCCACAGGGCACTGCATTCAGGTGGGGAAAACACATTTTTCTTTTGTGAGCCTGGGGTTATGGAGCGGCCCCTTACCACAGGTGAACAGGATCGGGTCCGCTTCGCTTCACAAAAACTTTTTAGAATTTGCCTACAGCTTAGTAAAGAATGGGCCTTGAAGCCTTAGAGGTGAGGCAGATCCAGTTAAACGAGCTGAGATACACTCCCCTCAAAGGCGAGGCCAAAGCCTGAAAGCCCAACCAGAAATGTGCCTGCCAAAAAAG
Source organism: Eonycteris spelaea (assembly GCA_003508835.1). Taxonomy (NCBI): domain Eukaryota; kingdom Metazoa; phylum Chordata; class Mammalia; order Chiroptera; family Pteropodidae; genus Eonycteris; species Eonycteris spelaea. The sequence continues at coordinate 19,250,548 of PUFA01000003.1, read as the reverse complement.
TCTGAGAGCAGCGGCCTGTGGAAACGCCCTGTCTGCAGGGCCGCTGGGAGGGCGAGGCAGGCACGCTTCTCGGATTTCAGCAAGGTTCCCATCTCTCCAGGGACGTGCCAGCGTGAGGTAACTAATAGCAGACTAGCTGCACCAGGACTGATGGAACAGGAGGCCACTGAGGGCTGCTCAGGAATGCTGGGGGGAGAAAGGGAGAGAAATAGCTCTGCTGCAGAAGATAATGCATTTGTCCATCTTACCCAACACCAGCCACGGGAGAAAAAATAAATACCCAACATTACAGTCTGATTTGTAGTGACAGTCCAAGAATAAAGCTGGGGACGTTGAGCTGTCAGAGTGCAAAAGAAATGTTCCTTTAGCGCTCCCTGAGCCTTTTATTCTGGCTCTGCCCTTGACTCAGAGCATAACGAACTCAGGTCACTTCCTCGGCGCATGCTAGGTACCATGCTAGACCCCGGGTACTAGGTGACCAAGACATGGCCTCCGCCAGAGTCATCACAAAGTCACTGGAGGGGACAAATACAGCCGTAGGAGTCCATGGCCTCTGCTGCATGGCCTCCGGTAAGTTCTTCAACTCTGAACCTTGGTCTCTCCAGTTCCAAAACAGATAAAAATCCTTATTTGACTGGGCTGGTGAGAGGATTATAGAAAAATATGTAAAATGAGCACGGGCCCAGGCAAACAGTAGGCAATCAGTATATGATACATGTACTTGATGGGTCATCTCAGAATCAAACATACCGTCCAGGCTCAACAAATAATAGTAATTAATAATTTGTCTGGGTGATCATTTCACAACATATACAAACGTCAAATCATTATGTCACGTACCTGAAACAAACATAATGTTACATGTCAATCATACCTCAATGAAATAACGCTAATAATAATTTGGGAAAGAGGGTCAGAGCGCACTTTCCTTGAGTGCGACCTTGGAAGAGGAGCAGGAGGTCTGCAGGTGGGGGAGGGGACAGGCCCCAAGGGCAGGGACTGCGTCACCGTCACCGTTGTCACCGAGGCACCACTGAGCCCTTACGCTGTCCCTTGAGCTCCTCCAGAAGGAGGGTCTCCTTCTAGCCCCTTGGTGGTGTGAATGCGGTCAGATGCCCTGCTGACTAGGGCACCACCAGGCTGAGCGGGAAAGGAGCTGGCGCGGACGGGCGCAGATTGGTGGGCGCTGAAATGCCATCTCACTCGGCAGCAGAAAACAGTTCCTTACGGCCGTCTCCTCAATGGGTGATTCAGCTCTTGGCGATTATTTATGAAGGGCTGGAATAACCTCGGACATTCTTATTACCATGCTATGTGGAAAAAAATCCATAATTTTTTATATTAGGATCTCAATTACATAAAAATGAATAGAAAAATGACCAAGCCAACAACTATCCTAAAACATCTCTCAGAGGTGGAATTAGGACTACCTTTTCTGTATGCACGTGCATATGTGTATGTGTGTATATAATATAACATATACACATATAATATATATGTATGTTATATAAATATACATATATTATGTATAATATACATTATATATAATATATATTATACATGATATATACAATATTATATATAATTATATATGATATACATGTTATAATATATAACATACTTATATATAAATATATTTATAACATATACACATATAAATACATGTATATATATTATGTAATATATATATATACACATATATATATTTTTAACAAAAATGAACTGGTGGCACTCTCATCAGAAAAAAAACAAATCGAGGAAAAAAGGCTGGCTGTGGGGTCCCCTTGGCCTGCCGATCGCCTGGTGAGATGCTGGCTCCGAGGGGCCTCGCCTCGCGGAGGGCACGCCCACGCTGTGAGGCCCCGCCACATCCAGGCCACATCCAGGCCAGCAGAGCTGTCGGCTCACATCCCTCCTCCAGGGACACTGCCTTATTTGCAAGGCCTTTCCGCAACCATGAGCTGACTGGCACAGAGGTAATTTCATGCTCTAGCAGTGTCCCAGGGCCCCTGCTGGGTGGACAGCATCCTGGCCACCGTCACCCTGTGTGTCACCACTTAATCTGGAATCTGCTAAACTCGTATAAGTCTAGAAGTAAGGAATGAGGGTGCCACTGGGGTTGTCCCCCATCCCTGGAGATCAGGCTGGGGGTTGGAAGTGGGGCTTAAGGAAGATAATCCCCATAAAGTATGTTTAACTCACGTTGAACATGTCAACATATTCAATAAATGTCATCGCTTTCTTTATTGGCGCTCTCATCCTCGATCTTGCACTGGATGTTGCTGTAGAATCCTCTCTCCCTTTACCACAATGGTTAGTAAGGAGGAGCCTGCCTGCCTGCCTGCCCACACTGCAATGCCAGTTCACCATTTCACACACCTCCCAGCAGTGGATTCTCCTGCTGGCAAAATCCTAAAGGGAATTACGTTCCCACGTTCTGGTTCTAAGATTTTAAATGCACAGAGACGGTACATGCCATGAGCTTAGTCCCAGATCCCGCAGCAAGCCCTGCTGCCCTGTGGGCTGTCTTGCTGGAGGGCAGCAGGCTCCAGGGATGTCTGAACATCCTCGGGTGATGCCACCTTCACCTTAGCGCTGAGAGGTGCCTGCCACACCTTCCCTCCTTGCTAATGACACCACACTTTTAACTTCCTTCACGCCGAAGCCTCGGAAACCTCCTTAAGTATGAATGAGCAGAAGTTCACGGGCTGAGTTGTGTGGTTTTGGTTCTCTTGTCACTTCTAAGGCAACCAAGGCATGGGGATGGCTGTGGTGTTCCTCAGGTCACCAAGCAGAAGAAATTTAGAACCCCGGTAAGATTCCAGAACTTCCCCTCATTCCCCAGTACCTCATTTGCCCACCTAAGCCACTGGCCCACCCTTGCAGGGCCTGAAGCTTGGTGCATGCCCACTGGAGGGCTAAGGAACCCAGGGGCCAGAGGATGAATTGGAAAAGCAGAAGCAGCAATGGAATAGAGGGTGCTAGAGGCACCGTCGTAGGCCCTGCTTGAGGTAGAGGCCAGTCTCTCGCACTGGCTGCTGGGTCTCCTCATCCGAAGCAGCCCAGATTCTCAGGCTGGAGAAGAGAGAACGCCCCGCAAGGCCCTCCCTAAGACCAGGGGGATGGCTCTGCATGCCAGCACATGGGCTGCTTCCTTGACCCTATCCGGTTGTTCCTACTAGACAACTCCCATCCACCCCTCGAGACCCAGCCTGCATGCCTCTTCTCCCCACAACTAGTTTTCTGGCAAGTTATCTATTTAATGGTCATTTATCCACTCACACCTGTTTCCCTTCGGCTACTGTGGGCCCTCAAAGTCTTTTTCTTTCTCCTTTCCTGCTGCCTCACGGAGGGTAGATGATCAGCAAAAGAATGTTCAATGAATGAGAAGGGGAGCAAATGTAACTGGTTAGTCGACATGATACTTCATTCAATGCTTCATTCTTTGATGCTTGACCCTTATTACACCCACACTGCTACCCCAGGACACCAAGAACTGACAGGAGGGCCACAACTCAAAACCCTGGCTTTACCACTTGCAGGTTGTAGAGCATGAGAGTGGCAGCCACTTCTAGTTGAGTCTGTAATACCTATTCTCTCCTTCCTAACAAAATAATTATAACATTGGGGGAGACAATGTGCCCGGATAAAAATTACATTTCCCAGTATCCCTCACAGATAGCAGTGGCCAGTGAGATAGAAAAGGAGGTTGTTGGGTGAGAAACTCTTTGAAGGGACTGACTGAGCTGGCACATGCCTTTTGCCCTTCCCACTTTCTCCTTCTTGCCTGGAATGTGGACGTGATCTCTGGAGCTCCAGCAGCTCTATTGGACTATGTGGCACCTTTGAGGATAACAGACACTCGTTACGCATGGCAAAGCAGAAAGACAGAGAGAGCCCAGTTGCCTGAAGACAACAGAACCCCCACACCAGCCCTGGGCTGCCTCCCTCCATAGTTCTCTTATGTGGGAGAAAAATAAATTTCTGCATTGCTTACACCACTATTATTTGGGCTTCCTGTTATATGCTGCTATGGAAAGCAGTGTTCTACGATGGTCTTCAGTGACCCTTGCCCCCTACTACTCATGCCCTTGTATAAGCTCTTCCTTTGAGTGTAGGCTAGACCTAGTGACCTGCTTCTGTCAAATAGAACAGGCAAAAGTGATAGGATGCCGCTTCTGTGATCAGGTTACAAAAGACTGTGACTTCTGTCATCCTGACCCTCTATTGCCTTCTCGGCTCACACACTTTGATGAAGCAAGCTGCCATGTTGGAGAGGCCACATGGCAAGAAACTGTGGGCAGCCTCTAGCCAGCAGCCAGAGAGGAGCCCAGGCCTCAGGCCAATAGCCCATAGAAACTGAATCCTGTCAACAACCACATGAGCAAGTCTGGAAGCTGATCCTCCTGCAGTTGATTACAGCTCAGCCAACACCTGACTGCAGCCTCAGGCGAGACTCTGGAAGCAGACGACACAGCTAAGTCGAAGCCAGACTCCTGACCCGCAAAAAACATGAGATAGTAAGCGCGTGCTGTTTGGGGATAATGTGTTACACAGCGATAGATAGCTAATACAGCCACCAATCCTAATTCTAACTGAAACCCTGAGCAAGACTTTCCCCTTCTTTGGCTTCAATCCCCTTGTCCCGTGACTTATCTAAGGTCCTGTCACAGGAGGCCCACAGCTCCTGACCATCCCTGGAGTGGCCGGGCTCAGGAGTCCTTTCACTTGTGACTGCTTAGTACTTCTTTTGCTCAGTGTGACTTCATGCTTCTAGACAAGGAGGAGAGGGAGGACCAAGGGTCCTCTTGCCACGCTGGGCGCTCGGGGCCCTGCAGCTCTGGCTGTAGGGCTGTCCTCTTCTTGGCAGTCACGCCAATATGACTCCAGGCCCAGCAAACTCTGGCAGCAACTCTTGCTGCTCGTCAAGATTACTCCTTGACCAAAGCCTCTTGGGGAGAAATGGAGACAGCTAGCCTAACACACAGTCAGGGTCAGCTGGCCGTAGAGAGCAGATAGCTAAACCAGTGGTTTCCAGCTTTTTTCACTGCTTATGGCATCCGCTGTGGAATGAACTATGTCCACTAAAGGCCAAATGTTGAAGTCTTTCCCTCAGAATGTACCTTATTTGGAAGTAGGGTCATCAGAGATGTAATTAATTAAGGCGAGGTCATACTAGAGTAGGGTGGGCCCCTAATCCAATATGACTGGACTCATGATAAAAAGGGGAAATTTGCACATTCATAGGGAGAAGAACACCAGGTGTAGGTGAAGGCAGAGATCGGGGTGAGGCATCTGTAAGCCAAGAAATGCCAAAGATTGCCAGCAAACAAGCTAGGGGGCAGCATGGAACAGATTCTAGTAGCCCCTAGAAGGAACCAACCTGCTAACACCTTGATCTTGGACTTGTAGCTGCCAGAACTGTGAGAGAGAACAAATTTCTACTGTTTAAGCTACTCGGTTTATAGTACTTTGTTATGGCAAACTCCTACACCATGTGTGCGTAACACAGCTTCACACACATACACAATATGCAATACACAAACATATGTATACACGCCCTTATCATGCATTCGTATATTACAAAATTATATATATATATGTATGTGTGTGTATATATATATATACATATATATGTGTGTATATACTATATGTGTGTGTGTGTGTATCTATCCCAAAATAGAATTTAAAAAATAAGCATAGGAGTTCTAATATTTTCTTCAGGTGGAGGCCTGGCACCCCACTTTGAAAACCAGTGGTTTCGGGTGGCGAAGTTGGCAGTCATCTCTGATTTCCCATCTCTGGAGCCCCATGGCGCTGTCAGTCTGGAAAACCTAATTCTGATCTCGCTCCTCAGTACCCTGTTTGCCGGCTTAGATTGACGTCCAGGCAAGGGCTGTGCTCTGGCAGGGTGTGGGTATGGGTGTGAGTGTGAGTGTGAGTGTGAGGTGGTTCTGCATCCCCAAGGGCCTTGACCAGCAGACTGGCATGTGCACTCAGGACCCGCTATAGCCTGATGAAGCTGTCAGGAGGCAGCCCTCATTCCTTGGATAATTCTCGTCTTATCTGTCCATCAAAAATAAACTCCGGGGGAGCACAGATGGAGTCATCTTCAGGTCAGAGGTGGGGATGCCTGTCTGTTGTGGGTAGAGGATTTCTGGCCCTTGCCTTTGCCAGCAAGGTCACGGATGCACATGGTGTCCAGGTAAGCAGAAAGGGGACAGTGGGATGAAGGAAAGGAAGGATGAAGAGTGGCAGCCAGAGAATGTGTGCACTCATTCCAGAAATCCCATCTGGCCCTGCTCAGCTGCCTAGCTTCCAGGTGCAGCTGCTATAATTGCCGGCCTCACAAACAGTGGCGACCGAGGCCTCGGCTGGCCCCTCCCCTGCAGCTAGGCCAGCTGATAGACCCCGAAGGCTGCAGCTATGGTGGTGGGGAATGCAGGCCTCATGCCCCCAACAGCTGTGGGACCTTGAGCAAGTAAAACCAGCTACATCATTTGCAGGGCCCAGTACAAATGGAAAATTCAGGGCTTCTTGTTTGCAGTAAGAATTCAACAACAGTGACAGCCGAGCATTCGCAAGCATTAGCCCTTCTGAGCATGGGGCCCCGTGCACCTGTGAGAGGCGCACACCCAAGAAGCCGGCCCATGAACAAAGCATCTCCCTGGTTCACCCACATGAAGGAGGTAGTCCGGCCGAAGGCACAGTGCTCCATGTCGCCACACAGCTGCCAACCTCTCTCCCTTTCCACCAGGAAGTGGGGCTGGGTGGGAGGCAATGTTCATGTTCCAGGAGGCACCTATGATGCAGGGAGGTGGAAATTCACCTCTTTGGACTATGTCATGTGGTTCAGTGGTTCCCAACCATTGTGGCACCAGGGACCTATGCGCCTATGAGAATCTAATGCCTGATGATCTGAGGAGGAGCTGAGGTGGGGATGCTAGCGCTGGGGAGCAGCTGCAAAAACAGATGAAGTTTCGCTTGCTGGCATGCTGCTCACCTCCTGCTGTGTGGCTTAGCTCCTAACAGACCACGGACTGGTACTAGTCTATGGCCTGGGGGTTGGGGACCTCCAATCCGGTTGATAGAAGAGTCCCATAAATAATTTTTCGGGAGTTTCTATCCCATGGTATGTAAGGGAATGTCAGATGCTCAGAAAGAATCCGAATGACTTCCTAAGACCACCAAGGCCCCAGCCCCGCACGAGGCAGAGGTTATGTTCTTGCTTTGGCTTGTCTCTGTGTCCGTCGCCGACATATGTTTAGTTTTCCTGGTCTACACTTATAGATGAGAACAATACCTTTTTTTTCCCTGTTATTTTTTTTTTTAACCTCCCAGGGTTAAGAACACAAATATCAGGTCTAAAAAATAAAAGAACTCTAAATGCATATTATTAATATCAATAATGGTGATGACAAGAATCATCATTAAGATAATTTTGCTTTGATTCAGCCAGATCCTGCACAGGTGCTATAAACTTGCCCTTGGCTACAAAGTCTTCTGCGGAGAATCCTCAGGCCCTGAGATCCCTGCTCTCCAGGTAAGCTCCTATCAGAGAGGTTTCCTCTGCCTTTCTGCCAAGTGCACACTGACCTGAGAGAGGCCCATCCTGAACTCTGAGAGGTGTCACGCTCTCGTTGGACACACAGTGCCACAGTGCCCCTGAGGATTCTCAGGGTTGGAGAGACAGGAGATAACTTTATAAGACTCATTAAAAAATGTGTTGGCGCGACTGGAGGCGGAACATGGGCTCCGGGCACAGAGGAGTCAGCCAGCCTGGCTTGGCCCCGCCTGTCTCTGGGCCTCCCAGCTCCCAGTCGCCCACCATCTCCAGCTCCCACAGCAGCCGGCCCCTCCAAAGAGAACAGGCTTCCGAAGTGTTGCAGTGTCTCCCTTTGTTCCTCTTTCCCTGGAGCCCCTGGAGCCCAACGTGGCCTGTGAACAGCAGGCTTGGCTTCTGCTCGGCTGATCAGAGCGATTAGTACCAGCCACTCCCTGCTAATTGCTGTCCTCAGCAGTGCCAGGCCCTCCCGTCCACTCCTCCCAGAGCCCTCTGCCAGCACACAGCCTCCGACTGTTAATAGTGACAAAAGTAGCATGTCATGGGAATGACAGTGTCCGGGGCTGTGAGGCGGGCTCACGCCAGTTATGAATCCATTCTCTGCGCTTCGGCAGTTGAGACCCATGGATTCTAGGCTGAGTCGGAGCCAGGCATCCAGCCCTTGCCCCTTACAGGAATGGAATGCCAGGAGGAGCTACTTCAAAATCATCCCGGGCCAAGTAAGGTGCCTGGCAGGTGATTTATTCTCTGGTTATCTATGTGACTTCGAGCAAGGGAGAGGAGCACTCTGGAAACCCTCCAGACTGAAAGCCTGAAACACTGCCAGGTGTTTCGGTGGAAAGAACACAGCACCAGGAGCCCAAAGGACTGGGCGGGTCCCTTTCCTGCCTGACCATCAATTTCCACATCTGTAATGTGGGTTTGATTGTACTGGTCCTGCCTACCTCCCAGGGCTGCTGTGAGGCTTAATGGAGGCAATAAGCATCATAGTAATCATGTGAGTGGCTCCTTGGGAGCTAAGCCTTTAAACACACTCTCTCCAATCCTTCCTAGTCTGTAAAATGGATCCCATCTTAGAGATGAGGAAACTGACACCTAGAAAGGTCCAGCTCTGATGGCCACACAGCAGGTAAGGGTGCATGGTACTGTGGGCTCTGTGTTATGATGCTGAGCTCTTCCTGATGCTGAAATTACTCCCTCCATGTGTCTTGATCAGACACAGGCCAAGCTATCTGTGCTTGCAAGCAGACATTGCCTGGAGTGGCAGACACCACACCCTAGGGTGGTCCACCCACAGCCCTGCTGAAACCCGTGAGGTGGCTTGATGGAAGGACCGTGCGAGGGTAATTACGGAGGCCATCAGACTGGCTCCTGAGCAGGTCTGGACTGTGGAACATGAAATGGGTCACCTGTCTGCGGACACGGGAGACATGGTAGGCAGCAGACAGGGCTGAGATGCTCTGAGAGTGTGAAGAGAGAAAGATGGTCCTGGAGCTGCCTCCATTCCTGAGGTCTGTCCGTTCCATCCATAAGCACCTTGGCACATGCAGCACCTGTCTGGCTCAAAATTTCACTCTGTGATGATTGTCCAGTTGCCTCTGGGAGAGGACAGACATTTAAGCTACTGTGTAAGTGACTAACACGGGCGGGTTGAAATGGGGGTGGGGGGACAGTAAGAAGTGGCAGAGGCCAAAGCGAATTGGACAGTGGCACAGAAGGGGAGGCCAGAAGATGTATGTCTTTTCCAAACCGAAGTGCTTCCAGGAACGCTGGTCTCTGGTAGAGCTGGTGCTTGGAGGGACCCTACCTTGATAATGGCATGACCTCCTGGGTAGCATGGTTTTTGGGAAAGGCAAAGGACTTGAGGTCTAGAAACCCAAATCTAGTGGCTTGGCCATTAAGTAACTATGTGACCTCTCTGGGCCAGCCATCTCCATATCTATTGAACATGGGCGCTGGACTATGTCACCTCGGAGGCCCTTTCCAGTACTAATCCTTCTAATTCTGAGATATTTGTTCACTTCCCTCGCTGTCCCTTGTTTCCAGGCCTCCTGGTCAGTGTACAGGCAGGAAAGGGGCAGACCGGCTCCGGGCAGGCCCGGCACAGATGGACTGCCACATTTAACCTCAGCTGTGCTGCAGAGCAGGCCACGGCTGCCCAGGCTCAGGGCCAACACGCTCCGCCCTTTCTGGTGTCCATTGTGGCCTCAGAACAGCAGCTGGGACTGGCTTCCAGACTAAATACGGGGAGCCCCAGCCCCAGGCTTATCCCCACCTGCAGGTCCGGAGCCTAAAGCTCTGTGGCCATGGAGGATCACGCTGCTTGCCCTCCAGCCCACCCGAAACGCTGACTCCGAAACTCTGCACATGGGCAAAGGCCAGACAAAGGTCAGGAGGGCCAGAGCAACAATGAATTTCCAGTGCAATCAAAAAAAAAAAAAAACCAACAAAAAAACCCAGCAGCATAAGGCACTGGCCTGTAACAGAAAACAGGAGCAAGCCTGCTGGCTTATATGACAGAGAATATCAAGCTGTTAAGTCCCGGAGCGTGTACAAGTCTGTTTCCCAGTATAGAACAATGACAAAAAGTTAAAGGGAAATGATGCCTCTCTGAGGCGTCCTCCAGTTCCCTCAGAGGAAATGTGTAGTCACATCTTAAAAGAAGGCACGTCTGACCTTAGTCCTCCATCACAAACACACGCACACACACACACGCACACATGCACGTGCGCGTGCACACACACACACACACACGCACAGAACCCGCCAGTAGCAAACTGTTTAGGAAATGTACAGGTCCCACAAGCAGAGCACTGAGTTCTCTGCCTAGGGACCAGGTGGAACCCTACCCCAGGGTGACCCAGTGTGAACCACTTCTAACACCCCCTCTCCAGCACCACAGAAATGGTGACACCCACCACACGGTTATAGGTGGAATGTTGTCCCCCTAAAAAGGTATATTAGAGTCCCCACCCTGGGCACCTGTGAATGTGACCTTATTTGGAAGTAGGGTCTCTGCCGACGTGATCGAGTTAAGAGGAGGTCACATGGGAATAGGAGGGGCCCTACAAGCCAACAGCGGGGTTTCCTTTAAAAGGATGGAAAATTCAGAACACAGAGACAACACACCAGGAGAGGGCCATGTTGAAGATTGAAGGGCAGAGACTGGGGCGCGGTCTCTACCAGGTCACACACCAGATAGGAAGAATCAAGGAAGGGTCTCGCCCTAGAGCCTTCAGAGGGCGCGTGGCCCTGCTGACGGCCTGTTTTCAGTCTTCTAGCCTCCAGAACGGCGAGAGAATATTTTTCTGAGCCACTCGGGTTCTGGTGATTTGTTACAGCAGCCACAGGAAACTGATACGCACCTACGAAAGGACCCGCCACAACCCCCAGCTGTGTGGTCCTGAACGCACCCTTTCTCTAGGCCTCGGTTTTCTTTTCTGTAAAATTTTGGAAAGATGGAGAAAGCACAGAGGTGCCGAGGAGTGCAGAAATAGTTGGAGGGGAAAGGCCACCTTGTTAAAGGGTAGGTCAAGTTCATCTTTGCAAGCTTGCATTCAATTTCACTCAAGATGGGGCACAGTAAAAAAAAAAGTAAAGATTCCTGGTGAGGTTCATTCACAGAACTGAGGGTTTCCTTGTTTTAGATTTATACCAAAGTAATAAAGGAAGATTGGAGGGGGAGAGGCTGGAGGCAGAAGGAGCAGTGGAGAGAGAACTCTGAGAGGCCAGACCAGCAAAGATGCGGGCTTAACCCGGGGCAGAGGCTGGAGGATGAGGACAAGAAGATGCAGTGACAGCTGTGCAGGCGGCGGGAGAACAGGTCAGTGGGAGTGCTCACAGTGGGGCAGGAAGATGCTGGACAGGCAAGGAGGGTGAGAGGACAGAGGAGAGGCAGGTGTCCCCGGTTTGGACTTGCGGGACTAGTCAGGTGATAGGAAGGTGAACCACAGCGTGGGGTGTGGACAAGAATCACGAGTTGGGTTTAGGAGGGGCCTGAGGTCAAGGTGTCCAGGAGGCTGCTGGGTAGGAACTGGACTGGGATCTGAAACCAGGCCTGGTATGGAGAACAGATGTGCTAGTCAACGGCACTTAGGTTATGGCCAGGGCCACCAGATGGGGCAAGAGAGCACAGAGGACAGGTGGAGAAGGGCTGGGACTAGGGCTCCAGGAAACCCCACAGACCACAGAGGCCAAGTCCCTGTGAGAAGATGTGGGGAACAAGGAGAGAACGATGCAGAGACAAGTAACGTGGAAGCCAAAGGCAGTGAGAGTTGGGGGTTTGGGGGTGTGGTCCTCGGTGGGGAGGCCACTAAGAGCACGAAGGCAGAATGACTGTAGAGTTGACGCATGAAAAGGTCCCAGTAAGTTAAGGCTCATGTCACTGCTCCCCAAATGGCAGGGGGGCCCTGAAGCACTGCTCACCTCTGAGCTCATCAAAGACACACGGAAATGGTTTCTGAGGAGGGAAAGTAGAAGGAGATGGAAGGACCCAAGATTCAACCACAGCTTCCTGTCATCAAATGCACCCGTGCCCTTTCATCAGGGACGTCAGGGACACTGAGGACGCCCTTCGGTGAAACACATAAGAGGGGATCGGTTACGTTGACATATTCTTTTCTCAGATGCACTGAGAGCTATATAACTAAGTCGGGTAGAACTTTGGTGAACTAGAAAAACTTACGCTCTGAAATACTTTCTTCTTTAGCATAACCCAGATGCTAAACAAAAAAATTAAGCTACACTGTCTTAAGTATGTCATATTTTTTTGTGTGTGAATAGAACTGGACTTGTAGCTATTTGGAGGTAAGAACGATGTAGAAGTTTATTTAGTCACAGCCTCTTGTGTTACTGGTGAGAAAAGTCCCTGAAAAGTTAGCTGGCTTGGCCAAAGTCACATCATTCGTTACTAAAAAAAAAGGCAAGACTAGAACCCACGCCTCTTACCTCCACTCCGTGCCTCTGTTTCTGCTAGACAAACTGAATCATGGCTAACCAGGTTCAGATTTCATTCAAAACACTGCGATGCCCACGTCGGGAGTTTGGGAGATCAATTATAATAAAGCCTCTACCACTCAATGGTGTTTTTGACACTGTTTCCAACATTGGTTCAATTCAGTTTTACAACACTCAGAGCAGCTGTACAAGGAGTGTGGGCTGTGTTGATTGTGGCGGTTGTGCAGCTGTGCCCTGAACAGCGGTGCCTGAACGGGGTCCTAGGAATGGCTGAAACTCCGCAGCCCTACGCTTAGGAACGAAGCTGTGTCTGCCAAGGAAGGAGCACCTTTCCCAGCGCTCCAAAAGGCCACTTTGGAGATGGGCCAGTGGTGGCCTAGTACCACTTTGGAGTTAATTTAATTTGTTCCAACTTCTAAGTGTAAGCAAGGATAAGTTTTTTTTTTTAATTGGAAATCAAAGCCTGAACCTAAGAAGTAAGACCTCTAACTAAAATGAAAGAAAAAGATAAATACATCAATAGAAAAATGTGCAAAGAGCATAAAAAAGAAATTTCAAAAGAAATATAAACCTATAAATTTCCAAAAAAAAAAAAAAAAACTTCCAGTTCACCAGTAACCAAAGAAATGCAAAAGAAAATGAGACACAATTTTATACGAATCAAATTTGCGCAATCTATCTCTTCTAGGGCGATTTGGTTTGAATGTTAAAAAAAATCCTTAAACACATACATAACTTCGAAATCAAGAGAATCAATCAAGAAAATAACCGAAGATGTTTTTGACCATTCACCTACAAAGAGTGTCTAAAGGAAAAATAAGAGCATAGGTCACAGCCCACAGGGCAGGCCCAAGCTCTGAGTCAGCATAAGTAACAAACAGAACACACTCGTGAGGGTTCACCTGAAGGCAAAAACATGTGCAGGTTATTTTTCTTTTTTCCTAGCTCAGTTATAAAGTCATGAAACTGAGGCAGGAAAAGAAAGCAATAAAAAACAAAAACAAAAACATGGGAAACAGACAGGGAACCTCATTGACCAGCAGGAGTTCTCAGCCGCTGGGTCATCTGCTCAAATGCTCTAAGCCAATTCTGTTCCTTGGAAATGGGAAGGACAGCCAATGTCCCTTAGCCAAGTCCCTGGGAGCCTCTCAAAGCTGAAGTTGCTTGCATCTCTTGCATGCTCCACCCCTACAAGGGATGAGACAAAAATCCCACAGCTTCATGTCTTGGATGTATGGACTCTTCAAAGTGAGTCTTTTGAGGGTTGGCTGCCAGTCAAGGGTTCAGGGGAGCCAGTGCTGGCGTCCTTCTCAGCAGGTCATCCTGCGGGTGAGGGTGGTGGGGATGTCCAGGCTATCCTCCCAGGCCCCACGCCAACCTCACAGATGGGTCCTCTGATGGGCTCCAGCAATGCGACACTTTGGCACGTCTCAAACTCTCCCCATGACTGTGTTATCTGTGGGGAGCCAGGGCTGGGACTGAGAGAGGCCCAGGCCAAGCTGGAGCTTTCTAGAAGGTAATGTTTTTTTATCTTCAACATCCAAATGATTTTTGTTCTGCTCGCTATGAAATATCTCTATTTGAAAAAGAAGACCAACTTTCCTGTATAGTCTTCAAATGCTGTTGACACTCCAAAGAGATGTTCCATTGTCATTCTGCATCTTGGTCTGGTCCTGGCATGTGAAGATGTTTCGGGTTAGAGAAATTTGGCAAGACGTCATTCCTGTGGCTGCCTGAGCCTTGGCCCGTGCACAGGTCCCACCCTTCCAAGGGGAATTGCAGAGAATATAAGACACACACGTGGCACAAACAGGAGAGAGTCTCCATTCCCCAAACAGGTGTCTCTGTCTTTATTAGCATTTCTAAAACACTTTTAGAACCCGTGGTGCCTCCTGGGGCGATAGAATGATCGTTATTTTTATCTGGGCAATGGTTACGTAGCTAAAACCACTTGTCAAAATCCCTTAGTCTGTGCATGTAAGATTCAAGGATGATACCTGTATGTAAATTATACATCAGTAAAGTACCATTAATATTAAGATGGAAGAAACTTTAGCGCTACAGGAAGCATGGTCTGCAAACGAAATGGTATAGGGTCAGGTTCTGGTCTTGGAGACTGGTAGAGATAAGGGAGCTGAGAGGAGGCCAGGGGCAGCTCTGTGGGGCTGACTGAGGTCTGTACTGAAAATCACAAAGGCGGGGTGAGTCTCTACCCCATGTGGAAGCACCTGGGCAAGTCCCTCTATAGGCTTGTTTCTTTATAAATTGAAGAGATGGTCTAGGTATGTGGTTTCCAGCAAAGGAACTCATGAAAAACACGGATTCCTGGGCTCTGTGTTACCTCCTATGTTATCACACACAGTGTGAGTTTGGGAATAGGAACCTGCACTTTGACAAGTTCCTTGGGTGATGGTAGTTTGTCCTTCAGGTCAGGACCCAACATTTGGTGACTCTGGACCATGTGTTTACCAAGGTTCTGACCTCCAGTGGTAAGAGTCCTGGTTCTCTGTAGAAGAACAGCAACATCACCAACAGAGGGAAGCGAATAACAGGATGATAACAGCTGGGTGACACAGAAAGGCTCCCATCTTACGCTGTCTCCAACAGGAGCCTAAACCCAGACTTCAATCTCAATGGCGTGACCCTACGTAGTTGTGCAGTTTGTGCGCTGGCCAAAGAATAGCCCTAAAAAGTGAGTGAAAGGTCAAGAGCAAGCTCATAGTCCATTTCAAGCATGTTGCCCCATGCACGGCTGCAGCCCCTGGAGGAGGAGTGGGGGTACTTTCTTCAAAAATGTATCTGCCAAGATAAGGGACGCCTCTCCTGATCCTGACAAAGGCGCCTTATAGGTTAAGCAGAGGCCCAGTCGTAGAAAGACCAGGGTCAGGAAATTTCACGTTCTTTCAAGAGGGCACGCTGTCAGCCCTGGCTCTCTAGAAACGAAGAGAAGTGAACTGATATTCAAGGCACACACCTGTCCTGCCTCTTTCCATCGATCCCCAACTTCGTCCAGCATCCTTGTCGTTGCCCTTCTCCTGACGTTACATGCCTTCTTCTTCCGACATGCTTCTGTTTCGCGCTTTTGGTGAAGCTGTTCCCGCCCTACCACTTTCGCTGGTTAACTACACAGTCGTTGGCACCTTCCGCCTCCTCCTAGTAGAATTACTCCCGCTAAGCTGGTGTCCCCAGCTCAGAAGACGGGGCAGTGAATGAGACGGCATGTCACAGGTCCTCGCAGACCTTATGATCTTCTTTGAAGATGATTCAAACACTAATTACAATAAGGCATGAGTAAGGAGAGTGTGTAGCAGGAGGTGGGGCACGCTGTCTGTTAATTACAAAACTAGTGCACCGTTGTCTAAAAATAGCCCCGCTCCCTCCCCTGCCAATCCGCAAAGCTAAGAATAATGCAGCCTGAACTCAAGCTCCCCTAGGCTGGTGTACTCTCATCCCTATGATACCTAAACACTTCGCACTCTACGAGCATTAAGGTACCAGGCACTCGCTCGTTAACATTTTCTGGAGCCACGGATTCCACAGACTTCCAGTTGGACAGGACGTCCTCTTTTCCCTGGTCCACCTCTGTCCTTCCTCACCGTTAGGGAGACCTAAGACGCTCTCGGGCCAGTGCTCAGAGAGCACTGCTGGTCCTACCCAGCCAGGGCTGAGAAATTTCCGGGCTGGGGCAGGGGCGGGGATGGGTGTCAGTCACACAGTGGGTGCAGCTGGGGCTCTGCTCGGCTAGTCCCACCTGCTCGGCTAGTCCCGCTGCCCCCATGAAGGTCAGCATTTCCTCTCTGGCACTTTCCTCTCTCCTCTCTTACCCACCATCACAGACCTGGCGTGGAAAGGCTGTGAGGGGCAAGGCCCTCGGCATATTGGAGGTGCCGACCTACCCTTGTTCGTCTCTAAAATGGCATGATCAATGTAATTCAGCAGACAGTGACGACCAGCCTGCTCTTTGAGAGGAGGTGGAGCAGGGTGACCGAGTGTGGAGTCTGGAGCCATGAGACAGGTTTGAGTCTAGGCCTGCCTCATACTAGACGTGTCACTTCAGGCAAACTGCCTAATTCTGTAAGCCCCAGTTTTTTTATCTATAAAATGAGGCCAACCCCATGGGATGGCTGTAAGGATAAAATAAATTAGGTGGTTAAATGCTCAGCACATAGCAACAGCTCAAATGATCATATTACCACCACTAGATCAGTACTGCAAAGGATCATGTTATTACTACCACTAGTACTGGTCCTCCCACCCCACCATCACTACCACTGCTACTGTTTACTAACCTGCTAGCTGGGAGGCCACGAGGTAAACAGACGGTCCCTGCACCAGAAGCACACAGCACGCAGCAGGCAGGTCGGTGTGACCCAGTGTCTCAGAAGCTCACTGGCACAGAGAAAACACTGAGGCAGGAGGGCAGAGAGGTATGCTGGGAGGCCTTGTCTGCTGGAGGCCCCCAGGGGACCACACAGGATCAACACCATGCCCCCAAGCCGGGCATCAGGCCCTGAGGAATCTTCCCCAAAGGTCTTTCAATCTTGCCCCTTCCTCTTCACACTGGAATGTTTTCACACCACCCACATAGCCTTCCCCTCCCACAGCACCAGCTACCTGGACCCCCGAGGCCAGCTCCTGATGGGGTTTCCTATTCTTACCACGCCTTTGCCCCTGGGTTCCAGGACTTGTCCTCCAATAGCTCTATGAAGCCATCAGTTTATCTCTGTAAAGTCTTATCATGGTTTCTCATTGGGCAGAGGGTGCAGGCTCCACCTCACATTCTGAGGGGCCCCACCCCACACACCTAAGCCCCAACTCCTGCTTCGTGGGACCCATGCTTCATTCCGGCACCTCTCCCTCATAGCCTTTCAGATGCCAAATCACATAGGAGGCCACTCCAGAAGAAAGTGATACCCTCTCCCTCTTAAAAGGGTCCCTTCCACCCAATTCCAAAAGCCCCCCCCCCCCTGCTGCACCCCTCAGACGCAGGGCCTTCCCTGCTTTGGCCTACGCTGACCTCCAATTTCCCTAAAAGTCTCCAGCACACGTTTCCAAACTTTGCCCTCTGCCACTTAGTCATACCTTTCCCTGTGTGGAGCCTCCACCTCATCCTGTCTGCAATCTTTTCTCCCAGGGACAGGTGATATGACACCTTCCTGGAACCAGGTACATATCTAGGGCTCAATGAATACTCGAGGATGGATACCGGCTCTAGCTTTCAAGCCCTCCACAAGCAATAAGAAAAGAAATGAGATAAAGGTGTCGCTGACTGCTTGACCCCAGGTAGCACACCAGCCACTTGCTCTGCTCCATTTTTGCCAACAGAGAAAGCTCCCCTCCCCCGGCCACCCTCTTTATTCCCCCAGTTTGCTTCTCTCAGAGTTAAGTGCCAGCAGTCAGAGAAATGGCAGAAAGTCTGCAGGAATCCAGAGAGGAGACAGGAACCTTCAGATCTAACCCAAACATGAGAGGCAGAAAAGAAATGGGAAGAAAATTTCTTAGAACATGGAGATAAGAGGGGCAGGTCCAAACTAAAGCCCCAAAACCTAAGGTAGTGGCAAGAATTATTTTTGAAAATACAAGCAGTTACATGTAATTTTGGATGCAGGGCTGGTAAGTTACATAATTCACACAGGATTTTTATAAAACAATTGAAATTCAGTGATCAGCTGTGGTATTTGTGAAAACAGTATTGCCATCTCACCTTCTTTCCCTGTGAAATGGGAAATTTATAAAAATAAATATTAGAGAGCTGATGCTGGCATGATGTTTAAGCGGGAATGTGTCATGACATGGCAAAATCATGCAAACCACTGGTAAATGCAAAGAAGTCAGTTTTAAGACAGGACTACAGAAAAGATCTCATTTCTGGAGCAACACAAGAGGGTGTCTTAGATGAACAAGGCTTTGATGCTTCCAGCAAGGGGCAGTCGCTATCCAATCCCCCCATGAATCTTCATACTGCTGAGAACCTCCCAGGGACCTGTCCACCGGTGAGGTTCAGGCCAGACCTCTGATACTCAGGGGGTCAGGAAGGAGCAGACAGAGAAACCAGCCCACGGAGCAGGAGAGCAGAAACCCTAAGGAAGGTGTCACCATACTGGGAGAAGCAGCCTAGTGTACCCTGGGGCAGACAGGATCTGGGTATCCAGAAAGACTATCCACGGCCAGTTCCTGAGCATAAAAGCCACAGCCAGAGTGTCCCTGAAGGGTATGTCAAAATCAAAAACCCAGTTTTCTAAACAGTAGTGAGTTGGTTCCACCAAGGGGTCAGGGGGCCCAAAGTTTTAAAGATTGGGCCCGATTTCAGGGCACGCAGACGGTAATTGGTGTAAGGGGTGATGGAACTGCAGTCTCGAGGCTGTTACTGTTAAAGGCCGGTGGTCTACATAGAGCACCTGAGAGTGGGACTTTCTCAGCAGCCTCCATCTTGCGGCACTAAAATTTAATGAACAAACATCACAATTTAGACAGAAATATCCCCGGAATGGAGGAGGGGGGCACTGAGCCGCCCTGTCTCTGCTCTAACTCTTGCTCACTAGGTCAGAGACGTGTCATTGGCATCCTGAGGAGACCCCCACATAGAAACCGCAAGGGCGCCCCAGCAAGCATTCTGCCAGGGACAATAGGTGGGGTAACCTCAGACTCCGGCTATCTGGTAAACTTGCTACCCCTGGGATGATGGGATAAATTATGACCTTATAATGAGTCAAACCTATAGTACACCTCGGACTCAGCCGACAGACAGGAGTTAGGCAACCAGCCTTTTCCTTTCTCAGTAGATGGAGGAAGAAACAGATGGACAGACAGACAGATGGATGAATGGATGGATGGAGGGGGAGATGGACGGACTAATGGATGAACTCCCACTTTAGTGAGCCATTTGTCAGCCAGATGCTTGTAGAAGCTTCCATTTAATTTTTCAGTCAGGGAACATTGTTCAGAAAGACAAGGGGCTCCAAGAGGGTCATGCCTGGGAAAGCTCACAACCGGCGTGGGAGCCAGAAATATAGGCATGAAAAGACAGCATGTTAATGTGAGGGTTTGGGGTCACATGCAGCTCTTCCTTCATGCCCTTCCCTTCCTGAAGGAGCTGAATTCACCCAACTAGGGAGACAAACGAGCACATAAAGAGGCCTGAGTAAGCACAGGTCCCTCCGAGAAGGAATCCTGGGAGTTAGGGATAAGGCCCTGGGCCGCAATGGGGCCTCCCTGAAGCAGCATGGGTGCCCATGACTTCAGGGCGAGCTGGCAGGTGCATGTGAGAGAGAGAGAGAGAGGGAGAGAGGACAGCTGGAAGGAGAAGGTGGGGGGAGGGGAGAGAAAGGGCCAACGGTTACTTTTGAGTAGGAAAAGGCTGACAACAAAAAAAAAAGACTTCAATAGGGAAGAATAGTCTTTTCAAGTAGTGCTGAGACAGTTGGATATCCACATACCAAAGAATGAACCTGGACCTGTACAGGACTATTTATTTATTCCAGATGTGGCTTTTGGCACTACCTGCCTCATGTCATCATTCGCTGATTCTGAGGCAGGGACACACATCAGATTCCACTTCACCCAAACTCCCTGTCTCACGTGGATGAGGCAGCATTTTTCTAGTCAATTCCTGTTGCAGTTTCTCCTCGCATTCTCTAACCTCGAGTTCCCAAGAGTCGGTCTGAGTCCCCCAGGCCAGCTGTCATGCTCAGCATCACACAAAGAAACAAGGACCCTGGGCAGACCCGTCTCCTCCTTGGCCAACACAGGGAAAGAGAAGCCATGAGGGGGAACTGATGCTTTGCCTGCCTCTGACCTCTGACTCCTGCACCTCGCAGGGGTAACTCCGATCAGATTCGCCTTTTGGTGGCATTCTCCGAGCTGGTACAACGATTTCCCTTCAATCCCCCTAAAACACCTCCCTGGAGTCTCCGTACATGCATTCGCTGCCGTGGCCTGCAATATAACGTGCTCTAAGGATCACACATGCCACCTAAGCGGCTCTCAAGGTTTTAGGAATAATTAGCAATTTCAAGCTTTTAGCATATTATCCCCTCTGTGGAGAAAACCAGAAAACAAAACCACACCAAAGACAAACTCTGAAATCCGCAAACCTCAAGCTTATAAAGTAGAGCAGGGAATTAAGAGTCTAAATAAAAGGATTTTAAAAGGTACATCTGAGCAGACCAAATCCTACCTATGTCCTTTTCTTCTGTTTCCTTTGTGTCACACCCAAATGTGTACGCGGCCTCTGCAGGACCAGGTTTCATCGGGTTTTACTGGAGACAGTGCCAGCGATTAAACGGTTATGCCTCAGCTGGCACAGTGAATCTGGAAAAGAGAAGAGGTAGCTTTTTGCCTACTTATTCTGGTGTTTGTGTTGGCTGAAGCAGAGAAAGGGGACTTGGAAACTTAGAAGAGCGGCGAGTGAGGCCTGAATGAGGATGCCAGCGAGATGCTGGGAGGATGGGCAAATGTCCTCAGCTCCACAGAAAGGCCCCTCCCAGGAAGAGGCCCGACACCCCCCATGATGACTACGAAATGCTTGTCTTTTTGGTTTCCCAGTAAAAATGACCAGGCCAGAGGAGAAAGGAAAACACCGTGCAGCGTTAACTGCTTCTCTCCTGGCTAGTGGCTGGCCTGGCAAAGCCCCAAAGGCCACATGTTTGCCCTTCCAAAGGTCAGCGCTGCCCTGGGCAGCCTGGGCATGAGTGACCGCACACCCACAGCTTGCCAGAAGGCAGGCCCACCCCTCAGCTCGCTCTCACAGCCAGGCAAGTGGGCAGACCCAGGCGCCCTGAGTGCAGGCGCTGCAGGCCAAGGTCATGGGGGAACAATCCATAAGCCTAGTTTCTTCACTGAGTTCCCTCTGAGGCCAACTGTTCCACAAGGCACCTTTCTCCAGCTCAGGGCCCACCTGGTGTGTCCTGGGCCCTCCACAAATGTTTGTTTGTTGGCTTCCCCAGGTTTAAAAAAAGCAAGACTGGGACTGGGCAAAGCACTCTCATTTACTAAGCCTTAATCCAGGCAAAGCCCTGACTAGTTTACCTTGGAAAGAGAAGACCACATAAATACTGGCTGTCCTTTATTTACTCCAGATAACCAAGACGTGGGGCTGGGGACACAGCCCAGCACAGATGTGCGGCCAGAGTGGACTTTCTAAAAACGCAGGCCGCACACAGGGAGCATTTGTGACGGACCTGGACTGGGGCAAGAATGTCTGTCCTAAGAGAGCAGAGCCAGGCCAGGAGGCTGGGCCGTCCTCGGGGGGCTGCAGGGGATCCTGGGGGAGGCATGTGGATAAATCAGATGTGCTGCTGACTGCTCGTTGGGTTGGAGTTTCTCACACCAGAATTCTCAGTTCTTCTCACAGTGCATTGCTATAATGCAATGGCATCATTTTTAAACAACCCCTTTCCCGAAGGCAAAAGAAAAGTGAAAATTAATCTAATTAAAGTCGACAGTGTTCACAGTAAGGAAAATTCTGGTATTTTGCCAAGAGTCTCTCTCCCCAGTCAGCTTTCTGGGTAAAGGGCATGGCGTTTGGAGCCTGGCGGGCCCAAGCTGGAGTTCTGGCTCTGTCACTCAGCTATGTCACACATTGTGGGGACATGTGCCAAAGGGGCAAAAGTGTCATTTGTCTTATAGAACTGCCACAAGGGTATGAGAAAAAAAAATGTAAGGGCTGCAAAGTCCCTGGACAGTATTACACACTCAGCAAGTTGGCCCTTCATGCCTCCAGACTGGAGACCTACTTGCTGACCCAACTGAGGCCTGCATAAGCACCTCAGGAGGAGCTGTGACCTACCTCTGTGCCCCCCAGGGGTCCTGGCAGAAGTGTCTGGAGGTGGGGGCTCCTGGGAGGGAGGCTCCAAAAACCCTGCCACGCCCAGCTGCTAACCTCTTTCATAGCTATTGTCTTATCTCATTTGGACCTGGCAGCAGCCCTGTGAGCAGGCAGTGACTGGTTGGTATTCTATTATCCCCATTTTAGAGATTCAGAGAGGGAGTGAGTATCGGACTAGGTCCCACAGGAAGTTACCCCAAGAGCTGGGTCTCAGCAGTCCATTGTTCTGACAGCTATTATTTATCAAGTATCCAGATATTCTACCACATTCCCTATAGGGATGAGGTAGTGTCCACACCTCCCAGAATGTGACTGGTTGTTCAAAAGTGCAGCAGAAGTGACACTATGCCCGTTCTAGATCTAAGTCTGAAGAAGGCCTGGCACCTTTTGCCTTTGTGTTCTGAGGGAAGCCAGCCACCTTGAAATAAGGCCAAGTCCACTGAGAGAACCGTGTTAAAGGGAGCCCTAGCTAACCACACAGAAGAGAACAGAGGATCCCAGGAAAATGCCCTCTCTCTTAAGGGTCCTCATTCTCTGAAGAACCTGCCTAATCCAGGCTCCTTGAGGCCAGGAACCAAATATGATTTGTCTTTGACTCCTCAGTCTGTGGTAGTGTCCTGAAACCACCCAAATGTACAGAAGTAGGAGATGGGTGAATAAACTAGCACACAGCCATGCAACAGAATATAATACACTTAAAACACACACACACACACACACACACACACACACACACACACACAAGGAGGCTTACTATATGCTGACAGAGATGAGATCTACAGAATATTCTGTTAGGCAAAAGGAGCAAGGTATAGAATAGCAGTTTTAGTATCAACCCTTTGATATAAGAAAGGGGAAAAGTAGAATGTAGTCCTTTAATGCATGAAGAATGCTGAAAGGAGAAACAAAATATAATTGAAAGTACTACTTATTGTGGTTATGCTTTTAGAAAAGAGTGCTTATCTCTTACAGATTCCTACCGAATCACGTATGCTGAAATAATATGGTGTCTGGGATTTGCTTCAAATAATCCACGGATAGGGAAATGGGTCGCGGACAAGCAGCAAGCTCGGCCATGAGATAACTGAGGAAGCCGGTGGTCGGTACACGATGATTCATCATATTGTTCTGTCTACTTTTATATCTTTTGGAATTTCCAATAATAAAAAGTTTTTTTAAAAATTGTCACCTCTAGGGAGGGGTCAGGACACGAAGGAAGACTGAAAACACCTCTCCCATACTTCATGGATCATCTTCCCCCCCCTTTTAATTATGAAGATGAAATTTATAGAACATGAAATTAACTATATCAGGCATTTTCAAGAGTCCAATTCAGTGGTATTTAATCCATTCACACAGCTGTGTAACCGCTGACGCTATCTAGTTCTAAAACATTCTCATCGCCCCAAAAGAAAACCCTGTGCTCATTAACAATCACTGCCTATTCCCCCCACCCCTCACCCCTGCAAACCACCAACCTCCGTTCTGTCTCTGGGGATTGACCTATTCTGGACCTTTCATATAAACGGATTCATACATACGAGACTTTCGTGTCCGACTTCTTTCACTTAGCCTGTTTTCGAGGTTCATCCAAATAGCATGTAGCAGTCCTTCACTCTTTTTTATGGCTGCATAACAGTCTATTGTATGAATACACCATGTTTTGTTTATCCTTTCATTGGTTGATGGACATTGTCTCCAAAGCATAACTTTTTATTTAGATTTTTTAATGTATTTTTTAACTCTGTAAGTGTATTGCCTCTTCAAACGAATTTTAAAACTTAAACTTCAATTAAACAGTGAATGTGGACCATGGAGAAGGCAAGATGAGGAAACGAGGGCAGGTTCATTAAAAAGTTAGGAAGCTTTGGCAAAAAAAAAAAAATGGTGAGAAAACATTCAAAAATATAAAAGGAAAAATGGATAATAAATTTAAATGACTTGTATTGGGGGTATGTGGTTATACCACACAATCTGTAATTCTTTCAAGCAGGAAAGCACTCCTTGGGCATCCATTTGGGGTAAAGCATTGGGAGAATGGGCGATGAGTCAGGGTTGTGTTGGGAGATGGGGCTGGACTGTGTGGGTCTCTACCCCAGGCCAGGGCCAAGCCACGGTGTGATAACAGTCATTGCTGTCACAGACTGACCAAGTTCTTTATGTCTCCTACAAAGGAGAGAGCTGGGTTTCTACTTCTGTGTCCACCGAGAGCACTTAAAACCCAGGGAACAGCTGATGAATTGGATGCTTCCAGAAGGGCCAAGAGCAGCCCACCTTGGGACCCCAGGGAGAGTTAGGAGCTTTCCATGGAGATGCTTGTGGGACGAGCATCCTGTTCCCTTTGTGCACTGCGCCTCTGGCTAAGAGTTCTTTTGAAAAGCTGCATTTGCTGCTTTAAAACAAAAGGTCTGTAAATATTATTTTAGAAGAAAGGGCTCTGGGAATGGAGTCAGAAAACCCAGCTTTAGTTGCAGCTCTGACCCTGGGTGAGTTATCTGCCCATTTTTCAGAGGTAAATAATAATTCTTGATCCTCCCTGTATCTTAGAATATTAAACAGTCCAGAGATAATTAGAACTTTGAGCCTTTCTGAAGAAAGATACCTGGAAACAAGGGAATATTATGTATGATTCCTGTGGCCTGGGAGGGCAGAATGGAGACTCTGAGAGAAGTTAGTGTATATAACTGAGCTCAGAAAAGTATTCTAATCTTCTAGACTTTATCTAGAGGGAGAGGAAGAGAGTCTGAGAAGCTAAACAAGCTGACATATAACCACCACAAACTCACATTTATATAATTATATATAGTCTGTTGCCTCATTTGATCCTTGCCTCAAATCTGCAGAGGTAGGATTGTTCCCTTTCTGAAGAGGGAGAAACTGAGGCTCAAAGGAGAGAAATAAGCGACTTGCCTAAGTAAGAAGTAGGGTCAGGGCTGCTGCCCTTGCACAGTCCTGCTCCTCTCTGAGATGCATCCAAATACAACATGTTTTGGTCACCTGAGCTTGTTGGTCGCTAATCAGAACTGGAGTTCCCTGTGTCATTGTCTCATTCATCTGCCCCTTCAGGAGTGTCTCCTAGGTGCCACATGGTGCTGAAACCCACAGTTAAGACATGGCATATGGAACCAGGCTCTCAGGGAACTGCTGGTCTTCCCTGGCTCGCTCTTATACCGTACGGCATGGCAGAGGCTGCTAGGTGCCTACCCATTACCCATTCCCTCATTCTTCCTTACTTACCGAACCTTGGGTAATACGCTCAGCTGAAAACCTATATTTCCCAGCCTCCCTCACAGAGAGGGCTGATTAACAAAAACTGATCCCAGTTCCTTCTCGTTGTCCAGAAGAAAGGTGTGATGGCTGGTACTCTAGCAACCATATTGGACCACAAGGGGACCTTGAAGTACCTTGAGTAAAGTGGCCACATACAGAGATGGTGGAGCAAAAAGATTGAAGTGAACTAGGTCCCATGCAACTAGCATACCAGCTCTGGCCAGCCTGTCCCTAGGCCTCTTTTATGTGGGAAAAAAAAATCTTTATCTTAAATAACCCTGGTTATTTCTGGTCTCTGTTACCAATACACATGGTTCCTTTGAGTTTGCTTATATACATGAAACAGTAAAGGCTGCCAGGCTCTGAAGAAATCTGTGTTGGCATAAAGGGGCACAGAGGCAGTTACACCCCAGAAAATAACCAAGCAGCTTGGGTGAAGGGCAAGAAGGCCAACCAAACCTCACAGCAGAGTCCTGCCTAGATGCCAACGAGTGCTCTGAATAAGCCTCAGAGCTCCAGGCATAGGGAAGAAGGGAGGGCCTAAGGGGTAGGCCGTGTCCATCCAGCACTGTGGAACCTCCAGCTCACTCTTACCCTAAAGTGTACCTCCCAATCCTGGAACAAAGTCTTGCTTACTCACCTCTACCTGCTGCGGCCTTCACACTTTAGCCTGTGCTCCACCCCCATTCCTTACCCACCTCCACTCTCCTAAAAGTCTGTGTCCTTAGAAGTACGTGAATTGCCCCCACCCATGCACATTTCCATGACCACGCTTTTGCATATAATGTTCCTTCTGCCTTAAACACACCTCTCCCCACCTCTTTATCAGACAGACTCCCCTGCAGCCTCTGATTCTACTCTCAATTTACTCAGCACTGCCATAAGGAGCCTTCCCTGATGTCCCAAGCTGGACCAGGCCCCGCCCCAGGGCCTCCCACAGTGCCCTGGGCTTCTCCTTTCACTCTTCCACTTGCCTGTGCATCCCTCAGGGCAGGCACGTTTTAGACTTGCCCTTGAAGGCTCTCTGCCCCAAGACTACTGATGTCCCTCAGTACGCAGCACAGTTCCTGACACACACCAAGTTCTTAATATAGATGATGGAAAGACCAGACCCAGAACCTAACACCCCACTAGCAACTGGCTTTATTAAACCCTGGTTTCCCATGCCCTAGATGACAAGTGCTCGTCGTCCCAATAATTGCTGGCTTTTCTGCTCTGAGAATCATGACATGCTTTCCTGCAAATGGATCAGTCACCTGTGCTTTTCCTGGATATACTCGCTCTCCCCTCTTAGGAATTGGGTAAAGGCCTCCTTCTGATGCCCACTTCCTCCCCTGGTTCCAGGCAATGTGCCACACTTGTATGGAGGAACAGAAGTTATTAGTCAATCAATTTGGCTATATTTGTTGCTCTGATAAGAATAAAATGCAGACGGGTTGCAATCACTGATGTTGAGATTTGGAGAACACTTGATATTCTTTTGTCTATGCCTCCTTGCCCTCTAAACGGACGGGGGACCAATATCACTGCCCCCACATGATACTGGAGGTCAAGCAGAACTAGGTTGGGTTGCTGCCCGCATAGATCCAGTGCTGGCTCCTCGGACAGCAGGAAAGACAGCCCAGGCAGGGGCCAGGTGGTCAGTGCTGCCCTTCCCTAATGCTGGCTGGATCCAGGAGCACATTTACCTGGAGCAGGAGGCCCTGGAGACCCATGGATACCTCAGCTGCTTTAATTGCCAACTGTCGTGAACTGGTCTTGGGAGGAGGAAGGTTCAGCAAAATTTTAATTACAGGCTGTCTCTCATGCTTTTAATGACCAGGCTCTGAAAACATAGTACTTTAATCACATGGTGTTAAATCAAATCACTTTTAAGTATACTAGTGAGGTTGGATATTTAAAGGAAATGTGTTATGAAATCTTTTATAAAGCAAGTTAATTGGAACTTTTGTGAAGTTTAGGGTTTTTTTGGTTTAAGAAGTTTATGCCTGAGTGAACCTAATTTAGGTTTGCTGGGCACAGTAAATCATTCACTCACCTATGTTTGCCTTGTCATAGTTCTCAATGGTACCCACCTCCCCCAAATGGAGTCTGTGGCAACTCCCAGGCATTTTACAATCCTCACTCACTCCCCTTTTCCTCCAGTAAAGTGCCTTCCCACTCAGAATTGTGCATATTCCGGAAATTCGGGAAGAATGTGGTAGGGGTTAATTGTGCACTACTCTTCTTAATGCACATGCTGAAGTCCTCATGCCCAGCACCTCAGAATGTGACTGCATTTGGAGACAGTGCCTCTAAAGAGGTGATTAAGGGAAAATGAGGTCATTAGGGGCCCTAATCCAGTGACTGGTCTCCTTATACGAAGAGATTAGGACACAGATACACACAGAGGAAAACCGTGTGAGGACAGAGAGAAGACAGCCATCTGTAAGTTAAGGAGCGAGGCCTCAGGAGAAACAAAACCTGCTGACGCTTTACCTGTTGACACCCTCAATCTTGGGCTTCCAATCTCCAGAGTCGTGAGAAAATTAAGCCCCCCAGTCTGTGGCACTCCGTTGTGGCAGCCAGAGCAAACTAATACAGAAGGAGAGCAGGTCAGTGCCCTGATGAGGTGTGTGACCCTGGGAGGGTCCCCGTCCGCTGTCCCTACCTACCTACCACAGGGGGTGGTGTGAGGATTAAAGGCAAATGGTGGGCAGGATGTGCTGTAAGCTCAAGTCCCCCCTCCTTGGTCCCCCTCTGTGTGGACTACGTCATTTACCCACAAGAAAACAAGATTTCTCTCTCACTTCCTGCTGTCTCCTAGGTACAGGACGCCAAAGTGAGAAAGGGGATCCTGACACCAACGGCTTGGATAATTTCTTGACTTAACACTTTACTTTTTTTTTTTTTTTTTTTTTGCTTTTTTGCTATTTTAAAAAAAGCATTATCACATATATTCTTAAAGTTAAGACTCACAACAAATCTGTGAAATAGCCAAGATTAGAAATCTTATTTTCATTTTACAGATGAGGTAAACTAAGGCTCAGAAAGGGTGGGTGATTTATTTGTGACCCCATGACTTGCTGGGCAGGACCCTGGTTCTCTAGACTGACGTTCATCTGCTTCCAGCTCCCTCCTACCATCAATGACACCCTAAACACTGGAAAACACCATTACCAGCTACTCCCTGCTACAAAACCTTTAATGGCTCCCAGGTGGGGACCACGTCAAGCCTGCACTGGCCTACACTGCCCCCTTATCCCACCCTCCCAATCTGTCACCTGTCATTTCCAACTCCATTTTGACAGACCGGTCATGCTGCCTGATGGACACAAGCCATGCTCACATGTCACCTCCTCGCTGAGAACACCTTCCCCACTTCTTTGTGACTAGCCTAGGAGCCATATCCTCCAGGAACTCTTCTCTGACGGTTCTGAGTTCCTCCCACCAGCTCTCAGGCCAGCCACATGAAGTGACTCTGAACAGACTTGCCCTTATTTTGTTTGCAAATTGCTTAGCCATGTTTGTCCCCAGTTCAGGGTGCACATCTCTCCACCAGCCCTGTGTACCCAAAGAAAATAACACTCGTTGCTCTGTCAGAAAATCGGCCATGGATAAGTTACCTCTGCAATATCAACATGTTCAGAAATAGCTGTTTACAAGCTCAGCTTTGTAAATAGAATCTCATTCTTCCCTGACTTCTGCCACATTGCAAGAGTGCTGTATGTCCGCCCTGTCTGACTGGCCTCAGGTGACACTGCTTCCCTCTGTCCCCGGGCATCCCAACTCCCCACTGCTCCTGCCTCTCCTCACCATGCTCATGAACCTGAAACCAAGGCCTACATGAACTCCAGGATTTACTGTTTAAAGAACTGCAGGTCTTTCTTTAAAGATGTCCTCTTGTTAGAAGACTAGCCATCCGGGACAAGAATTTTTGTCTGTTTTCTTTACTAGTTATATTACCAGTTCTTAGAAAAAAGCCTGGTACATAGCTGCTACACAAAAATGTCTGCTGAATAAGTTTGTTGAATAAATGGACTATTAATTCTTAGACTTTAAAGAAATTTAATGATTGAATGAGAATCCAAACGTACAGTCCTCAGTCAGGCCTTGAGCAAGGTAGGCTCCTGGCCATGGGGTACTGTAAGCCAAATAGGGGTGCCCAGGAAGCACTGTCCTTAGGCATAACTCCAGCATTATTTATCCTTTAGAAAGGTCCCTCCCTTGTCATCTACCCAAAGCTATCCCCAAGGGGGGTTCCATAGCCTTTCCAAAGCTATCATTTCCTCCCGATAAGACAAAGCATTTCCCACCCCAAAGGGAAATGCTGAGGAAGAGGCTGCAGCTGCTGTCCCAGCGGTCACCTCCAAAACTGAGCAGCGGAATGGGGTGGCCTCCCACAGCATGGGAAGGAAGTCCCTGCTACGTCCTGGCTGGGCGACCTCTCCCCTACCCCCAACCCTCGTGAGGGCAATCCCCACCTTGGCCATGAAAATTCTCAACTCCCTCCCCTCTAAGTGCCTCCCCGCAGGTGCCGGCCAGTCACAAGACCTTGTCTGGGGTTTTACCTCTTCTCTCTTCCTTATCAGCTTTGGGGGGGCCTACAAGATGCCACTCACTGAGAGGGTCACAAAGATGAATCGAGTCCCAGGGGCTCCCCGTCACGAGAGGGAATTCTGCCACGAGCAAACAGGAGGCAGCCCAGCTGCTGTGACCGGGCCTCAGCAGTTTGCACGATGGGAGGGAGAGGGTACATTAGCCCCTAGGAGACCCCTGGCATGTCCTGAATGGGGGCAGCACACTTGAAGAGTAGGAAGCAGAGGGTCCCAGATAAGCCGGAAATGCAGGAGATGGAGATTCCCAAACCCTCGCCCTGTCAGAAGAGCTCTCTCCTTCCTGGATGACAACCCAAGCCTCCCAGTCTCAGGCCAGGCCCTCTGAAGCCTCCAAAGCCATCCTACATTCCTGAGTCCAAGTGCATACAAGATCTGGCCGTGACCAACCTCACCGCCTTTCTCCCCGTGCTCACTTCCCTCCAGTCCCAATGGCCTCCTGCTGTTCCGCAAACAGACCGTGCTCCTAGCCCCCTCTCACATGCTCCCCACCTGCTTCAGGACTCCGCCCTTACCGCCCCTCCAGCACCCCCAGTCCCAGGCCCTGGCCCCTTCATGGCATGCACTCGTGTGCATGTGCTGTGTGCTCGTTCGCGGTGGGAAAGCTCGAGGGCTTAGCATATTGTAGTATGTACTGGCCAAATAAATGAATGAATGGACTCCTCCTTCCTTTATACACCACACACTTCCCCTGCTGATTGTTTTAGACCTCTGTGTGTGTGTGTGTGTGTACACACTTGGTGACACAGAGGGGAGTGAGGCAAGGCCAAAAGCCAGGATGCCCCGTGACTGTAGCCTTGGTGTGTGCAATGGGCTGGCAACAATGGCTGTGAGTTAAAAAGTCCACAGAGCACACCAAGATCCCTAAAGGAAGGCTCAGCTCTATAAGAAGCCTCATGTCCACCCCTGGCCTCCTGGTTGGCCCACCCTGGAGAGGAGAGGGCATGACTTCAGGACGCTGGACCAGGAGAGTCACGGTGTAGGAGAGCCACAAAGTCACACACGCGGACCCAACCTTCCCACCTGGCATGATGCTTATCTGGGCTCAGGTTTTATCTGCATTTCTGCATGGTGTGCCCAAGCCATGTGATCTGTCTATCCCCCATAGTGCCTGGCACATAATGGTGGCAGGGGTGGGGGTGGGCTACTATGACCCCAGCTAAGAGCTCACACTGGCCCTGTGAACTAGGCACTCTTATTATTCTCATCTTACAGAATTAAATCACAAGACACATCCCTGGTGTCCACGGCTGGTTCTGTGGTGGTAGAAAGAGCACAAGAGAGTAAGAGGACGTGGCCTCCAGTCCCAGCGTGAGCTGTGAAGTCCTGCATGAGACTTCGTTTCTTGGAGTGAAGTCATAATACCTGCCTATCCCACATTTGAGGCATGAGAATGCCTTGGCAGATTCATAAACTATGACACATATCAGTGGCAGCTGGTGTTATTTAAGAGTACAATCCTGGTGATTTCTCAGCTGTTTCCTTTGGGAGAAAGGAAGGAAGAGCCCTGGGCAGCTGGGAAACAGCAACTAAAACAAGATACTCTGCCGAGAAGTGTCGCTGATAAAGGTGGTGATACGATAGACCTGCGGAGCTTGGTGTCTCCAGAAGACAGTGGTGAAACTGGCAATAAACAGAACTTGAAACAAATGACAAACCAAGCTATCTAAGTATACAAAATTATTTCACATAACTGTACACCAATCAGTTTCTGTTAAAGGGGGAAAGGCATATAATATGCGAAAATTATATAGTATTCAAGTGAAGAGGTAGATTGATAGATGATTCCTCCCTTCGAATATATTTTAATGTCATGGTGGCACCATATTTTCTATAACACTTCTTAAGTTGTTAAAAACACAAGCACACACACTAATGAGGCGTCTTCAATGAGAACCAAGCTTCTATTTTCCAAAGTATCCCCCAAAATGAGATGGCTTCATTTTATTCAAGTGATCTGCTGTTTCTAATATATTATTAGATGAATGAGGTCAAATGCCCTTCTAGGACAAGCTGGAGGAGAGCCAGGCGTTGGGGACCCCCATCGAGGCCTGGGGAGGGGGCTGTCTGTAGCGCATGGAGCTGACCAAGATGTGGCAACAACCTGTACCCCACCCCCACCCCAGCAAGGCCTCTATCCCCAATGGGCAGTCTCACCCCAGGCCTTCAAGCCCCCTGCTTGTATTCCAGGTGGCAGCAACGTACTTGGGAAAAGAAGGAATACCATCCTCTCCCACGAAAGCCCAGGATCTTCTGACCTCTGGGACAGCTGATCAACTCCCATCATCCTGAAAGCAGGCAGCACTGAAGGGAGAGTGACCACCAGGAGGGAGCCTGTCAGAAAATCTGCTCCTGAAAACAGGGGAGACTCCAGTTTGGATAAACGAAGGGAGAACAAAGAGTGGCCTGAAAGCGGTCAAAGAAAATTGTGTGTGTGTGTGTGTGTGTGTGTGTGTGTGTGTGTGTGTCTTTAAAAGCCTTCTCCCTAAATTGAAAATGTCCAACCAAAAAGGAACTAGGATTCTCAGTTGTCAAGAAGATTCTTTCACTATTTGCGAGGAGGGGTTTGTGGGGAGCAGTGTGTTGCTGGCTGGTGGAAGGGACAAGGCCAGGGACCCCAGGCAGGAGAGGAGCACCTAGAAAGCGCCTACCCTTGGGATGGGGTGCGGGGGACGGTGCCAATAGGCAGAGACACAAACCGAGGAGAAGAGGCAAACACTGCAGAAGAAGAGACCCTTCCGTAAAGGGCAGAGCGGAGGTTCCCCTGGGATCAGGAATCTTCTTAACTCACTACGCTGAATATGTACCATTGTGGAGAGCAGCCAAGACACCAAAGAATAAACTCTCCCCCAAAATCCCTGTTACTTCAAACCACTACCAAAATCCAGATCCGCTTTCCACTGGCAGTAAAAGTGAGTCACCCTCACTGCTCCTATTCTAGGAGTGGTTCAGCCCCAAGGGTTAGGGAATGCTGTACCTTACCCCCTAAGACTCCCCCTTATGGGAAAGGGAGCTCAGACAAGAGGGCTAACCTGCATATAGGGAAAACCCCTCTGCAGCCCCAGACTCCCACTCCCTCAAGAAATGCCGCCACTAATCTCTCAACTCCCAGGGTTCCTGGTATGAGGGAGTTGGGAAGGTGACATTGAATGTGAGAAGTCAGCCCTTGCTGAATTTTACAGCCTGCTTCTGAGATAAATCACTCTGGCCCAGGGAAATGGCTCCAAATATATTTACAGGTTTTAGTACTTGTTTGGGGCATTGCAATTAATTGAAAGATGCCTTCTTCTAGTTATTGTCCTGAAATGTGGACCCTGGTCTCTGAGTGCTCATTTTCATTGGCATAATTATGATCATCTAGAAATGGTTTTGTCTAGAGTTCTCATTCTCAGGGAAGAGTATCTCTACATACAGTTCCAAGCCTGCCTCTGTTCCCAACAGCCAGGATCAATTCCTCTTTAGAAACCAAAACAAGCTAAAGTCCCCTCTATATGCTTCGGACCCTACTAATCTGCTAACCTTACAGCCTCTGGTTGTCAAATTTGACCCTGAGGGCCTGGGGATGAGAGGAAAATGCTGACCACCCTCAGATCAATCCTCGTTAGCTGCCTGCCCACCTAATTTTCACAACTGGCTACTAGTGAACAGCAGCACAGAGTACTGGGCAAGAACATGACTCTAGCCAGACTGTCAAACTTGAATCTTGCCTTTCCCACTTAGCTGTGTGATCTTGGGCAAGTTATTTATTCTCTCTGTTAACTCTGTCTCAATTTCTTCTATAAAATAGGAGTGATTATACCCATCTCAGAGGGTTTTTATAAGGATTAAATCAGTTAATAATTTTAAAGCATTTGGTACAGTGTCTGGTATATGGTGTTAAAAGAATTGATTTATTGTTAAATAAAAATTATTGTGGCTATATAATGAAGCTTAAAAACCATTATTCTAGACCAGGGGTCCACAAACTTTTTGTGAAGTGCCAGAAAGTAAATATGTTAGGCTTGTAGGCCATAAGGTCTCTGCTGCAAAGAGCTGAAAGCAACCATGGACTTACACAAAGCAACAGGTGTGACCATGTTCCAGTAAAATGTCACTTGGAAAACAGGTGTTGGGCCAACTTGGATACACAGGCTGAACTTTGCCAACCCCTGGACTAGAATAAATTCCCTATCGTACAGGTGCAGAAACAGAGCAGGGAGTTATGTGACATTGGTGGAACCCTGGTCCCTGCCCTCCGAGGCCAGGGCACATTCTAAAGTCAAGAGCCCAAGAAAGGGAAAGACGAGTAGTCAGCGCTGCATTCTGAACAGACCCGCTCCCGCTGCGTTCTGCCCGTTGAAGGACATCCGAGAAAAGGGACACTGAAGCCAGGGCTTT
Source organism: Eonycteris spelaea (assembly GCA_003508835.1). Taxonomy (NCBI): domain Eukaryota; kingdom Metazoa; phylum Chordata; class Mammalia; order Chiroptera; family Pteropodidae; genus Eonycteris; species Eonycteris spelaea. The sequence goes on along the minus strand of PUFA01000003.1, from coordinate 19,215,960 downwards.
CCATCTACAATACACACCTGAGCTCCCTGAAGGTGTCTCCTGAGTCATCTCTGGGCCCCCAACAACCAATGCAGGGTCTTACCATAATGGAGTTGCTCTGAGAAGCCCAATAACTGCGGATGGCCATGCAGGTGGATGACTGACACCAGGAAGGTCAAGGGCAGCACTCCTGAGAATTTTGGGAGTGACTGATGAAATGAAGAAGCCCCCACGCCCATGACCCATGACCAGAGGGAGCCACTTGTTAAAGAATTGGAATATAAAGAGACTTCACACAAAGCATTTACTAACTGTAATTGAGTTCAAATTATAGATATCACTTTTTTCATCCCTTTGGAAAATACTGCAGGTAGAAGACAAAATCTGAACCTTGGTGAAGTTTTGTGAGAAGGAAGGACACTCTCTGTGAGACCAACTCTTGTGGTTTCAAACATGGCCCCCAAATCACTGACACTTCTCCCACCAAGAAGCAGGGTCTGTGTCCCTTCCCCTTGAATCTGGACTCAGTGACTGCTTGACCAATAGTATACGGACATGACACTGAGCCAGTATCCAATTGAAGCCTTTGGGGGAACTGACAGCTTCTCTTTTCTGTTTCTTGGGGCATTCACTTTTGAAATCCAGCCACCATGCTTTGAGGAAGCCCTAGCATCCCTGTGGAGAAGCCCATGTTGAGGAGAACCAACGGCCAGCACTCTTAGAGTTCAATCTTTTGCTCAGGTCACAAAGCTATCTGCTTCTGCAGGTAACACAGGAAAGTATTCTTTGTTTGTTAGAGATTTGGGAGATGGGGTGGAAATGTAGGCCCCATATGTAACATTTTTGTTATGTAAATAAATAAAAATGCTGTGATTTACAATAAGAAATATACATTTGGTCTTCAACCATTCCAGGTACCAAGTTCCTAAAATCCTTGGAATTTATAAGAGCTATAAAGGTGTCTTGATATTCAAAAAAACATCTCTCCAGCAGGGTTTATATTAATAAGATGACTTTTGGAAAACACCTAAGGATGAGGGCTGGTTGCCAGAACCAACCATGAGATTTAAGGATTGGAACTTGCAGTCTCACCTCCTGACCTCCATCAGAGAGGAAGAAGAGGCTGGAGAAGGGCTTCAATCACCAATGGCCAATGATTTAATCAGCTGTGCCTATATAATGAAGTCTCCATAAAAACCCAAAAGGATGGGGTCCAGAGAGCTTCTGGTTGATGAACATGTGAACATGTGGGGAGAGCGACACATCTCAGAGAGCATTGAAGGTCCATGCCCTTTCCCAATACCTGGCCCTATGAGGCTCTTCCATGTGGCTATTCCTATGTTATGTCCTTTTAGAATAAATTAGTGATCTAGTAAGAAAAATGTTTCTCTGAGTCCCATGAGCTGTTTGAGCAAATTAATTGAACCCAAAGAAGAGGCTATTTGAACCTCCAATCCATAGCCAGTCAGAAGCACAGGTGACTTTTGAGCAGCATCTGAAGTGAAGGCATGATGGAGGCATTCTTGTGGGACTGAGCCCCTAACCTATGGGGTCTGATGCTATCTCCAGGTAATAGTATCAGAATTGAGTCGAATTGTAAAACACCCAGCTGTTGTCAGAGAATTGCATGGTGGTGTGGAAAACCAACACACTGCATATCTGAGCAGAAGTAAAAGGGCTAAGAAACTTTGAAGGAAAATAGAAACAAAAGTAGGTCTCAGGAGGATCTAAAGGTAGGGCTAATATTTTATCATAACAACATTTGCTTGATTTCTATGAACACATCAACAAATTTGAGAATGAGACCTCAGAATCCCAGCCTACATATAAGATGACAATTGGAGAACTCCTGATTTCACATATTCAAATGTACATTCTGAATTTGGGTTCAGAAAATATGGCCGCCATCACTCATAATACAAAAGAGAAAGTTCTGGCTTAAAATGTTGAGTCCAATGTTACAAGTAATTGTCTCAACTTCAACATAACTCTCCTAAATTACCTGATTTGGGTAGTGAAACTTTGTCACATTTACTAGAATGAGTCAGCTCTAAAATGCACCCCTTGGTTATAAATTTTAGACAAGAATATTTATCATTGATTGGAGAATGGATGTCCAACAGAACACTCTTTATTGTAGTGTATTTGATGCTAAGATGGTCTTTCTAAGAAATATATTCAGTGTCATTGTCCTGAAGTTATTCAGGTGTCAATTAAGAAGTTTTTAGTTATCAAAATCCTAGCTAACAGAAATTACTGTTTAAAAGTCTAAATTTGTAAATCAGGTGCTTTTGAAAGAAACTGGAGACTATACGAAAGGGTTCTTCGCTTTATAAAAATATTTACTAAGGTTATCTTTAGGTAATGACCATCTTTTGTGAATTCAAATTACAATAGTAGGTATAAAAATTTCGTGTAAATGAATATTTAGGAGCTCCTTTTTGTTACATGAAAAGATGTTGCCTTGGGCTGAAATTGGACATGTATTATTCAAATGTTCCCAGTGCTAAGTGGTATCAGCCCAACCCAAATGTGCTTATGCTGCATTTCCCAAAATTTACCACTTTGGAGTTGTCTGTCACACCTGTGTACAGTGGCAATATTATTGACCTTGTATTGACTTTTATTAAACTTAGTTCCTTGCTAAGTGATAATGAAATCATGAGTTTTTTCTTTAATGAACAATTAAATGGATACATGGCTTTAAGTTTTTTACAAGTTCATAGATATAGATATGCAACAAAAATCAGCCTATACTACATCAAGGCAAGACAGGGATGGGGAGTCAGGGGGAGTGTTAATGAATGGAAAACCAGCCCTTAATTTTTGTTCTCAGTGGCAAGTGTGTTATGTGACTTTGGCCAGGTTACCTGGTTTCTCTTGCTTTGATGTCCCCAGCCAGCTCCCTAGCCACCTCACAAGAATACCAGGATAAAAGCACAAAAGAAGATGATAATGGACAACCATCCTTCCACAGCATTCAGGGTGCTCAGTATCTATTCACCCACTGTGAGTTGAAGACTTTCTTGCCAGCTGGCTAAATGCTAGAGCCAGAGAGCTTGGGGTTTGGAATGATGCAGGTCATAAGCAGGTGGCTGGGGAACTAGGAACTTAAGCACTCTAGTGCTTTTCTGGTTCTAAAATCTATTACAGATACATTAAGTAAAGTTGGCTCTAATGAGGTAACTACAATCACTAAAACCCTGTGGGGATAAACCAAGGGCTGGGCTGACAGGGATATAAAACCAGGTCCCCAAGTGCATCCACAAGGAGCCCAGCCAACCTCCTTCTTGTTCTTACTGCCCTGTTTTCAGTCTGCGGTCTCCCCAGACCATCCCCTCCTCACCCTCACCTGCCATCCACCTTGGTCTCATGGGAAATGGAAACAAGGTGGCTAAAGATGCAGAGGTCTTTGGCTCAACCAGGCTCCCTAGGTTTGCTGCCCCCTGGCTAGTTTCTCTCTAATAAAAATGAGGCTACAGTCAGCCACACCTGTTTTACCCACAGAAAGAAAACACATGACAGCACTCACCAACCACCTTTTCCTCATATCCTTTCTGGATATAACTGGAAGCCCACATCCTTAAAAGACCTAGAACAAGGTCTGGCACAGGGTGGGGATCATTTCCACCTTATTAAAAAATCAATTTCATCAGGAAGGAACAGACTGCCAAACCACAGGCCCAACTAACCAAATCAGGCAGATCGAGAGCTGCGGCCTTAGGCGCAGGCAAATGCTGAAGATCACATCATAGTGATTCTTCCTCACCTATGCCTCAGAGATCTGGCACTGGGAACCACCGGAAGAGGCGATCAGGGACCTTCGCTACGAACTCACCCAATCCCTGAGGTCACCAAGGAGAAAACATCCAGATGTGGAGTGACTTGCCCAAGATCACTCAGGTTAGTAGCGGCAGACCTATGACCAGCGACCTTTTCAGAACACCACAAGCGGACTTCAGCATAACCTGTCAGTCCTTGTGTGTAATAACGGTTCAGTCAAAACAGGAGCAAAATGAGCTGTGCCACCTTGGCCCCCGAGAGCACCCAGGGCACTGAAGACATGCTCTCAAAACACTTAGATTGCGAACGCCTTCCTGTTTGGTGACACACCAAGACGTGGATTCTCCAGGCCACTTTTCTTGGTCTCATGGTTTAAAATCATAAGTATCTCAGCAAATGCCCCATGACTATGGCAAAAGCCTGTGGGTTCTCAGTTAGAGATGAGATCATGGCATTGCTACCCCAGGGGAAGGCCCTATAAGGGAACAGCATAGGGAATGTCAGCTCCACCCAGTCCAAATAGAACCACACACATTCTTTCTGAATAACTTCAGGGGTTCATTGTCACAACTACAGCTAGGCATTTCCATGTCTCTGCCTCCCCCCCCCCGCCCCCCCGAAGTCTGTCCTATGCAGTGAGGCCCACAGAGAATGCCTAGCACTGTGCCTGGCACATAACAGACACTCAACAAACATCGGATTCTGGAGTCACTTACTTATAAGCTGAAATGTATTCTGGGTGTTGGAGGAAAGAACCTGCAGTGTGTGCTGTTGCTTCTCTCTTGTTAATCTGAAAAGCACTGGGCTAAAGCCTCTCTGAACTTCTGCATCACAGACCGCATCTGTGTAGCCAGCTCAGCTAACCTTACATCTAATCTTCAAAAGTTCCTTCTGTGCTAAGTAAGTTAGACCAGAAGTTGGCTGGATTGTCACAGAATATTAGCTTGACGAATGAAGGCTCTTTTAGCAAAAGCAAGCAGGATGGTGAAAGGCCTGAAAAACCTCTCACAATAGCTGAGGGGCAATGGGTGGAAATGGCTGGGCAGTAGCTGAGGCTTATAAGGCCTTTCCGGCTGCAAAAGCCTTCTAATGAGAGAAAGTGCTGCCTCATGAGCAGTACACTTACAGCCATGGGAAGCATCTGAGCAAGTGCTGATATAGTCAGGATTGTCACAGAGGGTGGGGGATCAACTAGGTGACCTCTAAGATGTCTCCCCAGTTTGAAATTCTAGGAACTCAAGACTCAGGGCTTGGGAGAGATGGTGTGATACATAGTCTGGGCCATGGGTAGCAGATGGAATCTGTATAGGGCACCCTTAGTGGGAACCTAGACAGAAGCCTCATCTGTAAGGACCTGGCCTGAGTAAATGGCAGGGGAGGACATTCTGGCCTTCCTGGACAGGCTTATCTGCAGGCCTCTGTGAAGAGCTGAAGCCCTGGGGCAGAAACAGCCCTTCACACAGCTCTGCACATGCCTCCACCAGTGTGCAGTTGTCTCGAAGGCCTTTTTAAAAGGTTTCGACTATGGTGGCCTCTGTCTCCTCTTCCTCACTCACTCAGGCCGCCCAGGTCCTGTAGCATCTCTACAAGGTAGAGACCCAAGTCAGCAAAGGGTGAAGAGCCCCAGAATCCTCCTGACATCCTGAGAGCCTAGAGCTCACAGGCTGGGGGCCCTGGCCCCCAGAGGCTTTCTATGCTAATTCCTCCTCTTGGGGACCTCTGGACCACATGTATAGTGAGTAAACATCCAAAGTCATAACAGATCTGAGGCTCCGAGTTTCTAGGGAACATTTTTCCCCACCCAAAACCGGTCCAAGACTGACAAGCTCTCCCTCCCCTCCTTCCACACCAATGCGCTTATGTCTAGCCCATCCCTTCTCCAAGCATGCAAACCTTGGCAGGGGCCCATTTCAGGCAGGGCTCTCCACTCAACTCCCAGTTCACCTCTGGCCCTGGAGATGTTATCAAGACTCAACCCCCTTTGGTTCTAAGCCAAGCAACCAACACTTAATACCCCCGCCCCCACCTCCAAGGCTTGCCTAGCATAAGTGCAAGTTTCCTGTCCACACTCACTTCTGAGCCCCCTGGTTTTTCCTTACATCCTTTGAGCTCAGCTCTTCTTTGAAAAGATGTTAGCGATATTTTATACAGCATTCCTAGGTACTTCATAGTTGGAAGGTTTTCAAGATTTTTACTCCACTGTGGTACTAAAAATATTCTAAAACTTGTATTAGGATACCCTCTTTGGACTTGTTCACAGGAACCTTTCCTGGCTGACCTTCTACCCCAGACAATTAACTCTGGCCACATCCCTGTAGATTCACAGATATTGGTTGAACACCTACTACGTGCCAGACACTATCTTAGGCCCAGGATTCAAAACTGAAAAGACTGGAGTTCTGCATAAAACATATCAGCTCCAATAACGGAAAAAAAAAAAAAAAAGCACATCAGTTCTATAAAAATGCAGTATGGAAGGAAGAGAAATATCTGTAACTCTCCTATTCGATGTGCACTCCACCATTTGCTCAGGTTGTTATAGCTTTTTAGTGGCTTCATACGTCTGCATCTTGTCTCCCAACTAGACTGCCTGCTCCTCTGAAGCACGGTCTACATCTTCCCTTCCCTTTACTCAGGCCCTGAGGGCCGGGGACCGCTGTACTCACCACGGATGTTAAAAATGAAAATGCCTCTCCCCTAACTCACTCTCATGCTTCCCGCTGAAGCTCGCTCTTGGCTGCTGCTGGATTCTGCCAGCTGGGCCTCCAGCATGACACAGCATCCTCGCCCGGCTTCCCTGATGACAGGAGCAGGCGTGACAAAGGATTTTCTGACAATAGGAGGAAGAGGTCTCCTTTTATTGTCTACGCAGCCACCACCACGGTCTGCGCAGCAGTACCCTATCCCCACTCCCAGGACTGTGGCTCCTTCCCAAACTGCTTCCTCAGGTTTCTATCCTGCATGTCCGTCCTATTGTCTATAAGACAGTGCCATGGGACTATCCTACCAGCAATTCAAATTCTACACATCTAACATTGAACTCCACACAATCTTCCTTCTCACCTCAACCCCAGCAGACCTGACCTGCTCTAGCAACCAGAAGTTCACATGGGGGTAAAGGCTGCCCCACCAAGTTAGTGAGGCCAAACACCTGGGAGTCACTGGGACTCTTCCCTTATCCCCAAAGCTAAACAACTGATGCAGACTTTACTCTCCAAATATTTTTAATATATGACCTTCCCCCATTCCCAAACACATGGCCCTGATTCCAAGCCTCACTCCTGTTACCTGGATACCCTATAGAGCCTGTCATCTCCTCATCAGCCCAGAGGCCACTCAGCTCACGGTCATGCTCCCTTCTGACCCAGGGCAGCATGTCTGGATTCTGCTTAAAGCCCCCTCTCCAGGCTCTGCCTGTGAGCTCAAAGCCAAGGTCCTCAGCCAGGCTCACAAAGCTGCTCAGATCTGAGCCTTGTCCGTCTCTGCCCTTGTACCTGACCTCACTGCTTACATCTCTTCCTGTACCCAGGCAGCCTCAGGCCCCCACACCTTTGTACACTCTGTTCCTTCACCCAATGCCCTTTTCCTAGTTCCTCTCTGGCTAATTCTCTTTCATTCATTCAGACTCAGCCCCAGCACTGTCTCCCTTAGGAAGCCCTCCCTGATCTTGACTAGCTACAGATGTCCCTTGTCTAAGCTCCTGTAAGTGCCTCAGAACTTTCTCTACCACTGCACTTATCACACCGTAATGAAGTTAACTATTTAAGGGTCTGTCTCTTCCTCGAGACAGTGGGCTCCTTGAAGGCACAGGGGCTGTGCCTATTCACTGTTATAGCCCCAGGGCCTGGCACAGACCAGGCCTAGGTAGAGAGCCCGATCACTATTAAGAAGCTCCTTCTGACTAAGGATGATTCACCGAACCTCCTTAGCCTGCTCTACCACCAGGCCAAGCACACATGACTTCCCCTTTACCAGCTGAAAACCTCCTCCAGGTCCTCCATGACCCCAGACCTACTACTCCCAAATTCACCTCTTTTTTGAAATCATCCCAAACTGGCCCCATTCCCTGTAGCACTGCTATAACTGCCTCCCATTCTTTATCCATCCCACTCACTAGGTAAGTTAGCATTTGGGTCTGGCTCTGTGGCTGGATATGAGCCAACAGTGGACGTAAAGAAGCTCTGAAAATTTGAGGCCCTCCACCCACAAAACTGTAATGATGATGTGACAGACTGGACCAACTCAGCCCTGGGCAGTGCATTAGTAGTCAGAACCTTGCTCTACTACTTACTTGTAACCTGGGTGTGTCACTAACAACAGAGGCTCAGTTTTTTTCATCTGCAAAATGGGAATAATAACAGCCTCACAGGTCTATTATAAAAAGTAGATGAAATCAGTTGTGTAAAAAGCTTTGCAAAAGGTAAAGCAAACTCCAACGTAGGGTATTATAATAGTCTCTAGTGCCAACGAACCCCCTACCTAATTCCATGACCCCACCCCTGATAGTTTTTGTCTTCATTTGAGTTAGGTGAGAATCAAATGAAATCTGTGGGTCCTCTTCCTAGAAAAACACACACGCATAACAGCTTTGCAAACACTTTCAGGTCCCTGAGGACCCTGCCATCAGAAGGAAAGACACAGACCAAGCTTATGAGTTCTGGAGACCCAAGGCCTACCACCTCTCCCAGATTCCTGGATGTCAAAGATGATAGGACAGGAAAGGCCAGTCTCAAAGGAAAGAAATATCAAAACTACAAGACAAGTTCCAGAGACTCTCCCAGAGCCAGAGGAGAGGAGAAGATGTAGAGTTCTTACTCTTTTTGGGTAAGAACCTCACTTTGTTTCAGAAATCATCATGGTATAAAGAAAGAAGAGTAGATGAAGCATCAAAACCAGGATTTCTCATCCCACTCTGCCAAGGACGCCTGGAGACTTTGCACAAGTCATTTCACCCCTCTGCGCCTTGAGGTCCTCATGTGGAGATCAGGTCGCAATGAGGGCTTCCCAACTTCCGGTGCCTAGGATCTAAGGATAGGTCTGTTCACCTCATTCTGAACCACAGCTCTGGCTTGGGTCTAATTCAGAAATAAGAGGCAGATGTCGATAGTCAGCATGCTGATAATTTAGGGAGGAAGCCACCATCACAGCATTATTCTAAATTAAACTGTGTGCAGGATGAGGCAGGAGGGCAGTTGAGCAAAGCCTGCATGTGAGCAGCTGAGCTCAGGTGACCAGTGAGTCAGCAGTGAGGCCCAGAGGAAGCGGATCCCCCCAAAAGAACATCAAAAGGGGCTGCCACATTATTGGGTAAGCTATGCAGAAATGCCATTGTGTTTGGAGAATTCCCAAAAACTGTGATTTGCCCGTCTGTTGGTGCCTCCTGTTCTCTATCTGGGCCCAGGATTTTCTCTCCATCCTAACCACCACCTCCTGCTTCCACCTTCATCATCTGAACTACAAACAACAGAACATTAAAAACAAGGGCAGACAGTGTCAGGGACCCCTGAAGTGAGTGTGGAAATGAATAAATAAAAAGCAGATCCATGTTGAAACATCTATGCAGATCTGTAAGACAGAAACTAAACCCACATAGGGCCTGAATGAGACCTTGACCACAGCCAGAGCCTGTCACTGAAGACATCCTATTACAACCCACCACGGCTCAGCAGAGCTGTGACAGGACCGTGGAGAACAACTGGTCAGCTCCTCATTGCTCAGCACAGTAACCTGTTGGGTGGCTTCAGGGTCATTTCTCACTAGATGCCTAACTTCTCTGCAGAAGAACATACTGTACCTCTGGGCCCACCTGGGAGGTTCCAAACAGCCTGAAGTCCAGGGTAACAAGGGACATTAGGCTCTTCTTCCTCGGTTACTTCCTTATCCATTTGCTCTAGGATAGGAACTGGCATTTTGAGTCCCTTGCAACCAACATATGTGAAACTGATGACATCCTAGAGTGAGTGCTCTAAAATATTTATGTTTGTTCCCTCCTACAGGGTCTGCATCATTGGTTTTATTGCTGTTACTTAGCTGTCTCTGCTATACTATCTTTATGTGCCCGGAACACAGTACTGTATCTAGCACCTAAGGTAGGTGCGCAATAAACATTTCCTGGACTTAAAATCTTACATTTATCTGCACAGCTAGAATATGTTGTTGGCAAGCAGGAATTGTATGTTAAATTTTCTCTGTATATACTTCAAGTTATACAAAGAGGTAGGTGCTCTATACATATTTGGGACTAAAGGGTTGATTAGTGGGCCAAACCTAATAACCCTCCAGGCTGTATCTGAGAACTTTCAATGTCCATGAACTTTGGAAAACACATGCAGGTACTCAGGAGCTCTTTGCTCTTTGGGGGCTTCCCCATGCCTGGAGGAGAGCAGGGCAGGGACTATAACCTGGGATAGTTTCTGAGGGTCTATTCTCTAAACCCAATGGTTTTGAAACCAATAACTAAAGAATGACTCCAGGAACACAGCCATATGAACATAGGTATGCGTTACATAAACATGTATACATACTATGTGCATTTATTACATGTCGGTATGATTCTGAAATAAACTGGATGCATCAAAGCTGATAACCATTCACCAACAGCAAATTTTCAGATGAGTGATAACAGCAACGCAGACTTCTGTTCTTTAGTGGCTATTGATATTAAGACTGGTCGCAAGTGAAAAGTGCTTTGACAAAGAATAATAATCAGTATAATTTACCCCCTTTCCGGGGTTCAGTATTTCCAGGGGGTGCCACAACTGATGGAGGGGGGCAGGGAGTGGCCACTATTCCAATTAAAAGCCACAGGCTGAGAAATCAGAGTGGGGGGGGGAGCGGTAGAAGGAGCCCTTCTCCCACTGATAGACCTTAAACAGGACCTTCTTAATAAAGGCAATGATGGGGGTGAGAGGGAGGAACCGCCCTGTGAAGTCATACAAGCATATTATTATTCTAGCAATCTGTTAATCACTGATGACACTGGACCCCAGAATGCGTTATAAAATTACTGCCTCCAAGTGTACATTATCCAAGACAGACACTTGACACAGCAGATGAGGTGATCTGTGTGTAAATCAAGTCCTGTTTCAAATACTGAAAGTGAGTTTCCTCAGGCAACGTGAGTGCATTCCGTGAGGGACTGGATACCCTCTAAAGTCTGTTTGGTGCATTCTGTTCTGGTATAACTGAGTTTTCTTGAATGGCAGGCAATTTCCTGGCGCGGTCCGAGCACGCTCGGAACCGGGATTCCTGAGGTTTTCGGCCCAGCCCTGGCGCTGGGCAGGAGGACCCGGGGTCGAACAGCCTGCGGCCCCTCCCCGCCCTCTGGGCGGCTCCTTCCTCTCTCCAGCTCCGGCGGTGGCGGCGCTCGTGCTGTGTCACTTTCGCCGGCCAGAGCCTCCAGCCGCTTGGGAGCCCGCAGCTCCAGTAGCTTCTTCCCTTAACGCCGGGGCCGCTAGCCCAGCAGATAATCCCCGGCCGTGGAGCTCGAGCGCCAAGCGGGCGAAGCCCGCAAAAGTGTGCGGCCAGCCGGGCACCCGGCAACGGCGCGGGCAGCAGCACTGGCCTGAGCTGGGGCCGCGACCACCGGTCAGTCTTTGGCTCGCACTGCTTCCAGGACGGATTGGAAGGGGGACACAGAGCGCGCTGATTTCTTCAGAGTCTGTGAAAGCAGCGGCAGGCGCGGGCATGCGCACCCACAGAGCGCCTCGGTGCAAGGGTCAACCCGAGCGTTTCGGGAAAGGGGGGCGACACGCGCGCTCCCGCGGCTCCTCGGGGCCCAAAAGACCAGCCCCCAGCTCCGCGGAATAGGCAGTCAGTCCGCCGGGTCTGGGGGCGTTGAGGACACCGAGGGAGGGACGGCGGATTTTCCGACGCACTGCCAGCCGGGACACCCTCGTGAACCCCGCGCATACGCAACCCCAGGGTCTTCCCCGACCCAGAAGCTGCACGACCCCCTCTCCAAGTAACCCGGGCGCGCACGCGCGCGGACACACAGGACTACGAGCCCAACTCGGACCACCAGGGGGCTGACCGACCCGATCTCCAAGGATCGGGGCCCACGCGCATCCCCACCACGCTGCGGTCTGCAGTCCCCGCCCCACACACACGTCGGAGCGGTGTGTACACACACAAACAGCTGGGCAGGAGAAGCGACGCCTCTCTCCCGGGAGTGGGGACGCACACGGCGCCGCCAGCCATCCCTCCCCTTTACACGCCGCTCCCCTTCCCTGCTCACGGCTGCCCCCCAACCCCAACCCTGCAAACTCCACAAAACCAAATAGCCGACGACGCCCAGATGAGGGTCTCGGACGCCCACTCGTCTTTTAACGTCAAAGGCGAGACATAACCAACTGACGCGAGGTCCCCAGGACACCTTCCAAACGCACCCAGGCTCCGGCACGCAGCCTCCCGGACCCCAGACCTCCGCCGCGGACCGAGCCACCGCCCCCTGTCCATCCTTCCCCACGACCGCCGTCCAGGACAGTCACCTGCTCGTCGTCCTGAAGAACCGGAGCCGGAGCCCACCTCGCGGCCGTTCTGGGCACTCGCCACAGCGAGCCTGGCTTTTTAACTCCCACTCCGCCGGGCGGATCTATTACCCAGGCCCAATGACACCGAGGCGACAGGAATAATAATTAAAAAGCCAGCAGAATCACCACCGCGGGGAAGGTCCAAAGCTGCGACCACAATGGATCCACCGATTCGGTTTCCTACTCCGCTCCCATCCCCCGCGCCCTCCGCGGCCCGCGGGCTCACCGGGGACAGAGGGAGGGTGCAGCCTGTCTAGACGACAGACAACCCTGCACCCGCGGGGACGGGCGCGCACACACTCACACACGGCCGCTGCCACAGACACAATCAGTCACCAGAGGAGGGAGGGGCGGCGTGGCGACACTCTCTCGGGGACTCTCCCGCAGCAGCCAGGGCAGCCGTCTCCGGCCAGGAGCGGCCGCCGGGAGCCGCGCTCCCTACCTCGGCGGAGCGCGGTCAGAACAGCTGCAAGTTTGGCTGCGACTAAACCAACTGCTTGATGCCAGCAAATGCGGGCTTCAAAACAAAAGGGAGAGGAATCACGCTCGCTCTCTTCTCCCCCCGGGGTCGAAACCCGGCACATGACAGCGGCTACATAGCGCGGCAAAAACGCCAGCCGGGCTCCAGCCGTGCGTCCCCCAGAACCCCCCTCCCCACCAGAGCTCCGGGGCTACGGCTCCCCACGGGGCGGGGCACCGGGCAGGGAAGGGGCAAACCTCGGGAGGGGCGAGATCGTGGAGTGCGGTCCTCGACAGAGGGGGCAGTGGATGAGAGCAGGCGCCGGGCTGCCCCGGGAGCCGGGAGGGGGAAGGCGTAATTGTTTGGGGCGGTTTTCCCGGATTTATCTATAAGCACGCGCACGTCACGCAGCCCTCCTCCCGGGTGCCCGAATCGATCCGCAAGCTGAGGTGACTAAAAGAGGGGGGCAAACGGGGGGATGCTCACCTCGGGGTTCCTCTGGCTGCCGCTCCAAGCCCGAGTCAGGGGTGGGGGAAGGGGGCAGGGAAGGGGAAGGGAGAGGGAGGAGGCTCTGGAGAGCCGACTCCGGCCGCGAGTTCCGCGCGTCCCGGCTGCGGTGGGGCTCGGGCGCCCCAGCGCACAAACCGAGCCGACAGGGGAGGGAGGGAGGGAGGGAAGGGAATGAGGGAGGGAGGGGCGGGTAGAGGGGAGGGAGTAGAGGAAGGAAAAAAAAATATCCCTGCTCTGACACAGGGAAAGAGAATGTAGGAGAGTGACGTCCAGGCCCCGCCCTCCCCTCCGGCCACGTGCAAAGACTTGAAAGGAAAGAGGACCGCGGGAGGCCTGCTGGGTAATGTAGTTCGCCTTTCTTTCCGGGGACGGCGGGCCCTGGAGAGCGGGGGGCCGCGGGGACGCGGGGGATGCCTCCTGAGCAGCCGAGACATCCCAGCCTGGCGACACCGAAACCTGTGCCCAACGTTCCCTCCCCCGCGACGCTGGCGTGGCCCTGGGTGCGAACCTCTGCATTGGGAAAACTGAGGGTTTAGGCGCGGTCCAGGCTCGCCGGGAGACGTTTGATTTTAGGGGCAGGAATGCTTTAAGGATGAGGACTTCCGTGCTTTAAGTGCAAGGTCTGTCCTAATGGCAGATAAAAGAGAGCTTTGTGTATGCGCTGGCCGGCCCAAGTGGCGTTATTAATGCCGCATTATATGCTACCGTCTGTTATTGAGATGCATATGTTATAATTAACATTTGAACATCTCTGTGGCAGGACGGGATGTTGTAATTAGATATGCACTTTGCAACCAATTAATTTTCCATTGGCTATGCTGTGGGCTGGGACAGGGGACTTGGGGCTGAGAGAATTCAATGCAATGGAAAATTCAGTAATCACTTAACCAAATCGCCAGTGTTTTCTGAGTACCTGCTAGGTGCCAGTCACTGAAAGGTCTTCAGGAGAAATGTACACCTTTCCAAGCAAGGGAATTATAAACTTATCAAAGGAACTGTGTGACACAGTATGAGTGCTGTAGAAATCCATTTATTCAAAGAGCATTTGGTGAGCACTCTCTACAGATGGGACATGTCTGGGAATGCCAAGACAAATAAGACCCTTAGTCCCTGCCCTCAAGCTCAAAGTCTACTGTAAGGACCACAGTCAAAGTACAGGGAATAAGTCAACACTCAACATAGGGATAAGCATAAAGTGCTGGGGAACCCTCAGGTGGAGCAGCTAACCAGGATAGAGAGTGGATGGGGGTAGAAGAAGGTCAGGAAGGCTTCCCAGAGGAGGTTTTTAACAAAGGCGAAGGAAGCAGTAGGCATCTGACTAACGCTAGAGTACAAAGGCTCCAGATGAGAGAGAAAACAGCGAATTCTGAAAGTCCCCGCAATGTGGCAGGGTAGAAGGAGCAGATGGATGAGGGTGCAGGGTGGAGGGTGAATCTAGAGGGCAGAAAGAGTCTGGGACAGCTTCTTACCAAAGGTGGGGCATGAAGTGGGCCTTGAAAGATGGGTGGGATTTCATTTTGTGTGGAGAGCTTATGTTCCAATTTTGAGGCTCAGTCTGACCCAAATCATGGAAAGAAAGCAAAGCAGCCTCCAGTCCTACCCTACAGAGCAGCTCATTTGATTCTTGTACCAAAGAGCATGAGGCCTTGTCATGCCCTCTCTTCTAGAAGGAGGCAGAGGCCCGCAATCATGCACTGGTAAGAATCAGAGTGGGGATCGAAGCCAGTTGTCTGGGTGCCAAGCCCATCCCCCCTACTCCCCAAAGGAACATGTTTAAGCACACCTGACTCTTCCCACTGGTTTGCCCTCTTAGAGCCTATGCTTCATTGGCTCAGCAGTGTGTTATTTTAATGCTTTAACATCTGGATGGTTTCCTGGGTTTACAAAATATGAAATAACAGTACTGGAGTCTGTCCACTCAGCAGATTCTGATCTACCTATCTTTTGTTGTCAGTGTTGTTTGCACATTGTGTGAGAGGCATGCCACCTGCAAGGAAACAAGAATGGCATTGTCTGATCTTGGTTTTGCTTTTGCTTTAAATCACACCCCAGAGGTGAGGAGAGACTGAACTACCTGCAGAAAGCAGAACATCTGTGGAGAGGACAAGCCTCTGTTTGGGATGTGCCTGGGGTGAGCTGGCCAGTGGGGACAGTGCAGACTGAGTCAGCCCGATTCCTGGGTTTACATATCAGCTGTGACATTCCTGGATCTGTGACCTTGGGAAGCTTACCTAACCTCCACAATGGTGACCTTGGGCAGCTTAGTCAACTATCTTAGCTTTATGAGGACCAATGGTGATAATGTATTTAAACTGTCTCTGTCACACAGCAAGTGCTCAGTGATGGTTGATTCCTTTCCTTGTCCCAGGGTCTTTCTAGGCCACAAGAATGGTCCTTGAATTTTCCTTTCTGCAGAGTCAGGCCCACAGAGCTGGTTCTGCAGAGAGGATTCCTGGAGGTGACTCATCTTCGTCTGTGACAGAGGTTAGATTTGTCTTCAAGGAAGCTTTGCCCATTTCTCATCCTCAACCTGCTGGCTCAGCTCTGAACCCTCACCAGTTGGCTGACCGTAGTTATGTTCTCTCTCTCCCCGCCAGCTGCCCAGGGGCCCCCACAGAGTGTTTTCACCCAAGGCAGTGTCCTGGGCTCCCACATTGCTTCTTCCTGCCTATTAAAACTTACCCTCTGCTCTCCAGATCCTCAGAGCCTGGCTCTCTGCTTTCCCTCCAGTCTAATGCCTTCACTACGGTGTGATAATATAGGCTTTTCATTCTCTCCGCCAACTCTTACTTGTTGGTATTCTTATCAAAAACTCTCTGAAATGGCCCCTGACGATCAGGATTCCTGGCTGGAATGGGAGTCTTTGAGGGGAAGGATCTGTGGGTTGGTACCTCAGACCCAAGATTCTCAGTGTAGGAGGCCTGGGCTTACTTGGTCCCTCATTTAGTGCCCTTCCTTTTCTGCTCTGTAGTTGATATTATGCCCCACCTGCAGGTCAGAGGAGCTGCTTGGTGCAGAGTAAATGAACTGACACTGGAATTGGTTTAATTGTGTCAGATTTGAATTGCCAAGAGTTACGTTGTCTGATTTGTCACCACATAGCCAAGAAATTAAACGCCAGAATGTTTCTCTCTGTTTTAAGCAGTTGCTTTCCTAATCCATAATTTTCTAAGATACTAGCAAAAAAAGTATTTTTTTTTTATTTCTTCTCATTCCTTCTCCTTCCTCCTACCAGCCTTTCCTCCATCAATCAACACAATTATTGCAGGCTTGATGGGAGCCCAACAGAGTACTGGGGAAGAAGTTACCTGCTTTCAGGAGCTGAGTAGACCAGGATGGCACCCATGAGACACCAGAAAAACTGAAGTGCTATACTGTGTGAGGGTAATTTTAAGTGAACAAAGGGTTTCTAGGAGGCTGGAATGGTCACAGAAGGCTGCTGAGAGGAAAGTGGAAGTGGACCCTTTATAATATCCCATAGGGAGGAGGTCAGCAGTGGTCTAAACCCCTGTTTTGTACATTGGCCTGGGAGGAGACTAGAGAGCGGATTCTTCAGGCTCAGTTTGGTGGCCACTGACCCTGCAGAAGGAAGGAAGTTACCGGTCTAGTGTCTATGCTCTGATACTGTGGTGTTGGCCTGGAGAGATAAAGGCTTGATAGAACGAGGTTAAATTTCACTCAGGCCTCATCTCAGCTTCCACTATACAACCCCAAAGTCCAACATCTGAAAGGCAGATGGAAAGTGATCCTTTAGGGTTAAAGTTGGTTGTGGAGGAAGGAACATCAATAGAGAGCAACAAGCTTGAGAAAAGGAAAAAGAAAAGCTAAGTAAGAATAAACCAATAACTATTTTATTGGGAGCATGCTATGAACAGCATTACAAGGCACCATGGGAACTAAGTGTGAGACTGGGTTCCAGGTCCCACCTGACCCTACCCTGCTGTGTGGCATTTCCTCTCTTTGGGCCTCAGTTTTCACATTTGTAAAATGGGAAGGTCAGACTCTACAATCTATACAATTATTTCCCAACATGAAGTTTTCTCTTCAAGAAGTTTATAATCCAGCTGGCAAAAGAAGCTGTAAAGTAGCTGAAAGCATGAATTTTAAGCTGTTTAATCCTAGCAGAGCAGGAAGAGGTTGTAATGTCATTGAACAAAGCTCTAAAGTCCATGACGGAACAGAAGAAAAATAGGTCTTGTCTTGCGAGATTCAAAGACAGCAAGTGAAGCCCATGAGTAGGCAAGCATTCCTCAAGTCCTTGAGAGTTCAAGGTCAGACCTCACAGCTTAGTGGCATGAGCACCTCATCTACAGATGGCCTTGTCCATAATGAGGACCTGGGCAAAGATACACCCCCGCATCTCTGCGAGAGACAAGTTTCATTGTCAAGGTATGCTCTAGAGAAACTGTGCCGCCCTCACCCTGGGAGAGGCAGCCAAGCTTGTTAATCAGGAGTAGACACCTGATCCAAGGGACTCCAGGCCATTGGATATAGGCTTGGACTTGAGTGGCCCTGGCTATGAACTCAGCCAATCAGATTCCCTCTTGCAAGAATCTGCAGGAAAAGGCTAAGAGACCTCTGCTCATTGGTACCTATTCCTCAGTCAGATGCCGGGAGAAGGGGCTTGTGGCCTTGGTGGGCCAGGTGCTAGATGAGTAAGCAGAGGAGCAGGGTGGAAGGAGGAAAGAAAGAGGGAAGGAGAGGGGGAAAGAGAGAGAAAGAGAGAGAAAAAGGAGTCTAGAGTAGTCTCAGTGCCTAACTTTCTAATTCTCAGTCACAAGTGCTCTTAGACTCCTGATATCTCTAACCTTACAGTAATTCCCTTTCATCTGTGCTAGCTTGAGCGGTTTCTGATTTTTGTAATCCAAAGACTCGCATCTAGAACCGCCTGATGGAGAGGAAGTGCAGAGAAAGGAGTTGGGGCCATTCTGATCTCTGCCCTTCCTGAAGATGCCCTTCCCTTTTCTATCCTAGATGTCTCCCTCTTCAATTAACTTGTAACTCCTATCTCCTCAATCTTATTCCGAAATGGCTGCAAAATAATTTGCTTGTGCACCTTCCACAGCTTCTTAATCCTCTTTGCAAAAAATAGCTAATACGTTAATTGAGCAATTACTATTTGCCAGGCAACAAGTGAAACACTTTCTGTGCTTTGTTTTATTTAGTGGACATAGTGACTTTTACAGTAGAAAGAACTGAGACTAGGTGGGGTGATGTAACTTACTCAGGGGCACACAACCATCAAGTAGGTGGTGGTACACACAGGGCTGTGGCCCTCAGAGCCAGTGAACTTAATCATGTTCCCTTATCCCCAAACAACAGGATCCACCTTCTCTAAATCCCCAGCCAGTCCCCTCCTACCCTCCTACAGCTGTAGAAAATATCTGTCGTCCCCACTGATGCATTTATAATGACTTTTTTTTTATTGAGACTTCAGAGATGTGTGTGCATTTGTACGTATATATCAGATGCCCCAAATCATTCTATGACATAGAAGAATGATCTTTGTTTGTATAACTCATCAGTCAAAAAAAAGTTTTGTTCTACATCTATAGTATATGTTTGTCATTTATCTATCTATTAATTATATTTACCAAAGTAGACATTTTAAATGATGGTCTAAAGATGAAATAAGTGTTTTTTAATAATTTAAAAAATTTTATGATTTAAGGATTCCAAAGTCCTTTTGCTCTTCAGTAAGTTTATTTTTTGCCTATATTTAACATAAAAGTAACTATCAATAAATATCACAATATTTTCTCTGGCACCCCGTGGGTGGTTTGGGGACACATACACCTGGGGCCTATGTACCATACTCTGGATTTTAATTCTCATAGTTTCCATCACGTTAATAATAAAATCATTGCAGGAAATAATGATGATACAGTTAGCTAAATCTGATTGAGGTTTCATTCTTTTTTGGACTCATTTATTACCCCAGTAGTTTTTATACTTTGTATTTTAAACAAGTGATTTATTATGTATAATTATAATAGTTGAGATAGCATCGCTTATGCATTTTCACATTCAGCTTTAGTCAATAAAATCAAAAACACATTTTTTGTGTTGTTTAAAAGTCTTTATAGACATGATTTGAAAAATCACTTCAATGCCCTCTTCTTTTTGCCCGTGTTTATTAAGTACATATAATGCATTGCTCTAAGTTAGATATTATGAATGACAAGAACACACAGAAATGTGCATTAATCTAGGCTTACGGGACCCTGTGTGTCATATTGTTTAGGCAGAAAGAGGAGACAGACCATTTAAACAAATGGCATATAAGGTTAATTCGAAACGTGCCAGAAGTACAACACAGAGTGATTGTCCAGGGAAAGGGGAGCCTTGAGAGCAGGAGTGACCGGGAAAGTGTTACAGTGAGGCCTGAGCAAGCCTTTGAGGCTTGACTGTGAGTTGCATAGGAAGGGGATAGCATGTCTTCCCCATGCAGGCAGCAGGAGTCCATAAATGGGAATTAGCAAGTGAGAGGGCTGGGCAAGCAAAGGGAAGGAGGAGGCAGTAAGTCCAGAGAGTTAGCAGTGTGGAGCTGGTTCGACCCTCGACTCAGGAGGCACGCAGACCAGCATTTGAATCTCGGAGCCCCTTTTTATAACGAGGAGACAGCCTTGGGCAGCTTACAGGCTCTGAGCTTCAGTGTCCACAATCAAATGGGAAAATAATAGTGCCTTGGTAAGTTTTGTGAGGGTTAAATGAGATGATGTGTGTGAAGCACTCAGCACGTTGTAAGGGGCTCAGCGAAGGTTAGCTCTTATTTTTTTTTAGGTATTATTGTTGTCGTTTTAGTGATTGCACGCAGGGTAGGCTGTATGGGACGTCAAATGAAAATTTGACCAGTTTATATTTCTGGCCTAGTGGGGTATGGTTAGATTTTGTTTCTGAGCGGTAATTCAGACATAGTGGAAACTGCTCCAGAAGGTAAGTCCACTTCTGCCTGAGCCAAGATCCCAGTAGGCCCCATGGGCATCTTCAGCCTGGCCTCTAGGGGTTCAGCGGCACCTGGGGAATAAGAAGCAATCCTCTGGTGCCCTAGGAGCTGACACTCTGTCCCTCTCTCACCCACACGCAGACACAAATACACAAACCCCACCTCTTTGTCTATTTTGACAATATTGACAAATTTCTTTATACGTCACTCTCCCCAAGAAAGAACTTGAGACAGCTTTTGAAATTCTACAATATACCTAGTGTCTGAAAATAGGAGTTTGCACAAAAGACACGTTGAGATGATTATCCCTTTTACAAAAGGAGTAACCATAGTTTCTTTAAATAGCAGCTCCTCTGGTGCATTCATCATCAGGTCTGATTGACAATATTTTGCTTTGCTAGCAACTTTTCTGGATTGTGTCGCTGGTATGAGTGTGGTTCATACCACTTTGATCGAAGTATATGAGAAGCTCTTGAATTTATTTTGTGCCATCTTAAACCCAAAGAAGGGCTCTGCTGTATTTTTTTTTTTTTTTTGATGAATTTAAGTAAAATCTGAGCCGTGTAGAGTGAAGCAATTAAACTGACTCTGGTCTAGAGACCGTTGAGTTGCCTGTTAGTTGGGGAAGCCTGCTTGGAGGAGGTGGCAGAGGAGGTTTTCAGGAAAACAAGGAAACATGCCATTTGGTTGTTGTTGAATGGGAGACCATTCCAGGGAAGGGAACGGTGTGGAGAGAGGTTGGAGCTGCCCTGCTCACTGCAGGGCAGCAGCAAAGGTGGCCGGCCAGGCTGGAACCGCAGACGGGCCACGGAAGAGAGGGGAGTAGGCTGGTGACAGTTCCCTTGTCTCCCATCCTAGACAACAAATTTGGTCTGACACAGAGATGAAATGTGCAACACTCCCTTTCTGCTATACGTACTTTATTTCAGGCCTTATCAAGCCTACCCTTTCAGCGGGCACGTTGCCATGACAACATTATAGTCACTGGAGGGCATCTGTAATTGGTAGAAAATGGCATTAATTTAGTTAGGTGTTTTTTTTTTTTTTTTCTGGGAGGAGTGTTAGAGCTAGGCTACTGAAAGTACTCAGATGTAATCTCTTTGCCTGAGCAGACTAATGATCACCGTGTGACGTGATTACTAAGCCAACACCAGTGAACTCTCCTGCAGCTCTCACTCGAGGTGTAGTTTTCGAATACCAGCTTCGTAGGCACGGCCTACCTCTGGAAGCTGTAGTTATTCAGACACAGGTCTTAACCTATGCTGTGCTTTGTGAAGCCACTCGGCCGTGGAGTTAGCTCTGGGGCTAGTGTGACATGCAAGCAGTACTTCCGAGCAGTCCACCCGTCAGCGATGACACTCACTTCCAGCAAAGTGCACCCCAGGTGGTCCTCACTATCACTTCTCTATTTCCTGTAACCTCTTTCTGCCCCGTATGTTCCCATTTCCTAGGTAGAGAAAAACCTCTATTTATGAAATTATAGGGCTTTTTTTTTTCAAATTTTAGAAAAATTGTGGCAAAATTCACATAATACCTTTTGCTATCTTGCTTGTGTTTAAGTGTACAATTCAGTGGCACTAACGCATTCATCACCACTGTCCAGGCACAGAACTCTTCATTTTGTAAAACTGAAACTCTGTACCCATTAAACAAGAACTCTTCATTTTCTTCTCTCCCCAGCCCCTGGCAACCACAATTCTACTTTTTATATCATGAATTTAACTATTCTAGGTGCCTCATGTACGTGGAATCATATAGTATTTGTCCTGTATGTGACTGGCTTATTTCACTTAACAGTGTCCTCAAGGATCATCTATGTTATAGCATGTTGTCAGAATTTTCTTCTTTAAGGCTGAATAGTATTCCATTGTATATATGTACTGCATTTTGCTTATCCGTTCATCCATCTATAGACACTTGGATTCCTTCCACCTTTTGGCTATTGTGAATAATTCTCCTATGAACACGGGTACACAAATATCTCTTTGAGTTTCAGCTTTTAATTCTTTTGGTTATACACCCAGAAATGGAATTGCTGGATCATATGATATTCTATTTTTAGTTTTTTTGAGGAACCACCATACTGTTTTCCATAGTGTCTGTACCATTTACTTTCCTACCAACAGTGTACAAGGGTTACGGTTCTTCACATCTTTGCCACATTTGTTGTTTACTGTTTTGTTTTATTTTTATGATGTCCATCCTAATGGGAGTGAGGTAGTCATAATAATTTTTTTAAGGAGAGGGCATTTTATCTAAGCTACCACGAATAACACTCCTAATGGCAATTAGAATGGCTGGCATTAATTGGGCAGGTAGCAATGGTAGGCACTTGTATTAGGGCTCTCCAGAGAAACAGAAACAATAGGATAGAGAGATGTTGGATGGATGAATGGATGGATGGATAAATGGATGGATGAAATTGGATGGATCGATCGGATCGATGGATTGACAGATCGATGGATCAACGGATCGATGGATCAATGGATGGATAGAAATATTATAGAAATTGGCTCACACAATTAGGGAGGCTGAGAAGTCCTAGGATCTGTCATTTGCAAGCTAGAGAACTAGGAAATTCAGTGGTATAACTCTGTCCTCGTCTGAAGGCTTTAAACCAGGGACACGGATGTCCGAGGGCAGGACAAAATGAATGTCCCCGCTCTAGTAGAAAGAATTTGTCCTTCCTCTGCCTTTTCGTTCCAGGCAAGCCCGCAGCAGATTGGATGATACCCTCTCACATTGCTGGGCCTCTTCTTTTCTCAGGCTGCCAATTCAAATGCTAATTAATCTTTTTCCAGAGACACCCTCACGGACACACCCAGAAATAAGGTCTTACTCCATAAAATGAACCATCACAGCAATCTATGTCAGTTACTTGTTTGATTATCACACTAACTCTGTCATTCCTATTTTGTAGACAAGAAACGGAGACTAGAGATTTTTATAATTGGCGATTTGCCCAAGGTTAGATAACCAAGTAATCATTATATACCACAAAAGGAGGCTACAAGATTCCTCAATACACAGCAAGACCTGCTTAAGAATGGACAGATAAGACAACCTCTAGTAACGCATGCTTGTGTTTCTAAAATTTAGTGCATTTCCTGGTAATGACGACAGATAACAGTGAAGACAATAATGATAATGATGTTTAAAAAGGAATTGACTAACCGAATGTTCGGCTATACCCTCCATATGTAAAAAAAAAAAAAAAAAAAACCCTCAAAATTTGAACATTTTACATTCATAGGGAACTAAATTTGATGGTGATTATTCATATAATGGAATTACTGCTTTATAGAAGGATTCACTGAATTATCCTCTTCTGTGATGAGCTTTCCCCATTCATTTAAAATAGGAATTAATTTATAACAAAGTGATGTATATATAGCTCCCCCAACACATCTATTACACAGCACGAAGCCGAATCAAGTTACTAAAATGATTTTGATTACTGGATAATGATAGTGGGGAACATTTGCTCACTTCAGCATCTGAGGATTCCAACTACAAAAGGATATGTAGACTCAACTATCAAACCCACTATCCTTAATCGTGGTGAAATTATGGAGGACCAGAGACATGCCACAAGATAGTGGAACGGATCTTAATGATTTCTAAGCACCCACTGGAAGAAGGAATCGCTTGAAGACTCTTGGACAACACAAAAATAGTAAGTCCAGCCAAGCTGAAATTTTTTCTTGTATTGCTGGTGCTCGGAGAGAACTAGAATAGGAGAAGGCCATGGATTTGTTAGGCACTTGGCACTCTCTCCTGACCTTCTCATGAAAAAGAAGAAATGTCAATGGAAAAGGACACGTGACTAGATGAACAGTTACTTCCAGCTTGTTGGTTACGATGCGAGTTGTGTGTTGGTAGATTTCTGTTCAGGTAATCAGCAGTTAGTAGGTACATTCCCACCATACCAGTTAGGAATTGTATTCAGCTGCAAGGCCCAAATTACACTGGCTTGAAAAACAACAGGGATTTTTCTCTCACATCAAAAATGAGAGCTGGTGCAGCCACTTTGGAAGCCAGTGTGGCAGTTTCTTACAGAGCTAAATGTACTCTTCTCATGTGATCCAGCAGTCACATTCTTTGGTTTTACCCGAAGGAATTGACAACTTGTGTCCACACAAAAAAACTGTACATTGATATTTATAGCAGCCTTTTTCATAATTGCCCAAACTTAGAAGCCATGAAGATGTCCTTCAGTAAGCGAATAGGTAAAAAAACTGTGGTACCTCTGCACAATGGGTATTATTCAATATGTAAAAGAAATGAGCTTTTAAGTCATGAAAAGACGCGGCAGAACCTATTGCTAAATGAAAGAACTCAATTCTGAAAAGTATATGATTCCAACTATACGACATTTTGGAAAAGGCAAAACTATGGCAAACAATAAAAAGATCAGTGGTTGCTAAGGGTTCCAGGGCAGGGAAGGAGGAATTAACAGGTGGAAGAAGAGCAGTACGGGCATTTGGTAGACAATCACCATGCTCTGCCACCTCCACTAATAATCAGTCACCAAACACTGCTGTTCTGGCGTAGCCCTTAAATCAGATGGCATCCGGTCACCAAACCACATTTTCCTTCTATTATTGTCAGGATAGCCTGTGACTGAATCATGTCCTCACTCTTACTGCCTGAAATGTTCTTCCTTACCCATTGTTCATTTTTTCTCTACCTTCCACCTTTTAACACCGCTTATACTTCTCATCCTTTAGGATTCGACTCATAAGCTGCATCCTCCAAGTAACCATTAACAGCCCACCTCCTCCCCACCTCCACAGCAGGTTAAATGCCCTTCTAACTTCTCATACGTCCTGTGCTTACCTCTACTCTAGCACCACTACCCAATTGTGACATACATTTTTTATTTGTCTCCTTCCACCACTAAACTATAAAGTAAGCATAGGATACGTGCTATGACTCATTTGCCTTGTGATCGCTAACACCTATCAAAGTAGCTGGTACGCAGGACAGAATGAAACTCATGAACTAGATTATAGCACTTATTCTTGTATTGGCAATAATATTGACAATAAAGCAATTAACCTTTCTTGAATATTTAATATATGCCAAGCTTCTTCTATACATGATTTCATTTCATCTTCACAAGATCCCTATGAGGTGGGTGTGTTTATTTCCATTTTATAAATGAGGAAACCAATGCTTGGAGAGGTTATATTAATTGGTGAGGTTTCTAAGACATGAAGCCTGAGTTCAAGTTCAGGACTATCTGACCCCAGAGGAGAGTGCATAACTTCCTTTCTGTACCACCTCTGTATATTCTCACTCCTGCCTACGGTGGCAGGTCCCATGATGCAGTGCATGCATTAATAGAACCAGGAATTTACTGACCTTGGTGCTGGACCATTTCCTTATATGGCAATGGGGATGGATCCTGGCATGCAGATATGGCCCCGCCCCCATCTGAGAGTATAAAAGGGCAGTCTCATGCCAGCTGGCCCTCTGACTCTGTGAATTCCTCCCTCAATGTCTGTGCTGAGGTCTGCAGTGCCTAGAACTAATAACTGCGAAGGCCACGCACAGGCCTGTGAGAAGGCAGGAGGTTCCCCTGAAGCACTGATCTTCCGTCAGTTCTTTACGTAGCTTGTTTCCTGGTGAGAGGTAGTGATCCCAAGTGTTGGGCTCTGTGTGCCAAGGGCCATGTCATTCGCTTTGTGCAGGCTCTGCACTGGTGCAGGGCCCCCATGGAACAACACTGCCAAGTGCACGATCTCAGGTCCAAGGCAGATTATATCCGTCAGTTCCTCCTTATCAGTCAGGCACATGCTTCCTAAAGGAAGTGGATGGAAGAAACCCAGAAGGTAGGCATGCATCTCATGCATCTCTCTGAGGCACCTCTGTTGAACAATGCCAGCGATGGGGAAAAAAAGAAAAGGTAGACTGCCAAACTCACACTGTCTTGCTCCTTCCTGTCTTCAGCTTATTTCTCCAGCAGCAGCACTCAATTCCTCTCTCTTAATAGGCTGTTTCTTGCCCCTAGTTCCTATACTCTGGTTTGTATAGTTTCCTTTGCCTGGAATGCCACCACCACCTCACTTCCAGCCTTCTTGTTTATATTTCACTCAGTTGTCACCCTTCAGGAAGTCGGACTATATTCCTTGCTTTGATCTCCCTAAAATACCCTGTCCATATCTCTATATTGCGATTGTAACGCTGCTTTATAACGATCTTCTATATTGGGGCTGCTTTTCCTACGAGTACAAATCTGAAGACTATACATTTGCTTTATTCTCCCTTGTCTGCCTAGGACCTTGCACTATGCTGACTGAAGATATGGAGGTGCTCAATAAGTAATGAGACTTCAGTTACATCTAGCACTTACATGCTAAGAGCATAATCTGCATGTCGTTTAATCTTCACAACTTCAACCACTAATATTAATTTCATTTTACAGATGCAGAACCTGAAGCTTGGAAAGGTTAAATTGCTTGCCCAAAGTAACCCAGGTAGTAAGTGCTGGAACAAGGACTCAAAATTCAGGCATTAGGACTCAATCCTCTTAAACACTACAGGATACTCCTGCCTCCAAGTACTTGTGGAATTTAAGAATAAATGTTTTTCATGGGCTGTATGTGCATAAACTTACATGTTGCTGGTGGTGAAAAAAAAACAGGGGTGAAATCAAGCCCAGAGATTCAAATTTGAAGACAAGGAAATATCTTCTCTCTCCATCTCTATTAATTAATTCTGCAAATATTTATGGTGTTGGACTTATTGTGAACTCAGTGCTGTGTTAATAGCTGTGGGAAAGCAAAGCTAGAAGGGTGGATGGTGTGTTTCCGGCCCTGAGGACTTGCTAATGTGGTGGAGAGACACAGTGACTCTGTGAGAGATCAGCCCGAGGCGGAGTCTGGTGAGCAGGGTGGGGAGTCAGGGATGCAGAGAGGAGATCTGACTGGGAATGGAGGAGGCTGATGGTCAGAAAGGGGATGGCAGAGCACAGAGCAGTCTTGGATGAGAACAGGACTTCCTTCCTTGGACTTTTCTGTGGGTCTTGTCCAAAGCCCCCTCAGAGACAACCTGGAAGGTGCCTCTATGTGACACTGAATTTCTATATCGACACCCTCCATCTTCATATCTATAGCTAAGAATGGAAGTGAGGTTCTCTGGTTGGGCCAGGACAGGGAGAGAGTCTGCTCTGTAAGCCCCAAAGAGCTGCTTCTGTTGCCCCGTGTCCCCGTGACCTCTGTGGCATTTGGAGAAAGGCAGCTGTGTGAGTGTCCCCATAATGGAGTCTCGAGGGCTGCTGGCTTTTGAAAACCCTCACCTCTCCATTCTCTCCCTCGGGAAGCCAGGGGATAATTGGGTATTATGTGCAGCCTCTAAGACACAGGGCCCTTTCAGCATGACTGTCCCCAGGGAGGGGCTGTATTTGTGTCGAATGCAATTTTCCCTGAGCAGGTGAAAGGAACAGGTCAGGCCCGGTGCTGCCTTTTCAGACCTGGGAATCGAACCTGGGTTTGGGGACTGCACTAACATTCACAGTGATACAAAGGTGGGAACAGTGGAGGCTGTGACAACGACCACAAAGTGTAATCTTAGGACTAAACTACTTTCTTCTTCCTCTGGTGGAAGATATGCAAAAAGAACTAATGTGGTTGTCCATCGCCTCTCCTCTGTGAATGGCATCGAACTTGACCTTGGCCTCTCCCTGCTGGCTACCTCACTCCTCCTCCTTCCTCCAGACGTCCAGCACCCTCGGTCTTTTTCCCATCCCTCCTCTCTCAGAATCTACCCTTGGGGAGAACGTTGCCACCCAGCATTTATAGATGTGGAACAAAAGAAAGAGATCTGAACCAGGATCAAGGGGCTGAGGTTCTAGTGCTGGCTTGGTTACTACCTGGCTTTGTGAACTTGGGCAAGTCGCATCCCCCCCTTCTCTGGGTCTGTCTCCTGATGGAACAAACTATCTGGGGTGGCTTTATGAAAATATCAATGTCCAGGATCTACTGTAGACCAATTAAATCAGAATTTGGGGGACAGAGCTGAGGCATCATTGTGTTTTAAAAGCTCTCCAAGGCATTCTAATGTGAGGCCAGGCTGAAGAACCTCATATCTGATGACTTCTAGATGACATTATAGATCCCTGGGTTAGCCTAATCAGTAATTTTGGCATTTTATATCTTATTTCTAGTGGTGGAATTAAAATATTCTTTATTAACATATCTGTGAGAGCATGAATCTTATCTGTTGTTTTACATATCCTAATCAGTCCCTAACTCAGGACTGGACACACAGAGATGTTTGATATGCGCTTATTTATTTGACTTTATTGTAGCCCCTGAATAGGATTCCATAGTCTGGGTAGGTTGATCTGAAACTCCTAATATGAACATTCATTGTTCAGCAAATATTGAGTCCCAAATATGCATGGGGCATTTGTTATGGACTGAACGCTTGTGTCCCAGACAGCTTGTTCTCTCTCTCCCTCTCTGTGACTGCACGGAAAAGAGCTCATGTGAGCACATAGTGAGATAGATGGTGGCCTCCTACAGCCAAGAGAAGAGTCCTCAGAATGACACTGACCTTGCCAGCACCTGATCTCGGACTTCCCAGATTCCAGAACCATGGGGACATAAATTTCTGTAGTTTAAGCCACCCAATCTGTGGTATTTTGTTCTGGCAGCCTGAGCTGACTGACAGCACTGTACAACCCTTAGGGAAAAGATGGACTCTTATTGCTAATTGCAGGTTTGTCACCCCCTTCCTTCAGCTGAACAATCAAATAATCCAGTCCTCTCATAGATAGGTATTGTCTTGTATATTTGCATTTATTCTTCATGAAGCCTAGTACTTCTTTGCATCTATGAGGCAGGCCCTCGATAAAAAGTTTGACTGACTGATGGAATAAATTTAAGTTGTTATTGAGCACTTATTAAACCCTCATAGTCTTATGTTATATGTTGTGAGGCATGAGAAAAAGAGTAGACATTGTTCTTATCCTTAGGTTATGGTACCCCACACCCTCATGGGGGAGTATGTCAGATCTCCTTATGCACCACTGTAGATCTCATATAAACCTCATCGCCTCTTACTCTTACTGGTCTAAGGAGCTTCGATCAGCTTCCTATGGGACTAACCTAAGAGCGTGTCACCTCAGACTATGCCCAACAACCAGTATCACCCTTAGATCCAAGCAAGTGGGACCCATGCCTTCGCTCCGACCCTCAGGGTCTGCCTATTCCTCCCCATTCCAGTGAAATTTTTAAAGTAGTCCTAAACCTGGATCGCAATCTTCATAGGCCTAGGGCCCGATTTCTACCATGGTACACACACACACACACACACACACACACACACACACACACACACACAACCATGTTTCTGATTGATTGCAACAAGGCAGCCCACTGGGGATGGCCCTTCCTATCTCCTCCAAAGATTTTCCAGACCCTTGCTTTCAACGCCATGGGCCCTTCTGATTGATGTAGTAACATGATGTGCTTCAGGTCAGGTGGAAGCCTTGCTGATTGAGGGATGGACATTCCTGTGGAAATGTCTCACTCTTCTTACTTTCCCCATAGGCCTCTCACCTATCCTCCCTTTTGATGGTGATGTATGGAAGGCAAGGGTGAAATCAGCATTGAAAGAGATTACATTCTAGATGCAGAGATTAGGGCCAAAGAGTTCAAGGAAAGACATAGTTGGAAGATGTTCTTTACATTATAAATTCAGAAGGGTAAATGTAACATGCACGTCCAGAAAACGAATTATCATTCACATTTCCCTGCATACTCTGAGTAAGATTTGAATTTGTGGTCATCTCAATAAACCATTTTAGCAGACTTTAAGAGGGTCATTGGAAGCCAGTATTCACGGGTGGTTCCATGGATGGGATAGCTTTATGAGTGATGATGTAACCAGCTGTTACTACAAGGTATTAGGGAACTGCAGAGGCAAGGTCTCTATTGTTTCAGTACAAACGGTTCTAAAGAGTCATGACATTTTGAGTAATAACAGCGCTGCTACCTTTTCCTCAGGGTGATGATTGGTTAAGAACGGTGCACTGATAGTAACAAACAGGACTAGACACTTTTGGTCCTGAATAGGAAGTGATGGTGACGGACACTACAAAAGTCTTCACGGGTATTGGTAGGACAATAAAAAACCTGTAAGTACCTATCCTCTGCCAGTATTCTAAATTCTTATCAACAAATCGCTGTAACTTACATAGGCCGGTGAAATTTGTAATAGATTTTAAAATCAAATTGTTCATGTCTATGGCAGCCTACAAAAATGTCTTTACAAGGCCCTGGATCCCCTAAAGACAGCCCTGCTCCTATGTCTTACTTCATGTCCTAAGGTTGCTCTGACACAGCCACATGGGACTCATGGGGATCTACCAGGTACTTGAATATATACAATTGGAAGGTTCAGGCAAGTTAGCATCCACTCCATGGAACAAAAATGTGACTAAATGGTGGCTAGGAGCCAATAACCAAAGGCTTTCTTCTTTCTTTCACCAGAGGGATGATCCTGACCATTTCATGTGGCTTTTCAAATAGATTCATAGGGCCAGGCAACTAACACCCATGAAAGCGAGCAAACCCATAATGCAGCCTTGCTCTGCTTTTCCTCCTGCCCCTCACTGTTATATCCTGGGATCACATTCTCCAATAGATGCCTGCACACCCCTTTGTCTCAGGCTCTGCTTTCTGGGAACCCAGGTTAAAACAGGGAGACACGATTTCTCACCCAAACAAATAGAACGGAAGATAAAGAAGTGTATAACGAGGGCATAACTGTTTGTTTGAAACTGTATAGCAACAATTTTCAACTTGGAACTAGTGAATCAATCTGATTTAGGGAGCTTTGTCAAAGCACATGCACCCTCTTGATCTGATATATGCCTCTCTGCTGTAGGGAGCCATTTGTATGGGAGTGTGTGGGACAAAACTTTCTGACGTGGGTTTCCAGAAGAATGGGGTCATTTTCTAATGTGAGAGAGATGTTTGTATGAGAGTATGGCAGGAAAAAGTTTAGGGGCCACTGTATGTAATATAGGGTTTTATAAAACACAGACACCCATCATAATAATAACCAAATTCAACAAGTGAAAAAAGGTTTCATAGAGGAAGCAGGGTTATATTAGTTTGCTAGGGCTGCCACAGACGAAGTGGCATAAACAACAGAAACTTCTTTTCTCACAGTTCTGGAGGCTGGAAGTCCAAGATCATGACATCCACAGGGTTGTTTTCTTCCTGAGGTCTCTCTCCTTGACTTGTCTTCCAATGTCTTCTTCCTATGTTTTCCTTCTGTGTGTATCTCTTCTCGAAGGACACCAGTCATATTGGATTAGGGCACACCTTAGTGATTACCTCTTTAAAAGCCCTTTCTCCACATAGGGTCACATTCCGAAATCCTAGGGGTCAGGACTTGAACTTACGAATGTAGGGGAACACAACTCAGCCCAGAAGAGAGTTTGACCCTTGAAAGGTGAGCAGCATGTAAGGAGGGCAAAGGACAGGGGCTCCCCACACCTCCCTAGTATCGTGCTGTGGTGAATGCAGGCTCCCTTATGGAGATGCAACTGCCTTTTCTTTCTTCTTTGGTGAGGAAAGTGCAGAGAATCATCCTGGTTGATCTGAGGAGGGTGAATCACCCCTGAGACAGGGAGGTGCCTCATTTCCCCAGTTAGATCTTTGTGTTGTACTGGTCTGGATGCCTCTGAGCATTCACAAGCTGCTCCTCAATGGGGGTAAACCATACTTTTATGCTTAAGATTCCAAAGGTGAAGCTACCAGTTGAGTAATGCGGGCCCTGAAGACAACCCAGCTTGTGTGTTTTGGGGGTGACTCCAGGCCATTCCAGCCTGACTCCAAAAAGCTGAATTGAGTTCTGGTCCTAGAGTATGTAAAAGAGGAAAGAATGATGGGAGGAAGACCTCAGGACCAGGCCAGGAGAAATAGCTGGAATTAGAGATCCAGCCTGGCATTTACCGCTCCGTCCTGGGTCATGTGTTGAGCTGCCTCTCAGTGATTACCCTGGACATCTGGAGTTGGAGGCGAGGGCTTGAGATCCCATCTTCTGGGGATCCATCAGGGACAGGCTGATATACCTAAAGCGGAAGGGAAGACAACACTCATTACAATGCCATCATTTCCACATGTCCACATTCCCCACCTTCATATGACACGATTGCGTCCTCACAATCGTGGTCGCCCTCTGTCCCCTGCCCCTCTCTTCCCTCCTCCTCATCCAGGTCAACTTCCTGGTTTTAGCCAAAGTGTGATATGTGGCCCCAAACAACTTTTTGCAGTGGCTTCCAGAAAGAATGGGGTCATTTTCCTAAGTGAGAGAAGAAGCACACTGCCTCCCCATCAGACTCAGCTCTGACAGCCTTTTGTCTGCTGCTTACGTTTCTGCCAAGCGTTTGCCATGTCCTGCTGGGCCTGAGGAACAGATCTGGGCCCACTTTTCCGTTTCTGACCAATAGAGAATGAGCTGCCAGCCAGCGAGGAAGTGATGCTTCCTGTGCCAATGGCGGGGGCGGCAGAGGCAGAGATGCTCCAGCTGGGCAGTTGGGGCTGGCGCACAGCATCACACTGCAGGTGTTCCAGATGGCCAGCCCTGGGTCTGTTTGTTTCCCCGGCGGCTTCTGTTTATGTCCCACCATCCTCACTGTCCCCATCGAGCGCATGTTGAGTGCCCTGGCACGCCTGGAACTGCAGCAGGAGGCTTCCGGATGGAGGTGACGTTTCCAGGAACATTTCTCTTAAAAGGGAGACAGAGAGAACTTTCTTGTGGGAAGCATTGCAGGCCAAAGGGAATTGGACTATGTAATGTTGGTTGACAGCATCTGAGTAGGGGCCCAATATTCTAGAAAATAAGCTAACTACCGCCTATTTGAAATGAAGACCGACCCTAAAAATCTGGATTGGTGGCTACAGTTCCTAGAAATCATTTCTTGGTTAAAATGTTGAGTGTCTTATGTTTTCTTTATATGTTTTCTTTAAACAATTGAGGTGAGAAAAGTCAAGAATAGTGGTGTCCTATGGGAAGCGCTGACCAGGAAGGGACAGGAAGGAATCTTCTGCAGTAGAGGACCTGGGTGGTCGTTACACAGGTGTATCTATATGTGAAAATTCATTGGGTTATATATACATTTACAATTAGAGCACTCATGTACAGGTGATAAACCTCAATATGAAACGTACTTAGTGCTCAGGATACACATTCTTGTAACAGGGACAGACAACCAGACAATTATAATATGACGTATTAAGTGTGGTTGGCAGGAACTACCTGTTTCCTATCCATATCCATTTTCTCCTTCGGTAGTAACAGAATCCTGACTTGTAGCTGGGAGCATTGTTACCATGATAAAGAGTATATCTCCCAGGTATCGTTACCAACGTGTCATGCCTGGATTAGCTTCTGGCCAGTGTGATGCAAGTGGAAATGCCGTGTGGGACATGTGGGAAGACTGCTTAACGGGAGGGCCACCTTTGGTACATTGGCCTCAACTGATGTCTGCGATGTGGACCAGAAAGCTGCATTTCCAACAGCCACTTTGGATCACGTGGTGACCCGGAAGATGAAAATTATGCAGTGAGGATGTCGGAGCAGAAAGAGGAGAGTGGATGACTCTACGGAGCTGCTCTGCCACCCTCAGACTGTCTGCCTGCAAATGTTTTCTCTTATGAATGAGTAAACTCGTGTGTGTTTAAGTCACTACGTTTCGGGTCTCTATTCCTCCTCACAGCCTAACTAAGCACAAGTTAAGATAACAGTAAACACAAGGTGCCATGAGAGACATAGTGAGGCTCTATCTCAGTGTGGATGGCAGCTTGTCACTGGAGATAATTCTTAGAGAAGGTACCACTTGAGTTGAGTCTTGAAGGGTACATAAGACTTGGTTAAGAGATATAATGCCTCTCGTAAATGCTTTTATGAGAGTTCCATCTGGACGGGAAAATCTGGTAAGGGTTGTTCAAATCCAGCCATAGAGGCACTTTCTTGCCTTTGGAGAGTTAAAAATCTGATCTGCCTCTTGGATAAGCAGCAACTAAAAATGTCTTATTTTAGTGGTTATTTGAACATTTGTTAATAAAATGAGTAAGTGAAGTTTTATTTCTTTATTTGATTTGGAATATACTCTTAATAAAAATAAAAGCTCTGTATTATGCTCAAATGCCATTTCTTCTTTTGTAAATGCAAAACTTTATGGTGAAAGACATGCATGACCTCTATCCTAAAAATTACAAATTACAAAACATTACTGAGCTGTATAAAAGACCTAAATAAATGTGCTGGGACATTCAGTATTGTTAAGATAGTCATTTCCCTCAAACTGAGACTTTCTTCATTTTCTAAGGTGATCATTTAATGCTGTAATTTTCCTGTAAGTGCTGCTTTAGGTGCATCCCACAAATTTGATATCTTTTGTTTTCATTTTCATTCTATTAAAAATATTTCCTAATTCCCATGTGACTCTTTTGGCTTGTGGCTTACTTGGAAGTATAGTACACTGCAGATATTTGGGGACTGTCCAGATATCTTTCTGTTCTCTATTTCTAGTATAATTCCAATTTGGTCTGAGATCATACTTTCTACGACTTCAATTATTTCACATTAGTTTGTTTTATGGGATATCTTGGTGAATATTCCACATGCACTTGTAAAGAATGTGATATCATTGTTTGGAATGTTGCATAAATCCGATTAGGTCAAGATGGTTGATAGTGTTGTTCAGGTCTGCTTGTTTCATTGATTAGCATCACCATGTGCTAAGAAGGATTTTCTCAATGTTCCTTCTCTAACCTCAGCTTCCCTGTGTGCCTGCACCACAGAGGAGTCTCCCCACTCTCTCGCCAGCCCCCCACCCCACACCAGTGGCAGGCACTGTTGATTGTTACCTGGTGGGTGTAGAAGGGCGGGAATGGGATCATCTGTTGTTCTGATTCAGCCCCAGCCTTGAGCAGGCACTGGTCTTTGTGTTTGGAAGTGGAGTTTTTGCAGTGAACCTGACCTTCTTCCAATAACAGGAGACCTAATGTTGTGGGCCCAGGACCATGTCCTTCCCCTCTTGGAGTAGAGTTTTTTCCTCTTTCCTTCCTCCAGCTATCTTCCTTCGCCTATGTCTTAGGGGCAATAGGATT
The DNA here is from genome assembly GCA_003508835.1 of Eonycteris spelaea. Lineage (NCBI taxonomy): Eukaryota > Metazoa > Chordata > Mammalia > Chiroptera > Pteropodidae > Eonycteris > Eonycteris spelaea. The sequence goes on along the minus strand of PUFA01000003.1, from coordinate 19,180,614 downwards.
GTTGTCCTTCTCCCAGTGGCTTAACGCCTTTCATAGTGGAAAAGATATAGGTGTGGTCTCATGCCTTTCCTACAGCTATGTCCACTCCCCTCTTCCAGTCCTGAAGCATGGAGGAAGATTTTCTCTGGTCTCCCATCCTGCCCCAAATCTTTCATGGGTCCCTGGTGGTGGGCCATAGAGAAGAAGTGCTGAGTGGTAAGAGCTACCTTGTGTATGCAATTCCCGGGGTATGTGGTCTCACACTAGCCTACACTCTGCCTCTGTGATTCTTCAAACATCTTGCTCACTTGTGTGGGGGCCCTGTCTTCCTCCTTTGCTCTGTTATAGATGAACCGGAGCTCATGTCCTATCTATCTTTAGAGGAGCCTGTCTTTCCTTAGATTTCATGCTAATCGTGTTGCCCTATGACATCAATTTTTTTGCTGGTCTCAAGAGAAGTTGTGTGTAGGTAGATTTTTTGACTTTTTCTTTTTGTTAAGTCAAGAGTGACACTCTTCAGCTTTCTACCTTCTATGTGGAAGCCAGAGTCAAAATATATTTTTAGATAATTCATTTTTATCCTGAATCACTTTGGTTTCTTTTCAAAAATCATGCTTATCCTCTATAGATAAAAAGTCAGTACCATATTCCTGATTCTCAAGAATATGTGCCTCACGATCCAAAAGCACAATTCCAAATATGTGTGCGGTAATGAGCACCCTTTGATAGCTCTAAAGTTTCTCAAGATGAGTATTCTCAATAAGGATATTCATTTGAATATTCAGGTTCTAATGGTGTTTACATTCCAAATTAGTCGGTGCTTTAACATGGAAAACTTAAAACATTGTCCCATTGATTCTGGTAAAATTAATTAACTTCTCCAATCTTCAGTTTCCTCATCTGTCAAATGGGGGATAATAATAATTTCTACACCATAGGATTATAGTGAGTGTATAAAGACCTGAACACAGTTGAACAGTAAATGTTGAACAAACGTTATGATATTTATTATGTGTTTATACGCTATTGAGTCAGCTCTAACTCCTGGTGACCTATGAATGAGTGATGTCCACAACGTCCTGTGTGCAGCGATCCTACTCTCAGCTTCTGCACACTCTTGCCTACGGCTTCCTTTCTGGAGTCAATCCATCTCCTATTTGATCTTCCTCTTTTCCGGCTGCCTTCTATTTTTCCCAGCATTACTGTCGTTTCCAAAAAAAAAAAAAAAAACCCTGCCTTCTCATGATGTGCTCAAGGTAGACCAGCTTCAGTTTTGTCATTTTTGTCTCCAGCGATGTTCGGGGCCGACTTGTTTGTCTTTCTGGCGGTCCCAGGTATCCATAGAGCTCTCCTCCAAAACCATATTTCAAATGAATCAATTCTTTTTCTATTGGCCTTTTTCACCACCCAACTGTTGCATCCATACATGGTAATGGATTTCGAGGGTACGGATGATCTTCGCCTTGGTCTCTAATGACACACCTTTACTCTTGATGATCATCCTAATTCTTCCATTGCTGCCCTTCTGAGTCTCAGCCTTCTCTTGATTTCTCATTATTTATTATCGTCTGCTACTAAAACTATAAACTTTTATCCTTTTGCTTGAGAGGAATCACCATACATTTGCATTGCCCTTGTGCATTAACCACATCCCCTTTCACTTTCAAAAGTGTCCTGGTTTGGACAGTAAATTATTTATCACCCACAGCAAGATCACACAGCAAGTAAGTTGGAGCAGCAAGGATTTGAACCCTATGGGAATTACAAGGTTAAAAGTAAAAAGACTCTCTAGGGCGGAAGCCAGGGATTCTCTTTTCTCTCCAGCCTTCTACACAGGATACATTCCAGGACGTTCCCCAGACCAGGAATAAAGCATCCAGTATATTCTGTATGCAGAAGGTCTCCTCTTCTTATCGACTTCCTATCCTGTTTTGTCTTGTTTTCCTTGCACTTTCTAATCTGAATAGTTCTCATTTCGAGCCTTTCACAAAGTTCTCATTTAGGATTTCACAATTAGCATTTAAAGGCAATTTTCCTTCAGTTCAAAGAAGTTCCCTTGAACTTTGCGACATAAAAAAATACTTCAGATCTGTTTAGTGCATTTTCTTCTAGAAACTTCAGATCAATGTAGGGACTCCAGGGACATAGGGATCGGTTCCTCTTGGGGTGAGAAAAGGCAGGCAATTGATGTCTATTGAGTGGCATTCTCAGTGTCCTCTCTCTCTCTTTTGGTAACAAAATGGGGATCTTCCTCTTGGTAGGCACATCTGTCCTCTGTCAGGAATGGAGCTATGGCTCAGATTTGGTTGATCAGTGACTGCAAGGACCTATGGGTTACGCCTGTGGATACCTCCTGAGCCAGTGGAAGTCATTCCAGGGCTTTTCTTAAGATATTAGGACAGAGAGATTTTCTTTCAGCCGGGGGGTTAAATGGGGGAAAGTGGGATCCTGGAGCAGCTTGTCAGCAGGTCATTTCTGCCACCTCATAGGAATATGAGAGGGTGCCATCCCAGAGAAAATGAGAGCCAAAGATGTAAAAACATTCCTGATGAGTTGTGTTCCTGCCCCTCCCACTCCCTATAGCTGAAAGAGTCCAGATTATTATGAGAAAGTCTTTTGGGACTGTAGTAATAGTAGGGTAATTACCTGGATTTGTCTGATGGATATTGCCCAAAAAAGTCTAATAGTAATGCTGCCTCCCTGTTCATTGAATGCCTCTTTTGATAGATAGATTGTTCCATTAATAACCACTGCTTAAGCAAGTGGATCCTATTTCCCTACTTCTTGAATCAAGGTTGATTTATGACTTACTTTGAACAGAAGAATGTTGCCGAAGTGACAGTGTACCAGTTCCAAGTATAGGTCTCTGCCATGGGAAAAAGCCCAGGCTGGCCTCCTGGAGGATGAGAGACCATGTGGAGGAGGGCTGTGACCCCCCAGACCATAGTCAGTCAACTCACATAAGCAGAGCCACTTACCACCCTGCCACTGACCGCAGATGCATGAGAGAGCCCAGGAAAAAGAGAAGAACCACCCAAGTGAGCCTACCCAAAGTCACTGGCCTACAGAATTGTGGGCTAAACAAATGCTGGCTATCTTAGGCCACTAAGTTTTGGGGTGATCTGTTTCCTAGTAGTTAGATATGATACTCTTATTATATTGGAAGTATTTTTATGAACATTAATTGAGCACACTAGTTTTGGAGATAAGACAAATATGATTTTGAATCCTGGCTCTATAACTTACTCGCCATGTGACCTTGGGCAAGTGTTTTTTTTTTTTTAACTGTCTCTGCCCAGATTTCTCATGTCTAATCACAGTACTTATAGAATTTTGTTCAGATAAATGCGATGATGCATGTGAAGTACTTAGCACAGTGCCTGTAGCTTATAATACATCCTTATATGCAGGGTCTTTCTTAGGAAGTAGCAGTTGTTACACCCATTTACAGCTGTGAGACCAAAGCCCAGAGGGCTCACTGGATAAAAATGACTACTAGATATGGAGGGTCCATGATGCCCTGTTATTTTCCTAAGCTATGTCTTCCAGAATTGGAGGCACAGGCTTTGTAGGTGCAGCACAGTCCACATGAGCCCAGGTGGGCTGAGGCCTGGCTAGGGCCAGCATGGGGAGAACATTCTCACCTCCTGAAGACAGTGACAACTGGACTTGCAGAGCCTCTAGGCTGAGACTCTCTCCGGGAGGAGCTGAGCTTGAGAACAGGAGAGTGAGGAATGCCTCTGAGATCCCAGCAAGGTGCCACTTCATCCTTATTTCAGCTTTTACCAAGTGCTGAGAGGGAAGGGGTCCTGACAGGTGCAGTAATCTGGTCACTTTCTCATTCTGCTTCCCACAATTGGGTCATCTGCCACTGAGCCCTATGGGGCACCTTGTGGAGACTCTCTCCTGGCCCCAGTCCAGATAATACTAGAACAATGAATCATAGAATAAGTAGATCTTGGACTCCATGTTCTTCCAAGAGTCAGAACAATTCCATCCCAATTCTTACTGCCAAGTTATACTTACACACTCCTACACAAATGGTACTTTCACCTTCAATCCCTGGCTCCCCCTTCCTTCCCAATCCTTCTCCCTCTGCATGCTCCATCTCAGCACACACACACACACACACACACACACACATCTTTTACCAGAGTATTAGTCTTAGGGTTTTACACAATATATTTGATTTTTCTCTATATTATTTATCACCACCTGATATGTTTTCTATTTATGTATTTATTATCTATCTTCTCCCACTAAAATATAGGCTCCAAGAATATTTTGTACCTTGTACCTGAGATAGCCCATTGCCTAGAACTGTGCCTAGCACATAGTGGGTAATAAAAATAATTATCGAATGAATGAATGAACAATTGAATTGTGTGTCTGTATGTCAGAATGGAAGTCATAGTTTGGGGGAATGGGTGATGAGTGAAAAATCAACAATATCGTGTGTTTTTAAAGTAGTTTTAACTTTTTGAAGCACTGTGTGGATGGTAACCTCACGGAGTGCTCACAACCACTCAGGAAGTAGTCGGGCCTGCCATATTATAAAGAAACTGAGACCCAGACAGTCTGAGTGTCTAAGATTCCAGAACCTGTTCGTGGGAAGCTGAGACTGCTCCCCATGTTCTCCCAAAGTAAAAATGAAGAGCCCGAGCATGAAGATGGAAAGTGAAGTTGAAAGTGAAGTTGACAAATATGCTACCATTTTGATTTTGTTGACCATTTTTGTCCTGATCCCTCATTTCTCACAGGCAAACACCAATCCCAAACTAACTTGCTTGACTGTCTTAAAGAGCTTTTTTTTTTTTTTTTTTTTGCACAAGATTTAGGGAGGGATCCTCTGCGTCCACGCTGTCATGCAAATCAAGGTGATGTGTTCTGCCTCCCCCAAAATTCTTGGAACGATAACAGCACGAGATCTCTTGTTCATTTTCACATTCGAACACCTTTGAACGATGTGGCTTGACTGGAGCTATTTTTAGAAACACTGAGAATAATGCTCTTTCCTCCTTTCCCCTCTTTGCTGTTAAACTAACCTTCCTCCTTCCTCCCTCCTCTCCCTCCTCCGAAAGTTTTAGTTTCAGCCTCAGCCGGGAGTGGGGAGTGATGTTCTGAAAACGTGAGGTCAGAGCATCCCGCTGACGGGCTTCTGAAAACTTACCCGTGCCTGGGAACTTGCAAGGGAGCACGCAGTCCCAGTTACTGGGCTTCCTTCAGTCGGATATGCTGGCACTTGTGGCTAATTTCGGAACTGGGATATAGGATTTTTTCCTGTAACCCTTAGGGACATCACACATCTATCTCTTTGATCCAAGGCTTCATCGTCTACCTGGAGAGCTGTAGGATTTATCCCAATTCTCGTATTATTCCAATTTAATTAAATTCCTGTTAATTGAGCAATCTGTAAAGGAAAACTCTAATTTGGCCAAGGAGTAATTTCATTAGAACAGTTAAATAACAAAAAATTTGGTATACACCCCTCTTGTCCTCAGTAATAAGTCTCAGTGCTTAAAATATTGCATGACCCATGTTAGGGGCTTGATAAATATTTGTTGAACAAGAGAATATTCTAAACGCTAGAAGGGGCAGTGCCTCAGTTCTGGCTTTCTTAGCGTCTACCTGGATTACCTAAAATGCTTTCCCTGGTCAACTCCTTACCCCAGTCCTCTCCCGTCCTAATCCATTCTCCACTCACTGCTACTGTAATCTTTATAAAGAAACATTTGCTTGTGTCATGCCCAAGTCCAAAACAAGACTTAGAGCATGACACCATAGGATCCTTTTTGGCTTTCTAGAGCCCTCAGGATAAAGGCTTCCAAGCCAAGGCTGTTTTCTGAACTATGCTTGAATACCTTCAGTGACAGGGAGCTTACTAGGAACTCATCACATATTTAGTCAACTCAGATTATTAAAAAGTGAATGAAAGAACTAGGACTGGACACTGGAACTTTTGTATATTAGGATTCTCCAGAGAAACAGAATCAATAGGAGATACACACACACACACACGGAATTGACTCACACAGTTATGGAGGCTGAGAAGTCCAATTTGTCATTTTCAAGCTAGAGAACCAGAAAAGCCAGTGTTGTAATTCAGCCTGAGTCTAAGGCCTGAGAACCAGGGGGCTGATGCTGTCAGTCCTGATCTGAGTCCAAAAGCCCAAGAACCAGGAGCACCAATGCCTGAGAGCAGGAGAAGATGGGTGTCTCAGTTCAAGCAGAGAGAACAAATTCACCCTTCCTCCGCCTTTTTGTTCTTTTCGGGCCCTTAATGGGTTAGATGTGCCCACTCACATTGGGAAGGGCCATCTGCTTTACTCACCAACTCAAATGCTCGTCTCTTCCAGAAACACCCTCACAGACAAACCCAGAAATAACGTTTCGCCAGCTCTCTGAGCATCCCTTAGCCCAGTCCAGCTGACACAGAAAACTAATCCTTATCCCGAATGTTTTTCTAATACTTTATCCATTCTCTCAAGCTGCTGCTCACTTCTTATGTGGAAACCTAAGGAGCTGAGGTGTGAAAGAGATCTTTCTCCTTTCCTGGGGAAAGAAGCAGGAAAACCCAGAAAGAACAGAAGGAAGACCTTCGGGTTCAGGGAGGGACCCTCCCCCCGCGCCCGCACCCCCCGCACCGTGATCTCCAGGGAAGAGACACAAAGAAAGGAGAATGGAAACTCCATTTAAATCATTCCTTTGCTAGTGGCACCTTAGAACGTAAGGAAGGACACTCTTTTAGCACCCGTTTGAAATACTGTTTTGTGTAGGCTGAGAGAAGCTGCAAAGTCTGAGGTCCTTAGGAGGGGATGTGACAACTTTCCTCCTATGGTGGTGGAAAGAAATAAATGACCAAATGGATGTGCATTGAATGTCTAATGGGTCCAGACTCTGCCTCTGTTAAATACACATTCTCTCAGGGCATCGCACGCCTCCCAATTACCTTGTGGTGTGGGGCCATGACTCCCTCTTCACAGATGGAGAAACCGAGACTCTGAATCTAAGTACGTTGCTTAAGTTTCATAGTAAGTGATGAGGAAAGCAAGTTAGAGCAGTATATGTTTCAAGAGATGCAGGGTTTTTAGGACCTAGCTTTGGCCGTCCCAGAATACCAGATATACCTCACTCTATTGGCCAAGCCAGTTACTGTGATCAGCTCAGATTCAAGGTCAGGAACATTAGACTCCACTTTTCAATGTGAGAACCATGTATGTACCGGAAAGCTGTATTGTTTGGGACCATCTTTGGAGATTAGCTAGTTCAGATTTCTTCTTCTTCTTTTTTTTTCCCCCAGTAAAGCTCTAGTTTTCCCAAAATCTTGACTCCGTGCAGAGTCACACTAAGGTGATAATGTTGATCATACTATTGTTACAAACACACCAAAATCTTATCGGGTAATCTCACAGAGGTGTTTCTCACTCATACTGCATGTCCACAGGGGATGGCGTCTCCCTGCCTCCCACCCCCGAGGGCTCAGGCTGCTGGAGCTGACATTGTCTAGAGCACTGCTGGTCACTGTGGCAGAGGGCAGAAGGGAGTATGAACTGTGCACGGGTTGGCAAAGCTTCCAGCTGGAAGTGACTTACATCATGCCCACTCATGTTTCATTGTCACACGACCACACACAACTCCATAGGGACAGGGTGTGCTACCCTACCATGGGCCTTGATGGAAAACTAGGAATATTTGGTGAATGACATTATGAATCCCACAAATGGTATTTGTATTTAAATTGAGGCCAATGCCTTAAGCCAAATAAATATATCTTCTAAAGGGAAGATTTCGGGCAGCAGTTAAAAGCTGGGTAAAGGGAGCAATTTTGAAGCTTTCTGTAGGTTCCCTGAGATCCCACCTGGCAGCACCCTGTGTTAGCGCTGACCTGGAACCTGCTCCCTCTGAGCAGTGCTCCCTCCTCCTCCTGAGTTGGGATGGACACGTGCTCCTCTCTGTACACACCAGACAGAGGGTTTGCAGGTAAGATGATGGGCTTTGTTGCTCCTCTATTTCCTTTTAGGCAATTCCTGAAATAGTTCGGAAGAGCTCAGCCCTGTCTGCAGTGAAGGGTGGGCTACACACACTTTCTGATGTCCACAAGCCTGTCTATGTGACCATGTGAGGCTGAGGACACTGGACCCTCCCTGTGAACTAGCCTTCTCTCCTTTTCAGGGAAGAGGTCGGATCTTATATTTTATCCTGGGTCAGTCAAGTAGATCTAGATTTAAATTCTGCTTCTGCCGTTGTCTAGCTGTGCAACCTTGGGCCTCTTAAATTTTCTGAGCCTGGTTTCCTCACCTACAAAATACGGATGGCAATACCAACCTTACAGGGTTGCCATGAGGATGAAATGATCCAAATGATCATACCACTTACTAGCTGTGTGACCTTGGACAAGTTACTTAACCTCTCTGGGTTGTTGTGAAGCTTAAGTGAGCTAATATTTGTGATGAGCCTACAACAGGGCCTTGCACATACCAAATATTTTTTAAGTGTTGCCTATTATTAACATTAAAGTATGCACACTGGCTGACATGCAGAGGGCCTCCAATAAATGTGAGTTTTCTGCGCTCTCTCATGCCCACAGCTGTGGCTGCTAGAGTCTAGTTTCTCTGAAGGCCACAGAATTCCTGGCTTTGATCAGTTTTACCAGGCTTTGGTTTGCCTTCAGACACCAGAAAAATAAAGTAACAGAGACACCTAGTGGGACCTGGTAGCAAATGCTCAGGGAAGTCTGAGTGCATATGACTGATGACAGTTTGGGACCTGGTGGACAGTACAGCTACATGCCTCCACACTGGGGACCAAAGGGCCCAGGGGTCACGTTAGTGCAGCCTATGCCAGTAGGATGCCTGCTCATCCACACTGCAGCTGGTCTTGTCACTATGCCCAGTCCCATCAGAACAACACTCCCTGGGCAGGGTTTGTCACTGCATCAGTTGTCACTGTTGGATCGAGCCTCAAGTTGCTGTGGAAGGCACAGGAGAGAAGATCTTTGAAGAGCTGGCAAAAAATGGACAGGCTTGGCACCTTTTTGCTGTGTCATCCTGAGAGGGTCATTTAGCATCTCTGAGCTCCAGTTTCCTGGTTTGCAAAATAGTGTAACACCTAATGTTTAGGGTTGCTGTGAGGTTAGTTTAAAACAAGAAATGTAGAAAGTTAGGTGCAGATTGGCACACACACAGAGCACCCAAGAAATGGTAGATCCTGTGATTGTTGTTATTGTTTTATGGTAGACGAGTATTTATGAAATAATTAGGGAATAAATCTACACAATATTGGGCCAGGTGGAAGTGACCATAGCTTATAGAAGCTGAGAGAGAAGCTCATCCGAGAGTCTCAGTGATTAGGTGGGGCCTCATGGGGGAGACCTAATCCCTTAGGAGCCTTGGTGGGTTACAGAAGATTGTACTTCTGCTGGCTGAATGGATTATGAGGCTGGATTGGCTCATATAACTCAGAAAGACTTGATCCAAATGTGTGATGATTTCTCCAAGGACCCAGTCTCTTTCTGTAAAAAAATTATTATGATGTATATAAAATGTACAAAAAGATTTAGAAAACAACATAACATTCATCTTAGGAAATAAAATAGTTGAGGCTTCCTGGCCCTTCCTTAATTGCATTTTCCTTCATACTCTGCCCACAAAGGGAACTGATATCTTAAATTTGGCGTCTGTCCTTTCCATGCACATGTATTCACACCATTACTCTATGCAGATGCACTCCTAAATAACATGTAGTAGAGTATTCACACCATTACTCTATGCAGATGTACTCCTAAATAACATATAGTAGAATTGCATATTCAAAAACTTTAAATCATAGAGTATGTATCCTTCTGAAACTTGTTAACTCTTTGGGAGGTTCTTATTGATACATGTAGGCCTAGTTTATTTTCATTGCTGTATAATATTCCATTGTATAAATATTAATCTGACAGATAATGTATGCTTATGTATTCTTATGTTTTATAGAATTTTCTAAGTAGGTAGGTATTAGGTATAAATATTGGCATTTTTATAGATTAACTCGGGTTGTTTTCAGGACTTCTTCTCTTACTACTTTTCTTTAGTTATACCTACTATAATTTCTATGACTTCATTAATATATAATCAATCGTTATTTTGAAATCCCCAAGTTTTCTTTGCATCTATACAGAAACATAAGAAGTATATGCTCTTTGTCGTTTTGTTTTGCAATCTTTTGAAGTGTTTTGGAAAATGTTTCCAAATTTTTAATGTTATCAAAATATTTATTATTGTATAATTATATTTTATTCTAAAATAAAATGTACTTACAATATATTTTCTTATCTTTAAGGATGGATCATTGGCTTAAAAAGAGAAATTAAAAGACTTTCCTTTTCAACCCACAGCTGCACTTTCTACACTTAAATAAAACAAAAAAGATGAAGCCGTCATATCAGATTGTCCTCTGACTCATGGAAGAGAGAAATATACACCAAAGAGACTGGGTGAAGTTGTAAATAAAAAAATCAGAGTAGGAAAACTATCTTTCCTTCAACTTTATAGATATTTATAATTTGCCATGTCTTATGCAACAGAACATTTTTGAATAGCATTACAGCATCAGATAATTTGTGGCACAATTTTGAGACCCATTATTCAGAGTTTAAAAAAAACTCTGCTCACAATTTTTAAAAAATTCAATATTTAAATGTAGACACCATGAAGTCTTGAAAGGCCAAAATTTGTTTGTTACAATTTTTCAAACTAGAATTGAAAAAGCCACTGAAGCATCTTACAGGGGAAGTTATTGTTTGGCATTGGGTGAAGAAATAGACTAGCTGAAAGGCTGATAAAGCTCTGTACAGTTGACGTTCCTGAATGCCTGCTGTATGAAAACCCGGTGTTATTTCCTAATGGTATATAGTAACTCATCAAATCAAAGATTTAGCCGTCAACAGGAAGCCTGAGTTAATACCTCTTTTGCGGTTTCAAGTGGGAACCAGAGTAGGAATAGGTTCTTTCGCCAGTTCAGTAGAGACCGAAAGCTTTTGCAGGAGACGTGAAATGACCGTAAGATCAGAACCTACCCTCACAAACCGGCTCGTCTGACTCCCCAAGCCCTAGGATAGGATGCGGCAGGAACAATCTAGTATCCAATAGAAACGGAGTACAGTTGACCCTTGAAAAACACAAGAGTGGGGGTGGGGTGGGGAGCGGTTGGGGTTGCTGATCCCCTTACAGTCGAAAGCCCAAATATAGCGTTTGACTCCCCAAAACTTAACAGCAGTGGGCCCTTCACCTCCGGGGAGCTTTCGACCCATAGTCGGGAATCTGCGTTTGGTAATGAGAATATACTGGTTTCCATCTGCAGTTGTTTGAATCTGCGTTTGCGAAACCCCATGGGTACGAAGGCCTCACTGTATTTATTGAAAGAAAAAAAAAAAAAAGCGCCGCGTAAGCATGGACTTGCACAGGTCAAAGCCGTTTGTTCCGGCGTCATCTGCCTGAGATCTCCGGCTCACGCGGATTGAGAAGAGACCCGTAAATTGCACGAGCAGATAGTTCAGCCTTCTCTAATCCTATTGCTTCATCTCCTTCAGTACATGACTATGGCCTCACTCGGGAGTTCCTTACGGTCAGGTGACGAGGAAGAAAAAACTTGAGCCCAGATTACAGATGGTTTTACATGCATTGTAACCCTACTGTGGGCGACTCTGAAGGACGGCCACTTTTCTGGGCTGCTCTTCCCTGTGAGCTGAAAGGTCTCCTGGGACCTTGGAGAAAGCCTCTATGCAGAAAGCAAAAGAAGCAGCGTGCCCCATTGGGGGAGGGCTCTGCCAGCGTGGGCTGGGTCGGAGCTCACAAGCGTCTATCTTTCCTTTGCAGCTGAGGTTGAAATTAGAGGTGGCCAAGGGCACATGACGCAGGGCGCTAAAAGCATCAGCTCCAGCTCCAGAGTTCCTTGGAAAGGAACTTGGTGTGGGTCTGGGCTGTGTCTCTCCTTTCTCTCCTGTTTAAACCAGATGGCTTTGCCAGGCCTGTAGGAGGAGGTTGCTGCTGGGAGTGAGAATAAGTTTAGGAAGAGATGGGCCAGACCAGGTTTCCCAGCTCAGGGCTCAAGGTCACCTCTTCGTTGGTGGAGTCATATTTTGAATGACTCAAAATAAGACCTGTCTCTGTAGCCACTTCCTTGTCTCTGAGATATGTCTGTTTTCAGCCCCAGTCCCAGCCGGAGAGCTCCACCCGCCTGGACTTCCAGCACACGATCTGTTTCACATGTTGCATTTTCGTATTTTCTGAAATCACTTCCCACAGGACCCCTCCTCTCCTATCAGCTAAGCTTTCTCTTGCATTTACTCACTGTGTTCCTGGTATGCTCAGTCTGGTTTCTGTCTCTAGTAATTTTCTCTTGGAGTCAGGCTTTCTTTCTAGCATGAATTGATGGCAAAATCTGATATTTCTAAGGACTTAAACTGCTCCCGCCTTGTTCTGCCCATGTCCGCATTCATTTATTTTTGCTGTCTCCCAACTTCCAGCCTGTGAGACTTTTCTTCCCCACGGAGGATGCTCTCAGATCTGTCGGCCCAGGTTTGTGCCCAGGCTGTCCCCTTCTCCTTTTGTGGTAAATATTTGGGAGTGACTTTTTCATTTTTGTTGCCAAGTCCTTTTGTGACTGGTGTGATGCATTAGTCCCTGTCCCAGGGTTTGGTGGATTTCTTGTCACCTGGTTTGGTCGAAGAGGTGCTATTCGGGTTTTGTGTTGATTTCTTCTGTTTTGTGTCTGGAGGAGGGTTATCGTATCTGGTCTGCTTGGGTGTCAGGAGGGGTGGTAGATTAAACAACTAAACTGCCACCATGACCACATTGCTCTTGAGTTGACAGATTTTCTTTCTAATTTTCTAATACATGTGGCTATAAGGTGTTGAATTTCCTTCTAAATTCTGTTTTTGTTGAAGCCCACAGATTTGATGTGGAAGGCTTTCGTATTGTTTATTTTGAAGCACTAGGTAATTACAGTTTTTGTGTTATTTTGTTTTTGCTTTTTAACCCACAAGGCTTACGTTCTCCACTAGCTAGCTGTGGGTTGCAGCCGACTGGTACCCCACTGGGAACCAGCCATGGAACGTCCACAGAGGCCACAACACATGCTTATAGGTTCATGGGCAACCGAGTAGCAAGAAAGGGACTATCTGAGGAAGAGTATTTGATAAACTGTGGACTGAGCAAGAGGGGCGAGCTGGGAAACAGGAAAGAGGCTGTGGCCACGACCCAGGGAGATGCAGCTTCAGCCACAGGGCCCTCTGTCCTGGATCCCATTCTACACTGCCAATCTAGGGTAGCCCCTGCTTCCCCCAGGTATGACCCGGAAGTTACCAGTGTAGTCACATCCATGCTCTTTTTCAAAATTCCCAATGGCCCAATGACCTGGGTCCAAATCTCCCCGAAGGCTTGTTACTTGGCCATATCCCACAGCTAGCAACCACGCACACTGGCAAATGTTGTTGCTCCAGCCTGTTCTACTTAAATCCTAGTTCATATTCTTGTACAACTATATATGCCTGGAATTGTCCTTAGAGATCAAATATTCTAGAGGTTTTCAACCATTTTAAGCAAATAAACTTTTTTATTCAAATGATATCTTTAGTAAATCTTTAATATAAAACAGGCAAAAAAAAAAAAGATAATGGATTCCCTCAAGAGCTCACATTTTCTTAATTTATGGAAATTATCTGACTGTTGTGGGACCGATGAGGCACCTCCATGTGGCCTCAAGTTTCCCTGAAACAGTTTGAAAACCACCTCTCTCCAAACTTCTCACTTTCCAGATGAGGAAATGGACCCCCACCCCCTGGAAGGGAACTGGCTAAAAGCACATGACTGCACGCTCCGAGGGCGAGCTCTGGGATCTCGGCAGCAGAATAGTGCTCTTCCTATCACAGGGACCTATGTCTGGTAGTCAGGGCCTCTACAGGAAGGAGCTTACTAGATGTCTAAGAAAGTGCTTCTCAGGTGGGTTCTACAGAACATCTTTCAAGGTCCTCTTTGAACAGTAGGTTTCAATGCTGATATGAAATTTGGAAATGCCATCTTTTGATCCCCTATAGCTGATTCTCATGCACATTAGTGTACAAAGGCTCTGAGAAGTCCTGCCGTATAGAAAGCTGTTTGTTTTTGCTTAATCCAGTTTTTCCTTTTTGGGGGGGTGGGGAGGGAAGTGTGCTACCTTTTTTTAGGTCTACATGCATTCTGCTTTGAAGCCCAGAAAAGGCCTGTCTCAAGGAATGAATCACTGTGAGGAAAGGGGAGAAGGACTCAGGCATCATATTAGTGGGTGCAAGATGTCAGATATTGTCACCTGTATTATTTCTTTGCCTAGGACTCAGTCGGTCGGCCTCTCTGGCCGGTGTTGGAATGAGGGACAGAGGAGCTGAATGAGGGGAGACCATCATGTAGGAGCGGATGATGCTGACTTCACATTGCCCAATGGAGTTGTGTACTGTTTGTACCTTGAGGGGGAGAAAGAGCCTGAGTAGCCTGGATGCAGCAGTCAGTGGTCTGGAATCAGGAGAGAGTTCCTAGCCTATTCTTTCATCGTTTTGCCTCTTTACCCTCACTGAGTCCACTTCCAAATCCTTTGGTTTTCTCCATTGAAAGTCTTGCTCTCCATTTCTGCTGACCCATCTCTGGCAGGCAGGTCCTCGTCGGCTCCCTCATCGACCTCCAGACAGAGCCCCTGAGGTCTTTGCCATCAGGCTGCACATGCACCAGTCTGGTCTTCCTTAAAGAGTTTGTGCAGGACGTGGTTCCATAGTGTAGCGGTTAGCACATCTGCTTTACACACAGAAGATCCTGGGTTTGTGCTCCAGTGGAGCCATGGTCTGCAGCCATGCCACTCTGAAAAAGCCCAATGTCTGATTTTGGAAGCTAAGCAGGGTCTGGTTAGTACTTGGATGGGAGACCACCAGGAAGACCAGGTGCTGTAGGCATAAATAATAATAATAATGATAATAATAATAATAATAAAAAAAGAGTTTGTGTGTGTGTGTGTGTGTGTGAAACGTGCTTATCCAGATCTTCTGCAAAGGTGAGGTTTCCATGCTCCAGCATGAGCATTTCCATTATTCCTCTAAAATCTAGGAATAGACAAACCAGATTAAATTCATACCACCAGAGGGAGCAATCATTAAGGCAGTTTAAAGGAGACCACAAAAGCTTATTCCTGAAACGCTTTTTTTTCATGCTCATAGCTGGTTCACAGAGTCTTGGAAACAGGCAGAGTTTGAATCTACAAAGTGCCGAGTGGAATACTGTGATTTTGGTCACCATTTGTGACCTCTCCATCACCTTTATTTCAAATGCTGCAGAGTTCTGTTGTAACAAAACTCATGGTCACAGCATTGCAGTTATTCCTGCTCCTAATCTCAGTGCTTTAATGTGTATGGACAAAGAGTGTACAGAAGAGGTTTTCAGAAACGTGAATTCTAGTGTGGGTTCTTTTATAATAAAAACATGGCCATTTGGCTGGGGAAAACAGGGTGTGCAGTACGGCTGTGCTGGACTAGCCTTCAGTAAATGGGTGCCGGGCCTGGCTCTGATCTGGTTCTTATTTGGTTCTATTTGCCAGGTCCAGATATGTTTCTATTTATACAAAAACGATAGTATTCTAATTGGTTGTCCATCTATCTTATAAATACACCACCATCTGTTAATTATTGCTGTAAATCCCGATGGATCAAGGAACCCTGACTGCCACTCCAACTGGCTGCCATTAAGTAATTATGTTCATTACACCTCTGAAAGCTGCTACTGAATTTCTCCAAGATGCTGATATCCTCCTCACCAATGCATTTTTTTTTTTTTTTTTTTTTTTTTTACCGTTTCAGTGAAGAGTATGACCTCAGCGTGATAGGTTCTTGGGCCATACATGATAAATCCATGTTTAACATTCCCACTTCCCTAAGCCTCTGATCTCTTCGTTAACACTGTGCTAAGGTAATTCTGGCATCTCTGCTTTGTTTACTGTAGTTCCTTGTAGAGTCCAGGCTTTAAGTAGCCATCCTAGCAAAGTGCCCAGATTCTCTTGACACAAATTAAGGTATGAGTCACAAGTGACTCATGTCAATGAATTCCCCGCTATCCAGTCATATAGTCTGCCACTCCTTAGGCCAGCACCTTCAATATTCACCTCCATTTATGTTTCCAAGCTCTTGCTAGGCCTTGTGATTTCTTTCCTATCTAGATAATTCCTTCCTGAAACAGGGATTTTCCTTCTCCATCTACACTTGCTGAGAATTGACTTTGGCTGTCAGTCTGGATACAATGAAAGTCGGTGCAGGTTAGCTTGTCTTCAAAAGGACAAGTGCCATCTTGTGAAGAAACTGCTTCAGGTGAGATCATTGCATAGTCTCCAGGCAAGTAGAATCTGGTCCCCTCTGGCAAAGGTGAAGGTGCTGTTTCTTGGGGAAGGAGGGCTTAAGGGAAATTGGAGTTTTAAGTTGCTCAGGTTCATTCACTTAAATGCCTTCAGCCCGGAACTCAGAGTACCACACTTTTCCTGTCAGGGCTCTGACTTGACATAGAATATTTGCCAAGGCTCTGCATTTCATCTGCATGGCAGCTCTGGAAACTTGCCCTGATTTTTCAGCACAGTCTTTCCTTAAGCTGCAGAAAATACAGACTTCCTTTAATATTGCCATTGAGGTCATCTGGATTTTAGATCGTGCCTTAAATTAACTTCCCTGAACCTGTTATGTATTTAAATGTCTTTACTGCTGTCACAAGGATCCACCCTAATCCACAATCCTTGCAATTAACATTGTTTCTATATTGGTTGAGTGCCATGACCACTTGATCACCCAATGCCTTGACCTTCCTCTACCTGTACTTCATCCTAATTAAATACAGTGAAAGTTGAAGAAATCATGAGTCTACCAAATGGCACAGGATTATTACCATCCCGTGTACCATCACTAACGGAGTACTTATTTCTTTTAGACAGGTGGACCATTCAACTCCCTAATTCCATCTTGAGGATTGTTTTCTAGAACCACAGGACAATTGTTTTAGCTCATGCCTTCTAGAAAGCAGACCACCAAGCAAGGATTAAAGTGCTGGTGTTGTATTGTAAGGCCCAAGACCAGGAAGATGAGGGTGAAGAAAAATGGGGAGCCAAGAAAACATGTGAAACCATGCCAAATGTTACTGTACTGGTAATTGCTTCATAACAAGCCATGAAAAAACATACAGCTCAAGCGTCCGGCATGTTCATTTTGCATATCGGATTTTCTCCAAAAGAATTTCACGAAGAAACTAGTCGGAGTAGTCCACCCAAGGGACAAACAAAGAGGAATTATCATGCAGCCCTTTCCACTTTCTATTTTCTAGCGGTTGCTAACCTCCCTACTTTACATTATCTGGCTCCACAGCAGCTGTTCAGAAAGGCAGATGCCATGCTCTGAGTGTGGAGTTGTAGCCAGGACACCTCAGCATGGCACATGGTACATGCTGGCCATGTGGCCTGGGGCCTCGCCTGGATTCCTGCCATCTTGGGGAGGTTGTTACAAGCAGTGGCAGCACCGTGGTCCAGGAGACAGGCAGAGCCTTGGGAAAGAAGCCAGGGACGGTAATCCAAGGAGGCACAAGGTCTGTCAGACACATTATGCTTCAGGATAATAGGGACAAATTGGTTCATGTTACTTGGTGATTTCTACCTTTGAGACTATTTAGCCCGATGCAGTTTTGTTACCTTTAAGAGCTCTACACATAAATGAAAATGTGCTCACATTGTCCATTCAAACATCCAGGTGTACCTCGTTTTATGTGCTAGCTCTGCTTCTGAAAAGTAAGGAAGAGCTTTATGTTTCAAAGAGCCTGGTGGATAACTCTTTTGTAAAGTGTGAATTCCTTTACTGATGTGAATGATCATGCTCTAATTTAGCATTAGTAAGAGTGTATTTTCAGCATAATAAGTTGTCTTAAAGGTCCACATAACTCAATATTGGATTTTGACCTCAAAAATCTATTTTATTGCTTTCCCAGGTCAGATTGAATTTTTACTCGCTAGGGATAAAGCCAGTGGCTTCTAGATATTGTACATCCTCAAGTTGAAGGGCATGAATTTTCTTATGAGATCATTCCTGCCTTGTAGTTCGGGGCTAGATTTTGTGACACCAGGACAGCAACAGTGGAAAAGACACCGGAGCGAAGCCTTCACCAATTTTTGAAGGCCCCGGGACATGCCAATGACACGATAAGAATGAATTAAGCTGATTGAGCTCACCCGTGTGGACATTTTAGGGTTTAATGGAGGAGATAATCATTGTAGTGACAGGTTCACATTTCCGCAGTAGAAAAACAATACTTTTCACTGTGCAAATATTGAGATGCTTTCTCTTTCATCCAGAGCTTCATTTCTTCAGAGGGAGGTGTACTGTGAGATTTGATTGGGAACCATGGGTGAAAAGTATGATATTAGTATTAAATACTCTTAGAGACATTTTACTTTAATAAAGAGTCATGTACAACTCTCTTAGGACCCAGCAAATCGAGGTCTATTTCAAACCCAAGGCCTAATTCTGTCTCTGTAGTAAAGGGATGCAGGGAGCCCCGTTTTCTGTCCTGGCTTAGTTTTGTAAGCAAGTTTCCTGTCTTCCTTGTGCTGACTCTCTTTGCCTGGACCTACGTGGTTTCTTAACCTTTACCAACTGAAATGACCCCTAGCTCTGTGAATCTGCCCCAATGGCTCTCAAACTCAATTCTACATCAGAATAATCCCAGAAGATTTAAAAAATACAGACACTTAGGACTTACACCACCTCCACTGGATCAGAATCTCTAGAGATGGAGCCTGAGGATTACCTATAATTTTGAAAACATAAAATTTTAATGTTTCAGTTCCATCTTTAGGCAATGGTTATAATAATCTATTTCACGGAGTTGATGCCTTTGGGCTACCTTTTGGATTCAATTTTTGAGGTCACCTAGAGATGCCTTCTTGGTAAATGAGGTGTCCTCACAGATTTAATAGAAAAAGGACCATTTATCCGTACATTCAATTGTGTATGTATGTATCTATCGTTCCATCTAATGAACAAGTATTTAGTATTTATTTTTCAATGCCTACTGCAGGGATGAGTGCAAGTAGAAACCTGTAGGATTACTTGGGCCTTGACTGTGTATGACTATCAGTTAACTGATCTCTGCTAGTTACTGATTTTCTTGGGGTAGGGACCACAGCTTTCTACATAATTGTCTTCGGTAACTATTTAGTGTCAAAATTATGGAAAATGCTCAGCAATTTAAGTTATTGAAATAGAATAAAAATAGAGTTACAAACTCCTGTTCTCTATCTGTCACAGCATACAAATAACAGTGTTGGAAGGCCTTCCAAATACCCATTATTTATGGGCACGGGTGTTCAAAAAGCCTTTGTCTGTTAACTTGAAGTCAGAAAGTCAGAGTAGGTTACAAGGGGTTCTCTGGAGTCAGTAGGATGGTAGATGTGGACAGAAGGAGCAATTGGGAGTAAAACCCTTGATTGAGGTAGACTGGGATATATTTTATTCTAGAAGGGTGGCCTTTTTCCCTTTTACAGCAGGTATGCTCTGTCTTAATGTTGACGGATTATCTCTCATGAACAAAGATGCAAAAATCCTCAACAAATATTAGCGTATCAAATTCACCAATTTACAAAACAATTATACACCATGACCAAGTGGAGTTTATCCAAAGTATGATTTGCAATCCATGAAAGAAACAATTGATAAGCTGGACTTGGTTAATATTATAAACTTCTCTGTAAAAATGCTGTCAAGAGAATAAAAAGACAGAATGGGAGAAAAAGTTTACAAAAGACATATCTGATAAAGGATTGCTATCCAAAATATATCAATAAACTTAAAACTCAACAATAAGAAACTC
Source organism: Eonycteris spelaea (assembly GCA_003508835.1). NCBI lineage: Eukaryota > Metazoa > Chordata > Mammalia > Chiroptera > Pteropodidae > Eonycteris > Eonycteris spelaea. The sequence continues at coordinate 19,160,743 of PUFA01000003.1, read as the reverse complement.
AGATTAATTAACCCAAACCCAATGAGGAAATAAGCAAAAGATCTGAACAGACACTTCACCAAAAGAGATATACAGATGCCAAGCAGACAGTTGAAAAGATGCTCCACATCATAAGTCATTGGGGAAATGCAAATTAAAAAAAACCAGTGAGCTATCATTATACTCTTAGTAGAATGGCCCAAATCTAGAACACTGACAACATCAAATACTGGTCAGGATGTGGAGCCACAGGGACTCTCATTCTTTGCTAGTGGGAATGGAAAATGTTACAGCCACTTCGGAAGACAGTTTGGCTGTTTCCTCACAAAACTAAATATACCCTTACCATATAATTCAGCAATAGCTCTCCTTGTATTTACCCAACAGAGTTGAAAACCCATGTCCACACAAAACCTGAGTGTGAATTTTTATAATAGCTTTATTCATAATTGCCAAAACTTGGAAGCAACCAAAATGTCCTTCAGTAGGCGAATGGATAAATAAACTGTTGTACACCCAGACAGCGGAATATTATTCAGCACTAAAATGAAATGAACTGTCAAGCCATGAAAATAAGTGCATATTACTAAGCGAAAGAAGCCAATCTGAAATGGCTACATATAGTATGATTTCAATTATATGACATTTTGGAAAATCTAAAACTATGGAAACAGTGAAAAGATCAGTGGTTGTTGGAGGTTAAGGGAGAGAGATGAATAGGCAGAACACAGGGGACTTTTACGGCAGTAAAACTCTTATATGTGATATTGTTATGGTGGATACATGTCATTATACATTTGTCAAAACCCGTAGAATGCACAACACCATGAGTGAACCCTAACGTAAACTGTAATTTGGGGTGACAATGATGTGTCAGTGCAGGTTCCTCGATTGTAACAAACGTACCATTCTGCTGGGAGATGTTGATACTGGAGGAGGCTGTCATATGCAGGGAGCAAGGGATACCTGGGAACTCTACGTTCTGTTAGGTTTTGTTGTGAACCTAAAATTGCTCTAAAAAATAAATTATTTAAAAGGAGAAGAAAAAGGTCTGGAATTTCCACAGAAAGCTTCAGCAGTTTCTCCTGTCTCAGCAACTGTAAAAAAAAAAAAAAAAGCTCGTACCTCCTGCTTGGACCCTAAGTGTCAGGTCTCGGTGAGCCCCCAATTGAATGGTACCTTAATTACATGGTGATTGCCATTTTATTGCTTTGATTTATATACATTTTTAAGTTCTGGAGCAGATTCTATCTCAAGAATGTCTTCTCTGAAAGCTATGGCCTTGAGGCATCAAAGTCCAAAGCTTGTCTCATTCTTTCCTCTCCCACAGTTTTCTTACTGCTTTTTTTTTATAGAACTTAGCACACATAGTAGGAGAATGAAATCCCCTCCCCACCAAAAAAAGATAAATAAGTAAAAGAAATCAAATTGCATCAGTTGTAGCATGAGGCATTAATGCAGGGTATAGAACCTTCTTTGGTTAAAATTTATCTCTCTAAACCCTCTTGGGCCAGCCCTTCTCCTCACTCGTGCTTTCCTTAAATCATAATTATCATTGGTATGTTCCATTGGACAGGCTAAAATGTTTCTACGTGGGAGCCCAGATTTTAGATAAGTCAGAGAGGGAGGGACACTTGGAGTTAGAGAATTCCATGAACAATGTTCCTGTGGCCATGATCCTGAAGAGTGAAGGACAAGAAGCAGATAGGGACAACAGGACAGCCCTGGGATTCATTCACCTGCTCAGGAGTGTCTCAGTCCGCTCAGCTGTCACTCACTCACTCACCACTCTTTCGCTGCATAGACACAACTGGGCACCTGCCAGGCATCTCTTTCTCTCTCAGATCCTGAACTCCGTCTTATTCCGTTTCCTTCCACGGAACAGGACTAGATGCTCTTTTCTTGTGTCTCCGGAGTGGCCAGCATACTGGAGGGTATTTAGTATCTGGGCACAAAATATCAGGTTTGAGTGTACATTGCATTATGGATTTAACTGTTATACAAACATGTTTGCTTCCCTCCACCCCAAAACAGAACATTTGCCAGCAAACCTCCTTTGACACATGTCAGTCCTAGGAAATATACAATATGGGTCTCCTTTGTGATGGCAGGGCTATGGGTGATATGGCAATGATACTATTTCAACAAGATTTTGAAGGTATTTCTGAACTCAGACTTTTCTAGACCAGTTTTTCATTCATTCTCCATTGATCATCACATTTTTTTAGTCTATTAGGTGCAGATAAGCAGAAATTATCTCTGGACCTCTCCTCCAGTCTTTTCTAGTCTGTGAATCTGAGCTTGGCCACTTACTAGCCTGGTGACCTTGAGAAAGTTTCTTCTCCTCTATGGGTCTTAGGTATCTCTTTGTCTTTATTTCATGGAACAAATAGAAACTATGTGAAAAGCGCTCATCAAAATGCTGGGTACATAGTATAGTATTAAATATCACTTCCTAGCTTTAGTTTCTTTATCAGTAAGCCCAGGTGCGGGTCGAGGTGGTCACAGGTACTACTTACCAAACTGGTCTACCCTGTCCCTGGCCCTGGCCCTGTGCTCTGTGCTCTGTGCTCTGTGCTCTGTGCTCAGGGCTCCTTTTTAATCCCAACAGTAACCACTTTAGTGGGTATTTTTATTGCTGTTCCAGAGAGTGTAAATAATGGGCTCCAAGTCACTGGTCTTTGGGACCCTAAAGCTCTCTTTCCAACAGTTATGTTGCTTCGTGGGATCTGAGATGGTCCCCAAGGTCCCTGTTGGCTTTAACAGGCTCTGTGATCTTTGAAGCGGGAGGGCGTGAGGCTGCTTGGGCGGAGTGGGGGTGAGGGCCCGGGCGTAGGAAGTGCAGTTAGTTCCCACAGCACTCGGTCTGACTGAAAGGAAACTCAGTAGATACGTGTTGATGTTCAGCCCCTCGGCCTCCATTCTGGATCTGGTGGGAGTTACCCTACTTGGACTGATGGGAGCTCTGGGATTATTCTTCCATAGCCATTTGAAGAGTTTTTCAGTAACAACAGTGGAAGCAAATATGGGTTCCAATACCCAGAAAATTATAATTTACCAGAAAATTCCAACCCCTGGGCACGGTGGTAGAGGTTTTGTTCAAAGGCTGCTTTGCACGGCAGGGACTGACATGTCTGCTCATCGCCCTTGCCAGAACGCAGTCCTTACCTCTCAGAAGGCTAAGAGGCCAGGGGGACTCCTGACTCCTGTTGCTGCCTCCCTCCAGGTCAGGAAACCACTGGCCTCCCCAGAGAGTGAATATCATCTTCTGCGTTTGTGTGTGTGTGTGTGTGTGTGTGTGTGTGTGTGTGTTGGGGGAGGGGTTGGGGCTGAAAAAGCGGATTGGGCTGCAAGGATCTGTGCCTCGGAATCGCATATTTGCCCTCGTCCTGGGCATTCTTGTCCGCCCATAATGAGCTGGTATGTCATTAGTAGCATAGATGTAAGCACTCACTGCCTGGACTTACAATCCGGCAACTAGCTCAACCTCTCTGTGCCTCAGCTTCCTCATCCATAAAACAGTAATAGTCATAGGACCTATTTCATCACTTTGTTAGTGCTGAATGAGTTAATAGCATTTAGCATGGTGCTCGCAAATAAGTGCCATATAACCTTATTGTTACTGAGCCCAAGAAGTCAGAAGAAAGTCAGCACCCCTGAAAAGGGGTCTAGAATTTTGTGATGTTGGAGCTGTAAGTGTCCTGATCCAAGCTTTAAGTCAATGTTAGTGATCCAGAATTAAAATCTGTATTCTCAGATCTTTCTCAATGGAGACTTTATTTTCCGACCCTCCCCGCCATCTAGATCTCATATATCTCATATGGCATCACATTCTCTCTGGAACTTCCCCTGCACAACATTGCCTCTGTGGGTGACCTCTCAGGGAAAGAAGAACTCCTATGTGAGTCATGCCAGTTGGCTTTTTGGGTAGACCAGAAGCCTGCACCCAGGGGCGGGATCCCATAGGTAAGTGGAGATGCCCCCCCCTTGCTGCCTGCTTCTCCCTGGGGTAGGGCACCCTCAATCAACCTTTTGTTCTCAGGACTCTCCCTAGCCCTACCTAGTCTTTAACTGTCTCAACAATCTGGGCTCAGGCTTCACTTAAACCCCACTAAGCCCTTGCATCAAACACAAGAAGAAAACCACATGTCTTTTGAATTGAGCTGTTTTGTTTTGCTTTGTTTTTTCCTTCCTTTTTTCTATCCTCCCTCTTGCCTTGCTTCTCTGCCTCAACACACACACACACACACACACACACACACACACACACACACTTTTTCCCCAGAGCACTTTTCCTTTAGGAAGCTGTTTCCTGGTTTTGTGAAATGAGGCTGCCTAAGATTTGGTCCAGGAGCATGTGAACAAAGGGGTGCCTACAGCCCCCAGGACACCCAGAGGACCAGCTAGCCCCTGTCTTGGATCTGGAGGCCTCACCTCAGCTGCTGTCAGCCCTGTTTCAAAACATGGAAGTGGGAACTGCCTTGCAGCAACTTGGGCTAAGTGGCAGTGCCCCAGCCTTGAGCCCAGGGGCTTTGGTCAATGGCAGGCTTGTGGACTACTGGGTTTGGGGAAGACTGTGGGTTAGTGCTGACAGCCTGGCCCGCCTTTGAGCTGTCCACACTCACTGGACTTCTGGCCTTGAGAACAAGGCTGGTCTGTCCGGGACGGCCTTGTCCTCCACATGGCGGGCAGGGAAAGATGAAGTGGGTGGAGCAGGGGAGGGTAAGAGTCACATCCGTTTGGCTGACTCCTCAGGCTAAATTTTTGTGGCAGGCGAGACAGCTCCAAAGTACCTCCTAAGGGAAAGAAGGTGAAGTGCCTTCAAAACAACAGGGTCCCAAGGCACGAGCCACGAAATTGCAGAGGATGGTGAGATGGGTTTTACCAAGGGTCACAGATTCAAATCTTTCTGGCCAGGCAGGTAATTAATAGGGAGAGAGCCAGATGTAAAGCATAGGCTACATGGCAGGCTGAACATCCAGTTTAAATGAAATTTTTTTTATTAAAAAAATTCTTTTAGCTAATATTTTTCCTGACCAGAAATACCTATGATTTTCCAACCCCTTCTATACACACAGTTCTGCTAGTCTGACTTAGAAGGGGTTGTCAGGAAATGTACCAGATTCTCTTGAAGGATTCTTAAAACACAGCACTGGCTTGGGTGTTGGTAGAGCCATGTTTAAAACGCAGGTGTCCAGCTCTAATGAACATCCCTCACTTGCTTCATTTTAACTGTAAGATCGTTGGATAGGTATTAACCTTGCTAAGTCTCAGTTTCCTCATCCATGAAGTGGGGATCATGAAAGAATCTACCTCACATCATGACGAGCCAGCTCACATCATGGGGGCAGCTCAATAAGCAATTGCTGGGACACATTGCACCCCCTTCTGCCAAACCCCTGCAAGGAGCTGAATTCCTTTTGCTGATGAGCAATGGTTTGGTGGACTGAGAGTTAATGGTTTCTGTGCTTCTCTCTGTGGGAGAGGGGTGAGAGTCAGAGCCAAGGTTAAATCTGCACAGGCCATTTCCCTGTGAATACAGAATAAATTCTTTCTTTGCAGCTGAGCTGTTAATTTTAAGTTCAGTCAGGGAAGGCTGGTTGGAGCAGTTTTGCCCTGGAGTCTTGGAATTTCTCACCAGACCTCTCTTGCTCACCTCCGGAGTCTTGTTAGTAGAGGTCACCTTAGTATGTAGTGACCCATTTGATCTTGTTCTTAGCAGAAGAAGCTTGTCTTTTCAACACCCCATGGTCTGCTGGCTGGAGGATCTATCCTTAGCAATGCCTTGGAGGTAGTTGAGAGAGGGACTGAGCAAGGCTTCCCGACATCCCTTGGCTTTGCTCTCTCCGGGACCTGTGCTCTTGAACTTGTTACTTGTAAGCTCCTTGAGGGTGGAGACTATCCTATCTCTCCGAATGGCCACAACTCCTAGCACAGCATCCTGGATAAAGGACGCATATAATAGATGCTGAAATAACTATATGAAACAGACTTGAAAGCAGGAAAGTGGAGACAGACACTTCACTTTTTAAAAAAGAATTTTCATTTTACAAAACATTCTTCCAGTAGAGTTCTTTAAGCAGAAACTTTCTTGGTAACTTGGAATGAGATTTTAACTGGAGCAGCTCAAGCCTGAACTGATGGGCTAAACTGGTCTGCACTTTCCCCTTCCCCACCATCTCTGTAGTTCAAATCCCTCTCAGCCTTAATAACGGCGAATGGTGACCGAGACTCGCTTTCCAGGGGACACCCTTCTCCATGCTGTGCACATGATCTCACATTCCATCATCATGACTACTTCATGGCCAGGTATATTCTTTTTTCCATTTTAGGAGTGAGAAATACACTCTGAAAACGTTCGACATTACGTGCCTGCAGGAATGGCCCCGTCAAGACCTACAACTCAGCCTGAGGGCGGAGCCACTGCTCAGTACCAACTGTTACGACATGCTAACTCTTCTACAAGGACATGCTAACTCCTCTACAAGGGACGTCCTGACCCTAAACGGAAGGGAATGTCCCAGTTCTCTGGCTCCTAGTGCTCTCCTGGTCAACCTCGTATTCTACCCTGGGTGGCAACCACCTCCCTGCCACCCTTCTTCCCCAGTGTTCCCACGGGACTAGAATCACCTAGAGAGCAGGAAGCATGCCCCATTCCTCTTTGCGAGGCTCCGTGCCAGCCCTCAGTTCAGTTTGACACATCTCCTGTCCTGAGGGGTGTGCAGACATCCTCCAAGGGGAAGTCTAGCAGTGACAGGCCTTTGAGGACCTGGGGTCTTTGGGGAGCGTGTGCTGTTCTGGTCTAGCCTGGGCAGCACTGTGAGGTGTGCTCTAGTGTTGGTCTATCCAACCAGACCTGGGAACAAGCCAGGAGGCTCCAGGTAGTCTTGTGGTCCCACAACCTCCTGCTTGGCCCACCTACCCAGGCCCCTAAAAGGCCCAGCCAGCCCTGTGCCATGGTTCAGGCCATTCCCCTCTCATAGACAGTCACATCAACTCTTTGTGGTGTGGATCCATGTCTGCTCCCCGCGGCCCTGCTTCCTGCGGCCCTGCATGCAGATCTGATGAAAGAGGACGGACCTGCCTGTCTGAGCGTGTGAGGTCCTTCCCCTCTTCCTTCGTCAGTGGAGCAGAGGTAATAATAATAATTAACCTGAAGCCTTTGGCAGTTCGTCCCACAGCTCACACCCAATGTCATTCTGGATTACGTTCACTGTCCCAGGTAGTGGGAGGAGGAAGTCATTATGATTGTTCCCATTGCCCACCCAAAGGACCTGAGGCTCAAGCAGTTAAGGAAAGAGGCAGGGATGCAGCCCAGGGCCACCCACCAGGGAGAGGGGACTTGTGGGCTGGGGAGAACCTGTCTTATCCCTGGGCCAGTATGGGTGGGACTTTGCAGTAAATCTCAGCAGCCAACGGAGCACTCCTGGAAGGGACAAAGTCATAGGACTGGAATGAAGGTGGCCCTGCCTGATTTCTCACTCCAAATCCTGCTCAGGGGTTCCACAATTACATGGGGCACAGGAGTTGTTCTCCAGACTATATGAATTTGGCAGCCAGTCCCCAGACGGAGTCTCTTGCCAACAGCACCTACATCATCTGGTGAACCAAAAGGAACTCTCCTACAGTGCAGACTGGAGGACGGAGAGGCAAAAATCAATGGCGCGCGCGCTCTCTCTCTCTCTCTCTCTCTCTCTCTCTCTCTCTCTCTCCCCCTACCCCCTTTTCTCTCCCCCTCCCTTTCTCTCTCCCCCGCTCCCTCCCTTTCTCTTTCTCTCTTTCTTTTTCTCATTTTACTAGGGAAAGATGTGTGGACAGGAGGAAAGGGCAACATTATGTCTCCCTTTGCAGTCACTGCCCTGCATTTGGAATATTCCAACTCAAACTACCTATGGATCCGATTCTCTGGGAGAAATGAGATTTCGCAATTCTGGGAAGCAGCGTGACCCACTGCTTAGCAAGATGGATGAGACTTGTGGGGCCTCCAGACACCTCCTCCCATGTTCTGAATTATGCGCCTCCCTTCCTTAGCACCCTCTCACCCAGACCCCACTCTGTTCATCCCTCCTTTTTAGGACATGTGTCAGCCATGAGGAGCTGGGCTGGACGCCTCACCACTCCGCTGTAAGGAGACAGCTCTCGCCTCTAGGGCTAGTGTATGACAGGCCTTCAGAACAAATGTTATAGCTGGTACTTGACAAGGCTTGGTGCCTACTGAGACTTAGAATCCTTTTACTTCTCAAAACCTTGGGCTGTGAAGTCTAGCCCAGCAGTTGGGGACATTTTTGCTTGGCTTTCTGCTTCTGCACACATTTCTCCTAAACCCAGAGTCTTGGATATCCTAGTCTTGTGGGCTGTGGAATACCTAATAATGGGTTGAAGATATTCAATTCCATTCAACACATATTTATGAGGAGACTACCATGTGCCAAGCGCTGGGCTGGGCTCTGGAGCTATAAAGATGACCCCTGGTTGTGTATGTGGCTGGCGCCTGACTGGGAATTGAGGCAACAGTCATACTTTCTCTATTTTGCCTCTGGGTGGATTTTCCTATTGTTAACCAGGTCTAATATGAGAGACCTCCATCAGGGGTGCTGGACCCCAGTAAGAGGCTGATGGTATCTTAACCACCTCCTGGGACTTTCTGGATCACTTCATCCTTGGAGGCTCCGGTTTGCATCCCATCTCTGCTGTGAAGTCATTCATTCATTCATTCATTCATTCATCTAGCCAGCAAATAGTTACAGAGTGCTAACACTGTGAAAGGTACAGGTAAGAATACAGAGTATAACACAAGGCTCGTGGATCTAGAATATCACATTCTAGGAGGGAGATTACTTCATTCAACAAATATTGATTGAGAGCCTATCATGGTCTAGGCACCGCACTGGGCTCGGGGCATATGATGAACCAGACTGACATGGGTTCTCCCCTCTCAGTGCATTAGGCCTGTGAGGGACACAGATGTAACCGCAGATCCCACTGCACTGTGCTCAGTGGTGCAACGTGGGGAAATTCTGAAACAATAGAGCACACACACAGGCTTCAATCCCTGGGGCCAGAGGAGGTTTCTCTGGAGCGTGATTCACCTTGTACCTCAATAATCTCAAGAAAAGGTGGCGATGGCTCAGCACCATCCCAGAGGTACAGATTAGGATGAGTGCAACAGGAATGCGGAGAGGGGAGATCACCGACTGTGGAGAAGGCTTCCTTGTAGAGGTGAGCTTTGAGTTGGGCCTTAAAGCTTCCAGAACGAGTCAAGCCCACCCTGATCTTTGTCACTCCAGAAGCATGCTCAGGCTGCCTCATAAAGTAAGCTCAGTTGTTTTTGCTGTGATTATATAATTATTCTCTATCTTGCTTTGTTCTATTTCGTGTATGTGTGTCTCTTGCCCGCCCCTATGTCCCTGGGAGCCTCTGAGGGCCATGGCTTCTCTTGGGTCTCCCCAGACCAGCTTAGTCAGACAAAGGGCATAAGTCTGGGAGCCTGGGTGGATGGGCAGCTGCTCCTTGCTGTCTTTTCCCAGGACACACTGGGCCCGAGGGAAGCCGGTACAGTGCCGTGGGGCAGTGACTTTTAAATAGGTTCGGGGAGAGCTGAACCTAGGCCAGGAAGAATCTTTAAATAGAGCAGAGGAGCACTGTCAGCGCAGCCTGCAAGAAAATTTGCTTACGCTTTAGATTATTCATTTATATTGAGAACATTAACTGAATTAAGCTTTGAATAAAAGGACTCTATTTTCAGAACAGTCATGAGGACAATTAAAGGGCGGCATTTCTCCCCAGAGATCTGCCATCAAATCACGTGGCTTCATTTGAGAAGCCACCAAGTGTTCACGTAATGCAGTACAAAAGTAAGAAGTAAAAAGAAGCATCCTGCCCATGATGGGAAAGCCCAGGTGGTCACCAGCCTCTTGTGGCTTCTAAGTGCCCAGAGATCAAATGATGGGCAGGGCGGGTGTGGTGAGCCTGGATGCTGTCTCCTTTTTTGAGGTCTTTTAGACAGTACAAGCCATCAGGCTTAAACTCAGGGTTTAATGAGATGAGGGCTGAGCTAAATGGCTTTTCAAGGTCTCCTTCTCCACGTATGTCCTGTTCTGAGGACCTCAGCAAGGAATGTTCCCACCGTTCCTAAAATATCTTCCCCATCCATCTGACTCTATGCCTGACATCACCTGTGAAAAAAGTTAATTATTTTAGGTGAAGATATGTCTTTCCTGGGAGTTCCTTACAAAAACACAACTTCTAGGAGGTAAGTCAGCATCCCACATCATTCGGCACAGTTCTGAACCCTTGTTATGTACCCAGCAGGGTTATAAGAACTGGGGACACAGCAGGGAGCCAAACAGAGTCCCCACTCTCTTGGGCTTACACTGTGGTATGTGGGAGAGGGGACAGACTATAAACAAACATATGATCAATTAGGGACAGCAGAGCTGATCATAAACGTACAGCAGGGTGATGAGGCAGCGTGCTGTGTATGCAGACAGGTCAGGGAAAGGCTCTCCCCTGGTTCAAAGCTTCCAGAACCCCTCTAGCCCACCTGATCTTTTCTGTTTCTGGAGCTGTAGAAACATTCCAGGCTGTCCCACGAAGTTAAGTCAATGGTTTCTACTGTGATTACATTTGCTCCATCTTGTTCTATGACACTATTATTATTCTCATCTGACGGGCAAGGAAACAAAGCACAGAGGGGTAAAGCAAGCTTACATGGCTCGTAAGTGGTAGAGCTGGAATTCGAACCTGAGTAGCCTGCCCAGGAGTTCATGCAGTTAACCGGTGTGCCACAGGGCCTTGCCAAGTCTTCTGGATGTGGTGGTGGTGGTGGTGGTGGTGAAAGACCAGAACCAGTTAACATGCTGTTTCCAGGGCCAAGCCAGCTCTGCACTTGCCTGGACTTGGGTGCCTCTACGTTTCCTGTAAACCCATCATTAGTTATAGGACGGACCGACTGCGAAACATGGTGTTGGCTGCTGCTCAGTCGTCCCAGGCCTGAGGGAGGCCACTTCACGGTTCCGGAGACCGAAAACGGCTCTGCTTAGAGTCTTTATAAAAAGACCGTTTCCTTAATTACGTGACCCCTTGCTGTCCCGTGCTCTTCTCTTGGTTCCAGATGGCCTTCTACATGTATTTCCTAAATCCAGGGTTGGCTTCGTGTGTAGGCAAAGAGTAGTAGACAGTGTTGGGGGCTCTCAGAGACTCGGCCTGCCCCAGTCGTGCCTCTGACCTTCTGCCTGATGGTGGTCTCTTGAACAACTCAACTTGACTGTACATGAGACCTATCTAGAGAGTTTATTAAAAGTTCTGACAGTTGGGTCCTGCCTGTCACCAAATGATGAGTCTGGCTCTCTGGGGTTGACCCCAGGCAATGAAGGGCACTTTAAAAAAGTTTCTTGGGTGATTCTAATGTGTAGCCAAGTTGAGAACCACTGGCCTAAACCAATCTCCTTATTCTGTATAGAGAAAGTAGCTTGTCCAAAGTCACAAGGCCCTCGGTAGAAGGATTGGAATGAAAATCCAGTTCTTTTGACTCTTAGAACAATGTCCTTTTCCAAAAGAAACGGGTTGGAAAAGGCAAGTCTCCCTGGGGAGAGACACTTGGCCATCAGTGCACATAGATTTTTGGATGATGGGGTGTGTACTATGAGAGTGGAAGAGTGGGCCCCAGGGGAGGAGGATGTCAAGGAACAGGCCTCGAAAAAAAGCTGGAGGCCTGGAACAAAGGTTTCTCATCAGCATCACAGATTGGCCAAGGATGGGCACTGCCAGGGTCGCAGACATTATCGGTATAGTTTGAAAGAATGGGCCAAAGATGTTGCCCTATTTTTGAGGAAGAGAACGTGTGGATGGCCTTCATTGAGGGTGAGGAGTGTGCAACCTTCAGCTAGAATGACTATTGCACGTTCACCAGAAATGGCTCTCTTCAGTGCACTTAACACATAGAAGTAGGTTGTCCTTTCTCATTAAAGAGGGAAAATTGTCCCACTGAGACTCTAGCAATGGGAGACACTGAAGGAACAGGAGTTGGGGGGAGGGGCAGTGACTCAGTGTTGAGGAGAGGGGGTAGATGCAAAGGAGAAATGGCGCCCCAGAAGGAAAATTCACAGCTGGTTTTTGATCCATTGGCCTCTCAGTGCCTTTAGAAGATCACCACCATGCTCTCTCTGCCGTGAACAGTCGAGAATGCCAAATTGAAAGAACGAAAGGTTTCGGATTAGGAATGAAAACGATTTCTTCCACCCAGCTCTGGATGCCTTCCCGAGTCCCAGGGGAGGCCTGAGTTTCTCCGTAAAGGGGGAGCCTGATAGAAATCTCTGCAATTGAGTCTCATGCCTTCCCTTTTTCATTCCTGCCTGTTTTCCTTGCTTGACAGGCCCAAGGCTTTCTAGCCGACAGGCCACCAGAGGGCACCCGTAGACAGGGCCTGAGAGGGCACCGGGCGACTGTGGTTGGTGTCATGGCACCACAGAGGGAAAAGCATACACACACACTGAACTATGCTGAGCAGCCTGGGAAACGGGAATGTGGCATCTCGGCCCACCCAGCCTCTGGCCTCGCACGTGCAGTGGCCGTGACCACTCTCCCTTCCTGGTGGATACTCCTGTCTCAGCACCAAAACAATACCTGTAGGATCTGGTTCAGTGACAAGCTGGGATTAGATTTGTCCTTGTTTCCAAGATGAACTTGAGAAAGTCAAGTCCTCCGTAAATGTGCAAGAGCATGGCTAGATGGGACTACAGACACCTTTTGATTAGTCAGTCTACCATGAGGGCCAACCAAACCAGCCCCTAAATGAATGATCTGAATCCTAGTGACAATGGCCAGTGATGGTTTTAGCCCCAAGTTACATAATGTACCTACACTTTTCTGAATTTATTACACTGAATGAGAAGCATCTGCTTATTTACATGTCTCCAGGACTCCTTGAGAGCACAAACCATATTCTATGAGACTCTTCCAGTTGAACTGAAATCTTTGTCAAACATATATAAAAAGCATTTGGTCCTATTTCTCCCATTTGACCTACAAGACTCAGCAACCTGATGCTGGACCGGGTCTTGAATAAAGCAAACCTTCCTGTTCTACGGCCTGTAATTATTTCCAAGGAAGCCAGTCTATGACTTTAGGACAGAGGTCAACAAACTACAGCCCTGGGGCAAAATCTGGGCCATTGCCCATTTTTTTGTGAATGAAGTTTTATTGGAATACAGTCATACCCGTTTATTTAGGTATTATCTGTGATTGCTTTTGCACTCTTCAGCAGGGTTAAGTAGTTGTAAAAGAGACCATGTTGTCCACAAAGCCTAAAATATTTACTCTCTGCCCCTTACAGAAAAAGTTTGCTGACTCAGGTTCTGGGAGAACAAAAGAGACGTATTAGGATCTGGCTGGCAGCAGGGCTCTGTACTCTGGGGAACGTGAGGAAGGTGGCAGCACTGGAGCCTGCGAGGGCTGCTAACTAGGCCCCAGGTAGGGCCAGGTGGAAACAGACAGCCTTGCTTTGGAGCTGAGGGCCTTGCATAGGTCCTTCCGGTTCACGGTGTTGGGCTGCGGGGCTAGCATTTTCTCGTACCACCTGGGAGGGGCTGGCTCTATCAGAGCAAGTCTATTGTCTCCTCTCTCTAAAAAAAATTTTTAAGCAGTTTTCTTGGGATATAACTCACATACCACACAATTCACTCATTCAAAGTGTGCAGTTCAATCCATTGTCTCTTAATCTCATTGCCTGACAGCTTTTGCCCACCCTATTTCCTGACGCTACCCCTGCATACACTTGTTCTCTGCAAAGAGTTCAGAGAATTCATTTACACTCAGGTGAGGTTAGTGATAACGGTATGATCTCCTAGAATCTCAGGGTGACCCGTCTCAGAGATTGTATCCTTTTGTCTCGTTTAGGGTTTTCCAGAAGGAGGGGCTGAGATGGAATTTGAGGGGCAGAGGAAGATGCTGGATGGTGATGCAGACCCCACGAAGCCTAGGCCAGCCTAGTTCTGAAGTGAGTACTGCCCATCAGGGTATCTTGCAGCAGGCCTGGCGTTCTGGGTCTTTATACCCCTGCCCCTCCCAGTTACCAGTTCAAGCCCCAGGCGAGGAGGCTCCCCGAGGCTAAGGCCAACCCTGAAGAACTGACACTGGAGGCTGCATGCTGATCACACTCCACACACTGGGCAGCAGGTTCTTCCTCTGAGGGGACCAGGAGCCACAACTCCATGTGCACCTCACTCTTTCTCAGGAACCCATCACCTAGTAGCCAGCTAACTCCCACCTCCTCTCTCCCAGAACCAGGGCGTCACTGCCAACTGAGGCAAAATCATTTCACAAGGTTCTAGGCTCCCCTCCACTGAGCCCAGACTAAAACATGTGAGCAACGATCTGGGTTCTGCCCTCTGGGGCTACACAAAATCGAAAACTTGTCCCCATAACAATTGGGAGTATCCCTGGCTCTGTCTCCACTCTGGTTCTTCCACCCATTCTTCATGTGACACACATCCATGATCTCTGTCCAGGCTGTGGCCAGTTGGTCCAAGTCCTGAGGTATCGTTCCAGCTCCAGTGCAGCTCTTCAAAGGGACCTGCCTGGTGCCGAGACCCGCAGGACCATGTCCTTCTTGTTCTGGAGGACATAGTAGAATCATGGTGTTGACTCAATGAAGATTCACCAGAATCCTTGACTGTTCTCACCAGCTACTGCTCATCCAAGCAGCCTCAGACTGTCCTGCTGGGACGGGCTTCTCAGACCCGGGTATAGAATCTTATCTTTGTGTCAGTTTGGTCCAACTCTTAGACTGTTCCCAAGGAATTTTCATTTTAATAGGAAAGGATGAATATTGGATGGGAGATTTCCAGTTGGATCAAAAATGAATGTCGAGCCTTAGAAGCACTGGTGCCCCTGAAACACCTGTAAGGTTGTTTGGCCCAAACAACCTTATCACAAAGCTCCCTTCTGAACGGTCACTTCATTCTCAGATTTAGGGATGAAATTTTTTATTTTAAACAACTCGATAATAATATAGAAAAGAATGCAAAATTTACATGGGGGAATTAGAGACTTCAAAATCATTTCACACCTCCTTTGGGCATCCTGAGGCCCACCGCAGGCCTCCGTGGAGTGGGGCAGATGGTCACTCTCTAGTTAGTACCTGGTACAAGTAATTGTGTTGTCTGCCTGGCAGGCCACGTGGGGCCAAACACAGACAAGGAAATCAACCAAGCGAGAACCAACTGACACCTCCCTGGTGTCAGACCGCTTGATCCTTGGAGCAGGAGCATTGCTCCAAGACCAGCTAGTTGATGTCTCTGTCCAGAAAGGGGAATCACTTGCCCAAGGTTACAGATGGGACCAGATTCCTGGTGCCCAGATTCATCATCTCACTGGTGGCATTTGATAAGGGTAGTGCCAGGGAGGTGCCAGCTGGGGGGCGCTGTGAGGTTGGGATGTAAAGGTGGGGAAGAGCTTCTCTGGTTCTGTTCCTGGTGATCATGGGGCAATGGGCCCAGACAGAGATGGAAGTTTCCAGAAGGGGAGTTGCTGGGAAATCCTTGTGTTTTGTGTGCTGGACATCTTTCTGTGGGTTACTGCAGCCTGAGTCAGCTGACCAGGGGTTCACCCAGATCGATTCTCTGTGCCAAGCTATCGGCAGAGCCACCCTCCTTGACTTGAAGGGGAAGCCACACTTCTTTGCCAACCTTCATTTTAGACATTGATCCCCGCCCAGATCTGTTCTTAGGTGAAACAAGACAGCTTTCCCCAAGTCCCAAATGACTGTTTTCTTTGATCTGGCCCCTGGGGCTGTGCTCATGACCCTGCCATTTGGCAAATAATGAGGAGACCAGTGGGATTGGGGTTTCCAAAATCTAGGGCATAGTCCCTGCCCTTGAGAAGCAGCTAGCAATCTAGTTGAGTGAGACTAACATGAATTTGAGAACAGTAAAGAAAGAGGGTGTGACTCAGTCAGACTGTGTTTGCGAGAACAGTTCTTAGATGTGAAGGATGATGGGACTGACTAATTAGGGAAGACTTCTGAAATGGGGTCGCTTGTGCTGGGTCTTGAGAACCAGTATACCGCTCTTGGAGTTTGAGGTGCATGTTTAAATTTGGGGTCGCTCAAGCTAATTTTGCAGAGACCCGCATCCAGTTCCTCTACCCTCCACATTCCCCACCCGTGGCATCCCTGGTGCCTAACAAGCGTTCGACTCCCTAAAGTGAGGAAGAGTCTCTCCACCCCCTCAGCGTGCATTTTCCAAGACCGGCCTTGCTTTGCCCTTTCCCACTGTCGTGAGTCTCTGTAGCTTCCCTTGGCCTCAGTTTCCCTACACACGGAATAGACAGAAGGTTTATTCTCCTACGTCTTTCTAAGAAGTGTGAGAAGATCAATGGTATCATAATCCTGAAATCTGGCATATGCCTGGTGAAATATTATGCACAAAAACTTCATTTAAACTATTCTCACTCAGTCTGTCGAGCATTGCTGTAAAAACTGCCGGGAGAGTCACTTCAGACAACGGGGACAGCTTTGTTCCCCCCACTCATTCCACAAAACACAAACATTTTTTGACTTCCAAAGAATGGAGGAAGGACAGCACCAGGCCAGTATACAACTGGGCTCCTTGTCATCTTTCCCGAGTATCTTTGGGCTGGAGCAGCATGTGGAGGACGTGGCACTTGGAGATGTGGCACTTGGAGCCAGCTCAGCTGCTAGGCCAGACCACAACCAAACCAGTAAGTGCTTTTCCAGATGCTGCAAGGCAGCCCTTCCGGGCTGGAGAGTCCGAGGCGAGCTGGAGGAGGGCCTGCAGCTTCCAGTGTGCAGAGCTGTCAGGAATCACCTGAAGACTGATGTCCCCTTTCCAAACAGGGAGGCCAGGACACTTCCAAGAAGAGAACCCAGGAGGAGTCTGACTTCGCAGAACTTGGCAGGAGGTCTGCCTTCTGCCCCGGAGTCTGGATCTGAGCGTGGTCCCAGAATCTTGGCAAGAGGCGTGTTTCGATTGGCACTCTCTGTGGTGGAGGAGGAAGCCGACCATGGCCGGACATCCTGTGCCAGTTTGGGAGGGCTGGAATCGCCTTTCAGAGGAGCCTGAACCCGGAGCACACAATCCCACCGCTTTCATTCAGCACAAAAGCGAATGCATTCGGCGCCAGATGTGACTTTTCAAATGCACAAAAGGAACACAGGATTTCAACACACTGAATCCTGCCTGCATTCGGCTTTAATGGAGTGGTCATTGCAAGCCATCAGCGCAGGTTTTATTTAGTTTAAGCCACCTTCCTGTAGAGGGTCCTAGTGCAGACAAAGCAGCTACTGGGTCTGAGCATTTCCTGCTCGAGCTGAATTTGAAGGACCGGTGGGGCTGAGTACTCTGTGTCGTTGTGCAGTGATCGGCATGTGTTTTCCTGAGCTTAGAGATGGGGAGACAGGGTTCAGCTGCAGCAAGATACGTGGGTTGGGCTTCAGGGATTCTGGAGTGGAATCCTTTCTGGGCCACTAAATAGCACATGGCTGCAGGCAATCAATTCCCTCCCTAGTGGGTTCCCAGTTTCCTTCTAGCTTCAAATTCTAAACGGGGTGTACCAAGTGCAGACGAAGATTATATTTTTAATGAGAGCAGAGGACTGTTGACAACCTCCAGTAAAAGGGAAGATTTTCTTGAGTCCATAGACATTTGATTTTCCTTAAAATTATTATCTATATAATAGATATACTTCTAGGTAGAAGAACAGAAATCCACTCAAACTAGTTTAAGAAAAAGAGAGATTTATCAGATCCCATGTAACCTAAGGAAGGAGAAGCAACAGGATGTGCATTTCCAGGAGCCAAATGGAGGGAAGATGTCTAGAGTGGAGTGGGGCCAAGTGGCCGAGATGTTCCTGTCCTGGACAGGTTCCCCGCCTGCCCCATCCCAGCTCTTTCTAGAGAAACTCCCCAGTCCACTGTCCAGACACCACATTAAGGTCAGGGCAGGTCCTACAAGGACTGGAGCTGGGAGCTGGAAAGTTAGCAGGAATGGGGACTGCTTCCATGTTCTTTTCCTTCTCTCTCTACTAGAAGCTTCTTCTCCTTACCCAGAGACCCTGTCCCGTCACAAATGTCACATGGTGCTGGCTCATGGATTCGTCACATGACTTCAGCTCGTCATGATGCTGACTCCCCCTCTCTCTATTTTCCCTGGAAAGCTCACCAGTAATGAACAGACAAGCTGTAGGTCAGGTGTCCATCTGGGTCTATCAGCCTCTGTGGGGAAGGAGAGAAATGTGGTGTCTGGACAGTGGACTGGGGAGTTTCTCTGGAAAGAGCTGGGATGGGGCAGGCGGGGAACCTGTCCAGGACAGGAACATCTCGGCCACGTGGCCCCACTCCACTCTAGACATCTTCCCTCCATTTGGCTCCTGGAATGCACATCCTGTGCTTCTCCTCTTTCTTTGATGGTTATTTTGGCAGCTCCTTTGATGGTCTTCTCTTGTTGGCTGTCCCGTAGGTTTTGATGTTCCCTCGATCATCTTCCCTTTGCCAAGTCCTCAATAAAAGACTTAGTGTGTGTGCCAGAAAATAGGATTACAGCAGAAAATAAGCTACAGTCTCCATCTTCCCAGGATTGACAGCCTAGGGAGGAAACAGAAAGTAGTTACCACCAATAATGGCAAACTCTGTGATGAGAAGGGAGTAGAGGGAACAGTAACACATAACAAGGGATTGAATTTCGTCTACCCCTGGACTCCCCAACTCTGTTTCCAGCTCCAGTTTGCTTTTGAACTGCACACCTGTATTCACCACTGCTTACATCTCCACCTACAAGTTCCGTAGCAGCCCTAGATTTATGTGTATCTGCAGAGCCGTTGTTAATCCAGTATGACTTAGTAGCTATCAATATGGGCGCATCCTTCCAGTCTCCCAGGCCAGGTACCTGGAGTCCATCGACTCTTCTTTTCTCTGATCGCCAAAATCTAATCACTTACCAGGTCTTATCAATCTCCTTTAGAGATGTCTGCTAGACGAGGCAAAGCCATGTGACAGGAGCTAGATCTCTCTGTCCCCACCACTACCATTTTATATTCAAACGCACATCATGACTCCTCCTATTGCAATGGTCTTCAGCTGGTCTCCTTCACTGAATTCCCTACTCTTCCCGCCCCTCCCTCCCATAATCTAGCAACCACACAGCACCCAGAGTGAAGTTTTGTTTTGTTTTCTTTTTTTTTCCACCTAACTCTCAGTCATCTTATCAAATCTTCAATCTTAATATTTTGCTATTCTTTTCATCTTCCTCTCCACCCCAATTACATTGAGTGTTAATTTTTTTTTTCAATTAGAGAATCAATCATCTCAACTCCATTTATTTAGACTGTATGCTTTCCTCAATGGTTCTGTTTGTTACTTACTTTTCAAGACACTTTTTTAGAGATAGGTCTGAAAAGTAGCAGAGACAAAAAAGAAAGAAGAAAAAGGAAGAAAGAAAGGAGAAAGAAAGAAAGAAAGAAAGAAAGAAAGAAAGAAAGAAAGAAAGAAGAAAGCAAAAAGAAAGAAAGAAAGAAAACATAAAAGGTTAGAGGATAGAGTGAGAACGTTTAAAATTTAATTGGCATTCCAAAATCAGAAGAGGGAATAGTGCAAAGATGTTTGAAGGTGATGGTTCCGAATTCCAAGCTGGTGAAAGATCAATAGTCTAATGATTCATAAGCAGGATAAATAAAAGAATGAGCACCTAGACATTGTGGTGAGTTCCAGCTATGTGACCTTCAGCAATGGATTTTTATGAAGCTGTTTTTTAATCTGAAAAATAAGAATCGCGATGGCTCCATTTGTGTACTAGTATATCTCTGGGCCCTCTGTTTGGTTCTTTTGATACACCTCTTTTTTTAACATGCCAGTACCACTCTTAATTTATATACTTTTCTGCAAAATCTTAATATCTGGTAAAGCAAGCTCCCTGTTAGCTTATTATTCAGTTACCTTGGCTATCCTTAGATCTCTCTCTCTCTCTCTCTCTCTCTCTCTCTCTCTCTCTCTCTCTTTGTGTGTGCGTGCATGTGTGTGTGTGTGTGTGTGGCATGAATGTTTCCTCAATTTTGGGACAAGTTATGCTAAATAAGCACAAGCAATTTGGAAGATTGAGTATATATGACAGAACTGTGACATTTCAAAATATCAACCAGATTATAAATACTGACCTGCACAATTGTTCCTGTGCCTCATTAACTACGAAATACCTTTCACGTGTATGGCACGTTACAAGTTTTCAAACCTGATGAAATGGTAAGAGCCAGCGTTATTTCACCATTTTATTTTTTAAATTTTATTTTAAAAGTTTATATTTTCACCCAAGTCATGCATATGCATAGTCGAATTGGTTTTCAAGCTTTGCTGTGGAAAACAGCAGTCTCCGATTCTCCTTCTCTGCGTCTCCCTCCCTGTGGGGCAACCATTTTCAACTCTGATTATTTTGGGATTTAGTTTCATGTCTCTAAAAAATATGTCTAAACTTGTATTGCTACCTTATAATTTGTTTTTTATTTTGATCATTAAGTTTTAAACATCAGTCTCCTGAGAATTTCTCTGCTCTGTCCACTCATGCACACCTTCTCTTCCCCAGCCCCTCAGTATGGTTGTTATAATTTTGGTTAGATCAGTATTGGCGGTTAACATTAATCTGACTTTGTAAAAACATATAGTAAACCACGATGACTTCTCTTTCCCACTCAACTTTTTGCTTCTCCTGGAGGTAAAAATTTTCTTGCTTTATTATTATTATTATTATTATTATTATTATTATATTATTATTTTGCTTGGCTTTCGACTTACACATTTCTAACTCAATCGTGAAAACTTCAACAGTTATATCTAATGCCTCCTTCACAATCATCAGATATTTCATCAATTCTAGCTTCTGAGAAGTCTTTCCTGGAGGTATCTGATGTGCTCTAGTGGGGACTGAAAGCCTCCGGGCCTGGTGAACAACTGCCATCCTGGGCCCTTTTTTCACCAGCAAATGTCTTTCATGTTGTATGTCCTGTGTCTCATTCTTCCTCATTATTGGTTTCGTCCCTGGTTCTGAGGGCACATATCCTTGGTAGCTTCCTGGAAAGGAATGGATGGGGGATAAATATTGTACAATCTTCCATGTCTGACAATGTCTTTATTCTCCTGCCCCATTGATTGGTACTTAAGTGGTTATGAAATTCTAGATCCGTAGAATTTTCTCTTCAGAATCTTGAAGGCATTTACCATTATCTCCAAGCTTCCAGTAGGGCTATCGAAAAGGGCAAAGCCTTTCGGATCTTTGTAAACATATAAGATTTTTCTTTTTCTTGGTAGGCAATGTTCTAAAATTTTGTAACGATGTTTTGTCCATTGTGCTGGGCACTTGGCAGGTCCTTTATATCTGTAAATTCAATCCTTCAATTCTGGGAGTTTTTCTTCTTTTTTTCTCCCTTCCTCTCCCCTCCCTTCTCTGCCCTCTCCCCGAGCCTCACCTCTTCTCTCTTCTCCTCTCCTTCCCTCTCCTCCTCTGCCCTCTCCCCCATCTCTCTCTCTCTCTTCCTCCCTTCTTCCCTTTTCCTCCCTCCCTCCCTCTCTTCCTTCTTCTTTCCCCCTTTCTTTCTACAATTCCTCTCGGCTTTTTCTCTGTTGTTTCTTTTACTGATCTTCTATTGTTTATAGATCGTAACTCCTGGACTAGTCCTTGCATTTTCTATATTCCATCTCTTTTCTTTGCCCTCTTTCCTCAACTTTGCCTCTTATTCTTCTACTGAATTTTTCACTTCTACTAGGATGTTTTTAATTCTCAAGAGCATTTGTTTTTGTTCTTGGAATATGTTCTTTTGTTTTTGTTCTTTTCCTAATCATCTCTTTGTTCTGTGGTTGAAATATCTTCTCTTTTATCTCTGAGGATATTAATTGTAGCATTTTTTTAATTTTCTCCTCAAATCAACTCCACTTCTGTTAAGTTTCCTGTTTCTATTGTTCATCTGGGTATCTCTGTCTTTTATATTGGTGGCTTTCCTCACATATCTGGGGATATTTGTTTGTGTCCTTATGGAGACAAAAAACATTGATTGGGAGCTCTGGGTATGTGAGTAGAGATTTTCCTGAGAGGATCAGTCTAGGTCATCTCTTAGAGACTTCAATATTAGTATCTTTAGGTTTTTCTTCTTGGACTGGTCAAATTATTTTCTTTCTCGAGGGCAATGCCTGGCCCCCAGGGTTCCTAGAAAGAGCTATGAGTCTCAGCCTCCAGTGAACACTTATTTACTAAAGATCAGGCTATCAGTCGAAGACTCCTACCCTCAACTCTTCCTGGTGGTCCTCAGTCGGGAAACCTGTTTGAGCCTCTCCAGAGAGTCAACTTGCAGTTCCATTCCATAAAGGGCAGGCAGTTTTCTGGTTGTGCCGAGCTGGAAGGGAGTCTGGGGATCTGTGTCTTGTACAGACTCTCAACTATTTATTTTAGCCTCATCTTCCCCTTTATTTCCACAGATAAATGGTTCCACCTTTCCTGAGCCTTTGGAGAGTTCTTTCATTTAATCACATTGCTTTTTGCTTTTCCCCACTGTTGGCCTAGAATTCAGTTATCTTGGTCCCGACATTGCTGGGCTCTGAATGGGCTGCAAAGAGGACCAGACATAGTCCCTAACTTCATGGAACCTTCTCCTTGGGAGGCAGATCTGGGCTCAGATCATGATAATACAAGGTGGAATTCAAACTCTGTTACCTGGGAGGAGCTAATTAGTGTTAATGTGATGAGGGATGATGGTTAGATCAGCAACCGTTGGACAATTAGATCATGGAGAAGGGGATGTTGATGAGAGATGGGGATCCATGGGACAAAGAGTAGGGAAAGGCTCAGGTCCTGGCTTCCCTCTGGGGTAGGCAGGTGGGCTCCCAGAAGGAGAGGAGACAGGTCAGAGGACAGAATGCTAGGGTTGGACTTGTGACTGTTGTGGGTTGTGTGTGGGTGTGTGTGTGTGTGTGTGTGTGGGGAGAAAATGTGTTGGAGCAAATGATGAAATGGAGGGAGCGACATTTCATCAACACTCCTTCCAACAAGCAGACTTTCCTACTGCACAGTTTTGCCTAGGGCTAGCCCAGGGCCCGTGAGCCATCTGGCAGGACCTGCAATTTCACTCACACAAAATTGTCTACTTTCCCTTCCCTTTCCTCCACTCCTTACCAACTACTATGGGTGTGTGCATGATGGCATGGTGCAATTTACAAAATTGTACATTCCCACTGACTCACCCTGTGCCACCTTCCTGGTGGCCCTGTGATTTCACAGGTGACGTGTTTGGCAGGCTTCTTGAAGCCCACGCACTGCTGAGAGGTGGCAGGGCCCTTAAGGCTGGAAAGCCTCAAAGATCATGAATACCCTCCTTCTCCCTCCCCAACCTCAAGCCATCTCAGCAAGCATTTTATTGAGCACGAGTATGTTCCAAGGACTAGCCAGGTGCTGGAAGGTGACGCAGGGGAACAAGAGGTTGGTTAAATGGATGACCAAGATCTATCTGATCCTTGTCCTCAAAGCTTTCCTGACCTTTCTTCTTCTCCGAGAGTCATGTGGGCTCATGTGTGAAGGTACTTTCCAGTTTACAAAGCACTTACCTTTTGAACCTTACAATATCTTTCTAAGAGAGGCAGGAGAGGTTTTTTTGATCCCACTTTACAAGTGAGGAATCCAGGCCATATAGCCAAGATCATGCCACTGCTAAGCAAGAGACTCAGGAAAGAGCCTTGGATCTTCTACTCAAAAGGAGGTTATAATGTCTGAGAAGGGGGAAAATGTTCAGATCCTAGTCTAAATGGCAGTCCGTGAACTACCATGCCAACCTCTAGCACTTCCTTCATTTCACGCTTGGCTTTGGGTGTTTCCTAAGGAAGGAATTGAAAAGGCCAAGAAACAAGAGACGCAAATAAGGGGTTGTGCACTAGGAAAATAGCCATGTGCCTCTCTCTCTTTCTCTCTCTCTCTGTCTGTCTCTCTCTTTCTCTCTGACTTTGTACCTCTTAAAGCTCTTCCACACCCAGTATTTCATGTGAGTTCTACAACCTGTGAGGTAATTGCCAACATGTATTGAATTCTTATTCTATGGGAGGCGCTGTTCTGCACACCTCACCCATATTATTCCACTCCATCTTCAAGAACCCTATGAGGTAGGCACTTTATTATCCTTATTTTTCAGTCGAGGAAACAGAGGTGTTGAACCTTTTGCCCAAGGTCACACAGCTAGTAAGTTGGGGAGTCAGAATTTGAAACCCAGGTGGTCTGTCCGCAGGGCCCATGTCTGCAGTGCCATGGAACAATTGACAAGGCCAGAGAGGCAACACTTGAGTGTGGAGAGGTGAAGGGACTTGCTTGTGGCCCCATAGTTGGTACCCGGACTGGGGCTCCTTGGTCTTTGCCTGCCAAGCTTCCTCCCACCACACCATGCCTAGAAAGAGAGAGTGTAGTATGTCCACAGGGGATAGGTTCCAGCTTCAGGCAGTGGGGCGGGGCTGCAGGGTATCATAATATGAGCACCCAGAGGGGCTTCCCTGCTTTGAGAAAATGCATTTTCTCCCACTTATTATCACAGTGCCCGCAAATCCACAATGCGTCCCTCCCGATGTATGATATATAGCCAGTAGAATTGTGTGCACATGTGCATGTGCAGGAATGTTCATGGCAGCACTTTTTTGTAATAGCCCCGAAAGACACTAACAGCAGAACAGATAAGTACATTGCAGTCTAACCATGCAATAGAGAACAACGCAGCACCAGTTATAAACTGCAGCCCCGTGCAGGATCATGGGTGAGTCTCACACACACGATGCTGCGTAAAAGAAGTCAAACCTGAAAGAACAGATACTGAGTGAGAGCACTTATATGAAGTTCAAAGCCAGTAAAGTTATCTATGGTATTAGAAGTCAGGAGAGGGGCTCGGGAGGAAATATTATAGGCAAGAGAGGGGCTTCTGGGGGCACAGTGTTTTATTTCTTGATTTGGGGAGTGGATATGCAGGTGCTCATTTTGTGGTCATTTATGGACCTGTATATGCAAAATTTGTGCATTTTGAATGTATTATAAAACCATAATCTAAATCTTTAAAAAATCTACCACTACCAGTTTCAGAATGACAGCGTGTTTTTCAGAAAGTAATAATATAATTGTCTCAGTCTGGGTTCTGCCAGGAGCTGATGCTGAGACCAAGCTTTCAGTGCAGCATCTAATTGGGAGATCTTCCCAGAAAGCACTGCTTGGGAAGTGGGCAGTGAGACGGGAGAGAAGGAAGCCAGTAAAGGATGGGTTATGGAACAGGTTGCCTCTGATGGCGAGTGGGGTTCAGTCTCAGCGGGGAACTGTGGCAGACAGAATCAGCATGCTCAGGTACCCCCTGAAGCAGGAATAAGCTAGAGTACTTACCCTCCAGCTCCAGGCCACCAGCACTACTCTTGAGATGTCACCTTCTTGGCACGAGGACGAAGAGGAAGCCCTCAGGTGGAAAGTCAGGGTGCTCGCAGGGGAACTTCAGGATGGGAAGTGGAATTCTGAGTGTCTGAAGCATGTGGGTGGGTCCCTGACAGTTTCTGCTGTAAGAATATATAACAATGTGTCTGAAACAAATTAGGTATCAGAAGTAGAGTGTTCTGTGTGGAATTTAGAATAAGAGGAACCCAAATGGCAACCTCTTTGGTTTATTACCAAAGTCTCCAGGTGAATAAATGCCTGGTTGGCTGATCATGAGCATTTACCTTTAGAATGACTATATAAATAAAAATAGAAACTGTCACAAAACTAGCACAATCCTCAGCGTTCAAGGTATCAAGCTTTAAAGATGCCACAGTGAGACAATAGATGTTGACAGAAATTGTCACCCTGGAGTACAGTGTCTTACATTCAAACTTCACTTATTCAGCAAACATTCATTGAGGCCAGGAATGTGGCGCAGCAGGTGCTGAATGTGTGGCACTCAGAGAAGAAGCTGTGTCTGCCCTGATGTGGTTTATGCCTAGAAGGGGAGGCAGAAGAAGAGGCCCCACAAGTCACTGAGGCATTCTTTCATTCCACAGGTGTTTGTCAAGCTTCCCACGCACCATGCACTGTTCAGGATGCTTGACATACATCAGTGAACAAGATAGATGAAAAAAACCCGTGCTGTGGCCTTCACTCTAGTGGGGGAGACAGACCATAAAAATAAACATTATAAACAAGTAATTTACAGAGTATGTTAGAAGCTGAAAAATCCTTAGAATCAAGCAGGGTCGTGAGCGGGGCAGGGAGGGTTGCACTTTTAAGTGGAGTGGTCAGATCGGGGCTCACCGAGACATCACTTCCCAGTGAAGCCACTTGCAGTTGAATCCTCCTTTTGAGGAGTGATTTGGGGTAAACCAACTTAAAATGTCTAACACAGTTCTGTTCACAGAAAATGAACCCCAGTGGAAGCTTTGGAGGACCAGGAGCTGGCTTTTGGACACATTATGTTTGAGATGCTTGTGGGCCTTCAAGTGTCATGTCCAGGGGGCGGTTGGACTCCAGATCCTCAGCATCAGAAAGTAGTTTTGCCTGGAGAGGCAGACTTTGGGGTCTCAGGCCACGTGCTTCCCAGATCAAGTCACTCAGGGAGAGTGTTCCGTGTGAGAAAGCCTTGGGAGGAGGAAGGAGCTCCGAGAAACACATTCAAGGACCTGCAGATGGAGGTGGACATGCAGAAGCCTCCCTGGGGACAGCCTTCGAGGGAGGGACCAGAGAGGCAGGGGGAGTGCATGGAGTCCTGGGAGTGGACAGAGTGAGAGGCTCAAGGAGGAGGAAGAGATCAGACCCCAAACCCGCCAGGGACTGAGCAGACAAGGGAGCCCGCCCCCGGGTGTGGGACTCAGAGGTCCCTGGTGTCATCGGTGGAAACAGTCTCCATGGAGCAGCGGGCCTGGGCCAGATGGCAGTGAGCTGAGAAGTGACTGAGAGGTGAGGAAGGAGTTGGCAAGTGGAGAGAAGCTCTTTGGGAACTTGGCTGTGACCTGGGAGGGGAGGTGCAGAAAAGATTGGAGGGTGAGAGAAGTTCCTGTATGTTCCTATCCTGAGTGGAAGATGCCTCACTGGGGGCAGGGGGGGGGAGGAGTGTGGGATTATTAAAAAGTGACAGCGAATGATGATGGGGAAACATTTTTAATAAAGAAGGTGTGGACATCATGCAGATGGAGGTGAGGGGGCAGGAGGAGACACATCGGTGTCTTTTGGCTTTTCAGAGGCCTCTGCATCCAGTCGGGACCATCACTGGCTGGTGCAACAATGCTGTGAGGTGGACAGGATCAAGGTCTCTGTTTTCCAAATGGGGAACTAGAGCACAGAGATTTCTATGTCTGCCCAAAGTCACTCAGGGAGACACCCAGAATTTCTGATTCCTCGATCTGGGCACTGCCCACCAGATCCCCACCTTCTGAATTCGTGCACTTTCCAAATGCACCTGGGACATGCAGAGGCCTCCCAGCCTCTAAGAAGCCTTGAATGAACACTTGAGGCAGCAAGTGACTTCAGGAGGTGGCACCCGTATTAATCCAGAGTGACAGTCTCAGCCCGTGAACCATGAGAGAGGAGCTGGTAAGACAAGGAAACCTGATTTCTGTAGTGGAGCTGACACACCTCACAGGGGTCATTCATTCATTCCGCAAGTGTTTATTGAGTGCCTCCTATGTTCCAGGCACTGGACAGACTTGGGGGAGGAAGGAAGAGCAGAGTTGTGGGCTCTAGAGAGCATGGAGGCCTGTGGAAGGGTGTGTAGTGGCTGTACTCATGCTGGCACTGATTTAATGCCGAGCAAACCCGTGGCGGATGGGATGCCCTCGCCAGCCAGGAAGGGTGGAATTGGTGATCCAAAAGCAGAAGTCCTGGAAGTCTGGAGAACTGGACCCCAGTCCCGGCACTGCTGATGACTTCTTGGACAAGTCTGCTCCCCCAAATCTGCTCTAACGCAGTGCTGTCCAACAGACCGTTTCTCGAAAATAGCAATGTTCTATTCTGAGTGGTCCAGAATGGTACCACCAGCCACCTGTGGCTACCGAAAACATGCAATGTGGTTCTTGGGACTAAGGAACTGAATTTTGAATTTTATTC
Source organism: Eonycteris spelaea (assembly GCA_003508835.1). Lineage (NCBI taxonomy): Eukaryota > Metazoa > Chordata > Mammalia > Chiroptera > Pteropodidae > Eonycteris > Eonycteris spelaea. Next base: position 19,132,688 of record PUFA01000003.1, on the reverse strand, counting down.
AATTTTAACCTTAGTTTAATTTTAACAGCTAGTGGCTCTTGTATGGGACAGTGCGGCTCTAAGATACTTGCTGACCTTCTAGTGACCAAATTCAATGCCCGTGTTTTCGCCCGAATATCACTTTCTGTTCCTGGCATCCTTGTTTCTCTTCCAGCCATCATCTCTTGTCCTGGCCATTCTCTTTTGCTCCTGGGCCTTCACATGCCTTTCATACGCCTCTGGCTCTTTCTCTCAGGCGTTTTTCCTGGGCTCCTGACCTAATTTCCAAATGCTTTCTGAATGTCTCCACAATAATCTCAAAATAAACATGGCCCAAAGTAAACTAATTATTTCTCCCCACGTTTCCATACCCCCTTCAAACAAACTAATCCTTCTCTATTTCTGGGCTAAAAACGGAGGCAGGAGGTATCTTCGTAAAATCCTCCTCCTCCCTTCCTGTGTAATCAGTCACCGAGTCCGTGTCACCGTGTCCCGAAAGCGTCCCCTTCTCTCCATCTCCATTGCTGACCCTCTCAAACATGCAGAGTTGGCTCTGTAATTTGTGGGTCCAGTGCAAAATGCAGGGCCCCCACTGGGGGTGGGGTGAAATCAATCTCCCTTCCCATGGGCTTCCACCCCAACCACAGGTGGATGGGCAACACTTCAGGGAATGCAACTAAGGGGATTCTTGCACTGGGCGTGGGCAAGAGGCTGCTGATTCATTCCCCAATGCACCTTGGTGCTGCCAGCCCAGGGTAGTGATGGCCACTGCCTTGCCTTATCTCTGAGACACTAAGGGGCATTAGCTTAACCCTGGCCTTCTCTGAGCTTGCTTTGGCCTCTGATGGGAGTGGAGGGCAATGCAGAACATGGCCTCCCACCAGTGTGAGGAGGTCCAGGGATGGGGGCAGGGAGGGAGAGACTGGGTGGAGCCTGAGGTGCTGGGAACACAGAGGGCACAACTGAGACCCTGTTCTGGGGGCAATTGGAGGTGGGACTGTGCAAGAGCAGGGGCTTCCATTGTCCCAAACTTTACTCACAAAACACAAACTCAAAACAAAAGGATAAGAGTTTCAAGATGGTACACTCAGAGCTGTAAATCCACTCGGGGCCCTTCCGAGTGCGGGACCCCAGGCAACTTGCCTTGGTGCTTGCCCATGAAGCCTCCCCCTGCACACACGTCCTGGCCCCTCACTCGCCTCACTCTTAACTGCCACAGTCATAGTTTACTTGGTTCTTTGTCCTTGCTTAACTAAGCTCAGGAACCGGGTTGTGGGGTGGTTAGAGGGGGGAGGAGAGTGCTTCTAGATTTCGGTGGGCAAGGATAGGAGGTACTAAATGTCCTGTTACGCCTGCAACAGTCCTGAGCTAAATGACAGTAGTGTCCCGGACAGAAACATTGCCCCAGATGATGCTGTGTCCGCAGTACAAGCTGTTCCTTCTGCATAGGATGCGTGCTCTGGGCTCCTTGCCTCATATAACAACTTAGCTATTCATGCCAAAGCTTTGTCTGGCCTAGCCCCTGGAAGCAAAGCCCAGGGCTCCTCTGTGTCTGCCTTCCTCGGAGTCCCTATTTCACTGCACTGTAGGGACTGACTTGTGCCATCACCTTCATAGCTGCAATCTCTCAAAGAGCTTCAGTTGAGAGGTGAGAGCCCTGGAGTGGGAGCCAGTTCATGCCTGGCTCTGGTGCCGTCCTTGCTACCCCATGAGCTGTGAGGACCTCGCAGTCGTTTCTCTTCTCTGAGACTTCAAGCTGTAACGTTCTATTCCCCAAATGCTGCCATCATCAGAAAGCCCGAAAGGGCTTCTCTGAAAACAACCCTTCGTCTGGCACTGTAGCCTTGGGGACAATGCCACGCCCTCTCCTTCATTTCCTCTGCCTATTTTTCCTGTCCAGCCTTGAACTGAAATTGCAAATCATCTTTCCCTTTCTCCAGGACACCTAGAGGAGGAGGATGGCACAGATTAGCGTTCCCACCTCATTCTGTTTCTTTAATTGTAGAATATGCATAACATAAATGTCACCATTTTAACTGGTTTTAAGCACACAGTTCAATGGCATGTAGTACATGCACAATGTTGTACAACCATCGCCACCATCTATTTCCAGAACGTATTCCTCATTCCAGACCGAAACTCTGGGCCCATGAAATAGCAACTCCTCACTCTTCTCTCCCCTCATTCCCCGGGCAGCCGCCTATCCAAGAACCTTATGTCGGTGGAATCATACAGTATTTGCCCTTTTGTCTGACTTATTTCACTTGGGATCATGTCTTCAAGGTTTATGTCATAGCATGTGTCACAGATTGCCTTCTTGTTTAAAGGTTGAGTAAAAGTCCATTGCTATGCATATATATTTCATTTCTCCATTCCACCATTGATGGACACGTGGGTTGCCCATCTGTTCTTTTTAAGGAGAAGTGTTTTTGGATCACCCATTTGAATGCAGGGGAATGGGGAGAAGAATAAGCATCAGCTCTCCCAGGTGGATGGGATCTTTCAGAAACCTTTTAGCTCAGGAGTGACAGAAGCCGGGCGGGGTGGGGGGGGGGGGGGGGGGGGGGGGTGGGGGGGGAGGGAGAAGCGGGAGGACAGAGAGAGTGATTCGTGCAGGCTCTAGGGCAAAGGGCATGGCTTCGGGCTGCACCGGGAGAAGGGACTAGGCTAAAGTGGAGCCTCAGGGGAAAGGGAGTGGGTTCAGATAGGGTGAGTGGAATGAACACAGAGCAAGAAGAACGCTGAGGACCAGGCTCTCAGCTGAAGGAAGGTGGGTGAGAAGGCAGGTAACATGTCAAGAAGATGTGTAAATAGATGGGATGGTGACTCTCTTGCTCTTGGTTAAGGAAAGGCAGGGCAAGGGGGAGGGAGACCAGAACAACAAAGGAAGAGAAACAAGAGAGCGAAGGAGCGAGCATGTCTTGTGAGTGGTGAATGTGGACACTGTAGAGGGATCCAAGGCAGGGAGACAGAGAAGATGTTACGGGACTGAGAAGTGAGGACAGGGCTGGCTACATCAGGTACAGGAGCCAGTGGAAAATGAAAATGCAGGGGAAAGTGCAGGTAAAGGCACTGGCAGGCAAAGCCTTTTCTTCTGCGATCTCAATGTATGCTTTTAAAAAATTTGCTCTTGTCATTATAAGTAAAGGAAAATAACATTTCAATTATTTGCCATTCATCTTTTCATTATGCTAGTTATTTATTTATTATTTTTTATTGTACTAAAATATACATAACATAAAATGTACCATTATTTAACCACTTTTAAGAGTACAGTTCAGTGGCATGAAGCTTATTCACTCCCTAGCCCCTGTCAAAGTACCACGCTACTTTCTGTCTCTAGGAGTTTGCCAGCTCAGGTGCCTCATTCACTCGCTGATGGACACCTAAGTTATTCCTCCTTTCAGCTGTTGTGAATAAGTGATTTAAAACCAATGCAAAAACATTTCATTCATACACAACACCACCAAAATTACACAATTTATATTCCACAGCTTGTACATTCATGTCTATTTTGTTTCTACCACAACAGGGAAATGCTGATAAAACTAAACCAACTCTCTTTTTTATTTTTTTGGTAAGCACACCTACCTCCACCTTCGGTTTACTGAGAGGTGAGTAAGGAAGGACTTAAAGGAGAAGGAAGCTGGGCTGCCCTTTCTTTTCCTTTCTTTTTATGCCATCATTTGTAGAATAAGGGTTGGCTTATACAGAGAAGTACATGAGTAAAAAAAAAAAATACGATAGGGTTCCTTGGTCATTTGTATTTTATAGAAGTGCCGTTGTCATCTTTCTGCATACAAAGCAAGTTCTGGTTTGAATGGCAAGAGTGGCCTCTCTGGCTGTCAGTTCCCCGCTCGCTCAGTCGTAGCCGTGTGGACGCAGAACACGAACACAGAATTCCTGTGAACCCACGATGCGTGGGAGTCCAGCCAGACTCAAAGCGGGGACAAGATGAGGGTGTCGTGGAGCTGCACGGCGGCCTGAACCCACACGCTGTGTATGCCACCAGGCAGGCAAAGAGCAGAGGGCACACGCATGCAGCCCATCTCCTCTCTCGTGCCCGTGCTCTCTTGTCCCAGTGGCCTTCACTATACAAGGCAAATTCAGAGATCACATTTTAAGAGTTTCAAGAGAGCAGAAGCCCTGAACCAAGTTGTGGGTTCTTCTGAGTGTGGGGTCTTATGTGACTCCACAGGTCCGATGCCCATGATACTGGTCCTGGCTGAGAACCCTGTCAACGACCCGGCCTAAAGGAAAGGAGGCAGAGAAAAATATGAGGAAAACAATGGTTAAGGGTTTGCCCAGAGCAGCCCTCGGGAAGAGCCCTGATTAGAACACAGTGAAAGAAATCAGAAGACCAGCAAAATGCAGAAATGACAGCTATCAGTTTGTAATAAGAATGCAGACAGAGGTAATTCCACCAGCGAAGAACTAAAAATCCATGGCTTTCTAGGGCCATTCGGTGTGGAAGAGCCCCACAAACCTCAACAAACCCTGAGTTGATCAGGACTTTGTACCTGAGCCCAAGAATGCTAGGAAAAAGGCCTTAGTGTCCTTAAGGCAGGGTGGAGTTCTAGTGAGCCTTTTCTGTTTTAAAAATGTGTATATAATATGTTTTACAAAGTTTTCTTTCTAATGTCTCTAATAATATGTATGTTTTTTTTTTTTTTTTAAGTTCTGATGGCTGGAGGGTTAGGAATTAAGTGTTTAGAAAACCTGCTTCGTGGCATACCACATAAATGAGATGTTATCGTAGCTTTGAAAACCTATAGGAAATGTTTAATCTCTAGGCAATTGCAGAGATAAGTACTTGGAGAGCATGAGCTGTGTCTTTTATTTCTTTTGCACAATTGGTGGTGATACTTGGTTAAGAAACATATTAGATGGTTGGTAAGCTTTTGTTGGAGGGCTGAGTATGGCTTGGGGAATAATTTGGAGTACAGTGATCCTGGTGGGTGGCTTTGCTAATTCTACCTACATTTAGAGTGGGTTTTGTCTGAAAGCTCACAGAAATATAAACTAGATGTCAAAACATTAAGAAGTATGACTTGCTCTGTGTTCTTCCAATAATTATCTATAATAAATTTTTATTACACGTTAACTCTAAAAAAAATTACTGTTGCATAAATGAATGAAAATGGTGAAGTAGAGAGAGGAGTTAGCAACCCTGCTAACAATTAGGATTTCATTTTCCTCACCTTTAAAATAAGTGCTTTAAACTGAATGGTGCATTCCAAGTTAAAGTTCTATGATGCAGTTAACATTTATAAATTCAATTAAGATTGTCACTACTTGATAAGAGGAAATTAAGTACATACACGTAACATGGCAATCCATCTACTACCAGGTATTAAACCAACCAACAGTGTTGACAAAACAGAAGAGTAAATGGCAGGTGGAGAGGCAGAAGACGCATTCGTTCATTTAACCAGGAATTACTAAATGCCTACATGTGCTAACAAGCTAGGCACATATAGGTTAAAGCAAAAGTTACTATCCCGAGCCTTAGGTTATTAATGTGGAGACAAGTTGGAGACACATGAATACAGTTATAAAAAGGCATTATTGAGCATGATGGCACCAAGAATAAGATTATAGGAGAGACTATACGCCCAGAGAAGTGGTCTCTCTGTGGGCCAAAGAGAGTGTTGAAGTCACATAATTTCCACTTGTCTATAGCCAGGGTGGGTGCATCTGCTTCTCCACTCTATGGAAAGGCTTTTAACCAATCATTCATTCAGTAAAATATTTCTTGGGCACCTACTAAGTGCCAGGCAGTGTGCAAGGTACTAGAGATACAAAGATGAGCAAATGGAGTGATGTCCCCAAATTGCTCATATGGTGATGGGGCCGTCGAGGTAACAGAGGGCAGTGCCATGTGGCAGTCTGGGTTGGCAGACGCAGCTGCCTGGTGCCTGGCAAGGACTCCCTGCAGCTGCCTTTCCTAACTGGTGATGGCAGGTTTCCCATTGTGTCCAAATATGGCCTCAGCATCCTTTTAGACATGGCAACCAGGCAATCATTACACATCAATCCATCCTGGCATGAAAGGTGGAGCCTGTTTGCTTCCCGGACAACAAAGGCTATAATAGCACTGCACACATTTGCTATGGGAGCGTGGGGAAGTCATTGGCTAGTGCTTTTTGGTGGAATTTGAGTAAGAAGTACAGAGTGGATGACAAACCAAGTGGACCCCAAAGGATAAGTAGATTTCTATAGGTTACAAAGGATAAGTAGATTTCTATAGGTTAGAAACAGCCAGCTTCCCTTTCAGTTCTTAACACTATTGCCAGTTTATTTGCAACTTAGAACATAATTGTCCCTGGGAAACATGACTTTTTTTTGGTGATGATGGACCCTATTCAGGTTCCCTCAGATCAGGACCCAGAAGAGAATAGCGAGTCCTGAAAGAGACAGAGCCTTGGGGTGGGTAGAATGGCTGAGCCAACCTGTTGGAGGAAGTCCAGGTCGCTGGCCCAGCTCTGGGTTTTCCTTGGCAGAAGACATCCAGCTTTTTTATGTAGCTGGTGCCATCCAGGCCAGGCGCAGTGAGCTCATGGCATTCCATGAGTCCCAGAGCTGGAGACTAAGGGTGGAGGGGAGTGGAGGGCTGGAGATAGCTCTAACGGCTCCAGGTTTGTAGCAGGCAAGGGCACCAGACCAATGGAGACAGGAAATTTTCTGGGCTTTCAGACATTGTGTCATATTGTTGTTTATGTGGAAAGAGGAAGCCATGCAGGGAGCATTGGTGCCCATCACCACCTCCTGAGAGAGAGATCCAGCTGGTGCACGTGCTGCCCTCCTCACCCACATGCCTGAGGAGCACTTACACAGGTGCACGACCCCTCATCATCCACTCGACTGTCTCCTCACCCCACGCACACAGGTGAGGTGAGTTCGCCATGTTCAGAGAAATAACAGAGCTCCAGAGCCCTGCCGCCTACATTTCTACCCACCTTGTGCTGCAAGGGTCTTAGCTCTCCTGTCTCTCTTGGGCAAGTTATGACTGGCAAACCTCAGTTTACCCACCTATAAAATGAGGAAAAGAAAGAAAAAATTTTTCAACCTACCACTTGAGAAAATAGATGAAGAGCTGTGAAGAACATTACAGCTCCATCCATGTAAGTAATTTTTGTCCTCAAGACAACCATGCGGGCTTGGAGTTATGGAGTCACAGCGGACACCCTCCTGGAGGCTCTGAGTGAGAATCTGTTCCACGCTTCTCTCTTAGCTACTGAGTAGCTAGAAATCCTTGGTGTTCCTGGCTTACAGATGTATCGTTCCAATCTCTGCCTCCATCTTCCTATGGCATTATCCCGTGTGTGTCTCTGTATCTCTTCTTTTAAAAGAATACCACTCATTAGATTTACGGCCTGCTTTAATCTAGTAGGACCTTATCTTAATTTGATTACATCTGTAAAAACCCTATTTGCAAATAGGGTCACAATTGCAGATTTCAGGTGCACAATGAATTTTGGGGCAACACTATTCAACTCAGTATACAGGGATTTGGTCAACACTGAAAGAGATCACATTTCTAGGAATGCAATGATGACAGACAAAACATTAAGAGAGGACATAGGTGGTAAATGTGTTGTTTTATGTTTATACTATATAATTCTAAATAGTAAATTTAATGAAATCTGAAAATGAATGAATGTTCACATTTTCATGCGTACTCTGGATAAGACTTGCATTTGAGGTCCTCATAAACAAACCACAGTAACAACTTTTGAGAGTCATTGGAAGCCAGTGTTCATAGACCACGGGATGGGTGATGCAACAGCATGAGTCAGTGATATTAAGGAACTTCAGAGGTAACAAGAGCTAATATTGTTTCAATACAAATAGGTTCTAAAGAACCATGTGTGATATTGTGACTTTTAAGGTAGTTGGTATTCATCTACATGACTGGATCACAGCTCCCCAAAGCCTTGGAATTTCCTAAGTGTTGAGACAGGTAAAGGTGGCTTTTATGTTAATGAGGTGACTTTTGGACTCCACCCAAGAGTGAGGACTGGTTACCAGTAGAACCTACTCTGTGAGAGGTTTGGAACCTTCACTCTCATTTCCCACCTCAATTGAATTCAATTGCTACTGGCCAATGACTTAGTCAATCACAACTACATAATGAAGCCTCCATAAAAACCCAGGAGGGTTGCTCGTTGGTTATTTTTCAGAGAGCTTCCGTGCTGGGGAAACAGAATGCTTCCAGGTGCCACCATGCCAGGGCCCACGTTCCATGAGGACAGAAGCTCCTTCGTCTGGGACATTGCCCTATGTGTCTCTTATCTGACTCTTGGTTCGTATCCTTTACTATTTCTTGTAATAAATCAGAAATAGTGAGGAAACGGGTTTTCTTGAGTTCAGTGAGCTGCTCTAGCAAATTAGTCAAACTGAGGAGGGATTGTGGGAACCTGTGATTTATAGGCAGTTGGTCAGTAGTACAAGTAACGATGTGGACTTGGGACTGGCATCTGAAGTGGAGGGCATCTCATAGGACTGTACCATTGTGGGTTCTGATTCTGTCTCCAGGTTGACAGTGTCAGAATTGAGCTAGATCCTTGGACACCCTGCTGGAGTCCAAGAATTGCTTGTTGGTGTGGGGAAGCCTCCATATACACGTTGGAATTGGGTCTGGGAATCTTTTTCCTAGTGGTCTTGTGAGTAATAATGCGGCATTTTTACCTTTTCAAGGTGGGAGATAATGAAGTTAACTGAGAACAGTGCATTTGATAAGAGTGAACAAGAAAGAAAATGAAAAGTGGTTTTTGGACTTGAACAGGAAGAGATGGAGCCTGGACACTGAAGAATCTTTATATGCAATGATGAAACAATAAATAAGTATGTAAACATCTCTTTTCTATCCCTTTATTCTAAATCTTCATTATTAGGTCACTGTACTTCACATGGGCCATGGATTTTGTAATGCATTTTACAATTAAATTGTTTATGTAGACAGGCATTCCAGAACAGATGTTTGCCTGGTGCCCTGAACATTCTGAATAAAAGCTCTTGGTTTAGGTAGATTCTTGCTAAACTGACCTAACAGAATTCTTGCTAAAGGCAGGCCTTGATCAGATATCAAGAAAGGGAGATGAGGAATTTGATCAGATATATGAGAGGGATTCTTGCTACAGCTGGACTAGACAGGAGAAGACAGGTCCAAAGGGCCAGGCCTAGTCAAAAAGAGGGCTCAGAGGAGCCTGTCTGGTCAAGTGTGGTCAAGGAGAGAGTCTTCGTTACCCCATATGGACCATAACTGTATAGCCATTTAAAATAAGAAATGAAAATTGATAAAAAATTTCCTTTTAATAATAAAATACCCTCCCCATAGGTATGACAACTGAATGCAATGTGTAATCCTGGATTGAATCCTGGGTAGAATTTATTTTTCATTTTTTTCATTAGTGAGACAATTGGCAAAATCTGTCACTACGGGTTATAGTAGATAATAGTATTGATGGCAATTTTCCAATTTTGATTACTATGTCAGAGAATGTCCTTGTTGTTAGAAAACACTCACTGAAGAATTTTTTGGTAAAGGAACATCTGTCTTCAATTTACTCTCAAATGGTTTAGGGAAAAATAATGTGTATAAATAGAGAGCAGGATAAAGCAAAGATGGGAAATGTTTGCATTTGAAGAATCTGGATGAAGATATATGGGAATTCTTTATACTGTTTTTGTAACTTTCTGAAAATTATTTCAAAATAAAAATTTTTTTAAAAGGGAGAATAAAATCACCTAAACTTAAAGGACTGAGCCCAATGCCATCTTTTCTAGGAAGTTCCTTTCAACCGAGGTTGCACCTTGCCCACCTGCCCTGTGGTAACATGAACCACTATTTTCTTGAAATTCCCTTCAGCCCAATTTCCTCAGAGCCTGTTTTTCTCTTTCTCCTCTAGAGGCAGCACTGCAGGAAGAGAAGCTGGTGAATTCCTGAATTCAACCCTGGGTCCTAATGCAGCCTCTGCCAGTTCCTAGCTGTGGGACCTTGGTCATTACCACTGCTATGGATCTATAAAATGGCCATTACATATTATCTCGCACACAGTTGTCACAAGGAACATAGAACAATGCATGCCATAATTTCTGATTCTAGAAAGAGCTCTGTAAATGTTAATTCTCTTTTTTTTTCTGTTGAATCAGCCTCTTACCACCATTGGAACATAGGTAAATTTTCGAACCCAATTTGCGGATAAATTCTTTAAAATTTATTCCAATAACTAATATTGATAATTTACAATGTTTTAAAAGTGACACACAGTAACCCCCTAATAAATGTCACACTTGCCCATATCTTTTCTCATCTTGTCATCCCAGCATCTCCATGGAGTAGAAAATGTCCCATTATCTTCTTCTTCTTTTTTTTAAATTTGGAGACAGGGGTACTGAGGAGGTGAATGACATACTTTCTAGGTTACAAGGCTGATAAGTAGTAGAGTCTGGCAGGAGCCAGTGAACCATGTTATTTATGATAAAGTTTATACAGATGCTACTTGACTTACAATGGGATTATCTTCCTGTAAACTCATTGTAAATTGAAAATGCATTTAATACACCTAACCTATAGAACATCATAGGTCAGCTCAGCCTACCTAAAACATACTCAGGAACACTCCCATTAACCTACAGTTGGGCAAAATCATCTGGTTGCCACTGCCCAGCATCATGAGAGAGTATCATATGGCATATTCCTAGTCTGGGAAAAGATCAAAATTCAAAGTACAGTTTCTTATGAATGCATATTACTTTGGCACTACTGTAAAGACAAAAAATTGTAAATCGAACCATCCTAAGTTGGAGACAATCTGTAGTTGCACCTGCATGCAAACAAATGCATTGCAAAGGAGTCTTAGAAAGTTCACTAGATCTCTGTCCTTATGTATTACCACACTCCACTATTCTAAAATGATTTTTCATTCATTTGGTTTATCAGTCTTTGAATTAGCACCGATTAGGTGCCAAGTGATGTTAAAGCACCGAGGACACCAATTCCTGGCAAGGAATGGGTAAGGAAGGAGCTGGAATTCTTGTGAAGGAAAAGACAACTGAACAAAAATTATAAACAAAGTATAATAGCTGCTGTCATTAGAAATAGTCTCTATCACTGAATGCTGACCATTCTCATTCTGATTGCTCTTAAACTTATGTTTGGCCTATGGTGATTAGGTTCTGTAGCCCTGGAGCAACTTGTCCCTCCATTTAGTGGCCTGCAGCTACAGAACATCTGCTCTGAGCCGACTGTCTCCAGAGGAGGAAGGAGGACCTTTCTGACTTAGAGGCATTTGTACTTTAGTTCCGAATCCCTATTTTCTTAAGCAAAACCCCCTTTCGCTGGCTATAGCTGCCCTCACCTCCAGGACGCATTCCTGTCTGCCATAGGTGTCTTGCTATTCCAGGGCCGGGACCCTCCAGATACTGTTTAAATGCACCTCTGTGCGCATTAGAAGCTTGACCATGTCAGCAGCATCAGCGGTATTCCAAATGACTGAAGATCTATTAATGAAAGGAAACTAGACAGACAACCTAATTTAGCAGAGAGACAGACAGCCTAATTTGGGAGGGCAGTGGCTCCCAGAGCTGCTTAGCGCAAGGATATTATTTTGCCACGGGAAGCTCTAGCAACGTGGAAGCCTGACATCCTGAACTGAAAATCTTAGTTTCTAGGACAGACTTCTGTAGACTTACATGCTTTTTTTGAACAGTTTGGGTAGGTGCTTGTTCAAACTTTTCAATGAATGACATTTATTTACTAGAAAAAGCCAGGCCTCTCTGGCAAACGAAACACAAGGTACACGACCCTATGTTCCAGATCCCCTTTCACGTGTGTGCCTAGCTTTGCGCTATCACGTCGTATTCCAGAAGTTTTTCCTTGCCTTCACTACTCCCAACGGGTGGTGCCTTGTAACAGTGCAATTATTACACGAAAGGATGAAACGATAAAAAAAAAAAAAAATCTCAATGAGCAACACTGGGAAGAGGTACCAAGCAAAAGGTCCACAAATTTGTTCTTGTGAATTCTGTGAAGGATGCCATCGAGTCTCTTTAACACTAAAAGACGCTATACTCAGACAGCAGCAGCCTACTGCCCTTTCAGTAGCCCATGGCCAGAATGCGGACAGGAAGGAGGGATGCACTTTCTCGCCTGTCCTGGGCTCCCCGCGGACTCAGGTAAGCGCGAGCCCTTGAGGACGGCAAATTGTCCTGCGTCTGAGGGAGGAGCCCCCGAGAGGACTCTCTGACATCCTAAGGGTACAGTCCCAGATGTGCCCGGGGCGGACAAAAGTGCCTATGTTTGCTGGGAGAGCGGAGGCGTGGGTGGCAAAAAAGTAGAAAATCCAGCTCCTGTGTGCCCTGGTCTGCTGGTGGCCAGAACGTCTGCCCCATCGTTGCCTCGCCGGTGACCATTCACACCGTCCCTTCGGGTCGGAGACCCCCTCCTCTTCCCTCGTAGGTGCCCTTTGCGCTCTGTGCTACGCCCCCTCTGAGACGCTCCTGCAGGTAGTGTCCTCGGGGGCGGGGCTTGGAAGGATGGGGGGGCAAAGACCTCCCAGGGCCCGCCCTTTGGCTACGTAGCTGGGTGATTGGATGCTTCAGAAGGCCACCTTCTAGGTAGTCCAGGGGAATAACGGGTGGCGGGGCCTGATCCCTGGCGCTCGGGGTGCGGGGTATTCCCGACAGCGAGGTAGGGTACCCTGAACCCCAACGGCCCTTCGGGCGGTGTTGCCCGCAGGGATTTGGGGGCCCTGGAGAAACCTGTGGTTTCTCGTGTCGGAGAGGTGTCTTTCTGAGCTTGCTGGGACTCCGAAAGCAATTGGGAAACTTCTCGCCTCTACTCCTTGCTCCCTACTTTTGGGTGGGAAAGCAGTTGCTGAGTTGTTTTATTTCCTCCTCCATCGGACTGTAAAAATAGCCGTGCGCCAGCGATCGAGCCAAGTTCGGCTGCCCCGCTGTCCCGGGCCGGGTGTGGACCTAAAAATACCCGGTGGTCTGGAGCCTGTGCTCCGGATGAGGACGGGTCCGGCCGGGCCGCAGAGGGCGTCTGGAGACCGGAGAAACGGCGGCCGCCTGGCCCCTCGCCTCGGCCGGGACTGTCCCTTTAAATCCTGGAGGAGGCAAAGAGAAAAAAGAAATAAGACGCGGAGCCCCGAGCGGCTGGTGGCTCTGCCTGCCCCCCACTCCGCCCCCGCGCCGGGTCCTGCCTGCTGCCTGCCGCCTCCGCAGGTCCAGGGCGCCCCCCGCAGCGCCGCCCACCGCCACAGTTACTGTCAAAATAGAAATTACGCGGGGCCGAGGAGGAGGTTGAGCCACAGCAAGTGGATGTGTGGCAGCGTGGGGGGGGGGCGCAGGGGAGGGGGCGGACGCGTGGGAGAGGCGACCGTAGACATCCGGGCCCTTTAGCCCAGTGCGCCCCCCGAGCGGTGGCGCGGGCAGCGCGGGCGCCCGGCGCGGGGCTCGGGGCTGACAGCCGCGGCGCGGGAGGCGGGACTCCAGGAGGGCGGGGGCGCAGAGCGGGGTGGGAGGAGCTGCCCGCGCGCCCGCTGCCTCCGCTCGGCTCCACACCCGCCAGCGCAGCCCCGCCACGAGACTCTGACAGCCGCGCGGCCCGCGCTGCTCCGGCGCACCGGGACGGACGGACCGCGGCGGCGCCGGCGAAGGAGGACGCGGGGACCGCGGCCCGCGCCCAAGTGCGGGAGGCGGGCGGGGACGGCGGCGCGCAGAGGTGAGTGGCTTCGCGCGCCGGGCTCCGGCACCGGCTCTGAGGGTCGCGGTCTCCTCCGTACCTCCGCCGCCGAAGCGGGTCCAGGGGTCGCGAGGCTCCCGGAGGGTGGCTGTGCGTCGCCGACGCCGGAAAGCGATGTCGGGGGCTGTTGCTAGGAGGCCGGCAGTCCGCGCGCCCCAGAGCGCCAGCGGGGGCAGAGTCGCCCCTAGCGCGGCGGGCAAGAGGCGGGGGGCTGCGGTGGCTATTCAGGGGCTCCGTGAGGCAGCCATGCAACGGGAGGAGGCAGGAGGAGGGAGGGAGGGAGGAGGGGAGAGCCAGCGGAGAGCGAGCCAGCGAGCGGGCGCCGCGCCTCCTGGCTGGCACCGCGGCCGGGAGCGAAGTGGCGCGCGGGGCTGGAAGGGAACTTCTGCGGGCGCATGCGGCCCGGGGCTCGGCGGCGCCTCGCGGCCCGGGCAGGGCGGGCCTCTCGGCAGCCACAGGTGGTTTCCACCAGAAGTTTTCCGCACTTTTGTCGGGAAGGCGCGGGGGCATTTTGGTTTTCTCAGACTTTCGGCATCCGCAACTCACAGTGTCTTATCGTGGAAATTAGAAAAGGGCTGGAAAGTCTGGGATCCCGCATCTCCGGGTGCGGCTCAGGGGCTTGGTGGCGGTCCATCCCCGAGGTGGCGCCCTTGCGAGACCCTAATGCTGCTGTCCACTTGGGAAGTTAAGGGAAATGGGCGCACGCTCGCGGGTGCTTCCTGCCTTGGGAAAGTGAAGCCGAGGCTAACCTGTCCTCTGCACTGGGCCACGCTGGGGCTCTTCCTGGGGACCGCACGCGTCTCCGCTCCTGGTGTGAGCAACTCCGGCTCCTTTGAAAACGAATTGTGTCCGGCCGCTGTGCTGCTTTGTTATTCCGGCTGGTTGTCTGATTTCATTAGGAGGAGGACCGGGAGCAATCAAAGAAAAGCTGAACAACAGCAACTCTCGTTTCCTTTGAAATCAGCCGCGGAACTTGGTCCCCAAGCATAGGCGGCGGGAGTCCAAGGCCGAGGGAGCCTGGAGTCGGTGATGTGTGCTACCTGCCCGCGGAGCTTCGCCAGACCATTCACAAGGCTAGGGCTTGGGATTTCTGGGGGTATCTGGGACAGAAAAGGGAAGAGAGTGGGAAGGGAAGACCCCTCAGAAGAGGAAGCTATGCTGTGGTCAGCTCTGGGAGAGAGCCCTGAGAAGTCCAGTGGTTTGGCCCTGATCCTCTTTGGTGGGTTGATGAATCCAGGGCATTGGGGTTAGAACCATCCTGGTAGGTCCATCCCGGGCTGAAAGAAATCATTTTCTTGGGAGTGGGTCCGATATCCTACTGTCGCAAGTTGGCACTGAACTCGGTGAGAGCTAGACACACTCAATCCTTCATTCTGGCTGGGCTGGCTTCCACTTTCTATTCTCCTACCCCAATGGTACTTGAGCAGAATGCCTGCATGCCCTTTGCTTTAAGGAAGGTCACAGAATTTTGGAGCTGAAAGAGACCCTAGACATTAGGAGTGCAAATTTTACAGATGAGCAAACTCCAGGTTGGAAGAAAGGAAAGTGATCTGCCGCAGTGGTTAGAGGCCTAGGGAGGCTAGAATTGATATCAGCCAACCAGACAGGGTGGAGCGGGCCTTGAAAGGCCTGAGGTCAGAAATGCCACCTCCACCCAGACCCATCAAGGACTCATTATCTGGTACTGTGTCCATGATTGCTGATGAATGTGGTATATTCCAGTCCTCTGTGCTTGGTTTAAAAAAAAAAAAAATCAGGACTGTCACTGCAGATTCCAGCCTGACACTATCCCAACTTTCCCTGCTCCCTCCTCAGCCCAAATTCCTGAAACTCCTTTTGTAACATAATGTGGCTTGATTAGCCAAGATGAGTTTGCAGCTTGTCTTGCTGTGAAGCACCCACTTTCCCGTAGGATGCCAGAATTCTGTTTTCCTGGTAATTAGGTTTTACAGATATTTTTGAAAGGGAGCCCAATTCTGGATCAATTACACTTGGACACAAAGCTGTGCTGTTGTGGATACCAAATGAGAAAGATGAGCAATTATCTGGGGGTGTTGGAATAAATGTTGTTATGAGTATTTGACACAGCCATTAGACATCAATGAGTGGGTTTTCAGTAAATGTTTTTTATGCTCTATTTTATTGAGCAAACAAAGTGTCTTAATTAAAAAGACCTGGGAGTTGGCCACTTAGATTTTAGCGACTTGTTTTCTTACCAGTGTGTATCAGTGGGAACGATTTGAGTGATAAACATATGATTGTTGAAAGAATTTACCTCCCTCACCCATCAAAATGTTCTTGGGCAAGGCTTATTCTTCAGTCTATAATGTCATCTGCAGTCCAGCAAAATCATATTAAATCAATATAGACCTGTGTACGGTGTGTGTAAATCTATATTAGTCAGGAATGACTTGTAAGAGAGAATATTTTGTAAGTTTTACTGTTTTCAAGGACATGCAGTATCAAGAATTCCTGGCTAATGCAATGTCACTGAGTATAATTCTTCTGCTCTCATGAACAGATAAGAATCACTGTCCCCATAGATGTGCTTGGGGCTATCATAATGATACACAGTGTAACATTTTGATGGTGCCTTTTCACTTTTATCACATGGTAATTTCATCGGCATCCCTGAGTGGTACATAGTTCAGCGATTTGTCCGTCTTACAGATGGGGAACCTGAGGCAGAGAGAGGGGAGGATATTATTTCTATAACTTCATTCAGTGCAACTTGGGGTTCCTGGGCTGACCAGAGAGTAAGAGGCCTAAAAAGATTACGTCTTGCTCCTCTCCAGCAGCACAGCTACAAAGGGTATAGAGGTGTGGTGGGCTTGCAGCTACGCTTCATGAGATACCAGTCACTCCATCTGGACTGGGGTGCGAAGGACTTTGTTACCCAGCCCCCTGCTGTGAGTGAGTAGTTTTCCTCCCTCTTATAGCAGGTTGTGGGAACTTGGGTGAGGAGAGACCAGCTGGCTGAGGCTGGGGCGGGGATGTGGGATCCGTGCCTATGTAGGGCTGAAGGAGTTCAGGCTATTTATAACCCCTCTTCCCCTCCTGGGAAGAAGAGACTCAAGGGTCTGGAACCATCCCTGGTGCTGACTCCTCTGAGGGATGGCTGTAACCCACTGAAAAAAAAAACCCCGCCACCTGACTGCACTGTGGATCTTAGAGTGAGCCCTGACAGGTGTGGCAGGTCCTGGGGGCTTCTCAGAGGTTCAGCTGCTCTGGTGGATTGAGCATGGAAGGATTTCCTAGAACCAGTGTGCTTTTCCTCAGGCACTGACCCCCCCATTTGCACAAAATGAGGGGTACCCCAGTAACCTTGCAATGCAGAACTTAAGAACCTGCTAACATGGAGCTAACTGGCTTTTCTGAATAATGACAACAATGGTTTTTATGCAGGAGGTTCTGAAAGTGATCTGTTAGATGTGGTTCCTCTGGCTGTGTGCTGTGGCATGTCTGTGTGGTGCTGGTTGAGGAGTTTTGGGCATGCGCCTAAAGCTCTTCCCCTCTCCCCATCCCCACCCCAGACCGGTCCCGGATGGATCCTCTTGCACTCTCAACTCTTCAAACCAACGCCAGAGTCCTTCTTTATCTTCAGATAAATAGCCCTGCCACCCACCGGTTATGCCTTTATTCCTGAGACTGGGCATATTTTCTCCCTGGGTTGGTGGGGGAAGAATGAGGATGGGGGTGTTGAGGAAGCTTCAGGACACTGCACTTGTCTCTGTTCTGCTGCTTGGAGTGAATTAATCTACTAATCAGAACCATTTCAGATGCTCACAGAAGGTTTCCCAGGGAGAGAGGACTTAAGTGGTGAGCCGACATGGTGAGGCGGGCACTGGGCAGCTCCTGCTTGTTGGCGGTATCCGGTGAGCCTGGCAGACTTTGCACACTGGAACTTTTGAAGTTTGTGTGGTGTTCACATTTTCACATCCTGAGCACCTAGCGCGATACCTGGGCAGAGAAAATGTTTGCTGCACAAATGCGAGGGTGGGGCATGGTACATGGGTAGATGGCAGTCCGGGTTGCTTCTTCATTGTCATCACCTGTGACCCCTGGCACTGTGAAGGGGGTATCCAGAGGGCAAGAACGTAGAAGCAGAGTGTGGACGAGAAGAGACAGGGCTCCACAGACATTTTGAGAGCCCTGGGACAAGCTGATTGGCCGCTCCACCCACCAGAGATGCTGGGAGCACCCAGTCGTCAATTCGGCTGGCAGTGATGAAGTCCTTCTCTATGGGCCGTCTTGGCACAATCCAGCCTCACCAAGGCAGAGTGGCTTCTTTTAGTAAGGCAGAGAGGCCATTGCTTTGTTCACCCTCCTGTGGGCACTCCAGGGGCTGGCTCCTGCTTGCCTCTCTGACCCGCACCCCTTCCACTCCCTATACTCTACCATCTCGGATATTTGTTCCTTGAACACACCAAGCTCCCGTGTTCCTCCTTGGCCATCACGCCCTTCCCTCGGCTCTCCTCTCAGCTGACTTCTTGTCATCTAGGTGTCTGTTGGAGCAGCACCCTGTAATATATTCTTTATAACACCCAATTCCACCTGGAATAAAATCTTGACTCTCTTCTTATTACTTGTTTCTCCCACTAGAATGTAAGCTCTGTGAGGGCAGGGACCTTGCCTGTTTTGCTCCCCATTATAATGTCAACGCTAAACAGTGCCTGACATGCAGCAGTGCCCAGGGAAATAGTTGGTGAGTAGATGTGCCAAGGAGTGCTAGGGGGTGTATGATGATGGGTCAGCCAGGGGCCCTGCCCTCGGGATCTTTCAGCCTAGAGGCAGAAATAAAGCCTATTCATACATACTCTGATATGTAGCAGGAAGGGAAGGTGGCATTGAAGGTACAGCCCAGGAGGGTCACGAACAAGTGGTGTATCCCTGTTGAGCGATGTTGGTCGGCTTAGGCAGAGGGGTCTTTTTTCAGATGTGACGTTAGGAGTTGGGGAGCTCTGGCAGCTGACCCACTCAGGACTCCAGGACTGAAGTTTCTCTCTTGGCTTCTCTCCCTCCTTCTCCCTCTTTCCTTCTCTCTCTCTCTCCCGCTCTCCTCCCTCTCTCTCCCTCCCCCTCTCTTTATCTCTCTCACTCAATCTCTCTCCCTCCCTCTGTCTCTCTCTGCTTCTTTACTTCTTTGGTAAGCAAGCGTTCCAAGCATAATGCCATCCTTGGAGAGTCAGGAATGTTGTGTTTTTCCACCGGCTCCATTCATTCGTAGCCTCCTCAGCACAGCTGTGGACAGCTGGCTGCCAACGTGGATGCAGGGAGGGTTTCTCTCCAGGGCCAAGGGGTACACTCAGCCCTGCAGGAATGGGGAATTTCATTTGTGTTTCACACCCTGCTGGTTTCCAAACCCCACTGAAATGGTGCCTATAAAAACAGATTCATGAAGAAATTAAAAAACTATCAGCATTCAGTTTACTGTTTATTTTCTGATTATAAAAGCAATCAGAGTCTTGATAGAAAATTTGGAAAATATGGAAAGGTGTAAAATTAAAACAAACAACAAAACCCTGCTGTGACATACTAATTTGGGTGTATTTCCTTCCAGTCTTTTTTTTCTGTCCACACCGACACATACACACGTGTGCACATGCACCACATAGAAATACAATTAGGATTAAACATTATTTTCGAAAACTTTTAAGACCCATGCGATTTTTTAATAAAACAAAGGTTTTTCTCTTTGGACTCTGAGACAGTCTTTCTATGAATCACTGATATTTGGAAGGAAATATGTTTTCCATGTCTTTTCACTGGCCGAGAAGATTTCAGCAAGCTTTACCTTGAGTAGTTCAAATTAGAAAAAGGCTTCCCCGCAACTTCTACCCCAAGCATTGGGATGTGTTTAGAATCATACTTCTCACTCCTCACCTCTTTCCATTGCTGGTGTATAGTGTTGCGAGCTGTTTCCTCACTGAGCATTTGGTCACATTTACCAATGCCATAATGTTCTTCAATAACATATTTTAATGGATGTGTAGTGTTCCTTCAAGTAATATATCATAGTTTATTTAACCATTACTTCCCCCCCCCCGCCAAAAAAAACCCCTCTAGGGCCCATGAACTAATTATTTCTTGACCTAAAAATAAGAACAGCAGGAGATTCTCCAGAAATATGGATTAGTGTTTAGGGCATTGCTCTTTGGGGACAACCTTGGCTCCTTTAGGAGACCAGGGATTGTGTGCTGTCCCTTAAGTGCCCTGGGCTTAGAAGAATGCCTGGCATGCAGTAAGGGCTCAGGAAATATTTTGCTAAATGAATGAACTGCAGAATCCTTCCCGTAGGTGGCGAGGCCCTGATTAAGCCCGTTGATGTCAAGGTCTCTTTTGGGGGAGCATTTGGCTGGGAAGGAGGTGCAGGGCTCTGCGGGTGCAGGGTGAGAAGGCAGAGCAGGAAAGGGGTAGCATGGGAAAGCAGTTCTATGACTTAATAGTTTTAATGGGTTTTCAGGGATGTAAGGTTTTGGTGGAGTCTTGATATAGGGACTAGAGGCACTTAAGTCCCCTGAGACAGGGACTAGAGGGCACCCAGGCATGAGGAGCAGGCTGTGGGGAGCCTCGGAGTCAAGAGAGCAAGGACAGGTTTGCCAGCCAGGACGAGGGGTGCAGCCCAGCCAGGGAATGGCAAGAGACAGAGACCTTTCCAACTGGTAGCTTCTCAGATTCCAGAACACAGTCCCAGGGGAGGATGGGTCCTTGGAAGTCAGGGTCCCCCACCTGCCTCCTGGCAGGTAGCACCCCACCCTGTAGATGAGGGAACTGAGGTCTAGAGAAGTTAAGAGACGGTAGGAGCATGGGTTTGGGAGCTGATCAATCCAGAATCCTATGGCGTGGCTACTTTTCTGTGGTCACCTTGGGCGTGTTACTCAACATCTATAAGCCTCAATTTCCTCTTTTAGAAAATGGTGAACACCAGCTTTCATAGGGTGGTTGGGAAAATAATGAGACTTTATACACAAAGCACCCAGCACAGCTCCTGACAAAGAACGAAGGGTCCATACATGGAAGCCACTCTCATTGATGTGTTTTGTGAATTTCTATTCGTAACCTGAAGAGAGAGGTGAGAGAACACCAAGGATTAGTGCTGAAAAACATCTAAGCCTTTGTTTTCTTCCTCCTCTTCCTTCCCAGGCTACCACCATACTTACTTCAGGGGCTAAAAATCCAGTCTGTAAGACTGTTGGGAAGTCCCTGCTCACATGTAGGTAGAATTGATGTCACTTGAGGGGAACCAGAGTCCCTTTCTCCTTTGTTGCCTCCCATGGAAGGGGAGATATACTTTTTAAAATCATCTTGAGGCTTCACAGTCTCAATCCAGATGGTACTGGCAGGGCCACTGTTTACTCAACTCCTGGACATGGTTGGTCTCCAGAGTAGTGTTTGGCAGTATAGAGAACAAGACATAGAACAGGTTAGTTTTGGTGAACTGAATTTTTGGAAACTGAGTAGATAAGCAGCATATGACCTGGAGTAGAGCAACCTAGTGAAAATGTAATGTGAGCCATTCGTGTAATTTCAAATGGTCTAGTAGCCACATTAAAAAAAAAAAAAAGTAAAAAGCAATGGGTAAAATGAATTTTAGTAAGGTATTTTATTTAGCCCATTATATCCAAGATATTATCATTTCACGTGTGACACTGGTCACATTCCAAGTGCTCACTAGTCCCCTAGGGGCAGTGCAGTGAGCTAGGGGCACAGGTCAGGAGGGCCAGTCTGGGAGGGGCTGCTTATGCTTGGGGGCTCTGCTTGGTATGGGCAGGCAGCTGGGCCTCTTGGACAGGATGTTTCAAAAGCAAGCAAATCAGGGAAGAAGCCAAAGGCTGCAGTATCTGACCTTCGTCCTGACCCATTGGTGGGTGAATTATGTATTCCTGAGGGACCATTCCACTTTTGTGGGCCTCAGCTTACCCATCTGCAAAATGAGGTCGAGTCTTCTCTAAAAGCCATTCTGGCTCTGGTGTTCTCTAATTCCTGAGATAAAGATAAGGAAAGCAAATCTAGCCACTTCCTAAGTTTGAAGAGGGTGGGTGGAGGTGGGGCTGGAGAGAAAGCTTGGGCTTCTGGGCCCCACATTTGTAAGCACCTCTTTGGGACAACTCAGACATGTAAGCCTCGCTAAGAATGAACAATATCCTGTCACCACCATTAAGTCACCTTTTTTTTTTTTTAAGTATATTTTGGGGGTCGGGGAGCGGACCTTAACTGTTTATTAAAAAGTGACATGTTTTCATTGTTTTTAAATCTTGGAGCTTCGTCTTGTTCCTGGGGCATCCCAGATGGCCGTGAATGGCAGCCACATAGAGGGGAGGGGCCCTCAGGAAATATTAGAGCAAAAAAGGAAATATTTCAGCTCTGTCATAAATGGGCAGTTGGCCTGTCCAGAGAGGATGTGGGAAAAGGGAGGAAAAAAGCAGCAGGTGTGTTTGGAGGGAAGGGTGTGGCCTCAAATGTATTTTAAGCTCCTGAAGTCAGAGGCTCTGGTTTTATTGCCCTCGGGTAAGGAGGGGTTTGAAGCTTTTATCTCCCTGCCACAGACTTCTGTGGGGGGAAAGGAAACTCTTTCCTTTTCAAGGAGTGTCTCTTTTAAAATTCTTGTCACTAAGTAACGAGCTGTGTCTATCGGAGGACCGCCACCCCATACAGAAAAGGACCTGTGTGCTCTGAAGCTGGTCTAAGGACTTCCATTCAGGAATGAGGAAACTGAGGGTCAGAGAGGCTCCACCACTTTCTGAGGTACCCCAGGAAGGCAGCAGGGGAGCCAGTGCCAGAGCTCACAGCTGCCACCGTGTCCTCTCTGCCACACAGGATGCCTTCTCGGTTTTTGTCTCCTTCACAGTTAACAGATGACTCAGCCGGGCTGCCTTGAACCATTTTTAAATGAGGATTTCTCTTTTATGTTTTCTGAAACTAGATTTTTTATTACTTTTCCACACATTGTTTGCTTTGATTTTTAATTTAATTTTTTTTTGAATAGGTCAATACTTACACGGTTTAAAATTCAAAAGATACAAAAGGGTATTCACAGTGAAACATCTTTCTCTCAACCACCCTATTTCTTAGTTCCCTTACCTCGAGGCAACCACTGTTCCTGGCTCCTTCAGTTTAAAGATGTTTTATGTAGATACAGGAACAAATGTATATCTGTGCGTATGTGCATATACTTGTGCATGTGTGTTGTAATTTTTTTACCCAAACAGGAGCATATCATACATGTTACATTTCACTTTATATTTTCCACTGAACAATATATCTTCAGATATCTGACTTTCTGACAATAAAGTTTGTCATTCCTTTTCATTTGTTTGTTTTGGCTACATAGATTCTGTGGTAAGGCCATACCTTGACTTATCTATCCAGTCACTTATAGAGGGATGTTTTGGGTGTTTCCAGTCTTATGTTATGCAATACCCTTTGTTTTTACCCAGTGATTTATTTTTTCATGAAAGCAGTCCTTGAGTTTTCTGAATACAGGCAAGTCAATAGTGTTTTAAGCTTGCTGATTTATTGTTTGAACGATGCATCAAAGAATAAAATTGCTTAATTGTTTAAGGATTAAGTGTAGAATAAACAATTTTTTGCATTGAACTTTCTGGCAAATGAATCATACAGTCAACATTCATTTATAAAAGCAGTGTTTTTTGAGTTGCTACTGTGTGCTGGGCACTAGGTGCTGGGCCAGGTGGTGAGGGTGGAGGGGGCAAAGAGAGAAGGGCACGTGGGACCCTGCTTCCAGTCTGGGTCTGGAGTTGGGGGTGGGTGGAGGGTGACTTTGATAGTAGAAGAGAATGGGTACGGCAGGCTGGGGCAGCCTTGGTTCAGGAACACAGAAGCCACAGGAGTGTCGGGTGCTTGGACTTGGGGGTGGGGTACAGGGCGTTAGGGAGGGAACACTGGGCTGTGTGAACAGCAAGGCTTCCTGACCACAGCTTGCGACACTATGTCTTTGGTCCCTCTCAGCTGCTTCATTCAGTCAGTGCCCTTCCGCAGGGTCCTTTAAAGGGCCGTGTTTGGGACCCTGGCTCAGCCAGGCAGACTCTGCATGTCCTTGGAGTGTTCCTTTTGACCTCGAGGGGCCTTGAAACTCCTCTTTGTCCCAGGGAAACGGGCCAGCTTCAGTCTGGAGAATGGGGAGTGATGGCACAGCAGCCCTGTGGACAGAGGCAGTGGCGGGGGGAGAAATAGACCCACAGTGTCAACGGAGGTGCCTTCACCTGTCTGAACTGGAGATTCCTGGGCTGTTTCGGTGTGTCCGCAGCTCCATATCCCCTCCTGATGGAGGGGCATCTGCTTCCTGGGAACACTGGCCTCAGCCCTGGCAGCCTGCCCTCTTGGAGGCTCAGAATGCTTTCTGGAAGCCGCCCCCAGCCTGAGTGTGGACATTCATCAGTGGGCTTCAAGGCAACAAAGTACAGTTGCTGAAGAGTTGTAGCTCAGCCCTAGAAACTACCTGTCACAGAGAATCTTTGCTGCTTTTGTGTGTGTGCAAGGAGGGGTAGGCTGGGATCCCACAGGCAACACAAGGTGCCTTGGAGCCCCCGCCATGTCTTCAGCCTGGGTTAAGTTCTGCAGGAGATCAGAGAGAGCTCAAGACGTGATCTTGGCTTCAAGGATCCAAAAATCTGGTTGGGAAGATGTTGATGTTTATAAGACATATACCAGCCTTATGCCGAAGGGCTAAGTGATGTCATATTGCTATAAGACTTTAAAGAAAAGAGAGGTCGTGTGCCTGGAGCCCACAGGGTGTGAGACTCGAGATGAACCTCAGGAAAGGAGCCTGGTAGGAGGATGAGAACTGACATCGATTTAACACCGGCTACATGGCAGGCACTGCCTGGGTGTGTTAGACCCATTCAGTCTCACAGCAGCTTTCCATTAGAAGTTATTATTCCCATTTAACAGAGGAAGAACCGAGGCTCGGGAAGTTCAGGTTAACTGGCTTACGGTGACATGGCTGCCAGGAAGTGGCAGAGCCCACATTCCAGAGTCCATAGTCTTTCCACTGCACCCAAACTGACACAGGTTCCTCACGATCATTCAGGGACGGAGTCATGGCAGTGGGATGGCCTGTGTCATGCTCAGGAAGAAGTGTCCCTGAGCAGAAAGTCACATGTAATAAACAGGAGGAAACACTCTGGGTTAAGGGGGTCAAGTTTGGAGAATTCATTGCAGCAAATCTTAACTCTCTGAGGCTGTTTATCTTCTTTGTCCAGGTAAATTCTGTTGTTGTTTGTCGTCGTTGTTGCTGTTATTTTTGCCTGGTTTAACTCAATTCTGACATTCTTCAGAGGATGTCATCATGTCCATCATTAATAAAAATTTAGCAAGAGATAAACCACTTGATACCAATGATTAAAACCAAGTATGTTAGTCCAGAACCAAATTGTGATGATTTTAATTTATTGCCCCATATCTCTTTCCAGTGGCATTTTAGGAAATTGCTTTTGGAATCACTTAAAAGACTGTTGTAAAAATGCAACTACCAGCGCAAAGGACTGTTGGGGCACTGAAGATCAGGTATTAAAACATCTCGGCGGTGTACATTGATCTTTTTTTAAAAAAGACTTCTGTAGAGGGATGCTTCTGTTTTAAAAATTAAATTTATTGGGTAACATTGGTTAATAACAGTGTATACATTTCAGGTATATAATTTTATAATACAACATTTGTATACTATATTGTGTCTAGCCTCCTGTCACCATATATTTGACTCCCTTTACCTTCTTCCTCTCCCACCCCCCTTCTGGATGGTTCTATATTTCAACTTTAATGAAAGCCACATGACTTGCTAATAGCCTTGCGGTTCATGGTCAAAGATGAGAATTCCTCTTTCATTATACTCACTCTGTTTGGTGTGGGCCAAGTCATATGTGTTGTCGGGGGTGTTGAATGGACAGGAACAGAGGAAGGGATTTGAGGGCTTAGTAAATCCTGTGTGATGGTTAGACTGGGAGATGTGCTGAAGAGACCCAAGGACCCCATTCCAAGGCCTAAGTTTGCATAAGCAGATCTGTATCCATCTTTGTAATCTCAGGGGTTCTCTGTCCGAATGCTAACTTACAAATAAACACAAACCACTTGAACGGAAAGGCCCACCTGTTATTTTCCTGACTGTCTTCGCCTTCATGAAGTGTTCGTAGATCCCAATCTCACTTGATGAGGTTACGTCCACATCGAGCATCTTGCCTCGACTCTTGTAGAATATAGAATGCTCCCTCAGCGCAAGGAAAATGCCTCCTTTTTCTGATTTAGCTCTGTTGTTAGATGTGCTTGTGCCCACTTTGCAAATCATCTCCTAACTCAGATTTTAGCTAGCTTCCAGGAATTCAGAAATCGTGCTCACAAGCTGAGTGGTACAGATGAGAAAGCAGAGGGCGAAATTCCAACCCCTGTGTTTGCCAGCCACTGGGAAATAGATGAGCGTGTGCTCGCCTTTGTCTACCTGGAGCCCTGGATGCTTCTTCCTAAATTGCTTTGTGAGGGGAGGATGGGGGTGGGGAGAAAGTTTATAAAAGTGAATTATTTGATAAAATAACATTTTTGCTTACATTATAGAAAACTAGATCACGCTATGTTCTATCTCTGTCGCTCTGCCAGAAATTCCTCATGACAGATTCTGATGCACCAGATTGAGCCACCTCACCGAGCATCACCTATTTGCAGAAGTCATTAAAGCCATTGTTTAACTAAAGGCTTTTCTTTTCCTTCCCTACAGTTTTCAAGACCCTGCATTTGTACAGACCTGACTCAGCAACATTCTATTTTTGGAATTTTGTTTCCTCTTCTCAGATTCTGAACTGCGGTTCCTTAGTTCTCTGCTCTTTCCTCAGGAGTGTCTATTACCTAGATTTTGGCTGCAGGTCTGAAGTAGTCTTGCCGCAAAAGGATACGTCTTTGTACCCAGTCTCTGCCCCAGCCACGGGGTACCTGGGGGTGACCTAGTTCCTCTCCATGCCTGCTTCATGAACAAACTAACATTTGCAGAGTGGTAAATTATTTGAATAGAACACACACACACACACAACACACACACACACACACACACACACACACACGGCTCCTGCTTCTTCCCTCCTTAAATGGGATCGTGGATGGGAAGCACCCAGCATAGTGGCTGTCACAGAGCCCAGAACTCAATAAATGTTATTGACTACTACTAATATTATAATTATCCTGTTCCAAAGGAAACTATAGCCTCCAGTCCCTCTGTGGTCATGCTCGAGAATCAGAAAGCTCTTCTAGCCTAGTGACCTATTCTGTTGTTTTTTAATATTCCATCCTTCATATACACATAGCACATTAGGAGTCTGTTCATTCCTAGGATGTGTGCAAAATTCCAATTCCTGTCAGGAGAATTTATGTGTGGTTTTAGAGGGGATAATCGACCAGTTAGTATGTGCGCGCTGATTTTATACACATACGCCGTGCCGTTTACAACACACATTATAACATCTTCAGTCTCTGCCAAGAATGCGTATTTCTTAGCCCTGTGCATTTGCATATTATGGGTTCATAATTCAAATAGCTGTAAAGATCCCTACAGAAAAATGTAGTCACTGTACTCGGAGTTCTAAATCTCAATGTAGTAGTAGAACCTGGCTAATTTTTGCCCCTGTTAATGTACCAGCCTTATAATTTTCTCTCTCTCTCTCTCTCTCTCTCTCTCTCTCTCTCTCTCTCTCTCACACACACACACACACACACCCCTCTGATTTTACCCTAATTCTAAGCTGAGTTATGCTGCTTATTCCCCAGATATTATTACCTTTCCAAAATATATCATAACATGGCACAATGTACTATGGTCTTATTACAGATGATTAAAAAGAAAACATTTGTCAAAATAAATGAACCTTCCACATCTGATCTTTCCCTGGTTTGGGTCCCTCGCTTCCCACCCATTACTGCCACCCGCCTTGCTTTAGTCATCTGCCGTGCCCGTGGCTTCGCTGAGCTCTGACAAGGCAGAGAGCTCTTCAGAAATTGCTCTTTCAAGCTAACATCACCAGAAAATTCAGCCACCCACACCCCACCCTCTAGTCAATCATTAGAGAACTTGCCATTGGCTGCACTTGATTTGACCAAACAAAATGCAGCAGGAAGAAAAGAAAACATGTTTTTAAGTTCTTGCAGGTAGAAGGCACCTGAATTTTAAAAACAATCAGGTGAAAGTTTTCTTTTTGAAGTTCAGAAAAAAGAAGGACAAGTTGAAGTCTATTCTACCCCATTTCGGGGTAGGGAGAATAAAGTAACTGAACCGTAGAGTCTTCAAATGCAATAGATGTAATGGAAATACTGAAGAAGTCCATTGTTGGTGGTTAACGTAGGGATCTGTGGGCCATGGAACTGGCCGGGCTGGAAAGCGGTTCCGGTGGCTTGTTCAATCCAAGAGTAAATGCAACGAGCACCCTGAAGATTGGGAACTATATACCCTCTAGGGTATCTGGGGAGGTCTCAGCTCCCCAAAGGCAAAGGGCAGCATTTTCCAGCCACAGAAATGGCAGCTGTCTGTGACTCAGGTGCCTGAGGTTGCTGACCTCAGGATGCTTATGGCTGTATTCGGCCTCTTGGGTTCTGCCTCTGTGGCTTATTTTTACTAAAGGGCATTAGATTTAGTTGTGTGTGTGTGTGTGTGTGTGTGTGTGTGGTGTGTGTGTGTGATCATCTCAAAGATGTCCTGACCAAAACTTCCTTTATTTTTGAGTCAGAGCTTTAATGGCAGAAGCAAATGAAATCTTGACATTAAAAAAAAAAATTAGTTTTATAAAAACATTTTAAACAGTTTTATTGAGGCATAATTTATATGCCATATAACTCAATTTGTTTTAGGTTTACGATTCAATGGTTAATTTTTAAAACAACATATATTTGAATCAATATATATGTCAGGGAGAGAGCAGGTGTTAGTGAGGCAGAGACTATGGAAGGGGCAGGGGAGGGAAAGGAAGCTTTTTGTTCCAAGCCTATGCAGGTGTGTTCTCTCATTTCACCTTTCCTGCAGAAAGAAGCCATGTGAACAGGAGGTATGGTCATCAGAGCAGGCCCTTGGGGTGGCGGAGACGTCCCTGAGGTAGGGGCCCTCCTGATTCTACTTGGGTTCCACGCTGGCAGGTGGGGCTCTTCAGCACTTGGAAAATAACAGCTCTTCCCTGATCTAACAGTTCAAGGTACTGTCACATCAAGAGCATATTCATAAACATTTGGGGCCCAAACCATTTCTAGTTCTCACTAACAGACTGTGCTGAAGTAGATTTCTGAGGTCATCCAGGCCACTTACTCTGTACATATGATACCAAATATTGTCCCTGGGGCTCACATAAATGATCCAGGAACACTCACTGGTCTGCTGGGACCAGATCCTGGTTTCCTGACTGTCCAGACCAGTGGATGGCCTTCTCATGGCACTGCCCTGTCAGAGTGGCCTAAGGTGGCATGGGAGGATGTGGGCAGAAAGGCAATGTGAAGATCACCAAAGACCCATTTATCTCTCGATAGGTTTCTTATGTACCAGCTCCAGAGCTGTGTTTTGCTGTGAGGATGTTGTATTATCCCAGTCTGTTTCTAAAGCAGTTCTCATCATCTGGTAACCTGAAAGAAGCGGAAATCAAATGGAGAGCCCCATGACTTGGACCTTTTATTCCCAAAGCAGGAATCCTTTGACTAAACCTGATAAGTCCAAGCAAGAAATTAGGCCAAACAGGGAAACGTAGCCATAGCTTACACTTGGACTTCTGTGCAGAGACCACTATTTTAAATCCTGGTTGCATTCTGTTGTGTGTATGTATCTTAAAAGGAAGTTCTGAATAAACTATATTCTGGGATAAAAAGAGCATTTCATCTCGAAGAATTCAAAGCTTTAGAAAAAAGTTAGTGAAGAAAGCAGCTGTATGTCGATGCAAGTCCTTCTTAGACACCCAACGTGTGGTGGACAGGGAAGATCTTACTCTTTGAAAGGGGAACAGTCCTTCCCTCTGATTCAAGGGCCCATCACAGGGAGTTTGTCCTGCTGGGAGGCTGACTTAGAAGGCCTTTCCTTTCAGCCTTTGCCAGCTGGTGTGGAGCAGAAAGCCAACTAATGGGGCAGATAGCCAAGCTCTCCCTTGTGCCGAGAGCCAGACTGGGAGAAGTAGGTAGATAGTAAAACTGGCAGTGACAGCCAGGACAGTTGAATACTTGAGCCTGTAGGAACTAGTGAGCTAAGAAGACTGGAATGTGTTAGAAAAGTGATTCTCTAAATGGGGTCCCTGGACTAACAACGTCAGCATTGCTTGGGACCTTGTGAGAAATGCAGATTGTTGGGTCCCACCCCACGGAGACCACCTGAATCAGAAACTCTGGGGGTGGGCCCAGCAATCTGTAGTTATAGAAGCCTTTCTGGAGGTTCTGATGAACCCTCAAGTTTGAGAACCACAGCTGTAGAAAGGATGAGGGTCATGTTAAGCCATGACCGATCCGTAACAACTGAGGGTGAGAATACTGATTATGTATTGTTTTTGTGAATATGGTAATTTGTTAAGTCATGTCTGGTTAATTAAACAGAGAGTTTTAAGATCCTACAGAATGTATAGTTCACCGAATGCATATCAAAAATCTGATGAATTGGACCTTGTACTTTGCATTAGAAAATGTTAAGCCAAAATATTTCCATGTATTTCTAATAAAATTTAATTATAGATGCTTCAAAAAACAAAACCCCCAAAGTCCAATGAACTACACTCAAAAAGAACACAAACAAGATCTTGAAAATCTGATCGACTAACTTTAACTAGCTCTGCCACTTACCATGGAAAGCTGAACATGTTACTAATATTTCTGAGCCTCATTTTTCTTTTGAGTAAGATCACGGTAAAACATCCTTACTTTATGGAGTTCTTGAGGGTAAAAGAGACTGGGAGACATCACTAGACAGGACCTAACTCAGGGCCTCTGCCCAGTAGGCTAATCCAGAGAACTCCCCTTTTCTGGGCTGGCACAGTTCCGAGGGCACTGCCATCATGGGGTGGTGGTTGTCCAGATGACCATGGTTCTGCTTGTCTGGGATTGAGCACTAGCCTGGAAAGAATTGTGGTGATCCAGTTCACACACTTCACTTCATAGATGAGGACATGGAAACTTGGAGGTTTTAAAGCCACATAACTAGTGATTACAGATAGGGCCAGAGCCCGGGTCTGCTGCGGCTCGGCTTGGTGGCCTTCTTGCCCATGCCTTTTGTTCTCACACATTTTCACCTGGATCGCATGAAGGTGAACGTGAGACCCAGAGAGAAGATCAGTTGCGAAGGACTCTGGGCAGAGGAGAGGGAGCCCAAGTGGCTGCCAGCTCTTACTTGGGTTCCACTCTTACTTTCCCTCAGTGGCTCGGTTGTGTCTGAGAGAGAGCACAGCCTCCGAGGGATTAAGAGGCCGTCTCTTTCGGAGATAGGCATATGGATGGCAGAGTCGCGGCCTGTGAGGGCTGGCCCAACTGTGGCAATGTGGAGTACAGATTTTATTCATCAGTAGAGAAATGGGAGGCTCAGAAAGGGCAGGTCCTGGGTGGGCTTGTCATTTACTTTGAATATGAAGCTGTTGGGAGGTTTTAAGCAGGTGAGTGATATCTTCCGATTACAATTTTTAAAATTAAAGTGCAATTGGCATACAATATTATATTAGTTCCAGGTGTACAACAATAGTGATTTGACATTTATATACCTTACAATGTGATCCCCACAGTAAGTCTAGTAACCATCTGTCACTGTACAAAGTTATGGTATTATTGACTGTAGTCCCTGTGCTGTATATTACAACCTCATGATGTATTTATTTTATAACTTAAAGTTTGTACCTCTTATTCTCCTTAACCTTTTTCACCCCCCCCACCCCTCTTCCCACTGGCAACCATCAGTTTGTTCTTTGTATCTATGAGTATGTTTCCGTTTTGTTTTGTTTGGTCATTTTTTTATTTTTTAGGTTCCACACATAAGTGAAATCATATGGTATTTGTCTTTCTCAGTCTGACTTATTTCATTTAGCGTAATACTCTCTAAGTCCATCATGTTGTCACAAATGGCAAGCTTTCATTCGTTTTTATTGCTGCATAATATTCCATTGTGTGTATGTGTTATACACTAATATATACGATATACACCATACCTTGGCTATTGTAAATAATGTGGCAGTGAGCATAGCGATGCGTATATCTTTTCAAATTAGTGTTTGATTATAATTTTGAAACCATCACAAGCAGTTATTATAAATTGGCCTCTAACTGTTGACTCCTAGACTGTGACTAGGCGTAATAGTGGGAAGAGCTTTTACCTTGCGTTGTATTTATTATTCTTTGTTACTGTTTGATTTTTTTGACTATATTTACTTTTATTATGTGTGTGCATTTAAACACTAATTAAAAATGAAGCTCTTTTCTAGATTAAGAAAAAATAAATTCCATGGAGACTATGTAGTACTTTGGAAAAAATTATCAAAATAAATTGCTAAGCAAAAAGGGACACTATTTCTTTTGGTAGACTCCATTTTCATAAAAATGTATCCATGTGTGAAAAAATCTGGAATAATAAATATTAAAATATTATTAAGCTTGAAATTTTCTTGTTTTAGCCTATTTGTGTTTTCTAATTTTTCTAGTTTGAACCTATTACTTTTGCAGTTAGAAAAAATAATTATTGATTTTAATTGAAACAGAAGAGAACACCAGTGTCTTTGGACAACAGTCCAAAGGGCTCCCATCCAGCCCTTGTCCCTTCCTGTGGATGTCCATAGTTTCATCTAACATCAGTGCTGTGATCTTTAAATATACTAAACATGGTTTTTTTGTTGTTGGAAATTTGACTCTAGCTCATTAAGCATAGAGCATCTCCTGATATGGAGAAGGGATTCTAGAGAAACCTGCAAATAGATGAATGGATAATTCATTCATTTAGTCATTCATTCACAAGTATGTGTTAAGTGCCCTCTGTGTGTCAGGCACTGTGCTGGGCTCTGCAGACTTACTAGTGCATTAAGGAGCATGGTTGCTTGCTTTTCCTCTGAGCCCTCTCCTTTTCAGTATGGATTATTTCTTAGATTTTTATCAAGAGAGAGCCTCATTGCATCTGAATGTGGCTCCAACAGGCCTCTTGAAGTTGGGGTTTGGACCTGGGGTGGCCCAGATGTTGGCGAGGTGGAAGCCTACTCGGGAGAGTACGCGAGAATAGTCCTTGCCCTCACTACCGTTTATTGATATTTCTCCAAGCTAGGCACCGTGTGAAGTGTTCATGTATATTTCCAGCTTTTATAACCCTTTAGAGGCAAGAGAACCAAGCATTGGAAGTAAAAGGCCTGGCTCACACAGCTAGATGCAGAATTAGGAGCTGAATCCACATCTTTGCATCTGTCTCTGATGGCCACCATGTCCACCTACTCTTCTACCACCCAATCTGTGGAGGTGGTTCAGGCTCTTAAGGCCCACAGGAGAGCCCCACATACACACCCCCCCCCCACGGAAATAGGGAAAAGGCACCGAACATCACTCTAGGAATAAATGACAAAAAGCTATTTTGCAGCAGGCAAAGTTAACCTGCTACTCCTAGCCTAACGCCTCCACGTTAATTCAGACTTCAGGGCAATTATTTAGAAAGTCTGATGACTCAGACAGGGTTGAGCCGAAGTGTAACTTGATCCAAATAAAGACTGGAGGCAGAGGGAGGCCAAATGAATGCTGTAAACAAGATGACAAAGTGCAACCTTCGAACTCTTGAGAACATAGTTTTTAAGTCCTGATGTGCACTTCTAAACGATCCTTTTATCCCTACTTGTTATAGATCAATTACACCAATTACTTCCATGAGAGAGGAACTAAACTGCCCAAATGTCTCTCTCTTCCAGCTCCAACTTCTGTAATATTAGTATTTGTCAGTCTAAATGAAATAATATATTTGCGAATCAGTTTGCTAAAGCCAGCATCTCTCATGGATCTCCCAGTATAGGAAAAAAAAAAAAAAGGCAATGTGAGCACTGCCATATTTTACAAACACTTAGAAAATATCAGTTACTCACCAACAGTGTAGTTCATTCTTTCTATATGCCCAACACACTGCTATGTGACAATATAAGACATAATAACTAAACTTAAGGAACGTATCCCCCCATTGGGGAGAAGACGTGAATGTCCATTAAAAGGAGATGAAAAAAAGTACAAGACGGCATCAGACTTTTGTGGCACACTGTTCGGTATTGTAGACGTTCAAGAGAAGGACAGCAGGGAGGGGAGGCTAATGAGGGTGGCTTTGTGGTGGAGGTGGGTTTGGAAGCGTGGTTGGGATTCCGACTGGAAGGAAGAAACAGTCTCATAAAACAAACCTGCATATCTAATTAGACCCGTATGCAGGGTGAAAATCATGCTTTCTCTCTCTTTTCCCAAGGATACCATGTATGATGTTACGCTATCAGCCGGTTGGCCCCTTCTGCTTGTTTGTATCCAGGATATAGGGACCAGACCCACCCTCTCTAACTCATCTCACTGCTTGTTTCCCTGGCTCAAGGGAAGAGGGAGGCGGAGACATGAAGGTCAGTCCCATCTGTTTTGCAACTTACCAAACAGGGAAGTGGTTCACTGACAGAGGCAACTGGCCATCCGTGATGCTGCAGTCAGACCTGAGAGTTAGTTATCTGTGGATTTCAGATGACCACATTTTCTAGTAGTCTCCATTACAACTGCCTATTAGAAACAAAACCCCATGCGTTTTGAGCATCAGTTAAAATGGAGGCTGGCTGGTGGGTAGATGCAGTATATTTCTTACTGGTCTCCTCTCTAATCCACCCAGTGGGTCTTCCTGGAATGTTCTTTGGCACACGTTACCTTTCTTCCAAAAAACCCCCAAGGAGTCTGGATTTCTGACCTCCAAATCCACTCTTGACCAGGCTCTCTAGTCTCATTGTCTCTGTGTCTTGACATACCTTGACCCTAACTACTTTACTGCTTTAAAAATGATAGGACAGTTCATGCCCTTTCCTGGTGTTGCCCATTTATATCCTCTCATTGTGGAAGGTTCTTAATTGCCCCTCGATTAAAATTCAATTCATCTTTTAAAATTTACCATACGTGCCTCCCATTCCAAGCAGTCTTCCTGGATCATCTCACTGGTATGAATTTCTCCCACAACACACTGCAGGCTGAGAAAGGGGAAAGAAGGGAGAAGCCGCATGCTGGGCATCCAGGCAGGTTTAGAAGACGTGACAAAGGAGAGGCTTCAGGGAGGTGTGGGGGACTTGAGTAGGAGAGAAAAGGCACCTTGAGAAATGTTTCTGTGGGTTATCATATGGTGTCTGATGACATTCTTAGGGGTGAAGCAAAGAAGGCTCAAATTTTTGTTCAATGATTTCTTTGACTAGAATCCTCGCAGAGACGAGGTGCTGTGAATTTATCAGGTTACCAGTTACAGTCTTCCAGTACGTCTGTACACAGACTGTATGCCATCATCCTACATTCTTTTGTATATTTCCTGCTATTCCGTGACCTGGGTTTTCCAGAATGGTTCTGATTTGTGGTTTGGAAAATATGGTGATTGTGGTGACACCCAGCCCCTGCAGATTGGATCGCATCCCCCTTTTTAGGAGGCTTCAGTGTCTCTCTGTTCATACCC
The DNA here is from genome assembly GCA_003508835.1 of Eonycteris spelaea. Classification (NCBI taxonomy): domain Eukaryota; kingdom Metazoa; phylum Chordata; class Mammalia; order Chiroptera; family Pteropodidae; genus Eonycteris; species Eonycteris spelaea. Next base: position 19,097,331 of record PUFA01000003.1, on the reverse strand, counting down.
ACTGCACTGGCGAGGGTCAGTGCTTGTTGAATGCATGGGAGGAATAGGTTTTGAATCCAAGTTCACGTGGATGTTGGGTTGGTGCATGTTCTTCCCCTGTGGACTCTTACCATTTGCTCTCTGCTGTTCCCTCCATCTCTTCTTTCTATCTTTCAACATCTAGCCTAGAAGATTCTTGCTATTGGTGGTGGCGGTGGGGCAAGGTTTTCTGACCAAACACATCAGCACTGATTGCCCTTGGGGCTGGTGGAGAAACCTCCTATCAGCCTACAGCATGCTAACCAGAGAGAGCGCCCTCTGCTTAGGACACCCTCCAACCCCCGGCCCCACTTTCTGATTGCATGAGACAGGGGCTGGAATGGGAGGAATATTGAGTGCGGAGATCCTTGGCTTCTGGTTCAAGCATCATATGCTTCTGTGACCCAACCGTAATGGGTTAAAAAGAGTATATTTGCAAGGGCTAGGAGTGGGGAGACACTTTCTTGTTCATGGAATCTGGGAAGCTGAAAGGCCAGTCTGAGGGAGCTTTGTAGAGACACATGGGCCATGTATCTGCCACACAGGCTGCCTGCAGCATAGCTGTGTGGGCTGGCGAAGAGCGAGGAGCAAGCAGTGCTGTGCATGTTTTAAACCACAAATCACGACTCTGCAAATATCGAGGGTTTCCTGTGTATTTCTGAACTGCTAGCTGGAAGAGGTTAAAGGGACTTTTTGTATGCTTCAGTTGCTTCTATAAGTTCATCCATCTCTGTCCTTTTACCTTCCACTCCAAATGGTGAGTGCTTTCTGGAAAGGTCTGCCCCGGTACAGGGCATATGTTACCCCCTTCACAATAGTGCATGTATTTTGAATTGTAATGGGGGTGACTTTGTACGGGGCCATCCACCCTCTCTGGCTATACCCCAAGATGGGATCCGTAATTGCTGGGCTGCGCAAAACCAGTTGGCCAGGACAGGAACTGAAACTTAGCTCCTCATCGTGATGCTCTAATTCAGTGACCCGTATTAGCCTCCGTAGAGGTGGTGGCTTCCTAATTGCCACACACTGCAAGGCATTGTGGGTACCACTAAGGTCTATGAATGTCTCAAAGGCCTACAAAAATACTCGCAACCTCAAAAGAAAATATTGACTGCAAATTGAAACGTAGTAAACATTGAATAAAATGTCTACAAAATATAATATTAGGTTCACGCAGCTCATCTCAACTGTGGGATCTTTGTAGCAATTGCATCAGCAAAGGGTGGGTGCATTCGATATGGTGGCTGGGATGTAAGTTTGCATCCAGCACCATGACTTTCCCAGCTCCCTGACCACACCCTCCACTCTCCAACAGCTTCTCCTCCAAGGGATGCAGTGACAGGGAGCAGGGGCAGTGCTCTTTTTCCTGCCCTGCTACAGCCTCACTCACGATGTTTTCAACTCCTCATTTCCCAGTGGGGTAGATGCTCCAGGGGGCAGTCTGACTGGTATCAGTGCAGGCAATTTGTCTTAAGATTGGGTTGGCCATGCCAACTCTTCATCAGACTGAGACAATGGAGAAGATGAGTGGGCTTGCCCTGGCCTGGGGCTAAACCTCAAGCGAACTCCCCTCAAGCCTTGTTTCCTATTTCTATCCTTCTTCCCTTTACTCCTTCTTTAAAGCAGTTCCCAAACCTCGTTGATTCTACCACTCATTATCTTCTGATTTCATCCTATTGGCCTCACTTCCATTTTTACTGCTCTAGTTCAGGCTTTTGTGATTTATATGAGGATATGCAAAAAACCTGAAAGCATGACAGATTTCCCCTTCCCACTAGTTCTGACCTCTAAGATTATTTAGCTTCCAGGATTATCTTTCTAATATCTAAGCTTAAAGCCCAGCCCCTTCATCACATCATGAGACCTTTTTAAGCCTGGCTTCCAGATACTCTGTGTTTAATGTTCATACAACATGCTAAACTCTTCTATGCCTTTCTCAGCTCCCCCCTTTTTTTGGTGCTTTAGAAATACACATATATTTAAATTTTAGACAATTCAAACATCAAAAAGTATGAAAAAGAAATGCAATCAAATAGTCTCTTATTTTAGAGCCCTACTGGTTTTAAAAAGATTATAATTGAATTAGTTTTCTATGAAAGTTTTTGTTTTGGGGAGTTATAAGGAATTATTAATAAAAATAAATTCCATATGGACCTGAGCCAGTAGCCTAGTGTGAAGATTGACAGGCTGACAGTTGACTTATGGTCTTTAGAAACCAAGATGCTGTTGTATCTAGTTTTGATTATGTTATGGAAATCAATTGTGATGTAATGCCTATAATGGAAAGCTCACATCTGTCCTAGCTAAGAAAAATTGGGGCAAATTTGAGTTTCTGTTGAACAACGATCACAGTGTTTACCTTGCCTCTCACTTTTTCATCTTTCAAGATGTAAGGTATACCTTAAGAGTATAGAGGAGAAAAAAGAATGCTAATTCTTGGTCCATTGCTTATGTTTTATCATTTTAGGCAAATTTTTATTTCCAAGTTTGTTATTCTGAGGGCTTCTAGTATGGTTTCTCCTATAACATGATCTGTGTTTAGGCAAATAATAAAAATAAAAAAAATAAGCTAGAGTTATGCATACTTAGTAGGGCAAATCTCCTGCAAAGCAGTAGCACAGATGCATTCTCAAGTCATTCATGTGGCTTCTGAATTATATCGTTATGGGTTTCTGAGTTATTATCTTTCTTTTGTGGCTTAGATAATACAGAGTTGACGGAAAGAAGTAAAGAATATTTAAGTTTCACTTCTGTAGGAAGGAGTGTCATCACTGAGGATGTATGACACTAGGTGGTGGGTTTTGAAGGGGCGTTTATATAATAGTAGCTGTCAACAATTTCAGTTTCTTTGGTTGAACGTAAAGGGATTTATATACTCTTACTATCAAAAACAGAGTGAAAAGTAACCACAGCACAGAGAAATTAAGCAGTTAAGACCTGCTTGCTTCATTGTTATTTGTCATCTTTTAGTTATGTTTAGAAATTAATTATAAGAAGTAATAGTTCCTTCTCTCTCACCCTAATTTCCTCTTCTCCAGGAGCAACTATTTTCATTCTTTCTCCTGAATTATTAAATTGATCTTTGTGTTTCTAAACAACATGCATAAAGGGCTACTTCTTGATTTTTCGGTGTTAGACACTCTCTATGGGCTTCCTACTTGTGGAAGCTGAAAATTTAGCTCTCTTTTGCTGCATCTATCCTTCATCCGGCACTACTACATATATGCACAGATACATTCCTCAATTGTATTATTGTTCCCAATTGAATCACTGCCTTCCTATAAATGGATAATATGCTGGTTTACATGGTCATGTGACTAGCATCCCTATGGGAAGATTAATATAACTGACATGGAGTTTGGCCATGTGGTATTTTGGTCAATGGAATGGGAATGGAAGTAATGTATGCCACTTTTGATCAGAAGCTTTAAGAACCATGGCATGTCTGGTAAGTTACTCTGTTCCCTCTGCCAAGAAAATGGACATTTCCCAATGAGGTCTGAGCCGTTAGCCTAGATCCCCGAATGAAGGAGACAAATGTAGCCACGGTTGATGCACAGCTGTGCTCCAATGTTCCATGAATGAGAACTTTTGTTCTTGTAAGCCATTGAGATTTTTCTTGTTGTTGCGATATAACCTAGCAAAGTCCGACACATCATCCCTTCATCCTTCCAATATATTTATATCGTGATTTTTTTGTGAGATAAATATTGATAGTTTACATTGTTATGAACATGTACATGCTATTAACAGGTGAATCATCAAATATTTCCATGATGCTGTTCCTTTCTCGAATCACTCTTTGTTTTCCTTAGGGTTGATTATTGCATTATTTTCATTTGCTTATAATTCCATTGTCTTATTACTAATTCAATACCCAAATTCCTACCAATTGTCTAACCCTCTTCTCAGAATGTTCAGAGTTTATTTCATTCAGAAATCTCTTTTTGTACCTTTGATGTGCTTCTTATCTGGACTGATTGATCTATATGCCTGGTGCATAGCTATCATCTTGGAGTCACCTTTCACCGTCATCCTTAAAATTCCCTTTGACTTTCTCCTGTGTTGGATCTTCTGTTTTGCATATCCCATGGCTTTCTGTTTCTTGATTTACACCCCTATATTGGTGGATCACATCCCCCAGTGGCTTCTAAGATGGGAACACATGGGACATAAATTATTTGAAACTTTGTGTGTCTGCAAGTATATTTATTCTACCATCGAACTTGTTTGAAAGTTTGACTTGGGTAGAGAATTCTAGTTTGAAAATCATTTTCTTTAGAATTTTGAAGAGATTTTCCAATTACCTTTTCGATTTCAGTTATTGAGCAGTCTGAAACTATTCTGATACCCGCTCCTCTCCATGCTCTGTTTTTTCTCTCAAGAAGCTTGTAAGGGTTTTTTTTTTTTTTAAGTTAACTTTTAATTTTAGAACAGTTTTATAGTTATGGAATTATTGTGAAGACAGTACAGAGAATTTCCGTATACCCCACACCTAGTTGTCCCTATTTTGAACATCTTATATTAGTATAGTACATTTGTCACAATAAATTAACCAATATGGATATATCATTACTTAATAAATCCCTTCTGTATTCAGATTTCCTGAATCTTCTCCTAATGCCCTTTCCTGTCTAGGATCCCACACAGGATACCACATTATGTTTAGTAGTCATAGCGCCTTAGACTCCTCTTGGTTGCAAGCTTCTCAGACTTGTTGTTTTTTTGACCTTGACTATTTTGAACAGCATTGGTCATGCATTTTGTTGACTGCCCCTTAATTGAGATGTATCTGATGTTTTTCCTCATGATCAGACTGGGGTAATATGTTTTGGGGAAGATTGCAGAGATAAAGTGACATTGTTATCACATCATATCAAGGGTATATACTATCAGTATAACTTGTAATTGTTGATGTTAACTTTGATCACCTGACTTTAAATAGTGTTTTTTCTCCACTTTAAAGTTATTCTTTTTTTCTCCCTTTCCGTAATTTCCTTATTGAAAGAAAATGATGATACACAGCCCACGCTTAAGGAATGGGGAGTTATGTTCACCTCTTTGAAGAAAGAGTATCTACATAAATTATTTGGAATTCTTCCACACCGGAGAGTTATCTACTATTTTCTTTCCCACTTATTTATTTACTCAATTATGTATTTATGTTACTATAGACTCGCTTTATATTTTGGATTATAATCCAATACCACTTTATTTCATTGCTTAAATTGTTACAGTTTTTGCCATTAGGAGCCCTTTCAATTGCTCCTTTATTCCTCTGACATACCCCATCACTGTGAGTGTGTGTGTGTGTGTGTGTGTGTGTGTTGTGTGCGCGCGCGCGTGTGTACTTTCTTACTTTGTGGGTCTCCAGGATGCTCCAGGCTCATTTTGTGTATTACCTGCCTCAGTCCCAGAACCAGCCATTTCTCCAAGGAGACCTAGTTCTTTTTTTTTTTTTTTTTGGAAAGTGACATTAGAAACCCAGGTCTAGGCACTAGGTTGCTCATTGCTGCTGGAGTATGATTGCTTCTAGACCTTCTCAGATGACAGAGCAAGGACATATATGTGTGTGTCTACAGGCATCCTCGGAGATACTGCAGATTTAGTTCCAGACCACTACAGTAAAGTGAAGATTGCAATAAAATGAGTCACACAACTTTTTTGCTTTCCTAGTGCATATAAAAGTTATATTTACACTATACTGTAGTTTATTAAGTGTGCAGTAGCATTATGTCTAAAAAAAAGTATATACCTTAATTAAAATATGCTCTATTGCTAAAAAATGCTAACCATCATCTGAGCCTTCAGCGAATCATAATCTTTTTGCTGGTGGAGGGTCTTATGAAAAATGCAATGTTTGCTAAGTACAATAAAGTGAAGTGCAATAACATGAGGTATGCCTTTATACATATCTGTAAATATTTCTTCATTAAGGTAAACATGAGTTCATAATGATGTTTCCAATACCAATCTATTACCACACAAATCATTTTAGCATGCTCTTAGTCTTAGATACTCTGCCTATATCCAAAGCTACTTAAGTCAGCACCTTATTTCCCACCCATGTCAATGAACTTTCACATATATATTTATATTCTAGTTCTCCATTCCATCCTGCGATATCTCTACTTCTTAAGTGATTACAAAATTATTTTTCATACATTAAGTTTTGCTCTTTTTGCTGTAAAATTCTATGGGTTTTGACAAATGCTTAATGTCCTGTATTCACCATCACAGTATCACACAGAATAGTTTCACTATCATAAATATCCTCTGTGCTCCACCTGTTTCCCTCTCCTTCCCCTGAACCCTTGATAACCCCTGATCTGTTTACTGTCTCTATAGTTTTGCCTTTTCCAGAATGCCGTATAATCGGAATCATACAATATGTAGGTTTTTCAAATTGGCTTCTTTTATTTAGCAATACATATTTAAGATTCATCCATATCTTCTTTGTGGCTTGGTAGTTCATTTCTTATTGTTGAATAATATTCCTTTCTATGGATGTATTACAGCTTGTTTCTCTCTTCATCTATTGAAAGATATCTGGTTGCTTCCAATTTTTGACAATATGAATAAAGCCGTACAAGTTTTCACATGGGCAAAAGTTTTCAAATCAATTGGGTATATATTGAGGAGCATGATTGTTTGAGTGTGGTAAGACCATTTAATTTTGTAGAAAAAGTTGCCAAAACATCTTCTGAAGTGGCTATATCATATTTCATTTTCTCCATCAATGAATAAGACTTCTTGTTGCTCTACATCCTTGACAGTCGTTGGTGTTGTCAGTTTGGGGGTTTTAGCCATTCCGATGGCTATGTAGTGGTATTTCATTGTTGTTTAAATTTGAAATTTCCTCATGACAAACAATGTTGAGCATATTTTCATACACTATTTGCCATCTGTATATCTTCTTTGGTGAGGTGTCTGTTCAGATCTTTTGCTCACTTCTTAATTGGCTTATTTTCTTATCGTTGAGTTTTAAGAGTTGTTTGTATATTTTAGATACATGTCCTGTCTCAGGTATGTGTTTTGCAAATATTTTCTTCCAGTCTGGGCCTTATCTTTCATAGATGATACATTTTTAATTTGAATAAAGTCCAACTTAGCAATTTTTTCTTTCTGATATCTGTGTATTTTAAACCTCATCAGTAAACCCAAGTTCAGGAGATTTTCTACTGTCTTTTCATCAAGAAGTTTTATAGCTCACATTTTACATTTAGATCTATGATCCATTTTGAATTTCTGTATAAGGTGTAAATTCTGTACTAGCTGGATTTTGAAAACATGTATATGGATGTCCAGTCACTGCAGAAATCATTTGTTTCGGCAAGACTATCCAGTCTCCATTAAGTTGCCTTTGCTCTTTTGTCAAAGATCAGTTGATTGCATTTGTGCGAGCCTGTTTCTAGGCTCTTTATTTTATTTTGTTGACTTATGCATCTGTGTTTTCACTAATGCCATCTTGTCTTGATTACTGTAGCCTTTTAGTACATTTGGAAATTGAGTAGTGATTGATTTTTTAATATAAACCTTAGAATCACTTTGTCACTATTTAGACAATAGCCTTCAAAGATTTCAATTGAGATTGTGTTGAATGTATAGTCAGAAAGGACTGACATCTTAATATTGAGTCTTCCGATTCAGGAACATGTTCCGTTCCTGTTTTCGTTTTCACCCCAGTATTCTGAGTCGTCGTAATGATGTGCTTTGCCTTGAGCGGATCTATTTTTATCAGTTTTGCTCATATTTTTATCTAAGGGCATACTTTGTAGGCATTTTCAATCTATAAACTCTGGGTCTTTAGTTCCAGGACATCTTCTTATTTTGTAGATAATTTACTTTTCTTGTTTATGTTTTTCGTCCATTTCCCTCTTTCTAAGACTCTTATTTGGCTACCTTCTGGACTGATTCTCTTAAGTTTTCTTAATTTTCTCTTTTTCATCTCTTTTTCTTTCTGCTTTACTTTCTGGGTGATTTTCTCAACTTTACCTTCTAACTATTGATATTTCACGTTTTTGTATTTTTAATATCAGAATTCTCTTTTTTATTCTCTGTTTCTTTTATAGCATCCTGTTTTGTGATTGCAATGTTGTCTCTCTGAAGAAATAAATGGTATATATTTTTTTCAATTTTTCTTCTCTCTCACAGTCTCTGTTTCTTCCAAGTTGTTTGTTTTAGTATCTGTTGTCCAGTTTTGAAACTTTCTTTAGTTGTTTGGCTATTCTTGTTTATCTGCACATATTTATGAGATTTAGTGAAGGTAGGCTTTGATGACCATAGACTTCACTGGAGGATGAGCTAGCCAGGCCTTTTCCTTATGGATCTTTCCTCCTCTTTAATCTCCATCCGTACTTCCACCCCTGACCTAAGGGTGTTGCCTTTCCCCTGAAGAACTGGATCTCCAAGGCGGGATTGTCTCCTTCCTCATGCTTGCAGTGTGACCCTGGGGCCAGGCACCGCCCCCGCCCCCCCCCCACCTGATGCCCCTGGGCATGGTTCATGGCCCCACCTGGAGTGGGAGCCCAGGACCTTCTGTGTGTAAAGCAGATGTGCTAACCACTACACTATGGAGCCACCCCTCCTTATGGATCTTAAATGTCATTAAGTCTTTCTTAAATCATGGGTCTTTCTTCTTAGATTGGGGTCCTCAGAGAAGGCTCATCCTGTCTCTTGCTGGAGGGTATTGTCCTGAGGGTTGGTGCTCTGAGTGCCCAGTGGAGCCTCTATAACCAGAAAGCAAATAAATGTTCTTTAATCCCTTCCCCCTTTTCAGCATGGTAGGTCTGTCCTCAGTTCTGCCTGGTGTCTCCCAGTCCAGAAAGCCTCTAATTAGTTCAAAGAATAAACCTCTGTCTTCTGCTGGGCTGGGTGAGTTGCAGTTGCTAGTCAGGGAAAGACCCTGGGGATCTGCTTCCTAAACAGACTGCAACCAATCTTCCTTATTTTATCCCTCTCCACATCTCTCTTGTGTTTAAGAAGGATTGGTACCACCAATTTCTGAGCTGTTAAAAGGATTTTGCAGTATAAATTGGTTTGGTTCTCACTTCTACCACTGCTGGTTTAGAATTCAGGTTTTTGTTTTTGTTTTTGTTTTTTGATTCCTGAGCCGTTTACCAATTGTTCATCTGATTTCCAGCTTCTAAAATTCTGTTACTTTTGTCTCTTTTCCAGTTCTTCCCATCCTTGTATATTTACACTTAATTTTTTAAAACTGTCATTCTGGTAGGGTTTGGGGAGGAAGCAGAAGTAGATGCATATGTCTGACTGGCCGTGGTTACCTGTAAGGCAGACAGCCCAGCATCTGTTATTTTGGGGCCAGGTGTAGTCCTTAATGGTCATTAAAGATTTTGAATATTACCCCTGTCCAGACACACTTTCTTCTATTCATCCCTTAGGACCAATTCAGATGTCACCCATTCATGCTGCCTTATTGTGTCCTCTCCTCTCCTCCTTCCTCCCTCTCCCCACAAGAATCGTTACCCATATTTCCTCCTGAGCTCACATATAGTCTTCCATGCATGTCCCTCACTGCAGTTATCAATGATAATTTTTTATAGCTGTCTCACTCTCTTAGACCAGGAGCCTCAGGGGGACTACCTCGTGCTCATCTTTAGGTCTCCCCAATTTGCCCCAGTGCTCAGGCTTCATCAGACTCACTAAATGTTTTCAGCACGAACAAAGCAAAGCCAGGTGCTTTGTGGGATGATGCTGTGGTGGAAGGGGGTCTTGCCTGGAGGCATCCCTCCACCATCCCCTGTGACCTGCCTGCTGGCTGGGAGTGGTACAGGGCGACTGCAGGCAGGGTCCCCGAGGACTTGATCTCAGTCCCGCTTTCAGCCCTTGCCTTCTTTCTGGGAACGATGACCCTGGTTCCTGAAGACTCTGTCCACGTGCCTGAGTTTGCGGTTAGAAACATGGAGACTAAAGGGGGATGGGACATGTTGCTATGTAAGGATCTCTGTCCTCTTCATGTCCCTGCGCACCAAAGGCAAGGCCATGCTGGGTGGGGGACCGGTGCGAAGCCCAGGAAGAGGGTGTCATTATTCAGTAATTGATGCGCAGGGCAGCTCTCTTCCCTGAGGCAGGCTCAGAGCATTAGCAGAATGACAGCAGCATTTACAGAGCCCAGCCACCTGGCTGGACAGGTCTTACAGTGACATAATGGCAAGGAGTGAAGCTGAGAGGGGTTCTACACCCCAAACTGCAGATATGCAGAGTGACAGCCTTTGGGGCTGCCGGCCCTTGACTCTCCCGCCCTTCCAGGGGAAGCTGCTCGCCTGGGTTCTGACAGAGGGAGGGGTGCCCAGAACATCAAGGCTGACTGACGGTCCTACTTCAGCAATGGAGCTTGGTCTCGGGCTGATTTTAGGTAACCAGGGGTCTTTCTTCAGCCTTGCAGATATCATGCCCCCCAAAAGGAATTAACCAAGTAACCAAGTGCAGCTGAAACTCTTGGCACACTAGAGTTTTGCAGTCTGCCTTTTAGGTCACGCCTGCATAGTGTGACTGGAGAGGCCTGGAAAGCCCTTCCCTACAAATCATCTTTCTGGTCATAAACTCTGGACTCTTTTGATACCCGACTTAGAAGCAGATGATTTTTTGGGGTCAAGACATTATTCTATTTAAAATGCAAGTGGCTATAAGAAGAACACATTAAACAAGTATCAGTCATTTACAACTTAATGTGGATTAGTTTAACATACTCATTAAGCCGCTAGAACTGGAAAGAGTTCTTAGAGTGCCTCTACTTTAAAGCTTCTCGAAGTGTGGTCCAGGGACCAGCAGCATCTACATCACCTGGGAACTCATTAGAGATGCACATTCTCCAATCTCACTCCAGAACTGCCAGATAGGAAAGTCTGGGGATGGGGCCCAGTCATCTGTGTTTCACAGGCCCTCCGGGTGATTCTGACGCTACAGCTTGAGAAACACCGCTCTTCAAGATTAGGAAACTTCAAGAAAGCCCAAGAGGGTACGGGGACTTGCCTGAGGTCACAGAGCTAGTTGATGGCAGAGCTGTCATTTTCAAATGACTATGGTTGCTAGGATCTGGGGAGGAATTAACCTTCTCCATGCAGGGCCCACCGCAGGAACAGGAACGTTATCCCATTTCATCTTCACCAGAGTCCTGCAGGTTGTCTCCAATTTACAGAGGAAGTGGAGGCTCCATGTGGCTAAATAGCATGCCCAAATAGAGACAGGATTTCAATCTTGGGTCGCTTTTTATTTCTCTTCTGTTTTATTTCACTTCTCCACATTGGCTGTACATGCGCATGTGCACTCATATAAAGAATGGAGAGTCTATGTCCAGAGCCTGCTGGGTAGGGGTGTGGCACTCTAAATGCTCATGTTAGCATCCTGAGGGCACCCCTCTCTTGGGGAAGCAGAGAATTTGGAGGTCTTCTCTCATCTACCACCTCCCCAGTTTTACTTCCAGTTGAGTCCTGACTCCATTCAGGGAGAGAGGAGAGACCCACCCAGCCCTTCTTCCTACTGTAATTCCAGCTTGGCCTGGGAACTGGATTTCCTGGTTGATCTCATGCTTCTAAGTGTTCTTGCTGTTCAAGGAAGGGCCAGAGCCTTACCAAATGTGTCCAGCACATCAGTCAGGAGACACTCGGATGGGTGAGGGGTTTCCCACACATCTGGGGTGGGAAGCAGTGCTCCTTTTGTTGGAGTTAGAGCCCGAGGGCAGATGAGTCGCTTGTGAAGCCAAGCAGAAGAGGAAATTAAAGAGGCTTGAGTCTCCTTCCAGCTTCCTTTGCTGCATTTTTGGCAGGGATCGGCAAAGCTGGCCTGTAACTTTCCAGTCTGTCTGCTCATTGTCTTGCCCAGAAATACCAGATAAAAGAAACCATGGAATGAAGAGTGAGAGCTTGGGTCCCACCCTCAGGATATTCCACAAACACGAACTCTCTTTCAGGCCAGCTCTCTCCCTGCCATCTGCCAGGGTCTAGCTGTTCTAAAAGCTCTCACCTTTGCTGAGAGATGGGTGGGGTGGGAGGGGCTGCAGGGAAGGCATGTCTCCAAAGACTGGCCAGATGTCTCTATCCCACTGCCTGTCTTAGGCCTGAACCCCCTCATGAGCACTGTTTCACTGGGTCTTCAGTGGTCTCTTATTAAAGGAGAATGCCTGAGGAAGGGCAATACCTTGCAGGGAAGTGCCTGATCAGATTTTAGTTCAACAGGCAGGTATTTAAGTGGAAATGGTCTAAGAACTCTGAGTGGAGGCTACCTGGAAAGAGAGGGACCAACCACAAGAAGAGCAGGCAAGATGGCAGAGACGGCCTGGCCATACTCAGGATCACATACCTTGGTGCTGCCTTGTCCAGAGACATTGCACTGACAGGGAACAGAGCCAGCCAGACCTGTTGATTCCCAGAATAGAGCTCTTTCGAGAGCCCAGTGGAATTATGGTTTTTTGTTGTTGTTGTTGTTCCTTACCTCAAACCTCTTTTTGTGAAGGGTTCTGAAATTTGGTTGAATTTCTCCTTCAGGAAGTGACCTTCTCCAGAAAGAGTTTAAAGTGGGGCCTATGTGTGTAGTTATTAAACATCTTTTGGTCTTGTGAAAACCAGATGCTAAGGAGGGTTCAGGGGGAGATAAAGATGTGGAAAAAACCCTCCTTGCTCTTGTGGATTCATGGTCCAGCAGGCAACACAAAAAAGTAAAACAAAGAAGCTGAGATGCAGTGTGAACAAGGACTTTCTTGGAGCTGTTGACGGGGTGCCTTTGATCACGATAAAGTTACCCCCAGCTCATTCAGGGAAAGTCGGAGTTGGGGATACCGGAGCTGGGGATGGAAGAATGAGCAGGAGTTTGCTAAGCAGATAGAGGAAGTGAGAGTGGGGAGAGATAAGGTCATTCCAGGTAGAGGGAACATCTCAGATGGGAGGGGGCATGGCCCTTCCAGAACCTACTAATATGGTTGAATCAAGGTTGACAGGCTACATTAAGGGGAGGGCCAAGAGTCAGCCAGAGAGGAGGGCTAGGCCAGGCCATTAAAAGGCATCGAACAAGGCTACATTAAAGGTTTTGAACCTTCTATCCTGAGGGCAATGGGGAGCCTTTGAAAAGTTCTATTAGTCAATCAATGCTAACTGTCCAGCAAGCAACCCCTAACATCTTAATGGTTAACGCCGATAAAAGTTCAATCTACTCCTGCGAAGTCTGATGAGACCTCCAGAGTCACAGTGGGAGCGAAGAGAAAGGTGGAGAAAGCACACCAGCTCTTAGTGCCTTCGGCCTGGGAGTGGCATATACAGTTTCACTCACAGTCTGTTGGTCTAACTGCAAAGGAAGCTTGGAAATGTCTTGAGGCACATGCATATTCAGAGAGCACTAACAGCTGCTGCCACAGAAGATTTTAGTCAGGAGCATGGTGTGGTCTGATGTGTGATTTTGGATGTTCACTCTGGTAGCAGAGAGAAGAATGGATTAAAGGGCTTCAAGCATGGAGGCCAGGCAGGAGGCTCTCGCAGTGGTCCGGTGAGAGGGCTCTCCCTGCAGCCCGGTGAGCATTCAGGCTTTGAAGGAAGAGGGGTGGAGATGGCTGCGAGGCAGGCAGACAGCTCTGGGAGCAATGGGAGGCCAGTGAAGGGACTGCTGATGGGTGCAACGGGAAGTCACATATGGGAGGCAGGGCTCAGGGTGTGCCTGAGCTGAGCTGATACGTATTACTGGTGGCTCTAGAGTTTAAGCCCTCACTAAATGTGAGCTCTGCCAAGGAAGGGCTCATATCTCCTTACTTCCATATTTTCAGCACTCCAGGGGTCCTCAGTTAGCAATTGTGGAGTGAGTGAGCAGTTGGGAAATGAGCTGTGGGTGCAAATGAAGCGACTTGGAAAAACAGTGGCATTTAAGGGCTTGTCGTCCAAGGTAATAAAATCTCTCTAGTGTTCCTAACCTTCATTGCCACCTGTTTGTATCATCCAGGAATAATGAAAGCTGCCACATCAGAAGGACTGTCAGGCGTTTTCAGAGGAAGCTTTGCTCATTAACTTCTGCATATCTGTGCTCGTGCTAAGCTGGTGGCTGGCCGTGTTCCCACTGCTATCTTTCACCATTAATAAGGTGAGGATGGCAGTTCCCCCTCTGCCTTTGCCCTCCTGGTTGCCCTGCCAATGTCAGGCTTCTACCCCAGTCTAAAGGACAAATGTCCCCAAAGCTGGCAGCATGGAGGAGGAGACCCTAGGTCTGGTTTAAACTTGGCTCCTGTGTGGACGATCTTGGCAAGTCATTCTATATGCCTGGGCCTCAGTTTTCCTCTTCTGTCGGGTGGGCCTGGGGGTTTTAAATGCGATGATCTTCAAGTTCTGTCATTTCCAGCTCCACAGGATGGAAACGGAATATCCTAAGGTCCAATTTCAGAACAGCGCTTTTCTCAATGAGGGGCAGGAATACCAGAAGGTGGCCTGGGGCTCAGCAGAGCTCACCAGTTGTTCCTGGGCCTGCAGAAACTGTGGGTCGTGGTATCCAGTGTGGGCCTCTTCCATCTCTCGCCTCTCTGGGAAATGAACCCCCTTGAGAAATGGGTGAAAGCCACAGACCAGCTCTAGAAAAACATGTGACAAGCACAGAACCATGTACCGGACACATACCCCCTTTTACGTTTAATTTCAGGTGCTTGTGACCTCCCCACAATTTAGCTTGGATGATTTCCTGTTACTTGCCTGCTTTTCTCTCCCTCGTGGGTGCTGGATTTCTTTTACACATTCAGTGGTTGCTCCTGTGCCAAGTTGTGGAAGAGCCTTAGGAGGCCAAAGAGAAGGTCTCAGAGATGTTTTTCTCTGACCTCACATGAGAGTGGAGGCAGAAAAGTCACATCAGACTCAAAAATCAGTGCAAATGAAGGCACGTAATAGGTGGTGTGTGTGTGTGTGTGTGTGTGTGTGTGTGTGTGTGTGTGTGTGTGTGTGTCTGTCTGGGAGGCCAGTTCACACTATCACCTTGATCACACATCTGGGAGAGATTCTCTCCTTTTTTTAAAATTAAACTTTTTATTTTGAAATAATTGAAGATTCTCATGCAGTTCTTAAAAATAACAATACAGAGGAATCCCTTGTGCCCTTAGCCTCCTTTTCCCCAATGGCAGTGTCTTGCAAAGTTACAATACAACATCACCACCAGGATGCTGACGTCGATACAGTCAAGATACAGAACCTTTCCATCACCACACGGATCCCTCCTGTTGTTCTTTTATACCCCTCCCCCTCCCCTCCTGCCCTTATTCCCTGCTCAACCCCTGAAACCTACTCATCTATTCATTTCTATAATTTTATCATTTTAAGAATGTTATGTAAATGGAATTATACAGTATGTATATAACCTTTTGGGACTGGATTTTTTCATTCAGCGTAATTCTCTGAAGATTCATCAGGTTGATACATGTATCAATAGTTTGTTCTTTTTTATTGCTGAATAGTATTCCATGGTGTGGATGAACCAGCTTTTTTAACCATTCACCCACTGAAGATATCTGGGTTTTTCTTTGACTCATTGATTATTTAGAAGCATGTTGATTATTTCCAAATGTTTAAAAGTTTTCTTATTATCTTGCCATTATTCATTTCTAGTTTGATTCCATTGAGGTCAGAGAATATATTCTGTATAATTTCAATTCTTTTCAATTCATTAAGGTTTGTTTTATGGCCCAGGACATAGTCTGTTTGGTATCTGCTCTGTAGGCTCTTGAGAGGAATGTACATTGTGCTGTTGGATGGAGTGTTCTATAAATGCTGATTAGATTCTGTTTGTTGATAATGTTGTCGAATTTTTTGATATCCTTGCTGATTGTCTAGTTGTTTTATTAATTGTTGAGAGAGGAGTGTTGAAGTCTACAGATATAATTGTGGATTTATCTATTTCTATTTTTAGTTCTGTCAGTTTTTGCTACATATTATTTGTATCTCTATTGTTTGGTGCATGCACATTTAATATTACTGTAACTTGGTGGATTGACTTTTATCATAATATAATATCTCTCTGTGTCTCTGGTAATTTTTTGCTCTGAAGTCTACTTTATCTCATATTGATATAATCACTTCTGCTTTCTTTTGATTGATATTTGCATGATATATCTTTTTTCATTTACAGTATCATTATACTGAAAGTGAGATTCTTATGGACAACATGTTTTTAATTGTGTATTTAGATTTTTTACTTTTAATGTAATTATTGATATATTAGGGCTTAAGTATGAGATTTCACTTTTATGTTTTCTGTTTTTTCTTCCTATCTTTCATTTCTGGTTTTTTTTTTTCTTTCTTTCTTTCTTTTTTTTTTTTTTTTTTTGGTTTGTTTGGTTGTTTTTTTGTTTTGTTTTGTTTTTTGTTTGTTTGTTTTTTGCCTGCCTTGTGGGCTACTTAAACATTTTTTTAGAATTCTACTTTTGCTTATCTATAGCCTTTTTCATTTTAAATTTTTTGTGTAGTTTTTTTAGTGGTGTTCTATGTATTACATTATGTGTATATAACTTATCACAGTCTACTGGTGTCATTATTTTACTAATTTGAGTAAAACCTTACCTCCCTTTATGTCATTTTAACCTCCTCCTGTTCATAGTATAATTGTCTTAAATATTTCCTCTACACACATTTAGAATCACATCAGACAGTGTTACAATTTTTCTTCAACTGTCAAATATAATTTAAACATTCAAGAGGAGAAATAAAATGCATTGTGTTTATCTATACTTTTCCTTAGCATGTGTCTGCTTTCCTAACATCCCAAGGTTCCTTCTTGTATTGTTTCTTTTTGACTTAAAGAACTTCCTTTAGCCGTTCTGTTGGGTGTAGGTCTGGTGGCAACAAATTTTCTTCATTTTTCTTAATCTCAGAATGTCTCGATTTCCAAACTTCATTCCCGAAGAATATTTTCACTGGATATAGGATTCTGGGTTGATAGTTCTTTTCGCACATGAAAAATGTCGTACTGTTTTTTGGCCTCTATGGTTTGCGATGAGAAATCTGCTATCATTCTAATTGTTTTTTCCCATATAGGTAGGTAGTGCCATTTATCTCTGGCTGTTTTCAAGACTTTATCTTTAGATTTAGAAGTTTGACTATGATGTGTCTTGATGTGTGTTTCTTTGAAATTATTTTCTTTGAGGTTCTTTCAGCTTTGCGAATCTGTAGGTTTATGTCTTTTTCCAAATTTGGGAGATTTTCAACTATTGAGCAATATTTCATCCTGCCTCTTTCTCTTCTCCTTCTAGGACTCCAGTGAGAGGAATGTTATATATTTTGTTATGGTCATGGGTCCCTTGAGGCTTCATGTGTGGGTGTGTTAGTCTATTTTCTCTCTATTTTTTTAGTTTGGGTAATATTTATTGCTCTGTCTTCCAGTTCACTAATTCTTTCCTCAGCCTCTTCCATTCTGCTGTTGAGTCCATCCATTAAATTTTGTATTTCAGTTATTGTATTTTTCAATTCTAAAGTTTTCTTTGGTTCTTCATAATGTCTCATATTTCTTTGTTAGACTCTTTTTCCCCCATTGGTTTCAAACATATTCAAAGTTGCTTACTGAAGCCTTTTTATGATGGTTGCTTTAATATCTTTGTCAGATAATTCTGATATTTCTGTCTTCCTGAGTTGGCATCCATTAAGTATGTTCTTTTCATTCAGTTAAGATCTTTCTGGTTCTTGATATGATAAGTGAATTTTGATTGAAACTCAGACATTTTGGGTAATACTTTTTGAGACTCTGGATTTTACTTACATTTTCTTCTTTAGCTGGCCCCCTGCGTTTTATTTATGTATTTTTTAAATATATATGTTTCAATAGGGAGTTTCGCGGGCATTGCTTTGTTACTGCCAGGTGGGGGTTGAGGTTCACGTTTCCCGTTTGGCCTCCACAAATACCTTTCTGGCTGGGAGGGCTTGGAATGCCCAGTTACTGCTCCCCATGTGAGTTCCATTGACAGCCCGCAGGTTGAGTGTGGTTTCATTACTACTGAGCCGTGATAAAAATCATGACTTTCCATTAGCCTCTCTGACACCCCTCAGCAGGGAGGGATAAGAGTGCTTCAATACGGCTAAGTGGGAGTGCGAGTCAAGGCTCCACACTTGATCCTTGCTAGCATGGGTTAGGGTGGGGCCACAGTTTTTTCTGTGGCACTTGGCACCATTTGAGCAGTTAGTGTCTAGTAGTTTTGTCTTTTTAGGCTGCCCCTTTCCTAGTCTTTTGTTGGGGCCTTTTTTTTTTTCTTTTCTCTATGCCCATTGATATTTTCAGATTGTCAGCTTCTTCAGCACCAAATCTGGAATATATTAGGCCAAAAGAAAACCTAGGAATCTCATCACCCTGTTATTCCTCTGGTCTCAAGATCCATAGCCAATTGCTTCTCTTTACCTTCAGATTCTTCTTAATTGGTTTTATGTATAATGTTCAGGGTTTTTAGTTGTACTTAGGGGAAAGCATGGGGAAAAGTACATTTATTCTATCTTCTCGGAAAGCAGTTCTTCCCTTTTCTTTACTACTTTTTAGAATCGTTGAGAATGAAGTCCAGGTACTTGGGAAATTTTTAAACAGTGCAAAAGGGATACAGTGAAAGTCATCTTTCTACTTGTGTACCCTGGCAGCCATCACATGGTTCCTTGACCAGAGGCGGGCACTGTTACCAGTGCTCATGTAGGTGAGTTGGGGGAGGGGAGAGAAAGCGATCACCTTCATGTGTGCATGACTGTGTTTGTGTATGTTTGTGTGTGTGTTCTTTCTCCATACATGGGAGTAGCACCAATTGAAACTTCCGTAGCCATGGACGAGAGTGGATACTGGTTCAGAAGCACTGTGTGTATTAAAACATATTTGCCAACCTGATAAATGAAAACTGGATCTCATTGTCATTTTAATTTGCATTTCCTGCATTGTGTGAGGCTGAACATCATTTCAAATGTTTAAAATGCATTTCTGGTTCCTGCTTTGTGGTCTGACAATTTAATTTCTTCTTTATTGTACATTTCTTTATTGGGTTGTTGGCGTTTCTTATGGACTTGCACATGTTTGCACATGCACATTATTTATGTAGTAAGGAAATCAGCCCTTTGCTTGCCATATGTGCTGCAAATATTTTTTCCTATGGTTCATTTATTGTTTCACTTTATTGTCTGGTTTTCGATATATAAAAATTTTTAAACTCAGATGTAGCCTTTGATAAAAAAATTACATTCGGATTTGAGCTATGCTTTAAAGTCCTTTCTAGTTTTCAAGATTATTACAAACATTCTCCCACAGTTTTCTTCTAGCTCTTTTCACAGTTTCAGTTTATTTAGGTCCTTGACACATGCCGCACCCGTTTCTCCCCCAGATGATTCCTCAGTTTGCTCAGCACAATGAGTTGAATAGTTTATTTTGTCCTGAGCCGTTCGAAGTGGCCTGTTGATCTGCTGTGGGTCTTCTTTGCGCAGGTGCTTGCCCCCCTTTGTCAGCAAATTGCAGATGGCAGCTGGTGACCCGTGGAGGCTGTGCTGAGGTCATCTCAAAGCCATTGGCAAGGGCAGGAATGCCTACAGAGAGGGAGAAGGAGCAAGATGTCTGCTTCCCCCACCTTGAACTGCTCTGTGGTTTGTTCTCATGAGAACAGGCTGATCCTGTTTCAGAGATGTTGTCCAACCATCTTGTCCCTTGATGGTAGGTGGTCCCTCTGTCTGTTCCTCTCATGAACTCACAGTTCCTGCTGTTTTCTGAAATATCTCCCGCTTCACCTTTCATCCCTATTCACTCTTGTGCCTCTGACACCTGTTCACTTCAGGCTTTCACTGGTATATATTGGCCTGGTTTTTGAGCGCCCTCCTAAAAGTTTGTTTGAGTTATCTCCTGCTAACAAACAAATCCTTATAAACTTAGTTGCTTAAAACAACACACATTTGTTATCTCACAGAATTATCATTTCTATGGGCCAGGAGTTCTGGCACAGCTTAGCTAGGGCCTGACCTTTAAGGTCGCTCAGAGGCTGCAGTCAAGGTGTCATCCAGGGCTGGGCTGTCATCTGGAGGTCCTGCTGGGGAAGGACCCATTTTCCTTTTCATGGGTTGTTGGCAGCATTCGATGGGATTAATGGCAGCTTGCTTCTTCAAACCCATAAAGGGAGAAAGAGCATCAACTGACAGTCTGCTAGCAAGATGGAGTCTTTTATAATGTAATGTGATCCCAGAGTGACATCGTATCACCTTTGCCATGTTGTGCTGGTTAGAAGTCAGTGACAAGTCCCACCTACACTCAAAGGAATGGATTCGCTCAACGGTGTGATCACCAGGAGGCAGGGCTCATGGGGCACACTTAGAGTCTGTTTGCCACAGTGGGCTCTCTCCACTAGTTGATGCTTCACCAGGGAGCCAGATTGATTTTCCTTAAAGTACGTCTCTGACCTCACCTGTCTTCTGCTAAAAGTCTGCATTAGTCAGAATTCAAAATTCTTTATATTGGCATTAAAGACCCCCTTCAAGAGCTGCCTCAGTGTCAACATTGCCAGTGCACAAAGCCTTTGACCCAGACTTTATTCTGGAACTCTACTCCCACATGAGTGAAACAATGAATGCACAAATGTAATTACTGCGTAACTGTTTGAAATAGCAAAAGATTGGAAACAACCTAAATGGAGGGGCTGGTTATATATGGCCATATATCCAAACGATGGAATACTACACAGCCATGAAAATGAATGAGGCAGCTCTTTATAAATTCATGTTGCATTATCGATACCAGTGGTTCTCAAAGTATGGTTCCTGGACCAGTAGCATTGGTATCATCTGGGAACTTGTTGGAAATGTACATTTCCAGGCCCCACCCCAGGTCCTAATGAATCCAGAAACTGGAGTGGGTCCCAGCTGGCTATGTTTTAGCAAGATGGCCCGGTTCTGGTGCATGCTCCATTTTGAGAATTGCTGGTTTACTATATGTAATGAAATGTAGAATGATGTACATAGTATATTAGCATTTGTACACGAAAGGTAAGAGAGGTATATATTTACTTGCACATGTATAAAATACCTCTGTAAGGATGCATAAAGGAAATAGCTGACATTGGTTGCCTTTGGGATAGGAAATAGGATAGCTGGAGGGAGGAGGGATGTGAAGGTGACTTTTTACTGTATATCCTTTGTACCTCCTGAATGTGAACCACTTAATTACTTATTTAAAATATTAAAATACAAAGGCCCTTATTTATCTGACCTCAACCTTCCTCATTAGCAATTTCTTTCACCTCTAATGTGGCCTCTTGATGCCAATCAAATGGTCTCTTCACTGTCCCTTGGGTTTGGGCCACATTTCCTGGCCATGGGCCTTTGCTTAATTCTGTGCCCCATCTGGAATCCCCTCACTCTTCCCTGCATAATCAAAGGCCACTCGCTCCCAAAGGTCAGGCCCAGATGTTGCTTCCTTTAGGAAGATTTGCCTGGTCTCTCCCTCCTGTCAGGGTTAACGGCCCTTCTTTTGGCTTCTTCAGCTTGTGCCTCTCCAATGCTCACTGCGCACCTGTCTTCTTTATTCGACTGTCAGCTCTCTGCAGGCAAGGGCTTGGCCCTGCACATCTTCATGTCCCCAGCACTCAACTCAGTCTGCAAGTTGATACCTAAGAATGTTTGGGTAGTAACTGCGCAAAAATGTGAATGATGGTCATGGAGATGGGACCATGGTGGCCCAGGGTGGCATGGACAGTGAGCAGACCTAGGGTGGTAACTGCCCAGGGAGGAAAAGAGTGAATCTGGGCAGGAAAGATGGAGAGGGGCTCCAGGAGCAGCCGTCAGTGGCTGGGGTTTATATGGGGTTTGGTTTGGGACTGAGCTTGAAGGGTAGGGTGGTGAGGGCACCCTTCACCTGGGAGGCCATTGGATTTCGTTTTATCATGGGTGGGTAGGTGAGAGAGGAGTCATTTTAAAAGAACAAATGTGCTTTGAGGGGGTACGGGTGATTGAGGGTAGAATATGTGCCTTAAAAAGACCTCACACAGACTGGCAGAAGGGTAGGGCGCCCTATCAGGGTCTTCTTTTTTCCCTGATGAAAACCGAGTCAGGAGTGAAACTACTTTTTAATATTAAAAGAAATATGCCCCGATGGCCCTGCTATCCCAACCTCCCTCCGCCTCGAGAAAGCATCTGACATTTCCTGCACATTTTACATTTCTAACCAAATAATGAAATAATCATATTGGCTGCTCAGTCACAGGATTCATTTTCTCTCATTCCTGGGCTTCAAAATTCATCTCATATTTTAATCTGTTTTGAGCTCTTTTCAATTGCCTTGGAGATGGAGCCAAAGGTCCCCTGAACTCCTGTTGCCTGGAGTTGTTTGGTTTGGTTCCTGTGGGGTATTTTCTTTAATAACGAGGTCCATCTTACAGCAGCAGCGGCATGAGTTCTGGGGGTGGGGGGTGGGGTGGGGGTGTGTTTGGGTGGGCCTCACACTTCGTGGCTCCCTGACAGTAAATCAAAGTCCAAATTCCGACTCTGGGGATCCTTATGTTCTGTCTTCCTCTTGAATGGTTAAAGTCCCTTCTCAATTGTGTTAAGACTTGAAAGCCCAGCCTCCAGTAGAAATTCTCTCCTGACTGCTCTAGGCATCAAAAACACACACAAAACCCACTACATCAGTAACAAGCAGTGTTTCAGAGCCTAAATACCTTCAGGCACGTTCTGAGCACTTTGCATGGATTAATTCCCTCAACCTCACACTTCCCTCTGGTATTAGTATTAACGTCCCCATTATTTTGACAGGGAGATTGAGGTAAAGAGAGATGAAATCATTTGTCCGAGAGCTGGAATACACCTACAGTTAGTTTCAACCAGTTTAACTCTTGATTTTTCCCATTTCGTGTGTGCACGTCACTGCTTCCGAACGGGGCAGTCGGCCCTCTGGGCGGGCGCCGCAGCCTTCTAGGTGCTGTGCTAGGTGACACAGCAGTGTCATCGTCACTACCTGTGGGTTGTGGAGCTCCTGTCTCACGAGAGGCCAGAGCGGGGCGCTGGCCTAGAGCAGGAGACAGGAAGTTTTCTCTACTTTTCTTAGAGCCGTAAGGCTGGTTGGGGGGTGGGAGGAGAGTTGCCCTAGAACTTACCCATGCTTCTTGGGAGAGATCCGCAAGCCCACCTCGGCTGAGACAGAGCACTGGGCAGTGAAATGGGAAAGCGCCCACTGGGGCGGGCGCTTCATGGCCGGGGGACTGGAACTACATGTGAGAAGCGACTCCCCCTCTGGTTTCCTCCTGTCGTACTGGTGATGGGCTCGGGTGTTTGACCACACTTACCGAATCTGCCTGTGCAGCTTCTGCCCTCCCTCTCTCTGCTTGTGCCATGCGCCCTCTTGGGGGTGTGTTTTCTTCCACATCAGGGTCCTGAGACCTCCCCGTACAGCCTCTCTGGATGCCTCTGATGCCCCTACCCCCAGAGGTTCTGATCCTATGGTCCTGGGTGCAGCCTGGGCTTGTTATTTCTTTAAAGGCGTCTCACAGGATTCCAGTGTGCCCCTGGGCTGAGACCACCGCTCCACGGCACAGCACGGGGCATGCATAGAGAGAAGGGAAGAGTGAGATCCGTCGGAATCTCAAGGGCAGCATATGGACCTCGACAAAAAAAAAAAAAATTTAAAGCATGTTTAGCAGATGCTATGCTATGATTTAGGCCTGATCCTGGGTGTATTTCGCAAGGTTAAACGACACTAAAGGAGTACTTTGGATTTTTCGGTTCAGCAGAAGACTGTGTTATTCACATGCGTGTGCTCTGGGACCTGAGAGGTGAGGCTGAGAGGCGGCAGCAGTCATGGAGCCTGGAGGCCTGGATACCAAGGCGGGCTCCGTCACTCCCTTGCTCCGTGAGTCCGGGGAAACAACTTACCCTCTCTGAACTCAGCTTCCATCTGTCACATGGGAATATTAGCACCTCTCTCACAGAAGTGAGCTAAAATACTTCAAGAAACCAAGACTTCTGTACAAATGAAAATATTGCAGAGAAACCGTGCATTCCGTATTCTGTCAACTGTGACTCTCTGGACACCATTCCTTAGGAGTTGTGCCCCACACAGGGAGACCAGATGTCCCAAATTCCTGGGCTTTTGCCCAGGTTCGTCCCACCATGCGCATTCCAGACCTCATCCACTCCTGGCACCACTGACTGGTCTTCTTCCCCCACCCCCATCTTCAAATTCCATTGCCTGCCACTGGCTCCTTCCCCTCAGGACAGACACATGCTCCTCTCTCCCACAGTAAAAATAAAACACACCTGTGACCCTTGGGTCCCCTCTATCTTCCACCCTCCCCCCTTTGCCTTACAATCAGGATTCTGGGACATATAACTCAGGCAGAGACCCTTTTCCTCACCTTCTTCTACCTTTGCCCTGACAGAGGCCAACAGTGATCATGGCCTCTAGCTGCTCTGTCCTTTTCTACCTGGGTCTCTGCATTATGTGCTCTGTGGACCGCTTCCTTTATGACACATTGTCCTTCCTTGGACTCTTTTACATCTTTCTTCCCTTCGCACCCTCATCTCCACCTTTGGCTGATCACCTGATCACCTAGGGGGGCCCACTTCTTAAATATTGCTCAAATATGTAGATTCTCCTCAGTGTCCAGCACCACTACCTTGGTTTGGTCCCTCATCTCTCACCTGGGCTATGGGTCCAGCCTCTTAAGGTGTCCTGACCTCCCTCCCCTGGCTCTCTCTGCCTTTCAGGGTCAAATTCAATACAAAGCCCTTTGTGCTCTGACTCCTGCTTCACCTCCAGGTTCGTCTCTTCCAACCCTTCCTCTCACATTTGCATTCATTCTTCAAATCTGCTCATCAGCTCTGTCAGCTGGCCTTAGCAAGGCTGGCCTTCCTGTACCCCTTGTTGTGAGGTGGGACCACAAGAAGAGTTCTGGCCAGTAGGTTGTGAATGGCATGCTGGGTTTTACTTCCAGCTGGAGCATCTAATCACCAGTGTGAGAGTCTCCAGGACTGGAAGGACAGTTGGTGGCACTGGAGATAGTGGCTACCTCATAGGCCTGCAACCCTGAATTACACCACCAATAACAGTCCACAATGCTTGGTTGTTATTACTGCAGCCTAATCTAGCCTATCCCGACTGGCATAGAAATTAGTTCAATGCCTAGAAGAGTTGTGCTGCCTGACAAAAATGTCAACTATGTGTCATTTGTGTAAGGCAAACGTGAAAACGAAAAGGTCGGAGTATCAGTAGATTTGTACCATGAGCTCGAAATATACTTCTGTTGCCTTAGGCCACTGAGATTTCTGAGTTGTTTGTTACTAATAGCAATCTAATTGATGTGAGAGGTGGGTGGGACAAAATCTGAATGTCAACGAGACCTTTCTGGAGCTCAGTGAGCATCTCAGCAGGGGGCACCCTGTGAGGATTCCCTGGACCCTGTCACCCAGAGACTGAGCAAGCTTGTTTCCTCCTTGGAGATTTTCTTTGTCTCTATTTCATTGTCACCTTTTCTATGTGTCAGCATCAGGGCTCTTGAGAGACAGGGGTGAAAAAGTGTGTGTGATCTCTGTGTCCCATTTCTCAGTTGTGTTTCTCCAGAGGTTGGTCTGAGCATAATTAACAAGAAGGTAAAGTTTATCCTTTTGACATTCCCCACCCTCCACCCAGCCTCTACCTCCCATTGCTCTGGCCTCCCCCTGGCCATCTCTACCTGTTCTGCAGGTGGCTATTTCTTTCTTTCAGAATGTGTATGTTCCCCCACCACTTTGGGACAGATCTTGCCGTGTGTTTCAGTGACAGTCTGGTGCTCTGGTAGGTTAATCTCAGCCTATGTGCTAATGAAAAGTACAGTTGCTTGGGGGCAGGGAGCAGGTGTTGTTTATTTCTCAAACAGTTATTGAGTCTCCCCTGTGCCCAGCACTGAGCACAGTACCACTGTAGGGGGACTCATGACTAATGCCTGGTTCTGTATCTAGACCTTTGCAGTTCAATGGGGGTGGAACAGGGTTGAATAGGAGGAGTGTTTAGAAGTGTTTTGTAGGGTGATGTGTGTTAGGGACTGTGCGTGGGATCTAGGCGTGAGTGCTGTGGGGTCTGAGAGGGTGGAGAGATTGCTCAGTGGTCTGGGATGGTCAGAGAAAGCCAAGTCATTATCTAGGGCTCCCTCAGTTTCCCCAGATGTCAGATAAAGGAGAGTGGCTCATTGATTGCTTTTCTGCTGCCTGATGATAAGAATGACCTGGAAGACTTTTTCAACATCAGGACTCCCATGTCCCTCCTAGAGATACTGATTCTGTGAGACTGGGATGGGGCCGGGCACCTGACTCTTTATTCCTTGTCTGGCCTCCCTTTCCCACCCCGGTTCCTCCCCCAGGAGCTGGGATGTAGGAGCTTCCGCCTGGGCAGGCTGTGAAAGGTGTGAGGGACTTAGAGGAGGGCCTGCGAGATGCCCAGCTCCGCATTGGAAAAGCACCTACTGTGGCTGGGGCAGGTCACTTGGAAGAGAGACAAGGGTGTTGTTAATCGCTAATCGGTTGTCAAATAATTTCTCCACCTAGTTAGCAGGACCAAGGGAAGGCTGTTGAACAAGAGTGCCTTTTGGAGGAGAATTGAAGGCAGTGTGGCTGCTCAGTGATTTGTGTTCAGCCTTGACATGATAATGCTTCGGGCTGCTGGGGAGGCTTTCTGAGCGAGTTCACTTTGTGATTTTAGAACAAACATGGGAATTGGGTCCCCACGAGAGGCCAATGAAATGGGCAGCCTCAGTTGGGCTAGTTGGAAAACCTGCTAATCAATACAGCAAACTCAGCAAGGTACATCAAGGATGCTGTACCTTGGGGGTTCTCAGACTTCCTCTGCTTGCTAAAAAGGGTGCTGGGTCCACCTCTACTGTGATCAAGAGGTCTGGGGCGGGGGCAAGAATGTGGATTTCTAACAGATGGCCAGGTGCTGCGTGGCTGCTGGTCCCAGAACCACACTTTAAAAGCCAATGCCAAATTCTCAGCCCTGTAGCCAGGGGGTAGGGTGGTTTTCACAGAATCAGGACCAGTCACTACCCCCAGGGCACTTCTACTCTAGTTGGAACTTACTCCCCCCACATCAAGAACACAAGAGACGGTGAGTGTCAAAGCCCTAACATCAGCTGAAGATGAGCAGCACTAAGATAGTTGGGGACAGGGAGTGTGTGTGGGGGGGAGTGCTTCCAAAGCAGAGGATCCATGGGGGTGGGCAGACTTGGATTACATGCCATGCACTGCATGCCCATGGCCTAGGATAGGAGTGGTGCCCTCGGAATTATGCAGCACAGTGACTCCAGTGAATGAGAGGGCTGGGCCTGTGTGCAGGGGCACAGATTGGAAAGCCCAGAGTAGGCCTGGGGCACAGTGCAGAAGCAAGCCAGGGCCCCGTGGAGTTCCTAGTAGGGGCAGAAGGAGAGAAGGCTTTCTAGGAGCCAGCCCGTGGAAGGCCTGAAGTGCTCGGGTGAGGAGTTCAGACTTTATTCCATAGTG
Organism: Eonycteris spelaea; assembly: GCA_003508835.1. NCBI lineage: Eukaryota > Metazoa > Chordata > Mammalia > Chiroptera > Pteropodidae > Eonycteris > Eonycteris spelaea. The sequence continues at coordinate 19,069,882 of PUFA01000003.1, read as the reverse complement.
AACTGGGAACAAATCAACAGCAGTTTGGCTCCCCACAGCAGACATCTGGAAATTGACTCTTTCAAGTTTTGAAAAACAGATTTTCAGCAGTAGCTCATGGCCTGTCCGTGTGACATGATATCAAGGCTACATGAGATTTCTCTGTTGTTCCCCGTCCCCTCTTGAAATTTTACTGTTAGAGATTATATTCTTTTGTTCTAAATATTCCTGTCATCAAGAGGCTTGTGTTATGAGCCAGAAATGCTCAAGAAGAAAAGTCCCTAATGGTAGCATGCTATGCTAGGCCACCTTAGAGGAGGTTTACAGGTCAGTCTCCTTTAAGACCAATGGGCAGGGGACCTAGGCCAGGTAAACTCTGATAAACCTGGAGGCAGAGTGGGAAAGACTAGGTGTGGCAGACCATTGTTTCCCGTCAGAGAAGAAGCAGGTGACAGAGTGGGTGTAGGGAAAACCTTCTGAGACCTGTTCAATAGGATTGTTCTTGGGATGGCGTGAGGCTGGAGTGGGGCTGGATGCCAATGGCAAGGAGGGCATCACTGTGCTTGGCGGGCTCACAATAGCTCAGCCCCGGCTCTTTGGTACTCCCCCCCCATCTCCCTTACTTCCCGTGGAACACCGCGGGGAGTGCACTGCTACATTTCAGACATATTAGCCTTCTCCTCTCTCGCTTAACTGGCTAGACGGGCCGAAATTGGTGCTAGATTTGCAGTCAGGAAGCAGGAAATAGCCACGTCTCTCTGTTCCCAAGTCCATCTGATACATATGCTGAGACTACCGAGTAGGAAGAAAAACTCTATTCTAATTTTATTTGGGGGTGATGTGTTGACAAGGCGATTTCAGATGAGTCCATTTGCCAGGTGATTAATCACCTCTTTATTTTCCTGTTTCAAAGTAAATTTTTCCATCTCAGATGGTCTGTAAGTGGGAACAGTGTATATAGTGCACATAAAGTTCCGAAAGGAAACTGTTATGACTAAAGTCATCAGTTGTGTTCATGTTGAGGTTGGCTATGTCGGTCTAGCATGCCTGTTTATGTGGGCCTTGTAGAAGGATGGAGTTTTGCCTACAGGTGGATTCCCGGGCAATCCCGCCCTCAGCGATGCTTTTGTGGAATGATGGACTCATTCCAAGAAAATGGAATCTTCTCCCATTTGAGCATCTTTTGTTCCACATAATTCATTGAAGGAAAATTTGGAAGGCCCAGGAGGTGACTTGGAGCAGAGATAGATCCTTTTTTGGGAGGAAAAAAGAAGAGGCCGGCACTGTGTGTCTGTCTCATCTCTCCCACCCATACTGCGATGGAAAATGCAGGCTGGCCTTTGAGCCCGAGCACTTCCGGGCCATGTGATGGCTGTGGGCATGCCATGCAACTGTTCTGCTCCTCATCCATACGAATGTCGATCTGCTGTTATCCTGAGATAACTTAGAAAACATGCCCGGAGTGACAAAGACCTAATAGTGCCTCTCAGTGCAGGCCAGCTCTGCCCTGCTCTCCCTTTGAGAAATACCCAGAGTGAATTTTCCTGAAAACACCTAGATTAGGGTCATTAAGTGGTTTTCACATCAAAGATACATAGAAGTAGAGGAAACTGGGTGACAGGGACTCTCTCACAGTCCCACAGTGGGTCTGAGGCTGGGCCCAGCCTACAGCTGGATGGCATCTACTGCCCACCTTCTCCTGCCAACCCCTCCCCAACAGCGCTGATTACAAAGAGCCCGGGGAAACTCATTCGTCAGTCAACAAACTGAGGGAAGTGACGGGATCGAAGGAGGATGGTTTTCGGCAGAGCCGTGGTTTTAGGCAATGCTGGACACATCTTGGTGTGGGGAACAGGACACTCCATTCGGAGTTAGAAAACCGGGACCAGCTCAGCGCCTTGTTATTTGTATGATTCGGGCCTTGAGCTACCTGCACCTCAGTTCTTACACCTGTAAATTCCGCACTACTGTCCTTACCCGTCTCCCAGCATTGCTTTAAGGATCTGGAGGCACTGGATAGGAAGCTCTGTGCAGACGGGAAAATGTGGCAAAAGCAAAGGATTGTTACTATGACTGTTTCTGTTTCTATATTGTTCTTAGGCTTCCAAAGAACTTTCCCATCTTTTCTCTTACTTAAATACAGCAGTTGATATGACTCTCATATACAGATGTCTAAGGTTGATGGCTTGCCTGTGGCTCCCCTGAGAACGAGAGGTGAGGTAAGCCGGGGCCCAGGCCTCCCAACACAGCGAGCACAGCTTTTCAGCTCACCTCCGATCTTGACATCACTTTACTCACCTGCTTGTACATACTTCTGCTCCTCTCTAAAGTTCAGCTCTTACTTTGACACCCTCCAAGGCACATTTTCATCTCCTGGCACCTGGTACCCTGCTGTTGCCCATGGGTTGCCCACTGCACTGCCTGCCCCTGATCCTTGGCAACATCCTGGGTCTAGATCTAACATTCCTACTCCTGTGCCTCACCCCTAGCTGGCTGAGGGGCTAAAGAGGACCGCTGAATGACAGTGTGACTTCTCTTGGGGATAGGGACTTCTTGGAGCCAATGCTTCCACTAAAAAGAGTGGCTCAAACAGTAGGTCTTTGGGTAGCATTTTAGGACAAGGAGCCCTGTTGGAACCCCTTGGATGTCCCCAGGGTCTATCACAGTGGTTGGTGCCCAGTAGGGCTGCAAAGGCTTGGATAGGTTGCTGGGTGACACTGTTAGGGCAGGTAACTATTTGGACTTCTTTTAGGACTCAATTTCATTCATCTCAGGCATTTCTTCAGGCATGGTGCTAGGTACTGCCCTCAGAGGGCTCACAGTCCAGTGGGTGCCAAGTCAGGTGGACAGACAGGGTTACGGTTCAGGGTCAAAGGTACTCTAGGAATACGCTGTAGAGACACCCACTGAATCTGTGCCTGTGGCTTTCTAGAAGAGGGGACCCTTGAACTGAACCTACAAGGACAAGCAGAGGTGAAACAGAGTGAGAAACAGAGCTGGGCAGGGGGCATAGCCCTCCAGTCCCTGCCCTTCTGTCCTGCCGAAGCCCCTCGGGCTCACTTGTGGGGACTTAGCACTCTGCTCTCCCCTCCCAGCCTCCTCCATGCTCTGCCAGAGAGAAGCCTTCCAGTGGCTAGGATTCTGGGTCCTGCGCCCAGCCTGAGCTTGCCCTGATGCTGAAGGGGGGCCAGGCCAGTCTGGTGGGGGCAATAGGCTCTTTTTGGGCTCCCCAGGCCTGGCAACTGCTGCTGGGAAATCTTAATCAATCACTCAATCAAAGGTTTCATGTCTTCCGGAATAAGTGATTTAACTTATCTTTTAGATCGCAATTGACTTCAGCACATAAAAGGCTCATTCAGTTTGAAGCAACATCTCCACCAGGAATGGATTAAGAGCAAGAAAATGGTTCTTTCTTAACGTGGGCGCAGCTGGGACTTTGGAAACCCAAAATCACTTGTAATCTCCTCTTGGAGCACATCAATGCTGAGAGGCCCTGTTTTAGACGGCAGTAATGTGCTCTCCCCGCTGGGGAAACCTGTTGGCTCCCAACCCGGCGGGATGTCTGTGCCGTAGGAGCAGCTTGGCTGGTGGAGATGCACAAAGCCACTGCTCTTTTAAATCTTTTGAACTTGGGCCCCTCCTTTGCTGGCTGCTGGCTTCTGGCTACATCCAGTCCCTGCCCCCATCATCAGTAAGAGTATAGGGATTGTGAGCAGTGGTGACCCCCGAGGGCTTCCTGATTCTGTTCCTGGAATGAGTACTCTGGAGGAGACGGGAGCGACAGCTTCCCAGCCAAAACGAGCTCACACGTCACTCCGGTCCAAGGCTTGAGGAGGAGTGTGTGTAAACTGGTTCAGCTCTATGTACGGCAATTCAACAGAAGTACTTTGACCCGGGAGTTCCACTTCTATGAATTTATCCCGCAGATCCAGGCACACATAGGAAAGGGCATATGTACAAAGTTGTTCATTGCAGTGCTGTTTATAAGAGCAAAAGATAAGAAACGACACAAATGTGCGTCAGCAGGAGACTGGATTAACCGGTTATTGTGCAGCCATACAGTGAAATAGTACACAGTCATAAAAAAGATCAAGGATGCTTTTATAATACTGATCTGGGATGATCTCAAAGGTACTGTGATAAAAGCAAGATGCATAACAGTATTATGGTATGGTAGCACTTGTGTAAAAAAGGGTAAAAATAATACATATTGCTGTTCATTTATATAGGCATAAGGTCTTGGGGGATAGAAACACAAGGAAATATTAATGAGGGGGGTGCTGAGAAGTGGGTACAGGAACAAGTGACAGGGATGGGAGGGACATTCTTCATTCTATAGCCTGTTGTGCCATTGGAATTTTGAACAATATGAATGTATTTCCTATTCGTGGTAGGCCGAAAATGCTGCCCCACCCCCGGAAGACGTCCACGACTTAACCCTCAGCACTTGTACATACATTGCTTTACATGGCACAAGGGGCTTTGCAGACGTGATTAAGTTTATAGGCCTTGAAATAGGGAGAGGATCCTGGATTAGCCGGATGGACCAATCGAATCACTTGAATCCTGAAGAGCAGAGAACCCTTCCTAGCTGTGGTCAGAGAGGTAGACACAACCATGGAAGATAGTTAAAGAGATGCTGTGGTGTTGGCTTCGAAGATGGAGCAAGGGACCCACGAGCCAAGGAATGTAGGCAGCCTCAAAACTTGAAAAGGCAAAGGGACAGATTCTCCCTTACAGTCTCCAGGAAGGAACACAGCCCAGCCGACACCTGTGTTGGACTTCTGACCTGCAGAACTGTAATTTGATAAGCTTGTGTTGTTTAAGCCACTAAGTCTGTGGTGATTTGTTACAGCGGTCATAGAAGACTAATATATAAAACAAGAAATAAAGAAAACAATTTCTGAGAGAAGCTCACAGTCTAGTTAGCGTGGGACTCACAGCCTATGCGCAGAGGAAACAGACCCTAGCTTTTCACTGCAGTGCTGTGGTGTGCAGGCTAAGTGCTATGGGACCCAGCTCACTGCTTGAAGGACTTTTGGGGTGTCCAGTATGGCCAAGTACTGTGCTATTTATATACAGAGACCACAAAATTAGAAAAACATGGTCCCTGTCCTAGCAGAGCTTGGTGGCAAGTTTTGCAGTGTCTCTCTCCGGTCTTTAAAACTGGGCCCCCGTATGTGTGCACTGTGTCTTCCCCACCCATTTCCTGTTGGACATGGCATTTCTTGGTCCTTTGCCATCTTGGCCCTGATGGATTGGACTCTCTCATTCCACGGCTTGCAGCCAGTCAGCCTCGACTACCTCCAGGGCTAGAGAACCCGCAACCTCTTGAGAAGCTTAGTTCTGCTCCTAAAGCGCTTAGCGGGGCACCTTCATTTAGGCATCACTCAAGGAGGGGGAGACTCTGGGCTTCTGCTTTAGGAGGCGTGTGTCCCACCTTCCCTCATGAAGCCTTGTGCTCTCTCCCTAGGGATCTGTTGTATTGTTTTGTTGTCCACCCATCATCTTGACGGAACCTACGTATAATAGAGACTCACCGAAAACCTTTTGAACGGAAGGAAGCGTGTATGCAGCTCCTGCTGTCTGCACTGGCCGGTGCCAGGTGGGCATTACGAAGGATGCAAGAAATAAAAAAAGATGGGGAGTTGGTCTCTGAGGCTAGTGATAAAGCAAGAATCTGTCATTGTTTTCCTCTGCCATTTCCTTTCTCCATGGCCATTTTATATAGAACATTAAGGGGAAAATGATTTCCTCCTTTTGTCCGCCCTCCCCTATCACATATTGTCAGGATGCTGTGACTTTTTGATTAGAAGGAGCCATCAAACTGCTAAGAGGTGCTTCTCAAGTCCTGCCATCCGTCAGCCAGCACCACACCCAGAGCGGCATTGGAAGGCCCCCAGCCCCAGCTGCTTCCTTCCGTCTCCCTTCCCCTCCGTACCCGCAGCTTCCAGTGTCCTCTGATCCATCCCTCAGGGCTTCCTCTCCCATTCAAACACACCGTGTGTGTGTTCGAGCAGAGGTGGCAGCATGCACAACCAGGTGACACGTGTGCATGCCGTAACTCTTGGAAACTGGCCCTACCAGAGGGAGTTATCCGCTGGCACCATCTCTGCCTCTCAGGAGACTTGGAGCAAGTGTTTTCATGCAGAGAGACAGCAGGGTCCGCTAGAACGAAGCAGCCAGGAGCCACTGTCCTTGCCCCGCCCCTGTGAGGATCCTTAGGTCTGCAGGGCAATGTGTGGCCAAGGGAGCAGGCATGTTTAGAAATCAGGAAGCTGGGATTTGAATCCAGACTCCTCCTTTATGACCTTGGGTGCTTACCCTTCCTAAGACTCAGTTTACTCATCTGTAAAAGCAGGAGCTGGACTCGGACCTCGGATGATACCAGGGATGTGTAGAGTTGGGGTTGAATGCTAAACCTGAGCTTGCCTTCTGGTCTCGCCCCTGTGATAATGTCAGCTCCCACAGTGTATAAGCCCCCCTGGGAAAACCAGACAACAAAGCAGAAATAGGTGCCCTTCAGGGCTGCAGTGGCTATGATAACTGGTTCGACTTATCCCTGGGAAAAGCCTGGCTCTTGGCGATTGTTATTATTTTGCAAGGTTCATGCTATTTTACAGTCTTGGCTCATTTCTTTGCTGCTAGACTCAGCAGGGATGCAGGTTTGCAGAGGCCCCTTCCTGACAGCCCCCGGGTGAAATCTCGGGTCCAGTTCATTTGTCAGGCAGGACCAGTAAACCCACCATCACACTCACATGCCCTCGCAGCCTCCTTAACTGCCTTCCCTGTCCAGTTATCCATCACTCACCTTCCTTCCTCAGCAGCCTCCCACGCCCGCCTCCCAGGCCTCCTCTGCCCCATTTCTTGCCCTTTTTCTTGCCGACCTCAGCATTTCGCAAACCATCTCCCACCTCGGTCTCAAAGTGGCTTTACTCTTTCATCCCCGGGAGCTTCCCCTTCCTATAGTCGGCAGCCTGGCCTTTCCATAAAGGCCACCTTTCGGAGCTGACCCCTCCTAGCCTGAAGACTCAGAAGTTCTCTTTTCCTACTGCAAGCGCCAGGCCCTCCGTGGGCGTCCTGCAGAGAATTAGTGAGGTGGTGGGCTCCATCAGGCACAGATCAGGAGGTTCACGGGTTCTAGGGCGATGTGGAGGGTGGGTGATAAAGCAGAGTTGACCAGGTCAGGTAGGAAAAAAGGCTGCTGGACGCTTGCCGTGCAAAGGGGGCAGTGAGAGCGTGTTGGTGGGAGCTGGCTCCACCCGGTACGGAAGAGCAAAGGCAGAGGGGTTGAGGCTTCGCACTGCCTCTTTGGGGAGAGGAAAGTGGGGGACACAAATTGCTCTACCAGATGTTTTGGTCCAGGGATGAGCCTGTCTCAGGCCTAGTGCCTCTGGGTGGCTTCCCAGTGAAAGCAGGGGGAAAGAAAGCCTAATTTGGGAGCGGAGCATCTCTTAGGGGAAGAAGCCAGACAAGGACATGCTGAAACGTGGGGAATCAGTTTGCAGAAAGGAGCGACACCAGGAATGTCTAGAGCTGGGGTTAAATTCTGAATGGGAGCCTGCCTTCTCCAGCCCATGTGCTAATATCAGCAACTTGGACTGTCTCTACACACTCCCTCTGGGAAAACTGGCAAGTGAAGCAGAAATAAGTGCCAGTTCAGGTGAGGGGTCGAGACACAGAGACTTCACTTATCCAGCGGTCAGCCTGCTATCACCCCTCTTATCTAGAACACAGATCTCAAAGTGAGGGAGAAGTGCCTCCGATCATGGCTGAGAACATAGCTCCCTACTCCTAAGGATCCCCCCTTCCCCCACCCTTACTCAGAGCCCCATGGTTGCCTGGCCATTACATTAGAAGCAGGGGAAGCTTCTTCAGGCAGGGACACTCACACAGGTAGATAACCTCTGGGTGCTTCACTGTGGGGAGGGGCAGATGGAAGAGGAGAGAAACCAGGGTAGCAGGGACAGATCCCCCGACACAGCAGAGAGCCTCGTAGAGATCCCAGAGGGCCATCGAGACAAAGTTACATCATGTTCAGCACCTCAGCCACTGCAGGGAACAAAGCTGAACAGGTTTTCTTTTTCTTTCTTTTCTTTCTTTTCTTTTTCTTTTCCTTTTCCTTTTTTTTTTGAACAGTGTTTTGTAAAACCAAGTTTGGGAGAGATGCACACAAACAAATTTTAGGTTTTATATCCTTTGCCACAAGAGGAAGAGAAATATGTAAACATTAAAAATATATATATATACATCATGCAGTAAGGTTAGAACAAAACACATTGTGTGCTTGAAGGACAATGTGTAGTTGTCTACACAATCCTTGTCTGTGAAATACCTCATCTGTATGGCTAGATGCATGCTTATTCCTGATAGCGTCATAGAATGTTAAGACAAAGAGACCATGAGATTCCATAAACCCACTGAAAATTTTTTACAGATGATGCACTCAAGGTTCAGAGACATGAAGTGATTTGCCCAAGGTTCCACAGCCAGATGGTGGCAGAATGGAGCCTCGGAACTTGATTCGCCAGAGTTCAAAATGGATTTGGGCCGGGGAGCAGGCCTGGGTTCAGACACTGCCCCGGGCAGGAGCATCCAGACCAGGGCTGGGATCCCCTTCAGCCTCCCAGAGGTCTGTGCCAAGGCCTAGATAGGAGATGGGGGGGGGCAGGGGGGGTGGGTGTTCCTGAAACATCTGCCCAAGAACCAGTTGAAGAGACAGTGCCCAGAATGGGATGGGGTTCTGATGCAGGGGTGGGCAGGAGAGCTGACCGGAAGCACACAAAGGCTATCCTAGGGGCAGGGAGTTAGGAGAGGTGTGAACGTGCCCAATACACAGGCGAGCCATAGATGTCCCCTGGCCAGAGTGTTTTGCCACCCGTTCTGGAACAGTCTACCTCTAGGCCTGTCAGAAACTGGCTGAAAAGGCAGCTTACCTCCCTAAAATGGGAAACAAAGGAGAAAATGAGAAGCACACTTTGTCCTCTTGCGGTAACCAGCTCCTGGAGTTTGCTTTTTGCTTTTTATTTACTGCAGGAGAGGCTGAGAGGGCTCCAAACCCAGCCTGTCCAGAGCAAGCCTGTGGCAGCTTCTTACTGAACATCTGCCCGCAGACTTCCTCTTTCTCCTCTTAATAACCACAAGCTCGGGGTTACCAGGGTCTCCTTGTTGCTATAGTGAGAGGTGACAGTGCCAGCCTTCCAAAGCACTGGACCTTTTGCTCAGAGGAAAAGCAGAATCTGGGTTGCTTTATATTTGGGTTTGACTGAGAAAATTTAATGTACCATTTTTCAGCTCTTGCAGCAATGGCAGTCTGTGCTCAAAATGCATCAAACCTCAATATCACAGAATAGCTGACGATTTGGGGAAGTGGGCATCTGAGAGTATATAGAAGATACATTTTAAATTACAAAAATGATAAAATGTCATTAAGAACATCAAGAAAATGACAAATAAATGAAAATCCATGCGGTAACATTACCATAACACAATCTTCATGGTCCTGAGCTTGGCCCTTCTGTCAGTGTTCTTAAATGTGCACTTGGCCGATTTGAAGACTAGTATGTGTATGATTGGTAGTCTGCTTTTCCAGTGATTATGTTGTAAGCATCTTTCTAGGTTGCTGCATTACCTCAATACACCTTATTTTTATTGGGGGGGGGTCACGTCACATCATTTGATAAAACATTCTCCTCCTTTGCCTCCTCAGTGTCTCTTGAATTCACTTTGTCTCCATCTCTGTCAAAATTCTGCTCTTTCTCTGATTTGGACAGCTGGCCTACCTTGTCCCTGTCCCCATCACCCCCCCACCCTCACCCCCCCCCCACACACAGCGTGCCAGGACTTCCTTCACCCTAGACTTTGCTAACCCAAGGATAGTCCCAGACCAGTGGCACGGGCACGCCCTGGGAACTTGTTAGAAATGCAGAATCATAGACCCCCACCTGGGACCTACTGTATCAGAGTCTGCATCTGTATTTTGACGAGATCCTCAGGTGATTCATAAGCACATTAGAGCTTGGAGCGCTGATCTGAAACACACCTCCCCATGGCTCCAGGATAGAATCAACACTCCTGGCCAGGTGTGCAACCTGCTGAATGGAGACCAAATGGCGAGGGGGCAGGGGGAGAATAAGGATGGGCGGCTGGGCCAGGAACCTTAGAGAGGTTGTGGGGAGGGGGAGGCCTGTGAAGGAAGCTCTAAAAGTGAAATCCATGGAAGATGTACATGGAAAACCAAGGGTCCTGTTGGCTCGTAGGGGCAGGGGTGTGGGCCGCAGCAGCACAACCACCAGCCGCCACTCACTCCTGCTTTATAGATGAAGAAGCTGAGGCACAGAGAAATTCAGGTGCTTGCCTAAGGTCACAAGCTAACAGAAGGTAGAGCTGGGGGACATCCCGGCCCACACGCTTACCCACACCTCCCTGCAATGCAGCGTAGGGCAAGTGGCAGGAGGGAGAAAAGAATGAAAAGATGTTGAGCTCCTGCAGCAAGCTGGGAACCTTTGCACTTGATTACATAGAATATTAACAGCAGCCTTTGGATCTGGATATTTTACCCCGTTCACAGTTGTGGTCGACTTGCACCGGGGATACGCTGTGACCTGAGTCCACATCGTTACTAACAGCTGGAACCAGGGTTTCAACCCGGGACATTTGGGGAGCTGAGGTGGTGCTCTTTCCACCTTGCAGGTTTCATCAGCAAGGTGTGGAGTCGGTCGCTGCTCTTAGAAGAGTCTCTCTCCTCCCTCCCTGCCTCCTGCCACCAAAACCCTGCTCCTGCCCAGGGACATACGCCCCTTGCCTGTGAATAGTGAAGGGCAACACGGGACAAGCCTGAGGTGTTTTCTTTCAGTTCTTAAAATTGTGAAATGCTGGGATAAGAAGGTACCTGGTTTACCGTTTAATCCGGCTGCCTCCTTTCACAAGTCGGGAGACCGAAGCCCAGAGAGCTCCAGCGACTTATCTGAGCTCACACAGCCAGCTAGTTGCAGATCGGAAACTCTGACTCTGGATTCAGTGCTCCTTTCCTGACTCTGGGCTGCATGTGTACCTGGTGCCCTGGGAGCTGAGGGGCTAGTGCCCCGTCAGGCCAGCCAGCACCGGACTGTTGGGTGGCTGGTTCAGCCACAACCTTAGGCTGGAGGATGCAATGGCTGAACCTCCATTTTACAAAACAAACTAATAAAAATAATGTCTGCTTGTGTAGAAGAAGTGCCCGTAAACTCTTGAAAGCCCCTGCTCCTGGCCCTCCGCAGCCCACTCCCCAGGGGTAACCACTTAGGGCCGTCTCCAATGGTTCCTTAATTTTCCTGCCAGCCGTTGGGTTCTGTAGGATCCATGCCACAGCAAGGCTATTTTTAACAAGCATCCCAGGCTTCAGGGGGTTGAGGAGAGGGGAAGAAAAAATATTCCATTTGTGTATTTTTAATCTGCGCACATTTGAGCAGGCAGTGGCTTTCCTGTCCATGCTGCCAAGGGTTTCGGGCGATTGATTAGACTTTCTGGGTGCAGGGTAATCCTTTCTCTTCCCCTAACGAGGCTGGAAGGCCAGGGAGGGGTTCAGGCGATGTTTTCGGGGCTGACGGCTGTCTCCGCTGGCTGCCTCATAATCCTGCCTGCCCCTAGCCCTCACCCTCCCTGCGGCAGCTCAGCATCGAAAATCCTGGCTGGGTCTCTCAGGGCAGAGGAGGCCTGGGAACCTGACTCTTTGTGCCAGGCTCATATTTAGCAATGTCTCCAGCCAGAGGTTGGCGTCTGTCCCGCTCGGGCTCTGGGCAGGGGGTGCAGTCACATGTGCTGCCTTCGAGTGGGCAGATTCTGAGTGGGCAGCAGCCTGCTTTGAATATAAACACACTCCTTTTATGCCGAGGAGCTGGCATCTGAGCCTGTGCTCCGGGTTCTGGGTGAGGGTGAGTGTGGTAGCCAGATGGGTGGCAGGGAGAGGGAAGAAAGATGTCACAAGGCTTGGACTGGTGGTGGAGGAGGGTTCCCAGCTCCCTGCACCCCAACTGCAGTTCCTATCTGTTTTCCTTCTTCAGGTGCCCAGAGCGCTGTCCCTGCCTGAGTCGGGGGGCCTGCAGCCCTCAGGGGGCTGGACAGTACCTGATCTGGACTGTCCTGTTCTTTCTGCCTCGCAAGTTCCCCAGTCTGTGCAGGGATGATCCTGGGAGGCAGTGTGGAGTGGGACAGGACCAGGCCTGGATGGGGAGCCACCTGCGGCAGGGTCTTGTTCCATTCCTCCCTGTCTGTAGCCAACCCCCCTACCTCTCCAGGTTGCACCTGCAAGATGTGGCCCCAGATGACGCCATCCCTGAAGGCTCCGACAGCACACGCTCTACACACTTCCTCGCTCGCCCGGCTTTCTTTTGCATGATAGTGCACTATGACGGATGAATTAGACTAACTGGTCTCAGCCTTACATGGTAGCCTCCTGGGTAACAAACATTATGCCTTAGCCCTGTAAAAACTCTCTTTTCTTTAAAACAATTTTTTTTTTTAAGGAGGGGAATTCTGGTTCATTTATTCATGCCACAGATATTTAATAAGCACCTGCAAAGTACAGGCCCTGAGCTGTCACCGGCCCCACAGAAGCTCTCCTTACACTGAACCTCTCCACCCCTCCGCAGGCCTTCCCTGCGGACCCAAGGGGCTTGCTCACCAAATTCAGCTCCCTGGAGAGCAGCCTGCCTTCTTGCAGCCAAATCTTTAGAGAGAATTCAAATGCAGCAACAGGACTTCTCTGCTACGGCCTGATGCCAAGCGGCTACCAAGTCCTCAAGCCCCTGGCAGCCCCCACTTCTCCCTCCCCATCCTTCCCTTCTCTCCCAATATCTCAGGGGAAGAAAGCTCTAAGCAGTGGCCAAGAAAGACGAATAGATATTTTCTTTGTATCTCCTGGGAGCACCACGGTAAATACTCAATTACTGAATGAATGAATGAATGAATGAATGAACTGATGAATAAGCAAATGAATGAATGAAGGAAGGAACAAATGGAAATTTAGTCCCCACCCCAAAAGAATTTAAAATTTGGAGGAAAAGAACCAGGCTTGTAGAATGGTGGCACTGTGGGACTGAAGGGGCCCCCAGGGATTGGATCACCTCCTCCTTTTGTAGGGAAGGAAATGCAGGCTCGGAGGCAGGAGGGGCTGTGGGTGCGATGCCTGCAGCAGACCGCGGAGGTCAGAGGATGGCGAAGTGGCCCAGGGTGAGTGAGATCCAGAACCCAACGCAAGGCTGCCCTACTTTTCCTCTGCTGCTGCCCTAGGTGTCCCTTGTCCTTGGGAAAAAATTGCCTTTTCATCTGGTTGGGAGTGGACAGCGCAATTTTTCTTTGAGGGTTAATTGTTTTGCTGACAGCACAGATAATAAGGAATGAGCATCCCGGAGTGAGGGACAACACCATCTGCTGTGAATATGTTTCAACCCCACCTTGCAGGGGGGCCTATCTTTACCCCCTCCCCCCGCCCCCAGCAGAAATTCATGTGCTCTAGGGGTTTGCTTCAGGGGCGGCAGCCACCAGGTGGCCGAGCCGCCAGTGGGATGGTCTAGTGACTGGCTTCCAAAGGGTGCAGCTTGTTCCCCCTCTATTTGGCATCCAGTGCGTGTAGTAGGCCTCACCAGGAGCTCCAAGGCTGAAGGAGACCCCATTGGGCTGCCTGGGACACAGAGCCCTGGCACCGAGCGGACACCTTTCTCTTCTTCCTGTGGCCTGACGTCTTGAGGTCTGATCCTCTCTTGAGTGGAGGTGGGTGTGTGGGTCTGCACTGAGCTCTGTGGACTGCCACTGGTGTTCGGGTAATTTTCCTGCCTAACTCCATAGATGTGCTACCTACCTGTCCTGGGGATCCTGGGTTTCCCGGCCTTGGGCCTGTGCTGCTGGTTCTGGAAGGAACTTGGCCCTGCCTTCCATTGCCAGGTAGGAATTTCCTAGGTTGAGGCTTCCTCTGTGTCAGTAGGAGCAGAGCAGCTCTGGAGTCAAGCAGAGAAACCCATTGTCAGCAGCAGCCAGGATCTTTCTTCATAGGGGTGGAAGTGTGTGTGTGTGTGTGTGGTGTGTGTGTGTGTGTGTGTGTGTGTGTGTGTGTGTGTGTAAGGAATATATCACATATACAAAAGAGCACTGACATGTATATATGCTAGGTAATAATAATTGCTCTGTTCTTTCAAAGGGGCTTTAAACCCCAGTGCTGCTTGGCCCAGAAATGCCTCAGAGAACAGAACCGTAGGGAGCCAGGTTGCCCAAGAGGCTCAGGGTCAGAATCCGGCACCCCCCCCCCCAAAAAAAGGTTGTGGCTATTTATCACAGCCAATTTCCTCTTTGCCTGAGCTGCTCCTGGCAGCTGGGAGCCTCCACATCCTTGTCTTCCCTCTGTATCGCTCTGTTATTTCTGTGCTTTCTCCTGCTGGACCCTCCTATCAGGGCAGAAAGCAAAGGTGTGATTGTCCTCTTCTCCCCGTCCCCCCATAGCAGGCCAAGCCTGCCTCCGTTTCCTTCCTTCTTCCCACTCCTATTGACCTGCCACACCCCAGAAGTGACATGACATTACCCTAGGACCAGGGAGCTTGCCAGAAAGAATGATAATTGGGAGTTAGGAATTCGTCTTGACGTTCGCTAACTTACTGTGTGACCTTTAGCAAGATCCTTAACCTCGCTGTGCTTCTGTTTCCGTATCTTTAAAATATCCCTTTACATTGCTGGTATGAAACCAAATGGGCCCAATGGATGCAAAAGTAGCTTGAAGTGTATAAACCATTCTCTGTGTCGTAAGACATTGTCCTCATCGGGATTCCACAATCCACGGGACTTTATGTCTTTGCCTTCGTTTGCCACCCCCAGCCCCTTTCCATGGTGCTTTCTCTTATCTGCAGTGCTGGGTGCCCTGGCGGATACTCTCCACCTGCCACAGTCCCTCCTCATCAGTGGGTTCACTGAGGCTTAGAGGAGTCTAAGTTTGGGGCGGAGCTCATGGTCACAGCCACCTGGACAGCAGGAGCCCTCCCCCTCACCCTAGTTGCCGGAGGTCATGCCTGCCCAGAGGTGCAGGGCTGCGGCCAGTGTGTACCCATCTCCAGAGATGAGCAGATCTCCGTACTAGGTCAGGGCTGCTTCTAGCTGGAGCCCCTTACCACCAGCCCCCTACCAACCCAGAGGGCAAGCTTTGGTTTTGGCTGTGAAATGTGGTCACTCAGTGGATCCAGTGTCTGTGTCCCTCACCTAGTGAGGTCTACATCTCCACCTTTGTCTCTTTCTCTGAGCAAAGGGCTGTGAAAGGAGGCTTACCATCAGCCACAGGTGGGTGGCCTTCCTGGAGCCCCCGAACCACAGCACACCGGAAGCTTTGTTCCAGGGACCTGCGCTACAACAGTTGAGGACTTTATTCTTTGGTAGACATGTTCTTGTTCTTTGTGGTCTCATTGGTGGAGTGGGGGCACTCAGGTCCTTCGTCTTTCCTGGGCAGTGAGGTTCTGTTGGTGGGTCTGAGCCAAACTCTGAATGATAGGTAGGATGAGTGACTGAAGGTGGGTCTTTCAGGAATATCAGGAAGATAAAAACAAAACGTGCAGTGGTAAGAAGACAGGAATGAAGGGATGTGTGTGTGTGTATGCGCTGGGGATAGGGTTGTTGGGTGGGACATTGGCAAGTGAAGGTATGGCTTGCATAGTCACCAGGAATTGCAAGACCTAATAATAAAGAGCAGTAAGAGGATGGCTTGAAAGTCCTGGAATAGTTCAAACTTAGATGTGTGTCTTTGGCTGTGGTAACAGAGACTTCTGTTCTTCCTGCAGGTCCCCTCTGAAGCAGCTGGGAGCTCAGAAGGCCTCATCACGCCTAAGGAGTGGGCCAGCCAGGAAATCAATAAGCGATGGCGTGGAGCCCATCCAAGGCCTGATCCACATAATCCACAGCCCATTGGACCTGGAGCCTCCAAATCGGGGTGGGGGTGCACCAGCAAGGAGACTCAAGAAGAATCGATGCTTCGGCCCCCAGCGACATGTACACGGTGTAATGACAGGTAATGAACCTGAGGCTCATCTATTCTTTCTGAATGATATGACAGGTAGGAGAATATATTAGCCTGCAGTAGACATAAAATGTCAACCCTTGGCAAGATAACTATGCAAACAAACCCAGTAAAGCCTGATAAGATGATAGATGGATGCTTTCTGGTTATTAGTTTCGGCCCAATGCGCTTGCTAGAGCCAGGCCCCAGAAGATTTAGCATAAGGCAGGTTTACTTCCTATTCCTTATAGGAAAGCTTGATGCCATTACGGGTGTAGCACCTCTTGTTTGAAGAACTCACAGTAACAAATTAAGAAGTCTTTCCCATCGGCTCCCTTGGGAAGCAGGGAGCGGATGGTAGCAGGGAAACAGGCAGTGAGGGGTGGAGGAGCTCTTTCCTGTATTGGTGATGCCTGAGGGATAGACCTGGAGACTCAGTGTTGGGAAGACTTCTGGATGGGTTCAGATTTCTTAAATGACAGGGTGAAATGATGGGTCAATATTTCTTGTTAAAAAAAAAAAAAGGAAAAGGGGACCTTGTGGCTCCCTGCATCCCTCTAAGGATGCCAGGACGAGTAACAGATGATCAGGAGTAGTTGGAGGCACCATGAATAGGGGTCTGGAGAGCCCAGGAGGGGCTGGCACACATGGTAGGGAGGTCAGCCAAGGTTGGAAGCACTGAGCAGGTCCCGAGATCGTGGAAGGCAGGGCCTGAAGCTGGAAGGATGGGGGAGCAGGCAGTGGGACTGGATACCCCAAAGATGAGCTCTGCTCCATTGGTCTTCTGGTCTTCACTGTGTGTGTTTTACAGGGTACCACTCTGGCAACTTCCACCTCGGGAAAATGGCAGGCCTGGGTGGGAGCAAAAATAGCTTAGGGCCTTGGGAAACTGACCAGGGCCAATGGCCTGGGGCAGGAGGCCCAAGGGGGTGTGGTGAATTCCATTCCAGAGCAGGCCAGTGTCAGGGTCCACAGCATCAAGCCAAGGAGTGGGGAGGGGCAGAGTATTAAGACTTCTGGGTGGCCTCGTTCTAAATCAGGCAGAAAGAATACGATGGAGAAGGAATCCAGAGAGCTGAGCCCAGCACTAGGAAACGGATCAGCCGTAGGCACCAGGTGGGCCCAGGGTTTGGCTCCTGTCTATATGAGGAAATGGAGGGGGAATCGAGTGCCAGGGACCCCAGCAAGGATAGTCGGGGTACTGGCTGTGCCTGGAGGGGCTTAGCTGGGGTGCTGCCAGCTTCACAGGTGCCGAGGCTAGCTCTGTTCCTGGGCACCCCAAGCCACAGTATACTGGCCCTGGGCTGTTCCCAGACCCTACCTCTCAGTGGGGCAGGCGGTCTGTGCATCTTGGACTTGAATGGGGACCTGGGCACGGCTGACCCTGTGGGGCCTCGTGGTGGGAGGTAAAGTGGGACAGGAGGAGGTGTGAAGGGTCCAGCCCTGCAGACAGGTGGGTGAGGACCTCTATCATGCATACGGCTCAGCAAGGTAAGGACAACGTACTTCCTGACCAAGGCAAGGAAGAGCCAAGGATCTGGTCTATCAGAAGGGTCTTAACCTAGTTTACCAATATTTACCGAATGCCTATTGTGCACTGGGCCCTGTGCTAGGTGCCAGAAGTGTAAAGATACCGGAGGGGTGTTTGCTCCCAGGGGAGGGAGTATGCATGGGGAGGAGGAAAATGAACAGGAGTGGAGACAGACCCGTGGCTCTGAAAGCTTCGGACTCTGATCTTGAAAAAACAGACAATACTTACTCGCAGGCCGGTTAGGAGAATAAAGTAAAATAAAATGGGCCAAACACTTGGCACAGCAGCTGGCACCCGAGGAAGTGATCAATGCCTTTAGTCTACTCCCATCGTTCTGCTCTTGGAGGAGCGCACAAGAGCGGAGAAGGCTGGGAGAAACACGTCCTCATTCCCAGGGCTGTCAGCTGCTAACAGGGTTTGAGGCCTGGGCTTTGAAAACCTGGTTATTGGAATTCCCCTGGCCATGGAAAATGGGGTTTGAGGTAAATCCGAACACTCAGGACTGGTGTCTACATGTGAGCGCTCTGGCAGTTGCTGCATCTGGGGATTCTGTGTGGGCATCGAGGGTGACAGAGGGTGGGTACAGGAATTGACAGAAGTGTTGAGAAGAGAGGACATTCTCAGGATGCTTGAGAGTCTTGCCTCCTCGGCTGTCCTTGGGAGCGGGGCAGGGCGAGGTGGGTCCAGAAACCCAGGCAAGACTTGGCACCAGGAGCCTGGGAGAAGCTGAGCACGAGGTGCACATGTGATTTTAAATTTTCCAGTAGCCACCTTGAAAAAGGCAGAAATCGCAAGTGAACTCAATTCTAGTAAGGTGTTTTATTTACCTCAACATGGCCAAAGTATTATCATTGCACTATAGAATCAACGTCAGATTTACTGGTGAGCTAGTCTACATTTTCTTTCATACGAAGTCTTTGAAGTCCGGTGTGTCTTTTCGATAAGCCATGGGTTAGGTGCTCCATAGCTGCATGTGGATAGCAGCTACTGTATTAGACAGCTCAGGTCTAGAATCTAAACTAGAACGTAGAATGCTTTGCCAAGGGGTACCCAGGTGTCAGGTGAATCCTGAGCTAACTGACAGGATTTACTATTATGTCCTCTTCTTATGACACGTTTGTAATTAATCCCTGGGGAAATTGGCTTGAGTGATGAGAAATTGGATGATTTACTTGGTCTAGATGGTGACATATATTCTCTGGGACCAGCCTCACTAGCTGGGCTCAGGACACCGCTGGTCGTGGGGCTGACCTCAGGTAGTTCCTGAAGCTCTCTGAGCCTCCAAAGCTTCATTAAAAGCGGAACTAATGATTTCTATCTTGCTGGGTAACTCTCAGGACTAAATAAAATAATGACTAACTGCTCTGTGACAATGTCAAGAAATAATCCTTTTTTATTGTTCTAAATCAAATGAAAACCAATTTGAGGTCCCCTACTGGCTGAGTGCGACACAATCTTCCTAGTAGGCATTTCTGCTGTTCTGTTTCTATGCTTCTGTTGTATAAGAACCATGGAGGTCAGGACAAATGGGGAGGGGGCGAGTCCTGGACCTTGGCCCAGGGTGGTGGCAGCTGCCTGTGGCCCCTCCTTATCCAGACCTGTGTGCCCAACTGGAGGCACCAAGCCCTGTAGGCGGCTTGTGCCCTATGTCAGTTCTGCCGTAGGGAACACTGGACACCACCGAAGGCCTATGTTCCAGTGACGTGAGGGTTGCCGGCCATTCCAGGACCCACTCCCTAAGCCATCTCTAATACCTCGGGACCCGACCCAGGGATCCTAATCCCCAAACTGCATGCCCTACAGCCCTCTCTCTCCTGTCTCCCAGACTCAGCTTTTTACCAAGGTGCATCCCTACCTTACCTGCCTGCTTTCCTTCTCCGTAAAAATAACGGTAACTCCCCCTTAGGGCCAGGGGTCCCATTGTCACAGAATATGGCTGCTCTTTCTGTGCGGGGGAGTACATTTTTTACTATAATGACAGCTGCTCTAGTCACTGGCCCCCCAAACAGCAGCAGGCAACAGCGATTGCTGTACCGTTTCGTCACGTAGCACCCTGACACACGTAACTGGCTCAGAGTCAGCTCACCACAAAATCAAATTCTCCTGTGCCCAGCCGCACCTGGAGAATGGGTTACATAATTCCTGCCTTCTGGGCCTTTTCTGAGACTGAAATGAGATAGGGTATCTGGAAGGCCTTTGTCAAGTTATAAAATATTATCGAAACTCTTAATTCCCTGCCTAGGGGGTGTTTTCTGGTCTGGGAGCTGGGTTGATGCTTAAGGTGCCCTCCTACTGGCCTCACATGGCAGGTCCAGCGGCCAAACACGATCCCCTCGCCAGCAGACTCAGCTGCGGGCTCCTCCTAGGTGTTCCTCCCCACAGGGCCAGAGCCTCTGAAATATCCCCTTGTTTCCTGCTCTCCTCTGGGACAGGGGAAGGACCTCTGTGTTGGAGGCAGCAAACTGTGATCCTGACATCTGAGTTTGGAAGCCACCTGGATTATCATGAAAGTTCATAATTCCTCCTTCTGGGCCTAAGGGGAGGGAGACAGCGTCTAAGCTCCATACGTCCTCCTGCCCTACCTGGCGTGGGCTGGGTGAGGATCCTGCCACAGGGAAGGGGATTCGAAGGGAGCAGCTGCAGGCGGACTCCATGTCTCAGGCCTGGTGTGGAGGGAGCAGGGTGAGGAGGTGCAGGTCGGTGACATGAAGCTGACCTGGATGTCAGCTGCGCTGGAATCAGTACAAGTCTACAACAAACGGAAGGTCTCCAGGCCTGGGGACTGCAATGGTGCTGTAAGGGTTGGGGCTGAGTCAGTGGCCCGTGGATGCTCACCACAGTGGTCTGTGGGTCCCTGTGCCGCTGCCTCTGGACGGGAGGTTCCTCCCTCCGGAGCTTCCTGTTGAGTGCTCAAAGCTGTCAGGAGTCCAAAGAGGCCTCCAAACCATTGTCATTTGTGACTTAACATCTACTTTAAGAGTTAATCTATAGCATGTTTGGGGGATGGCGAGGAAGAGGTTTCACAAAATCAAGCACATTTTGATGTAAATGTAATCCTGACTCTTTCTGCGCTTGCTCTGTGACCCCATGAGGAGCTCTTGACTTCCCCGGGCCTCCGTGTTCTTGTAAGTTAAATGGACATGAGAAAGTACCGTGGTGAGAAAGTACCTCCAGTCGAAAAGTAAGAGGTGCTATGAATCTTAAACACCCCAAGTTTGAGGGTATTATATGGCAGCACCCTATCCTTGCCAAGTCTAAGAGTGTGTAATTCTCTTCTTCAATACTGGCCTCTTTATTGCTTCCTGGAAGTCCCTGGGGAACAGCTTCTGATATGTGCCCTTAATTTTTGCAGCAGGGGAAGGCAAAAAGCTACATTGCCCTTGACTGACAACCTTCATGTGGCTATTTAGCGATTTTAATTTTTCATGATTCCACTGATAAAAATAGTACCTGACTAAAAACAAATACATTTGTATTTTCCATCTCCTTAATTCGTTTCTAATTTGGGGGTTCTTATTAGCTTCAAATTATCTCACTGAAATGGTCCTTAGATGATAACAAAATGTGAAAACCACAATCAATTCTGGAGAGATCTTACTATTTAATTATGCTGATTGGAGCACTAGAGACCCCTGGCAAAACGAACTTCTCAGAATAAGCTTGATTTGTGTAATTTGGTTTTTAAAATTTTTGGATGCATATTTATCATGTTGAACTATGTGTTCTTGTTATCCTTGAGAGTCTGACTCATCTCCTTAGAGGTGGATGGAGGAATCCATGGGCTGAGACCCTGGGACTCCAGCTAAACTCCGTGGAGTCGCTGGTAGGCCCTGGCCTGAGTAAATGTGGGGTCCCCAGCTTGTTTGGTCATTTAAAAATGTCTTTTTTTTTTTTTTTAAAGAAAAAAGAGAAAAGGTAAAAGGTCACATAGAGCAGTGGTCCCCAATCTTTTTGGTACCAGTGACCAAAATGAGAATCGAATGCCTGATGATCTGAGGTGGAGCTGAGGCGGTGATGCTCGTGCTGGGGACCGGCTGCAAATACAGATGAAGCTTCGCTTGCTCACCGCTCACCTTCTGCTGTGTAGCTTGGTTCCTAACATGCCATGGACTAGTACTGGTCTGCAGCCAGGGGTTTGGGAACCCCTCACATCGAGATAGCCTAGGAAGAGATGGCTGATAGAATTTTAGGGCCTGATAGTAGAAGAGAGTCTTCCATGAAATCATAGAAAATGGGAAAATCCTAGGTTAGAGATGTCTCTAGAACCAAATTCTAGAATGTGATAGAATTGTGGAGACACTGGTATGACCCAGTTACTCAAAAAGACATGCGCCCCATCATTCAAACCCGTGGATCAATATTTTTGCTGGACAACCAGACATAATAGGAAGGATGCAGTACCGCCCATGAGGTTTTCTGGCCATGAAGCTGAACCTAAATCTGCTCAATGCTATAGATCTCACTACCACTTTATACAAGGACTAGAGGAGCATGGGAAACCACCACCACAGGGGGTGCCGTCCCCAAATCCAGACCAAGAGAAGCTCCTCAGGACAAATGCCCTAACTTCTCCGGTAGAAGAGTGAGGGGAAATAAAAAGGAGATGTAGGGGCGATTGTTACAGTTAATAGAGTCGTAAGAGACATACCACTCAGATGTGCTCTGTGAGTCTGGTTTGAATCCTGATTCAAGCCTACCTGCTGTAGGAAGACATATTTGAGAGAATCAAGGTTAGATACAGGCCGAGTGTTAGATATTCAGGAATTATCGTTAACTTTTTTAGGCTGTACAATATGGTGGTAATGTTACATACTAAGTATTTACAGATGACATGATATGATGTCTGGAATTTCTTTAAAGTACTTCGTAGCAAAAACAGAAAGTTGAATGTTGTTGAAGCTGGTTTGGTGATTGGTGATGGCTTTGTGGAGATTTACTGCTCTTTTAGTTTTGTGTATTTGAAAAAGCCAATAGTTAAAAGTAAAAAAATATAATAATTAGAAGAAATATTCTTACTAGCTGGCTGAGCTCGGAAATTTCACCATTAGAGCTTTATTCATCTAGCTGAAGACTCTCTTAGTCCATAATATATGGCTTCTCCTCAGAGTGTGGTTTACCCTTTAGGAAAGTCACCGTGGGGCAGTAGAAACTCTCCCAGTACAGGTTGCTCTAGGTGTCCCATGGAAAAGAGTTCCAGGTAAGGAAAGTTTGGAAAAGGTTGTGTTGAACTAAGTCCAATAGGATTCTTCAAGCCTTGGTATGCTAATACACACTGTGCGTCTTGGATGGGTTGGGCTATAGCAATGCAGTGTTCCCCATAATCATTTGTCATGTGCTTTGCAGGAGATAAAACATCCAGCCCCTCCAAAGAAGTCTGAATAAGGGCCAGACTCTGGGTTCCAGAGCTGTTTCTGTACTACTGGTCATTGGGCAATCACTCAAACTTTCTGAGCCTGTTTTCTTACCTGTGAAATGAGCTTAATATTACCTGCCACCTACCCTATCAGAAAATGAAAGCACTTCCTAAGGTATAAAACCCAAGACCCCAGGTTAAGTGGTATGATTATGTTTTCAGTGCCATTTTTTGAAACTGTCCGTAAGTTTCTTAGAAACTCATGGTTCTGTACACAGGCGTAGTCTACATCATTAAGTATGGACTGTCGTGCGTGTCACATGCTCAAAAGATACAGAGGTGGTAAAAACAAGTCCTCTGCCCTTAGGGAGCTCACGATGAAGTTGGGGAAAGGCAAGAAGAATAAACTGTGATGGGGCCTAGCAAAGCCATGAGCCCTAGGGATAAATGAAAGGCTTACATTCAGAGCAAAGGGGGATCACTTTTAGTCCTCAAAGGCCACCTGGAGGAGGCGGCACTTGCCTGGGCCTCGAAGCCTGGGGAGGATTCGGACAGGCCATCTCTTTGTTGGTTATGGATCACTCGGTTGGAACGCTTCCCTGTCTCCCGCCTCCACACGCCCACATTCTGCAGCTGAGCACATAAACCTTGTTTGGATTACAGTCTTATCTGACTTGAGGGTCCAAGTCCTCCCTATCCGGAACTGAGGTCGGTGATCCCCCTGCCCGGCCCTCCTAGTCTCTCCCCATCCCTGTCTCCACCCCTCGTTTCCGCCTTCCCACCAGAGCTAAGAGGCTGGGATGGCTCACCCTGTCCACATTCACTCATTCTCTCCTGCCTTCTCTTTTAAGTTTTTGAAAAAAAGTATAAACCACAGAAACAAAGCAACAAATTATGACTTAGAGACATCCAAACCTTCATGTGGAAATGTTTACCATCGTCATCAAATCCTTCCTTTGGGCAGTAGGAGAGGGCACCTGAGTGGAAGACTTGGAGAAGACGTGTAGCAGCTGCTTAAGTCCAAGTGAAAGAATGTGAGGTGCTCCTAGGAGCTGGCTCGGTTTCCTGGGTGCAGAGTGCTGGTTGTGGGGCTCTGACCGCCACCCCCCTCCACACACACAGGGTGTGCCTGTTGTTATCCAGGATGTGAATAGCAGTTCAGGACACTTGTTATGTCAGAGCCCACACTGTCCTGCAATTTGAAAGAAAAGTCCTCAGGAAAGGACAGATTTGTGGTGGATGCTTCAAGTCAAAGGGGTCTCAGCTCTGTGCCACACAAGGATTCAGAGATAAGCTGGCCACGTGCCTTGTCCTCAAGAGGCCTTATGACAGAGCTCAGCTCACTCCTGGCATGTTTTAAGGCTCAGAAAGCTATTGTTAGGATCGACATTTTCGGAAAGGACTTACCCAGTGCCTAACACAAGTTTGGCCTCACTGTGGACTTTCACAGCAACCATAGACCTCAGCTTTGGTGAGTTCTGTCTCTACACTTGGGACAGGGACTTTTGATTCTGAGTCTCAGCATCCTCCAGTGAGATGGGTCACCATGCCCCCCTCCCAGGATGGTTGAAAGAGATGGAATAAAATGATGTAGAGAGAGGGGTCTTGGCCCCCATGTGCCGCCAACAACTTTTAGTTTTTGTTTCTTCCCCATTCGCCATTGAGAATAAGACTGGGACAAGTTGTGCCAAGCCTCAGTTTCCCCATCTATTAAATGGAATAATTAGATTACTTGTTTTCTACTGAACAATCATTTAATACTGAAGAGAGAGTTTAATGGGCAATGTATGTAAACACTTCAAGGAATATAAAGAGTTATTCAAACATTTTTTAAAATGCATAGATATGTATTCATATCTACAAACCCACACATACAAACCATACTCAGAAGACAAAATCTAAGTGACAAAATGTGTCCTTATCATGGTGTAGATGGTCTGGGAGGGAGAGACGTAGCACCTGACACTAGACTGGTTTGTTTTGTTTTTTTCTTTTCTTTTTTTTCTTTCTTTTCTTTTCTTTTTTTTTTTTGGCTCTTTCAATTTCCCAGAGGCCATTTGTCCACTTTTTCTGGGCTCTGCAGCCCCCGGCAGAGGGAGGTACAGGAGAAGCACGTGCGCCAGGCCCGGCAGATCTGGTGTCCAGCTCTGCCTCTGACACTGCCCTGTGTGACCCTGAGCAAGTTATGTAGCCGCTTCCTCAGACAAAAAAAAAAAAATGAAGGTTAAAGACTGTCGGCCACAGGCCATCAAGGGAACCCGTCAGGAAGATGAGTTAAAGCCTTTCTAAGCTGTAAAGTGGTGACCAAACGGAAGAGGCCACCACCATCCTTAGAACTGTCAGCCAGGCCTTCTGAACCCGGTGGAAGAAAAGATTTAATACGCTGGGCAATTGATTAATATGCGTTCTGCCACTTCAGCTGCCTTTTGGGAAGACAATGGCAATTAGTTTTATATGAGAGAGACACTCCTTAAAGGAGCCATTCCCAACCCGGACCCTCTGCTGCTTTTCGGAGTCTAAGGGCATATCTCCTCCCAGCCCTGGGGGGTACAGTCAGGTGGCTGTTGAGGCTGAGACCAGCCATCCATTTACCCACTTAGTCTGATTTGCTTTGTAACTCAGCACTCACTGTGGGCTTGATTTACAGTTAATGGCTTATCTTTAAATGAACACTTGTCTGGAATCTTCCATCAGTCAGTGGTGGTGCTATTGACCTGGCAGCTGAGTCTTGGAGTGCCAAGTCTGTTTTTTTTTTTTCCCCCCCCGTTGTTTTTCCCTACCAGCCACATAAAGAACCCTCCACAAATATGCATTCATTTTATTTTCAGGCCACATGGCACAGTGTAAAGAGCATGGGGCTGAGCAGGGAGATAGGAGCTGTCAGCTCAGCCTTGCTATTAATTCACCGTGTGACGCCAAGCAAGGAAGTCACTTGACCTCTCGAGGCCTCTGTTTCCCATCTGCTGGTTGGCACATGGTTTGGAGGGGAGTTCTTCCCCTGAATCTCTGACTTGGCACCACAGCCCAACCTGGTATGCAGTGAGTGGGAGAGGTCTGTGTTCAGATTACAAAAATTATAACTTTTGTGTAAGAAAAAATTAAAACAACATAGAACTATTTATCTGAGAAAGTGAAGAAACTTGTGATAGTCTCTCTCCCCCGTCTGAGACCATCACTATCAACAACTTAGGGAAGTGTGACATTCATGTCACTATCTAGATCTATATTGTCACCATGGGTCTGCAAAAACATATCCCTATTACACAAAAATGGGATATTGCTATATATTATGTTTCTGCAGCTTCTGTTTTTTACTTATATGTCTTTGATAAAACTGCATATACATCTTGCTCTAACTTTTTATAATATGGATATAATTTATCAATCGGTTAGAGTTAATTTCGCCTCCTCGATGGACGTCTGGGTACTGGCAGTTCATTTTCATTGATTTTGATGGTTGGCTTCCCCCTCCTACTCCAGAGTCTGGGAGGGAACAGGCACATTTACATAGCTGAAGCTGTCATCCTTAGCTGAGGGTGCTGCCCTCTCGTCTCTCCAGATTCTTTCCTGACAAGTACTATGTTTGAGCAATATCAGGGCACAGGGCACTGCCCCCTAGAACTGAGGGTGCCAGGGCCAAGGTGGGAACAGAGAGAGGAAGGCCGGGGTGGGGTGACTGGAGCTTTGTCCAGGGCAGGCAGGAGCCTGAGAAGGTGAACACGGTACCTAGTGCAGTTTGGCTGCTTCTGGAACCACAAACTGTCAAGCGCTGGGGTAACAGCGATTCAGGGCTGAGTCAGGGAGCAGATGTGCACAGCCCTCCAGAGGTGGGCAGGCCTTGAATGGAGCTGGCCTGGTGTAGGCCGCAGCCCTTCAGCCCTCTCGGTTCCCTCCAGAGACGAGGCAGGGAGCCCAGGCCACCGTGGCCAGCCCGAGCAATCTGCCCATCCACACTCTGTTCCCGGACTCCACCTGGCCAGAGGCTGGTGACGCGCCCTCCACTTCTGGGCCCTGGCGTGGCACTATTAGCATCCGTTTTTCAGAGAGGGCAGAAGGGAGAAAATTGTGGCTCTAGCACCTGGAATTATTTCCCATTTTCTCTTTCCTCTCGTGTTTAATTGAATTATCATTTTTAAGTAGGTTAAGCATTTATATGATTCAAAAATTAAAATGACATACAAAGGTGTACCCAGAGATTTCTCACTCTCACCTCTGCCCTCTTCTATCCATCCTGCCCCTGTCGCCTCCCATAGGCAATCATTTGTATTACTTTCTGGTTTATTCTTCCAGTGTTTCTTTACGCTGAAACACAGAAATTTGTATATCTATTCTCAGTGTACCACTTTACCATAGACGAGATGGCTTACTGTTTACTCTATTTTTCACCTGGCTTTCTTATTTTCTTATATTTATGTCCTTGAAATCGCTCCATACTAGTACATAGAGCGCTTCCTCAGTTTTTGAATAGCTGTGTAGTATTCCACTGTAGGCATGGACAGGGTGTTTTTAAAGCAGCTCCCTATAGAGATTACTTGGGTCATTTCCAGTTTTTTTTTTTCCTATTAAAAACAATTCTGCAATCTGATGACAGTCTGAACTATTCTGTTGTATCTGTGTGTACACGTTTTAAATGACAAAGCACCCTAAATCTTTTTTGGAAGTAGGCAGAGTACGCATTATCTGTAAACAGATAAGTGAGCAAGATTCCCATGCCCTGTCTTCCAAGTGACACTGACCTCCAGCCCCCGAGCATCTCATAGTCACTAAAACGCCTGACAGGAGGCAGTTGTCCTTTGCCTGCCCACCTGGGTGTTAGAAATGGTTTTCACTCCCATTTCCTCCTGTGATTTCAGTGAAGACTCAAGAACCCTGGGCCCTAGAGATGTGGAATGTCTAGAAAGACTTGCGGGGGTCCCGGATGCAGGAGTAGAAGCAGTGTGGCCTGGACTAGTGACGGGATGTGGATTCCAGCCCCACATCTGCCACTGAGGAGCTGGTGACCCTGCAGAGGTCCCTCCCCACCTCCATCACACAGGGGAGCTGAGTGGCCTGAGGTCCTTTCTCATCCTGACAGTCCGTGGTTCTAGACTCAACCGCATGGTGTAAAGTACACTTTTGACACCCTCAGGTCCTAGGTTGCAATCAAGGAGGGGCCTTGCGCTGGGGTGTCTCTACCTCCCTGAGTAGCCGGAGTGCTGTCTTAACGTGCAGTCAAAGCTTTGATGAAGCTGGCTTGTACGTGATGATAAAAGGATGCCCATGTGCAGACTCCCATTACTCATAAGTACTTTCATTTGGCTACAGATTTGTGCAGTCCTTTCATTGCTAGTGCATGAAAAAGGGATATTTCACACATGTTTCACATTAGCACCGTGATTTAGCTTCCGAGTGAACAAGAATCAATGCAACAGCCAACTGCCACCCGAGAGCCCATTTATATTGTATTATTGGCTGCCGCGGCCCCACCTTTGACTGTGATCTTGTCAGAGCTGATAAGGTAATAGTAATGATAACTTACATTTTCATTATGTGGGCTCTTTCCCCAGGGCTGGGCTGCCTGCGCGTGTGCTTTCTCTGTGGTCTGCCTGTTCCTGCCCAGGCTGTGCTCTGAGTCGGGGTGGGGATGGGGGGCTCACAGGGAGCCTCATCCTAGGAAAAAACGTCTCAGCATCATTAATCGATGAATCAGTTAGTAGATCAGTCATTCGATCCATTTATTGTTGTGTATGGCACTCCTCAAATGCAGGGTGCCCACATGGAGCTCATGACCTTGGCCCCACACACGGGCCCCTCCTCCTGTGACAGCACCCCTGCCCACCCACTGTCCGCCAGGCCTCCTACTCCAGCTCCACCTGCTCCCCTGTGCTCTGCATGTTACATGGCTCTGGAGTCTGCCACTTCTCTCTGTTCCCCTGTCGTCTTGCAGCTTAGGTCACCCTCCCCTGGACTGGCCAGCAGCCCAGCAAGTCTCCCTGCATTTTCTCTTGCCCTCCTCTCCCAGTCTTCACACAGCACACGGTAGTTGCTCTGGGCAACATACTCATCTGGTCCTGTCACTCCTTATTTACCCCCTCCAGTGGCCTCTTGTTGCTTCTAGGATAAAGGTAGAATCGCTTACCAGGGCTCTCTTCCTCTTAGGTTCTAGAACCAGTAGAGCTCTCTCCCACCCCAGGCGGTGTGTACGTGCCCTTCCTTGGTGCCAGCTTTCCTCACCATGGAGGGGTTAACTCCTGTGTACCCATCAGAGAGCACCAGGCTGTCCCCTGTCTGATGCTCTGGGCTGGGTCAGGCCCCCCTGTTGGCCCTTATCATGGTTTTGAACAAACATCTAACGTGTCATTTAAGATCTGCCTCCTCACTAGGGGGTAAACTCCATGTGTCCTTGACAGCTGGGTCCTGGTACAGCACTCAGAACATAGCAGGAGCATATGGAATGAAGGAAAGTGAAGGCAAGCTGTGTCCTCCTGGAGGGCGTGGCTGGGGACACAGTACAGGATGCCCAGTGGACATTCCTTTATAGCAGCAACATGGCAAGAATAGCAAAGTCAGGGAACTGCAAAAAACTTCACAGTGATCTCAGGCCCAAGCCTGTCTTTTTGGGAGGGAGTACAGAACTGTGGGTAAGACTATGGGCTCGGGAGTCAAACCGTCTGCCTTCTTGTTGTGTGTTCTCGAGCACGTTGCCTGACCTCTCTGATTCTCAATATCCTCATCTGTAAAATAGGGACAATGCCTTTTCCAGAAAAAATGTGAGGATTAAGGGAGAAAATCCACGCTAAGTGTTGAGCATAGCACGGGCCCTGAGCACGTATTGGCTGTTATTATTACAGAGGATGTCACTGAAGTCCAGAGAGGTTAGGCCTCCTGACCAAGATCACACAGTTCCTAATGCATAGCTGGGTGTTCTGTCCCGGCCGCTGGACCGAACTGTCTCTCAGAAGTGCTGACACAGTCCTCGCCCTCCAGAGGTTCCCAGCCACATTGCATAGCACAGTGGTTCTCAACTGGGGAGATTTTGCTTGCCCTCTCTCCAGGGCACATTCGGTGATATCTAGAGACATTTTTTATTGTGACAGCTAGGGGGAGGGGAATGTTGCTGGCATTTAGTGGGTGGAAAATAGGGAGATGCTGCTCAACATCCTACAATGCACAGGACCGCCCCCCACCCCACCCCCACCCCCGCCACAAAGAAGCTCAAGATGTCAGCAGTGCCTAGGTGGAAAAATCCTGCATTAGGCAAACTAAGTCCACCAGAAATCGACCGATAAAGGGTAGGTACCCTGTCTAAAAAGGCAGGAGGTGCCTGGTAAGCCTCTATCCAGGAGAAATGGCTTCTCTTATTTGGAGCTGAGCAGGAATGGAAGCCTGGAGATGGAACTAGGGGCCGGATGAGAGTCAAAGTAGCCATTTGGAGAAAGAGAAGATCCGATCGGAGCAGCCGGATCCACGTGTATGGGGCACGTGTGTAATTTCTCTGAGTGGCAACTTTGCCAGAACCTTGCAAACACCAGCATCCACCTTCCCCCAGGTGTTTTCCAAAAGGCCTTAGGCACATTTGGGATTTCGGGGAACTGATGCAGAGATGTGGCTCCAGGCTGGGGCACATCGTGGCATGTAGCCTGTGCAGCGTGACCCACCTGCCAGGGAGCAGGCTGCGGTGCAGGCTGCCCTTGGGAGGTGTGAGGACTCAGGGTAAGTGTAAATCACACTCCATCCCGTTTCCCCACCCCCAAGCCGGCACCATTTTCACCTAGGAAAAGCCTAAAAGAAATGCATTCCAAGTCTTTGTCTTAAAGGAGGAAGGATGGGAGGAGCTGGGGAGGGGAGCCAGCCCAGCGCAAACTTGATTAAATGCATCCGAGCCGCAGGCCTTTTCTGGCCTGAGAAGAAGCCACAGGGCCCGTGGAAGCTGCGGTCTGGGTATCTGCTCCATTCTCCAGGCCCGTGGGGCTGCCCTGCAGAAAGCCCCAGAGTCCCAGCCCACGTGGGACTTAGGTGGGTGCATGCCCTGCCCTGCCCCCGGCTGCATGGGTGCTCTTATCTCAGGGCACCTCACCCCAGGGACGGATGTACCAGCCAGGGGTTTGCTTGGGAGGGAAGTGGCAGGAGAGAGGATTGTGGGCATGGAGGACCTGCAAAGGATGGGGGTGGGGAAGCTAGACCAGGCCGCTTAAGCAGTGGCTCTCCGCCCTGACTGCGTGCTAGAATCATCTGGAAGCTTTGAGAAAATTCTAGACCTATTACAGTAGTCTCTGGGGTGGGACTCAGGCACCAGTCATTTTTCAGTTTCCCCACGTGATCTCCAGTCAAGGTCAAGAACCACTGATTTAAAGCTTCCGTGGGCTCTGATAGTCGAGCCACACGGAGGCCTGTAATGAAGGCACGAGGAGGGGACTTTGGTCGGGGTTCCGGGGAAGGCCCAGTCATGGAGCTGACGGACCCTGGGTGGGGAAGGAGTGTCACCTGTCTGTCTGCACAGATGACCAGGGGTTCCGGTCAGGTTTGCTGCAAGAGGGTTTAGAGAAGAGCTGGAAGACCCAGAGGCGGGGGCTGCCCAGAGGCGGGGTCTAAGGAGCAGGCGAGGCTCCCCGCACACTGCCTGCGCCAGGCAGCGTGCTCTCCTGGCGAGGCCAGCGAGCGGACACTCTACATAAACTGCTGCAGAGTTTATGGTAGGTTTGGTTTTGTGGCTGTTTGGATGTGTGTCTGGCATTTGCTGCCACCCTGGGAGCCTCAGGGCATAAGTATATCTGGGATTTGGCCACTTGTCACCTTCTTGCTGGTATTGCTCAGGTGCTAGCAGTCTGTTCTGTCACCGGGATTATTACGACAGCCTCCTGATTAGTGCCCCAGCCTCCGCCTCCACCCCCAACAGTCTATTCTCAAGGCAGCTGCCAGAGAGAGCCTTTAAAACAGGTCAGATGGTTTCCTCTGCTCAAAACCTGATGGTTCGCTGTGTCACTCAGAGTATAGCAGCCAAAGTCCTCGGAGTGGCCCGCAAGGCCCCCATTGTGTGTCCCTTGACCCATTTTGCCCACCTTCTCCAGCTTGCTCCACACCGGCCACGCTGGCTTCCTCTCTGCCTTCCAGCCGCTGTTGCCTCAGGGCCTTTGCCCGCACGCTCCCTCTTGCCTAGAAACTCTTGGCCCCCAGAAATCTGCGAGCCCCCTCCTTCCCTTCTTTAGGCCTTGTTCAGATGTCACTTTCTTGGTGACACGGTCCCAGACCACCTGCTTCCTGTCTCCCCGATCTTTCTATCCATAGCACTCACCTGCTGACACTGTATACTTTGTTCGCCAGAACGTGAGCTCCCAGAAGGCAAGGGTTCTATTCTATTACCTTGGCCGGTGTAAACCTGGGGCCTGGAATAGTGTCTAGCTGGCAATGGGTGCCCAGCATACTTCTGTTTCCCCCATTTGGACTGTCGATGCTTACAGTCTTTGGCTCCTGACTTCTACTGGTCCATGCACGGTCTGCTCTTATTTAATTAGGTAATTATTTCTATTAATGCAATCAGCTCCGGAGCGCTCATCACTCACAGCAAAGCTGGGATTTGACTAACCAGATGATCCTGCCTCAGGCCGCCCCCCAGCCTCTCCACTCAAGGTGATCATCTTCCTTAATCCCGCCTTTATCATTCTCCTGCTTTTCCTTTATCGAGTTTCACTGCATCCATATGTACTCCTAAAAAGTATATTTTCTTGTTGTTACTTTTAGCCTTATGCAACGTCTGCTATGTTGTGTATAATCTTTGGAGCCCTTTTCACTTAAGTTGTATTGTTAAGATCCACCTACGTTGTTGCATGTGCTGTGGCTCATTCCTTTTGATGACAAAAAATATTGGTGGGATGACTATTTAACGTTGTGCTCCCCCGCAGTATCAGGTTCATAATAACAGCTTACGCCTATTAGGCACTTCCTCTTTGCAAGGCATTCTCTGTTAAGTGTTTTATTAACCCCACTTAACAGACGGGAAAACTGACATCCAGGAAGTGATCAACTGGCCTAAGGTTAGGCCCAAATGGCTCAGGAGGCAGAGGCAGGATTTGAACTTGTATTGTGGGCCTCTCCAGAGGCCTTGTCCCTGCCCCTGTACCGCACTGTGTCTGAA
Organism: Eonycteris spelaea; assembly: GCA_003508835.1. Classification (NCBI taxonomy): domain Eukaryota; kingdom Metazoa; phylum Chordata; class Mammalia; order Chiroptera; family Pteropodidae; genus Eonycteris; species Eonycteris spelaea. The sequence continues at coordinate 19,036,902 of PUFA01000003.1, read as the reverse complement.
TGAATGAATGAGTGAGCGCACATACACACTTAACACCACTGCCAGCCCTTTAGAAACCCCACGGAATGACTCTTGGTTCAAATTGAGGTTCAATATGGACATGCACACACACAGACACACACACACCCAAATAAGCATTCTGGAATTACGCACAAATACTTGTTCATTGATAGACAATTTATAGTAGGAGAAATAGACCTTACCGTCAGAGGCCAAGATCTGTCCCACCCTGACTCTCTCTGTCTATCTCTCTGTTAAAAGAAAAAGCCAGCTGGGCCTCGTGCTCATAGGGCCTGTGGGTTCAGAAGCTAAGGCAGCAGGCATGGCTCCCAGGCTGGGGCCGCGCCCTTGGCCTGTGGGAGGAAGAGGCCTCCTCAGGGGAGGGTTTACCTCCTTCTGCACCAGGGCCCTGGTTGACTGCAGGGGCCTCACTCAGCAAAGCCCGGCATGCGGTAACCAGAGTGGGCAAGGGGCTGACCCTTTTAAGAGTCCCTAGCCATTGGCTGCCCCTCTTGGCACTAGGAGTACCTACATAGGGGTGAGGCTCTTTTCACATTAGGAACTAACCGAAGTGATGGGGAATAGGCGTCCCAGGCACAGGATTGAACAAACGATAGACCCTGTGCCAAGAATAATTGCCTCTACCCCTTGGGGGTATACATAGCAGGACCAAGGTCAAGCAAACGAATGCACATTGTGGTGGCTTTGGTCCCAAGCATAATACTGAGCTCCTGTGAGCCAGGTTAGACCACGAGGAGGACAGGCCACAGATTTTACCCTTCCGGTGTGCAGAATGGCCTCCCACCGTGTAAGCATTTTCCCGGGCCTGGAGCAGAGCCGGTCTGGCACAGGCTGCTTGGGAACTGCCTTGCATACCAGCTCGAGGAAGGCAGAGGGGCCTCTCCAGGAAGCGCAACACTTGAGAACCAAGTGGGGTGGAGACCAGAAGCTTCACCTTGGGGTTGGGGCAGGGTGGATGTGTGAAGCAGGTGGTTCCAGATCAGTCCAAAGAGAGGAGGAAAGTAAACACTGACATGTTCTGCTCTCTGGTATCAATAGGGGGTGGCAGAGAGCAGAGACAAACCGCTGGGCCTCTAACTGGTAGTAAGTTCTCCCAGGCCTCCGTTTCCCCTAAGCACCTGTGAACCTAGAATCCTTCAAGCCTGGTGCACATGTGGCACTGTGGAAAGGAATAAGGCCTGTTGCTAGCGTGTGTGCACTTAAGCGAGACCACACGAGGTTCAGGTGGTCAGGAGGAAGGCAGGGAGTCTTCCAGAAGGGGGAAAGGACTGGTTGAGCTCAGGGTGAGCCCTCTCACTCCAGGTTGCACACTGGAATCTCCCCTAGCACATTTCCACAGTGTTCTAGAAGGAACCTATGCAGTCAGCTCACAGCACCTGTGCTTTGCAAATGGGCTCTGGACCTGGCAGCCTCAGAGCAGGGACTGCAGGTTCCCCTGGGACACAACATTTGGGGAGCTGTTCCTGGAATCTGAGGTCTGGGTGAAGCTGGCCTAGAGGTCTAGGTCAAATGGTGGACACTGTCTTGTCCAGAGCCTCAGGTACATGCTGGTGCGGCCTGCCTCCCCAAAGGTGCTGAGCCTTGGTCATGACATCCAGCTAGGGACAATATTTTAGTCAAAACTGCTGGAAGGGGAACCTTTGTGAAATGTCTCCTGTGCTCTAGACATGTTCACACATAGTATTTCACACAACAGCCATGAGTGATGTGCACACACATCCCCATTTTACAGAGGGAGAAACTGAGGCCCACACAGGTTCGGCAGCTTGCTCGAGGTCACACCGGAGAGCCAGGTCTCTTGACTTTTCACCGCATCACAGCCACCTCCCTGCAGTCATAACCTGTGGCTCTCCACATGCTTGGGGGTGGGATCTGGGCCCCTCAGACACCCATACCTCCACTTCGGCCAACTCCCATTACTGAGCCCATACATAGAGGGGTCATTCTTTTCAAAGTCTCCCCTGCTCTCCTTACCTTTTTTTTTTTTTTAACATCCTCTGTTTATTTTCCACGAAGATTTTTTAGTGACTTTCTTTTGAAAATTCCAATTCTACTCCATCAGTAAGGAAGGGACAAATGAGTAAGGGAGCATCCTGTCAAGGCCCAGCGTGGGTGGTTGGTGGCGGCAGTCGGGGTCTGGATGGGAGAACTGGGGAGTCTTGTTGCTAGGTTTCTAGAGCTAGGACTTGCTGATGTGAATCTCCAGGGGCACGGAGAGTGGGGACAGTGAGAGCTGCTGGTCCTCCCCGAGGGAGGCTGGACTGGGGGTTTCCAGGTGCTTGACTCGTCATGGAAGTCTGTCCTTCATCCATAGGGCCTATCTCCAAAGCCCTGTTTAGAGACCCCTTTCCATTTGTGTTATACTTTGCCGGGGGGGGTCATGCAGTAATTTAACCGCCCTGCATGTCTGCGCTGAACACAGTCAGGTGGAGCCCGGGGTCACATGCTACAGCTTCCGTGGTGAGGCTGATCCATCCATCAGGAGCTGCTGTTCCTACTGGGAGTGTGGGATTTGGGGCGGAACACAGGTTCTCGTCTACCTCCTCACCTCTCATGTTGCCTGAAACAAGAAAACTGATGCCCAAAGCAGGAGGTAGCTTCTTAAGGGTCCCAAGGCTAGTAAGTGGCAAAGCCGGGGACTCCTGAGTACCAGACCATTGCTCTTTGCATTCAATCAGGATGGAGGTAGGAGGAGAGGAAGAGAAGGAAATGAGATGACCTTGGACATCAATGCGCCCTCGCGGGTATGACCTTTGCTCCACTGTTAATCCAAGCCCTTGATTCCCCGGGCTTGCCTTCCTCTTCAGATCACAGAGAACCTTTGATCATTTTCCTACATCCTCTCAGGGTTTCGAATTTTCAAAAGTCCCTGAGTCTTGTGAGCCTAATTCAGTACTGGTGTGCCAATTTACCTCCAGCAAATTTCCAGCTGTTGACGGTGGCTGGTGCTTCTCTCCAGGTCCACTCCCCAGGTACTTGCTTTATGCAGAAGTCATGGTGTTCCAGGTGTCTGAACGCAACTGGCTTCTGCAATCACACACATTATGTCCCAACTCTAATTGGTGCTCTTCAAGGCATTCCCCATGTAGATGGTAACATAGGCTTTGACAGCCCAAAAAAGGACAAGAGAGGGCTATTATGCCCACAGTCACCATGTCCTCCATGGAGGACTCCTTCATCCCAAGTGGCTGTGCAAACCCCTGGCGAGGAAGGACAGATGAGAGAAACTGTAGCCATTAACAGCCCTGCTCAGGACTCCTGCTGGCTGCAAACAATGCCTGTTGCCTTCTTGTGAGGTCCCAGGAGAATGGCTCATTAAAGATGAAAGCCACGGTCAGGGCCAGTCCCTGGGGTGGCTTGCATCCTGAACCCTTTCCCCAGTTGTCAGAGGTCTCTGGAGGGTGGGCTGGCCTGGACGGAGGGGGAAACTGTGGGCTCTTCCAGTTTCCAAGGAAGCTCAGCCTAGACAGAAGGGCTTTCTGGAGGGGCTAGGGTCTCGCACCTGTCTGGGGACCCAGTGCTGCTCGTACCTGACACCACCCATCATCCCCTGTACTGGTTCCAGTGCTTTCAGCACGCTGGCCATTGTTTGCAGGGACCCTCCACTTGTTACCTCTCTCCCCTTCACTGGGCTCCGCAGGTATGATTGCCAGATAAAATACAGGATGCCTAGTTTGATCTGACTTTTGGATAAGCAATGAAAAAAGTTTAGTGTGTATATTCTAAATATTCACAGGACATACTTCTACTAAAAAAAAATCATTTGTCATTTATCTGAAATGCAAATTTAATTCGGCATCTTCTATTTTTGTTTGCGGAATCTGGCAGCTTCACCCACAGAGAAGTCTCCCCCCACAGGGCTGGCCCAAGAGAGGTGATATCTGTGTTCTGTGACTTCCATCCTCCGCAGGACCAGTTATACTTACCAAAGCCCTGGGGATTATAATAAGATGCAAGTTATGATTCAGCAGGTCTGAGGCAGGTCTGAGACTCTGGATTTTGAATAAGCTTCTAGGCAAATAAGTTTCTAGGCCAGTGGTGCTGGGCCAAGGACCATACTTTGAGAAGCAGGGTAGTGGGCAGGGGTGGGGGTGGATGAAAAGGGTTTGAAAACACAGCTACCTGAGGCTCACTCCACAATTCTGAGTTAATTTATCTGGGGCAGGGCCCAACAAGGGTCTTTTATTTTATTTAATTATTATTTTTTTTTACTGTGGTAAAAAACGCAACAAAACTTACCATCCTAACCATTTTGTGTATCATTTGTAATGTTAGGTACATTCACGTTATTGTGAAACAGGTCTCCAAACTTTTTCATCTTACAAATCTGAAACTGTACCCATTAAACAACTGCCCTTACCCCCTTCCTCTCTCCCAGTACCCACTATTCTATTTTCTGTTTTTATGAATTTGACTACTTTCAATACCTCACATACAGTCACAGAGTATTCGTCTTTTTTGACTGGCTCATTTCACTTGGCGTAATGTCCTCAAGGTTCACCCATATTGTAGCATATGTCAACATTTCATCCCTTTGTAAGATGGATAATATTCCATTGTATGCATACACCACATTTTGCTTATTCATTCATCTGTTGATGGACACTTGGGTTGCTTCCACCTCTTGGCTATTGTGAATAATGCTGCTATGAACATGGACGTGCAAGTACGTTTTGGCACGCCCTGCTTTCAATTTTGGGGGGTTACATACTCAGAAATAAGATTACTGGTAGTTCTATAAACCTCTATACTATTTTTTCATAATGGTTACACCATTTTATAATCCCACCAACAGTGTACAAGGGTTCCAATTTTTCCACATCTCTCCCCATGTGATTCTAATTCCTAGGCATGCTTGGGAACTACTGTCCTAGGCTCTTTCTTGGCCATTTCTTTCTACTCTTGCTGACCTGAGGCCTCTGGATTTTGCTTGGTACAGGGTGGTCCTGAATGTGAACTGTGCACCCTGGAGCTGGGCACATACAACTGGCCAGGGAAGCAGAAAGCCTAGCTTTGAACTCGCATATTAAATAGTGTGTGATCTTTGGCAAGTCACTTAACCTCTCTGAGCCTCAGGTTCACACTTATAAAGGGATCGGGGGAGTATTAGCGTTAACAAAAGGAGGATCAGATAAACCATGGATATAAGAGCTTCTGGGATCCATAAACAGCCACAGGAATGTCAGATAAGATGACAGTAGGAATTGAATGAAGAAACTGCATGGAGTATGAGCATCTGTGGTTGAGAGGGCTCAAATGGAATCAGTTAACAGTGAGCATCCCTGCCCCATGGTATCATGGAAGAGCTTGTCTGCTCACCGTTGCCCCGGCATCTACTCAACACCAGCGTTATGCCTGACACATGGCTGGGACAGCACTTGACTGAGACACTGTTCCAGAAACCTAGAAACAGATGTGCTCCCAGGACCAGGCATGTAACATGACCAAAGCTGAGTCCTACAGGGCACTTACTAGGTTCCAGCTGCTTGACTAAGCTCGTCATTTATTTAATTCTCCCAACATTGCTGTGAGATAGGCGCTGCTATTATTTCTGCTCTTCAGATAAGGCACAGAGAATATAAGTAGGTGGCCCAAAATTCGATGGCTAGAAAGCAGCTGAGCTGGGATTTGAAACAGGCCGTCTGCCTCTAGAAACCAGGCTGGTAAACATTGTCCTTACAATTAATGAGTCACATGACTGTTAAACCGTGAAATGGAAGAATCGTCCCTTGGATACTTGCTGGATCAATAGATAGAGTCACAACACAGGGGGTGACATGATTAATTGTGGTGGTGTGAGGTGACCAGGTGAGGCTAGGAGGGAACTGGAGAAACCTTCTGGGGCAGGGTGGGTGCTGGGATGGCATGAACTGGTGTGTCTGGTACCTGCCTCAAGGAGATCCCGTGGCTGGGAACAGGGTGTCTGAGGGCCAGGCAGGAAAGGAGACAGCTGGTAGCCAGACCCAGGAGAGGACTGGGTCTCCAGGACAGGGCCAGAGCCCAAGCATGTGAGTAGACGCTGCCTGGGAGTTCCTCTGATGCCTCCTCCTTGAGGGTCAGGGTGTGGCCCCTCCTAAGAGGGTCAGATCGGTTCCGCGGAGGAGGAAGTTCACATGCTGTCCTGAGAGATGGATAGAAACTGGACACACACATGAGGGGTCACAAGTGTTCTAAGCAGACAGGGGACCATCAGCAAAAGTACAGAGACCCTGGCCCTAACCTGAAAAGGTGACTCATTGGGGAAATTCAGGAATCGAAGCAGGCTTGTTGGGAAGAAATATTTGGTCCAAGGTAGCTGCTTTTTCTACTTGTTTTATTTTATCAATGACCAAAAGTTGGCATGAAGGCAAATTGAAATGGACTTAAACCATTTACCATTCATGCCTTTGAGAGCCATACTGCTCTCTGGCTTTCTCTGGGCAGAGTAACCCTGCAGATTTGGCGTCAGACATATTTTAGTTTGAGTCTCACCCCAGCCACTGAATAGTTCTGTGTTCTTTGTCACTTACTTTGCCTCTCCGAACCTCACCTTTCTCATCTGTGCAGAGACTGTCCTGAGCACTGTAGGATATTAAGCATCATCCTCTATTCTCTAGATGCCCTTTAGCACCTTCCCAACTCCTGAGTTGGCAACAACTGGAAATGTCTCCAGAGTTTGCCAAGATGCTCTCTGGGAAGCAAAATTGCCTATAATTGAGAACTACTATAATAGTCCCTGACTGTCTTTTAAGCAGAAAAGGCTAAATTTCATTCATTCATTATTTGGTTCATTTATTCAGTAGATGTTTACGATGTACCTGCTAGGTGGTGGGCACTGGGAAATTCGGTGGTGAGCCAGAAGGGTACATGCCATCAGTGGCTACCACCACAGGGAGCCCAATGGAGTGAGAAGGAGCAGGCAACCACCTTACCTTTGGGCATGCTATGTTAGGAAAGCACGTGGTGCTATAGAAACATACAGAAGAGATACTATTTCTGGGTTTTTCACTGTTGGAGGGGGCAAGGGGCCATGGAAGGTGGTCAAAGGTACCACTGGGTATCGATACAGACTCCAGAAATTCCACATTCCTGTTATTGGTTGAATGAATCTGGGAACAGTTGTTTAAGGCTGCATATGGCATAATTTACTGCCCAAATGGGCTGAGAAGATGTACACCAATTTATTATACAGAGGGGCAGTCAATATGTGTTGACATTTGGAAGCCGATGTGTCCATAGGAAGACCAATAATGCAGAAAACAGGTGGGTTTATTAGGTCACCCCACAAAAGAATGCTGGCGCTACCAGCCCAAGTTGCCAAGTGGTATGTGCCCCATCTCAGACTCTCCAGAGACCTTGCCAGAGCAGGGGAGGAGAAACCCATGGGCTTAGAGGTAGATGTGAAAAATGTGTCCTAAAAGAAAACTCAGGAAAGCAGTGTGCCTGCCCAGACCCATGGGCCTGGGTGGCAGTGCCTTTTCTGGGAATTCTGAATAAGGCTGCTTGCCATCCTTTGGAGGAAAAAAAATAGAAAAAGTTTTTTTCTTCCTCACTTTCGTAAGCACTAGGAAAGAAAGAAAGGCTCTGTGTCCCCACAGTAGTCTTTCTTTGGAAGTCTTGCACATAGCTCTTTTTTTCTACTTGAATCCGCTTCTTACATTTCTTAGTTTTAAAATCCAGACCTTCATGAACAGATGAACAGTCCGGAAAAATGGAAGAAAGGGTTTTCACTTGCTCAAAAGAAGTGGCAAGAAATGAAAGCTCCCCCAAATCCTAAGATTAATAACAGCAGATGCGATTTTAGAAAGACAATGGTCATGACAAATTGCAACCACTTTCTGAGTGCCTGTGCTGTGCCAGGCACTTGCTGTTCGCAGTTTTTAACAAGATCGATCTCACTGTCCCCTCTCATAGGTGGGAACCCGAAGTCTGATGTTGTCCAGATCACACGTGGTGGAGCCAGGATTCAGGTTGGCCTAGGAAGACATGAGAAAAAAACATAATGTAGTGAGTTTTTCATGAGGTTAAATTTATCCTTCTTAGGAGAGTTGCCCATTATTCTGAAATTTACATCTTCCCCATATTTTTGATAATAAGATGCACTGTTTTTTAAGATGACTATGGACACAGTAATGTTTGCAATGTGAAAAGATGATATTCTCTTCATCTTTGGTTTCCAGGCCTATGAAATTCCTAAATGTGGGAATCCCTTCAAAACTGGGATTCTCAGATCCCAGCGCCCCCAGGAACTCCTGCTGCCACATCCCCTCAGCCGCCACTTTTCCCACTTCTGTGCTTCTCTACCTTTTTCACACTTTTGCTTAGGTTTGTGGGTTTGTCAGAGCGGGAGAGTGAGGAGGAGAAGGCGAGGGAAATGCTAAGTGACAACCCTGCGGCAGCAGTGGTTTTCTAAGAAAAATCGTGATTCTGTTGAAAATTGCTGAAGAAGAGAGTGCAGTCCAAGTAGGCATATGTAAATTATATGCAAATTATGCACAGCCCTCCTATTTCATAACCTGGATATAGCCCTTGGGAAAATGCTAATGGAGACTAGTAGTCTCCTGAAAGCCTCCCTTGGTGATTTCAGGTATCTGGCCCTAATTAAAGAGTATTTTCCTGGCAGCGTGTGGCTCCAATAGTCTTAATTTTTTGTCTTCTCTCTCTGTTCCTCCTCTCCACAGGCCTGTGGCTGAGCCTGAGAGGGCTCTTCTAATTCCATGGTGGGTGGGGTAAGGAATGTGGCCGGAGACCTGCCTGGAAGGTTTTGGAATCCTCAGGTAGATGTCACCTTCTGTAGGGCTACCAGGGTCCCAGCCAGCTGACTCTCAGGGAAGGGGCTCCTTAAATCTTTGGTTTTCAAATTGGAGGATGCATCTCACGCATCAAAATCACGGGAGGGCTTGTTTCAAACACAGATGTCTGGAACCCACCCCAGAGTTACAGATTATCGAAGTCCGAAGTGGGCTCAAACTGGCATTTCTGTCAAGTTCCCGAGTGATGCTGAGGCTACTGGTCAATTTGAGAACCACCGGCCTGGAGCTGAGCAGTGAGTGATACTCAAAGTGTGGTCCGCTGGCTGCTCTTACCAGTCTGTGACAGAAGTTAAGTACAGAAACTCAGAATAAACATTTAGAAACTTTTTTCAAAGTTTGATATTGCCACTACATTCGAGCACATGATTATTTTTCTAATTCATTTTTATTGTCTTTCACAAAAGTGTCGGTCTGTGATGGTTCAGTAGTTTAAAAAACAGCAAGTCCTTCACCAGAGATAGCGACTTGGAGATTCTGGCCAGAGTTTGGGGTGGCCCAGGTTGGCAGGAGAGTTAGAGTTCCCACCAAGATGCAGAGGCTGGGCATGCTGACTGGTCCAGGAAGGTGTTTGGAGACGTGTCGAGAGGGGTGGGGGAAGAGTGAGATGTTGGTTGTCACATGATTGGGTCGAGAAGAAAGCTGGCATTTAATGGCTGGGCACAGGCACCACAAAGAATCATCCTGCCCTAAATGCCAATAAAACCTCTCTTGAGGAACAATTGCCATGAAGGGCGGGGCTGAGAAGGTGGCCTGACTCTAGACCGCCTGTTCTCTCCTGGAGGTGGGGGGACAGGAGTGGGGGGGAGGGGATGCATTGGTCAGAACCAGTTCAGCCACTGTGCCCTTGCTTGTGCATAGTAACCTTGTGTGTGTGTTTTGCCTTGCATGGTGACATGGGTACATTGTTGGTACATAATGGGTACCTCCTGTTTTATGCAAAATCTATATACAAAGACTCCAGGGCAGAAAAGGGATGCATTGGCACGGGTGGTGAGGATAAGTGCTTTTAAAAAAGATTTATTGTAGGAGTCCCCTCTACTTAAAAATAATGTACCAAAAACGTAGTGTATGCATGGCTTCCAGGACAGCCATTTGCATAAAGTAAAGGATACCTGTTCTTGCAGAGGAAGGTGGCAGCATTTAGAGGTGGTGTGATTTTAGATGGTGCTATGAATTGTTTAGAAGGCTCCAATGGCAATAAATGCCGCAGTAATAAGTGGTTCTAGGTGGAAGGGATCTGGCCCAAGTTTGGGACTTGGCAGCGATTTCGTCAATGGCCCTTACCAGTCCCCAGCCTGAGCGGGTCGTTTTCAGCTAGAAAAGAACGTTCTGTGATTCTGACCTGCCATCTTTGTAGATAATGTTTTGACATCTCATGGTGACAGTGTGAGAAGTAATTAGTTGTCTTGCACCTTTGAGCCTATGAGGAGGCCACTGGCTCTTCAAGCTCAGAATCAGAATTCGGAGCCCGGAAAGGGGCTTTGCATTCATCAACCCCTCATTGTACAGGGGTGGAAATCGAGGGCCCAGAGGCCCTGAATTGGCCCCAAGTCGAGCTTGTGTTAAGGCAGGCAGTGAGCCTATTGTTGGAGGCTTACCGTGTAATTAATGGGATTTGGAGCAATTACAGGGACAGTAAAGCCCCTGGTTTGTTTCTTGGGCCAGGCATGAGATTCCTGAGGAGGGTGGAGCGGGAGGGTGGAGGGGAGGTGGGAAGAAGGTGGCAGATAGTTGGCAAATCATCTCTCGCCAGGCCTGCTCCGTGGAACGCTGGCTTACATTTTTATACTGTACGTCTCAAAGGATCCCGTGCAACCGTGCATATCTGGCCAAGGCACCCCACCTATTTTTCCTCTGGGGCTAATTCCTGTTGGTTTTTAATGTGGGGCTCAAAAGAGCCTGTTCTTCTGTTTTCTTTGCAGTGAACACCAAGAAGGACATCATAAACGTTAGCATCATTCTAGGGAGGGTTGCCTGCTCCTTCCGGGGATTGGGGACAGTTGCTGAGCCAGAGCTCAACAGTCAGGGATGGGGGAGAAGAGCGGAGGGCTGGTATACGATGGGAAGATGAGCTCGTGGAGTCTGCAGCTGCATGTCTGCGTCGGAGCCAGATAACTGCCAGGCTCCTGACTCCTGGATCATTCACTAATTCAGCAAAGCCTTATTGCCACCTATTATGTCCCAGTTCTAACTGATGATACAAAAAGTGCTAGAAATGGATAGTGGTGATGATTGCACAAGAGAGTGAGTGTACTCAATGCCATTAAACTGTATACTTAAATACGGTTAAATGGTAAATTTTACATTGTGTATATTTTACAGAGAGAGAGAGAGACCGAGAGACAGAGACAGACAGACAGACGACAGAGGGAGTAAGATCCCCACGTCTAGGAAGTAGCTGACATTCTGCAAACTCCCCCTAACTGGGGCCCGGGGCCTGAACAGTGGCGGTTATGGTCACACCTGAGGGCGGGGGTGTTAGGAGAGACCAGGGAGGCAGGGAATGCCCAGGGCAGGCTGAGGAAGGGGACTCCTGGCTGTATCCCCATTGAAGTGTCTGTGCGACAGAGGGTGCTGACTGTCCTTAGACAAATTTCTTGCTAAAATATGATTTTGAGATGTCGCCAATCTAGGGACAGAGCTGAAGTTTGAATTTCCGTGTGGAACTAATGTTTGTTCACAGAAATTTTTCAGTGGTACAAACCTTGGGTTGCAGCCATGATGGCACCAGAGCTTGGGCTCTGGTTTTCTTCTTTCCAGAGCGTGTTTCTGAGAGCTGCTTTTTCAAAAACATCGGCGAGCGGAGCCTGCATAGCCTCAGGCTTGGCTCCCTTCATGTTTCCTGTGTATTAGTCACTCATGCCCATGCCATCGGTGGTGCTGGGGGAAGCTTGGGCCAGTGACTTCAACTTTCCGAGCCTCAGTTTCTCTTTCTGTACCAAAGCCTTAGGAGGTTCTGAGCGCATGGGGTGGAGCGGAAAGCATTTAGCCGCTGGCCCGGCATGCAGCGTCTCTCCAGCTTTGAGTGTTACTCCTCATTGCTCACTAGTAGCCCCTGTCTTACAATGAACAATGCGTTATTATTTAACATTTCCCCCACATTAAGATTCTTTTCGCTCGGGTTACTTAGCATCCATGAGGGGTACCACCTCTTCATATGCCCGCCATGTCTCTCCCAGTGCTGGGCATATGGCAGATGCTCTACAGATATTCAGTCGATTAGTCTGTGCCTAAAGCCACAGTCTGGGTGGTGTTTCCAGGCGTAGCCTAATAATTTGCCTTCAGAGCAGCCAGACTCTGGGCCTCTGAGTTGGACGTTCTGGGCAGGTCAGCCCTGTAAGACTCGCTAGCTAATCCCCGACAGCTCTTTAACAGTTTCATTTTGGAACTGTAGCTCTAGCCTCTTCAGATGGGCTCAGGCAGTGATGGCCGGGTCACCCAGCAACAGCCACTCAGATAATTACACGGGTTTCAAATTGTTCACTACTTTACGTCCTCAAAGCAATTTCAGAATCAATTTGAGGTTTGACAGGGAGCTGGTGGAGGTCTCGCAGGCCTGGAATGGCGTGCTGGGCTTGCTTAGTGCTTGTTATAATTCCAGTGGCAGGCCCCGCGCACCTGGGGAGCTGGGCGCTGTCCTCTGTTGCAACTCAGGGAAGAAAATCAATCAATCAATCAATGAGAGCACACCTAATTAAAGGTAACAAAGGCTCTGGGCACCTCATCCCGCCCCGTGGTGTCAGGCTTGTAGAGCGCGAGGAGGAAAACCAGCCTTGTCTCAAACAGGATTAAAATAAAGTCCCAGTGCCAGAAATTAAATCTCGCAAGACTATCTTTTTTAACAACAGGTACCTACCCCACACTGGAGCAGAGAACTCCTTCCAAGTGCAGCTTAAAATAGATCCAGACAGCTACTCCGCTCTCAGTAGAATACCGACGCGAGGCTACCCCTGTTTTGTGACCTGGGCACACCTTACCCCTGGTGCCCAGATGAGAACATAGGGAACAGGCAGCCTGGCACATGTCCTGTGCTTGAAGGCTCTGTGCACAGATAGGTCTCAGAGTGCAGTGGTCAAGGTGTGGGCTCCAGAGCCTAACTGCCTGGGTTCGTTCCTAGCTCTGCCACTCACCAACCATCGGGGGACCCTAGGCTGGTTGCCGCAAGGTCTTCGTCTGCAAAATGGGGGTGGTCAGGGCTCTCACCTCTGGGAAGGCTTACATGAGTGGATGCACGTGAAAGGCTGAGAACAGGACCTGGCACACACTAAAAAGCTTGGTGCTCTTATGATCACAGAGCTGTTTCCCCAACGAGGGGCCTGGTAAAGCCACCCTCCACTTTGCAAGGAGCAAGGTCAGTTTATTTTCAGTTTCACCTTACGAAAAGGATACGGGGGCCCTGAGGGGTGAGTTATCCCAAGTTCAAAGAGCAGAGCGGAAGTGAGCCGAGCCTGGAATCAAGGCCCTTGTCCCTTCCTAGACCATGGCCTTGTCGCCTCCCTTCTGCCAGACACCCTGGGCTTGGTGCCCAACCTTCTTCCGAGCCTTGCTCTGAAATCGTCCATCCCACCTCTATTTTCAGGCCAAGATAATGCATACTTTGTATTTTAACAGAGTCAACCCTTCTGCTACAGAAATGAACTTTAGAGTGTTGGGAACCTGCCTGTGGGTTGGGGGGTATTTGGGAGACAGAGAACGGCCCTAGGCCCCTGCCGTAACACCGCATGGCGTTTTGTCTACCCGGCCTTTCCTTCCCATGGACCCCCGCCTTGTAGATTCTTGGGATTAGAAGGAGCATCTGAGATCTTATCAAAGGTGGGGCAGGGAGACTTTGGTGCCTGTGAGCCCACAACCCGCTTTGCTCTTGGCCTTTTGTTTTGGAAACCTTAGACACAGACTGGCTTATCTCCCCACATCCCTCGCTGCCTCCGGGCTGATGAGAGAGTTGGTCAAGAGGCAAGGCGGAGACAAAGGTATCACTGGGTATCGAAGGACACAGAAGTCGAGAAATTCAAAGATACTGTCTCCACAGCGGGTGCCAATTGGTTGTCTCGCACAAATGCACGTGAAAGCAGTCCCGGCGACAGAAAAGGTGAGGCGGAGGGAAGCCAGAAGCTTTGGTGGCCTGACCTCGGCGTGCTGCACTGCTAGCACGAAGCTGCCTGTGCTCTCCCCTTTCTGGCGTCATTCTTCACACCAGTGAACACTGATGGGACTAGAACCTTTCAAAACCAGACGCTAAAGGGAGGTAGAGCCTGATGTCCTCGGGCCAGAGGTTGTAACAGCTGATTGCATCCAAAGAACAGAACTGCAAATAAATGGTTCACAGACACCTGCCAGGTCCAGAGCTTGGCTGGGACTGGTCTTAGCCGTTGGCAGAACTGGAAGTCAGCTATGGAGTATGTTTTTGGGGGGTGGGGGGGGGAAAAGGGCTTTGAGGAGGGATATAGTAAGAACCCACTTGAGGCGTTCAAGTTCAGATTCATACATCCACATCTGGCCAATCCATGCTAGCTCACCAGACGGAGAGCAGACATCGATCTGGCCGGACTTAGCTAGCTCTCTGTTATTGAAAATGCAGCGAAGAGAAAAGTTATTATTTGATCTGTTGGCGTTAGTGCTCTCCCAGGAAAATAACTGCTCTTATTCAAGAACTACCTTGATAGGTCATTTGGGTGAGAGATGAGGCCTTGAGGGTATGTGTAGAAAGAGAAAAAATATATAGAGGGAAGAACTCCTCTGTGTAAATATGATCGGGAGGAATTGGGTGAAAGGGAGGGAGATGGGAAGGGTCCTGGTTGGAGGCTAGGGTTGCGTTAGTGGAAGTGGCCAAGGGAATATTAAAGAACAGGAAATGTCTGCTCTTCGGTTTCAAATTCCTGAGAGCTCTCAGTTCTCCTGAACCCCAAATCTCTAGCAGCATCTACTCCTCATCCAGCCTGTGTGCACACTGCCAGGGCCTGGGGTGGAGGGTGAAAATCAGGGAGAGAGGTCTATTGTATGAGGGATTAGGACAAAGCTAAAGGAGTGTTTTCACATCCTGGGCAAGGGAGGGGGAATTTTACCAAAGCCAAAAATCAGAGGTGGAGGTAACAAGGAGAAACGTTTGCCCCTGAGAATTCTCAGAAATCTTGGCTGGATGTTGGCTTCCTCACAGGTCAAGAGATGGCAGTTGGAACCCATCTTCACTAGATGGGATGAGAGCTGGTTTACAAATGTTTTCTGAACAATTGAGTCTTTGATCCCTTGAGGTTCATCCATTCGGGTGATGGCTGGTCTCTAGGTGGGTTGCTCTGCCTTCTCCGAAGTGGGGAGCCACGAGCATCTGCCCTTGCTGCCTCAGCTCCGGTTCTTCCAAGCCAACAAACACAGACACATTGAAGTAGAGCCTCGCCATGCAAAATGCATGTGATCTGAGGTCCGGTAGGAAACATACTACCTTCCACCGGGCAGCCACTTTCCCCACTGTCTCCATGAGAGCTGGCCATCCAGCCGCTGCTCTAATATTTCCAGTGCTAGGGATGCACCGTGCTGCAAGGCAGACAGTCAATTCCATTCTCCAAACACTCTCACCGTAAGGGTGTTTTTTGTCAGATTGAGCCGCACTCTGCACCCATCTCCAGGGCCACGCTTATGACTGCTCTCCACTCTGGTCCCCTTTCTACACAAACAGCCCTCCTGGTGCCTGCAGCCAGCGGTCCTGAGTCCTTTGAGTTCTTTTCTGTCTCAACGTCGCCTATTCCTCCCCCTCCCTCATCTGTCATGGGTGCCCGGCCACCTGACCACAGACTAATAGTGGCATTCCTTGTTCATGAGAAATAAATAACATCACTGCTTCCTCAGAGGGCATTTGCAGTGGATGGTCAAGTCTGAGATGTGTTTTATTTTCTAAAAGCCGGACCCACGCAGTGCCCAGCCTACGCCCTGCCCTCTCTGAGTTATGTTCTCAGTCTAGGATGGCCCTGGCTTTGAGGCACAGGTCTCCTGTGGGCTCCTAGCCGACTGATCCTCGCCCGGCAGTGCCTCTCTTATCTCCTCGCTGTGCTCTTGGTCCAGCTCTGCTCCGTCTGCTACTTCACAGCAGTCTGGTGTATGGGCAGAGCCATCTGCCTAATCTCGTGGTTTGAAAGAAACTGGGGGTTACCTCTTCTCCCTATACACCCCAATATTTTTTCTTCACTCATTCCTTTCTGGATGTCGTTTCTCACTTGCAACTCCTCCTGATTTCATCTCCTCCGTCTAGCCCTGCATCTTTCAGGGGGCCTTTCTGCTTAATATCCGCGTGAGGCTGGGAGAACAGTGTTCTCGTCCTTACCCTGCCAACTCAGCAGCTGTGCGGGCTCAGACCTCGGTACCCCCGGCTGGGAAATAAGGGTTGAATTAGGTGTCCGGCTCTGACAGCGCATGGTTCCTATTTGAGGCAGAAACATCTGTTTTCCTGTTGCACGCTCTCTGCCGGTCAAGTTCTGTTTCACAAGGGAGACTGCGTTCACAACTCATTTGCCAGACTGAGATGATTGAATTAAACTGAAACTCAGGAGAGATCTAGCCTGGTATTCTCAACTTTGGTTGCACCTTAGGATCACCTGGGGAGCTTTAAAATATACTGATGCTCAGGCCCTGCCCCCAAGGAGTCCTATTCAATTGTACTAGGTGGGGCTCAGGAGGCTGATGGGTAGAGCCCGTGCATTAGGGCCTTGCTGCCAGCTTTGCTACTTGAAGTGCAGTTCCCAATACAGCAGGGTCAGCATCACCTGCAGCTTGTTAGAAATGCAGAGTCTCAGGCTCGGACCCAGACCTCCCAAACAGAATGTGCATCATAACAAGGTCTCGGGGGATTTCGGTGTCACTGAACATTTGAGGAGCATGACTTTCCCCATAAGTGGTCTTTTAGGATTCCCTTTGCCTATTACCTGTTACTTTTATTTACATAAGCAGTCACAAATCTATTTTGGGTGTAGGTATCATATTAAAAAATCTGTATCCAATGTCAGTTAATATTAACATGCAGGAAAATAAATATAACATCTTTGCTCTAACCATTTTTACTTCTCAAAGGAGTCAAGCTCTCTCTCCCCACAGGGCCTTTGCACATGCTAAATTCCCTGTCTGGTGTATTCCTATCCTTCTAGCCGCCTACATCTTCTATTTCACCAGCTGACTCCTACCCCCTCACAACTGGACCTGACGGACCATTTAGTCTGATCCACATTCTTTGCCACCCTGATCTCCCTTCTCACCCACCTTTCTTCCTGTATCTCCCATTCCTTGGCATCACAATCTTCCAATGACAGACCCCATGGTGGTCCAGGGCAGAAGTGAGAAAGAACTAAGTCGGTAGTGAGGAGATACAGCTTCAAAGTCCAGTTCATTTCTTTACCTCCTTTGTCTCTTTCTTCATTTTTTTTCTCATGTTATGCAAGAAGAAGCCAAGACTGTGCCTTTCCTGTCTACCTCACTGGGGCTTTGTGGCGATCAAATGAAGTATGGAAGCTAAGATGCTTTTTAAAGTATGAAGAATATATATATAATCGTTCTTATTGATGTTGGGGCCAGGGAATGGGTACTGGAGGGAGCTGTGGGAATGCAGTGAGTATAAGGAAAACAGAGACCCTTTGCCCCATGATAGCGGGGATGGATTTCTTTACCGCCATGAGTACTGAGCATTAAATGTTTAGCTAGGTCACATTGCTAAGACCAAGGAAAACCTTTCCCTCTCCTTTTAGTCATCTCCTGGCTCTTCATTACCATTGCCAAGTGACACCTTCCCATGGCACCATTTTCTGCCCCACCATGCTGCCTATGCTGCACCCCCACCCCATGCCCTGCCTACTCATCTGGGGTCAGGACCTTTGGGGGACGCTTCTTTGTGGCATAGACAGGACTGGAACACTCATGTCTGTGTCTTTGGAGAATGGACAATGAGGCCAAGTGGGGGAGCCAGGCAAGCCTCTCTGTCCCTCAAAACCCATGCAGGCACCACCTCCTTATTCTGGACTATTTGGGCATAGTTGCAGTGCAAAAGTGCTCATGCACACAGCATTACTGCTTTTGCTCTTTATGCTCCTTTTTCCTGAGGGGAGCTCCTAATAAGAGCCCAAGTACTCAAGGACAGACCTCCAAAGCTGAGAAGGGGTCTGGGGACCTGGGTATGAGCAGGGAGAGAGGCCCAGACTAGACCAGAGACTGAGAAGAATTTCTCATCCCACCCTGGCCCACACCTGCTGTAGCCTGGTCCTGTTAAGAGACACTGGCCCCCTGAGGGCTCTGATGGGGCCAGCCTGCTGGGTGTCCTGGGCCACTGGCTTCCTATCTCTGGGTCTCAGTAGCCTCATTTGAAATCGATGAATGTGGGGCTGGAATTGTCTCCGAAATGCCTCCAGCTCTGAGTGGTGGTGATGTGGCATTGGTCTGGGCCATCAGCAGCGAGGGGAAAGTGTGGGCGGAGTGCTCAGGCACACCCTGCAGAGTCCCTGTGCGTTGGGTTCCCAGTGTGGCCATGGCTGTCAAGACCAGAGGGCCTTACACAGCCAGGTGCAGAGCACTGGGCTGCCTTCTAAGCCTCAGCCTGACATGTTTGCACCTACAGCCATGTCCACCACCAAGGTGTCCTCAAAGGAAAGAACAACGGGCAGGTCTGTCCGCAGCCCCGTTGCATAGCAAGACAAACAAGGGGTCAGCTCACAGCTCCTTCCTTGATCTTACAACACTTAGTGACTGTAAAGAAGAAGGATGGAGCTTGCCTTTTGTAGCTACCACAGGCATTTAATGTGTGACACAGGCCACACCAAAATTAAGGCACATATTTTTCATTCAGGACCTCCTCTGAGGCAGCAAAGAGCCTGACCCAACCCGGTAACATTTTATCTTCCTAATGAGTGTGTAAACAGAAGGAGAATTCATGAAGTTACTGTTTCTGCCTTCCTGCAGGGACATTTGCAAACGTCGATTTTTAGCCGTGATGTATGCCACTTGCAATGACTTCTGACTGAAGGGGACAATACTGTTTGGGAGTCCGTGAGGTTTAAAACATCCTGCGATCACCTGGTGCCGTAGCGGTGCCAAGCCCGCTCGAACAGCACCTCGTTTGTTAGGGTGACGGAAATAGCTGTGAATGCGAACCGTGTATTTCAGAGGGACTGCGTCAGCGGCCCTGAAACCACGGAGCACATCCTAGCCCAGAAGGGTTTCCTTAGGTCGGAGGGGCCGCGGGGAGAGAGAGAGAGACAAGTAGGGAAGAACATGACTATAAATAGCCAATGCCTCATAGAGCTTCTCTCTGGGGAGAGACAGGGAACTGGACCGGTGACGGGTCCGTGGGGCCCCAGCCACACGTGTAATATGTTATGTCTAAAAACAAAATCCAAAGGCAAACATAGCATGTGATATGATCAAATGGGATGAGACCATGCCGAAGGTGGGTTGCAAGGATGTTTGCTATGTCTCGCTCTCTGTCAATACATTTGGAGTATTTTGTAATTAAACAAAAATATAATTAAATAACAAAAAAGCAAGGTGTAGGGCAGCGTGTGTAGTTGTTTAACTACCAGCCCGAAAGACACACGGACCACCACAAATCAGCGAAGCCACTATCTGTGTAGAAAAGGGACTGCTTATGAGCGTTCTGGCGTACAGTTAGCATACTCCAAAAGGACTTCCAGGACATGGGGAGCAGAGATCTCCCTGAGAGGAGACCCAGGACACAGCCTGTCTTACAGGGCAGACGCTTTTCACGGTGCAGCATCCCCCTTATGTGAGGGGGTTTTGTTTCCAAGAGACCCAGTGGATGCTTGAAACCACAGGTAGTACCTATCTCTACCTATGCTGTGTTTATTCCGATATACACATACCTGCGATGAAGTGTATAATTTCGACACAGCCCGAGAGTAACAACCGTAAGCAATAAAATAGACAGTTATAACAACGTATTATCATTAAAGTGACGTGAATGGCTTTGGGGCCATTCTTAAGCAGAATACGGGTTACTTAAACACAAGCCCCGTGATACCATGATAGTCTGTGTGATGACCCAGCGGTCCACTACACGTGACTCGTGGGTGGGCAGCATGTGTGGAGGGACTGGACAAAGGGGTGATTCACAGCTCAGCTGGGATGGACCAGGACAGCTCAAGGTTTCATCACACTACTCAGAATGGCATGTAATTTAAACTTTACAAATTGTTTATTTCTGGAATTTCCGATTTAATATGTCGGACCATGGTTGACCGTGGGTAACTGAAACAGTGGCCAGTGAAACCGTGGATAAGAGGGGATTAGGGGACGACTGTATGTTCTTGAATGCTTTGGGATGTAGTACTGTGTGGTGCCTAAATTATCTAATTTTTAAAAGCTAACAATTATCCCCAAAGTTAAGAAAAGGCGAATAGAGAGGGTATAGGAAAATAAAAGGAGAAACTTGGGGAAAAAAAAAACAGTGGAAGGAAGAGATTCGTGTATGAAATGCTGGAACTCAGCCTGGGTACTTGGTGGCGAAAGCTTAGCAGAGCGCCTTTGAGGCTGCCCCAGTGAGGCGCTCTGCCCAGGAGCAGCTGTCTGAGTGCACAGACAGGCAGCGGAGAGGAGGAGGCTGCCGGCCAAAAGGCCGGACAGGGCGCATGGGGAGCCCTCTCCCCCTCCTGCCCAAGGAGCGATTTGGGGGCTGCTCTGCTGAGGTTCTCTTGCTGACTTTCAGCAATCTGGGAGGCCACCGATGGGGCCGGCAGCTTGACCAGCGGGGAGGGGACAGGAGAGTAGGAATGGAGGGTGGTTGCTAAGGTCTAGGTGACAGATTCTCTCGAGGAGGAGGCACAGCCCCAGCAAGGCCTGTCGTCAGAGGGAACTCACTGGCCTGGACATGGCTTCCTTTCTGAACACTGACTGTTGGGTACCAGTGGAGGAGAAGGACTTGTGCAGCGAAGCAGACTTAACTAATGTGTGATCCCAGGCCGTGTCCCTAATTGGCCCAACGTAAGACTCCTCCCTAGGATTTTCCAGACCCTCTGAAATGGACCCGATTTCCACCTGTTTGCCCCAGCCACCCACTCAGCCTCTGCCTTTCTCCTGCTGTTCCGGACAGAATTGGAAGAGAAGCCAAGTCGGATGGCGTAGGGCTTTTTCTCTTGAGAGGTCTTAGGCCTGCCATCTAGAGTTTAAACTCCTTATGGATTTGAGGCTGTTGTAGGCCTCTTGAACCTTTTCAGTCTCAGTCTGGTCCAGGCACATAGAAGGAGCCCCAGAAAGATTTGTCGAACTGAATTTGAGAGAAGCTGACTCTCTCAGGCTAAGAACATCTAGGCTGAATCTTCCCAGGCTTGGGTCCCAGGGTGGGAGCTACTCTGTGGGTAGCCAGGGAAGGGAGAAGCTTCCAGCTCCTGCCCCCACTGGATCCCACCCGCTCACTTATATGGAGGAAGCCTCCTGGAAGGAGCACTGGACTGGAGGTCACCTGAGACCAAGAGTCTGGTCCAACTTGTCCCCACAAAATACTGCTCAGCAGGTCCAAAAATTGTCAAGAGTAAACCCAGGGAATGGTGACAGCCATCACCTTGAGCAGCTGCTTTCAAAGTGTGGTCCCTGCAGCAACAGCATCAGCATCACCTGGGAGCTTAGTAGGGCAAATCCTCAGGCCCTTCCCTGGACCTGCAGAAGCAGAGACTCTGGGGCAGGGTCATCACTCCGTGTTCACCAAGCTTGCAGGTGATCCTGATATACCATGTTTTTTGAGACTTGGGCTTCTCCACTGTGTAGGAGGAAGGGAAGGCCAAGTGCAGTTTACAGAGCTTCCTGAGTGATGCTGATTTTCATGCTCAACCCTGGGTCTCCTAATTCTTATTCACATGCTTAAGTTGTAGGAATGAAAGGATGATGGTGAATAGCAGGGTTGTGAGTGCAGGGGAAGTAATAGCTGCTAAAGGGAAGGGTCTGAGATAAAATTTTGGAAACCAGTTGCTCTCTCAACTGATGCATGGAACAGAGATAACCTTTTCTGCCCCACCCATGGGGCTACTCTGAGACCAGCTGAAATAACTGCTTTAAAGGTGCTGGAGGCGTGAAGGCCTCTGCATGGGGACAGTCAATGACCAGGGAATGGCCAGTCTTAGTCTTGGCCATATGGAAGCCAGAGCTCAGGCAGGTCAGCAGAATGCTTGCCCTGGTGTGAGGGTCTTGCCTCGTTTGTGGGTGGAGGGGGCCTGAGTGCGAAGTGGGGGTGGACGCATAGCCTCGAAAATGGCCTTGCTCTGGGCTGCACCCAGCACTGCAGGAGAGCAGGGACAACTGGGAATTGTGCTTCCTTCCAGAACCAGCACCAGGAGAGCTGGCCTGGGGCACCTGTCAAGGGGATCAACGTTTGGAGGCCCCTGTTATAATGTGAGCCACGCTAGAAACAGAAAAACCCACCTGGGAACTAGGCCTGGAGGATGGAGGGGTGTGTGCAGGATTAATTTAATTAAGTCCTGCTTTGGGGACCAGGCTAAATTTAGCAGCTGCCTGGACTGCTGGTGTGAGTGACTCCTTCCTGTAACTCCCTCCCATCTGCCCACTGTGCCTCCTGCAGGTGATTAATTCACAATTCCAGGCTGCAATGTGCAGGCGCACCTGCTGATTGCTTAGTTCCTTCTCCAGCCTCTGCTGCCTTCTCCCTGGGCCCCAGGAGGCAATGCATTCTGAAACACCAGGGCTACTCTCTCGCTCTTCTCTAGGGATGTAAAAGCCTTGCTCCTCCTAATGACTCCTGTGGTGGCTGCAGTAGGCCCAGCTTGGGCTCCAGCACCTTGCCAAGAAAGCACCACCACCACGGGCCTGGATTTCTAGCTTGTTTCATTTTATTGTTCTCAGAGGAGTTTAAAAAACTCGTAGCAGTGTTCTGGACCGAATGACTGATAGGGCGAGGCCTTCGTGCTTGTCCCTCTTAGGGAGAAAGTGAGAGGCCCTTTGCTACAATTTTTGTTCCAATTCTACCCTCTCCCCCTTTGTTGATTCGTACTTTGTCTTTTCAACCTTTGGACTGTTTCTTTCTCCTGATTACTCTCCTTATTTAGGGGCCACTCTGAATATGTTAGTATATCCACCAGACTGAAGCAGTCAAAAAGAGAAGGGGGTGAGATGGAGAGGATGTGAATAATAATGAATGCCAAGTAAGATTTACAGGTTAGAGTATTAATCCCTTGTAAGATGTTAATCATATCTTTATCTATAAATATCCTGTTAACACAGAAACTACAATACTAAGCAAGACACATCAGAAAAATGGTCATCAAGTGAGGGTGGGGGATCAACAAACAGTGGTAATTACAATGGTAGCCACCGATTTCAGGGCTTTGTGCCACGAGCCAGGGTCAGTGGGCAAAATCATGAAAGAGCTTTTTATTTCTCACTTAATTATTTTCAACCACTTCTTGGGCTCTTCTCTCTGGTCCCTGTCTCAAATCTTGGCAGATCCCCTAGCTGTTCTGGTCACACCCAGGTGGTAAAGAATGGCTTCATTTTTAAGTATTGATAGTCCAGCCCATTTTAAAACCTAAATTTTAGCCTCTCACCGCATTTTCAGTTCCAGCTCCTTCTCCGTCCCGCCCTCCTCCCCAGGTCCTTGCCCTGGTTTGGAATCCACAGAGGAGCACGGGGCACGATGGCACCTTTTCTCTCTGCTTGGCCTCTCCTTTCTCTTGCCAGCTGTCATTTCTCGCCTGTCCAAGGTCAGGTGCAGGAGAAGGGGGTTAGAAACATAAAGCAGAGTCCTATGTAGCTGATTCTGGGGGAAAACTGGGCCCCACTGAGAGGCAGGTGCTTAAATACAGGTTGTTTTTCTCCTGGGGGGGGGGCTTTAGTAGGTCTGGGCTACTTGGAGGTGAGGGAGGCGGTGACGCATAGTGAAAAGCATAGAGTCAGACAGGTAGTCCCGAATGTCCCTCTATCCCACTAGCCGAATGACCTGTGCAAGTGACTTCACTCTCCCTTCCTCACTTGCTCCCCACCACAGAATGGGTGACGCGCCTGCTTCTCAGGGGATATTTTGACATTCATGAGAACGTATTACAGTGACAGAGACATTCTGGGTGCCTGAGAGCTGGCAGCAGTTTGAAGAAGTCGAATCTCGTATTAGAGTTTTCATTCGCAGAGATCTGGCATCCTATGGGGAATTGACCGACCTCCTTAGTGCTTGCTGTTCTCCCTCCTCAGCCCCTCCTCACCCCCACAGTAACACCGTTCCTTAGTCAAGAGTACTGGAAAATAACTGACCGCAGTGATCATAATGGCTGTGGTTATGGAGCAGTGAGATATTTTGATTAGTATAGGTCTACAGATATAAATGATTTTATATAATTTAAACATCAATGATTTAAAAGCACTTTCCAAAGTTGCATTGCCACATACACGTTAAGGTGGTTTTCATAATCGCGGGGTCCAGGAGCCACTCATCCCAGCAAGTGAGGAGGCTGCGGGTTTCAAGAGCAGCGTCTCAAGCAGCTTTCTTCTTGGGTGTCTTTTGGGGGGGCTGTTGCCAGTTCACTGCTTCTGAGTTTCCTTTGGATTTTACTCTTCTAGGAGAAGAAGCCTCTTTATGGGGGAGAGCTTTTCTGGTTCGCTGAACCCAGGCTAACTGGATAGAGGAAGATTCAACTGTCTTTCCTTTCCCATCCCTGGAGCCTTGGCTCCCCAGCCCTGCCATGCTACCCTTCCTGAGTTTGTGGGACCACCTGGAAATCAAGATGACAGGAGCTGTGGTGGCAGGAGGTGCCCATTTCTATAAATTTTGGCTAATTCATGGTCTGAGGCTGCTTAAACACCTAAGGCTATTAACAAGTGAGGTACTCGTCAGCCGAACCCTCTAAACTAGGGGTCCCCAACCCCCAGGCCGCGGACTGGTACTGGTTAGGAACTGGAGCCGCACAGTAAGCAGGAGAGCAAGCAAAGCTTCATCTGTATTTGCAGCCACTCCCTAGCACTAGCATCACCACCTCAGCTCCACTCAGATCATCAGGCATTAGATTCTCATAAGAGCACTAGTCCTTGGTGCCGGAAAAGTTGGGGACCACTGCCTAAACTTAGAGTCCTTACTGGAGATGGCCAGCACAAGTGAAGGTCTCTTTTATATTTTGTCCTGGAAGCAGAAAGTTCTGTAGTGACTAGATTTCAGGCTGGAGAAATGATACCAGGCAACCAACATTTTGGACTTTGCAAACTGATAACTGTTATTTAGGAAGACTCTTGTTTTAAAGTTTGGACAGTGTTCTTTTCACAACTTCTCAGAAGTGACAAGCATGTGATAGGTTGGCTTAGGCTAGGAATTTTGACCTACAGGCACAGTGTCTGCAGGCACCTATGTGGAGGAGGAGCAGGGCACAAATGCGAGGGACTAGCAATGAAGAATGTACCTAGAAATGAATTTGCTAAGTATTAGGAGGACACATGCCTTCATTCATTCATTCATTCATTCATTCATGTATGTATTTATTTATTTGCCGCCAATTGCTCTCCAGTTTGTGGTCCCACAAACTCAGGAAGGGTAGCATGGCAGGGCTGGGGAGCCAAGGCTCCAGGGATGGGAAAGGAAAGACAGTTGAATCTTCCTCTATCCAGTTAGCCTGGGTTCTAATGTTAAGGTAATCTTTCCAATTGCTTGGCAAAATTTAAATTCATAATGATATATAGTATATTTAAAAAATATATTTCTGTATTTAGTTTACTATTTTTCAGCTTTTTAAAATATTCACAGATGATTTTGGTCTGTAGTTTTTTCTTTTTAACACTTTTTTTCTGGTCTGAAGTTTTTATTAGTCTTACAAAATAGGCTTTCTTTTCTTATGCTCTAAGAGGATTATATAGAAGATGAAATTGTTTACTTATTACATGTCAGCTAGAACTTTTCTGTAAAATTATCCGGGCCTCTTTTTTTCTTTCTGAGAAGATTTAAAATTACTTATTCAATGTGTTTACTGATTATAAGACTCATCAAGTTTTCTATGTGTTTTAGAATCCACTTTTGTAATACATTATAGTCTTCTTGGAATTGTCCATTTTACTTCAGTTTTCAGATACATTGGCCTAAAGCTTTTCATATTATTTTCTTATAATCTTTTAAAATCATTATGATATCTGAAGTTAGCTTTCCTTTCTTTCCTAATATTATTTGATTTTCTTCTTCTTTTCCCTCTCTCTTTAATCAAATGCACCAGAGTTAGTCTTTTAAAGAGATATCTATTTGCTTTGTTAATTTTCTCTCTTGTATATTTTCCATTTTGTTAATCTTTTTATATTTCTCTCTATTCATTTGTTTTATTCTGTCTTTTTTTTCTAATTTTGCTCATTATCAATTAACTTCTCTTTATAATATAAGAATGCAAGGCTATAAATTTTCCTCTAGGTACTGCTTTATTTGCATCCCTCAAGTTTGATAGATAGTATTTTCATTATCATTCAGTTCTAAGTTTTAAAATTTTCTATTATAATTTTTACTTTGATCAGTTTTTAAATTTACAAGTATAATTTTTGTTTCTATTTGTTTTTTAGTTATCTTTTGTTACTGATTTCTAATTTAATGACATTAAGATCAAGGAACATGGAATGTGTTATTTTTGGAATCATCTAATACTGTTTATGTTGGGTCAATTTTAAAAATTGTTCTATATGAACCCAAGAATATATATTCTCTAATTTGGACTGTAAGACTTTGCATTAAATCAAATTCATTAATTACTCAAAGTTAAAAGTTCAAAATGTTTGTATCATTGCTATTTTATCAGTTTGATCTGTCACTTATTATGAGAAGGGTTTTAAAATTTCCCACTTAATGCTGTGTTTGGTCCATATCTTATATTTTTATCACTTTCTCACAATTTTTGAGATTATTTTATCAAGTACTTACAACTTTAGAATTGTTATTACATTTGTTTGGTGAATTGAACATTTTGTTATTAAGTACTTACCTGTCCATGTTTTAGAAATACCTTCATTGACGTATTTGTTGGTGGTGATCCTTCTCACTTTCAGTTTTTCCAATAGTGTCTTTATTTTACCCTCATTCTTGAAAGATAATTTTTCTGGGTACACAATTCTAGGTTGTCAGTTATTTCAGCACTTTGATGATATTTTCTATGATATTTATTCCATTGTTTTATTTCTGGTTTCTGTGGTAGATATAGCTGATAAAGAGGTAATACACAACCCGCCCCTTCCCCTGACATACACATGCAGACACACCCACCTGACTTTTAACATCCTACACAAAAGTACCCAGGATAACAATAATCAACCCAACAAAATGATATTTGGAGGCTGGGCTTCAGACTAAGAGAAGGATATTGTCAGAAGATGGACTAAAAGCCTGAGCACAGTGGAAGCTGAAGACAAAACCCTCATAGGTGTGGAGACCTTATATAGAGTAAAGTGAAGACAAACTAAGGTTCTGAATCTCTCAAAGGGAGGGGAGCTCAGGTCTGGGTTCTACTATTTGGGAAACTAATTGCTTAATTGCAGGAGTCATGAAAGGTGGTTTCTTCTGTAAAATGAGAACCATGAACACTCACTCATCAGCCCAGAGTATCCACAAAGAAGTGTGCCATCTTCCAAGGCCAGGACTAAAAAGCAAACAAATAAAAAATTTATCCATGAGCAAATGGAACCCCAACCTGACCTCATACCCTGAACAGATAAAAATCTCTCATTAAAGAAACTTTAATTTTTAAAATAAGATTTTTTTAAAAAGGACAAAATGCAAGTATATGCTATTTATAAGATACACATACAATTTAATGACAGAAAAATATTGAAAACCAAAGTTTGAAAGAAAATGTGCCATGCAGATACTAAACGAAACTGGCATTACAATGTTAATTACAATGTAGAAAGTAAGGAGAAAAATATAGAGAAAGAACATCATTGCTTAATGATAAAAGGAACAGTCCACTAGGACATATAATGATCATGAAACCTTATGTGCCTAACAACATAGTCGCAAAATAAGAGAAGCAGAGATTGAAAGAATTAAAAGGAGAAAGGGACAAGTCCATAATTACCAAATGAGATTTTTAGTACACCTTATAGAAACAGGCAGATTAAGGAAATAGAAACTTATAAGGCAATAAAATCTTCAAACATGACAAATAACAAATATCAGTCAATGGAACTATTTATAACCCAGCATTCTACAAATGAGAAATTATGCCTTCTTTCAGGCACACATTTATAGAAACTGAGCATGGACAAGACCACAAAAGAAATCTCAGCAAATACCAAAGAACCAATATCACACAGACTACATTCTCTACCACAATGCAATGGCACTAGAATTCAGGGATAAAAGTAACTTCTCTCTGTCTTTAACCACTAGTCACGCTACCTTGGATGCTGGCACCAAGAGCAAGGCTCAGGGGAGGGCAAGGTAACCTTGAGGCAGAAGGAAGGGTGGGGGAGATGATGTTTCTTAATAGAACTGGAGAGCATATGTGTGCCTGTTTGTTCAGGACATGAAGGATTACCTGATCATGATAGTTAGCCATATTCAGGGCATGCTCAGTAGAGGCTCCTTTGCAGCTGGCTACATCAAGGTGAGAGTAGCCAAGAGAGCGCTTGTATTCATTTTGCAGGTGAAAGAACTGATGAGTAGAGAGAAGCAGCTCACCTACCAAGGTGCTGAAAAAAAATGTAAATGGTGGAGCTGAGACTGGATTTATGTATTTGGACTTCAGATTGGTTGCTGTTCTCATTGCATCAGCTGTGGATAATTTACATTTAATTTCAAGTTTGATTAGACTAAGGTTCTTGAGAGCAGGCCCTACGTCATATTCATACTCTCCCCAGTGCCTGGCAATGAAATATTTCAGTATGTACTTGTTGAATGAATGCTGAATTAAGTTATTAATTCTGCATGGGTATTTGCATTTATTTATTTATAAATAACTCTTTTCTCAAGGACACATTGTAGGGATTGGGGGGAAAAACAGAAAATAGAAAGAAGAAATTAAAATCACCCATAATCCTTTCAGTAAATATTTCATTAAATATTTTAGTAGCTGCACAATAAGTATACACATGCTACACATTTAGACTATTTCCAAATTTTCCCTATCACAAATAATCCTGTGACAAATACTGCTGCACACTTTCATTCTCTCTTAAAGACCAATTCCTAGATCTGGAATCACTAGGTCAAAGGATGTGAAGTTTTTAAAGTTTTGATAAATATTGCCAGATTCCCTTTCTTAAAGCTATACTAATTTACATTTTCCATGTAAGAAAAGTATCGATTTCTGTGCACTCTCATCAATACTGTTTTCCTTTCATTTTTCATTCTTTAAGGTAAACTTTTTATTGAAGTACTACACACACAGAAAAATTTCATAAGTGCATGGCTCAATAAGTTTTCATAGAGTAAATGTATTTATGAACCCAGCATCTAGATCATGACATAGAATATGATCAACAGCCCAGAAGCCACTTCTCTGTCTTTATCACGTTCCCAAGGGAAACCACTGCCCTTTTAACATCAGAGCTTAGTCTTGACTGTGTTTGAACTTCATATAAATGGAATCATGTTGTATTACACAATACGTCTGCCTGATTTCACGCAATACGTGTTTGAGAACTCACATATTGCTATGTGAAGTTATAGTTTGTGCTTCTCATTTCCGTATTGCATTGCATTCTGTGAATGTACCATAATTTATCTATCTTCCTGTAGATGGATGTTTGGATAATTTCTAGATTGAGACAATTACAACCAGTACTGCTGCCCTGCTTGTTCTTATACATGTCTTCTGGTGAAGGGTAGCAGCATTTCTATTAGCTACATACCTCAGGCTGGAATTATTGGGTGACAACACTAAGTATTTACTCAGTATGGCCTAGTAAAGATAATGCTTAAATTAACAAGTAATAACGAATATGGAATTTCAGACCATCTAAATGTTGCACGTGTGTCCTGTTTACCACCCTATTTCCGGCACCTAGCACAGTGCTTGGCACATCGCAGATGCTCAGTAAACATTTGTGGGATGATCAATGTTCTTTTGTATCATACCTGATTTCCCCTCCCTGCTAAAGCCTTTTGTATGACTCCTGTCTGCTTCTCTTTCAGTTCTGGCTTTGCCTGCAGCCACTGCCCTGCGAATGCCCTTGTTTCTTTCCTTAAGGTTCTCGAACCCTGCACATGGTTGATGGTATTGAGGCAAACTCAGTGCAGAGGCAGGTCCAGCACTTTCCCTCCAAAAGTTGATTTCTCCTCTTTTTCCTCTTTTCGTGGATATGGTCCTGGGTCAACATGCCGCACAACCCAAAGGCCCAAAGATGCCTGAGTCTGTGCTGCCCTTACCCATGAGGCTGCAGTGGAGAAGGTGCTAGAGGCTCAGGGCTGAGGGTACCTTCATTTTAGCAGCAGCCAAGTGCGGGTTATTTAGGAGGAGCTCTCCCTTGTCCCCCCTGTAAAAGCCAGGAAGACAGAACGCGCCAGGCCCCATGAGGTCCTTTGTCTTCGTTTTGTTAGGCTCCGTTTTCCTAATTTCGTCCAATGGGGTTTGGACATGATTCACTGGTGATAAAAGCTGTCACGTCTTGCTGGACCCGCCTGCAGCCAAAAATGCAGAGACACTGGCCCCACCTGAAGATTCGTGCAGAATAAGTATGGCTTTGTTTTCTTTTTCTTTTTTGCCATTTGACTATGAAATGACTGTGGGGAGTCAGGGAGCCTGTAGCATCCAGGCAGGCAGATCTGCCCGCCCGTCACTGCAGACTGAAGAGGGACTGAGGCCTACGAGTACTACATGTACAGGATTTCCTTCGAGGGCATTCTTTTTTAATGGTGGAGCAGGAGCAGCTCGCTCACAGAGCGACAGCAGTCTGAGTTCTGAGGAGTGCGGCTGGGGGTGGGCACCAGCCTCTGTGGACTCTTCCCTCTTGTTGAGGAGCCGATGCCCCCTCCAGGCAGGTTTAAGGGCTCTGCCAGTCTCAAATCAATTTTCACTGTCCCCAGCAAGATTCTCCAGTGGATGAATTTAAAAACAAAACAAAACAAAAACCAGAAACAAAATAAAAACCCAAGCCATTCCCGTCCCCTGGGGGACAGCCTACGAGGAACTAGACGACAGCAGAGAGCAGTGGGTTGGTGTTTTTACCTATTGCTACATAGCAAACCAGCCCCAGATATAGTGGCTTGAAGTAAGCATTTGATTATGATCATATGGGTCAGGAATTCGGGGAGGATTCAGTGGGGACGGCTTTTCTGTTTCCATTTAGGTCACTCGGCTGAGGCCGGAGGATCCAAGATGACACCGCTGTGTTGTCTGGGGCCTTGGCGCTGGCTCTTGGCTGGGGCCGCGCGTCTTCTCTATGTAGCCTAGTTTTCTTCTCACGGCTCCTCGGCCTTCAGGACCTCTCTCTCCTTCTGTAGAAGGACAGCTTGACTTCTTTCCGTGGCTGAAAGCTGCTTCTGCGAAAGTAGGAGTTAGTTGCAAGGCCACTTCAAGCCCAGAAGGTCACTTCCACCTCATTCTGTTGGTCAGTCAAAACAAATCATGTGGCCAGTCCAGACTGAGGGAAAGGGAAATATCCATTTCTTGATAGGAGATTGCTGTGGCCATCTTTAGAAGTCATCTATCACCGGGCTCCCCCTAAATGCTTATTTTTCACAGGCTTCATCACATCTGCGCCCACATTCTTCGCTTCACTCCCGCTCTACTGCGCTCCCGGTGTCTTGAAAGAGGATGCTGCTCCTGGCAGAAAGGAAGTTGATGTAAAGAAAAGCTCCTGTGCTCTTTTTGTGGTTACAGGTTGCGAGTTCTAGAACTCCATTGTTCATTATAAACCTAGTATTTCTGCCTACAAATGTAGCACTTGAAGGAATGCTTTCTGATTTCTGGTGAAGGAACCTCCAAACTTGCCACGAAGCAGGCCCAACCCTCAGCTCTGCTTCCCACATTCAGGTGTGTCCTCACCTGCCAGTGATGTACTTAATGATGCAGCCGTAAAACTTGCACGTCTCGCATCGTTAAACAGCGTATTAGGAGGCCTAGCCTTTCTTGGAATAGCTAGGAATTTTAAATCCTCAAAATTTAAGTAGAATAGCTATTTATTTTGCACTTTTATTTGGGATGGACAGTCTTTGAGTAAACTTAGGAACACACCTGCAGCTCTGTTAGGGCCATTTATGGAGCCGGAAACAAGAGGATGAGAATAGGAATGAAGAGGGTTGTTTATCATGAGGCACAGGAGGAGTTTTTACAGTATGAGAATGTTGGAAGTCACCTCGAGTTATAGCACCTGCGGTCATTTTATTGTCCTGGTGATCCTGTGTGTGTCGTGGTTGATGCTGTTTTTGTCATCCGCCCTGTCTTTCTCCAGACCCTCGAATCCCATCTGTCCTTCTCTCCTTTTTCCTCCATATCTGGAGTCCATTGCCGGGATTCCATACCTAAGATGTTTCCAAAAGCAAATTTCCAAAATCGGTTTTGCCTTTGTAGAGAGAAAACAGGTCTGTGGTGTGTTGGTCCCTGCTGTTTAATGTTCTCACCATAATGGTGCTTAGCAAACGATTGGAATTTCAAGGGCTTGTGTTTCTCATTGATTTTAAACACGGCATCGTTAAATCACCGAGGGAAGAAAGCGGAGGCTTACCAAGGGTGCACTTCTGCACTGCTCAGCGCTGTTTATCTGCCTGTTGGAAATGGTGCTGAGCGGTCTTTTTAGATCACTTAAAGCTAGAAAAGCACATTGAATACAAGGCAAGGAAAGTTTGAAATACGTGTCCCCCCCCCACCCCTTTGAATGCATAAAACAGTGTAGATTGGGGGCCAGGAGACCTGAGTGTGGTGATCCCTGCTCCATCGAAAGCGAACACTGTAATCTTAGACAAGCCACTCAACCTCTCTGGGCTTCGGTTTCTGAGCTTTAAGTCAGGGATTTGGATTCCATTCATTTGAACACACTTTGGTTGGGCATTCATTGTGCTGAGCACTGGGCTTAGAGACTGAGCTAGGCTATGTTTTGTGTGCAGGGAACTCAGGGTAATGAGTGATCTCTGAGGCTCCACGATGCCTGAAATTCCCCAGTGCATGCCCACCCTCATGCTGTGGAGACCATGCAACCACCTGGCCTCTGCAGAAAGAACCACACTGATTACTAGTCTGCTGTCCTCTAGAAAATCACAGGTACAGGAAGAATATCACGGTATTGGCTATTCGTACGTATTTTTGCAAGGTTTGTTTATGTAAGCACTCTACTAATTCTGCTAGAGCTGGTTTGAGATCTATTAATTAATTAAATTAATTTTCCATTGCTAGAGGTCAGACCTTTCTGTGAACTAAGTCACTGCTTTTGCTCACTTGTGACTCTTTTCTAGTAATAGGTACTTCTTGTAGGTAGGAAAAATTACCTTGGCTTCAAGTTGAAGATGACAAAGCCCCAGGAATAAGTCTTTGTGAAAGGAAAGGTTAGTGTGACAATGTATGACAAGAGCTGAGGGTCACGTAGTGTAGAGTTGGAGACAGTGAGGAAACTTGCAAATAACTCCTCAGCCAGGACAAGAGCAGATGCTCATTGACTTAACAGACACCCCAAACAAGAGAGCCAAGGTTCTTGCTTGTGGGTCGACTCCTACTCTTTGCTTTCTGGCTAGAGTTTGAAGGAGGAGGTGTGGTGACTGGGACCATCTCAGTGACAGGAGGATGGAGACAAGAACTGAGACATACTTTAGAGGCACATTCACCAGAATTCGGTGATGGGTTGCACGTCTTTCCAGTGGTGAGGGCGGATGGATGGGGCCTGAACTGGAAGAGGGGCGAGTCAAGGGTAACTTCCCAAAGTTCCTGGGTTGAGCTGCTGTATGGACTAAGGTGGCACTTGTGAAAATGGGGAAGACTGGAAAAGGTTTGGGTGAAATATAAACACCTTAGTTTTGGAAATGCAGAGTTTGGGATGCCTGCTGAATCATACTGGTGGAGATGGCCAAAACCAATAGCCGGTTGCAGCTCTTCCAAGAGAGGTCGGGATGGAGATCATGACTTCTGTGAGCCTTGGACCCCGACTTGCTGTTATAGTGCTGTTTCTGTGAGAAATGGGATTTACGTTCAAAATACCTGATTTCACAGATCCACCTTGGACTTAGAGCATAACTATTTGAAAGCTGGGAGCAGTTGTATACCCTTATACCAAGGGCTGATTTGGGATTGTGAAGAGGTGGTTCATGTAGCCAAAAAGTATGAGATTAAGAGTCCTAAAATAAGAGATTTTTGACCTCGCTCCATCACTAAAAAACCCTGTGTAACTAGAACAAGCAACTTATCATTATACTTTGCCTGTCTGTTTCACACACTTACCATGAAGCAGACGGGTGGAAATGTTATGAAAAGTATAACATGCCGTGAAGCTTACAGAAATTATCGTTTTATTCAAGTTACGGTATGCATTTCTTAGTGGTATAATAGTGACACAGTGGATTGTTTTCCTTTTTGATAGTTTTCATGTTCTCCTTTCTTAGCAAAATAACACCTGCTTATCATAAAAATAGAGGAAAATATAGAAAAACAGAAAAGCATCCTTAGTATTTTGGCATATTTCCTGCAGGTAATATTTTCATGGAAGTTTAAGAATTAGGAATGATTTCAAGCATGCAGAAACGTGCAGAGAAATTATATAACTCTCATCCATAAGTAATCCGTGTGAACCTTTCTACCATTGTCGATTTGGATTTTTTCCTTTTTTAGAAATAAAGCGTCATGGATACCATCGAAGCCCCTTTACCCTTTCCCTTCACTTCTTTCCCCTTTCTCCTGAAATATAACCGCTGTTATACAATTTTTACTAATCTACATGTGAAATGGAGTTTTTGTTGTTTTACACTTCATTAGGGTAAAATCTAATTTTCCCCCCATTTATAGATAAATTGATTGAAGGATTTATTCTTTACCTACCGATTCCTAATGCCAAGTTTATCATATACCAAGTTTGCATATCTATCTATGAATGTCTTGCTAGGATTCCTATTTCTTGTTGGTTTAATTGTCTATCCCTGTAATAATATAAATGTGAAAATATCAATATATAATTTATGAAAAAATAAAATTATAGATGCCTAAATCTATATCATATATAACACATATTCCTAAATATAATTATTATAGGGACATATGTAATATGTAAGTCTATACTGATATATTCTCATATATACTTAAATATATGTCTATTATGACATTTTCTAAATAGTCTTGATATATAATAGAGCAAATCTCTCCAGCACATGTTTTTACAAATTCTTTTAGCAATCTTCCCCTTATATTTCCATGCGAGTTTTATCATCTCTGTCACATACCGCAAAAAAATCCTTGAGGGTAATTTTTTAAAAATTGAGATCCAATTTACATACCATAAATTTCGCTCTTTTAAAATGTATAATTTAGTGGCTCTAAATATATTCACCAAGTTATGAAACCATCACTACCAGTTCCAGAATATTTTCATCTCCCCAAAAGAAACCCCGCGCCCGTCAGCCGCCCCTCCCCTTCCCCACTCTCCCTCGCTCCTGGAATGTACCTGTTCCCCTCACTTCACGAAAATGGAATCACGCAACATAGAGCCTTTTGCGTCTCTCTTATTTCACTTCACTTGCTGTTTTCAAGTTGATCGTGTTAGCATGAATCAGTCCTTTTTTTAAGTGGCTGAATAGCATTTCAGTGTCGATATACCACATTTTTGTCTCTCTGTTCATCAGTTGAGGACATTTGAGTTGTTTCTAGTTTTTTTTTGCTTATTGTGAATAAATAATGCTGCTATGACCCTTTGTATGCAAGTTTTCGTGTGGACGGATGTTCTCTATTTCTCTTGGGTGTGTACCCAGGAGTGAGGTCACTGGGTCATATAGGAACTCTGTGTTTTACCTTCTGAGAGCTGCCAGACTGTTTCCCAAAGTAGGATTCATTTTATATCCTAGTCGGTATGAAGCAGTGATCTTCACAGTACTTTGATTAAAATCACTTTGGTTTCTAGATGGATTTGGGGAGAATCTGCACGTCAGTATTTACTCCTCTCATCCAGAAGCTTGGCATCTACCTCTCCAAATGGTCAGATCTTCTTCTTTTACGTCCTTCCAGGTTTTTTTTTTTCTTTTTTCTTTTTTTTTTTTTTTTTTGCTGACTTACTTTATTATTGCCTTTAGGTGCATCATGAAAAATGACTATTTTAAATAATGAGTTTTGTCTCTTCCCAATTATTATGCTTCGTTTTTCTTGTCTAACAGTAATAGTGTTCCATCAGTTATCTTGTCATTATTATTTGCCTGCAATGTCTTTCTATCACTTTATTTTCAGTCTCTGTGTATTGCTGTGTTTTAGGCGTCTTTATAACAATATCTAGCTGATTTTTTTCCCCTTTTACCCACAATGAAAATATATCTTTGAATAGGTGATTTTAATCCAGTTTCATTTTTCACGATTACTGATACAAACTTATTTCAACTATCTTTTTTCCATGTGTGTTTTTTATTTATAACCTTTTAAAATTTGCTTTTCTCATTTTTCCAGTTTAACTACACAGGAATGTTCTCTCCTCTCTACCCTTTGCTATTGTTATCTAGAGGTTTTGGCTTCACTTACTTTTAAACCACACACAAAATCAGTAATTTAAAACAATTGATAATTAACAGATCAATCCACCTATTTTGTCAATTGCACTTAGCATTTTTGTTCATTTTATTTTTGCTCCCCAACTTTTTCTTTCTGGTCTTACTTTTTGTTGAAATATATCTATCTTCAAGCAGTCTTTTCACTGAGGATTTGTGGATGATTAACTCTCTTAGTTGTATACAGGAAAATATCTTTAATTGATTAACGAATTCTTACTGTTGAATACTCAATATTCAGCTTTAATTTAGCTGGGTATAGGATTTTAGAATAACAATTCTTTTTCCTCAGTATATTGAAGATGTTACTTTGTTGACTCCTGGCATTACTAGTAAGTCTGCTTTCTTCACAGTTATATTTCCTTCGTAAGTTAACTCTATGGTATCTTTTAAGATATCCTCTTTATTTTTCATATTCTTCACTTTTGCTGTTTTGTATCCGAGTGTGGATTTAATTTTGCATATCCTGCTCATGACTTTTTATTGACTTATTAAAAAATACTTTTCAAATCTGTCACAAACTCTTTGACCAAACTTTAGTCTCCTTTGATCCTCTTCTCAACCAGGCCTCAACCTTGGCCTGCCCAGCCCAGTTTTAGCAAGGAATCCTACTAAGCTGGTATATGCCCCCACTCCTGATAGTTGATCACCTTTGATATCTGATCAAGTTCCTCATCCCCCACCCTTAATAAGAGTCCTTGGTCTACTTTTAACAAGAAACATATTAAGCCAGTTTAGCAAGAATCCCACTACTCATTACCCCTGATATCTAATCAAGTTTCTTTTAGTGATTTTCATCCACTGAAATCTTCATCCTGCTTCTTGACTATAAATCCCCAGCTGTGTTTGCTAAACGCAGAGTTGAGCTCAGTTTTATCATGAGGTCTCTCTCCCTTATTACGGTAGCTTGAATAAAATCTATCTTACTGTTTTTAACAAGTGTCTGGTATACAATTTTTCTTTTAGTCTTTTATATCCAAATGTATATCGATATCATGAATAAATTAATAAATGAATAACGTAGGGTTGGAGCAGTGCTTGTAGTTGTGGGAAGCATCCTGTTGGACTTTGAAACTCAATGCTTGAAACAGGTATATGGCTTACTTACTAGTCCCAAATATTGCACCTCAAACTTGCCCTTATCCACTTACAGAATGTATTTGCCAAATGCTATGCCCAGTTGCTGAAATGGTTATATCTTGAATGCAGGCCTGTGGAGAGTGCTTGCATTTTCCATGTGTGAGCTAGAGACATTTAGAAGCTAGAAATCTAAAAGACCTTTCAACCTGCAAACCAGAAATGATGTGCTCACAGAAGCCCTTGGAGAGAAGCCAATGTGAGTGGGAGTGTGAATGAGAATTTGGTCTTCCTTCGTTCCTCTGGGCTTGGGTACTACACTGACAAAAATGAAGACCTAGCTTCAAAAAGACTTTGCTGTCAGAACAAAATGCATTTCAAATCGTGACCACTCCAGCGGAGCATGTTGTGCCAGGCCAGGCTTTGTTTCTGATGATCCATTTTAGTTGAATGGAACTGTTGAGGGGGTCTTGTTGTCAAGCAGTGAGCATGTGCTTTATCTGGCGCTGAATGGAATGTTGCCAGGGATCAATCAGTCGTTGACAGTGAAAAGGCATGGACAAGAAAAGGAAAAGTGTTGCTGTCATTTAGTGGAGGGGGCTCAGCCAGAAGGAAGTGACCTTGTGCATTGATCTAATTTGACCTACTTTAGAAACTAATCGTGTACCAAAGAGGCAGGAACCAGGATGTTCACCGCAGCCTTATTTGCAGTAGCAAAAAATGGACAATAATCTCAAACCATCTAGGTGCTTATTGGTAGAAGAGTAGTTAAGCTGTGGAATACTATGCAATCCTTTAAAGGAATGAGGTGGAACCCGCTACAAAGGACAGTCGGTCTCAACCATTGTGGACCCAATGTCCTTTTTAGTAACAACTATCTTGTAGCCTGAATGGAAGGCATAAATATATGTAAACCTATCTACACACGATTAAAAAAAAAAATCCATCCTATAATTCTAACTATAACATAAAGAGAAAATGAAACTGTGGTGAAGGAAAAATAAACTTCTGAGTTCTTGTGGCTGAACTAATAATCAAATTGACATGAAACAGATTAACAGGAGAAAATGACCAAATTTATTACATATGTACATACAGGGATTCTGTAAGAATATGAGACCTGTGGACCAATCAGGCAGTTAAGGCTTATATGCAATCTTGAGCTAAGGGGAATGTGGGGAGGTTGTGGTTTGGGAAAGAAATTCACATGGAGATAGAAAAACAAATGTTTGGTCAACAGTTGTTTGCTAGGCCATCTTTAATCATGGGACACAGAGAGGTTCCTCGTCTGTCACACATTAGTTCATATGAAACTGTAGTTATCTATGATGATAGTTCTTTTCCTAGAACCGATCCTCTATCTAAATTCTTTTAGGCAGTTAAGGGGAAAGTCAAAGGTTTTCCCTGAGTCTTTCATTTCTTAAAAATAAAAATACCAACTTAAATAACCAATATCCCAAAAGGCATATTATGGGGTGACAAATTCTGTTTCCCCTCAAAAGGAAAGTAACTTGTAATAAAAGTATGGGTATTTCACTAAGACAGTGCTCAGGTAGGACTAGACTAAGAGACATAATGAAGTGGTCAGAAGTTTGCCCTGTGCATAGAGCCACCGACAGTGGTTCTAACACGGGGGTGTTGTGTAGGCAGCTCAGCTAGTGAGAGCAGCATTGCTATTGCAGTGAGGTTTCTTTTAAAATGCTGAATAACCCCTGCTAAAATCACGACTAAAACAAAGTACGGTTTCTCTACGTGCTAGGATGCAAGTCATGTCTTGGCTGTGCAGGATCTCAGGTGTTCTGCATCCGTATCCCTGAACATCTAGGGTGTGGTGATGCCCTTGTTAATGACCCCAGCCTCTCGCCCGCATCTTGCTCATTCTATGAATGAAGAGACGGAAGTGCAGAGAGGCGAAGGAGCTGGCCTGTGGTTAAAGGCGGAATGGGATCTAGAACCTGAGACCATTACATAGCACTTGGTAAGCAGCTCCTGAAGACCTTCCATCCTGCTGAGGCTCGGAGGGAAGAGCCTCATGGTCCTGGCATGTGAAGTCCTGGCCCTACCAGACCACATAAACCTATATGAGCATCAGCTTTATTTAATTTTCAAAATTATTTTTGAATACTTTTCTTATTTTAATCATCTCAAACTTACAGGAAAGTTACACATACAGACAGCACAAAGAACCTCCTTCCCCGAACCATTTAAGTTGTCAGCCTGATGCCCTATCACCCCAGAATACTTAGTGTGTTTTCGCTACAAACAAGGACATTCTGCTACAGAACCACAACGTAGCCATAAAACCAGGAAGTTAACATTGATAAGCTATTACTCCACAGTCCTCAGACCCCCATCAAGCTTCGCTTTCTTAATAATATACTTTGAGCAAAAGGGTTCAGAATCACATATTGATTGCATCTCCTCGTCTGGAACAATTTCTCAGTCTTTCTCTTACTCCCGTGGCCTGGATGCTTTTGATGAATAAGGCTGGTTATTTTGGAACTGCCCCTCATGACGTCTTCTTCTGAGGTTGGCATGATTAGATTTAAGAGGTGCATCTTTGCCAGGACGGCCGTAGAAGTAACACCACGTCTTCCATTGTCACTTTTGTTTTAAGTAAGATCGTAATGAAAACTGCTCATTTATTGCAGTGCACCCTGGGCCAGTTTGGACTAAGTGCTTTACCTGAATGATCTCATTTGGTTCTCAGATGGGGTATGTTCCATTACAGTCACTGTTCTAGAAATGAGAGGCAGTGGCACAGAGAGGATACGTAAATGGCCCAAGTTAAGTGATAATTAGAGAGGAACCAAGAATTGAACTTAAGTGTTCTAGCTTTAAAGTCCCGGCAACATATTTACTACTGTCAGAGAAAATCAGAGCCAGACACTAAAGTGGTAAAGACAGATTTTTTTTTTTTCAGAAACTATTGCCATAGAGGACAAGAGACTTCAGACTGAGCTCAATCCTGAATACAAGGAAAACGGGAGTTTATAACCAAGGAGCAAGGCGAGGGTATCAGTGGATGGAAAATCATCAAGAAGAGATATTGGGGTGGGGGGGAGAATTCTTGATAAACTAACTGACTTAGCAGGATTCTAGCTAAAACCAGGCTTTGCAGGCCCAGCAAGGAGGGGGCCAAGGTCAAGGCATAAGTCAACAAGAGTGCTCAAAGGAGCCTGACTGAAATTTGGAGGAGTCTTTGTCATCATTCACT
This sequence comes from Eonycteris spelaea, assembly GCA_003508835.1. Classification (NCBI taxonomy): domain Eukaryota; kingdom Metazoa; phylum Chordata; class Mammalia; order Chiroptera; family Pteropodidae; genus Eonycteris; species Eonycteris spelaea. The sequence continues at coordinate 18,996,197 of PUFA01000003.1, read as the reverse complement.
GGCCTTATTGAATACCTCGCATTGTGTTATATATTAACATTTTTAATTTATATACATATTATTTCGCACTTGTTCAAGTCAGGTAATAATCAATGTGCCCTTTTGACAAATGGAGACTCTGAGGCTCAGAGAAGTTATAAGTGACGGGTCGGGCCACATTTGATGTCAGTGCCAAGACTTCAACTGGGCCCACAGACCTCCTCATTCCTGGTGCAGGAACCAAAACACAGCTGGGCTTGGCAGTGACGCTGGGCAAGAAGAAGTGGGCAAACTCCAGCCAGGTGGGACTGAGAGTCTGAGCACAGCAGAGAGCTGAAGATAAGAATGAGTCGAAAATGAAAATGCAGGCTCCTGAGCCCCACTGACCCAGGGCAGCCACATTCACCCCTGCCCTGCGGGGTTGTGGATGGGCTGAATAGCTGGGTGGAGAGGAGGTCTTCCATCTCAAAGCGCCTCTAGCCCAGAGGGGCTCACGCCAGGATGCCTTTCAGGACTCAGTGTTTAGGGGACACAGTTGTAAATTAAACCTCCCCTTTCTGAATGGGGATTACAGGCACCCCGCAGAGAACTCTGTAGCCTCAGGAATGTGGCAGACTTCCTGAGACTCCCACATTTGCATTAGCCCTCCCTCTCCCTGGATACACACGCTTCTCTCTCTTCTCTGTTCCTAGCCTACTGCTCCATCCTTGAGTCCTTGCTCTTTCTCCCTCTCGGGGACCCAGATGCCTTGTCACAGACTGGGAAGCTCCCAAGAAAGATGAAATAGAAGCCGTGGTTCTCAAAATGTGTTCCCAGACTCGCAGCCTCAGCACCAACTGGGAACGAACGTGTTGGAAATACAAATTCTCGGGCCCCACCCGAGACCCACGAGTCAGAAATTCTGGGATGGGGCCTAGAATCTGTTTTAATAGGCCCAGCAGGTTATTCCGATGCCGGCTCCACTTGGAGCTCCAGTGCATTCGAGAGAAGGGGACAGAGGGACACCTGTGTCTCAAAGGAACCCAGAGACTGTTCCGTTCTGTAACCCCATTGGAGGAGCTTCCTCTGCTTTAACTCTTTTCCAGGGTCCACATCCTGCCCTCTGTACAAAGTGCACTCGGTGAGTCAGGGCCTTATGGTCTTTGAGGGGTGGGGTGCAGGTAGGGGCTGCACTTGGGGCCAGGAACCTTTTAGAACACTTATGCTGACCAGCAGGAATTCCTCTGCTTAGAAAAGAGGTTAACCAGTAAAAAACTGCAGAGGAAAAGGAGAAACTGAGGTTTTGGTCAGTGCAGAGAAATAGTTACTCCTGCTTTGGAAAAACATAAAACAAAACAAAACAAAAAAATGGATGCTGTTTTGCACTGCTGTGTCCCAGGGAGTTCCATAGTTGCAGGGAGACGTAGATCTTCATGCCCACAGACAGCTCACCCTGGATTTAAGTCCATTTCTGGGACGGTGATGTCCACTCTGTTCTTTTCTGCAGAATCACTGACCTTTCGAGGCTCCCATCAGTGACCCTCAGGTTCCTACAAGTTATCACCTAAGTCTTCACCAGTCTGAAGTGAAGTGAGAAAAAGAATTTTATATGGGCACACCTTGCTTTATTTAAAGTGCCTCTTGGGTATTGCGTGTTTTACAAACTGAAGGCAAAGACCATCCACCAGTAAACAGATTATTCTTTATTTGGAGATTATGCCCTTTCTCTTTTGGGGGAGTTAAAGTGTTCTGTCTTTCAGGAAATAATAGCGGTAGTAGATGGTTTGTAACGGGCAGAGAGTAGATAATACATGTTTTTCAATGTCTAACTATGGACAACTGGCAACCCTATGTTAGAACTCTTGTCCAGGCTTCCATTTCCTTCTTAATCAGAGGAATTAAGTGAGATGCACAGGTAACACAGCTATTGGGCACCCTCAGGACTACAGCATGTCCCTCCTATGTCCCAGTCTCCTCCCACAGTCTCTCCCCCGGAGAGATGGGTCTCACTCATCTGTAAGCTCCAGGGGGGGCGCTTTACCCTTTCTGTATTTTACTTTCTCATCTGCAATGTCTGTGCTCCCTCCTGCATGTGGGGCCGAACTGAGATAACAGTGGAAAGTGCTTTGTGAGGGCCTCTGTGAAGGTAAAGGGTTGTAGGCTGCCCTCTCTGCTGCTCACAGGCACAAGCCTGTGGGGAGTGTCTGCCACATGGAGAAGCAGTTAGTTAGTCACAGTCCCAGTGCGCGAGCAGACCAGTGGTGGGGGCTAGCCAGGTTAAGGAGGGTGATGCCAGGGAGACTGTTGCCATGGCAACTTGGGGTAGCCCTCCCCAGCTTCCCTAATCCCAACCCCTGCAGCCGGCTTTTTTCCGAGCACCACTTTCCAGCACATGCAAAAGCTGTTTTTCCACCTCTGTGAAACCAGGATTGTGTCTGACAGCTGGAACCCAACCACTCAGAAGACCTCGGAAGGTCCTTCATCACGCTGAGCATGGGGAGTGGGGCCAGCCTAGCTGGATGTGTGAGGATGTGCTGTGTGACACAGAGCCAGCTGTGTGAAATGACACGCGGCGAGTGCTCCCTCCTTTGTTTCTCTCTGATTTCGCCCAGTTTTTTTTTTTTTTTTCTTATAAAGGTGATTTGATTCTGTGGTCATTTTAAACAATGAGCAACTCAGTCTTATCCGCCCCATGATTACAGCCCAGGCTTTGACTGTAATTGATGTTAGCCAGGCTGGCTAATGTTATATCTGACAAAGATGGGCTCATTAACTGGCTGTAGGGACGTCACCCACACTCGGGCGGTGTTAACAGTCGGCAGCCTGAAGTAGTGCTGATTCAGCCGCAGGTTCTGTTCGTACCTTCAGGATGAAATCCCAGCCGTGGGATTACTAGGTGACAGGGCACGGGATGTCTCTGTGGGGTTGATGTGTTTTGCTAAATATTTTCCCCCAAATGTTGCACCAGGTCTTATGTCATTAGCCATTTATGAATGTTCTCACTTCCCCACAGTCCTCCTAGCATTTGATTTATTGATTCCATTTTTATGCTATTTATAGGTCTAAAATTGTACATTATGGCCTTACTTTGCGTTTAAGGGGGCTCAAGTGGTTAATTTGCATATCGCCGATTACTGATTTATTCTACATGTTGGGTTTTTATTTGTATTTCCTCCTGTGTATTGTCCATTTACGTCCTTTGCTTTTTTTGGCCGAGTTCTTTTTAGCTGTGTTATTGTCACCCAGGAGCCCCATGGACTGAAGGCATACAGTTGCCCGGTTCCTAGAGAACCAGTACCCCCACACTGCTCCCCCACTCAGGGCTCTGCTGCAGCAGGTGGAGGGGTTTGGGCAAGGGTGGGTAGTCGTTTTGAGGGTGCCATAGAGCTCAGCTACATGCATTCATTAAGTCCGTTTTTGAAGGTCTTTTATTCTTTCATCTGAAGAAAAAGAAAGGACAACTAGGTTACCTCTGAGTCTGTTCCAGTCCCCTAATCCTTAGCTCTGGTGACTCTGGGCAGGTGCAGAGATGAACACAGCATGATGCTGCCCTCAGGGTGCTGGTGACCACAAGCCAGAGGATGCACAGACATAATATATCACTGCCCACTTGAGCTACCGTAGCTGGTGCCACATCAGTGTTACTGTTTGCAAGGGTACTGTGAACCCAGAGGACAGAGAGCAACGTGTGAGCAATAGCAGTCTGGGGCATGGAGGACAGTCCCGAAGAATGGGTAAGATTTAGCCAGATGGAGAGACAAGCGGGTCTTTCTGGGGGGGAAAGTATCCTCCAAGCTCTGCTGTTTCCGCGACGGTGAGGAATCAAGACAGGCCAGGGCATCGGGTCCCAGGGAGCTGGAGCAACTCTAGGCCAGGGAAGAAGAGTGGGCCGGGCTAGGTGGAGGGGGAATATGAGTAGGGCACAGAAGGCTTTCCAGTGGTGGGATCACAAAGTGACAGAGTGTTGTAGGAGGATTGGAAAGGCACCGCCAAGGTAGATACAAGGTGGATGGCTCTCCAGAGAGACCAGCGGAGGCTCTAGGCTTGTAGCTTCTACGTCAGCAAGTATGGCTGCTATCAAGCTTTGTGAGTGGTCCAGGATGTGCTCTGTGGGCTTGGGCTTGGTCGAGCCTGAAACTCCCCCAGTCTGGCCCCACGTCTCTGGAAACAAAAGGCAGTAGCATGCAGTGAGGCCGACCTTGTATCTTCTAGTGCGTACCTATGCTGGGTTGGTGGTTATTTGTTAACAGGTCTCTATCTGTATGGTACAGCCAAGAAAAAAAGAAGCCTGAGTAATGTTTCTGCCGGAGCCAGCCGGCTAAAGTCGAACAGCACCTAAAAGAGGAGGTGAAGCCTAAGGAAAAAAAGAAGAAGACAGGAAAGCGCTTCGGGAGGGCATACAGTCAACGCTGCAGCCTTGAGTTTATTTAGCACAGCCCTTATATTTCTTTTCGAACACAATAGCAAGGCACAGAGGACATTACCATAGGAATGCTGACATTTACATAAGTTCCTATACATCCTTCCCTCAGGGTGCAAACATCCTAGCTATTTGTAAAACATTCCACTATCTTATAAGGGTTACTTTAGGAGGCATACCTCTCTACAGGGTCAGTAATGTTTAACTCAAATCCCTGCTTCCTTGAACCATTGTTTAAGCAGTCTCAGTAACTGCTTTATGGCCTATAAGCTACGTGACTTCTTCAGTGTCTCAAAATGGCTCCCGACATGTTTCTGTGTGTGCTGGTAATTTTTTGGATCTGTATTTATCAAGTGGATCCATAGGGCTCACCCTGAGATAACACCTTTCTAACGGTGCCATTTTCTTCGCATTTTCACACCATCTGACTTGTAAATAAATGATCCTTGATTTTATATACTGCCTGATGTTTCTCTCAGAAGGTTTCTTGTGGATAAGGCTCTCCTCCTCAGTGAGAGAGTCAGCTCTCCGAGGACAGGTCAATAAGTTTTCCCCTAATGTCCCCACAAGGCTTGTCCATAGGGTGGAGATGCAGTAAGCGTTCAAGACACATCTGTTGCTTGATGATGGGCTACATCTCAAGTGTCTCATCCGTCATCTTCGCTCACCCACGGAGGGACCAGAAGCATGATGAGCCAGGGCCCACCTCCCGCTCTGCCCTTCTTGACTTTCCGGGGTTAGGAATCCCAGGATGTACCAAAGGATAGAGAAAATCACCTTTTGTCTTTCTGGCTCTGCTGCTTTGCTTCCATTCATTGACTCTAAGGTGGCATCTGTCCAAGGTATTCTGTCCATACACACCTTCTCCCACTGGGCGCAGGAAATAGACCTGGATGAGATTCGGAAGACCCAGAGTGGCCACATCCCCAAAATGCCTTTTAATGATGACCGCGTTCTACTTAAGGGAGTGTTTGGGGAAGCCCTTGGAACCCAAGCTTAAGCCCCCTGGCCCTCACTGTCCAGGCGGAAGTGGCAGTGAGAGCCTGGGGCCTGTTTGTCAGCCTGGAGTTCCTGACGTGCAGGGACTGTGATGCAGGGAGTGGCTCCAAAAAGAAGACTCCAAGCCAAACCCCCATCGGGGAGTGTAGGGTGGGAGTACGAGCATCCTTCAGATGAACTCTTATTTTGCAAAACATCGTCTTCTGAGAAAACAGCTCTCTGAAGCCTGTGACTTAGTGCTGTCTTTCCCACACAGCACTTTCTGGCAGCTCTGGGCCGTTATTATACACTACAGCAATAATCATCACCACGATAATAACAACACTGCATTTGTTCAGTCTCTTAACTTGGAAATAAATAAGACAGCGGATCCAGTGTGAGCTCCAGCTCTAGTCTCTCTACCCCATCCTCACTTAATAATGATTATGGAGGTCCCCCTGGGCAAACGGCGCCCTGCCCAGCACTCCAGATATTAAATCCACCTAGAAGCAGGGTATAATAATGCTGACCCCGCAGGGATATTCCAAGAATTAATTCCTGCGGGCTCTCCATTCCGCTCTTCTCCAACACATTCAATCTTAGGAACCCACGGGTTGGTGACGTTTATACCATGAATTAAGACATTCTGCTGTTGCCCCTGGAACTCTTCATTACAATCCTGAGTCGATCAATGGCAAAGAGGAATACTATTTATTAGTTAAGTGGATGCTATTGAATTCTTAATTTAAGTGCCTTTTAATTCAGTGTTTCACTTGCTGTCCTTCATTTTGCCCATTCCTACAAATTTGCCCATTAAAGCCCAGTGTGAGGTCGCACTGCCGCCTTTTATCATGATTTGTTTTTTTTTTGAAGAATGGTTTTCAGCTGGGAAGAAGGCAGAGCTTCTCGGAGTGGGCAGAGAAGCCAGACATCCAGGCCTAGAATAGGCTTCTCTGCTATCTGCTGGGAGGAAGTAGGCGATCGGGGAGGGTGAGTCAGTCAACACTGCCTTCCAGATAAGATCCTACAGCCCATTCGGCCTTCACTGGTGTTTCTTGCTTTGGTGTGACTGGCTTGAAAATCTGACTGCAGTTCTCCCACCCAGATATGAGTCACAGAGATAGTAAGTGGGAGGCGTGGAATGTCCCCCTGACTAGAAGGAGGCCAGACGAGCTCCTGCATAGTGGCTACTGGCGTCTGGCTTGACTCTCTTTTGCCGGATAGCCAGTAGTAGCTCATAATAGCCACTCCCCACTGCAACACATGCTGTGTTTTTTTTTTTAACAGCTTTATTAAGTGATAATTGCAATATAATAAACTACATGTGTTAAAGTGTACAATTTGATAAGTTTGACTTATATAGAACTGTGAAATCAGTGCCATGAGGAAAATGAACAAATCCTTCACTCTCATACCCCTTTGGAATTATATACCCCCATTTCTTCCCATCCCCAGGGAGCCGGGGATGGTGTAGGATGGATTTGTTTCTGTCACTACATATTATTTATGTTTTCTAGGATTTTATATAAATAGAATGATACAATACATACTTCTTTTTTATCTGGTTTCTTTCAGGCAACACGATTATCTTTGTATGTGACGTGTATCAATAGTTTATTCATTTTGATTGCTGAGTAGTATTCTATTGCATGGATATATTACAGTTGTTTATCCACTCACCTGATGGACACTTGGCTATTACAGATGAAGTTGCTGTGACATTCTGTTGAATCTGTGTGGACATATGTGTTCATTTCTCTTGGAGAGAGAGAGTAAAATGACTGGCTTACCAGGTAGGTATATCCTTAACGTTTTAAGAACTGCCACACTGTTTTCCAAAGTGGTTGTACCATTCGCATCTCCCTCCAGAAGTTTATGAGAGCTCTAGTCATCCCTCATCCTCCTCGACACTTGGTATGCTCAGTTTTCTTCATTTTAACCATTCTAATTGTGTAGTGGTATCTCACTGTGGTTTTAATTTGTATTTCCCTTTTAACTGATGATGTCGATCATTTTTTTGTGTTTATTTGACATTCACATCGCTATAGCTACTCTAGCTTTTCTTTTGATCGGTATTAGCATAGTAGATCTTTTTTGATTTTTAATTTTCATCTATTTTCTTTATATTTAAAGTGGGTTTGTGTAGGAGTCTATAACTGAGTCCTCCTTTTTTAATCCATCTAAGATTCCTCTGCCTTTTAATTATACTATGTAGAACACTTATGTTTAGTGTAATTATTGATGGTTAAGTTTAAAATCTATTATCTTTTTCTTTGTTTTCTATTCAGCCTATCTTCTTTGTTTCATTGTTCCTACTTTCCACTGGATTACCTTTTAATGATTCTCATTTATCTTCTTTGTTAACTTATTTTCTATAACTCTGCTTTGTTATTTTAATGGTTGCTTTTAGGTTAGTAGTATAAATCTTTAGCATCACAATCAACCTTCAAAGTATATTATATCACTTCATGTATAAGTATACGAACTTTACAGCAGTACATTTGCGTTTCTTCTCCATTTCTCCTTCCATTTCTTCTAAAAAAGCTTTCTGGCCTTGATGCTAATGTCATACATTGTTACTTTCACATGTATCATATTCCCTATACTACATTGCTATTCTTTTTTGTATGGATACTCAAGTATCTCTTAAAATACAGCTTAAAATGTAATGACCATTTCTGGCACTATCATTGCCTTGCGTAGGTCCATTTTCTACCTTGCCTTGTTTTCCTCCTGCTTGAAGAATGTCCTTTAGCATTTCTTGTGGTGTGGGTGTGCTGGTTATGTTTTTTTTCAACTTTCATATGTCTGAAAAAGTCTTTATTTCACCTTTGCTTTTGAAAGGTATTTTCTCCGTGTGGAAAATTCTAGGTTGATAATTTTTTCTTTCGGTGCTTTAAAGATATTGTTCCACTGTCTTTTTGCCTGCATTATTTTTTATGAAAAATTTGCTAGAATTCTTATATTTGTTGCTCGGAATGTAATGTGTCTTTCATCTCTGGATCTTTTAAGATTTTCTCTTTATTATGGGTTTTGAATAGTTTGATTACGATGTGTCTTGGTGTGCTTTTCTTCATATTTCTTGTGTTTCAGGTTTGTTGAGCTTTTGGATCAGTGGATTTATAGTTTTTGTTTTGTTTTTAAATCAAGTGTAGTGATTTTCTGGCTATTTTTCAAATACTTTTTCATCTCTCCTTTCCTTTAGGGACTCTAAGTGTGTGTGTGTGTGTGTGTGTGTGTGTGTGTGTGTGTGTGTGTGGAGAGAGAGAGAGAGAGAGTGCTGCTTGACGTTATCCCCACAGGACAGTGATGCTCTATTCATTGTTTTTCATTCTTTTTTTCTGTTTCTTTTTTAGGTAACTTCTATTGCTCTGTATTCAAAATCTCTATTCTTCATCTTTTCTTTTGACAAGATCTAATCTGCTGTCAAATCTATCCAGTATATATTTTTTTATATTAGACATTGTAATTTTCATCTCTAGAAGTTTGATTTTGGTCTTTTTTGTATTTTAACTTTGCAAACATAGGGAATACAGTTAAGTAACTGTTTCGGTGTCATTTGCTAATTCTAACTTCGGTATTAGTTCTGGATCCGTTTGGATTGGTTGCTTTTTCCCTTCTTTATTATGTGTCATGTTTTCCTGCTTCTTTTAATAGTTGGTAATTCTTGATTGGATATCAAGATGTATGAGTTTTATCTTATCGTATGCTGGATATTTTTGTATTCCTTTAAATGCTCTTGAACTTTATTCTGGGACTCAATCAAGTTATTGAGAATATTTTGATCCTACTGGACCTCACTTTTCAGATTGCTGTGATAAGACCAGATCTGTATATAGCCTAGGACTAGTTCTATTTCATTATAGTGTTAAGAGTCTGAGTACTCTAACTAATGCCCTATGAGTTTCGAGGTTTTTTAGTCTGGCCAGTGGGAACAGGACTATTCCTCCTCCACGTGAGTGTCAGATGCTGCTGTTCCCTCTAGTTTTGGGGGGTGGTTCTTTCCCTGGCTTTGGATGTGTTTCATCACATGTGTGCATTGGTTAGTACTCTGATGACTACTTGCATTGAACTCTCTGCGGGTCTCTGGGGTTCTCTGTGCAACAACTCCTCTCTCTGGTACTTCATCCTATGAACTCTAACTGCCTTGGCCTTCCTGGACTATCAGTTCTGTCTCCTCAGCTCAGGAGAGTACCAAGCTCTCCCTCAGTTCCACCTTCCTGCTCTTTGGCCTGGATACTCTCTCAAGGGTGTAATTGGGGCAAATGTAGGGCCCACATAATTTTTTCTCATCTCTCAGATATCACTGTCCTTCATTGCTAGATGCTCAGTATCTTAAAACTATTGTTTCATGTATTTTGTCTAGTATTTTGATTGTTTCAGGCAGGAGGATGAATCTGGTTTCTGTTTCTCCATCTTAGCTGGAAGCAAAAGTCTGCCCTCAGCTTTAATTACTTTTTAAAACATTTGTGCATTCATCTTCTTATTTTGTCCTCGCTATATCCCTAGCATGTGAGGGGTTTTTTAATTCTCACATATGGATGAAGAAGCTGAAGACTGGATAGAGGAAGTGACTTTCCCAGGGTCACATAGAGAGTCAGTGGCAAGGGAGGAAATAAAATGTTCTGAGGTCTAAATGTACCTGCACTGTATTACACTCTCTATACAAGTTGTCCCAACTCATGACACCTCTACAATGCATTATTATCTCATACTATGATGAGGAAATGCAAGTTCAGGAAGGTGAAGACACTTTCCCCAATCCACATCGATCAAAACAAGTTTTGAAACTATAGTTGAATCCATACCTGGTAATACTTTATAATAGAATGTTTTCATTCTTCTAGATAAAAAGTGTTCTTTTTGATTGTTTTTAGTTTAGTTTTTTTTTTTTCATCACTTTATTATCTTAACAAATAGTTATTGTCTGTCTTTTATGTATTGATTACAGTGTTAAGTTCTGGATAAAACTATGGGGGAAAACAAGTATGGTCCCTGCCTCCCATGGTCCTTACTTTAGTATGAAAATTAGAAAAGAATGCAATTGAATGCTATAAACTATTTTATGTGCTATAATAGATTTATTAAAACTTTTCATACATTTTACTTTTAAACATGTGTCAAGGTTTTAGTTCAAGCAGGTCACAAGCAAAGAAGGTGAAGCAAGCCAATTCTATATTGTTCCACAGAAAAAAATTGTAAGAAAACAGAATGATTAAGTTATCACTGTTAGACTGGATACAAGAAAAAGGATTGTTTCCAGATCATTAGATTCTGACTGACAGTCAACTGAGTGGGTGGGTAACTGGCTTCCCAGAACAGGTCTTAATCTCATTAAAGTTTATCAGAAAATTGCTTAAACATTTTATCAGCTCTAATTTCTTCCCAGAAGGAGGTTGGGAATTACATCATGCAAAAAGGTTCTGTCTCACACCAGGTTTGGACTGTGTTTCTTTATTAGGAATGTGTACAGAATAGAGTAGAGAGAAGAGATGCGGGCAACAACACGTGATAACTAACATCGTGTAAGGGTTTGTTATATGGCAGGCACTGTTTCTTTGCTTGACAGATATTAACCCATTTAATTTTTGTATAGCACTCCGAGGTAGGGGCTTTTATTAACCCCATTTTACAGGAGACAAGTGAGGTACAGAGTTTCAGTAACTTTCTCAAGTTCTCACAACTAGGATGTGGTAGAAAGGTCAGGTAAGTATCATAAGAAAGGTTGAGGAATCTGTTCTCCAGTTGGATAATGGGGAGAAAAGCATTGTGGGCAGACTGGACCTCTACCCCACTCTATGCCATCAAGCCATGCTTGTCGTTGGGGGTACAGAGGTTCTGGGCTAGAGTCTACTTGCCTCTAATGCTTGATGACCAGGAAATTCATTTGGGCTTGTGTCTTTGGCTATAGAGGTGGCTGATTAACCTCCCATGTGTGTTTTCAGACCATGTGTTCTGGTTTGGGCCGAGTGGAGGCCTCCCTCCACCTAGAAGCTTTCCAAGATAGATATAAGCAAAGCTTCTGGCCAAGGCAAAGCCACATTAGCCCAGCAGGCCATGAACAGGCAGCTGAGTAGTTAAAAGAGTCATTTTTGCTCTAGCCTCAATGTTGTTTTGGTCATTTGTTTGTTTGACATATTTCTGCATCTTTGCTACTAAGTACTGTAGGAGAGGGAGTGTTGAAAATGGTGGTGAGAGGAGTCCTAAGTGTAGTGTAAATACAGTAGAGATGATAAAGGTTTACAGGGACACACACAAATTGGTAGTTTGTGCAGTGTTATTTCAGGCTTTCAAAATCTAACTTGTTAGAAATTACAGGAGCTTCTGGGTGGAAATTTAAAGAGAACATTTAAAACATAATATTTCTTATAACTCACAATTAAATTCCACTAACCTTAATCCAACCAGTATATTATTTTTACATATTATCTTCTAAATGTATATATATGCTGGGTGTTTTGGTCATGATACATACTGACTACTTTGTATTCTGCTTGTTTTCAATGACCAGAGGATCATAAACATTTTTCATGTTTCTGCATAATTATCATTTTAATGGCCACATAATATTCCATTGTGCTGAGGTATGGTAATTTATTAAACCATTCTCCTTAATGTTGGCCATTTATGTTTTCAGTTTGGGGCTTTTATAGATAACACTGCAGTGAGCATCTTCTTGTGAATAGCTTTTTGCTGCTATTGAATTTCCATAGGAATAATTCCTAATAGAGGAATTACTGGTAAAGGACACAGACATCTATATGGCTCTTTCTCTATATTGTTGAATTGCTTTCCAAAAATATTGTTTCATATGGTGTCATCACTCTGGAGTGAATCTACTAGTTTCATCTCAACTTCAATAGCATTTAGCAAAAAATTAAAAAATATATATATATATATGTTTGTATGTATATGCAAATTTGTTAAAATGTTATCCCAATTTGCTTTAATTTATATCCTTTTGTTTACTAGTGAAGATTACTATTTCTCCAGGTGTTTGTTTATAATGTGTGGAAATATCTGTGAATTATCTGTTCATTTATCTATTATGATCTTGGTGTTTTTCTTAACAAATTTAAATGAGCCTTTTATACAGTATAAGTGTTAATCATTTTTGTCCTGTTGATTCAGGTATTTATCCTAGTTTGTTGTCCTCTTTTTTTAATTTTCATTTTCTTTATGGAGAAGCTTTATATTGTTATATATAGGAATTGTCAATCTCTTCATCTTTGAGTACTTTTTGTTTTAACAAAGAAGAGAAAGTAATTCCTCTATAGATTTTTAAAATATTTTATATGGCTTTCATTTAATCATTTATTCAACACAGAGTTATCTAGTCCTTTTCATGGGCCAGATATCCTTATAGGCTCCAAAGATACAAAATTCCCATTTTCTTGGAGTTTATATTCTAGTGAGAAGAGCAACAATAAGCAAATATATAACTAATGTGTCAGTAGCAATAAATCTGATAAAGAAAAAATAAAGAATAACAAGGAGGGGATTTAGTGTTCAGGAAAGGCCACTCACAGAGTGACATTTGAGATAGAGAGGATTACTAGCAACAGGTATTTGAACAGAGACCGAATAAGGTGGCAGAGGCAACAGCAAGTGGAAAGGCCCTGAGATGGGTAACATATGGCATACTGAGGAAGTAAGGAAGCCCTGTGTTTGGAGTGGAGCAGACAAGGTAGAGAATAGGGAAAATGAGGTTGTCATCAGATAACACGGGCCTTTGTAAGGACACTGCATTTAATCTCGATGAGAAGAGAAGATGTTGGAGTTGAGAAAGTATGAGGGAGACGTAAGCTGTTACCCTTTAACAGAATCACTAGGTATTTTTACACTCGAATCATTTTGGCTGATTTAATTTTCGAGGTATATAATCATATCATATACAAGCAATATTTTTATCTCTTTATTTCAATATTTCCCTTACATTATATTTATGTCATTTTTGACAAGAATTTTCAAGACAATGGTAAATGATTATATTTTTATTAATGATTTCAATAATGGTAATAGCAGGCATCTTTATATGTTCTGGAATTCAGAAGAGTTATCACTAATTTAGTTTAAATATGGAGGCTCTGTGTTATCAACAGAAATTCTTTTTATTCTAGGTCTTAAAGTTTTATTAGAAATGATTGTTGAATTCTATAAAATACCTTTTAAATATGTATTAAAATTATAACATGCTTTTCCTATTTAACATCCTGATACATTGTAACATATTAATAGAACTCTTGTATGAAGCAATTCTTGCTTGTAGCCCTAGGGTAACCCTACTTGTCATGGTATAATTTGAATGTATTGAATGTATTTCTGTTCTTTTAAGATTATACTGTCTATGCCGATAGTCAGTTAAGGCTGGCGCCCTCCGTTTATGCATGGTCCTGGCCTTGACTGTAGACACAGGGGCCGTGGGACAGAGGTGGCCGGCAGAGGCGGGGCAGTGGAGGCATCTGATGATGTCGCCTTCAGCACACACCCTCAAGAGAGACATGGTTTCTCATCCTTTTAACTTTAATTTTATTTTCAGCTTTTTAAAAATACATTTGTCCGTCATTTAAAGAATCAAATAGTTCAATATAACTTATTAAAAAATAGCAGCCCTCTCCCCATGTGCCGGAGACAACCATTTCTTTAGCTGCTTTTCTTTTCACATTTTAATTTCTCTATCTTCAAGTAATATACTGCTACTTTCTTATTTTCCTATTTTAAATATTATTATTTATTGACTTTCCACTATGGAAGATGACAATTTAGCTCCCTTTATCCTAGATCCATACCAGAAACACAGACTTCCCGTATCCCCGCCCTTATATTATAACCGTAGTTAGATCAGTATGTGCTGTTTACATTACTGTAATCATGTACGCTGGTCATATCTGAGCTGTGTATTATACTTTATGATTCCTTTCAGACTTTTTGTTTTCCTGGGAGTTAATAATTATCTTTGGTTTATTTATATATTTGGTTAGTTTTCTATGAATTTATCATAAATTCAGCCCCAAATCTTTCTTTAATTGGGTAAATGTCTTCCCAATACATCAAGCAACTTATCCGTTTCAACTCCTGCAGAAATCTCTCTACAGACTTCTGACCTGTTCCATTCTTGTCTGGCCGTTATCTGCTGTACAGCTGTCAACGTGGAATACCATTCACCATCATTTTAAGAATTCCCTTTCTCTCTCTTTTGTTTGGAACTTCTGTTTTCTGGATCCAGTATCTTCTTTTCTTGGTTTGCTTTCTTGTTTTGAAGGTATACGTCCTCCAGTAGCTTGAGACACTTCCTTCCTCTGTCCCTCCATTTTATTCATTTTAATTTTTTATTCTTAACAATATCACATAGAAAAGTGCATAACATATGTACATACAGTTTACAGTGCAAACACCCAAGTAACCACCATCTATGTCAAAAACCCCTAGAAATTCCATTTTCTTCTCTTGAGTAAAAACTATTAACCTTATTTTTTATGGTAATAATTTCCTTGCTTTTCTTTTCCCAACTGTGTTTTCATTTTTATCATTTAGATATGCCTGGTTTTGAACCAGCTAAAAATGGAATTTTTACATATGTATTCTTTTAGGTCTTGTTTTTTACTCAACATTAGGTTAGTTGAAATGATCCATTAGGTTGTGTGTAGTTATAGCTCATTTTCACTACTATATTCTATTGTGTAAATGTACAAGGATACATACTTTTTATTGCTTCTATTCTTGATTGGATTATTAGTTATTTACAGTATGGGGCAAACACAGACAAACTGCTATAAATCTTCTTTGCATGGAGCCATATGGCACACATTGCTATAGAACATAAAGCTAGGGTAGAATTATCTATCACAGAATATGCCTTCTTCCTCTTTATTGGATAACATCAAACCGTTTTTTCCAAAGTGCTTAATCAAATTATATTCCCATAAGCAGGCAAAGACTATATACCAAATTGTATTCCCCATTGCTCCACCTTCTCTCCAACACCTGGTATCGTCAGATTTTAATTTTTCCCATTCTGATATGTTATGGTATGGTTTTAATTTTTATTTCCCGATGACTGTGTTTGAGCATCTCTCAAATAAGAGCTCGAACTTCTATTTCCTAAGACTGGAGAAAGATTATGTTGTGTCGTTGTTGACTTCCTGAGCTGTAAGTTTATTTCCAGAAGGTACATACATCTATTCAACAAAGATTATCAAACTCCTATCATGGGCAAAACCTTGTTCCAAGATAGGTATTCATTTATCTTTTTAATACCTTCCAGAAGAGTTTACACTGAACTTGTGGATTAATTTAATTAGACTGATTTCTTTCTAGGATCTAGATTAACTTGGACTCGGGGAATGAGAACTGGATGGCAAGAATGGGAAAATGAGCACTGATTGTAAAGAGATTTAGTGAACTAACAGATAGATATGAAGAAATTATTCAGAATGCAGCACAGAGTAACAAAAATTAAGAAAATATCAGAGAGGCTAAGAGACACCAAAGGCTGAAATGTAAACTCGAACAACTGTCTAATTTTTAAATATAGAAGAAGAGAATAGTGAGAATAAGAGAGACATAATCTTTAAAGAGACAATGACTGAGGAACTTCCAAAAAGATATACATTCTTAGATTAGGGATGCAAGACGAATCCCCAAAAACATAAATGAAAAGAAACTCACATTTAGAAACTCGAAGATGAAATTGCGTAACATTGCAAGTAGAAAGATCTTAAAAATCAGCCAAAGGGCAAGACCTACAGAGGACAACAAAATTACAAAAACAGCCGACTTCTCGGCGATGACTGCGGCGTCCAGAGGACATCCTCAGAGAGCTCGGGGGTGGGGATGGGCGTGATGCATCAAACTAGAGTTTTATGCCCATATAAATAATTAAGAAAGACATGTTCAGACAAACAAAAATTCAGAGTTCATACCAGAAGATATTCACCAAAAGAACTCCTAAAATATATATTTAAGAGTAAAGAAGACTTACCGTAGATGAAGATCTAAGATGCAATAAGGAACGGAGAACAGAATCCTGGTAAATAAATGGGTTAATGTAAACAAATATTATTTTTTATAAAACTAATAATCATGATTAATTTATGGAATAAAGAATGAGATCTAAAATCTAAGTATGTTAGAAGGGGATGGGTACAAAGTTCTTGATTTGATTGAGATAGGGTAGTAGTATTAATTTTAGACTTCAGGTTAAGTATTCATATTAAAAACTAAAGATGAGCACTAAAATAATAGAAATGGAGTGTATAACTTCTAAAAGAGAAGAAGAAATATATTTTTAAAACTCCCCTGTGAAGAGCATGGTTTGACTGGTAAGCATGCCTTTCCCCTTCCAATGGCCCGGGGCACTCGTCGATGTAGATGTTGGCATCTCCAGCTGTGCCCACATGTGCAGGAGAACTGGCTATTGTTCTCAGGGAAGGAGACTGGGCCTTGAGCCTCCTTTAATTGGTCCTCCTGCGGGTCAGGTCTCTCTGCTGACCCTTCGTGCAGCAGCCTCCACTAGTTCTTCCTCTGTGCTCTGAGTCCAGACGGTCACACCAGTGGCAGGCCTGTAGAGATGTGCACATCCTAGTGTGGCCAGAGTGAGGGCTCCATAGTGCTGGCCTTGGGATACCCTCTCTCCTTGGAGCATCACTAGCTTCTCAGTCCACCCACTGGCAGCTCCTGTCCCTGCACAGGATGTGGTGATGTCCCACCTCTCCCTAAGCCCATCCCCTCACTGGTCTGGCAAATTCCCTTTAATTCCCTTCAACAATTATGTCCTGAATACTAATCTCGGCCAAAAATATGTCCTCCCCACAGGAGAGCACACTTGTCATGGCACTGGGAACTGGAAAGGAACTGTAAGCATCATTTTAGTTCATTGGTGATTTTAAAGGGAAACAGAGCCAGAATGGGGAAGGAATACACAGGGATTCAGCTGGAGAGTGGAAATTTAAGCTCAACCATCCTTCTGGTCAGCCCAGGGCTGCTTTCCAAACCGCTTGGGCCTTGCTCTCCTTGGGTCCTGCTCCCATGCAGCCTAGGGTTAGGCGGGGACAGACATTCTCCAAGGGTTTGTACTTGACTGGGGGTCAACGGAGTGCCGTGTGGTGAGGGGAAGGGCAAGATGGAGCTTCCAAGCCTTCGTCAGGGAGGGTTGTTTGATGATCCCATAAGAAGGAATGTTGATTCCCGCATTTAGTTTCTCTTTATTGCTAATCTGCACAAAGAAACGTTAATGATTTTAATTATGGGATCGGGTTAATACATCATGTAAATGATTTTATTTGGAAAATGCAAACTAATCCCCTTTGCAGAACACTCTGCCTGTAGGCCCTCCCACCTGCTTGCCTGCTGCTGGGCCAGAGGGAGAGAAGAAGGGAGGTGGAGTGGTGGCCTCCAGGGCCTTGTGCAGGACACGTTCCCCACCGCGTGGAGGCTCAGAGGGAAGGCTGGGCCACCCTGGACCCGCCCTCGGCAGGCACACAGTGCTGCTGCTTAGGCCTGGGAGGGAGACAGCCTGTCCTCGGAGGCTGCTTGCCTCTCCAAGTCTTCCCTCTCCTTCCTGTGGGCTCCATGACAATTCCCGCCAACAGGGCTGATTATTCCTCAATTTGTTCCAACCTGAAAATAAAGACAGATAAAGTGAAAATATTCCGGGAACAATGCCAAGCCAAAGGCATTAAATTATTAAGCGATCTCTATCTGAGTAATGGATTTATGCCCTTTAACAACTTTAAAAGAAATATAATGTTTTTCAATACCCTCTTTTAGGGAACTTCTTATAAATGAACTGTTCATTTTATTAGTATTAAAGGAAATGGGGATTGAATCAGAGCTTCTAGGGCGGGTGATTATCTGCAGATTTCTCCTCAGAGCTGGGAAAATTAACAACATGTACTAATCCACACATTTTTTTAAAAGGGCACTTTACAAGATACTGTACAGTAAATTGGAAAATGTATAACTCCCCATCAAGGTAAATCTTGGGAATAAAATAATTAGAAACCACACAACCATAGCCAGGGACAATTGGAGCTAAAATTAGACTTTGTGTGGCTGTGTTTAGATGTCACCAGAGTGGGTGCCAGTGGTAGAATGGGGCAGGAGGGGTGGGTGAGCAGAACACAGAGAGAAAGCTGGAGGTGCGGCAAGCTGTGCAGGCAGACATGGGGTCTGCGTGGGCCTTTTAGGGGGATGCGTGGATTTGAGGGGGAGTAAACAGGCCTTTTTGCCTGGAATCTGGCAGCTGCCTTGTTTTCTCTCCTCCCCTCCTCTGACCCTGGCTGTCTTCACCTCCAGCCTGGCACAGTGCTTTGCTGCTTGTATTTCCAGATGGTTCGAAGCTCTGTGGTTGCCACTGGAGAGCCAGATGGATTCCTTCTGTGGAGGGCGGGCCGTAAAGGAAGGGGCAAAGAAATATCCTTGTTAAGTCTAGAGTGTGTGTGTTGTGCGTGTGTGCGTGTGTGTGTGTGCACGTGCGTGCACATGTGTGTGTGGGTGTGCATATCTGTGTGTGAGTGCATGCACATGTGTATGTGTGACAGTGGGCGTGAATGTGTACGTTTGTGCACGCATGTGTACGTGTGTGTGGGTGTGTGAGTATGTGGGGGTGCATGTCTGTGTGTTGAAAGCTCTCTAAGCTGGAAGATCACCTCTGTCTCTGGTCTTACTTCTGCCCAGAGCCCCCTGACTCCTGGCTTCCATGGCGGGGGTACAGGTGAGCAGGGAAGGCCACCACAACTTGCCAGGGCTGCTTCTGCTCTTCCTGATGCTGCCTCCACCCTTGGCAGTGCTGTTGGGTGGGGTGGAGCTGTGAGGAGGGGTCCTGCCAGGAGGAGGTCAGGGCGAGGGAAGAGAAAGACTTACGAGGCCACGCCCCACCCGTTAGCAGCCAGGCCAGCATCCCAAAACCTTCTTGCAGGGTAAGGACCCGGTGCCATCTGTGCCAGGCAGATGGCAAGCAAAACCTCCCTGCCAGAGGCAGGCTTGGGAAAGGGTTTCCTCTCTGCGCTGACCCTTAACAAAACCACCTACGGTCAGAACAGCAAATGGCCTTGGAAATCTAATCCATTCCTCCCATGGTACAGATGAGAAAACTGAGGCCTTGGCAGGTGAAAATGAAGGCTGTGAGTGAATAGGATTGTCACTGTGCTTTATTACCCGAAGTCCTACTTCCCTCCAGTCCTGTCCCTCAGGCCAAGGAGCCACCCATCTAACTCTGCTTAACGGCAAGCCCTGAGCCACGGAGAGACCAGAGCATCTGCCGGCCCCCTGCAGCTCCTCTCCACCACCTCAGCCCTCTCAGTTCTCTCCTTGGTCCTCCTTCCTTCCCCAGAGCTCGCCCTCTTTTGTCAAGAGCCAAATGTCTGAACTGAGCTTTTCTTGTGGAATAAGAAGTTGCACCCTTAAATGTCACCCCCATCAAGATGTTTCGTTCCAACTCCTGCCCTCTCGATTTGAGATGGAGTGGGGAAGGAGCGAGAAGGGGGATCCTTCTCCCTGCCTTGTCTGTAAGTACTATCATACCTTCCAGACAGCCTTTTTTTTTTTTTTTTTTTACTTTTTCTTTTCCTAAAATTCCTGTTTTCCCCTTGGGTTACTAGAGGCAAAGTCGGTCCAGTGAAAATCCTTATGGTAAAGTAGGCTAATATCTAGTGTTTGGTGGAGACTGTTACACGTAAGACCATGATCACCTCTCCTTCGTGACTAGAGAACTGGCCAAAAGGAAGGGAGCGGGTCAACCTGGCTCACCCGCGCACTCTCAGATGTGTAAAGGTACCCGCCTAGAAAGTGGAGCAAGAATTCAGTGGAGGAAGTTTGCAAAGGTGTGCTCTCTGACCTGCTCTGCTAAGTGTCAGCCAGTAGCGGTAACAGCATTCCTGTTGAACACAGTGGCATCTCTCTTCTGTGATATTCAAAGAATGCGGTGGTATTTCAGCTTCTAGATACTTGTCCAACACCCCCCCACCCCCGCCCAGACAGCCTTGTCAGGGCTCCCTTGAGGGTGGCTTTCCTTGTGGATGAAGACAGAGGGAAGGCAGGCTGTCATCGTGCTTCTGGGGTGCAGAGTAAAATGCTAACTAGCTGGATGAGGACAGTCACTCTCTCAGGGAACATGTACTGGCTACCCACTGTGGGCGAGGCCCCGTGTGGCACCTAAAGGAGGATGCTAACGTGTGCAACGTGCATACCTGATGTATAGATGCTTCCAGGTGGAGAGAGATGAGTCATACACATACACGTTAAAATTCCTGGCCCTAAGTTTTTAAAGGAGGGAGTTGGCTTAGATGCCTCTACAGTCCCCTGAAGCTCTACAGTTGTTTAAAGGCCTTTGCCTGGGATGTGAATTCCCAGCTCCTTAACAACATAGCATCCTGACCGGTGTGTTTGTGTAAAGGACTAAGATATCGAGAGAAAGTGAGAACCAAGATGGGAGGAGAGGTTAGCCATTTGGGGTTGTTATTGCATAAGAGCCCAGGATGGAGGAGTTTAGAGGACACCTTGGATATGTATCCTGCATCAACCTATATCAGGTCTCTGCTGTGTAACAAACAGTCCCAAAACCTAGTGGCTTAAAACATAATCATTTCTGTGCTTACTATTCTGTGGTCAGCAGTTTGCACTGGGCTTTGTGTTGTGCTGTGTGAGCTCACTCACATGTCTGGACTCACTTGGGACAGTCTGAGATGGCTGGGATTCTCTCTTCACGTACCTCTCATCCTGAAAAAGGCTAGTTTATGTGTCTTCATGTGGCAGCGACAATATTCTAAGAGGGAGAGAGCAGAAGCTGTAAGATCTCTTGAGTCCAAGGCTCAGAAGTGACGCAAGTCACTTTCATTGTATTCTATTGGTCAAAGCAAGTCACAGGTCAGCCTATATTCTGTTGGAATGTTTCACATACATATATAATAAAAGTAGCTGCCTGATTAATAGAGAATATAGAATCCAGTTTAACAATTTCATTATAATTGCCCTTCAATTTGTAGAATATGTATTAGGTTGTTTAGTTACTTATTGAGCATTTACTATGTGCCAGCACTGTATAAAATATGTAGTTTTATATACATTACCTGGAACCCACAGCAACTCTGAATAATTGTTATCATTACTGTCAATTTGTGGATAAAGAAAAAGGCCTAGCAGAGTTCGTCGTCTGGCCCACAGTTAGTAGGCAGTGGTGTTGGGTGGGTACCCACCTTTGATTTACCATGATGTAGGAACTGACTCATATGAGCACACCACCTGAATATTCTGGAAAACGATTCTGACCACAGTTCACCTTGAGTGACGTACAGTGGTCTCTGGAAATCTGAGCTGGTACGTGGAGCCATTTGCCCCGAAACGGAGGCCCCGACCGAGGGTGTTTGCTGTCCTCATTTCTTTCTTTCTCTCCGCGAGGGCCTCCCTGTCTTCTATGGCCCCTGCATCTGCTTGTTGCTCATCTGTCACACGGACCTTCCGCCTCTCCTTGTGCTCATACCTCCAGTTTTCCTCAGTTGTATTAATCAGATCTTGTGGTTTAAGGTTCTTCATGGATTCTAGATTTGTGACTTTCATAGACTTTTGTGGAGTTGGTAGGATGCTGGACTTAGAGCGCTAGGTGAGTTGGTTATTAGTGTAGACACATGCAGGCCCTGTGCCGTTTGGAGAAGTAAGTTAGCAATGGAGACCATAAACAACAGCGACTTAGATAATTTCAACGTTTATTTTTCTTTCATGCAAAGAAAGCCCGGAAGTAGGCAGTTCAGTTAGGATGAATATCCACAGTTATCTGGCACTTCTATCACACCCTTCCACCATTCTTACCGTAGCACCTTCATGGTCCAAGATGGCTGCTGGAGCTCCAGCCATCATGACTTTTAAAGAGCTTTTTTGTGGTCCCACCCAGAAGCTGCTGCATACATCCTGTTAGCCACGTCTCTGCAAAATTATCTTGGAAATGTAGTTTTCCTGGTAGGTAAGTCACCCAGGTTTCTATGTCATAAGGGAACAATGACTATTAGGTAAAAATCAGCAAGCAGTCTCTAGAATAGACCTTCTGTGTTTGCAGGGACTGGAGGAGAGAACAGACATTTCTCTCATTTTAGAGATGCAAAACTTGAGAGTAAAGAAGGTTAAATGACTTGCTCAAAGTTGTAGTAGTAGAACTGGGACTAAGACCTGGGACTCCAGGTCACTCCTCTGCTTCGCCAGCCCATGGAAGAGGTAAGGTGAGTCTCCCTTCCCACCCCTCCTACACGTACATCCACATGCGTGCATACACATGCCTAGGGTCTGTTGACACACAAACACAGTGCTGTGTGCTCCAGTAGGAAAAAATGTTCTAGATCCAGTAAGTTTTTCTCCTCCCAGCCCCCTTCCTTGCAAAGGGGGTTAATTGGCCACCTCTGTTAAACATGCACTGCCTGTTAGCCCACTGGCTGATGGTGTGGGAGAGCTGGGAGCCAGGGCTGGAGCCCTTGGGTTTCTAGGATATGCCAATGGTGGAGATTAGAAGAAGGGGTGGGGTGGGGACATTTCTCACCTCCATCCTAACACCTCTGCCTTGCTGGGGGGCCTTTGCTAGGGCAAACCTGTCACCTACGCTAGGCTGACCCGGCCCACATCTCACTCATCCTTCTGCACCCACAGTGTGAAACCATCCTCCAGCTCTTCCCAAAGAAGCCAAGAAGCTTTTCAGTCCAGGGCCAGTGTGTGATCACATGCAGTGACTGGGCTGGGCTGGTACTGTCAATTTAGTCTTCAGGATTTGCTGGTTTGTTTATTTGTTTGTTTGTTTGTTTGTTTATCTTCTGGCACAGAGCCTGGGCTTGGGCTTGCTATCTCAGAGTGCAGCTCAGAGCTGCCAGACCCAGAGATACAGGCCCTCTGGACCTAGGTGCTCTAGCTCCGCCTCTGCCTCGTCCCCTCCCCTTCTCGGGTTTCCCGCCTCTTCCTCTGGAGTTCCTTTGGGTGCAGAGAACAGGCTGCAAGTTTTCCAGAGCTGGTTGCTTGCTAGGTCCCGTGGAGTGATGAGAACGCAGAAGGAGATGTGTTCTCATGCTCTGGAGTAGAGGACCTGCTTGTAAATTCTGGTGATAATACCATATCTGTCACATATGTACACATTAAAATAAGAGTAGCCCCTCGTGTCCTATGTCTATGTGGCAAGGCTCTCACCTTCCTTCCAGCAGCATGGTGTGCTGAGAATTGCCCTTGGGGGAGGCATCTAGGACCAGCTTGGGTAGGCTTTGGGTTAGGCCTCAACTTCCCTGACGTTGGATTTTCTTATCTGGGAAATGGGATGATAGCTGCCTTAGTTACACCCAGGGTGGGTCAGAAAGAATAGACAAGAAAGTCCCTTTTCAGTGAGGGGGACTCTTGTGCAAAGATGGTCCTGCACTCAGCACAAGACTGATGCTCCTCCTCCTCTCTTGCTCCCTTTGTCCACAGTCCCTCATTGGCGGGCATCTCACACCAGCCTCAGCTACTCTCCAGCTGACCCAGGGTGGAGGCTGGCGGGGCACCGCCCAGCTGTACCTCTTTCATACGCAGCCTTCACAGCATTCTGGGCTCACAGAATGCTTGCTTCGAGGCAGGAGAGAGGGAAGGCAAGGGCTGGCGGCGGGCGGCAAGGGCACAGACTCGGGATCTGCCACCTACTCAGTGTGCGAGGCAAGTTACTTTACCTTTTTCTATGCCTCCGTGTTTTCTCAACTGGAAAATGGACTTAATATTTGCTTTGTTGAGTTATTCCAAGGATTAAATGAGTTAACATTTACAAAGCACTTAGAAAAGTATTTGGCACTTAGTAACTTTTAACTGTCATTATTGCTAGCTGTTGGCTGGTTTATTTATTTTTTTACGTGGTGTGCAGAGACCCTCTGAACCTGGATTTAAGTCTGGACTGGATACAAAGTCTGAAAGTCGGGATCCTGGGTGCCTGGGCCGTAAGGCCAGGGGCTCTGTGGGTCAGCCTTGGCAGTTTGGGTTCCCAGTTATAGCCTCCTCACTCAGCACAGTGCCGGCCCTGAGGTGCTCAGTAAATATTTGTTCTCTAGAGGCAGCGTGCTCTCCCCACATCCGTATGGAGAAAGTAAGGCATCGCCACCCTCTGAGCCTTAGCCCAGGGCTACTGAGCAAATTCAAGGCCCCCACCCAAGATGCCAGCACTCAGCAAAGTGGCGCATTAATTCAAAGGCCTCTCTCCCCCCATCTTCTACAGAGGAGGCGTCCCACGTTAAAATGCAGATGCTGAGCAAGATGTCATTGGCTCTCAGTTCCTTTCGTGTGGATTGGTACACAGAGCTCAGAGTTCGCTGCCTGGGCCCAAATCCCCTCCCCATCACTTGCAGGCTGTGTGACCTGGGGAGGTACTTAAGCTGCGCACCTGAAGGTCCTCCCCTGGAAGGTGGCGCTAATGATAGGGCCGACCTCAAAGGGAGGAGGAGAGGAATCAGGGAATTCCTCCATGCATGTGCTTGGTCCAGGGCCCTGCCCGTCCAGCGCTCCTTAGATGTTAGCGTTGTCAGTGCCATCATTATCGCTTTCTCCGGCTAGCCAAGGCCAGCTTTTGCTAGGAGGCTAAGATCAGTGCAGAGTCTGGGGAGGGCAGGATCAGGCAGCATGAGGAGTGCAGGAGTGAACGGTCTCCGAGTGGGGAGCCCTGCCCTGAAGCGGCTCTGCCAGGGACAGACTGTCACCCTCAACTCTCACTGCCCCATCTATAAAACAGAGATAAAAGGACTCTTAGCCTAGCCCCCTATTCAGGTCCCAAACTTGAGGGTCCAGTGAGACTGTAGATGGGAAGGGCCTCATGGCAGGGACTGGAATTAGCTACCAAGTTGCTGTGAACCATAGGAATGGGGTGAGGGCCCTGTGTGTGGTGATGGGGGGCCTGCTGGCCGAGAGGGAGAGCCCCCTTGCGCCTTTTGCTGAGAGCTGCCTTTGACAGAGCCTTCAGTCTTGGCACCCAGGCAATGGCCTTCAAAGTGTAGGCTGAGTTACGGTGCAGGCAGCCCCTGCCAGGTAGAGGACCGGGAGGCAGGGAGGAGGATGCTTGTGGTTGGCCCTAGTGAATTGGGAGCTGCCTTGGAAGGAATTAACACAGAAGGCCGTTAGGTGGGCGGCCAGAGTTAGCTGGAGCAAAGGCTTGAGCTGAAAGGGAAGTTCTCAGACAGAGGGGAGAAACCCAGATGAGGGGAGACACAACCAACCAATGGAATGAAAGGAAAATGTGCTTTGAGTTTAAGCAATATTAACAACAACAATAACAACACGGATTTGCTACCAGCAGAGGCCTTGATGAAGCTAGGCCCCCACAGGCATCTCTGCAGGCATCTCCTGTCTGTCCTGTGTGGAGAGAGGCTGGGCCAAATGACCCCCAACCTTTCACCCACCCATTCAGACATTTACTCTGACAAGCCTGTATTGAAGGCCTTTCTCTGCCTGCCCCAGTGCAGCTGTGGGCTGTCTGCCCTGGAGCAGCTTCCATTACAGAAGGGGTATCCGAGAAATGCAATGCACATAGCCCTTGTCCCCAGTGGTATGTATGGGACAGAGACAGAGTCCCCAGGAGAGAGCAGGTGATCAGCCAGGGTCTCCGGAATGAGCAGTCTTGTGTTTCTTTTTTTGGTTTGGCAGCCCTTTGGGAACACTGATCCTCTGCAAGCACAAGGGATGCTGCAGGGAACGGGCTTGGCCCTGACCTCCCAGGCGTGGGGTGAGGGTTAGGGACCTAACTCCACAGGAGCAGGTGCAATGGGAGGAAGCTGGACACCTGTGCTGCCGGGAGCAGCGAGCCACCCTGGAAGCCCGCTGTTCCGATGCTGATTCTAAACCAGGCCCCGGATGCACAGGGCCAGGCGGGAGAGAGGCCTGGCACAGGCGTGGTGCTGGGATCGTTGTCCCTGGCGGGACAGCAGCCTCCCTGACTGGGGTGTCCGTGTTCTTCACTGAGGCTCCATCTATCTCTGCACTGAGTTGACAGTGGTGTGGCCCCCTCCCAGGGCCACTTCTGGGACAACAGTGCCGTGAGCGCATGTTCTCTGTTCCGGAAGGACCCTGTCACAGACGGAAGCTCTTGGAGGAGCCACAGGGAGACACCTGAGCCAGTGCATCTCAGCTTCCCAAGACCACCACCCTCCGGTCAGGCCAGGCTGTGGCTGAGAGGTGGGAGCGCCGAGATGGCAGAAGCCTGTGTGGACGGGGCACTGTGATAGACAGACATAGATGGGGAGCAGGACCCTCTCGGGGGAATTTGGGGAAGGCTTTGCTAAGTCTCCTAGGGTGAACCGGGGCTTTGCCGGGGACAAGGAAGGCCAGACACAGGACAAGAGGTGTGTGAGGAATGGCATGGCTCCCTCAGAGGACCATGGGGACTTCGGTGAGGTTGGAGTTAGCTGTGTGTAGGGGAAGAGGGACAGGGCCTAAAACTGGTGGCAGCTGGACCAACTTTGACATCATGCTTCTACTGCAGGAGAGGCCCCCATGGGTGACAGCATCAGGTCTGCATCTTAGTGATCTTTCCGATGATCTTGCGGCGGGTCAATGTGGGGAGGGCGGACAGGTGGGTCTGCAGGCAGAGAGTTTAGATGCTTGTGAAGGAGCGCGGGAGAAGGGGTGCGCCGGTCTGCTCAGCTGCTGTAGCAGCACCATAGCCGAGTGGCTTCAGCAACAGAGAGCTGTTCCCTCCCAGGTCTGCAGACTGGAAGTCCACGGTCCGGGCGTGGGCAGGGTTGGTCCCTTCCAAAGGCTGAGAGGGAGGATCTGTCTCCTGCTGCCCTGTGATTCTGTTAGTTTGCTGGCCGTCGGTGGCATTCCTTGGCTTGGAGAAGCAACACGCCGATCTCCACCTTCTGTTCACGTGGCGTTCTTCGCGTGTGCATGCCTGCGTCCAAATTTTCCCTTTTTATAAGGGGACGGGTCATATTGGATCAGGGGCCCATCCTACCTCAGTATGACTTCATCTTCATTAATTCTATCCACAACGACCCATTTCCAAATAAGATCTCGTTCACAGGGGCTCGGGACCAGGACTTCAACATATGAATTTGGGAGGATGCAGTTCAACCCGTAACAGATGGCGAGGGTCTGATGGCAGCGGGGGCTGTGGGACAGAGAGGAGGGTGGACTCCAGGTGTTCAGGACCGCGCTTGGCAGACTCAGGATGGACGGAGTGTGGGACTGAAGGAGAGGGCAGTTTAGAACAACCTCTGGCTTCTGGCTGAGAAGTCAGCACAGGGAACCCCGAGGAAAGGATCTCGATTCACTCTGGATAAACTGGCGTAAGGCTCAAAGACAGTCTGGCCTGGAGACCTAGGGTTGAGGGCTGTCTGTGTGTGGTGCCTGCTTCCTAACTCACACTTTCATCCCCAGGGAGTGAGTGCCAATGACCAGTTACCTACCTCCGTCTCCCCTCACTCCCTGTCAACTGTGTAGCTCCCACTACCCATTGGCCTCCTAATCCTAAAAGCTGGTTATGTAACTTCAGTCGCCTCCGCCATCACTCTCCCACAAGAAGGCTGTGAGCCTTGGAGACCAGGACGGCACTTCCTGTCTGCTTAGGCTTTACCGTGCCTAGAGAATCCACAGAGTAACTCTGCCTCCCTACTGCTGGCTGGAGAAGGAACCTGGAAACAATAAAAGCTGTGCACTGAAAAGTTGGCTGCCTGCTGAGGTAGTTGGCTCCCTGTCACTGGGTGTACTCCCACCCGGGCGAATGACCATGCCTTAGGGATGATGTGGGGGGCGGGGGTGGTGGGGAGTCCTGTGGAGGGGCCTTGGATGTCCCCTCGGGGCTTCTACTGTCGAGATGGGATAATGGCAACAGTGAGCGAGATTACTTGAGCAGATTGTTGGGACTGGTCTTTTCAATCCAGATCTTGAAGACTTATTTATTAATCAATTTATTTATTTTATGCTGTGTTCATTTAAAAAAAAATGAACACAAAAAAATCGGTGGCATTCTGAGTTTTTAAAACACATATATACATTAGGGTAGTTAAAAATAAACATGAAGACAATATGATCTGATCCAGCAATTCTGCTTCTGGGTATAAATCTAAAATAAGTCAAAGCAGAGACTCACACTGATACGTGTACACTCCTGTTCGTAGCAGCATTATTCACAGCAGGCAAATGGTGGGAGCAACAGATGAATGTGTGAGCACAATGCGGTGGATCCGTACAATGAAATATCATTCAGCCGTTAAAAGGAAGGAAATTCTGACGCATGCTGCAACGTAGACGAACCTGAGGACATTATGCTAAGTGAAATAAGCCAGTCATAAAAGAACACATATTGTGTATTCTACTTATATAGGTATCTAGAGTAGTCAGATTTAGAGACAAAGTCTAACGGCGGTTGCCAGGGGCGGGGGAGGGTGGAGTGGGGAGTTAGCATTGAATGGGTGGAGTTTCTGTTTGGGAAGACGAAGAAGGCCTGGAGATGGCTGGTGGTGAGGATTGCCCAACTGTGTGAACGCACTCAATGCCACCAAACCGCACACTGAAAAATGGTTAAATTGGTCAATTTTATGTTATCTGCATTTTACCACGACAAAAACAAATAGAGTTGCAGGAAAAGAAGCCCCCAGGCTCTCCAAGCAGACACTGCGGTGGCACCGGGCGCAGGGCGGGCTGCTGGCGTTCACGCCCAGCCCCTGCTGCCCACAATGCCGCTCTCACCACGGGCTGGGCCCATGCGTGTCCAAGTACCTTTGACTCACCTAGTCCTTCATGTGCCACACACGTCGCCACAGCTGTGCATTCAGGAGGCCATATTTCATCCCAGCCCTACATTTTGACAGCTCCGTGGAGCCACCCACACTTGGAAGCTGGGCCTGGAGAGGGAGCCTGCGTTCTGACGTGGCTCATGAGCTGGGTCTGTTCTCACGTGAGTGCCAGTCCCCCTCCTGGCCCAAGGCTTTAAGCATGTTCTTTAACCACATGGGAGTTGATGCTTTTAATTCAGAACGGTCAGAACCAGTGCCCAGAAAAGGGGTTAATAATCTTGGATACAACGTGCTTTTTCTGCCCGGTTCTTACTATTGTCTGAAATTCAGCTGCTTCCTTTCAGATTTGAGGTAGTTAGGTGTTTGCTTCCTTTGTGTCCAGAGTGAGGAGATGCAGATAAATGTGGGCTGTTATGTGGAAATATTATCAGGAGGCCTTAGGGCTGCTGCCATTTGCCTCCCAGCGCACATGGGAGAGGCCACTAAAGATGACAAAAGTCCAGGCGAGCGTAGGTCCCGCTCAGTGCAAGCATGGGACGCTCTAGTTTAATGGTGAAAATATCCCCTCAGGAGCGACTAGGGCCCTCACTGAAGATTCCTCTGTGGCAAGTTCTCCTGGCCACGTTAATTTCCTGACACTGAGCAGTTTGGAGATAGAAAAACCAAAGGAAAGGCACAGTGTAGTCAAGAACAAAGGCCCTGGAGATTGAGGAAGAAGACAATGGGATTTAAGATTGCATAAAGCCACCCACCCTGCCTTCTGGTCCTCTGACACACCAGCCCCCGCTCCTTCCCAAGGCCTTTGTGCCAGCCGCTCCTGTTGGAACAGTGTCACCGCTTCTCAGTGTTCCGGTTTCTGCTTCAATGCCACCTGGCCTCCCCTGACCACCAATCTAGTGTTGCCGCCATCAGCTCAATGCTTTGGTCCTTTGCAGGGCAGTGCACCTCCGCTGTGTCCTTTCTTGTTTGTCACCCTCTCACAAGCCCAAAGCCTCTTGTCTGTCGCATTCATGCCGAATTTGCCCCACCTTGAATAGTACCTGACAAATAAGGGAGTCAAACTCAGGCCAGCTGCTCTTCACTGGGACCGGGTTATTTCATCCGGAAAGGGGACATTTGCTCTGGCTGAAGGGTATACCGGACCCTCCTGGAAGGAGCCAAGCACGTGGGCAAGCCAGGGGAACTGCACGGCAGCCTCTTTCATTTGTCAGAGGAGAGGCCCTCCTTTGTGTCTGAGCCAGACCATGTGCCTGGCTGGGGTTGGGTCTGAGTGGCTTTGTACCCACTGTGCATGGTGGTGGTCCAACCTGTGGGGACAGAGAGGAGAACTTATGGCATCCCCAGAACGAGGCCTCTATTTCCCTGCCCCACACCTGGATTAACTCTTTTCCAAATGTTACCCCTTCTTCAAGACCCCGTCTATGCCTTTATTCTTGTCTGGGGTGGATGTTCTCTCTGCTCTGACCTCCTGCTTGACTCACAGGATCAGCCCTCAGCAATAATCATAAGCTATCTTGTCCCATCTCTTCTCTTGGCTTGGATTTTTTTTTTAATTAATAAAGTTGATTTATAAGAGCAGTTTTAGGTTCGCAGCAAAACCGAGCAGAAAGTACAGAGAGTTCTCATACAGGCCCTGTCCACCCACCTGCACAGCCTCCCCATGATCAACATCTCCCACCACAACGGTACCTTTGTTACAGCTGATGAACCTACACTGACACAGCATGATCAAAGTCCATAGTTTACGTTAGGGTTCATTTGGGTGTTGTATCCTCTATGGGTTTGGACAAACATAAAATGACATGTATCCATCATTATAGTATCGAACAGTAGCTTCGCCGCCCTAAAATCCCTCTGCGCTCTGCACTCATTCCACCCTCCCCCTAACTGTTGGCCACCACTGATCTTTTTATTGTCTCCATAGTTTTGCCTTTTCCGGGATGCCATGTGGTTGGAATCATGCAGTATGTAGCTTCTTTTATTTGTATCTTTTCCTGACTTGAGGGCTCATTCCGCTTTAGTGCTGCATAATACTCCCTTGTCTGAATGTACCACAGTTCATGCGCCCATTCACCTACTGAAGGACATCTCGTTTGCTGCCAAGTTCTGGCAGTTATGAATAAAGCTGTTACAGACATCTGTGTGCAGGTTTCTTGTGTGTGGACCTAAGTTTTCAGTTCAGTTGGGTAGATACTAAGGAGCATGATTATTGGATCACATGCGAATAGTATGTTCGTTTTGTAAGAAGCTGCTGGACGGCCTTCCAAAGTGAGTGTGCCATTTTGCCTTCCCACCAGCAGTGAATGGGGGTTCCTGTTGCCCCACATCCTCACCTGCGTTTGGTGTTGTCAGCGTTCTGGATTTTGGCCCTTCTAACAGGTGTGTAGTCATATCTCATTGTTGTTTTAATTTGCACTTCCCTGATGACATAGGGTGTGGCGCATCGTTTCTTATTCTTCTTTGTAATCTATGTATCTTCTTTGACGAGGTATCTGTTCAGGTCTGTTGCCTATTTTTAATCAGGTTGTGCATTTTCTTGTTGAGTCTTAAGCGTTCTTTGTATATTTTAGATAACAGTCCTTTATCATATGTGACTTTAGCAAATACTTTCAGTCTGTGGCTTGTCTTCCTGTTCTCTTGACATTGTCTTTTGCAGAGCAGAAAATTTTGATTTTAATGAAGTCCAGCTCATCAATTTTTTTTTTTATTCATGGATCATGCCTTTGGTGTTATAACTAAAAAGTTATCATAATAACCAAGATCATTTAGGGTTTCTCTGATGTTATCTTCTGGGAGTTTTATAGTTTCACATTTCACATTTAGGTCTATGATCCATTTTGAGTTAATTTTTGTAAAGCTTATGTAAGGTCTGTGTCTAGATTTATTTTTTTGCATGTGAATGCCTGGTTGTTCCAGCTCCATTTGTTGAAAAGACTATCTTTTTTCCTTGTATTGCCTTTGCTCCTTTGCCAAAGATCAGTTGGCTGTACTTATGTGGGTCTGTTTCTAGGCTCTCCATTCTGTTCCCTCGATCTATTTGTCTATTCCTTCACCAGTATCACACTGTCTTGATTACTATAATTTTTACTGTAGTTTTATAGTCAAACAACAGTACGTTTTAATTCAGGTGTGTCAATTCTCCAACTTCGTCTTTTTCCTTCAATATTAAGTTGGCTATTCTGCCTCTCCACATAAATTTAATAGATTTTTGAAAAACAGCTTAATTGAGATAAAATTCACATATCATGCAATGTATCCATTTAAAGCATATAGTTCTATGGTTTTTAGTATATTCACAGAGTTTGCAACCATCACCACCAATTCCGGCAAATTTTCATCCCTCCAAAAGATACACCTTACCCATTAGCATTCTCCCCTATTCAGCTCCTGGCAACCAATGAATCTACTTTCTATCTCTATAGACGTTTTGTTCTGGAAATTTTATGTAAATGGAATAATATAATATATAGTGTTTTGTGACTGGCTTCTTTCACTTTGTATGTTTTCAAGGTTCATCCATATTACAGCATGTATCAGAACTTCATTCCTTTTAATGGCTGGATAATATTCCACTGTATAAATATACCACATTTTATTTACCCAGTCATCACTTGATGGACGTCTATTTCCACATTTGGCTGTTTTGAATAATGCTGCTATGAATCTCCATGTATAGCTTATGTGCGGACTTATATATTTATTTCTTTGGGGCATCTACCTGGGAGTAGAATTGCTTCATCGCATGGTAGCTCTGCATTTACCCTTTTGAGGAATGGCCAGACTGTTTTCCAAAGCGGCTGCACCATTTTCTTTTCTACTAGTAGTGTATGAGGGCTCCAGTTTCTCTACATCCTTGCTAACAGTTGTTATTAGCTGACTTCTTGATCCTAACCGTCCTAATTGGAGTGAAGTGGTACCTCATTGTAGTTTTGATGTGCATTTCTCTAGTAGCTAATGAAATTGAACACTTTTTCATGTGCTTATTGGTCATTTGTGTATCTTCTTTGGAGAAATGTCTATTTAGAGCCTTTGGCCATGTTTTAAATGTTGGATTCTTTTAATTTTGAGTTCTAAGAGGACTTTATATATTCGAGACATAAGACCCTTATTGGATATATGATTTGCAAATTTTTCTCCCATTCCATGGGTTATCTTTCCACTTTCTTAATGATGTCCACTGAAGCAAAAAAAATTATTTTTGATGAAGTCCAATTTTTTCTTTTGTCACTTATGCTTTTGATGTCGTATGACTTGGATTTTTAAAGAAATTTTATTGTGAACTTTTGGTTACTTTGTGTCATGCTAACTCAATGAAGTATGTCAAGGGCAGAATTCACGTGACAGTCATTGTTGTACCTGCTCCAATGCCTGGACTTGTTGACTTGATTTGGATCTGACTTGTTCCTAGGGTCAGAATGCAAACACTCATCTCACAAAGGTTCCCAGACACCAGCTGCCTCTTCAGAGTCTTTAGACTCTGCACCTTCTCGTTTTGAGCCTGAGGGCTGAGTCACAGATGCCAGTATGGAACATCCATCACCTTCTTGGCATCAGTGTTAAACGATATTGCACTGGATGAGACTCTTTTCCTCTCTCTCTCTCTCTCTCTCTCTCTCTCTCAATCTCTGTAATATCCATCTCTATATAAATATATCAGGGGAATATATTCTATTTTGCCTTATGGGCAACAGCTGCTGTTTTTGCCAGGCTGTCATCTATTTAGTTGTTACTTTTTCAACTTTATTTTTAAACAGTATAACATGGAGTACAGCAACACTGAGCACAGGACAGATGGAGAACAAATCCAAATAACAGACTTCCAGGGCCACCCTAATATAAGTGACTGGGCTGGGGTGGGGGAATGAAACCAGATTGTCAGATTGCTCAAAGCAAACAAATATCAATAAATCACAAATCTAAGTGGGGAAAGGGCAAGCAAATAAGGAAGTGGCACACCTAAGCAGTCCTGTGCCACCGGGAGTTTGGGAAGGGGGCGGATGAGCCCAAGTTGCCAGGGCTGCCAGATCAGGCTGAGATGAAAAGAAGCCCGGACAAAGCCCTCCTGGGGCGGGTGACAAGTTCCACATTTAGGGGGTGGAGACGGTAAGGAGCCTGCAGGAGTGAGATGGAACATAAAGCCACATCTTATCTGGGTAAGGCTCCAGGCTCAGTGCCAGCTAACAATTCCCCCACCCCTTTCTCTCCTGAGGAATAAGTAGAAGTTAGAGAGAAGTGAGTTTGCAGGTTAGGGTTTTTTAAATAGGAAGAAAAGAAAACTCATTTATTCATTTTCTATAGAGCACCCAGCGCTTGATACAAACCAGAGCAATACAGAGGCCTGTGTGGTCCCTGGTGGCTGCGTCTGTGTACAGCCCCTGCAGTGGTAGCTACGCTTGATGACCCCTCTTCAAATGCCACTCTTGTTTACTTGTCTTTTCAAAGTGGACTAGGTGCTGGTGAAAGGTGCCTTTTTATCCCTGGCACTGACCCATGATGTGTTAACCTCTTTACTGCTGAAATGCTGCTCTTTCTCCCCAGACTCCTGGGCACAGGGAAGGCCCCTCGAGGACAAACAGAACCCTCAGTACACCCCGACGGGCCCTGCATTACTCCTTCCTGTCTTCCCATCGCAGTCCTGTCCTCCCCACCCCTCCCCCCTTTTTGGTAAAATGCCCAAATCCTAAAGGTACACCTTGAAGAATTTTTACATAGGTAAACACTCTTGTAATCAAATTATGTTCATGTTATAGAACATTTCCAACTCTCCAGAAGGCTCCCTTCTGCTTCCTTTTAATCCGTAACCCCGGTCAGGAGTAACTGAGTAACGATTACACTGATTTCTGTCACTGTATAGTAGTTGTGCTATTTTTGAACTCATATAAATGGAATCATGCCATATTCACTCCTTTATATTTCATTTGGCATTATATTCATGAAATTCATCCATGCGGTGGTATATGCCAGAAGTTCATTCTTTTTCGTTGCTGTATAGTATTTTTGGGGTGATTATACCACCATTTATTTACCCATTCTATTGTTGGTGACATTTGGGTCACTTCTGGTTTGAGACTACTTTCAAAAAAGCCTCTGTGAACATTCTTATTGATGTCTTTTGGTGTACATAAGTACAATTTATCTTGGGTATATACATGAGCGAGATTATTGGGTTACATGTATAGTTAGCTTTGATAGGTATTGCCAAGCGCTTTACTGAAGTAGTTGTATAGATTTACTTCCCTCCCAATAATTTGAGTTAAATTGCTCCACATCCTCACCAGCACTTGGTGCTTTATTTTAGCCATTCTGTTTGTTGTAGTGATATGTCACTGTGGTCTTATTTTTGCATTGGCATGATTTTATATGTTTACTGGCCATTTTGATACCTTCTTTTGTAAAGTACCTATTCGAATATTTTCCCATTTTTTAATTGGTCCGTCTGTCTTCTTATCTGTGGCTTTCTTTGTATATTCTAGATACCAGTCCTCAATCATGGATCTTCTCTCCGGCTTGCCATTTTACTCTCTTAGTGGTGTCTTTTGATGAGCAGACATTCTGAATTTTAATAAAGTCTAATTGATCGGTCTTTTCATTTTTGGTTAGTGCTTTTCCTGTCCTCTTTGCCTGCCCAGGGCCATGAAGATTTACTCTCCTGTGCTCTCTTTTAGCAGCTTTATTGTTTTTACCTTTCATGTTTAGATCTGTGATCCATTTCAAATTAATTTTTGTTTAGGGTGAGGTAGAGATCAAAGTTTATTTTTTTTAATACAGATATCCAATAGACTGAGTGTCATTTATTGTAAATATCATTCTTTCCTCACTGAATTGCAGTGGAGCCTTTGACATCAGTGACCCTATATGAATGTGCCTATTCTGGACTCTATTCATTGGCTAACTGTCCATCCTTGCATCCATTCTACTCTGTACTGTTACTGAAAATGTAAAGCAATCATCCCGAAATCTGGTAGTGGAATTTCTCCAGCTTTGTTCTCCAATATTGTCTTTGCTATTCTAGGTCTTTTGCATTTTCGTGTAATTTCAAAATCACGTGTCGGTTTCCACACACGCATACACAAAGACATGTAGACACATCTGTTGGGATTATGATTGGACTTGCTTTAAACAGAGTGGAGAAAACAGAATCCATGAACGTAGTACCTCCATTTATTAAGTTTTTTTTTATCTCAGCATTGGTTTATACTCTCAATATAGAGGTTGTGCCCATATTTCCTTGCATTTATTCTTAGATATTTAATTTTTGGATGCTATTGTAAGGCTATGTAATTTTTTTTTTCATTTTTCATTTATTTGTTACTGGTCTATAGAAAATACAATTGACTTTTGTTTTTTGACCTTGTATCCAGCAACTTTGCTAAATTCATTTACTATTTCTAGTCTCGTCTTAACCAAACAGTAGATTAACTGGGGGAGGACATCCCCTACTGCCTTCTGCAGAATTCTGTGCCTCAATACTCTCTGGCTGTCTTGAAAATCTTCTCACAGCAGGAGAAGGGGAAAGAGGGATGTCCTTAGGCAGGCATAAACCCCCACCAGTTTGCTTTCCGCCCCACCCCCAAGCTGAGATGCCTTTTTATTGTTTATAGTCCCTTGCCACCATTAAAATGAGTACTTACCTTTTTGCTTAGTGGCTAAGACAAGTCAGGCAGAGGCCAAATGAAAATCACCAGTGTTCTCAAAGAAGATGAAATTTACATGCACACCCTCTCCCTTCCGAGGGATCTTGGTTGGGTTTCTGTATGGGGCTCTGGTGTGGGCTGGGCTGTGGTGGCAAGGACAGGTGGCACAGACCCTGAGGAGTGGGTGTGTGGAGGTTATTTGGGTCCTTGGACACATGACACAATCACCTGCCAATATTCACCAAGGTCCTACTCTGGGCAACACCTTGCTTGGTCCTCAAGTAGGGACACAGCAGGGCATGCATGCAGCATGGTCCTTGTCTTCTGGGATTGTGCTGTAGATAAAGAGCCAAGAGCCAAGCCACATGAAGAGGAAGGATCTCTAAACCTGAGTCAGGAGACTTGGGTTCCAGTTCTGACTATCGCCAAAGGACTCAAAGTCTCCCAACACATGCCTTTCCACTCTGCATGGGCCTTGCCTCCTAGTAGAATTATAGGGGGACTTAGTCATTCTTTACAGTGTCATTCAGCTCTGTTGTACCTTACACACAGTCCAGAAGGGAACATTCATGATCAGTGGTCAAATGAGCAGTGGAGATAGTAAGGGTGGTGTATATTTAGCTGGAAAGATCAGTATGGGTTGGGGATTGGGAGGGCTCATGGGGCAGGTGGGCTTTGAGTGAGAGCCTGTCATGGGAAGATTTGGGTAAGTGGAGAGTAGGGGACCAGTGTCCCAATGTGACTACTGTCTTTTTGAGGACCCTCTCCCCACTGAAGTCTGTGACTTGGTAGAATGGCCCGGTTGTAAATCAGGGAGGGAAAGGGCACAGAGAGTGTGGGCACCTCAGAGAGAATGGGTGAGGACCACAAGTTGAGCACCCCCATCTACCAGGTAAGCGAGGGAGGCTTCACACTGAGGTCGACAGTTTGGGGCACCCTATTCAGGCTCAGAGACCCGGGTAGATGGTCGAGAAGAATCTACAGCTATCACTGAAAAATCACCAGAGAAACCTTGGGTGGAGGAGACACCCCTCCTCAGAGGCGTTCCTCCTTTCAACTCTGTCATGCAAAGGCCACTTGGGAGATGGTCCTTCACTTAACTTTCATGGAGCACGTCTGTGGCCAGATGCTGGGGATATACAGGTGAGTAAGACACAGCTTCTGCCTTCAGGAATGACTTACAGGATGATGAGATGGGCGTGGTGGTGGAGCTAAGCACAAGACTGCAAGAAGACTCAGCCCAGATGGTGGGGCTGAGGGTGGCCATAGGCGAAAGTGAGTGATGTTTGGGGACGAATGTCAGGGCCTCCGTGGGGAGACAAGTCCAGGAGCAGAGGTGGGCAGACAGTGGTGAACTCAGTCTGGAGATTCCTTCAGAGGTGGGGAAGGCAACCAGGCTCCTGAGCCCCGCCCCCTGCCCAGAGCTACGAGTGCCAAGGGCTATGGGAGACTCCTGGCTGAGTGAGCACCCTTTGCCTCCTGAGGGTAGGGGGCTGCGTGTGAGAGGATAGCAGCAAGTCGTCTTCCCACTTCTGCCCAGGACGTGCCAATGGCAACAGTGCGGGCAGTGTCTGAGCTGCCCTCTGGCCTCCCACAGGCTGTGTGTGACAGGGCAGGGCAGGGCAGGGTAGGGCAGGTGGGTGGAGAAGCAGTAACAAAGGGCTTCCTGACACACACACACACACACACACACACACACACACACACACACACACACACACCCTGCCCCTGGCAGGGATCTGAGAACAAGGGCGGGCCTGGGAGAGGTAGCTGTGGTAGCATCGACACCCACCCCCTCCGCCCACTGCCACCTAAGGCCCTGCCCAGCCGAGCTCATCTTGCCCACCTCATTTCCCTCTTCTCCAGCCTGGCTGGGGTCTCCTTCTCTTCCACCTGCCCCCACCCCAGCTGTCTCTATTGGTTTGCCTACTCTCACCTATAATGCCCCAACGTACCCCTCTCTGTCTCTCAATACCACCCACCCCTTGAGATCGAGTTCCAATCCTTCTCGGCTTCCCTAGGCCCCAGCAGCCCCTATTCTCACTGCAGAGGTGGATTTCCCCGATTCCAGCCTGCGCACTTGGCTTTGGGCTGCCTCTGTGCACATGTCCATTGTCCCCAAGAGACTGCAAGGCCATGGAAGGCAGAGGGTCTCACTTCTTCCCCAGCCCCTGCACCATGCCTGGTGCATAAAGGGGCCGTAAATGTCACCTAGAGAACTAGTGTGGGAAGGAAGCACAGTGGTCCAGCCCAGTGGTATCACCCAGGTATGAATTCTAACCAGAAGGGACCCTCAATAAGCCACTTCTCTCTGGGATAGGGAGGCCATCAAATCATAAAGGAAGATGGCAGGCTGGAGGCTGGCGGAACTGCACATAGCCACGAAGGGTGGAGAAAAATTAATACAGAGAGTCCAGGTGACAAGTGGCTATGCCTTGGATTCATGCAGCAACCTGGGCTCTTTCCAGAGAAAAATGGAACAAAAGCTGCCGGGAATTGTGGTGTAAGAGAGAGACTCTGGGATTAGAAAGAGCTGCCTTTTATTTATGCAGCCAGGTGGCGAGGACACAGGTGTTTGTTATTTGATTTTTGTGCCTTTTTGTATGTCTGGAATATTTCATAACAAATTTTAAAAGAAAGGGGCGTCTGAGCCCGAGACAAAGGAAGTGGCTCTGAAAAAGATAG
This sequence comes from Eonycteris spelaea, assembly GCA_003508835.1. Classification (NCBI taxonomy): domain Eukaryota; kingdom Metazoa; phylum Chordata; class Mammalia; order Chiroptera; family Pteropodidae; genus Eonycteris; species Eonycteris spelaea. The sequence goes on along the minus strand of PUFA01000003.1, from coordinate 18,956,811 downwards.
AAGGAAGAGGCCCGACGAAGGGCAGGCCACCTGGGGCGCAGGGGGGAGAAGGGGCAGGTTTCCAGGAGCGAAAGGAGGAAGCCGTAAGGAAAACCCAAGGCATGAGTCACTGGGGCTCCACCGGGACCTTGTCAGACTGTGGACAGGGACTGAGCCACGAGTGATGTCATCATGGGAACGGACAGCAGATGAGATTCGATCAAGGTTTATTAGGGTACAGAAGAATCTTCCTCTGTGGCCTGCCAACCCTCTGGGCATGGCTGTTGAGAGAGGGCGGGAAAGTTGCTTTATTGCCATTGTTATTTAAGACAAAAAAATTAAAAGTCGGTGAATCTTCTTTTCAGCAGGCCTGGTGTTCAGAATCTGAATCTCCGAAGAATGGGGGAATTATTCACTGTCCAAAAATGAGGCACTTAAATAACGATGCCTTTAGTGGGTTTAAGTGAGATTTGAGGTGTTAGGCTGCTTAGAGCTGAGAGTTTAGAGCTGTGTAGAGAAGAGAGTCCACCTGCACAGGTGTGGCGAGTGTGTTCTATTCTTGGCTTGTTCTGCATCTGCACCCGGCTTCAGGAGGGCAGTCCCCAGGGCGGCAGCCTCCACCAGCACCGTGCCGTGATGAGCCTCACACCACTAACCTCTCCCCCAGTGAATGGGACCACATTTGTTGCTTTTCACGAGGGTAGGAGGGGACCGTGCTGACTGTTGACTGCCCCACAGGGAGCCCATCCATGTTTTGCCCACTCCCAAGGCTACTTAGACACAGGACTGTTATTTACATGGTTATTGTATAGAGCCTGAGCCAGGATGGGCACAGATGGTAGCTCTGGGCTGTGCTTCTGTGGGGGCACGGTGTGCCTATTTCTTGTCTGAGGTGTTTCTGGTGAAAGATTAATTTCCTAGTAAAAGGCTTCTTTCTGCTGGAAGACTCTCCCCTAATGACTTAGTGGATTTTATTATTATTTATGAGAAAATAGCAGTCACAGGCTAGCCACCAGCCTCTGAATCTAGATTTTATACCTGGTGCCTGTGGTATTAGGTATATCATTCCTACCTGCTCATGGTCAGCATGGTGATGTATTGGTGAGCCGGGCATTGATTACGAGTATGTCTCCTTACATAGGGCCTATCTTCCTCTTGCTCAGGTACAACCTGTGCTATGAATACCAGTCACACTGGGTCATTCATTGTGACTCAATATGGAGTATGGGTCATAAAATATGTCTGTGTGACGTTTCCTGACATGTGAACCTGAAAGGGATCCAACAGAGATCAGGTAGGAGATGTGGGTGACTTTGCATGGCCTGTGCCTATGGAAGCATTCTTTTCTGGTTCTTCATGACCCACCTATCATAGAATCTCTTGGAAAACCCTTGTGTCTTCCGTGTGGAGGAATTGCTTACTGCGGACAGGAGCATCCCAGTTACTGTGTTCAACGTGAGAGGAGTGGGGAAGCACCTCGAATAGGGGTAGGAGCTGAGGGCTCGTAACAAGAGTCCGTAGAACTTGCTAGAAGCTCCTGGCACTGCAATCAGAGGTAGTGTGAGCCCTGGAGAGAAGCCCGCGGACCCTGAAATGGGCAGCGTGCTAGGAACTGGCTGCCCAGGCAGGTGGGCAGTGCGTCCGCGTGTGCTCTGAGCTGACAGGGGAGCCTGTGATGCGCAGTGCCTGAAGCAGGATGCAGTCTGGCTCATGGGACAAAACCCCAACCTAGAGCAGCCCAAAGATCAAGGAGAGACTTTCTGGTTAAACATGGTGGCTTAGCCACCTCCATATACCTCTGCCCCCTTCCTAGTCATCCCCTCGCCCATGGCATTAAGGAAATTGACTTAGTCCAACTCCACAAGGACAGTGAAAGCAGGAGGAGAGCTGACAGCAGGTGAGAAATATCAACAACACTGTGGAGGCCGGAAGTGTGTGGGTTGATGGTTCCTCATTTAGCAGAGGAGAGCTGAGGTCGCTCGCGTTGAAGGTGGAGGAAAGGGGCCATGAGCCGAGGAATCTGGACATCCTCGAGAAGCTGGAAAAGGCAAGGAAATGGATTCTCTTCTCCCTCGGAGTCTTCCAAAGGAGTGCAACCCTGCCAACACCCCGATTTCAGCCCAGGGAGACCCATTTTAGAATTCTGACCTCTAGAACTAGGAGATAATAAATTCGTGTTGTTTTAAGATGCTTAGTTTGCGGTAATTTGTTACAGAAGCAATGGACACTAATGCAATATGGCATCCAGGAAATAAGGGGCCTAATGTAAGAAGTCCCAGGCGACAGCTTGCAGAAGGCGCAAGTCCCGACTGGAGTCAGAGGACAGGGACCTCTGGGTGGGATGCCTCCTGGCGGGGGAGAGGTGGGCAGGGAAGGAACTGAAAGATGCCCGATACACTGAACTGTTGGGAGAGATTTCAGCAGTTCTGACAGTCAGTTTGCGTGTAAATAAGTGTTAGGTACAGATGAAGCCATTTTTGACACTAGAGAAAATAAGTTAGGCAAGAAAGGAAATATCATGTGGCTCATCCACGAGCAGTAGCTGCACCGGCACAAAACTGTGAACACTGACGACTGGTTTAACCAAAAACGGCGTTATTGCCTTATTGAAAGGATACAGAAAACAGAAATGTGGGTTGAGAGGAGGTGGGTTAGGGGCATAAGAGCGATACCACCTCATCTTCCACTATGGGCACTAATAGATAATACTTAAAAGTAGAAAATCTAGAAATAGTACTCGATAGTAGTATATAGCATGTGCTATGAACTGAATTGTGTTCCCCCAATATTCATAGGCTGCATCGCTAGCCTCCAGTGCGGCTGTATTTGGAGTAAGGAAGTAGTTAAGATGAAGTGAGGTCACGTGTAGAGCCTGATCTGATAGGATTAACATCCTCATAAGAAGAGACGCTAGGGAGCTTACACTCTCTTCACCATGCGAGGAAATGAGCGCGTGGTTGTCTGCAAGCCAGGAAGCAGGCTCTTGCTAGAAACCAAATTAGCTGGTACCTTGACCTTGGACTTCCCAGCCTCTAGACTGTGAGAAAGAAATTTGTGTTATTTAAGCCACCCAGTCTATGGTATTTTGTTATGGCAACCCTAGCTAACTAATACAACATGTTATTTAGAAATATGGCAGTAAGAACATAAGAAATAGCTAAAATAATTGAGAGTGGTTATCTCTCAGGAATTGGGACTCAGTGTGGGGATGACTGGAGCAGGGACTGCTCATTTTTATGATTGGGCTTTTATTACTTTTGAGTTTTCAAGCCACGTATATAGTTTGATTTTTAAAGTTAATTAAAGAGCACTAACGGGGATTGGCTTAGGTAAATGAAGAGTTCAGAAGCAGGGTGATCCTCAGGAGGAGTTTGATGAGGTCTCCAGCTCCATTTTTCTGCCGTTCAGTGCAGCCCTCTGAACTCTTTTATAGTAACAAAGTGGCTGCAGCAGCTCCTGGCTTTGCATGTGACTTCAACTCCAGTGATAGAGCTTCTCCCACTGAGGTCCCAAGCAAACATCTCCTTGCATCTTACGTAATAGGATTTGTTCCAATCACCATGACCAGGGAGCTGAGCTGAGCTGATTGGCTTAAGCCAATGATGGCCTACCCCTGAAACACATTGGCTATGGGGGGCAGACAGTAATCTGGGAGGGAATTGGGGTCCTCTTACCAAGAGGAAGGGGGAAAGTGGTGAGTGGCTCAAAAGAGCAAATGTTGACTACAAATGTTTCTCTGGAGAGTATTTTCCTTCTCCTTGTGAGTCGTTGGTGCCTGCTAACACTATTGACTGATTGATTGGTTGATTTGATGGCATTTAAGTTAAATGTTAACTTATGTCTATGTGACACATGAGATAGAGAAGACTGGACATAGAGAAAATGACTTTGATAAGGGCATCCCATGTCATGTAAGAGGTTTAAGAGCCCGAAGAAGAAAGTGGAGGTGAGTCCACAGCCCTGTAAGGGCACAACCGTAACTCAACTGAACATGATCAGAATTTCAGCCTCGGAAGATGGTGTGATTGAGGGAGGCGCCTAGACATTCCCCTCACTCCAGATGTCTGACATGACATCATTAGAAACTCTTCTCTGTGGAAGAATGTCCCGTCACCTCTGGGAGGGTGGTACATTTGGCTATTGCTTGTCATTAAAGCTGTGGCATTACTTTGCTAAATCCTTCCTAGACAGCTGCACTGGGAGGAAGCTGTGGGTAGAGGAAGGGAAGAGGGGGAAAGCTTCTGGAGGGGTGGGGGCCCCTCAGCCCAGCGTGGAGGTGGGAGGAAGCAGAACCAGGTGAGGACCAGGGTGGGGGCAAGGCAGCATGAGGTCCTTAGTTCCTGGAGAATGAACCTTCCCGTGGGTCCTCATAAGGGGAGCGCCAGGCCCTCTCCACGCCGTAGTTAACCATCTTGCCAAGCGCTCTCCGTTCCCTCTGACTGCTGCCCGCAGCTGGAGGGGCACTTGGGTCGGGAAGGTAGCTGTCCAAAACACCCAGCACGGCCGCTCCCTCCAGCTGAGCTGGACGCTTTTCTAAAGGCAGCTGGCTTAGTTCCCAAACCTGTTTATGCCAGTGGAACTTGCTATTGTAATTATGCAATTGAATTAAGTATTATACAAACCAATTAAATGCAAGTGCAAAAAAAAAAAAGGAAAAAAGTCGTTTCAATAAAAACTAAGTTGAAGCTTAGAAAAAAAAAAAAAAGGCTAATCATTTTTTTTTTAATGCTGTTGAGTTAGACGTAGGTGAAATGACTATGAAAGGTTAGAGAAATGCCCAAAAAAAACAAAGGAAACTTTTGCACTCAGATTATTTACAAGTATATTTCATTTCTCATTCCACTTAAATAAAACCATGATTGAAGATTGCAGGCAATGTCATATGAGTGTGATTTATGCAAGAGAGACAACAGGAACAAATCTATCCAGGAGATGCAAAGTTAAAGAAAAGGCCTTAGCTTTACATCCAAGATTGGCAAATGAATGCACAAGTATACATTAGATGTTAAAATGTTTCACTGAGCTGACCAATCGTCTCAGCTAAGATGATTTCTACCTTGTCATGTTTGCATGGGCTTCAGCTCCTGGAAACTTGCTCCCACTCCTCTGACTCAGAGGCTGGTATGTGGGGCGAGAGTACATTTTTGAGCCACAGATGCTTAGTTGGCTGGGTTCCCCAGACTTGGAAGAATTGGGAGTAGCCAACTGGAAGCAGGAAGAAAGTTGGGGATGCCTTCAGCCTGGCCAGTCCCTCTGCTCCCTCCCAGATGTTTCCCTGTGGGCCTGAGCAAGGAGCTGCTATCTGGCCCCCACTCTCTCTGTTCTACCCCCAGACCATCACAGTGGGTGCATGTGATTCCACACTGCTTAAGACTTAAGGTCAGAAGCAGCTGCATTTAGGGTTCTTCTTCTGCCCTCAGAGTTACATCTTCTCTTCTTTGCACATAGTCTCTGTTCCAGCCAGACAAAGTAACTCACTGATTACACTGGATCCACTCTTGCCTCTGCATCTTTGCTCAGCCTCCCCTTTGTAGACTGCCCTTTGCCCCTACTCTCCATATCCTCCCCATCCTTCAAGTGTCCACTTACTGCCTACTGCCTCCAGAAAGCCTCCCTGATTACCCTCGAGGCGTACCGCATTTACCACCGTCCTGTACTTAGTCTTAACGGCCTTGTTATGATTCCAAGATACAGGAGATTTTAGGTGGTGAGTGGAAGTTCTCACCCAGGTCCATTGGATAAATCATGCTTCTCCTACCTATGAAAATGGAGCCCTTCTCAGGCCCCTTTCTGCCTCACCCAACAATCACTACCCTCCAGGATTGCACAAATCTCACCATTGCCCCTGCAAAGACATAGGAATTCAGGAATATTTGCCCTGGAGGTGACTTATAAGCTGATGTAGGAGAACCAATGAACTCTCAGAGGGCTAAACATACCTTCTAGAGTCCTGGATCCCTAGTACTACAGGGGAAATGGCAGGAGTCCATTCAACTTGGTTCTTTCCAGCAATTTTAAATCAGAGACTTCCTGTAAGCAAGGCACTGGGCTGAATGGGAGGGGCAGGGGGGAACAGGAGGGTCCAGAGGCAAATGACATGTGGTGGCACATGCCCTCCAGAGCTGATGAGCTGGTGGGAGAGATGGCCACATGCATGAATAACTCAGACACATGAGATGCAAGACACTGAGAAAAATGGAATATCCAGGCAGACTTCCTGTAGGAGGCGGGGTCCGTGGTGAGGAACCTTAGGGGTGGGTAGAGACAGGCTGAAGAGTTCTTACATTTTGCACGGATACATGTAGTGCTTCCACGAGGTATTTGATGGGCTTGGTAGCCTCTCTCAGGGCCATTTCTGCACCTCCTCCTGAGAGGGGAAGCTGGCTAGTTGAAGCAGGCATCTCTTTCCCAAGTCATACCCTGAAAATGCCCAAAGGAATTCTAACTGGGTTTTCCCAAGCCCCAGTGGTTGAGTGACACTTCTGGGTGACACACTCTGCTGGGCCTAGAATAGCCACTTTATGTCTCTGTCCCTCGGTAACTATTAATACTGTCCCCATTGGGACAATAACATGTATGGCTTCCTTACTAAGGCTCCGTGGTGGGAGGGTGTAGTCTAGTGCCAGGAAGAGAAGGGGCAGCAGCTGGAGGGGACAGCTTTGGAGAAGCCTTCTTCTGGAGAGGTCGCCTGTTTCTTTTCCAGACACCCATTATACCATCCACACTACCTGTGTTCACTATCGTTGTATGTCACCGTCAGATTAGCCGTCATTGTGATGTAAACAGTAGAGTTCAAAAATAAAGGTGAAGTTAATCCCTTTCCCAGGGCCTCGACTTTTCCTTCTACCTGAGATGGGGCTGGAAATGCCTTTACTCTGAAAGGAAGAAGGGCTGGCGTTAAGTATTCCTGCTACAGTAGATGCCCGGTGGAGATAGAAGTTTCAGGAAAGCAGGTTTAGATGGCGTGGGGGACGGGGTGGGGGAGGTTGAGTAATCAGACTCAGGGCATCAGGAAATAAAGCAAGGGACAAAACCCACCAAGGGCGCCTGTGGCCACTGAAGGCAGAGCAGGCCTGCCTCCCTGTTTTGCTGTCTGGAGCTCCGAAGGCCACAATACCCACAGGATAGCAGCTCCTACGAGGACGGACAAGCCTTGCTCCCATTGCCCTCTGTTGGGTCCTCCCAATGCTTGCCCACAGACAGCCTTGAAATGCCAGCCCCACTCAACAGCAGACTCAGGCAGGCAGGGCTGAGGGTACCTCTGGGGCACAATCCACAGCGGTGCCTCCTCCAACACCATCAGCCAATGAAATCAGCATAGGGAACCATCTCGTCAATAAACCATGGGATACCCCACCTCCCCTCACCCTGCAGGCATTCCTGCCGCTGAGGTGCTGTCTCCATGTGCCCAGCAGACACGAAGACGTCCTCACGCTTTCTTTCTTTTCCGTACGTTATAGAAAGAAATCTTTCCCCTTTTCCAAATGGGAACTGTTGGTCAATATTACAATACTGAAGATTCTTTGTCTTTCTCCTCTGCCCACCCATATTCTGACCGAGAATGAACCATCCCCGCATCATCAGCCAGAAAGCAGTGGGCACCCTCCCCCTTCCCCACCCCCTCGCAGTCTAGGCAGGGGGCTTCTGGGGCCCGGGCTCTGAGCAGCCATCACCCTCTCTCTCAGCTGCGCCAGGCCAAGACTGGCCCTCAACTCTCGCTCAGATTTGCCCAGCCCCAGCGACACTTCACTGAGGCCAGAAAAAATAAAATGTGTGTGACTGAGCAGCCACGTCTAGGCTAGGCAGCCTGACCAAGGAGATTAGGCTTTTGTTCCTTGGACAGGCTCTTCTCTCCTCCCTCTTTCCCAGGTCCAGGCCCCAACTATTGGCTTTGGCTCCTGGCTCAGCCCTCCCTCCCTCTCAGGACTATTTTAAGATTCTAGGCCAAGGTCACAGAAATGGGAAATTCTAAGGGGCCATCGCCCCGCAAAGCAATGACTGAAGGAGGATTTGGTTACCTTAGAAGACTGTTCCCGCAGTGACACATACTCTCACACACTTCCTCCACCCCTACCCACCTCTTTCTGCATCAGACCAAACCAAACTGGCCTGGTACCTTGCTGGGCTAGGTGCGATGGAGCTAAGGTCACTCTGCAGACACTTCCTGGGTGTCCCCCAGGCGCCTCCCTGTTGGGCTCCTGGGCCCAGGGCCTTTACTCTGCTTTCGTCCCCCCGCTGTCCCCACCGGCTGCATGGCAAGACTGCACACACGTGCCACCCCCTCTCAGCCCTTCCTAGCCGGAGCAGAGGGGTGTCCATCCTGCTGGCCGGGGGCTCAGGGCTCAGCAGGCTAGCATGTGACAGGTGTACCCTGTCAGAGTACTCTCTCACAGCTGAGGACAGGGGCCTCGTGACCAAATACCAGGCCTCCCCGAGGTGTGTCACCTCCACCTGCACTCTGCCATTCATGCTGTTCAGCACATACCTTGCCGAGGGGGTAGCAAAGCTAGCAGTCAGGGTCCTTCCTTTAATGGGTAGAGCAGGAGGCATACAAAGAGTCACTATTGAATTCAGTAAAAGTTTATCAAGCACCTACTGTATCTGGACTGGGAGTGGAGGGAACAGGAAAAGGCCGGGCGTAGTCTGGCTTGCAGGCGGGAGGCTGGGCCCCTTTTTGATCTCTCTGGAAGGCAGGGAGGGTAAGCCTGGCACCAGGCATGTGCCAGGGAGGACAAATGAAGTCTGAGTCATAGCCCAGCAGCCCCGTAGCCAGAGCTGCCGTGTTTGCTGAGATGCACAGCCCTGTTTTTGTCACCAGCCAGGGGTCCTGCTGGTCTCCTCACTTGGCTTTCCCATACCGTCTCTAACCTTTGGGCTGGACATGGTTGTATTTCAAGTTAGGAGGATCATGCTGGTCCCCTGCTCTTCCTACAAGTCCCTAGTATTGGATCAGGACGCCCAGTGGGGCTCAGTCTCTGACCCAATGCTAGGGACTTGTGGGGGCTCAGTGATGACCTGTGTGCTGATTGTCCTGAGTGTTGTGTTTTGCAGTGATTGATTTGTTTTTAAATTAACAAAATTTCATTTTTTTAGGAGCAGTTTTAGGTTTATAGAAAAAAGAAAGAGCATTAAGTACAGAGACTTCTTATATACCCCTTTTTGTCCCTGCTCCCCACAAGTTTCTTCCTATTTATTAGTATCTTACATTATTGTGGTACATTTGTTACAGTTGAAGAACTAATATTAATACATCATAATCACCCAAAAGTCCATAGTTTACGTTAGAGTTCACTCTTGGTGTTGTAGTCTATGGGTTTTGACAAATGTATAATGACATATATCCACCATTACAGTATCATAAAGAGTAGTTTCATGGCCCTAAAATTCCTCTGTGCTGCACCTAGTCATTTGTCCTGTCTTCCCCCGGGAACCACTGATCTTTTCTTGTCTCTATAGCTTTGCCTTTTCCAGAATGTCATATCGTTGGAATCATAAGATATAGGCTTTTCAGGTTGGTTTTCTTTCACTTGTAATATACATTTAAGTCCCCTCTGCATCTTTTTGTGATTGATAGCTTATTTCATTTTAGTGCTGAATAATATTCCCTTGTCTGGATGTGCCACATTTTATTTATCCATCACCTACTGAAGGACATCTCGGTTGCTTCCAGTTTTTGGCCATGGTGAATAAAGCTGCTAGAAACATCCATATGCAAATTTTTGTGTGGACACAAGTGTCCAATTCCTTTGGGTACATACCTGAGAATGCGGCTGCCAGATCCTACGGCACGAGTAGCTTTGTAAGGAAACGCTTACTGTCTTCCACAGTGGCTCTGCCATTTTGCATTTTATGATAACATCCGAGAAAAAGCTAAATGCAGCCCACCCGACACGGTGTCTGTCGGATCCTGGGAGGAGCAGCCCCTGCCTTCCTGTCACCACAAACCCTGGACTGACCAACCTGAATCCCGTCCCCCCACTCCATCCCCGCCCTCCGTGACAGCTCATCATATCAGGCCTCTTCTTGTCAGGTGCTGGCTCTGGGGACTTTGCAGTGGTCACAGCACTCAGCGTGCCCCTCACGGGGCTGACCTCCTAGGGGAAAGCTGGTCTTGATGACCTCGCCTGAAAACACACAGATGGCAGGCCTTGTGCCCAGCATTTCCCTCCATTTTCTCACTCACTCTTTTCTGCCACCCTGCGAGGTAGCAGGTAGGTACCATTATGCTGCCCATTTTCTGGTGCAGGTTTGAAGTGGAGAGAGGTTAAGTCACTTGCCTGAGGTCAATGGCAGGGCCAGTCTGGCTCTAAACCACAAAGCGCCGTGACCTCCTGAGAGCTGTGGGGCCATGCAGCAGAGACTACCGCCTCCCTGTCCCCTGAGAGCAACTCTCATGGCTTTTCCCTTCCTGCGAGACTCACCGCAGGCTCACCACTTGAGGTCAGGGGACAGAGCCAGTCATTTCAGTATCACTGGTGGCAGGGCACAGGGCATCAAGGAGCCCCATTCCAGCTACACATGCCTGCTGAGGGGCGGCTCAGGGCTCAACGTTTTGATTCACACCTAGACTTCTTATTGCTACTGAAAGTCAGGAGTGATCCAGAGGTGGGGGGTCACACATCTGCAGACAGATGAGGGCCTCCCACTTCTCAGGGTCCCCTCTACACTCGGGACAGGGAGAGGAGGGGGTTAGAGAAAGGGAAGGATACTGGACTGCACAGTCTGGTCACGGGCCAGCCATTTCTCCCCACGACAGCAGGCTGGAGTCAGAGCCCTCGGCTCCTTGAAAGACTGCTTCCTTCTCTCAGCTTGAGAACCATGGGCATCTACCCACTGAGGTCTGGCCCTTGAATGACAGTACTGGCTGGTCACAGAGCGAAGGGTTGGGGAGATGGAGCCTAGATGATGCCCTTTGGCCTATTTCCACCCATCCCTGGAGCTTTGAGAAAACAAGTTACTAGTATGGAATGTTCCTTAATGGTCAAATGAGAGCAAGGCAGCCAGATTGTCATATTTGGGAGCCCTCATGTCCGGGTCTGGGGAGGCACCTGAAATCCTTAAGCCTCTTTTCCTGGCTGAGGGGGCAAGAATTGGTACCTTACCTCTCCAGAGGTGAAGAGGACCCAACACCTGGTAGGATAGGTGGGGGTTGGGGAGAAACCGTTAGCTTGGAAAGTTGCTAACCTCACATTCTCACCACAAATCATTATTTTTGTTTCTGTTGGAAGGGACCTCAGCAACCACTCCCTTCTTTCGCACAGAAGACTAAGGCTTAGAGAGAGGGAAAGAGGCTTATCGAGAGCTCCTGTCAGGCTCCTCCTGTCTTGCCAGCCTGGATTTCCAACCCGACCCCCTTTATTTTTCACTTGTAACACTATTTTAGGGCATAAGGCACATTCCAAGAGAAAAATCAGGACACTGAAAAAAAATAATGCGTGCTATTTATTCACTCTCACTCGGAGAAGCTGTTAGCTCTAATGACCTTTCCAAATTAATAAAATCTGTAAATGCTCAATTGTTTATTGCACACACTGAGTTACACCTCTAAGTGACTGGAGGGGCTGCACGCCGCCTGGAAGACGTAGCTGCAGGGCTCCACAGCCAGCAGACTCGCTGCGTACCGTCGTCCCTCTGAACTTCGAGGGAACAGCCCACAAGGTGCTCAGCCCTGAGACAGGGCCTGTGGTCGACAAAAAATGTAGTGACGATCTCTGTCCAAGGACCCTGCCAGGGATTTCTTGGGAGAGACGACGCTTTCAGGCACGAACATAAGATAGTCCCTGAGCAAATGCTTCGTTGTGGGCTACAGCGTTCAGAGACAGCGGACGTGGGAGGCGGCTGGAGGGCATGGTGGAGAAGGTGGACCTTGATGGGGTCCACTGAACAGAGTAAGGTTTGGTCGGGAAAGGGCTTTCTAGGCAGGAAGCACAGGCTAAGCAGCAGGTAAGAGTGATGGTGTCATCGGAGGCCATGTGCCTAGTGGAGGAGGCAGGCAGGAGACCTGATGAATGAGACGGTTTGGTTGGAAAGCGGTCACATTCCAGAGGGTGATGGTGGGGATAGGCGTGAGGGAATCCTGGTTCTCAGTCCTCAGATGCTTCCAGCTGAAGCCACTCTGCATAGACTCCATGCTTACAAGCCACGCGTTTCCCAGGCCTAGACTCACGCTGTCCAGTTTGCTCCTGAGTGTCCTTGTCGGGGCTCATGAATAGCACAGGCTGCTTTGACTTCCAAGATGAAAATGGACAACATTCTTGTAGAGAAATGCTGTGTATGTCGTTCTGTTATTTCAGGGGCATTTAAAAATGGTGGTAAAATATATATCACGTAAAATGTACCATGTTAACTATTTTAAGTGGACAGTTTAGTGGCATTAAGTACATACACATTATTGCACGTTCATTGCCACCATCCATCTCTAGAACTTTCTCATCTCCCCAGACTGAAACTCTGTACCTATTAAACACTAACTCCCTGTTCCCTACCCCTGCCAGCTCCTGGTAACCTCTGTTCTACTTTCTGTCTCTTTGAATTTGACTACTTAGGAACTTTCATATAAACGGAACCCTATGGCATTTGCCTTCTTATGACTGGCTTATATCACTTAGCATAATGTCCTCAAGGTTCATTCATGTCGTAGCATGTGTCAGAGTTTCCTTCCTGTTTAAGGCTGACTAACATTCCGTTGTTTGCATATACCACGTTTCGTGTATCCATTCATCCCTCAACGGACACTTGGACTGCTTGTATCTCTTGCTTGTTGTGAATAACGCTGCTATGAAAATGGCTGTGCACATATCTATTTAAGTCCCTTGCAGGAGGATTTTGAGCTTTGAAAAAAAAAAAAAAAGGTGCTTCAGGATTTCACATTATCAGGGCTGATCAGCTGGCCCTCACTGCTGTCACTCCACAAGGAGCAGATTGCCAACTGGCCGTCTCCTACATGTTAAGGCTCTTCTGCCTGGAGCAGGGCTCTCCGTTACCTTCTGCCACAGACGCGGATTGAAGGCTGGACCCTGGCACACATGGCCTTTCCCCACACCACGCTAAGCTGCTTCAGTCTGCATGTGAGCCAGTGGCAAGGCCTCTTTGCCTTCACTTTTTATCTTGAAACACATCAGGCGTGTTGAATTTGTCTCTCACTAAGGTAGCAAGTGCTTTGTGCTCTTGCTTAGTAAGTTCTTTCTCTCACCTTATCAAATGTATTTAGCCATGGTTGTAGAAGCCGAGGGAAATGACTCATACACTCGTCTCCCTCCTTGTCCTGTATTCTCCGCCCCCCCACCTCCCCCACCCCCGCCAAAAAGAAGAACTAAAGGACATCCTGTCTTGAAACATCACTACCTCTGGGCATTAATTGCTTCTGCAGATCCCAAACTCACTTAAAACACATTAAAGTGGTGACACACTCAGGCAGAAAGGCAGGAGAATTCACAGCTCAGGTTGGCATTGTCATTAACTCAAGTCTTTCGTGTCAACTCCCTCCTGCACTGAACGTCCTGCCTGGCCTTACAGTCAACCTCCGCAATGCATTCTCTGGCCTTTGTTGGTTTGTGTCAGCTCTTGAACATTATTTAAATGTAGTTTGGGGCCCATGCATGCAATTACCATTGTGTTATTATTCAGAACCAGATTGTTAAGATTCAGGCAGCTGTACAAGGAGATGCCCTGTGCTGTGAGGTCCAATTTAGGAGGGCCTTCCGAGTTGGCGCGCTGGGTTGCTAGGCAACCCCATGCTACAGAAGAGGAGGCCTCACTCCAGAGTGGGAAGAAGCCCAACGCCTTCAGGGAATTGGAGGCAGTGGTCAATCTGAGACTGGCATGGCGCCGGGGAGGGGGAGGGAGGCGGTGTGGACTAAGCCCACTGCCAGGAGGGGTGGGAGCCAGGGGCGCCCACCCAACTAGCACGCGGTATTCCTGGGAGGGGAGAGCGCTGCTGGGAGTGAGGATGCAGAGAAGGTGCAGAAGCCCGAGGTTGGCCAGTAAACTGCCAAAGGATGCCCAGAGCAAATGCTAATATACTTCTTCGTCCCTTTCTTCTCATTGCAGGAAATGAGCAGGTTTGCAGAGAAACTGCTCGCCTGAAATTTAAGACGAAGGCGTCGTTGCTTGTGAGTATGAATTTTGCTCTTTTAGGCCTGCGTTGTGACAATGTTCCTGGGGAGCGGGCGGGTTTCCTTGTTTGGGGAAGGGCGCGTGACCTTGATGGAATCGGCTTTTGGTTCTTCTTCTGGAAGGTGCCTCTGGCTGGGTGGGGCTGGATCGAGGACTGTAAGGCTTCAAGTTGAAGGCTCATGGTTTAAACTCCAGCTCTGCCCTCTGAGTGGGGAGTGCTCCCACTGGCTCTTGAGGGTCCTCCTTTATGGATGATTGGTGTGGCGGGAGAGCTGACGTCTATGGGGATAAGGAAGATGTTTTTTTTCAGTCTGGAGCTACGAACTGTGTGTACAATTCTAAGTTTGCTGCTGGGTTGACCCTATTGAGAACAGTGAATTCTCATATAGGCCATATACCAGCATGTTAAACTAAAAGCAATCATACCACCTAATCCATTCCTTGATCTGAGACTATTTTTTATCATTAAGTGCCTGGCACTATCTGGAGGCTCTGAGAAATAGAAAAGACGCAGCAGGCCTATGCTCTGTGTTCTGGGGGAGCTCTCAGCCCAGCGTGGGAAGGGACGACATCTCCACATGAGACCGTTAAAGAACTTCACGAGTGGGTAGATAGTCCTGCTCTGGCTCTCATGGCACAGGCAGAAATGCTGGTGACAGGAAGCAATTGGAGAAGACTTCTTGGGGAGAGACTGGAACTGGGCTGGTGGAGGAGGAAAGAATAGGGCAGAGGCTCCAGGATGGGAACGCCCAACAGCCTGCATGGTGGATGTCATAGACATGGGTCTGACAGGGAGGGCAGAAAACACCGTGATGTGGGGCATGGCCAGGTGGTAAAGGGCTCGAAATGGCTTCGTGAATGGTCCATGTGCAAAAAATCACGATGGAATAAAGTATTCCGCATCTATGTAAATAAAATTAAGTTTCTGCCAGTTTGTCTGTGACTCATCAGGTGAAAATGACCACATGGATTTTTCAGCAAATTCCAGTTTGTATTTGATATCAGTATATACACTGGATAGACTGCAGGAAATTCACATTGGGGGTTCTCCCTGTATCTCAGGCAGACACACACACACACACACACACACACACACACACACACACACACACACAGAGCCTTCTCCAGACAGCTGCCTCTGAGGGCTACCAGAGACCCATGAAATCAATGATGGGACAAACCCTGACCTCAAGGGGACAGTCACCAGGATAGTGCTCTCAGTGACCACTTGGTTGTCCCTGGAGCTGCTTCTCCTATAAGGATCTCTAAGCACTATGCCCAGGGTGAGGGGTAGCTGGGATTTATTTATTTAACCAAGATTATTTAATTATTTGTTCCGAGCAAGCAAGGGAAGCTAGCTGGTTCTAAATCTGATGAACACAACCAATATTTACATAGCGTTATCAATTTGCAGCACACTTGGCAATATTGCCTCATGTGAGCTTCACGGATGCTCCATCAGGCATTGTCATTTTGCAGATGAGGAAGCTGAGGCTCGGAATGAGTTACACATTCTGTTCCAAGTTCGCTCAGCTAATAAGTGGTAGAGCTGACATTCACGCTGACTTTCAAAGGCACTGGATATCTGGATATCATTACGGAACACACCTTCTGCGTCTGCCCTGCCTCCTGCTCATTCATCCTGGGGAGGAAGATGTGCTTCCACAGGGGTCTGGTTGGGGTATTCTGTTCTGGATGGTCAGTGTTTTGTTGTGCTGGTGTTCACGGATGTATCGTCAACCTGGTGGTCTTGGACCCAGGCAAGAAAGTGGTTTTGGTTCTGCCTTCAAAGAGGAAGGCTCAAGTGTGCTTCTACCATCAGGGACAACTTTTTGGAGAGATACAGGAGGGATCCATTTGGAGCCACTGGTGACTGATATAGGTTGGGTTCCCTCGAAGCAGAGCCTGAGACAAGGATTCTGATGCACTGGATGTATCAAGAGAGAGCTTTTAGGGAAAATTTGTGTGGGAGAGAGAGGAAAGCAGGATAGGGAAGGAGTGGCTGAGCGAGGAATGGGCCAGGGAAAGTTTCTCCTCGGCTTGATTCATGTGAAATGCATTGCAGTGATGTCTGGCTTGGCAGCAAGGAGCAGGCCTCATGCACCCCCTCACTGGTCACAGGCACCCAGAATGGTACTGCTGGTGCAACCTCCAGGGCATCACCGTGACCAAGAATAGGGGATCAGAGAACACCACAGGTAAAAGCAGCTGGGGTTGGGTGGCCCAGCAGGTAAAGGGGTTGCGAGTGGGGCATCAGTTGCACTTACCACCGTGCATGTGAGCATCCTTGTTTTGAAGATAGCTGATTTTCAGCACAGTTGACTCTGCAGTATTTTCCATTCTAGTAAGTTTGCATTTTAAGAGTATAGATATTAAAATAGAAATCAATAGTGCCAAAGTCTGTTTTCACTGAAACAACTATGTGCTGCTTTTTTTTCCCTACTATAATTTTATTCTTGATAGGTAATATAGTCCCATGGCTCTAAATTCAAAAGTACCAAACGGTATATGTGAAAAGGCTCCTTCCTATCCCTGTCCCTAAACAACCAGGCTCCTCTGCCAGTAACAACCAATATTACCAGGGTTTGGGGTTACTTTCCAATAATCGTCTATGCATACCAATAATAGTGTGGTTTAAATTTCAAAGGTTTGATGAGTCTGATGCAATATAGTAAAACACCACCATCTTGGTCCCCAAGAGTTAGCAGTTGGGGCTATTCCAAAGAGATTGAGCTGAAATGTGACTTTTCTTTGGAGAGAGAGAGCAATACCCCAAGTCACCTTTCAGCAGAATGTCCAAAATGCATAAAAAACTTTACAGACATGGCCAAACTCCTTGGAATTCCTATATAAACAATTGATATAAAACTTGCAATTATTATTATTTCCTCATTAAAGCAAATCACATAAAAGAATTTGAGAGGCTCTATTACAGCCTTGAAATTTTCAAATATTTACAATAATTCAAAATTTCACTAAATTCACTCTTTAATTCAAATTATTGTGGTCTCACTGCATTAATCACCTACTGCCATTGCATATTTTTCAACACTTACCAAAATGTGCATTGTTCCCAAAGTGTGTTTAGACCTATTGCAATGTCAGCACCTCGTAGATTTTCACTGTGGTTTCCTTTTCTGAAGTGACTGTACTATAATTTGGAGGTGTTTTCTCATCACAGGAGCGGGTCACTGATGGGACAGGTTTTTTGTTGTTGTTGTTAGTAAGCTCCCTGTTGTAGGAGATGTTGAAAGAGTGGCTGGGTCGTCTGTCAGCAGAGTTACACAGGAAATCTACCCTACGTGACACGCAGGTTTAGAAGACTTCTAAGGCCCTGCGCAGCTAACAGTCTAGTCTGTGCAGCTTTGTTATCATTATTGCCTTTATAGGCCATTTACCTCACTTGAAATCCAGGCTCTCAGGCTCGCCTTGTGTGCTTATCGTCCTAATTTTGGTTTCCCAGGTTTGGTCTACTGCCTGTAAATGTCCACGTGGAACTTACTTTAATCTCATCGCCTGGCATGTATGTTTTCCTCTTGCAAACGAGCTCCTTCCTTTCAGCCTCCTTCAGGTTGCTCTCTCTCAGGTTGCAAGAAAACCCCAAGACAGATGTGGTGGCACCCCCACAAGGCAATGGAAAAAAAAAAAAATCTCATTTCCGTCCAAGAAATAGAATCATTATCTTGATTGAAATAATATCTTTCTTCAACCTGCAACCAGATAAAGCATCAAATTGGTAAAGTTTCCTTATCACTGCACAGAGTCTGCAGGACCCAGACTAATGGCTGTCAGCTACCTCTGGCAGGGCAGGTTCTGTAAGGCACAGCCCACACAGCCCTTGGCCTGATTTGCATTACATGATGTCTGCTGCACTGTAAAATCATCCCGTTGATGACAAATATTATTATTTTAAAAGGGGACGATAACGTAGAGCCTAGAACAGAGTAAACAATAAATGCAGCTACTATTATTTTGATGATTGGTTTTAATCGGGCAACATCTGACATATACGGGCAATTGCAGGCATGACTAAAAGCTGCAGGTATATATATCTACTTTCAGGATGTGAGTGCTCTGGAGCTCTGTGCCTTCTAGGGCTGAGCTTCCTAGGACTGCAGAGTAAGGAGGTGACTGGGCTTGAGAAGGTGGACCAGGTTCTAGTTGTGAGTGGAAAATAGGACAGCCGGAGGAGGCCAGCAAACAGGAGACAGAAAGAGCGGTGAGCAGGGAGGCAGCCCAGACCCACCATTGCTATTACGTAGCTTTGGGCTTTCAGGGCTCAGCCTCCTCATTGTTCAGAGCGGGTTACTTGAGGGTGTCAGGAGGAGGAGGTGAGGCGCTGTTAGTGCAAAGTGCAGGATACTGGCTGTACCCTCTAAACTCCCTGTCCCCTGTGCACCGGTGCAGGGAAGCTCTGCTGCATTCCGGGCATTTTTGAGTACTTACTCGGTGACAGGCATGTTCTAACAATTTAATGTATTAATTCACTTAATCCTCACAACAATCCTATGCATTACAAACTTGTATTATCTGCCTTTCACAAGTGAGAAGGAAGAGAGAAGTTAAGGAACTTGCCCAAGGTCACACAACTTGCCCAAGGTCACGCAGCCAGAAAGTAATGGAGCTAGAATTTGAAGCCAAGCAGTTTACTGGAGCTCTTAAAAACTTAAAATAGACGGTAGCGAGACTACATAAAGTAGTTCAAACATGTTGGGCTTTCACCAGACCTTAAACTGTAACCCTGTCATCAGAAGTAATAATAAAAATACAACAACAACAACAACATCTTCATAATATTCTAGGAAGCCTAGAGGTGGTTCCTGGGGTAGAGGTGGGAGATTCAAGATATCCTAGCCAGGGTTTCTGATCTTGGGCACCTAGAGGTCCTCTCTTCCCATAGCATTCTGCAAAGCTGTCCCCAGCCGTATGCACACTGTGGAGCACCAAGGTATGTAGGACTTGCCCCATTTACTTGGCCCCTATCTGGCTCATCCCCCATCTTCTTGCAGAATCCTTCGGGGGCCCTTGGGACTATGCTGCCTGCAAAAACTCCCCCAGAGAAGGAAACCCTGCCCTCACATCTTGCCCCATGCCCACTTCACTCCTCTCTTTCCCCAGGAACGACATACGTGAAATGAAAGCCCATATTTTCAAAATCTTGTTTTCGAGAGGAATCCTGGCCTTTCAGTGAGCATGCCTTATTACCATGGTAATCACCAGCTGAATGGAGTGATTTTATAATACATTTCCATCAGAAATATGAGCAGGTGTGCAGGGAAATCAACATTTATCAACAAGATAGGTATTGGGACATTAATAAGGATTTTAGGATTATGCCAGGAAACAAGAGGAAGAAGAGGAATATCTTTGCTTGTAGTCAAGGTCCTTTTAGCTTTAGCTCTGACCACTTCCTGCTCCACCTCCCTACCACCCTGAGCTTTTCATTCACAGTCCTCCATGCCCACCCCTCCCCTCTCTCCTTTCCAGGGTTTAATCATCTGTTAAATCCCAGCTTCTCCAGGAAGCCCTCTTTGGTCCGCTCAGCCCCTGGGAATCTCTGTCTCCCTTGACACCCTGAAGCCCTTATATTGGACCTTGTGTGCCTCACTCTCCAGCTAGCTGGAAGGTCCCCTGAGAGACAGCTGGGTGCTCTGATCCCTCTCATGGTTCTCAAGGACAGTGAGCCTCCATTGAGCTAAGAACCTTACTGTCTTCCTCAGGGCACAATTAAAAATGCCACCATGACACCTCTGGGTGACTCTGGAGCTCAGAGTACTGAAAGCCAGAATTGTTTGTTCCTGTTCCAGAAACCAAATTCATTTGCATTGCAGTATTCCTTCCAGAGGTGAAGGCAGTAGTGGGGATCCAAGAAAACATGCAAAGCAGTTTTGATTTCTAAGCCTCAGGGTCCTGAGTCATCACCCCCTTCACCCGCTTCTAAATCAGTTCCGGCTCTCCACATATGGGAAACCATACCCCTGGGACCAGAAGGGGCCTTCTCACTCAGCTCGAGGCCACCCTCGGCTCCTTGGTGGTGGGTCAGGGTTCTAGTGCAGGGGCCAAGGAAGAGGCAGCGTTGCCTGCTGGGCCCTGACACAATGGGCCACTGCTTTGTCCTGGGCCTGCAAATGTCTCACACACAGCAAATCAGGGTTTCTCTTTCACTGTGTGAATGGGAGACCAGAGGAACTTGTCAGAGGCCTCTCATGAAAGGCCTTCCTCTTCACTTTCAAGTAGGACAATGCATCAGAGAAGTTGCCAGGCACACTCTGAGGATACAACAGGCATTAGCTAATATTTTGATTTTAATAGAATGAATAATAGCCCAAGTGTCTCTTGGAACTAATTTTGAAGAATGTGTTCTGCCACATGTTCTTCTTGTTGAATCGGCTCCTAAAGCGTTGATAACAAAAGGTTTAAACCAAAAAAAAAAAAAAAAGGCATTCCTGCACCAACTTTTCTCTCTTTTAATTCCCTTCTTGTAATGCTTCTCAGTTAACAGTAACTTAAAAAAACAGTAACTTGAAAAATATGAAAAGATGAAATAAAGTTGGAATAGGAAGCATTGAACCCAAGAAGGAGGCTCGAAGTGGCAGCGCTGGCTTTTGTTCTGCAGCGTGAATGGCTTTGCGGTGGGTCCCCTCACTGAGCCTGGCAATACGGGGGCTTACCGGGCAGATATCAAATCTATTTATGGGGGAGGCTGCTGCCTCCCTCCACAGGTGTCTGCATGAGGCAGGGTCCTGGCGGGAAACCTCAAAGTGGGTGATTTGAACAGAGTTGAGTCCAAAGGCCAGTGCAGGGTGTAGGCACCTGTAGGACCCGGTACAATATCCCCCAACACTGGGAGCGGTTAAACCTCTGGGGCTGAAGGGCAAGGGCAGGGGGTGCTGAAAGGGGAGACAGTGAGTATGCTATGGAGGAAGCTGTGACCTGAGGAACCCTTGAAGACAGGAGTCCCAGGGAGACCCCTGGGACCCCATTACTGAGCAACAGGAAGGAGGGCAGAGGCAAGGAGCCCACTGCTATGTACAGGGGTCGACCTCCGGGGCACCGAGCTGAGCAGAAAGGGTGGCAAGTGGCTGGAGGAACGAATGGAACAGTGGTATGTGCCTCTTCCTCAAATGACGGATCTGCAGTCCAGGGGCAGAAGGGAGGCCCAGCGTTCTCATCTGGCAGATCTGGTACAAGGGCCCATTTCAGGGCCTCCAAGAAAGTCCCCAGCCAAGGAAACATTCCTCCTCCACAGCCTGTTCTCTCCAGAGATGGCAATTCTTTTTACCAGAGCAAAGCTGTCACAAAGGGTTCCCCTGGGACAGGAGAGATGGGACCATAGTGAATTCATACTGAAATGCCACACCTGTTCCCTCACCAGGAGAAGAAGCTGAAGGTGAGGACTGAAGCAGCTCTAGCAAGGTGCCAAGGGAGCCTAGGAGTAGGCCTTGAAGGAGGGAGCAAGCCAAAGGGAAAGGACTTTGTAGGTGAGGAAAAGTGGGTCAAGGCTGAGACCACAAGAGCCCTGAGTTCAGCCCCACAGAGGCTGGTTTGGGATCAGTTTGCTCGTACTGGCTCACAGACCTGTTGGAGGCCACCCGTGGCTCTTCGAACTCCAGGCAGCTCTCAGCTCTGCACCCTCACCCTACAGGGCTTTATATGGATGAAAAACAATGTCATGAGGTGACAGGCCACATTGATCCAGCCCTTTCTATGGCTTGACCTGAGTTATGCATTTGCCAGCATGTTTTCATTGTCCAATAACCCATGTGGTAGGTATCAGAGATAAACATTCCTTGCTCAAGGACACATTGGACCCCAATGGCTTGATTTCAGAACTGACCCCTGACCTAGCACCCAAGGATCCCCTAGACAGTAAGAGTCTGCACCTGCAGAGTAGGGAATGTCATTCCTGTGTTGGCATCATATACATTTAAAATCATTTTATTTGGGAATAATTTCAAAACAGAAAAATTGCAAAAATAAAAATGATACAAAGAATGGCCTTATATCATACTCATCTGTTAAATTTTTACCCCATTTCCTTTATCATTTGTACTGTCCATCATTTACACACACATGTGTTTCATCTGAACAATTTGAGCATGTTATCCCTAAGTACTTCAGTGTGTTTCCTAAGGAATGGCTTTTACTCTCTGATATAAATAACCACAGTACGGTTTGTCAGTAAGTGTAACATAAACACACGCTTTGATCTGGTCTACTTGTCTACCATTCATATTTCAGCCTCATCAGTTAACCTCATAGTGTTCTTTAGAACACACGTCCCTCCAGTAGTGGATTCTGTCTAGTGTTAGGTGTTGCATTTAGTTTTTACTCCCTCTGGTTTCCTTTAATCTGGAACGTTTTCAAAGCTTTTCTTTGTCTTTTATGACTTTGACATTTTTGAGGAGGACAATGTCCCCTTCTTATTTCTAAGAAACTATTCCTCATTTGGGGGTTTTTCTGAGGTTTCCTTGTCATTGGATCCAAGGTATATGTTCTTGGCCAGAAATCTACGTAGGCAATCTTGGGTCCTTCTCACGCAAGCCCATCTGGAGGCCCTCACTGCATTGGTCTTCACTGGGGAGGTCAATTTTGATTTCCCATTCAAGGTACAGTCTGATTTCTCCACTACATGATAATTGTCTTTGTTCTCCCTTGTAACTAGTAAGTAGTCTATGAGGAGACACTTTAAAATTTTGCAAGTACTCTGCTCTTTGTTGATTTCCCCCTGGATGTAGCATCCATTGATGACTGTGGCCTGATCCAATAGTTAATGCGATGGTTGCAAAATGATGCTTCTCCATCTCCAGCACTGTCTCGGTATTTACTAATCAGCCCTTGGCATTCTACTGTAGCAGCAGAACATATTCATGCCGTAAGCAGTATACTCTTACTATTGTACGTAGTAAAATGTGTAATGCCTGTATAGACTAGTGAATTCCTGCTTTTCCAAGAGTTTTTTATTTATCACTATACTCAATTATTTTGGCGCTTAAATTACCCCAGATTTGACTAATGGGAGCCCCTACGTGCTGCTATTTCGATAGACCGCCATCCCTGTATTGGGGCACTTTCTTACTTTCTGGCATAACGAGAGGTTTCGGAGTCATTGTTTACCTGCCTCGCACTAGCCCCGCAAGCAGCCACTTCTCCGAGGGGCCTGCTTCATTTGAGTGGAGACTAGTATTGGAGACCACGCTCTGGGTTCTGGGTGTGCTCATTGCTGGGTGTCTTTGTTTCTTGGCCCTTTCAGGTGACAGAACTAGGAACTACATGCGTGTATATACACATAGACATACCTTTCATACAACATATACACGCATATATATGTGCACACGAACATACATATACCCTTCCATATTCATATGCTAAGAGTCTGCACCAATCCCTCTAATTTAAACCTACCTCCACAGGACCCTTCTGGTCTTCTCCCATTCCATATCCTCTATGTTCTTCTTCCACAGTGAAAACCCGGGCTCCCCAAACCATCAATATATTCGCTCATGTGCTCCATATTACCTTTAACACAGTGTCAGAATTGCTTTACCACTGCAATCAACAAACCTTCTTCTCCTTACCCCCAACCTAGCCTGCCGGGTTCCTAAGTAACTTGGATTAGTCCTCCCTCCCTCCCTTCTGCCCTTCCAGCCTTCATTTCTTCCTTCCTTCTTTTCTTGCCCTTCAGTATGGTTATAGTATTTATTTGAAATACAGTTAGGTTCGCTTTTTTTTAGGTTGCTTTTAGTTTTAGGAACTTTTTTTCCTTCCCATTCTTATCGATTGAATTTAATTTTTAATAGGTAGAATACTAACATGCTTTCAGAAAGTCAAAACTATCTAAAAAGGCACACTAAGAGACGTTCACTCTCTCCTGTATTTCTTATGCCCCCTCACCCCTTGTAGGTAATCAACTAAATTGTTCTGTGCTTACACAGCTATTATTTTTGGTAAGGTTAAACACATTTTTATGTTTTTAAATTTTTCCTTCTTTTTATGCAAAAGCTTGCATGTTATCCATGCTTCTTTTTTTTGTATTTTGATTTATACATTTATTAGCTTCTGGAAAACACTCATACCAGTTCATAGGATCTTCCTCATTCTTTTTCATAACTGTATAGTATTCCCTGTATACGCATACCACAGTTTATCCAACCACCCTCCTTCGTATGTCCATTTAGGTGGTTTCCCATATTTTACAATTACAATAATGCTACAATGCTTGCACATGTGTCTCATATGCTTGCAAGTATATCTGCAGGGGAAGTTGCTAGGAATGGGATGAAGAGTAAATGTGTATACAGTCTCGTTAGGTGTTGCCAGGTACCCCTCCACGGGGCGTGCCAATCACATTCTGACCTCCTTCCTCACAACTTTGCCGATGGAAGGTACTGTCAGGTTTTGGAATTTTGCCAATCTCATGGGTATGCAATGTTATCTTAGTATAGTTTTAATCTGCATTTCTCTTAGTAGGAGTGAAGCTGCACATTTTTTCATATGTTTAAAGATAATTTTTATACTCCTTGAGTGAGTTGTCCATTCTTTGTTTTTTTTTATTGCCCGCTTTCTTTGTCCCTCAGTGCTTAAGCATTGTTTTATATACTAGTGATATTAACCCTTTATTGATGCTATATGTGGCAAATATTTTGTCCCCGTTTAGCTACTTATGGTGTTTGCCCTAAACATTTTTTGAATAGTCACATTTATTAGTCTTTTATATTGTTGCTGCTGGATTCTCAGTTAGCAAGCTTTTTCTTACACCCAGATTGTAGAAGAATTCACCCATGTAGAAACATCATTTTAATGGTACTATTTCACTGAAAAGATAAACTATCTTTTTTATATAGATTCTAAAAGACGAATTGGAGTTACAGGGCAGAAGAGGCAGAGGGCAGAAGAGTACAGATGGGGTGCAGTTTCCAAGCTTGGAGTTGTGAAAACCCCGAACCCTACTGTTTTCAGGATCAAGACAGAGGACATATTGTCTCTGTTCCGCAGAGATGGACACATGCAAGGAATCAAATCTGGCCCCTGTGACACAGTCCAGTGACAGGACCTACCAGGAAGGGCTGTGAGACCTTCAGAGAGGGGACAGGTCTTTTGAGCTAGGCAGAGGGACATTGGGACAGAGCTGTGGCTAGGACAAATGAAGCACTCAGAGCAAACTTAAGGAGGCATCCTTCTCAGAGTCAGGCAAGTGCAGGGCTGGCACCTGGGAGCGAAGGCCTTGAATTCTGCACCCTGGGTGCCTCACTCACCTCCCCCTGGTCCTGACTCTTCTTTTGGGAGGAGCAGGAATAGAGCAGGGGCTTAAGGAAAGGAGGAAGTTAAATGGATGGGGTGATGAGGCAGTATTGTCGGCCCAGGACTGAGCGTGGTGGGAAAAGCACGTTCTGTCCATCCGGCGACTGGCCAAGTTGAGTGGTGGCATGGCGTTGGAAAAGTGGGGTGAGGAGGGGTCTGGATTTCATCCTGGAGGTGGAGGAAAATCACACACAACAGGACTTTAGAAATTCTGTCCAGTTCGGGGGCATGGGGATGATAACGGCGTCTTCCCAGAGCTGAAGTCAAGATTAAATATGATCATCAATGTGAACATTTTCCTTTGGCAGAAGGCCTGGCATGGAGTGGAAGCTCAATAAACATTAGTTTCCTGTACTTGGAGAGGATTTCTGACTTTCCTAATCAGCTTTCAGATCTAATGCCCTTGACACAGTGGGACTGTTCAAAGCATGGTGTAGGAGGAGACAGTATTAGTAAACAGAACTGGAAGTAAACTAACTGTTCGCTCACCTCGGGACGGAAGAAGGCGTTGTCGAAGGACTGCAAGAAAGCGCAGCTGGAATCAGCATCGAGGCATCCGCAAGTGGAAACCGAGGCCTAGGAAGGACTTCTCGGCACATAGATGGCTCGCAGCGACTTAATGTTTGTGCTCCTGCTAGTCCTCTCAAGAGGGATAGGACGCTCACTCCCGCCCAGCACCCGGGCTCCCCAGAAAGCAGGAGCGCCCGTGAGCATCTGCCAGGGGGCTCCCAACGGCCTCCTCGCTGGGTGTTTTCTCCCTGAACTGGGCTGACCCGGAAGGAGGAAAAGCGAAATACTAGAAGGAGGAGAGACAGAGCAGGGAGAGCAGCAGACCTCACTGGCCTCTCCACCCCAAGGCCGCATCCCTGAGGGGGGCCAGCAAAGGACTCCAGGCCTGTCATTTCCCTCCTCTTCCCAGCATCAGCAGTGGGCCCAGTGAAGGCCATTTCCTGTGGCCCTGCATGTCACATCAGTCAAGTGTGTGGGGAAAATAATAAGTCCGCAGCCATGTGGCCGGAGCTGGTCCTTCAGAGCTCCCTCATCTGCCTTTCCCCCAGGCTCCACTGACTGAGGCCACGAGGGTGGCCGACTCTCCCCAGGGGAGAGGCCATGCAGATGCCCGCTCCCCACTCCCGCCTGTCACGCCAGCAGGGCTTCTCCTTCTCACCTCCTTCAGTCCTAAAGTGCTCTCTAGGAGAACTAAATGATCCTGGAGCGGAGTCCCCAGGGGCTGGCCAGCCCTTGCTCCACCACAGCCTGCTCTGCCCCAGGCTTGTGTAAGCGGCCACCCTGATGACCTGCATTGTGAAATGCAAGGGGTGCTGGGCAACCTCCACCTCAGGCTCATCTCCTCAACAGGGGCTGCTTACAATCCATCTCTAAAGTTTCTTCGCCTCTGTCCATGGCTCACAAAGCCTTCTCAGTGCCACACCTTCTCAGACGCCCTTCACAACTCCAGTCAGGATGAACTTCTCCCTCTGCCTGCAGCCTGTACCAGTGGGTTTCAGCTTCTGGGGCAGGCCTTGCCATGGCTGTTTTTCATCGCAGGTGGTCGTAAACAAGACTGTCTGTCCCCTTCAGTAAGAACTCCCTGAGGGCTAGGGCTACTGCTCATTCAACTTTGAATCCCCCAAATGCTGAGCCCAGAGCATCGATGATGATCGAGTTGCTGAAATGCAAATGGAAAGCCCATACTCTTTAGAGACAGGAAGGATTAAGCTTGAACTCTGGCTGGACACTTGCTGCGCGGCCTCAGGGAGGGCACTTACCTGTCTAAACTTCCATTTTCTCCTCTGTTATACAGGATAATTATATGTGCCTTGCAAGGCCATTGCACCAGGTAAAGTAGGTATTGTGCCCAGCACAGAGCCTGACACCCAGTAGGCATACGTTCCTTAATTCACAGACACCATGTGCCAGAGGGCAACGAGCTAAGACTTGAATGCAGTTCTGCAAACCAATGCTGAGAACCCACTCTGTCCAGGTCGAGTTGGGGCTGGTGCCGGGGTGAAGCATCCTTGCTCTCAGGGCACTAGCCTCATTCCCATCCCAGGGACGATGGATTTCCCAGGTCCTGCCTGACTGTGCAGTTGCTGAGATCAACTCCCCACATTTTATGGTGGAGGATTTCTGGGAAAGTCCTCACAGAGTGGAGGGCCTTGCTCAGGTGGGGGATGTGAGGGCTGGGAGAGAGAGGGGAATTCACAGAGGACTGGGTGCCTGATCTCAAAGTGCTCCTGATGTGTCACACTCATTGCTCTCCAGGAGGGGGTGAGAGGACCAAAGGAGGCCCATGTTCCTCCTTTGAGGAAGCTAGGTGTCAGCTAGCCTGGGGAAGAAACCAGGACACTGCTCTGCCCTGCTTTAAGAGCCAGGCCTGGGAGCACCGTAGGCCAAGGGTCCACAGCACAGGCAGGGCAGCAGGAGAGCACGTGAGATCCTACACTGTTTTCTCCTACTGCTAAGGAGCTTCTGGACCCAGGCTCAGCACAGTGGGACCTGCCAAACCCAGGTTCTAATGTTCCACTCCCTGTCAGGCAGTTGGCAAGTGCCGTTGACTGCGGGCTATATTCAGAGCCCAGGATGCATTCCCAATGGCATCAGGAAGTGAAGGGTTCCTGTCCCAATGGGCAGTGGGTCATCTTTCGAAGGAAAAGCATCATCTCCCCTTGACATGCTGGGGGAGCAACCACAACAGACCTCTATGGCCTTGTACAAAGGAGTCTTCTGCCATCTGTCATCTGTCTGTGCAGAGAGGGTGGGCACGGAGGATGAGGTGAGCCTCGGGGAGGTGAGTTAACTGAAGAAGGCACCTGTGGAGCTAGGCCTTGAAGGATTCCATGGGTGCGTAGGAGGCTCTCCCAAATACTTTGCTGAGGCGCTGATGGTCTTTTTGTCCTCCTGGCCATCTCCGAGTGTCTGAGGACCAGCAGAGGCCAGCCCCATTCCACCCCCAAATCCAATGGGCTGACCATATCTGAGCATGCTCATCTCTGGTTTGGTGTGCTCTTCTGGGGGAGCATTTCTCTTTGTTCTTGATGCCTCTGTGTCTCCCGCCAACCCAACAGTTCTCTCCGTAAAGGGACCTCAAGACCCCTGCTCCCATCTCAGCCTGCCTGTCCTTCTCTTGGAGGAATGCCAGGCCCACTGGGAGCTGTGGTAAATGAGTTCCCGACCTGGGCACCTGATAGGCTCAAGTGCCCTCTGCAAAATAGGAGGGCAGGATGCTAGTTAGCCAGGGTGGGAGGGAGGCTGCTTTGGCACGAACCTGGCAAAGGGAGGGCCTTTGATCCCCTCCTTGCTGGTGGTACAGTGCAGGGCAGTTAAGCAGCAAGGAAACCCATCACCCTTGCTGGCTGACCTGAGCTTTCATAGGTTTTGCTGGGGAAAGTTGCCTTTGGGATGAGCACAGTTCAAATGGGGCTTTCAATGAATAAATGATGGAATGACATTTTAATTGCATTTCTGACAAGTTGAGAGAAATGAAGAGTAGGGGAATAAATGGAGTCAGGGGAACACAGAGTCCTTCCTTCCATTCTCCCTCATAAAAGAGAGAATAAACAATTTCTTGTCCCAAATGGGACACTTTTAGAATGAAAGTGGGCATTATTAATTATAAGGGAAAACAGGTATAAAATGGGACTTTTCTGGCAAACATGAGACTTCATAACCAATATAATTGGTTGTATTTTCCCCTCTCCATTTTGTCCATGATAAAAAAGAAAAAAGACTTCACGCCCTTCTCCAGGTAATTAATGAGTTGTGTAGCCCTTAGGATATCACACCACCTTTCCAAACCTTGGCGTCCTCATCCATAAATTTCATTCCTTCATTCTGCAGATATTATTATGTGCCTTCCATGTGCAAGGCAATGTGCCAGGTGCTGGAAGTTCCAAAGTGACCCTGACAGGGCCTGGGCATCAGTCCAGCACTCTCAGACTTCTGGAGTTCCTGCCGCCTCCAGAGACACAGCTCCAGCTCATGAACACATGTGGTCTAGTTTGGGGAGCTGAAATAAACAGAGAAGTAACAACAGGGTGAGGCTCCCTCTGAAACAGGTTCAGTGGTAGAGATAATGGCAAGGAAAGGAGACTGGGAGGCAGAGAGCATGTGCCCATTTTGTGGAAGAGGAATCCGAGACTCGAAGAGATGGGATTATGTGCTCAGCAGCATATAGCTGGGAGGTGGTAGAGTGAGATGCAAACCCAGAGCTGCCTATCAAGTCTGTGCTCTTTCCTCACACCTCACCTTTCTATTGTCTAATCCTTGCTTGTCTCCCCTATTCATGCCCTTTGCAGCCATCTGGCCAGCAGACCGTGCGGAACATATATACCCACAAAGACAGAGCAAGAGCTCTGGGCCATCACCAAGGGATGCCGGGGAGAGGGAAAAGGGGGGGTTAGCTCAGCCACTTTCCTTCTGTGCTCCCAGATTCCACAGCTGGGAAGTGGACCCAATAAAACTGCTGTTTCTAATCTTCCAGAGGGGAGGGCAATGACGAAGGATGGGGTAAACATTCTGGAGCTGCTCAGAGAAGGAAAAGATGTAAGAAGCCACTTGTATGCTTGATGCGGAAGACACAAGACCAATAAATGCCATTCTTCATGAAAGTTCCATTAAAATATTAACTAGAAAACTGTTCCAGAGAGAGAAAATGACTTGCCTGAAGTCCCTAAGACAGAATAGATCTCAGGTCTTTTATTTCTTTAATTTAGTGCCCTTCTTCTAAAATATTGCACCCCCCTCCATTTCTTTATAAGCACCTAAAAGTTGGTTTTTATATCAAAAAAAAAAATCATTAGCGAGATTGAGCAGTTTAAATAATTTTAGTAGGCCTTTGTACTTCATGTTTTTCCTTATTGATTTATAGGGGCTCTTTGTATATGATAGATGTAAACCTATGTCTGTTACATATAATGCAAATACTTTCTCCCAGTCTGCTGACTTATAACATGGATTAATGTTTTAATCTTTTAATCAAATCCATCACTATTTTTCCTTTGTAGCTCATGGACTTTTTGTCATGTTTAGGAAAACCTGCACATTGACCACGCAGTGGTCAAAAACAAATTTGCCAGAGCTGCGGGATCTGAAAGCTTTGGTGTAGAAATCCAAGGAGATTGTCTTGAAATAAGCACACATTTTCCAGGGGCCTCTTTGCAGGGAGCCTCTGACAAGGAGGCCTCGGACAGCTGTTGACCAGCCCAGTCTTCCTTTTGGATGACTTGCATAGCACCCCAGGCTCTGTGCCAGGCTCCGCCCTTCGCTCCCATAGGTGGAGGCCTGGCCGGTACCCTCAGTGAAGTGAACATTGACCACTGCATCCTCAGAGTGTATTTTCCTGGCCACCAAGGCCAAATCAAGGCCTGGGGACTGGAGTTGTTGTTGTTGTTGTTGTTGTTGTTGCTGTTGTTGTTGTTGTTGTTGTTTCTGTAGCCCTGGCCTCCTCCCCTCTCTCTGCCCTGCGTTCTGAAAGGGATCTCAAAATCTACTAAAACTGTTTTATGTGGGCGCGCACCTTTATCTGACTGTTGCTGCTTTTGTGGGAAACTTTTCATGAAGCCAAAGACAGAAAATTATCTTTTCAAACACACCATTCAGCGTCATTTTGTAAGATCGGCAGTAATTGCCCTAGCATCTTCTCAAAGAAACCTTGAAATCCGGTGGCTGCTGTGTTACAAAAGAAGCAAGAAGCTTGAGTCACCGGGAAAGGACTATGAATCCTATTGGGGCTCATCTTTACTAATTCATTGTTTCTGCCAAGGGGGAGAAAGATGGCTACCCAAAGCCTCCTGGAAGGGCCCAGAGTCTGTTGGTGCACGCATGCACGTGCGACCTAGTAGTGCAGTGGCTTGTGTTTAACATTTCCAAATAGGTAACTCAAGTGCTAGGTCTGCAGTGAGTCTTGCTGCCTTTGCTGTCCCCACATCATAGTATATCGTACTTTGAGGGGGCCTTTTTTTCAGGCAGCGCTGTGTAGCAGTTAATTCCAAAGGGGGGGAAAGGCTAGAAATGGAGGCTCTAGCAGAGGGGAGGAGCTGGACCAAAGGCTCAGAATAGCTGGTTCTGATGCCAAGGGTGAAAAGGGCAGAGGAAGTGGGTAGGCTGGGGCCCGTGGGAGGAGCAGCCCAGACTGGGAGTGGAAGCAAGGGTGGGTGTACGGCTGTGGCCTGGAGATCGCTTGTCCATGGAAAGTTTTCAAAGTGGAGATTCAGGAGTGGGTGGGAGGCCTATGAGGGTGGAAGAAAAGTCTGGACTTTGCTGCTAGCCAAGGAGGGACCGGACACAGGGCTACCTCCGGATGGCTATTGTACAGCATGTGGACACAGACAGCTCTGGTGGAATGGGGCTCAGATGGCCAGAGAGAGGCAGGGCTGAGCAGGGATTGGGGCCTGGCTCAGCCCCGGGCTTTCAGCCGAGGACCTCCCCACAACGCCCCACCCAAAGAAGGAGGAAAAATCTCTGGGACTGGGGGCTGGGGAGTGGGGATTCAGCATCAAGTGCTTCCCTCCCATTCAGTAAGGACAATGCTACTGAGCCACCTCCTTGCTCAGTATACCGGTGCCCGGGAAGTGTTGGTGGCTTAATTGGCTGAGTCCCAAAGGGTTTGTTCCAGTGTGGATGGCAGCTGCCAGGGCCACTTCAGTAAAACCATCGCCAAGTATGTATTGAGCACCTACTGGTACTGTGTTTTGGACAAGCCTCTGCAGAACAGAAAAGGCAAGTGAAGTGCAATAAACAAAAATAACAAATGTAAAATCAGAAGCCCTGAGCAGCCCCTCCCAGTCTGATAGCCAGCTAGAATCTGAGAACCTCAGGAATTGCCTTCCAAGTCTCCTCACTTCCTCCTTGGGCAGTGCTGACTATTAGAAGGAGCATGGTGGAGTAGATGAAGCCTCACTGGGAGCTAGAGACAGGCTCCGGGCTCAGCAACACTTAGTGCCTGGCCTCCCGGTCCTCATCCCTGGAGCATTTAGCATGTCTCCTGCCCCTTCTGCCTGGAGGGGCTGTGGTCACCACACCTTACATGTGGGACTCTAGTCGCTGTTTACAAAGTGCTTTACTTGCCTGACTTGCCTCCCTGAGCTGCAGTGGGGAACAATGAAGAGCATGTGGGAGTTTCTTTATCCTGACCGTTTCCACCAACATGCTCTGATGTGACCTGTACAGAGCCCTGCCAGGAGGCCACTGTTAGGGCATTTGTTTTCATTTTGTAGGTAAGTAAACCCAGGCTCAGAGAGGTTAAGTGATATGTCCGAGGACACACATCAAGCTTGTGATGGTGGAGCAGGGACAGAATGTCTTTCTCCCTTACGTTTCTGACCCCAAGGCCTGTGTCTCCCAAGGGAGATCAAGAGACAATATCAGAGGATGTGTCAACTGTAAAGGGCCACTCAACACAGTGCCATTGCTTTAAGTTCTCCCCCCTGAGAAGAGCTTAGGCAAAGTGGGCAGTGCATGGCTCCAAGAGAGTCGCTAATGTGGCTGGCTCCTAGGAAGCAAGAAATGCCCCGGAAATTGCCTGTTTGGTCTTTTAAAAGCATTGCAAGTTTTTTATTCTTCTCCAGAATTATGTCAGTTTTTTTTTTAAAAAAAAAAATATAAAAGGAATGCATTTCCTTTCAAATAGTTGAGTAAAATTGAGCATCAGAAGGATCTGCCATAAGTATCCTGTGTCTTTGTATAATTTCTGCCACACGCCCCAGGCTGTAAGTCACAGACAAGCGTTCTCTCTCGTTCTCATGACATCTACAGGAGGTATTCTCACACCCGATGTACAGATGAAGCATCTGAGGCTTCAGGTGGTTGAGCAGTGCGTCCTGGGTCAGCTAGAAGAGGACAGCACTGGGACCCAAAGGCAGAACCCTTTCCATTGTACATGCACCTGAAAGACAGAGCCCCCTCCCCTCCGGTGTGGTAGATTACGTGATGTAGATGGAAAAGGACCTAGTGTGGCTGAAGAAGAACCATCAGTGGAGGGAAGGCTTCCTGGAGGAGCAGGGGCCTGAACTTGGACCTTGCAGTCAGAATGCAAAAGGAAGTCATGAGTAATGCCTCAGGGTGGGGAGGAGGTGGCCTGGCTAGAACTGCAGGGAGGTTCAGACCATAGGGAGGAGAGAGGGAGAGAAATGAAGAGTCTGTGGGCCCAGAATCAGGAGGACGGGGACTGTGAGCCATGGCTGGGCCACCCCTCTTCTCCCCAGTGGTGCAGTACTACTCTGTATAGTCCATCCAAGGCCTGCCCTTGAGCCCCTGTGACAATGCAGCGCCCATGCACCAGCGGCATTGGGGTCCCCTCTTGTCACCTCTCCCTACTAGAGACTTTGCTTTATTTCCCTTAATATGCTACATCATGAATCTTCTTGGTAAAGCTCAGGGCTGAACAAGGCCCTTCCACCTTCAGTAGCCAGGGACACTGAGCCCCGAGGGACTGGCCCTCTCCATGAAGACACCCCCTGGCTCCCCATGCTGGAATTCACACCTCCACAATAACCTCTGTGAAAGAGGCAAGCCAAGAGTGTAGTGTCCTTTGGCAGGTGAGAAACCAAGGGCCTGAAAAGATGAAGAGTTCGGCTTATTATGTAAGAGAACTGGCTTTGCAGACAAAGGACAAATGTATGATTCTACTTATATGAAATATCTAGAATAGGTAAATTCATAGAGATAGAAAGTAGATTACAGGTGCCCAGGGGTGGGGTGGGGGGAAGGAATTGAGAGGTTATTGTTTAACAGTTACAGAGCTTTTGTCTGGGTTGATGAAAAAATTTTGAAATAGTGGCAATGGTTGTACAACATTATGAATATAATTAATGCCACTGAATTGTGCGTTCAAATGGTTAAAATAGCAACTTTTATGTTATATGTATTTTACCAAAACTAAAAAATTTATTCTCAGATAAAGAGGTAATCAAAGAGTATCAGTCAAAAAATACAGGGAAAATTTATTATGCAGGTGTGCCCGACAGGTATGCAATAGACCTGGCTTTAAATCCAGGCACCAGCAGGTATTGGCTTTGTGTCCTTGGGCAAGCTACTCATTTCTCTTTACCTAAGTTTCCTCACCTGAAAAATGAGGTTGTTGTGAGGGTGAGATGGAATGCCGTGTGTGCGTCTGGCAAGAGTAATAAAAACTCTGAAGAGGAGCTGTCACAGCCATGATGATTGGTTAGTCATTCTTATTAAGCTGCTCAAGTTCACAGAGTTAGGGAGGGGATTCGAGCTGGCCTGGGTCCACGGCTCTATTTTGAGTTTAATCTTGAGGGCAGTGAGAGGGATATGTATGTAAGTAGGGAGAGGGCTTGGGGGAGTGGCTTGGATGTCTCATTGTGCCACAGAAGTAGAGTGGCAGGTTTTGTCTCCTAAAGTGTCCTGGTAGGTTAAGGCAAGAACTTGGGTCCTGATGAGGCTGCAGTTTGCTGGATTGATCCCTAAAGCGCCAGGTCCCCTAACTCTTTCCTAGTTTGCTCCCTGAATATGCACAAGGCCACAGAAAGTGAGCCACTTCACAAGGCAACATGCCCATCCCTTGGACACTCCTTGTCTTCTCTAAAGGATGGCCTAATTTGGACTGTTAGTCCCCAGTGCATGAGCAAGTGAAATAATCGGTAACTTTTTGCTTTGAGCAGAGATGCTCAGAGCTGGAGGCCGGCAAGAGACAGGGTGCTTTCTCCTCTGAATTGCTGTGTGACCTTGCACAAGAACCTTCCCCTAGCTGGTCTGCAAATGTACTCCTCCATGAAATGAAAAGTTGGTGAGTGTCCCTTCCACTGAGGATGCTGGGACTTTGTGACCTTACTTGTTTGTAGGACTATCTGCAAATAGCGTGGTGTCATCATTTAATCAGCAACGAGGTTTTTGGATTGTTTTGGTTTAAGACTTACTGAGAGGCAATATAGCTCTGCTTCCTTTACCAGCCGGGTGCCTCAGTTTCTTCATCTGTAAAATAGGGACAACAACAGTCCTATTTCAGGCTGCAGGCAAGGGGTCATGGTAAGGACTAAATGAGTTAATATGTATAAAGTCATTTGAGTAGTGCACAGTAGGTGCTTAATAAATGTCTGAAGCTCCTCCCCTGTGCAGAGCACTGTGTTAGGCTTCCTGGGAAGTCCAGAGAAAGCCAAGGCCCATTCTTTGCATTCAAGGGGCTTATTATCCTTTGCTTAGTGATACAGGCTGGTCCCCCATAAAAGAATAGCCAACAAGAAAGTGCATCATCCAAGTGTATGAGTGTAAGTGCTGGAGGGGTCCTGGGTGGGTCAGGAAAGGAAGAGGAAGAGGAGAGCACTTGGCCAGGGCCATGGGTAGTCAGAGAGAACAAGAGAGCAAAATTCTAATTGGTGAATGTGTGTGTATGTGTATGTGTATGTGTGGGTGTGTGTGCATGTGTGTATTTGCCAAAAGACCATGGGCAGTGGCTTATCCCAAAATGGTTTTGTCACCTGAGGCTGTGAGCAGGGACATGCCTGCAGTGAGCACAGAAGCAAGCCCCTGTGCATAACCCAGGGTATGATTAATTTAATTATTTCAAAAACCCCTTTGGTATTTCACAAGGGTCGTGCCCCTGGCTGTGGGCTTGAATACAACTGCAGCAGGTTTCAATATAATCAATTAATTTAATTTGATTTGGTTTTATGTACTTGGAGCTGGTGCCTCTTGAACTCAGTATGAAAATTATTGCAGAATAAAAATGCATATTAGTTCTCAAGCCCAGTGTCCTTGGACTCTCTTCAGGGAATCTGAAGGCTAATCATAACAGCAAATGCCCCCTGGCCTGACGGGAGTCCCTGCCCACTGCCCCCCTGGTCACCCCTGCAGTCTCAGACAGTGTTCACGGGGGGGCTATGTGGGCTGTTCGTATGATTCTCTCACTTCTGGAAGCATGTTCATACCTGGTGACGTAGTGAATGCATTTCCATTTTGCTTTCATGAAAGGAACTCAGAGAGGTTCTGATTGACCTTGGTCACCAGCTTACTGGTGCCTTTTGTAGTTGTTAACTAAATTAATTGGAGGCAATGTGCTATAGCGGACTGAACGTTGGCTGTGCTCCCGAAGAGATGTGAACTTGGTCAAGTCCCTTTACTTCTCTGGGATATTGTTTCCTCGTCTATAAGTGAGAGGGGCTACACACTTGCTTGCAAGGCTCCTTCCAGCTCAAAGATGCCATGGGACAGCTGGTCTTCCTGCCTTAGGGAAGCCTGTCCCAACGTGCAGCCCCACCTCATTCACTAAAGAGCACTCCTGGCCTGCTCACAGAATGCTTGATGGGACTGAGCCCTGTATCTCCAAGGAGGAGTGGCTTCTCCTCCACATTCTTACAGGTCCTAGCAAGTATTGCTTTCAAGAAGGGAAGAGGGGTGCAGTTCAGGGGGCCCAGAAAGCATCCTACCAACCCTGTTATTTTACAGATGAGGGAACCCAGTTCCAGAGTCACATGGCCATAGCCATGATGTTAGC
This sequence comes from Eonycteris spelaea, assembly GCA_003508835.1. NCBI lineage: Eukaryota > Metazoa > Chordata > Mammalia > Chiroptera > Pteropodidae > Eonycteris > Eonycteris spelaea. The sequence goes on along the minus strand of PUFA01000003.1, from coordinate 18,919,961 downwards.
CACATTCACAGCCATTATAAAGGGTGGAGATTTTGATCAGGCCTCATTTTTCAACTGTCATTTCTCCTGTCAGGATGGGAGAGATGGTGAAGTTATCTTTGGCCCCCCACCCCCCACCCCAGTAAAGTGGATGCAGACACCAGTCATTCCAGAGCACTTACGTCCCCTTTCAAGCTCAGCGGTTGTTCCCTTGGTCCTGGTGGGAGAAGACTGGGGGCCCTCTTCAGAAACATCCTTCACCAATGCCTGAGAATCATCCTTAATAGTTTATTCATTCTCATCAATGCCGTAGGCACACCCCCCCCACAGCCGTTTCTCCCCACTTGGCCTTTGGAACTGAGCTTTGATTCCCTCGAGTTAGTAATTTTTTCCCCACATATATGTTATCTCCCCACAGCTCCCATGGAGCAGAAACTAAGTCTGTCCTCTCCATCCCCATCCGCTTCACTCTCTCCATGCCTCTCATTTCCTGAGGCACCTATTATGTGCTGAGAACTACCCTGGACACTCGCCTTACATTATCTCATTTAATGCCTGCACTCATTTGGCGAAGTGGGCATTGCTGTCACTATTTTACTGTTGGGGGACTATGATTCAAAGAGGAGAGAGAACTTTTTCAAGGTCACACAGCTACTAAACGACAGGGCTGGGATTCGAACCCACATCTTACTCTCAAGAGTCTTTCACCACACCAAATGGCCTCCCTTGCTCACAATAGGTGTTTAACAGATTATACTATACTTCTGTCTGTAAACACCAAATGCCCCCAGGGATAATACATTTAATGTATACTAATTAACTTATAATTAAGATTTTATTATATAGTATATAACGTATATTATCTAAATTATTTAGATAATGTGATTTATGTTATAAGTAATTATAAGTAATATATTACATATAATTAATACAAACAAGTAATTAATATAACATTAATAACATATTACAATTACTATAAAGCAACTATTATGTGCCAGGCACCCAAATTCACAACATTCCACAAGCTAGGTACTTTATTACCCCCGATTTACAGATGCAACAACTGAGGCACAGAGAAATGACTTGCCTAAGGTCACTCAGAAAAGGAGTGAGCTGAGCTTCAGTCTAGCGCTGTCAGTGAGACTGAGCCCCGAGCCGCCTTGTAACGAGATCTCAGTGATTTGCGGTGCTCCTGCCTTTGGCTCTCCGTGGCTCTAGGTTTCAGGTAGAAGGTGCTGTCTTAAGGAGGGCTGGAGGCGGTGGGGGTGGTATTTGCCCTTCAGGGACGCCGGCAGCTGGCACTGCCCTCCACCTAGCTGATAGCTGCAGCCTGGATGGCTGCCAGCCCGGCCCATTTTGGGCCTTGGCACGTAGCCTTGCCTAGGGGTGGTCGGGCGTGGTTGGGACGGCGGGGCGGGGGTCGGGCTCAGCGTTCTTCTCTCACGGGCCTCGACTCCGTCCTCCCCACCCCCAGCCCCTCTCCTGGGTCAGTGCAGTTCCCGCCGCGGCCGGCGCCGGCCTCCCCAGCATTAACCGCGGGCACGGGAGGCGGGTGGGTGAGGAGGTCAGGCTGGGGCAGTGTGAGAATGCGGGGGAGAGGCCGGGAGAAACAGGCTGGGGCTGCGGCGAGGGGCGCGGGGAGGACAGAGGAGGGGCGGGGTGCAGGGCCGGGTAGGGGAGAGGTCGAGGGCGCCAGGATGCCCCAGAGGAGGGCCAGGGCTCTGGGAAAGGAAAGAGCGCCGCGGCGGCCGGTCGCCCAGAGGAGGGAGGGGGCGGGGCGCCCGGAGGGAGGCGGGGCGCCACGGAATGGGCGGAGACAAGGGCGGGGGCACCGGGCGGGGCCTTGGGAAGGGGCGCGAGAGGAAGGGGGCTGCCGGAGGGCCCCGAGTCTGAAGCGCTTGTGGCCGGGGTGGAGCGGCTGTGGTTACACTACGTTTCTCTCTCAGGGATCAAGCCAGGGGGGCTGGCGGGGAGGGAGAGGTGGGCGAACCAGTCTGAACTGGCCCGGCAACTCGAGGGGCGTGGGCCCGGCGAACTGCGGTGCTGCCCCGCACCCTCGGCCCTCACCACCCTCGGGAATTTTTTTTTCTTTCTTTTTTTTTTTTTTTTTTTTTTTGCGAATCCGCCCCATTGGTTTACGGGCCCCCTTCCCATCCTGGTCCCACCCTCTCTCCCAACTTGCCTGCCTTTTCCTCCCATCTCCGTGTTGGCTCCTCCGAGAATACGTTAGCCAAAGGGAGGCACCAAGCTCTTGCCCTCAACTCTCCCACTCCCGCCGGTCTCGGAGAATTCAATTCCTGTGCGTGTCCTTCCTTTCTCTTTCTCGGCACCCGCCCTCCCCGCTTCCCCAGGCCCTCTAAGGCTTAGTCCTGGAGCTTAGTGAATCAGCCCAGAGGCTCTCCCTCCCGCGCCATGCCCTTAGGGGCCCTACAGGACTCCCCCCACCTCCCCCCCACACCCCTTTCTCTTCCAGTCTTTGGGGCCCAGTGCCCACAGACTGCCAGGCCCCTGCTGGCGGGGAGGGAAGACCCAGGCAACCTTAGCAGGGTAAGAAGAACCTCTCACCCTTCTCTCGGTTTCTGGGTTTTGCGCAGAGATTCCTGCAATGGAATAACCCCCCCAGTTACTCTCAGATGGTGGAATTCCAAAGGCAGGACACCAGATGGGGGCGGGGAAACATATTTAGGGCAGGAAGAGCTTTCAGGGATCCCTAAGATCACGTCAAGACAGCCATCACATCCCCCTTAGACCCTCCACTGCCCTGCCGTTATGTCTGTTTCCTTTTGGGTAATTCAACTTCTACTTCATTCTCAAGGCTAGAGTTCTTAGATTTCCAAGTAGCAAACCAGGAGCCCTCCCCGTGGCTATGGGGAGCTTCGTGGGCTGCTGAGCTTGTGTATTTTACAAGCTTGGAGCTCTTTGATCGAGATTGCCACTATCTATATGTGAGGGCTGTTAGCTAATAGATTAAATAACAGATATTTAACAGAACAGGACAACAAGCATCATCAGTACAATCTTGAGTTTTATAGACTGATGCCCCAGTGACCCAGAAAAGGCAGTGACCTGCCCAAGGCCACACAACTTGTTAGTGGTGGAACTGGAACTCTAATTCACCTCCTAGCTCCCTTTCCAATGTGCTTTAATTTTAGGGTAGCTCTCTTAGGGACCTAGCTTAGCATGTGCATGGCACAGAGCAGATGCTCAATAAATATTGGTGAGATGAATAAATGTGCCCTCAGTGGGGAAACTGGAGAAATACATCATTTGGGAGAATTGAGGAGCCCCCCCCCCGCCCCAAACCCCCACAAGTTTGGGACACTAGCCCTTTCGCACTGAATGTGCTAGTGAAATATTTCTCTGGCCAGCATTAACCACCATTAGAAGCCTGCCATCAGCTTTGGTCACTTCAAGCCCAGTCATTGTGCCCGAGGGCACTGTGGGTCTGGAGGTAGATCCAAGCATGAGCCAAACTGGCAACTCCAGATCAGAGCGATTAATGCCAGGACTCTTTTCCATTCATTGCCCTCATCAGCCAATATCTGAACAGGTTGCAAAAGACTGAGGCATGTCTGTTCCTGCAGGGGCTTTGTCATCCTGGGCCCCTGCCAGGCATTGTATTAGGAGACCAGAACCTCTGGGCTGGAGGCCCCTGTCGCTGGCTCTGGGCTGCTGAGGGCTCTGTGGGACTTGCTCTTCTCCTGGCCTCTGGGGTCCTGCCTGCTGCACATGGGCTGTTCGGGAGCACTGCTATGGCACCTGGGACCGGAAGAGCAAAAGTGGGAGAAATTCAAGTCAGTTGACTTACTACTATCAATTTTAATAAAGTATCAGGAGAGGAAATAGGCTGAAATGAATTATTAAAATAATACTTTTGGTTTTAGTAGCAGCTCATGAACTTGGACCTTACTGATTTGGAATTTAGGATAGTTGAGCTTGGCTGTGGTCAAGTCACCTTTGCACTGTCTGTGAGCACAGAGTTCTGATGCATAAATTAGCAGTGCACACATGATTTAGAGTAGGAAGGAAAGTGCATATGTGAGATTTTCTGATGATGACAAATTTTGACCAGAAGCGGGTCAGCTCCATTCACCTTGGTTAAGTATCTTGTTTATGTTTATTGGTATTTTCTAGGTGCCAGGCCATGTGCTAAGTGTTCTATGAGCATTGATTTTTGAATCCTCCTAAGAACCTTGTGAAATAGGAATTATTATTCTTCCCAGTTTATAGGCAAGAAAACTGAGACTGCTAATTCTGTGACCACCAGGATTACACCAGCGCAGTCTGGCTCTAGGGTTCGTGCCCTTAAACAAATGTGCAGGTATTTTATGTGTTAGGACAAGGGGTATAGGAGAAAAAAAAGCAGGGGCCATGACCCCTACCCCCTCCAGATGTTTCTGATCTAGTTGGGAGGGGTAAACACACGGCCTGGCATGTAGTTGGTGCTCAGTAAGTGAATTAATTAGCTCAGCAGGGGTGAGACATGGGTTGAACTCCTTGAGGGCAGATGTGCTTGACTCTCTCCACATCCCCCATGCGCTCTCCAGGACTTGTCCATATAGACAGGAACTCAGAGTAGGAGAGGTAAGCAGGTCTAGTCTGGGCATTTTTCAGATGCGGAGACTGACCTATGAGAGGGAAAGGAAGTGCCCAAGGCTACAGGGGTTCCTGGTCTGTCACTCTCTATACAGTGTGCTGCTACCCAGGCGGTGACATAGAGAAGGCCGTGCCTGACACTCTTTCCTTTCACCTTTCTTTACCGTCCTCTGCCTTTGGTGCCTTTGGAGTCTACTCTCTTCTCTTCCCACCATGGCAGGGCGAGGGACACAGAGACACTGACTAAAAATCAATAACGAAAACCAAGAGAGTCTTGCAGACAAGAGCCCGGGAGTCAGGGAAGGTAGACTCACCAACAGCCATTTGGAATTCTGCAGGCTCTGGCCCCAGGACGCTTCCTTCAAACTCATGGACGGGAGAATTGAAAAAGGCCTTCAAGTTCATAACCCCCATCCCTCAACACCCTGATTTTACTGATAAGAACTATCAGGACCTGGAAAGAAGTACTTGCCCAAGAACACATAGATCCTTAGCTGCAAAGCTGAGGCCAGAAGCAGGTTGCTGGCCTTTCACTTCAGACCCTAAGTGCATGGGCCCCTTGCTTTAGGGAAACACTGATGAGTCCCATGATCATCCCGTGGCCTGGTAGGGCCAGTGTCATAAGAAAGCCAGCCAGGGTTTGTTTGCCTGACACTTACTTAGCCCTCCCCAAAGGCAAACCACTTGTCATTTCTGACAGGTGCCCTTGGCAGCAACTAAAACATATCTAGCAAAGCAAAAAGGAGGAGGAGGAAGAAGAAAAGGAGGAGGAGGAGCAGAAGGAAGAGGGGGAGGAGGTAGGGCCAGAGCAGGGAGCTGGTATTTACCCCTGGTGGGAACCTGGGCATATTGAACTTGTCAGCTCATCCGGCCCAGATACCATCTCGTTCCTGCTTGGCACTGGTTTATCGAGCCCATGTGTTCCTCCTTGGCAAAGTCTTTGAAGGGAAAGGAAGCAGCACCGTCCCCAGGGCACTGAGAGAGGTTGCCAGGTACCCGCTCCCCACCTCCCCTCCGGCTCTAGCCCCTTTTCTCTACCCGCTGGCTTACACTGAGTGAGATTAGAATTTCTCCTGCAGGATGGAGCACACACACTTGGGATCCTGCTGTTGATCCCTTTTGGTTTGGGGGCTGCAGAGAAAGGTTTTGAGTTGGGAGTTTATGTGTCTAACATGCTTGTGGGGATTTTATATGTGTCAGGGGCTGCTTTGAGCACTTTACAAATATTGGCTTAGCTAATACGTATATCCCAATAACTTTTACAGATGAGGAAACAGGCAGAGAGAGGCTAAGAAACTTGCCTAAGGTCACACAGCAAGCAAAGGCAGTGACAGGATGCAGAGTCTGGCTCTTGAGTTCATGCTCTCAGCCACAATTCCAGGCTGCCTTCCTACTGGGACAACCAAATTCTTGCCATTTTGACAAGTAATTTAACCAACTGGGGTCTCCATTTCCTTATCTGTAAAATGGGAATAGTATTAACCCTACATTAACCCCTCATTAACTTTGAGAAATGTGAAGTGCTCTACAGACAGGCGAGTTGGTTCCTATCCAGCATGTCCCAACTGGGTTTAATTCATCACGCTGCTTACTCGTCCCTCCACCCCACAGGTCATAGGCAGCAATGTCCTTGTGGACCAGTGACTTCCCAAGGAGAATGTGGACCCCCTTTGCCCAGAGTGACCTTCCCATGTTCAACCAAAATCCAAAATTATTCTCTATATGATATTTAAATAATATTTCTATGATATTGGTGTGATTTTTCTTGCTATTAATGCCCTTGTTTATTAGAAAGCTCTTCTCGGTGAGTAGAGTAAAAGCCACACAGGGGCAGCCAGTTGAGGCCCTCAGAGCTCAGTTCACCCAGATTAAGTGGCTTTTTCACTCCTCCGGCCCGCCTCCCTGCCTCTGCAATCACAGCATACCCATTCCCCACCACTAGTTAACTTTCAGCTGAAATGCGGCCTGTGTTCGAAAGATACGCTATTCTACTCCCAACACCTAAGGCTGGGGAAACCCTCTGAGTGACAGGTAGGAGCAGTGCCTGCCAAACTGCCACTGGAGAGACCCCTGAGTGGGGCCCCCTCTCCCCTTCCCCAGCCCAGCTCTCTGCTCTCCGTTATCCAGCCTCATTCCCACAGCAGAGAATAGAAATTGTTTAGGGGGGAATATGAAGGGCTCTGCAGGGCTTTACATTAGAATTTTACATTCTCTGCTGCTCCTGAGTACTTGGTTTTTCCCAGATGAAGCAAAGAAAGGGGAAAAGGTGTGATGGTGGAGATGGGTGTAATCTGAGCTCAGAAGATGTTACAAGGCTTCTCTGCTGATGTTTGGACAGTGTTTGGTGTTCTTAAGACTGCATATGGAATTAACTTTGACCGACTTAAACCTGGTGGCCACATCAGCTAATGGAAAATGAGTAGTTTTCAATACATTACAAGGAGACAGCAGGATAATAAAGTAAGCCTTTTGTGCCTTGTACTTTTCAGTGCTTTCTTTTACATAGAAGCTTTAACGTGATCCTTGCAAAGATCCTACAGGGCAGGATTTGCCCATTTGACACACTGGAAAACTGATGCTTAGAGAAGGAGCAAGTCCTAGAGAACAAGAAAGCAGAGCCACCTACTCTTGACTACTGGGCATCTTGGTACCAAATCTATAGCCACATTGGATTAAGCACACAGCTCTTGCCAGTGTCTATTTTCAGTGCTGACCTTAAGCCTGAATCTGTCTTCACTCTTCCTTTCCTCTTGCCTCATTTTGCTTCCTTATTTTTTTATGTATGTTTACCTTGCATTGTAGCTTATTCATAAACTAGCTCAAATCCTTCTGGAACAAGATGGGGTTATAAACGTGCACCTTCCTACACAGGATATTATTGTCAATCATGTCATAAGGTCTCTCCTGGAGGAGATATATGCAGATTAGCCAATAATTTCTTTTGTAACCTTGGACGCACCCTATTTTCTTAGGGGTAAAGTTGAGGGTGTGTGTCTGTAGGGGCTCTGGGGAGCCTTGCAACTCTGACGGTCTGAGTATGCTTCTATTTCCAACCCTGTTAGGGCCACACAGCTCCGTTTGAGATAAAGTGATACCTAAAAAATCTGGTTTTTCTAGCGTAGCTCTGTTTGCACTAAACCAGGGGTTCTCAGCTTGGGCAGAGGAGCAAAACCTGGACACCGGGAGCATCCTCCGTCCCACACCAAGATGACCACACACACAAACGTCACAACATCGAGAAGAAAATCATTTAAAATTTTAAAGAAATAAAGTCCATATAACAGTGAAATAATATTAGAGGTACAGGGAAACCTAATTTATTTGCCTACTTCCTCTACCTGGGACATAGCCAAGAACCTGAGAGAAAACTAAGACAATTTCGAACCACCGAAAGAAGTCACAGAACACGTGCTCTAACACTCATTCCTTGGGCCCCTATGCCACTTGGGGGCTATTGCGCTGGTTTTCTGCACAATTCTAACGTATCTGGTTTTCTAGTTTCACATCTGTATGGGACCGTGTGGAGCAAACAAGAATATAGGGCAGAGGACTGACGATGAACATCCCGTTTTGTGTCAGCTCTCTGCACATTCGGTGGCTCTAAGAGGTGGCACTGACCGATGACTGGCACAGTCTGGTGAGGGCTTCTCCGGCTTTCTGTGAAGAAAACTTCAGGTTGTTTAGGCAATTTGCATGAAGAGACTAGGACTTAAGCATTTAGAAGTGACAACATGGCTCAGAGGGCATCTTGCTTAATCTGAGTGCACAGATACCAACCTGAGGCACCTGCCCACAAGTAAAACTCGAAACGAGAAGGCGAGTAGTGTGCCGGGTTGGGGAACCGGGCCAGTGCATCACAGGAGAACGCTTACCATAAAATGGCTAGTGAGGAAAACGGTAAAAGAGCTGCCTTTTATAATGGAATCATAAACACATAAAGTTTTCTTCAATGCGTGTGTGTTACTTTCAAGATCAAGAAACATCAAGGTTGTATTTTCTGAAATGAAAGGAAATACTAGGCCCTGGAGGACCATAGCGCCGGGAGCGGGAACCCTCTAAGAAATGAAAGGGGTGGACTTTGCAGACTCCTTGGACGAAAGGCAGATGTGGGGGTGCCCTGGCTTGTGGGGCACAGTCACTAGCCGTAGTCTCCTGGGGGCTCTGCTCATCTTGGTCAAGCTTAGTCCTCAGCCTGCCCCAGAGAACAGACGCAGGACTCTATAAGTACAGAGTGCTGCTCCCTCCTGCACAGTGTTCACCTTGCCTGGGTGTCCCTAAGGCTCACTGGATCATTTGCAAGGACCTCCTCTCACCCCTGCCAGGGCCTGGGAACTACCCTGGACTGTCTCCTCTGGCCTCGACTGACCTCCCGACCCCTGCTTGTGCCTACCTGTTAGGAGCCAGTTGACAGGGCTACATGTCCAGCATCATGCCTGGCCCTGACCCCTGCTCGCTTAGTTGTAACACTGGTGACAGGCTCTGCCTCAGTGGCCTCTCAGACTCTGTATCCAGCTTTGGCCTCTGGATTTGACAAGACTTGCTCAGTTCTCCCCTTCAGAGTTTCTCAGCCATGACCCCGTCCACCCCCACCTTTCTAGCTCCATCCTAGGTGTTAACTGCCCCACCTGCCTTCTGGGTGCCATGCCTTCCAGGTCCCAGGTCTTCCAAAATCAAGGTCAAAACCTAAGAAAGGGAGGGAGCTAAAAGGGCCACCAGTTCCAATCGAAGGAGCCTGCCCCACTTTCACCTGAACCTCACGAGAATTTTTGAGGCTTTGCCCTCGAAGACTATAGCTAAATTTCAAAAAGACACGAGTCATATCTTTGATCGTATCCTGAAGTGGGTGACTCAGGGTAGACTGAGTCACAGCACTGTGGCTAGTGGCCAGTGCCCTTTTTTAGGGCTTTTGAAGTTGAAGTTCTGGATTTGGATCATTCATCAACATCTTGTGCTACCTGACACATAGTTCATGCCACATCCACGATTCCTCCCTCCTTCCCTCTTTTCCTCCCATCCCTCCCTTACTTCCTTCTTTATACCTTGCCTCCTTTCTTCCTTCCTTTCACTTTTGACCATGGCATGAGCTCCTGGGCCTTTCCCAACAAAAGCTGGCACCTCGTACCTCTGTGCCCTGTATTATCCAGCAGAGGCAAGAAGGCAAAAGAGTGTGGGTGCAGCCCAGCCCCCTTCACTCACTAGCTAACCTTGGCTTGTACCCTAAAAACACACTGATCCTCACCTCAGACTTGTTTAAGGATGAAATTTTTTAAATGTCTGCAAAGCCTTTTTTATAGTGTTGGATTCATATTAGATGCTCAATAAATGGGAGGCATTACTATAACTACTACTACTATTACTAATTTTTTTTTACAAATGTAGCCATTAAGCCCGGATAATTTTAAGTATATTCACTAAACTATCCCTTTAAAGGCAAAAGAACAGTGAGGTCAGTGTTCAGGGTCAGGTTCTTTTGTGGAAGACCGAGGTGGGGTTGATTACAGACTGCATAGCGTGACTGCTGTCAAAGGCTGGATCTAGCCCCAGCTCCAGGATCCAGTCCACCTGGCTTCTGGCACCTGTTCCACTTATATGTCAAGACACTGGCTTCAGTGACTTCACCTCCCTGGACCTCCATTTCCTCTCCTGTAAAATGGGACGTATGGCGCTGCCTAAAGCACCAGGGCTACTGAGAAGTAAACAAGATACTACTTGTAAAGCGCTTAGCACCGTGCCCGACACCTGCTCAGTGCTCGAGAAGGACTTGCTATGATGTGTTTCAAGTGTGCCCCATCTTATGCAAGAGATGGCTCTGGAAAAGTTGTGAAAGCAAATCTCTTTTTCCCACTAACTGACTTCATCACTTCACAAAGGCGTTCTTTTCTTTTTGCCGCTGATCGTCCTCGGAGGGCACTGACTCTGAACACACCTCAGCACCAGGTTTCCCATCTCCTCCCAGTTCCATTGGCTCCTTGTTACACAGTGGAGAAGAAGAAAACGTAGGTGGCAAAAATAATGACTTATTTGCTCAATGTGAATTTGTTCTCTATCTACCTACCTACCTATGAAGGACTACCTAGAATTATTTCCTCTCCCCTTTCCATGGGTAAAATATATATATAACTAATATGACAAACAATTTATATTCCTACTTGACTTTCAGCTTCCATCTGAATTTTATTTTTTGAACTCTTGGGAGGAGGAGCAGAAACTTGTTTGAACATCTGATGCATACTAGGGGCTGTCCCTTCAGAAAAAGGAACATGCTTACATACTCATGCCACTTTACAGATGGTTTAGCTTGGGGTTAAAGAGTCCTCTGAAGCCCACGGAGACTCTCTATTGAGGACCCTGTTGAGGACAGAACCCAGCTTCCCTGTGGGAACAGCTTGTGTCCCAGGAACAGCTGATGGCCGAGTAGGCATGTGTTCAAGGGCCCTCATCTCCGAACTCCCTAGTCTGGAATGCTGGGCCCCAACCACCTTTCCGCCTCATCGGGCACCCACTGCTCTGGCCAGTCTGGCTGGCCTTGGTCCCTCCCCTTGGCCATCACCTGGCGTTTGTCCCACTGCTTCCCCACCCACTTATCAACATCTAACCCGCAGTTTGACACTGTAATGACCTCCTCTGAGTGATCAGAAGAGGGTTCACGAAAGATGGAAAGCTTGAGCAGAGAGAAGAGAGGCCTCGGTCTTGGAGGCAGACAAACAATAAGAAGAACTGAAAGGTGAGCTCCTGGTGTGGCTGAAGTCAGAGCTGGCGGGGAGAGTAGGGCAGAGGGAGAATGATGCACCAGGCTTAAGTTTTACCTGCTGCCTGAAGGGAGATTGAGGAAGCCAGCAGTGGGAAAACACCCTGGCCCGTGAATCAGAAATCCCTGGGTTCACATCCCAGCTCTGGCATTGACTTAAGTGTGTCATTTCAGACAGGTCAAAGGTCAATCAACAATCCTGTCTCATTTTCCTTATATTGAAAAGGCGGGACAGAAATGCTGGCAGCGCTGTGGTGAAATTGACACTCGAGCACTACGAGGGTCAGCCCAAATGTACAGCTTTGTTGGAAAATGCAAGCAGCACTACATGTTAGAAGCCATGAAGATGTTCATACCCCTTTCATCACTCTTCTGAAAATCTCATCTGAGGTGGCAATCCAACATATGGGGGAAGTAAGAATAAGGATGTTCACCCCAACATTATCCGTAACATAGAGAAGCTCCATGTGTTTACGAGGAGGGAGTGGTTAAGTGTGTGATGGTTCACTCAACAGCATTCTATAAGCTATGGAAAGTGGTCGATGTAGAGAACATGCTCAAGGTTCAAGCCAGCAATTGGAAAAACTCCTCCTGCTCCCCGCCCCCGACACATTCCTGAGGGACCTAGGTCAGTGACAGTGGCTCTTCATAGCACAAACTCAACCAGGGCTGCTAAGCAGCAAGGCCAAACCAACCAATTATTGATCGCCACTGATTCTACCACCTCAGTACACATCCCCTAGGAAGTCCATGATTTAGGGTTCAGAGTCCGATTCAGTAGACCCGACTTGGGGCCCAGGAATCTGCATTGTAACCATTTTTTCCCAAGAGATTCTAGCAGAGGATCCAAAAATCTATATTCTGAGAAACATCGGCACACATCCATCATTGCACCCATATGCCCATACAGCACACAGTCCAGGCCATTGAACCTTTTCTCTTCATCAGTGGAATGTAAAGTTTTTATCAAAGGACTTTAAATGTGTTTGTCCTAGAACTCACTGCCTGGTGAGCCTGCTAAAAATGCCAGACAAGTGGCTATTTAATCCCTGCTCTGAGATGCCCCAACTACAGCCTCAAACAAGGACCTGGGCTAATGCTTTACCTCTGTTATGATGAACAGGTCTTACTTTCTGTCTCACTCTAGTTTTCCCCATTCCATTCAAAGTCCAAAAATACTCCCAGCTACCTTATGCAGTTCCCTGGGATTAAAACTGACTTGCTGAGGTGGTCAGCGTGACCTGAGTTCAGGTCCCAGCTCTGAGCTGCCATTCTATAAAAGGGGGATAATAGTATACTGACTGGTAAGATTGTTGAGGATTAAAAGCAATAACGCATACGAAGCTCTTAGCATAAAGCGCGCGGGTATGATAATTATGATTATTTTCCTGTCCTTGGGGTTAACAGTGAGTCTTTTCTTTGATGTGGTCCTTGTAGGAGGCCAAGGCCTTTGTTTTAATCTCCATAGTGGCTGTTCAGTTCTGCCCTGTTCCCTGTCCACCTTACAAGCCTGACCTTGAACTTATGGAAAACGCCAACTTCGACGAGAAGGTCCCTGCCACCCTCACAACCTGGTGAAGGTCACTGTGCTGACTCGCCAGCCTGGCTGGTTTGTCTGGTCCTGGGAAAGGGCTGTGGGTTGGCCCAGCCATACTCAGCACCCCGGCAACAGCACGCAGACCAGCACTAGAGGTGAGGCCAGCCTCTGCTGGCGCACACCCCTTCCTCCGCTAGCAATGGGCCACCCAGCCCAGCCGCCACCCTTCTACTCAGCAGTCCTCCTCACACAGCACACTTGCACGCATGCGCGCACACACACACAGCCCTGTCTCCATCTTCCCCAGTGATATGTCAGACACCAGTGAGGGGACAAGTGGGCACTCAGAGTATTTGTTCTGCCCAAAGGCTCTCAACAGCTTGGTCGGGTTAGGGAGCCTTCACACATTTGCGTGGACCCAGGAGGAACAGGCCAACTTTCACCAGGTTTACCAAGGGGAACTTGGGTCGAGGTCGGAGTTTGCGGTTAGTATAGGCTAGACCCCCAAGGTCCTAGCTTGCAAGTGTCATTTAATATTAGGTGAGTTAATTATTTTTATAGATTGAAGTTCTTGGGGTTTTTTTAAAGTTTTCTAGAAGCACAGAGTTAAATCCTTCCCTCACTGTGCAGGTAGGTCTAGGTGACTATGCTGGGGAAGAGGGACAATACTGGGAGCACTGGGCAGGGAGTCAGGCGGCCCATCTCCCACGGAAGCAGCTCTATTACCACGACCAGTGTGACCGTAGGCAAGTCACGTCCCAGCCTTCAACCCCATTTTCTCACTTTATATGGGAGCTATAATCTCTGCCCTCCCACTCCGTCAGGATGGGAATCCAATGAGGTCATAGGATGCTGGAGATGATGGTGTGGTTTCTCGAAGGAAGGGTCTGAGGGATGGTGACTTGGCCTCACCCACGCGACTCCATGGTAGGTGAAGTCTTTCTCCTGCTAGAAGTGTATTGTCTCTCTCCTACAAGAAGGTCAACTCCATGCAGGCCAAGAGATGTGTTTACCACTTTATAGCCAAAGCCTAGAGTAGTGGCGGTGGGGCGGGGGGTGGGGGCGGTGCATGGAAAGGCAGTCAGTATGTACCTGTGAAGGAGAGGGAGAGAAGGAGGAAGATGGGAGAGAAGGAGGGAAGAAGGAAGGGAGGGAAAAAGGAGGAGCAAGTAAGGGAGGAAGCGATGGAGGAAGGAGAGAGGGGAGAAGGGAACTGCCTCCCCCTTTCTGGCCACTGCCCCCTCTTGGCCAGGTCCTGACTGAGCTTTCCTCCCCTTCCTCTAGTTACCCCACAGCCTGCTCCCACCCACCCAGAGCTCAGCCAGGACTAGCCGAAGCTCTTGGCACCCTCCCTTCTCCTGCCGTGGGTGCCTGACTGCATCGCTCAATATAATCTGGGAGGCGGGTGAGGCCCTGGCAGCCCTGGGGCCCGCAGGCTGTGAGCGGAGGGCTGGGACCCTGATCACTTGCCCTGTCTATTGTGCAGCCAGCTGGGCTCCAAGCCCTGCCCCACGCCCTAGCCAGGCAGGGTACTTTCCCCCCACTTCCCCCACAGAGAACAATCCATGCACCCTGTGCTTAGCCAGCACCTCCCTCTGAGGTCAGGACAAGCTCCAGCTGGTCTCCCAGCACACCTGAGAAGTGGGAGGCGGGCTTGAGTGTCAGGGCCTCCCCTCTGGGCCTCACCCTCACCTTCCAGCTCCCACAGTACAGGCAATTAGAGGCCAGTTGGCCACAGGACTCAGCTTCTCTGGATCACCTCTTGAAAAAAATGGAGACATTTGGACCAGGAGTTTGGCAAACTGCCAGTGGGTTCCAGGTGACTGGGTCTGACCCCCTGAAACACAGTGGCAGTGACGTGTGTAGCATTGGCCACCAATAGATTTAGGTAACCTTTGCCATCATAGAAAGGGTTGTTAATGCCTCGCTTAGATTCCATTTGTGGCCCCTCTGTTCTCCATGCTGGACAGCGATGAGTTATTTCAAACCGTCATTTTAATATGTTTCAGTAAAATCTGATCTGTTGATCAAAGAGACAGAGCCACGTGATTACAGTAGAGTCCCCCGTGACAACAGTACAAACAGAAGACTGCAGAACAGTGAGTCTGGAAACTAGGGACCACGAAGGAAGAGGCGGGGCATGCCCCGGAAGTGCTGCCTACCTCTCCTTCTTGCTCCAGAGGCTGCGTTTTCTCTCTGCTCTTCCCAAAATTTAATTACACATTTGTTGAGCACCTAAGAAGTGCAAAGTGGGATATCAGGGGAAACCTGTGTTTAAATGTAATATGGACTATTCGCATCAGTGAGACAGAGAGGGAGAGAGGGAGGGAAAGAGATGCGCTGAGACTGACCAACCACCATGATGCTAAAGGTATTAGCCTGTCTAATGTCGTGAGGTTATGAGCGAACGTCTCCCCTCTGTTTCACAGATTTTTTTCTAATGTAGAATAATTTCATATACTTATTTTCAAAGATATTTCATATATATTACTATTCTCTTTAAAATTATATATCCATGTATGTAAATTTGTAAGAATATTAATCTCACTAGGGTTTGTCATCCTTAATGTCAAAGGTCTCCATTCTGCCACTCGCTTTTTAATCTGGACCACAGTTTCCTCATCGGCAAGGTGGGAGTCAATTCCCTTCTTGGTCTTCTCTTAGGTTATCATGCAGGCCAACGAGGATAACAGGCTGAGAGTGTCACTGATGCACTGCACGCGTAGGTCAGGCCCCCAGACCTGGTGCGCTGGGCGAACGTGGCTGTTGGGGTGGAAACCCCCAGTGAAATCAGCCCTGACTTGGTCTCGTGCTCCTTCTGTCCTAGGTAGAAACTGCTTTCTCTGCACAAGCCTCAGTTCCCACGCTGGCGTGGCAGTGGATATCATGGAGCTGGTCATGGCCCTGAGAATGCCTCAGTCTTGACAAGCCGATTTGTCCAAAAGGTCAGCAGGGCTGACAACAGAAGCAAAGGCTTCTCAAAGCCATCTTCAGTGCATCACGGCCAGGATTCTCTTCTTGCTGGTTTAGTGGCACCTGCAAATTCTTAGAGAATGAAGGCCAACCTGACATAGCATCAGACCTGGCAGGGCTCTTGGTCATTTACAGAGGGCTGGGACACCCCGTTTACAGAGGACAAAGCTGAGGATCTGGTAGAGCATGGGACATCTCCAAGGACACAGTCCATCAGTGGTAGAGCAGGACTAGATCCCTTCTTCCTGTCTCCCAGATGTGGGTTCTTTCAACAAACCTTTGTCTTTCACCTATTTGCCAGGGCCTACAGTGTGTATCAGATAATGCAGTGAAAAAGACACACTAGGTCCTTGCCCACAAACAGCCTCTATTCTAGTGGAGAGGCAGTCAAAAAATCATTCAACATAAGCATACAGTTAAATAATAAAAGTATGCAAGTTTGCACGAGTGTTTTGATCAAGGGTCTGGAGTAAGTAATGGTTGAGGGGGCAGAGGTTCCTAATTTATCTGTGGTGGTCAAGGAAGGGTTCTCTGAGGAAGTAACATTTCTGCAAAACCTGAAGTAGAGGGAGAGCATGTCAGGCCAAGGGATCCACTCGTGAAAAGTTCCACAACAGGAAAGAGAAGGAACCCTGAGTGTCTGCCTGTGACTGGAGGGTGGGGACATGTCGGAGGCCGGGGGAAATGTGCAGAGAGAAGCAGGAATTTTGCTGTGCCTCGTAGGCATGGAAAACAGTTTGGATTGCATTTAAAGTGCCCTGCAACGCGACCAAATGCATGTTTCAAGAAGATTACTTGGGCAGCCATGTGACTGGGCTGAGGAGCAGGTCAGGAATGGGAGCAGGGGGACCAGTTGGGATGTCCCTGGAGAAGGCAAGGTGAAAGGGGGTGGTGGCTCAGCCTAGGGCAGTGGTGGAGGAGGTGGCAGGAAGAGGGCGGATTGGAGATCTATTTTGGAGATAGTCTAGCAGATGGATGGATTGGCTGGGAAAGCAGAGGGAGGCAGCAGGGGTGACTCCGAGTTTCCGGCTTGAGTAACACTCAAACCCAGTTTGCATTCTCTAGGGAAGGCTTGTTCTAGTGCTTTACCAAATCCCAACCTCTTCTCTGCCTCCTCCCGGCTAATAATAGCTTCTTGGTTCAGTAGCAGTCATTATCCTGCCTGTTCAGCAGGTAGAGAAACTGAGGCACACATTGTCAAAGTAAATTGCTCCTTAGAGAACCAACTGTAAGAACTAGACAAACCCCAGGGACAATTTTTGGGCACTAGAATCCGAAAAACCCAGGTGTTATATCCACGTTTACGATTTATCAAGCCTTCTGTCCTTGAACAAATGATAAGACCCCTCTGAGCCCATTTCCTCAGAAAACAGGTAGATAAGAGAATCTACCTCATGGAGTGGTTGCAAGGATTAAGTGAGGGGTAGACCCTCAGTAGCTATTGGTTATTACTATTTGTAGATTGTACGGATCATCTCTGCATCCACCTCCTGACATAGGTGTGTGCATTCTGGATGTGTGTATGCGATCGTACAGAAGTCATCCGTGTGCCTACGTCACAACCGATGCCCAGGTGCCACGAAGGTTTCAGGTGAAGACAGTAGCAGATTTGCTCCCTGTGCTTCTGTTGAGCTTCTGAGCCAGGCCTGGTGGTTGGAGTGGGAGCTCTCATCCTTCCTGGAACAAGAGCGAGTTGTGAGTTTGGAGGCAGATGTGAAAGCCAGGAGTCTGTGAGCCAGCTTGTTTCCCAGTGCTCTGACTGACCTGACCCAGGAAGGGTGGTGGGGCAGGAAAGAGCGGGGAGAGAAGGAGGATGAGTAAGAGGGAGTAGGCCGAAGAGGGCCTAGGAAGGGACCACATTCCAAAAGGAAATGCACAATAACAGATCTAGCGTCTGGCCTGCCCAGAGCCCCTTCCGTAGGTGGCTTCGGGAGCCTCTCTCAGTCCTCTGTTTTCACAACACCCCTCCGAGATTCCTTTATGGTCCTTTTCCCAGGAGGAAGCTGGCCTGGGGTAGGGAGGTGGCTGAGAACAGGAAGATGAAGCTGGAGGGTTGCTGGGGCAGTGTTCCCCATTTATTGCCCAGAGCCTTTCTGAAGGGTGTGTCCCAACAGGGCACACACACACAGTGATTAAGGGGTAGGGAGGAATGACATTCACTGTCCACTGTGGGACCCAGCCAGTGGGCTGGACAGTGGCCAGCTCTCCCAGGCTCTTGGCTGCAATATCATCAGCCCTGGCACCAACCACTGGCCTACTCAGACACTCCTTCAGATCCAGGGGTTGGAGCCCTGCTAGGAGGGGCCGCCTAGGGGCAGGCTGGGCTAGGCACTGTAACTCTTCCCAACCCCTCCCTGCAGCCTCCCTGCTCCACCATCCCTCTGCCCGCATCCAGCTCCAGCTGGGTTTGAAAGAGTTGCCCCAATCCTCCCTCCCTCTTAAGAACGCCTTGCCCTGCATTCTCTCCTTTCAGCCGGAAGCCTCATTAATAAACTGGTTTCACCCTGTAGACCCCAGCCTGATGCTTTATCCATTGGGACAACCCTCTAGATCAGGCCAGCTGCCCCCCACCCGCTGCCAGCCTTTACTCCCTGCGCCTGACATGCCCTCCTGCTCACAGCAGCACAGACATCCAGGTCTGTCTAGCCCACCTCCTGGAGCTGTCTCCAGATGCACCTTTGTCTTCATTATTGCTCTTGGCTCCTTGTCTGCTTTGCAAAATGAGCACCCTGTTCCTTAATGGACCCTGCACACTGTTATATGTACCCTGCCCCACACCAATCAACCCACTGTGCTTTATCTCCCCACAAGACTCCAAGGGAGGCACCCCACTGCACCTACCCCACACGCCTCCACCCATACCATTGAGGCAAACCCCCACCGTGCACAACAAATACTTCTGGATTGATACTGACTCCATCCAGGTCATGTGTTGGCACCTTTGCCTGCCGGGTCTGGGAGTGGAGTGTGAAGTTACGCTTGATTGGATATTTAATTAGTGACTTTGTGAACAAAGAGATTCGACTTTTCATTCTTTGGCTTGGGTGTTCCGGGAGTATGTGGCTTGATAAAAAGCTATGGAGTCATCCAATCTTGGAAACTGTCCACCTGTTCTGATTAAGCGCCTCCCCTTCTAACCTTCAGTGCTTGATTCCCTGACTTAGCACCTCCCTTTCCCCATCCTCCCTGGCTCGGAACCTCTCTATCCCCTCGTGCTGACGTCCATGGTCCTCCCACCACAGGCAGGAGGGGCTGATGAATTTATTCTGGCCTCTGTGGAAACTCCTACTCCCTCTTATCCCCCAATTTTGCCTGCCTGGTGCAGGCACAGTGCAGGGTGTGCCCCGTGAAGGAATGAATCACTAACTCTGAGATTTCAGGCAGGGGGCACCTGTTATAAGAGACATTTTAGTCTGAACCATCATCTGGGATTCTGCAAATCAGAGTCCTGTCCTTGACCTTCATGGACTGATGGAACTTTGAGACTTACCACTAGCTTTGGGGTGCCTTAAGCCTCGAGGCCTGCCCCTGGACGAGAGGCAGAGGCTGCAGAGTGCCAGGCCTTTCACCGTTCTCATTTGACTGGTGCCGATTCTCTGTGGCGCAAGGGGCAGCCGGTCACCAGGGAATAAGGACTCCCCCTGGGTCCTCCCTCATTTCTGAGAACAGCCAGCCTAGGTACTAAGGAGTTCGTGAGTGTTTCTCCCAGGTGAAGGTCAGTTCCAGCAGAGAGAGAACTGGCAGCAGCGGGAGCCTCCTCTGGCAGTTTTCCAAAAGGGCATGGAGTGGGGCTTTAAAGAACAGCTTCCGAGAGGGTGCTCAGGCCACAGCGCTCTGTGACCGGCTGTTGGCCCACCCCAGATGTGGACTGTTGGATCTCCGGCTGGCACACCTGAGTCAGTCTGAGAACCAAGACAAAGCAAAGGAGAGCCTGTGGGTTTGCTGTGAGAGTTGGGTCAGTGGGGGACCCCACCTCAAGCCTCCTGAGTCCATCTGGGTCAAGTTCTGCTGGGCAACTTGGCTGGAGAGGGCTGGGGTCTGGTACTTTCCACCTGCATGTCCCTCTCTTATACTTGCCACCTGAATGCTGCTTGTACAGTGTTTGATTTGGTTAAGTTACACTCACGACCCTTTAAGGAGAAAACATAATTCTCGTAATTGTACTGGGCTCAGATTTCAGGCAAATGGAAATAAAATTGCCTCTAAAAATAAAAGACACACAGAATTGAATGAAACAATAATAATAAGCCGCTCTGATTTGAGATAAATGGTAAGGCATTTTGTGAAACAGAGAAAAAACAAATAAACGAAGAGACCCAGGAGAAAAGGGGCGGTCGGGGGAGGGCGGGAATCCTCCGCTGCCCTTGCTTTCATTTCGGCTTTACTTTTAAGAAAGAGCTTAATTTGCGTGTCATAAGGAGGCAAAATTGGTCCTTGTCCCGCGCTCAACAGTACAGGTGGACGAAAGGGGCTGCGTGCCAAATACTTCTGGTTGGAGGGAGGGGTGGGAGCGCTTTCTCAAAACCACTCCTGGAATGGCTTAACTCGCCCAGCACAAATCAATGACAACCTCTCGCCGGCTGCGGCAGGCTCCCCTGAGCAGCGCTGCCGCGTGGAGCCCCCGCCTGGGTTCTGGCGGCGCTCAGGACACCGCCCGGGCACCAGCGCGGCGTCTCCAGGTGGGTCTGCGCGGGCATCGGCCGCGAGCGGGCTGCGCTCTGGGCTCGGGGGAGCCAGGCGGCCCCGCCGTGGGGCGGGGGTGGGGAGCAAGCCCTTGCGGGCGTCGGGGAGAGCTGTGGGCATTCTCGGTCCGCGCAGCCAGGACCCTCTGGCCCCGGGTAGCGGCTCCGACTGGCGCTCGCTGGCCGTGAGCGGCGGCGTCTGCAAGACATTTCGAACCGGTGCCTGAGCTGGAGCCCGGCGTGCTGGGGAACCGGGGCTGCAGCCCCCGCGCTGACGGAGAAGCGCACGGCCGCGTACCTCCCCGCGACCTGCGAGGAAGGATCTGGAACTCTGCATAAAGCAACTCTGCTCGCTTCCTCACTGCCCGTGGCCCCTCGCGGGCAGGCTTTGGGGGGCGGAGGAGAGGCGACAGCGAGGAGCGCGGCGGGGGCCCTCCGGGAGGTAGTGGTGGGTGTACCTTGTTAGTTTACATTGGCTTCCCCTAAAAAGCGTGGTTCTCCCCAGCGTCAGACGCAAAACTTGTGTGTGTGGTGGGTGGGGGGAGGGGGTGGCGGGGGGCAAAAGCCATGGCAACTAATGGCACAAGCAGAAGTCCAGACAGGGGCAGAAATGGGCAGAGGGATCGGCGGAAGTCTCTCTCTCCGCGAGCCGGCGGGAGTCCCGTCTCGGCCCGCGGGCTCGAATCGCCGGCGGAGCTGGGCGGGTGAGGGACCCCGCGCTGTACTCCAAACCGGGCGTTGGTGGGCGGGGACAACTCCCTCCAGGCGTCGAGTCAAGCTGGGGTCCTCGGGGCTCTCAGGGTGGCCTTGGGGGCAGGGGGATGGGGCAGGGACAGGTTCCGCGAGCCCCCACTCCCGCGTCACCCTCCCGAGCGCCTGGTTCCCTGCAGGCGGGTTTCACCGCTGCCGGGCTGGCCTGGGAAGGACTCAGGAAAGCGCTCGGACTCTCTCACACTCCCCTGCTGGGGCAGTTGTCTTCACGCCGTGCTGAGGGCTCCGGGAGGTGGGGGGGGGGGCGTCCGGTTCGGTCGTCCCAGTCTCTGGCTCCCATTGTACCGGCTGCGGGCCGGTGGGCGGGGGGGCCGCTGCCGTCTTTCGCTTAACCCCTGGAACTGGACTCTGCTCTGGAAGCAGCCCCTTTCCCACAATTCATTGGTTGACTGGTGGCATACCCCTTCCAATCCTTCTAAATGCAGAAGTTTGAAAATATAAAAGAGGTGGTTGAAACAATCAGGCAGTTTTCTCCAGGTTCTATAGGGGATTTTGTGGAAGGGAGGGGAAGCAAGGGCAAAGGCTCTGCCAGGTTCAAGTTTCAGCTCCACTCCTTCACCCAGTTAAGTCTTCAGGGGATTAGAGGGGTTCAGGAACCTCCTTTGACTAGATCTCCAGGAAAGGAAAGTAGCCTGGGTGCCACCCTCTCCCCCGAAGGCCCACCCTGGGCTGAAAAGGAAAAGAAACTTACCCTCCCAAAGAGCCACTGGGCTCAGCCTGTGCTCCATCTCTCTGAACTCGGTGTCTGGAACTGTTTCCCAGGCTCTCCCAAACCACCACGCTAAGGACCATAAAAGGTTAGCCACTACCGTCCCTCATCATCCCCATTTTACAGATGAGGGACTGAGGTCCCGGGGGCCAGACAAGTCCAGTGCTGCTTACATTGGTGGTAGAGGGGGTGGAGGAGGCACCATGGGGTGCCAGTGCCACAGGACCCTGGGACCACCAGCTTGGGTTCCAGAACTTCATGAAGTAGGTAGATTTGGACTCCACCCAGCACCTTCTGAGACCTAGGGGGAGATACAAATAGGACTCAGGCTTGAGCCACCACTGAGGGGCATCCAGCACAAATAGATGAGGCTTTTACAGAACAAGCCAAAACCTAGGAAGCAAGTAGGACATCCTCGACAGACTGCTGGGAAAGCCACTTTGGGATCTGAGAACAGGCACTTTGGGGGCAATAGAAGTTAAGAAAGGCTTTAAATAGGAGGTGGCACTGGGGCAGGACCTTAAAGGAGGAAGAACTGAAGAGCAAAGGCCTGGGGGTTGCAGAACTAGAGGCTTAACCTGCTGTGTCGGGGCTGGAGGATAAACCAGAGAGAGGATGGGCAGGGAGGAAAGGGATGGAGCATTCAGGGGTGGCCTACCCTGTGCCAGACACTGGGCTTGTCATATATTATCTCCTCTAACCCGTATAACCCATCACATAGGAATCGTTAGGCCCACTTCACAGATGAAGAAACAGGCTCAACACAGTTAAATACGCTGCCCAGCTGGTTATGACAGCCTCGAACAAAGCTACCCATTTTATCACACATCTTTTAGAATCTTACATTTTAGTTGGGGAGAGAGGAATCACCTGATACTATATAGCACAACACAAAATAATATGTAGGTGTTACCCATAATATTAACCTTTTTGAACCGCAGTTTCTTTCCTATCAATCATTTATTCAACAATGATTGTATTGTCTAATGTGTGATTCCAGGCACCATACTTAGTGCTGGGCATACATCAGTAAGTGGAGACAGCCCTGGTCCCTGGCCTCTGTCAATGGGAATAGTAATAGCAATAGTATATCCTGCAATGCGTTTTGAGTGAATGAAATGAGACAATATGTGAGAACGTGCTACAGAAGCATCGCCATGAAGGAGAAGCAGCAGGAGGCCTGGGTGAAGAGGAGGGGTGGGCAGTTGGAATTGTGAGCTGTCCCCATGCTGCGGTCAGAGGGACCCATCCCTGGCTCAGGTGGATGCTGTGGAGTGCACACAGTGCCCATGAAGCTGTCTGAGCCCTTGTCGTTCAGATTATCGGTTGAAGATTGTGAGTTCCAAGCTAGGCCTTTAGTTTTGGTGAAGACTAGCTGGAGATGACAAGAGCCTGGTGCAGCCTCAAAGAGGACGGCCTCCCTCTGGAGCAGTACTAGCCAGGCTGAGAACAGCCCCTAAGGATCACACTCCTGATGTATTTTTCAGTGGCCATGATGGCACTTGCCACACTCATAGGTCTGGAGCTGAATCTCCAAGCCTCTCATCCTACCATTGAGGAAGCTTGTCCATCTTCACAGAACTTGGTAGAAAAGCCAGTTCTAGAATCCAGGTCTCTTGGCTGTGCCTCCAGTTCTCAGAGCTGCTCACACTGGCCTGCCAGCATGGTTAAGGGCTCAACTGAAAAGTCCACGCTCCATCACTTATATCTCTATTTACAACGCCATTCCCAATGCTCCTGTCCATCTCCGGTTGGGCTGACCTGACATATCCATCCTAATAAAATGGTGTCGGAGGAATTTTTAAAACAGAGCAGCCATAAATATTCTGGGACATTTGGCCTGTTAACTCTCCTGCGGTCCTGAATAGTGTAATAGGTGTAAGATCACTACCTCTAAAATTAACTATCACTTTGGTGAGGAAGGTGCACTGATAAATCTTGCCTTGAAACTAAGCCTATCTAAGTGGTGCTCTGGTGCCTTCCTTCTTCAGAATTGATACCAGCTCTTTCAGGGAGGACAGTTTTCCTTCTTCCTTTAAAAAAAATAATAACTTTTGGTCTGAGGTCACAAGATCACATTGCATTTCGTTTTGATGTCATGGTGCCAGAACAAGGCATTTTTCTGCCAAAATTATCAGCCTGATAGGAGCTGTGAGCAGCCACCTGGCTGTCCCGTGTTTACAGCAATGGCACAGGTGTATAATTGCATGGGGATGTTTGTGTGCTCAGGTCTTGCTCAGCCGTGCAGCCCTACAGGTTGGGCCAGGGAGAGAGCTGTTCAGTTTATTTTCCTTTGGCTGGAAACTGTGGAGATGAATAGAGGGAGGGAATCTGGGGTTGAGAGATTATTGCCAAGAGCAATTTGGAGTCTCCTACATATTAGTCAGAGATTGTGTTTTTCCTTTCTGGAGCCGCCCGCCTCATAGTAACTTCCACGAAAGATTTTTTTCCATCTTCACATGTGTGTGTGCATGTGTGTGCGCTTGTTAGTTTTTGTGTTGATTTTTAACTTGCTGGACTTCTCATGACTTAGCAAAAAACAATAGCTTGGAGAATGGGGTGATGAAACAGTCCCTTTATACAATACATTCTGCATGTCATTGCTTAATAAATTTGAATGCTGATAGACCCCGAGTTACCATGATGGAGTGGGATGAGTAATTCCTTCGAAGGGAGAGTTGAACTCCAGTGGATGACTTTCGAAACTGCAGCATAATTTAACTTTACCTCTGCACCTTTGCTTAGAAAAAGAGGAATGTGTGCTCTCCTCTGTCGTGCTTCCTTTTATTTCATTTGGGAGGCCCCTTCCCTGGAGCCCTGCTTGGAAGGGGCCCAGCCAGAGTGGGCCTCCTTCTCTCTCTGCAGTCCTGCCCCTCTCCACCATGCAGGAGGCCAGCCAGTGAGAAGGAAGTTTCCCTCGGGGTACGGGCTCTTCCCCAGTGGTGACCTGGCTCAGGGCCGCATGGGGTGCAAAATAAGAAAGCATGACCGAAGCCTGTCTTTCCTCAGGCAGGAACCTGGGGCAGGTTGTTTTTCATTAGTCAAGGGGTAAGTCCATCCTCTGAACAAATTGGGTTGGGGCAACGCTGAGACTCTGAACTGGAAAACTGCCTAATCATAGAGTACACGATCTACATCGGCTTTTTCAAATTCGATACAAACCAGAAGTAAAAGTACATGTGACCCTCCCAAATGATAGCATGGAACTGAACCTGGCCTTCTGGAATATTCTGCCTCTCCTACACACACATCCTTGCACACATATACCTGGTGCTCTTGCTTTTCTGGCTGTTTATTTCATAGTATATATCAGTGCTTCATTTGTTTTTATATTTGAATAATATTCCGTGTATGGCTATACTACATTCTACTATCGATATCAGTTCAGGAATATTTGAGTTATTTCCTTGTTTGGCTCTTTTTAAAAATGCTGCTATGAACATTCCTTTGTAAGTTGACAGGTTAGCATTTTCTCGGATATATACCTAAGGGTGGAATTGCTGTGTTGTATGGTAACTCTAGATTTTACCGTTTGGGAAAATTGCCAGACTGGTTTTCATGGTGCCTGTTCCATTTTACAATGCTGGCAGCAGTGTTCAAGAATCCTAGTTTCTCAGCACCTTCATCAATATTGTTGATCATAGCCACTTATTTTCTGATAGGTTTTCTAAAGGTTTATATGCTCAAGAAGCAACACCAGGATATATCCTGGATCGGTCACCTTGCGTGCCATGCCTATGGTGAGAGCCAGTTTGACTTCATCACCTCCATTTTGGCGTTTCCTCTGCAAGTCCCAGGGCTCTCGCCAGGTTTTCCCTATAAGTCTCTATAGGCAAGTACAGGGTCCTACGGTATGACACAGGGGTTGCCGCTTTCATGACATCTTCCCGAGGAATGCCCAGATGCTCCAGAGATGGCAGGGGGGACCACTCTCTCAGCCCCCTCTATCTGGATGCAGCTGCTGATGGAAAGCCAGGCCCTGGGAGGAAAAAAATTGACCTAAAGGGAAATGAATGTGACATTCTTAGACACACTGTTCAAAATCTGGGGCTTTGAGTGGAGACTTGACTAAGATCCTAACCTTCTTATTCCCGTAAATTACCCCAAGAAAGCTGTTGGAGAGTCCTGACACCTTAACCAGGTAGCAGCTGGGCGATGTAAGGCCACCTCACCTGTTTCTTTTTGGGGCCTCGAGCTGCTGGCAAGATCCATTGATTCATCCAAAATTGCTTGGTGTTCCATTTTACACTGGTATTTCAACCCCATGATGAAATAATTTTATCCCATTGTTATATCTGCAGGATTGACTGGGCTAACACTCAAAGATAAATTGGAACCAAGTGGAATGGGGAGACTCACCAAGCTTAAAAGGCCATGAAAGATTACAAAAATTCCCCCTTTATCAGAACATGCTGAAGTCCCGGTCAGTGGCCATTCTGAGGCATCATGTTCGATATAAACAAACCTCAGTACCAGAAACCAATTCCAATAGCTTCCAAGAAGTCATTGTCATAGAATTTGGCCTAGATGACCCCAAGAGGAGCTGACATCAGGCTCTGCTACTAATTTACTCTTCACCTTCAAACGAATGCTTTATCCAGAAATTTCTGAGCCTGACTACAGGTTGTAATCACCTGTGAAACCTTTTGAAAGATTACAGGTGCCCGAAGTCCATTCAAGAAGTACCGAAGTATAATCTCACGGGAGGAGACCAGATGTCAGAGATGGTTGTGATGAAGTCTGAGAACACAGGTTGACCTCTCTGGGCCTCAGTTTCCTTACTGAGGAGTTGGATTAGATTGATGTTCTCCCAAGGGAGTCATTCAGCTGATTCAAGCAGAACGGTTCTGTGTGGGTCTGTTTTCACACAAAATTTTATTTGTACAAGATAAATTTGGCTTCTGCCACTGGAAAAAAAAATCAGAGAGCCCTACTGATGGTATCTGAAGTTCAGCTATGACAATTCTGAGTATCATAGTCTCAGAGGACAATTGTCTCAACTTCTTGGGGGATGATTTAGCAGGAGTCATGCAGATGGCAGTGACTTGATAATGGAGTCACACTTTCTGAGGGCAGGGCCTATGCTGCCCTGGCTGGCATGACACAACTGTGTTGAGGTAGAATTTGACTTGGCACCTTTTCTTCTCCCAGCCCCTTGGTGGTATTTCTACCCACTTCTCTTGAGCACCCTGCATTTTCCTCTCCTTCTACTACTATTTCTAATAGTAGCCCAGAATGTCATTTATTCACTCATCCATTCACTCATTCATTCATTCATTTATTCATCCATTTAACCAACACTTCCCTAATGCCTCTTATAAATGACAAATTGACGACTAACACTCCATCTCTAGCCTCAAATAATGTACCAGCACATTTTAACCAGAGAGGCAGCCAGCCTGAGGCTAATCCCTAGAGGTGCAATTTCAGGGCTCCTTGATTTGAATGCAGGATTTTGGAGAGATCTGAATTCGTGGTCTCTGCTTCCCCATCACCCCCACTGGGGCTCTGCCCTCTGGCAGGCTGTTCAGAAAATGCTTCCGTCATCCTTGGTCTCAGCCAGAGCTTTGCCCTCCTCAACCCACCTGCTAGGGAGCAGGAGGGCAGAGCAGGGAGGGAGGGCAGATTTATTCAGAGATCTGAGCTTCACGCTCCAGCCCTTGGCTCCCACCCTATAACCCTGACTAGACAATTCACAGGACAGCTGCGCTCTAAGGACTGAAATAATCACTGTTTATTAAAGCTGTTGGGCAGAGGGAGAGCAGGGTGGAGGAGGGAAAGTAGGGTCGCATTTCTGCCTTCCAACAAGAGAGGCCAGGTGAGGCCCAGCAAGCGCTCCCTCCCTTCCTGGTGAATGCACACACGATGACATTAGAGCTGCTGCTTTGGGGTGTTTTGAGAGATTTTTTTTTTTTTTTAATGAAGGAAGAACCTTGAAGGTTCATTTGTATAGGGATTAATGTCTCTGTGGCCTGGACCTGCACTGAAGGAGAAATTCTAGAAGGGTAGAAGTTGCAATAAAAGGAAACAGGCTTGATCTGCTGCCTCACGGATCAGTGAGGCCCCCTCTGTTGGCGGCTCAGAAGGGAACAGGTTTGGGGTGGATTTCTGGACTTCGCTGTGCTTCCCTTTGCTGTAGGAGGGTGTGTCCTCAGTGAATGCTCTACTCCAAGAACATTTACTGCCTAACCCTCGGGGCTCTAACCAGGTGACAGAGACACCTGGGAAATTGTGGGCCCCCTGAGTACGACTCCAACCCTCAGTTTTTCATGCTCCCTTTTGCTATTTTGTAAAGGGCAGCAAAACAGACATTTATAGCACTCTTTTTTCCCACAGTACTTTCATGCTGTTCTTTGGCTCGAATTCCTCTGGGCCCTGCCCATCCAGGATCCTTCTGTGTTCCGAAATCACCCGCCTCCCCAAGTTCTTAGCATCCGTCCCTTCCAAACTCTTGCTTCGTGCTCTCTTTCTGATGATCCAACCTAGTTATGAGGAGAAAGCCAGTTCTTCATGCTAATTCACATTAAGGTGTGGAAGACACCGACGACCGTGTTATCCGCTTTGTGCAGTGTCTGTCTTCGAAAGAGGAGGCTTATCAGCACACATTTCTAATGGTGAGACTTCGTGCGGGAGGAGAAAGCAAATTAAATCAGTCTGGGTAGAGTGTGGGGGCAGTTTGGGAGGGCATGGGGGCCTCCCAGAACCACTTTGATCAAGCACATTGGTACATACTTGTGAGACGTGGACACAGACTAGGTCAGGGTCAGGGGGATGAGTTGAGAGGTGGGCGAATGAGGGTGCCTTAGGGAGGACTGTCAGTCGGGGTGCATTGCAGGTGAACCAGAGGCTTCAAAAGGGTGATCTTGACTAAGCAGACCGCAGGTTGTTTTGCAGTTGGGAAACTAACGAAGTAAATACAAAGAGGGAGCTGGAGGGGTGCTCCGGGGACGTGTGCCTTGGGGCTGTGGGCCTCTTGGCTGGGCGGGTGGCCCCTGGCTGGCCCTCATGCACATCCACTGCCTCCTCCTCCCTGCCTTTTTTTTTTGTCGGGGCTTCCTGCTGAGAGGCACTTCTCCACACCATCCCACCCCCAACTTTCCCCACTCCTGTGGTGCACCCTCTGAATGAACCTAGCCTTCAGCTCTTGGAAGCCTTTCCAATAACATGGTGGTGAACTTTTAGCAAACCCAGGCAGAGGAGAGGGGCTGAGTGTCAGCCAACCCTGAGCCCATGCTGGGATGAAAGGCCAGGCCAAGTGAGCCTCATTTGGGGAAGCCAGGAGAAGATGGGTGGGGCCCTGGGAGGAGAGATGCTGGCCCACAGGGCCTTCCTTGCAGCCAGTTGGGGGCGACTGCAGGTGATGCCTTGTCAGCAAGCATAGAGGCAGCCCTTCCCGGCCCCCTCTGTCCAAGGTTGTCATTTGTTTATTCGGAACTTGAAATAAAGCAAGATTCTATAGACTCAAGTGTTACACTCAGCCAAGTGGTCTGGAAAGACGATGCTGTTCGAAGAGGCTTCACGGAGGTGCTCTGAGTTGAAACTGAAGGCAAGCAGCATGGCACAGCCTCTTAGCTCTGGAATCAGGTCGGGGGTTCGAGTCCCAGCTCTGTCATTTACAGGCGCTGTGGCCCTGGGCTAGTTACTTAAGCTCTCTGCGCTGCAGTTTCCTTGTTTGTAAAATGGGGATGAAACCTCATAGAGGACTAAATGAGAGAACCCCTCTGTGCCCGGCCTGTAAGTGTTGGCCTTCGCCATTTGGACAAGACAAATTGTGATGCATCACAATGGCCCATTCCAAGCAAGTGTCCCCAGGTAACACGAAACTGAATGGGGACATTAACTTGGCCAGGATCTCCCCTAGGGACCGAAACTATCAGAATTTTATAAATAAGCTGAGTGAGTAGCACCCTGTGAAAAGCCGTAGAGGTGTAAATCCACAATCGGTTTCAGCTGGCTCAATTTAAGAGCTGCTGGTGGTCACGCGGGCAGGGCTGGGTCTGAGCCCTGCCCTGATGAGGACAGAGAGGGGTCAGCACACCAGGGCCATCTTCAAGACCCAGGTGTCATGGGGCAGATGAAAGATAAGTTATTCTGGTGTATTTAATAAGAAACTCCTTAGACCTGTCTATGACAAAATCCTGGTCTGCTCTTAGACGAAGTCAATTTATCGGTGATAGTGAAGCTTTATCATATTCAAAGTAATTATTACCAGGTCCCAAACCAGAGCAGGTGATAACGGGGAAGAGGGGGAAATCAGCATGAGAGGTGATAAAAGAAATCGAAAACATCTGCACGTAAGCTTTTAAACGATATCCTTTGAGATGTCAACTGTGGTAAAAAGGGTGCATCACCAAGGCACTGGACGTGTGCCGAGCTGGCCCGGCGCACACTGCCGTGCTCCGGCGTTCTCGTGGTGGCCCTGCCTTGGCCACCACCCTTCCAAGATCGCTTGCCCGAAGCACAAGGAGGGGAGAGTTCTCCCAGTCGTAAATTCTTAGAATGCACTGCTGGCTCCTACAGTGCGGCCACACCACACCAGAAGGACATCGGCTAGACAGTGTTCCCTAGGGCTGTCTCGGCAGGGCCAGTGCCCTGGATGGCCTAGTCCTCTGGACCATCTAATCGAGGGGACAGGCAGACAACGTCAGGGCATCAGAAGGGCCTCCTACTCAAAAAGTTCTTCCCCTCAGATGGGTGGCGGAGCCAGAATATGGGCCTGGCTACCCTCCAGACCACACTCTGGCCATGGTGCTTGACCACTTCTCCCAGCCATTGAATCGTCCCAGCTAGCACCTTCCATTATGTTTCCCCAGCCCGTCGGGAGCTCAGGACCAGTGTGGAATCACCCTGAAACAAATTGCCTTGAGTGCCTCCCGGGCACAGAGGGCCACCTGTCCTCCCTGGACAAGGGGTCTCCCCAGCAGGGCAGCTGTAGCCAGTGGCTGAAGAGGGCAAGGACGGATGTAAGGTAGCCAGAGGACACACACCTTTCAGGGCTGGGGAATCTCATTCCTTGGGTCACTATCTAGTTCAGAATCCCACTCAGGCGCAAGATCCCGTCTGTGGCTCCCACAGCAGGAGGTGCCGATTGGGTGAGAATCACTCGACCTGAGTTCCAGTCTCAGCTCATCCGCTTTCCAACTTCTTGGAACTGCTGAGGCTCAGGTTATTCACCTGTACGATGGGACAATTAGCGCTGCTTCTGAGCTCATGAAAGAATTAAAAAGATAAATTATTTACTATATCCAGCACATATTAACCATACTTCTGAAAATAGTCTTCAACTCAGAGCTTCCCATACAGGCAAACTCTGGGTCCCAACACCCTGTCACCCCAAACCACCGAGAGCCTCTCCTTCTCCAGTGGCTCCTGTGTCCTGCTCATGGCCATGGCATGTCTCCGGCCGTGCTCTCGCCCTAGTTTCCTCCTGGTTGCCCCTCAGTATAAGTCATTGTTATTCTCACTAGAGCAGTGCGGCTGGACAAGAGGGTGATAGTGACTCTTAACACCTTCACATGGGAGGACCCATTCCTGCCTCCTCCCATCTCCCTTGTCCAAGGGTCTCAGACAGGCAGACACACTGGAAGCTTTGCTGGGCTCTTCATCAACCCTGCAAAGTTCACCATTACTAGGTAGAGGTCACCACGCCCCAAAGGAACAGATGCCAATTAAAGGGGCCCAGTTTGCCTGGAGCGTTGGGGGGGAAAGTACCCAGCCTGTGATCCCCAGGTCATGGGGGTTAATGTGACAACTGAAATGCTGCCTCACAGACAGCTTTGCCTTACTTAATTGGCACTTTTCCTGGCCGGCTGAGCCCTGCAGGGAAGAAACCATCTCGGTGTCCCCAGGCTACATCGCCTCCTGTCCATCAGGGACCCCAGAGCTGAGCATCATCCATAAAATATGAGAGAAACAACGCTTCATATCCTAAACAAGACGGTCATATGTTTGTGTCTTACAAATTAATTAAAATCTCACGTAGTGATGTCCAAGGAGAACCGTATTTTAAGGGTGCATCTTGCAGCATTTATTTCTACAGCCGCCGTTCTTCCAGCGCTGAGTCTGTACCACAGACTTAACCCCGGGTGTTATTCTAGGGATTATATTCGGTATTCTAGTTCCTGTTTCTCAAAGGCTGGGGGCTCTGGGCGGCTGACGACGTGGCCGTTTAGTTAGGGTGCCCTGGGGATCGACTCCTTCAGGGGGCCGGTGGAGGGCATGGCAGGGGCAAAGGAGAAGCTGATGATGCAGCCTCAGCCAAGCGCACAGGGGCCTCTGGAGCTGAAATGGCCCCTCAGGTTTGTCCCAGGCCTCCATAGAGCCCCTGATGCCTCAGGCAGTTGATGAATGTGGGTGTCCCTGGATGGGCATGACTTTGGGCCAGGTGACTCAGCAGCCCAGGCAATCCTTGAAGTGCTGACCTCTGACCACACTTCCAGCCGCAGGAGCCACCAGTCCTTCTTGAAGGAGGACCTGGGTGGCTTACCTCTGTGCCCTCTGCAAGCTGTAAATGGCTCATCTTTCTCATTAGTTTGTAAACTCTCTGTAGACCTGAGATAAGTCCCATACGGCATTCTCTGTTCCCTTAGTCCCTAGCATGGAACTGAGCACATACTAGATCATCATAAAGCAGTCTGTGATCCATGTTGAGGTATAGCCACAGGCAGCAGGCTTGCTGAAGGTCTCTGTGCCTGGGGACAAATCACCCAGGCCATAGCTACCAAGAAGGAGAAGCTAAAATCGAGGTGTCAGCCCCTCTGCACAGAGCCCCAGGGACGGGGACCCCAGTGCATGGATCCACACCCCTTCCTTCTACAGGGAGTCAGTATTCGGGAAGGACTATTCTAACTTTCTTGGAGGTGGCGATAAAGCTATGTGAGTTATATAAGCTACTCTCTTCTCATCTGTCCACTCCTCCGTTCATTCACTCATTTACTGAGCACCTCCCGTGAAGCTAGCACAGTGCCACAGAGGCACAGGGGTGGACCGTATGTATGGCTGGACGGGAATCCTGGGCCGTGAGAACTTCCCACCCTGGAACCTGCCCCCCACCCCCCAGAGAAATATTGCTCATGTTCATCGGACCTCTGGCCCCACGAGCCTGAAGTAGCTGCTTCTCTGCTCTCACTTGGGGTGCCCCTGCTCAGATCCACCCTTGCACTTTGCTGCCCATTTCAGATAGTTCACCAGAGCGTGTTGTAACCGTGTGAAGTCAGCCTAATCCCCATGCCCTCAGCCTCCGCCAGCCTCAGGTGCTCTGGGTCCTCTCGGTAGAATTGGCATGGCACCGGGGATGTCATGCCCTCCCCCACACACACATACACCATGCTCCAGGAGCCTATAAAATAAAGAGAAAACAACCCCTAACTTTTCACGAGAGGAAAAAAATTAGTAATACGTATAGCCAAAAATAGGAGAAGGGGGATATCCGTGATCGTATTAGGTACCATGGAAAGGACAAATGCAGATGTTGCACAGCAACAGGGAGGTGGGTTTATGAAGCACCAGTGAAAGAAGAAATAGAACTCAAGCTGCGCTGCCCACATACTGGGCCTCCACTGGACTGTGCTGGCGTCACTGCCCGTCCATGTAGACTCCAGTTTCCAAGAGAAATTCCATAGCTCCAGGCTCAGTGATCCCAGCTGCCAGACCCTGGACCTCCCCACCGCATATGCAGGAAACCCCCAGTTACTGTTGTGAGTCACCAGGGACCTCATTGTCACCAGGCCCCAAACACAGGCCAACTCAGACTTAAGTTCTCCGGCCGCTGCTGCTGCGCAGTGGGAAGATCACCTCTCCAGGACCATCCAGAGCCCTCGAGACACCAGAGCCACCGTACACCCAGCCCAGCCCTCTCCCTTTCTCTGTGCCCCCTTTGGCACAAAAGCCCCAGAGTCCTCAGCCTCTTCCGTAAGCCCTAATTTCACAGACTTAAACCTGCCTCCATGCCCAGGTGGGAGCTCACACCATCAGTCTCGCTGTCTCTCCTGCCTGTCCCCGGCCCTGCAAGCCAAGCTTTCATCAATCCAAAGCTTCCGTGCGAATTATTGCCCATCAGTTCCACAGCGAAGTCCAGAATCTCATTCGTATAAATGGGAACATGTGGAATGACAGCTCAAAGGGAACGAGGAAACAGAAACAGGTGTGTTGAAGTGTGACTGTGGGCGAGGGATTCTAGCACGTGCATTTTTTAAATTGCCCTTTAATTTATGATAATATGTGTGTGTGTATCTTTTTAAGACGAGCATTAAGCCAATCTTAAAAACAAAAAAACAGAGCAGTTGTAGAAGGTCATAGAAGATTCTGGATACACAGGGAGAGCAGCGGGTGTGTGCTGAGAAGGGACAGGCTCTGGTGACTGTGGAAAGGTATGGGCTGACTGTGAAGATGCAAACACATTGGTGCCTGGGAGCTTATGGAACGATTTTGTCACCTGATGGGTGGTCCGTCTTCTCTTTCTCCCACACCCATCATTACCAGGTCACTGTCCAGCTCAGGGCCTGGGTCTCTGTCTCCTAGGGGTAGCTCTCGTTCAACTGCAGTGGAAGACAGAGGGTCAGTGCTCCTGGACATGGTCCCGCAGGAAGCATAGGAGTGAGCACGGGAAGCAGCCACCTTCCCCTAGAAGAGCTCCAGGACCAGCGGACAACTCTGGGAGGGCCGTGCCAGCTCAAGAGTCCTGGCAGACTCCTGAGGTGCCTACTTACTCTCCTGGACCTCCCAGTCCTGGTCTGCCACCTGCAGCCATGTTCCTTCCTTTTTGAGATGGTGCTCAAACAGGAAAGCTTATGATGTGCCTTCTGCGGGCAAGTCAGGAAAGGCCTGGAACTCAGGCTCTGTGTGCATGGTGCCAAAAGAGCCATGTAGTACGGTCCCTGATGATTGATGGGAGGATGGTACTCAGCACAGTCCTGCCCTTTGTTTCGGGTTGTGTAGACCTTCCTGCTGGGTGGCAGCTGAAATCTTCTTGGCTTCCCCCTTTCTTTGCTCCCCAGTGTCCAGTCCCACAGCTCATCCTACCAGCCTTGGTTCCTACATCCTGAACCTGACCACTTCTCTACCCCTCCACTGTCACCTCCAGTGGTCTGGCACCATGGGCTCCCACACAACTCCTGCCTCCCTGCTTCAGCTCTGGATTCTCATCCATTCTCTCCCTCCAGAACCATCTTTATAAAACATGCATAGGATTTATCTCCTCTTGTGATCAGGTTAAATTCCAACCCCCCCCCCCCTTACCATGGCCTTCAGCCTTGCTACTTAGAGGGTGGTCGCTGAACCAGCAGCTTGGACCGCACCTGGGAGCTCAATGGAAACGCGACATCTCAAGCCCACCCCAGACCTACTAAATCAAGGTCCCTAGGCCATGTACATGTTACAATTTGAGAAACACTAGCCTAAGGGCCCCAGCAAGATCTTCCCTGCCTGTCCCTTTGGCATTACTTAGGACCATCACACCGCAGACTCAGAAGGCCCTCTCTGAGCCCCCAGCTAAAGAAGTCCCCCTCCTCCAGTCACTTACAGCCTATTCCTCTGTTTTATTTTCTTCCGAATGCTCATCCCATCAATGAGCTAATTTCTGTTCTTGTAATATTGTACATCTTCTCACGAGAGGGTAAGCTTCACAAGGGATAGGGCCCAGCCCACCCTCTCCACCATGTCCTCCCAGCCTGGAGTCCTAACAGTCCCTGGAGCACAGGAGGGTCCCAATCAAACCAACACACATTTACTGGGCACCTGTGATGGGTCTATGCAAGGTGCCTGGGCCCACCAGGAGTTTATAGTCAGGCTGGGAGGACCTGCCTGTCACAGGGAAAGTTAATTTAAAATATAGGAGTTAAATACTAATGAGAAATGACCCCATTCTCCAAAGTTCATTTGGTTGGAAAATGAGAAGGAAAGGGAGGTGCCCAGTAATTTCAGGGAAGGAATGCGAAGAACGTAGGTCTTCTAAGCATGTGGGGCTGCTGGTGGGAATGAGGATGTTTGAATGTCGGGCCTGTGGTGATGCTCTAGCTCCCCTCTCAGCTGGTAGAAAAAATTATCAGTCTTCAAAGATTAAGAAGATCAGGCACCAATGGTCTTTATCTCCTTAACCTAGATGTAAACAAAGCAGTAGAAAAAAACCTTTTAGTTTAGAGCGTGATTCTCAAAGTGTGTTCCCTAGACCACCAGCGGCAGCATCACTTGGGAACTTTTTAGAAATGCATAATCTCAGGCCCCACCTACAAAATCAGAAGCTCTGGGGTGGACCCAGCCATCTGTGTTTGGACAAATATCCAAAGTGAGGCATCTGATGGGTGCTGGATTTTGAAGACTGATGTGGTAAAAGTAAATCTTTTTTCTTTTTTTAGTTATAATAAAATAATACATTTATTATAAAAATTTGGAAAATCAGAAAAGTACAAAAAAGATTAAGGCATCAGGAATTCTACCCCTCCAATTAATACTGTTACTATTTTGGTGTGTCTTCTTGCAACCTTTTTTAAAGCATATGTGTAATTTTTTTTTTCACTTTACCTATTTGGGATTATGCTAGGCATTATGCTGCTTTTATCACCTAGCATTTTAGTTGTGAGCATTTCCTAATCATTCATAGAAAATTTCATTTTAATGGCTTCGTACTATT
This sequence comes from Eonycteris spelaea, assembly GCA_003508835.1. Lineage (NCBI taxonomy): Eukaryota > Metazoa > Chordata > Mammalia > Chiroptera > Pteropodidae > Eonycteris > Eonycteris spelaea. Next base: position 18,883,340 of record PUFA01000003.1, on the reverse strand, counting down.
CACTCACATTAATGCACCGTAATAGCTATACATTTGGGTAGTTTCCAATTTTCTCTAACATATGGAGCACTAGAATGAACATCCTGGCTCAAAAATAAATCTGATTATTTTCTTAGGATAAAATGCTAGAAAAAGAATGACTAGGCAAAGATGAAATATTATGCGTATTTCTTGTGGAACGTTTTATTATTGAAAATGTTCAAAAACATATGTATGGATTTGTAACACATATGGCAAAAAAGTTAATAACCCTATTTTAAAAAATGCTTCCATAGACCTTAAGAAAAAGGCCTACCTCTCCAGTGACACAAAAGGAGAAAAGGAACTGACAGTTCACAAATGTAAGATGACATATGGCAAATGGCCAGTTTGCATAGGTGGCAATGTTGAGCCTCATTACTAGTGAAAATAACTCAAGTTACAGCTCTAAGAGACCCATTTTTAAAACTCATCAGTTTCACAAAAACTCAGTTTAAAAAAAAAAATTAGGCTGGCAAGCAAAGGTACAATGAAGTGCGTATTTCCACCCATGTGTTCTGGAGGGAACAGAAGTCAGTAGCGGCTTTCCGGAGGGCAGTTTGGTATGCTTCACTAAAGATTCATTCCACTTGGGTAGCTCCTTAGACGTCATCAGGGTCGCATCCGCAGATCAATGTTTCATGTGGGGAAATCAGTAATTTTGTTGTACAATAAATAAATAAGAGCTTCCTCCAACTTAGGGCACATGATAGTCCAGGCACTTTTTAAATCCTTTTTTGTTTGTTTTTCAATTATAGTCGATGGTCAATATTGTGTTGTATTAGTTTCAGATGTACAACATAGTGGTTAGACATTTATATAATTTACGGAGCAATCCCCCTGATAAATCCAGTACCTACCTGGCACCATACATCGTTATTACAATATTATTGACTATATTCCTTATGCTGTACTTTACATCCCCCTGACTAGTTCGTAACTACCGATTTGTACTTCTTAATCCTTTTACCTTTTTTCAACCTGTCTCCCAAACCCCCTCCCATCTGGCAGCCATCAGTTTGTTCTCAGTCTATTTCTGTTTTGTTTGTTCATTTATTTTGTTCTTCAGATTCCACATATAAGTGAAATCATATGATATTTGTCTTTCTCTGTCTAACTTATTCCACTTCGCATAATACCCTCTAGTCCATCCATGTTGTCACAAATGGTATGATTTCATTCTTTTTTATGGCCAAGTAATATTCTGTATATAGTCCTTATATACATACTACGTCCTCTTTATCCAATTGTCTATTGATGGGCATGTAGGTTCTCTCATATCTTGACTATTGTAAATAACACTGCAAAGAAAGTAAAGACGCATATATCTTTTCGAATTAGTATTTTGGATTTCTTCAGACAAATACCTGGAAGTGGAATTTCTGGATCATAAGGTAGTTCTATTTTTAATTTTTCAAGGCACCTCTACATTGTTTTTCATAGTGGCTTTACCAATTCGCAATCCCAACAACAGTGCACAAAGGTTCCCTTTTCTTCACATCTCTCCAACACTTGTTTGATTTACTGATGATAACCATTCTGACAGGTGGGAGATGATGTCTCACTGGGGTTTTAATTTGCATTTCCATGATGATTAGTGATGTTGAACATCCCTTCATATGTCAGTTGGCCACCTGTATGGATGTCTAGTCAGGTCCTCTGCCCATTATTTAATTGTATTGTTTGGGGGGGAGGGGTGTTAAACTATATGATTTCTTTATAAATTTTGGATATTAACCTCTTCTAGGGTATATCATTGATGAATATCTTCTCCCATTCAGTAGGTTGTTTTTTGTTTTATTGATGGTGTGCTTTGCTGAGCAAAAAAATTTTTAGTTTGATATAGCTCAACAAAATATTAGCAAACCAAATTCAGTAATACATTAAAAAGATCATACACCATGACCAACTGGAATTTATTCCTGGGATGCAAGTGTGGTTCAATATCTGCAAATCAGTTTGTGTGATACACCACATAAACAAAATGAAAGATAAAAATCATACAATCATATCAATAGATGATGCAGAAAAAGCATTTGACAAAATCTAGCATTTGTTTATGATAACAACTCTCAGCAAAGTAGGAATAGAAGGAACATAACTCAATATAATAAAGGCCATATATGGCAAACCCACAGCTAACATCATACCCAACAGGAAAAAGCTAAAAGTGTTTTCCTTAGGGTCAGGAACAAGACAAGGATGTCCACTTTCACCGCTTTTACTTGACATAGTATTGAAGTATTGGAAGTCCTAGCCACAGCAATCAGGCGAGAAAAAGAAATAAAAAGCATCCAAATTGGAAAGGAAGACGTAAAATTGTCATTACTATATTTGCAGATGATGTGATACTTATAGAGAACCCTAAAGATTCTACCAAAAAGAAATAAACTATTATAACTGATCAGTGAATTCAGTAAAGTAGCAGGATACAAAATTAATATTCAGAAATCATTTTTATACACCAATATTGAACTATCAGAAAGAGAAATTAAGAAAAACCCATTTAGAATTGCATAAAAACCCAAATAATTTAGGAATAAATTTAAGGCAGTAAAAGACATGTACTCAGAAAATTATAAGACATTGAAGAAAGAAATTGAAGAAGATGAAAAAAAATGAAAGGATATACTGTGCGCATGGATAGTAAGAACTAGCATTATTAAAATGTTCATACTACTCAAAACAATGTGCAGATTCAATGCAATCCCTATCAAAATACCAATTGCATTTTTTCACAGAACTAGAACAAATAACCCTAACATTTATTTGAAACACAAAAGATCCCAAATAGCCACAGCAATCTTGAGAAAGAAAAAGTTGGAGGTATCACAATATCTGATATAAAACTATACTACAAGGCTATAGTAATCAAGACAGCATGGTACTGGCATAAAAATAGACACAGAGATCAACGGAACAGAATAGGGAGCCCACCTACATGGTCAATTAATCTATGGCAAAGGAAGCAAAAATCTACAATGGGGTAAAGGTAGTCTATTCAATAAATGGGATTAGGAAAACTGGACAGATACGTACAAAGAAAAAAAATGAAACTAGACCACCTTCTTGTACCATATACAAGAGTAAAAAAATAAATTAAAGACTTAAATGTAAGACCCGAAACAACTCCTAGAAGAAAACATAGGTAATAAACTCTCTGACATTGCTCGTAGTAATATATATATATCCATCCCTTCAGGCAAGGGAAACAAAGGAAAAATAAACAAATGGGACTACATCAAACCAAAAGGTTTTTGCTCAGGCACTGTTTTAAGTGCTTTACTTGTGTTAACTTGCTGAACAATCACAACCATCCAGTAAGGGGCTATTTATTATGTCTATTCTGTAGACGTCAAGTAATTTGTGTATGGTCATACAGTGGGAGAATGGCTGAGCTAGGATTTGAACCCATAAGACTCCCTCTTAGCACCTGTGCTCTTAAACTCCATGTCAGGCTGCCTCTCAATATGACAGAAACTGAGAAACAAGGTTCGGTGACCCTCCCTGGGCCACCTGAGACTGGGAGGGCTTTCTCTTAATTCATTATTCATTCATCCCTTTCATTACCTTCCATCTACTGACCTGGGTTCTGGTCAGCCCTGCCTCCAAGACACCGTCTTTGCTTATGAAGCATCTGAATTTCAGATAATGATAAGGAAAGACTCATGATTTACAAAGAGCCGAAAACTTGCATTGTCTATGGAAGGACTGGTATGTTCTGGTATAGCCTGCTTTTCTTAAAAATATACCTACATTTTCAATGACTATTGAGTCCTTGGAGCAAGGGGAAGTAGCTGGCTAGATTCATTGCTTTAATCCATTCCCAGACCAGTTGCATCACTGAAACCTTCAGAAAGGTAAAAGTGAAGGTCAAAGCTTTTTCTTGGGTACCCAGGGGTATGCTTAGTGCCATGGGAAGTGCAAGGGAATTAGAAAGTAGAGCCTCTGCCCTCTGGAGCAGTTCAGACCTACTCTCACAGCACGACTGGGAGAGAATGAGGTGGACTGAGTAATGCAGACTTTATGCTTTCTCCATTCAGATATAAGCTTCTGGGGGGGGGGGTCAACCAGGAAGACTTACCAGAGGAGGTGTCACCTGAATGGGGCCGTGAAGGATTTCCATAGCAACAGATGAAGAATGACAAAAGGAAACACAGTGGTGGCAGGCTCAGGTTTCCTCAGATTAGATCTTATATGTAGGGAAGAGGTGGGATCCAGCCAGAAATGTGTGTAGGTACCTAAGGTAGAAGAATTTAAGGGACAAGCCAAGGATGTGGGCCATGTTTTCTTTATCTTTGAGTCTCCTAGTTCCTAGCACAGCCTGCAAGAGTCTTAGGACTTGCTGAGGGCTCATTGTGTATTTGTGAATGAATGAATGGCTAAATCAAGGAGGTGACAAAGGACACTGAAGGTGTTAGAGCCAAGGAGTTTCATGATTAAGTGAGATTTTGTTAAGACAGGTGTTGCTTAGCTCTGTTGATATAAAGAGAAGTCCCAGGCAGGGTGGCAAAGGACAGATAAGGTGGTGCCTAGTAGGAGGAATTTCAAGGCACCAAGACTAGAAAAGGAGAACTTGCCAGCACCGGCAAAAGCTGCACCCATGGGAAACTATTGCTGGGTGTGTGTTCATCTTTTCACACCTGCATGGATCTCTGGGAGAACCACACCCCTTTGGTTCCCAGCCACCCCAACCCTTGTGCGGGTATTATGAGGCTTTGATGGGCACCATTTTATACCAATTTGGTCTGGCTCCTGCCTGGGTCTCAGAGGGTTTGCTGGGCCACTTCTGTGAGGCAGCCTCTGAACCCAGGGTGCCAGGGACCTCTCCACCCTGGGAAGGAGTGCACAGGAGATAGGGGCTGGGATGAAAAGTGGAAAGGACTGTGTGTGTCAGGGCCCGTGGCCAAGGGCAGTTTGGTTGTGTTAGAAGAATTGGTTCCGTGTGACAGGCAGGATGGGTGCCTGCCTTCTATGGCAGGCCACACAGAGGCCAGCTGGCTGTCCGTTATCCATGCCCCAGCACAGTCAGCTGCTCCCCGTGTAACAACGACACAGACACCGTGCTTACCCAGTGTCCGCCAGCCACTGGGCAATGAGAGTGTGGTGCACATAAACGGATTGCTTTAAGTGTGGCCTTAGACCGAAGGTGATATGCACAGAGGGCCAACGTCCAGATAGAAGACAGACAGTGGCCAGAGGTGGGGGGTCAGAGCAGGGACTCTGTGACACTCTGGCAAGTAGCAGGAATCGGGAGAGGTGCTGACACAGAGGGGGCAGGCCATGGTCGCCATAAGATCAGCCCCGGGCTGACCCCCATGCAGCTGGCGTAGAGACTGGAGGTAACAGTGACGGAAAGCAGCAAACTTCAGCAGCGGCTGGGGACAGAAGCTGACTTTGGGCCCAACACCGCCTGTTTGCATGTGCTCTGAGGACTGAAGCCAAAAGGTGGCCTCGAGATTGTGTCTGGAAGCGTCTGGTGTGGATAGAAGGCAGCTTTCTGAAAGCCACGGCTGGCAGCTTCCAGAAGAGGCTCCTGGGAAATCTCGATATATTCACGACTCATTGAACGAACAGGTATCGAGCAGGCACGATAGACCAGAGCCCGAAAATGTAATAGACTCCATTGCTGCCCTCAGGGGGCTCGCAGTCTAGGGGAGAGGCAGGACCATGCTGACACGGGGCTGCTGAGCGTGGCTGTACCTGAAGGTGCGGGGGTCTCCCTCCCATGAGGAGCTATCGCACCAGGGAGACGTGTTGGTGTGCCAGCCTGTCAGGGTGCAGGGGAATGCATTGATTTTTTAATTTCCATTTTAGCTTCTTAATGTAGCATTTGATATGTGCAAGAGAATATCTGTAATATATGCATAGGTTGCACAGAATAATAATAATCAAGTAAACTACTACGAATCCATCTCTCAGTTTAAGAACTAGAACACAACCAAAATGATTCAAGTTCCTTGCTCTCCTTTTTCCTCAGCACCACCTCCCTGTCTTCCAGAAATAATAATTATACTGACTTTTGGGCCTGTCATTCCCTTGCTTTTCTGGTGGTCTTACCCCTTACATAGGACTCTACACATTTTGGCAGTTCCTCAAAAAGTTAAACATAGCATTAACACATGACTCAACAATTCCGCTCCTAGGTATATACCCCAAAGAACTGAAAATAGGGAGTTAAGCAGGTATTTATACATGAATACTCATAGCGGCATTATTTCCAATAGCCAAAAGGTGGAAACAACCCATGCCTGTTAACAGATCGATCAGGAAACAAATACATATCTGTATTTGGATTATTCTCTGTGTGTGTGCATGTGTATGTATAATGCAGTTAGTTCGTGCAACAATGGCTCTCCTGGGCAGCAGGTCCAGGGCCTTTTCCCTTATGTCACGCTCCTGTCCGCAACAATAATGACCATTCTTAGGACCATAAGAAGGATACCTTTTAAGGATTCCTCACGAAGTGTCACCCTATCAGCTTAATAGTTTTGTGCAGGCAGGTTTTCCCATGGTGGGCACCCAAAGTCGGACGCTCCACACGCATGGGCCAGTGTTACCTGCATAAGCACCCTGTATCCCCTTTCCCTAAAGCACTGAACCCCACTTGAACCGCTCAGCATTTGCGAGACCACACAGTGATTAAGTTCAAAACTTTTTACGTTAAAATACATCATTTTGTAAAGACAGATTTGAATGGGGGTGGGGGGTAAGAGGGGGTGGGAGGGGACACTCATAGCCCCACTACTTTGAAGTGCTATCCTTAAATCTGTGTTAGATGTTCTCAGTATTTTCTTCACTTTTCCTCTCAGTGTATACGAATGTACACACACACGCAATTTCTTACATGTACTTTGCAAAATTACTATCCCAACTGTCTATAACTGGTCTTCTTTTCATGGAAAAAGCATATATAATTCTAAGCCTTTTTTAAAGTGGAAAAGTAGCCCATGTGCATTTGGAAGGAAGGAAAGAATGAAGGGGAGAAATAAGAGAAAGAAAATTAAACTACTGTAATCCTGATACCGAGGGTTGTTGCTGTAAGTATATATCACTCTAGACATTTTTCTATGAACGTGCATTTACTAAACAAATCGAGATCTTTCTGTACAACACTGTTTGTGCACGTTATGACATAGCATGTTGCCGTGCCAGTAAAATACGTACCTGTGACATTTCAATGGCTACAAGTCATTGCATCGTATAAAGGTGAAAGCCTATGGTTTATGTAACCTTTTTTGTTGGACGCTTAAAATTTTTTCCATAGCATAACAATACTGAGCTTAATATGAGGTAGTAAAACCATTGCAAATACTTAATTGTTGGGATAAACAATAAGAAGTGGGATTGCTGGCTCAAAGACAATGTGCATAATCATTTTAGGGTCCTGAATTTGCCTACCAAAAATGTGTGTTTGTGTTTCCTCTCTTTTTTCTTGACTGGCTATGTCTGAGTTTCTCTCTCTCTCTCTCTCTCTCTCTCTCTCTCTCTCTCTCTCTCTCTCTCTCTCTCTCTGTGTGTGTGTGTGTGTGTGTGTGTGTGTTTCTTTTGGTCTCTAAAAATGAATGAGCATAGGAAGTCAATTCACAAGAAAGCCCCAGACTCGGGGCCACTTACATGGCTAAGCTGCCTCTGCAGCCACCTCATCCGAGTTTACCTCCCTGTACACCCTTCCTGCCCACCCCCCACCAGCCAGGGCTCCCATGTTCTCTGCTCTGCCCGCCTCCTCTGGAGAACTGTGACAGGATCAGAACAGTCCTGGCTTGTAGCTCATCTTGGGATACCAAATACTTAGAAAAGGAGGGGAAATGCCATCGAAGGACTCTTTTGATGTTTCATATTGAGTTTTTAATTTTTAAATTCATTGTTAATTTCACAAATATTACATGAATTCATCCTCCTCCTCCATTTTGTATTGAACGTTCATGATTTGTTGAATCTGGGCTTTTCATTCCTACTCAGATCCACAAACGTTCATTGAACACCTGTCTAGGAGCTGTGAGAGGGGCTGGGGACACAGGCTTGAGTCAGGGATAGCCTTGCCCTCAGGGTAGGGCTGGGGGTGACAAGGTCCAGACACAATCAATTCAGGGTAGAAAGCAGCACAAAAAAAGGGAGGGGTCTTCTTGCACCTCAGAGGTTGGGGATGTAGCCACCAGAGGCTGGTTTGCCGTCCTGGCACAGCTGTGATTGTCGGAAAGTTATTCTGTGACACCCAAATCGAACCTCCACACAAGATCCTCATTGATACTAGTTCTGTCCATGGAGCAGTAGAATAAGCCTATTTCTCATCTACCTGACAGCCCCATCGGATTGCTAACAACAGCTGCACGGTGCTATTCCCTGCCCTGTCCAGCCTTCCCCACCCCATCTTGGACCCCCTCCTTGGGTCCTCCTGTCCAAGCACACCCTCCCAAGGACAGGGCCCACTGGCCCAAGCAGACCCCAGTCTCAGCAGTCTGGCTCGTAGCTGCAGATGCTTTCAGGTCTGGGCAGAAGGAATGGCTGCTTGGCTAGATGGAGCCACTCTCTCTGTCACCCTGGAGAAGAAAGACATTCAGAGCTGTGTATTCTAGGAAGGCCAAACGATGAAGCGAATTAAATCTCAGGGGTTCTGACGGGAAAAGGAGTGATTAAGAATTGTAATTAATAATTTGACATAGACAACAAGCCTGACAGCAAGGAGCCGCCTAGCACAATTGTTCCGTGGGTTTTGCCTTATTATCAGCCTCATAACTTAAGCCTTCCTCTAGATGAACTAATTAGGTAATTAGCTCCCTAAAGAGCATGCCTCTTAAAAATACACTGCAGGCTGGGTAAGAGGTGCCAGCCACAGAGAGGCTTTTAGAGCTCTATTCTTCAAAGCAGGTAGGGGGACAGGGCAGCCAGGGTGTGGACAGCAAATACAGATGTGGTCAAGGAAATCACAAGGCGTCCACCCTCTGATCAGTGTGGTGTGGGACTGTGAGGGGCCCCAAGGACTGTGTGTAACAGACACACAAAAAATGAACACTCTTGTGCCTGTGAGACAATAATACTGTGCCCAAGGATGATTATGATAATGATGATGATGATGATGATGATGATGATGATGATAACAATAAATTCAATCAAGCAGCATATAGAATAGAAATGAAACTGAGTGGATATTAAGGATCCATGGTCTCTCCCACTAACACCGTCCCGGGGGCCTGTGGGTAAGTCACGTCACCTTGCTGTGCCTCAGCCTCCTAGCCGGTGACGTGGAGCCTCCCACCAGCCTGCAGGTCCAGTCAGCACCCCATCCCAGGAACGGAAGGAAACCAGGTTCCCTAGGTCTGGGGTGAAGGTAGAGTAGTGTGGAGAGGGTCGCCGCTTGGGGGTGAGTCGTGCTCTTTGCAAGAAGGTGCCTCTTTTTCCCTCTTGGAAATTTAGTAGTTTTTTTTTCTTTCCATAAATAATAGGTATGTGCATCCATCGCAATAGTAACACATGCTCCGTATAGAACCTCTAGACAATATCCATCCACAGTCCGGTCCATCCGCACCCCGGGCCCCGCCTCAGACAACCTCGCTCATCCTTTGGCTGTGTCCTTCCCACTCCACACATGCGCTGTGTGTGTGTGTGTGTGTGTGTGTGTGTGTTGCGACACAGCGATGCTTATGTACTTTACGATTTTATATCCTGCTTTCCACTCCTCCTCATGAGTATTTTCACGTCATAAACTGTTCATAAGTACCATTTTTATTGGCGGCAGTCACCTCCGGATCTTTCCAATTCTAGAAAGGGATGGAGCCCTACAGAAGGGGACACGAGCTCCAGGTGTGCAAAAATGGGACAGCAAGGGTGGGGCAGGGCTGGCTGGCTGGCTGCGGTCCTCTCAGGGGCTGCAGGCTGTGGCATGTCCTTGCTTCCTGACTTTCTCCCCTGAATGTCCATTTGGCCTGTGATTTCTACCTCTGGACTGAGTTCTAGCAGCGACCCCAAGGCTGTTGCTGGGGACCATTACCTGTCACGTTAGCCCACACTGGGGACTGCGTGGTCTTCCTCTCCGAGCTCTTTTCCTCTAGGAATCTCCCTACTCCAGAACCTTCTGAGAGAGGTCTCCTCCAAGGCTTTGTCTAACTAGAGCTCACTGCCCTCCACCCCCATGCAGGGTCCCCCTCTTCCACCTTTTTTATTCAAAATCATTGGGGTGACATTGATTAACAAAATCAAATAGGTTTCAAGTGTACAATTCAACAGTATGTAGTATATATATTGCATTGTGTGTTTACCATCCAAAGTCAGATTTCCTTCCATCCCCAGATAGCTGACCCCTTTTTTATACAGAGTTCCAAAGACATTTAACAACTCTAGTAATTCACCGAGCCCGTGGCAAGGGGCAAGTTCACCTCACTGAGAACAGAAAGGGTGGATCAGGGCATGGAGCAGGGGAAAGGGACGGAAGGCCCTGCCCACAGAACTCAGTCAGAAGCAGGCCACTGCCTCTCGGATCACAGGGTACGGGCGTGATACACACAGTGTGCAAACGCAATGCCTCAGTTTCCCCAGTGTGTCAGCCTGGGGGTCCATTCTGGCATCTCTTGAGAATGCTGCCACTCACCTCCCTGTTCACTTTCCTGTGCTTACCCAGGTTCCTTTGACTTGCCAGTGCTTATGAGTCCTTGGCCTCGGAACAGCGAAGAGACAGCTCAGGCAGCGAGTCGGGGAACCTGCGGTCTGGCTTGTCTGTGCCAGACTCACTGTGGGCAAGTCCTCTCCTCTCTGAGCCTAAGTTTCCTCCACTGTTAAAGGGGGTCACTAGACTAAATGAGCCGTGAAGTCTATGCAGCTCCTCCTCACGTGTGTCCTGCTGCCTTTGACCCAATATTCCTGCTCAGCCAGACAAGCTCCTTGCACTTAACTGTCTACTCTGCAAGGTTCGTCCGATCCATTTCTTACTTCCCACTTTCCTGCTCTAGGTTTCCCCTGCACGAGAAACTCGGGTCCTGGAGTCTTGCAATCCCCCAACATCAGCCTGCTGCTACTGTTCCTGGGTGCTCACCCCTCAGGGCAGCCCACTGCTTCCCTCAGGTACAAAGGGCATGGGCTCTGGAATCAGACACCTGTGACCATGAGCAAGTAACTTCACTCCCCTAGCCTCAGATGAACTCAAAGGAATGACTTTCTAATGGTGGACTTTCATGTGCCCTGACAAATATTTGGGGGAAGGTTTTGTCTTCATGAGAGGAGGAAGTAGTGACATGTGTCTGGGCATAAAATCAAACCCTGGGAACTTCTGGACTCCGTTTGAGAGCGAAGGAGGATGGGAGCGAAGGAAATCAGTCCTACCAGCCAGTTCTACAGCTGCTCTCGGGGTAGTGCTGGTTACAGGTAGCCTGCCCTTTACTGGACTCCTGAGCCATGCTCATGCACGAATTCCAAACTACCTAGACTCAGTCCTCATTTGAAAATGAGCACCCAGGGGGAAGGGAAGCTGTCCAGGCAAGATCACGGGTGAGTGCAGTTCAGAGACTTGCCTCCTGACCCCAAGCATTCAGGCCCTGCCAGGGACCCAGGTTCTCCCCATCCGAGCCTCTGGGATGCCTCTGGCTTCCACCCCAGCTGCACTTATCTCCAGAACCGTCTCCAGGCTCCCCATTCCATCCTGGCTGCCTGAAAGGTACTGGCGACCTCCAGGCATTTTCTCAGGCCGCCCACAGTGCAAACTTCTTCTGGCCTTGCTGTGTCAGCACCTTTCCTGATGATTCTCAGCCCTTCCCCCCTTCCTTCTTTCCCCCTACTCAGCCCTTCCCCACCCCTGTCCCTACTCCCACCCCTCCTCTTCAGCCATCCCCCATCCTCCTCCCCTCCACCTGTACCTTCCTCCCCATCTCTCCTCACCCCTCCTCCTTGGCCTTCCTGCATCCCCCTCTCCCTTCAACCCCGCCCCTCCTCCTCAGCCTTGCTCTAGCCCAGCTGTCTCCTCCCAGTCCTGACCCTTCCTCCACCCTTCTCTGCAAAGCTCCCTCCCCACATTCTCCACCTTTCCTCCCTCCTCCCTCCCTCTCTCCTATCCCTTTGGTAAACTTTGCATCCAGGCATTTAAACCTGCACTCATTTCCTGGTTCAGCTGAGGCTCTGATTCCAATTATATCAGCTTCATCCTCATAACACAATTCTGGGCAGTCCGGACGCTTGCCGAGCCTGCTTATGTAACCATTTTCCCTCCTCCTCCCTTTGCCCCTCCCTGGGCAGTTTGGAGGTGGGCAGCCAGAGATGACCCATCCCTCCCCCTCATCCCATCCCCAGCTCCAGATCCCCATTCCCTGGTTCTTCCTAAGGCCCTGAGTGTTTGTTCCAAGCTGCTGCATCTCTGAGTGAGCCAAATACCCATCTCCAGCTTGCCTGGGAATTTTTCGCAGCTTTATTGAGATATAATGAACACCCGATCAACTGCGTGTGTTTAAAGTGTACTTTGCTAGGTTTGCCAGTGAAAGCATAAGCAAGATCAGGATTGTAACCAAATCTATAGCCTCTTGCCCTTTGGTAACCGTCTCTCCCACCCCTCCTGGGACTCCCCCAGCCCCTACCGGGGAAATAGTGTCAGTATTTCTCCTTTAGGGTGTTTAGTTTCTCGCTTGTACCATCTTCTCCTCCCTTGTTGTAATAGGCTCATGCCCTTGTTTCTTAGGGCAGCTGCCAGCTCTTTGCCTTGTTGGTCTTGCAGGACTGTCTTGCCAGCCTGTGCCCATGTCTGAGATTCTTAGGTTTAAGTATGGCCCTATTCCTTCTGTTGCCACTTTTGGACATGCAAGGTCCCCTGGGAGGAGGCGCACAGGAAGCCTGTACTACCTGGGGGTAAAAGAGCTATCAAGTGCTTTCTGGAGGTAAGATGCTGGGAGGAGGAAAGGATTCCTGCTGGAGGTAGGGAAAGGCTGGGAGGGAGGAGTCTGAGCCAGAATCCTGCAGCCCCTTCCGGTGTGGGGTGGGGACTGTCACCAAAGCCAGGGTGGTGTGAGAGGGGCTGGCAGCTTTTAGCCTTGTGCCTACCGGGCATAAACTCAGCAGCATGGCCTTTCAGTGAAACGCTACTCATTTTTCCATAGCCTGGTTCAGGCCATAGGATGCAATCAGGATTTTTATTACTACTAGTAGTATTTGGTTCTAAGACATAGAATATTCCAACTGAGTTCTTAATTCACTGCCCCCTTTGCGTTAGCACAGCAAGACCCACACAGCGGCAGGCAGCAGGCGGCAGGCGGCGCTTGGCCGGGGCCAGCCTGCACCGGCGTGTGAGCACCATGGCCCGTCGCTATCATTTGGGAATTTCGTAAACCAGTTGTTCGACGCAGCTGTCCTTAAAATCAGCAGTGGTGGGAGTATTTCCACTGTGGCACTCATCACAGTCTACATACCAGGGCTCCCCACACCTTTTTTCTGGAAAGCTGGGTATTGAGCTTCTACCACTGATCAGGGCTGGAAGACCCCTTGGAGACTACCTCCTCCTGCATGTCCTGGAGCAATACCTCCTCAAGGGGCATCTGGAACACGTGTTTGTTTGGGGCTGCCCGTTGTGGGGCACTACTGGTACTAAATGAGTCAGGGCCATGGACACTAAGTATCCTGCAAGGCCCCAAAGTTATTGCATCCGAGATGCCACGGATGCGGTGTTGAGAAGCATTGAGATTCTTTGCCAAACTCCTGGCTTTGTAGAGGAGGTTCGAAGTCAACTTCAGTCCCATCAGAGTGTATCAGGCACCACGTGTGGGGAAAGGAAGATGAACACCCAGCTCAGCCTTCCCACAGCCCTGCGGTCACTTCGCTATGTAAGGCCTGCAGATCAAGGTGGCCCATATCCTAAATCCCATTCCAGACTCTTCCCATGTCCGCAGAATTAGGGGCCGGAAGGAAGGGCTTGTCTTCTGAGGCGAGGCGAGGACAGGAATGAAGGGGACGGGGCCATACAGCCTTCGCAAACACTCTGGACCCGGTTTAGCCCTGTGCGAGTGAGGAAGGCGCCCTGTTGGAACACATCTCCAGCAGAGCTGCGGAGACATTTATCAATGTGTTGCCAGCCAAGGCAAGCACTGTGGGAGTGCGGCTTTAGCCGAGGTCAAGGCTGAATTATCCTGTGACAGCTGGGTGTGGGCTCTTCTTATATAAGCCCCACACCCAACCTCCTGGCACTGCAGGGCTTGCCTGCTCAGAGCCTGGGAGGCACTGCAGGTGTGTCCTGGCATTGCACAATGCACCCACACCCTGCTGGGCCGACTCCTTGTCCTTTGTACCTCTTCACATCCTACTTGGGGAATGGGCCACCCAGAGAAACCCTATTGGAAGACTGACTTAGGAGGACATTTAGGTCCCCAAGTTGCTTGCTTCTCTTGCATCCTTATAGAAAATAAGGAGAAAGGATATCCTATTACAACTAACAATTACTAAGTACTTTCTGTAGGCCTTCTATTTGGCAGCCACTGGCTCTATTTTATATATGTCTTCATTGAATTATTATTCATATACCATGAAATTCATCCATTAAAATTATACAATTCAAGGTTTTTCGTATATTCGCGAAGTTGTGCAACCATCACCATCACCGCAATCATTTTTAGAACATATTCATCACCTTTAAAAAAAATCCCATACCTATCAGCAGTCACTCCCCATTTCCCTCTATAGCCCCTGGCAACCCCGAATCTATGTTCTGTCTCTATAGATTTGCTAATTCTGGATATTTCACAAAAATGGAATCATGACATGTCCTTTGTGACTGGCTTCATTCACTTAGCATGATGTTTCCAGGGTTCTTCAATGCTGTAGCAGTAGCACGTGTCAGTACTTCATTCCTTTTTATGGCTAAATAATATTCCACTGTCTGAATCAACCTCATTTTGTTTTTCAGTCATCAGTTGATGGACATTTGGGTTGCTTCCACTTTTTGGCATTTATGAATACCAAAAGGCTGCTATGAACATTCGTGTACAGGTTTTTACATGGACAAATGTTTTCATTTCTCTTGTGTATATACCCAAGAGTGGATTTGCCCAGTCATTTGACATCTCTACTTTACACATTTTAGCAATTCATCCAACTTGCCAAGGCAGCTATCATTTTCTTTGTTTTATAGATAAGGGAAGCAAGGCTCCGAAAGGTAAAGAAATTGCCCGAGACCATGAGCAAGGGAGTTGCTGGGGCTGGATTCAAACCCCAGTTATGTGACTCTCCCATGCTGCAATGCGTGTGCTGCTCTAGGTCAGGGTCTTCTGCAGCCCAGCAGGCCCTTATTAACTTGTACCTCAGCCTTCTCCTTTTTCAACTCAGTAATATGTGATCCTTTCATCTTTGCCAGAGGCCTGGGCTGCCATGGTGTCTGTTGTTTCCTGGTGGGGCCAGACCTGACCACTCATCTCTCTTTCTGGGAATGTGCTTTTCTGACCTGTGGACTCTTGGGCTGGTCTATGATCCACTAGGACCTCAACATTTTCTTCTACTGTATATACCTACAACCAGGTCTTTCCCTGTCTTATAGTTGCCTTTCCTGCCTCTCTTCTTTGTGAATTTAATCAGTTGAATTGGTTCTAATAAAATTTAAAACCAAATAATGATGCTGGGAATTGTGACTGCCTTTTTAAAAGGCGGGCATTCCTTCGCCACATGCTCACCCTTTGTATGTTTTGTGCAAATCTAGTGAGGATGCT
The DNA here is from genome assembly GCA_003508835.1 of Eonycteris spelaea. Classification (NCBI taxonomy): domain Eukaryota; kingdom Metazoa; phylum Chordata; class Mammalia; order Chiroptera; family Pteropodidae; genus Eonycteris; species Eonycteris spelaea. The sequence continues at coordinate 18,867,660 of PUFA01000003.1, read as the reverse complement.
AGACTGTGCGAAATGTAAACACAGTGCGGCCATGGACCCTCATGTTTTCTCCCTACCTGCCTTCATCCTTCCCCAGAGACATTCTCCCCTTGCATGCAAACCTCCGTCTGCTTAGGTCATCCTAGCCTATTTTCCTGGTTTTGATAGCCATTTTCGGTTGTGCTGGGGTAAAACAGTTACCATGAAGTACTCATTCTATCAAACCCTGTCTACTTTCTCCAGGAACACTAGGTTAGTTAACTCTCTTAACCAATATTTATTGAGCATCTACTGGGTTGGAGCCCGTTCTGCCTTTAAGGTAAATGCATATATCACTTTGATGATTAGGTGATAATAGCTGCAAAAACAGTTTACTGTTATCTTTTGCTTTCTTACTGTTTGACAGTGAATGATAAGATGTTCTTCAATGGCTCAGTGTCAGAAGTTGTCAGTGCCAGAAGTTGTGTGTGTGTTTTTAAAGAAGTTTTTCTTAAAGATTATCTTTTTGAAAGCAACTTCTTGATTTTTTTTTTTTCCAAGTAAAGACTACCTGTTGGCAAGTTTCTTATCTGAGGAGGATCTCTTGGGATAAGACTCAGGTCCCCAGACAGCTGGTGGTAACCTGGGGCTTCCACGACCAGGATGTCAGTCACAGAGAGAGAATTAGCTGCTCCGAGATGGCTTGTCGTGGTGGGGGAACTTGTCAGCACTTTTTCCAGGTCTTCTAGGGCTCAGTTGAATTAGACATCAAATACATGCCAAGCCCACAGCTACACTGTGCCCCGTTCGGGTGGTAGCTCTCTCACAAGCTCTGTGACTTGGGACAAGTTATTTAACCTCTCTCTCTGCCTCAGTTTCCTCACCTGTAAAATAGGAATAATAGTAGTAGCTACTCAAAGGGGTTGTTGAGAGTGTTAAATGCATTAATAGAGGTAAACTGCTGAGAACAGTGCCTGGCTCAGGGCAAGTGCCCGGTAACGGCTACTTGGAAAACCAAAGTTTACACCTGTTCCATCCAACACCATAGCCTCTGCCCACGTGTGGCTATTGAGCGTGTGAACTGTGGCTAGTCCAAACTGAGAGGTGCTACATTAAGACAGTATGAAAAAAAAATGTAAAATAGCTCATTAACCACTTTTAAAATACTGATTATGCTAAAATGATTATATTTCAGATACATTGGTTGAAACAAAATATGTTATTAAAACGAACTGTTTTTATCCTTTTTCAATGTGGCTACTAGAAACTTTAAAATTACACACCTGGCCCGCATTTGTGTCTCACGTCATATTTCTGCTGGACAGTACTAGTCCAGATCAATAAAATGTAACCAACAGTGATTGTCAAAGTCTTGAGCATTCAGTCTGAGGGTGGCCAGTGTAGAATTAGTGTGACAGAGGCAGCTCTGAGCCTGTCGTAGGAGGCCAGAGGAGGGAGAAATAGGGCTCTGATGTGGAGCGGAGGCTGGGAGAGGCCAGGAATTGGGCTGGGCCTGCAGGCTGCCTCCTTCCCCGGGCAACAAGGAGGAATCCACGAGTGAGGGCTTTCCAGGTCAAGGACCTGGGCACGAAGGTGTGGCAGCAGGTCAGAAGGCTCATAAATGATGCAGGATAACACCCCCGAACTGGATTAGGGTGGCCATTTCCCCACTGTCCTGCAGACAAGGCCCTCTTCCTGCTCAGGTTCTCCATTTGCTCATCTGCATCTCCCATCCAGGTCTCAGGCTTGATTTGCAACCTTGTTTTCCAAAGGCAGGCCTGCCTCCCCCTCCCCCAGCCCCCAGGGGGTTGCTTCAGCCTCCATTACCAAACCCTGTGACAAGAAATGCAGCCCCCTTATTAAAATAATGTAATGTCTAACTAAAATAGAAACCCCAGATAACAGTTTTTGATGTTTTAATGACTGGGCTCATTAGACAGACTTCCCACTTAAAGTGTCTGTCTAGCAATTAAGGCTAAAAAAATCATAAATGATGACCACACCTTCTGTGGCTTAATGGTTACTCTGAAGGCTGGTCTTATTATCTCGGTGATACAGTCTGTGATAAAAAAGAATTTAAGATACTCTCCTAAGATTTATTTCCCCATTAGCAAGCTGGAGGAGGAAGGTTAAGAGTACTCTTAAGGTCAGAGAGAGAGAGAGGAAAGGGAGAGGGTGAATAATAAGATGCCTAGAATTTCCCTCCTGCAGACCTAGCCTCTCCCACCCACTGAGCGGTCCCACATTCGAGGGGTTTAACTTTTGTCTTCCATGGGGAAGTCTGTGAATTGTTACTCCAAGTGACCCCAAGCAGTTTATTTAGTTAATTGTCAAGCATGCAGGCTGAACTGTAGACACACCTACCTCCATGGACATTATTTGCCATCCTAATGTGCTGACGATGGAGGAAAAGTAAAAGGGAGAGCTTGATGAGAAAAACCTGGGAGAATGCATCCGACGCCCCCAAAACGAAAGTCCAGGATGATGGGGTTGTTGACGGGCAATGAACAAGTTGCTATTGCCAAAAAATGGGGGCGTGGGTGCCCCATCCCACCAATGACTCTGGGCTCGGGCTTCGGAGGAGGGACTTGTGAAGGCTGCAGAATAACCACTTAAAGGAAACACAAATAATTTAAAAGGAATTGTGTTTAGTAGTAAGTGTGGGAGGGGACCCCTCTAGGCTTTTATGAGGCTTGTCTTAAGGGATAAATGATATTTGGACCACTGAGGCCATTAATAGAGCCATTTACCTGTCCTAACGGAAGGGGACAGGCTGCCAGCTGCCTGAGATCGGAGGGTGATAACCAAGCTCCTTATCAGACGAGCCCACTCAGAACCAGCAAGGGCTGCATTGCCCCTGCCTCCCATCCCAGCTAGCGGGGGGGAGGAGTGTGGGTGGGGGCTGCACCCTGCCTGCCAGTTCCTTTTCAGGAATCACACTTAGTCACTAAACTTGCCCAGCCAGCCCCTCAGCTGGAGACATGTCACCCTGGCCCCCGTCCCAATCTCCTGGTAGAAGAGTTAGGCCTGGGTGTGTATGGGGCACTTGTGGGTGCCAGGTAGTCACAAAGTTTAAAGCCAGAGTGAGAGTGGAAGTCCACTTAGATACCATCTACAGGGTAGGACCTCCTTGGGCTGGCTTCACCCTGTACAGGGAGACTGGGGAAGCCCTCAGGGTGAACCTCAGGGTCAGTGGCAGGGTATTGGAGACATGTTTTCTCAACAACTTTAAACACTTGACCACTATTTATTAAGTATCGATTATGTGCCAGTCATTGTGCTAGGATGAATTACGTGAACGATAAGATAACATACTTCACATTTATTTAGAGAATAGTTAGTGCCCCTTCCTAAAACCACTTGTTGGAGTGGTGTTATTTACTGCTGGGGCCTGCTTGGTAATTAACAAAGTATTTATAGGCACTCAGTTATTCCTGGCAGCAATCCTATGCAAAAGATAGCTATTGTTAATCCCATTTTATTGATGAGGTAACCGAGGCAGAGTATAATAGAACTTTGTTTGGATACAAATGAGAGAAAACCAATTCAAACTGACTGAATAGAGACAGAATTTGTATTGGCTACAGAATGCAATGATCAGTGGGCAGGGGCAGATGCTGATACCCCTCAAACCTAGTCTCAGCAAACACAGGATTCAAGTGTCTTTGTCTCCCGGTTCTGCTTTCCCACAAGGACTGGCTTCATTCTCAGGTGTGCAAGGTGGCAAGATGGCAGCAGCAGGGACAGCTTCACAGTTTCTCCAGTTCAAGTCGAGTAGAAAAAAAAAAAAGAGAATACCTCTTGCAGATTGTTAAGGACAAAACCTTAAGGTTGACTCTGATTGAGCCTGTTTGGCTGTCTTAAGTCCCTGAACCAATCCCTGTAGCCAGAGCATGAAACTTATCAATTGGCTTATGCCTGGTCACATGCTTTATCTTGGAAGCAGATGTGGAATGCTTTCCACAACACATGGACCAGAGCAGGAGCCAGGTAATCAGAAACTGTGGTAAAAAAGCACAAGATTCACTAGAGAGGGTGGGCTGGTGACAAAGCCAAGCCTGGAGACTAAGACCATCGAGTCATTTGGTCCTTCTCCAAGTCCCACAGGGAACTGGGAAGGCAGTGAAGAATGGCATCCTGGCTCTGGCCAAGGCCAAAAACAACCCCACAAGCAAACCGTACTTTGGCTTTGGTTAGTATCCCTTTTCTAAGCAGATCTTTCTAGAGCATGCTAAGCAGTAACAAAAACTGTATTCTGAGACCGAGAGATGGCCTAGTAATATGTGATTAGGAAGACACTAAGGTGAGTATTGGATCCATCCATCATGCAGTGGCTGACCCATAAAGACTGCCCTCGCCATTCCTCACACCTGAATTGCACCTGTCTATCTCTGCCTGGTAAAATCACACCCAGTGTTTAAGTTTATGCTCAAAAGTCCCCATTAGAATGAATCACTTCCTCCCATGTTCTCCTCATATGATCATTGTGGTACTTAACCCATTGTAGACTTGGGGCCAGCCAATAGTTCATGGGGTTTGCTTTTACCAGTAAATTTTTATCTTATCTATGAACTTGGCTCTCAGTTGGTAATGATTGTCAGATAGAGACTTCTGAGGCTCACCAGAAAGACTACTGTGATTGATTAGTGATGCCTACTGAAAGGGTCAGGGTGGCAACCTTGTATTAGTTAAGACACTTTTGGTTGCAAGAAAACCAACTCAAGCTAGCTTCAGCTGCAAATACCGATTATTATAGGATATAGGGATATGCCATGGGTCTTAAAATCAGGGGAAGCACTACAACCAGACCTCACAAAAGACCGTAACCAGGATAGCCATCGGAAACCAATTATTTCCTCAATATTCGTCTACCTTCCTAGGGCCATATACTATCTCTTCTTGGTTTTTCTTTATATACCTGGTTGATCTTTTCCTTTCTACAAATCAGCTCTCTTTGATTTTCCTTGCACATGATAGAAGATGGTCATACAAGATCCATATTTATATGACCACCAGGTGTAGCAACATGTAGAGAAAACCTTGGCTCATCTAGTTTAAGTCAGTTATCTACCTTTGATCCCATCAACTACGGTCTGTGAGCAGGGTTCTTAATCACCAGGGAATCCTATGAGGTGAGAGAAGAGCCAGTTTTCAGAAAAGAGGGCCATCGAGGGCTAGACAGGCACTCCAGAAGGAGGCTCCTTTCCATTTGTTCTATGTATTTGCCGCCACACTTGACAGCGGTAATGGTAGTAGCGATCATGGTGATGATGGTGACTGCGATCAGAAATAAGTAAAACTTAGACTTCCCTCGAGGACTTGCAGTCTAATAGGAAAAAAGAACTTAGATCCCACATAGACTCTGATGACTTCCAAAACGCAGATCCTGGGTGCGGAATTATTCAATTGAAATGGGTCACCATACTACCTTGCTCTCTCCTCTCCCATCTCTCAAAACACTCCACACAAGATGGGACCATGTTTATTTCTAAGTTTCATCATTACGTTGAGATTCAGACTTTGGACCTCAGGTGAAAACATCTTGTCAGCTGTCCCTTCCGCACTCACCCCTGTCCCTGATAATTAGAGCAGCATCCTCGGTCCCCAACCAACCTGCTATCCAGCCAGCCCCGGCCTTCCCTCTCTGCCATCTCCCTGTCAAACATTGTCACATCCTGATAATTATTTTTACAGAAAAAAATAAGGATAAAGTCACGCCAGAGCCCAAGAACAATCTGTGGGCCCCTGATGTCATCAGGAGTCCTGTTTCCTTTCAGTCTAGTGTCCTGCCCAGAAAGTGCATTGCAGTCAGAGAACTAAGCATTTCAGAGTTCCCATAAAAAGTCACAGCTCAGTGTGTGACCTGTCTTTAAGAGATAAGGCCTGTGCTTCAGTTTCCTCCCTTTCTTTCTCTCTTGCTTGCTCTCACACAGTCTTTTAAGAAACCTAAATGATTTCTTTTTCCTTTTTCCCCCTCTCTGCTACTAAAAGAATGCAATGGTTTACCTGCCTGAATTAAAAGGAGCTTCTATAAAAGGAAGAGGAGGACATTCATGGGACCAGGGACCTGAGCCCGCAGTAAAGGCAGAGCCGCAGGTGCTATCAGTTAGTGATAAAAGTTTCTGTAGGAAAGGGCAGCCTTGATGAGAGATTGGGTGATTGCCTTGATTGCAGCCTTGATTGAAATATGGCTTTCTGGGTGTTCTGCATAAGCGGTTTCCAGCTGTTTGTCAGCTTACAGGTCATGGGCTTTTGCTCATCTGGTTACTCAAGGGGAAGCAAGAGTAGAAACAGGCATCTGTCCCTCAGTTGTGGACTGCAGGAGGACCACTTGATCAAGAACCAGTCATTCATTCATTCCTTCACCCAATAATCAGTTATCCAGATCCCCACTGGTTCACCCTGCTCCAGGACTCTCCTCCCAGCTTACTTTGCCCGTTCTCACTTTGATCTGGCTTGACTAGGAGCACAGGTCTATAAGTGGCTTTGCTTTTACAGACCTTTGCTCCACCTCTATAAAATGACAACACCACTGCTTGCTGTGAATCTGCCTCAGAGAGGCCATGGGAATTCAAGGACTCATTTTTCTCTAGACCCAAGAATGAATGCCTGAGTTCTGATGCACAGCATTTGGGAATATTGAGATAATCTGTTACATTGCCTAGCCAGCCAAATTTAAATTATGGTTGCTACTAGGAGGGGATTAGAGGAGATTTTTGCACCAAATTTCCCTGCCCCAGAGTGAGAAGAATAACCTAGAAATGCCTCACCAGCTTGAAAAGCCCTGTGAAGTGTGGTTGCAAATGCAATTACTGCCTCTCAGGCTGGGCAGCTCATGTGTGGGCATGGTTGGACGCTGCCTTTTATCACCTTGACTGCTGTTTCCCCAGAGCTATATTCAGGTGGAACCATTCTGCTTCGTGCTCCCTTCTTCGTTTCAAAGTGTTCAATTTTAATGAAACAGATATGAGGTCAGGGAACAGAAGTCACTTAAGAAGTAACTGCATATGCAAACCACTGTGTAACTCACTGCAATTGAAAATGCAGTAAAACCCTGATTAACTGCACCCCAAGTAACCAGAACTCTCAATTAACTAGGATTTATTTCTTAGAATTCTGCTTTTAGGGGGAAAAGCATATATGATAAGGGGGCGAAAATCTCATCTCAGGGATTTTAAAAAAACTTTTTCCAAAGTCTGCCCGGTCTCGATCTTCCTTCTTCCTAATAGGCCTCTCTTCTTCACCTCCACTTAAAAGCCTGTGTGATGAAAACCGATGTCAGAGCAGTGACCCTGAAGTATATCATGTCAGTTCAGCTTCCTTGTTTCACAGACAAGGACCCAGAGAGGTGGAGCGTCTTCACCCTGAGACACATAGCTGGCGGTTGCTAGCAGCAGAGTCTCTTAAATGCTAGTCAAATGCTACAGCTATGACATGCCCCCAGCATGAGCTGCCTACTCTTGGTAGTCACCAGATTAGCTGCACATGTACTAAAACATGAGGGAAAAAATGAGAGGACTCAGCCAGATGACGGCATCATTATCCAGGCAGCCATAACACATTGTCCATCGGGTCCAGAGCATCTTGACTTCGGGACAGCAGTTGGACAATAGGCGCAAAACGAAGTGTAAGTAGCCATTTAAATTAGCCCTGCTTTGGATTTTGGTAATAATCAGCAAGAAGCCTACTAATTTAAAAACCTTAAATATGAAAAGGCTGGGATGCAGTAGGCATTGCCTCCTGGTGAAGACTTCTGATTTTCCTGGGCTCTTTCGTCACCTCCTCACCTGTGAACACCTATGTTTACATCCGAAGGAATCTTAGCCTCTAGTTTTCCCTGGGAGCTGCTCTTAAGGCCAGCCTCAGAATAGCCAGTTACTTATGTAGCATCATTATAGGGCATCGGGGAGAACAGCCCTCTTCCTGCTCTGGCCAAATATTCACTTTTCATGATCAGCCTTAAAAGTATCTTAAATTCCGCTCTCTGAGTCATTCAGTGGAGACTTTATGGATTTCAGGAGATCTGGGCCGGGCCTGTGCCTGTTTGCCTTCAGATGCATTTCTCCCCTGCTCTGCTCTGCTCTGCTCTGCATCCTGGGGCAGGTCCTCCAGCTTCATTGCCCAGCATCCCTTGCCAGTGAGTTTCTGGCTAGCTTTGGCCAATGAGAGACACCAGCTTGGGGCAGGAGGGCAGGCAGAAGGGAGAAGCTAGGTAGTACCTTTCCTTTTCCCCCACCCTTCTCTAAATCAGTGCCATTGCCATCGTGCCTGCGTCCTCTCTGTGGCTCCAGCTGCCCCCAGCTGCCCCCTCCATGTTCTGAGGGAGAGCCCTGAGTTGGCACTCTGTTAACACCTTCTCCTCCCTGGGTGTTCTGGCAGATCCCTGCTGTTGTTAATCACAAGTTTCCTCACGTTAAATTCTCCCCATTTAATTACCTGGTCCTGACTGGCCTGACTGATACAAGATTCCTGTATTAAAATGTAAGACTCCCGTGCATCCCAACCTCAGTGTTCAGTGAAGACCAGTTATATTTCATGGCCACATGCACTTCGGGAGGCCCAGCTTGGCAAAAATTTGACCCAGTCAGCTTTTATCTACTCGATCACAGCCCGTAGTTACTCAGCCCAAAAAGCTAGTTAAAGCAGTCATCGGACACCAAAGGTATATGAATACTTTAAATCTCTTATTTTAACTGAAAACATATAAATGTATATTTCTTCGCCAGTCTCTTGAGGTCCACCAAGGTCTTTTATTTGTATATGGGTCTAATGATTGGGGTTCCCCACTGTTCTCGCATAAACCATCCCCATGAATAAGGCATCTGCTGAGGTTTCTAGGATGAATTTATTAAAGTAAAGGACTTAAAGACATATGCAAAGCGCATTTGAATGTGAAATTCTTCTGATTTGCTTTCCAATATTTTATTACCTCATCCACACCTAATTTAACAGCATTTTTAAAATGACTCACCTTTAAGTCTATCATTTTAGTTTGCATGAAAACTTGAGTACGCTTTCTTTTTGTACTTCTATTTTATCAGTTTATACTTAATTAAATTGTGAAATAGTAGCAAACACAACTGGCGTAAACAAGTTTGGGCACAGCACAGCTGCTCAGCTGATAGGTGCGGAATGGAGAGAGAGGCCCAGCAGCCTCCAGAGTTCAGGAGGTTTGCAAAGGGAAGGGAGAGTGTGGATTAACACAGTGAGTCTAGTAAGTGCAGGCAACATGCCTTCTGCAATTTCAGCAGGGGCTCTGTGGCCGGAGGTGTGGACCCACTGGAGAAAAGCGTGCAGGCTGACCAGATGGATGGTTCCCATTATTGCAATATCAGTGCATTAATGATTCCCAGAATGGCTTCTGCCGCCAAGAATTATATGATTGGCACCCACACCCTACAGGTTTGCCAGCATCCCTTTTTCCTGAGTCCTTATCTCTCCACGGCTTGACCCAAGACTGGAGGAGTTGGGGGTAAAGGAGGCACTGGGCTGCGTATGAATACTCAGATATTGGTCTCTTCCAAGTGGATAAATTATGGCCACTGAGTGGCTCCTAAGATATTGCTGGGCACTGATCAATCAGCACATTTCTCAAGGATCCTCAGTGGGTGAGGGAGCAGACTTTTCCTGCGTAGAGAGGACCACACAGACTAGGAACACAGAAAGATCATTAGGGTCTTGTTTGGAAGATGAGAACTCCAGCCTGACTAGAACCTCTAGTCACTGATCTAGAATGATTCACTTCCCTCGGGACTGAGGCTGTTTCTGTGCCCAGAGGGGAGGAGGCAGACCAGTTGGTCCTAAGATTCCCTCCAGCTCTCCCATCCAGTGTGTCTAATAAATGATTCCTGCCCTCGAAGTGCCTACAGTCTAGAGCTGTCTGACACAATAGCTATGGGCTGCCTGTAGCTATTAAGCACTTGAAATGTGGCTCCTCCAAATTATGATGTGCCATAAACATAAAACACCAGATTTCAAAGACTTGGTACAAAAAAAAAATGTGATATACCTCATGATTGATACATCATGAAACAATCTTATATTGGACATATTGAGTTAAAATGTATTGTTAAAATTAAGTTCACTTTTTAAAAACTTTTTTATGTGGCTGCCAGACAATTGTAAATCACATACGCGGTTTGTAACAGATTTCCAGTGGAGAGCAAGGGGACAGAGAGAAGCTGCACAAAGAGATAGTGGGTGCCCAGGGCGGGTTCTGCCACAGAACCTCACAGAGGAAAGTGCGAGGTGGGCCGGAGTAATCTAATGAGATTGGTGGGAAGTTGGGTGGACCCGATGCTGATAACAGAGAGGAGAGGGTGCGTCTGTCTGGCCTGGGTTAGGGAGCAGGAAACAGCCCACAGCCAAGTGGCCCGGTTGGCCAACTTTTCTGGAAGTGGCAGCTTTGGGAGGAGATCAAAGAGAGCAAAGTCTTGAAAGACAGGCTTCTGTCATGTTGAGCACCCATAGTCCCATCCTCTCTCTACTATCCTTATTTCCCCCGTTCTCATCTGCCATCTTCTGCTCTTTTTTCTTTTTCTTTTTTTTTTTTTTTTTTTGATGCCCCTCACTGAACATGCTCATAGAGCAATAGCTGAGAGAACTGGAAGCATTCATTCTTCCACCCTTGCTTTTCTATGAGACCAGTTCAGCACTGCTCACCTGAGGATGATGATTGCTCAGGACAGTACGGGATGGCACCTAGAACTCTGCAGGTGTCATTGCAAATAACTTTTCACTCCCTGGGCAAGAACTCCCTTTGACAGAGATTTGAACCACGGGATTAGGCCAGATAGCAAATCACTGAAGAGAAAGCTGCACCCAGTTGCCAACCAGCCACCTGGTGGAATGGGAGCTGTTAAACATGTTTCCTTGCCCCCATCCTGGGCACAGGTGCTTCATACATCAGCACGCAGAGACAGCAAATCTGACTGGTCTAGTGTACGTCACTGCCTTGCCTTTCCCTTGTGTGACCTGAGAAAACCTGGGGACTCATAAACATATATATATATATGCTGTTTCTGAACATGGGTGTTTTCCCATCATTGTCCATGCCCGTGTCCCAACCACGTGAACCTTCCCTAGTGCCAGCATTGGCCGAGGTGGGTAGGGCTTGGGGCCGTGCACCTCACTGCTCCGCTTACTGCTCTGCTTACTGCTCTGCTCCCACTGCCTGTGCCTGGTTCTGAATCACGGGACCACCTTGATCGTCTTGGGAAGATAGGGATGGTGGATCTCAACCCAGCCAGCTCACTAGATGTACCTGGGGAGCTTCTAAACTATACCCAGGCCTGGCTCCATGCCAGAGTCTGATTCATTAGGCTGAAGTTGCCAGGTGGAGGAAGTATTTTTTTTGAAAGCCTCAAAGGGTGGAAAACTACTACTTAGGTTTAGGACAAAACTATATCACCAGCAACACAGATGATTCTAATAAAATAGAATAATGGGTTTAGGACTTCAGTCTTTTTGAGCACTTTCATTCCTGCTGTGCTTAGCAAACTGGGCCCAGGGAGGGTCCATGCACACCATGACTGGATGAGTTGTGTTTTCAAATGATCGCTCTTGCATCAAATATCTTCAGGAGCTTCCCAGTGCCCATCAAATGAAAGCCAAATTCCTTAGTCTGGCATTGAAGAAGCTCTGTATTTTGACCTCCTGGCCATTGCCGTTCACACCCATAGTTTTTATCAATCCATCGCACCAACCAAAATGGAACCACTTGATACACTGAACACATCTTCTGTATTCATTTTTTTGTTCTTGTGTTTGTACAGGTTTTGGGGTTTCTTTTGTTTTGTTTTTGATAGACCATCTGCCCAGCCTAAAACTTGTCTATGCTCAAATGTTTTTCGTCCTTCAAGGCCCAATTTCTCTAATCTGACAGCTCAACCTCAAAGCAATGTGTCCCTTCTTTGAGCTCCTGCAGGACCAACTTAAGACTCTGTCATTCACTTGGTGGAGCCCAAAGTATCTGGAGGCTATGGAGTGCTGGTTTATTTTTCTGGGCATGTGTTCTTTCTCCCTGTTAGACTGTGGCCTATGCATGGTTGAGGTTTCATTTGATTGAAGGTATATGTGCAGAGTAAGACTTTGTAGAGGAAGATGTTAATGCTGCTGTTGATCACATTTACGTATCTATCTATCTATCTATCTATCTATCTATTTATTTATTTACATATTTGTGTGAATCTGCTGCTCAGGCTTTCTGAAAAGTAACTGGTAGCTTTAAGGATGGAAAGGAAAGAATGAAGTAAATTGGGGAAAGACAGCAAAGCAATTCATTAATAGGGAAATGCCCCCTTTGGGTTCTGTCAGTCACTGGTCCTGAGTCCTGTATTGGCAAGCACCAGACAGAAGCCACTGAGCAGTTCCCAGGAGCTGGGGACGGGGTGACTGGGCAGCACCCCTGAGCCCAGCTTTCAACCCCTATGTGGTCCAGCAAAGGCCCAGACACAAGGTAGGCCCTTGAGTTCAGCTGATTTGAATGAACTCATTTATTCTAAGATGACTGATAAGATTTTAAAGACAGCACTCCCAGGGAAGGGCATTTTAATGTGGGCTAAAGTCCAGGTTTGGTTTTCCCCAAAGGAAAGAAGATGTGATTGTGGAATTATGGGCATCAGCCAGCTGGGGAGTCTTAGGGGGACAGGAGGGAAGGGGTTAGGGTGACAGAGGACCTTCCTGGCTCCCAGGTGTATATAGCCCAACAGCAGACACCATTTCTTCCTATGTCCTGCCAAGTGCTGCGAACTATAGACTTTTCAGGTCTTGATGCTTGTACAATCATGCTAGGCTCTGAGGAGCCCAAGACACATTGGGAGTGGGGAGAGGCTCTACATGGCCGAGAGTCTGGGAAGGCTGTTTAGACTGTGCTGGGCCTGAATCTGTATCAACACAGCTGTGTTACCTGGGACTGGGGGTAGTTTGATAGGGCCTGAGCAATGTCCTCATCCATGGCTCATGACCCTCAGGCAGATGTGCCGCCTCTACTGGGGTCGGCCCTGAGGGGCACAGGTGAGGGAAGGCTGGCCAGGACCTCAAGAGCCCCCTACCACCAATCCTAGGAGTTAATCCAAAGCCACAGATGGAACAGCTCTTAGTATGACAAGTGAAATAAAAGGAAGTGTGAGGTGAAACACAGGGCAACAGGCAGAGGGTCATTCAAATGCCCAGTGTGGGGAGGGGGCGACAGTTCTTTGGCAGGGCTTCATTCTCTGTTTGCCCTCTGACCCCGGTCCCCGTTGTCAGTTCCCTCCCTCTGGGGCCTCTGACAGGCGAGCCTTGGCCGGGCTCAGACCTTCCCGCAATTCCGTTCTGTTCCCTGCCCTTCTTAGATGTCTGGGGCTGACGGCACGTGCCTGCTTCTTGCCTCCCAGTGACACACTTCAGCACAGTGGGACATTCACCTAGGGGTAACTGACAAGAACCTGGATGCATAGGAAGCCTCATGCCCCTAGAAACTTCCAGAACATTTGGGTGTGGAGACTTTCCACAGGCACCTGGCAGGATGGGGATTCAGGCTGTCCCTCAACAACCCGGACAGATGCTTCTGCCGTGTTTAAAGGTTTGCTGTGGCCAACACAGTTCACTGTTCACCATGGGGGATTAGGTACGTCTGAGAGGCTCCCTTCTCCAGGGACAAGACAGGAGGAAATATGAGTTCCCATCAGGAGTTACTAAAATAAGGCTCTTTATAACCTCATCATCAGGAGGGACAAAGGGGTTTCTTTATACCGGCACCTTTTACAATCAGAGGAACTTCTTCAATCTCATCTTTTTCAGGGCTCCCAAATGTACTTTGCTGCTAGATGGAGCGGTAAAGCCTTGTTACAACAAATTCTATTACAGAGACTCATTCCTTTATAATAGAGAGATTTCCGGGTCCTGGCAAACGGCCTGCGGAAACGAGGATCTGCGGGTGGGTCCGAGGCAATATTTTGTGCAGTAGGCTCCTCTCGTCCTTTTCTCTGATTCCAGTGTGCCCTTGGGTGGAGAGAAACGCGTTAAGTTTTGGCCTGGCTGAGCCAGCTGGGGTGGGGTGGGTGGATTACGAAGGGCAGGGGAAAAGGAATGAGAGAGGATGGAAGAATACTGAGAAGGGAAGAAAGCTGATCTGAGACCAGGGTGCCTACTTATGATGTCGGTTCTGGAGAGACGCTTGGAAAGCAATCGTTTAGAGCAGTGTTTTTCAAGTTGTTGCTAGTACCTTTTTATGGGTCATTTGATCAATCTAGCGGGTTACACTCCACCTGCTTAAAAAATATAAAGAGAGACCAGAAAATAGCAACACGCATCGTATGTAAAGTGATATTGTTCAATCACACTTTTCATTCAGCTTTACGCACATGCAGATTTATATCCTCGTCGTGACGGAAAATGAAATAGTGGGTTATAGTTGCAAAAAGTTAAAGAAACACTGGTCTTGTCCACCAATACCTACATTTCCATTTTAAGAAAATCGAGGTTCAGGGAGCGAATGCCACTTGTCCAAGGTCCCTCAACTCCTGAAATTTGACACTAGGTCGTGTGGCCTGATTCCTAGGCCAGGCCTCACCCCCACAGCAGTTTCGTGTGGGGAGCAGTCAGAAGCAATCTGCACGAGACCCTGGGCAAGTCAGTTAACTCTCTGAGCCTCAGTTTCCCATCTATAAAATGGGCCCACACCCACCCAGCCCCGTGATGGCGAAGATCGTGAGATTACATAAAACCCATGCCCGGCACATAGAAGGGACTCACAGTATGCTATTTACTTTTGTTTTTTTCTTCCTTTCCAAATATCTAGGCATAGGCTACAACTCCCCTAACCAATACTTCACCACAAGCCACCCCCTGGCGGGAAGGTGAGGAGCTGAGACTGTTTGCACATGTCTCCTTCTCAGCCAGATTCCAGCACTTCTCTGACCTTGCTGATTATCTGCTGAAGGCCTGAGTGACAGCTCTGTTCCAACTTGGGTCCCTGAAGATAAGGAGCATAGGTGTGTGGAGGAAACTCCAACATGAGTAACAATTTGATCGTACCCAGAGACCATTGTGGAAGAGTCTCACCTGTAGTCTACCTGCCGAGAAAAAATGATGGATCAGATCTGGCTTCTTGCCCCAAACATTCTCACACTCTGTTGCCTTGTTATAAGGCTCCATGTGCTAGACTCTCCTCCAAGTAGGTGTTGTAAGGGGATGGTACATCATTGTAGAAAACAAATATTTTATGGGACTGTTTTAATTTCAGCTGACTTGAAACAGCCCCAGGGCCCCAAACCATTGTGATGCCCCGGCGAGGACTGGTTTTATCCTCTTGGCATCCCCTAGTATGTTGACCAGCACTGTCTTGTAGAAACATCGTACAAGCCACAGGTTCACTTTAAAATTTTCCTAGTGGTCACGTTAGAAAAATAAAAAGAAATAGGTGAGATTAATCTTAGTGATTATTTTATTTAACTCAGTAGAGCCAAACTATTATCATTTCAACATGTAATTCATAAAAATATAATTAATGTTGTATTTCACTTTATTTTGTACTGTCTTCAAAATCTGTGTATTTTACACTCACAGCTTCATTTGCAAGTGCTCAGTGGCCACACGGGGCGGGGCTGGCATGGAGTCTTCCTTGCATAGTAGGAGTTGAAAATGTTTTCCTGACCTGAGCCTGATGCTGGACACCTGTTGAGCTGTAGGCGGTAGGCTGAGGTCTGAGACAGGGGCTAAGAGAAGAAAATGGGAGAAGGGCCCTCATGGTGGCACTGGAAAGAATCCCTTACAAAATCACGGCCATGAAAACTGTCACAGAACTGCCTCCCTTGCACAGGCTGTTTCGGACTTCTTTGTCCGTCATGACAGTTCCAGAGATGTGGAGAATAAGAAAATCTGAGTCCAGAGCACAGATCCGATGCGCTGTGCTGTGAGCTGTGGGCCAGCTTGCAGCCAGAGATCCTGCCAAGCCTCACCAGACGTGTGGCCGTCTGCTTGGCTCGGGTTGAGGCTGGCCCCGGATGTCTCATCTTCACCGAAGGAGGGTATTCCTGAATATTTGCATCGAGAAAGGCCATGATGTAGGTTTTGTTGTTCGTGCATTTTTAAGGAATTTTCCCTAAGCAAGAGGAGACGCTCCGTGGTACCTGTGGAGAGGACTGGTTCCCTGGGGAAACTGGAGTTCGGCTGTCCCCATTGCCACGCCGTGTACTCGTTCATGGAAGGTCCACCCTCCCTGAAAACATGTTTGCTTCTCATCCTTGGAGCACCTAGCCCAGGGCCTGTCTATCCCACTGAAGGGGCTCACTGGGTGTTTGTTGAATGTGCCTGAATCGCCCCTGGGAAGGAAGGAGTTAAGGGAGGGGGAACGAGGGAGTGAACATTCCTTTAGCACCTAGTTCTTCTAGTGCCAGGCACTGTCTTAGGTGCACGTCGATGGATTATGTGTTCAGTCTGCAGAGGACAGCTGGAGTCTCTGGGGAAGCAGGGGAGCCTTCACCCAGTGTTTCCAGTTTCTGCAGGTATTGTGGGGTTAGCCAAATGAGCACTAACCTGGACACTCAACCTGTTCAGATGCTGTGAAGAGGAAATTGGCTCTGGGAAAAAGTGGAAGAAGGGCTGCTCTTGGGCTTCCTGGATCTCCGGGTACCAAAATGGTCCCTGGAGGTGCAGGCATGCACCTCCTCTCTAGGGTGGCTGTGGCCACTTCCATTTGCTTCTTTCTCGTTGTCTCCAGGCATCGGGCTAAAAGCCCTCCCACACTGCCTCCTCTCCCCAGACGAGAATGAAAGAAGCTACTACGAAAACCAGAGGGCTCCTCTAGTGTCCCTTGTCTCTCATGGACAGGTGGGCATTTGGGTGGGGAGAGAAGGACTTGGTGGAAAGCTAAAGTCTAGTGAGCAGGCTGTGTGGCAGTGTGATCTATGGCGGCACAACGCTAACGAAACTCAAACATGAAATTCTTAGTGATGGTTCCGGTGGCATTGTGGGGAAGGAGAAGCAGAGGTTGGCAGCGTGCACAGTGGAGGGGCCTGGATTCCGGGGAGACTGTAAAACGCCCCTTTCTCTTCTCTTCTTGTGCCACCTCCCTCTGCTCTGTAGACTTTGATAGATGACCTATTTTGATGCTGGCAAAGATGTGATTTAATTAACTAGAGGGGCCAAAGGGTCAAGGAAAATTTGAAAATTAAAAAAAAAAAAAGGTGCCAGTATGTTAATACCTATGTGACCCATCGCAAAAACATCATTGGATGGGAAGGACTATGAACAGCAGGAGACCTAGGTTTCATTTCCTTTGATGAGCCAAGTGACCTTGACCATGCCATTTCCCGTCTTTCCAGGCTGCGGAGCTCTGAGACCATCTTGCTGAAATATGTTTTATTTTTCTTTCCTGTGTCGGGCCATACAGAGCATCTTTGAGTGTAGGTCCTTACTCTTCTCTCCATTCTGTCACTGGAAGGTTTATGGGGGCAGGGAAAAGACGGGTCACTGTCCCAGACAGAGTTCTACCTTTAAGTGACCTCAGGATATCATGAAAACCTTTCTCTTTATACAAGAAATACGCCACTAAGCCAGCTTCAGTGCTTGGTTCTCCACACGGGGAGTAGGGATGTTCTAAGCTGATGTGCCCTCTTTGTGCCCGGTGGTACTCATCCAATCAAATGGCAGACCCTCGCAGAGCCCCTACTTGGTGCCAGACCTGCTGCTGGAGGGCCAGAGAGCCATCGAAACAGGGGAGGTTCCTGCTCCCAGTAGCTCACGTTCCAGGGGGCAGTGTCACCAGGCCCGCACTGTGGGCCTGGCCAGGAGCCTGAGAGGTGGGGACAGGGCCTTAGCCCTTAAAACTTATATTTCTGTTGGGAATAGAGGAAACAAACAGGAGTGAAGAGAGAAAAAGGAGAAGAGAAGAGAGGGCAGGGGCTGAACCGCCCACGCCAGCAGCAGGATGGCCTGGCTCTTGACAAAAGTCGGTAGGGAAGCAGGAGTGGGGGCCAGCTGGCCAGCCGCAGCCAGACGTCGCCCTGCAAAAGGGAATTGCCAGGTCTTGTTGGGGGGTGGGGGGTTGTGGAGGGGAGATGCCTCGTCTCTGTTCAGATTCAGGGCCTGTTTGGATTCTTTGGCCCACGAGAGCATCCTGCTGGGACCTGTCTGTACCTGTCTGCAACACTGCGCCTGTCCCAGCCCCAAGGACTCTTCTGTTCCCATTGTTTCCTGCACCCCACACCCCAGCCTGAGCATAAAGATAACCACCCCCTGGCCTTTACCGCCCGCCCTCCCCACCCGGGTGACTCAGGCTGGTGGCCGATGGCGGTGGCCCTGCTCAGCCTGGCTCCACTCAGCTGCCTACATCTGCTGCCGATTTGCCTCTGAACCAGTAGCCCTTTATGTCTCTCTGACCTAAATTAGGGTGGGTTTTTTTTCCCCTTGGATTAAAAAAAAAAAAATGGTACCTTTCTCCCCCTGTGGTGTGCAGATTATTATAGTGTCTGCTTGCTTAGAGGGGACAAGAAAGAAAGTCAACTCGGACAAGTCCAGTTTAATTGCGACGTACCACTGCCCGAGGTCTCCTGTCCACTCTGGCCAGTTCTGAGCCAAACCAGTTTTCCATGGCCAAACTGGGCCCGGTTTCCACAGCGCTTCCTGCCAGGAAGGTCCCCCGCCCAGCATGCGCTGTTAAGTAGGATCTTTTTCATTCCTTTTCCTCTTATAAACTTCCCTTTCAAGTCATCCTGAAGGGAGACTAGGGATGTGGCCGGGCAGGGGGAAGGGATCTCCAGGCTTGATTCCCAAAAGGGAGGTGGCTCTGGAAGGGAGGCCGGAAGGGCACTGACCAGGGTCAAACACCTGGGCTCCCAGCCCAGGACAAAGCATAGGGTGGCTTCTTCCTCTGCAGAGGCCCCAGCTGCCTCACCCATCAAATGAGGCCCTTGGGTGCCCCCTCTCTTCTCTGCTCCACAGAGGAAGTATTACTGATGAAGTGGGATTTAAGGAGTCATGGGAAGCGTACCCCATCCTAAAAATACCTCCCTCCCGCTCCCATCCTAAAAATACATCCGCCACAAACTTCCCACAGAAAGGGAAATTCTACCTTTCCCATTTCAGTCTTTGCTTGTTTGCTTGCCGCAAGCACCCTGGGGAGATACTAGCAAGGCTTTGCCTGCTGGTTCCTTGCATCCACCTATTGAGTTCTGGGGAGCTGATGGCTGCACCTGGAGAATGGGACATGGGAAGGCTGCAGATTGCTAGGAAAGGTGAGCTGGAGTTGGGTGCCAAAGGCAAACCTGGTCAACTGAGACAATTGCCCAGGATCTGGATGTGGAGAAGGAAGGAGGGGGTTGGAGGAGGGGCGGTGAGGGGAGGGTTCACTTCTCCTGGCCCTAGGCTACAGGCTTCATATCTGCCATCTCACTCAACCCTTGGATCTGTTTCCTAATGTTGGTATTTTTTTCCCTGTTTTGGGTAATCTTACCCTATTTTTACAAACCAGGGATTTGAAATTCGGAAAAACCAAGGTTACCCAATCTCACACAGCTGGGGCCAGAAATCTTGGCTGTCTGATTCCAAAGATCACATGCCTTCTTTATACCCCAGACTGCCTCGAAGGGGTATCCATGCTTCATTTATTCATTCCATCGTAAAATATACATAACATGAAATTTGCTGTCGAGGTGTATAATCAGTGGCTCAAATACTTTTCATTTGTTGTGCAACCGTCACCACTGTTCAACTCCAGAATTTTTTTTATCATCATCAAATGAAACTCCATACCCATTAAATAAGACTCCCCTTGCTCTGCGCACCCCCAGCCCCTGGTAGCCACCATTCCACTCTCTGTCTCTAGGAATTTGACCATTCCAGGTAACTTATATAAGTGGAATTATACAATATTTGTCCGTTTATTACTGGCTTATTTCACTTAGCATAATGTCTTCAAGGTTCATTCATGATGTAGCTTGTAATAGAACTTCATTTCTTTTTAAAGCTGAGTAGCACTCATTGTATAGCTGTACGATGTTATTTATCACGTCATCCGTTGATGGATTTTTGGACTGTTTCCACCTTTTGTGCATAATGCTGCTATGAACACGGGAGTACAAGTATCGGTTGAGTCTTTCCTCTCAATTTTTGGGGGTTTGTACCGAGGAGTAGGGTTGCTGAATCATATGGCAAGTCTATGTTTAATTTTTTGAGGAACCATTATATTATTTTCCTTAGTGGCTGCAGCATTTTACATTTTCGGTCTGCGATGCACGAGGTTTCCAATTTCTCCTTGTGTGTTACACCCTAACCAGCACTCATTATTTTCTGCTTTTTTTTTTTTTTTTGATAGCCATCTTAGTGGGTGTAAGTAGTATCTTTTTCTCATTGTGGTTTTGGTTGGCATTTCCCTAATAATTAGCAATATTGAGAAAAATATTGAGTATCTTTCCATGTGTATATATTGGTCATTCGATCTGGAGAAATGTCTATTTAAGTCCTTTGCCCATTTTTGAGTCAGGTGGTTTGTGGGTTTTTTTGTCATTGTTGAGTCATCCATGCTTCTTTACTCAAAACTACAAATAATGGGGAATTTTTCAGAGAATCTAAAGTCATCTATGTTCATAGTGAGGACTCCTGTATAAACTGCTGTTCTCTGGATCTGCCAAATAGTGCCTGTAGTGCTTTTGTGTAAAGTGTTTTATTGCATTTGAAATACTGAAAATTTATAGCTCTTGTGAAGTTTTCATTCATTTATCATACATGTATTAAGAACCTACTATGCACCAGCCACTTTGTTACAGACATAAAAGGAATATGGCATGGTCCCTGCCTTTAGGGACCTTCAGCCCTGCTGGGGCAAAGTAGTTACAGCACAACGTGACATGTGCACATTTTCAGAACCAGAAATCTCAATGTACGATCTGATGGGAATTTTTGGTGCACTAGTCTGGGCTCTGAGATCAGCTGGGAAAGGGGAGAACCCCAGCTCAGAGGAAGCTAAGGAAAGGGTTAGCACAGAAATATTAGGAGAGAGAACAGAGGGGCAGGGGGTGCATCCGAGTCTCTAGACTCTTTTCATCCAGAAGCTACCAGGTTGGCATGCTTGCACCCCTTTCTCCCAACATGTATGGATGTCTGTCCCCCTTGGATGCTCTGGGCTTCTAGTCAGGTACAGACTTTTAAGGGAGCAATGGGATGCCAAGTATGACTAAGAGGGGAACCTCTGGCCTCTTGGTGATATTTCAGGGTGGGGGATTTCCCTTCTCCAGAGAACATTGCCAGTATTGCATGGGAGAAGGTGTGGCTCCCGTGCTGAGATAGAATGGGTTCTTTCCAGCTGTGCTGGGGCTCTTGACCGGCACCCCCTGGAAGAGGGGACAGCCCCCCGACCAAGGTAGCACCAATCCTTTTCTCAAATGATCGCCTCTGATGAGCGTGTCTCGCGGCTTTCACAGCCGGACACCCGGTACTAGTCTGCAGCTGGGGTTCATTTGACAAGGCCCTGATGGGGATAATTCTAGAACTAAGCAGACAGGCCCAGTCTTGTTAGCTTCCAGAATGTCAGGGCCTAAAAGTATTCCATCCCTCCTTCACTAGACTAGAAGCTTACTGTGGACTTTCATTCACTGCTCTATGCCTAGCAGTGCCGGGCACATCGTGCTGTGTAACATGTATTTGTTGAGCGGGTGAAGGAATAAGTCCCTTCTGTCTCCTTGACATTCACTCGAAGGCGCCCTTGAAGTCGCATAGACCTGGGTTTGGGTCCTGCTCTGCCACAGAGGAACACCGACGCCTTGGACAAGTTCATCCATCTCCATGTCTCAGTTGCCTCACCTGTGAAATAGGGTAGTGATTCCTCTCAGGCCCCTCACCCAGAGAATGTGCATCAAGGGCCCAGCAGAGTGCCTGACACATGACGTGCCTCTCTCCCATCCAGGGGCCACCCCTGACTCCCCTGAAACAATTTCCCGCCTGCTGACCCCCTCAGCCTTTTATCAGATCTTCTTTCTAATCTACCACAAAGGCTCAAACCCTGCCCTTCCTTTCTTGCCTTTCCCTGGGACAATAAACATCCTTTTTCTGCTCCACTCACAGGGCAGTGGAGATGTCTTACAATCTAATGGTTAGGAGCAGAGCCCTGGAATCCAAAGTAACAGGGTCCAAGAAAACGCCGTGCAGCCCAAAGCCTCGTTCCTGATAACAGAGGCTTCTCCCGAATGGCGGGTGCGGTGGTGGGAGAGGTCTGAGTGGATGGCTCACTTTCTTGGCCTCTGTTGACCACAAAATGGGGATTTTTTTCAGCACGTGCTATGAGTTCCCACAGGTGCCTGCCATGTGCAGGCCTTCGGTTGACCATAAAGGGTGGCCTATCTTCTAGCTGCTCAAAGTCTGGGGACAACCTAGGAGAAAGGCTGTGAGGCAGCTGGCAGAGCGCTGCGTGGCAGCTCTCTGGGTGTGCCCGTGAGTCCCATCAGATGCAGTATTGAGAAACAGAAGAGTCAGGGAACATCTTTCGAAGGGAGGGGGTGTAAGCTGGACCCTGGAGGATGGCTAGGCGCTGAGACACGAAGGGAAGGGCCTTTTCAGATGGTAGCAGGGAAGAATTGGGAAAGGGGAAGGGCATGCCACCCACAGAAACATCTGGACAGGGATGAGCCAGTAGTAATGAGACAATGTGTTCATTTGTTCAATCAATGAAGCAACAAACATGTATGAGCACCTCTGTGCGCTGTGCCTGCACCGGAGCTCAGGAATACAAGGGTGGGTAGGACGTTGTCTTGTGCCCTCCAGGAGTGTAGGTGACCTACCTGGCACGTGCCCTTGGCAGAGGAGGGGAGGATGCAGAATTGGTCCTCTTTTCAAATCATAGTGCCCTGCTGGCTTTTCCCTCTGTGATGAACTTGGCCTCCACCCGAGAGACTGTGTGTTCCAGCCCCCAAACTCAGACCATAGAATGGCAGATTGTCAAAGCGAAGAGGTCCTGGCAGGGTGTTCTGTGCCCAGATCGCTAACTTTAGAAAGCAGCTGACCCATGTGCTGGGGGAGTGCTTAAATCTAAAGATGATGGGAGCCCACCCCCAGAAGTTCTGATTTGTAGGTCCTAGTGGAGCCTGGAGAATATGCATTGTTAATGAGTTCCAAAGTGACTCAACCATGCTTCTCAGCCTTGGCTGCACATGGAGAGCCCCTGAAATACTGATGGTTAGGCCCCATCCTGGAAAGTCTGATTCAGTTGGTCTGGGTTTGGGGTCTAGACACTGGTGGTTTCAACGGCTCCTTCAATGGTTCTAATCTGTTGCCTAGGTTAATATCCAGGACTCTAGTTTGAGGACCACTAACTTTACCCAAATACTTGCATTAGTCAGGGTTCTCCAGAGAAGCAGAAGCAATAGGGTGTATGTGTGTAAGAGTGTGTGTGTACATCACATAAAGAGAGAAAGAGATTGAAGGAGTTGGCTCTCTTGATTTTGGGGGTTGGCAAGTCCAAAATCTTCAGGTATGTCAGCAGGCTGGAAACCCAGGGAAGAGTTGATGTTACAGCTTGAGTCTAGGTAGTTGGGAGGCGGAATTCCTCTTACTCTGGGGACCTCAGTTTTTTTCTCTTAGGGCCTTCAACTGATTGAATGAGGCCCGTCCACATTAGGGAGGGTAATTTACTCAGTCTGCTCATCTAAAAAATACCTTTATAGTTACATTTAGATTGACATTTGACCAAATATCTGGGAATCACGGCCTAGCAAGTTGATATAAAATTAACCATCATACCCTTCATTTTACAAATAATAGAACTGAGACCCAGAGCAGTAGAACAACTTCTCCAGGGCCCCTTACCTGGTTCCTCCATTGCCGATTTATTTGTCATAGGTTCATAGATTGTAAAACCATGAAGACACCATACAGGTAAAGTCCAACTCCTGTATTTACAGAAGGAAGCTATGACTCAAGAAAGCTAACCACCCTTTCCAAGCCATGCACTTTGGCACAGAATAGAGCTGGACCTGCAATGCGAGACTCCTAATGTCCAGTGACTGCCCCTTCTTCTATCCAAATGGCAACATAGCGAGGGCTCAAAGACGAATATCTTTCTGTGAACAAGCCCTGCCTCTCTCTCCAGCCTGCAGACTCACGCTTCAGGCCTTAGAAACAGGGGAGGGAGAAGCTGTAATTGACTCTGCTTCTAAGGAGAGGGGAGGGTTGGAGGCCTCTCAGTGTTTGCTGACTCCCTGCATTTATATCCAGGCCCCATCAGTATCTATCATTTTGTGGCTGCTTCCTTTATGCTTGGGCTTGCACACTTAATGCCATCGTCCACAGAGATGGTCTCTGCTACCCACCTCTCGTCAGCATTAAATACGGCCTGTGAAATAGAGTTTGCTTTAAATCAAAGCCAAGTTATGATGGTTGATCTTGTTAGTAGCACATCACCCCCACCTCTGCTCCCAAGGGTTTGCAGCACCTACATCAATAGGGTTGAAGATCCTCAAAGCACACATGTGATATTGGCCAGAATTGTCATCCAGAGTCTAGATAAAGAGGCTGTGGGCCGAGGTAGGACTTTAGAGGCAGGGCTGAAAACCAGGGATGGCCAAGCCAAGGTGGGCACTGGACCAGGACCCAGGGATCCCCTACAGTGATTGTGGGGCCTCTGACGGTGTATGGCAAGGAAGCCAAGTTCCGCGAGCCAGGAGAAGATACCTGGCTGGCGGATGAAGGACAGAGTAGACACCACATGCTGGAGACAGGAGACCTCCAAAGGCAAGGCTGCCTTACTCAGGTGTTTCCATGGGCTGCCTGCTGGGGCTGGATCCAGGCACTGGTTGCAGGGAGAAGGAGAGGGTAGAGGGGAAAGCTGGCAAGCCCTGACCCTGAGCTCACTCCAGGGGCTGGGGGTGGATTAGAAGATGGGCTGCCCCACCCTGCCCTCCTCATCTGATGACGGAAAATAGTCATCCTCAGGAAAGACCACTTTTCCAAGAGCTCTGCCCAGGAAGCTGTGTGGTGCACTGGAGGAGGCCCCGCTGGGAGTTCAGACACCCAGGCTAGGCCAAGCTACCTGTGTGACCCCAGGGAGGCTGGTGTGAGCCAGAGCCAGGGCAGGAGGTCAGGCCTTCAGACTCCTATCCCAGAGGGCTCTGTCCTGAGTTCCAGAGCTTTGTACCCAGATGCTGACCCCCTCGTCCTCCTGTCAAGTGAGCAGGCCAGCAACCTCCTAAGAGCCCTCATATTCCCACGCACCATGAAAATGGTATTCCTCTGTGGAGGCCATGACTGAGCAGGTTCGGAAAGCACAGCTCCATACCAATGTTCCCCACAGGGCTCCTTGTCACACCAGTTCTGTGGGATATTAAAAGGTGTTAGGCAAAGCAGAAAGATTAAACAAGTTTGGGAAATGCAGAGTTAAACAAAGTTAAACAGGTTTCTTTACTATGGGCTTTCTCAGAGTGGGTGTGTGTGTGTGTGTGTGTGTGTGTGTGTGTGTGTAATAACCCATGTGAATCACCAACAGGGCTCTGGTATTCAGGTATCCCAAACACATTTGTGTCATTGAAGCTCATAGTTGCAACATACGAGACACGATCTGCTGCGGCCAGCTGTCACTCACGCAAGATGCAGAGTTCTGGCCGCAGTGTCCAGCTGGTTGGGCCTGGGCTATGTGCTCATGAGCTCACTGCCAGGGAGAGGGATTGGAGCCCCTTTCCCCCAGCAGACGGTAAGGTCCTGCTGCTCGGCGAGGCTGTCACAGTGGGGACCTCTCCCAAACCAAAAACACATGTCAGATCTTGGCGGTCGAAATCTCTGACCACGGTGTCCTTTTCTTGGATGGTGGGGGCGGTGGTGGAAGGAGCCAGTGTTGTGAGAGGCCCACCATGGGCTTTGCCACTCGATGCCAGGCTGTGCCCCGTGTTTTCCTCTAGAGCGCCCTCCCCTCCATTCCTTTCTCATAGAGAGGCCTCCACGGCGTCAACCCTCCTTCCTCGCCCGGTTCTATCACCATTCTTCCCCTTCCCACGCCTCACATGGCCAGTGATGTGGACGGTAAGCCCGAGGTCCACAGCGCAGGCTCCCTGGGTCTTCCAAGGAGACGAGCTATTTGGCCTGATGCTCTCACACCTACTATCGTCAGGCTAATCCAGAAGTTTTTGCAAACTTGGGTGCAGGAGGAAAAGAGCTGTGAGGGTTTCCACCGGCAGAGTCCCTTGTTATGATCGCCTCTAGTGGAAATTCCCAGGGGAAACAGCGAGCTGGTTGGGCTGGTAAAAGAGATGTGCCTTGGAGTGGGTAGGGCTTAGTGAGGCGCCCTCCAGTTACTCCATTCAGCAGCCACCTCCGTGTGGAGCCAGCCCTGCTCTGTTTCCCAGTGGACTGGGGCCACCTTCCCATCCATAAATGCCATATTGCTCAAATTTCCAAGATAATTATCCAATCTTGTTTTGACAGTGACTTGGAAAGACCTGCTCTGGATTGCCAGAGATAACGATCACTATTTTTACCATCCTTATTAATGAACATTTAAGAAGCTGCCATGCACACAATACCGTGAAAGTTCTGGGTTTAAGGGCAAAAAATTGTTTGATGTGACTTCTACTACAGAGGGTCTTCCCTTCATTAAACTAGGTCGTCCCGCAGCTCCATGTGACGCTAAATACACCTCTGCCCAGTGGGTATTTGCTGAAACCTGGACCACAGCTGGCCGCAGAAATTTACTTTTGCCCTTAATTATGTGACCCATCTTGCCCTGCTCCTTCTTTCCCTCCTTCATACCCCCCTTTCCCCTGCCTCCCTCAGCTCCCTTTTCTCCCTGTCTCAGCGTCATCAGTTTCCTTGCCCCGCTTCTTCCCATTTCCAGCACATCTGTCTCCCCACTTTTCTGCCCCTCCCTGCCTCAGATCCTTCTGGGAGCCCGGAGGCAGAGGGCCTTCCCCCTCACAAGTAAAGCAGAAAAGTGCCAGGGTTGAGTGATCCACAGTGAAAAGAGGATTTCTTTCTCTGGCATATACTAGAGCAGAGCAGTGCCCCAAGGGTGTGGGCTGGGGCCAAAGGCCCTGGATTGTGTGTCTAGTGAAACCAGGTTATGTGATCATGAAGGGTAGCAGAGGTGGGAGGTGAGAGGTGGAGATAGTCTAGGGTGACCAACCGTCTCACTTCTCCTGGGGCCAGGAGGGTTCTCGGAATGCAGGGCTGTCAATGCCTAAACCAGGAACGTCTTGGGAAAACCGAGACTCGAGACTCGTTGGTCCCACCTCTTGGCTTCAGGTGGTAGAAGGGAGAGTAACCTTCGGGATGAGAAGGTGTGCTGGAGTGCTGGCTTGCGCTGTGCAGGCTTCTCCCTGCTCACTGCTGCCTGGGTCTCTGCTCCATAGTGGAGAGCTGAGTGGTGGGTGGGAGGCAGAACGCACTGTCTGCCGTTGCTGTGGTTCCCCACGCTGGAAGGAGCACCCTGGCCCTGGCTAAGAGTGCACACTGTTTGCTGCCATGGCTAGTGGACAGGTCTTTTTCCCTTCCTGGGCCTTAGCATCCTCAGCTGTGAGAGGCCCTGCCCAGTTCTGACATCCTAGGAGCCTCCTTCAGGTGTTGGCACACAGTGGTCTCAGCTCTCTCCACCGTAATCCCAGTTTTTAGCCTTTGGACGCTCTCAGATGGAGCTTCTTGAATGGAGCAGACCACTGACTGTGTGTCCTGGGACATGGGACTTTACCGCTCTGGGCTCCATCTCCTCTTGGAAAATGGGGATAGAAGTAACCGGTTCACAGTGTTATTGTAAGAATTAAATGAAGAATTATATGTAAAAGAGCCCACTTAATACCGGGCACATAGTAGGTGCTTAAGAAATGGCGCATGAAATTAAAACTGCTCTGACATGCTCGGACGTGGTCTGACATGCTCAGGGTTCAGTGGTTCTATGAATGTGACAGGATATGTTTAGCACAGTAGTGATATCATGGACCAAATGGTGTGGAAATCCAGTGTGACACACACTTCCAGCTGACCCAGGTCCCTCTGGGAGAGGAGGAGAGAAAACTGCTCTGCTCTCCTTTCCCGGGGCACCAACCAGATGCTCCCCTTACCTCTCAAACTGTGAATACTCAGGAAGACAATGGAGAGTCTCACTGTGTCTGTTACATTCTGAGGTGATAGCAATTATGGAACATTATTGGGCCGAAGGTTTTCAGAGGAAATCCTTTGTATCTCAATTCATAAGTTGTCTACTCAGAAGAAATAAGACTCCCATTTTTCCCCTGGGAGATTTAACTCACGTGAATTTTCTGGTTTCACATTTTGCTCTCCTTGGCTACGCATAAGCACAGGTGCACAATGTGGAACAGGGCCCAGCGTCACTAGAAGGGCGAAGCATGCACAAGAGTTAGTACTTGCAAGAGCTTTGCCATTCTCTACTACTTATGCTCCCAGGTTATTTCCTCCTTGGGAAAGTCAATGTGATACTGATCATTTCAAGGTAACCAGGCCCATGAGTGCTCCATGAGTCACCAACAAACACATGCCAAATGCCTGTTGGTGCGAAGCTCCGCGCTCCATCTGTAGAGGATACAGAAAAGCAAACCATTCTTACTGTCAAGAAATGCACATTTAGTCCTGTGGGCCCCATCCTTTGGAAGATAAGGATCCTTTTCAAAGCTGAAAACATTTCATGAAACTCCACCTGGCCATACCTGTCTTGTATGATTCAGAAACATTTTCACATACACTCATGTTGAATTTTCCACAATTCCACCTGCATGCCTTTGAGAACTAGCTATACCTATATATGTGCAACCTATGCGTTCAGCATCCTAATGGAGTTGGAGGTTTTTATGAGTCTAAAGGCCCCCTGCACTCCTCTCTAACTGTCTGACGGGCTTGATGAGTGTTCAGGACTATTGGAGGGTGATGGGAGTCTCAGGATGGAAAAGGTGAGGGCACCTCTGACAAAGGAAGGAGGAGGCCAAGAGCTCCAAGGTGGGAATGCACCGGGCAGCTGGTCTCTCAATAGAAGACCATGATGAATATCAGGATGAAGGAGAAAGGGAAGGCATGAAAGTTTCCTGGGAGGATATAGAAATAATCCAACTTTTGTCTAATCCCATTCTTGTCTGTTTTAGAAGAACTTTCTCACTACTCTCTCTGTTGAGCTCTCCATCTGGATATCTGTTGCTCCTTTTACAACTTAGTAAGTGATGCTTAGTAAATTACTGTAGCCATTTCTAAGTATCCTGCCTCCCTCACTGCATGGTAAATTCCTGCACTATAGAGAGCAGGGCAGGGTCATACCCCTATTTTTGTCTCTGTCCAATCCCTCCCGGGCCCAGCACTCCCACGGCTGATTGGCCACTGCCTTTCACACACCTGGGTTTAGATTGGGCTGCATGTCACTTTCCTCCTGGCAACCCTTCTTACCTTACAAGTTATGGGGATCCCTGACACCCCAATGCTCATCCTGCAGCACGCACTGTAGTCTGTCGGCCCCTATCCTGACCTCCACCCCTAGTACCTCACATCCTGTACCCCAGTACCCATGTAAATCATGGTAGCACTCACTCTCCAGTTCTGTCTCTATGTACTAAGGGCCAGGAGAGAGAAGGAAGAGAACATGGGTGACAGGCACCTAATTCAGTTAGGCTTCCTGGAGGGGGTGATACCCAAGCTAAGTCTTAAAGGATGAGGAAGAGTTAGCCCAATAAAGGTGGGGTAGGGCGAAGTTGGGAGGGAACTGTGCTTCAGTAGGGAGAATAGAATGAGTAAGGCCAAGGTGGTGGGAGTTGGGAATGTTGGTAACACCTTCAGTTGTTGAGCAAGGCAGGCAGGGGCCACGTGTTGGAGCCCAGGGTGTGTAGACTCTGGGAGCCGGAGGTGAGAAGGGACCTGCTTCTGATCAAGGCAGCAGGAATAGGGGGGAGGAGAGAAGTGAGAGAGATGGTGCAGAAACCGTGCACTGATGTCAGGAGCAAGGGCGTAAGAGAGGGAGAGCCATAATCTCAGCCAAGGTTTTGGACCTGGATGGCTAATTTGGAAACAAAGACACAGTGGACGGAAGCAAAGGGTGGACCTCCCAAGTCCCTGCTCAGTCTGCTCCATGCTTGCTCCCAGGGAACTGTAGCCTATTTGTTTGTTCCTTCCCCCCCCCCTTTTTCCCCCACTGGCACAGACTCCCCAGAAAAGCTAAAAATTCATCTCATCTGACCCAAATCAGAGGGTGGATCAGCTGGGGCTTTATTACACACTGGTTAAAATGGGTCTTGTGGGAGAGGATGGGCTACATTATAATTGTATCTTTGGTCACCTCCACCCACCCAGCCCAAAAAAAAAAAAAAATGGTGGACTGCCTCTGTTTAGACACCATTTTGCAAAAGGGGCTCCTCCTCCCTTCTACTTTTTTTCTGATTAGTCTTGAAAAATCATCCTGCGGCCTGGGAAAGAGATGGGAGGATGGAGAGAGCAGAGAAAGGGTCGTGTCCTCCCGCCCAGCTGCCCGTAGGGAAAACAGCCCGGGCAGTTTGGAGATGTGTCTCTGGAGACAGGGCTGGCAGGCTTCGGAGAGGCTAGGGTGGGAGCTGTTTTAAAAGCAGCAGTAGCAGCTCCCTTCACAGGATTTTTTGTTGCGACTCTAAAACTCCTAAATTGTTCTTTGGGCTTAAGCAATGAGCATCAGAAATACCGAAGCAGGGGGCGGGAGGAGGGGGTGGGGGAGGCCGTCACTCAGGCTTTGAAAGTGGTATTTTGGGGATGGGTGTGGCCTGAGTAAATAAATCATGAGTAGCATTCAGTGTAATTAAGAAGCTATAGCCCTTTCCAGGTCCTCCTCTCCCTCTTTCCTCATAAATGGGTGATGAGCCTGATTTACTGTGGAACAGTTCGAACACACACATGATATGAAGGTGGGTTGTAGGTCTTAGGTGATAGGTTTGTAGGGAGTTTATATATGAGTCATTTGCTACTTGTGAGGGTACGAATCAAGCAGGAAGGATTGTGCATTTGTGTACTGTAGCCTTTCAGTTACTCACCTGCCTTCCCTTACAAATAATGAGCTGGAAAAATCACTGTGGCTCTCTCTCCCTCTGTTCCCAGCCCCCTAACTAGGTATATATATTCTTTTTGGAGTGGGGGAGACAAGATTACACATGCACAAAGCTAGGCAAGACAGTAAATGGGCAAGAGCCAAGGGGTAAGGTCCTTACTCCAGAAGGGTTAAGAGAAATGTGTATTAGTTAGTTGTTGCTGTGTAACAAAAATGCCCAAAACCTTTAGCAGCTTGAAACAATAAACATTTATTATGCTCATGATTTTTATATTCAGGAATTCAGGAGCAGCTTAGCTAGGGAGTTCTGGCTCAGTTTCCCAAGGTTACAGTCACCTGAAGACAAGAATGAAGTGAAAGATGTGCTTTCAAGGTGTCTCACTTAGTAGCTGGCAAGTTGGGGCTGGTTGTTTGTGGGAGGCCTCAGTTTCTCCTCATTTGGACGTCTTGATGGCTGCTTAAGTGTCTCCCAGCACGGTAATTGGTTTCCCCCACAGAGAGCATTCTGAGAGAAAGCAAGTCAAAAATATCTATTATAACCTAGCTTTCGAAATGTCACACCATCACTTGTCTGTATCCTATGGTCACACGGACCAACCCTGATGCAATGTAGGAGAAAGTTACACAAAGTGTGAATACCAGGAGGTGAGGGGCGTTGGAGGCCTCCTGGAGGCTGGTTTCCACGCAGTGAAAAGTCACCTTGGGTTAGAGGGGGAGGGTGTCAGGGAAGAAGTGAGACTCAGACAGGATTTGGAAGAGATGTGGCAGTTTAAAGGAACAGACAGGGAGGCTGAAATCATCATGGTTTGTTTGGAGGCCGTGCACAGACTAGCTTGAAACAGAGAGCCCAGGTCGGAAAGCACTGAGAAACAAGGTCAAGATCAGACTGTGGGGGACCATGATGGGCAGACTAGGACAGTGGGATCCCTCAAAGGAGTCATCAAAAGTTCTGTAGTAAAGAAATGACAGGGTCCAGGTGGGAAACTTAGCCTCTTACTATCTGGGTGCCTTCAATGGGTCACTTCAATTCTGTAGGTGAGTAGCCATACCTGTAAATGGGCATAACAAATGAGTTCATATATGTGAAATAAGTATTTCTATTTCTTCTATTATTGGAGAATCCGGCTCTCGTGCATGGCCTGCCTTGCCAGCCACAGAAATATTGCTATACGTTGGTAGGTGCTAGACAGAACATGGGCCACCCTAATATCCTAACAGTTGTATCCTATGGATTCGATGGCAGCCAAAGCCTGTTCTTGTTCAATTCTCATCCAATCCTCACAATCACCTATAAGATAGGCAGCCCAGTGTCATTAACATCATTTCACAGACATAAAAACTGAATTTGAGTAACTGAAAGGTCTAGAACAAATCGGTAGTGATCAGACATTACCAAAAATCCCAAAGATTTGGGAATATGGAAAAGAGGGGGAGAAATCCAAAATCATTCAACATTGTTTAATAGTAACGGCTTTCAAATTCAAATATCACCAAAAAGAGATAATTATAGGGGAAATAAATCTACCTTCTGCCCCTCACTGGGCACTCTCCAACTCATCTCGGAAAGGACACATAACAGTTTTTACTGTATCTTTCCAAAGATAGCCCATGCACCTCCAAGTCATTTTTCTTTCCCAAATGTGATAACAAACCATGCACTATGCAGCATGCTTTGCAGTAAAATCTTAGAGCCACTTCTCTATACATCCACATACAGATTACCTCACTGTTTTTAATGGCCGCATACTACTCCGTGATTTATCTAGATAGTCCCCCACCCCCCCCCGGGGGGAGCACACTGTTTGCTCCCACTCTCTGGCTATAGAATCAATGTTGCAGGGACGATCTTTTTACTTAAGTTTGGGTGCGTGTGGTAAAAAAACTTTAAGATAAATATCTACAGGGAAATTTCTGGATCGCCAAAGTTTTTCATTTTGCCCATCTGATAGATGAAAATTAAAATCTATTTAATTTTTATTCAGAGTAATGTTTTTATGCGGAGTACTTGAACATTTTTCACATGTTTAAAAGCTATTTGTATTTCTTTTTCTGTGATCTTTCTGTTCATGGTTTTTGCCAGTTTTTCTAACAAGCGATAAGTTTTTTTCCCGATTTGCTCTTAGCTCTCTCTGTAAAGGATAATAGCCCTCTTTCATCATATGTTTTGCAAATATTTTTCCCAATTATTTGTATCTTGATTTTGTTAAGGAATTCTTGATGTCACAAATTTTTAAGCCATTATTTAGTCAAATTTATCAATCTCTTATGGCTTCTGGGTTTTCTGTCTTTCTAAGAGAAGCATTTCCCTTTGGAAATATAAAATAATTCTCCAATATTTCCTTTTCCTGATTTTTAAAAAACTTTTAAATTCTTGCTATATTGATCATTTATTTTTGTGTAAGGAGTGAGAAAGGGATCCAAGTTTTGTTTCATGTCCTACATGACTGGCCAGTTGTCATAATTTCATTTATTTTTAAAAAAAAAAATCCATCTTAAAATAAAATTGAAATCTCACCTTTATTAGATGCTAAGTTCTTCTATATATTATCTAACATGAGTCTAATCATGAATGATCTGTTATTTTATTGATCTATCCCTCTGTTCATGATCCAGTACCAAATACTTTATTTTCATGGCTTCATAATGTGTTTTCACATCTATAAGGCTAGTCTTCTTACTCCCATTACTCATCTGTTTCAAAAATCTCTTGGCTATTATTAAATGCTTATATATATATATATATATATATATATATATTATATATATATGAACTTTACAGTCAGCTTATCTGATTTCAATAGAAATTCTGATTGATATTTTTATTGGGATCATCTTGCATTTATTGAACTATTTAGGGAAAATTGGCATGATTACAATATTGCGGCTCCCTATCCAAGAGCAAGGTATGCTTTCCATTTAAGTTTTTTTAAAAAGTGCTTTGGTCATGTTTTAAAACTTTCTTTGTATGGATCTTACACAGTTCTTAAGAGCTTTTTCCTAAGGTGGTATATCTATTTTTGTTGCCAAGTAAATGGGATCCTCTAACCTATTTTTGAACTTGTCTGTTGTTTGTATAGGAAAGTGTCCAATCCTGTCCTCTGCAAATAATGATGTTTTTTGCCAACTCTTTTTTAAATTTCTAACCTTGTATTTCTTATTCACCATTTTTTGATCTTAAGACTTCAAAGGGGGACTGGACTTCCTAGATTTGAGGAAATCTCTGAGCATTCCAGCTCCTCAGTGGATCAGCCAGGCTTCTCTGGCCTGGGGGGCAGAGGTTGGAAGATTCTTGTGCCTTGAGAAAATGTTTCCTCTTGGTGCAAATGGAAGAACTGAGTGGTGGAGGTGGGTAGTTACTTTGTAAGTGCTGACAGATGAGGGACCCTTCCCTGAGGCTGTGAAAGAGTCGAGTCCTTGGTGCTGGATTCTGTGGCTGGGGGCAGATGTGGCAGAGGGAAGGAAGGCTCCTGCCCCTGAGATGTGCACTGGTAAAGCCAAATGTACAGGGGAAGCTGGATTATCTGGCTGTGCTTTAGAGAGTGTGCTTGCTGTGCGCCATCATGCGGTCTCGCCAGGCAGGGGGGTCCTGCCCAGACAGCTGTGTAGTCCAGACACCCACCTCTCACAGGCTCCCACATCCCTGGCTGTAGGACCTAGCCTAGACGAATTCCTTCTTGGTTCCTATTTCCCTCTAATACAGCAGATCCTCGAATAACATCATTTCATTCATTGTTTCCCTATAACGTTGCTGAGATGCCATAGGAACTTAACTCTTGTTTATATGAGCCTATGGTAACACTGGCTTTGTTATACATTGTTTCACCATACGTCATTACGCCACAGTTCGAAGAACCTATGATGACTTTAAGTGAGGACGTATTTCTGTAGATTCGTCTTACCTGCTCAGTGAAGCCAGAAGCCCCTCAAAAGCAGGTTTGAGGTCTTGTTTAAAACCCTACTCGGCATGAAGCCTGTGTCAAGCACGTGGTGAACGATCAATAACATTTGTTAATCGAGTTTCCACTCACATCTTAATTTCCCTGGAACCAAATAGCCATCAGCTTCTGCAGCAGGCAGGGAGGGAAATTATAGCAGAGGAGGGACTGAGCTCGAGTATAAATAGGAAAAGGAAATGCTTGGACTTTCTCAGCGCAATAAAAGTTGTATTATAATATTATATGTAACTGTGCAATTAAGCCTGAAAATTGCAAGCTTCCAGTTTGTTCTTCCCAGCCCAATGCCAGGCAGTGTTCGTGGTGGATGGTGTCTGCTTAGCAGAAAAGGGCAAGTTTGGAGGCAAATCTGAGGTTTTAATTCCTATGGAAAACACAGGCAGGGCCAGGATCCTTGAGGCTGTCAGGCGGGGTCACTGATCTGGGCCTTGTCTCCAAATCGAAGTGGACAACGGCCGGGAGGCAGAAGTGTTTTTTGAGGGCTAAGGCATAACTAGGACATCTGACACCTAGATGAGGCCTTGGAGGGTGACTCTGCCCTCCTCCCTCCCACAGTTCCTTCCCCCTGGAGCCCCTGGGCACTGGTCCCAGAGGTCTGGGGCAGGGAGAAGGGCAGGGATATGGCTGTGAGTAATAAGAAGCAGCTTCATGGGTCCAAAGGTACAATCTTCTAGTTGGTCTCCAGCTGCCCTTCCCTGCCTTCTCCAGGACTGCCCGCAGCGCCAAGCAGTTTCCTCTCCCTTCCAGAGCCTCCCCTGACTGCCCCTCCGCGGCCTCACTTGCCTCTCTGAACTCGCCGAGCTTCTGCCTTGGAACCCCACACCCCCACTGCTCATTGTTCCCGCTGCGCCAGCCTCAAGCTTCTGACCCTTACTTTCCACACACTGTTTGTTCCCTTGGCCAGAATGTTCTCCTACCCCTGCCCTGCGCCCCTGACTGCCTGGGGGCCTTAGAGCTCAGCTGCAGGTCACTCCCTCAGTAGAGTCCCTTCCCTGACCCCAGCAGAGCCCGTGCATCCGGCCCCGCCTTCAAGGAGCCCAGTCCACACCTCTGGGCTAACACTTGGCACTGGTGTTAGGACTTGTCTTTATTTGTCTCCCTCTCCCGCTCTTCCGTGAGTTCTGAGGCCAGGGATCCCATCTCTTCAGCCCTGAGCAAAATGGGTAAATTCTCCTAGAGCTGAGGGCAGCATCGCAACTACTTAGGAACCCTTAAGCCTGACTGCTGGGGTTCAAGGCCCAGCTCCACCTCAGTTTCCTCATTTGAAAAATGGGATAATGATGGCGACACTAGCTCCTTCATGCAACTTTTGAGGATGAAATGAGAGCAACTGCAAAAATAGGATGGTGAGTAGCAGTAGCACTCACTACCTCCGTTTGCAGTTTGATTCTGTTATCAGTTGGAGGAAACTCAGAACCCTCTGTCTCTCATACTGTGTCTCTGTCAAGCCGGTCCCTGTCGGCCACCTCACACCCCTCACACAGGGCCTGTGGCGCTGTAGGTAAAGAATTTATGTACATTCTGGAGAAGCGGCTTCCAGACCCTGCCACAGCCACTGCCCAGCTCCACGACTGTCCTTGGCCACTGAGAGTCAGGAGCAAAAACCCGGGTCAGCCTCCTTTCCTCGCTCAGGTGCTGGGTGAGGGAGCACGTCGAGCACTTTCCCCAGCCTGTCCTGCCTCCACCATTCTGGCCAAATGCTGCCCCCACTCTGACGCTGCAGAACACGCATCCTCTGGAAGCCCGGCTGGGTTCGCACCCAGTTCCCCTGTAATCTGGCACCTCCCTGAGGCCCCTGGGCAAGGTGGGGATTGTGGGGGAGGGACAGTCGAAAGCCACGGTGGGGTGCAGCAGCCCGAGACAGCAGAAGTCGAGCTCTCTGTGACCTGTGTGACCAAGGATCTGGCCCAGAGACACTGAGGTGGCTACGCGGGAGGACACCGCAGGCCCGTTGAGGGTGTGGCCGCAGTGGACTTTTACAACTCCCAGTCCTGCATTAGAGGAGAAACTGAGCCTCAGAGGGGGAACTTGCCTAGCCCAGGGCCACCTGCAGCTCAGCTGCAGAGCAGGGGTCACGTGCCAGTGCGGCTGTCATCGTGCTTCCTCCCCAGAAGGGTGTCCGTCCCTCTCTGCAGACTACGCACCTGAGCATTTCTCAGCCCTGACCTCCCCATCCTCTCTCCCAAAACGGAACTGGGCCTTCTCCACGCAGGCCGTGACCCTCTCACCTGGCACCTGCGCCCCCTGTGAAGTCCACGGGCTTGGTGGCCGTGGCGCGACACGGGAATCCTTGGCACATGGCATAGGGTGGCCTGTGGGCAGAGCACACTCGGAGGCTGGCTGGCTACGCAGCTGCCGTGGTGCCTTCTAGAAAAGATACTAAAATGTCCCCAGGGAAGTCAAAATGCCACTGCACCCAGGTGTCCACACACAACCCGTTAATGGCTAGCAAAACCTAAGCCATCC
Source organism: Eonycteris spelaea (assembly GCA_003508835.1). Classification (NCBI taxonomy): domain Eukaryota; kingdom Metazoa; phylum Chordata; class Mammalia; order Chiroptera; family Pteropodidae; genus Eonycteris; species Eonycteris spelaea. The sequence continues at coordinate 18,830,325 of PUFA01000003.1, read as the reverse complement.
CCACTCTTCCACAGGAGCTGGGGCCGTTAGGCAGAAATGCTAAAAAGAATCGCACTCCCAGGGGGCCCCTGTGTGTCCCCCCCACCTCTCCAGAGGGTGTGTGAGGCAGGGAGGACGGCGGACCAGCTAGGACACCTCCCAGCCATGGGGAGCGGGGTCTGAAACTCGGTAGCACCCAGCGTAATGCTCTTTATGGGAGACAAGTGATTGATTTTATTATCTAAATTTTCAGTGGTTTAATAAGGTTTAATAAGCCTCCCAGGGAGTTTTCTGGCTGGGGAAATCGCCTGCGATAAACATGAGTAATAAATCCTTTATTTTGAACATAAAGAGGTGTGCGATTTTTCTTAAAAGAACCAGACTCCCCACTCCTCCCACTTCACCCTCTAATAAATAAAGGGTGAATAAATAATTCAAGCACAACAGCTTGAAGGGGCACCACTTCACTCACCTGGCCCAGACTGCCAGCGCGGGGGCTCCAGCCGCCAGTGGTGGGACCCTCCCTGCCAGCATGCTCTGGCCCGGCGCTCAGCCCTCCAGCTCTCCCCAGCTCACTGGAGAGATCCCTCCCTATCTTCCGAGGCCACGTGAGCCCCTTAAAGCACCCACCCTTTCTGTCTCTGCTGCGAGGTTCCTGGACACTGCGGTAGAAAACTCAGTGGCCTCAGGGGACCTGCGAGTTGTCCAGCAGTCATTTCACCACCTTGCTCTGCGACCTTCGCCCCACTCGACTTGTATTTGTCTATAAATGGGTAGGTATAATGCTGGCCTCACCTGTCATCAGGGAGGTGAAAGCGCTTGAAATGAAAAAGGCCACTCTGTCGGGGAGAGGATGGGGCCAGGGGCCACTTTGGTTCCTGGCCGGCAGCTGGGGGAGGGAGGGCGTCCTCTGGACGGTGATTAAACAGCTCACCCCAGCCCCCATCACCAGAGCCCAGGCGTGGCGCTGCCCCTCACTCTTCCTCACCTGCCCCTCAGGCCACCCGCATAGGTACCCCTTTAGTCTATCCTGATGAGCTATGTTTCATCCCTGGAGGAACTGAGGGGGAGAGAAGCCCACCCTGGCTTTTGCCCCTACTCCAACCCCTGCGGGTGGGTGGTCCTAGATCTTGTTCTGATAAAACCAAACCGGTTCAGGGGAAGGTGGAGGCCGTGATGATGGTGAGGGAGGGTCGACGAGGGATACAGCATGGTACAGCGGACAGTCTGGGCTGCAAGCCAGGAGGTCTGGGGTCTCTGTCACTTCCCTCGTGCCGTGACCTTGGGCAAATCGGTTTACCAGCATGAGGTTAGGTTTCACCTCAGAAAAGCAGGCCAAATAATTCCTTCAACACCCAGGGATCCTAGGAAAATGTTTGGAGAAAATGAGATGTGAATGAGCTTTTCTACATGTAAAGCTCAACAGACTGGTGGCATTGTTACCTTCGGGCTTCAATGCCTGGTCACAGAGAAAAACACTCAGGCCTCGGGTGGAGGAACACGGAGAAAATCTGTCTGTGGCTGGGGTGGGAGCCTAGGAGCGCCTGCCTGCCAGGCCCAGCCTCTGCCCTGGCCCTCACTTCTTGTCCTGCTGTTGGGGGGTGGGGTCGGGGGGACTAGGCAATAGGCAAAAAGAAATAGGGGGAGCTCAATCGTGTGAGGCAGGGTGAGGCTGCATTCCAGCTGTAGGGGGACATTTGACGGGAGGGAAGCTCAGGGCTCATTTTATAGAAACCAACCAGCTCCAAGCCCGGGGTCTGAGGAGAGCTGGGCTCCGGGCATGTCCCCAAGTGGGTGTGGCAGAGCGGATGAGGCCAGCTTCACCCAGCTGTGGGCACTCTGAGTAGGGTGCTCCAGTAGGCAGGGCACAGGCTGGAAGTTGAGGTGGCCCTGTCCAGCCTCCCAGCCCACACGTCTGGCCCCAGCCTCTGGGGCAGCTGAGGCTCCAGGGCATTCTAGGGCCAAGGGGTGTGGCTGCCTCTCTTAGGAGAACTGCCAAGGGAAGGGTGGGGCACACCCTACAGAATCCTTGGGGCTGGCCAGCTGCTTCATTCAGGCCTTCCCGCCCTCGCTCCTGCCCACTGCCTTCCTTTGGGTTTCAGTGCCTACACAGACCACAGGGACTAAGTAAGAACCTGCTCAAAGGATGCAGGTAGCTGCTGCCCCGCCTCATCCGCAAGTCTGGAAAAGAACCCACATCCCTTCTCTGCCCCTGTGTAGCACCCGCTCACCCTCGCCACAGCTACTAATTCTGCCAGGTGGCCTTGAAGCTGCGGGCTCAGGCAGAGGGGCAGCTGGAGGCTGAAGACAGTGGGGTTGCTCCCGGGGTCATGGGAGTCTGCCGACTGGGGCCTGCCATGGGGATCTGGCAGATAGAAGCATCACCCTGAGCCCCAGATTTGCTGAGCTGAGCAGGATGCAGGAAGACTTGTGGATCATAGCAATAGAGTTGTCCCAAAAGTCACCACCAAGGCAGCCATGGAAGACAAGAAAGAGGTGGGATTCAGAAATCAAGTCCCTGCCCTGATGTTTTCTGGTTGTGTGACTTGGGGCTGGTCCCTCAGGATCATAATAAGGATGAAATGAATGAATATAAGTGCCTTATGAATGACAGGGCTGTGTTCAAATGTCGGGTACCCCTAAAGCAGAGGATTGGGGCCCCCCCACCACCTTTTGTGACTTCATGGCTATCTCCACTGTGTAGTGAACTGATCTCATTCATTCAGGGGGTACTGTGCTCATGCTTAATGGCATCTCGGAATAGCACAGACGCATAAGAAACAGACCCTCATCGGAGCAAGTGAGATCCATTTTCCAGATAGGTAAAACCGAGGGCAGCGAGGGTATATAATTTGCCTATACCCCTGCATTTCACACTCCTGGTAAAACCAATCCTATAAGAAGGGGCCCCTATTAGCCAGGCCCAGCATCTGGCTGAGGGCACGGACTTGGCATCAGGACACCCTGTTTCTAGTTCTAGCTCTGACACTGATTTGCTGGGTGACTTTGGACACAGGCTCCTCTCTGTGCCTCATTTCCCTCATCTGTAAAATGAGCATAAAATTGACACCAGCCTTGCCTGCCTCATAGGAGCACATGAGATAGGAGGTATGAATGAACCTTGGAAGATATTATGCCTCACCCAGGCCACGGGTGGCCTTGGGAGCTTGTATGGGCTGTTCTCAGTATCTATAGTTGGGAGAGGTGTTTAAATAGTATGGATCACTGCAAAACTATGAGGAAGGCAAATTAGTTCCTGGTATGGTCCCACCTCCCTCTGCCAAGACACTTCTTAGTGTCCCTGTCCTTCCTGGACTTCATAATTGCTAACATTGGTTGAGCGCCTACTCTGTACCAGGAGAAACTTTATGTGCCTAAGCTCATTCGATCCTCTCAGCAGCTCTGTGTGCAGATTCAGAAACTGAGCTTAAGGACAGAAATATCAAGTCCCAGACGCTGTCAGTGGGGAACCAGGATATAGACCCAGGCGGTCTGAGAGCAGAGCCCTCACCCTCCACCCCTCAGCGCTGGCCTCCTGTGGGCAGATGGCTGTCCACCAGTGTCGGACACGTGCTGGCTGAGAATAGCTTCTTGTGCTCACTCGGGTCCAGGTTAAACACATTTTCAAGGGGGACTCTGGAAGTTCAAAGCCTTACCCCCTCTACCTAATGAAATCCTCTCTACCCATCAAAGAGCAGACAAAGCTCCTCCTTCTGAAAGCCTGTTCAATCTCCCAGCCCGCAGGGGTCTAGTGCCTTTCTGTCCATACCTCTCCTTTGCACGTGGCACTAAGACAAGCCCACCCGACCCCACCAACGTGGATGGGTCTAAGCTCCCGGGTGCATGCCTCTTAGGCCTGGTTCTCATCAAATCTCTAAAGCAAGAAACTACTTTTTCTGGGGGTGAAGGGGAGTTCAACTCCCCCTGCCCCCAAGGTGGACTTTGTAGGAGACAGTGTGGTAAAGGGGAATGAATATGAACTTTGGCACAGAATGGCTGGGTTCAAAGCCTGGCTCAGACGCTTGCTGGCTCATGGACATTAAGCAAGTCCATACCATACCTTTCCTTTATCCCTAAATTGGAGGCAATGATACAAATATGTGCCTTTCAGAATTGTGTTGGTTAAGGAAGGATTAGAGGTGCCGTGGCTGACATGTTATAGGTACTTGATAAATGGTAGCCAGTATTGATTGTTATTATAAATGCTGGCTGGTTTGCTTGCTTCATTTGGTTATTAGAACAGGACACAAATATGAACAAAACTCAAATCACACTCAAGAAACTAATGCTGGAGGACTTCTAGAACCAGGTTTCTATATTTCTGTGTGTTGAAGGCCCTCACCCCTTCCAACCTCCCCACTGTTCCCCTCGTAGAGCCTGTCCTCAGCTGGTAAACGGAGGGGAAGACACCGTCTCTTGGTGGGTAGAAAGGGGAGCTCAGGTAGATAGATACCTGAGCCAAGTAAGGTCTCGTTTTACAGCTGAATGAACCGAGGCCAGAGATGAGGAGTATTGCCGTTGTCAGACAGGGCTACTTGGACATACCTGGGCTCTAGAACCTTCCACTGAGGGCAGAGGCCCTGGGAGGCTGCCGCAGGCCTCACGACCTCGGCAATGGTGACTACACCTGAAAAGGCTCCGCTCGCCCCGCAGTCTTTTTCCCGAACCCCCTTCCTCCATTTCCAGGCTTCTCTCCTCCTCCTTCCCTCCCCCTCTTCATTTCAATCTTTCTCTCTATTTTTTTCTACCCTTTTTCTATCAGAGGTTTATATTTTGCATCAAGCTGCTCCTGGACGGTCAGAGCTTCTCGTGTGTGTGTGTGTGTGTGTGTGTGTGTGTGTGTGTGTGTGTGTGATTCTCTTTCCTGAACTTGTTATTCTTGGAGACAGAACTGGGAGGGAGGGGAGGGAGGGCCTGAGCCGGAAGGGGAGGGTGTGGCCACCCCTTTGGGACGCTGCAGTCTGGGGCCTCCATGGCATGGGAATCACAGGGTCACCTAGGGAGCTCCCAGAGTGCAAGGAAGGGGCACTTCTTCCCAAAAGAAAAGGAAACAGCAAGCCCCCACCTCTCGCCTGGAAAAACAGCCCCCAGCGGCACCATACATCCCCTCCTCTGGGAATGAGACAGAGGCCCCAACCAGGCCATGGTGAGCAGTCGCTGTTGGGCAGACCAGCCTTTGAGTCCAGGGTCACTCGAGCCTCTTGCCCTCTCTCCATCCAGATCCACTTTGTGCTTCTGGCTTCTCTCCGTCGTCGCGACACTGGTTATTAGAGTTCCCATGACTGCCGATGGCAAGATGAAGCCACAGGAGCCCAGAGAGCTGGAGCAGACTCCTAAAGTCTCACAGCGTGGCTTCTTGACCCCCATCTCAAGCGGACATGGCTACGGAAGCACTGAGACAGGACATTCAGCCGAAGGGACAGCAGTCTCCATCCCTCAGTGAGCTTAGATGAGACACTGACCACCGATACGTGGTCCGACGGGTTCAGAACCTCTATTTAAGAAGGCGAAGAAAAGCTTAAAGAATTGTGGGCACTCACCCCCCCCCCCAATAATTAAGAACTTGGCTCTAACCTCCTGAGGTTTTATTGATGTGGCTTTTTACTTAACAGTTACAGGGGCATTTCATTCACAGTCTTTTCAGATGAGCGGGCCCCTGCTACCCACACGACAGCTTCGTGAGAATTAGAAAAAGATATCATTTTCTCAATGCATATTTACATTTTTAAGAAACTGCTACGTTGTTTTCCAGAGCGGCTGTACCATTTACGTTCCCACCTGCAATGTATGAGTGATCCGGTGTCTCCACATCCTCATTGGCATTTGGCGTTAGCACTGCTTTTTATTCTAGCCATTCTGGTAGGTGAATAGTGGTATCTCGCTCCTCTTCGGTGAACCCCGCTATATCTTTCTCGCTGTCGTTATGCCCCTGTGAGCTCTGTCAGGGCAGGGCCTTTCTTGGTCGGCTCTTTGTGCATCCCCAGGGAGAAACCCAAACTATTTGAGAAATGAATGCAGGGCCCATGGGGTCTCTGGCCCTTTTAAAGATGAGAAGGCAGGAAAGCAACGAGCCTTCACTCTGGGAAACCTCCTGAGCACCTGCCCAGGTGGGATTGCTCAGGAAAGGCTGGGGCTCTCCGGAATGGAGGAGAAAGGGCGAGGGAGGACGAGCACCCAGCACCCTGTACGCCTCACCCCACCAGGTCCCTGGTGCATCTAAGCCCCACTTGGGTACATATTATGGGCCTGGCACTTCTCGGTCTGCCCACTCCCACTCTCTTCTCCTCATCCAGAAAATAAGCGTGTGGGGATCCCCAAAGCTCTTCCCACTGGGGCATGGGGCTTTCAGGTTTTCTTTTTCTTTTTTTTTTCTCCCCACTGTAATTAAACCAGGGTAAGGACCAGGCCTTTCTTTGCTAGGATTTACCCATCGGCCACGATCAAGCTTTGCCTAAGTAGAAGGGCCCTTGGCGCTCCGGCATAAAATTGAGGTAGCTTTTTGCCCAGGTTGAGTCTGCGGGTGTGGGCTGCGAGTTCTGCTCCCTGAAGGGAGGGATGCCTGTTGCCCTGTGTCCTACATGTCTCCTTCCTGGTGGCTCTCATTGGTCACACTTCATGTTTAATATCTGCAATGCTAAGGTATCTCAGAGAGGCTTCTACCTGCAGGAGATGTTGCCTTGAGGATAACAGAATATGGATATGACAAATTAACTGCTTGATGCATTCACATTTAATATTGAGTTTAAATGTTTATTTATAGGTGACATTGCTCACAGACATGCATATATAGGATATCATTATTTAAAAGACAAAAAAAAAGATCAAAAACGAAGGGAAACTTCTTCAACTAAGATGAAACCAGGAGGAAGGTCAAAAAAAAAACAAATGCCATAAGGCCTCCCATTTTCTTGCTGAAAATGAGCCAAAAAAATTAGCCTTAATTTCTGGTAGCTGTATCGGTCTGCTTGGGCTGCCATAACAAAGCGCCACAGACTGGGCGCCCTAAACCACGGACATTTATTTTCTCAGTTCTGGAGGCCGGAGGTCCTCGATCGAGGTGTGGCGAGGTCGGTTCCTTCCTTGGCTTGTAGGTGGCCGTCCTCTCCCTGTGTCTTTCCATGGTCTTCCCTCTGCGTGTCTGTGTCCCAATCTCCTCTTAAAGGGACGCCAGTCATACGAGATTAGAGCCCACTCCTATGACCTCTTTAAACTCACTCACCCATCTCCAAATACAGTCACAGTCTGAGATCCGATGGATTAAGACTTCAAGCTATGAATTTGTGGGGGACACAACTCAGCTCATAACAGTAGCCAGTCGTAGCCCAATGTTAGCCTATTGCAGGAGTCAAAGGATTGGTGAAATAAACGAGAGCATGTTCCCAGCAGCCACCCTGAGGCATGAGAGAACATTCCTCCTTCAGCCCTTGACCTACAGATGCTGTGGGAGTAAGTCGTGGGTGCCATCCTGTAGTTCTCAGAGCCACGGAGTGTCACGTGGCTGTCTATCCTGGTGTCCCGCCATCACATGTTAATCAAGTGGAATACGGTGAAATCATGCCCACGAGAAGCTTCCGTAGCCTTTGCTAAATAGCATAGGCCAGCTGCCCCACGGAAGCCCCACTCCAAGGGCCTTAGGAGTCCAAGAAAGGGCCTCATGTACAGTGAAAACCCCAGCTCGTGAACTGGGCTCTGCATTGCAGGTGGGATTTGGAAAAGCCGAGAGGCAGGCGGCCGGCCTTCCGGTGGAGGGGGACGTCTCAAGTGAAGGCGGCGGTGGTGTGGTCCAGAACACCCACAGCCTGGCCTCCCTGGTCCCGCGTCCCAGAGCTGGGCGTCCCTCCCGAGACCCTGTCTCCTAACCCCAGTCTCCCTCTCTGTGTGTCCCTGCAGGGCTCTGGCTGAGACCATGGCCAATGGCATTGACGAGCTCATCGGCATTCCCTTCCCCAACCACAGCAGCGAGGTCCTGTGCAGCCTGAACGAGCAGCGACACGACGGCCTGCTCTGCGATGTGCTCCTGGTGGTGCAGGAGCAGGAGTACCGCACCCACCGCTCCGTCCTGGCTGCCTGCAGCAAGTACTTCAAGAAGCTCTTCACAGCCGGCACCTTAGCCAGCCAGCCCTACGTCTACGAGATCGACTTCGTGCAGCCCGAGGCCCTGGCCGCCATCCTGGAGTTCGCCTACACCTCCACGCTCACCATCACCGCCTCCAATGTCAAGCACATCCTCAATGCCGCCAGGATGCTGGAGATCCAGTGCATCGTGAACGTGTGCCTGGAGATCATGGAGCCCGGGGGGATGGGGGGGAGGAGACGACAAGGAGGACGATGACGATGACGAGGATGATGAGGACGAGGACGAGGAGGAGGAGGAGGAAGAGGAGGAGGAGGATGACGATGACACGGAGGACTTCGCGGACCAGGAAAACCTGCCTGACCCCCAGGACATCAGCTGCCACCAAAGCCCTTCCAAGACGGACCACCTCACAGAGAAGGCCTATTCAGACACACCCAGGGACTTCCCTGACTCCTTCCAGGCCGGCAGCCCTGGCCACCTGGGTGTGATCCGGGACTTCTCCATTGAGTCTCTGCTGAGGGAGAACCTGTACCCCAAAGCCAACATTCCTGACAGGAGACCCTCCTTATCTCCATTCACCCCAGACTTCTTCCCACACCTCTGGCCAGGGGACTTTGGTGCCTTTGCCCAGCTGCCCGAGCAGCCCATGGACAGTGGGCCTCTGGACCTGGTCATCAAGAACCGGAAGATCAAGGAGGAGGAGAAGGAGGAGCTGCCCCCACCCCCACCGCCACCCTTCCCAAATGACTTCTTCAAGGACATGTTCCCGGACCTCCCCGGGGCCCCATCAAGGCGGAGAATGACTATGGTGCCTATCTCAACTTCCTGAGTGCCACTCACCTGGGGGGCCTCTTCCCGCCCTGGCCGCTGGTGGAGGAGCGCAAGCTGAAACCCAAGGCCTCTCAGCAGTGCCCCATCTGCCACAAGGTCATCATGGGGGCCGGGAAGCTGCCGCGGCACATGCGGACCCACACGGGCGAGAAGCCGTACATGTGCACCATCTGCGAGGTCCGCTTCACCAGGTGCGCACCGCAGCCCCAGGCCGGGGGCCCGAGGGTGCCGGGAGGGCATCAGAGGCCGCCTGGGCCATGGCAGCAGAGAGGGGCCCGAGGGGGGTGGCGGAGATGGAGAGAGAGACCCAGTTCAGGGGAGGCCCAGCTGGACCCTACATGCACTAGGCGTTACCTGGTGCAGTGGTTTTCCAGCTCTTTTTAAGAGAGAAACTGTTTTCTTAAATGCAATATCAGGTGGAAGGTCAAGATATAAAACGATTAGCGCAGAGCTGTTCTGGTAAGGCAGAAGTGAGGGGCCTCGGCGCTTGGCTTGCTTTCCCTCTTCCCTTCCTCACTGGAGATCCATGGAAGCCAGTTTTGAAGCTCCCCAATGGAGTGCTGCCCCTTGATTTTACCTTAATTCGGCATGCCGGGGGGCTGTCCTAAGTGTATGACGTAGACTCTCACCCCAGCCATGCCCTGGGAAGATGAGGAGGCGCTATGCGGCCTTTGTTTAAGATAAACAGTCCATCTGCTGGAACGTGGCAGAGCTGGGGCTTGTGTAACAGCAAAATCTGTGATCAGGAGGCTACAGAGACCCCTGAAGGCCCTTTCGACCTCTTTTGGGGCTTCCATCACCACATATTTTCTTGGAAGTTTATCTGTGGGAATTGCAGGGGGCTTGTTCTTTTGATTTTCTGCCATGGACCCAAAGCTTTGGCCTTTGAGGACAGAGTGAAATTTTGTGAGTCAGGTTGGATACCAAGGGGCCATGGTTTTGGGAGGACGGGGGAATAAGATGAGTTCTATAAAGTAATGAGGCCTACTCTCTCGGGCAGCTTGAAATTCTATATGAAGTTTCCAGCAAAGAATGTCAGAAATATGTTCAGGTGACAGTGACATTGCTACCATAGCTCGGCAGGGTCCTCTGGTGACTGCTTGGAAGAATAGCACTGATTGTTTCCAAGGTGGCCTTGGGGTCCCAGCATAGCTGTTTCTGTGGGACCCCACACAACTGCTTCTTTGAGGAACCCCCAAACAGAATTTCTTCCAGACATTTTGAGCTGACAGTGGATGGAGACACTCCAGGTGCAGAGCAGCTGGACCCAAAGTGCCCAAGATTCATCTGCCATCAGGTGTCCTTTGCTAATGGCACTGCCACTCTGATGCTACCATTTCCCACCCCTACCTTCTCCTGAGTTCACTGAGCCCCACAGGGCTGGGCTAGAACGAGGCTGACACAAGCCCCGGTCACGGAAGGGAGACCAACAGGAGCGTTTCTCTCATCTGCAGCCTGAGTCCCAGCCCAGCCTCAGGGAATGGCTTCAAAGACTTGACAGGCTTCACAGGCCGGACCCAGGAAAGCCACCCTGAGCAGTCCAGAGCGCCCCCTCCCGCCATCCAGGATCCACCTCCCTAATTTCTATGCCTGCACGGAAGTGCAGGTGACTGCCACTGACACCTCTCCCTTCAAGGGAGACCCAGGTCTATGGCTTCAACGAGATGCCATCTCAAGGTATCACACAGTGAGCACCCCAAGTCCCCATCTCCCCTCCCTCCCTACCAGCCCCCTCCAGACCTTTCCCACACAGCTTTCTGTGAGGGCCACATCTGTCCATGGGTGCTGCCTCCCCCAGGGAAAGTTTGAATCTTGCTCAGTCACTCCAGACAGAGCGTTCTCTGAGCCTCCTGGTTTGGGCAGCAATGCTGGGTTGTACCAGAGGGCTGCATTCCAGAACCCTCCCTCCAGCACACTCCTGATGGCCACTTAGGGTGGCTTCTGTGCCTGCAGTCTCACCACCCCGCCAGGTCAGAGCAGCCAGTGGGGCAGTTCTGGCCCTCCAGCCGTCCACCCTTCCTCCGTTTACTCCTGCTCAGCAGGACAGCCATGTGGGCCCCCAGGCCCATCTCCAGCCTCCATCAGCACCTCCCCCTCACTCATTCTGCCTGGACTCTGACATCCTGAGAAAGATCAGAAAAGCCCTTGGGTCCCCCCAACCCCCCCAGGCAGAGATACCCAGAGTGGGGAAAGGCTGGAGGAGGTTTTCCTGGCTTCTTCGATAAGGGGCTGTGTTTCTCGCCCTGGGTGTGGTTATCCTTGTTGAACACCCCCAGCCCTCCTCCCAGGCACGTTCTTCAGAATTGCTGGTTCCTTGCTTCCCTCCTGCCTTCTCCCCAAGCTGCCCTGCAAGGATTCTTTATAGGCTTTGGAGAGCCCCAACTCTGATCCCAACTCTGCTCTGTCCGGGCTGGGGTTTCCTGTAACTGTCTACATCCAAGTCCCTTGCAGCCTTACCCTGGGGACCCTCCTTCTGGCTGACTTCCTGCAGCCACCTACCATAACACCTTTCCTCCCTTCCCAGGTGGAGGCTCTTCAACAGCCACCTAAAGTAGCAGCTGCTGCCTCTGTACTGTAAATTCTCAGACTCCCTTGCAAGGCCAAGCCCTTCCCGGGGGCTGGGCCCCCTGAGGCCAGGGGACCAGGACCTACTGCCCTCCAGCCTCCTCTTGGACATTGTTTCTCTTTCCGAATCTCCACCAGGCTCCTACTCTCCAGTCAGGACTTGTTCCCTTTCTCCTTCAGGCTGACCCACCTCCCCTCCCTCTTGGGGTTGTGCGAGGGGCCAACCCTCCCCCTGCAAGTGGCCCTTTGACACAGGCTCCGAGTTACAGCCTCAGAAGCCACCTCCCAAAGTGTCCACACCCAAGGAGACATCATTCCTAATAGCTTCAGCTTTGGCAGCCACACTGGGTGGAGGGTGGGGAGGTCCTTCCAACAGAGCCCCTCTGCCCCTAAAGCCCGCCTGCTGCTTTGCTTCTATGGTTCCACAAGACTATGGCCAAGGTCCCCCCACCACGAAGCTGGCTGTTCCTTGGTGTCAGGACCCTCACTTCGGAGTCAGCTCTAGGTTTCAGCCAGTGCCACCGGTTGTCCCAGCACGCACTGATTGTTCCATGTATGAGTCAGCCGTGGAGCCCCAAACAGGGACCCAAAGGCTCAACCAGGCTGTGTTTCTATGGCCCCGTGCTGTCCCCTCCTAGCTCTGGTCACTGCATAGTCACTCAGAGCACTCAGGCCCTCTGCCTGTGCCTGAGTCTATGTTTACACTCCCCTGGCCTGGTCCAAGTTCACCATTTTCTTCCTGAGAAAGGCTGGTGCCCGTGCTGGGCACAGAGAGACAGCTCCTGCCACAACCAGTCCCACTGGCTCCAGCTTGGGAAAGAGGAATGGGACGTAGGGCAGAAGCAGTCTGGACCAAGAGTCCCCAGCCCCTCCTCATCCGGAGTCCTTTACCTTTTATTCCCAGAAGGTCTGGAAGCAGGGCCAAAGGTCAGGGCAGGGTTCTGCCAGATGTGGTCCCTAGAATGGGCCTTGATGAACGAGGACCAAATGAGCCCAGGCAGATGAAGTGTTTGTACCACAGGTGGCTGCACTCGGTGGGCATTTTCCCTGCCCACACAAACGACAGGTGGCTCCCCTGGTTGCCCCAACCGCAGCCCTCATCACTGCCGAATGGGCCTGCCCTGGGCCCTGGGCTCAGAAGACTCTTGATTCCTCCTAATGCCCGCCACTTTGGTCCTCGAGCACAGGCGGCATGTTGGTAGTGCTCCTACGCCACTTTGGTCCTCGAGCACAGGCGGCATGTTGGTTGTGCTCCTAGAGAGCGTGGCTGGGCAGCCTTCCCGCGTGGAGCCCCCTGCAGCCCGCCTGCAGCCCGCAGGCTCTCAGGGGCACTCCAGCCACGTCTGCCCGCACAAGTAAATAAAGGCATGAAACTGCAGGACTTGAGAAGGGACCAGCCCCCAAATAGCAGAGGTCCCATCCCGTCCCTGGACAAGGATGGCAACCTCAGCACCCTGAGAAGTCACTCTGGTGATCCATTATCTCACCGGTTTCCACTGAGTTCCCTACCGACATCGCCTAAAGGCTGTAACTCCTAGTCTCCAACACCCGCCTCCAGTGCAAGCCAAATGCTGATCGTTTCTACAGCCGGCAGCCGTCTGCTCTCCTAACAAGGCCAGGAGCCTGGCTTCTTTTTTGTTCTGTATTTTCCTTTTAGTCCTCCCACTCCTGGCAGCTCTGGGGACCTTATTAAGATAATGTAATGTCATTAGCAGTGGCAGCAGGAAGAGAGTTGGTCTCAGACCATCAGGGTACCAAGAAGTCTGGGAGGATGGTGCTGGGAAAGCATTAGCCTGACTGGGGACCTTCATGGGGGCTGAGGACCCCAGGCCAGACCCGCGGCCCTTTCCTTTCACTCAGGGGACTGAGCTCGTGAGGACGGCCACATCTTTCTCGACAGCGAACTCTCCCAGCTGGAAGAGGGAATGCAGATCAGGGCTGGGGTGCATGTGACGTGGCTGGTCCCTGGTGCAGGGCACAGGAATGAGATGGCGGATGAGGGGATCGGGGTGAGAGAGGGTGTGTTGCATTTGGAGTTGGGGGGTCTGAGAACTGGCCCCGCACCAGCAGGTCACTGTTCAGTCAAACCAACACACCATGAATGACCACCCTGCATTCAGAGTTGTGTGCAAAGCAGGAGACAAATGCATCGGACAGGGTCCTGTCAAGGCAGGTACCAGTACCATCCATGCCACATGCTGAATAAGGGCCCAGCACACAAAAAGCACTGCTGAATGAGTGAACGTAGAACTCAGTATCTCTCGGCGGACTGTGGCACCTCAGATGAGGCACTGGAGAGAGATGATCAGGAGCCCCAAGTTCAGGGCCTGGTTCTGCCTCTAGCTGTGCGACTTTGGCCAAGTCTCTTCTCCTCTCTGGGCCTCAGTTTCCCTGTGTGTAACATGAGGAGGTTGGATCAAGTGCTCCCTAAGGCTGAGCCCAGTTTTATGACCTCCATTCACATATTGCCCAAGATCAGGGAAGCTATGGACACATGACTGCACCTGCTTTGCCTTCGTTTCCTCATGGGAATGACGGAAACACCGCCATCAGCGGCTTCGGTGAGATAAGGCGTTATTACCGCCCAGTGCACGGGAGCCGCCTGATCCGTGCTAACGCCTGAGAGGAATGTACGTGAGCCTGGCTTTCTTTCCCGCATCGGCCGGGCCAGTGCTCCTTGCTTATGAATTTGCAGCCTCCTACATCATCTTGCTCTCTGAGCTCCTAACAAGACAGGGAGCCAGGGACGGGTGGTGGCTCCGCGCATGTGAAGGCATCTAAGGGAAATAGCACATGTCACGACCCCTGCCCTGAAAATAACATGCACAAAAATAAAGCCAGCAAAGACAGCCTCCAAACAGTGTTTCCATCTGCCAGGAGCACCTGTGTGATCGAACAGGGCCGTAGATAGTACGGACGGGAGGTTTGGCCTCCGAGCTCGTGTCCTGCTAGGAGGGTAACACGAACATCTGGGCCCTTGGGGCAGGAGAAGGTGACTCTGACACTTCATCCTCTTCTGCTCCCTCCTTTCTTTTGGGCGACTTGCCTGGGCACAATGTTCAGGTCACAGATACTCTGGAAAGTCAAGACAAAGGACAAAACCTGGATGGACAGGGAAGGGTTTGTGGAGGATTCCCCTTGCCTTGAGTTGGACCTTGAAGGGCCAGGGGGATTGGGAGTGGGAGACATTTCAGGCGGGGCAGATTACACACGTGAATCAGATGAAAGACATGGGTGCAGGGAGGAGGAGGGCTGGAACGAGAGGCTCACCGCTGGAAAGAAGGAGCTAGCACCATTGGATCTTTGGGAGGACCCTAAGAATGGAGTACTGGTGTCCCAATGTTAAGCAGACATGCCCAGAAAGGGGAGGAGCCAGGGTTTACCAAGTATTCATCCCATAATGGGATGGCTGTGCATTAGCAGGTCAGGGGAGAGCCAGAAATCCAGCTCACGGTGGCAGGTGTTTAAAGATGGCTTCTAGGGGAATAGCATATCCATGTGGTGTGCGGGTGCAGTACAGGGAGGGGCAGGGGCTGCTAAAGTAGATGGAGTGATCTTTTTTTCCAGCTTTACTGAGACGTAATTGATATATAACATTGTATATGTTAATGGCATACAATACGTTGATTTGATATGTGTATGCATTACAAAACGATCACCACAATAAGATTCGTTAACATCCATCCCTTCACAGTTACCTTTTTATTGTGGGTGTGGTGAGAACAGTTAAAATCTACTTTCTTAGCAACTTTGAGGTTTGCACTATAGTCTTGCTAACTGTAGTCAACAGGGATTTTCAGGTCTTAGTCATCTTCCAGGCATCTGGAAGGTGTGAGCCTGAAAGAGCCTTGGAAGCCATGCTAAGGGGTCAGTGAGCACATAGACCACTGGACGGAGAAAGACTCAGGGCATTTTAAGCGGACCACCAGACCTCTAGCCCTAAAGGAAAGTGACTAAGCTCTGCTCTTGAGATTCTGGCTAGAATACTTCCCCACTACACTCATGCTGCTCCACGAGCAGCTCGGATTCGTGAAGAAGTGGGGGTAGAAGAGCCATAATGTATGAAGCTAATTAGCCAGAAAGATTCAGTATAAGCCCATTACTCAGAGGGAGACATAGAACACCAGAGATCAAAATGGTGCAGCCAGCTTCCCCCCTCCCTATTTTAGAGGTTGGAAAACTGAGGCCCAGGGTAGCTAAGGACCCGGTTTAGTTCCTGGAGTGTGTCTGGCACTGGACCCCGCTCTGCCAATGCACGTGTGCTTTATAGCCATGTGAAAGGGCCATTATGGGAATAAGGAGGCTGTGATCTTAGAAAGCCTTTCCCTCTCTGGTCCTTGGTTTCCTCATTTTGAAAGAGAGGGAACGGATTAGGTCAGTATTTCCTGGGTCCTGGGGAATATACTGCTAATAATGCAGGTTATTGGGCCCACAGCCTCACACTATGAATCAGACCATATAAACATGCTCCTGGTAAACTAGATGATCTCTAAGTTTTTTCCAGGTCTAAATTATCAAGAGCTTTGCCCACTCTACTCACCTGCGCTCATGAAAAGCCTCCGTCAGGGACAGCCTGCTCCTGCCCAAGGCCCAGCTCCTCCCACAGCATGCCTCAGGCTTCTGAGACCAGAGGCAGAAAGCTGGCTGCAAATGCCATTTTGATTGTTTTGGTCTGCACTTTCTGGGGCAGCCCTATATGCCTCATGCTGGGAGTCCTAGGTTTGAAAATCCACCCTTTTCAACCTCAGAACAGCTTTGGCCAAACAAACCATGCCCCAGGCTCCTCTGCCCCTCACAGGCTAGATACCATTGGCAAAGCTTTGAGTTCTCTGAGCCCTGACTCTTCCTCTAAGTGATGAGGAAACATTCCAGGTGGGTTGAATCTGGCTCACACGAACTCAGTTTCTCTCATCAGCCCTGGACAATAGGAACTGATGTCTGGCCCTAGGTTCAGCTCTGTATAGACAGGCTAAGTAACTTGCCTAAATGTCACCCCACAAGTTAGTGGTGGGTCTGCTGCTGCAACAGGAGCTCCCAGGCCCCTAATGGGGCCCCATCCCTATGCCATACCTTGCCTCTGAATAACAGCCTTCCAGGGTTATTCAAAGAGTATGTTCATCTGCCTATAGCGGGTGCTCATGAAAGGAAGTTATTTCTTACGCCCTTGAGCCAATTGCCACTGAAATATGATGTATTTTAGATGCCCTAGTGAAAAGCTAGGGAGATGCTGTGGAGATGTGTGTGTGTGTGTGTGTGTGTGTGTGTGTGTGTGTGTGTGTGTAGTAGTAGTAGTAGTAGTAGTAGTAGTAGTAGTAGTAGTAGACCCTTGATATCTGAAGATTTACCATTTACATCATTCATTATTTGAGGGTGACCCTCAGGGTCAACACCACTAATCATGTGCATTAATGATTTTGAAAATAATCTACCTTGCAGTGTTGTGCTGAGGATGAAATGAGGCGATATATTTAAAGTCTTACTGATGACTCTGAGTGGTATCCTACGCCTGGTGAGGACAGGAGTCACATAGCCAGTGAGTGAGCCTAGCTGACCATCTATTATCAGTTTTTTTGTCAGAGCCTGAGTGAACGTGTTGAGTCCCCAGACGGATCCCTCAGGACTATGCAGCATTGCTGTTGGGATACAGATGCTCTGTGTACCCCACTGTGTTTCCTATGGTGGTGAGGAGAAAGGCCTGGGTGGGGAGCCAACAGACCTGAGGTCTAGTCCCAACTCTGCCATTAAGCTCTCAGTGACCGTGGTGAGTTCCCCTTCCTAGCCTCAGTTTGCCCACCTGCAGAGTGAAGGATTAGTCTAGGTCCCTGGTTCTCGAACTGGTCTATGGAGTAGCTCCAGCAGCAGCAGCATCTGGCAACTTGTTAGAAATGCAATTCTCTACCTTCTCCATCCCAGACCTACTAAATCAGACTCTCTGGAAGTGGGGCCTGGCACTCTTTGTTTCATCAAGCGCCGATAATGATTCTGATGCATGCTCAAATTTGAGACCTCCTGGCCCAGATGCTCTCTAAGGCCCCTTCCCACTCAAACATCCAATTACCCAGATGAAATGAGGGTTACAGATACCTTAAAGGCAGTGTGCTGGGGAAGGGGGGAAGGGTGCATGGAATGTCACTTCGGGGCGCTGTGCAGCCTGGGGGCAGCTGATGAGTTGTGGGAGGGACAGGGTGCGCTCAGCTGGAGGCCTCCCACTCCCCACTCCCACATCCAAGGTGCCCTCCAGCCTTCCTTTGAGCACAGGTGGAAGGGGCAGGTATGTCCTCTCCGGTCCTCCTCCCTTGGTCCCAACCAGTGTACACAAGAATGTCCTTTTCTCTCCTGCCCCGCCCCTGGGGAACCCTCCTGAAAATGAGAGCCAGTGAGACCTCTAGTGGCCAGGGGATACCAGGAGACCAGGACCTGCTCCTGTTGTCCTGGGGTTATGTGGAGGGTGATTTAAATCTGGCCATTTTAGGGCGGATGCCTGAGCTCCACATCTGCTCTGACCTCAAACCCGAGCCAAAAATTACAGGCAGACGGTCCACCCAGGCCACACCTGCAGGGAAGAGGAGGGAGACTGGACACAGAGCTTCGGGCCTGGTCAGGGAAGGCCCCAGAATGATTCTGCGAGGGGCCCTTGCAGCCCAGCTGACCCCACCTCAGCCAGGCTGAAAGGCTCTTTTAGCTGGTTTATGCAGCTCTCATTCTTTAGGAAAACAACCCTGGGATGTCAGTTTTCCTTTTTAAGATCACCAGAGATGTGTTGAATTTAGCATAAGACAAACCTAGATTCTTGTCATCAGCTCTGGACAATAGGAATTGATGTCTGGCCCTAGGTTCAGCTCTATGCAGAGAGGTTAAGTAACTTGCCTAAGATCACCCAGCATGTTAGTGGTGGGTCTGCAGCTGGAGCAGGGGCTCCCAACCCCTGGTGGGAGCCTCACCCCTACACCATACCTTACCTCTGAATAATACAGCTTAAATCCTGAAAAGCTTTGCCCTAGATTAGGCTGCATTCTTGTTACACCTGGCTCTTTTGTAAACCCTGGAATTGTATGCAGACAAAGAGCAGAGCCCAGGGCTTGGGAAAAGAAACCACAGTGCAGGAGACTTGAACAAGGTATGTGGGTTCGGTAGCCTCCCAGATTAGCGCTGACGACAGACAGAGCACAACAGCCCGGGCTGGGATGGGCCCAGGGGCTCTGGGCAAACGCACATGATGAAACGGAGGGAGACTATTGGTTGGAGAGAGTGGGTATGAGATTAAGGCAACCCAATATCAGAGGTCACTGGCCCATAAGGACAGGCTGCTGACCTGTGGGGGCCTGTGTCGCTAGCAGGTCTGTTTTCCAGTCTGTGAGACAGGCCCCTGACAAAGGGTGGGTGCTTCATTGCTCAGAGCTTAGGAATAGAAGGGGTTCTGGAAGTGGAGGAGGCCTTTCAGGACACTGCTCCTGGTCCAGCCACTAATCCACGCCTGTTGGGGGCAAGGCAGGGTTGAAGGTAAACCCGAGCGTGGGTGCCATTCCTGGGTTTTGAGGCCATGGCAATAGGGAGTCTTCATGGTCCTGGGGAAGCAGGAGCAGAGAGTTAGAACTGGCGCCTGGTGTTCCTTGCGGGGACTAACTCCTGGATCTGCATTGCAGGCAGGACAAGCTGAAGATCCACATGCGGAAGCACACGGGGGAGCGGCCCTACCTGTGCATCCACTGCAACGCCAAGTTCGTACACAACTACGACCTCAAGAACCACATGCGCATCCACACGGGCGTGCGGCCCTACCAGTGCGAGTTCTGCTACAAGAGCTTCACGCGCTCCGACCACCTGCACCGCCACATCAAGCGCCAGAGCTGCCGCATGGCACGGCCCCGACGCGGCCGCAAGCCCGCTGCCTGGAGGGCTGCTAGCCTGCTCTTCGGGCCGGGAGGTCCGGCCCCGGAGAAGGCGGCCTTCGTGATGCCACCTGCGCTGGGCGAAGTGGGCGGCCACTTGGGCGGGGCTGCCGTGTGCCTCCCAGGCCCCAGCCCGGCCAAGCACTTCCTGGCGGCTCCCAAGGGCGCGCTGAGCCTGCAGGAGCTCGAGAGGCAGTTCGAGAGACGCAGATGAAGCTGTTCGGGCGCGCCCAGCTGGAGGCCGAGAGGAACGCAGGGGGCCTCTTGGCCTTTGCGCTGGCCGAGAACGTGGCCGCAGCGCGGCCCTACTTCCCGCTGCCCGACCCGTGGGCCACGGGCCTGGCCGGCCTCCCCGGCCTCGCTGGCCTCAACCACGTGGCCTCCATGTCTGAAGCCAACAACTAGGCTGATCCTTGCTGCCCCCAGTCCAGCTGCCCCGTCCCCTCTCCCATCACGCCCACCCTGCCCCACCCAATGGGTCTGAACTTTTTATTTCAAAATCACAAAGGAAAAATGAAACATATATTAGCAACAATGGGCCTCCTGAAGCAGCCGCCTCCCTTTTGCTTTTGTCTGAGATGGGCCTCTCCTCCCAGCAGGGGGCCTGGCCTCTGCCTGGCTGTCCCTCTCTCTGGCTCTCACACAGGGACTCACAGGGGCCGGTGCCTCAGAGGTGGCCCACAGTGCGTGCCCTGAAGCACTTTGGACCTGTGTGGTGCTAGATGCAGGGGTGTGTGGCTGGGCCAGTAGGGGTGAGGGGAGGGGTCTGGGGCACACATCCTGGTTGAGCCCCAGGGCTTTATGGCAGAGTCCCTGCTGACTGCTCTGGTGGGTCATTTTTCCGGTCTTCAGGGATCCTGGGACCCTCGTGGGAAATGCCCTATTGTCAGGGAGGCCTCCTGGCATCAGGGGCAAGGCTTCTGGAGTCCAAGAAGCCTATTTTTTCTCTCTGTCCTATGACCATGGAGAGGTCAGCCCTCTGTACCCCGATTTCACCCTACTATGAAAGGGGACTGGTAAGTGAGTTTCCCCTCTCCCACTCACCCACCCACATATACATGCCTGTCCCTCTGAAGAGGATTCCTGAGAGGGTAGCAGCTTTGCACTCCAAAAGTCGCTGGTGAAACTGGCTCTCTAACCGATGTAGTTTTATCACATCTACCTGTCTATTAGCACAGGTGAGAACTGTGGCCATACTAGACATAGTGACAGAGAGAGATCTGGAGCCCACAGGCACCTTTGGGAAACGCCACATATAACCATCCTCTCCTCTCTGGGCAGGTCACTGTGCATGTCTGGACCCCTGGGTGACTATTTAGCATGTACCCTACCTCCACACACTCCTTCCAAAGCTGAATGGAGTCTCTTGGGACTCCTGAGGCCAGCAGAGAAGGGGCAGACCACCTCTTAACACCGGGCAACTGCCTCCCTCCATTCTGATCCCTGGAGACAGACAAAACGCCTGGCTCTTGCGGTATGTTTGCTTTTCAAGTTGTGGGTGTCTCAGGGCTTTGACGTTGCTGGTGACTGCCCCCTCTGCTGTGTTGAAACACCCCCGACGCCCCCTCTACACTCTGGGGATAATTCTGAGGTGTGGGCTCCCTTCAATGTGGGGAGACCACACCTCGGCTCCAGGTGGGTTTGAAGGGCTCTGTGAGTTGGGGACATCTACACACTGTCCCTGATTCGCGGCTTTGGAGCAGGCCCCGAGAAGGAAGACAGCTCTGCTGGCCCAGTGCCTTCCTGACCTTTTCTTCCCCTTTCCCACTCATCCCTCCCTGTCTCGCTGAGTTTGCTTTTGTTTCTCAGTAGCCAGCAAAGGAGGAAAGTTCATCTGCACAGATTGCCCAGGGCTGGTGTCCCCGTCCCCGGAGCTGTGGGCTCCAGAGACTTCGTTCTTCCTCTTGCCTTGGCTTCTTCCTCAGCAAACACACACACACACACACACAAACAAAAAGGCCAGAGAAGACCACAGACTCTGTCACTCCCCCAGCTCCCCAGAAGAGACCCCTGATGCCACAAACCACCAGATGCCATTCCGGCCCGAGGGAATTGCTTTGGACACCCTCTTGTCTTCATGTGTCACCTGCCCGGACAGCTGCCTCTTAGATTCTTGTCTCCATTTCAGTCATTTGTCATGTCCCCCCATCAACCAAGGGATTGGGGCTGACCCAAACTTTAAAAGAAAACAAGGAAAAATGGACAAACTGGAATCCAGTGGTGTGGGGGCTTTTGTTTTTATTGTGTAAAGTTAATGACTTCTTATAAACTCAATTTTTCAGATAACTGGTTAGCTCTCTTTGTTTTCTCTTGGCCGAAGTTTGGAATTGTACATTGTAAAATATCCAAAGATGATGAGTACTGTATGTTCAAGAAGAACTTGAAGCAAATGGGTTGTGGGGTAAAGGGGGTTGCATTTTGTTTTGTTTTCTTTTTTGTTTTCTTTCTTTCTTTTTTTTTTTTTTTTTGGATGTTTTGATTTCCCTGTCTGTCTGTGGGAGAACTTTGGGATTTTTTCTATTTATAACTCTTTTTTATGTGATTGCTTTATGTAAAATGACACTCAACAAAGTTTGCCTTAGTGATTCAAGGGACAATCTTCCATAACTTTGGTTGCACGCCGCATCCCGCCGAGAAAAACTCTCAGCTAATTTTCTGGCCTATTTATTAAACGGTATTAATTGACTTGATTAAATTATATTGAGAGTTGCCCTTCTGTGAGAGGTGACAGCAACAAGCCAATCTATAGACATTCCTTGCTTAAGTTTTGACAATTGGGTGTCACAAGCTTGCAACGATGTCAGATACCTTTACAAAAAACACAAACTCTTGGCCCTCATTTAATAATTTGAAGGACAGTGTTTTCAGTAAAAGAAAGCTATGTTTGCTCAATTCCCTGGCTAAGGTTGACTTCCCCCTTCCAAATCTCATTTCAGTTGTTAGTGGGTGGTCGCATGGTAGGAACTCAATTCTTAATTGCCTCCTACAGCTTTGTGAGCCACTGTTTGATCAGAAGCTTTCGGGCATCTGTGAGCCTGAGGGCGAGGCGCGTGTACTGTGAGTGCGCGTGCGCACATGCAGTTCCCGCCCGTGGTGCGTGAGCAAGGGAATGTGGAAGGGTTGCTGACCGTTTTAACGCAGCCGGTTCTACCAGTTTCCTGGCTTGGCAACCAGAATGACCTCCAGATGGCCTTTGCCACCACCTTGGCCTTCTTCCTCTCCTGCCCAGCACTGGCGTTGGACTTCTCTTCCTTTTTCACCTGAGCCTCTTTCCCGAGCAGGAAATGCAGGATCCTAAAAGAGGTAAGGAAATATACTCTGTCAATGAACGGCGTTGACTCTACTCAGAATCCAGACTAAATCCAGACTGACTCAAACTGTTGTTTGAACTGCGTTTTCTGGATAACCAAGGGTTAAGCCAGAGCCCTTTGCTGTTTTCCCTCCTTTTTCTTGCCATGGTAAGCATTCTTACAAACCTAATGCAGCATTTCTTGGTGCAGAGAAAAGAACAAAGCTGGGTTCAAATCCAGGATCCTTAGAGCTCTGTGTCCTTAGCTTAATCGCGTCTCTACTCTGGTTTTCACTTGCCTCACCTCTCATAACAAAGGAGGTCGAGAACTCTCCAAGTTCTCTACCTGAACACCCCCAGCAAAAGAGGCCAGCCCATTGCAGACTCGGGAACTGAACTCTGAAGAAATAGCCTGAAGTAACCTTCTCATGTTGTAACATCCCTCTGAAGTTCCATGTTTTGGCTTTGGATTTTATGTTTCTACATTCTATCACATAATATATACGCATTTGTCTTAATGTAAAAATATCATCTTGAATATTCGCCAGTTACATTACTCGCCCTTTCTCCAGGTCTTCTAGTAAAGTCAGTATTTCTTGGCTGCCCTGCAGCTTTGAGAGGCCCCAGCTCATGGCTGAGGGCTTGGGGGTAAGCATAGTGTGGTGTCAAAAATACAGGCCCAGGTAATATTCCATTTAGCTTGGGTATTCTAGGATCACTGGGTCCTCATTCTGGGAGTGGGTGTCCACTGAGGATCAGAAATGAACATGGGGAAGGGGTAAGGAACTGGACACAATGGGCCCTCACCTCTGGGATCTCCTGAACTCGTGTGAGTAAAAATCCCCTCCAGTCCTGGCCAAGTGCCAGGTGGGTGTTCCACAGGGCTGCACCGGGCATGGCCTGCTCCCTCAGTCCCCAAGGTACTAATGGAGTTACAGTGCTGACAGCAATTCCCATTCAGTGCAGGGGGGAGAGGAAGGTGGGAGAAGGAGGCTACTGAGGACAGGCCAAAGAAACATATGCATCTCAACCTGGAGAGAGGCCTAAGGAATGCATTAGAATAGGCCTTGGACCTCTATAGGTCTGTCAGGTAGGGGGAGGATTTTACCAAAAGTCTGGCCAGCTGGAACCAACAGGTGAGAGAGTCCAAGAGGCAGCGGTGCCCAGGTGAAGAAAGATAACTTTCTAACATCTGGAGTTGTCTTAAAGAGGAATGAGATCCTTTGCAAGAGAAAGACCGATCAGTCCTTGGACAGGTTCAACGTCGCCTTTCAAGTCTAAGGAGACCCTGCGTGGAAGGAGGGCTTTCTGGGTGGCCCTTTCCTGGGGTCCCGTCCATCTGATTTGTGGAGGGCGGGTGTATATTCTTTTGTGACCATGGAAAAAAAGACTGTGCCGGGGAAAGCAGGTGACAAAGATGAGTTGGGACAAGTTCACGAAACTCACCTTGGTGACCTACAGCTGCATGCCCCACCAAGGTGGCGGCCTACAGTAACTTGGGGTCAGAGAAACAGGAGTCTGTGTAGAAAAGGCACCGAGTCTTATTGTGAGACCTCAGATATGTGACAGGGTAACAGTAATGAACCAACAGGCAATAAGACTGCCCCTCGTCTTAGGCCCTTATCCGACCCCAGGGCCTGCTCTTGCACGCGGGTGCAGGGCCTCCACAGAGGTCTGTGCCACACCCCGACAAACTGCTACACAGACCTCACTCTTCCTTTCCTGGGACCTTGCTGGCCCTTCCTCCCTGTGGGTCCTCTGAGCCTACTGCAGCGGGCATTTCAGAATGGCACAACTGTTCGTTCCCCTGTGCACACTTTCCCTTCCGAAAGCCAGGTGGGGTGAGGGCGAAAGCGTGGGGCGGGGAGGCCTCGTCTGCCACGGGTTCCCTCCTCTGAAGAGTATGTCACTTTCGAGGAGCAATCTCAGAGTCAGGAGGCCCTGGAGGAGCCTGCACACAGAAGGTCAGCAGCCCCTCCGGGGACCTGGGACAAATTCTGGAATCAAACATGTTTGTATCCAGCAGCCCCACCTCCCAGCCTCCCAGTGTTCCCCCCTCTCCTCCTGGTGCCCCTTCCTACCCCAACTGCTGGCTATTCAGGATGCGGGCACCCTCTCTTCTCTTTGCCCTCCCCTCTGTCCAAACCCTGATAGGAGCCACAGAGGGTGAACGTGACTCACAGGCTCCCTCTTCCGACCTGAGCAGCCTCTGCTCCTTGTTCAGGCTGGTAAGAAAGGCCCTGAGGGAAGCCATGTCAGGCCTCCAGCAGTGAACAGATGGCCTTGAAATCATACCAGTGGGCAGGTACCAGCCTGCCTGGGCCTCCCAGCCCCAACCACCTCTTCCCCCACCCTGCTTCGAGGATGCAGGAAGCAAGCATTTATAGTCTCCTTCCCTGCTTTCAGGCTCAAGGCACTAAGGACTGAGTCAAACATGCATTTCCAGCAATTGATGGCAAGGGGATTCCCTGGGGAGGTCCCACTCATTTCCACTCCTACCACATCCTGGGCAGGGGCTGCTGTCACCTTAAGGGGCAGTGTCCACATGACCTAAACCAAAAACCATGGGCCCAGAAATGACCTGACAAATAAGGACGAGACATCACAAATCTGGACCATCCTGGAAAACCTGGAGTCTGTTCACTTCATCTGCAGCCAGATATGTACGCGCGCATGCACACACATACATGCGCATACACACTTGCGCACACACATGTGCATCCACTCATACACACAGTCATCAGACAAGTGATACATGGGCTGATGTCATCCCTCCCTGTGACAATAGGAGACTCGGCAGTGCATGGACAAGACCCAGCAAAGCCATTTTCCCACAAGTCTCCCTGCTGGAATATTTATAACTCGCACTCTCATTTTCATCCTTGTGGTTCCTCTCTTTATCCATGAAGTCTGGCCCTGACAACAGGATCAAGAGAATAAACAAACAGTTTTCTGGAATAAGGAAGGAAGATAGAATGAATCAGACACCTTTTCCGTGTTCCTCTAACAACAAGTTAAGCACAGACTCTCTGAGTAACATAAGTGCCTTATGCCTTCTCAAAGGAGTTTGGCATCCATTGGTCAGCTGGGGTTTAACCCTGTGAGGCACATACTATACATACACATCCCTATTTGTATCCGTCAGAGTTCTTAGTGAAACACCAGACCCCACTCCAGGTGCTTAAAGTAGAAAAGGCATTTATGAAAGGAAAATGAGTCTCACTGAATTTCTACAAGGGCTGAAGAGTCAGGCGTGCAGGACCCCTGCGACCAGCTGTGGAGGGGGGCCATGCACACCCTGGACGGATTGATGCATTTGTTATAAAACATGTTAGATTTGTATAGTATGGCACCTTCCCCAGCAGATGGCAGTAATGTGTCTAGAAGGGGTGCCCTTGCCAATGTGCACAAAGTCCATGGCCAGGAAGCCAGGAACAACTCCACGTGACACGACACCATACTGCTCCTGCAGAGATTTGATTGCTGTTGCTGCTAGACACAGACCCCCCCAGCTCACCCCACCAACAGCAGGCCAGGGACGCTGGAACCCTGCCCCGTGGCCCACTCTCTACCCCCATTGTCCCCAGAAAACTGATCCACCGGTCTGGACTTGCACTGTGCTAGTGCCGGTGCATCTGACCGGAAGAGCCAAGCCCCGTGCCTCCCCCTGATTGCCAACTGGGAAAGTAAGCTTCCGGCTTCTGCCTTGAGAAGGAAGTATTCGTGATGGAAATCCTCCAAACAGAAGAGTTCTAGCCATGTCGGGAAGCCTCAAAACATGTCACATAGCCACGCAGGATTTGCATATGAGAGGCCCAGAGCTCAAAATGGCAAAACAGTGAGGACAAGGATACAGGGTGAGCTCTGACAGAGTCAGGACTCGAACCCAGATCCACTGACTCCTGGCCACGACGCCACCCTGTATCCTTAGAAGCTGAGGCCCAGAATGAGGCAAGAACTGCTGGGAGCAGAAGTCTGTTTAGACAAAGCTCATGCTGGCAGCTTTTCTCCTGACACCTGAGCCCTCTACAGGCCTGGTGAACATTCATTCACAGGTTCACCTTCCCCAAGCCCATGAAACATTCAAAACTGCCTTCCCAAGCAGTAAGCTTGGTCGCTGTGGATCGTCTCTGTCCCCTCTCTCCCTCTCAGTGGATATAGCCATTGAGGCTTTCTCATCACGTCCGGGGACCCAGAACTTTAACCCACAACTTCTTCGCCATGGCTGAGAAGTCAGCTCCATGCTGAGCTTTTTTTTCTCAAAATGAGTTTTCCTTGCTTAATCGGCACAGCAAAGCCTGAGATGTGTTTTAATGAAGATGTTCGTTTGGTTGGTTGTTTTATTTGTTTTGTTTTGGGGTTTTTTGTTTTGTTTGTTTTTGTTTTTGTTTTTGTTTTCGTTTTTTGGCCATTTCAACGTCACTCCTGTGGGAGCTGTACTCTGAAATGCAAAAGCACATTTTCAATTCCTAATGTCTGGGACGTCCCATGTAGGTGAGTCTTTGTGGTAGAGGGAGCTGTAGCAGTCGGGGGAAGAGGGGTTGGCATGGCAAGAACGAACACAGCACCATGTGCCAATGTGAGCACCTGGGGATACAGAAGCTCGCTACCGGACTTCTTTTCCCAGACAGAGCTCCTGGTGGCTGGAAAGGACTCGCTCCAGTCCG
This sequence comes from Eonycteris spelaea, assembly GCA_003508835.1. Taxonomy (NCBI): domain Eukaryota; kingdom Metazoa; phylum Chordata; class Mammalia; order Chiroptera; family Pteropodidae; genus Eonycteris; species Eonycteris spelaea. The sequence continues at coordinate 18,803,028 of PUFA01000003.1, read as the reverse complement.
CACTCAGACCCAGCCCTCTGGCCTGGGGGCGCTGGCAGCCTGACCCCGGGCTCCTGTCCGCTGGAGTCCCTGTGTTACTCAGCATCCTTGCTCAGCCTCACTTCTGTGATCAAAAAAAGGAGGAGGTGATAACATCTACTTGGAGGGCTCTGACGGGGTTAGAGGGGGCATGGGGACCACCAGCCCTGCCGGCCACTTCGTAGCTGCCGACTCCATGTTGGTTTCCTCTCTTCTTTCTTCTTTCCTTAAATGACAGTGCTTACTTCTGTTTTCTTACCTTTTCCCCTTTGTTTTCCTTTTATTCTTTAAATGGAAAAGGAGGGAAGGAGGGAAGGAGGGAAGGAGACAGGGAAAGAGTGAAGAGGGGAGGGAGGAGGGAAGGAGGAAGAGATCCACACTCATTACGTATCCCAGTGGTTATGTGAGTTGTCGGTTTGGATAATCTGATGATGATGGTTAATCAATTGCCAGTTCCTGCGGGAAAGCTGGAAAAGGAGGTGACAAGGCCATCCTCTTTTTCAATCAGAAGGCAGAGCTGGTCATTTCTCAGGGTTTGCCTGGCATGGAAAGCTGTTCGAAGGCGCCCAGGGAGACCCATTCGACTGCAGAACTTTGATTGCATGTGGCTGGGGCCTCCTCTCCAGATGCTGCCCAACCTCCCTTGGCTCTGCAGGGCACAACAGGGACCACTCTGGGGCTGGCCGTGGCTGGCACACCGTGTAGGCGGGCGGGCTGAGGCCGCAGTGCCTGTGTTACGTGTTGGAAAAAAGGAGCCACAGTTGGATTTTAAGAGTGAGGCTCGGAAAGTTAGCCTTGTTTTAAAGGGCTCTCCCTGAGGCATGGAATCTGAAGAGCCAAGGGGTTGAGCCAAGCATATGTGCAGGGTACGCGAGATCCCTCAATTCCCTGCCCAGACAGCTTCGAGTCTGCTCCCAGCACCTTCGTGACCCTCTCCCAGGTCTCTCTTTCTGAGGGCCAATTGCTGCTGGCACCCCACCCCGGGAGTAGCTGTTTTGGGGGGAGGATGAACAGAACTTAGCCATGTTGACTGGGGTGTTCACATGCAAGACCTTTCAATGTGTGGCTGGCTCAAGGCCAGGGATGGGAAAAGAATGGGGTGCTGCTGGCTAACAGGCTGGCTCTGCCCTATCAGAGCCCCCAAGGAATCCAAGGACCTAACTGGCGTCTGGTTTTCCAGGTCTTTGCGAAAGTTTGCTTGTCAAGATAGGATGGACACAGTTTCCTTAACAAGTTGTTAGTGTGACTTCTGTGTTTACAGATTTAGATGTGACATGTGGACCTCTATTTGTATACTCACCCAGGCCCTGTAAGTGTTAGGGAAAGATGAAGGGGAAGCTGTGGTGGCCCCAGAAGTTCTACTGAGGAAGGACATGGGGTGTGGAAGTGTGGCGGGCAGTGGGGGGAGCCTGACACTGCATTTGCATTGTGACTTCACATGAAGTTTCCTGCACTCTATTGAAAGAGCCGGACACAGTAGGGTGCCGGAAAGAAGGGGTGTCATTTTCTCCTGACCACTTCCCTTCACCCCGACTCTGCCTGGTCTCCCTTCTCCAATTCCATTTAGATAAGATCACATATATTTTCTAGTCGTGTTCAATACAAGTCTCATTTTCAGTTATCTAAACAGTCCGGCCCACTGCAACATCCCCACCGCCACCTCGTACCCATCACTGCATTCCCTTCCTGTGCTCCTCATGCAGCTCAGGCCTGTCCTGAGCTCAGGCTCCTGCAGTGGGGACAGGAACAGGGGCTCTTTTAGTCCATTCAGCTGCTTCAACAACATACCACAGACTGGGTGGCTGATAAACAACAGGCGTTTGTTTCCCACAGCTCCGGAGGCTGGAAGTCGGAGGTCAGGGCGGCAGGATGGCCGGGTTCTGGTGAGAGCTCTCGTCTGGGTTGCAGACGGTGTCCTCTCGCTGGGGCCTCACGTGGCAGAGAGCGGAGAGAAGAAGCAAGCTCTCTCGTGACTCTTCCACGGGCACTAATCCCATGCATGAGGGCCCCACCCTCACGATCTCATCCAATCCTAGTGACCCCTCAGGAATCCCACCTTCAAATACTATCATGGAGGGGGAGGGTTTTGGGGGGGACACAAGCATTCAGTCTGTGACAGTCATGTTTCACTCTTTGCACCACATCCTCAAAACACCCACCGGCTGCTGTACCTGGCTCTTCTGGGGGCCAACAGAGAGGAGAGAGGCAGAAGAAGGGTAAGGTCACACTGCAGGTAGACAGTTCCCTCTCAGCGGCAGATGTCCAAATGCTGATGGTTCTCTCCCATTGGGAGGTCCAACCCTATACTGTTCCCTGATAGGAAACAGGGTGCCATCTGGCTGATTTCCTACAATACCTGTCAGCCACGCACACAGGCCTGAGTCCTGGTGGAAATTACAGAGTGGAGAATGGCTTAAGCCCCTCCCATGTGCCACTTGGGGCTGCACTGTTCCGCTGCCTGAATGTGGGTCTCTTCAGTTGGGTAAGTAATCCCAGAACTGGTCGTTCCATGAATGGAGGAGGCAAACGACAGAAGGGGTGCATGTGCCTGACACACAAGTTTCTGCAGGCTCCATTGGGTGACCAGCTAACCTTTAAAATTCCTTTCCTGGGGGCAGGGCTGTTGACCCTGGTGAAAATTCATCATAACCTCCAGTTCGATTTTATTTGGACATCAAAGACAGGTGCCTCTTTAATCTTTACAGTGAGATGTACATCACAGTGAGCCAACAAAAGCACAACGTGCCGGGACCTGCGTAGGACGTTCATTCTCCTCCCAGTGCATCCATCAAGGTTCTTGTACACAAGCCAGGGGAGACCAACAATGAAGCAGAAAGGACATTGTTGCTCAGAGGACTCATGGGAAGCTGAAGAGCCAGCCTCGGAATACAGGGAGGAAGCAAAAGGACAGACCCTCAGCGCCAGCGTGAGAGGCTGCCGCTCCGTGCCTGTTGCCCCGTCTGGGCGTCACCCTCTCCAGATGCAAAGTCCCAGGCAGGAGCATCCAAAGGGCCAAAAGTGACAGCCCAGGTCCCCCAACTTCAACTGCCAAGAGATGGGAAAAGAAGGTTCCTGGCCTTCTTAGCTTCTGCTCACTCTAATACCCACTTTCGCAGGTGTCTCCCCAAATGGGAGAGTGACTGAAGGCGGGACCACCAGAAAGCGATGGGGGCCAACAGTGGTCAGCCTGGCTGGCCTGAGGACAGTGGTCACGCCCCACTACTCTCATCCGTTCCTATGAGAAAGAGACATCATAATGTTGGATAACTATGGTGCTTACCTGAAACTAACACAATATTGTGTGTTAGCTATATTTTAATAAAAATCTTTTCAACATTTAAAAAATGAAAAAGGGAAGAAACATTATTATGGCTTCTGATACCAATAACAGGGTCCAATCATTGGTTTAGAGTTTTGTATTTCAAAGCCACTTATTTGTGATTTGGGGACTTCTGAAAGTTTCTTTAATCATTTATCATTTTCGACTTTTTTCCCCCCACTACTAAGGACAACGTGAAGAGGTTACCCGAAATTCGGAGGCTGGTTTCCAAGCCTTCATCTGCCACTGCTTCACTGTGCAACCTTGAGAAAGTTACTTCAACTCTCTAAATCTGTATTTTATCTGGAAACGAGGGGGTAGATGAGATGATCCCAAGACTTCTTTCTGCTCTTACACTGCGAGATTCCATCCTTCTGTGCCGAAGAGCGTTTGGAAAAGGTCTAATTTCCCAATCGAAGGTCATCTGCATTTCTTTCCAGGACTGAGGTTGCCTCGATATGCAGGATGTGCATAATCTAAGGTTGTTTGATGTTACTGAGAATGACTCCACTCCGGGACCAAATCGCCCACTGGAGATGCCCATCAAGTCAAATTACCAAACAGCACACAGAATTGCTCCCACTTTTGTCTTTCCTGTGTGGAAAACTTTGCTAAATAGTCTTTTCTCACACATCCATGCATGCCTGCAAGCATGCAGGCACATACACACGAGCCTGCGTTATCATCACTGCGGCTTAGAGTTACATGTGATTAACTCTATAAAAAGCTTTCTTTTTTCATGGGTTTTGCCTTAATTGCAGACACAGAACAAGTTCTTGGACTTTCTTTCTGTTCACACTTCATTTTCCACCGTATTCTTTATGTTGGATAGGTTACCTGTCTGTAGACATGCCAGTTGACATCTAAACACAGACTAAGATCTGGCCAGGACTGTCCAGACACCAGTCAGTTTTCCCTGGGGTGACCTACTGAGGAGGGGCGGGTGTGGAGTCTGATGAAAAATGTCTTTGAAGTGTGCACTCGAAGGAGCCTAAACAGATATCTGTATCTGGTTCCAGGTTTTGTCTGAAGATAAATTAGATTCCCATGACCCAAGTCAATTTTGTACCTTGATTTATAAAGGAAGGCCAACTTCCCAGAAGCCCCTAGGGTGCTGCGGAGGCAGTGCTGCAGAGAAGTGTGGCAGGCAACCAGAGGGCAATGCATGCTGGGAGGTGTGAGTCCCAGCAGCGACCCCCGTGTCTCAGGACCATTCTTCCACCGGTTTCATAAACAGAATTCTTAGTGATAAAAAGGGCATTCACAAGCCACCTGCATTGTTCTGTAGAAGATACACAGACCTTTATCACATTAGTAACCAGAAAGTCTGTGTCACAAGTATTTTTAAATCGATCCCAGGCCATGATGTTCTGAGGCTCTCTATGATGCTCGCACGCTGGCCCTCACAGCGACCGGAGGGTGGGAGATCCTGCATCCACAGGTGCAGGCCCATGCCCCTCCAGACCACCTGAGGAGAGTTAGGTCCAGAAAAGCAAGATCATGCAAAAAGAGTGCTTGTGGTGGCAGGGGCAAGGGACAGAGGTGAGGAACGGCAAGATAATCCAGCCACTCTCAAGTGAAGGGAAGCAAAAACAACCAGTCAGCTTGCTGAGCGGGTGTGTACATTTCACCAGCTATAAAAAGCAAGATTCGTGACTTACTTTCAAGGAAGAATTCAGCAGGGATCTTTCCTTATAGGAATTGCATGGAAATTTTGCCTTTTAACGTCCCCAGCCCATTTGGCATCACTCATGAAAATGGGGCTAAAGATTTCACTTCCACCAATGGCCAACTAGGTTAGTCTTGGACTAACCCTTCCACTGACATCATTTAGCAAATCTGAAAAAATATTTTTTAAAAAACAGAACTGCTTGATGGCGTTAGAAAGCAATGTAGGCAGCAAGAATTTGGGGGAGTTTAGAGGTCATCTAAGAGGAAGGGTCTTGATAAAAACCCCAAGCTATTGGTTGAAATCCCAAATGGTTGAATGAACAGAAAACAGGCCAGCACTCGCATTAACTGAAGTCATACTGAATCCTTGAATGAATGAGAGTGAATTGCTCTTATCCTAATGTCTGCAAGAAGTAAAAGCAAATCTCTGAATATAACGCTTTTCAGAATCTCACTTGATTTCTATCATTTTCATATATGATGTTGAGCAACAACAACAAGGTTTGCAAGACAACAAAATCTGACTAAAAACGAAGAAGAAAAAGGACAATAGAAATAATCTCACAGAATATCCAAATTTGGGAGTGACTTTTAAATAACCATGATTGATATGTCTATGGACTTAAATAACAAGATAGAGGATTTGGGCAGAAATTGGAAAGTATAAAAATGTTAAATTTGTAACTAAAACTACAATATTTAAAATAAAAAATGCAGTGGGGTGGTTTAATGGCAGATTGAAAAGATTAGTGAGCTGTTAAATAGAAAAAGAATGTCCAACTGAAGGACAGAATCAAAAGGACAGAAAATACAGAAAAGGGCCAATGAGACAAATGAGATGTGATGAAAAAATCCAACATATATGTAACATCCCAGCAGGAGAGGAAAAAGAATAAGTCAGAAATAAATTTTAAGAGATAATTGTTGAGAATTGTCCAAAACTGATTAAAGAAATCAAGCTACAGATTCAAAAGGCTCTAGGTACCCCAAGAAGGATAAACACATGCATGCACATTGCACATCAGAGTAAACCTGCTGAAAACCAAACACAAACATAAATCTTAAAAACTTGGGGTGGAGGAGACATATATTAAAAGAAGCAACAGTAAGATAAACAGTTGACTTCTCACCAGAAACAAAGTAGCCAGAAGTCAACAGACTAGTATCTTCATAATTCTGCAAGAACATAACAATCAACTTAGAATTCTATGCTCAATAAAATGTCCTCCAAAAATGAAGCTGAGATAAGTTCATTTTCAGACACCAAAATCAGAGAAAATCTGTCACCAGGAATGCTACACTAAGAAAATACTAAAGGGAGTTATTCAGGAAGAAGAACATAATCTCTGATGGAATCACAGAATTGCAGGAAAAAATAAGAACCAGAAAAGTCGAATTTTCAGGTAAACCTAAATAATATTGGCTGTATAAAACAACTGCAATAATAACAATTTTTAGTGGGATTTAAAATATACACCAATATGCAAAACAAAAGAGGAGAATCAATGAAATTAAAGTGTTCTAAGATCATTGCATTGCCTGGAGATGGTAAAAATACAATTTATATTAGACTTGTGGATGCATATTTTATCTCTAAGGAAACCAGTAAAATCATAAAATATTGCATAACTAACAAGCTACTAGAGAAGAAAACAGAAAAAAAAATCTTAGAAAACAGCAACAGACTTACAGGAGGAATGGAGAGCTTTAACACAAAATAAGATTGGTTATAGAAAAAAATTTTAAATTCAGATTTTTGCACATTTGAATCTTGGCATATGAATTTTGACTCCCCTTTCACGCCAGTAAACAGGGAATCGCATTAGTGTGACAAGTACAGTATGGGCAAATTCAGAAGGATTCGCTATAGCAAACATCAAGATTAACAAAGCTTCAGTAATTAAGTCAGTGTATTACTGGTACAAAGATAGACAAATCAATGAAACAGAATAGAAATTCCGAAACTTTAGATATATATGTATACTTGATTTTGACGACAACAGTGGAGTGGGCAAAGTGTAGTCTTTTCAATATATGGAACTGGCTGGATCGGATGTCTACATGAAAAGAGAGAAGAAAAGAAAAAAGAAACTTCACCCTACCTCACACCGTACATAAAATTCAATTCCAGGTGGCTTGTAGATATAAATGTGAAAGGCAAAACAATAAAGCTTCTACAAGATAAACATAGAATACTTTCATGACATTGGGTCAAGACGGGTTTTTTAAAAACATTCCACTTAATGCATTAATCACGTAGGAAAAAGAAAGATTAATCAGACAGTAATAAAATGAAGAACTCATGTTCGTCAAAAGACATCATGAAGAGGATGAAGAGAAACCACAGAACAGAAGATAGTTCTTACACATATAAGAGACAAAGGGGTCCTATCCAGGATATAAAAAGGACAGACAACTCATAAGAACAAGGCACATGAAACTTGAACAGGCACCTCACAAAAGATGTCAAAATGGTTCATGAACATAGGGAACGGTTCTCGACCTCGTTAGTTATCAAAGTAACACAAATTAACACCACAAGGAACTCACACTACACAAACGCCAAACATTTTTGAACTGACAATACCAAGTGTTGACAAGGTTGTGGAGCGACCCCAGCTTTCACACACTGCGGTGGGAGTGCAAATCGGCACAATCCTTCAGAAAACTGGTCATAGCAGCCAAAGTCACCCATGCGAACCCTGTGACCCAGCATTTGCCCTCCTGGCTGTCTGCCCAACAGGATGCATCCACATGGTCACCGAAATGCATGCACATTGATGAACAGCATTATTCGTAAATGTCAGAAACTAGAAACAGCCCCGGGCAGAATGGATACGTAAACTGTGATGAATACAGGAGGGGCAGACCAAGAAGAAATGAAGGAGAAGTAAAAGGGGAGGTGGTGGTGGCGGCAAGCTCTGATCTAGAAAATAATCCCAATTGTTTTGGTGGCACACAAGAAAACAACTAAAAACAAGCAAATAAAAGGACTCCCAAGTCAGTGGTGTGGGAAGCAGGAGTTGGTGTCCGGAGGCAGAACGACTTCCGTGGATAGGCTTCCGGGGACGAGCTCAGACAGGAAGCGAGCTCGGCCAGGGACAGGGCTTTCGAGGCCAGCACTGAGTCCTGTGGACTCCACCGCTAAGAAGCTCGCCCTCCCTTCCCTGCGCACTGCTGTGGCCTCCAGTGACGCCCTCTGTCTGCTCACCTGGACCGTAGCGGTCACTCCCTACTCTGGTCTCCCTGCCTCCTTCCCCTCGTGCCTCTCTAAACCCTGACTTCAGTGGAAACCTGAGTGATCTTTCTGGACTGCACACTAGTACTGTCCCTTTCACCGCTTCCTCCCTCAGAGGAAACCATTCAGCCCCGAGGTCCAGGTACGTTATGCGCCCAGGCCTCTGCTCTCTTCTGGCAGCTTCTGCCCAGGCTCCCTTAGGTTCTCCACCTCCCCTTCTGCCTGTCAGGCTGCGATGCCTTTCCTAACCCTGCTCCACTCAACGTCTCCCTGGACCCTGGGGCGGAGCAGGCACCGGGCTGGGCTTCCAGGCGACGTCCCGGGAAGAGGCTGTTCTGTCAAAAGCGGGAGCCTCCGAAGGGGAACTAACCCCTCGAAACGCCCCCTGCTGCCCGGCCTCCTGCAGGAGCAGTCCCAGCGCGCTCAGCGCAGAGCCCAGGATGCCCAAAGCGCGGAGCTTGGGCCGGGGTAGCAGAGGGGACAGGGAAGGGAAGAGGGAAGGAGACCAGTTCCTCCAGCGCCCCCGTGTGGCCGCCGCGCGCAGCTGTGCTGAGAGGGGAACAAAGCCCGCGCGGGGCGGGGCCGGGAGTGGGGGACGCTGCGCGTCCTGGGGGCTGGGCCCCGGCCGAGGAACGCTGGGACTCGGGCTCTGAGGCCCCAGAGCGGGCTGGGGGTACCCTTAAGAGGACTGATCTAAAATATATAAGAAATAAAAGAAACCGCGATTCTGGACACGGCCGCCGAAGATGACTCGTAGGGAGGCAAGCTGAGAGGGAGGTTACGCTGTGACATCCCACCCACTGGAAAGATCACCTCCCACAACCCCTCTGCCCCAGAAGCTCCAATCCAAGCTCCGAGCAGCTGGCAGAGATAGGCTCAGAGTGTGAGGGGGAGAGAGAGAAGAGCACGCTGCCTTGGAACAGGAGCTTCTGTTCATTTAGCAAAGTGCAGCAGAGCCGTGCTTGGGAAGATGGCCCCAGACGCCCCGCCCTCCAAGGCCTCAGACCTGGGCTCAAGTTAGCAAATGTGCAGAGAAGCGCGTGGGGAGGTCCACCACCTAAGACTTACGTGCACACAATCGACCCAAAGACCCTCCACACCCTCTCCATCTCCAGAGCAAGGGGGACCTCCCTTGAGCAGGACCCTTCACCACCTGGTCACCCGGCCTGTGTCCCTTGGTCCTTGCTATCTCCTACCCTCAGAGGCTACCCAAGCTGAGAACCTCCTCCTTAGGGGCAGAAGGAAGAAATGTCACTTTCCTCAACAAAACAAAACCTAGAGCTGCCAAAGTTAGCAAGGAGAGGAGAAACCCTGGTGAAGGCGAGCCATGGATGCTGTGGCCCAAAACTGGTCATAGGACCACCCCCCAACCCTGGTGCATGGCGGAGACCAGACTGGAACAGTCACCAAGGCCAGACTGGGTGTCAAAGATGGCAGAAGAGAAACAGATGCAGACCCTTCTGAATCTAGACCCTCCGCCTTTATAGATACAGCTTATTGGTCGGCTTCCTGGACCAATTCCTTGATGCTCCCTCCATAACCCATCCCAGTGGAGACCACAGCAGTTTTCGTCCCAAAGCCAGTCCCTAGGGGACTGAGAGCCTCCTGGGAGTACCCACCTTTTCCCCAGAAACTGACATCCTGCAGGGTGGCCTTGTAGGCCCCAGCAGGACAATCACTTCAGCCCAGAGAACACACACACACACACACACACACACACACACCACACAGTGGGCAGGGCCCCAGCAATCAGCTAGAAGGAATACGAACTCAGCGTCTGGCCATGGGGATCCCATCTCCACCACCCCACCCCTCCGCCTGAGTTTGTGTTCACAGGGTGCCCTGAGGCCAGCATTTCCACCAAGGATGCAGATGGCGCACCCACCATGTGCACCCTATGTGACCACTTCACACCATCCCGTCCAGCCTGGTGGCTTCCCTACCACACTAGAACGTAAGAGTCTGCTCTCACTCTGAGCCCCAAACCTGCCCCCGACCCCTGCTCCCCAGCTTCTAGCCTCCGACACAGCTCTCTGCCCTGTGGATTTGTCTCCTCAAATCAGCACCCACCTCTCAGTCTCAGTCTGCTGAGGCTGTCACTTGAAAGCTTTGGATGAAACACGGGCAGGGTGTCATTATCAGTTAGTTAAATGCAAGTGCTGTGGTCATTTGCATCATTTCTGAGGGTTCTTAGTCACCAGGCCTTTAGTGACGTAGTAACCTGCCTGATGACCTGTTTTCTTGGGGAAGTCCATCTCGATTCATATATTCTAGACCAAGTAAACTTCTGTAAAGGCCCAGATAGTAAATATTTTAAGCTTTGTGGACCACAGCGTCTCTGCTACAACCACTCCAGTTAAAGTGGTAGCAGCCAGATAATACGTAATTGAATAGGTGTGGCTGTGTTCCAATAACATTTTATTACGAAAACAAAGAGGGAGCTGGATTCGGCCCCCAGGCCATAAACTGCTTACTCCTGTTTTAGACCTATACCATGTATTTTGGCATCGTGGCCTAACAAAGCCGATTAAGTAAGTGCAAAAGACCTCAGCTTGGCCTCAGGTCATCTGGGTGACAAAGACAGGCCTGAACCTCACAGCTAAGCAACCCATGAATCTCAGCTTTCTCACCTAAAAACGGGGGGAATCACGGATGTATTGGGTGAGGGAGATCACTCCAGACACCCCACTCTCAGAGACCTCTGATGTGAGCTGTATTAGCCATGAGAGGTAAACGCTCACGAGCACTTTATAAACTCTGAAGTGTTCTACACACAGAGATTTCCAGCTGTGAGTCTGAGGACCATCCGAGGGCTCAGTGAGGTGGACGGGGGCAGAGGGCCGCGAGTGCGACTGGCCCGGGGATCTGCGCTGAGCTGGCAGGTTCCCGCGGACGCCGAACCCTGGAACACTGTCACCTGTTTCTCCGCATTCTTTGAAATAGCGGTCAGCGAGCCGATGACTTTGCACAGCTCCTAAATTGCTCCGTGACTTCAGTTTCCATTCTTTTTGCTCCAGCTGAGCTGACGGCAGCTACAGAGAAGACATTCTTTCCAGGACCTTAGCAATAGCGAGCGGGAGAGGAGCACCTCCTGGCGCGGACGGCCTCGGGCGCTGGATCCAGCCATCTCTTGCCCGTTCTTGGACTCCATCTTGCCACACCTCGAGGCTACAGGGAGAGCAGGCAAGTGGGTGGCCTTTTTGTCCCATATGTCCTCTTCCCCTACGCATGGTCTGACACTGCTAAGGCACTTTGTCCACCCCAGCTCTTCCGAGAAGCACACTGGTACCCCTGCTGTCCCAGGGGCTGGGCCCTGCAGCCTCGGGGTTTAGGCTACATGGGCATCTGGGCACCACTCCAGGGGCCTCTGTGTCATTTCCTGGCGACCTTGAAGCACACAGAGGTTGTTAGGTGGGGCAGGCCTGTTAAAGGCCCAATCTTGCTGGGAACATGGCATAGCATCTGCGGAAAGGCGTCAGTCTGCTGCCCTGGGACTCGTGTTCTCACAGTTTTGCCTCTGACTTGGAGGGCCCTGTACTCCCGGGAGATTAAGATCCTCGGTTCCCGGCCAACACTCTCTTTACAGGTGAGGAAAGTGAGACCCAGAGAAGGGACTGGCAAGCCCTTCTGGTGAGCAACACCAGTTCTAAAGTCAGGGTCTCTCCCAACCCTCCACAGCAGGCAGCTTCTTAGATCAACATTAATTACTTTATTTGTTGCTTTTCCCGACCCTACCCTTCCATAGCCCCCGTATCAGCATAATGGCTGCTTGAACCCTCTGGAGGTGCAGCCCTGCTCGGCAGGGCCTCAGGCTGTTGGCAGAGTCTTGGGGAGCTGGAGCTGCCCGGCAAGAAGGCAGGGTAGTACCCTCCATTCCCAGGGGGCCAGGGCGGGCCAGCAAAGCAAAGGAAAAGATTAGGTCAAGAAGAGCAGCCTTTCCAGCCTGGGCCTGCTTGCTCTGCCTCTCTAAAGGGAGGTGGCAGGATGTGTCAGCCACCAAGGGAGGCGGTGGGGTCCAGCCCCCAGGGCCTGGGTGCAATGACCTCATCAGGCATTTCCAGCCTTTATGATCTGCCAGCAAGGCCCTCAAGTGACGCAGGCTGACCTTCCCTTGCAGTCCGTTCTCCCCAGCACGGTGATCTCAGCCTGGCTGGAATGCTACTGCCATTCACACGCCCCCCTGCCCAGGCCACAGGCCACAAGGCACAGGCCAGGGCACTGAGCAGGGGCCAAGGGAAGCGAAGTGGACTAGAAGAGGAAAGGAAGTCAGCAGGTGAGCTGAGGATGTCACCCAGGGTGCCAGAAGCCTAAAATGGGAGCAAGGAGGCGGAGAGAGAGAGAGAGAGAGAGAGAGAGAGAGAGAGAGAGAGAGAGAGAGAGAGAGAGAGAGAGAGAGAGAGAGAGTCCAGCCCTGGAGAGATGAGCAAGTGGGCTTGTAGGATGAAAGAAGTCATGGAACAGCTTCTTTATGGTCCCCCAGCCTTGGAACCCCCAAACTGGCCCACCTGCACCTTCCAGCTACTGCTCCCTCTCTGCTGGCTTTCCTGGACCCAAGGGTCTCACACAACCATTGTCACCTCCCCTCCGCCCCCCACCCCAAACACAATGCATAGGGGTGTCAAAACAATAGTATTGAGTGGGAATCCCAGATCCAGACACTTAATAATGGAATAACCTTGGGCGAGTCACTTGCCCTTTCCAAGCCTTAGTTTCTTTGGGGGGAAATGGGAGTAGCACTGATAGTGTCTTCTTCAGAGGGCTCTGGTGAGCCCATAGTGAGGGAACGCATAGTGCCTGACACGTAGGAAGCGTTCAAAAAAGGGTAGTTATTATTGCTAGGAGCAATGAGAGCAGGCTAGAGCATGTTTCGGAGGCCCCACCGTTGTCCCTCAGGGACTCCAGATTTGACTGCTATGAAAGGGCAGCAACATTTGAGTGGTCACGGGTCTATCCCATCGGGCTTTGGACGTGAATAAATTATTATCCCTGGTTTCATAACGGACAGAAGTGAGGCTCAGAAAAATGTAAACAGCTACTCATAGTGGCAGAGCCAGGAGATGACAGAATCAAGATTTAAACACAGTACTTCACTGCCCAAAGCCCCATAGTTCACCGACCTCTAATTTTCTAGTTGTTTGGACTCAATTATATGTATTTGCATGAATTCGGCGCCTATGAAATGAAATGTTGCTCCCTACATGACCCTGATCTAAGTATTGTCTATATGCAGGAGAGAAAGAGATAGATGGAGAGTAGTTAACACAAAACTATTTGCATAAATGTATAAAACAGAAGACATAAGTCAGTCTCTCCCTGGACGTCATAGTTAAGGTACAGACTAAGCTGCTGTAACAAAGAGACCCACCATTCCGATGGCTTAAATGCTGTGCATTTATCTCTCTCCCATGATAGAGGCAGGTGGTCCAGACAGATGGGCAGCTCCATTTCACATAGACATCCAAGGACCCCAGGTCTGTCCCCCGTTTTCTCTGCCAACTCATCTCTGCCTTTCTCAGGCAGGGTTTCTCACCTTCCGTTAGTGAGAACGTAGTCGTGTGGCCGCTCAGAGATAGCTGTGAGGACAGTGGGAGACTAAGTTCTCCAGTTTGAGGATCCTTTGCTAAAAATCAGTTATAGAAAAAGAAGGGAGCAAAAAATTGAGGTATATTAGCTGGGGTTTTCTTATCTATAAAAGTTAAGAAGTGGAAATTGAGTAGTAGTTGTGGTTTTTGTTGTTTGATCAGTTAGTATATGTTTTCAAATGAAATCACAGACTACAGACAGGAGCAGAGTATCTTGGTGAAGTAGGGCAGGGGACCCAGGGCCCTGCCAGCCCAGCCTCGCCCTTCCCGAGACACCTCCCAGAAACCCCCAGGTCCAGAACTTTTTGCCACTTATGGTCTGAGGGTGTCTGTGGCCCCTTCCAGCCCTACCTTCCCCTGATAATGCTGCCATCCTGAGGACAGGTTGTGTTAGACCCTTGGCGAGGGCTGAGGCATCTCCCCAAACAGAGCCATCTCTGTAGCCAAGGCAGGAAGGGCAGGGAAAGCTTGCAGGAAGAGATGCTAAAGAGTCCCAGCAGTTGGTCTGAGGAGTACCAGTGAACACAAAAAGAATGTAATATGTGTTAAGATCATAATAAACACTCTTTTTAAAGGCAGAAGTTTAGAGTCGGTCACAGTTGTTTAAAATCTAAACTACCACTCCCAGCTCTGTTACCCCATGTACATTACTTCCCTGACCATCAGTTTCCTCGTCTATGAAATGTACCGATCTGGTAAAACTTCTCTGAATGAGATAATGCATCTAAGCATTTAATACAGAATCTAATATATTAAGTACCCAGTAAATGTTTTTGTTGTTGTTGTTGTTAGTAATGGTAGTAATGAAAACTAGGAATCTTTAAACAAAAATTTTGCAGAGATTCCTGCGAACCACTCTGATAAGCACAGAGATTTCAACTTTAAACCAAGGAATGGAAAGAGCACAGGCTTAACTTTTAGTTCTGTGGCCCCACATTCTTTCTGCTATTGCCTCATTTCTGTGTTCCCTTCACAAAAAAATAAACTCCTCAATCCCACTTATGTGAAACATCCAGAAGAGATAAATCCAGAGAGACAGAAGTAGATTAGCGGTTGCCAGGGGCCCGGGCAGAGGGAGGATAGGGAGAAACTGCTTAACGGGTCTGCGTTTTTATTCCGGAGTGTCGGAAATGTTTTGGAACTAGCTAGAGGTGGCATTGGCACAACGTTGCAAATGTACTAAGTGCCACTGAATTGCTGACTCCAAAACAGTCGTTTTATTTTATGTGAATTTCACCTCAATAAATTACCAAAAAAAAAAATTAATTGTAAATATCTAATTCAGATATTGGGGACTGCATTTGGGATTGCTCTGTGCGTACGTGTAAATGTATGTTTTGTGGATATAAATTAGTAACCTGTATGACCAGCTTTAGATACAACAAAGTTTTTAATGTTTTAAAATAATTGAATGAACGATCACTGCTCATAGTAGCAGAAAACCAGCACACTTTCCTCTAGAGACCTTTCTCTGTACCCAGAATTGCCCAGGGCTTCCTTGTTCCAAAGGCCCCAGTCCAGGCTGCAAACACCGGGCACAGAGAAGTGCCAGTGTGTTCCGCTGAGCCTCCTTGCTGCTTCCATGGCCGCCAATGGGGGAGGTGCCGGTCACTGTTCCTGCATGGCCCAGCGGATACTCTGCTAGTCTTGTAAAAGTATCCATACTAATAGTATTACTAATAGTAAGCAGTGCTGTCTGGGACCACAGACCCCAATCCTGGGTTCTGCTCTTGCTGTTTACTCCCCACACTCAACCACTGTTTCTGCAGCACAGTTTCTATGTCAGAGAAGCTGGGTCAAGAGCGGTTTCTAGCCTTAGCCTTTCTTCCAGTCTCTAGGCCCAGGAGATGGGTGGGTAAGAAGTCTCCCCTTTCCTCCTGTTTGATAACCTTGACTCCTGGGCAAACTTGCCACTTTCCAGCCACCAGCTAGCACATTAGAATGTACTAGGATTGGCAGCACTGATCCAGGCATGAAAGGTCTTCCTATACGCTTTCCCCCCCGCCCCAGGGCGATTGGTGCCTTTGCCAATTCAGATATTTACATATAAAGAATTACCAGCCCCCTTCAAGACACCTCTCTGCTTCAACCTAGGCAAAGAAGCAACTACTACTATCATCATCATCGTCATCATCATCACCACCATCATCATCAGTAGCTAGTATCTGTTGAGTACTATGTTCCAAGATCTCTGCTTTCTCACCACAACCTGTGTGGTGGGTACTATTATTGACTCCACACTACGGATGAGGAGGTGGAGCTTTATCATTCATCCCAGGTACACATACCCAGGTTGACTTACCTATGTAATATCCACGTGGAGGAGACAATTAGTGAAATCACTTATCTTACTATTTTAGTGTTGACATCCATGTTAATTCTTTCTGTTACTCTCTACCAAGTAAGTTTAGAAATACTAAACAAATGGTAATGAGTCGGAATGGTATTGGACTAAAAGTGGGAGACCTGAGTTTTAGTTCCAGCTCTGCCACTGTTCTGATGTGTAAAATTCAGGAGAAATCGTATCACCTTCTCCGAGCCTCAGTTTCTTCAGCTGTGAAAGGACAGGTGGACTAAATAAGGTCTAAAAGTACGTACTTCTGTGAACCTGCCACACTTTAAATCCTTAATCCACAAGGCATGACAACGTGCGCGCGCACCCATGCATAAAACATTGCAGGAGCGACCATTTGGCAAGCCATCCGTGTGCTCGTTCCTTCCAGACGGCTTGAAGGGAACCTCTCAGAAAAGATTAGCAGCTTGAAGCAAACTGTGAAATCCCTGGGTGAGCCAGATGCACTTAATCTAGGGCTAGTTATTGGATCACTTCTGATTCGTCTCTCTTGTCCGGTCTTAATTTGCTTGTTAGTAGCCTGTCCTCTTTCTCCCCCACTTCCTGCAATTGCCCATTCTTGTTCCTTTCAGGAACTGTGATGACCAAATGTCATTCTTCTACTGGGAGAAATGTACTGTCCGAGAGACCCAGGCCCCTCGCCTTCTCCCTGCTTCGGTCCAGACACGTGGATGTAGAAGGTGTAGCTGACTGAAACAGCTGCCACTTTTTAACATCTCCATGGGAGCCAAATATTCAAGTATTTAGTGGAACTTTCAAGTTTAGTGGGTGGTACCTGCATGAATTATCTGTCCTGCACATGCATGGCAGTCAGTCTCTGATGAAGTGACTCTTTCACAGCAAAAACAAAAGCAAAAAAACACAAATAAAATAACTTATTTTAGACTTTCCAAAATCCTGTAAAACCCAGTGTTAATGAAAAGAAATGATGCAACAATCACTTTTAAATGCCTCTAATGGGAGTATAAATAGGAATGATTCTCTGGAAGGCAATTTGACCTAAGAATCCAAAGGTTAAAAATATGCACACCTCATTTGAGCCAGTATGTTCTATTCAAAAGCTGAAATCCAAGAAAGAATCATAGAATGGCAATATGTAGATATAAGGCTGTTTATGAAAGCATGTTTGTAATTGAAACATGTTGGACACAAAGCAAAGTTCCAAGAATAGGGGATTCAAAAAAAAAAGATATGATACATCCACTACAAATCATGTTGTAGAACATTTAATGGCAGGCGAAAATGCTCATGATACTGTATTATATGAAAAAATTGGATTCCAAAACAGTATATGTAGGACAACTTCATAAAATGTGGATGTATGTTTGTGTGTGTGTTATTTAAAAACAAAACAAAACTAGAATATATGCCAAAATGTCAATGGCGCAATAATACATGATGTTTATTTTCTTTTTTGTACCTTTTTAAAAATTAACTTTATGAAACAGGAAAAAAGATATTTATATACATACACAATTTCTTTTTAAAAAGCAAACACACATAACAAAACTCGGTATCCTAGGTCAGCCAGCAAAAGAAGGGCAGGCCAGGTGTAAATATTCTCTCTCTTCCGTAAACAAGTGGTTGTTCCCTTCCGACCACTCCACCCTCATGCTTTCTGGACTTCATTCTTCTAGTGGGAAGCCTTAGGAATCCTGCATGATGGTGGGTGGCCCTATGAGTCCCCAGGCTATCGCCTGTTCCTCACTAGTAACCTGCCTCTCCCTGGGGTACTAAAGGAGTCGATTATGCACATCTTTTCCCAGTGTTCAGTGGCATCGTGTTGGTAACTTGACACTGGCCATGGTGAAAGTGTTTACACCATAGAAATTAGCAAAAACTACAATCAGGGTTTTTTTCCAGACACTGGTGCGAGTCCCTGCAATCTGTGTTTTAACAAGCACTGCACGTGATTCTGACACACACCCAAGTGTGCATTGAGCAGGACATCCCTAGGCCTCAGGAAGGGTCATCATTCACACCCACAGATTGGTGGGTCATGTTCTGGGCTATGTCTCTCTAGATCTGGCTTTGCCAAACAAAGAACTCCCAAACTTCCCTTTACCAACCAGACAGTAATGTTCTTATACAAATCACAAGTGCCTCACTTCTTCCCATTCTCCACTTTTCCATGGGGGAGAGGATGTATAAGATCATTAAAGCTCTGGATCCCCCAAAATCGTATGCCTCAGCCCACTCCCACACATACATCTAAATTAAAATGGTACAAAAGGAAGTCTACCAATGTTCAAATCTTTCTACATTGAAGGAAGTATTAAATATCAAAATTTTAATAATTCTCCACCTCTTTTTTTGTTCTCAACCTGCTTTGCTGTTTCCCCAAATAAATGTTTTGTCGGCCTCCTGGGTAATCAACCCAACACAGAACTGCCATCAAGAAGCGGCATAAATTTTCATTCAAGGCCTCCCATGCAAACCTTGGCAGCTCTAGTTCCCCAGACACATTCTCTCTGCATATGCCAAGAAGATGGTGAGAACAAAAGTTCCCTGTTGACACCAGTCTCTTGCCTTGGGGAGCCATTGAGAGACTGCAAGAATGAGACAGATAATTCTGGCCTTGATCTGACATGTCACAGATAGATGAGACTTTGAGAACAATGCTCTGGATTTGATTGGTCACTTGATTTGACCAATGCTCCGGATGGGTGGGTGGCCCCTTGCCAATCAGGACAGAGATTCCTCTTTCTCCCCTCCAAAGCTTAGGTACAGCCGGATTGTCTTGGGATCCATTAGTCTCCCAGCGGTCACCTTCCGACCATTTGACTCTCACCCATCATTTCTTATTTCAAAGGTAGTCATCTTTCCCTCTGCACTCATGAAGAGAGCAGTCACGTAACTAACTTGCATGTGAATAAATCATTTACATTTGGCTCCGTTATACACAGCATGTTTCAGGAGCAGCAGATCTGCTCTTCTAATTTGCTTTGGCTGCAATTAATATTAAAACTAGGTGGCAGAGAGGAGGGACAAAGCCTGGCTTTAATGACTTGTCACAAGCAGAAAACTGAGAGCAGTCAGCAACTGGACTGGTGCCCTGTGTGACTACAAATGTCTGGCTCAGCTGAAGCGTGCACGAAGCAGGCAGCCTCCCCTACAAGGGCCACCCCAAGCCCAACGTAGCACCACACGTCACCCTTCTCACAATCCTTCCCAGTGAGATCCCTGCTCTCCATTCGCCTGGTGCCAGGAGAGGCCAGAGCTCACAAAGAACCAGCCCGTCGCCCCAGTGGCAGCAGTGCTCAGATGGCGTGCAGGGCCATGCCAAACGGCCATAGGCAGGACTTGTGAGTTTCAGCCAGTTGGTCCCGCTGGCTGTGGCTCAAGATAAAATTTCAGCACAGAGGGAGGGGGAGCCACTATTTTGAGAAAATGTACCCTAAGTTATTTTTAAAGAGAAAATGATATCCACACTTCAGCTCTTTATTATTAATAATGGAATACCTACAAGGTGCTTCATCTCTGCTAATAAGACATCAGAAGGTCACTAGGCCAAGGTGAGGAAACTAACTCCAAGAGGACAGAGACCACATCTGTATCTTCAGAGCCCCCGCCAGGCGCACGTTAGTTGCTGAATTTGTACTGTGGGGATGATGCCCAAAGGCCCAAAGGGCTAGGGGAATGTCTCCCTTCTCACGGTGTCCCCAGGGAGAGGAGCCTATGACAGGCAAGGCTGAGGCTCTGCACAGATGCCCCGAGATCCCTCCTTACTGTGTGTGCCACCCTTCTGTGATGTACTTTTAGCTTCAACAGCCCACGCCCCTGGCTCTTCGAGGACTGCCCTTGGCTCAGGAGTCTGCTCTGCCCTCCCTTAGAGCAGGCGCTGCCTGAAAATTTCTTGTGGCAGCCCCTACCAACGACTGGTGAGTGAGGGCGTATGAAAGCCCCAGACTCCTGGCCTTGGTGGGGACATCCCTGAGACATCCTGTCAGTAGGGTCAGGCTGAAGCTTGGGGCTTTGCCTGAGGTTGTACGCTTGCTTGGTGCCTCATTTTAACAACAGTCAATAATTCTCCAATTCTCTGATGCCAACTGGGTACCCAGTAATTCAACTCAATTTAGACACTAGCTATGGGGAGTTAGCACACATGCCACAGGTTCAGTCTCAGCCCACAGGACTGCCCCCATTTCAGATGTCAAATGCAAGTAGTGGGTCCCCAGGTTACTCATACTTCTGCCTTGCAGGGATTCTCACACATTGCCCCCCACCCCCACCAATTCAAGAATTCACTAGAACAACTCAAAGAACTCAGGAAAGCAGTGATTATGATTATGGTTTATTATGAAGGATGTGGATGATACATAGATAAAGAGGTACATAGGGTGAGGTCCAGAAGTGTCTGAAGAGCAGGAGCCTCTGTCCCCATGGAGACGGGGTATAACTTCCTCCAAGCACATGTATATGCTTACCAACCAGGAAGTTCCTCGAACCTCATTGTTAAGAAGTTTGTTTAAAATCAAAGTTTTATTACCTGGACACAATTGATTACGTCATTGGCCATCCATGATTGAACTCAATCTCCATCCCCTCTCCCTTCTCTGAAGTGGGTGTTTGAGGGTAGGCATGAAAGCTCTGACCCTCTAATCTTAGGGTTGGTTCCTTCGGTGACTAACAGCCCTACTGAAGTTACTTAGGAGCCTTCCAGAAGCATACATTCAGGTGTGGTTGGAAAGGGCTCCTTATGAATAAAAAAAGACATTCCCATCACTCAGGAAACTCCAAGAATTTTAGGATCACTGTGCCAGGAAAGGGAGGTGGGCAGAGACCAAACATATTTTTTGTTTTACCTCTGTTGGCTCTCTCCAACTTTCTTCTTGGTTTTCTAGGGTGCCCTTCCTCAATCTGTCATGTGTACACAGATCTTGTCCCCACTGCCTGATGAGTAAGTATCTCTGTGACTCCACAGAGTGATGGGGATACGGGGCTGATCCAATGCCTGTTGTGTCCTTGGGACCAGCCCCTCCTCCGCTGACCACTCGGGCCAGGAACAAGGGTCCTCCTTCCTGCCTATTGCTGCTCTGCTGTGGGAATACCTCTCCCTCATACCTTCAGCTCTTTGGTTTATACAGCCCAAGAAGGATCTTTACTGTCAAGCACTGGAAATCCCACTCACCTGGAGACTGGGCCCAGAGTTCATTTCCACAACTGTTTACTGGGCACTTACTCTAGGCTTAGCTCTGGGGACAATTGTATGTTTAGGGTACTTAGACACATATTGAAAATCCACGTGTCCTCATGCTCACCACAACCCTATAAGGCAAGTGTTGTAATCCCATTGTACAGGTGGAAAAAACCAGAGCTCTGAGAGGTAAATAACTCCCCCAAGGTCACAGTCAGTGGTGGAGAGCACATGAGTTCACGCACAGTCTGATTCTCAGACCTCTTTCTTTCTGCTCTTCCCCACTGGGCCCCATTCTCACCCAAGAGAGAAAATTACAGATGCAAAACAGACCAACACTATTGTGGCAAAGCTACAGACACTGAAGGTGAGACAAGAAAGGAAAAAAAAAGAAGGAAGAAAGGAAGGAAGGAAGGAAGGAAGGAAGGAAGGGAGGGAGGGAGGGAGGGAGGGAGGGAGGAAGGAGCCAACTCTGTGCACAAACTTCATTCTTATCACTATATTTAATTTTCCTGCAACCTTATAAACCTCTTTTTACCAACATCACATAATACATCACACACAACAACCTCACATAAATAAAAGTTAGCATTAATTACTATTGATATGGTATGGTAGTAGCATTGTTTTAAGTTGAATTTCAAATTATTTTTTGAAATTCGTTCTAAAGCCCATGCTCTTTCCTCTGGCATACAGCTTGTAAAGAAAAAAAAAAAAGAGCCATATACACATCAAGATGGTTGCTCATTGCATTGGCCATATTTCCAAGATCACCCACACCAGCCTGCTGACCACACCTCAACCCTCCTATGGTCCCCAAACTGCCCAGCCCCATCACTGCGGGTGCCACCTTTCTTGCTTCTTCGGGAGAACTGTGTATACCCTTGTCAGTCTTGATTCTCTTGTCCTGCCCACTATATTCCCCACTCTTTGGCCCTGTTAATCCCATCATAGTCCCTTTCTCGACAATCAGATACCCTTAACCAGCTTCTTTGTCCCCACTCTTCCATTTTGCTCAGAAAACAGCTTGCCTGTCTCTCCTCCTCTCTCCCTTCTTCACTTACTCTCTCCCCATCGCCTCCCTACCTCTCCTTTCACTTCTTGCTGTCTTTCTCAGTTTATTGCATTTGTAACCTCCAAAGAGCATTCAGGTCAAGGTTGGTAAAGTTAAGTGCTGTGCTAGTAATGCTCTACCTCCAGCGAAAGGCATGTCTTAAATTTTGAAGTGCAATTAGACATGATTAAAAAGCCACAGCCATCAGCCACTTGAGACTTGCACAGTGCCCTGAAGTTTTCACCCGGCCTATCAGTTCAATTCTCTTCCATCTAAAATTAAGCTTGCTTATCCCAAGTCACCTTTCTGGTATGTGCGAGAGTGCAGGAATGTACCACACACTGCCCACTTTCTCTCACAGTATGAAATACTAGAAAGCTGCTTCCTCTCATATATGCCCAGATAAGGTATTTTAGTGACTAAAAAGCAGAGGCAATTTCTCATCAACAAGTTGGATAACTATATTTTAAAATACATTTCCTTTGGGATGAAAGTAAGCAGTTTATAAACATTTTAATTTTTCTCGGATTGATCCTCTTTAAAAAAAAAAAAAGCTTGCTCACCACTAGTGTTTGTTACACACAGACTTTGATTTAACTCCTGCCTCTGCTGCTTACCAGCTGTGTAACTTTAGGCAAGGTACTTAAATGCTCTGTACAAATAGGGTTAGAAATAACCAATTCATGAGGCTGTGCAAAGAGTAAATAAGGTGACATGTGACACTCACTGTGATAGTTAATTTTATGTGTCAATTTGCCTGGGCCACAGTGCCCGGATATTTGTCAAACTTTATTCTGGGTATTTCTGTGAGGATTTTTAAAAGATGAGATTAACATTTAAGTCACTAGACTTTGAGTAAAGCAGATTGCCCACCATAATGTGGGTGGGCCTCGGCCACTCAGCTGAAGGTCTGAATAGAAACAAAGAATGACCTCACCTGAGCATGAGCTAATCCTCCAGGACGCTGCCTTCAAACTTCATCAACCACATTGGTTCTTTACAGTTCTACAGCAGAATATCTTTGGACTCAAACAGAACGTCTTCAGACTCAAACATCAGCACTACAGGGTCTCCAGCCTGCTGGCCCCTGCAAAGTTTGGACTTGTCAGACTCCATAATCACATGATAATAAATCTCCTTCTGTGTGTATAAACATCCTATTGGTTCTATTTCTCTTGCGACCTCCAACTAATACACTCACCTAGCTCAACAGCTATTATATAGCTGGATTCTGCAGCTTACAGATTTTCAAGTCCCATACCAGATTTATCTGGTAGTTGGATGGATTTCAGTTAAGCTTAATTGGCACACTCAGAGGTAAATGATAAAATGATAAACCAGGAAACTTTTAATTGGCCAATGGAATCAAATTTTAAAGCCGAAATTCCTACCCAATTCGGTATATGCAGCAGTTATTTTTCAATGCTTTACATTGTCAAAAGCACATGCATGTCTAGCCTAACGAAACGTTCTAAAGCAAACACTGTGCAACCCTCTCCAGGTCAAGAAATGGAACATTACCAGTGCCCCAGGAGCTCCCAAGTCCATCCCGTGACTCTATGGTAATCCTTTTCTCGTGTTTCTCACGATTTTCCCACCCAACAGTGCATCGCTAAAACATTACCATACACATTCCTTTTATTCCACATTATGTGGTGAGATTGATCTGTTGTCAGTGCAGCTACACTTGCTTATTGTCGTGTATTATTCTGTTACATCAATCAGCCACATTTTACTTATCCATTCTACTGTTAATAAACTTCCAGCATAAAAAAGATGATATAAATTCATGAAGTGGTGTCAACTAGGCTATAGTCACTTTTTCAGTACATACTAAAATCATGAGGATCTTAAAAGGTTATGAGTGCATCTAAAAATGTCAGTATGAAAACAACAAAAAGGAAGATAAAATCTATCAATTAATGGATCCATTGAGTGTGAAATACTTCCATTGACATGAACCAGGTTTAAAACTAACCAAAAAATGTAAAACGTTAGGGACAACTTATAATGAAGTAAGTCACAAGTGAACTAACACAAAACCATAATAAGATCTGGTGAAGGAGCAATTTAGTAGCCAGTGCAGTTGTGCTATATAGATCACGTGACTTGGAACCGTCATTTTTGTACATCAGGCCCAGCATGGCTAAGGTCTGAGAGAGGAAAGACCACATGAGCAGAAGCAGATATAAAGGAACCATTCATTCATGGCCACCCTGAGCCATAGCAGCTCCTCAAAGCAAACTCTGCCAGCCACTGAGGGGCAGAAAGATGCAGAGGATGGAGTTTAAGGCTGAATTTATACTGTGACCAGTCCCCTCCCTACTTCAAACAGTCAGCGACATTTGTCCCAAATCCGTAGGCAGTGTTTGAGGTTTCCTTGAACTTGAGGTCAAGGCTAACATGGCTCTTCCTCATCACCCCACCCCTTGTAAGCCTATGCTATTATTAAGATAAAGGCTCTCTTGTTTTGTTTCATTTTCAATATTATCTTCTACTAATATCTTTATTTCAATATATATGTACAGAGTTTCTGGTGCATTTTGCTGTCAGCCAGTTTTACGGGTTAGCCTGGCACTGTTACTTATAAGTTAAGACTTGAGGCTTCAGGATTTCAACAGCGTTTGTTGGGAGGAGGCTGAGAGAGATCGTTACTACATCACAGCAAGAAAAAGGGAACCGGTATATCATGAGCAAGTGCTCAGTGCCCAGCCCATGTGTGAGGCACCTTATTTAATCTTTATAAACCACCATTCCCAACCATTTCCATATATTTCTCTGCATTTCGCAGTCTAGAAGGAGGCCTAGAGAAGTTAAATACCCACTCATGGTCATAGGGCTCATATAACTAGTAAGCAACCATTAGGAATCTGGACTGTGAACTCAGCTGGCTTGGGGAATGATCCAGTTTCATCACTTACTAGTTGCGGACCTTGGCAAATCATTTAATTCCCCATGGGATGGGATAATCATGGCGCCTTCTCGATGACATAATATATGTAAAGGTATTTAGGACAAAGCCTTGTCCTAGAGAGCACTTTCTACAAGTAAGCAGTTCTTATTAAACCACAGAGCCAGGATTCAGACCAAAGTGGGAGCTGACTTCAAACTTTCTAAAGCAACAGCCATTTATTCGCTCATCACTCTGCAAGTGTAGAGAGGGTGCTCAGGACGGAAGACCTTGTGTCTGCTCTACATGGTGTCAGTTGAGGCAGTTTGACTGGACCTAGAGGAGGAGCCACGCTGACTTCACAGCTGGATTGGTCAGGTCTCAGCCAGGCGCCTCTCTCTGTGATTCTGAAAGCAAAAGTACCTCGTCTCTCCCGGCCTAAACCTGGATTGCCACAAGAGTGCTTCTACTGAGTTCCATTGGTCAAATCAAGTCACAAGGCCAGCTTCAGTTCCTAAAGGAAGGCAAATAGACTCCATCTTTTGAGGGAGCAGCAGTGTATGTGTGCAGAAATGGGAGCACCTGGTGGTGGTCATCTTTGCAAATAATTAATCACACAAAGGCTGTATAAATTTAGAGAGGGCAAGCTTAATGTGGTTAGATATCATAAGAGGAGATATTTCAGAGGCACTGAGAAAAGTGAATGGGTAGAATTGGATGGGCCCAGAAAAGGAGTGAGGTATTCTGGCAGAAAAAAAAGTTTGAACAAAGACTCAAAGCAAAGTTCCTGAGGTAGCTTGGAACATGGCCCACCTGACTAAAGGTAGGGCCTGAGAGAAGGACTAGGGGGTGGGAGGGTTTTGAAAGCCAATCTGAGGAGTGCAGATCTTATCCCAAGGGCAGTGGGTAGACACTAATGTCCTCTAGCTGGAGTATGACATGTTGGAAGTGGTGTTCCCTGTTGAGTAATCTACGGCTGTGTCTGGGAGGGGTGGGGGAATCAGAGAGGCCGGAGCCAGCAGTAATGTGGACCAAGGAGGTGAGAGACAAGCGAGTTATCCAGAGGCAGGAGGGAAGAAGAGAGCATCTCCTGCTTCTGATTCTTTGCCAGTGTTTTCGCATCTTTCCGCAGTTGTCCTGGAGTAGGGGAGGGAAGAGACGAGGCCTGTATAGGCCCCCAACTCCCTGTGAGACTAGATCTCCCAATTAGAAACCCACATCTTTCAGAGGAGGTGACACTCTCAGCTGCCGAAGGAGGTGTGGTCCAATCTATTTTCTCCCCAGAAGGACCAGTTTGCTGGAAGCCATTCTTTTTTATGCAAGTTTTCCCTCCAGTAAAACATCCCCTCCCAGACTCACAAACACACCTGCGTTTTTCTGTCTTAGACTATGGCCTCCTAGGATATCTCTACTCTCTCCTTTTTACCTGCCATAACTGTTCACCCATTTGGAGTTCAGCTGCAGCCCCTACTCTGGGAAGCCTGCCTGGCACCCCCAACTTGCTCTGTGCAACCCCTCCTCTGAACTCGTACACTCTTGCCACCTCAGCAAGCCCCAGCACTGACCCCATGTTGCCTTCTAAGATGTCTGTGAAACTGTCTAATCAACACAGCTACATCAGAATGCAGGGCCTGTGTCTTTCTCATTTCTCCTTCCCTCACAGAGCTTAGAGCAGTGTTGACTATGTAGTAAGTACCTCACATAAAGGTAGAGAAAGCAAATTGTTCCTGGCTTCGAGCCCTCTGCCTTCTTATGTAACTAAGGCACAAATTCTTGGACAACTAGCTGGAGTTAGGGGACATTACAGAGAAGCCAAGAGGCCCCCTGGAAATCAACGCTTATCTATTATTATTATTACTCTGGATCATTTCTTATCAGAACCTTTTTAAGTATAAATAAACCACTCTTCATTTGTAGTTTGTTCACAGTGGCAACATGAGTGGGAGATGGATGTTATAGGCTGGATTCGCTGAAGTAGAGCCTGAGGCAAGAACCTGAAACACATGATTGATTGGAGGAGTGAAGGAAGCAGAACCTGCCTGGAAGGACCTTAGTAAGGATGTAGTTTTTAATGGAGTCTGGAGTCAGCCTGATGAAATGAAAGCTCTTTGTCCCAGGAAACCCCTCGGTTTTGTGCAAGCACTGTAAGATGTGTATTGCAAGAGCTTTTGTATTGTAAGCCCACCGAGTAATTGCCTTTGGGTTGCTCTAGAAGAGGAGAGAAGCAAGGCTCCTAGACCAGGAGACACTCATTCACCCCAATTGCAGGTCTCCGGGGAAGTGGGAGATGGTGGTGCATTAGCCCAGTAAAGGGAGGGGGCTACTAATGGGGTTCACTTCCCCAGATAAGCCCCCACAGAGCATCTCTCTGCCCCGCCATGTAAGGCTGGGAGGCAGCACTGAGGCCCAGGCCATTCCTGCAGTTGGGGGATGGGCCCGTAAAGCTCAGCTTCCCTCAGGACCCCACCCTTGGCTGATTCTGAGAACACCTAATAGGTTTCATAAAACCCTGTTGGCTTCCTGGTTGTTTGTGACTCAATTAAATTAACAAATTGGTCTCTGTGCCCAGAGTCTTTCCACCGCCTGTATTTTAGCATATGTCAGTCAGGGCGGCCCAGCGTCTCCAGATGGCTGCGAGCTCACTCTACAGATCTGATGCCAACTCGTCGCTGGGGAAGTGTGTATGTCGAGTGGCCCAGAGACAGACACAAAGCCATCGTGGGGAGAGACAGAAAATGAGGCAGTCAAGACAGAACAAGTGAGAGAGAGGAGGGAAAGGACTTGAGGCAGGGGAGCCTAGATTCTTCCTCACAGATTAACCAGCAAGTACCAAGGACCCCAACTTTCCTGCAGGAAGCCCTCTCCTTCACAAGATTGGGGCCGGTGGGGAGCGCGGGGAGAGTCCTGAAGAAGACTCAGCTGCTAATTTCTCTGGAGGATGATAAGATTGGTGATTCTCAGAGCATGTTCCCTGGGAACTTAGGAATGCAGATTCTCAGGCTCCATCCACATTTCTTGAATCAACGACTGTGTAGTGGGGGAGGAGCAGGCATCTGTGTTTTAACAAGCCCTTCAGGTGTTTCTGATGCTTGCTCCGAATTTGAGAACCACACTCCTGAAGTTGCAGAGTTTGACCCTCCTGACGACAGAGCTGCAAGGGCTCCACGCAATAAAACCACTCTCAGTCAAGGTCATCATCACCTGCTGCCTTCCAAGTGAAGTGAGGTGAGTCATCTCCAGAACTGGTACCATGTTCAGAGTCACGTGAATGATAACCTCTCTAGCGTTCAATGTAGGAACTGAGGAAACAGGGGGAGAAATCAGGGAATAATCCAGAGGAAGAAGAAAGCAACTTGGAGAAAAGGATGCTTAAAAGGCTAAAGCTTCAACTGATTTGTGACAGCTCTTAAGTAGCAGGCTCTCAGCTCCTGCTGTGCAAGACCAAGAGGAGGCACTAATGGAAATGCAGCCTGACCCCAGCTTCAGGTGCATTTGATGGAAGGTCAATTTGGGAGAGGGGCAGAGGAGGACAGGAGGAGGGGTAGAAGGGAGGGGAATGGAGAAGAGAGAGAGAGATGCTGAAGAACTGGGGGCCCAGGCAGGGGCTCTTGCTCCAGGCCTGGAGTTTCCAGAAGACCGTTGAAGACTGTTGTCATTGTCCAGCCATCCCTATTGCTATCCTAGCTTCTGAGGCTGAAGACCAGGATGAGAGGCTCAGGCCCTTGGTGAGAGGCTCATTTTCACTTCAGCAGGTGTGTGTGTGTGTGTGTGTGTGTGTTATGTTTGGTCCATATGCCTGGCATGAGGTAGGATGATCAGTGACCTCAAACTCAAAGGTCTTCCGGTCTAGGCAGGTTACAGAAGAGAGGGACCCAGGTTGGGTGGACATGTCAGTGTAAACATTGTCTGGGGATTGCATGAACTAGAAAACCAGGCCTTGTCTAGACTATACAACAGCCACCAGACTCCAGACTGTTGTTAGCACCCAGAAAGGTAGCCGTCTGCCACTAGGCTGACCAAGTCCAGATGGAGGTATAAAACAACAGGTCCTGCAGGAGAAGCTACGAGAAGCTTACACATTGCCTGAGTGTCAAGGGGAGATTTGGCAGAGGGAATGGGGCTGTGAAGGGCCTGGGATTTCATCCTGTAGTGATGAGGGGCAGTGAGGCATTTTACAGTGAGGACTGCTGTTGTCAGACCTAAGACAGGGTCTTGAGTTTCCTCTGTATTCTGATGCCTGTTCCCTTACCTTCTCTCGCAAGGGCCAGTGTAATGCTGAGCACTCATGTGCATTCTTTCCATAAGCCCCCCGGCTTCAGGAATATAAAATATTTATTTTCTCGACTTGACACAGCACAGCTGAGGACCAAAAAGTGAAATAACCTGTACTGAGTCCCCAGCCAGGAAGTGGGGGATTGGAGACAGGACAAGAATGTAGAGTCTGGCCTTGGGGTTCCTGCTCAGGACAAAGATTCTTGTAGGGAGGGTCCTGCAGGTGGGGAGGGAGGGGATGAGGCTAGCGGAGTTTGTATTTATCAAGGAACTCCTTTGACTTTGACCTTGAATAGCAGCTGCTGCTCTCCTTCCTTTGCCTCCTCCAGATGTCCTCAAACACCCTAAGATTTATTTCTACTTGGAAATAGCAACAAATCAATGAAGGAATGTCAGGGGCACCTTTCACCTTCCTCAAGAGACTCTAAGCCCTATGTCTTACTTTCCAATTGGTGTGTCTGGGCAACAAGGGAGTTCACTGTGGTTTGAGAACCAGAGGCCTCAGGTTACCTGCAAACTATTAAAAGTGGTTTCTTTTGTTTTTAATTTTAATTGAAAAATTATAGTTACTTTTTAAAATTTTATTAAATGTATTGGGGTGACATTGGTTAATAAAATTATATAGATTTCAAGTGTACAATTCTATAATACATCATTGCATTGTGTGTTTGACCCAAAGTCAAATCTCCTTTGGTCACCATAGAGTTGACCTCTTTAACCCTTTCTATGCCCCTGCAATGCCCCTTTCCCTCAGTAATCACTATACTATTGTCTGTGTCTGTGAGTTTTTATTTGTCTTGTTTGTTTGTTTTTTGCTTTCAGTGTGAAATAATATGGTTCTTGACTTTTTCCATCTGACTTATTTCACTTAGCATGATATTCTCAAGATCCATGGCAGTATTTCATCTTTTCTTATGGCTGAGCAGTATCTCATTATATATATGTAGGTCAACTTCTTTATCCAGTCATTGGTCGAAGGACACTTTGGTTGTTTCTATGTCTTGGCCGTGATGAATAATGAGGCAGTGACCATAATGGTACATATATCTTTATGAACAAATGTTTTCAATTTTTGGACAGACACCCAGAAGAGGGATTGCTGAGTATACAGTAACTCTATTCTTAAATTTTGAGGACCTTCCATACTGTTTTCCATAGTGGCTGCACCATTTGACATCCCCACCAGCAATGTATGAGGGTTCCTTTTCCCCCACAACTCTCCAACACTTGTTATTACTTGTCTTGCTGATAATAGCCATTCCAAGGGTATGAGGTGGTATCTCGTGGTTTTGATTTGCATTTACTCTTTACTTCTTAAACTTTTGTATAATTTGAGGTGTTGTTGTTGTTTTTTTAAACAAAGAGCAGTTATATCATTTTAACATTTTAAAAATAAAAAAGAAACAAAAGTGGTGGTAAAGAAAAATTATTATTTGTACCAAGCTGTTCACTCTTTTGCTCATTGTAGTTTAGGTTTTTTTGTTTGTTTTGTTTTGTTTTTGTTTTTGTTTTCTTTTGTTTTTGTGGTACTTAACTCTAAACGTATCAGGAGCAAATGAAATCAGCATTGGGGTTGCTTTGAGCTCCCTTCTCTGCCAAGTAAGCCTCCCTGGGAGGCTGAGCGCCTCTTAAAAGTGGCCTGTGAGCAGAGGCCCTGCTGACCTTGCCATTTCAGCAGTCAAATGAGGTGAGTTGGGGTGGAGATTAAGACAGATTAAAGGATTACAATTAGGCATACTTAATCGAATGCCCAGCATCTACAGAATTGAATTTGGGATTGGGGCTAATAGCATGTTCCTGTGAATTAAGGTAATTGTTTTAGCGAGTCCCACTTAATTCAGTGGGAAAGCGGCTCTGGTTCACTAAGTACTTGTTCTGTGTCAATATCTTGAATGCAAAATGGACAGGGATTGCTTCAGCAATGACCCTAGGTAGCCTTATTTTTTTTTTTCCTAACCCTATTGATTAAGTTGGTTTTCAGCAGGGTTTTGCTGTCTATTCTAAAGTTAGAAACAGGAAATAATATGCTGAAATAAATTCCCTGGAGCACAGCCACTTATTTAAAAAAGAAGAAGCAACGAAGACCAAAACACTTTGTTCAATGTATAGGAGATGCAAAACTGCGTGGTGATGTGCAAAATATAGAGAGGTTGTAGGCAGGAGTGTGGCTAGGAATTGGAGTGCCCAAAATATTCTTTGATAAAAGCAAAAATAAATAGACCTTGCCTGATCTAGGAGCAAAGAGAAGGGAGAAATAACCCCTTCTCCCTTTCCCCACTGAATAGCCCATTGGCTATTGGCGTTTAAAAAAGAGAGTTTTTGAGGGCCCTGCAAACCTGACAGGCATAGTGGGGACCCCAAGGATGTCCCTGGGCTTCAGAAGGTTGACCTTTGACCTGAGGCAAAGGAGATTTGTGGCTCCTGGAGGGAGAAGAGAGAAGAATGTTTCTAAGGGGTGAAACGGCAGATGCCCAGACCCAAGGACCCAGCTGGGGGATTGGATACAGAGTGCACAGGGCCGAGGGCAGGCTCAGGGTCCCTCAGATTCCTTTTTTGTGTCTTCATGGTTTCGGCAGCGTCGGGGCTGGTAACGTTGAAGTGGCTGAATGGGAAACCAAGCTGAGCACACGTCGGAAGCTGGGTTAGCCTAGGCGGAGCACCCGGCCAGGCGTCTGGCTTCCTTTCAGGGCGATGGCGTTGACCTGGTTGGCACCCAGTGTGTGGAATTGGGTGAGCCTGGAAGCTAGGACTGGCACGGGCTGCGGCAAACCCCCCAAACCTGCTCTCTCAGGTGCCTGCAGAGCAGCAGTGCCCA
Source organism: Eonycteris spelaea (assembly GCA_003508835.1). Classification (NCBI taxonomy): domain Eukaryota; kingdom Metazoa; phylum Chordata; class Mammalia; order Chiroptera; family Pteropodidae; genus Eonycteris; species Eonycteris spelaea. The sequence continues at coordinate 18,770,679 of PUFA01000003.1, read as the reverse complement.
GGACAAATCCAGCCCTTCTAGGAGGTGGGAGCCGCCGCTGCTGCCCCTGGGGACGATAGGTGTGAGCCGGTACTCCTGGGAGAAGCAGTAGCATCATAGAGCCCAGGACTTTCATGAGGGTTCAGATAAGTTTGGTTTAGGGCACAAAGTCCACTGCGGTAAAGGCGGAGCGCCAAGGCTGAAGGGGGTTCAGAAAGGGCGGGAGGTGGCAAGTGAAGCCAACCATCGTGGTCACCTCTGAAGGTAGAGTTGCCAGATAACATGCAGACAGCACAATAAATTTGAATTACAGAAAAACAAGTAAATTTTTTAGTCTATATATGGCCCATCATATTTCTGTTTTTCTTTGCTAAATCTGGCAACCCTATCTGAAGGGGATTGCAGGTGCTTTTTATTTCCTCCTTTTATTTATTGGCTAAATTATCTCATGAACAGGTATTCTTTGGCATCAGGGGAAAATAATTCAAATCTTAATCTTACCATCTGATATCTGAGAAAGTGGCAATTTGGTCGTTGGGTCAGGCTAAGGGGACGGACAGTGTGGAGACAAGGAGGACGTGGAGTAGCGGGAGCACCCTGCCGGCACCCCGGCTAGATCTGAGGCCCAGCTTTCCAGCAGCTTCTAGTCTTACATCCCTACCATTGTGAATCTGTTTCCATCACATTCAACCTCCTAAAAACTCTGTTTTCCCCTCCCTTCTCCTCTAAATTTATTAACAACCTCTGTATCTTGAGTCCTGAGGCCTTATAAATCTTTCTTGTTCATCAAGCCTTTCCTGGGAGAGAGGGCCCTCACAGGGTACCTGTAAAATCATATAGATAGTGAAATGTGGACTCTTACTGCAAGGCTCAGTCCTTGCTTATTTTTTGGCCTGTTTGAATTCTTAATGAAATTCTGTTTAAACATACATATGTACGTATTAAAAGGAAAGCATCTTCAAATATTTAACATCTAGACCATGGTCAGAGCACCCAGCTGGATCTCACTATTTAGCACTAATTATAAACAATCAGTCTAGCCTTTGTCTTTAATGGTTTTATAAGTGCAAGGCTTGTCTTCCTAATTAGACGATAAACTGGTCTTCTGCTTCTCTAAGCTCTCAGCACCTGCCACAGAGGGGGACCCACGGCAGAAGTTAAATGACATGTCTCCAGCCACTTGATTCAGGTCTTCCGTTTGCTCCTCCCTGCCTAAAACCCGGGTCCCAGGCTAGTCTTCCCCCTCCACCCATTATAAACAAGCTCGTTTCCTTACCCATCACTATAACATCCATATCTCCTGATGGATAAGTTACCCTCTTAAATTCACTGGTACGTTACTCAGAATCACATTTCTTAAGCCATTAGGTACGCCCAGAATAAACCTCTACTTCTCTCAAAATGGGGGGAAGAGGATGTGTGTCTCCCTGATTTCCTGGTGTCTGTGAGAGTACTAAGCAACACATATTCGTTATTCACAATATTGTTGTTTATATAAACTTGATAGCATTATTACCATATAATGTCATTTAAAGAAATAAAATATATTTTCCCTAAATACAAAAGTAATGCAAACTTTAAAAATAAGTAAAGAAACACGAAAGGGCAAAAAAAAAAAAAACAAACAAAAAAAACCCAAACTTTAATTCTTTTATATTGTAATCACTTCCTATGTATCTTTCCAATATTTTTCTATTCATAGAGATGTATGTATATATCCACCTAAATATATATACAGATCTAGAAATACATATTTTTATTACAAAACAAAGACAGATATAATTTTATCTTCCTTTCTTCATTAAACAACTATAGAAAATGTTTTCCTGCAACCAGTCCCTTATTATTATACATTCAGGTTAATATATCACAATAAAGCTGGAAAAAATGTAAAAGAAGTGGAATGAACTAACAGCATATTTGGTCTAATAATGTAATAAAAAATATTTTCATAGTAAATGCAAAAGAAAAACAAAGACGTTCTTACGTAGTCAAGGTCTGAAGAATTTCTTTCCCACGCAGTGTTTTCTGAAAGCTGCTAGAGGTTGTGCTCCACCAAAAAGTAGTAAACCTAGAAGACATGAGATACAGGGAGCCCAAGAGGCAACTGTAAGAATGGAGAAGGGAATGCAGATGATGGGGAAGGGAGGCATTGGCAGGAGAGATGGGTACCAGTGGTAGAGAGCAGCCAGCCCAGGCTGGAGCAGGTCAGAAGGCTCTGGGAGAGGTGCTTTGTGACGATTAAATGACTAGAAAAACTGACCCATAGGATCCTCTGAGAGGAGACTTGGACAACTGGCAGAAGAATTTGGGGCTGACTGATGAAACTCAGACAATTACGCAAACAAAAAACAAGATAACTGCTCTTGTGAAAACAGAGTACAGAGAGGTAATCATAGTGTAGTATATGGTTGGCTGTAGATAACTTTCACAGAGCCATAATGATGTAAAGAATAAATATTGCTCTGACCCAAATTACAGTGTTGTTAGATTGGGAAGCTGGGGCTGGGAAGGGAGCATGTATGCAGTAAGGGCAGTGGGAGGAAAGAAGCTAGGTGGTTATCATCCATAATAGGAAATTATCAGACAATGGCTAAAACTGAAAAAGCAAAAAAGTACAATACAAGCATAATACCTGGAGACATGAAAATAAATACCAAAAAAAAAAAAAGTTAGCTAAGAGAATAAAAGAAGTGGTTGCTTCTGGAGAGAAATTAGGGGTGGCAAGCAATGAACTATTTTTTTAAATAACAAAACTAGAAGTTTTGGTGAAAATATTTTTATAAGTATCAAATAGGTAATAACTCTTTCTTTGCCTTTCACATCCATATGGGATGGGTAGATGGGTATTAGTTCTTATTCTCAGCAGCAATCTCCGAGCAACTTTATTTTTTATTTGTTTTGGTCTCTATTAATGTATTAGAGGATTTCTTTAGATATCTGATAATCCTTAGTTTGTCCGTAGATCTATCTACCTATCTATAACAATAACTTATATAACTTCAACCATATGCCAGGCACCGTCCTGCGGAGTTCACAAGTACCATCTCATTTCCTCCTTACGCCAATCCTGTGAAGTAGGGCTATCGTTCATATTTAAGTCCAAGGCACAAAGCATCTTATTGAAAGCTCTGGGCTGTAGGTGAACTTGTCGACTGTAAATGTCGCAGTGGGTTTGCGCCTTTTCCTTGTGGAACTCCTGTGTCAGTGTCTTCAGATCTTTCCTTTGGAGTTGGTCTGATTATCAGAGGAGGCTCTGTTGGCTCCTGCCTAAAGGGTGAAGGTCTGGCTGCCAGATTTCTGGGAGCTAAGTCGGGAGCTGGCACCTGGGAACTTGAGCGGACCCCAACTAATCTGCTGGCATTAAATCCTAGAACTGCTTACCAGCTGGGTGAACATGGACCAGTTACTTAACCTCTCTGTGCCTCAGTTATCCCAGCACAGATGATGATCATAACAGCACTTCATAGGTTACTATGATAAGTAAAGGGTTCAATACTACAAGCACTTGTAACATTTCTTGGCACATAGTAAATGCTCAATAAATGTTAATCTTGCAGTGACACCTGAGTCGGAAATGTGGCAGGAACCTCCGGCAACCTCAGGTTGCTCCCACATAAGAAATACCTCTTGTGGTATGTCTTCTGGGCTCCTGGCCTTGCTGTTACTATCTTTTCATTACAATCTTAACTATCAGATCAAGCCTCACCTTTAAAAAGTACTTTTGAAGAACGCACTCCTTGCTGAGAGCTTGGCTACTGGCCCAGGCCCCAAGCATTCCTGGATGAGGACTTTTCTTTTCAATCCGTAGAGCATTTGAAGGATTCAATTGAAAAACCAGTCTTCAAAATAAATGCAAACAGTGAATTCCCAGTTATTCCAGGGTGGAATCGGGGTCCAGGTCCTGAGCTATTTTATCCTCTGCCAGCCCTGATGAATTCCTAACCCATTAACAGCATCACTGTAGGACAGGCCACGCAGCTGAAGATTCTCTCAAATATGGGACTTTCACTGCTTAATAACAAACTCTTTAGAAAGAAAGAGGTGTTGTTTTTGTTTTGTTTTTTTTTTTTTGTCATTTTTGTCAGGAAAAGAGGAACTAAGGCACTTTGCTAAGAGAAGTTTTAAAAGTTGTGAAACCTGTGTTATTACTCTATCTCTGTCTCCCATCAGTGAATAGGTGACTCAGCCTTTCTGTAGATGAGCTTCCTTATCTGTAAAGTGAGAGGGTTGCAGAGAGATGGCAAAACACACATTTGCAACACCACTCTTCTGCAACCCACCAGAGTAAACAAAGGCCAAAATGAAGAAAAAACAATTTTAACTATAATATGACTAGGAAATGACCACAATCTCACACCATAGAGTCAAAAATTATTAATTCATCTATTCTACTCCTCCATTCCACAAATATTTATGGCGTGCCCCTGATGTGCCAGCACTATTCTAGATGCCAGGAGCTTCATTAGCTACGTATAAGAAAACTAAGCCCAAAGAAAGAGTAGCAAGGTCTGACACCTATTTTCTCTAATTTAAAACAGGTACAGATTTAGGAATCTAAGTAAGAAAGTTCAGAATGGCACTGTAGTAAAAGACTTTAATCTTTCCAGGGAGAGGTCTGGTCTTTGCCCACAGTTTCTGGGAGGTAATCTCTAAAGCCCTTGGAATGTCATGCTGATAGGAATGTTTTTGTTTGTCCAGGGCTTTGGGTCATTCCAGATAGTCTAACAATGTGATTGGGGGCGGGGTGGGGATGGGGATTGGGGTAACAGGGTATCAGTGTGACCTCTAGAGGGACTGGAACAGAGCAGTCATACGGATAGTCTACCAGTCTATGTGACAGAACCTAATAAGAACTCTGGACTCTGGGGCTTGGGTGCTTTGTCCTGGTGGGCAGTACTCTGTATGTGTTGTCACACATCATTACTAGGAAAAGTGGCACTGTCCCTCAGTCTCCTGGGAGAGGACAACTGGAAGGTCTGTGCTTGGAACTCTCCTGGACTTCTCCCTATGTGCCTCTTCCCTTGGCTCATCTTAATCTGTATCCTTCCACTGTAATAAATCATAACTGTGAGTGTAACAGCTCTGAGTCCTTCTAATGAATTATCAAACTTAAGAGTGGTCTTGGGGACCTCAGAACTTGGAATTGCTGTTGCAGTTGTTGAAGTGAGCATGGTCTTGTGGATTATTGCCCCAGAATGTTACAGGGTCCCTTACCATGGATATGAAATAAGGGGCAATGAGCAGAACATAGATAGATGATAAAGGGAATGTTTTGTTTGGGGCCCATTCTCAGTACAAAGAAAGGCCAGGTAGGTAGACCTAAAGGAGAACTCTCAAGGCTATGGTCCTGCCCTCTCACTCAATTTCCTAACTGAGAGCAGCCTTCAGGACTGTCTGGTCCCCAAACGAGAGAATAGCTCAAACCAAAGAAAGCTCCTCTTTCATGGGATGAGCTACATGCAAAGGAGGGAGGCCCAGAAGCAATGTGTTTAGACTCTTTCCTATTGCTCCTTAGTGCCAGCTTTCCCACTCAAATTCTAAGTATACTTAACACACCACTTAGGCAAAAAGATAGAACAATTAAAGGTCATCCACAAACAGGATTCTCTGGCAAATAATAAGCTGAAATAGAATGTTCCATCCAAAGATGAATAATATGCCTTCCCCACCCCCAAGAATTCTGTGCATTGGTATGACAAAGTGAAAAGAGGAAAAGATGGGAAGAAATATGTCAAGCACAAGTTAGATGAAGAATAAAAGAAGAATTATTCTTGAAAACAGGATATATTTTTAGATTACACTCTCTAGAGTGTAAAACCATATAGTTTTACAAAACACACTCAAAAAAGATGATACCACAGGGTGATAATAAAATCTAACATCTATTCAATATTTACTGTGTACCTGACACTGTTTGTAGTGTTTTGCATGTATTTAAAACCCACAGCAATATTATTATCTCCATGTTACATATGAGAACATTAAACAACTTCCCAAGTTCACTGGTAAGTGCTAGAACTGGGCTTCAGCCCAAGATGGGTTGACTCTTCACCTCTATGATATACCACCTGAAATATCTGAAGAATTTTTACCAAGTAGATGACAATAAAAACCTAAATAAATTCCAAGAAGAAGAAACCAAACTGGCTATATTATCTGACTGCAATGAACAATTTTTCACTACTCTATCCTAATAAACTTAAAATCTAAATGAAATGAATAATTTTCAAAAAATAATTATTAAAAATAAGCAAATAAGAAAAAGGCAACTTCAAATTAGCAATAAGAAGAAGAAAACAATGAGATAGATTGAGAAAGAAAATTGTCAAAGTGCCAGGCTGGAGAGTTTTATGGGTGAATACTTCAAGGAACAGATTAATTTTGATGCTATTTAAATATTCCAGAGCACAACAAAATAAGGAAAACTTTCTGTTCTCCTTCCCACCCCCTACAAATCCAGCATGAAAGTAATGCCCAAAGTTGATAAATGTGCAGGTGCACATGCTTACCTGTGCACACACACAACCTGTGCATCAGATGAGATGCTTTAAGTTGTATGTAATAAAACCTTTTGTAAACATGACTTAAATGCCAGATTATTTATTATCACTTATTATCAAACCTAACAGAAGTCCAGGGGTAGGTGTTTTCCTACCTAAGCTTCAGTGCTTACCTGCACCCATCCTCTGTTTTGATATGTTGATGCCCTGTTCTGAATGATCGGAGAGTCTATATATATGTGTTTTTTATATTTTTACTATCACCCTTGGAAATTTAGTGTCTTCTAAAAGTGATATTCCAAATCAGCAGGAAAAATATGGCTTATACCAATATCCACTTCGTTTTTTAAAAGAAAATACAGCCAGTTTCCTGCCTTCCCTGTCCTAGTGTTCGTTACCACTAATTCAAAGATTAAAATGTTAAAGAGAGTAACGAAAAAACCATAAGCTTAGCAGAGGAAAATAGGAATGAATTATTTGTATAGTCCTGCAGTGAGAAAGGCCTTTCTAAGCATGATGTAAAAAAGCACAAGTGATAAAGAAAATGTTTGATAAATTTGACCACTTAAAAAATTGAACACTTTATATGGTAAAAAAAAAAAAAAAAAAAAAAAGGACATTCTAATAAAGTCAAAAGTAAAAAAAAAAAAAACCCAAAAGATGAAAACACTGCCAAAACTTATTTACAACACATATGACAGATAACAGGTCAATTTCCCTTATGCAAAAATAAATGAGCTCTTACAAAGGCCCAATGATTAATAAAAATTACATAATATCACTAGTACGCAGATACAAATAAAACAAGAAAGAGATTTATTTGCTCACTAGGTATTACCCATGTTGGCTAGGGTATGGGAAAATGGACATACTCATACATTTGTTACTATAACTTTTTAAGAGGAGAATTTGTTAAATCTATTCAAACTTAAAATATTTATACTTATTGGCAGAATCATTCCTGGCAGCATCCTTCGTAGCTCCACAAAATTGAAAAAACTCAAACATTTATTTACATGGGATCAATGAAACCAATTAGAGTACATTTATTAATTCAACAAAATGTTGATTGTCTGCCATCTGACGAAGTTTGTATTGTTGTGGGAGGAATGGCAGAGGAACTAAGTAAACCAATCGCCATACAAGGGTTGTGAAGGAAATAAACACGAAGAGTTGGCAAAATATGTTCTATAGTCCAAATCTGGCCAGCCACTTTTTTTTTTTTTGGTGCGACTGGATAGTTAAGAATGATTCTTGCACTTTTAAATCATTGGAAAGAATCAGAAGATGAAGAATACTTTATGATGTGAAGATTATATGAAATTTGAATCTCAGTGTCCATGAATGCAGTCTTAGTGGAACACAGCCAGGTTCGTTTGTTTGTGGATTGTCTATGGCTTTTTGCTATGGCAACGGCAGAGTTGAGTTGCATCTATAGAGACTGTCTGTCCCACAACGCCTAAAATATTTACTATCTGGTCCTTTGCTGGGAAAGTTTACTAATCCTCATTTTATAGGGAATTAATGGAGGAGCAAAAGAAATGAAAACATATGTCCACACAAAAACTTTTACACAGATGTTTATAGCAGCATTATTCATAAGAGCCCCAAAGTGGAAATAACCTAACCTCATATCAGCTGGTAAGTGGACAAATAAAATGTGATAGATCCAGACAATGGAATAGTATACAACAGTATAAAGAGAAATCAACTATTTCTACAACATGGATGAAGCTTAAGAACATGCTAACTGAAAGAAGTCCATCACAAGAACCACATATAATATGATTTCATGCATACGACATGAGAATATAAGCATATCTATAGAGATAGAAAGTAGATCATGGTTACTTTGGCCTGGGGACTTGGGTGGAAATAGGGAGTGACTGCTAATGGGGGTTATGAAAATGTCTATAGTCCTCATTAGTTTCTTTCACGAGCTGCTGCACCAGTCCTGGACTGTTTATCTCTGCACCTGCTGTGATATAAGAAAAAAAAATCTTTATTTTGGTAAGCCACTGTAGTAGGGTTACTATTACGTGAAGCTAAATATAATTCCCAACTGACACAGTGGGTTCAAAAGTCGAGAGAGAAAAGAAATGGTCAGATAGCCAGGAGGAGAACCAGATAAGTATAGCATCTTAGTGACCAAGGGAATAGAGTTGGCACCAATGAGCGCCATTTGCTGGCAGTTGTCGAATAGGCCAGGCAAGCTTGGCAGACCAGAGCTGTGAGTGAGATGGTGAGGCTGGCAGGACAGTAGAGAAGAGGTCCATGGAATGAAGGAGGCAGAAGTCAACATACTTGTCAGGCTGTTGACATGAATGTTGAAAGTGACTGGGATGATGGCAGGGTAAAGGGAAAGAATGAGAGTCGTGCCAGTGAGTTAGCTAGGAGTTTAAGAATGAGTCCCAGAGAGTGGGACTGAGTGCTGCATTTAAAGAGAGTAATTACCAGCACCCAGAGTTTCACCAGCCAGTCTTGTCTTGGTGGTGTCACAGCAACTGTTTGTTTCCATTTTTCCATAGTTGGCCAGATGCTCAGGAACAGTCTCTCACTCTAGTGATTAATAAAGTTGGCCCTAGAAAGCCATGTGCCTATTGACTAACTGAGTGGGAAATGTGCTTTTCCCTGGATCAGCACACTGAGAATTATATCTGTTTTTCTTGGCTTCATTTACCTGGTATCCAGGTAACTGGAAAACTATATCCGTAGGTTATAGTTTGATGAGCCCAGAACGGAAATGAAAGCATGCCTGCTTAGATTGGTGTAGGTTTTCAGGAGTGCTGGTACAGGTGAAGCCCCTTCTCCCTCCCATCATCTGGGCTGTGTATACATCTTTCACCTTGGTCCCCAAGTCTTCTTCAGTTGTGCAAAACGCCTAGAGCTGCCAAAACTATGGCTTCCTTCATGCTGTGATCTGAGCAGAAGGATATCCACTGGTCATCTGGGCAGGTGTGATGTAGGTATGTCCCTGTCTTCTCAGCAGCTAATTTAGAAGCCACCGATAGCTAGGGAGTGATGGTTATTCAGCCTCATCCTCAAAATCAGAGGGAGGTGGTGTGTATTACTGATACCCCTATAAACCAAAGACAAACATGGATAATCATCACTTCACTTCTTCCCTGGTCAATATCAGAATTTCGAGTTATAGAACCCACATTACTCCTAATGGTGGCCAGTTTTTTCAGAGACTACCCACAGGGGGCCCTTGGGCCACGTGCCAGCCCACCTTTGCTTGTGCCTGCTCCTTTCTGCACAGTGGGCATGGGACGGTCTTCTCTGCAGGCAGGCAAACATTAGCTTGGTGGCTGACGAGGGGACTTTTTGGCTCAGAAAATATGACCATTAAACCCATGTGATAACACTTGTTCTGGGTGTTTTCAAAGTAAGTAGGGAAATGTTTGGAAAAGGTGAGCAAGGTCACAAGCAATATCATTTGTCCATAGGCATGACTCTGTGAAGGGTGCCTGGGTTGGCCAAGTCTCCCACTGTGTGGCCCCGCCCTGGTCTGAGTGTTCCTCTTTTAGACAGTACGGCAGCAAGGTGCTTGCCCAGGACAGCTGGGGTAGGGACCCCTAGGTGCTCCTGGAGCAGTAGGAGCTCTAGAGAAGGGAAGTCTGAAATAAGCTTTGAGGCAGCAGTCATCAAATTCCTGAAAGGACCACTAGGAAGTCAAGATTTACCTCGATATAAGAGGCCTGTACATACCCTAGAGGCAGAATGGCTTATTTGGGGAGGATATGTGATGTCTGTGGAGCTTACGTCAAGCAGAGGTCATGCATCACTGTCGGGAAGAATGTAGAAGGAATTCTTTAACTGGGAACAAGCTGAGACCTTAGGACTTTTGAGGTCCTTTCCAACACTGAGGTGCTGGATTCTGTGGCAATTTACTGGACTTGTATGTGGAGAGTATCCCATGTTTATGTGTGTGTTTATGTGTATTCTGGCCATTATTTGTTAAAATCCTCCCAGCCATAATCTTGAAATGAATAGAAAGAAAGGTTTTAGTAGTGTAAATGGTCATGACTTTGAAGTAGATATTAAGCCCTAGGTATACTTGGCATTGAAAATACATAGCTTCCTTGTTTCAGATGTGATAATATGGAACATAGCAAAGAAATAGTAAGCGAAAACATAGCAGGTGTCAACAGTGTAAACAGCATACCTCCATCTATTTTTAAATGATATATGTATATAAATATATATACACTTGTATATTCATTACATAACTCTGGAAAGATACCCAAAAACCTGATAACAGCAATTTGAGCAAAGGAGAAATGAGTGGCCGAGTCTACGAAAGAGAATAACTTTCCACTGAATTTTTTTCAGTATTTTGTTTCCTTTTGAGTAATGTGGTTGGGTTACCTATCAAAACAATAACAGCAGCAGCAGCAACAACAACATAATAATAACAACAATAATAACAATAATAATAACAAGCAACCTCAGCTGCCTTACTGAGAAACCCCAGTCAGTGGCAGGTGCAGAGGGGCTCCAGAGAGGGCAGCCTCTGGGGGTCCGAGGAAGGTAAATGCCCATATTTAAATACCGTTCAACCTTGTCCAAGTTTAGAAATCATCTGTGGTGAATTCCATGTGGAACTGGATAAGCTCGAAATTGACCTGCCCTCAAGTGGATCATAAAAATGAAAACGGGTTTCGTGACCGTTAGCAGTAAACAAGTGGTGTCCCTGGGCTTGTGAGCACCTTGCTCTAATTCTTGCACTCCTGGATGGGCAGTGCAGATGCCTGGGCTGTGTTTTCATCTTGTCATCAGCTAGTGGTGTGACCTTGGGCAAGAACTTCGCTCCTCCTAGGCTCCCGGAGAAGTAACAGGCTCACAAATTCACTATCGAATTCATTCTGTCGGGACCAGAGTGTGTGTGGAAAAACCACTGCAGAGCAATAAAAACCAAAGGCTGGTCTTGAGAAATCAGAGAGCCTATCAAGGAAACCACAGCTGAGTTGGACTAAGCCTCGAGAGAATTACCATATCCTGTTTTCTGCCGGAGTCTCGGCAGCCTCTTTAGGTTCCAATGACTCACCCAATCTCTGTCCTGCCCTGCTCTAGGCAGAGCTCACAGCACAGATGGTGCTGGGAGCCCAGCAAGCCTCTTTAGGCGGTAAATCTATTCCCCAGCGCTAATCCCGGTAAGCATATGCTTAATTAGGCAAGGCTATGTGGGACTTCCACAATACAGATGACTGAAAATCAGTGCTGGGGATGGCTCATTTTCATCTGAAAAAAAAAAAGAAAGAAAGAAAGAAAGAAAGAAAAAAAAAAAGAAAGAAAGAAAGAAAGATACACATATGGATAAGGTGTAACTAGGTTAAGGAGACCGGTTTTATTAAGCTTTGAATTTTTATTGTATACTTGCCTTTACAGAAATTAATTTTAACTAAAACGCCATCCTAGATTCTCTTGAGCTCGTTTAATATACAAACATATCTTTAAAATTATATATTATATTTTTTATTTCAAAGGTGATGTATACTTTTATAGAAAGATAATTTTCTTTCTAAAATAACATATGCTTTTATAAAAATGTTATTTTATTTCAAAGGTAATATATTCTTTTTATAGAAAAAATTTGGAAAATACAGGGCTACATAATAGAGAAAATAAAACTCATGAAAGACAGAAAAAAATAGATACCATGTTAGCAGGGTTGCAAATTACTCAAGTTATACTGAGCTGTGTTAAGAAATTGTAGTTTCATTATGTCATAAAAATGTTTAAATGCTCCATTATTTCTCATGAGCGCTTCACCCCTAGATGGTGGAAGCCTTAAAAAACTTGCCAATGAATAGTATTCTCATGTCCTCTAGTTTAACATGTACTTTTAATTTACAAATTCAGATTTCTCAGAGAGCAATACCCCATCAGGTGTCAGCTGCTCAGGGTTTGGAGAGATCTGCTACCCGAACCTGGTATTACTGCACATCTTGGATTACAGGCTAGCATCCACGTCAAGGTCTTTAAGCCCAACAATTCAGCTACATTTGCTTTTGCAGGTCCCTTGACCCTCTCAGACTATCGCATTCCCTACCAGGGCATTTGGCTTCATGTGGATCCTTTGCTTGTCTAACACCTGCCCATCTTGCCTCAGCCTCTCTCTGCCCATGAAGTAGCCACAGGCAGGGTTTCTCCTATATTACATACCAGGGAGTGAGCTGCTAGCCCCGGTGACCTCAGGCTTCCCAAAATTTATTTGAATGTTTGAGTGCCTGCCTGGCATAAGTGGGTAGGAAAGAAATCAGTTTTTCTCCTGTGTTCTTCCCAGCTGAGCGGGAAAGGTCTGCCTTGGACTCTCCGCTCTCTCTGTATTATATTCTCCTTGTCCCTAAGTCAACCAGCCTCGGCATTGGGTCACAATAGGCGGAAGTGGAAATTTCTTCCAAGTGGAAGAAACTATATGCCCTGAGTCCTCCCGGATAGCCCCTAATCTGGTTAAACAGGAGCTACAGAAATTTAGAAATCCCCTTTCTCCTGACAAAGTCTCTCTCAAGACTTTTTCTATGCTATAAAACCCTATTTTGGATATCAAAAGCAAATTATTAACTCTTCCTTTTTCTTACAGTATGAACTGTAAGTAAAAAGTAAGAACTTCTCCTACTCACTGTAACCCCCAACACCTCTCACTCCCCTTCGCCCAACTAGATGGATTTCATAGGCTGATTAAAGTCAAATGCATAGAACCATAAGCAAAAAACCACACATTAATGTACTTAAAAATATTACTCCAGTTTCATAATTTTTATTGTGCATTTTTTTGGCAACTAGTAAGATTTAACATTTTTAAAAACATGTTTCATGTTTATATAAATATCAAATACCTTCTTACTGCTTTAGAATAGTTCTGTATATTGTAAGGCTATTAACACTTTGTTTTATTTAATGTTTTATTTGTTTTATTTTATTTATTTTTCTATAAAATGTTTTTTTTGGTCTTATGAAATGTTTTCTGTAGCAGACATATATTTTTCTTACATTTCTATTTCTTTTAGATATTATATTTAGGAAAGTCTGTCTGAAGACCACTTAAAATATTTACTTGTTTTAATCACTAAAATTTTATGATTTTATTTTTTCCTTTTATATATTGAGAATTTATTTTAGGATATAGTGTAAGGTGAAGCTCTAACTTGACTACTTTTAAGTTGCTATTTTTTCCAGAATCATTTGGTGAATATTCTAGAAACATAAATATTTATATTGCTGTATTCGGTACAGATGTATTCATTTATGCTTTTCATCACTCAACTTTCTTTTGAATGGCAAGCATATACAACCTCTTATATCCAAATGAGTGATTTCCTCCTGAGGAATCTCTTTAGAAAACTACATAATTATTTTAAGGGTGCTTCCATTGCGGGAAAGTTCTTTGCTGATTTCCGATGAAAATTGTTTTTGGAAGCAGCTTTTGAGCCACATAGAAAACCAGTCTTGTAACTTAATAATACTTATTTTCGGACCCCAAATTGCATGCTACAGCTCGATTACCCACCTTATTTGCCAGAGACTCTGATTCCAAATGACTCCTTCCTGTTTCCAAAGAGAAAAATATACTTTTGAAGCATGCTGAAGATGGAGAAAAGGATGGGCCTCAGTTCTGTTATGTTTGTTTTAACATTAGTCTTATGACTTTATAGTTGCATTTGATCAGGTGAATGTATGCGTGTATACAAATAAATTTAAATCTTCCTGCTCTGCATATTTTGCTGTAACTATAAATTAAAGTCCAATCTGACAAAGAGAAGCATGAGGAAGAGTCATGTGCTCCTGGGAAGAAGGTGGCCTTCTAAAGATACTGGCCTCTAAACAAACTCGGTGGTCTTTCTCTCTCCCTCCAGGAAAAGACTCATTGGATCCTGATCCTCCTAAATTTAGATTCACCAATGAAAATTGCAAGTGATTCTTGGAACAGGATAAGCTCTGTATGTCAGTAGTGAAGCACATGGTTCCATTTAATTTTTTTCTGGGGCCCTACACACTTCTAACAACAACATTGACTAAAGGGAAGAAATGCCAAAATTGATATCCCTCTGGATTTTATACATTTCCCAATTTTCTAATTGCTACAGCTACTGCCAACAAAACACACTGAAAGAATGCCCCATAAGGAGAGGTCTCAGAACACACCACAGGATAGGACTGCAAATTTCAGTGATTACAAACAATTAAAGCGGGCGGCCAACATGTAATTTTCCTTTTAGGCATGGACATAAAATGAAAAAAACTACTTACTGGGTTGGAATAGATAGAAACAGAGCCATTTCCCTTTGTGTAAAAATCATACTTGATCAAGTGGAGATTAAAGCTAATGTGCTCTCCCCCATTTGCTTTTAAATTTGAGAAATGTGGAAATTAGTAAAATTAAACTCACAGCTGCATTAGCTGCAAGTAACAAAAACTCCTATTTGATCTTGCTTAAGCGAAAAAGGGGAATGTTTTGGCTTGTGGGAAAAAAGAAAGAGTTGAACATCCAAACGATGGGCAGGGATGCGGTGGAGCCTCCAGGAACGTTTGGCATCGTGGCCCCAAGAATGACTAGAACCGCCTCCGTCTCTTCTGCATTTTGGCGTCTTTCCACTCATTGATTCATTCTCTCTGGCTGCTGACTGGCCTTCTCTATGTTTCAGTCTGTCTCTAGCTCCTAAGTGTTATTATCTTTGCTACTGGAAAGACACTGCCAGTCGTATCGTTTTTAGTTTGAAGTTCAAAAATCCTGCTGTAGGAAGCCACTGCACAAACTCAGAAGTACCATCCAAAATATAAATATTGTAGATTTCAACGATTTCTGCATAGATGAGCATAAAGTGTTGAAGAAGGGGTGCCTTTTCTAATTTCCACAAAGATGCCATATAGGCTTGTAGTGGCCCTGGGTAGGGTTCTAATTGGCACAGATTGGGTCAGATGCCCACCCCTGGGGCAATTAGCTATGAGTGACGTTATCTAAAGCATGGCAGCCCCTATAGGATCATTATAAGTCGAAGAGGGTCAGTTTTTAGAAAAGGAGGTATGGTTCCCTAAAGAAAAGCATATGTGAGTGCTGGGCAGGCAAAATATTAATTGTCCACTATACCAT
Organism: Eonycteris spelaea; assembly: GCA_003508835.1. Lineage (NCBI taxonomy): Eukaryota > Metazoa > Chordata > Mammalia > Chiroptera > Pteropodidae > Eonycteris > Eonycteris spelaea. The sequence continues at coordinate 18,755,103 of PUFA01000003.1, read as the reverse complement.
ATAGCATTTTGTGAGCCTATTGCACATTCTCTCTCAACTTTGGAAGAAGCTTTTGGTTCTATTCTCCTTCTTTGCTAAATTTAAACTCTAATAGGGCAAGGACTGAAGATTTACGTGTTTCCAGAGCCAGGGCAAATACTATTTGTTAAAATAATACTTTGATTCATTTATTAAATGATTAGTCTGAGTATGAAACATGTTCGTTGAATTGACAGACCAATTTTCTTTGTCTTCTATGCTATCCATTCAAGCTTCTTTGGCCCATGTTGTTTCTCTTGAGAAGAAATCTAGTTTATTGGACTCAGGCAGGCTTTGGAGTCTAGTTCTAGCTCCAGCACCAGTTAGTAATATCCAAGTAATATCCCTAATTATAGACTTTTATGCTTCTATCAGTTGGTTCTTGTCAGAGAACTGTAATGTAGCCATTGTTACGGGGGAATGAAAAACCATGAGTGGTTGAATTTCATAATCCTGTATTACATCATGAGGTTAGTTTAAGGGGAGAAAAATACTTTTCTAGTACCAAATCATATTGTTTCTGCTGTTGTTCTGGATTTACATACATTTTTCAACCAAATCCTTCGGTCTTTTCTTCATCTTTGTTTATCTCAACTGTGTATCATTTTCTACTATTTAATCATATTACTATTATTAATGGCAATAGTTATCATTTACTGAATGCTGTAGGTAATCCTAGTAGCCACTTACTGAATATTTTGATACATCTAACACTATGCTTAACACGCTACCCCAATTATTTTTTCCAACAACCCCATTTGATAAGCACTATTAATATCTCCATTTAACAAAGTAGGAGGAAAGGCACAAAGACAGTGTTAGAGCTGGGATGGAAAATTGTTTGTATCCAATTCCAAAGCATGTGCTTGTCTGGCTAAGTGATAAAGCGATCCCTGGTAAATTTCTTTTCAGCCATAACTATCAGCTTGCCACTATAACAGTAGGTCCTACGTCATTGTCTTTGTAATTTTTACAACTCTCATCATGCACAAAGCAGATACTCTACATGTGCCAAGCACTCTGCTAAATTCTTTATAGGTATTAACTGATTACTTGACCCTCATAACAAAACCTAGAGATCCGTCTTATTATCATCTCTATTTTGCAGAAGGAGCTGAAGTTCAGAAAGATCAAAGTGATTTGCCCAAAGTGGCCCATTTAAGCCAGGAACCCATGTCTTGAAGTTTTCCCTGCCTCTACTAAGTCCCTGCCCTAAATGGGCATCCTGAGCCCCTGCCTTTGAACTGATATTTTGTGAGGCCTAGGCTTGCTTGTTGAGGACGTCCACTCTCCCAAAGCCCAAGTCTGTGAGTTTTTGCTTTAGTCTTCTCCCTGAGAGCCTGCTAACCAACCTCCCAAACAGAAATAATTCCTAAACAATCTATTAGACCATATTCCTTAATGCTGTTACACTAATCTTCTATATCCTTTCTTATTTTTTGACTACTTGATATAGCAGTTTCTAGAAGAAGCAGATTAATGTTCCCACTGTGACTGTAAATTTGTCAATTTTTCCTTATAAATGTATCAGTTTTTATTTTGTATATTTAAAGGCTTCGTGGTAGGATAAACATAATTTCATAATTATTAAGTAGTTTCATTAGATTATTACTTTTATTATTTTGTGGTATATCCTATCCCTGTATGGACATTATGCCTTAAATTTTATTTTGTTTGATATCACGTGTGCTATCCCCACTTCCTTTCGGATAGTATATGTATGGGAAATATTTTCCATCCTTTTATTAACTTTTCTGGATGGTTTTGTTTAGGTGTATTTTATAAGCAACATATAGATGGGTTTTTAATCCAATTTGATAACCCCTGTCTTTTAACATGTGAATTTAATCATTTTCTATATATTAAAATTATTAATATAATTTAACTTGAGTCTATCGTCTTACTTCGTGTTTTCTGATTACCATATTTTTCTTTGCTTCTTTATCTCCATTAGATAATTCAGTGTACAGATAAGATTTTTTATAGTCCCTATTTCTAAACCCTCTTTTTGGAAGCCATAGGTATTGCTTTTATTCTTTAAAGTAGTTACTCTAAATGTTTAATTTGTACATATTTAATTTTAAGTTTTATAACAAATTATTTAATATTTCTATCCTGCTTTAAAAATGATAAGAACATAAATACACTTTATCTATTGAACACCATGTCCTCAATCTTCTTATTATTGTTCAGAATATTAATTTACCCTCCCTTTTAGGAACATATATCATCATTTTCATTTTTGTTAGTCAGTATTAATTAAATTTATGGAAACATATTTCCATTCTGTACTCACCCCTTTTTTTCTTCTATTCCATGCCTTCTCTTTCTTTCTTTTTATTTCTTCCTTTTTTTTTCTTTCTCTTCTTCATTTCTCCCTGATATTAAAAAGTTAAAGTATTCTCGTTTAGTCTAAGGTTATGTGTATGTGTCTATTTTGCTATTTCTTAAATGACAATTTAACTGCATATAAATTCTAGCTTGCCAAATACATTTTCTCACATTTGGGGGATAATTAATCCATGTCTTTTGGCTTGTATTATTGCCAGGAAGAAGCCAGCTATTAGCCTAATTGCCATTTATTTTTAGGTAATTTACTTTTTCTAATAATTCTTAAATATTTTAAATTTTTTTTTTATATTCTGTAGTTTTTACTATAAAGCATCTAAGTGTGAATTTAGTTTATTTTTCTTACTTGGAATGTGGTACTTTTAAACCAGGGACATGTATTACCCCTTAATTCTAGTAAATTTTCAGCTACCACCTCTTAAATTGTTTCTCCTTTATTCTCTCTATTCTTTTCTTCTGAAATTCTTATTAGATGTATTGTGTACTTTCTCAATTTATCCTACATGTCCTTAACTAGCCTTTAAAACTTTTTATGTGTTTTGTGCTGCATTCTGAGTGAATTGTGATACTATCATCTAATTCACTCCTTTTGCTCTTTAAAAGTACCTAGTGGCCTACTGAGTTTTTAATTTCAATATTTATATTTTTATTTCAAAATTTCCAATTAATTTTGTCATATATAGCTATTTTTATTTCTGCCCGTTTCCTTTTTTGTCTTTCATTTTATGAATCTGATTTTAGCATATATCAAGCTTATATTTAAATCTTTTTCAGAATAACCTCCAAAATTTATTTCAAATAGACCAAATTTGTATTTTAATTACTGATTTTGATTGTTTTCTTTCCTAGCCTTAGATTTCTTCATGTGCCTTGCATAATTTAGTTCGCATAACTCACTTTGAGAAGATTTGTTTCTATCTCTGTTCCTATTTAGTAGATTTGTGATTGCTTCTTATTAGTTTCCCCCACTCTCACCCCAGTATCTCAGTCTAGGTCTTAGATATGCAGCTGGGTGTTCTGGCCTGATAATGGTACTGATGATGCTTCAGATCCAGTCACCAGGCCTGTGGGCAGCTTGTTTCCGTTTCTGGCCGTGGAACTGTGTTTCTGTCTCCTATCACCCTAAATTTCCCTTCTTCCTTTATAAAAGCTCTGAGTGCCCATAGTAGTCAACAAGAGCTCTTTTTCAGCTTCTTGTCATCATCGGGAAAGTGATCTTGGCTTCGGTACTTTCCTGTGTGGAACACATTTGGTCTCCATTGTCCCGGAGGAGTTGAACTCTTCTTAGCCACTGCTGCTGCCTCGAGATCAGAAGCCCAGCAAACCGTGGCTTCAGCCTTATTACTGCTTTATGTTTCTATGTTGTTTCTGGGTCATGGAGATTTTTATCTTTTTTTGAACCTGGTTATGTTACTTTATTTTTAATAGTCTTCCATTACTGCTATACTTTGGAGTAAAGGGGATGCTTCAGAATTTGCCATCTCCACTGGATATTTTAGCTCCATCATTTCACAGTGAAGAGGTGAAGGGGTAGTCCTCAGATTGAATACTAATGTATGTACTTATTTACACTTTATTCTATAAATGATCTGAGGAATTTTATATAATACTTAAAATAGTGAAATATAAGTAAGTTTTAAGAAAAATGTAAATTACAATAGAATATTAAAATTAGGAGGACAATATAAAATTCACATATTCACATACGCAGATTGTAAGGTCCCACATTTTGGGAGGTATCTTTGGCTCTGAGCTTCCAGGATAGCCAAAGTGAATAAATGCAACAGATTACTTAGTTCTCTCTTTCTACAAAAAAAAAGAAAAAACAAAAACCAAAAAACCCTTGCCAGTTCTTTGAGAAAAAGAAAGTTTTTTCCTGGCAACAAGTTCTAAAATAAATTTGTCTTGTGTGCATCGTAGAGGAGCACTGAGAAAGGAGGTAGATGATGCCTTCAACAACTTTGTTATAACATTAGTTTCCCAATGAAACCCTAAGGCGTAATTCCCACTCAGCTAGCCTATGGCAGGTTTGAGACTAATTCAGGTATGAATGTTAGTCAGATGTTCTTTAAATCTCACAGTACAGCCTCCTCTCTGGGGCTCTAAAAGATCTCCATGTATGAACCGTGTGTTAGATCACTTTGACCAGCATGAGGCAAGAGGTAACTCCCCTTATTGTTTATTTTTTGTTTTTGTTGTTGTTGTGGGGGGGGGAAACAACCAGGAACTCAGCTCAAACTAGCTTTATCAAAACAAAGTTTTTACAAAAGTTTTATAGGCTCATGAAACCAAACTGAATAATTATAGAGAAGGCAGGGTAGCTCTGGCTGCATAGACGACTCAAGGGAACCAAACACTGCCAAGATCCTCTCTCCATCTTATCTCTGTTTCTGTCTTGTGTTGCCCAAATTCCTTCTGCCTGTGGGGCAGTGGAGGTGGTCACAGGCAGCTGCAGCCTCCCATCCTCTTAATCAACAAGGTAAATCATGCTTCATCAATAGATCGAGTTAAACAAACTTTGTGGAGGATTGACTGATGTGGTTTGGATCATGTGTTCACGGAGGACCTCGACTAACATTCATCAAGCATTTACTATGTGCCAAGCTTTGTACTAGATCTTTGTGCAAATTATATCATTTAATCTTCAGAATAATCCTGTAGGAAAAGTAGAAGGCAAATAAAAAATAGTCACTCTTCTAAGGCCCATGGCCTTGGCCTCTCAGTTTTTTGATCCCTCTCCTGAAATGATCTTACCCTCCGCCCAACCAAGTCACACACTCTCGTAGTCATACCCTAAACTTTATCCTCAATAACTTTATAATCCTAATTTTAAGTGCCCTGGCTCAAACATTTTTGGACCTCATTGGGTTCTCTAATTCATTGATCTGATCACCATTCACTGCCTTATGAACACTTTCTTTCCCCTCCCCCCACCATTATGCCTTTAATTCTCTCCTTATCTGGCTTTAAAACTATGGTTTATCATTGTCCTAGTTAGGTGCACTCCAAAGCTGACCCTGAGGCCAGGATTTGAGTGCAAATAGTTTATTTGGAAAATGATCCTAGGAAGTGGGGTTATGGGGAAGTCAGAAAGGGAAGAAAAGAAGTGAATAAAGGGCATTTATTGAGCAGGTATGTAGAACAGTCCTTAGTTATTCCGCCTGCCCCCCAGCCATCCATCATAGGTTGAAGGTCATTCCTGAGACATTGACATCCCAGTACTTCTGGCCAGCACAGAACACAGGCCAACAGAAAGCCCTTGAATGGAGAGTTGCTGGTGCTTGGTGTAAAAGGCCGACAAGATATACTGTTATAAGGAGCACTAACAGTGATGGGGCACTAATGACTATTACAGTCACTTTATCAGATACACCCTTACTTGTATCTCTATCCATTGTATTCCTCTAGTAAAATCTCACCCCTGGTGAACCCCAGTCTCCATCTAATCTGAGCATCGGATTATGACTGGACAAAAGCAAGCAAACGTGCTGATTGGTCTCACATTGAAATGTCTACCAACATTCAGTGAATCTTTACTTAATTCTTTCTCTTACCCTCTGAAACATCAATTTCAGACTTTCTCCTTTCATGAAACCTGCAAAAATCCCTTTCTCCTCCTCACACTTGATTCTTCTTGCACCTTATTTCACTAAGAAAACAGATGTTATCAGAAGAGAGCTTCCACATGTTTCCCACTACCACCTCTTGATACCTACTCGTACACTCTGCCTTCTCTTCAGCTTTAACGGATCAGTATTTCCCAACCTCTTATTCATTATTACACCCTTTAAGGAGTCTATATATATATATATAAGCCAGATGTATATATGCAAACATTCTCAATTGAGGAGAAAATTGGTTCTTGCTCTTTATATGTATAAATCTCAGTTATTCATGCCGCACATACACAGATATATGGTATATCTGTGGTATTATAATATCATGAGTTTGGGGGGTGCAATTAAAATATATGTGTGTGTGTGTGTATGTGTGTGTGTGCAGCATGAATATCTGAGATTTGTACATATAAAGAGCAAGAACCAATTTTGTCCTCAATTGAGAATGTTTGCAACAGGGGGACCATCCGTGCTGCCAAGCCCTCCACCGTGTACCAGGTCCCATGCTCTCTCACCAGTTTAAGAACATCACTCCTACTTATCTACTCTCTCCTGTACTCCTTCACTCCCATTTCTTCCTTTCTGTTAGATCGTTCCCTTCAGCCTACAAAAATGTTATATGTTCTGGCTTATTAAATCTTCCCTTAAACCCACATCTCCAGTCACAAGTCTGTCCCATTTTTGTATTACTCTTTACGAAGCACAACAAAACAAACAAACAAACAAACGCTCAAAATACATGTCTATCTTTGCTGTCTTTATTTTCTCTCCTCAATTCATTCAACTCATTCTGATCAGACTTTCAGCCCCACAGCTTTACTTAAACTGCCATTGTCATGGTATTAATGTTCACCTTCCATGTCCAAAGGCCATTTCTCAGTTTTATCCTCCTGTTTGCAGCATCAGGCCCAGTGGATCTTCCCTCTTCATTGAAACAATCACCACTTGATTCTGGGTTTTTTTGACCATCTTACTCTCCTTGGCCAAATTTTCTTCATAGTTCCTCCAGGTATGTCCTATGGCCTTTCCTTGCTTATAACCATCCTCTCTCCTTAGATGAGTTCAACTGGTCCTGTACTTTAAACATCATTTCTCCCCCAAAGAGGTGGGACCTCTGTCTCCTCTCCTTGAACCTGGACTCTGCAACTGCTTGACAAGTAGAACATGGTAGAAGTGACACTGTGCCAATTTCCAGACCCAGGTATTAAGATGCTGGCATCTTTAACTTTTTCTCTCTTAAGACACTCACCGTGGGAGCCTTGAGCTGCCATGTAGGCTGTCTGAGGCTTCTGGGCTGTGAGGAGACTGGGCTGCATTAAGAGATTGTGCGGAGGTGTGCTGGCCGACAGATGTGTGAGTGGAGATGCCTCCAGGCAATGCCAGCATGAGCTGAATCAACCCACTCTTCAACCTTCAGGTTTCCCAGGTCAAACCCTGGAAATAACAGAATAGAGACAAGGCATCCCCATTGGGTCCTGCCCCAATTCCAGATACATGGAATTTGTGGTAGTTTTATGCCACTATGTTTTGCGGTGGCTAGTTACACAACAATGATAACCGAAATACTCCATTATTGCAATTACTTCTCAACTCCTTTGCCCCTCTCTCAATTCTTTATTTTCACATGGTGAAAACCCAATCTTAGCTAATCCAACTCTCCCATTATTCCACACCCGCAACCTCATAGCTGCATGTGCCAGAAATACTCATCTTACTCAGCTTAAGAGGCAAATCTCTAAAATGGCCCTTGCCAACCAGCTCCTGCACTTCCTTTGCCCACTCTGCTCCTTCCTTGCTGTACCCTAACTGGCCTCCTTGATGATTCTTTCTCAGGGCCTTGTACTCACTCTTTCCACTGCCTGAGAGCCTCCATCCCCGGATCTTCACCACCTGCATATCTTGGCTCCAATGCTACCTTCTCAATCTGGACTTTTCTAACCAGCCTACTGAAAAAATGGCAAATAGCCCTCCACCCCTACTCCAGCATGTCCTGCTCTCCTTCCCTGCTTTATTCTTGCCACCAAACTTAACACCCCCTGCTATTCACTACCCATTTTCCTGATTTTCTATTGCCCTCCCTTCTGCATCTATATAATGCAGTTCCTGATAGAAGCAAAATTTTTGTTTCATTTATTACCATTTGCTGTTTTCCGTATCTAGAATAGTACCTGACACATAGTACTTAATAGCTATTTTGGAATGAGTAACTCTTCATTCTGGGATGTGCTTCTACAGTCAAGTTCCTGCTAAAACACTGCAATAGAAAGTCCCCTACACCTGTAAGCCTGGCTCTCCCATCGTCTTTGGTAACTCCTTACTGGGGACAGTTCTACCTCCAGTACCTTTGACCACTTGCCTCTTTGTTCTTTCTGGAACCCTTGGGCTACATTGCTCCTATATCCAGTCAAAAGCACATTTTGATGAAAGTGGTGATTATTTCAAAAAGCTCCCAATTGCAACTCCTATTCTCCCCCATGCCCGTGCACACACACTCTTAATGTCCCTTGCATCCCAGGATGCAGCCTGGTCTTGGGAACTCAAGCCCGGAAGTAGAACCAAGGCCCTAAAGAGATACACATTTATTTCCACGGTAGTTGCCAGTGTCCAAACTCCAAGTCATAGAAGATCTTTTCATCTCCTTTCCCAGAGCTAAAGAGCGGATATGCAAACTAGACACCGAAGGTCAGTTAAGAGAGAACAGAGCCCCATTCCTGCTCACATGACCTAGGAGGTTGAACACAGGTCTACACTTGGTGTAGATTTCCTAGTTTTTAACTCAATTGGAAATATCCACTGTAGCTTGTTGATCTTAGGCATGTTATTTTATTTCTATGGGAACTTTTGTTGTTTTTAAGAAAAATTACTTCTTCTGGGGGTCATTTGAAGATTAAATGAGATAAAGGGTTAAGAACCCTGTGCAATGACAGGACTAGCCACAGAGTTTCACTCTCCCAACCTCCTCCACACCACCTCCCATATTCCCAGCTGGAAGTTCATTGAGACAAGGGATGCCACCTTTTTCTATTCCTCAAAGCCCACAGAATAGTCTCCCCCACAGTTGTCTCCTCTAACAAAAGAGAAGACCCTACAGGGCAAGGACTGTGTCCTATTCCTTCTCTCCCCAGCACAGTACACACTCCCTAATACAAATAGATTCTCCAGGAGCACTTGAATGGGTAGAAAACTTGGGTCCTTGGCATCTTTGAAGAGAAGTCACAAAATGTCATTGGAGAGATAATTTGTTTGATTAGTTTGGTAAATTATTTTATATATTGGCAACCAAATTCCATTAGCAGCAAGACTGTATGTTTACCAGGGCTTCAATAGCCATTAATAAAACTTTATTAAAAGCTTGGCAGAATCTTATAAACTGATTAGCAGCACACTTAGTGACAGAGAATTAGAAGAGTGGAAAATTTTAGAATAAAGGTATGATCTAGAAAGTAGTAGAGAAACTTATATAGGAATGTTCATAGCAGCCTTATCTGTAATAGCTAAAAAGTGGAAACAACTCAAATGTTCATTAGTTGATGAATGACTAAACAACTGTGGCATATCTATACAATGGAATATTATTTGGCAATGAAAAGGAACAAAGTACTGAGACATGTTACCACATGGATGGATTTTGAAAACAAGCTAAATGAAAAAAGCCAGTCGCAAAAGGCCACGTACTACATAATTACATTTTTACGAAACATCCAGAATAGGCAAATCTGTGAGCAAAAAAGTATATCAGTGGTTGGCTAGGGCTGAGGTAAGGGAAGAATGGAGAATGAATGCTAATGGTGAGGTTTATTTTTGGGGTCATGAAAATATTCTAAAATTAGATTGTGATGGTCATAGAGTTGTGTGGATGTACTAAAAACCATTGAATTCTAGTTTAAATGGGTGAATTAATTATATGTTATGTGAATTATATCTCAATAAAGTTGTTTTTAAAAAGTAGTAGAAAAAATTCATTGCAAGTTATACCTCAATAGGCTGTGGGGGGGGGGAAATACTTTTCTAAATGATCTTTACTTGTAATAGTTCTACTTGGTGCTTCCTGGTAAGTGAAAAACCAAAGCGCTAAAATCTGGGCCTTTGAAATCCTCACACATAGGCCAGGAAGCCCCATTCGCCATTGACCAGCTGATGGGTGAGAAGTCACAATGATGAGATGCTAAAGATGCCAGCAAAGCTGATGCTGCCTGATGAACTCAGGGGAGGGAGCTGTAAATGAGGTGAGTGGAAAGATTATTCCAATTACGCAGCATAATTAGGAAGGAAACAGCAAAATCACATTTGTAGTGTAAAATGTAAACACATATCTGGAAACTGACAGCTTGTAAAAAAACACCATAGTTTTTGTGTAGACTTCTCTCTGGCTAGCTGTTGGATTTAGGAAGTCTTCATTTCAGGTACCAATATGGTTGGTGTAATTGGAAAGAATGCTGATCTGAGACTTAGGACACCCACTTTCTAGTCCTGGCTCTGTCATTTATTCACCATTCAACAAACAACTATTGTAAACCTTTTGTATATCAGGTACTGCATGTAGCCCTGGAAATCCAAAGTTCAAAGACACAGACCTACTTTAGGGATTTCATTTTTCAGAGAAAGGCAATAAAAAAGTATGATAAGTGCTATGATGAAGGAAGGGACCTATTCCCCCTTGAGGAATGAAGAAAGAAGGGGTGGGAGTGGAAGACGCTTACCGTTGATAAGTCTATAGTTTCCTTGTTAATTGTTTGCTGTCTTACAAGCACCTCGGCTCCTTGAAGAAAGGGAGCCTTTTCTATCTTATTCATTTCCTAAAACAGCTTTATTGAAACATAATCCACTTACAATTCATCCATTTAAAGTACACAATCCAATAGTTTTTAGTATATTCACAGATTTATACAATCATCATGATAGAATTTTAGAATATTTTTTTACCGCAGAAAGAAATCCTGTTCGCAGAAGCAGTCACTCCCATCCCGCCCTCTTCCACTTTTAGACTAGCCAACCACGAATCTGCTTTCTATCCTTACAAATTTGCCTGTTATGGATGTTTCATACAAATGGAATCATATAGTATGTGGTCTTTTGTGACTGGCTTCCTTCCCTTAGCATAATGTTTTCAAGATTTATCTATGTGGTAGCATGTTTCAGAACTTCATTACTTTTCGAGACTGAATAATGTCTCATTGTATGGATATAACACAATTTGTCCATTTATCAGTTGACAGTTGAGTTGTTCTCGCTTTTGGCTATTATGACTAATACTGCTCTGAGTATTCGCATACAAGATTTTGAATGGACATGTTTTCCCATTTTTCTTGGGTGTATACCTAGGAGTGGAATTGCTGAGTCACATGATTACTCTGTTTAATCTTTTGAGGAACTGCCAGACTGTTTTTCAAAGTGAATGTACCATTTTATATTTCTCCCATCAATTTTTCTACATTCTCTACGTTCTCTATTCTTGCCAATACTTGTTATTTTCCTTCTTTTTGACCATAGATAACCCAATGGGTACGAAGTGGTCATATTATTCATTTTTGTATTCTTAGCGCCTCAAAAGAGAACTTGGCACAGGTAAGTGCACAATTTTTTTGTTGAGCAAATTTGAGAACATGGTGGAGCTTTGGGGGCTCCCCAGTAGTGAGTGGTAACAGTGTCCAATGCCATCGAATTAGAAATGTGAACTGAGGTATCCTGTGTTGGATGGTGGTGGCAGTGATGGTCCCCTCCTTCAGCATGCTTCTCCATGATATTTTGCTGTGATCCTAGCTGCTGCCCAGACTTCCTAGTTCTTGCTTATTGTCCGAGCCTATTTCTCCAGCCTTCCAAGCAATTGTGTCAGCCACCCAATATCTTTTCAGCAAATTCCCTTCTCCTTAAAGAAGCAATGTCAGTTTCTTCTGTTGGTTACAACTAAGAATCCTGGCTGTTACAATGAATACTGGATGCGTGGGTGGATGGATGGATGAATGAATGAATGGGGTTATATATGAGTAGGAGGAGTTCATCAGGCACAAACGTATTCCCGATAGGATAAAAAGCACAGTATAGCCACTGGGGAATGAGAGAGTACGGTGCACTGGGTATAAGGCTGGCTGGGGTATAAGAGTAAGGTAGGGAGTGGTGAGGTATAAAGCTAAAAAGATTAGCTTAGGACAGATCATGAAGGATCTTTTAGGTTATAATAGAGTCCTGATTCTATTGTGAAAAAAAAGAAAAAGAAGACAATTATCAATTTAATCAAGATAGTAATGTTATCAGATTTGAGTTTAGAAAATATGCTATAAAAAAAGAAAAATCCTGGCAGCACAGAGAATAGATTGGAAGGGAGTAAGATTGGATACAGGAAGACCAGTTAAGTAGCTATAGCAATAATTTAGATGAACGATGATAAAAGTCTGAATCAAGGAAGTGAGCTTGAAAAGGAAGCATTGGATCTGAGATACATTATGGAGGTAGAGCCAAGAAGGCTCTACCTCATTTCCATATTTAAGAATTAAGAAGGATCATAGATGACTCCACATTTTTGGCTTAGGTAAGTTAGTAGATGGTGATGCCATTTATGCATGCATTCACCCATCCAACAAAAACTTAATTAGCACTTATTATGTGAGGTGCTGGGTACAATGCAGTTAATAAAACAGACCTGGTCCTACCTTTGTTATGGCGACAATTACTCTATATCAGGCTCTGTTTACTTTATATCAGGCTCAGATTTTCTAGGCCTCACCCTCTCTGGGCCTCTCAGCCTCTTGCTATTTCAGCCACCACCATGAGTGACTTAGTCAAGTCCTTTGTGGTTTGACTGTCCAAAGCCCATTAGCCACATACCCACAGTTTCTCTCATCACTTCTGGACTCCAGGGCAGGGCACCTGGCTTTTTGAGTGGCTATCAAAGAATATGGATAACATAACTGGAAAGTGTAGGAATGTTAGCTTCCTGTGGGATAATCTTTGACCAATAGGAGACAGCTAAAAGTTTCTCTTTCTCATTAAGGCAAAGTTTCTCTATATGGTCTGTTTTGGCGATGTCCTGTATGGCCAAGTGGTTGCACTTATCAAGAGACTGGCTGTTTTTCTTTCAAGATTTGTCATGAAGCAGTGGTTAGCAGAGTAATGTATCACGGTCATTGCGTCCCATTTTCCTTGCCTTTCCTTTACTGTTGCTGCTTTGGGATAATACCTTCTAAGTAAAGCATCATTGCTTACTTAATCCTTGCATCAGGCTCTATTTTCCAGGGAACTAGGCTAAGACACACCTACATAGGAAGGAGATAATGAGTTTGAGTGAATTTGAGTGAAAATTATTTGCCCATTCAAAAATAATAATTTATTGAGTGCCTCCCAAAGTGTCTGAATTAGGAATACTATGGTGAACAAAACAGACATGCTTCCTGCTCTTGTTGAGTCTACATTCAGTGGAGAGTGGTAATAAATGATAAATCACTACAGAAATAAATGAACACATTAATTCCAGACAGTGGTGAGAGTTTTGAAGAAAAATTTAAAAGGTGGTATGATAGTGTGACTCGTATATATGTGGGGGTACTAATCTGGATTGGGTGGCTAAGGGAGAGAGAATAGGTAGAAGATGGAGGACAGGTCTTTCACAGAAAGTGGCTGAGAGGATAGATCTGGAGACAAACAGTCTTGTCTAGTGCTGGGAATTTAGATATGGCTAAGAACTTTACTCCTATTTTCGCTGTGATATAGTTGGTCAGGGCATGTTCATAGAAAGTAATGGGAACAGGGAGATTGGAGTAGCAAAGGTATGGGTGAGGATGCTGACCAAAGAGAGGTAGAAGAGTTAGTGAGCAGTGCCCAGAGCAGAAAAAGTAGCCAATACGTTTATAATCCCTGGCACTAAGTGGCCACAGAACTCTGGAGAAGCCTGGTCATTGGTTTTCTGAGTTGTAAAATAAGAGCATTGATCAAGCTCCATGATTGTATGAAGGCAAGGAGGAGATGATATGAAATCTCTATGTAGCTATGTAATTTACCCCTTGAAATACACCATTGAAAAAGTCTTTAGGACTCAGTAGTAATTGGCTCTCTCCCATCATTAATTACATTCTGGCCACTCATCAGCTAACACTATTGTCAGACTCCTTCAGCAAAATGTCTTTTTCATAAGTGAGGACTGTTTACAGTAAGGACAAACAATTGGGGCTCATTAATTCAATCATTAGGACACTGATTATACATCTATTGTCTACTCTAGTCAATTATATTAAATAAGCTCTTCAGTCTTCATCAGAACAATTATGCTAATATGCTTGAAATTTCCCAAGAGTATTATACCTTCATACACTTACCCTGCCTAGCAGCAGCCTCGCTCAGTCAATATTGTCACACACAGATAATTATAAATAAGGCATAAAGCCCTATTGCTGACATACAACTACCAGATTATACCCTCACAATAGAACTTTAAACAATTTGTGTATTTATTCTTTCAGGATTAGACATTGGCTTGTTTAGTTTTTTTTTTTTTAATATGTAGATCTTAGATAATATTTAAATGCCTTTATGGGAGTGCTCATCGCATTGGAATTATATTGTAATTTTCCAAGTAATATTTGAGCAATCATTGGATTAGCTATCCAATGATCAATTGATCCAATGATTATTTATGCCTTTAAATATACAGCCAAGAAATATTAATTATCAGATGTCTGGAGAATGATGAGAAATATAACTTGTTTTCGCCAAATATTTTTCTCTCAACCAGAGCCAACTTCTCTCAATCTCTTTCTCTTTAAATCTAGAAACCTCTGCCTGTATGATTTGTATTCTTGAATGATTTTGGCCATAGAACAAGAATTTTCCATCATAATCAACCAATGCTTTTATGATAGGCACATAACAGAGACCCGATAAACATTTGCTGGATTCAATTCTTTTTTCTTATTTATGCTTTATTCTTATTTCCAGCACTTCCCAGCATCAAGTTTTCATTTTTAACACAAACTAACATGTGAATAAGGAACGTGTGTGTGTGTGTGTGTGTGTGTGTGTGTGTGTGTGTGTGTTTAGAGGCAGATGTATACATCTTCAATATAAGTTCATTTAAAACATGAAATTTCATTGTATTGAGATAAAAATCCAGGTGGTTTCGAATTTTTTTCCATTATCACGTACAACAAAAGTAACCTCACACTTTTGTTCTTTAGAATTTTTACTTAGGTTATCTATCTCATTTAATCAGTGTCCTTCAGATGCAAATAATTGGATCTTATCCTTAAGACATAGTACTGCTCACTGCAACTTAGTTCCACCAAGATGAGTGAATACAGAGATTGGACGCTGACAAGATAATAGCTAAATTGAGGGCAAATACAAACTGGAGAGATGGGGCAAGGCTGTGCAGAATGTTTGCAGATCTATGACAGGCAAAGCATTCTTTGCTACACAAATGCTGGGTTTCACCTTTCTTCAGTCTTACTATTTTAGTAAGGATAAGAGAGGACAATTGAGAATGAAATGCTGTACAACCTAAATGGGAAGACAAAACATACATACATGAGAAGCTGAAACATGGCTCAAGACTAAAGTAACAGATCAAGATGTTAATCAAAGTGAAATCATGGTACGTATATCATTCTGACTGTGAAAGGAAACTTATAGGTGAGCAATATCCTTTTGGTTGGAGTAACCAGGAAGGGCTTTCTGGATTTACCAATGAGATGGTCTGAGTTATGTCTTTCGAAAAATCAATATTTATATATATTCTTTAAATTCAAGCTACAGAAGAAATAATGATGAAATTTGTTTTCCACTTATGACTTCCAGATACCCTTTCCAGAAGTAACCATTACCATTTTTGTGTCTTTTCAGCACATTTAACTACTTTAAATTGATTGAGTTGACTTTGCCTTCATTGATTTTGCAGTGTCATGAGTAATGAAGAGTTAAACTTGGTGTCTATCCATATAGGATTCACTCAATGTAATTTATACAATAGGGACCTACTGATTATAGGTTTTGAGGTACCCTAGTGGATTTCCAAGTTGATTGTTGCCACGGCAATCCCGCTTTATCTGCCTTCAGTTTGTCTTGACCCATTTTGGTCTATATGCATTTCTAGCAGAGGGGGCTGTAGGCATGCTCCTAAATGGAAGAGTTAGGGACCCAAAGTCTGACACTTCTGGAGAGATGATCTTACTTAAACTCAAGTATATCATCCACTGAATTAATATACCTTTCAAAGTACACAATCCATCCTACCGGCAGATTCTTTGAGAATCCCAACCAGGCGTGCTTTTGTTTCCATTCCTACTCACCCAGATGAACACCCAAGTATACACTCTGGTCACACAGGAGAAAATATTTGTGTGACCCAGAGTAGCTTTTCATAGGCCATTTCATATTAAACTGGTTGGCTTGTGTTAGCAGGAAGGACCAAACAACAGAAACAGGCTTCCTACTTCTAAACTGGTCTTTGCCCTAGCCCATCCTCCCTAGTGGCTCTGGAAAGTGGAAGCAGAGGCTTAGGAGGTGGAACAGCTCCACCAATTGGCTTTCTGGGGCTCCTCACAGCTATTTTTTAAAAAGGGGTGAGCAGAGCTGCTTCTAAAATGACAATGGAAGAAAACCACCCTGGAGGCAACTTTTGAAGAAAGAATTTCTGCTGAGTAGGTTCATCTTAGCATAAATACATGAAGGCAACAGAAGGGAAGAAATATTGACAATTGTTCTTTTAATGTCAAAGCCCTACGCTATTCACTTGATATTTATTTTAATCATCACACAACATATTTGAGTAGCTATCATTGCAGGTGAGTTCCATTTACCAAAGATCACAGATTTGGAATAGAGTTGAATTCAAAACTACTATTGGCCTACCTCCAGGGTTCATGCTCTGTATCACAACCTCTCGAAGAGAGAAGTACTTCTATGTTTGAGGAGAGAGATAGTGGAAATGAAGATTTTGAAAGGCAATCTGGAAAACCTGTAAGGCTCAGGGAAAGACCAAATCAATCTCCAGAAGGCACCTTCCTCAGAGAAGCCTTCAATTCTGAAAAGAATGCATATTGCAAGAACTCTATTTGAAATAGTCATTTGGTATTTCCTGTTAATTGATTTGTATTGTTAGTGACCTCTTCAGCTTGTTTTGAGTTAATGAAGTCCATGAAGGAGCACATGAGATCGAGCGCTGGCTGGACAGGGAACCAAGAATACCGTGTCATGTCTCTGCCACCAACTACCTGTGTGAGACCTAACTCCCCCTCCACCCTCACCGTTAAGTTCTATGGTGCTTCCTGCCTAACACAGTTTAATATTTGATGTGATTGATTAGTTGGGTTCAATATTCCAGCAGAGATTTGGGTGTCCCTAAGGTAAAAGCGAAGTTACCCGGGGTTCCCACCAGCTTTGAGCAGCCAGCAGCTTAAGGTCTTGCGGCGCAGATGTGTGAAGCTGGGCCTAAGAACGTCACCTGAACACGGAGAAACGAAGGGCAAGCTAATTCAGCACTTAAGGGGAGTCGTGCTTATCTTTTAGACTTCATAGGATCGTTAAGACCATGCATTATTATCATCATTTTACCAAAGAGAGAACCAAGATTCAGGTTAAACAAAACTACCTGGCATCCTCTACCCAGGCCTTGTTGCTCACAGAAGATCCCCGCCCTGGGCTTATTTACATCTCGGACTCAGCCCTGGTTTACCACCACGGGGGCCCCGCCCACACGCCCGCTCATTCGCTTCTGGGCGCGCCCAGTGTGCGACCGACACCTCGGTTTATGTGGAATCCTCTTTCTGCCTCTGGTTCGTACAGTTTTCCGCGCGGTCCCCAGGCCTCCCTAGGGGATGAGCACGTGTTCACTCCCGGCTTGCCTAAAAAAGGTGGGCAGGCGGCGGCCACCAACAGGCCCCACCCAATGGCGCTGGAGGGGCCGAGGAGAAGGACGAGGGCCAAGGCAATGAGGAACGCGTGATCGCCGGGGTCCGTTTTCCCAGGGCGGCACGATACGTGCCTTCCCCTTCCTCTCTTCCCAGAGCCTCTCCTGGGCGCACCGAAGACGAAAGTCAACCGAAACCACGAGGGTCCCACCCCACCTCGTCCTCGGCTGCCGGCCGCCGGCTGCGCCTCGCCTCACGCTCTACGGGGGAGGCGGGACCAATCAGCGAGCGACGTCTCCCTTCCGATTCGAGGCCTTCGACGCGCGGCTCACACCCCGCGCACCTCGCGCGCTGATTGGCTGCAAGCGCCGCCGGTCGGGCCGGGGGGTGGGGCGGGCCGAAGGGAAAGGGGGTGCGGTGGTAGTGGCCGCGACTCTCGGAGCCCCGCTCGCGCCCCGGCCCTTCCCGGGCGCTCGACCTCCTCCTTTCCCTCCTCCGCTCGCCCCATCTTCCGTGCGCGCCGAGCGCTGCGCTCGGCCGGCGTGCCTCGCGCCCTAACGGGCGGCCGGAGGCGCCAATCAGCGGGCGGCAGGGTGCCAGCCCCGGGGCTGCGCCGACGAATCGGCAGGGCTCGCGGCCCGGGCTGGGAGGCGGGTCTACCGTGCGGCCGCGGTGGCGGAGGAACAGCTCCCAGCTAGCAGCCAGCGAGCGCCGAACAAGCCGCCCGGAGGTGGGTGCGCCGCGCCACTGCGGCCGGCGGCGGAGGGTGCACGGAACGGAGGTGGGCCGCGGCCGGCAGGGAGGGCTCGGCCGCCGGGCGGCCCGGTGGGGTATACGGCGCGCGCCTGAGGGAGGAGGGCAAGCGGCGGGACGCGCGTCCCACCCTCCTTCCGGGCGCGGCGGCCAGGCCCGCGCCCCCTCCTCTCGCCCCGGGGCTGCAGGACGGGCACTGGCTGGGGGGGCGGGCGGGAGGCCGCGGCCGCGAGAGTGTTTTCAGTTCCGCCTCCAATCGCCCATTCCCCCTCCCCTCCCAGCCCCTCATCCATTCGGAAGAGGAAGGAACAAAGGTCCCGGACCCCCGGCTCTGACGGGCGGGACCCGAAGCCTTGGTCCAGGTAAACCTGCGGCACCCGGCGGGCCTTCGGTTAGGTGTGTTTGTGTTTGCTCAGTCAGTGAGGCTTGCCCCATCGCATGGCCACGGGGGCTGGTGGCTGGGGGTGGCGAGGTCGGGGCAGCGGTGCTCCCGGCTCTCGGGTGCTGGAACCGGAGCTGGGAAGGCCGAAGGAAGGGGTCGCGCTCTGAACTGCCCCCGCCAGGTCCGGGGCGGGCCTGCTGAGCCCTTCCCCTCCACTGCGAGCACACTTGGTAGTTTGTGGTTCTGTTATTCAAAGCCAGAGGACCGAGCTCTTGTTTCGGGAGTTGTTAGGAAGCCGTGTTAGAAGCGTGCAGTACTTTGCTTCCACTTTTTGTGATTTTGGTCGTGTAACCTTTGTTAACCATTATAGTCTTGGGTTCTGAATTGCTTGTGTGTGCTCTCACACAAACGTACACGGTTAATATTCTGTCGAGATCTTCTACTCACTCGTGAAAGTTTGTGAGTAGAGCCTATTAGTTTTTATCTCTGAGAGCTCTCTAATGATAGCACGTATTTCAAACTTGGTTTTCAAATTGAACTTTGTTTTGCTCTCCTGGGAGATACTGTCTTGGGTACTTTGTCTTTTACTTACTTAACCCTTATGTGGTTATGGTTTCTTTGATCCTAAACAAAAGAAAAACAATTCCTAGGTTGGTTTTGTTATTCCTTCCTCTTGACCCTTTAAATAGCTAAATACTACGGTTGTGTTGTCAACCTTTATTTAAAAAACATTTCCAGGTAAAACGAATTTGGAAGTAGCATTTTTCCATTAGTCATGTTTCTTAGTTACAGTTTATAATATCCAAAATTTTGGTGTTTAAACTTTGAAATAACACATGTAGTGATTGTTAAATAGATAAATGATCGTGCAGACTTACTTAGAGTAATTCCATCTTTTTAAAAACTGGTCCTTGAAATTTGAATTAACTTCCAGAATCCTGAATGATTGTATAATCTTAGTTCCTTTTCATTTTCTCTTTTCCGATTTCATATGAATTGAACCTGTACCACTGATCGTAAGGGTGTTGATCTTGAGCCTAATTATTTATTGAGAATAAATTTGCCGTTACTCTGAAATCTGCTATTCTAGTTTGATGCACTTGAAAAAAAGGTTTCTCTTACGTAGAGGTGTAAGTCACATAGTTAAACGAAGTTTGAAAAGTTTTAAAGTGACTAAATAAGCAAATGCAACAGATAGGAGACTATAAAATGGATTCATAAACATATCACAGTTGTAGGATTTTATTTGCCTTAGGAAAACAATACAGTATATCGATAGAATTTTCTCTACCAGAAGGGCATTTAGCAAACATTAATATTAAATTTAGAAAGTAACACTGATTTTAAAGTTAGTTAGTTTTTGCCATAAAATTAGTTGGGATAGTAAATAAGAATAGGTCAAGTCTTGTGGGCCATTTCTAAGGTGAGTGCCCACTTATACTCTTAATGTTACAATTAATTGACTTTAAAGTAGTTCATTGGCTAGTTTAATTACTGTAATGTGATGGGAAACACCCATTTCTGGGCTTGTTTTAGTAAGAAATTGCTCTTAGAGTTTTGTTTTTATGCTTTTAGCTACATCTTCTAGAGTGAATTCACATTATAGGTGTTCAACAAAAGTTTGTTTTTTTTAAGGTTATTACTTACCTATACTTACGTAGTCATAAGTGGTCAAATCTCTACCCAATCTGTAAAGTTCATGAAATAATAGTCTTGTAAGAAACTGCAGGGTAATTTCCTGTTGTTTGTGGTTTGTCAGGCTTGGTATGTGTTTTAACTCTCAGTAGGAATTTGGGGATGGCTTTGTATATTTCAGCAGAAATTCTCTTTAATAGAAACAAAGATTGTTTCTACTGCAAGGTGGCAACAGGTCTCCATTTCATTTTATATTATGAATTTTAGAACCTTGTTGCTCTAGTCTTGTTACGTCACATTGGGAGAAAATATGTAAGTGAAAAACACTCAGTTTAGCTGCATTATCCTAGACATTGAATTTTTACACTTTGCGATATTTTCAATTGTGGCTTTTATAAAGATCTGCAAGCTTTCCTTATTCTTGTTTGGTTTTGATTGTTAGTTTTGTATTCTAGAACACCAAAGTCCTTGTTTTGTAGCAGCTTTTTTATACAGGTGTTTTTGTAATGCATATAAAGCTGTATTTAGTGCAGTCTGGCAGATGGAAGTTTATTCATATTCTTGGGATAAGAGTCATTTTTAGAGGATGGAGAGGGGCATGTCTTAGATTCCTTATCTTTTAATGGGAGTAGAAGAGCCATTTTTAAGCTCTTAGTTCCTGTAAGAGGAAAGATGTTTTTCACTAAGGGTATGTCAGAACATGTGAAGTAAGTTTTCAAAATGAAATTCAGAAGAGTCTATGCATTTATTCAGATAACTCGTATTTATTGAACAAGTAGCATTTGTGCATTTATTCAGCAAATAAAATAGCCTTTGCTTGCTATGTGTCAAGGCTGGAGTAGGCCCTAAAATACCTAATAGGGAACAAGCATACCTCTGTTCTTTAATGGAATTAGAAAAGTAGAAACTCCTCATATCTTCTGCCCTATCCTCTAGTGTTTAGTGTAAGAAAATCATGTTAGTGTAAATTGAGGGAGCTTGTAATGCATTACTGAGCCAGTTTCTAAAGTATACTTGCATTGCTTTCTATAATGTAGAGGACAACACTAGAGAAGATATCAAGTGTTACCTCTCAGTGGCTCTAGGAACAGTCTGTATTTTTTGGGTGGGGGGTGGGGACTTTTCACCATTTTTTTCACAATCGATACAAATTGAAGATATGGCTTGTTTTTTTCAGAAACATATTTGTTGCAGAGCAGGTGAACACTTGTAGAGCAAAGCTTACTTTGGCCTTAGTTTGTTTATCCACTGCTCATTTAGTAATAGAAACTGGTTAGGGAAAGAAGCAAACTTGAATCAGGTTCCAATGAAAGCATCAGAAATAAAGTGAAAAAAAATTTAGCGAAATGAAGGATACAGATTGGGCTGCAGTGTCATGTAGTGGAAAGGCCATGGGTTTTGGAGAGAGCCTAGCTAATAGTAGGTTTCTCAGTTACTATATTAGGCAGTTACTTAATTCCTGAACCTTGGTTTTCTGGCTGAAGATGGAGGTGTAACACCTATTTCTTAAGGTTATTAGAAGAATTAAATGATCCTGATTAAAGTACCTAGAACATTGCCTCAGACATAAGAGTCCTCGCAGGTGAGCTTTTGTTCTCTTCTAGTTGTGGTTTTCAGTTTTCTTTCTAATCAATATGATTTGCCTATACTCTTATCCTTGACCTATTATAAAATGCATTTGAGAAGCAGACATTGAGTAAAGAAGGCCTGGGGTAGTCAAACGTCCAAATCCATATACCTTAAAGCTTTAGTTGTAGAAGAGCAATTGAACCTTCAATCAGAACCTGTTGGGATTTATTTCAAGTATTTCTAACAAGGAAAGCTATCTGGCTTCTAAGCCCACAGTAGTTTAGAAACGAATAGATTGTGGGTAATGTGGGAGCTTAAGGGGTGTGTAGTGGGGGTGAGAGGATGGGGAACTGTTAGCCTACTGTCTATTGTAAGTAAAAACAGATAACAACCTGTAAGGATAATAGAGGTAATCTACAAGACACAAAAACATATATTCAAAGCCTATCTAGCATGTCTGGGACCATTCAGTACAGGACCAGACCTGAAAGTGTAGTAATGAATGTTCATCAATTAGCTTAAGTCATGTTTGGGGAAATCTTTTTAAGAGTGCAGTAATCTACATAACTTACTTTAGATTGTCATTCAGGATGATTAACAACACGTGTTCTTAAAGTGAGAACATGTGCTATATGGAATGACTTATTTCATGGAAGAACCACAGCACCTACCATGACCAAGATGTTTTCATCTGTTTTGCCATTTAGGGTGCAATGATTCTAGACCGAAATGCCTTTCCATACCACACCTTTTCTTCAGAGTGTCATTCTTTTTGTCAGTCTGCAGGGGTGTCATGTAAAACTTTTCACTCAGGCTATGAGAGAGTGTGCTTGAGACTAACTAGTGTGGACATTTGGCTAGTCTGTCTGTCGAGGGCTTCTTGCCTCTTATATGTGAGTCCTACCCAATATTAGCCTTGATAATTTTTTTTGATCCTCCTCCTTTCTACCTCAGAGTTACTTTTTAAACCATATATTCCATCGGATGTTGAATGATGATGTAATATTTAAGAAAATATTTGGCTATTTAAGAAAAAAACCAGGTTTTTTTAAACTACTACTACTAAAGTAATCCAGCTTTTTTTTGTTTAAAAAAATGCACAGAGGCTTACTACTTGTCTCTCATCAGTTTTGGTCATTTTTCTAGTTTGATATAATTGTGTTTGTTCATTTAGGACATATTTCGATGTTGATTTTAGATAATATCTCAAGGATAGTTCTTACCTTCGATTTCAATAATTTAATTGAAGTGGAGAATATAATTTTGCCAGGCCAGGTGGATTTAGACAGCGCCTCTGGTTTTGGCCAGATAGCCAGTAATGTTAGGATATTCAATGACATTTACTTGCCATAACATTCTAGATGAGCGGTTCTTTAGTTCCATGGGTTTTTAGATGTGACTGAACCACAGATAGGACAGGTGTCTGATAAATTAGATCTATCTTTAGGTTTAATAAGAATGATTAATCTTATTAAAATTTATGAACATGGAATTATCACAAATATGAAATTGTCACTGATTCTTCCAGGTAGTTCTGTAATTTTTGAAAAACTGGAATTACTGTGGTCTCAAGACTAAAGCAATGGAGTGAGTATAGACTAGTTGCAGTCTATGCAGTATACATGTCCTGAAAAGCTGCATTTTTTTTTAATAAGCTACAGTGCTCTACCCTTACCTACCTTCCCTTTTAGTTTCAGGAATAATACATTAAGTTAGAAAGGAAGAGTAATCTTGGGGAGCCACTGGAAGTTCATCAAGTTTTTCATTCAAAAGAGACTCTTGATCTGAGGAAGTAACATAGTAAATCTATGATCTTGTAATTTGCCTGTGTTTAAAGTACGTTATCATATGCTGCTTCAGCTTATTCCAGAAATTCTAAAGAGATAAAGTTAAGGTATTGCAAATATTAAGGAAATACTCCTTAATCACATTTTTTACAAAATGTGGGGCAGTGAATCTGATTTGCACAGTTCACAGAATGAACTCATAAATGGTGCAGTGAAAGCTGGGTCCATGAGCTTTCTTTTTCCCTTGATTTGAATGAACTATGGAAACTTTTTTGTTGCGTGAAGATGTTCTCTCTGTGGCAGTGAATGCAAATTTTCCAAGTTTAGACCAACCTTTGACTTCATAGGCAGGTGGTTAGGCTATAGTTCATGTAAACGGGCCAATTAAACTTTTCTTTATAAATTGTTTTAAGTATCAGGAGGGTCTAGCTTTGGCCTGAGGTTTGTGTATTGGCCATTTCTGCTTTAAACTGCTAGCTTTCAAACTTAAAGCGCATGCACACACACACGCACACACACACACGCACACGCACAGACACACACACCCTCTACACACAATAGCAACCATAAGGTTCTTTAAAAAGCAAAACAAAACATGCAGAATCTCAAAACATAAGGAGAATGGGTGGGTGATGAAGCTCTGCCTGCTCAGTTTTCCTCTTATTCTTACCCCTAAGAAGCCTTGGAAGCTCCACTGAAGAAAATAAATTTTAGAAGAAAAATATTTGCTATACACCTGCACTGTCTAATATGATAGCCATTGGCCACATGTAGCTATTTAGCTTTGAGACTGAGGAAGTGAATGTTAAATTTAACTTTAATTAATTTTAATCTAATAGTCCTTTTGGACAGTGCTACTCTAGACTTTGTTTTGATTGCACTTTTACACCTTGAGGACTACACATTGCACATGGGTGTAAGTTACTGCTTCAGCAGAGGGTCAAACAGACTCTGGTATTTAGAAGGGCAACTGGAGTACTGAATATTCATGATTTGAGTCTGGGCCTGGGAAGTCTACTTAGAGTTGGATGTTTCTTTATAATCTGGGGATGATAAATCAGCACGTAAGTTTATGTTTACAAGCTGATTATAGAACTACAGATTTCGCACAACTCATTAAAGGTGAAAGGAACATAAGTGAAGAACGGGAGTGTCTTTTCACAGCAGTCCCTATATAACGTGGCTTTCACTGAACTAATGAACTACTTTTAGGGTTAAATTCAGGCTTTTAACATGAGGTGTAGCAGTTCATAAAATTGAACACATGAATGTTTTTCTATTTGATTTTGCTTAAAAGACACATTACCCATCGTTCTCCATGGGGCCAACTTAGATTTCCAATTGGCAGTGTCTTTCTGTACTAGCTTACAATCTTGGAAAAAAGCAGTTACAGTGAGAATGGAGAAATCGTTTTTTTTTTTTAATGATTAGTAATTAAAAAAAATTTTTTTTTAATGCTTTCTGTTGTCCTGATTTCTTTGACCAAAACAGTTGTAAAAATCCAGGTCATAAGTAATCTGCTTTTTTCTCTACCCTGTGTGATACATATTTGAACGTGGATTGCCAGAAACTAAAACTGATTGTATACTATTTCCAGCAGGACCTTAGGTATTCTTTACATGGCAGTGTCATCACATCTCAATATTTTATGTTTTACCATCTAACTTGATTTTTTTCCTCAAAATAATGATTCATATAGATATTTGGGGAATATTTTATATTTGCAGTTTGAAGATAATTTGAGATTACATTTGCTTTCTATATTTAATCACTTCCTTTGTTCAAGATTAGAATTTTATGAAGTGTTTTTTGCCACTCTTCATAGTCTACTTCCCACTGTCCTTTCAGAAATCATCAGTGAATTCTGAACTGTTGTGTTTAGCAGCCTTCTCGATTATTGTACTGCATTCTTCAGTGTTTGCCATTATTGACTATACTGTATTTAGATTTCTTAAAGCCATACAGACATGCTAGAAGAGACCCAGATAAGGTTGTTTTCTTCTTTAATAAATGTTGGATAAAATGTCAGACTTGTTTTATGTGTAGTTGATATAGAGAGGGAGGAGGAGGGAGAGGGAAAGAAAAGTTCCCAGGAACTAGAAATTTAGAAAAATCAGTGTTAAGGAAAAGCTGGCCTTGGAGAATTTACTAGATGAAGACTCCAGTAGCTGGGGATGGGTTTGTAATTCCATTTGGGGAAGGGAAATATAACTCTAGGAATTGTATGTTAAATATAAATTATATGTGTATAATTATATAAATACACACACACACGCACACACACATAAATACATACAAACAAACTTCTGATATCGTTGAAGCAAGTAAATAAAGCATCATTAGGTATTTGTGTAATGTTCCAAAACATTTTATGCATGTATGGGCAACTTTGTGCATATATTAGATATTAGTATAAATGGTCGTATATTTTACTTAATAATACGTCTTGTAGATTGTTCCATGTCAGTACATAATGCCTTTTTACATTTTCTTTTGGTTTCATGGTATTTTGTCTGGGTGTCTATCATATATTTCATCAGTCCTTCGTTGATGGACACTTAGGTTATTTCCAGTCTTATGGTATTAAAAACAGTGCTGCAACAAAGAACTGTTCGTTCATCATTATACACATACATAAGATTTCTAGAAATAGGTCAAAGGATATTTACATTTGTATATTTTAGTGACTGTACTTTTTTCATTTTTTTGAATCGGTACTACATGTACATGGAACAAAATTCAAAAGGAACAAATTAGTAAATAATGAAAAGTAAGTCTGTGTCAGATCTCCTATCTCCTGCTACCCAGTTCCACTTTCCAGAAATGTAACCACTTTACTAGCTTCTAGAGCTGTTGTGTCCAGTAAGTAGTTACATGTGGCCATAGAACACTTGAAATGTAGTCTAAATTAAAAGGGGCTGCAAAGTGTAAAATGCACACTACACTCATAACAGCACAAAAAACAATGTATAATATCTCAATTTTTAATACTGATTATATATTACATTGAAATAACATTTTGGATATATTGAGGTAGATAAAATTATTAAAATTATAAATTTTACCTATTTTTACTTTTTAATGTGGCTAACAGAAAATTTACAGTTACATATATGGTTTGCATCCTAGCTCTGTTGGACAGCACTTTTCTAAAGATATAAACATGTATGAATATATGAGAATTAATCTCATCAGGTTTTTTTTTTTCTTTTGCACTGTAATATATAGGATTAGAAACCTCTTGTTAAGGTGTTGGTTAAAATACTAGGCTTTTTTCATATTGTCTTATTATTTGTAACCATTTACCATGATCATTGTGGGTCTCATCAGTGAAATTCATGTGTCCCTTGATTGTTACGATGTTTCTTCACTTTGGAGAGAATCCTGGCATTAGTCTTGGCTGCATGTTTTTGAACCTGCTCCAGTTTGCCCTGGTTACCTGTACCCCTAGTCAACCTGGGATCCTCCTTCACTACCATCTTAAAGGATTTCTTTACCTCCTTTGTTAGCTCTCCTTTTTGTTTTGTTTTGTTTTGCTTTGCTTTCCTTTTGATAAAACATATTATTCAGGACTTTGCTTGAGAGAGAATGTGTGGGGCAAATACTTGTATATTACATGTCTGAAAATAATACCTTTATTCTATCCAGATTGGGTAACAGAATTCTGATAAGAAATAATTTTTTTTCCAGGATTATGAAGGCATTGCCCTGTTGACTTCACTTACAGTGTTACTGTTGAGAAAACCAAAGTCATTCTGATTCTTTTCTGTGTTACCTGTTTTTTCTCCTTGGAAACTAGGCTCTTTCTTTGTCCTTAGCATTGTGAAGTTTCACAGCTATTGGCCTTGATGTGAGTGTGTTTTAATCCATTGTCCTGGGGTCTTGATGGGCCCTTTAAATCTGGAAATTCCATCTTTCAGTTCAGGGGATATTTCCTGATTTCTTTGATTGGCCACACCATTATATCTGATGTCTTTTTGGAAGTCCTGTTTGGACATTGGACCTACTGAAGTGGTCCTCCAATTTTCTTCACTTTTCTCTTTTCCATATTTCTTTTTGGTCTTCTTTCTGGAAGGTTTCCTCTACTTTATCTTCTAACCCTTCTGTTGATTCCCTGCCCCTAATTTCTGCTACCATGAGCTATCAAGCTATTTAAGAGCTGTTAATCAGTGCTCCCTTTGTACAGTGTGCTTTTCTTGCTTCATAGTTTCCATATTTTCTCTTACTTCTCTGGATATATTGATGATTTTTACAGTGTTTTCTTTCTCTTCGTAGTCTCAGATTTCTTGAAGTTGCACTTTTCTTGAAGTTCCATTTTTCCTCAGATAATCAAAGCAATCGTTGGTTAGGAAAGTGGGAGTCTAAAAAACTGGTTGGAAACTATGTTGATGAGGCTTGTCTCCTTTCGGTTTTACTGTAGAGTGTGATCTGAATAGGCTGTTTGTTGGTAAACTCTCATTATTAGTATCTGTACATCTTTCCTCCTGGGTTGGCCAGGTACCCAGAGAGGAGTCTCAGTCTGACTAAATGGGTAAAGGTCTGGCTGCTAGTATTTTGGGAGCCAGAACCCAGGGGAGGAAGGGTTGGGGAGTCTCTATTTAGCATGCAGTGTGTTCATGTTCATTTACTCCTTTTTCTAATGGTACCCAGGCCATTTCCTATCCAAGGAGACTCTTATTCTTCTGGAGAGGGAGGGGGGCAGTTACTCATCTAAGGATCTAAATGCTTCTCACATATCTCTCACCCAGTTCTACCTGTTTATTTTATCCCCTTTACCCTCCTGACCCTCAGTTCCAGCTGTGACCAGCCCTGTTACTTAACCTTTTGAGGATCCTGCTAGATAAATCAGTATATTTCCCTACAACAAGCTTAGAATTAGTAGTCTGAGTTCACATTTACTAGTTTCCCATCCCTTTTTCTAGTTATCAAAATTTTGCTTGTCTTCTCCTTACTCTTCTCCCTATCCTTGAGATTGTCTTTTCTCTTTTTCTTTTTGAATACCTTTATCATGGTTTTTAATAGGCTGCTATCTTCACCTGTGCCCCACTGATTCAAGATTTCCATTAAAATTTTAAGGATAACCCTCTGAAAGAACTGATAAAGAATGTATAACTCTAAATTAGTGGGGATGAGATAAAAGAAGCAAAGAAAATGCATAGGAATTAGAAAACATAAAATGAATTGATAGAACGTAAATATTTCCATACACCCAATATGTAATTTTAGATTAAGCTTGCTGGTTAAAGAGCATGAAAACTTTTTTAAAATCCAACTAACTGCTTTTTATTAGTAGACACCTAAAAAGTTGGTGGCATAATTCAAAGTAAAGGAATGTTAAAAGATATATACTCGGCATAATCTGTGTCATAGTCCATTTGGGCTGCTATAACAAGTCCATAGATAAGTTTATAAACAACAGAAATTTATTTCTCACAGTTCTGGAGGCTGAAAGTCTAAGTTCAAGATACCAGCAGGTTTGGTGTCTGGTGAGGGCCAACTTTCTAGTTCATAGACAGTTAGTTGTCTTTTTGTTGGACCCTCATATGGCTGAAGGAGCAGGGGAACTCCCTGGGATCTCTTTCAGGAGGGCACTGAGCCCATTCATGAGGGCTTCACCCATGACCTAATCACTTGCTAAAGGCCCCACCTCCAGATACTATCACTTTGGGGATTAAGTTTCAACATAAGAATTTGGGGGAAGTGGCAACACAATATTCAGTCTATAGCAGTCCATATGGTAAAATTGGCAGAATTACAAAGATAAGCCTACAAATGTATAATCATAAAGATTTTAACATACCTCAGTAATTTAAGAAAAAGAAGATAAAAATATAAGGTTATAAAAGATTGGAAAAGTGCAGTTAACCAGCATGCATAAAAGAAGATGTATTCTTTTTAAGTGCCCATGGAATAAAATAAACAACATAAATTTATTTCTTAACATTTATAAAAGTTGTTTATGTACTAGACCTCAAAGCAAGTGTTAACAAATTCCTAAGAATTTGTACCTTATAAATCACATCCTTGGACCCTAGTGCAATTAAGTGAGAAACAGAAACATAAAGGCGGATAGCAACAACCACTCCCTGACCCAAAGTTATAGACTGAAAAGCATGTTTCTGAATTTATGAGATGCACAACTCATAAAAATTAGAAAATGCCTAGAACAGAATGATGAAAATACTAATCAAACTAGGATATGGCAAAAGTCCATTTGGCTATCTGGGAAACGTAGAACCTTTTTTTTTTTTTTTTTTTTAATAAAAAATTAAAATTGATGAGTTAACTATACAATGTAATGTGCTGGAAAAAGGAAGGAAATAAGGTTGAAAACAATGAAACAAGAAAGATATAATTGGTCAACTAAATAAAAGGTATTAAGTTGAAAAGACTAAGTTTGCCAAGATAAATAGAGAAAAAGAAAGTACAGTTGTATTAGAAATGAAGACGGGATATGACTACAGATAAATTGAAATTTTAAAATTAACACTGAACAGCTTTTAGCCTTTGAATTTAAAAACAGGTAGAATAGACAATTTCTAGCAAAATAAATTACCAAAATTGGCTTAAGAATATGAAACTTAAAATTTTAAATTCATATATCTACACCAAAATAAAACTAATAACCAAAAACAAAAAAGCCAAACCTAAATGAAAACCCCAGATAGGCAAGTTCTATACAACATGAGGAATCAGTAATTCCAATCTTAATACAGAATGATATAGAAAATAATTTTGCAAGTCTGCTGTAATCTTGATACCTCTAGGGGACAAGGGTATTATGAAAAGGGAATTACATAGGTTACATCTCAGATGGCAATAAAAATTTTATTTAAAATGTTAGTATTTGCTCAAAACAAAAATACCATGACTAATTAGGGTTTATCTCAGGAATGAAAGATGATTAATGTTAGAAAACCCGTAAATGTTCACCACATTAACACATCATAGAAAAAAGCCATATGATAATCTTGACTAGATTATAATTTTAAACTTTAATTCATAGTAAGAAACCTGCCTACCAAAATAAAGTAAAAAACCAAAAAAAAAAAAAAAAAAAAACCTGAGTGAAAACCCCAAATGGGTGAAAGGGAAAAAAAACATGATAAAATTCAGTACTCATTCTTGACAAAAATTCTTAGAAACTAGGAATATAAGAGGGGTTGGTTAAAAAAAAAGTATACATGGTATGATTCCGATTATATGAATTTCTAGAACAGGTAAAATTACTTTGATAGAAATCAGATCAGTAATTGCCTGGGGGTAAGGAGGTAGATTGACTGAATGGGACACAAGGAAACTCTGAGGTGATGAAATTGTTCTGTTTTAATTGGAATGACGGTTATGTGGATGTAGACATTTATCAGAACTCATCAAACTATATACTTAATGTCCATTTATTGTTTGTAAGTTATGCCTCAACGTTCATTAAAAAAAATAAAAATAAAAACCAATACATATACCAGCAACAAAATAAAAAAATACAAAGTCACTGATTAAAATGACAATACAAACTACAAAATCCCTAGGATAAAGTACCTTAATGGAGAAAATACAAGACCCATATAATTCAAATTATAAGATATACTAATGTTTATGAATAGAAGATAGAATATCATAAATGGTAGTTTTCCTCCACTTGTTTATAAATTCAGTGTCATTCCAGTTAAAATCCCAGCAGGTCAAAGAATTCACTTTATCAGGTCCTAAGACATATTCTGTAGGTTTAGTGGTTTAGACATGATGGTGTTTGCCTCAGATATAGATGAATGGAAGAAATAAAAAAGAGCCCCGAAACCAAGTAGCATTGTAATCAGTAAGGAAAAGATTCAATTTATGGTTCTGGTATACTTTGTTATTTTTTCTGGGAAAGGGAAGATGCCTGCCTCATACAATACAAAAATAAATTGCAAGTATGAAAGGCAGACTTTAGACTTTATGACTTTTAAAAGATGACAACATGTGGAAGAATTTTTAAGAAGGTACAAATGTGTATATCATATGATTTAAAATATTGATAAATTTGAGCACATTAAAGTCACTTGCTGGGTAAAGACATGTGGCATGCATAATTGACAAAAGGTTATTACCCAGAATATATAAATAAATCATTACTGTGAATTAAGAATAAGATGGTGAATGTGAACAAATGATTCAAAGAAATAGAATCCTGAAAAGTCAATAAACATGAAAATATTCTCAAACTTCTTAGTAATTAGGGAAGTGTAAAACATCAGCACCCCTTTGTGTTGCACACATCCTTTTGGCAAAAGTTCGAGGGACCAAATCATGTCAGTGTTGGTGATATTGGGGAAAATAGGAACTTTTAGTTCCCTGGCAGGAGTGGCGGTACAACCATGCTGACAGTACTTCGTAAGCTGTATATGAGCGTGTTCTACCACGCAGTGTTTCTGCTCCTTGGTATATGTCCTGAGGCAGTGCCTTCCATACATTTTTGACACACACCTGTGGTTGGAAGTATATTTTACATGTGACAAAAACTGAATTTAAAATATTTGAAATAATTTAAGTGTACTCTTCTGTTTTTTCTCTTTTATTATTTGTAATTTTGCTTTTGTTTCTTTTTCAAAAAGATATTTCACAGGATCAACTAGTTGATTTCATGTTCACTAATGGTTCATAACCCTCAATTTAGAGAGGTAGGGTGTAACATGATAAAAAGTCTTAATTGAGAAAGAAAGAAAGGAGGAGGAATGGTGAGAGAGAGAGAGAGAGGTGTGGAGGGAGGGAGGATTAGGTTGCAATGTAAAATGTATTTCTCAATGCAGGGCTTTCCTTTTGATCAAGAAGTTTGAAAATTTCTGACCTTAAAGAGTTCTCATATGCCTAAGATATACGCCAACTACTCATGGCCGCTTTTAGGAATGGAAAATTAGAAAAAACCTACATAGTCATCAAAAGGGGCCTGGACCTTGAACTTTGATAGAGTCACACAATTAGGATACTATATGACAACTAAAACGAGTGACCTAGAGTTCAGGATTACACATGTGCCAGCATGGATAGTTATAATACTGAGTGAAGAAGGTGAAGTGACATGAACAGTGTTAGAATTTCATATAAATTTATAAAATGTGCAAAACATCATTGTATGGATATAATTTGTGGCAAATCGTTAAATGACCGTGGGGAAGATCAGGATGGTGGTTATCTCTGAGAAGCAAGAAGGTAGGGGAATGGGATCAGAAAGATACACATAAAGGACTTCAGCTATATCCATCTATATATCCTGTCTTATATTTTATATTTGATCAAATATTGCAAAATGCTAATGAGTTGATAAAACTGGATGAGAGGTCCAAGGGTGTTTCACTTTTTTTTTTGTAATGACTGAAAGTGTTTGTAATTTTTAAAACGTTTTTTCCATTTACAATAAAATCCAAGGTACATGGAGGAATAAGTAAATATAACAAGATGTGCAAGACCTTTATGGAGAGAATTATGTAACTTATTAAGTCCAAAATAAATGGCAACATCTCATTTTCATAAATAGGAATAGTCATATTATAAATATATTGGTCCTCCACAAATATAAATTGCTATACTTCCAATCAAAATCCTGTATTCAGTGGATCTTGACAAGCTAAACTTAAAATAACCAACATTAAGAAGTAAGTAGGGGAGTTCATCCTGCAGGTATCAAGACTTTCAAGAAACAATAACAAATTCTATAATATTGGTGTAAGTATGAACAAGTACATCAATGAACAGAATATAAAGCCTCCGATCAGACTTTTTCTTACAGGGATTTGATAAATGACAAGAGTGGCATTATAAATTATAAAGAAAAGGTAAACTTTAATTATGCTGATAATATAGGTTGTCCTTACAGGAGGTGCTTAAACTGCTGTCTCATCTCTTAAAACAAATTCCTGATATGTTAGAAACCTGAATATGAAAAGCAAAACTAAAATGACTGCAAGAATACATAGGGGGAAATAATCTTTATAACATCTGGTACTTCTTTGTTCCTCAGATTCCTCATTTGTAAATAATAGTACCTATCCCACTGGATTCTGATGAGAGTTAAATGAGTTAATGCTTACTTGTCTCTTAGACTAATGTGTCGTAGAGTAAGCACTCAATGTTTCCTACTGTATTTGGGGGTAGAAAAGGATTTCTTTAAAAAGCAAAGTTGTGTCATAAAGTATTTTATATTAAAATATAAATTGTGTATTTTAAAAGACAAGAAAATGAAAAAAAAGGATTTGAAGATTTTTGGAACTACACATTCAGTGATAGAGTTTATATCAGTAAAAACAGCAAAGAACAGCACAATTGATGGCTCCTCAAAGAATATGAACTGTAGTTTAATAAAATATGTAGAGAATGCTTTTCGTAAACCTGTTATAAAGTTATTAATAACTTGATAATCAGACCTCTTAACTGAAACTTTCCAGTGAGTAATCTTAGAATCCCAATTTTACTAAGGTATCACTTGATAAGCTTTCTTATTTAGCTGTAAAGATTAAGTCTTCCAATTCTCTTGAAACATACATTGTGTAAGTATCACTTATTGCTGGAGTTAGGAATAAAATTAGTATATGAACTTATTTTTCAGTTCTTGCAGATGTTGAAAAAATGTTAACTTCAATACAGAGCTTGCTGCCCCACTATTGAAGAAAATCTGTATATCCTGTAAATGACTCACTTTTCAATAACAACTTGATCATACATTTAGTTTTCTTATTTTCTTATCCCAGTTTGCCTTCAATTTGGAACATATTGACATCAATTCCTTGCTAAATTCAATCTGTATACATTTCAAAACTATTGGCTAAATATGATTCTTTAGCTATTTTAAATGCTCAATGCTCAACTGGTTGAAATGTACTAATCAACATTACTAACAAGTATTTTATTGCATTATTTAAAAATTCTCCAGAGATAATTAGCCCTATGTCGGGCGGCCATGGTCAGCCACTAAGACTGATAACTTTAAGTGATCACATAATTTCAAAGTGGTCAAAACTGCTCTTCTGAGACATGGGACACTGAAATCATGTGGCAGTACTAGATCATAAGGTTATTCAGATGACCCAGAATAGGTTTAAATTTTTCACATTTTTCCTTAAAAAAAATTTTAAGGTTTTATAGAAAACTTAGATCCCCAAGAATTCACATCTCAACTCATAAGAAACATTTCTTTCTAACAGAAATATAACAGAACCTGTTCATACAGATTCTTCCTAACACTGGGAATCTCTTTCATTTTTACTGATTATACAAAAGTTTAATTTTTACTCGTTTTCTTAGACTGCAGTCTCATGAATGGATTAATTGAACCAAATGTATAGACACTTTTAGATAGGTGGTGGTTGTACTTATCCTATCAGGTTTTCACGAGGAGCAGCAGGGCTCTCATATAATTCACAAAGTCCTAAGGATAAAATTGGTGTGGGCTGGGACAGACCCTGGGAGTCTTCAGAAACCAAGCCTACAGACTGGCTGCTCTCCTTTTCTACAGGATTAGTTGTCTCTGCCCTGCTCGGGCACACACTCATTTGTGCACTGACTGCCGTCTCCTTTGAGCCACTGCCTCCTTGTCATATGATGAACACAGCTGCTTATATAAAGGCATGTATAATACTGACCTTGTAACAGCCTTCAGATTTGCCTTTCTGTGTTCCAAATAGTGATTAGTGTACCATTACCTGCCACTCAGTTACATTAGTTAGCAACAGTTATCTTTGAATCCTCCTTTTCTCTAAACTGTCTGCATATATAGTTGATCAGTAACATAATGTTGTCTCTAAAGTAACTGAAGTAATAGTCTTATCATTAGCACTGACTTCTGTTTTTAGTTGTTTAACCTGGACTGACTCTCCTGTCTCGTACTACATTGCTTTCTTGTAATCCATATTCTAGCAATACTTACATATTTTTTGTAACTCCTAAAAATGTTTCCTCTCTCTAGAAAATGATCTTTCTGCCTAGTGTACTCTCTTTTGCTCTTCAAACTTCTGCTCAGGTGTTGTTTTTGTGATACCTCTCCCTTCCAAAGGTTGAATTAATAGACATGTTCTCTGTGGTTCGGATAAGACTGTGTCACATGATGTTAAGGGTTATATATCTTGCTTCCCTGCAGCATGCTTTGTGACAGAGAAGGAATTCAACAGAGGCCAAAGGTAACCAAGCACACCTTTGCTGCCTGGTAGTCCCAATTGTCTACTTTGGTAGATTATCACATGTGTTTGATATAGAGTTTTGTGGCTTGCTTAATTTTGTCATACTGTACTCTTATGTGTATTATCATAGTCTGCCACTGTAGACAGCAGTGCTACTCTCCAGTTCTTACTGTTCTTTACTCAGTTTACTATTCCGTAACTCTGAGCAGACTTCACTTTCCCATCATCTCTCCTGGATTGCTAGAGGAAGTTACATAATCCTACTTATTGGCTCTGAAAATTTTTAGCGTCTGAACTACAGCAGCGCTATATCAAGGGTGCCAGGGCAGCACCGTTATGTGGAGTTCCATGAGGTGTCTCTAAAAAAGGGGTTCCATGGCCAAATTTCTGAAATTTGGCATGCCATATTGCCTTTTCTGGGAGATGTTTGGGGCAGTGTTCTTAATTGAGGTGGGGAGAGCTCATTAACTGTGTTTCCTTTTCAAGGATGTGAATATAATTATTAATTAGATTGTGACCATTTTCTGGGAAACTAGACCAAGGCCTAAGTGTCTGTAGTGGGAAAACCATTTTTAAGAATGATTTTCTAAGGATCCAAAGTCCTTTTTTGGGAGTTACACTTTTTTTTTTTTTTTTTTTTTTTTAAGTAAATGGAACGCTCTACCACAACAACCTTAACCATCAGTGCACCACATACATTTGTGACTGGATGTCATTTGGGCTCTCAAATAATAAAATTTCCCACAGCCCCCTTGGTTGTAGTCTCCCAGTATTTACCTAGGTATGCCTGCAGAGGCTACCTGCAATTCGTGGGCTTACAACGTCCTCCCTTCTGAAATTTATAGTATGCGCTGGCATTTTGAAGGTTCGAGAAATTCTTAAATTCATTTAACTGTGCTTATCATGGGATTTCTTAATATATTTGTCCTGATGCTGTGTTTTTATTTTTTCTTTTGAATTGTAGTTTACATTTGATAAAAGGCCTAAACCTCTGTGTTCAGTTCTATGAGGTTTATAATTGTGTACTCACGTGTAACTACATCTCAAAACATGATAGAAAACAATTTTTATCACCTCGAAAAGATAACTTTGTGCCTCTGACCAAGCATTTCTGTATGTGTCTTCTATGCTTTTCTGAAACAATCATTTTGACTTCTATCACTAGATTCGTTTTCTCTGTTGTTGAAAGTCTTAAGTGGAGTCAGTATATATTTTTGTGTCTTTTGTCCAGCATGTTTTTGAACTTCATCCATTTTGTGAAGTATGTAAGTAGCTTATTTTTGTTTCTGAGCAGTAATCCTTTCTATGAACGTACCTTGGTTGTTTGTTTTTTAGGTTATCTTGATATATGGGCTGTTCCCAGTTTTTGGCTTTTATGCATATGGCTACTATGAACATTCTTGTACAAAAATGTCATATAGGATAGATATATGTTTAACTCTTTAGGAACTTCACAGTTTTCCAGAGGTGGTGAAATTATAGACTGTCTGGGTATCTGGGTGAGACCTAAATGTTATCACAGGTGTCCGTATAAAGGGGCTAGAGAGAGATGTGACTGCAGAAGGAAAAGGCAATATGACAGTGGACACCGAGATTGGAATGATGTGATTTGAAAATGGAGAGAAATGGAGCACAAGCCAGGGAATACCTGAGGCTACTAGAAGCTGAAAAAGTCGAGGAAATGAATTCTCCTCGCAGACCCTTCTGAAGGAACCCAGTCCTGAGGAAACCTTGACTTTACATAATCCGCTGAAACTCGTTTATGTAAATCTTTGTTGTTTTAAGGCACTGAGTTGGTGATAAAGGAAAGGAAACTAATATACTCCAGCATTTTTAAACCACTCTGGATGGTGTTGCATTGTGGCTTTAATTTTCATTTTCCTGAAGATCATTGACATTAAATGTCTCAGTGGCCATTCCTGTATTTCCTTTCATGAAAATACCTGTAATTTGTCCTTTGCCTATTTTTTAAAAAAATGAGTATCTTTTTCTCTCACTTGCAGTTCTTTATACATGCTTATAGTAGTGCATGGGTCAGATACATATATAGTAAATACTTTTCTCCACTCTAACTTGCCTACTTATTTTTTAATGATATCTTTTGATTAGGCATTTTTAACTTCAATGAGATTGGCTTTATTTATGTTTCTTTTGTAGTTAGTGCTTTTTTATGTCTATGGACATAAATGTATTTTGTATTTTCTTCTAAGAGCTTAAAATTCTCCTTTCCTGTTTAAGATAATAGAAGATAGTGGTTAGGGCTTATTTTCCATGCTGTTGAAAAGTAGATTACTTTGGTGCCTTGGTAGAAAATGAGTTTACTGTATATGCATGGGTCAATTTCTGGACTTTTTTCTATTTTACTTATTTATTTTTCTTATACCCCACTCTATACTCTTGATTACTAAGGCATTTTAGTAAGTCTTGAAATAAGGTGGTATAAGCCTTCCATTGTCCTTTTTTTTTTCAAGATGGGTTTGTTTATTTTAGAGTTTGTTTCTATAGGAATTTTAGATCAGTCTATCAATTTCTTTTTTACAAAAATTCTGCTGAAATTTTGGTAGATATTACATTGAGTTTATATATCAAACTGGGAAGACTGGACGGTTAGACAACATTGAGTCTTCCAATCTATGAATATTGTCTCTCTTCATTTCAGCTTTCTTTCATTTGTCTTAGTAATATTTTGCAATTCTTAGTGTAGAGGTCTTGAATATCTTGCTTTGGATTGGTCCATAGGTTTTTTGTTGTCACAATTTTAACTGATATTTCTTTAGATTTCATTTTCCAATTCTTTGTATGTACATATACACTTAATTTTTGTATGTTGACCTTCTACCTTGAAATCTTGCTTTTAATTCACTTATTAGTTTGGAAATTCCATGCAATTTTCCATGAAGATAAGCAAGTAACAGAACATACTTCTTTATTTCCAATCTTTATGCTTTTATTTCTCTCTTGCCTTAGTGTGCTGGGCCATCTAGTGTGTTATTGAATAGAGGTGATGACAGTGGACAAACTTGTCTTATTCCAGATCATAAGAGAACGGGATGTAATGTTTCATCATTAGGTTACTAGCTCTAGGTTTTTCACAGATGTCCTTTTTCAGATTGAGGAACTTTCTCTTTTCTAGTTTGCTTAAAGTTTTTAATCAAGGATATCACATTAACATTGTCAAATGCTTTTTGACATCAGTTAGGATAATCTGAGGGATTCTTTTAGGGATTCCTTTATACTCCAGATGAGGTGCTTGGTATTTTTAATGTTAAACCAGTTTTGCCTCTTGGGATAGATCCCACTTGATGATGATGTATTCTTACCTTTTCTATATATGTTACTGGATGTGATTTGCTAATATTTCACTGAGGATTTTTTAATCTAGTAGTGGCAGACCTTTGCTTTGTATTAGGATCTTGGGCCCAAGCCAGCTTCTTCCTCCTGCTTCAATATCAGATAGCTTTTCCTTTACTCATCCTCAGCATCAGAGTACCTTTGTCTGGGACTGGTGGTGGCAGTGTTTCCTGCTTTCCCATAGCAGTAGACTGGTTATTATTACATGGAGAAGGGCTTGTTTTTGTATGGGAGGTGGGCAAGTAGGTTTGCTCCCTCCCCCAACAGCATATCACTTTTGCTCTCCTTTTCCTCTTGAGGAAGGAGATTTTTCCTTGGGCCCTGGATATTGGAAGCTTTCCTGTATTCTTGCTTCTGATTGAAGGCTTTTGCTTCAGATGAGATGTATCTGGGGGAGAGGTGCTCACTTCTTCCCTCCTTTGCCTCATGCCAGTCTTTTTCAAGAGAACGCAGTTAAGCCCTTGGAAAAGCACTTGCGAATGAGTGCAGATTAGATTCCCTTTCTGTCTGCATCTTCCAGAGATTTTTAACTGTCATCCTAGCTGACACTATTTACTTTTATCTTTAATATTTAGTAGGTTGACTATGATTGTGTTTCCACTGCATCTGTGGGTTGATACTGGCCATCATTTTTGGAAAGCTGTTGGCCATTATCTCTTTATGTTTTTCTGCCCTGTTCTCTCTCTTATTTTCTTCTGGGACTCCAATTAAACTCCATTAAACTCAATTGACATTGGGTTTTGGATGTTTTGGGGTTTCCCCCATACTTTTTATATTTCTATTTGGGTACTTTAATTTGGCTTTCTAAAAATTCACTGCTCATTTCTATCATTAAGAAATCTTTAATTTCTGATACTGTATTTTTCATTTCTAGCATTTCCCTGTGATTCTCTTTTATGGCTTCAGTGTTTATGATGAAATTCTTCATTTCTGTGCATGCTGTCTGTCTCTTCTGTCAGATCCTCTAGTGTTTTTATCAGTTATTTTTAAAAGTTGGTGTCTGGTAATGCCAACATCTGAGCCCTTTCTGATCTGATTATGTTAATGATTTCATCTTTTGACTGTGATTTGCCACTCTCTCTGTCTTGTAAGTTTTGATTGAATACTGAAAAAAACAGTACAGATCGAAGTAAATATTATTTATCTCCAGAAAGTGGGCATTTCTTGTTAGTCTGATAGTGGACCTAAGTCAATAAGATGAATAATTGAGCTAGCTCTGGACTTTTTTTTTTTTTTTTGCAAAATTTCAGTTTGATTTAGTTCAGCTGTTTTGAGAGCAGAGTTAGGGCTTGACTTTTCTGCAAGATTTGTTGTCTAGTTGTAATTTCAGCTCTCTCTTTGTCCTTTATATCTGAACCATCAGCTTTCTGAGCTCTGGATGATTTCTCTGCTTTATAGCCCAGCTGTTGGTTCCTTGGTCTGGAGTTCTTTTGTGCCTATTGTGATACCTCTCTACCAGTAATATCTTCAGGGTTTTCTTTCTGCAAATCTTCCTTCCTCCTCCTTGGTAGTTTAATAACCAGAGTATCTGGGTAGTTTTTCTCTCAGCTCTCTTGTCCCACCTCAGCCCTTGGCAGCTGAATGTCTGGAGTTTTTTGGAGTGATTTGCCTCACTTCTTTCCCACACCCATCAGAAGACAGACTCATTGCATTTTAGGGAGACCACCCGCTTCTTAGGGTATCTCTTGGCTTTCCAGCCCTGTCCTCCATCCGGCCTTTGTCATATTTTGGCAAGCACTTGTGAAGACCTGTGGGAACGAGTGGTTGGGGTAGTGCAGGTTTACGCTGTGAAATCTGGAATTCTAATATGTCTTCTTGCTGTTAAGATTTGTTAAAGTTTAGCCTGGTTTCTCTTAACCCTTATCTGTGGTGGAATTATTCCTCCTTAGCCACTACACCAGTGGTCAGGAAAGAGACCATCAGTGAGCCCCCTTTCTGTCCAGGCTCAACACTCTCTGGAAGTTAGTTCCACATAGGTTACTTTGTATCCTTAACTCTGATTTTTTGTAGCTTATCTGGCTTGTTTTTTTTAGGGTGAAAGTGGTGGTGGTCTGTTGAGACTTTGTACATCCTAATTAGAAGTGAAACTTCTCATGGAATACGTTTTAGTGTGTAGTCTGGTAAATACCTAATAAAATTTCATTCTAGTTGATTTCCTATAATATTTCTCAAAGCTTTCTAAATATTTTTTTATCTCAAATCTTAACTCTCCAGTTCTGTCCTCAAGTAGTAAATGATCTTGTCTCTTATTTTGAGATTAAAGTCGTCACCAATAAAATTTAATTGAGGGGCATTTGGAGAGTGTGAGAAGAATTTGTGATAGGAGGATAAACAGCAAATGAAAAACTAAGATAATTAACTCTGGGGAAAAGAAAGTTGTACGAAAAGGGAAACATGAGTATGTAGTAGTTTATTACTAATCACATCAAGTACAAAACTAAAGTGGGAGATAATTGTCTTTGAGGTTAGAGGAATGTGAATGGTGATGGTGTAAATCCTGATTTTCCATAGAAAAATCAATAGATAATACCTAAACTTGATATTTCAAGTTTTAAGCCAATTACTGTAGTCCCTCCTTATGTCCACGGGGAATACATTCCAATACCCCTAGTAATGCCTGAGACTACATATATATACTGTGTTTTTTCCTATATATACATGCCTATGATAAAGTTTAATTTATAAATTAGACACAGCAAGAGATTAACAGCAATAACTAGTAATAAAATAGAATTATAACAACAATAAAAGTTATGTGAATGTTGTGTGTCTGTCTCTCTTTCTGATAACTAATCTAATAAACCAAAATGGCTAAGTGACTAACAGTCAGGGAGTGTATACAGCATGGAGATGCTGGACAGGGAGGGGTGGTTCATGTCCTGGGTGGGTCAGGGCAGGACAGTGACAGATTTCATCATGCCACTCAGAATGGTGTGCAATGTAAAACTTATGAATTGTTTATTTCTGGAATCTTCCATCTAATTGTATTGGACCACGGTTGACCATGGGCAACCAAAACCATGGAAAGTAAAACCGAGGATAAGGGGCGGGATGGGGGACTACTGTACTGAGTTATAAATAGCAAGATTAAATAAAAGTTAAAAGCATTGAACTTGGTGTGAGAAGAGCAACTATATTTGTCTGTACTCACTATGCACATTATTACTTAGATAAAAATGAAAATACATTTTTTAAAAGAGGCTCAATTAAAAGTCTTCTCAAGGGGTGGTGAGTGTGAACCAGACCTTTTCTTCACGGACTTTATTTATTCTTGTTTACTTCACACTTGATTTTTTCCCCCCTTCATATAACTTCAGATTTTACTTAATGAACTAAGTCAGTTACGAAAGTTTAAAACTTTAGAGATAGTGGGCTTGTAAATTTTTTGAAAAATATTTTTATTAAGTGTTTTGAGAATAGATTGAGGTTCTAAAATGAGAAAAGTTTTTTTAGTGAAACTATTTTAATTGTTGATACTGATAAACTGGTCCAGTGATGGTAAAAATTTTACTTGCAAAATTATTACGTTTTCCTACTTATTGTCTTTTTGTAAAAGATTTTGTTTCTACATTTCATTTAAATTGGGAAAGACATTTTCATGGGTGAAGTAGAGAACTTAAAAGTCTGTTGTAAAAGTAGTCATTTGAATTTCTGTCTCATTTTATAATTTGCTTTCCATACCATGTTGAAATTGCTACCTGATTTTTAAGTTAGCCTCTAAATTATCTTTTCTGTGTCTTTTCTAGGTTAGATAAAGGAGGATATTTTCTTAGTGTGGATTGCTGCCTTTGGTAAGAGCATGTCGTCCATCTTGCCATTCACTCCACCAGTTGTGAAGAGACTGCTGGGGTGGAAGAAATCAGCTGGTGGATCTGGAGGAGCAGGTGGAGGAGAGCAGAATGGACAGGAAGAAAAATGGTGTGAGAAGGCAGTTAAAAGTTTGGTGAAGAAGCTAAAGAAAACAGGACGATTAGATGAGCTTGAGAAAGCCATCACCACTCAAAATTGTAATACTAAGTGTGTCACCATACCAAGGTAAGTGCCATTAGATCAGAGTAATTGGTGGTCATACTGTTGAAATTTGCTTAAAGGAATCTAAAGGCAAGTTTTGAGATTTTGTTACTTTCAAGTCAGTCACCTGTAACTAGTGATTATTAAAATATGACAGCTATTTTTAACCCAATGTATTAATTTTGTTTTCCTAG
This sequence comes from Eonycteris spelaea, assembly GCA_003508835.1. Taxonomy (NCBI): domain Eukaryota; kingdom Metazoa; phylum Chordata; class Mammalia; order Chiroptera; family Pteropodidae; genus Eonycteris; species Eonycteris spelaea. Next base: position 18,711,454 of record PUFA01000003.1, on the reverse strand, counting down.
TTTATTTTATAAGTCATATTCTTGGACAGTGAGGTTTAATCAAGCAAAATAAAATACTTAGATTGTATTGTTTTATCTTCATTATTTTATATTCATTGTCTTCATTGATCTCTGTTGCTTAAGTATGTTATCCTAATTTCTTTGACTAAATGACATTTAAATAAAGAGCCAATGCTTTTTCTGTCACTAGTGCAGTAGTAACTGAATTTTCTCCCCCGCCTTGGTCAAATCTTGAGTCAGTAGGAAGTTAAAAGAGGCTGCTAACTTTGTGATGAATTATGTTTTTTTTTGTTTGATTTGCAAGCATTACTTCCAGGAACATAACACCATGTGAGGCAGCTTCTTAGATGTTGTTATAGGTAGTCAGACCTGTCTTGAAGACCTACCTCTGTATTGGAAGGATCTGTTACTTAAGAGGTTGAAGTTTTATTAGTGTAATTTAATCATTTATAAGTAAGTACCACTGTCAGAAATACTGCTTTTTAATAATAATAATGATAATAATAATGTACCAAGTGGTTCAACTTTTCATTACTTTTTGTGTGCGTTACAGGGTTTTGTTTGTTTTTAGGAGTATAAGCACATAGCATTTTCTAAAAGAATTGTTTGCAGTGTCATACACATGGCTTGCATATAGCACATGAAACTTTTCTACTTGATGTATTTCCAGGGAACTTGGGGAACTATACTCTGGATGTTTGTCGATAATAGACCCAGTAACACCACCTACCTACTTGCAGATACTAACAGTAGAATGTTTCCTGCCTTGTTTGGTAGATTATTCATTTCTTTTACGTTGTTTCATGTATATCTTAAACGTTGTTTTTCTTGGTTTATTTTTTTTTTTTTAACAAACGCTAATAAGTGCCTGCTGTGTGCAAGGCACTGTTTCTAGACACATGGAGATACAGTGATGAACAAAACCCAGAGTTCCTGCCCTCATGAGGGATAGATGTACATGATAAACAAGTGGACAAATTAATATAATTTGAGACGATGATGAGTACAAAGAAGATAGTGACTGAGGGATAAAAAAGCTGCTTTGGATCAGATTGTGATGCTTAAGCTAAGCTGTGAAAAGTATCGTCTAGGCACAGGAAAGAGCCAGTGTGAAGACTCTGAGTTGGGAGATATTTTAATGGAGCCCAGTAGAGATGCCCAGTAGAGATGGGCATTTTTAGGGCGTTATGGGAGTTTGAATTTTAGTCTAAATATAATAGAATGCAAATAAAGATTTCAAATGGATTTCTAAAATTTAAATCACTTTTAAAAGATTCTTTTACATTTTATAGAGGCCGCTGCCTACTAGAGGAAACAAATGGTGGTGTGTGTGTAATGTCTGTGTGTGTAGTAGTAGTAGTAGTAGTAATAGTGATAGTATCAGTAGTAGAATGGTGGTGGGTCTGGAAGCAGGGAAATCAGGAGCCTATTGTAATGATCTAAATGAGAAATGCGGGCTGGACTGCGGTGGCTGTGCTAACATGTTTAGAGGATGGACTGGGCCTGTGGTTTGGAGGTAGAACTAATAGGACTTCCTGATGAATCGGCCAAGAATAAATCAAAGTATTTGTTAATTTTTCATTGTGTAGTACCAGCATTTCAGTTCAGTTAACAAATACCTACTACATATGTGTTAGGCTCTTCCTCATTGGAGTTAAAACACACTCAGCACCTTGAGTTGCTTAATTTCGAGTAAGGGAGATAAACTTTAAAAAATAAAAAGGATAATTTTATAAGGCACAATAGGTATTATGAAAGATGTTTACTTAGGGAACTATGTCCAAAGGTGGGAAACTACTTTGTGGCCTGTGGAAAATTTCCTTCTGGAGGAAGATGAGTGCCTGGATTGAACCTTGTTGGATATAAAGGAGGAATTTAGGAGAAGCCCAATTTATCCAGAGTGGCACTGTAGTATTTAGAGTGTGGCATTAGGAGAGGACTGGTGAAGGGCTCTAAGTGAGCTTGTGTCCTGGCCCTGTGAAATGGGAGATGGAACTTGGGAAGTGTGAGTCTGTGTAGGTAGTAAGGAACCATGGCATGCTGTCCTGGGAAGTTTCATACTGCACCTGAGTATGATTGGGAGAGGGTGAAGTCATTGAAGAGTCTTAGGTAAAGAAGACTCATAACACAAATTAATTTAAGTACAGCATCTGGCTGCAGCGAGGAAATTGGTTGTGAGATGGAGGGAACGGAGGCAGTTAGTATAGTATGTTATCGCCCTCATCAAAGGGATCCAAGAAGACGCTGAGCTGTGTTTTTGTTCAGCTTCATCTAAGGCTCAAATTGCTATTGCAGTGTGGATATTGACAGAACAGACCCTGAGAGGAAAGCTATGCCACCATATACTTTAAGGAGACAGACACGGTAGGTAGCAACTACTGATTAAAATTTGTAGACATGGGTCTCTAAACTATGGAGGTCAATTTAGTCAGATTTTTCCCCCTTGTTTTCCATTCTTTTTATAGCCTATTAGAGACTTTAATATTCTAGCACTTTTTCACCATTAAAAAAATATGTTTCACCCTTTCACCTGACACTAATGAAAGTGAATTCATTGTCCATTATCTTGTTTTTCAAAAGTTCCCTGAAGCTTAGAATCTTGCTAATTTTGTGTTTCTTTATGTTGTAGGAAATGTAGATTTGTTAATATTGGCTGCTGTCTATCAAAAAATTTAAGCTTCTTACACTACAGTTTCAGTTTCGTGCCATGTATTTTATTATTTGCTTTGTTTTTAGTAGAACATTTACATTGTATCAAATTATTTTTTTTCTTAACTACTAAATGTCCTTAAAGATTCAGTCAACTCTTAATTATGTAGACTGTAAAGGGTGGGGAATGAGGTGGAAAAGGTCTGTTAAGGATAAATCCAAACCATAGTTTAAATAAAATTGTTTCAAATGTGATACGAAATAGATTTAATGTAAGCTCATTTACTTAAAATTGCAAGTTGTTAATAAAGTACCTTAAGGTTTTATAAGCCTAAAAGCACATACGTTCAATTGATGAAGAAAATGAAACATAAATTTCTTAATTTTAAAATAAGGCAAATGTTTTCCAAGGAGGGATCTGTTTCATTGACTCTAACAGTTTCCTCCCCTCAAGCCTGTACCTCCTAATGTTAGAGTGGAACTAAACTTAGGGCGGAAACTGTCCTGGATCTATATCCCTCTAACCTGCCTTTGCATAATTGCTCTGCTTTCCTAGCTTTGTCTCTGAAGGGATAGAAGCCGGTGTTACACTTATATGTCACTGCTTCCTTCCCACTGTTGGATGTGGTGACATAAAGTGATTCATGAGTAGACCTCCTATTAAGCTGCAATAAACTGAATAAAGTTTCACAAAGCTTTTCCATCTCAAACATTTTCAAGATTGAGGAATGGAAGACAACTCATTTGTAAAATCAGAATGGCAATTGATATTTAGACAGTGAATCAGAAGAAAAATGGCTTTCAATGCATATGTTCTACAGTAAAGCAAAAATCGAAACTGTGGTGGGGTTGGAGACTCTAAAAGCAAAGGCTTGTGAGATCTAAAATGGCAGTTCCATGTTCATTATATATAAATGTTTAGGAATGTAGAATTTATTTTCATAAACATAAATTATAAGGGCTTTCCTAAGGTGGTACTTTGACCTTATAATCACATTTTTGATCTTACATCTTAAGGAACAATCAGGAATATGGTTAAGACTTCTGATGTTCATTTCAGTATTGTCTGTCACAGCAAAGATTTAGAAAAAAACCCAGTCTAACCCACGGTTTCCTTAACTCTAATAAAGGAACCTTACATAACTCATTTTATACCAGAATTGAACATGAATAGAAAAAGAAAAGTTTATACCAGTCTTACAAGAATAGATACAAAAAATATAAATGTCAGAAACTAGAATTATTCAAAACAAAAGCACAAAATCATGACTAGGTAAGGTTTATTGGAGGAATGAAAGTTTCAACTACAGAAAACCTATTAATATGAGATACTTCATATTTAAGAACTCTGATATCTCGATGGATCTAGAAAGAGCTTTCTATAAAATTCTGTATTAGTGTTAAATTAGAAACAGGAATTTTCTTAATTTGATAAAACATACTTCTAAAAATGTTAATCATGAAACTTTAGAGAGAAATACAGCAAATTGTTATATAGTGGTTATTTATGGATGACCTAAAAATAAAAATGTCCTATAATTTTTTCTAATGTTTAATATAAAAGTATGCAGTTAAATATTTAAATGGGACTTTTGGGCAGTACTTAGACTAGTCTTGTCTACCTTTTTTTCCTTCTGAAGTCAATTTTTCTGTTAAAGAACAATTTTTCTGTTAAAGAACAATTGTATATTTACTTCCTTAACATTCTTTTAAAATATATCTGTTTTTGGTTTCAAAAAGTGTGTTCCTTAGAAACATTAATATATGTACATGATTCAGAAATGAATCACAGGTTAATACAGTGAAAAAGTGTCTCCCTGCCACGCCTGTTGTTACCTGTCTCATCACCCAGTTTTCAGAGGTAACTGTATTACTAGCGTCTTATGTATCATTTCAGGATATTGTGTTTCTTTTTAATACCATCATGGACATTTGAATTTTGTTTGCTGTCTTCTAAATTTGTAAACATTAGAGCAATTGAAGTAAACTTCATGTAGATTGTCAATTTTTATTTCTAATTTCATATTCCTACCCTTTTACTTCTCTAGATAACCTAGAGAGAACGAAAGAGCAGTCTTTTTAAACCCAAACTATGATATCCTTCAGTTCTTCTTAAACTAGTGCTTTTTCATTATTTCAGAAGAGAGTAAAAATAACTCTCATTTATACATTGATATAGATGATGTGTCTGTGTGTATTTTTATGTATATCACAGTATGCAAGGAGTACAATGATGGAGGGAACTCTGAATTTAAAGACTGATGACCTATTTTTTAGTCAGCTTTTCAAACTGATGAGTATGGATCCTGGTGCATGTGAATATTCTTTTTACTATTTCCTCATCTGTGAAAGGTGGTGGTACTGTCCGAGTACTTTCGCAGTATGTTTTTGGGTCCTTTGAAATAATGTGAGGTTTGTAAGTTATACAGCACTATAGCTATGAATATGATTTATTTGAAATATTCACAGATATTCCATGTCTTCATTTTCCTTCAGTTTTTCTAAGAACTCCAATTAAGTCGTAGGCATTAAATTGTATTGTCTTTCCTTGCTTACTTAGAAAAAGTTTCTGCCAGGCAACATTGCATTATTCAACGTTTATAATATAATTAATTCACATGTGTAACATTTCATAAAATCAGAACAATGAAACTTTATAAATGCAAATTAGAACTTTGAGTTATGGGTAATAGCTTTTATCTGTCTCAGCATCCAGTTTGTCATTTTCCATATGTTCTGTGTATAAGTTGTAAAAGCACTTCTGATGCAGGCTGGAGTCCTGTGACACTTTACTAGACCCTTAACCTTTACCTGGTGCCTACACTAGATTTTTTTGAGCGAGTTCCTGTTCTAAATCCCTGGTATTCAAAGCCCTTTCATGTATATGATCTGTCCTTACATAGGACATTTTTATCAGTGAAAGCATCCACCTGGCCTAGGACCTTTGTCCCTTTATAAAAATTACTGAATTATACCCAGATTAATCGAACTCTGTACATTTCACAATTAACACCTGATGCAATGAGCAACATCCCCACTTTTCTTGTCCCATTAATGTAAGATATTGGCTTTAAAGAATATATTTGTCAACCTTGCTAAAATAGGCATTTAAAAAATTACAACCATCTTTTGTTTCCCCAGCATCCTTGGTCTGTTTCCAGTTTTATCAGGAACCATTCCAGTTGCTCAGACCATTCCTGTGTGACTAACCACATTCTGGGAAGATCATAATTAATTGGGGACAACATTTAACTATACTGTTTACTCCTGCTCCTTCCTGTCTTGTAGTAGAGTGTTCCCAGGGCTATATCGTCCCCACTGGTGATATAGTTAAGCGTACCACCATTAAAGAGACCTGACATCGACAGTACCACACATGGGCTGTGGAGATGGAAAATCATAGTGAAACATAGTTTAGCATATCCTGCAGTCTTCTTTAGATCTTGTATTTGGGCTAAAATGACTAGATACCACATGTCCCTTATGCTCTGTTCTTTCATTTTTTTCCCTCTTTTTCGGTTTGGTTACTTTCTATTGACCTAACATTGAGTTTAGCAATCCTGTTTTGTGCTGTGTCCAGTCTCCTGTTGAAAACATCTGATAAATTCTTAATTTCAAATATTATGTATTTCAGTTTTAGTTACATTCCTTTGTTATAGATTTCAAATCTCTATTAAAATTCTCCATCCTGAATTTTCTTTAATATATTTGTATTAGTTATTTTAAAGCCCCTGTCTGCTTCTGTAATTGTCTGTTCATTCTTGTTATCACTCACGTGTATCTCATAGGTCGCATATAAGAGAATTATAGCTCCTGCAAATGATGCTTTTTCCAAAGAGTATTTGGCCTTTTCTATGTCAGGTGGAGAGGCTGATCATCTTAATCTAATCAGGCTCTGAGCTGGCTTAGGGCTTTGGTGCTGTTTTAATTTGATTTCGTCCACCACTGGCTCATCCCTTTTCTGCCAATAGGGGTCTCTTGGGATTTTGATGGAAAGCTTCCATCGCCTACTCCCTCCAATACTGAGAGATTCACCTCAGCCCTTTCCTTAGTTTGAGTTTGGCTCTTGAACTTGCTGTTGCTTACAGCTTTAAAATCTGGCAAACATCTTAGAGTGGGGAGGCTCTTCTGGTTGTCCAAAGTTCTATTGTTATTTTCTTCAATAGAGTTACTCCTCCCAGACCAAGCCTGATCCTCATCCTGAACCTATAATCTTCAAATGACCCCAGAGAAGGAAATAGCAGGCAGTTGTCAATTCATGTAGAAAGGTTTTTCTTAGGTTTTAGTTCATAAGGATCTCATTACTTGAATAACTCTCTGTTGTCTTTGAACAAGTTTTATGTTGTCCACCCCCGCCCCCCAGTTGTTGCAGCAGGACCTGCTGTGACCTGCTTATATCTTACCTGGAAGGAAAACTGTGAAATAATAATGTTAAAATGGGAAATCTCCTGGTATTTATTCAGAGACCCCCAAATCTGAGAACAATAGATTGCAAGTAACCAACATTCAGAATTGAGGTATTTGCTATGCCATTCATGTAGGACTTGCAGAAAAGATTTCCTGAGACAAGTATTGCTACACTTAACCTATTACTCACCTCTAGGTGATATAAATAAAAGATAAAGTTTGCCAGGGGATCCCATATGAGAATTAAGTAGTATATGCTTTGGCTTTTCCCCTTTCTTTCATCCATATTGCTAGGCTTCTGGGGAACTTCTAAGTTTGACATGCATGTGCTAAAGTTTGGGAGATAAATAAACGGGTACTTGACTTCTACCAGCTGGAGCTTCTCCTGCATCAGAATGTAGAAAGGGCACAGCGAGAATGGCCTGCACCTTTAGAGTTCGATGTGTCAAAAATGCAAGGATTTTCCTATGGGCCAGGTAGACTTTCTGGTAGTTGAAGTTGACTTGTCTTGAAAGATCAAGAGGTCTACCTTGGAGCATCAAAGTGACCCAGGCAGACTAGCTGGAGAAGTTCCTGCAGCAGGAACTAACTGCAGGTAAGAGTTTGGGCTTCTGGCTCTCACAGGACACCACCACTCCATAACTATCACTTCACATTTCAATCAAGTCAGCCCGGTAAGGCTGTTCCCTTGTCCTCTAAAACTCCTCTTCCTTCTGTCTGATAACTGACAGGGTCTTAAATAAGAGCTGGAGAGTCTTTGGGGGGAGATGGTATTAATAAAATTAAATTAGAGAATAAAATTTTGATTTGCATCAGGGCAAATTTTTTTCTTAAAAGTGGGTGTGACTTAGAACAGCCATGGGATTTCTTTGAGATTTTATACAGAAAGGAGGAAAGTGGTTTGAGGGTAGTATAGGGGAGGGGAGCTCACTCGAACCAGCTTGTTGAATAAACTGTCTGTGTTCTTTTGAAAATCTGGGAATCCAAATTTAGTGGTGCTGGGGATGGGGAGAATATGTGGGGAGAATGGAGGGATGTTACATATATCTACATGGAATACGTACCATTTTGACAAAACATTTTTTTCTGAACTCAAAATATACAACCATGATACTTGTTAAATTATCTGATGATACTTTATTTCCAAAGAGACTTTTATTATAAGTAGAGTTTTCTCCTATTACCATCATATTTTTTTTCCCTCAGAACTCAGCATTACTTTAACTCTGCTTTTGGATTATTATGGGAAACACTGTGAAATGCTAGTTTTGAGGTTCTCATAAAGCTATGATCATGAATAATGCTTACATTAGAACTGAAATATGTAAGACTTTTAATTAACTCCCTTATTCCAGACTTTTTATGAACTTTGCTCTATCTTCATGGCTTTATATATATGTAAGAGGATATCATTTCTCCTGAACGTGCCTTATTTCTGTCCAAGTTTGTTAGGTCACTTGGGGCGAGGGGGCGTAAGGAGGCTATATTTGTGTTAAGGGTAATGTGAAAGTTCAGAATTAGATAGTGAACAAAAATTTATAACGAAAATAATTTAACTTAAAAAAGATTTCCCTGTAGTTTTTATATGATGGCTTATATAGTTTGCATTAATAAGTATAAATGTACCCATTAGTCTGGGTACATGATCTAAAAATAAACATTTTAACCTCATCATGTAAAGCATATTGTCACCTTCAAAGTGCTACACAAATGAGATGACTTATTTTGTAGGATACTAACTTTTAAAATTGTCAAGATTAAAAAATTTTCTAAAAACCAGTATAAGCATCACAAAAATGTATGATTTTAAAAGTTGAGTTTTTACAGAACTTTATTCTGTATTGCAACCCTTGTTTTAAGTTTTATGCATTTAATTTAAAAGATTGGAATGACATGTACTTATATTTTCTGTGAGGATTATTTTTGTTTAGGATACTATTTTTTTTAATTGTTAAAAACAGACTATATATTAAAATAAAATTTAAAATCCCATAAGCTACATAATTAAAATAAATATTCCTGAGCCTAATGTTAACTTTTTTTAAAATAAAATTTCTGTTTAGGAGGACTGGAAATATTTCAAGCAACTATTTTTAGAATTGATACTTAAATCTTTTCAGTGGTAGGGACTATTTGTGTGCGAGATGTTTTATTTTCAACATGTCTTGTTATTTTTCAAAGGCAGTAGAAGCATCCAGCAAGACCTCAAAGTGCTATTTTCAACATGATATATAGAAGTAAAGGTGAAAATTTTTTCAGTCATTACATGCTCTTTCCCCTTCTACTTCCAAGAAGAGTTATACCAAACCAAAGAAGAGTAAGAGTACCAATTTTATTCTTGAAGGACTCTGACTGTAGAAATTCTGTTGTCTGCCCCTGTTTCACTTTGAGAGTGACTCTACCAATTTACTTGTCCAAAGAATTTTTTTCCCTGAGAAAACAACTCTTATAGTGAAATCTTTGGTTTTTATAGTTAAGCATATCCAATAAATATTTTCTTTATCTGGGATATATACCAAAATTACTGTTTTAGTTTTGTCTTGCTACGTTTTTACTTGTTTCTTTTTAGTAACTATATGCAGCCTTTCCCCTTGGTACTTATTAGTTGTATGACCTTAAGCTTAATCTCATTTGTCAAATAGGGATTGCAATACCTAATTCGTGGTGTTGCTGCAGGATTAAGTGATTTAATATGTGTAAGAGCTTAGTGCTGTGCCTGATACATAGTAAGTGCTTGATTAATGTGAACTGTATGTGGTATGGATCCCTCCCCAAATTTGATTTTGATTTTAGTCTGATGAAGCCAAACATGTTCCCTGAGGACATGAAAAGGGATTATTGTTCATATAATGATGCTTTCTGGGGATCCTAAACTGGTCTAAAAATGAGTTGAGGTAACAGTAATAGGAGGCATAGGGCTGGAGTGACAGTTCTTGCACTGTGTGTAAGGCTTGTCTGGTTTGAAATTCCCACCAACACCGAAGGATGAGCACCTGGGCTTTCTAACCATTTTGCTCAGATTTGAGATATGAGGGCATGGCGGGACTTGAAACTGTCAGCAGTCAGATATTTAAAAAGGAGTCAAAGCCATCATTAAACTCAAGCAGGATGAATGAAAAGAAAACCACACTTAGCTCCAACTTAGTCAAGCACATGAAAGAGAAAAATCTTGAAAGCAAACCAGTAAAAAAAGTGTTACATACAGGGGAATAATGATATGAATGACAAGTGAGTTTTCTCCAGAAGCAAGGAGATCAGAAGACTGTAAAATGACATCTTGGAAGTGCTGACATCAAGAACTCAATCATAAATGTGTCTGGTTAATAAAAAAGCTTAAAAATACATGTAGCAAAATTTGATAGAATTAATGGATCAGAAGTACAAATTCACAATTATAGTTGGAATTCAATTAGACCAAAAAAATCAGTAAAGACAAAAGATCTAAATTACACTATTAATCACCTACTCATATTTATAGAATAACTAAATTCAGCATCAGTATAATACAGTCTGTTAAAAGTGTTCGTTTCAATAAATTTTAAAAGATTAAAATAAAAATATGTTCTCTGCCAACAGTAGAATGAAATTAGAAGTCAATACCAATAAGACAGCTTTTAAAAAATGGAAATTAAAAAACAATTCTTGGAACTCATGGGTTATTTTAAGAAGAAAGGAAAACCAATGAGAAAGATTAGAAATGGATTTCTAAATAAATGGTAATTATAACATCAACTATGTGAGATGCAACTAAGACAGTGCTTAAAGGGAAATTTATAACTTTAATTATATTAGAAAAGTTACCTAACACTTAACCTAAGAAACTAAGGAAAAAAGGATCAAAGAAAATGGAAAGTAAGTAGAAGGAAGCCATGATAAAAATTAGAGCAGAAACTAATGACTAGAAAAGAGGCAGAGGAGATAGATAACAAAGCCAAAGGCTGGTTCTTTAGAAAGATAAATAAAATTGATAAACCCTTATTAGGCTGATGGAGAAAAAGAGAGTGAGAGACCTGACAACCATAAATTACCCATGTCAGAAATGAAAGAGGAATTATGCTAGATTTATAGATTTTAAGTGTAATGCATATATTGTAAACAACTCTAAGCAATTGAATTTGTAATGGCCAAACTTCTTAAATACTACCCCAGCTAATGCAAGAAGGAATGGAAAACTTGTACAGCCCTATATCCTATAAAGAAATTGAATTCATAATCGATATTTTTCACAAAGAAAACTCCAGGTTGAGGTAGTATTTCCTCAGTCTGATAAAGGGTATTTAAGAAACACTGACAGCTAAGAATATACATAATCTACAATATTATGTTTTTCTTCAGATAAGAAATAAGACAAGGATGTCCACTCTTGAATCTTCAATTCGTTATGTCAGTGGAGGACCTAGCCAGTGCAGTGAGTCAGGAAAACAAACTAGAAAAGGCATAAAGATCTTAAAGAATGGTTCAAAATTCTTGCTCTTTGTAAGCAACTTGATAATGTAAGAAACCGTAAGGAATCTACAAAAGCAGCTACTAAAGCAAATGAGTACATTTAGCAAGGCTGTACTTCACAGGCTCAATGTATAAAAATCAGTTGTATTTTTATAAATATTAGAAGCAAACAAATGGATGTGATGTTAAAGTAATTTTATGAATAGTAGCATCAATAAAGTTGTTCCTAGGAATACAGTTTTTTAAAGACTTAGGATCTCTACACTGAAGTTTCAAAACCTTGATGAGAGAAATAAGACTAAACAAATGGAGAGTTCTGCTTCTCATAGAGCCAAATGTGCTTTTAGCAGACTCATCAGTCCCTCAGATAACAATTTAATTTAAAAAAATTAAATTTGTAATTTTTAACAATTTTAAAAGGGACGCTAGAGAGTAAACAAAAATAGATGTATTTGGGAGGGGATTTGACACTTGGAATAAGGGAATAGCATGGAGTGAATTTTTTGTTTTTATAGCTTTTATCTATGCAGAATGTGCAAGCTAAAATTTTAATACAAAACCCACAGTTTATCTGTCCTGAAAAACCAGAGGTTGGGGTTTGGACAACTACAACTGCTGAAGAATGGGGACCATCCTAGCAAGGAGAAAGCTACAGAAGGGAATCCCCAGATTCTGCACAATATATGAAGAACAAAGAAAATATGACCCTTCAAGCGGTGACACTGGGGACCAGCTCTGAGATGACCAACACTTTGGACCTGTCATGCAATTGGCTTGTGGTTGTGAATTGGAACACTCAGTAGAATTAAGAAATCATTTCCCTCCAAATTTAATCTGATTCAAATCAAACTCTAAAAAAATTTTTTTTGTAGAAATGTATAAACTGACCTTAAAATTTACATGGAAATGCATAGGACCTAGAATATTCAAAACAATCTTGAAAAAGAACAGAGGACTTAAATTATATGACTTTAAGACTTTCCATGAAGCCACAGTAATCAGTACACAGTGATTCTGGCATAAAAACAAATAGATAAGTGGGATAAAACAGATACTTTTATGGTTATTTGATTTTTGACAGATGCCAAAACAATCCAGTAGGGACAGGGAAGTCTTTTCAACAAATAATGCTGGAAGAACTGGATGGATATCCATGTAGAAGAACCTTGACCCTACTTTACACCATTCAAAACTTCCAGATGAATTATAGTTCTCATCTAAATGCTAAAACTTCATAACTTGTTTAGGAAAATATATTTGTTACTTGACGGTGGGCAAAGGAGGTTTTTTTTTGTTTTCGTTTTTGTTTTTAAGGGTGTTAAAAGCATCTCATCAGAAAACATTGTTAAGAAATGGGTAAGCAAATTCCAGGGTAGAAAAACTATTTGCAAAACATTCTGACAGGAGAATTGTATCCACATTTATAAAGAATTTCTATAGCTTAACAGTGAAAACAAATAGCCCAATTAAAAAAATGGGCCAATAATTTGGATACTTTACAAAAAGATACACAACAGGCCAATAAGCAAGTGAAAGAGTGTGCAGTATTGTTAGTCATCAGGAAAAAGCAAATTGAAACCACAGTGAAATACCAGTGCACAAGCACCAGGATGGTTATAATTAAACTGACCACACCAAATGTTGGTGAGGCTATGGAACAACCAGAAACATTCATATATTGAGGGAGAGAATATAAAATGATACTTCCCACTCTGGAAAATAGGTCTTGCAATTTCTTATAAAACCAAACATGCATCTACTCAATGACACAAGAATTTGACTTCTAGTTACTTATCCAAGAGAAATTATAGCATATGTTCACAAAAAGACTTGTACTACTTGAATGTTTATAGCCTTATTCATAATACCCCAAACCTGGCCACAGGTCAGGTGTCCATCAGTAAAAGAATGACTAATCAAATTGTGGTCTGTTTGTATAATGTAAAACAGCACTGAAAAGAATGGACTACTGTCATATAGATTAACATGGATGAATCTCAAAATCATTATGCTGGGTCAAAAGCCAGTTCTAGAGAGAATAAATCTACAGTGAAAAAAAAAATAGATCTGTGATTGCCTTGGGGGATAGAGGCGGGCATCTTGGACTGACTGAGAAAGGGGTGTGAGGTACTTTCTGGATAGATATTCTTGACAGGGTTGAGGGTTACACAATTTATGTGTATGATAAAACTCAGAAAAAGTTTACCATTATGATTTGTTTCACACCATATAAATTTGATTTCAAAACAAATGAACTCTAGTTAATGTATGCATGCTTCAGTGTTGAGATTTGAAGTATCTGCAGCTTAATTTTTAATATATGAAAAAATATGGATTGATAAGTAGAGGAGCAAGGATAGAGGATGGCCCAGAGCCTTAGAGTTTTTCAGGGAAGGAATAGGTAATGCCAGGAAGATATGCTGAGTAAGATTAAGATTGGATAGTTTGAATAATTTTCAGCAGGCTCTGGGCTATAGAGGTGGTTCCTAGTTGTCCAGTACCTGGCTGTAGGGTGCTTTAGGGATAGGGAGGAATAGTGGCTTGATACAGGATGGTTTGTATATAAAAGGTGAGCTCTCTAGGGAGAGTTGCTGTCTCTAGGAATTAGCCCTGGGAAGGGCAGTCTCTTCAGGATAAATACCCTAAATGCAAGAGAATCAGGGATATAGAAAATAAGAAAACATAGTCAATCTGTACTCCTGTAAAAGTTTGAAACCACTGATTTAAGCCGTCATTCTGCAGTTGTGTACCTTGAAAAATTTAGGCTCTTAAGCCAGCCAGAAAAGGACATAAATCCTGGCTTTTTACTTCGAAAGCTCTATGACCTTTTGAGTTATTTAACTCCTTATGTTTTTTTCTTTATTACAAAATATGGTAATGTTAATTCATGTTATAGAATTGATAGGAGTATAAGTCAGATAACGTGTAAAGTATTTGCAGTCATGCCAGGTAAATAGCAAATGCTTAAAGTAAGTATTCGCAATTTTGCAGTAAGTTTTCTGTAGCCAGTAAAAATTTCATAATTGTTCACTTGTATCCTTTGGTAATTTTTAAAGTCAAGGTTATTTCTAAAGCTCCTTTTTTAGTGATGGAGGGAAGGTAAAAAACTACCAGGAGGTAGGCATTTTCTTGTTTTCCATTCCCCATCCCTTAGCTGTGTAGTAGTCATTAAGTACAGAGACAGATCTAGTACGTGTAGTTAATTAGAGACTTTTTTATTATAGTGATCAGCTCTTGATTCCTGAGCTTTCTAAAATACAAGCTTTTAGTCTTACTAGTCATATATAAAATGAAAGGACTGTTATGTCCTAAGTAGAAATAATTATGGATGGATAATTATAAATTATTCTTCTGTAGATGCCCTTATTTCATGAGTACGTTGGTAATTATGAGCTGTAACTTCAAGTGAAGTTTCTCTTGTTGATACTATTCTGCTAATTTGTTAACTCCTCTAATTTTACTCAGTGTTCAGTATGCTTTACAATCTTTCCACAGAGACAACCTAGATTCTTCTTTCAGTTTGTAGAAGAAATACACTTTATAGGCTAGAAGGTCATGAAAAAATAATAAATTAGTAAAATATAGGTTTATTATCTTTGATGGTTTGCTGCTGTAAACCATGCAGATATGGCAGGAACAGTGAAACTTATTTAATGGTTTGTATGATTCTGTGCTGTGGGTCCTCAAAGTCAGTGTTATTTTCTTGAACTTAGTTATCATTGCTTCTCTTTTATTTCCTGATAATAAGTATATGAATAAATATACATGTCCTTAATTCAAAAAGTATAACAAACATAATGTGTGTTTGAACCCAAAATACAAAATATTAATGTAGATGTGTGTATAAAATACCTGTGCATGTATGTAATTGATAAATTTTATACTAGTCCTTAAATTTTACCTTCAGTTTTTAAAGGTCAGTTTATTCTTAGATGAAGAAAACCTTTAATGTGTTAATTTTACTGATGCTTACTGTAAAAGTGATTCTAGGGAAATTCTATAAGGATTTCTACCAAAGTTTACTACCAAGTTATCTGGTTAGTCCAGTGATGAACTAATAATACACTGTATGCCATGGATATGTTTTTGGCACTTTAGTGCCCTGATGATCTTAATAGCTGTTCTAACCTCTCTTCCCCTATTTTTTTAATTCTATGTAAGCAAGAAGGTTACAGAGTTGATAGAGAGTAATCTGCCTTTAAGAATATATGTTCTATACAAAGAACTGCAGGACTTTGTGTGAGATTCTAACATGGACATGCTTACTCATCTGTCTGTATTGATGCAGGAACAGCATTGTAGACGATTTATGGTCTACTACATCTTATTTCAAGATATATTTGTAATCTGTGTTAATTCCATTAGTGAACAATATCAAATTTTGATCAGGCAGAATTTATCCGAAACCAATTTTTGTTTTTAACCAATTTTCATGGTATTTTTCAGTGCATGGAAATTTTTAGAATGTCCTGAAATCAGATGGTCAAAAAAATTTAAGAAATGTTGAACAAATGTGTTTGTGATAGTGTAACAATAATAATGATTATGATTATGATGCTTTTTGGGGAGACTATGATAGATTATACCTAGCAAGTATTTTTATTAGTTTGTTTTCATACCTATCCTTTTCTGTTCTTACTTTTTATAAATAGATTGTTCTGCAGGTTGATGCTTTTCAGATTTGAGTAATGTAGACATTTCTTGTGAACTTCCCTTTATACTGTTAAAATGTGTAGAAACATAATTTAGCGTGACTTAACGCTTATCAGAAGACTAATTTATATTAACTCTATAACCAAGGAGATTATAACATCAGTTTAATGAATGCTGTTTGTGTTAATACTGATTTTCTGTTTCCATTGTGAGTGTGGTGCTGAACGCTACCCATGACTGAAGTTCTTTTGAAGTCTGTGCCCTGTGTTGTTAAATTCTCCTACTTTTTTCCCCTAAAACTACTATGAGACATATATAACACACCCCCATATCAATTGGCCTTTTTGATGTGATGTTATTTACATACTAAGTCAGTCTTTCAATCAGTTATTATAATCAGTGGTAATTCTCTAACATTTTTCCTGCATTCATTTCTTTTAATATTTTCTTGGGATTGTGCATACTTGCAATTATAATTTGCCACTTCTTAGTAACAGACTGAAAACCTGAGAGTGCCCTTTTTCCCCACTGTATTTAAAATATGAGTTAGTGTGACTAGCAACATTGTGATCCAGTTTTTATGCTATAAAAATACTAATTTAGTCATCAGATACCTTGTTTGCTAGGTGGTAGGTATACAAAGACCTTCCTTTGGGAGTTCAAGGTCTTAGAGGGGAAATGAAATGTAGTTAGAATCAATTTTTAAGGAAGAAGGGAGAAAGTGATTAAAATTGCCTGATTTAAATCCCTAAGACTACTAGGTCTTAAAAATTGACCTGGTTTTCTGAGCATACCTAAAGAATTAGTAATTAGGTCCAAAGGTGCCTGGGAAGGGGCTTTTGAAATAAATGCATGTGGAAGAAAATGGGTACCAAAGGCCCCTCTTAGGTAGAGAGGATCTTGCGCAGCACATAATGAACAAGGGTTTAGGCTGGCGTTTTATTGTCTCCTATAGTAATGCCCAAAGTGAACTGAAATGATGAAGCATAGGAAATAACAGTTTATACTTATACTTAGTTACCTAAGATTAGAAGCAGATGACCAGACTTGTACTTAATTCTGTGGCAATATTTTTTTGTTGTTTCATTTAATTTTGATAAAAGGCAATCATTCATATGGTTTAAAAATCTGTTATTTCTATATATTTTTGTCTGCACGTGCACGTATACATACATATAAGCAGGGCAAACATTGAAAAGTCCTTTCTCTCCCCCCACCTCAGGTAACGACTGTTCATGCTGTGTATGTGTGTGTGTCTCTTTCTTTTCCTGCATGCATATACAAATACTTACAGTTTTATTTGTCTGTTTTTTACACAAAGTAACATACTATAATTGCTTTTTTAACTTAATATATTTTAGAGGTCTTTGCATATCAGTTTATAGGGAGCTCTGTTATATACTGAATTACCATATGAATATTTTTTTTGTTGCTACTTCCCCATTCTGATTTTTATTTCATTGTCTAAGTTCTTTTGTTTTTCTTGTTTTATTTATGTATTTATTAATTTTGTAAAATTTTCAGATGTGAAATACACAAATCATGTATGTGCTCAGTAGGATTAGATTTAACAAATGCATATACACTGTATCACAATACAGAATGTTTCAAGTACTCAGAGAGTTCTTTTATACTCTTTCACACTGGTTCCTCCAGAGGCAGCTACTGTTTGAGTTTTTTCATTTTCAGTTTTTTTGTCTCTTGTAGAGCTTTGTGAATGGAATCATTCAATATGTTCAGCTTCTCTCAGCCAACTAAATATTTCTCAGATTCATTCATGTCATGTGTATTAGTAATTCTTTCAAGATCATTTTTGCTATTCAAGATCTTTGCATTTTCGTTTACATTTTAGATAAACTTGTCAATTGCTATAAAAATATCTTGCTGAAATCATGATTTGAAAAAATAAACCAAATTTTATTAGGGAATTGGGGAAAATAGATATAATATTGAGTAATTTAATCTTTAAATATAGTGTATTTTTTAAAAGTTTTTTGGGTAACATTGGTTAATACAATTATATAATTTTCAGGTGTACATTATAATTTGACATCTATATATGGTATTGTGTGATTACCACCCAAAGTCCAGTTTCCTTCAGCTACCATATGATAGTGTATTTCTTTATCTACTTAGGTTTATTTAATATCTTTCAGCAAGCAGCAAGGTTTTTAGCTTTTAGTGTACAGGTCTTATGCATCTTGCATTAAACTTTTAATCAAAGTATTTTGTTTTTTGACACTTGTAAATGGAGTTTAAATTTTTAATTTTCAAATTGTTTATTGCTATTATAATAGAAATGTAATGAATTTTTATAAGTTGCTCTTATGTCCTACAACAGTGCTAAATTCACTATTCTGGAAGTTGTTTCGCAGGTTTTCTATGTAAGCAATTATGTCATCATCCAAAAAAAAGTAGACTTTTTGTTCCGGCTTTATTGGGATTGATACATAATATGTGTAAGTTGAAGGTCTACAGCATGATTTGATACACATATATATTGCAAAATAATTACCACTATAAAGATAACACTTCCATTCCCTTACGTAATTACTTTTTTGTGTGCGTGTTGATAACTTTTAAGATCTACTGTCTTAACAGCTTTCATATATATAATACAGTGTTGTTATAGTCACCATCCTGTACATTAATCCCCAGAACTTAACCATCTTATACAGGGAGTTTATATCCTTTGACCAACATATCCCTATTTCCCGCACAACCCAGCCCCTGGCAACTACCATTTTGCTGTATTTCTTTGAGTTTGGCTTAAAAAAGCAGTTTTATTTCTTCCTTTTCCAATATTTTTGTCTTTACTTTTTCTTGCCATATTGCATCAAGACCTCTAGTACAGTGTTAATTATATCATTGTAATTAAAGTTGAATCATTAATTTAAAAATATTTCTGTCTTCTAATATAAATGTGTAAGCAATAAATTTTCCTTTTAGCATTACTTTGCCAGAGAGGCGCTTTACCCAGCTAAACCACAGCTGGTCCTTCAACAGACACTGCTTTAGCCTCAACCTCCCTCCCCAATTTTTTATATTGTAGGTTCATTGTCATGTATTTTATAATTTATTTTGTATGTCTTTGACCCGTGACTTATTTAGAAGTGCATTCTTAATATCCAGATATTTAGAACTTTTCTACGTATCTTTTAGTCATTGGTTTCTAATTTAATTCTCTTATGGCCAAAGAACATAATCTATAAGATTTCAAAGTTTTAAAATTAAATTGATTTTTATGGCCCCAGGATGTAGTGTGTCTGTCTGTCTCTCTTTCTGTTTCCGTGTACGATTGAAGATGATTCTTAAATGTCAGGTGTATTGAGGTGTTTGATAGTATTGTGCAGCTCTTCTGTGACGTAGGAATTAGTTTTTTTGTAGTCTATCCAAGGAGTTAATTGAGGTTGCTGATTTGTTCATTTCTTCCTTTGATATGTCAGTTTATTTAAAGTACATCTGTTTTGTAGGTATTTTGTGTCTTGTACTCATTCTGGCAAGTCTCTGCCTCTTATTGGAATATGTAATGTATTTATAAAATTATTCTTGATATGGTTGGATTTTACTCTTTACATTTTATTCTTTGTTGTCATCTGTTTTTTGTTTGTTTTCTTCTTCCTTGGGATTAATACTTTTTTAGTAGTTCCTTTTAATTTTACAAATGCACTTTATCTGTATCCTTTGCCTTTTGGGGGTTGGGGGGTTGCTTTCCCAATGACTATGCATCCTTAGTTTCACAACAGTATAGTTGTTTTTAATACACTCAGCTGCTTCTGCTGCTGCTGACATATAAATTACATCTACATACTTTTAGACTTACAATTTTTTACCATAATCGGTCATCTCCCTTTTGTAGAAATTAAGAGCAGGAAGAATATCATCTTTTATATTAACCTACACGCTTCTACTTTCTAGTTGTCTTATTTTTTCTCTCTGATTTAGTTCCCATCTGTTGTCATTTCTCTTTATCATGAAGAAATTTCCTTTAGCATGTCTTTGTGCAAAATCTGCTAGAAATGAATTCTCAGTTTTTATCTGAACATGTGTTTTTGTTTTGACTTCTTTTGTGAGGGGTATTTTTGTTAGTTACAGATTTTAGATTGAGGTGTTTTTCTTCTCTCAGCTCTTTAAATATGTTCCCTTGTTTTCTGGCTTCCACTCTTTCTGATAAGAAATTGTTATTCATGTGTTTATGCCCCTACATACATGGGTGGTTATGCTCTAGCTGGTGTCAAAGTTAAACACAGCTGGACATTGATTAAAGGTGTTAAAAATAAATTTTAGTCAGTAACCGTTGCAGTAGGGGAAAGAACTGAGGTCTGTTCCAATTGGCACTGAGGTGACTGAGAGGACAAGAAGGGTGTAGGTAAGAGGATGAATGGATGCTTGAACAGAGTCAAGGAAGTGAAAAATTACCCAAGAAGGGGATAATAGGGTATGTTGGTATCAGTATGATTAGGCCATTTGTGTCTGCTAAATGCCATTTATTGAAGTTAGGCTGGGAGAAGGAAGCCCTATCCTTTTAGTACATTTCAAAGGACTGGTTTTTGGTCCTTGAAAAAGACACTCCTGAGTTGTAGGAGACACATATACATCTCAGAGAGAGAAAGGATTTACAATTTTAAGTTTTCTAAATAAATGCTCTGGAAAAGGAAGTCAGGGGCCTATGGATAGGTGTTAGCTTGGACAAATAATAAATTCTTTTGGCAGCCTTGAGGTTTTCTAGACAGGAACTCAGAAGTATCTGGGTCATACCAGAGACTCCCTTAGGCTCCTGGAAGCCCTGCTAGAGTTTGGTCAAGCCTCTTAGTGCAGGGGTTTGGATGGACTTCTTTGTGCCAAGAATTTTTGTAGTGCTCACTACTTTACAGATTTTTCTTTTCATCTTTTGTTTTTAACATTTTGATAACGACATGTTCAAGTGTGATTCTCTTTGTATTTCATCTCCTTGATATAGAGTTTTTTGGAAGTATGAGTTTAGTTTTTCATAAAGTTGAAAGTATTTCAGCCATTATTTTAAATATTTTTTCTGGTCTGTTCATGCTTCACCTCTTTCTGGGACTGTACATGTTCTTGAGACTTCATTAAGTTAGGCAATCTTTTTTATTTCGGTTCTTCTGATTAAGATGATTTCTATTGACCCATCTTTAAATTCACTGACTCTTCTGTGTTCTTCAACCATCAAGTTAATTCTTTATTTCTGATTTTGTAATTTTCAGTTCTGGAATTTCCTTTGATTCATTTTTATAGTTTCTGTTACTCAGCTGAGACTTCCATCTGTTCATTAAGTCCATGAACATACTTGTAATAGTTACTTTAAAACCTTGTCTGTTAGTTCATCTTGGGGGTCTGTTTCTACTGGCTGTTTTCTCTTGAACTAAGGGCTCACATATTCCTACTCACATGTTTAGTAATTTGTAGTAATTTTATACTGAGTATTTGAGACAAAACATTATAAAGACTCTAAATTCTGTTACCTTTCTCTGAGGGATATTGATTTTTGTTCGAGCAGATAGTTCTGGGTGGCCTCAAAGTCCAAACTGTTGGCCTCTGTGTCAGCAACAACTGCAATCTCAGCTCAGTTCCTGTGGACCACCAGGAGCTGGTTTTCAGCAGGTCCCCAGTTTCTCCCACCTGGATAGTTTAGGGGTCAGTCAAGGATTCGGGCAGAGTTCGCACTCATATTTTGATGTTTTCCCCCTTTGTTGCTCCCATCTTTACAGGATTTCCCCCTTCTTTTTCCAGTCTCTTTGGCAGCCCCAAATCCAGGCTTTGATTCTGCAGGTCAATGAAACTGCAGTTTTCTGCTTAAAGTCTAGTTATTCTGCCTGCCTTAGACTGTGGCGCACCCCGGGGTGCAAAGCCACGTAAACGCTCTCCTCCAATGCAGTTGTTCTCTTACAAAGACTGACTCCAATTTTTATGTTTTTGGTCTCTCTCCACTGTTGGCAAGTAGTTGATTTTATTATATTTTCAAATATTGTTATGTTTGTGTATTCTTTTGCTAATTACATGTTTCCATTTTGGAGGATTTATAACTTGTTTCAGAATTTGGCTAAGGCCAGTCCCTACTCTTTGTCAGAGCTTTCCTAGTTATTCTTGTTTATTTTGGTATGCTATATTTGGAATACTGTTATCTGAGTCTTAACATTTTAAAAAATTGTTATCAAGGTTGCATATATATAAAATTCGGGAGAATTAATACCACTATGGTGTTTTTCTAGGAAGGTGGTATATTCCTCTTTTGTTCAGTTTACTTTTTTGTTCTTTAGTAATAATTAAAGTGTTTCTTTGTGTAGTTTTGATGCATTTATGATTACATTTATTTTAGGTGTTTATTTTATTATAAATTGATTCTTAAAAATATTTTTTCTTATGTAACCAAGCAAAAATTTTACTAGCTAGAAGCAAATTATTATTTTTAAATAAACCTTGATAGAACTGAGGCTTACCTCTACCCTATGATGGATGGCAATTGGAAAGTGGCTAGTTAGATTTAGGACCTAGGTCTGTCTGCCTCTAGATTGATTTGATTGCATGTTTTTAACAACTCCTGTTTATTATTCTCTGATTTATTTCAAGACTTGAATAAAGCACAACTTAAGCTCTTGTGATTTTTAAGATTCTGGTTCTTGTATCAATCCCAGAGTTACTGGAGTGAAATGTTCATTCTAGTCTCATAAGAGCTGAATAGCCTCTTGATTGACTCTTTTGTTAATCATTTTCCTTGTATTATTATCAAAGAAAGAAGAGTTAGCTATATAGTATTTCTTCTGAAGTTTAAATTCAAATTCAGAAGACCATAGAATTTAGTTGTTTTTATTGTGATTTAAACTGTGTGGTGCTATATGTTTCCAGTAGCTATTTGATAAATATCTTAAATAAAAGAACCATTTATGTCACGGTTTTTTACTTTACCTTTGAGGTGGGGGGAAAGAAAAGGTCTGAGTTATCCTCTAGTGTCTTGGCTTTTTCTTACTTTTATAGTTTGGGAAATGAAAGAAACATCTGCAGCCTAAAAAGCAAGACATTTTGTAATATATCTCAAGGTGCTGGAAAATATCTGAAAATTGATTTTTTTTAACTGTCTAGTATTGCAGTTCCTGTAGACCCCAAAGCTTGTCATGAGATGTTTCTGCTGCCCAGTGGCTGTGTAGGAGACCCAGTAGCACTGAAACCCAGCACCCCATGTGATGGGTGTATGCTACCCAACCACAGGAAGATGGCACTTTTCACCATTGCTGTTTGAAATGTTAAGTTAACTCATTTGTTAGCACTATGTACATCTGTAATTTAATCAGTTGTTTGATTTTTGTTTTCAGAAGTTGTTTCAAAATGTTTCTTATTGAAATTTTGATGATTTGGGGATATGTAAGAAACGGAATTGAGTTTCAGTAATTACCTTCTGAACTCTAATTTTAAAAATACAGCTTATGACCTGAGACACTTAAGCAGTCAAAGTTTCATTCCAGACTCCCTTTTAAGTGTTAAATGTCCTTCCTTCCCTTCTCCCATAGATGAGAAGTGACTGTGAAATAAAGTAGTGGCAGGGGAAACAGGGAAAATTATTACCACAAAATTCACCATATGAATTTTTCATATTTTTACTATCTTTTAAGAATTTGGTGTTTTCACATATTTTTCGTCATCAGAAATTTCTTAAGACTTTTAAAGTGGTGTGTACTACTTTAGGGTGACTTCAAAACCTACTTCCTTGTCCTAGTAGTAAGAGAACAATAATTATTTTCTATAAAACTGAATATGTAAGTATCTCACAAATAACTCGAAAAATCTTAACTGTGGGTATATGTCTATTTTAATTGGAACTTTTCCTATATTAAAAATACCAATTGACATTTGTGTTAGTAAGTCTTTAAAAACTGGATTGTAAAATGAAGCACTGTTAGTAAGGCTAATGGCATAGGTATTAGATCTTTTGTTTTGAGTAGAGGAAACTGGAAAGGGCATTATAGGTATGATTTCATTAAGCTAGCATTGGTGTTCACATTTTAAAAACATAATCATAACTTATCTGGAGTCGCATGTTCCATTTTATTGGCTTCCTTCATATAGAAAATATAGAAACCAGCACTAAATGCCTGTGAAAAAGTGAAGTAATGTATATTTTCTGGGTGAAGGAAGTATTCTGTACATTTTCCATGTTTTACATCATGGTATTTTGAATAACCACGCTTCCATGTTCACATCAATTTTTTGTTTTTCAATTTATGCACAGCACTTGCTCTGAAATTTGGGGACTGAGTACACCAAATACGATAGATCAGTGGGATACAACAGGCCTTTACAGCTTCTCTGAACAAACCAGGTGAATATTCTGCCCTCTGTCGAATCTTAGAGATCTTGTGGGAGGGGGGTGTTTTGGAAGACCTGTAGTGGGTTGCTTAGTATAATTTTGCCTAGGATGTTTCCTTAATGTAAAATAAGGCATGGCATTTAAAATACCTGCTTGCCAGTTTTAAAAGTATATTAAATGTTTCAGCTGAAGTTTTGATCAATGAAATTCTAATTTTCTTTAAATAATTGCATCCCCTAAAGAATAGGAACTTTGATAACTATATTCACATTTTAGTTTGAGATTAGATTATAATCTGTTGTTGGCCTAATTTTTAAATAGATACATAACCAGTTTTTGCTAAATTTCTTGCTATCGTCTAAACCTCATCTTCTTTATACTAATAAATACATAGTTGACTACTGAACACAACGCTAGGCTAACTCATTTTTTTACGTTATCTTTTTTGAATCACTTCATTCTCTTTGAACATATTGGCATTCGTCCATTTCATCTCATCATTTTCATCGCCATCTGCATTTATGTGTGAGCTATAGAAATAATACCTCAGTACTCCACACAGTCACCACTGGGTAATAAGTTACATTAGTGTGAGTAAGTTACGTTTACATCATTGTTAGTATTTACCATTCTTCACACTAGTTCCTTTTTTGATAATTTAGTCACCTACAGAATTAATGTTCTTAAAAGCATCCTTGAAAGAGAGTTTGATTTACTAAAGATAAAAGTTGACAAGTTTTTCAGATATAACTATATGATAATCCCAAATGGTTAACCAGTCACTGACATGTGAGTCATTTATGTAGCATTTTTAAGAAACATCTGCTAGAGCTACTGTTTACTTTTCTATCAGATCCATTAAATAGTACATTTTTCTTCCTCGTTCTCACTAAAACTGTCTGTCATTCCTTTCTTTTGTGGTTTTATTTTACTTATTTAGCCCAGTTGACTATCCTTGTTTTTTAAAGCTCCCACCTTTCTTTTCCCCTTGCTCCCCAATAGGTCTCTCGATGGTCGACTTCAGGTATCTCATCGAAAAGGACTGCCACATGTTATATATTGCCGATTATGGCGCTGGCCTGATCTTCACAGTCATCATGAACTCAAAGCAATTGAAAACTGCGAATATGCTTTTAATCTTAAAAAGGATGAAGTATGTGTAAACCCTTACCACTACCAGAGAGTTGAGACACCAGGTAGGAAAGTTAGATTTTTTTTTCTTATTTAAATTAAGTACTTGAACTTAAGTGTGTTAGACACTCTTATACCTAATTTACCTAGGGAAATTTTGATAAAAATTCTAATAAATTACCTTAAATTCAGTGTATTACTTTTTAAAGTAATTAAAAATACTTTTTAAAAAATATTTTATGGAAAAGGAGAGAGAGTTTCTTGGGATAGCATACTATTTAACATCAAAGTACATTTATAGGAAATACTGATTCTACAAATTCAGTCTGCTTAGAACAAAACTGATATACTTCTTAGTCTGCTACATTAACTGTTTTCAGTCATTTTGCTCTGAATGGTTTTTTAAAGTACTTTCATGACATCATTTCCATCTAAGCAGTTTAGTAAAACTCATAGCAAGACTTTTAGTTTACTTATCTATGTTCCTGAAACATTTTAAGACTATAGCCATACGTATTTTTAGAAAATAGCCTAGATCTGATTTTACAGATCTTTCCGCAACCTTTCCAATGAGGATATATGAACTTTTATGGTAATATATTACCAGGATCACCTTGTGCCCAAAAGTGCAAGATTAATTGGGACTTAGCAGTTTAGATTGTGGACTAGGTAGTAAGTTAAAATCAAAATCAGATTTCTCAGTTTCTTAATAACTTGGATAAAACTGAATAGGTGGGCCCTATATTTTAAAAATTAAGCCAGGCTACATTTTAGTATGTGTGTATGTGAAGGTGTTTAATAAAAGTCCTGGTCCCCAAGCCTTGCTCCTTGCCATTAACTTGGATTTCTTTTACTTTTTTAGTTTTGCCTCCTGTACTAGTGCCACGGCACACTGAGATCTTAACAGAACTACCACCTCTGGATGATTATACCCACTCCATTCCAGAAAACACTAATTTCCCAGCGGGAATTGAGCCACAGAGTAATTACATCCCAGGTATTTTTGCCTTATAAATCTCCTAAAAACTGGGATAGTTATATATATATTTTTTAAAAAACATTGAAGTATAGTAAATTGTGGTTTGACTTTTTAAAAAATGCTCCTAGATTTCAAATGAAATATCTGATCCGTTGGCTGATTATTTTATGAAATGAATAAACCTAGTACTTTAAATATTTTTTCTGGAGAAAAGTTTTACTTTATATTTCATTTTCTTTTGCAGTGGCTTTAATCAAAGTACTCTGAGAAGCAGAAAAGAAAAGATCTTAGTAAGTTTATTTTAGTCGTTGAAGCTAAGAGAGATGCAGAATGTAAGCTAAATAAATGATACAGGAAAAAAGCATTCCTGAAACAAATGTCATTAAAAATTGATCAGTCACTTTAATAGATGATGTTTAAGAGAAACAACATTTCTATAAGAGATATAATATTTTAGTTCCACAGACATAGCAACATGTAAGTAGTACTGAAAATCAGAAAACCTCCATTTTAATCCTTTTTCATCTATGCCTCAGTAACTCCTGCTGAAAAGTAAATGAATTCAACTGCATGGTTCTCAAATTCCACTCTAATAATTGTATTATGTGATCCAGTAATATTCCACGCTACAGTAGCTGTCTACTCTTTTACTTTTCACTAGTTTGTTTTTTTTTTTTTTTAGGAGAATAACTAGTGTTTTCTTTGTCCTCCGCCTTGCCCCCTTATTTTTGTCTTTAGCAGAAACTAAAAGTATGATACTAGGATGAGGATTTTTTTAGTATCCTTTTTTTAGTAGTGTCAGGTTTCTTTCTTTTCCTTTTGTAATAATACTCTATTCCACTCTTATTTTTATTTTATTACACTGAAAATGTGCAAGGAACTTAGAGTTTCAAGTACATCAGAAATATTTCTTTAATGTGTCTCGTCTTGGAAATAATGCTTGTTGGTTAAATACAATTTTTAAAACATAAGGATCTTTTTAAAAATAGCTAATTTTAAAGTTAGAAAGTGTCTTCTAATTGTTTTAATGTGCATTTCTTTGATTACTATTTTATTCCAAAAGAAAATTTGAGACTTTTTTCGGTTGTTAAGGAACATAAAACTTTTTGAGAAGTTAGAAGGAAAGTGCATGGAGTGGGAATAGAGTTTGAGGGCCAGGGTGAGGGGGGGAAACAAGGCTAAAACAGGACATTTCCTAGGGAGCAGAATTTGGCCACAAGTAGAGTTATGTGTGTGTGGTGTGAGGAGCAGGCGGCATTTTACTGAAGTGGGAATTAGTATTATTCAGCAATACTAGGAAACTGAGGCATAAGCATACAGTCTTATAAGACTGTCTGTCCAATAATTATTTGGAAGGAGTTGATCAGAATGTTTAGTGGCTTTCACTTGTGGAGATGTTTAGATTTGTTTTTCCTTCTTTATTTTTTTAGATTTGGGTATTTTAGAAAGTAGAACATCAAAAGTGGATTGCATCTATTTGCTTTTCTTGACCAATGGCTTTTACCCAGCTCCAACTCATAGCGAAACCTAAGGGTTCACTTTTTAATTCGCATCAAAAGAAATTTTAACATTTTCTCAAATGCTAATAGCTTTATTATTTATTATTTTATAGACAATAATAACGGAGAAAAGTAAAACAGGGTAAAAAGTATTTAGAAGTTCAGTATTTCTTCCTTCTTAGATATTGAGACATGGGTGGTTAAGCTGGCAAAGCTGAGCTCTGTTTAATTTTCTTTTCTTAGCTTTAGCCTCTAAAATAGTACATAATGATATATACTGCTTTTATTTTTGTCTTCTTTGAATATATGAAGGTATTTTATTCTTAAGAGTTTCAGTATTGAAATTTTGGGGATACCAGTACCTAAATGAAAAGTTCTATACTTAAGAAGTTGAAATTTGTAGTTAGTTTATTGAAGGGAGATTATGAAAGGTTAATGAAGAAGACATTTAACCCAGATCTTCTCTCTCCCCTTTTTGGTAATTACAAAAATCTTTTTAGGTATGTGTCTGCATTATTTAAATTGCTTAAAACTGTCTAGCAGTACAGATATTAAACTGTTAATAATCATTTAAACTTATTTTTCATCCTTGCAGGTATAATTGATAAAATTATATAAATGTTTTTATTTTATAGCTTATTCAGGTGTTCAGATGCCTTCTAAATATAAATGTTTTCTTCATAAAACATGTTAGAAATGAAATGCTAGAATATTATTTGTTTTCAAGGAGTATTTTGCCTCAGTTTTGTGCAGTAGTCTGCACAAAATTTAATTTTGTGCTTCAGCACTCAAAATTTACTGGTTAGAAATCTTTGGAGACATTTGATTTTTAGGTAGAATTCCAGCTATGTTACCATATTTTGCCCTATAGAACCTAGTGGAAGATGTAAGCCTATGCTACATGTAATCTGAAATCTCGTGTATATGTGTCTGCGCTCATATGTGTTTATTGGGGTTGGTAGGGGTGTCCTTTAATCATCTAGGTACCCATCCATGATGGCCATTCGTTTAAAAGAAGAAAAAAAAAACGTTGTCGGTACTAATGTCTTTGAAGCATACTGATTCAGAACTGAGGCATCTTTGAAGTTAAATTTTTGGCTCTTGCCCCAGAAAATATACATACGGAATGAGCCAGATATGTAAATAATAGCTAAGAAAATATGCCTAGAGAACTTGATTGTATTTCAAGTAGGCTTTAAGGATTTACCTACAAGATTTGGAGCAGAACCTAAATCTTAAGCCCTTAGTATCCAATACTGCTTTTTATAATAATGTTATATAACATTATATTTGTTATTCAGAGCAATTCATTGGTTATCTTTGGTGGCTGGGAGAAAAGGTGGTGAGATTAAATTGCAACTGTATGTGATACATTCTAAACTTTTGTAGAAACACCACCTCCTGGATATATCAGTGAAGATGGAGAAACAAGTGATCAACAGTTGAACCAAAGTATGGATACAGGTAAAAATGTCTTTCGGAATTCCTTAGTAATCAGATCAACATTTTTGCCTTGTTTGAGACTCACATGAGTTATTCATAACTCTTAGAGAAGTTGGGACACATGTCATAAAATGAATTGTCTGTCTGAATTTAATTATATTTGGACCATCACAGAGAAGGGCCCTGTTGTCCATGAAAAATTAATATATGCTACTTTGCAGAATAATTGTTAGAATTTTCTCTTGTTAGAGTAAATGAAAATTTGAAAACACTCAGATACTTTTCTTTTTTAAGAATTCTGTGCTTTTTAAAGTTTAGTTGTCCTATAAATACGTTTCGTTATCCTATAAATACGTATTTTTGTTAATAAAAGGCCATAATTAGCCCAATAACAAATTTTCAGAGGAATTTGGAGGTAAGGGATGGAATCAGCTTTTTAGTGCCCCTTTAACATGATAGTTCTGAATTACAGTAGATTGTTTACACAAAATACCTTGTACCGACCTAATTCAACCAATTTCTAATATTTATCAATTCCAAACACAGTGGAGAAAAAGGGTTAATATATAATATTACATCAAAACTTTAAAAACAGTTGTCAACTTTAGTCATATCTAAAGTTGTTTGGAGTGGTAGATAACCAAGAAAGACAGATCATTGGAAATAACACCTTGTATATCTTAATGTCTTACTTATTTGGCTTTCCAGATATATCTTTTTAACATACCTGTATCTCAAAGAACTATATCCCTGAATAAACCATGTTCCTGTTTGCCCCATGATGGACAACTACTTCTAAAATTTAAAAATGAGTGTCATGAAAACATACTCAGCATGATTAGTGATCAGAGCAATGCAAATGGAAACCACAGTGACATGCCATTTTACACCTACTGGAATGGTTGTAATCAAAAAGGACAATAACAAGTGTTGATGAGCGTATGGAGGAATTGGAGTCTCCCTTTGTTACTCTTGGGAATGTAAAATGGTTCAGTCGTTGTGGGCAAATTTGCTGTTCCTCAAAAATTATAGAATAACAGTATAACCCAGTAATTTTACTCCTAGGTATATACCGAAGAAAATTGAAAACTAAATTTGTACACATCCATGCTAAACTTGTGCACAGATTTTCACATAAACATAATAATAGAAACAACCCAATTGTCCATCAAATGATGAAGGATAAATTAAATTAGGTATATCCATATACTGGAATATTGTTCAACCATATGAAGGAATGAAGTACTGATCCATGATACAACATGGATGAACTCAAAAGGCCACAAGGATTCCAGTCAGTGCACAAATGCCTAATCGATAATATAGCTGAAACGTGACAGTGGCAATAAGATGAATATATAGTAGTCCTCCCATATATGCAGGAGATATGTTCTAAGACCCCCAGATAGTATTAAACCCATAGCATTATGTTTTTTCCTACACATACATACCTATGATAAAGCGTAACTTATAAATTGGACACACACAGTAACAAATTAACAATAAGTAACAATAGAATAGTTAGAACAATATACTGTAATAAAAGTCATGTGAATGTGGTCTCTCAAAGTATCTTATTTTTCTGGACTCATCATTTTAAAGAAAGCACTTTACGGCTTCTCATTGGCTTATTTGAAATGCCAGTATCACTACCCTTGCACCTCTGGGCCACTATTAAATAAAATACGCATTACTTGAGCACAAACACTGCATTACGGTGACAGACCATCTGGTAACCTAGATGGCTACTAAGTGACTAATGGGTGGGTAATATATATAGTATGGATACACTGGACAAAAGGATGATTCACATCCTATGTTCGGCAGAGTGGGACAGCATGAGATTTCATCACACTACTGAGAACAGCACACAATTTAAAACTTGTGAATAGTTTATTTCTGGAATTTTCCATTAATATTTTCAGATCACAGTTGAATGCAGGTAACTGAAACTGAGAAAAGTGATGCTACGAATAAAGAAGAGACTACTCTACCTCCATATTTATCATTTCCGTTCTTCATACCTTTTCAGTAGACATTTGTCCAGTTATTTTAACACCATTTGGTGGAGAGACGTTTTTCCATTGATTTACCTTGGCTTCTATGTTGAAAATCAAGTGATAACGTGTATGTAGGTCTAGCTTTTGTTCTGCCGTTAAGCCACGTCCATGAATTCATTTCAGATAATCTGTTTTTCAGTTTTATAATATCTGATCATTCCAGTATCTGGTTGATGTGCAGGTCTGCTTCTGTTGACTCTTATCTCTTGATTATGGATCATTTGTTCCTATTTCTTTGCATGTCTCGTGTTGTTTTAGATTTGTTGCTGGATATTGTATATAAAATAATACTAGAGAGTAATATAGAATTTGTATGCAAAGATACCAACACAAGGATTTCTCTAGATGTTTTAGCTGCAAGTAACAGAAATCACTGATTGAAACTAGCTAAATAGGATATTTTTTACTTCTCATAACAGGAAGTCCCAGACTTCAGTAGCAGTGTGAATATATGAATAACTAATAGGTTATTACCAATTAACCTACCTGTTTTAAAAAATGTTTCTAAAAACTGCTTTTAGCTAATAAATTATTAGCTTAATTTAACTTTTAAAAATTTTAGATACCTTTCTTTTTGTCATCTATAATTTTATCACATCTCACTAAACTATTAATCTAAGTTAATGAACTATGACTATATTAGTCACTTCTGAGAAGTATTTGATAGAGGAATAAACAGTTAAATGATGAAAAATTAGGCAGTTTCCTCCATTTCTAATAGCGGCTTTGTTTATTTTATATCAGCTTCAGGAAACAGCAGTGAATTTAGTTCATTGTTCTAAATATATTTTGACCTTTCTTAGTTGTACCTGTTGTGACTTGCCAACAGATTTTTCAAAATGAGGAACAAAAAAAGAACATAAGAACTTAATTTTGTTTTGGAAGACTGTTCTCCCTTCTAAAAAATAATTATCACCTGTTCTCTATTTTTGATTCATCTGTTTTGTCTGGGGGTTGCCATTTCACCTGTGTTGCCTGCTGTTTTATTGTTGTGGTGATAATGGTTTGGAGAGGAGGGTCTGTTTGACCTGTCTTACTCTACGTCTACACATGGCTGTATATTTGAAGCTTGTATTTTTTAGATAACTTTCCCAAACTGTAGAGAATGATCATCAGAAAGCCACATTTATCCTATTATTATTATGTGATCATTTAACAACATTTACAACAAACATGTTGTGAAATTTAGTTGAATGGAATTGAGTGAAGTAGTCTCTCATTGTTTTATTCCTCTGTGTCTGTGGTTGTACCTTCCTTTCTCTTGTATTTGTGCCCCTCCCCCCTTATTTTCTTGATTAGATTTATCCTGTTTACCTAAAACTGGAAGACATGCATAATTTTCTAAGAAAATATAATTTACCAAAAACTGACAAAAGAAAATAGAGCTGTCTTAATCAACTTTCATAGAAGAAACAGAAATGTTTCAAGCTCAAGAAAATTATTAACTACAGTTTCACACAGAAATTCTACCCAACTATTAATGAATGTGTTATTAAAATGCTATTTAAATTGTTGCAGAGCATAGACACATAGCTTCTAGATTGTCTTTATGAGGCAGCATTACTGCACTGGCCAGTTGAGATTATGTTGCAAAAATTCTAAATAAGCAATGTCCCTCATCCTCGAAGCTGGCATTATAGTTAATGGGAAAATACTAAAATATTCTCTTAAAGTTAAGAGTAAGACAATATCTGCTGTCACCACTGTGGCACACCCCAAAATGATGGGTAAATTATATCACATAAAAGTTTTTTAAAATACTGCTTAATCAAAATTAGGATGAAGAGTCATAAGACAAATAATCAGATATTTGCAACCTATACATGAAAGGACTAACATCCCTAACACATAAAGAGCCTTCTATAATTTAGTGAGCAAAGTAATCAACACCTTGATAGAAAAATAAACAAAAAAAGAAACAGACTAATAGAACAGAAAGGACACACAATAGAAATGAGTCTACCTGCTCAGTGTCATAGAGGAATACTGATTAAAACTATACTTGTTAAGACTACGTTCTCACCTATCAACAATAACACATGAGCATACCCTCACTATTTATTATGTTACTGGGAATGCAAACTGGTACAACCTCTGTAGATGACAATTTTAACAGAATTGTAGAACCACAGCTCTTTAACATGGCAATTTCTCTTTTAAGAGTCTTATTATAATTGATTGAAAGTGTGCAAAATTTGCAAGATTCGTTGTTATAATCTTGGTTCTTAAAGCAAAAAATTGAAAATAGCCTGAGTATTCATCAGTATGGGATCACAATATACCATAACATAATGATGTGCAGCTAACATATAGGTATGTAATAAATAAGGAAACATCAACATCTCTATAGAATAAGTAGTACAAAAGCAAAGTTCAAAACTACGTTATCATTTGTATGTAAACAGCAGAGGACAGAGAACAGAATATATTTGTTTGTATGGTTCATAGAATAATTCTGGAAAGATACACTGGATGCCTTTGGGAAGGGAACTGGTGGCTAGAAGCCAAAACTTTTTATACTCTTTTTTACCTTTTATATCTTGAACCCTTCAAAATTACACTCAAAGCAGTTATATATTTTGAAATCTTGGGATATAAATTACCTGTGTATTATTTGTGATAATTAATTACAGCTAGTTTTGTTATTGTTTGGTCAGAAGTTCTGGAAATACTTCGACATCTATCTTTAAACTGAATCCTTTTGTTTCAGGATCTCCAGCAGAACTATCTCCTACTACTCTTTCCCCTGTTAATCATAGTTTGGGTAAGTTACAAATACTTTCCCCCCACTGTTTTTATATCACTTACTTAAATGCCCTCTCTATTTACTATTTTTCACATATATGAGAAAGGGATCCCAATCAGTAAACAAATGATCGTTCATACTAATGCTTTTTACAAATGATATTCGTAATGTGCCTCAATTTAACTAAAACTCTTTTCTGCTGGCACATAGTGTAAGAAACTGACAACCTTTTTGTTCATGGAAATCGAATTCTTTATTCATGGAAAATTTTATGACCTATTACAGCTAGATTTTTTATGGGTATGCTTGTTATATATTTTGTAATAGCAATTAATACAAGAAGTATGTGTATAAATATATATACACATATATCACAAATATGTTCATGTGGTATGGGAGATATGTATGTATTTATGTGTATTTATATAAATTCTGTAGTTTATTTTTAGTCTTTATTTTACTTTTATAAATTATTTTGCAATTTCTCTTCAGTTGACACATTCAGAATTCTAAAAAATTGTCAGTATTTTTTCATGATACTCCTTATGTATTTTAATCAAAATTATAGAAATCAAATTCATGCAATTTTAGTTTTCCCATGAAATGTAGATTATTTGATTCCATATTCTGTTTCTTCCTGCATACTCTGTGTTTTATTACTTTTTGTTTCTTGTGTATGCGGGGGTATTGTAACTAGAGTAACGACTGAGCATCTTATGTTAAAATAGACAAATGTCAAAAGTGTGTCATATTTTGTATCCTGTTATTATTCTTCTTGTGACTTTTGACTTAATCCTTGCTCCAGATTTATTCTACTTCATCCTACCAAAAATTAGCTTTATTAAGCAAGTTGATTTACTTTCCTATGGTAGTTTTATATTTGCACAGGAACTAGAGTAAAACTACTAGGAGAGCAAATGATCCACCATAAAGTCTAAAGAAGATGTTTGAAGATTGGATGAGTTCATGATATGGAGGAAATTGAAAATCTGGTTTGATCTATGGAAACTGGAGTTCGTGTTATAGATGTTAAGTCTACTTCCTGAGCTGTGCCAGTTGTAGGCTGGCATAAAGCATGTGAAGATGATGATATTCGATCTATTCTTGGCTCAAATTGTTCACACAACATTTCTTGCTCTTATGGGATTGGGTTTTTTCCTCCCCCAGATTTGCAGCCAGTTACTTATTCAGAACCTGCATTTTGGTGTTCAATAGCATATTATGAATTAAACCAGAGGGTTGGAGAGACCTTCCATGCATCACAGCCCTCACTCACTGTAGACGGCTTCACAGATCCATCAAATTCAGAGAGATTCTGCTTAGGTTTGCTCTCCAATGTCAACCGAAATGCTACAGTCGAAATGACAAGAAGACATATAGGTATGTTTTTGTGTGTGTTTGTGAAAAACCAGTGCCATATGCTCATAATGTGAGCATTATGTGGTTTACCACATCAAGAGATTGTATGCAAAAAAAGCCTGACTTCTCTCTGTTAGTTTAAGTGCACGGCTTACTGCTTTTAATAGATCATGGTGATCCTTCCGTCTGCAAACTCTTCATTTTATCTTTATTTGTCACTCTCGATGCTGGAAAGTCCTTTAATATGTATTAAAATAACTTTAATGAGTCTTTATATACCAGTTACAAAATTGT
This sequence comes from Eonycteris spelaea, assembly GCA_003508835.1. Taxonomy (NCBI): domain Eukaryota; kingdom Metazoa; phylum Chordata; class Mammalia; order Chiroptera; family Pteropodidae; genus Eonycteris; species Eonycteris spelaea. The sequence continues at coordinate 18,675,471 of PUFA01000003.1, read as the reverse complement.
CATGTTTAGATTTTAGGATTATAATTTTAACAAATGATCAGTTTTTTGTTTGTTTACATCTCCTAGTTTGTTCCTTCTTCAGTGAGTTAATATATTAAATCAAATCTTGCTATTACTCTGAAGTAAGATACCTAAAACAACTACCATTTTATATAGTCCAAAAAATAGTTCAGAGGATCTCAAAATATGGTAGTCTCACTACCCTTTCAGCAAGCTTGTTAGTTCAAAACTATTTTCATAATGGTACTAGGATGTTATTTGGCTCTTTCTCTGTCATTCTCTCATGAGTATGCAGTGAAGTATAGATGGCATATGATCTTGCAAGAGATTAAATGTAGCAGCTTTCTTCAGTTAAGTCAGATGTTAAAGAGATTTGCAAAAATATAAAACATTGCTACTCTTAATTTTTTTGCTTGGAAAATAGAGTTATTTTCATAAACGTTATTTATATTATGTGGTGGGTTTATTATTTTGATTTCTTAAATGAATTAATAAATGTTTTGAATCTCAGTTTTAATATCTAATATGCTAAGTTTCCGTATAGATGTAAGCCATAAACAAAAACTCTTTGGGGTCATCAGTATGCTTTTTGACTGTGGGGTAAAAAAAAAAAAGTTTTTAGCGCCATTGATGTAACTGAACATCATTCTCAATCACCTTATTGTAACTTCTTTTAGCAGTAGTTTGTTTCTATTTTTGTTTAATGAACTGTTACCTCCTATGAGAAATAATGCTGATCACGAAAAAGATGTGATTCTGCAGAGTTAAGTACTTGAGAGGTCTGTTTCTTGGCTCCATGTTGAATTTCTCAAATCTCACTTGACATATAAATTTTATATAATCCTTCTTAAGGTATGAAGATATCTTGTAGGTGAAGAAGGCTTCTGAATATCCACCCTATTTTAAATAGTTCTGATTTTTTTTCTGTATTTTTGGGGGTTCTGCATAAAAATTTAATAGGAGGTTTCCTCTACCCTATTCACTTCTCTGCAAATTTTCAGATTGCTGTAATTCTTGGATCATCTTTTTACTTTTGATTTCTAGTTCATGGGGTGGTTTTGGTCAGAGACTATAGCCAGAAAAATGTCTTATTTTTGGACTTAATGTTTTCATGATGGTCAGTACATGATTTTTTTTTCTGCAGTCATAAGAACCAGGGTATTAGGTTTTATGTTTATGTGTTAAATCTGGCTTATAGGTTGTTTTATTAGTTTTCTTTTACTGCATAATATAACCACATACTTACCAGCCTGAAACTACACAAATTTATTATCTCACAGGACTCCTGTGGGGCAGGAGTCCAGGTATGGCTTAAGAGTCTCATTAAGGCCTAACAAGGGGAAATCAGGGTGTCATCTGAGCTGGCTTCTCATCTAGAGCTTAAGGTCTTCTTCCAAGCTGATTGGTTCACTTCCTTGAAGTTGTAGCACTAAGATCCTAATTTCTTGCAGACTGTCTGCTAGAAACTACTCTCAGCAACTAGAGGCCACCTGCATTCCTTGCCAGATGGTCTCCTCCATCTTCATAGTCAGCAGTGGAGCATCTCTTGCATTGATTCCCTCTCACACTTTGAAATTTTACCAAGGACAGCCCAATCCATTTTAAGGGATACCACCTGCTTAAGTTAGGCCTACCAAAGATAATCTCCCTTTCTGGGGTTATCTGATTTGAGACCTTAATTACATCTGAAAAATTCCTTAGCAGCAGCACTTAGGTTAGTGTTGGAATGACAGAGAAGATGTATGCACACCAGGAGTGAGAATCTTAAGTGTTACCTTAGAACTTTGCCTTTATCCTTATTTCTCTATTTTATGTGTATTTGATCTGACAAATTCTGAAAGAGCTATATTAAAACCTTCCAATATAATTTTTTTCTACCTAATTCTGCTTATATATCTAAGGATTTGGTTGTCACAATAATATGTAGTTTTAAATGACTTTAACCTCTTCATGATTTTTATTACCTTTTTTCCTTAACCATAGTGGGATCTATAAGGAAATATTTATTATAATGAAGGTATATTTTCCCAAACATTAGTTAATTGCTTTAAAATTACCTCAGTTTTTTGACTTATTTTAAAATAATATATAATTTGTGTGAAAAGTTGTATTTTACTGTCTGTACACTTTTCTGTGTTGTTTAAATACTTTTGACAGGTATTATTATTTTTTACACATCAATAAAATCATTGTTAAAAAATACTTGGAAAAATATCCAGTGGTATGTTTCAAAGTTAGACCTAAGAGAAGCACAGCTATGCAAAATATCTAAATACCTGATGTCATCTTAGTATTCCTCCACGAAGACTCTTCCAGAGTCATGCTGAAATAGTAAATGTTATAAAACTAATCCCATATGTATTCTGTTTTAGGAAGAGGCGTGCGCTTATATTACATAGGTGGGGAAGTTTTTGCTGAGTGTCTAAGTGATAGTGCAATCTTTGTGCAGAGCCCCAATTGTAATCAGAGATACGGCTGGCACCCTGCAACAGTGTGTAAAATTCCACCAGGTATGGATACAACAATGTAAATAAACCTGTCTTATCAACTTCTTGAGTTTTTGTAGTTGCTGTTAATTTTAGGACTTAGAAGATGATTTGCATGCTCATAGTCTAATATCTGTAGCCTTTTTAATATTATTTTCTTACAATGATACTCTTTTTACACAATTTTCTTTTTCTTTTTTCAATCATAGGCTGTAATCTGAAGATCTTCAACAACCAAGAATTTGCTGCTCTTCTGGCTCAGTCTGTTAATCAGGGTTTTGAAGCTGTGTATCAGCTAACTAGAATGTGCACCATAAGAATGAGTTTTGTGAAAGGGTGGGGAGCAGAATACCGGTATGAAATACATATTCAGTTCCTACGTTTCCACATTATAAATCTTTTTTCTTCCATTCTTTGCATCCTCCGGAGTTCACATGTATCTATTTTCATTGAAGTTATAGAGTCAGCAGATCTTTATGTAAAATAACAAAAGAAATTCGTGAGCCTCTAGGTTCAAAACTTGCAAATTCCTGTGCTGGCATTATAGAAGATAGACTTGAAACATGTATGGACATGCACAGTAACATAATGCAGAGTGTTAAATAACGTAAAAGAGATATATTAGAAGGTTTATGTCAGTTCAAGGAAGGAGAAACGTTTTCACTGGGGCTCAGAGAGGCTTCTGGTGGAGATGGAACATGACCTAGGTTCTAAAAGATACATAGTATTTTAGTAGTTATAGGTTTGAAGGTGGGGGGGGGAGGTGGGGGGAGTGATGATCTTGGCAATAAAATAGTTCAGTTTGCTTGGAGTATAGGAAATACAAAAGAATAAGGCAGGGCAAATATGTGGAGACCATCTGAATATAAGGTTAAGAGGTAGAACTTATTACTAAATCTATAGTAATGGTGGGGTGGGGATACCAGGTGCCAGGCACTATGGTGTGTTTTAAATACTTTTCAACCTGGCTAAGAATTTCTGTTTTCTGTTATTATCCTTTCTTTATAAGGTTACAATCTTTATAAATAAAAAGAGGATTCAAAGTAATACTACTTATTTCAAAGTAGACTTACAAGAGACTTGATAATTTGCCCAAGGACATATTGTAAGTGGTGGAGAGCTCTCCTTGACTCTTAACCTCTTTTCTAAATATAGTGGTAATACTTTCATAATTGAGATTTATAAAAGCGAATTTGTCATCAGGAGTTAAGGTAAATTACAATGGATTGGAATTCCACATCAAAGAAAAGTAAGATATTCTCAGTATATTAAAGAATAGAACTATAAGTAAAATACTTAGTCTTTCTCTGACTCTTTGATTACTCTCTGAATGTCAACTTAAGAAGATATTCATCTAGTAATGGTATTCCTGTTTTATTGAGTAATTTGGGCCCTTTTTCCCTATCTTAAACAAGTTTTGTAAAGTATATGACTTTTGAGATGAGATTTGAGGTCTTCTGGTTGAATACTTTTATTAAAATATATAAAATATATTCTGTATAATACATTTATATCCCAGAATTAATAGAATAATCATTTTGTATCTTTCTGTAGTGCTGTTTTAATGATTCCCATTTAACATATGATACCTTTAAAGAATGCTGAGTTCCTTTTTTCCTTTGGACTTGAATCGACCAGAGTTGATATTAAAATTAGATTCAAAGGATACTATCTGATATCAAGTTTTTAGGTCAGAGGTCAGATTTTTTATTTCTTTAAAAGATTGGAATGTTGCAGAACATGTTATAAATTCAGTGGAATTAAATATGAACAGCGTAGGTCAGGGAGAATTCCATGTGTATCTATAGGTTACCCGCTAAGAGCAGTTTTAATTGGTAGAGAGAGATACTGCCCTTCGTTCCCTGTGGACTTTGCCATTCATTAACCCAGAGATAACTTAAAATCTGTAATTACGAGAAGCAGTAATACACAGTATGTTTTTATGGGTGTGGAGTCAGGTACATCTGTTTTGGATAGTAAAGTAGTTCCCTTGAAAATTTACAGATCAAAATAACATCAGAAACCCATATACCTGAGAACTGTGTGTAGTTACCAGGAACTTATCCTTAATGACACTGGAGCAGAGGAGGTAGAGTTCTAAAACTGTTTTTCCCATTTCTTTAATTCCAACTTGATTCCCAGCATAAAAATCAGAAATGTAATAAACAGGAAATATAGATGTGTAAAAAATTCATATTTTATTGAGAACTAAGTGAATCAGTACTGGAGTGACTAAACAGTTAGGGATGGATAATGCTTCAAGAGCATTTTTGTGCCCAAATAAGTATAGCGACAGCCTTCTTAAATCTATTTCTACCTTTCAGTGACCTGGATTAAGAATTTATTCCTGAAGGTTAAACTAAAGTAGTAATAAAATGATATGATTGAAAACAAACTGGGAAATATCCAGAATTCAGCAGATGGCAAAATCAAAATTAAAAGAGATCTTGGCAAAAATTACTGCAGAAGGCCTCATCTGAGGGAGAAATGGAAAGCAAGAGAAGCTTTATGTGAAGAGCAAACACACACAAAAAAAAAATGGAGGGGAAGATGAGAAAGGGTCAGTCTTGCCTATACCTCAGGGATAATGTGAGACAACTTGTGAAGTATGCCAGTGCAATTTTCAGCTGTGTAGACCACTATACAGTATCTAAATCAAAATAAGGCAATGAGTCTGTACAGATCAGATTTGAGACTGTTGTGTAAAGTTCCGTGTGTCATGTTTTAGGAATGATCATCTATCAAAATGTCTTAGTGTGTGTCTCAGACCCTGAGACAAGGATTCAAGTGCAGAGAGTTTGTTCAGGAAATGGAGGAAACACTGGTAAAGAAGGAGGAAGTAGGGAAGTGAAGTGGGGGAAGGAAGGCAGCCAACACCATTATTAAGCAATCTAGTATAGTGGGTGGGTCACTAGTATTCCCTTAGGAAATCTTTGGAAAACAGTAAAGAACATACAAAACTATCCCACCCAGAGGGAAAGGAACTGGGCATTTAAATGCCAATTCCTGTGTCATTTGTTGCTCCTGGGGATATTAATTTCCTGGCACTTCTCGCCTGCTACATGTGGACAAAGCAGAGAAGTTCTCAGACAGATAAATACAGATGCCTGCAGTTGGAAGTTATATAGAGAACACTGAAAAATCTGAAGGGTACAGTGGGGCATTGGCACCATCTGCTACAGAAAACCACATCCTTGGAATAGTTTTAAATTCTGTTGAGCATGTGTTGCTTGAAGATGAAGTGTTGAGAGTAGCCTTTTTTCACGTTTGAAGGGTTATCACATTGAAGAAGCAAGCAGACTTACTGACTTTATATAGTAAGTAAGACAAAGCTAAATCAGTACATGGAAGTGACAGATGTCATTGAACAGTTAATGATTCTCAGAGAGTAGTCCATTTTGTTGAAATACTGAAGTTGTTTCTTATTAAAAACCTGCGTGATGTTGCTGAAAGGGATGTCGCTCATTGGCCTTGGCAGGGAATATTGAACTTTACAAGTCTGTGATTAGCTAGGGTCACAGTTCTCCTTTGTTTTGGTATAGTTTTAAATTTAAACCCTGTTCCACTTAAACTTCATTTGGTAGTTGAATATCTTACGTGGTTGATTAATAAGTAGAGCGACTATATGCTTCAGTTAGCTTAGGACAGCCCTGGTTTGATGTCTTGTTCTCTGGCGTGTTATTAACAGTGACTGCGTTCTTTCATACAGGTGTCCCATTTGGGGTGGTAAATAATTTTTTTTGAGGGGCAAAAAATGTTTTTTATGAATCTCTTTAAAAGTTATTGGTAATACTTCGTTAGACTGCGGATTAAGCAGTTTTCAAAATCATTAATCAGATATTTAGACTTCATACATGTTCAAAAGAAATCTGGTTTCAGTATATGTAACCTTTTATCTAAATTCTTATTTCATGTAGCTAAACTTAGTCATGTTCTTTTCATTTCATAATTATTTTCTTGTATTCTTTTAAACAGAAGGCAGACGGTAACGAGCACTCCTTGCTGGATTGAACTTCATCTGAATGGACCTCTACAGTGGTTGGACAAAGTATTAACTCAGATGGGATCCCCTTCAGTGCGTTGCTCAAGCATGTCATAAAGCTTCATCACCAGTCGAATCCCATCAAAAGACAATGTAACAACTCTTCTGTCATAGTACTTGTGTGTGGTCCCCATGGACTGTTTGCTATCCAAAAATTCAAGCTAGAAAACAGCACTTGAGGTCTCATCATTTAAGCACCTTGTGGAATCGATTTCCTATACTCGAATATTAGATGGGAAAATTAGTGTCTAGAAATACCTTCCATAAAGAAGGAGAAGATTTTAAAGACTTACTGATGTCTTGTTGGGCATAAAACTGAGTGTCCCAAAGGTTTATTAATAACAGTAGTAGTTATGTGTACAGTTAATGTATCATGATCCAGTATCACAGTATTGTGCTGTTTATATACATTTTTAGTTTGCATAAATTAGGTGTGTGTGTGCTGCTTCTTGATTTAGGCAAGCCTTTATAAGTTAAAGTACCTAATCTGTTATTCCCACTTCTCCGTTATTTTTGTGTGTCTTTTTTAATATATAATATATATCAAGATTTTCAAATTATCATTTAGAAGCAGATTTCCCTTGTAGAAAAACTAATTTTTCTGCCTTTTACCAAAAATAAACTCTTGGGGGAAGAAAAGTGGATTAACTTTTGAAATCTTTGACCTTAATGTGTTCAGAGGGTCTTAAACATTCATTCTTGTTTGTTTGTTTGTTTGTTTATTGCTAAATCTCATTACAAGGAAGCCTTGTAGAAAATTTCCCAAACCTCTCCTTTATTCTTTTGTCCTGATACCAAAACAGCGTAGCATGACATCCATTGCCATTAAGGTTGCACTGATAATGCCAGCACTAGTTGATTCTGGGGTACAGTAAGAATTCATATGGAGTAAGCTGCTTTTTCTTGCACCAGATTTCAACAGATAATAATTGACTTGTGTGACCTAACAGTCTATTAATTTATCCTTAACATCTCATAAAAATGCACAGGTGGCAGTATAATTATTTTCAGGGATATGCTACAATTATTTCAATATATTGGTTTTTTAAAAAAAGCCAATCTATAAATATAAACACCCTTTTTAAAAAGATGTTTTAAAATATTTCCATAACAGACCTAGTGCCCTCTGAGTTTCATTTGCTTTAGTTACCAGATTGTTATGAATGGACCTTTTGTAAATGTAACTGCTTTTGCGAAACACCTAGAAAAGTGATGCTGAGGTACGATCAGCAGATAAGAGCCATCTGTTTTTAAATTATGTTGTATTCAATTTATAAGATCTTTGTTATTTTACATAATTATGAATTCAGAATTTTAAAAATTGGGAGAGAAGCAACTTTTTAAGCTTATGATTACCTAGAGTCTGAGCTGTTCTTAACTAATCGTGAGTATATGGCTATTAAAACCAACCACATTTTATATTCTGCAGTGAGAGGAGATGCAAGAAGCTCTGTTGGTAGTCTCTTCTGCGGCACAAAATCCTATGTCTAATGTTAACTCATTGTGTTTAAATATTTCTTGTTTGCATCTCAATAGAAATGAAAAATAACCCAGTCCTCATCCCTTTCTAGTAAATTTTCATGTTTTTGAAGATAAATATCTTAGGTACTTGTTTTTTGAAACCATATTCCTATGCCTCTACAAGGTGTCATTTTTAATACATCAGCATTTGGTTGTTTTAGGTTTTCCACACTTTTGAATATTTGTGTATTCATGTATATAAACTTGGCATAGTAATTTTTTATTCACTCAACAAATATTTATTGTTCGCTTGTTATATGTGCCAGGAACTTTCTTAACCTTTGGGTAAAGGTAAACAAGACAGATATGGTCCCCGCCTTTGCTGAGACAGTAGTTACTATAACCCTTAATCAGCTTCTTTGTCTATGAAGGAGATAAACAGGGTACTGTGATATAGCATAACAGAGGGAAGGCTTCTCTAAGGAAGTGATACTTGAGCTAAAAGTTGGCGTGAGAAAGGAGCAAGCCACGCAGACAGCCAGGGGAGATAGGCATTCCTGGCAAAGAGAACAGCATCAAATGCGAAGGTTTATTTTAAAGGAAACTCATTAGGTATGAATGCTTTATACGAAACCTCTATACAGATCCAATCTTGAGGATCAGAGTGATTCTACAATTTATAATAGTTGAAGGTGGCCTTATTTTATGATAAACTATTTCATATGTCATTCTCAGTAATATTTCTTCTTCCTCAAGCCCTTGCTGTAAAAAGTTTGTCATTTGCACCAGGTTAATACTATTTAATTTAACAACCCTTTCTTTAAATCTGCCTTGAGCAAGTTTTTACCATTGCAGTGTCTGGCTGCCTGCTTCCAGACTTCCTGCTGCCCACTAATTACTACTTCTGCAATCTATCTTATGATTTGAGTAAATGTCCCAGGTATTAGCATTGTCAGATCTGCTCGAGATAAACCAGTGGAGCCTCTGCCCTTTGGAGGTGTTTACTTGTAGAGATGTTAGGGAGCAGTTCTGGAGAATAACTTCGAAAGCGGTGGAGGGTCCTGGGAGTTATTCTTGCATTGATATATTAAGTGAAGCAATGCCAACTACAGCATTTTAGTGGATGACAGCTCTACAGTTATGGTGGGGTTCTTCCACACAATATGAAGCTGGGTCTCAACTCTTAGGAAACACCTGTTGTATTGAGCAGTTTTACCTGTCGAGCAGTTATTTCATGGTGGTGACTACAGTTGTGTGACAATGTTCAGTGGTCATGGTTATATATTTTGCTTTTTTTAAAAAAAAATTGTAACAGAAACTGTGGAAAGCTAAACAGCGGATAAGTGGGGGACTACTGTAATTAACAGAGAGGCAAAATTAACCTGTTCTACATTAGTGATAAAAATGTTTTTAAGCAGTGCCTCCCTAGTTTCTTCTTGATGAAGATGATGAACCCATAAAGCAGTTCTTTGTTTATCTTCACATTCAGGTAGAAATACACAGCTGTTTCCCGGGCTATCCACAATTCAGATTTCTTGGAATATTTCAATGAAAGAGCATCTCCAGTGTCCTAGTAGTAATTCCAACCAGCGGCTTTTTTCCTTATTCACTTTGTGATGAGATGCCGTTTTTGCATTCTTTTTTGTCTACCGTGGCCTAATTATGTTGACCATTTTCTCCCCCTTTTATAAGATGGTTTACATTCTTCTAAGTGATGAGATTTCCTCTCTGTTGAATTTGTCTTTATTTACATTAGCAACACTATTTAGAATTTCCCCTTCACATTACTGGTAATTTTCTCAGTTTAACAGCCTGAGAACTGGATGGCCATGCGATCACATTGAGGTGAATGGCAGCTTTCGCAGTAGATTCCATAGAGACACACCTTAAGGCTGGCTTAGGAAATAGGAGGCTGGTGATATGTCCCCACTGACTTTGATCTCACCAATGGCAGCTTCGTTTTTATTTTATGTTGGAGTAATACATAGACTTTTTTTTTGTTTGTTTTATTGCTTTAAAAATAAGTCTGAAAAGTCATAACCACTGGTTAAGATTAGAAAACAGCTGGATTTTAGCTCACCTTTTGGAATAACCCTGCTTGTGTTCTTTTCTCATCCTGCTTTAATACACTTTCCTGGCTATGTTTGAATTACACTGGTTCTGCATTATGATACACAGTCATTCAGTAACCATTCGTTAATGCCTATTCTTTACCCGGCCACTGTGATAGACATTGAGTGACAAAAAGATGACTGAGATTTGACCCTGACCCTCAAGCTGTGCTTAGTATGGTGAAGATTACTTTCTCTTTCAAGACTTATCAATTTACAGGAAGGATTTCTGCTTAGTTTTTCTAGAAACCTAAATATTTCTTGTTTTGTACTCTTATTCTGTATTCCAAGTGGATATTTGCAAATTGTTGAATATCTGGTTTTTATTTTTACCTTAAACCATATCTGGGTTTGCTTGATCACTCTGTCTTTTAAACATTGTCAGATTTTCTCCTTTGTTAAAATTATTTTAATTTTGCTTTATTTGTACCTTTATTGTCAGTTTCGTCGACTAAAACTTTAAAAGTGAAAAACAATCAGTCAATCTCTTGCTAGTTGAAATCAAAGAGTATATATACCTAGTTGATTTCTCTACCTCTTCCAAAAGCTGTCTAAATATACCTTTAAGATCTTTTTTTTTTAAGATTTTTTTTTTTAATAGCTAAATACTTGGAACCTTTATTCAGTAACAGTCACCCGCTTGGTCTGGTCGATGGTGGGATATAAGGTAAAACAAGACAATCTTCACTGTACTTAAAATTTCTTATGTGCAATGTTTGCTTTCATAGTTTAATATCCCAGTTTCACATTTTCCCCCCTCCACACTACCCCCTGCCCCGCCAGTATCTCTTTAGATAACTAAGTAGTCTGTGGACATAAGCAACACATGACATTTCCTTTTATTCTGATGGAACACATCAGTGTTTAGATGTGACAAATTATTGGTGCATTTTCTTTTCTCCATGAGTTTCACGTTGCGAAATCCTTCATAGTCATTGGCTGGATTTTGTTCTTCCTCCCCTTCTCTTGTCAACATATGTCCCTAGTGGTTTTGCTGATTGCCTTCCTCCTTGCCAATCATGTTTTATCTACATATATCAGAACGTTTCTCTCGTATTTTACTAAAGACCTAACAAGATAGTGCTGTTCATACCCAAGGTCCTAACTTCTTCTTCATGAATATTGATGTTCAAATTGGTCAATCACTTAATAGGAGAAAGTCCAGTTAAACATCTTTATGACTAGCAAATTGCAGAAATCATCAGATTCTCTTTTATGTTTAGAATTATGAATTATGGCAGTTGCAACCTACAGTACAGCCCTGTTTCCACCTTGGAGCATATTGGATTGTTGTATTTAGTACAATCAGGAGTAATGACGACAGGGTGTGGCTTCTAGAGGTCATCAGAATCATCCTGTTGTGTCCCTGTTATATCTTTCTCTCTAGGTTTTCGTGAATATTTTGTCTGTTCAGACTACTTTTTATGTATGTGGATTGAGGGACAAATTATCTCTTGGCATGGAATTGCTATGTTTGTTGCCTCAACTAGGAAATGTGAACTATACCAGAGATAGACAGCCTCATGGTAGTCTCTATGAAAAGAATTTCTTGTTTAACGTGTTCACATAATTTCTTAAATAGGAGCTGTTTTACCTTGAATATTATAGCTAACTTTATATATAGCATAACTGCCTTAAATCTTTTTAGTAGGAAATATATAGTGTGTATTTATGGATTTATATACATACAAGTACATGCAGAAGAAGCTTAGCCATAGGGGTCATTTATCTGCATACACTTAACAATGTTGAATGCTTCTGGTGTTTAAATTCCAGATCTTAGTAAAAAGTTTTTAATTTATTTGCAGACTTTTTTCTTTCATGGACAACCATCAGAATAATTTTTTTATTCTACCAGAGTCCTAATTTGGCAGTTCAGTTTATATGCCTTTTTTAGGCAGCTTGACAATTAAGAATCATAACTGTAATTCATTAACATCAAATAAAGCTCTGCCATATACCCCTTCATTAAATGATTATACATGCAGTGGTCTCTGGAAGGTACTAGCTTAGGGTTAACTTCCGCTTTTCTTTATTTTCTCTTCTCTTCCTCTTCCTCTTCCTCTTCCTGTTCCTCTTTCTCTTTCTTTCTTTCTCTTTCTCTTTCTCTTTCTCCTACTCTTCTTTTTCTCATCCTTTTTAATACTTGTGGTCCCTTGCCCCCTGCCCTTAATTCTTTTCCCCCTGGTGTAAAATTGCTGCTTAAGATACCCCAGGAAGTACCACTACCAAGTCAAATTCTCCTGTATTTAGGGATAACGTGAAGATAGTTTAGACCTGACTTTCTTAGTTATGCTCAACAGAAATGGACTTTCTAAACTTTTTAGGGTCATCTCTGATTCACAGAGAATATGACTAGATAGAGTATATTAACCTAAGTTAATTTCATTGTCAATTGGCTTGCTACCATAAGGTCCGTAAGACCCCAGATTTCACTATTAAGGATCCCGTGGAAGAATAATGCCACTGATGAGAAGGCAGTGAGAAGGATTTATTAACTCTACACAAAGGACTTTTAGATTTTTCTCCAAAAAATTTCCCCAAAATGATATTCTCCTACTCTCAAAAAGAAAAAGAAATCTCTTCTCCAAAATTTCCAGTTCTTTTGGGTTGAGGATAGGGATTTACTTCCTGTTTCTTAAAAATGATAATTTATTGAGCAATGAAATCCATAGTATATTGATGTAAGGACACAAGTAAAGTTTTAGAATTATAAAAATAACATTTTCCATTTCACACTCTACTGTTCTTCTTTCTCCCTGTGGCTTTAAAGCTTTTGGCTATTTTACAATGTTAGTCACTAGATAACTTGCCACATTTCTAGTTCTATATTAAGTTCTACCCTTTACAATGCTGTAGCATAGAGTTGGTTCTCAGCATTTGTCTGGAGGAATAGAAATCCTGCTAAAGTCTCTTTTCCAAAGATTGAATTTTCCTTTTCTGAATAAGTCCCTGAGAAAATATGTCTCTATCATTATTCACTTTCTTGAATTGTTAAATATTGTTCAAGCAAATATTGATGAGAAAGAATGGGGTCTTTTTCTGCTGAATGTATGTACCTGCTTTAAGAATGTAGTCATGTGTTGGTTTATGTAATTAATATACACAGAATAAATTGGGAGAAATAATTACCACATACGTAGCAAGTAGGTAATAACATGCATGGATATTAAATCTTTTTCTATACCCTATTTCTTGGCAAAGTACAGAACCCAAATTGGTCATATCTTAGACCAACTATACCTCAGGCTTCATTTTTGCATTTTTGACCCTGATCTTTAAGGTGTAACTATTTGTATCTTTTTTATTAGTGACAGTGAAGCTGTGAAACCAACCATTTTCATACAAGAGGGCAAAACAAGAAAAACTTCAGAGATTAAGATGAAAGCAGTTCTGCACTTGTTGAACTAGATCAGAGCATTGTAGGCAAAATAAAAATGTTCATATCTGAGAATATTCTTTTTTGCCATCTTTTCCCAAGGTCAGACCTTCTGGTGAAACACAGTTAAAAGTAACATAATTCAGGGCCTTTGTAATCTGATGGAAATATTTCCAGTTGGTCTCTTCAGTATTTGAAACAAGAATGTGGGACATAGTTGGCAATAAATGTTTTCACCAAAATATATATATGAAAAATCATATAAAGCTAAATAATTCATTTAGCTCTTAAAATCTCAAAAAGATAGTAAAATACTGTATAACTGGACAAAAACAGAAGAACCTTATAGGACTTGTCTGAAAACAGGTTTCAAGGATGACCTAATGCACTGCTCACAAATTTGCTTAAGTACTACCAACTATTCTTAAGATACATACTGTTAAGTAAGATATTTATGGGCTTCCTAAGAACTAGCCATTGGCAAGTGTCCTAAAAATACTTTGAGCTGATGCCCACATAGGTAGCCTTATGCTCTTGAAAATGCTTATCTTTTCTCTAGTGATACCGAAGGAGGAGTGAGTGGTAGTTTTAGGATGAGCAGCTGCCCTGGTGTGCCAGGGGTTCCCTGGATACAGGCAGGACTTCCATTGCTAAACCCAAGAAAGTTGCAAGTACCCAGGAGTTGCTGATCACCATAGGTATTCTTGTGATTTACCCTCATTCCTTTAAACTGTAATATTCGTGATTAAATTCAGCTGCCTGTGGCTTTCAATATTTCTAATGCTTGGATATGTGTCCTCCAATCACTTATTACTGTGGATGGAATGTGAGATTTATAACAAACAATAGCCCTTGGCACCAACCTGGTGAGAGACTAACACTAGTGATCCAAGGAAGGTAACTGGTGGTTTAATGAAATAGAGAAGAGGCAAGTACATAGCTAAGTTTTTCAGAACCTGTGCGTATATGTAAGTATAAGTCCCCTCTTTATGGAGTTGAATGTAATCTGAAATTTACATTTTTCACAGTAAGTGAAAATTGAGTGCTTTTATGGATTTCTTCTCTCTTGAGGGAAAATATGGCCTTTGATGCTCTTTCCTCTACTACATTCCCCAGACTATCTGCTTAAGAAGCCAGAATGTGATATTATATATTTATTCTTCGTAAATGATGTGTTGAAATTACTAAGTGCATCAGCCAGTGGCAGGTGAACAAACTGGATGTCCTGATCCAGACTGAGCAGTGTCCTCAGATTCTGATAGCCTATCCTCAGGTGCTTACCAGCTGGAACACTGACCTTGGGAGGTGAGATTTTTTTAATATAGCATTAATTTTGTAATGCAATATGATGGATGCAGAGTCTTCTTGTTTCCCTGTGGTAGTCCTCAGAGACTGCATACTCTGTGCACTGTGATGTAGATGGTGGATGTGTCCTTTGTAAGCTTTAATCCTATGATTGTCAAAAGTACAATGTGGTTCTTTTTTCTTTTAAGTAAAGATGACCTGAGGCTTTATTACAGCTGGTTTTCAATTTAAAATTGTGAAATACTGATTTCCTCCCACCCACACCAAATATCTTAGTCTATTTAAAGTACAAAGAAAAAATAGTTATACTTAAGAAAGCATTGCTTAACTGTCCTGTGATTCCTGGTTGTGTGTGTGTGTGTGTGTGTGTGTCTCCGTGCTTT
Source organism: Eonycteris spelaea (assembly GCA_003508835.1). Taxonomy (NCBI): domain Eukaryota; kingdom Metazoa; phylum Chordata; class Mammalia; order Chiroptera; family Pteropodidae; genus Eonycteris; species Eonycteris spelaea. Next base: position 18,660,304 of record PUFA01000003.1, on the reverse strand, counting down.
CACTTTTTACCTTGTTTGCTCTCTACCTTGTTAACAGTACTTTCACCATTGAAAGGTGAACATTTTTCCTAGCATTAAAAAAAAAAAGCCATTTGAGTTGTTTACCATGTTATTATGGGACTTATTTTTTAATTTAATTGTTCTAATTGGTTTTGATTTAAACTGATCTTTCTTTTAGAGGGTATTTTATATTTTGCTGTTTGTGCCCTAATGTATATGGAAACAAAAAAAATTGTGTATATTTCACATAATGGAGGTATGATATGAGGAGTACATTTTTTTTAATTTGGTGTTATATAAAAATTCCACTCCCCTGGCAGACAGATCTGCACTGCTTAACAACCGCCCCCCCTCCCAGACACAGCACACACCCCACAGTGCTAGTAAGTTATGCATTTTAGTTTATTTCAGAGCTCGTCTGTGCCAAATTAATAATCTAATACACATGATCTATGCTGTAAACAGAAACAGACTAGAACGTAAAATTCACATTTACTCTCGAAATGTACTCTTAGGAAAAAAGCAAGTGCTATTGTTTTTTAAAAGATTTCACTGAAAAAATATTAAGTAAGACATAGTGTACCCATAATTAGTCCTATCATCATGATGAAATATTTGGAAAAACTTTTTAGATCCACTAGACTTCCTTTGTGCCTTGCAAGAGCTCAATTCTCTGAACGAATCAATACTTATCCAGGTAGCAGACTGCTTTCTTTAAAACAGACATGCTTTAGGATGTAACAAAAGGGACCTCAAAAGTTAAAATACACTACCTTACTTGGCATTAAACAGTCCAGGGACTAGCATGGTTTCATCAACAATTTTGTATTGGTAGGAAACCTATTTAAACAATTCTACTTAAATTGCTACACCATACTATATAAGCAATCTAAAAGGGGTCTTCCAACATTGAACTAACACCATCACTTCAGTCGACAGAATGACTATCATTCTTTTCCATTGTCACCTCACCCTGGAACATTTCTGTCAGCAGCCTCCTAGTGACATTTTATCTACATAGATTTTTGCAACAACTCTAGTGTCCATAATGGCACATACTCTTCAAGGGGCTGAAGCGTAGGGGAGAAGTATTAAGTTGTATGTTTGGGCTTTCTCTGGCAAACCTTTTTTCCTCCCTTGCTTCAAAACAGATCAAAAGCCCCTAAGTGTGAGGGGCAGGCATATTAGTATCAGACTGAAGTACTGCAATACAGTCATTTTGCACCAGAAGTGTCTGAGAGCTAGGGTGGAGACTGTCCTCATTTGCTACTTAATAACATATTTGCACTGTGTAGCTGTCCAGGTTGTTGTTTTTAACAGACACTTGTCCTTTTCATCAAAACATGCAAGATGAACCCAACCTGAAAATTAAGTTCACAAATATAGGAATACAGAATAAAAAGTCAAAGGCATACATCAAAGCTACTATCTGCTACAGTGAATAGGTATGGAAATAATTTGTTAAATTGATTAAACTGATGGTGATTTTGTAAAAAAGCAGTCATGCCAGTTGGCACATAGGCATAATCTTAAAATTGATCACGTCAGTTAGGCGTCAAGAACATTGCATCAGACTTACGGGTAACAAGTTTAGTGACAAGCCAACAACAGACTGAAGAAGCATGCTCTTTAGGAAGCTACAAGAGAACAGATTGTGTTCCTGTGCCTAGTCCAAGCGTCGTGACCATTAATTACAGAATACCTGGAGTTTGAGAGAGGGATTTGCCACAGATGTTACAATCTATCTTCAGTAGTTTCGTTAGCCGCCTTTGCGCCTACCTTAATGGTATGTAATAATAAGGTTTAAAAAGTTTTTCAAGTAGTTTAGGAAAGGTCAGAGGAAAGTGAAGGTGCTTCTGAAATATGTGTGGGAAGATGATGGACAAAATATGTTGGAGCATGGTGTTCAAGGATACATTGAATTGGAGTAGACGGAGAGGATTTTTGAAACCAGTTGAAATGAGGCCTTAGAACTCTTGTTTGTGAGTCTGAATATGCACGAAAGCTGGACATGGCAGATCTGCTGTGATTGGTGAGTAGAAAACTGACAACCACAAGCTTGGTAGGTGCTGCCGTGAAGCCCACATTCTACCAATAGGGCCTACAACTCCAGGCGGTAAAAGCCATAGATAGCTGTACACTTTGGGTTTCATAATCTGCAGTGAGATTGTGCTGCTGAGCAGGCAAGCTGAGCAAAGAACTACACTAGCCATAACCCCAACCGAGGCTGGGTTGATGTTTTGGGGGACGGGGTCTGGGGGTGGAAACATGTATATGTATTTATGTTTAAAACTTAACATTTGCTCACAGCTGGAGATTATTAATCTAGAGAATCCTCTGAAATTTTTGTGCAGAATGTTGTTTATGTGTAGATTTTTCTGATGAGAGGCCTTAAACCACTGCCCAATAGCAATTCTCCACTGAGACTGCCTGTCTTGAACTTAAACTAGAATTCACTCATTTGGTTGAAGTTTTTTTCATGAGAGATCTTACTTCTAAACTATGTTTGAGCATACTATTTTTAATATAAGTGCTATATAAATTAAGATTTTAATACAAATAACCCACTTATAAATGATTGCAGTTTTTAATTATGTTTGAGCTGCAGTGAGACGATGAAGATTTAAATAAGCCTAGCTTAACATCTGGAATAAAAATATTCTAGGTTGCCTTTTTTATTGAAAATATTTTTATCTTGAAAAAAAAGATTGGTGTCTTTGTTTTACCCAAGAACCACAAGCTACTTCATTCCAACTTTTAAATTAAGATCTTGCATAATAACATTTGGTATCACCACGTTTTAAAAACATACTTAGTCAATCACAAACACATTTTCTAAGGAATTGAATTTTATAGAGATAATTGAATTCTTTCATCTGTAACAGAATTAGTGGCCTGCAAACCACTGTGGTTTTTTTATACTATGCACTAAGTTGTTAAAGGGGAATTTTCTGCTGTAAGTTACATGCATAAAGGAAGTATGAAGCAAAGGGAAATTTGATTTTTAAATTGTAAAATGGCAACCACTGACAAGGTGTCATACTCAAAGTTTTAACTACTTTTTAACTAAAGCATTATTTTCCTGTCTTATTTCAGTATCTAGGCGCTTAAATATAAATATAAAATCAATATTTTAATAAAACCAAGCTAGATTTAGTAACCTAAATTTGGAGTTCAAAATTTCCAGCATGTCTATATAACATGTGGTATGATTTTCATTTGCCAAAATGTCAATTTCATTCTCCATTATGTCCTGCTTCCCCCTTTTCCAGTCTACCCTTATAACCATCTGCAATTAAAGAAAGCCCTAGAATACTGCTGTATCTTAGAATATTTAATTGATTTGTTTCTGTATTTTTTAAAAACTGAAATCACAAAAGAGATGTCTATAAATCTGGCTTATTCTTTAAAAGATCACCTTTGAAAATGAATTCATATTTTGTGGATCCACTATTTCTAATTTGTATTTGTGTGGGTGTGCTTTTTTCTAATCGGTATTGCCACCAAGGAACAATTAATCTTCAATTTTGTAATTTACATAATTAGTGATTGGCTGGAGAGGGGCTATTGAACATAAAATCCTTTAAGATAAAATTGGGAAATGGTACAGGGTCTATATGATTTAGTCTCTGGTTGGGCATTTCTCAACTGGGAATAGCAATATCTAAAAGGCCATTGAAACAACAAGAACGCTAAGGGTGGAATGCTTGAAGAAAACAGGCCTGTAATGGTCAGATAGTAAAGTAATGGATGATGGAATAAAAACTCAGTTGCCTTTTTTAAATTTTTTTTTCTATCTTTAATGACCGAACAGAATATCTTTCTGCTAGCTTTTGTCCTTAGTTATTTCTGATGTCATGGAAAATGTAACTCGTCTCAGAGTCGGAGGTCTTGGGTTTGGGCCCTGATTCTGCCAATTTATGGTGACTGTAGATAAATCATTTAATCAGTCTGCCTCAAGTTCCTCATTTCCTCAGATTCGCCAAAATGGGGAAGTTAGTTTTCAGGGTGGTTGTGAGGATTAAATGAGAGCTCTTGAGAGGGCATTTCACACTCTCAGGAGGTGCTCAGTATTAGATGACTGGATCTGTAGTTACAGAATCAGGAAATGCCAACAGTGAAGGTCTTTGCTATCAGATCTTCCCCTCAGAAAATTTAGATGGAGATGTCAAATAAATGAAAATGTTGTAGCAATTATCTGTTGCCACAAAGTAATGCATATGTGGAGCAGTGAACATTCATTTAGTTTATGAGGGCAATGATTCAGGCTGGGCGGCTCTGGGCAGTTCTTCTAGTCATGCCCAGGGAGTCTTACAAGGGGAGTTGGCCTAGACTGGAGCCACTCAGCCCTTTTCCACGTTTCTCTCATCTCCTATTAGCTCGCCCAGGCATGTTTTCACGGAGGTGGCGAGGGCAACAGCAGCCAAGCCCAATCCCGCAAGCCCCTTTCAAGTCTGCATGCTTGTGCTGACCAGCATGCTCCAGAACCAAGTGACTCGGCTCAGCACAAAGTAGAAAGGAACTGCAAAGTTACATAGCAAAGGGGGAGATTTCAAGGATGGGGGAAGAATGGGAGCCCTAAATGCAATCAGCCCCCTATACCCAAGTTTTATGTTGTCTGGCAGTTGTACTTTTGGCCAGTAAAAAGGAAAATGTGTAGAAGCAGAGGAGATCCCAAGTGGGGGATCTATTTGGTTGAAGTGTTTTTAATTCATAGAGCATTAAGTAGAAGTCTATTCTAACATATACCATGAAGATGAGTTAAAACCAAAGGAATGTATTTTCTTGTCTACTCTAGGTTCATCATTGCTGTTGCTCCTGGCCATTATCACATGACCTGCTTGAACACCCTCTGAACTCTGAGTCTGGCTTGTATAGAACTAGAAGAGTCTACCTCATAAGTGAGGTAAAAGGAAGCATTCGATTCAGAGAAACCTTTTCTCTTAATGAACATTCATTAATGCCACTTCCAAAACCTTTCTGGGACTTTTTAAATGTAGAGATACTGTGTATCTGCCTTCAATGTTGGCCATTTTTAGAAGCATGGAGTGCTTTAGGGAAGTTTTGCCAATAATAATGCTTTAGCAATAATCTGGTTGATCATGGTGTGTTGTAACTGACAAGTTTTAAAGAAGGAAACCCCACAGTTATCTGTGTCCTGTTTCTATATTACATGTATCAACAATTGTCTGAAGAGTCTGACTCTCTGTGGAAGAATTTAGGAAGTGACCTTCTCTTTGGCAGCCCTAGAAAGTGGAGTTGACCTCAGCGTTCACCTTCTGTGTGTCCAGTGTTTACTTACCACATTTTTCAGAGAACCGAATATATTTCTCCCAGGATACATGTTTAAGCTGGCTCTCCTTCCCCATACTCATCTTTAATGGTCACATGGTCGCCTAACTTATTTTGATTACTACATTCATGTTAATACATGAAAATATTTTGTGGTCTCTTACTGGCAGACCAGCGAATAAGACTTTTAAAAATTTTTTTTTTTACTTTCTAATATACCTGTTATTTTTGTAAAATATGAAAACAATAACAAAAAGTTCTATCCACATTACCAAAACCAGAGAAAAACACTGGTATAACTTTTTCTACTTTTACTTTCGATGTCTATATATTCATCAGGACATGTTTGAAGCTCCTTTAACAGTACCTTCAATTAGAGAAAGCTATCACAAATCTTAAGAAAAATCTCTAAAATTCATTAAGCCATTCAGCAAGCTATGTAATTTTCATTTGATTTGAGCGACACAAAATATCTATGTCAGTCTACTTAAAATTTGATGTTTGAAATTAAACAAAAATTTTAGACATCCTTTTCATGCATGTTTTTTATGTACTATAAATGTGAATACTTTGATGTATTTGGAACCACTTTTTTGTCTTGTCTGTTGCAAGTATCCTAAAATAAAAGTGTGCAATGGAACCAACTAATTTTATTCATCAGCTAGGTGCAAGTCATCAGATATAATGAGCATAGAGGGTATATTGGATACACATAGTATTAAACAGGGCAAGTTAATATTAAAATATTTATGATTATTTCCTCAGTAATATCTTGATAAATTAGGCAGTTAGTAGGTCAGGATCTATCTATTGTCCACCTTATAAATGTACTATCAAAAGTATTACTAAGATTTTATATATCCAAAAATGTCTTAATACTCTTTGGGTATTTTTTTAAAGCTGCATGTTTATATAAACATTTTTGTAAAAACCAAAACTTCTGAAAAATAGGTATGGTAAAAAACATGAAATTCCCTTCCATTCCAACCATCTCCACTGCCCGCCCTCCTTCCCTTGTGTGATTTTGTCTTTGCTGCATGTGTAATGGGAGCTAAAATTTTCAAGGGAAGTGATCTTAACCTCCAGGTTCTGAGAGGCCCCCACTGTGACATGTCTCTTTACCATCCCTTCAGTGACTCCAAAACAGATTCTCTTACCGCCGTTTCTTCCTGACCTCTGTACCTCATGGCTGAGGGAAAGTAGTCAGGGCTAAACCATGTGCTCTGAGCCCTAGCTGGTTCTGCAAGACTTCTCCAGCACACTTCCAGTTACTCTTTCTCAGGTTTTCATACTCAGTCACCACGTGCCCATTCCTACAGCCTCCACAGGCTCAGTAACTCCCACTTTAAAAGACAACAGGACAAAGTTCCTTGCAACTCACATGACTACTTCCTGTCTCTGCTGTTCACTGGCCAGTGTGTTGAGACCAGTTTACATGAGCCATCTCCGCTTTTTGTCCCACCTCCTTACAGCAGTCACCGCTCCAGCTGCTGCATTGCCCGTGTGCACTGCCCTTGTCTTGGAGGGAGCGAAGTCCTGTCCAGGGCGAGTGCTTGTACTAGTGCTTCCATGCAGTTTCCAAATTGGAGTCACGAGGAGAGCTGTTGAAATACAGAATCCCTGGCCTTCCCCGAGGGGTTCTGATTTAGCAGGTCTGAAAGTGGAGCACTGGGACCCGCACTTAAGAAAACCCAGAGTGATTGTCAGCCAGCAAACCACTGTTTTAGACTGTTCCCCATGCGCTTTCAGACCTTACCCTATCAATGTTCTCTTTCCCACCTCCCACACGTTAAACTCAGACTGTGCAAACGAAGTTACAGTTTCTTCATTTTATATCATTAACTTAAAATCTCTCATGAGCCCCATCTGGCTTTGGGAGGGTGTGGGAAGAGGTGGATGGCCTTAAACTTGCCAATCAAAGAAAGCTCATTTTCTTCTGAGCCTGTCTCAGGCTTCATATGGCCTCTTTGGAATAAATGCCAGCTTTGAAAGCCTCTTCCTGTTTTGTTTCATAAATTGGCATCTGGGGGATGGAGGAGTAAAGGTCCTCTCTGGGTGACAGGGGAAGCAGATTCTCCAGTGCTTGTGCTCAGGTTCTTGAGCAGTCCTGCTGCTGGTGTCCCATCCTGTCTCTGTTCACTGTCCTTGCCGAGTCTGCTGGTTGATGAGAGTGGTTTCTTGGCTTTTTGGCTTTTGTGCACGTTAGCATGGCCTGCTTCTGACCTCAACTCTGGCATTGCCTGTTGGCCTCAAGGTCTCTACTTTCAACCTCCTCCTTTCCCAACCTTATGACTATATATCTGCTTGGCTCTTGGTGGAGGTGGGAAGAGAGGAGGTTGGAACTTGAGATGTCCTGAACATCTTGCTCAAGATTTGGGAAGCCAAGAATTTTTCAGACTAGCTAGATAGCTCCCTCTATCAAAGGTGAGCTAGTGCCTCAATGCTATATTAGGTATGGCCTCTGAGTTACAAGTAGGATTTCTCTGAGTGGCTTGCCGCCTTGTAGTCCATTAACCCACCTGCAATTTCTGTCTCATTCTCCATCTCCACCCTTGCCCGTGCCCCACAAGGTTTGACCCTGAGAGGTAGGAAGTTTCAGTAAAGTCTGTTCTTTATAAACCTACTTGTTCTTTCTAAATCTTTTTATCTTCTTACCCTATGGGTCATTCCACATTCTCCCTAACAAAAGGACTCTCCTTACATCAAATCCCAAGTTCTCTCTATGGCTTAGAGTAAAACTCCATGTTCCTTTGTCCACACTTTGTGACCAGGGCTCTTAGAATTGAGAACTTTTTTATTCTCACTTTCAAGACTCTGTCTTCTTCCTAGAGATATCAGAGAATAAAATAATAAAGACCATGAGGATCACAGCTAAGTAGTAACTTATACTTTTGTGCACATCCTTTCCTGTTATTAAGCTTCATGATCTAGCTTTATTGGAAAGATTGTGAGCAGGCATGTACAAGGAAAATGGAATCTTTAATAATACAAAAGTATTGGCCTGATATAGACATTCTTGTCCCAGACTTGCTCTTTATAGCCTCAGTGTTTGCCTCTCTGGTCCTAGTACCTTTAATGTCCTTTAAGAGCCTCATCATTCCTCAAAGCCCAGTTAGATATCACCTCCACTAAAAGTCAGTATCCCCTTTTAGCACTCTCTTTGTAATTTGTTTATACTGGTGAGAGAGCATTCATCATATTATAATGAGGCCTATGTATACCTAAGTTCTTTGCTGAATCGTGAGCTGCTTTCCGCCTTGGAAAACCCTCTGGCCTTTGCTCTGCAGTTCCAAATTTATCCGTTCCTCAAGATCCAGTTTAAATTCGATCTCCTCTGCAGTCTTTCTTAACTACCACTATTGAAAGTTACCTACCCACCCACCCCCCATAGCATTAACAGGCAGCAGCAATGGGATGCTTATGAAATACATGCACTCATGAAAGAAACCTTGACAACGAGTTTTTAAGTGTAGAGGGCCTTCAGGAGGAGCGGTTTAGATTTGATTAGCACCGCTTAGGTTATAAGTGCCTGAGGTCAGAAGCTAAAATCTGTTTCTCCCAAACATTTCTTTTTTATACATACTGCCTCTTCATTTCCACATCAACATTTTCTTAAGCATGACAGGCGTGCAGTAAATGTTTCTTGATCCACTGACAGGTGCTCAGAAAACCTAGCCTGATTGATTCTCTAGTGAATGCCTCCTTTCTTGAGAGCTCATTAATTTTTAAGTTGTTTTCCTCAAAACGCTTGGTATGCTTCTCTCCCCTCCCTACCCTCCCCCCCCCAACCCCACTTTTTTTCATGCCACCCACAGGGTCCCATCTTGATCGGCTGCTCTCCTTTTCTCTTTTGTGCTTACAGGTTTTTGGCAAACCTTACAATGCTTGTGTTTGGAGTGGGAGCAGAGGGAGAGGTGGGATTGGGGATCAACCCAGTCCAGCTTATAGAAGCAAACTGATCCCTTTAGGGCCCTGAACCAATTCTGTGAATTTCAGGGGTAGCTTCTTTCAAAGCAGCATCAAGTAGCTAGTGTGGGACACTGGAAGCCAAGTGGACAGCAACTAGTCCTTACCTTCATTACTGCACATTTATGCTGGGGGCTTAAGGTCAGACTGGCCTCAGTTGAAGCCGTAGATATGGCAGTGTGGTCCTAATGAATACCTGATGGCACTCCAGTCCCTGTGGGTGGTAGTGCTCGTTCCAATAGAAAAAACTCTTTAACTCAGTAATTACTGTCTTTAGAGAACCAGACAGATCTACTTGTTCTGGCATGAGAAAACCAACATCTACATCCCTCAAATCATGTGCGAGATGTTGCTGAGTCCAGAGATGGCGCAAGAGTGGGAAGGTTCAGCCGTGGCTGTTCTAACTGATGCATGAGGCTATTTTATTTTCATTTCTAAATCGAATATGTTAGTTGATTAACCAGTCTTTTTAAACACCAACTTTTTGCCCAGCATTGTAGGTACTTAGGAGAAAGACACTCCCTATTTGGAAGGACCTTGATAGGCTGTTATGGATGGAACCAATTTGGGTTATAAAGCAGTATGGAAGCAGAAGATCGAAACACAGTCTTTGGCACAGAGTGCTGCAGGGCCTTTAAAAGAAGCAATTAGGGTGGGGCAAGATGGGCAGGAGGGATGGGTACCATTTGACTTGGAGAACAGCCTGAGCAGAGGCACAGTGTGGTTGCTGAGCGTGGAGGAAGTGGAGATGGGAGGAGAGTAGGAGGAAGTGAATGGTAGAGAAGAGGGAGGAATGGGTAAGGAAAGAACCCAGGAGATTCTGGTACAGGGAAGTGACATTGGTGGCCCCTTAGTGTATTGTCATATGTGTAAAATTTGGAATTCACTTGGTTCTTAGTATTGCTGGGTCAGGTAACTTCTTTGTAGGATGAGAAGCCATGTCACAGGCCCTGTTTATCTGGCTGGGGTATTTTCCAGCGGCTCTTCTGTGACTGCTCAATGAATTGGCCTAGGCAGCCAGGATGGCAGGAGCCCTCTGACTGCATGTCTGCTAGGGCATGTGTTTCCACTATATAATTACTAGCATTAAACAGACTATATCAGCCTTCTTTAGGATGGCTTTCGGCAAATGGGTTAGAACTCCATTATGCATTTAAATTATACTCAGTCTTCCCTTAAAAAGATTCTCTACAGTAATTCCATTCCATTCCATATCTAAGTTTGCTCAGACCATGAGTCAAAAGGAAGTAGGTACTTTATTCTTTTGGCTTGGGGAATTAAGAAGAAATCTCTACCCAAATAACAGGTATATGGTGGAAAAAAATAACATCTCCCTAAATGTTTAATCATCAGGCAAGGAGAGGGGCAGGGGAGTACTCGGTAACAGGGAAACCTCAGAAGATTTAAAGAGAATTATAGACAGACGGCCGAACGTGGGATGCTATCCAGAAAAGCTCTTAAAGGGCTGGAATCACTGCCCTGTTTTTGACTGACCAGGCGGGAAGAGGAGTCTGGGAGGCCTGGCACAGACTCAAGTACTTACTGTCTTTCTGGTTCTGGGTCATCTTTAGCCCCCTGGGAAGGGGGGCTGGGGTGGGGTGTTCTTCATGAGTGCACATGTCTAGACCTAGACCGGCTAGTCAACTTTATAATCCCCTGTGGCTTTCCTTAACTTCTTCCTGGTTCAGTTTCCAAATTGGAGGGATGTACAATGCCACCCAGCCCCCACACTGACCCTGCCTGCTTCTGGCCTGGAAAGTCGTCACAGCCTTTTACCACCCACTGACATCTGCTGTATGCTTTAGGGAAATGAATGAAGAGGAAAGGTGAGGAAGGTGCCTAGAGAGACGGGTGCTTAACTGGATCTGAAGTATAGAGACTGTCTACTTCCATCCTGGGCAGAGCTTCTCCGTCCCAGCGTCTCCCACAGAGATGCCAGGACGGTGATGTTCCTGTTAAAAACATTCCTGGGAATTCTCCTCGAGCACCGCCTTCGCCACCTTTAGTAGTTCTTTACTGTGGCCTACATCAGCGGGCAGATTGTGGAAGGCCAGATGAGAGGATTTTACTGGGATGATTTTTTCTCCCAAAATGTCCTATGAGAAACGGTAACACAGAGAGGTGCTGGAGCAGAAGGGGCTTACGTGGTTGTGGAGGATACACCACCTCCCACTGCCACCTGGGCTCCGCCACCACCAGCTCTCTGTGAATGACCTCGTGGGTCCCCAGCTCTTTCACATAGAAGCTAGAGTGGTCTTCTTATTTTCATTTGATTTTTGAATAGGAAATTGATATAGTATGAAGTTGAAGAAGTGTAACAGGATGGACATTCTTTCTTCTTCTCAGAGGCAATCAATGTTACCAGTTTCTTTTATATCCTTACAAGATATAGTTTGTAGATAGCTATAAAAGCAATTATATATATATATATCTCCCACCTTAAATGGAACCATACTAGATTCACTGTTCTGTAACTTAATCTTGCCACTTATTATTTCTTAGAAATCATTCCATATTAGTAAACACACTCTCATTTTTTTTTCCAACTGCCTAATATTCTACTGTATGGATCAGCCATAACATAATTAATTAGTCCCCTGCTTGTGGGCATTTAGATTGGTGTCAGTGTTGCAGTGAGTAATACTGTACCTACATCATTTTGCATAGACGCAAGTATATCCGTAGGATAAATTCTCTGGTAAAATTGCTGATCCAATTACATTTGCCATTTTGAGTTCTTGCAGTTACCTTCCATAAATTTCTGTCAGGGTTTACTACTACTAGTTACGAACGAGAATGCCTCTTTTGCCATATACCCTCATTATCAAACTTGTTCAATGTTTTTAATCTGAAGGGTGAAAATGGTAAGAGAATTTGATGTTTTAAAAAGGTGAATCAGATTATGTCACTCCTGTGTTCAAGACCATCACCGTTTTCCCATTGTTTTAGACTCCAAACTCCTGGAGCTCCAGAAGGTTCTTGTGATCTGGCCCTGCCATGTCTCCACCTCTCTCCTCCAGTTCACTGAAGTCTTCCTGGCCTTCTCATTCTTCCTCGAACGCACTCCGCTTACCTGTCTCTAGCGATTTACATTGCCTACTCCTCTGCCCACCACGTTCTACTCTGTCCTTAGTGTTGCTACTTCACTTCTCTCGCATTGTTTCAGTCTCTGCCCAGAACTCGTCACCGCAGATGTTAGAGAAGCCAACACTAACCTCAGCCCCTAGAGTAGTCTCCAACAAGAGAGGGGAGACACTTGCTTACAGATGATACCAACGAATAAATGCTGAAAATGACCATTGCAGAGCTATCAAGAGTAATGACTACGTCATATAAGAATCATTAATGGACAAAAAACCATCAGGTAAAAGTTAATTGGGATGAGGATATACGAATATCCTCATCCTGAGATTATTTCTCAGTTATAAGAGGGAAAATGGCATATCTTTATAGTGGAAAGACATGATAGAAACCTCCTTAATAAAGTGTCAATCACTTGAGTGGGTTTTCTACTAAAATACATAAGCCAAACCTAATCATAATGAATCATCAGAGAAGCAAGAGGGTAGGGAAGTTACTAAGATGAAGGCAGGTAATAATGAGCTTCATAGACTATTATATGGTTTTGGTTTTGTTTTTGTTTTTGTTTTTTAAATAAGCCGGAAAGCCATTAGTGGGTTTTAAGAGTGACATACCTGTATGGAGCCAAGAATAGAAGGCATGTGTAACAATCGAGGCAAGAGATGGTGGTTACTTGTACCAAGGTGTTAACGATGGCAGTGGTGAGAAGTGGTTTGACTCTGTGTGTGTGTGTGTGTGTGTGTGTAATCATTCTGGTTATGTGTTTAAGAATTTGCTGGTGAATTGGGTGTGAAATGTGAGGAAAAGGAGCCAAGAATATTCTGTCTCCAATGTTTGCTATGGAGAATGGAGGTACCATTTACTGAGATGGAGAAGATTGTAGGTGGAATAATTTGGGGAAGGAAATAATCAAGAGATGACTTCTGTTTATGTATATTTTGAAATGCCTGTTTAACATCCCAGAAGCAATTGGATATACAAGTCTGGATATCAGGGACAGATGGGAGCTTTGTAGATTTGGGAGTAGTGGTTATAGAGGGTATCTACAGCCAAGAGTCTGAACTTTCAGCCTCTGATAATCACAGAGTAACTTGTATCAGACTAACTCTTGTGCTAATAATAATTATAAATTCGGGAGGTATGGGAGAGTGACCTAAAACAGACATATGCTGGAGGAGTTTCAGCTCTCGAGAGAAGGGAGCCACACTGGATGAGATTCATGTTTATTAAGCTTTTTTTTCCCCTGAGGGTACTTACTAGCCTTTGCAATGCACAGTGAGAACTCAAGGAGAAAGTAGCAGAGGCTTCTGGAGAATCTGGAAGTTGAGGGGGAAACAGAGTCAGATCAGGAGCCCCATAACCTATACATGAGCTCTCCTTGAATCCTTGCCTGACTCCTTAATTGTGCGCGTGAGTGTCAAAACTCCACAGCGCCTGGAGGAAAGCAGCAGCTGGAAAGCTGAAAGAACAGCAGAGATTTTGGCTTCTCATTGCAGCTCGAATCTTTCCAAGTTAGATGCGCGTGGCCTCAGACTTTCCATAGAACTCCAGTAAGCACACTTTAGGAGTAAAGATACATCACAAGACTGAGGGATTCACCCTACAACTTAATGACAAAACTAAAATAGACCCACCATAACAGAACCTAAAATTACGCCGTATCAGGATTAAGATGATCTGCCAGTAATTTAACAGCTTGTTAGGACAGCACACAATACTCTTCAGAGTCTCGAACAGAATCTAGAGTCTTTACAAGAAAGCATTCATAATTGTCAAAATACAGTTCAAAATTACAAGAAATTCAAAGAAACAGAAGAATGTGATCCCTAGTCAAAGAAAAAAATCAGTCAACAATAGTAGATGCATAGCTAACGCAGGTGATGGGACCAGCAGACAAGGACTCTAAAATAAATTTGAAAAATCTATTGAAGAATCAAAAGCAATACTGGATTAATTGGTAAGGAGATAGGAAGTTTCAGGAGAAATCTGCAAATTGTATGAAAAAAAAAAACTAGAACTGGAGCACACAATATATGCAATCAAAAATTTAAAGGATTAAATACAACCAAAAAATGGATCACTAAACCTGAAGACAAGTCATCATCCAAACGAAGCACCCAGAGGAAAAGATATGGAAAAAATTAAGAGGCTCAATGACCTGTATCATAAAGTATGACTGGCATGTAATTGGAATTCCAGAAGGAAAAGAGATAATAGGACAGAAAGATATTTTAAGAAATATTAGCCAAAATGTTCTAAGTTTCCTCAAGAACAGCAACCCACAATCCAGGAATATCAGTAAATCCTAAGCAGGATAAATATTAAAAAGGTAGTATGAAGTACACATAATTAAATTGCTAAACCAGCACACCAAAGATAAAGTATTTAAACATTGCATACAGGGGCACACCAGAGAAATTAATGGCTAACTCCTCATTAGAAAAAATTTTAAAATATGAAAAATAGACAATGAATAAATCTTTGTAGTGATGAAAGAAAAAATCTGTCAACATAGAATTATATATCCTGCAAAAATATATCTCAAAAATGAATGAAATAAAGACATTTTCATATAAAACCTGAGAGAATTTGTTGCCAGCAGACCCACACAAAAAAGGAAGGTCAAGGACATTCTTCAGGTTGAAAGGAAACACCAGGTAGAAAGAGATGAAGAACACTGGAACTGGTAAGTATGAGGGTGTATTAGTCTGCTTGAGCTGCCATGGCAAAGCACCATAGTCTGGATGGCTTATGCGACAGAAAGTTATGTCTCACAGTTCTGGAGGCTGGTAAATCCAAGATCAAGGTGTCAGCAGGGCTAGATTCTGGTGAAGACTGTCTTCCTGGTGTGCGGATGACCACCTTGTGTCCTTGGCAGGAAGAGAAGGCTCTAGTTGCTCCCTCTTTTTTTTTTATATATAAGTTCACTAGTCTCTTATGAGGGCTCCACCCTCATGGCTTAATCACCCCTCAAAGGCCCCACCTCCAGATACCATCATATTGGGGATTAAGGCCTTAATATGTGAGTTGGAGGGGTGGGCTCATACATTCAGTCCATAGCAGTGGGTAAATATAATGTCATGGGATGAGCTCTCCAAGGAAATCGTATGGCTATAGAGAGAAGAGGTACAAGGATTCAGTTTCTGAGTACTCCTATATCAAGAGGTTGGGAAAGTAAGGAGAAAAAACAGCAGAGACTGAGGGGGAGCTTCCAGAGAGAAAAGAGGAAAATCAGGTGAGTGTGGTGTTTTGGGGAATGGCCAACCTGTCAAATACTGCTGAAGCTGATAGATCATGTTAGATGAGGACTAAGAGATCATTGCTAGATTTAGCATCCTGGAGGTCACTGATGGAGTGGTAGAGTGATGGAAATGAAAGCTTGATCAGAGTTTAAAAGAAGTATAGCAATGGCAAAAAAAAGAGGTAGATATTAAGAGGTGACCCACACACTATACCAGGTCTCTTTCTAGGTAAAAACGCATGTGGCATGCATATAGCAATGGCCTGCTGTATTACCCAGTTCTTTCTCCATCTCCCTCCAGAGGGAAGCTAGCTCTGACCTGCAATGGAGTGGCCCAGGGCTAAGGGGGCTGCCCTAGGGATTCAGTGCCAGAATTCTATTCTGACCTTTCTCCCATTTCCAAGCACCTTTCCAAGGGACCCAGGGCCCTGGGTGACTACAGAGTTTTGTGGTGCACTGCTAGCGTGGTGTAACCGAGGCACTGTCCTCATTATTAGATGTGAACCTGGGGGACAGCCACATAAAGTCACATCAGAAGTGGCAGCTCCCTGACCCAATGCTCTCGTGGATGGACTTCTGCTAAGCTTGGATGCTGGCAGTACTCTCCTGCCTGGGGCCTGTGCACTCTTGTTCCCTCCCTGCCCATTGGCCTAAATGGCAGTGGTTCAGTTAGGATGCTCTTGGCTGAAAAGAACACAAACCTAATTTAAAATAGCCTAAATAGTCAAGGAGCTAATGTCTCAAAAAATAGAAGTCTCAAAATAGCCTAAGCCCTGTGTTGCAAGGGAGTGAGTTACTTCCTGTCTCTGGGCTCTGTTCCCCATTAATTCATTAACACATTCATTCATTCAACAAGTATTTATTGGGTGCCTACTTCATGCCAGACACTGCTCTAGGGGCTGGAGCTACATCGATGAACAAAACAAAATCACCCCTCTTAGCATTTACATTCTATTTTGGGGGAGAGACAAATAAAAAAGGGCACATGATGATAAATGACATGAAAATAAATCAACCTGGGCAAGGGAGTATAGAGTGGCAGAAATTGTGAGAAGTCTATTTCATGTAGAATGATCAGGGAAGACCTCTCTGATAAGGTGACCTCTGAGCAGAAACCTGTGAAAGCAAGCCATGTGGAGATCTGGGAGGACATTCCAATGCGAAAGGAGCAGGTACAAAGGCCTGATATGGGAGCTGCTTAGTGAGGTTGGGGACATCAGGATGGCTGAAGTGCAGGTGTGGCGGGAGATGAGGACAGAGAGGTAGAAGCGATGGGTCAGATCACACAGGACTTTGTGTACACTGAATTTTACTCTGCAGTGGAAGCCTCGGAGGATTTTGAGAAGAGGAATGCCTTGACTTAGTCTTAAAGGATCACTCCATCTTGGAGGAAGGCAAGGGCAGAAGCAGGGAGCCCAGTTACAGGAGGTGAAGTCGAGGAATACTCATGGTTTTTGACCTGTGTGTCTTGAAGAATGGAATTGCCAATACCTGAGAAGACTCGGGGTTAGGAGTAGTAGGTTTGGGAGTTAAAATCAAGAGTTTGTTTTTGGACATGTTTAATTTGCCTAAGTGGAACCATCGATGAAGCAGCCGGATATACAAATCCAGCTGAGGTTTAGGGATGATGATGGGGCTTGGGATGTAAGGGTTTGAGACAGCAGGATGCAAGTGGTACTCAATGTTGTGTATCCGATGAGCTCACCGAAGAAGCGAGTACGGATAGAAAGGGTGTACGAATTAAGCCCTAGATTCTCTAAAGTTTAAGGGTTGGAAAGATGAATTAAAACTAGTAAAGAGACTGAGTGAGTGTGACTAGTGAAATAGGAGAACGGAGAGAATGTTGTCGTCGAGACCAAGTTTCAAGGAGGACAGGGTGACTGTGTTAAATGCTACTGGTGGGTAAGAAAGGCGAGAATGGACTGACCATTGGATTAACACTGTGGAGGACATGGGTGCCTCTGTCAGACCAGTTTCTGTGGGCAGTGGACAGAAATCCTGAGTGGGGTGGGCCAAGAAAGAAGGAAAATTGAGGAATTGGGGGCAGAGTATAGAGACATTTTTGGAAGAGTTTTGCTATAAATAGGAGCAGATGTAAACGAAGTGAGCGTTGGAGAGGGAGAGGAGATGGAGTGAGTGTTCTTAAAGTTGGAGACGAGGCAGTATGTTTGATTCTAAAAAGAATGATCCAGCAGAGAAGGGAAAATGGAGCATGTCAGGGAGATAGAGCTGATGCCCAGGAGTAGATGAAAGAGATGAAATCTGGTACCCAAATGGTAGGGTCTTTGGATAGAAGCATGGATTGTCCAGGCTGGTGAGAAGAGAGAAGGCAGATGGTATGCACCCAGGTACAGCAAAGTTGGTTGCTTAGGGGTGAAAGCACTTGAAAGTTCTCTTCTGGTTGCCTCTATTTCCTCTATGAAATAAGAATAGTCATTAATTAGCTAGAGTGGAATGAAGGTTGGGCATTGGAGAAGAGTGGGAAAGGCATAACGGTAGTCTAGCACTGTGGAATTGAATAGGCTACGTAAATGAAGACTTGTCCGGGCACATTAAGGTGAGTGGCATGCCTTTTAGGTGAGATGCTGAGCTTATTTGGTAGACTGTATTATTTTGTGAAAATCTGCCCCCCTGGAGCAGAACTCTCTTTCCTTGCCCTAAGGACATTGGGCTTGGCCAGAAGACTTGTGCTGATCAACGAAATGTGAAGGGAAGTGATGGGTGTCACTTCGAAGCAGAAACTTTATGAGGAAAGGTGTTTTCACCATGTCCTCTTTTCTCTCTGCCTCAAGACTGGCCATGTCTCAGACAGAGGCAGTTCCATTAACTCAGATGCAGGAATGAAGAGACTGGCACGGAGCAACACACCAACCTGCAGTGGACCTGTTCTCTGTAGGCGAAAAATGAGCCTTAAAAGTATAAGCCCTTGAGATCTGGGGGTTGTTTGTTACTGTGGCATAACCTATGCTGACTGATACAACGCCGACAGAAAACCTGTGTGCTTTTCTCCAGCTCCATTCCCTTGCCTATGTGCAGGAGCAGAGAAGATAGACTCTTGATATAACCACTATTGAGGTTTTGCTAGAGAGTCATGACAAAGGGAACAAAGGACAAGGAAACTGAGGATGTATTTAATAATGAGGCTGAGCTGAGTGAGAAGGGAAGTGCGAAAGATGCTAGATTCATCCTGAAGTTACTCTGTATACTTATAGTAACAGGAGGGCTGCCAGAGACAATTAAATGTTTCCTTCTCGTGTCCCTGAGGAGAATGTGCCCCTGCATCCAGTTGGACTGCTTGGTCACAATGAGAGTCATCAAATTTTTTTTTTTGCAAGAGCTTATTTTAATTTTTCTTTCCAGCAGAGACTCTGGAAATGGTATCTCCCCATTTTCCTCACATGTTCTCTGTCTGCCCACTGGGCCGGTAGGGATTTCTCCCTCTGTGCTTGGGTGAGGATGATCCTGTGAGGTCTGCCCACACTCTCCATGTCCTGATCACTGGCTTCCCATTGCAGACAGGGACAGGGTCCAAATTACATATTGTGGAAGCTGAGTAGGCTGCCACCAGGTCTGTCCTACTCTAGGCTCATTTTTCCCTGCATCTTACTACAAGGAGTTAGAAGGCACCAGTCCTCAGGACCACCTTTTCCTTATTAGAGAAGCCAGATGGGCCTGCACAGCCATGGGCTCTGCCCCCAGAGATGACCTGTAAGTTCTGGCGCCAGCCTCAGGCCCTCTGCCCAGCCACGCTCAGGGGAATAGCTGTAGTCCTGCCTGGATGCCTCTCCCAGCCACCCACTCCTCTGGCCCAAGACAGTGAACAAGAGCTCACATGCTCCTTACTTTTCCTCGGCCCCCGCTTGGGCACAAGCACTTAAAAAATGTTGTGACAAAGAGTGGGAGTGTGCAGACAGGCCCCATTTCCCCAGATCACAGGGTGCATGCCTCAGCTAGGCCTAGCCACCTCCCCCCCCCACCCCTTCCACAGGAATCTGGTCTCACTCCAGGCTGGATCTGTGGGCCTTCCTGTACCCTCATCTGTCCTTGGCAAAGCTCCCACTGAAAGAAGGGTCATGGATGAGATGACCCCACAGCCAGGGGTATGGTGGGGCATCTCTCCAGAGATGGCTTGATTTGATGATGCGTTTCCAACAGCCTTTGTCAGGTGGTCCCCACAGTGGCCCAGTTGAGGCATGAACGAGCAGGGGTATATTTTACAGAGGGAAAGCTGGTACTCAAAAGAGGGGAACATGTGCCCAAGGTCACTGGCTGCTTGGTGGCAAACCAATCCGTGGCATCCACAATGTTGACGCCACTGTATTTGGTTAGCTCGGCTGCTCCACGAAGTGCACGACATCCTCAGGCTTTTCTCTTTGACACCTGCCTTAGCTTCCTGGTAAATCCCTCCTAAGGCTCCAGGCTGTACTCGCTCATGTCCTGGGACACCAGGGGTAGGCAGGGCCCTGGACAGAGGCTGCTGTGGAGAACAGGCAGAAAGAGCAAGTAAGTGAGGAACTGAGGGAGGGGCAGCCCTTGCTAGGCTTCTCTGGGGTTTCCTAGGCTCTCCTGAAGGATAGGCCCCGCTTTTGTATTTTATAGAAGGCAAGAGTGTTATTTACTCAATGACCAAAATTTAACCTCAGGTCCCTTTGAACAGATTCTGGCTCTTGGATGAATCTCTTCTCTTTGTTTAAGTTTCTCCATGGGTTTTAGATTCAGTGGTCAACTACACAATTCTGAGAGGACAGGGCACCTGGCCTGGCTCACAGGGACCTCATTCTGCCACAGGGTAGGATCGCACGTCAGATGTCTGGCTGAGTGGGGAGGGTCAGTAGTTAGAACTGGCGAGAGGCACTGACTCACTGCCCTGGGGCTCTGGGCAAGTCAGGAAAGCCAGCCTCAGTTTTCCCAGGTATAAAATGGGTATCAGGCCACTTGTTTCCGTGGGAGGGCCTGGAGGGCTATAATTATGGAAGGATGCAACAAGCCCCAGGAGACAGAGGAATGGGGCTGGGGCATCCTGAGAAAGCTGACAGAATGGCCACGGTTTTAATTCGTTGGGGGAATTAGGAAATGCCTCTAGAAGAAAGGACTATGGGGGAGGCGGGGGGGGTGGGGAGAGCGAAATGTCAACCCAGGGAGAACGTGTCTGGCGCCCTTGGGAAGCCATCTTCAAATACGCCAAAGCCCCGTCTCACAATGCAATCAAGTTGTTGCTTCTGTTCATACCAAAAGGGGCTTTTTAAAACACAATTAGGCTCTGTTTTATTATGTGTGACAGACGAGGCCATTAACCATTCCAACTATTAAATCAGACTTCATTAAAAAAATGGAAGTAACTGTAAATTGCCTTGGGTCACGATCGTTTAGAGCCGAGACATTGCAAAGAAAAACATTAGGGAGCTCACTACCATGATGAAGTTAATCAATTTGACATCCCTCGGCGGGGCGTGTGCACCGGAAGAACTGCACACACGCCGCTACCCAGAGCAGGGCTCCTGGGGCAGGGTGGGGGCTCCACTTCGTCCCTCTCCAGGGAGCCAGGGAGACACTGAAAATAACTTGAAACTTGGGGGGGAAAGGGAATTTCTTTTCCCAGAGAGATTTTGTTGGTTTTCTCGTCTGAAAAATTATCTAAATATATCAAATGTAATACCAAGTCATACATAATATTTTTTTAAAAATGTTTTTGCACCAAAAGTGACTTTAGAGCTATAAGGAGCAGTGCCATATATGTTTAATATCTGATGTATGATGTCTCTCCTATGCCCAAAAGTAGGACAGGGCGGCATCTACGGACTTGCTAATTTTCAGAGAGTCTGTGTCCCTCCTCAAGGCCTGGAGCCTGATATTGGCCTCTTGTTGGGTCCTGAGAGGGAGGCCTCTGCGTTGGGTGCATCCTATTGTCCTCTCCTGTGTGTAGGTGGGAAGGAGGAAAAGGAGAGGGCAATAGAGCTAAGGAGACCTACAAAAGCCAGGAGTAGACACAGCCCCTGCACCCCTTTCCCCAGGTCCTGCTTTGCCTGAGACCCAAACCCCAAGTCCCTTTAAGCCAGAGGTAGGGAGCAGCGCCTGGCCTGGGGACAGAGCCAAGGAGGCCCCAGAGCAGGGTGGAGGCTCTGAGTTGTGTCTGGGGCGAGTCCCTGGCCTTGAGATGATACAGGGCAAGGACAGGTAGGGTGGGCAGAGAATGCTCAAGGCTGCCCCCGGCACGGGTGGGGGCCACTGGGAGCCATGGCCCTATCTCAGCAGGCATTTCCTGGCTAGATAATTAGCCAGGTCCTTGCAGACACTGCAGGGTGAGCTCTAGGAGGCAAAGGTAGAGGAACACCAGGCGGCTCTCAGCTGCTGGGAGCTCATCTGTGGCACCTTGCCTTCTCTTTCCCCTTTCCTCTCACCCTGCTTATGCAGAGGCACCAAGGCCCACCTAAGCCTAAACTCACCTTCCTTCTAGTGTGGCCTGGGAGCCTTCAGAGACCTACACAGGGCTTGCCTCCTCCATGAAGCCTCCCAGGCTCTACCTGGGTGGCATTTCTGTGCTTAGGGACCCTCTGGCCCCCTGGAGCTTGCCTCCCTGCTCTGATGGCTCTGTCTGAAAGCTGCTAAATCAAGTAATTCCTGCCAACAAGCTTCCCTCCTAGCTCCAACACTCCCTGCTCCAGCACACCCGCCCTTGTCTTCTTTAACTCCTCTAGACAATTTCCTTCAGCCCATGGGCAAGGCCCTGACCACCTTTGCGGCATCAATGCCCTGCAGCTTTCCTACCTACCTCTTGCTTCCCCTCCTGCCTCACTTAGTCGCTTAGCACCCGTGGCTCCTTCCAGCTGAACTCTGTAGGGACCTTTCTCTTTGCCTGATGGCCTAGTCCTCTCTTCCCTACCCAGGGAATTCACACTGGCCCTAGGCTACCTCCACCTGGAAGCCCTTCTCAGATCTGCTAGAGTTGGTGGGTCACAGTGTCTTCCCTCCCTGCCTCCCTTCCCTTCTCTCAACAAATATTTAGTGAGTGGCATTTCTGCCAAGCCCTATAATAGGAGCTGAGAACTCTGAAGTGAGTAGGACAAGGTCTCTGCCTTCACAAAGGTGACATTTTGGACAAGATGATCGATACATGTAAGATCAGGTGGCAACAAGTACCACAAAGAAATATAAAAGCAAGGTCCGAAGAAACAAAGCAAGGTCAGGGGGCTGGGAATGATGGGGGCGTGGTCAGGGCAGGCCTCCAGGACAAAGGAATTTGAGCAGAGACCTGAAGGAAGCCAGGGAGCCGCCCCAGGCCAGGGCTGGGAATTACTCAGTGTCCCACAGCACAGCCCAGTGCCTGGGACAGCTCTGGGGCTTTTTAAACATGTTTTGCCACAACCATAGTTATTCAAGCTTCTCTCTCCTCTTGCCTTGGGAGCCACTGTGGGCAAGGACTGTCTCATACTCTCTGAATCTGCCCTGAAGCCCAGCCCGGCATCTGGCAAGGAGGGTAATTGGCACATGCCTGTATGTAGAACAGCGGAATGAATTATACACGAACAAAGAAGAAATGAATGAACTTCTGGAATTGTGCCAAGCAGTTGGGAGTAGAGAAAGAAAAAAATGCTTATGGTTTTTGCATTCAAGGAATTTTTAAGCAATTAGAGGGGGGAAACCATACACGCTTTAAAAAGAGACTTTTAAATCATCTTATTTTAAATACAAAGTTAAAGAACTTTATACATAAGTGCATCATTCATTAGATAGTACCTTAGAATCAATTTATCCCACCTTTCATCTAGGGAGAGTGTAAAACCCTCTCCTTGAATGCTCCTATAGTTAATCTAAGAATATTACAGAACACTTCTCTGGGGAGGTAGCTTCCCAGGCTGCTCTAGAATCGAGTTGCTCCTGATACTCTGCAGTTCTTCCTTATTGGTGTTAACCCCGGACTCGACTCCCTGCATGATGTTCTCCTTCCTCGGCAGTTGCTGCCCCTCACGGCAGTGTCTTCTTCTTTGGTCTTCCTAGCAAGCGCCATAATAAGAAATTCATTCTCTCTCTCTCTCTAAGTCTCTTAGTTGGAGCAAATAAGCCTGCTGTGGTAAGGTGGTTTATCATTGTCTGTCTCCTCCCACCAGAATGGGAGCTACCTGAGGGCAGGGACCATTTTTATTATGTTCACTTTTGGATTCCCGTGTGTGCAGTAGTGCTGGTTCTCACTATAAATACCTATGGGATGGATGGATGGATGGATGGATGGAGACACTGTATTATTTCCAAAAACTCAATCAGTTCTCAAAGGATGGAGATTATTAGCCCATCACAGAGAAGGGGCCTCAGGGAGCTCCTTGATAATGGAGCCATGTCACCATGTCACCTTGGTTTCTGGATCCCCTCCCAGCTTGGCACATAGTTAGTGTTCAACAAGTATTTGAATGAGGGGCTGGGCAAAAGAGCCAGTGACAGTGACTGGAAATCTCTCTATTGCCAGTCCAGTACCAGGTACAAGAGAGCAATTGTCAGATGCCTGGAGAATGGCAGAATGAATGAATGAATGGATGAATGCATCAGCCAAGGAAGAAATGAATGGGTTTCTGGGCTTGCGCCAGACTCTGTAGAGTGTCTGTCCCCAGATGTCCTAATGCTCTTCTGCCCTAGGAGAGGTGGACACAGCCTTAAGTTCCGGCCACAGTGCTCTGCTGCCCAACAGCTGCATCCCGGGTCGCTCATCTCTCAAGCCAGGAACTGACCACCCGGGAGCTTCGAGGGAGCCCACACTGCCAGCTTCGGCATTCTTCTCTCCTGACCACGCCCGCACTGAGAGGCAACATGTGTGCTTAGAGAAAACCTTCGCGGGTCTGGGACTGAGGTTGGCTGGGCTCCGGCAGTGCAGAGCCAGGTTTGAATGCCGACATTGTTTCCTTGTTTGTAGCGTTGCCTTATGTGTTATTTTATTCAAAGATGGGATTTGATCCAGAGGAGAGCCAGGCCTCAGACTTTTCTTCTGGTAAGAAGTCCCACATAAAAGTCTTTTAAAAATGTGAGCCGTCTAAATGATTCTCTACACAGCTACTCACTCCTGTGGATGTGATGCGGTCAGTCCCTCCTGGCCAGGTGGTCACATGATCTTGTGCTTGTAGAAGCAGAGAGGCCCATTTGGGTTCAGCTCCGTCTTTGTCCCTGGACCAGAATGGAGGAGGTGTCTCAGCCCTGGCCGGAAAACTGGCTCCTGAGTGCAGGCAAGCACGTGCTGCTTCCCCTCACTGTCCTTCCTGTTTGCAGCTCACCAGGCGTCCTGGAGATCAGGACTGTTGCCAACCATGGTGATTTCAACCCTTCTGTTTTTCCTTCCTGGAGACCAGGACCTTCCCCAAGTCCGTCCATGCAGAGCTCCTCCTGGGTATTCCTTGGCCATTTCCCGCACAGGCCACTCCCTGGGGAGGAGTGAGTCACTAGAAAAGTCGCAGTCTCTCTGCAGAGGGGTGGGCCACAGTGAGGGGCTGGGGGCAGGAGGCTGTCTCCTAGGGGTGGGGGTCCCGCTATTGTTTTCTTTGGCCTTGTGCTCATGGCTCGATAAAAGCAAAGTTCTGTTCTGGCCTGGAGCACGTCTAAGCGATGGCCGTCGCTTGGCAGGCCTCCGGTTTTCCCTGGCAGTGGAGGTACTTTTCACAGCTTTCTGCCCTGAGCGAGCAACTGTCTCTGGAGGAGCAGAAGACTTCCTGTTTCTACCCCACGGTGGCCCCCTAACAATGCCGACAGCAGAAGAGGGTGCCCCACGCATCCCCGCTGTGCCCTGGTAGAGGGCTCACGCGAGTGTCCTGCCTGCCACCACCTGCATCTCCAGGCCCCCGGCTGCTCACCCCTGGGCCCCGACCCTTGATTCCGGAGCTCTGACCTGGGAGCCGGAGACGATGGGCTCCAGTGGAAACTCTGCTTTTAACAAGCTGGAGAGTCTTTGCAAATATCATCCCATCCTGGTGCCCCTGCCTTCTAAGGGGGTTAAATGGCGGTTAAAAAGAAAAAAAATTTAAAACCACTGCTCTGTCCTGCCAGCCTCATGGAGCATAAGCCTGTTTGAAGCTCCACCTAGCCAGGCTGAGACATGGATTAGAATGTGCGGCGCACTGCGCAGACACATCCTTGTGGCTATTTGTACCTTTAACATTGTAGCTCTGTACTTCCCTGGCAACGCATTGGTCCCCTGCAACCCTCCCCCCACCACACTTGCGCCTTCTTTTGTTCTTGTCTCTCTTGAATCAATATGCTCTATCTTGTCCATTGCCAAAGAAAACCTCCTTCAACTCCTCACCCCTCTGCTCTCATTCACGGTCGAGCTCGTCAAAAGAGGTGGCTACACATCCTCTTTCTCTCTCCCACCTCCCGTCTTCCTCAGTTCCCTTTGGGCAGATTTCTGACACTGACCCTCCTTTCTTGGAACTGCCTTATTGAGGTCACTAGTGGCTTCCATGTTGCTAAATCCATCGGGCACAATTAAACATTCGCCTGACTTGCCCTCTGAGTCCCTCACGATCGAGCTGCCATCTTCCCCCTGTTAGCTTCAGGGACCCCTACAGTGCTGGTTGACCTCTTCCCTGCGCCCCCTGCCCCTCCCCGCCTGCCTGGCCACTTCTATTTCCTTCGCAAGTTTTCCCACCTCCTCTATCTGACTGCTAAATGCTGGTGGTCTTCAAGGCTCTGTGTTGTGCCTTTGCTTTCCTTGAAATCTTTTTAGTATAGAAAATTTCCAACGTATATACAAAGAGAAAGAATAGTATAATGAATCCATATGTCCTTATCACCCATCGTCAACAATTACCAACTTACGGCTTAAGTATTTACAATAGTCATTCTTTCTCATTTATTTTTAGGCAAATCCCACACTTCATGTTACATGTAAACATTTCGGTATATTTGTCTAAAAGACAAAGACTCTTGAAAACGTACACACTGAAGTCGTTTAACAATAGCTGGTTATGCCCTTTTGGTTCTCTGTTCTTAAGAATCTTGTTTACATCCATGGCCTTAAATCGCTTCCACAGACCACGGTCTCCCAGGCGTCCAGAACTTTTTTCAGCTCCCAAATCTTATTTGTAATCCTCTACTTCACATTTTCACAGGCTGGGCTCAGAGTCATCTCAGATGCAACGTGTCCAAGACAGACCACATGATTTTCGTTCTAACGCCGCTTCTCTGGGCAAACCCATTTTGGTAAATGGCATCAGCCTGCGTCCAGATGCCAGCCCCAGAAGCCTGGGCAGTCCACAGTTTCTTTACCCCCACCCCTCACCTGATCCATCACCAGGTCCTGTGGCTTCTCCCACCAAAATATACTTAGAATATACTGACAATCCATTCACTGCTTTCGCCTCCACAGCCATGCCCAACCACCCCCTCTCACGCCAGCACTGGGGAAGCCTCTCAGGGGGTTGCTTCTCTCACTTGCACCCTCTGCTGACACTCAGCTTTACACACAGCTCGACCATGCTGGGTATTAAGATATCAGAATACTTTCCTTCCTATCAGTAAATAACCACTGCCCTGAGCCAGTGCCCACCCAAGGCTCCACCCCCACCCCACCACCAACCTCCCAAGTAGATAGGACCTCAGAGACCTTGCTTTCATTTGTGTCTTTGTGCTGAAAATTTAAAACTGAATATGGTATTCTGATGACCGAAGACTTCAGATAACTTCACTAGTCATCTTCAAGGAAAAATCCCAAGAACATGTTCTCTCATACCTTCCAAAATCAAGAATTATATATTGTTAAAAAAAAAAAAAAGTCATCCTATGTTGGAGGAGAGGAGGAGGGTTAGTGATTGGGAGGGGATATGAGGGGAACTTTTGGGGGTATTGGTAATATTCTATTCTAGATCTGGTTGGTGGTGGTTACATAAATACATTCACTTTGTGAACATTCTTTGGGCCAGGCACTTATAATCTGTGTGCTGTTCTATCTGTTATATTTCAATAGAGTTTACTGAAAATACGACCCATCGCATTTTCCTGTGGCTTTTGCTCCAGAGGGAAGGAACCACTTGATCTTACCTTTTCTCTCGTTTGCATTCTCTCCAGAAGGTTTTGCACAGCAGTGGGCGCCTGTGCCATCCCTGACTAGATGTGCAGGGGTCATGCCATAGGTCACCACTGGGGGTACTGTTAGACCCCAAACATTCGGGGAACGGATGGTGTAGAACAGCACTCTTTCCCCTTTCCTCTCCCCTTCTGCCTCCACAAGATCAACTCCTCTGTACTCTTCAGCCACGGTGAATTTCTTACCCTGAGTTAGGAGTTTATGGAGCTACTGAGAGCCAGGAGAAAAAATTACGTCCTGACCGTTCTTCACTTCCCCTTGAGTCTCACTGGGGGAGATTCCTAAAGATTCCAACCATTAAAATAATGTCATGAAAAAATGCTCAATCTCCCTGCTAATGAGGGAAAACGCAAATTAAAATCCCAGTGAGATGCCATTTCACACCCATTAGCTTGGCAAGAATTTAAAAGTCTGATCATACCAAGGGTAGGGCAGGATGCGGTGAGTTCAGACGTCTACAGGTGGGAGTATAAATTGATAGAAGCATTTTGAGGAAAGCTTGGCAATGGCCAGAAGAGGTGACGATGCTCCTGCCCCCAACCCAGGCACAACATCTACGTCTACGCTGTAGAGGACCACAGGAGCCTCAGCAGTACAAGAATCTTCTTTCAAGAAGGTTTGTAACATGAAAAAAGGAAACAAGATACATTTTAAAAATTGCGACCTACCCATCTAGCAGTTAAAATGAATGAACTAGAGCCACGTGTAATTAACGTGGATACAAAGATGTAACAACCCATACAAGGGACCAACTCTGTTGACCCTTGACCTTGGGCTTCCAGCCTCCAGAACTGAGAGACAATACATGTCAGCTAAGTCCCCTAGCCTGTGGCAGTCCTAGCACACTAATCCAGGACTAATATTACCACTTTATGACTCAGGAACTGAAGCCCCCTAAGAGCCGTGTCTGGCTTAAGGTCACGCAGCTAGCAAGAAAACCGAGCGAACGCTTGGTTTCTCTGACAGTATCCCAGGCTAGTTTGACACTTTATATGAGGGAGTCAGGGATTTCATAAGGGCTGAGAATAAAAACAGATTGCAATTTATTCTTCCATTAAGCGTGACAGGTTGAACTGCTTCCTGGGTGGTCTGTTCCTGAGCTTGATCGAGATGGTGTTTGGAAAACAATACTTTCCCTTATCACCTGTACAAGATCGATATAACAAGCCAGATTAATGTCATGGGACCCGTCAGAAAGACTGCAGCCTTCAGACACACTGTCAGCATGCTGGGTAATTATAACGAGTCTGGCGTGTTTGGCTGCTTAATTTATGGCACCTATGGCATTTTGGCATAGCCTGGGCCTTCTGATCCAGGCGTCCTTTCTGCTTTATATCCTTGGGTGGGGATGATTCTAACCTCCTTTCTCTTTTGGAGGGGGAGCATTCCTCTCCTCCCCATGACTCTGCCAGGCTGGTTCCCACACTGTGCTGTCAGGCTTGGGTTGGAGTTTTGAAGTTGAGCAACGGGTGTGTGTAGAAGTGAGAAGGACAGCGTCCCCCCAGTCAGGAGATTTGAACACGGCTCTAGCTCCATCTCTCCATCCTTAGCTGTGTGGCCTTGGCCAAGCCACTTCTCCTCCTGGGCCCCGTTTTCCCACCATAAAATCGAGGAGACTGGACAGAAAGATTAGCTCTTTCCCACTTGGGACGAAGCTTGAGATGGCAAAAAAATGATAACAGAGGCCAAGAGCAGGGCCGGCTTGCCAGCTATTTGTGGTGTTTTTAAGCTCTATCTACCATGGTGGGTTTTCCTCAAAGTATGAGCCTGAACAGGAGGCAAGTGTCAAGCATCTGTCAGCTCAGCTTGTCCTGTTATTTCGCCTATGCGCATAACCAGAGCTGTGCATCTTAGGTGAAAAATACAGGAAAGACGAATCAATTCTTAATTTGTACGATGGAATTGGCAAGCAATTCTGAAACAGAAATCCGTGGGGGCGGGGGGAATGCTTATTCAAAGCTGTCTTTGACTACGAAGATGTGGAGACCCTGGCGAGGGGTTCTGCAGACGGCCGCCTGCCCTAAAAGCCCATGCTACGAGCCCTGCCCTGGAGGGGCGGCCTTCCCTCTATCTCGTGATCGAGGTGGGTAGTCATCCCAGCATCTGCGACCCGTCTCTGAAGTTATCAATGGCTGTGCTCCCTAACATCCCTCCCTCCCCTGGGCATGCCACAGCTCTCCTTTTCAGAATACTCTCAGGCCATCCGATACAAGAGGGGTTTCCGTCTCTAACCTGCTAGGGGTTGCCAAGATCATCCTTGGCAATTTTTGTCTTTACCTTCACCTTGAGAATGACTTTTGTTTACGTCTTTGTGTCAGAGGTGGCATGCCTTCCCTTTACTACGTGGGACTCCTCGAGCCTCGGGCACCGTTACTGCCGTCCAGAGTTCTTCCAGCCCATGCCAGGAACCTCTGCTTCTGGCGCCGAGGTGTCAGGTTCAATGAGGAAGAGTCTCAGAGTAAACCAATGATGGCCCGCACAGCTGGCGAGGAGCAGAGTTGGAAAGCTAACCCAGCCTGACCAACTCCCCAGACAGCATTCCCTCCTGTATAATAGTGCTGTGCCTCGCCACAGTCCACTAGCTCAGGGCAGGGTAGGGTTTAAGAGGCCTAATAACAAAGTATAACCTTAGTGGTGAAGAGAGAATGCTTTTCTCAGCTTGGAAGATGTTCAGAGGAGCAGCAGAGTCAAGGCCAAGTCCAGAGGCAGTTAGAGAGGCCTGCTCAAAGTCTGGGCTTGGACTGACTTTGATGGTCCTCTTAAGGTGAGTTATGGAGGCTGACTGGTACAGCATGGGGAGAGATAAAATCAGAGATTGCTATTGTCTAGCCATTTTCCTCTTTTTTTTTTTTTAACACTATAATTCCTTTTTTTGTTTGTTTTGTTTGTTTTTTAGTAAGTTCAGCTCTTGGCTGCCAACATAAAAAGTACATTTCCTGTTTTCCTGGATATGTGACTAAGTTCTAGCCAATGGGATACAAGCAACAGTGAGGGCGTGTTCTAAAGAGAAGGGTGTCCCTTTTTCTTCCTCTTTCTTTCTTGCTGCTCTCTGGGAAGCAGACATGATGGCCAGTCTTGGAGCAGCAACCTTGGGCTTTGATATAACCTTGGAAGTCACACCCAATGGGACCACAAGTTAGAAAGTGCCTCTTCCCAACACCATGGGGTGTCATGCCAGCCCTAATCTACCTACTTCTGGACTTCTGTGTCCCATAGAAATAAGTTTCTATTTAAGCCACTATTCCTATGGGGTTTCTGTCACCTAATCTCAACTTTCAGAGAAGACTATTCCTTTTTTCAACCTTTTGGTAATTCTGATTATCTTTTCACACTGGTCTGTCATGAACACTCCTTTAACATTTGCTAATTTCCCCCATTTTAGCAAAGAGATAACAGCTCATTCAGGCTCAGAGCTTTTGGCAGGCACCAACATGTAACTGTAATTTATTGACATTGTTTTGTTTCTAGGGTATTTATTTTTAGGTTACCATTTACTTAAGGTAAATGATACTGCTTTTCCATTTACAATAGTGACATGAGGTCACTTTCCTTTGTAGCTAATTTACTTAAGGAAAAACAATTGAGTCAGTTTAAAAGATATTAAGTAGTTAAGAGTACAGGTTATGTCAGCCATGACAGAAATCAAGGAGGTGGCTGGGGGATGACTAAAGCTTTTCTGCTTCAGAAAGAATCATCTAAATGTTTCTTCCTCCAATATTTTATGGTTCTGTTTTTGATGGTTTGAAGTATTCTTGTAATGGAGCTTACTAAATTTTCATGGCAATAATTCAATAAATATTCCCAGAGATCAAGCATGGTAGTTAAAGAGTGTGAGTGCTGAAGCCAAACTCCTTGGGTTCAGTTCTTGGCTCCTGCAATTGCTAGCTGTGTGGCCTTCATCAAATGGCTACACTTCTCTTTGCTCAATGTCTCATTTATAAAATGGAGTTGATGATGTTGGGAGGATTAAGTGACACAATGCCTGTAAATGTGTCTGGCATACATTAAGTATGCAGTACATGGCACCTGTTATTATTGTTGTTATATCTGACATGAGCACATCAAGAAGTCAGCGTTGAAAGTTTGATGCTAAGCCCTTGGGAGTAAAATAACTCTGTCACAGTGCTCAAGAAGTTTCACATCTTTCCTAGATTTTCTGCTACTGTTCTTGTTCTGTTCCAGGATCCAATCCAAGATACCACGTTGCATTAATCTTCACATTTACCTTAGTTACCTCCAACCTGTGACAGTTCCTTAGACTTTCTTTGTCTTTTGTGACCTTGACACCTGTTGGGAGTATTGGTCTGATATTTTGTAGAATTCCCTATACTTTGGACTAATCTAATGCTTTCTCACAATCAAAGTGATGTTACAGATTTAGGGGAGGAATACCACAAAGGTGGCAGGGCTTCCTCATTACATTGTATCAGAGAGTGCAAGATATCAATGTGTCTTATTACCGGTGATGTTTACCTTGAGCACATGGTTCAGGTGTTACCTGCCAGTTTACTCAGCTATATGGTTAATATTTTTCTCTTTTTATACTCTATTTATTAGATGAGAGTCTAAACCCAGCTTATACTTATGGGGCAAGAAATTAAGGCTCACCTCCTGGAGAAAGGAGTGTAAAAAAATTTGTGAACCTGTTCCATCACAGTAATTAATAAATGTTGTGAGTAAGGTATTTTGAAACTATATCCTGCTTTTTCTTAAACTTTTACCCATTAATTTTCTCACTCATTGGTGGATCTTACTGCAGCCATTGTTACTGTAATTTTTCTAATGGTGGTTTCCTATTTCCCTCATTTGTTGTACATTTATTAGTTGGAATTCTTATGAAAGAGGAGTTGTTGCATCTCCCCCATTTAGTATGGACCAATAGATATTTGTTTTATTATTGGGGATATAATTCAACACTAATATATTCGGAAACCTTTCAGAGTGGCTTGTGCCCTTTAATATGCCCCATAATTGTTTTGAGCACTTCTTTACTTTCCAAATTCTTGAAGTTCATCTTCTATTTTCCCTGTTTAGCTTTGGAATAAACCATTTTCCAGGGACCCTGGGTCCTTTCGTTGGAGGATGATATTTAGAAACCAAGATCCAGGCACTATTGGGTGGGAGAATCACTTTCTAAATCTTCTCAGTGAATAGAGTTAGGAATGTATGTATATATACTGACTCATGTGAACCCATCTAGTTCTCTCTCTCTCTTTCATCATGATAATACATGAGTTTCTAGTGATATCTCCAATACTAGCCTTTATCCCTTGCTTATTTGTAACTTTCTTTTCCAATAGTGAAAAGCCCAACTCACAGAATAGATATGACAGAAAAAGAAGCAGTGAATGTAAAGGTACAGCAATGGAAATTATCCAATATGAAGAAGAAAGAGAAAAAAAGATTGGAAAAAGAATGAACAAAGCCTCCATGACCTGTAGGACAATACCAAACGATCTCATATACATGTAATAGAGGCCTCAGAGAAAGAGGAGGAAAAAATGGGGCAGAAAAAATATTTGAAGAACTAATGACAGAAAATTTCCCAAATCTGGAGAAAGACATACATTTTCAGATTCAGGAAACCTAAAATATCCAAGTAGGATAAATGCAAAAACAAAAAACAAAAAAAAAAAAAACCCAAATCAAACCAAAACAAACACATCTAAGCACATTATAGTCCAAACACAGAAAACTAGACGTAAAGAGAATATTTGGATGCAGCCAGAGAAAAATTACTCATGACATACCAGGCAACAGTAATTTTAATATCCACCAACTTCTTATAAGGAAATATGGAGGCCAGAAAATAGTAGGACAACATCTTTGAAGTTCCAAAAGAAAACAAATGTCAACCCAGAAATCTATATCCAGCAAATATGTCCTTCAAAAAAAGAAAGCAAAGTTGACTTTTTTTTTTTTTTTTTTTTTTTTTTTTACATTGCTAGCATATCTTCACTGGCAAAAAGGCAAAGCAAGTTCTTCAGGCCAAAAGGAAATTATACCCAAGGGAAACTTAGACCTCTAGGAAGGAATAAATAACATCAGTAATGGTAAATCTAAGTAAATATATAAAACTAGTTTTTCCTCTCAAGTTCTTTAGAATACACACGATTATTTAAAAAAGAAATATTCCTTGCAGGTTACAGTACATACAGATGTAATACACATGACAAACAACTACAACATAAAGAGCCCTGTGGATGGGGTAACTTGAGGGATAAATGGAAATATACCAGCTGTAAAGTTTTTATATCTTATGTGAAAAGGTATAATATTAACTCTGAAGAAGCAAGGGTATGTACTATAATCCCTAGTGCAACCTCTAAAAAATAATACGTATAGTTCCAATTAAAAAGCCAATAGATGCATTAAAATAGAATTCTAAAATATATTTAAACAGTCCAAAGTGGAAGGAAAGGGGGAATAAGGAATAATCAGCAGAGACAAACAGATAAATAGTAAAACGGTAGACCTCCTTCTGATCATATCAATAATCGAATGTTATTATAGCAATTCTTCTTCTTATCATCATTATCACTGTAGACAGCAGAAAGAGTGGGATCATCCTGATCTGATTCACATTTTAGAATATCATTCAACCCCTGAGCATTTAGTTTAGCTTTGGATTATCTGTTGCTTCTGGGAGAACTTTCCTAGTCTTCCCAGCAGGCAGGGTTCTCCTAAAGAGACCATCTGTGTCTCGAGTTCCTAGGCCTTTGCTCACCTCGGATGCTTAGAGCACGAGTATAGGTACAAGCACATTGGGGCCACACAGAATCAGCACCAGAGAGTGAACTGTGATCCACCCTGACCAGTGCCGCAGTTTCCCTTAATAGAAACCTCTCATCCCAGATGAGTTTCCAACTAGATCTTTAAAAGGTCAATTGACATGCGCCCTATATATATTGACCCATTTCCTGTCTGCCCCGAGGATACTTTCTGGTGATGCTTGGGGCTGCAGTGTTTACCCCAAGATGAGTCGCAGATTATAGTCCTAACCTTGTCCCCAAAGTTTGCCATGGAATACCTTGC
Organism: Eonycteris spelaea; assembly: GCA_003508835.1. Taxonomy (NCBI): domain Eukaryota; kingdom Metazoa; phylum Chordata; class Mammalia; order Chiroptera; family Pteropodidae; genus Eonycteris; species Eonycteris spelaea. The sequence goes on along the minus strand of PUFA01000003.1, from coordinate 18,625,631 downwards.
TTTTATTGTTCTTTTTGCATGGCTCTAGTATATCCATAGTTGTTGGAAACAAATGACATTATTCTGTTTATACCATTCTGTTTCTCGTGGTGGTATTTCCATTGACAAAACATAGTAATTCTTGATCAATAAAGGTGTCCCACCCATCCTAGAAAATGTAGCATTCCTACTCATGATGTTAAATGAGGCTGGCACTTCCCCCACCACCCCCCCCTCCAGCAGGAAAAGGGTTAAAATACGGTACAAAAAGATTTACAGTGGAAAGTCAGCTTCCCTTCATCCTGGATCCTTGCATCAATGAGCCTCAAGCCTCTCTCAAAGGGTTGATGGGGGTGGGGGGGTGGGTAGAGACACCAGCAGCAGGAGCAGTTTGGTTTTACATTCTTCTCTACTCAGACGGACGTTTGCCTCAGGGGTTTAAGCCAATTTCCTGGAATCTATGTCCTCACCATGAGCGAGCAGTAGTAGTCCAGAAAGCTTGTTTTTATGGAGGAAAATCCAGCTAAGCATGTTGTACTGGTCCCGCCAGCTTCGTAAAATACAGAGTGCATTAAGAGGGACGTTCTCCGAACAGAGTCGGAGGGGTATGGGGAGGGGTGGTGTACCTAGAAATAACCTCTGCTGGTTCAATTTAGGAATATGGGGGGAAACCTTCAGCAACACAATACTGGCTATTCAAATGGTTGGGATTGTCAAAAGACAGGAATAGAATGGAAAAGTGAAAAGGTCATGGGCTGTGGAATCTAATAGAACTGGTTTTCATCATTTTGCCACTAATAGCTGTGGCAAGTGACTAAACCTCTCTGAGTCTCAATTTGGCCATCTGTAAACTGATCCGGGCCCATAGTAAATATTCAACAAATCTAGTTTTCCTACCCAGCTCCTCAACCTGTGTTTGGTGTTTTCTAACACGCATAACAAACCATCCCAAACTGAATGGATTAAAAGAATGACGTTAATTCTGCTCGTGTGGAAGCACCTTCCGATAGGGCTCCTGGTATTCTCTCCCTTGCATAATCCCCCCTCCTTATGTGCGGCTAGACTTGAGGACTTGCTCCTAATGAGCTGGAATGTGGCAGAAGGATGAGATGTCACTTCTGTGCTGAGGTGGTTAGATGGTGACTTCCATCTTGCTATCACTTTCACTCTATTGACTACTTGGCTTGCACGTGATGTGAAGCCCACATGGCAAGAAATTGGAGGTGATAACTCAACAGGCTTTAAGGAATTGAAACCTGCCAGTACCCATGTGAGAGATCTTGGACATGTATCCTTCCCCAGTGGCACCTTCAGACAATTAAAACCCCAGCCAAGACCTTGATTACAGACCTTGAAAGGCATGGACACTGAGGACCCCGCTAAGTCATGCCCAAATTCCTGATCTGCATAGGCTGTGGGAAAATAAATGTTTCCAGCCACAACGTTATAGAGTAATTTCTTATGTATAATAGGGTAACAAATATCTCAGAAATCTGCAGTTTGGGGAGGATTCAGTAGGGATAGCTCTTCTCTCTTGTCAGCAGGGTGGGTGTAGAAGTTGAGAACTGAAATCATGTGAAGGCTCCCTCTTTCCTCTCACTTCCCTCCCTCCCCCCTTCACTTGTCTGGTGGTTAATGCTGGCTGTGGGCTGAGACCTAGCTTGCCATTGGCTGGCACACACGTGTGTGACCTCTGCATGGAGCCTGGCTTCCTGAGTGGGGGGCAGGGGTCAAGGGAGAAAGAGGAGGGAGGAAGGAAGGGAGGGAGGGAGGGAGAAGGCAGATGGAAGACCTAGCATTAGGAATCACATTGCATCTGCTAGATTCTGTTCATTGGAAGAAAGATCCCAAGGCTGAGCAATATTCGAAGAGAAGGGAATTAGATTCTACCTTTTGTAAGAGGATTATCCAAAAATTTGGAAGAGCATGTTAGATCAGAAATATTGCTGTAGCCATTTTTGGAAAATAAATCTGCCATATTTTGGGAACTCGGTCTTTCTGATTTTGTCAGGTGCCCCCTCTGTCATTAGTCACTTTAGTCGGCCCTCTTTATAGAATAGGGTACCTGGGTAAGAGGAGATTTCAGAAGTATGTTTCCCTAAACTCTTCCATTTCCCAGGGAATCACCTTGGCCATAGGCTCTATCTGCCTTGGGAGATCTTCCCTCCACTCCGCCCTTTTTTTTTCTGTTGAAGACATATCTGTGTGATTTTGCAAAATATACTTTGGTGACGTAACTGTGACAAGGGGAAAAGCCTGAAGCCCATTAACTCCCTGGAAAACCGCTTGCTTGATGACTTATCAGCAGTCTGCCTGAGCCAGACTGCAAAGCAGCATTTTGGGATTTTTTTTTTTTGAATTTTTTTCTTAGAGAAATGAATAGGGGGAAAATAAGAGAGGAATGATATATATATATATATATGACATATATATATATATATATATTATTATATATTATACCTGATCTATGGGGCGGGGAGAGAGAGTATGTGAGTGAGCAACACACTAGATCAGAGATAAGAAATAAATCCAGATAGAAGAGTGGGATCAAAACATGGAAAAAAGAAGAGTGGAAAACATAAAATGTAAGAAAGCAATGACTTAATCTTTCCCAGAATAAAGAAGTGGGGTGTAATGCTGTGTTTAAAAAACAGCTTTATTGAGATATAATTCACATTCCACACAGTTCACTCATTTAAATTGTGCAATTTAATGGTTTTTTAGTATGTTCACAGAGTTCAGCAACTATCATCACAATCAATTTTGGAACATTTTCTTCTTTTCCAAAAGGAATCTGTATCCATTAGCAGTCACTCCCATCCCCTCACCCTCCCGGCCCTGGACAACTACTAATCTACTTTCTATCTCTATAGATTTGCCTGTTCTAAACATTTCATATAAATGAAATCATACAGTATGTGGTATTTTGTGACTGCTGTCTTTCATTTAGCATAATGATTTCAAGATTCATTCATGTTGGAGCATTTATCAGTACTTCATTCCTTTTTATGGTTGAATCATTTATTATATCCACAGACCACATTTTAGTTATCCATTCATTACTTGATGGACATTTGGGTCATTTCTATTTTTTTGGCCATTATGACTAATGTTGATATAAATATTCATTTATAGGTTTTTATGTGGGCATATATTTTTTTTTCTCATGGATATATACCTAAGAGTGGAATGTAATAACTATGTTTATTCTGATATGGGTCAGATAGTAACTGTATGTTTAACATTTTCAGGAGCTGATAAGTTGTTTTCCAAAGTTCTGAGCCATTTTACATTCCTACTAGCATTGTATGAAGCTCTTAATTTCTCCACATCTTTACCAGATCCTTTGTCTTTCTGATTCTAGCCATTCCGGTATGTGTGAAGTGGTATCTCATGTGGTGATTTGTATTTCCCTGATGGTTGATGATACCGAGAATCTTTTCTATGCCTATTGGCCATTTATAAATCTTTCAAGAAATGTCTATTTCAGATCTTTTGACCATTTTTAAAATTGGGTTACTTGTCCTTTTATTATTGAGCTTGAGTTCTTCATATATTCTAGATACAAATCCTTTATCAGACATATGATTTGCAAATATTTATCCCATTTTTTAGGGTTCCCCACCATTTTCTTAATGGTATTGTTTGCATCACAAGATTTTGTCATTTTGATGAAGTCTACTAAATCTAGTTTTTCTTTGGTTACTTGTGCTTTCAATGTCATATAAAAGGAGATTTTGCTTAACCCAAGGCCATGAAAATTTAGTCTGCTATTTTCTTTAAGATTTTTGTTTTAGCTCTTACATTTAAGGTCTTTGATCCATTTGAGTTAATTTTTGTATATGAGTAAGGAAGGGATCCAGCTCATTCTTTTGCATGTGGCTATCCATAACACTATTTTCTTCTAAATAAGAGCACATAAATCTACCTTTTAAATACTGCTCTTCTGGACTAAGCAAGAGAAAGTGGGATCCGCTTTCCCCCTAAGTCCAACCATATTTTAAACATGAGATTTCTGTGACCACTGCTCCTTCTTTACTCTCTATTCATGTATAATGTGAATATGATAAATAATTGTGTAGAAGGGCCTGTAAAAAGGAGCTATCCATGACACAGTCCTGTGCTCGGATGTTCTGATTTAATTGGTCTGTGGTAGGGTCTGAGCACAATTATTTTCCATGTGTCTCAGGCGATTCTATGGTGCAGCCAGGATGATAACCCCTGCTCTAGATAACCAGGATGATAACCCCTGGTCTCTTAGGGGGCTTTCCAAGACTGTTATTCTAGTAGTAGTAGTTCTGAATAGCAGGAACCTGACAGCATGTGGGTCTCTTAACCCAGATGAGTTCTGTTGCCAGGTACCCACCCTGGAGAGCATTCTTCAAGTAGCTGGTATCTCTCTGATTTGGCAGGGTATATCTGCCCTTTCAAGACTGGCTGGCAGTGTTTCTACCTGGTTCCTGACCCCTGACATAGCTTTGAGGGACCTCTGAAACAGTGCAGACCAATGACACTGTTTTTGGGACCACTGCTTCAGCCATTCTGGCTTCTACCAGCCAAACTCCTTTACCTACTCTCACCTTCACACTTGCTGTTCCCTCGGCCTGAATGCTCTGTCCTTTCCTTTTTCTTCACCTGGCTACCTCCTACTCACTTGTCCGATCTGTTTAAACATCACTTCATCAGAGGAGACTTTCTTCCATCTTCTCTCCTTCAGACCTCACCCCCTTATATATTCTCAGAGCATGATATTCCTTGATCTCTGTGTCCCAACTGTGATTAATTATGGTGTAATTATGTTCTAGAGTATGTGCCTCACTAGGGCTTAAGACTAGGACCATGTCCATCTCATGGCCATTGTCATATCCCCAGTGCCTAGGACAACAGTGTCTGGCACATAGCTGTCATCCAGTAAACAAATGCAGAATAAATGATCCTGAAATGTTTGGAAACTCAAGTGTTAACTCTGTTCAGTGCCCTCTTTTCAAGAAGACAGAGTGACCTCCCGGGTACCAAGAAGAGGGAGGTCTCTTATGTCCTAAACTCTGCCTCTTTCCTTCTCCATCCCTCTCCAATGCATTAGCATCTCTGTGCCCTAATATGCAAGTGGCGGTGGGGCCATAATTTCTCTTGGGAAAAGAAGCATCAGTTATTGATTTTAAAAATCCAGATCTGGGGTTCACAGACAATCAGTCTACAATCCCAAAACCACAAATTCCTTCGCACTTTTATAAGCCCCTCCTTTTAAATAAGCTAATCTTTGGTGACTTTCTTTTTTGGCTCCTTTGGTGGGGCCGTTTACCCAGATTTCACCAGAATGAACATGGGCCTGGGTCTGATCACAGAGAGAGGAGCCAGTAGGACGTGTTTATCTAGACAAGAAGGGAGGTGGCTGAGATTAGGGCAGGTATTCCTTCGCTGAGTTACAAAAAAGTCTACAGGATCCATGGATGTGTGAGGATGGAGGGGCTGTCCAAGGATGCTCTGTAGCTGTATGGCAGTATTGAGTATATGTGCTGGGGCTTTTTCTCTGGGGAGAGGGTCAGTAGTTTTCGTCAAACTCTTAAAGAGGTCTGTGGCCTCCGAAAGGTTAAGGAGGCGGGCCTAAATGATCGCTCATGAGATCCCTCTGCTTCAGGCTTCTGTACTTCTGAAATGATATGTTGTCTCAGGAGCCGCAGGCGTGGAGATACAGACAGCCGATTCCTTGGGCCACCTGGTGGTGTTGGGGTGCATAGCATCCTTTGGGCAATAGGAAGAACCCTGGCCAACTTCCTGTTTGGCCAATGCCTAGGAAAGGGTTTGGAAGGAGGTTCTGGAATCTGGGTGCAGCTGCCTCCTCTCTCAAGGGGGTTAGAATAGTGCTAGTCAAAAGCTGGGAGGGAGGGACTGGCTGGTTGGATCTCATCCTCTTCCCCCGCTCTACACTCAGCTTCCTCTGAGCCACTGTGGGAGGCCGAATGTGTATCCAGAGTCAGGAACCAAGTAAGCCTGGGTCTGGTCTGGGTGAAGGGTGTGCCAAGGGTGTCCTGGGGTAGGGAGGAAGGGGTTTCTGGCTTAGATGTGGGTGGAAAAGCTGAGGAGCCCTGGCCAGATTTAAGAATGAAGACTGAGCTTTGTGTATCTCAGAGGGCTTCCTTCGAATCACTTTCTTCACTTAGCCTCCATCCTGGAGGCACGCACTGCTTGCGCCCAATTCACAGACGAGGAAACTGAGGCCCAGAGCAGTGCCGTGACCTGCCCAAGACTGCACAGCTAGACAGTTGTGGAGACAGCCTTCCTCATGAGTATGTTTATATAGGGCTCTCTCTTAGCATACGGAGAGAAAGTCTTTCCTGCTAGTGTTGAAGAAACGAACTGTCTATGGAGAGGGACATGTGTCCGGGAACTGTGGGAAACCTCCGCCAAGACACAGAAGGAAAGTGGGGACCTCAGCCCCCCCCCCCCCCCCCCCCCCCCCCCGCTGTAAGAAGGTGAATTCTGTTGATAACCTGAAGGCGCCCAGAAGCAGATGCTCCCCCAGTCAGGCATCTTACGGGCCCACAGCCCCGCTGACTCCCGGATGGCATCCTTGTGAAACGGTGAGCATAGACCCCCGAGCTGGGCAGGACTCCGCAGCCATGGGCAGTGGGAGATAACCGATGGGTATTGTTTTCAGTTGCTGTATTTGTGGTCATTTGTTTCACAACAGTAGAAAAGTAATACATTTTGTAATATTTTTTCCGCTGTTTTGGTTAAATTTTCTGGCAAAGCCACTTGAACCTGGTCGTTCCTTTGTGTGAAGGTTTTAAATGATAGATTTAACTGTTGCAACAGTCAAAGGACCATTCAGATTTCCTCTTTCTCCCTGAGATAGTTTTAATAGTTGCATGCTACTAGAAATTTATTTCCTCTAAACTTTAAAATACATTGGCATAAAACTGTTCACATTATACTCTTGACCTTTTTAATACAGGTAGAATCTGTAGTGATGACCCTCTATTTATTCCTTATATTGGTTATTTGTTCCTTCTCTTGTTGTTCTTGATTAGTCTTGACTAGTCCTGAGGGTTATCAACTCGGTTTTTATTTTTAAAGACCCAGTTTTTAGCTTTATCATCTATATTGTACATATTTTATTAAATTAATTTCTGCTCTTTTATTATTAAACTCTAAATCTTGTTTTTGGATTTTCTTTTTTATTTCTTTTCTAAATTCTTGAGATGAATTTTTAAAAACTTTTTTTTTTTCTTTTTTGGTAGTATATGCGCTTAAGCCCATCAAATTTCCCTCTGGTGTTTTAGAAGCATCCATCAAGTTCTGGTGTTTAGCATTTTATTATCATTGAGTTCAAAATATTGCCAAATTTCCATTGTAATTATTTTTTTGACTCACGGGTGTTTTAGAAATGTATTTCTTTAATTTCCGTGCACATGGGGACTTTTCGGTTATATCTTTATTATTAATTCCTAGCTTAATTTAATTGTGGTTAGAAACATACGCAGCATAATTTGGTTTAATTTTTTAAATTGAGCTATAGTTTACATACGATAAATTATACAGACTTTCAGCATAGTTTGATGAGCGTAGTTGCACAAAAGTATGCACCCATACGACTGATAATTCAATTAACATATAGCACATTTACATCACTTCAGTGAGGTCCTCATGTCCCTTTCCGACCAGTCCACCTCCATCCTTCTCCTTTTTTACTCAAAGCAACTACGGTTGGGTATCTCTTGCCAGAGCTTAATTTTGTCTGTTCTATAATTGTATATAAATGACATCATACAGTACACATTTGTCTGCCTCTGGCTTCTTTCACACAGCATAACGGTTTTGAGATTCACCCATGCTATTATGTGTTCGTTTCTTTTTTATGGTTGAGTAGTATTTCGTTGCATGAGTTACAACGTTTTCTATCCATTCTCCTTTGATAGACATTTAGATTGTTTCTATTTTTGACTATTATAGCCAAATGAACATTCTTGTACAAGTCCTTTTGAAGATGCATGCTTCCATGTCTCTCAGGTATAGACCTATGAGTGGAATCTCTGGGTCATAAAATATGTGTATATTTGACTTTATAAGAAACTGCCAAACTGTTTTCCAAAAAGTTGCATCATTTTACATGCTCACCAAATAGGTTAACGAGCTCCTGTGGCTACATATTTTGTCCACATGTCAGTCTATTTAATTTTAGTTATTTTAGTGGTATGAGATATTATCTTGTGGTCTTTTTTTTTTTAATCTCATGATAGTTTTAATTTGCATTTCCCTGATGACTAATGACATTGATTTTCTTTTCATGTGTTTATATGCCATTCATGTATCTTTGTGTGTGTATGTGTGAAGTGTCTCTTCGAGACTTTTGCTTATTTTTAAAATTTTAACTTTTTATTTTGAAATAACTATATATTCACAGAAAGTTGCAAAAAATAGTAGAGAAGTGTCAATTACCCTTCACCCAATTTTTCCTAATGGTAAATATATTATGTAACTATCATATACTATCAAAAGCATGAAATTGACATTGGTATAATCTACAGAGCTTATTCATATTTCATCTGGTTTCCATGAACCAGTTTGTGTATTGTGTATGTAATTTTATGTAACTTTATCATATGCATAAATTCATGTATCTACCACCACAATCAATATAAAGAATTGTCCCATTGCCTCAAAGATTTCCTTTGTGCTGGCCCTTTAAAATCACACTTACTCCCATTCCCCACATCCCTAACCCCCTAACAACTGCTAATCTGTTCTGTATAATTTTGCTATTTGGGGAATGTTATATAAATGGAATTTTACATATATCTATGTAACATTTTGAGATAGACATTTTTTTTTCCTGCAATGCATAATTCCTTTGTGACACATTTAAGTTGTGTGTTATCAATTGCTCAATCCTCCCTATTACTGAGTAGTATTCCATGGTATGGATGTACCACAGTCCGATTAACCATTTCCTCATGGAAGGACATTTGCGTTTCCAGTTTGGGGCTAGTTTAGGTAAACCTGCTGCAAACATTCATGTACATGCTTTTGTGTGAACATAAGTATTCTCTGGCGTAAATGGACATGTGTGCAATTAATGAATTGTACAATAGTCACGTGTTTAGATTTTTAAGAAACTGACACTGTTTTCCATAGTGGCTGTACCATTTTACATCTTCAGCACTGTAGGAGAGATCCAGTATCTCGGCATCCTTCACTATTTGGTGCTGCCACAATTTGTTACTTTGGCCCTTCTGTTAGGTATGTGATGATAACTTATTGTGGTTTTAATTTCCATTTCCCTAGTGATGTCACACATCTTTTCATATGCTTATTTGCTATCTGTATGTTCTCTTCAGTGACATTTTCTTCATCATGTCTTTTGCCAATTTCTGATGGGAACTTTGATTTTTCTATGAAGAGGTCTTTTAAAGATAATCTTTTCTTTATGGCTCTTTTTAAATATTTTATCCTTGTTTTTGTTTTTCACCAGTTTTACCATGTGGCTTTAAATCTTTCATTGATTTTTTGAAAAGTCTCAACCATTTTCTCTTCAAATATTGCTTCTGCTCCATCTTTTTTTCCCCCTGGGATTCCAATTGCACGTATGGTTGACTTTCTCATTCTATCCCTTATTTCTCTTACATTCTTTATCTGTTTTCTGTCTTTGTCTCTCCAGGATTTATTCTCATTATTTTTTTCTGACCATTTTTTTCTTTTACTAATACTATTTTTACCTTTGTCTAATCAGTTGTTAAACCTATCCCTTACATTTCTAATTTGGGTTATTTTATTTTTCAGTTCTAGAATTCTCATTTAAAATTTAAAAAATACTTTTCTGGGTCTTTCCTAAAATTCTAAATATTGCCTTTATCTTAAAAACTTGCTTGTCTTTTCCCATGAGTTACTGGCAACTGTGTTCTTTACCTTTACATTTTTACCATTATTGTTCTGAACATGAAGTATATTAAACATATATTCAGTTTTATATTTATGGTATTAGTTTCTGCTCATTATTCTAAAATTTCCAGACCTTTTCCAATCTTGTCTTGCTTCATTGTTTTATGAGGTCAGGAGGTCTAGATAGAGGACTCTGACTCAAAGAACAACCAACTTTATTCTCTTCTGGCACAAACTTTTCACGCCCGAAGGCCTCTGAAAAATAAGCTTAGCATGAGTTCAGGGATGGTGCAGCCAGTGAGAAATCCATGAGCTATAAATTCAGCATATAGAGAAAGTCCCTGCCATCAAGGAACTTATACTTAACCAGGGGACAAAAAGGACACAGATTAAATGGTTAGTAGGGCATATTAAAATTTTTCAGTGCAGGTTCTGAGTATACTTCACTTTCTAGGTGGAGACGATGTGAGGGCTGGAATAGTTGTGAAAAGTCTTGTGCTGACGTTAGGCCTAAGAGGAAGGGTCCTACGATGAATTACTTTCTTAAAACTTTCTTTTATTCATTAATCCACTCAACACATAGTTTTGTATGTCCCTCTTTCCAGGCACTGAATGTTGTGTTGGCCGCACGGTGAACAAGGTGGACCGGATCCCTGTTCTCATGAACGGGACATTCTAGGTACTCTAGGTTCTGGAGGGGGCAAGGCTGGGGGAGGCCTTGAAGAGGAGCAGCCTGGGAGGAATGGGATGGGGCCTGAGACCTGGCGGTGGTCTGCCATTTGCCCCCAACCCCTGGCCCTTTTTGTGGGGTGGGATCCTGGAGATTCTGCTTGCTGAGGACACAATACTAGCAAATGACCCTCACCTTTGCCTTCTGCATTTGGAGTGGGGACTGAGGTGGGAATCAAAGAATGGTATGAAAAAGCCCACCTCTCTTTTCTCTGACGTGAGCCAGATTGCGATTTGGAGGTCAACGATGAAATGTTTTCATCTCTGAATCCCAAAGCCTGGCACATAGTGGGTACACAGTGGATGTTAACCACTAAAAGATGTTACCCCAAGGTACTTGTCTTATCCCCTCTTAACGATGAGCCTAAAGAGGTTTACTGACTTGCTCATGGTAACAGACCCTACATTATCTGTAAGGCCCTTCTCAGTTCTATACCAATTCTGTTAAGCTCTCTGTCATAATTCCAATTCATAACTGGGTTGACCTTTCCCTGGATTCTTATAACACTTAGCCTGAATTAATAATTTTATTATCTCAATAATAATAGCATCCATTTAAAAGTCATTTACTCTCTGCCAAGCAATGTACTAAGTGTTTTAATCCTTCAGCTCAGTTCATCTTCACAATATCCTTTTAAGAGAGATACTTTGACTATTCCCATGTTACAGAAGAGGAAATTGGAGTTTACAGGGGTTAAATGACGTGCCCTGGATAGCACAACTGGTAAATGCTGGAGCCAGGATTTGACCCCTATGTGGTCTAACTCAGAAGCTTATGCTCAAAAGCAGGCATCTTCAGGTTCAGGGAGCATGTGTCAGGTTTTTTGTTTGTTTACCTTTGTTTTCCTTTTTGATCTTCTGCCCAGGCATGATGGCCTGGAATAATGCTTTGTACTTGCTTGTGATCCATAAAGATTTGTTGACTCATTGAAATTTCACTGTGGCACTGTCAGGCTGCAGGCTGCCACTAGGTGGTGCTATATTCCAGAGAGTGGAGAGCACTGGCCCTAAAGCCTGCAAGAGGCTGGCTTGAGCAGCTTCTGGCACTGAGAAAGTGAGAAGCCTGTGGCGGTGAAGGAGCAGGAATCCACACCTCCTGAGAAGAGAAGGGAGGAGAGAGAATCTGCTGCCCCAGCTGGTGCCTGATGCTGCCTCCTAGAAAGCAGGCCATCAGAAAAATGTGTTGACCAGGTGGTGGAGGGACCAGAGCGTGGTCAAACCATCTAACACTTTCATCCTGTGATTTTTGGCTAAGGGAAGCGAGAGGCAAGGGCATAGAAATGAGGCCAGGATGTCGTGGTTCTGTCACATGCTGAGATCATAGAAGCTGTGTGTGGAGCCATGGATCTATCTAATCAATCAATTCATTTATTGATCTCTGGATTGTATAGGTCCCATAATCCACACGAAGCACCCAGGTTCCAGGCCCTGGAGAGTGACACAGACACACCCCTGTCCTCAAGGGAGAGGTGAGGCTCCTACTGTCCAGCCCAGGACTCTCCCTCACTCCCTGACCCTATCCAGGCTCTGCCACTGAAGAGCCCCATGGCCCATTGTCCCTTTTCTCCTTGGGCTCCTGGTATGTGGACTCCCTGGGACGACTTCTAGGAAGAGCTTGGACGGGCGCTGTTCTGTCTGGTCCTGCCTTGCCCACTCTTTCTCACCCCACCCAGCTTCTTCATCCTAACAACCCCATGACAAATTATTCCTCAGTGAAGTTAAATTGGCTGCTGCATCAAATGCCGTAGATTATAGAAGGAAAATACATAGCTCATTAACTCAAACCCAGCCCCTCCCCCAGGCCTGAGCCTCTCCCCTCCCTCTTTTATTTCTGGAGAAGGGGCTTGGCCAGAGAAGGCCTGCTGCCCCCTCTCCCTCTTGGGTGAGGGAGGGACTTGAGGGCAAGAGCCGTGATTCATACACTCAGGGTCAGGACAGGGCGTGAAATCTGCAGTCCTCACATTGCCTGAAATCCGCCAGCAGAGGGCGCTGTGGCAGAGCGTGGCCTTTTCCAGGGCTCCAGCCCAGTCCTGCCTCCTGACTCCCGAGAGATGCAGAGGAAACTTAGGGGTGGGTGCTTCCTCCTCAGGCCTTCCCATGTGGAAGGAGGAGTAGGGCTCTCCTTGGAGACCCTTTCTGGGGCAGGAAGGGGACAACCCTGCCAAGAACCAGGGTCTTGCCTGGGATCCCCAGCAGCAGGTGCTGTGGTGGAAGGAAGGGGAGTTTCTCTGGATGCTGGGGTGACCTTGCCTTGACCTGGTGGTGGGGATTCTGGTTTCAGCTAAACTGCAGGGTTGGCATCTATCTTCAAGGGAGGGAGCTAGGGGAAGGAGACTCAGAGAGCCCTGTTCAAAGACTCAAGAAGGGAAACCGGTTGGTTGAGAAGACAATGTCTTTATTCCCCCTTCAAAGTCCTGGCCAACTACAGGAGGGGCCTGGAGGAGCCGCCTTCTCCAGGGTCATGAAGAATTCATCGGGCTTTTGTGTCTGCCTGCCCATGAACTCCAAGTGGACACAATGGCTGGGCTGGGGCCTTTGTCTCCCTTCTCAGAAAGGCGGTGTCAAATGTTGGCCATGTGTGGGTGGGGAACTCCCCTCTCTTAAGGGAGGGACAGCCCCGTAACTTGACAACTTGATGAGGGTCACCAAATTCCGGACTAATTAGCTAGAGATTAAATTTTCCATTTGGCTGGGCCAGAAACCATTGGAGCTTGGGACTTAAGTTAGGAGAAACCACGGGAAGGGGACCCTCCCACCGTGAAATAAACAGGGACCTCATCGTCAGAAAATCAGCCAAACCACAACCAAACCACCAATAACAAAATGGTGATTGTACATCGAATGCTTCCCTGGTGAGGGGGTTAGGTAACCACGTGCCTTAAGATGGAGACAACAGGCACTTGCAGAGACATCAAGAGGGCCCATCCTTCTACGGATGGTTTCTAGCACTCACTATCTGCCCCATCCTATGTCATGTTCACTAGCAATGCAAATAGTGCCAGAATTCCCCCCTTAGAAGTGCATTTCTTTGTGATTTATGACTGTTTAATTAATCTAGCATTTACCAAACATTTACTGAACCCCTTTATGGGGCAGGTACTATTTCAGACGGGAGGATACATGAGTGAACGTAAGGCAAAGTGTCTGCTTTTATGGAGCCTCCAGTCCAGTGGGAGAGAGAAAAATAAAGAAATAGGTACATATTATGTCCAACGAAGAAGTTACGCAAAAATAAAAATAAAAAACGAGGATGGGTGGGGGGGGTAAAGAGTTCTTTTAGATACAGTGGTCAGGCTAGGCTTCTCTAAGGAGGGCCATTGGAGCAGCAACGGAGTTAGCTGGAACGGAGTTAACCACGTGGCGGTCTGGGTGAAGGGCATTGCAGGCAGAGGGAGGGCCTAGGTGGTGTGCTTGGTGTCTGTAAATACCAAGTGGGCCAGGGTGGCTGGAACGAAGTGAGTGGGGAGGAGAACGGGACAGGATGAGGTTGGGGTCTGAGCATGCAGGAACCCTAGCCCTGTCCGCTTTCAAACATTACCCAGGGACTTACAGGTAAGTCAGGGAGGGCTGGGGGGCCCAACTTGCTCTAAAAACTGTGGCCGACCCTGGGAAGGAACACTTTAGGCAGAGATGGGCATGATCTGTAGAAATCCTGTCCCTGCTGCATAAACCCACCAGAATGACACTGCACCCTGGTCCTTTGAGGCTGTGGGGGGCTGGGCCGTCAGAAGCTTCCTGCCCCTCCCGCCCCGCCCTCGCCCCGAGCGCTCCCGGAGATGCGCTCCGCTCCCTCCTGAGCTCCCACGTTTGAGGAACTCTGCTTGCCCCTTCTTTGGGTTCGTCTGTTCCAATCCTGTTCCCTGGGCAATCCCTCAAATCCACGCCACCCCAAATCCCTAGAACTCTTTAGAGGTCTACTTATTTCATTATTTTTTGACCTCGTTTTCTCTTCCTTGAGGTCCAGTTAATGTGATATTGGTTCCTGGTCAACAGTCCCCTGGGAGAAAGACGGAGGGCAGAAGAGAAAGTCCAAAGGAGCAGTCCTTGGGTTCTCAGGGGCCTCCGGCAGGCTCGCAGGTCAGTACAGCTGGGCGAACACTAGGGGACACCCGCGCGTTGGGGTTCGCGCGGCGGCTGCTTGCGGCCTGGTGGGCGCGGAGCGCGGCGGCCGCCAGGGGGCAGCAGAGTGCGGGGCGGCGAGCGCGGGACGCGGGACTGGGCGGCGGCAGCTGCGATCCGGCTCCGAGCGCCGTTCTCTGTTAGGAGGGTAATTTAGAGCAATTACACCGATTATTATTGCTTTTCTAATTAGTGCTTTTCCTACAGAATTAGCCGAGTGTTTATTAGGAGCTGCTTGTTGCCAGCAGCTTAACTGCTTCGCTGCCGGGCGCAGGCGCTGCGAGCGGGGAGGGGCCGCGCCACCCTCGCCGCCGCGTGGGGCCGGTTGGTTATGCGGCTTCGCATAAAAGCACGGATTAAATATTCATTTTGCTTTGTTACATATAGCATTAAATTTTCATCAGCTGTATGTTTTCCTTGAAGTTTCCCTGCGTGTTAACATTCAGGCGGGCTGCGGAAAAACTCCTGGGTATTGGCGGGTGAGAAGGACAGATGGGGACCTCCGGGGTGTCGGGTCCGGAGCGGCTGGGAGAGGGCGGGGCGGTCACCTCTCTGACATCTCTGACGCCGCTAGACTTTCCCCAAACTTCGTGTGCCCAGATCCTTCCAATGCTCCTGGGAGATGAGCAGGGAGGGAGTTATTCGCCCCGGCGATGGATGAGGAAACGGAAACCCGCGCAGCGAGGGGTGCGGGGTGACATTCCTAGGGCTGACGTAAGACTGGACTGTGGAGTCAGACTTGCCTTCTCCAGCCCACTGCCATCTTTGAGAGCTTCCAAACTCTTAGGCCCCTCTCGCAGTGGGGACACCCCTGAGGTGCTCCCCCCCCCCCCCCCCCGCAGCCCAAACCTCCACCCCCACAGGACGGCAAGCTTCGGTCTCAGCTAAACCGGGGCCCTGGGTCTCAGCTAAACCAGGGCCCTGCCTGGAGGCGAACTGATGCCTGCCTACCTCGCGCTCTGGCCTGGGCCACCCCCTGCGTAGTCGCTCCCTCCGGAGCGCATAACCCGGAGAAGCAGCCCAGGGAGATTTCGGATTTATTCACGCACCGCGTTCATACCGGCTTATGCCTTACTTACTTATGCTTTACTTTGCCTTGGGGAGGGGAGGGGTCTTCCTGGCTTCGCCAGTCCTGGGGATCCCCAGTGAGAAAAACTTAAATGTACGCATAGCAGAACCAGAGGGTCCAGTTTGTTGTGTCGCCCAGGGTTGCTTCACTCTTCAAAAGGCTTCGTGGAGAACCACCCCTACCCTCGTGTTTGCTTACAGCTCATTAACTACTTGATGGAAAGACTGGGTTGGGGCAAAGCGGGAAACTATTGACAGAAAATCAATCAGAAATGAAGATTAACGATCTCCAAAATGTTCCTGTGGGTCAATAGGGAAATGGGATTCAAGTTCGAAAAACAGGATCTCGTAAGCCAAGATTTTCTCCCCGCCTTTGTCATCGCCCAGAGCGAGGCCCACCTGGATGAAGGCTGGGCTGTGGGGAGGTTGGCGTACTCCAGGGATTCAGGCTGGGGCTGAGGCTGGGGACCCCAGTCAGCCTTGGTGGCTCCTCCTCCTGGCCTTGGTGGAGGGGGGAGGAGAAAGTCAGAGTGGTTTACCTCACCACCGCTGTGCAGCTGGTCAAAGTGGGCCCAGGACTCACTTCAAGGAAGCCCCGCCTGCTTCCCACCCCTCTGTCTGTGACCCATTCTTTCTGACAAGGTCAGGTTTCTCCAGTGGGGCTGGAAGGGAGGCAGGCAAGTAGTTTTAAGTAAGCCCATTCCTTGTCACAGGGCAAGGAATGGCTAGAAGTTGTCTCAGCGCTTGGCCTGGTGACTCCAGGTGTTCGGTGCCTCTGGAATTGCGCTGGCCTCAGTGGCTTGGGGCCGGGGGGGGGGGGGCGGGAGGCTCAGACACCCCTCATTCTGCTTATATGCTTCTTTTCTTTCCTTCACTCTTTCTCAAGTGACTGCCTAGCATAGTGATTCAGACAGGCTCCTGCTTCTTACCCTGGGAGAAACCCCTAGCCTCCCAGGACCCGGGGCTGTGTGTTCAGTGCATCATGCTCCAGGTTGCTGTGATTGCCTGGAGCATCCCCTGGTCCCCTGCTGCGGAGGCCTGTTTGGGGTGTGCGTTCTTTGTAAGGCTGGAGGCTCCAGGCCTAGGGGTTGGCCTCAGCCGTGCATCTTACAGCCCGATGCCCCAAGATCTGGCCTCCTCCCTTAGGTACTGCCACTTCTGGCCTCCTCTCCCTGAGCCTTTTTCTGCTCTCTACCTGTCAAGAATCCAGCGGCTACGAAGCAGAACAGGGCATGGCTCCCTGTTCGAAACGGAGAGAAAGAAGAAACAAAGAGAGAAAGCCCAACATTTGCACGTCAGCCTACATGTCTTGTCTCACAAGGCTTCACACAGCGAATGTTGACTTGGTGCTAAGGGCTTGTATGGATTCTGGGGTCGGTGAAGCTGGGGACCCTTGGGACAAGTAGGTGTGCCACTGCAGCTCTCTGGCATGGAGGGACGTATGTCCGTCACCTTTAAAGTCTATTGTTGTATGGCAGTGTTAAGCCCGGGCCCAGCAGGTCTTCTGAGGATGCACTCCTATACTTACCACTCATGTTACTAACTAGTCATCTCCAGGCTCACGGGGTTGGAAGAGTTTTGGATGCTCTGCACCAATGGCCGCATCTCGCTGCCACTGCCACTTGGCACCAGATCATTCTTTGCTGAGGGGCTCTCCTGTGCACTGTAGGGTATTTAGCAGCATCTTTGGCCTTTACACACAAGATGCCAGTAGCACCTTTCTCTTCCCCTCATTGTGACAAACAATAATGTCTCCAGACATTGTCACATGTCCCCTGGGGGAAAAGTCCCTCTGGTGGAAACCAGTACTCTTCACTAAAATCCTTTAACAGATGCACACAGCAATATCTAGAAGTGGGATGTGAAATATGCAACATAATTTAAGGCAAAACTATAGAGTGACCAAGTGCTTGGATTCTGGAGCAGATGCCTAGATTTAGATCCCATCTCTACTACCGACTAGCTCTACTGTGATCAGAGGCCAGGAAGCTCTACCTGACTTAGTTTGCCTAGCTATTGAATGGGGATATTAATGTTACCATCCTTATGGGTTGCAATGAATATTAAATAAGATGGTACATATTAAGGGCGCAGCAAATTGCCTGGCATCTCACAAGGGAGCAATTTACAGCTGTAAATATTAGGATCAGATGAGTTCTGGATTCCTCGTTATTAGAAATACGAAGGTCTGAAGAAGGTACCAGATGACAGCATTCTGAGGACACACTACGACTTTCTTTCAACCAAAAAATATCCTCTAAAAGATCGGGAGACTTTTGGAGCCATGTAACCAGAATCAACTAGAGCTAGTGGAAATTAAAATTTTGTTAGTTGAAATTAAAGAAAATTGGTGGGCTGAATTGCAAAATGAGCGCAGATGGAGGAGGGACATTTGCTGAAAGATCAGGTAAGAATTTCTCCAGGAACACAGTCCAAAGGTAAGGAGACAGAACGCATGGAAGAAAAGCTAATTAACAAAGAGAATAAATAAAGAGTACAAAATGGGAGGAGAGGCAGTACTTTAAGAATTAATAGACGTTTCCAGAATCAAAGAAAGACATAAGCCCTCAGACCTGAAGGACCCGTGCATGACCAGCCAAATTTAAAGAATCCCACAAACGTACCATGTCATAGTGGGATTTTAGAATGCCAAACATGCAGGGAAAAATCCTAAAAACCTTCAGAGAGAGAAAAAAATTATCTACAGGTATATGAGTTTCCTAGGGCTGGTTTAGCAAAGTACCACAAACTGAGCGGCTGAAAACAACAGAAATGTAATTATCACAGTTTTGGGGACCGGAAGTGTGAAATCAAGGTGTTGGCAGTGTTGGTTCCTTTCGGAGGTGCTGAGGGAGGATTCTTCCATGCCTGTCTCCTGGCTCTGGTGGCTCCTGGCAACACCTGGTGTTCCTGGCTGGTGGCTGCATCACTGCACCCTCTGCCCCTGCCTTTCACAGAGTATTCATCTCTGTTCTCCCTTCTTATAAGGAAACTAGACTTCGGATTTAGGGCCCAGCCTAAATGTTCTCATCTTGACACAATTATATCTACACTCACCCTCTTTACAAATAAGGTCACACTCACAGGTACTGAGAGTCAGGACTTGGACATATTTTGGGGGACACTATTCAACCCACAAGACATAAAACAAGAATTCGATTGACATCGTACTCCTCATCAGCAAAATTGGATACAAGAAAATAATGAAGCAATATTTTCAAAGCTCTGAGGGGAAATGGCTTTGAACATAAATTATCATTCAAGTGTGATGGCAAAATGAAGCCATATCAGACAAGTACGGACTCAGAACATTTACCAGCTTTCCAATTCTTCTTTGGAAGAATTATTGTATTTGGCGGGTGTGTGAGATGCCTTCTTTCTTTCCCCATCACCTCCCCTGCCAACAAAGAAAAAGTAACCTCCAAATATCTGGCATTAATATATTTCTTTAAATACATGTATCTACATTGTTAAGCAAACTGTTACATTTCTGTAGGCAGAAAGGAATACTAGGGATATAATGTGAAAGAGCAGTTTGCCACTCTGGCTCTCTCCATCCTGAATTCTTCCTTCCCAAAGCAACGACTCTCAAGACCGTTCTACCCATTTCTTCTGCTATTTGCTTCTATATTTCTCATTTTCTTGTGTATTAGCTATTTCTTGATCTATCAGTTTTAAGAATTACATATTGCCTTTCAACTATGGAAAATCAGATTTTTAGCTCTTTCTGCCCATTTTTTTTTTCTCATCAAACACATATCTTATCTTTCCCTTGTCATCCAATATAGTGCTTTTGAAAGTTGTGGTTAAAATCATTGTTAGGTGCTTGTATTAGTATGGCCATATAAATATTATCCACAGATAAGTCATGTAGAGTGTTATAATTATAATCCTTTTTTGTTCCCTCTGGATTAATCCTTGATTTCATTTTATTTGATTAGTTTATATACCTGTTTGTACATAATTGCTAATTGATTCTAAAATTCTCCTGCAGACATGAAAATCTCTTCTCAATATGTTCAAGCGTGTTACCTTTTCCATCAGCCAGTATCCTGGGATTTTATTTTCTACTTCTTCTCTTGGTTGGGCTCCCATTTCCTGGATCCCATGTCTTTGTTTTTCTTGTTATTTCTTAGTTTTGGTGAGTTGCATCGTTCAGTAGCCTTCTTGAAAGATAAAAACCATCTCACTGGAGGGAGTGGTTGAATATGGAATTGTCAGTTGGAGAACTTTTCCCACAGACTTTTGAAGACATTGTTCCGTTGTCTTTTAGTTTCTTTTGCTGTAGATAGTCTAATTCTGAATCATTTGAATGTGACCTTCTATTTTTAATGTGATTTTTTTTAACTCTCTGGAAGCATTTAGGATCTTCTATTGATGCCTGCTAGTCTTAAAATTTACCATGATGTGCTCTCCAGTTTTTTAAAAAAACACTCCTCTTTTCTTAAGCTACTTTGCAGCAGGGTATAGCTTATACATATAAGTAAAATTACTGCTCTGGGAAGTCTCCTTGAAAGGATGAGATGACCTGCTTTTTATCCTTTTCCCCTTCCTGCTGGCTTGATGGAGATATAATGGCTGGAATCCCAGCAGCCCTTTTGAACCACGAGGGGACTTTGGGAACAGAAGCCATATTCTGTGAAGCAACAAAATAGAAGTTTGAATTCCTAAGACCATGCGGTGAATACACTAGACCTGGGCTGATTCCCTCTGGGCTTTCTTTTACTTGAGAGAAAAATACAGTTTGATGTTTTAAAGCTACTATCTTATAGGCTTTTTGTTAGACAAAGCCAAACTTATTCCTAAATAATAATTAGGGGGAAATAATATATTTTCCTTCATGAAAACACTTTTAAAACACTTTCAAATAATTCTCAATGCATTTAGGATAAAAGCATGTAATTCTTTACCCCAAATTATATCTGAATAAAATTGAGATGGGCCTCATACAACTGAGCATCTCACATGCAACCAAATGCCAACTAATAAATCTACAAGAAAGGCATAATAAAATGAAGAGAAATTCATGAAACTTGTAAAATATTTTATAAATACTTTATTGTAAAAGTATTTTAAAAGTAAAAACCAGGACAAAAATTTCAGATACTACCAAATATGAGAGGTAACAGGGTACATACAGATGGTAAAGGGAGTAATAGCCAGTTAGTGTGTTTTCAGTTTGAGCTAAGGGTTAATAGAGATACTGAACATTGGTAGATATGCTGGACATGTAAAGGATTGCAGACAATATTTTAAGGTAAACCCTAGAAAAATAGAAATAAAGGGTACAACTTTAAAATATTTTAAAAAATGGAATCAAATAAAGACAGCTCAAAAAATTACTGAAGGCAGAAAAGTGGGTAAAAATCAAGTCAGAGAGCATAATAAATATAATACACACAGAAACATGCACACACGACCTCGTCGAATCACTCTAAAGCTAACAGCAATACTTGAGAGTGGGTTAAATACTTCTCAAATTGGATTTTTAAAAAGCCAACTTTCATGAAGTTTTCCAGCAAGATGCACATAGAAAGCTAATAGAAAAATTGAAAACAAAAGGAAAGATGTGTGTCAGGGTAGGCTACTAGAATAGAAACAGGAATAGCAACATTAACAGCAAATAGAATAAAATAAAGAGAAATATTTTATATTGAGAGGAACTCCCTGTTAAGATGATATGTAACAATCATGAATCGTTATGCACATAATAAAGTCTTGAAAATATATAAAGCAAATATTGATAATAGCATACTAATTGAAGAAATAAATACAGTATCATAGTGAGAGACCTTAACTTACTTTTCAACAGGAAGTTGGTTTTCAACAGTAAGACAGACCAATAAGACAATCAAGTAAAGATATTGAGGCTACAAATAACATGATTAACAAGGTCACTGAACTATAAAATATATGACATATACTGAACAAATAGAGAATACAAATCCTTTTCAAACACATGTGGAATATCCACACGATTGCCTATGTGCTCGGTCACAAATAAAATGTCAATTCATTTTTAAAGATGACTATTATACCTAGTGTCACTAATCATAATGCAATAAAATGAGATATCATCAACAAAATAATAGCAAAAATGAAATCTGTGCATCTGTCATTTAAATAACATAATTCTCTAATTACTGGGTTAAAGTCAATCACAATAGAATTACACATTATTAGAATAAATACAAGAACACAATATATCAAAACATACGGAGTGTGCGTATTTAGAAAGTAACTAAAAGCCTTAGATCTATTAATTAGAAAACACCAAGTCTGAAAATAAATAACTTGAGATTTCAACTCAAGAAATTAGATGAGGAGCAATAACAGAAAACCAAACATGATAAACAAAAGGAATTAATAGAGACGAAAGCTCAAATGAATGGAATAGAAAACCAAAGTAGTATTAGTTCATAAAAACAAAAGCTTATTTAGTTTTTTAAAGGCCACTATAACAGATCATCTTTTGCCAATATTGATGAAAAACAACATTGATACAAATGAATGACAGTGGGAACTAAAAGGGACCTAATTACAACAAAAGGAAAATGGAAAAATGAATCACGATTTGGAAAAAATATTCACATCTAAAAGTTTCGCTCCTACGCTCAGCTTTTCATGTCTACCAGTGCACTATAAATGAATTAATAAAGTGATGACTTTATTAGTAAAATTTAATTAGTAAAATTTAAATTTAATTTCACTTTAATATTCCTTACTTACGTGCCTTTAGATTTCTAAAGGATATCATTGTATTTTGTATGTATTTCAAAGTTGTCATTCTTCTTCTTTTGAAGATTCCCCCTCTCCCATGATTTCATCCATTCTGGAAATGTCACACTTCACCTTGCACATCTTCTGTTGGGCCTCTTCCACTGCTCTGTGCCACTTCCCATGGGAGAGCCTCACGCCAAGGGTATTTGTTTGCTGGGTGTATTCATGCTAGACTCTTTGGGTTGTATAGGACCGAGACTGTCCTCGAGAACTAAGGTCTCCATCAAGTCACTTTGGACTTGGATTGGAGAAATAAATCTGTCAGGGCCCAGGCGGAAGCCAGCCCAGCCCCACGCCCTCCCCGCCCTCTCCACGAGTCCTCTCCGGCGCCCTCCCTCTACCAGCAGCATCCCTTATCACGCGTGTTCCCTCCTCACGCCAGCTGTATGTGGTTCTGACTTATTCTACCTTCTGCCAGATGGGCCCAGTCTCTCACTGGTCTCTGGTTCAAAACCGTAAGAGAAGGTTCATCTCATTTCTTCACAATAGGCTTTAACAGGTTGCTCTTCCTCCCAAGGTCCAGGGGCACCAGGGGTCCATGGCATAGAGCATGCACGGTGGGCAGCAGGGGCTCTGCTCTGGCCGTTTCCCCTTGGGAGGGGACATGGAGGTGACTGACATTTCTAGCATAGGCTGACACACTTGCAAGAGGGCATGACCACTGTCTCCCTGGCAGGTCATTCAGAGGGTCTGTGCCTCTGTCTCCCTCTCGACCCCAGGGTGAGGGACAGTGAGCTCTGAACCTCTCAGAGTGTCAGTACCATATCAGGAGCTAATGGGAGAGCCAAAAGGCCTGCCACATCTTCTGAGACTCAGCATCTTTGGGCTGGGATGGAGCCAGTGACTCCGAGCATCTAACTGGCCTTCGTTTGGACAGTTTCCAGAAGCTCTGGGCACAGCTGCTGCTTCTTCCATCCTGGAGACATGGAAAATGCATAGATTTCCACAAGGCCTCGGGGGCACCTCCCTGTGGTTAGGGCCCAGCACAGGCAGCTGCCACCTAAGACCTCGCTCTGGGCTCTGAAACAAGTCACCCTTAATGCTTCACTTAGTTGAAGGGCTGTGTCCCTCACTGATCACTGAGCCTCACAGTGTTCTGCTGGCGTAGTGTTTGGGGTCATCTACACTGTGGTTCAGTGTTTGCTGCCCTTCCCAACTGAGCCATCCTGTGGGAGGACATGTCCTGGCTGCCCGAGGCAGACTGTGCTGGGTTATGTGGTTTGGACAATGAAATGTGGGTGGAAGTGACATGTGCCTCTTTGGAGCAGGCACTTTTAGAACCGTCACGTTGCTCTATTATGTCTCTTTCCCCCCTGCCATGGGACCTGCGTGGCTGGGATGCTGCGGCTCCTTCCACCTTGGTCCTGCAGTGAAAAGGCATGGAGCAGAGGGTCCAAAGCAACCTCGGATGCTCACCCATGTAGGCAGGAAGTGAACTTTGCTGTCGGAAGCCACTGAGGTCACTTGCCACTGCATCATCCTCAGCCTGAGCTGACAGAGCGCACGCCACCACACTTGCTCTTCCATCCGTTTCTATCTCCCGCACTAGACTTGAGAACAGGGACTGGGTCTCTTTATTCAGTAACTACTTCGGTGCTCTCTGTATGACAAGTGTTGTGCTAGATCCCGGGGATGTAAAGATGAAAAAATTCGTCCTTGACCATGATTTGTCAGTCTGTTATGGACTGAAGGTCTGTGGCTCTCCAAAATCCACTTGTTGAAATGTGATGGTATTAAAAAGTGGGAGGTGATCAGGTCATGAGGATAGAGCACTTGTAAATGGGATTAGTGCCCGCCTATGAGAGATAGGAGTGCTTACTTCAATCTCTCTGTTCTTACCATTTGAGGATATGATGAGAAGGCAGCCATCTATGAGCCAGGAAGTGTGCCCTCGCCTGGCACCAGATCTGCCAGCACCTTGATCCTGGACTTC
The DNA here is from genome assembly GCA_003508835.1 of Eonycteris spelaea. Taxonomy (NCBI): domain Eukaryota; kingdom Metazoa; phylum Chordata; class Mammalia; order Chiroptera; family Pteropodidae; genus Eonycteris; species Eonycteris spelaea. Next base: position 18,601,144 of record PUFA01000003.1, on the reverse strand, counting down.
CCAGCCTCCAAACTCTGAGAAGTAAGAAGTAAGTGTTTGTTGTCTATTGCCCAGTCTATGATAATTTGTTACAGCTGCCTAAGCTAAGACACCCGCATAAATGACAAAGACAGGGTGTTAAAGGAAATGTGCCTGAGGGCAAAGGCAGCCCAAGGAAGGACACCCACATCTGCTGGGCAGGAGGAGGGCCAGGGCGGCTGACGCGTAAACCCGTCGATACAGTTGAATGTGTCTGTCTGTGTTTGTCAGTTCATTTATTGATTTGTGCCCCACTTCATTCCAGAAAGGCCTTGAAGAGACAAGGCTTTGGGTTTGTGCTCTTGCCCTACCACTGCTAAGCAGAGAGCCTGGCACATTAAGTCCCTCAACAAATATTGTTGAGATCGAGGGACCGAGCGCCCCTTTCCTGTTGTCTTCCTTCTGCTGTTGCAAACCTGTCCTCCTGCCCTCTGCCTCCTGGGAGCCACAGATTTAAGCTTCCTCCCTGCCAAGCAGATGGAGTCCCTGATACACACTAACACCTACGAGCGGAGCCACTGGCTTCGCATATAAAGAAGGCGGTGTTTGGTGTCAATGTTATTCCAGAACACAGGTTTCGGATCTTCGCAAATCCTCCTATCCCTTTCAACTTTGATACCTTAGATTGAAGGTATGAGAGGAACAATGTGTGCGTGGCATTTAGAGTAAATTATTAAAGTTAAGATTCTCTTTATTAGACAGTCGTACACAAAGGAATTTTATTTCAGATCCTCTGACACATGACAAATGGCTGCTTCAGATGAGAAGTAAACTGCGTCCTCTGGCAAGCAGAGCTGAGGGCTGGATCAGCTGGGGGAAGAAAATCCAATTTGCTTTAAATGCCATTTACAGACTGTTTCTTTCATACTAACAACCCAAGTTATTGAAGTTGGGAATGTAAAAGTTTAGACGCTGAGAAACTTTGCACAGACTCTGTCTAGGCAAGGCGATGCCTCTCCTGGCCTGGGCTAGGACACCTGGGGGCGGGGGCTGTGGGCCCAGAGGACCCCCGTTTTTCATGCAGCTTCTGTATCTCTGATATGCCAGGGGTTTGTGGAATAAACTACTTTGCTGGGCAGTGAGCAGAACATAAAAGCCACTGAATTACATCTTACTTAGGAGTTTCCAAAAGGCAGCTTTGAAACAAATTCCGAGGATAAGCAGGATAGTGATCATACAGCTAATACGTGTACACACACAGGGAACAAAGCCTGTCTTCTCTGTTTAAATAGCCGGTGGTGGGAAGAGAAATGGAATTCATAGTCAACAGCCCATTGTTCTGCTGACTTGTTTCCCCCCACCCCTGCCTGAGCATGGGGAATGGCCGGCTGGCTAGTCTCAGGTTCCCAGGCTAGGTGAGGAATGCGGTGGCAGGGGTGCCATGTTGGATGGTGGGCTGTGTGGGCAACTGGTTGAGGAGTCAGAGCTGGTGAGTTGAGGCAAGGCTGGGAGCAAGGCTGGAGGGACTAGGCCCTGGAAGCCAGCAGTCAAGACACAAGCAGGTGCTGAGCAGAGCAGGAGGGCTCATGGGGTCAGCGGACACACGGCAGTGGGAGATCGCGGGGTTTCGCAGGGCCGATGTGGTGGTGGTGGGCACTGGTTAAGATGGACATCAGAAAAAGATGAACGGGACAGAGATTGGGGGACAATGTGAGGCAAGGCACGTGATAAAAACAACCAGGGAGCACACAGATTCCTGAAGTCGGGTATGGCTCCCAAACCAGGCAGACATCCAAACAACCGACCTAAGGTAGCAGTGACAGGGAGACTGGGCAAGAGGTCATGTCTACCTCAGTCTCAAAGGCTCGTTCTGAATTATGTTACTCAAGAGTCATTCTGAGAACTTGGTTAACCTGGACTCTGCATTGAGAGCAGATTTAAGGCAATAAAGAGTTAACAGCTTGTGAATATGGATTGGGGTCAGGGCAGATTGCAATGGGAGCAGGAACGGAACTGGACAGAGATCCAGACCCCCAATGTCGGGGAGAACAGAGTGCTGAGAAATGTATCTTGCTACACCAGTGTGAGGGAATTACAAGGGCTTATTACTATGGTTGCTATAAAACATCCCTGTTCATCACTCAACTTCTTTGAAGTCCAAGGATCCAGTTTCTTCAAGCCATCTAGGAAATACTGTGGGATTGGTGGATTGGCCATGATCCCAATGTGTGTCTGAAAAGATAAGTTAGTGAACAGGAGAGATGGCACCCAAATCTTCCAGGACCTTCGCAGGTGTCTCTGTACCTACAGCATGTCTGGGACCCTCTCTGAACGTCTCTGTAGCATGCGCTCAGGGAATGGCCCTTGAGTCTGCTACATGCCTTTCCTCTGCTCTCTTGGCTCCTTTGACTGTAAGCGTCAATTAGGGTCTGCCTCTCCACCTGTGGCTAACAACCTGCCCCTTACTTCCCAAAGCTGCTCTCATGAAGGATGTGGACCTCAGCTCTCAGTCCTCCATTCCCAAGACAAAGGGCTGGTTTCGGTTTCCCAGCACCCCAGTCTGTGCCAGAGACTCTGCCCTTACTTGCTTTGGGTGAAGCAAGGAAGTCAGTTGGCTGAAGACATGGGAAGTGGGGACAGAGGTGGTGCATCCCACGGGTGGGAGGAACGGAGAGTTTGGGGTCCTCTTTAGTCTGTCCCAATAAATGGGAGCTGGGACACCAGAATCCTAGTCCCAGCTCTGCTAACCTGTTCTGTCTCATTGTGTTTCATTCCATTCATCCTATTCCATTCTCTGTTTTATTCGTTCCACGTATTCTCTTCCATTCTGTTGGGTGAGCAACTATTATGTGCCAGGAAGTATTCGCAGGCCTGAGAGACAAAACTGGCACAGTGACTGCTCTCGGAGGGCTCATATTCCTGTGAAGGAGACAGATGGAAAACATATCATGCCATTGGCCCTTGGGCCATGCCAGGGGCAATAAGGAGGAGTGGACAGACACCAGTTTGGGGATGGGCAGACCTTGGGTTGAGTCTTGGATCTATTACTAACCTTGGGGAAATCCCACAGCTCCATGGGGCTTGTGTCATCTGTCGACTTGGAGGCTCAACCTGAATCATCTTTAATATTCCTTCCCAGCTCTGACATTTCGATCCTTTAAAATTTACTTCGTCTTTTGCCTGTTTATTTACTTACTTATGTCTACCTCCTCTCATTCCCAAGACTAGTTGAGCCTGTTGTCTACCGCCAACATTCTTTCCTTCCGTCGTACACAGTGTCTTTCAGCGTTCACAGGGACCTGCACTTGTTAAATGTGGAAATAGGAGCCACTGCTCTTCAGCCGCTCTCTCAATGAGGCCTATTCTCATCCTTTCGCCAGTCCCTGTAATGTGTGTCTGCTCGGCAGATCAATATCGAGCACCTGTCCTTGTCAAGCACCATTGCTGTTTCTTGTCCGTCTCAAGCTCAGGACTTCTCATTCCTAATTCAACTCTGACCTTCCTTGCCATTTGGCCTTTTCCGTACAAATGTACTAGTCCCCTTAGGCCTGGACTTGTCCTTTGTGGCTCATGCTCACTCAGCTAACTACTTTTATAATGACAATTACCCTACTCATTGGGGATGATGATGAGGATAATAATAATAATGGCGATAATAACAATATAGAAAATAATAATAATATTGCAGATGATAATAATATTGGAGATGAATATATTGGAGATAATATCAGAGGTAATAGTATGGGAAATAATAATATTGGGAGTGTAATAATGTTAGAGATATTAGAGATAATAATGAGATAATATTAGAGAATATAATAATGTTGGAGAATATAATATATAATATAATGTAATATAATATAACATTCCACACAGATGCAACATGGAGCAGGTATTCATGGGAATCCCTAGCGTGTACTCATGCATTATGATCATGAGGCAGGAAGTAGTGGGATACAGGGAAGGTGGTCAGGCAGGAAAGTGGTGTTGGGAGTCATGTCATTGGAGCTGGGATTCAGGGTCATATTAACTGGATATGACCTTAGGGGTTAGAGCTATAGGACAGCACAACTTGTCCCCTTGTCTGTGCTAAATTGCTCAGCCATGAGTCACTCCAGACGCCAGTCCCACCCCCTCATGGCCTTCCTCACTCCCAGTTCTGTTCGATAAACACTTATTGATCTCTATATGGCATCAATTGAGACAATAACAGTGATGAAAAAAATACTGGAGCTTCCTATGGCCACCATCCTTCCCAGATCCTCCGCACTGGGGTTCTCTGGAAATCTTGATGCATGATGATAAGGTGTGGATATGTTTTGGAGAAATGTACCAAGAAAGCAGAGCTCAGAAGAGAGCAGTACGAGCCCTCTTCTCTTCCTTCAAGTTTCGCAGAGCCATGTAAGAGGCCTTTGCTTGCAGCTGGTTGGGCCTCCTCATGTTTGCCTCCTGCAAGGTCCTGTCCTGAGATAGTTTGGACCCAGTGATGCAAGCTCTGGTTCTTTAGTGATTTGGGGGCTCTAGTCTTCTGGGACAAGCCAGTCACCTCTGGGGACTTGCCTGGTTAGAAATTGAGTGAGAGGAGCATCTGCATGGCCGTTTCTTTATTTCCAGCAGGCAGCCAGCTCTGCTTATAGGCCAGTCCTTAATTTCAAGCCTGCCCAGCATTCTCTTTGCCTTCTTTTAATTAAGAGATAATTGCATGATGGCTTCGAGTTGTATCTTAGCTGGATAGTTAGTTCTCAAGGGTGATAGCACATTCTTTTTTCCTGCCAGATTCTTACCAGTTACCCCCAAACTATTCATGATCATACCAAAATATTATAACTATCCAAACACCATTATTATAATAATGGACTTTTCAAAAGGAAAACAATAGTCTCACCACATAATTATTACTAGGTGCTTTCATTTTTCTAGGTTTGTCATTTAATTTTTGTCCTATTCATGCTTACCTTTTATATTCTAAACTATCCCGAAATCATGTATATGTTCTTGTGGACCCCCAGAAGGGAAGGGAAGGACTCCTCATGGTTAATTGGGCCCACATTCATAACCAGAGTCGCAGCCATTGCTGATGGAGACCTCTCACATATACTGCATTTCAGGGAAAAATCATGGACTAAGTTACCAGACCTCCTGCGCTGTGTTCCTGCGTCTGAGCTGATCTTATAGGGGAGTTCCTGGAATCTTCTTTCAACCAACGGGCTGAGATCTGCCCTATCCAATCAGAACTGTGCAACTGTATCCTCATTTACACCTATACTGACCAATTGGAGTGGTTCCATAACGACAAATCAGAATGCATGGTCCTGACCAAGCAGGACCATGCTATTTGGATCAATCAGAACAGTGCAATCTGGATTCTTCATTTGCATAAAAATGGACCAATCGGGAACCAGCGGACGGAAACTTTCTCTAAAAGGCCTCCTCCCCTTTGTGCCAGGGGAGCACACTTTTGGTTTCTTCTACCGCCTGTGTTTCCCCGGTTTGCAAACTTCACTTGAATCAAATTTCTCCTCTTCCTGCACCTCAGAGGAAGTTTGTTGACATTCTTCTCCTTAAACTTTGAAATACCCTTTACAAGTTATGCCGAGAGCATTTTTACTCATTGTCTCACAATGGCCACCTCTAGACTCCATACTTCCCTCCCCCAACACTGGCTGGCATGCTTGGCCAAGGTAAGTGAAGTTAATGGGGGCAGTGCGGCTCCTGCTAGGGATGTGTGGATAGAACTCGTCCAGCAAACTCTTGGAAGAGACAGGCACATGGGCTGCTCTGGGTCTCTCTCTCCCTACCTCCATTTTTCCCTGCCTTCCTCCCCAGTCTTTCCCCCCGCAAGCTACTGTTTGGTTAAACATGTTTCTGCTTCAGTTATTTGTTCTCACATGCCAAGGCTTGGGGAATAACCGCATTGCAAACTATCAAGCTGAGGCCAAAATCCACACATTACATGCTCCTTAGGAGTTTCCAAAGGCGGCTTTGAGACAGATTCCCAGGGATAAGTCAGATCAGAAATACGCCAGGTAATGTTTGTACACACACAGAGCGAGCAAAGCCTGACAGACTCCTCAACAGGGGAAGTGGGAAGGGGAGTGCGCTTTCTCATCTGGGGCTAGGAAAACCCACGACCCCAGCCTGGGTTGGCGGGGAGCTGCTCTAGGATGGAGCTGGCCCTGGGCCTCCTTTAGGACACATTGTTTCCTGACCTTGTCTGAGGTTGGCTGGTATGGCTTCTCTGAAGCCCATGGCCATGTTACTGAAAAATGGGTGCTCTAGGGTGCTGTGGGAAGCTGGGCCTCATCACCAAGGGGACCTCTGTGGTGTGAGGCCTGAGATTAAGGTCTGGTATTAGGTGCTGCCTTGACATCTGGTGAAACTAGGAGGGCCCCGAATGACCTAAATGAATGTTCCCTTCCCCATTCTGCTCTCACAGATAAGGTTCCCAACCAAACAACCCACCTCGGTGAGGGGACCAGGCACAGTTCCTGCTGACCCCTGAGGAACCATTCTCAGTTCCCAGAATTATTTAAACAAACCATCTTTCCATGAGAACCGGAGGTCACCTTGCTGTCTTGCTCCTACAAAGCCTGCCCCCCACAGCCCCTGGATGATCGCCCTGTTCCCCCGTGCATCCCCCCTGTGGCTCTGTGGGGCTTGTGTCTTCCTTCTCCCCTGGGCATTTAGCATGCATGACGAAGAAACTGCTGTCCATCTCACCTGTCCTGTGTTGCGTGGTCAGCCGTCCTCATAATGCTAGCACAGGATTCCCTTTCTCTTCAATGTGGGGAGCAGGAAGGGATTAAAGAGGTCTCAGAGACACAAGGGTGGGGAAAGGTTGAGAGTCTACACACACAAGCTGTGTGACCTTTGGCAGGCACTGAAACCTCTCTGGGCCTCATTTTCTTTACCTTCCCATTGGGAATAATAATTTCTGTCCTTCCTTATGAGATGGCCAGTGTACAGTAGGTAATGGCGTCCTGACCCTGGGGGGCGGAGGTGGGGGGGCTGGGGAGGGCAGGGAACAGGAGCCATAGAGAGCACTGAGAAAATGACAGGCGCTTGTGCGCATAAGGTATTATCATATTCATTATCATTGCACAATTGGATTCCCTTCTCTCGAAGCACATTCACTTCATTTTCATTGTTTATCTTTTCCCAGTGAAAGCAGCTAGAGACATTTTGTTTGTAAGTTTCTCTGTCAAGCTCCCAGACTTCTCCATCGAGGAGTCGATGATCTGTAAACAAACGCTTCCATGCACAGGGGAGCTCCCCATTTAAAGGCACCTTAGGGGGAACCCCTTTACAATGAGAATTATTGCCCTGTAATGTCTCTTTTTGTGAATTTGGAGTTTTGCTAGCAAGTTTTTAAAATGGAGACTGTATCCTGGGCAGAACAGACGAGGAGCAGGGTAGATAAGACTTCTAAATCTTGGTCCTGGCCAGGGATGTGGCCAGACAGGGCTTGCTTCTGATAGGAAGTTTGCTTTTGAGGATTCAGAGGCTAAGAAAAGGTGATGCTGGGGAGATGGTGTGATGGGTCAGAAAGAACCTCAGCCTTCGTCTCTTTGTAAGTGAGTGATCTTGGGCCATTTTTTCGGTCTCCCCACCAGTAAAATGGAGATAGTAATTCCTGCCTTAATTGTTGTTTTGAAGATGAAATGAGATATCATATGTGCCATGCATGAGATCTGAAAACACAAGGCACCGTGTTCAGGCTCTGAGTTCACTGTTTTTCATCTCTTCCCTCCCCAGACATAGAGGACCCAGGGAATGTCAGTTGGTTTGGCCACTGTCCTGTTTCTCCAGGCTTAATGTGTTGTGTGCTGGCCGGCATCCCCAGGAGCTTGTCATCATCCTTGAAACCCGGGGCTGCAGCGGGAGTGCCTTGTTCTTGTAAAATTTCTTTGCAGTCACGAAGGCCCTCACTTCCAGGAAGTCTTCTCTGATTAATCGCACCTTCGCCCCGTGGCGCTATTGCCTTTTCTTTTTAGTCCCCAACCTCTTCCCCACTTCCTTCCTGTGCCTTCTAGTTCATTTCCTACCTTCTCCCTTGCTTGTCTCATCTCAATGCTGCTTCCACTCGGCTAAGCTACCTTCTTTTAATCCTCCTTTCTCCCTCCCCTTCCTGTTTCTCCCCACCCCCTGCTTTTTCATCCCTCCAGTTCCACCCGAACCTTTCAATCTGTGTCACAGAGTTGGGGAGGCAGGCTTGGTGGCCTCTCCCTCCGTGGCCTCCCCCAAGCGCCACCACGTGGAATTGCCTGCGGTCCTGTCCCATTTTGCCCTTCTGGGGTCAGGATCTGCACAAATGAACCGCAGGCCCCAGCTTGTGGGGCCTGGGGCACCGAGATCTGGTATGTCATCTTCCAGCCCAGCCCAGCTGCCCCCTGGAAATACGCTGATGTCTTGCCCAAGTGACAAAAATAAAAGAAATAGGGGAAAAAGGGCCGGTACAGGCAGGCCCAGTGGTATCGAGTGAGACTTCACACCAACCTGCTCACACAGCTACTGCGAGCTGGTGGCTAATTAGAGGGGCCTTGCAGTCCCCGTGGTAATTTGCTTAAATGGAAGAAGTTGATTTTTTCTCCTTTTTCTGTTCTCAGGAATTCCAGTTTTAGGCTCTGGCAGTCTCTAACCACCACTCCCTTCGGCCCTCTGGGGAAGTGTTTGCTATGGAAATATGCAATTAATATTGCAGCGATCATCAATTGCTAATTATTAAAACAATGCTACCCCCCTTTCTCTTGGCCTAGTTTCATGTTTAAAACCATTTAATAACAGGGAGGAAGAAAAAAAAAGAGGAAAAAAGTTACACACAGTGCTGAACTTGTGCAAAGGCCAAACGAGAGGCTTCGGTGCTGCGCAGGATTTGTCCTGGAGTCTGGGAAGACGGGTTCTCCAAAGCCATCATTTAGGCTCCCCTGGAGCCAGGGACTAGATAAAGTGAGGTACAAATTGAATTTTGGTCACCGAAATCCCCTTTTTGCAGTGGCACGGAGCTATTTTCTCTTCTTTCTGTTTGCTCTCCAATAGGGCCCCGGGCCTCAGAGATTCACAGAGCCCTGTCTCCTGCCCAATCTTTTCCCAGCTTGCTTCCTGAGAGCCAGGGCAAGATTGTCTGGAAATAAACAGCTGAGTGGACTTGGTGCCTGGTCACTCCAAGGACAAAGTGGGGGATTATGTCTCTAACACACAATTACAGCCATTTCTATTGGCTCTTTCAACAAACTTTAAGACATCAATAATAACTGCCGCTTGGTCAATACCCTAAAGCACAGTTTGCATGTTGTCATCCCACATGGAGAGGCCTTGTGGAATGAATGAAAAACCTTCCAGCCCCCTTCTCCACCCCCTCACCCCACAGGAGCCAGCCTCAACCCTTCGCTTAGCATTTGAGTGCTTTGGGATCCAGCCTCAGTCTATTTGTCCAGCCTTCTCTGCTGCTCTTCTCCATCCCAGACAGCCTGGTCATTCCCCAAATACCCCTACAGTGTAACGCTTCTGCATTTATGTAGAACGCCCTTCTCAGCGTTACTCAGCAAAATCAATTCCATTTTTTATAGATCTCTGTTAAGTCTCCCTCCTTTCCAGACCTGACTCTCTTCTTAGAAGGACTCCCCTGTTCTCTGAGCTCCCAAGCAAGTGGTTTGTCCCTGGTAGGGTCTTAATACACATGCTTTGTTCTTGGGCCATTTCCATATATTTCTTCTAGCTATGACTAAACCCTAAGCTACTCAAGGGCCTTGATTTGTACTTACTGACTTCAGGTTACACATGTAAGTAAGATTGCATGGTATTTGTTTTTCTCTGTCTGACTTATCTTAGTTAAAATAATGCCTTCAAGGTCTATCCATGTTTTCTAAATGGCAAAATCCCTTCTTTTTTTATAGCTGAATAATATTCCATTGTGTATATATGCCGCATTCTCTTTATCTGTTAATAAACACTTAGTTTGTTCTCATACATTGGCAATGTTCTTGTGTGAAAAAGAGGACTATTTGATAATGTCTGCCTCCACAGGACTGAAGTTAGGGTGTCCCGGAAAGTGCTTTGTCAGATGTGAGGGCTGTGAGCTATAGAAATGTTCACAGGAGCGGACCGAGGTCCCGGAATTGGGGAAGGGTTGGAGCAGACCAGAGATTTGGAGCATTTTTAGAGCCGCGGCTGCCTCTGCTCTCTCGTTGGCCAGGCAGTGTCTGCCCCGCCCCACCATTTTCCAGTTCCTAACCCTTTGCTTTGGGGTTAAGCCTCCTTGGATTCATTCGCCCATGCAACAGAGTTTGAGCGTTTGTCATGTGTCAGGCATTGTGATCGATGCTGAGAGTGAAACACACAGTGCTTGTCCCCATAGGGTTTACAGCCTCCAGGAAGGCAGATTCAACCAAATAGTCAAACAACTAGAGTGAGATTACGAGGGTGTGACAGTTACAAGGGAGAAGCAGGAGGCACCATGGGAGCGTACAGAGGAGGGATCTGATCTATTCTGGGGCACGGAGAAGGCTTCCTCCTGGCACGTAGAACAGAGCCGCACGTGAAGGGTGAAAGTTAAGGTGTTGTCTGGGAATGGGGCAGGGGTAAGGGCAGCAGGACAGAGCTAGGGTAGGAGGAGCTAAAGGATAGTGGGTGGGCCTGGGATACGCTGAGTGAGGGGTCCATGGTGCTTGAGGATGCTGGGGTGGGAAGGACCAGGCTGAACAGGGACTTAAGTCTTTATCTTCAGAGCCCTGTGGATCCACTGAAATGATTTAAGCAGGCAGACGATGAATCAACTTTGCCTCCGGGAAGCTCTTTCTAGCTGAAGTGAGGGGGAGAGAGCTTCCTGCTCTCGCCTGCTTCTCTCCGTCTGGACGCAGAACCAGTGGAGCTGCTGCCTTTGATCTGGGTCCAGTTCCACACTTATCCTTGTCCCCTCTCTCTAAAATGCTTCGGCTGCGGTGGTTATTTTTGGAGGCTCTCACAGACAAGCCCGGTCCTTCCTTTCCCCTTGTTGGAAACATGACCCTGTTCAAGCGGGAAGGTCGTTTGCTTTGTCCACCCTTGTAGTTTCTGGAGGTACTGCCATGGCGCAGCGAGGGTGGGAGGGCCCCGGGGAGATTGGTAGGGCTGATCACACAGTCCTTTCAGGACTTGTTTCCTTGTGTTTGAGGCAACATGGTGGTGTGGAAAGAGTCCGGGCTTTAGACACTGGGGTTCAAATCTCCCCTCAGCCACATGGTAGCTGTGTGATTGGGACAGGAGACTTACTGTGCAGGAGACTCAAGGGTGAGCTCCAGAGGCTCTTGAAACTGATACAGATGGTACAGAAAAGGCAGAACCTCAGGCACACCCAATGGTTTTATAAAGCTTAAACAGTGTCGTTGCCACCGACATGTGGACACTTAATCAAGAGCTTTGTCATCGCCGGTCTAGGCACAGGGCATGGGGAGGCTGAGGGCCCTTGCTTTCCTACAGAGAGACACCAGAGGGCGTCCCAGGGTCCCAGTGGTTCTCTGAGGAGCCCAGTCCATTGAGAAGGTGGGAACCTGGATGGTGGTTGTGACTAGGGGTGTGGCTTGGGGAGGAGAACAGGGCTGCTGTGTACCACAGCTGGGCTCTCGTGGAACAGAAATGGGAGGACGTGGTGGGAAGTGGGGGACATAAGCCTGTCATGCTGTTCTGCCTAGAGGAGGACAGGCATAGGCTGGGAACCTGGCCGCCCTGGGTCCCTCAAGGGCTCTCACTCCCAGCAAATGCCCCAGCTTCAACAGGACAATGAGCTCCAGGCCGCTGCAGCTGATGGCTCAAGGTTGCTGGTATTTTGCCAGTGTAGCTGTGGGTGAGCTCAGTGTCCAGGCTGGGGGAGGCTGGGGGAGGCAGAGGAGCAGAGGAGTGCTGTAAGAGCCCTTGTTTGTGACCGAATTTGCCAGTTTTCCCTCCCTACTGAAATAATAGCCATGACTACTAACTTGGAATATGTTGGGGTGCTGCCGTGCTCTTGGGGAGCACACATGTGCCAGCCTGGGAGGAGGGGTTATGTTCAGGTCTGACCTTGGGCTACATGAGGTTGGGATCTTCTTTCCTTTGGATGATATTGGGGGTAGACAGTGGCCCTGTTTTCTCTACCTTTGCTGAACCCAAATTCACAAACCTGAGGCAGGGACTTTGCTTTCTACCCTTCCAGAAGCAAAAGTACACCAGTGAATGTCTCCTCCTAGAACCAAGGGGCTGTTTTCTTCCCTACATAAAAGGAAATGAAACGTGCAGAGCTCTAATAAAACATGAAAGGCTTAGGTGTGAGCCAGGAAACAGGGCTTTGAATGGGATCTGGCGGTCTCAGCTGGTTGGAGGTCTATCTATTATTCGTCAAGCAATTAGAAATGGGTTTCTATTAACTGGCTGACTTTGTTCACAGCTAACAGTGAAATGGACTGCTTTCCTAGTGGCATCTACCAATACCTGCACACCCTGGACTCGGTTTCATGTGCTTAGGGGTTGTAGGTCTTACGTCTGTATGTTGAGTATGCACATGGTTTTTGCAAGGGTACTGGGGCCTTAGTTATAACGCTGATATCAGATGGTTTCATTCATCATTCATTCAGTCATTCATTCATCCATCAGCCATCCATGCTTACAAGTACTGTGTGCAGATGAGAACAGACAATTAAGTAATACAAGGAAGTAAATAACTGTCACTTATGTGGCACTGACATATGTTATGGGAAACAGAAGGGTTGCTTCTGGGAGTTCCCTAGGGAAAGAGACACCTGAGCTGGACCTGGGAAAAAAAATGGGCAGAGATGGGAGCGAGGCATGTGGGGTCAGAAAAACAGGAGTGCAAAAGCATAGGCCCAGCATAGGGGACGATGAGGAGACAGCAATCTGGGTGAAGGGACAAGTAGGGGAGAGGAAGACAGGTATGGTGGGGAAGCCTTTGGAGGAAGAGCAGACCCAAAGATCTGAATACCTGTTTCCTTCTGCTTGTTTTGCTGCCTCCTCCTATTTGAGCAAGGCCGAGCAATGGATTCTGGCTGGGCCCCGCCAGAATGAGCCATGAGGTGGCCCGAGAGAGTGCACAGAATGCCCAGTATGGCCTCTGAGGCAGATTTCAGGACTCTCCATACCAGTGCCTTTGCAATGCTGGTTGCAGGCAGCCCTCTGGGCCGTGGGTGGCACAGAACTCTGGCCTGAAGTGACACCCTGCAGAGCCAGAGCAGGGCTTGGGAGCTGCAGGAGCCTGATGTCAACTCAGCCTGGAAAGAACATCTCCGTGGCAGGGGGGTGTGTCCAGGGAGGAGCTGGAAGAGCCTCTTTCGGGTGGAGGCACTTGTCACATTGTCTTGACACTGAGACCAGAGAAAGAATCTGGGGTTTCCTTGACTTGCTTGCCCTTGTCCTGTAGAAGAGTGACCAGCAAAGGGAGGGAAGTTCCCGCAGGGACTGGGAGCAGGGTTGCCTCACACAGCTGCACAGCTTGTCTCCTGTACAACTCCGGGGATGCCTTTCATGTAGAACAGCGCCTCTGGAGCCATTCAGGGTGCAATCCCTGCATCCTCGCGTGGCAGCCCTGCCGGGGAGAGGAGGCCTCAGTTAGTCTAGAAGGAAATGCCTCTTTGGGGCCATGCAGCTCTGAGGGGCAACCTCGCCAGTTGCCCCAATACAACCCTCTCTCCTCAGGTTCCCCTTGTTGGCATTTGGCACCCAATGGGCATGGCCAGCCTGCTTTAAGTTTTTCTGGGAGAAGATCTGTGGCTTTGATGTGGGATGACCTTCTGGGACCCTTCCTCTGCCTGCAATAGGGTAGCCAGGTGACATAGCTGGCCCAGACACTGGAAGAGGCGGTGATGGGGTTTGGGGAGAACAGCAGATGGCCCAGCACACTAGACAGTTAATCCAACCAAATTACAGCAACAGATGTTTGAAGATGTTTGCATTCAAATTCAAACTGTTAGGTCTCTTGGAAGAGCCAACCAGAATGGGGAAGTTCGGTCTCCCTCTTAATTAAAACAATGCAAAACTAAACAATCATTTTTAAAAATCAAGCCCTGGTTACCAAGATGTCAGGGATCACCCACCAGCAGTGGTGGAGACTGGCCGCCTGTTGGGGGCTTGGTCCAGCCCTGGGAAGAGGGGCTCTCTGTGGGACTGAGACTGGGGAGGGTGGTCAGCTGCCCGGCAGGTGGGGGAAGGATCGGAGGGCGGTAATGATGTGCGGCCGAGAATGCCCACCAGCGATGGCCAGGCCTGCAGTGCAGCGTGGGGGAGGCGCAGCATCTCGAAGAGGGAGCATTATTGATGCTCTCGCCTCGGGGAGGGAGAGCTGATAATGGATGGTGGAAGGGGGATGAGCTTTGTCATCAAACAAGGGGGCTGAAAGATGGTCCGCTGGAATGTTATCAGTCATGCCTTGATCAAGATGTAAGACTCTCAAGGTCTTCCGTCTTCTTCTCTTCCTCCTCTGCCCCTCACCCTCCGAGCTCTCCTCCCTCCCTTTACCTTGGTGCTATTCTCTTCCTCCTTTACCTCTGTGCCTCCTTTCCTGCCTCCTCTTCTCTTTCATTTCTTTGATTCTATCACTTCCTTTGTCTTCCTTTTTCCTTTTTTCCCCTCCCTCCCTCCTTTCCTTCCTCCCTATCTCCCTTCCTTCTGTCTTGTATTCGCTCTACTTCAGGGCCCGTCTCCTGTCATTCCCCTGGCCTCACCTGGTCCATATGTTGTGTGGGTAACATTTTTATTTCATTTCAAACTCTTTAAGTGATGCTTTTATTCCCAGCCATTACTCTCCTTGTCTTGTCTCTCCCTGCCCCACAGATATCACTAAAACAATCTTGGAAGGGATGAACTGAGTTTAAGGACTTCAAACTAAAATTTTGTATTCTTAGCAAATTCTCAGCCTAGGGATCATGCCAACCTGGACTCCTGCATAGCACATACTGGCCTTGGCTTGGCTCTCAGCTGAGTGGGCCGCTGCCCTTGGAGTCCCTGTCCCTAACTGCCCCAGACTGAGCGAGTATATCCCCAAATAACAAAAACTCAGGGAACTGCTGCCATCCCTTTCACTCTGGACTGGGGCTTGTATGAGCAAAACTGGGACATTATACTGGTCTAGAGCCACCCCCCCACCATTTCACCTTTCTCTGTGCACTGTCCCCTATACCCAGTGCCTTCCTTTGGCTAGTGAGCCTCAGGTGACCCCAGGCTCTTTCATCTGAAACTTTTATCTTGATGCTCTGAGGAATAGTTCATGATGACAGTGCAGTGTTGAATGAAGTTGCAATGGTAGGCTTTCAGGTGCCATCAAGCAGGTGGGAAAAGTATTATTTAGGACAGGAGGTCTTCCTGGTGCCCTTGAAATCACAAAATGTAGGGTACTCTAGTCTATATTTAGGACCGACCTTTCTTTGTTTGAAACTGACGTAGCATCTTTATGATCTTAAGACAAAGAGCCAATCCTGGCCAAATTCTCATGCGGCGTGTACAGGGACAGTATGCTAGGGACGTGCCAGGCCCTGGGTCTCCTTCAGCATGTGCTTGTGGAATCCTTGAACAGCAGTATGCTGCGTGGGTCTCACCCCCACACACTGGACACATTTATTGAGTGCTTACTATATAGGCTCTGTGCCAAGTTACTTACATACAGGAGCTCATGTAATCCTCACGTGCTTTGGATATGAGTGTTATTAATCTTATTTACTGATAAGTAACTGAGGTCTGACAAGATTAAGCAATTCACCACAACCCATCTACCTTATTAAGGAGTAGAGCTGTGGTTTCACCCTGGATCAGATGAACTCGAAAAGTCATTCTTCTAATAACCTCACCCCGGCTTTGCGGAGTACCCTGCCTTCATGGACAGGTGTGACTACAGGAGAGAAAAGTGCCTGGATGTGGAGGCTGGTAGGTCATGTAAATACTGTCTGGTCAGGGTTTGCTGGAGCTCGGGAGGCGTTTCTTCCCAACTCTGTGATTCGTCCGTTAGAAACTCGAAATCGGCCACTGTGAGGTATTTATACCATGGAATTGGCAAACACTACAAACCAGGGTTTTCCTCCAGAAGCCACTTGTTAAATGTTTACCTGCCCACTGCTGATTCTGACCCATGCTTGGGTAAGGTTGAGGAAGCAGGTCATAGGTCCTAACCTTTGCAAGGTGAGGAGCTGGAGAAATGGAATGATCTATCATTTTAGGAAATTCACTCCTTGGCTAAAGGCAGCAGGGCGTGGAGTCAGGAGGTGATAGGGGAGGGCCAGGGAGAACTGGCTTCCAGAAAGAACAGGTACATTAGCATTCCCCATGGAGCCACAGGCTGGCTAATGCCTGTACCTAATGCCTGATGGAGCAGCCGCCCAGGCCTCCTGGCACTGGCTTACGTAGGTCAGATGAAAAGGAGCCAGGGGCACTGGTGATTACAAAATCAATGAGGACAGTGTGGGAGGTGGGTCAGATTTATCCAGGGGCAGCCAAGGGAGAGGCCTGACTGGCCCTTTGCCCACTGCTTCTCCGACTTTCTGCTTCCATCTTTCCAGACCTTTCTGGCTCTGAGCAAGCAGGTCTGAGGTGGTGTGGGTACCTGCTCTGCACTGTGTCCTGCGTGGTAGAAGCGACAACCAGGACCCTCCTTCAAAATGTTCACCTGCATGGATTTTGGGAACAAGTGCTGGATGCGTCTCATCATGTTCAGGCTGTATGGTTAGCAGGAAGTCACTCAGGGTTGGAGTTAGGTACCTCCCAGACTCAGCCCAATGCCTCTCCCCCTGAAATGTCCTGAGTGTGCTGGTAAATGTTAACAAACGCCTTCTGGGAGGAAAAGCCCTGGTCCAGCTGTGGGAACCTCCTCTAAAGTCCCATATCCAGCCTCCTGAACCGTCCCTGAAAAATTGCCCAATACTGACCTGCTCCCCGCACCTGCGATGAAGGTCCTTGTCTTTGAGCCCTGTGTCCCTGCATCCTTCCACTGCACATCTTTATTGACTAAATGAGTAAATGATGGGAAGGGTGCCCAGAGGAAGTGAGGCCTGAGTGAGGGGCGGAGGGTGATGTGGCTCAGTGAGGCCTGGGGAGGGATGCACCTGTGATGGCTGCGGCCCCAAACCGGGCCAGACGCATTCCCGGGAGAGGCAGGAAGGGGGCCTCTCCTGCAGGCCAGAGGAAAGACGCAGCCAGGTCAGACAGCGTGAAGGAGACTTGCTCTTCTGAGCTGCTGATGCTGGTCAGGAGGTAGAGGTGGAGGCCATGTGGGAGAAGATGGCTGGGCCATGGTGATGGTGGAGTGGGGACCTGAAATAAGGGTGGAAATGACACCCCTGGTCAAAGAGAGGTAGCTCTGGCTCGGGTAGGAAGCTATAACTTTACCCCAGTGGGGGTTGGAATCTGCAGGCCCTTCAGCCCCTGTCAGCCATACATAGGCCACAATGTACCACTGTGGTATAAAGGATAATGTTTCCCAAAATGCTCATGTCTTAATTCCCAGAACCTGTGAATATGTTACCTCACCTGGAGAAAGGGACTTTGCCGATGTGATTAAGTTAAGGCTCTTTAGAGGGGATGTTATTCTGTATTATCCAGGGGGCCCAATGTCATCACAAGGTCCTTTCAGAGGCGGAAGGGCCAGAGCCAGAGAATAATGTGATGGAGGAAGCAGAGACTAGAGTGATGTGATCAGGAGCTGAGGAATGTTACAGCCTCGAAGCTGAAAGGAAGTCTCCTTAGAGCTTCTGGAAGAACCAGCCCCTTAAGACTTTGATTGTAGCTCCTTAAGACTCATTTTGGATTTCTGGTCTCTAGAACTGTAAGAGCATAAATTAGTGTTGTTTTAAACACTAAATTCGTGATAATTTGTTATAGCAGCAACAAGAAACTAATACAATAGCAAAGGTCGGGTGAGAACATAGTGCTGTTTGTGTACAGAAGGTCATCCTGGCCCTTCCACCTCTTACCATCACCTCAGACCATTTCCCATCATCTCCAGACATCAGGAACCCTCTCCAGCATCTCTGACCTGGAGAACTCTGCCCACAGCAGGGGCTGTCATTGTCTAGATCATCTCTCCTTTGTCTATTTGCACATTTAGCTTTTTCTCAATATTCAGTCCTTGACCTAAGTGGCACTGCCATCTAAGTGACATTTCTGTTATTCTCTGTCAAGGCACCTTATTTATAGACACACACACATACACACATTTGATCTGCTCCTAGTTTACTATCCATTTCTGTCATTAGCATACACAATCCTTTGAAGTAGGTTTTCCTCATCTTAATATTCTACTCTGCTCTATCTTTTCCTTATAGCACTCATTCCCACCGTATATATAGATTACCTCTTGCTGCTCACTGGAATGCAACCTCTATCAGACAGGGGCTTAGTGTTGGCTTAGTGTCATTCCCCTGTACAGTGCCTGTGTAGAGAGGGTGCCCAGTGTATATTGCTGAATGGGTGGATGGATGGATGTTCTCAGAAAATGACCCAAGGGCTGTTGGTGACATTGGGTGTGGATGTAAGACCTTGAGTTCTCTTTCTCAGGGGAAGTTGTGCCTCCACTCCCCTAACAGATTCCAAGTCTTGAACATTTTTTAGTGCCATCATCTTTAAACAAGCCAGCCATGTAGGCATCATTATCCTGTTTTAAAAAGAGACAACTGATCGTGGGAGATGGGAGATTAGCTCAAGGTCATAGAGTCAGTGGTTGGTGGGAGTGAGTTTCAGACCAAAAAGCAGCTATTGCATTAGGCCACAGGCCTGGAGTTTGGAAAACTAGGCCAGTGGGAAGGGATTTTAAACATCCCCAGGGCAAGGAGTAGTGGGGGTTCCAGGGGCTTTAGTAATCATACCTAGAGGGCTCCATATGTTATCAGGGGCCTTTCAAAGCTTGGGGCCAGCAGCATGCTCAGGGAGCCTTCTTCATAGACCTGCCCTTCTCCTGTAACTGGCCAATCACCATCCTAATTTGGAAGCCCTCCTGGACAGAGGGTTGATATTCCTACTCCATGGCCTCTTT
Organism: Eonycteris spelaea; assembly: GCA_003508835.1. Classification (NCBI taxonomy): domain Eukaryota; kingdom Metazoa; phylum Chordata; class Mammalia; order Chiroptera; family Pteropodidae; genus Eonycteris; species Eonycteris spelaea. Next base: position 18,582,213 of record PUFA01000003.1, on the reverse strand, counting down.
CTGGCACCTTGGTCACATGGCCATGTGACTTTATGATGTGATGAGGCATAAAACATCCTAGTGCAGCACACCTTTTATTGACTTTAAATTGCCTCTTGTCATCAGAGGAAAGGGAATCATAAAATGCTGACCTTATTAGTTTTGTCACGGGAGCTGCTCAGAGAAAGGTGTGGGTGTCAGCTGGAAAAAGGAGACAGTAAGTCCCACCCCCAAAAAAATCCTCCCCCAAAACTCAAGAACACCTTCTGAGTGTAGGGTTAGAGCTAGCTGGGTCTGTCCTCATCTTACCAGTTCATTTTCCTAGTGAGGACAGGAGGCCAGACCCTACAGTAATTTACTGAAAACGCTCATCTATGAGACTCACCACTGACAACTTTAAAATGTGTTGCTCCCTGATATGCTATGTATTTACATGTTTGTGTGTGTGTGAATGGACTTTCTCCATCCACTAGAATGAAGGTCCAGGAAGGCAGGCTGTGTTTGTTTTGGGCATTGCTGTATCCTAGCTCCTAGAATGGGGCCTGACTCAGTTTATATTTGAAGACTAAGTGACAATTGAGTGAGGAAAGGACCTGGTCCCTGCATTCTACCTCAAGCTCTGCGTTCACCACTCAGCATTCACCAAGCACCAGCCAAGGGACCCTCGACTTCGTGATGTTTCTCTTCTTCCTGGCCTTCCTCCTGGGTTGCTTCCTTTGCCTGGAAAACCTTCCACTCCCCTCACAATCCACCCTTTATGCCCTGGGAACTGCCCATCCATAAGAGTCAGCTGAGGTGTCCCCTTCTCCAGAAACCCTTCCCAAGACCCCCTGTTTCTGTGGATTCCTCTGTCCCTGCAGTCTCCTCGTGGGACCCCGTGTTGTCATCTCCACCCCAGACTGTCCGTTCCTTAAGGGAAGGCCTTTGTCTTCTTTATCTTTGTAACATGGTCGGTGTTCAAAGTTTATTGACCAAAAGATAAATGCAACAAGTGCCCAGAGATGTGACTCCCTTCCAAGAAGTTTGTAATCTAAGAGGGACCAGGGCACCCCTGGAAACCACGGAAGTGAACCTCAGATGGGCATCAGATGCACCGTGTTCATGAATCTGCAGTGAGGACAGACTGAGCAGGGCATAAGAGGAGCTCAAGAAGGACTGAACATGCGGGTGAAAGGATGCAGGTTGGATGGCTGGAAGAGCTCGCCAGGGAGTGTTCCCTGCAGGAAGAAGTTTTAGTCAGGTTTTAAGGAAGAAACAGGACAAGGGCTTATGAGAGGGGGAACCAGACAATCCAGCTAACTCACCATTTTCCCTTGGGGCAACAACGTTGACTTCAAATTTGCTTTTTGACTGCTTTCTGTCCTTGGCCAGTGCCTCAGTTTCCCCAACCTGCAAAGTGGGAGCTCTCAGACCTGGTCCATGCCCAGCGAGGTTGTTGTAGGGTGGAAGTAGGGAGCATAGCCAGCAGTCTGAAGTGGCCATGAGATGCATGGGCAGGTGTTTTGGAGTTGTCCTTCCAGCCAGAATGATGACCCTGTGGACACCATGGTGGTCCAAACTAATAAGACTCACTAGCATTCAGAGGCTTCTCCAGGTGGGGCCTAGGGAGTCTTTCCAGAGTACCTTCTGCTCCCCTCTTGAGCTCTCCTTTCCTCATATCCCAGTCAGGTCTTTGAGAGCTATAACCCCAGCCAGGCTGCTACTCTTGCTATCAGTGAGGGTGCAGAGGGTGCATACAGCTCCCTCTGGCAACAGCCTAAACCTTGGTGGTCCTTACCCTCCATGGAGAGGGGACATTACTCCAAAAGGAATTTAAGAGTTTCTTTGACAATTGAACACTCTATCTAGAAGGATATTCAAAGCTCCTTCCTTGCTAAGGCCGTTCTTTGGACATCTAAGGTGCCAAATCAGAAACTGATCACATGCACTGCTCCTTGGTGGTGTGTCTTATTAGCTGCAGGAACTCACTGCTGTTTCTAGTTCAAATGGCAGAGTTTACAATTAAACACCCATGCTGCAAAGGCTTATTCCTCCTTCCATAGCTTAATCCCTGGGGATCTGGGTAAGGATAAAAGATGGGTGTGCCCTCTGAACCTCTGCGCAGTATTGTCTGTCTGGGGGCTTCTGTGCACATGTGCGATGGTCCAGAGCTTTTTCCAGTACTCACAGGGTCTCAGTGGCCAAAGCCACAATGGAGAGGTTGAGAACTGTCATCTCAAGCCTAACTGAGTGACCACCATGAGGCAGATACTATGACTCACCAGGGACTCAAAGTTCAGTGGGGGTGATGCCTCCTGGATATGACTAATAGTAAAGAGCTCATGATTGGGCCCTGGTCTGGAGAGTAGGGGATGGCTTGGGCAGAGGTGGGAACATGAACAATGGATGGGAAGTTGGCTATCTGAAGGTAATTATTCCACCAGGTAAGGTTGTGAGCCAAGACAAGGAGGAGAGAATGTATAAGCCATGAGGCTGTGGAAAATGCGTTGGTTAGACCAAGGTTTAGCAAAATCTATTTGAACTGCTTGTCTCTGAGGGGCTGCATGAGGCTTTATTTAAGCTTTTCCCGAAATCTCCCTTCCCTGATCAATTACAATGAGGCCCCACCTGACACACTGTTTAAACCAGGCTATGGGTGGTAGCAGAGAACACACCCAGGCCATTTATTGTCTTCACTTGTTTAACTGACCCCACAAGTTCACCCACGACCTTCTTCCTCTCCTTTAGTTCCATTCCTTGCCGTTCCAGAGCATTAAAAGGATTTCAGAATGCTGAATGATTATGATATACTAATGAGTCTGTCCAACGGCCATTAGCCTGCAGACTACTTGGATATTTTAAACTACTAAAATCAAATCTTACAACATCCATTATGCCCTGGATTGTACATGGCTGCGGAGGCCCCAACATACATAAACGCAACTGAGCCTACATTATCAAACATTTAAGCCCTTAAAAATTGCCCAACCTCTAAAATCTCCTCTTAGGACCCCGCTCTGGCATTGCCAGGCAGACACTAATCTCCCCATTAAGACCTCTCCACCTATTCCCTGCTCGGGGCCTGGGGTCTGCTTTAGAACAGAGCAACAGCTTTCAGGCGCATTAAAGGATCAGGCCGAGGCAAAGATGATCTCTCTTCACGGGGAGGTGGGCTGAGTGGGCAAACCAACCAATGACTTTGGAGGACAGAGCCCGATTGAAAATAATTCTGAGTGTGTCTGTTTGTTTGGAGTGGAGGGGGGTGGTGGGAGCATATTGCCGAGGTAGTGTTATGGTGTCTAGATAGTGGCTTCTGTGGCCTACGGGGAGGCTGGGAGACAGAGTTAGGTCCAGACCGTAGGTGAGGTGTGAGCTCAGTGCCTCCGACGTCCTCTTCCCTTTTGTCGGTGTGCTGTCCACCTTAGAGGGGGAGCCATTCCAGAGATCCCACCTGGACCCATAGAATAGGAGTGTCCCCTGTCTGGAAGAATTGGAGAGTGGCTCTTCTACAGGTGGAAGGGGTGGGTCAGCGCTCTCTTCAGCTCTGCCACCACCTTGATGGGTGTAATCTCACCTTCTCCTCCGTGTGGTCAATTTATAAAGGCACCTCCAGCTTGGTGCAGGAGGACACTCACCGCTGTGCCTGGGACGAGAGGATACATGTCTCATTCAGGATGCAAGTATCTGGGAGCTGGTGGCTCAGGTCAGATTTCCAAACCAGCTTTGCCAGGAACGCTGTTGTTTTGGACTCACACTGTCTGACTCTCTTGTCTTATTTCTCAGCTGATGCAGAAATTGAAGGGAGGAAAAGGTTTTTCTTATTGACTTCCTGACTGCTGTGTCTTCTTAGGGTCTAACCCCTCTGACTCCCCACCAAGTGGCCTCTTGCATCTGCCCTCATTGAACACCTCCTAGTGCCACAAGTCTTCAGCCCTGCATCACCCCTACCCCGGACCCTGAACTCAGAGTTCAGCCGATAAAGTGAGTTCAGGTTTCGCCCTTTCCTGGGCAATGGGCAGGGAGAAGAGAAGCCCAGGATGCTGACCTGGCTCTTAGCAGCTTATGGTCTGGCTGGGAGGCAGACTTCTGCAACCTGAACAGTAATTCACATTGCCCCCACATTTACAAACTCCCCCGGCTTACTGAGCACTTGTGATGCCTCTCTCGCTGTGGGTGGTGGGGAGGCAGGAACTGGGACTGGAGCTGATACTCTGTTTGGGATGAGTGTCCATGGCTCTACCTCCAACCTGCTGTGTGGCTGTGAGCAGTAGTTTTAATATGCAGCTCATTTTTTTTTGTCCTTTTAATATTCTAGTGGAGATAATTCACAGAATGCATATGTCACATAGTAGACATTTATAAATGTTCATTTCCTTCCCTTCACCCTTCTTTTCTAAGTGACCTTGAAAAGTGGCATGGCCACTGTATGACTCAATTTCCACCTCTATAAATTGGCATTAATGAGATAAAGCAAAGTTCACTGCAATGGTCATGGTTTTATAAAGATGGAAGAGTAGACTCATGAGCTGCAATACACAGGGGAAGTTGGCTGGCTCACCCAAGGCCTCAGGGCCAACAGGGCTGGAGCCGGGGCTCAACCCCAGACACCTTGACTGCATTCTACTCTTTCACCTTTGGTTTCATCCTGATGCTAGCTATGGGGTCCAAGAAAGGATGCCTGGGTAGCCCGGCACTGAGAGCACTTGGCTCGGTACCGAGCTCCACCCTTGCTTTCGGCTGGGCGCCCACACTCCTTGGCTGGTGCTCCCGACTCTGCTTTCCTCACCTCTTCACACTCAGTCTCTAGCCTTGCTGCCTCACCTGTTGGAATTAATCTTTTCCACTGGGACCTGACTTTGCCTGCTTCTTTCTGCAGGTCCTGGAGACCTGCGGTCCACACACCCTGTGCTGACTGCCAGTCCTTTGGCCCTCCATCTCCTTTTCCTTTCTTCTTCCCACATGCCAGTCTCGATATTGTTAAAGTCTTGGCATAAAGCTCTTGGTGCATCTTTCTTCATCTGTAGACTTTCCTGTTCCTCTTTGTCACTATAGGGAAAGGGTGACTCCTTCAGTTGCTGGTTTGAAATTCTTTCTAAAAATGCAGCCTTTACTGTCTTGTCTTTTTTGCTACCATTTCCCACTGTGACACCAGGCCATTTGCAGAGGGAGTATAGGAGCAGAGAAGGAAAGAAAATGAGCAGGGGTTGAAAGTCCAGCCAGCATGTTGGCCTCTTCTGCAGACGAGCTTGTAGTCGGATAATATGAAATGTGGACAATTTGCAAAGGCAATAATCTGCCTGGTGGAAGTGGGGAGCTGGCAGGCTGACGTCCTTCTTGCTGTGGCTCTATCTTTCCACAGTCATTATGCTCACTGCTGCTCTGGACAGATGCTGCAAAGGCCTGGATGCTACAAAGTAGTTTCACCCAGCATAGTTATCTCAGTAAGACTATCCCAGCAAAGCCCCTCTGATCTGCTACTATTTAGGCTAGGGATGCTGGACAGGGAAGAGTTAGGATATGGAGAAGGGAAAATCTGTGCTTGGTGGTCAATGGCCCCCATGTGACCTTGGGTGTAGAGCTTCCAAGGGTAGGGATGTGCTCCCTGCCCCAGCTTCCTGCCAAGTTCTTCTTTGTCATTTTTCATAGCTCAGGCCTCACGCTGGAGTTAAGCCAGGGCTTATACTACCCACCACCTAGCAGTGTGACATCTGTGAATGGATTTCTAATTACACATATAAATCAGCATGATTGGAAATTCTTGAAATTTTATTGGGAAGGAAATTTATAGTGATTAAAACCAATTAATTTGGGCCTCCTATTAATCCAGGCAGCAGGGTTGGGGCTGCCATGCTGCTGTGACTTCTGAAAGCCACTGGGTAGGGTTGGGCTCTATTTGGGGCCACTGGGGGCGCGTGCTCATTTTGCAGGTTACAAATGCTCATTCCATGTTTTAAATTACACCCCTGCCCCGGCCACGTATCTTGTTTTGTGTCTAAAAATAGAGTTCTGGGTTTTCACTAAAGATTCAGAAACACTAAAAGGAATCTTTTTAATCAAAATAAAGAACCCTTTTTAATTACTCAGCCTCCCTCACAGTTGGAGGTAATAATTGTCGTGTGCTCTTAAGTAGGGCTGTTATTAGATTTCCCTGGGCTCCTCTATTTTCTAAAAGTTAGCAATGCTGACGGTTGAATGCCAGAGAAGAAGTCAACTCTTATCTCTTTAAGACTTTAATGTCAAGACTTTTCATTGTCAAGATCAGGTGGGGGAGCTCACATGGTCACATGGGAGAGAGCAGCGAGCTATGGTAGATACCAGGTCTGCTTTGAGAAGAGACTCTGAGTGGTTCCACACTGCAGGCAAAATCAAATTCAAATTCTTTCATGGCCAGCCACCTCTTCTCTATCTAATTACTTTTTTTGAAGACCCCAACGAAGACACTGTTCTGCTCCATCCAAGCCAGGAGCTTTCCATTCTTATGAGCTCACCCCCAACTCTGGGCTGCCATAATAGAGTACTACAAACTGGGTAGCTTAAAACCACAGAAATTTATTGTTTCCCAGTTCTAGAGGCTAGAAGTCTGAAATCAAGGTGTCAGCATGACCATGTTCCCTCTAACATCTGTAGGAGAGAATCCTTTCTTGCCTCTTCTAGCTTCCTGGTGTTTGTTGGCAATCCCCAGCATCTTTCGGCTTTAGACGTGGCACTCCATCTCTAACCGTTATCACATGGCCATCTTCTTCTTGTATGTCTGTGTTCTCCTCTTCTTTTGAGGACATCAGTCATGTTGGATTAGGGCTCATCCTAATGACCCTCTTCTGACTTGATTACATCTGCAAAACCCTATTTCCAAATAAGGTCACATTCACAGTTATTTACAGGACTATTTTTGGTTCTAGTGTTAGGAATTCTTATAACTTTAAGTAATATTTGTTAAACATCTGTGTTTTATTTCTCTGGTGTTTATCAGTCTTTTGACTCTGCACTGTGTAAAATCTGGAATTAGGCCCCTCCTCATCTCTCCGATTCTCTCTCTCTGGTGCTTTTACTTTTGTATTGTGTGGCCAAGTGAGAACAAATTCCTGTTTCTTTCTCCTCCAGGGCACTCAACTAAACTGTATTTCTCAGCCTCCCTGCAGTTGGTTGAGGCCGTTGGTTGAGTCTGGCTAATGGAAAGAAGAGAGAAGTCTGTGACACTTCTATGCCTGGCCTCTAAAGCTTTCTGTGTGCTCCTCCACACATACTCTTTTTCAGTTTGCTCCGTGAGTGTGGACGACGTGCTGGAGGACCTGGAGACCTAAAAGTAAAAGTATCGTTATTAGATGGAAGGATCCTGGGTCCTTGGGTCACTTCATCGAGCGGATTCCCACTTCCACGTTCTCATTACTGTTTCCCTCATTCACTGTTACATGAGCAAGAAATCAAGTCTGATGACAAGTCACTGAGATTTTAGGGTTGTTTAATAAAAAGGTTAGGCTATCCTGACTAATACACAAAATCAGGGGTGTTAACATTTCCATTCTGCACTGTAGACCCAACCAGCCATCCATGTGACTGAAAGCCGACACGAAAGCAGCAAGCAGTGTTTACATTATTATGACCATGGACTCTGCTGCACCAAAGAAGGACCAGAATTGCCTTCCCCTGGCTGTCATTGAAGTCACATGGATCCTCCATTAGTGCATTAAGATTGTGCTATGTGTTAGCCTACTTTTCATTTGTATCATTAGTTTACTAGGCAGCTTTCTTTCACCTCCTGAAGTTTAATTTTTCTTGTACAATATGGCTTTATCATATCCTCAACTTTCAAAAATATTCTTAATTTTATGATCTATTACAATCTATCTCTTCAGTCCTTCCTAGGTTTCAAGTAACCTTTTTTAGAAAGAATATTGGGAAGGCAGGCTTTCTGAGTCCTTACTTGTCTGAAAATGGCTTCATTCTACCATTACTATGGATTGATAGTTGTTTGAGTACAAAACTCTAGATTCTGATTAATTTTCCTTCAGAACTTTGCCACATTGTTCTGTTGTCTCTCAGTGCACAGTAGTGTTTGAGCCTTCTTCCTTTGTTTGTCCTTTTCTATATACTTTCAGGATCAGTGTTTTGTTTTGTTTCGTTTTGTTTTATTTAGTTTTGTTTTGCGTTTTGTCTTCTAGAATTCCACGAGGGTGTGTCTAGTTGGGCGTCTTTTCATTCATTGTGCAGAGCCTGTGATCTGAACACTGGGGTCCTGCTTCAGCTCTGGGAGATTGTCTTTGTATTATTTCTCTGATAATTTCCTCTTTTCCATGTTCTCCATTTTTATTTTCTGGTATACTTACTAGTCAAATATTGTATCCTGGATTAGTCCTCCAAGTCTCTTATCATTTCATTTGGAGTGTGTGTGGAGGGGTCTACAGTCTGAGAAGTTTCCTCAATTTTTTTTTATGTGTCTTTCTATTTTTAAATACAAAAATAACACTATTTACATTTCTAAGAGCTCCTTTCTTTATGAATTTTAGAAATCCTTCCTTTTTCATTGCACTCTGTTCTTGTTAAATGGATAAAATGTGCTCTCACATCTCTCCGATGACTTTTCAGTTTTAAAAAGTTAAAAGTTTTCTGAATCATCTCAATTTCCTCAGGGAATCAGTGTTTCTGCTTGTTTTCCTCCTCCTCGCTGCTGGCCATCCTCACGACCGGGTGCTCCTGGGTACTTTGTTCATACAGAAGGAAGGCTGGTATGAATTTTCCTCTGCTGGGAGTAGGTCTTTGCTCCTCACCCCCAAGTGTCTCTTGAGTATGATGTGCGACTTGGAATTTCTTGGTGTGTCTGCTCGGCTGGCACATTTTAATTTAAAATGCATGCACTGGAACACATCAATCAGGCCACTCTGTCCCCAACACATAACACACACACGATGGCAGAATGGTTTTACCCACAGGCATACCTGAAACCTTAGTTGTCTCTTGTCAGTTCGTTGTGTTTCTAGAAAAGAGCCACTGTATTGTTTTAGCATAGAGGTACTTGCTGGGCACTCACACTCAGGAAGTAAAGTAGAGGTGGGTGGGAATATGAGGAGATGGGGTGCCAAGTGGTACATTGTTCTAGAGAGAAGCCTTCAATTAATCTCCTTGTTTTCAGTCCCAGTTCTCACTCTTGCTGTCACGGTCAGTCAGAGGGACATGGAAAGGCAAGGAAGGTGTTTCCCTAGGCCAACTGGAGTTGGCTCCTGCAGCCTCTTTGTGGTGCACGGTGACCTGTATCTTTCTTGACCTCTTTCCTCCAGCAATATCCATGCTCTATGGAACCTGTTGAATCTCAAGTCCAATCTATTGAACTTTCTCATTTATTTGTCACTCTACCCTGCTACCAGTTTATCGTCTCTTGTCAGTTTATTTCTTTTTATTTTTCTACACTTTAATTTCAGTGAGATTCCAGGAGGGCAGGGAAATGAATATGTGCTCAGGCTACCATCCTGTATCAGAAATAAATTTTTTTTTTAATGTTAATGAGTAGGGGTTTTTTCCTTGCAATCAAGAGAGCCTAAGTAATACACCAAACCCCTTGCTTTACGGGTGAGAAAACAGAGGCCGAAGAAGTGAAATACTGAGGTCACACGTCTAATTTCTGTCTGGAATCCTGAGCTCTTGGGGCTGGGGCTCATGGACTGTGGGTGACATGGTCTGGATAAGGGAACATTTGAATTAGAAAATAAGTGTGAAGAAAAGGCTGTAGGACTATTTTCAAGTACATATTAGTTCAACTAAACTAATAAAGTGTTCAGATCTTTGGGGAATTTGCTATTGTGAAAACCTCTGAAAACCAGAATGATTATCTATGCATTTTTTTCCCAGTTAAATGGAGGCTTTTAATGCGCTTTAAAGTACTTCATTTGGGGAACGGGTCAATTAAACCTACCCCATGCAATCCTACTTGTGCCATTTCCTGAGCATGCTGGACTGACTGGTGCTCCTGTGAGAATCTAATGCCTGATGATCTGAGGTGGAGCTGAGGTGGTGATGTTAGCATTGGGGAGTGGCTGCAAATACAGATAAAGCTTTGCTGGCTGGCCTGCTGCTCACCTCCTGCTTTATGGCATGGTTCCTAACAGGCTACAGACAGCTACTGGTCTGTGACCTGGGGTTGGAGACCCCATACAGAGACTTCCTACTCCCGTCTAGAAAAGAAGGGAAAGGGAAAGTGGGGGCAGCCTAAGATAAAAAAGATGGGCTTCCTCCCCCTCATCTTCCCCTTTAATTAATGCCTTTTTAAATCCCCCTTTCTTCAATCCCAGCCCACTTTATCCTGTTACCCTATAACCAAGAAACATTTATTCAACTTGAAGTGTTAGGGCCTTATTGTCTCACCACCCTGGGGGTATGCAAGAAAAATGTAATGTGTCACATAAATGAGTTGATGAAGGAGGAAATTTCAGGTAACAGTGAGGTCAGTAATGCAAATGTATTATGGTTGTGCCCCGCTCGGCCATGCCATATTCTCTGTCAGTGGACAAGGCCAGGACCCCTCACAGATTTGAACCCATTCTTGATTTCCCCCTAAGTAGATGCTATCCTTTTTACCTCGGCACCCTCCACCGATTAGTAGAACATCTTTTATCAAGCTCTCCTTGGATTCAGTCTGGGCTTTTGACTTGGAAGCATCGAGGAAGGTGGAGGCTATGAGTTTGGTATCCTGTGTCCCCCATGGTGTGTATGTATGAGAACAGGGTCTAATATTTGCTGAAGGTCTAACATATATTAGACATTGTGTTAGGTATCTTAAGTATGTTATTTAATCCTAACAACCTTAGGAGGTGCTTGTTATACCATTTTCCAGATAAGAAAACTGAGGTACAGAGAAGTTACATAACCTACCTAAAGTCAGACAGTGCAAAGGCCCAATCTCCCTCTATCTAATTTCAAAGATAGTCATCTTTCCAGAACACCTTGCATGTAGCAGTTCTCAGAATACTTTTATTGAACCAAATCCCATCAAACATTTCACAAGCCCTCATGAGCGAGGTTTTGAAGCTGGATAAGGCCTGGGAGAACTGGCAGAGACTCATCCCTCAGTCCTGGTTCCCTGGCATCCAAGTCTCTTTAAATCAGACTGGTAATTGCTCTGGGCTTGCTACAAGGCAGTGCATTTAACAAAATAAACACAGGTTCCATTTCACATGCAAGTAAATATTTTCCCCAAGCGATTAGCACCCAGACAGCTAATAATTATCCCATGTGACACTTTTAAAAGCTGACTATGCATATTTATAGAAAATGATGATTATCACAATATTAGGAGCTCATTAATCCACAAGAGCACATGTGAGAACATTCCAAAGTCAATGTAACATTTGTGCGCAGTAAATACCCATCTGCTTGGAAAGCTGGTGTGGCGAGTGCTTGAGCATGCCACAGGTAGGGCAGCCCTTTGAGTGAGGAAATACACACTCCAGTTGGGGCATGGCTTTGAACGCCCTTGTTCTTTCTAAACACACTGCAGCAGCAACACACACACACACACACACACACACACACACACACACACTCACACACATAGAGTCTCCCAGCAGGATTTAAGAAGAACTAAAAGGTGCCTGACTTTCCCTCAAATGTCTGCTTCCCCAGGGCTGAGGTTCCCACCCTCGGGTTACTGGTTAAACCATGGGAGGTGCCATTAGAATGTAGATGGACACTGGGATCTACTGGCATACATTCACTTCGTAGTGAGTAGGGCCTTGAAGGGCCAGGACGTAGAATGAGAGTCTTGAGTGAGCCGACTAGAACAACGTTGTCAAGCCAAAGGCCCAGCTGGGCAGGTAGGTCTTGAGGAGGTCCTGGATTAGGGCATCTTGGGTACACAAGGAGGAGGAGAGAGAATAAACAAGCTCTGGCCTGGAATTCAGGTACTGTTTCTACAACTAATTTGTTATAAAACCTTGGACAAGTTGTTTAATCATTCTGGACCCAGTTTTCTCATCCGTAGAAACAAAGCATTGAATTAGAATGACCTCTAAACTTTTTTTTTCCTACTTTGGTCTTCATTTTCACATAAGAGTAAAGGAATAAGAGGATGATGTTGCAGGTAGGTTAGGGACGTGGCATGAAAAGCCTCCAGGATTTCTCAGCTGTGCAGTGGAGAAAGGCATGCGAGTCAGCGTCCAGCCTCGCATCCACAAGCCACGCCACCGCCTCCCTCACCGGACTGCCTTGCTTCTCTTCTCTTCAGAACTCAACTCTGAGAAAAACAATCCACTTCCCACTCACTCTTTATCTCCCTACCGCCCTGACTGGAACTGATCTTCCCAAGGATGCGGTGACCTCCTTGTGGGAAGTCCAACGGGCCCTTTTTCAATCCATCTTGCTTGCCTTCCCGGTAGCATCTGGTCCTGTTGATCTCAGCCCCTTCCTGCAATCCTCCCTTTCCCGGGCTTCCGTGACCTCATTTCTCTTCATTTCCTATGGCTCAGTCCTCTCTTCCGCGTTGGCTCCTCTTCCTTCGCTCACTCCTTGGGCGTTGGTCCTGACCACGGTCCTGCGTCAGCCCTTTCCTCTGTTCTCCACATTCTCTGCCTGGGAAATCCCATGCGCATCTGCCACTTTAGCTGCCTTTTATGTCATGGTGACCCCCAAATCTGTATCTTCATCTCATGTCACTCCCCTGAGCTCCAGACCCAGCTACACACTCAATTTCTGGAGCTTTCCACAAGCAGATTCCTTGAGCTTTTTGAATTCCACATTATCTAAAGAGAACTCATCTCTCCTCCGCTGGATTGGCACTGCTCCTATAGGCCTCTTCGTTTATGTCTGTGCTCTATTAGCTCTACTCTAAGGATCACTTCTCTCCATCCTACTGTCCCTACCGTCTTCTGGCAGCCATTGCTTCTCATTTCGTCCATCACATTGGCCTCTTATTGTCCTTCCTGCTGATAGTATTGTCCCACTCACCCATTCTCCACATTACCACAATAGTGTGGAATTCTTTCATGGCTTGTCTTTGGTTATAAATCTAATAGCAAAGTCACTCCTTGTGAAAGATCTTTCTGTAATGGGCTTCTGTTTTTGTGGCTTTGTTTTTGCACCCAGTACCCATCCATTTATCATTCTAATGGTAACACATCTCTAATTTTCCTTTAGGGAGCGCCCCAACCCCAACCCCCATATCAGCCCACATCTGGTCGAGGGTGAGTGGATGCAACATGTCATTTCACCATAAACAGGTCATCTCAAGCCAAGCCAGGCCCAGGGCTTTAGCTTGACTCACCTAAAAAAGATTTGGCTGGTCCTGAACCTGAGAGGCTGTGAGGCTGGAGCAACTGTGGCCTCCACGTGGAACCCAAGACAGAAACTGACTCATGAATGAGAGCGGAACTATGCTGAGAGATGGAAAAGCCAGGTCATTATGACTGGTCCGACCCAGGATTCTGGCTCTTCATAAAGCCAGAGCAACTCCTGAGTTTCCGTTGTAGGTGCCAATAATTCTCTTTTTGCTTAAGCCAGTGGAACTGGGATTTCTCCCATTTACTATTGATACCCACTCATTGATTCTCCATTGCCTTTGGGATAAAGACGAGATTCCTTTGCACGGCTTACAAGGTCCTCTGTCGCTTGGCTTCATTTTCTTTCCAGCCTCTTTTCTCATCGCTGTCTGCATCACGCTTGATGTCCCAGCTCGATGGAGCTTCTTGCAGCTCCCTGAACACACTTTAGCACGTTCTTACAATTGCTTTTAATTGTCCATCTCTTCTGGGAGACTGTAATGCCACGGAGATAGGGCTGTGTTTATTTTATTCATTGTTGTAGCTCCAGCTCCTCCCGGGATGCTTGGATTGTGGTTGATGCTTAACAAATATTTGTCAAATCTGTCAGTAGATATGGGTTTGTCCTTGCATAAGATATTTTTTTTTGGCAGATTCATTCGTTCTTAGACTATATTTCATTTTATTTATTTTTTTATTCAATAAATATTTAACATCTACTCTATGTCAGAAGTCAATAAAAATAAAAAATAGTCTCAGACTTTAAATAGTTTGTCACTTAATGAGTAAAAACTATGAAAGCAATTATAATATAGAATATGAAGTGATAATTTTTTTGCCGTAATTAGGATGTGTAAAATACACAATGGGAGCATGAGAAAAGCTCTCCTAAAATTTCCTGGGGATGTCAGGGCTCTTAGGAAGTTGTTATAGGGAAAACAATGCTGAGATAATCATAACAATAACCATACTGCCAACAGTGGTCATACTATGCGGCCTGTGCTAAGTAACCATTTTTCAGTCATTATCTCATTTAATCCTTAGAGCCATGTATGAGATTATTATCCTCATCTACAGATTGCAAAAGTAAGGATCAAAGAAGTAAAGCGCCTTTCTCAAGGCTACTTGGCAAGTATGTAATAAAGTCAGGCATTTCATCAGGCCGATAAGGTTGGGAGAGAATTCCATGAAGTGGCATTATTATGCACACAACTCAAAGCACAGGTCCTGATCCTATCTTTGCTTAATATTTCAATACTTCCTCATGAATTGGTTTTTGTTTGATTTTTAAAAATATAAAATATTATTTATCTTGATTACCAGGCTTTTTGGGGCTCCCTTAAAGTTTGTGCTTGAGGTGAGTGCCTCTCTTGCCTTCCCCTAATCCTGACCCTGGGTGGTGGGACCTGTTGTGTTAGGGTAACTACCACAGTGTGGGTGCACTGAGTTAGGATGTGGCAGTAGAAGGAAGCCAGGGAGAAGCATAGACAGAGAGATAAGCAGGCACCAGGTGATGGAAGTCTGTGTTCATGGCATAGAAATTGTATTTATAGGCCAGTCATTCTCAAACTTAAATCATGGGTAAACCTCTTTTAAAAGAAAAAATAATTTCTTATGGTCCCTCTCCCTCAAAGTCACTTCAATTTTTTTTTAAAATGTTACTCATGAATGTAAATATAAATGAAGCATCAGTTTTGTGTTAGTGTAAACAATGTATTTACCAATAAAATACAAACAAAATATGAAACTAACAACACTTAAATTAACAACTTAAATGTTACACAATAGATGATATTGATTTGCTGGGAAGAAATCTCTGAATAAGCTATAACGAGAACTCAAGAACCAAACCTTAATGGATTTAAGATCCACCTGAGGGAGTAGTATTATTGTTTTATTTAATGGAGTTTCCTGGGTCTGAGACGGGTACAGGAATCTGCATTTATAACAAGCTTCCCAGACGATCCTGGTGAAGGAGGTCCAAGATGGCACATTGGAAGATCAGTTAAGAGCATCACTGGTCAGTCTTATAAGTCTAAGTAGCCTATTCAAGAAATCGGGCAGATAGTAGAGGAACAAATACATCTGTTTTTGTCACTGCTACATCATGTCTTTAAACCGAAGGCAACAGCCCTTCTCAACAGCAGCTTCTTCATCGGAAGACAATAGGCGGGGGCTTTCCACAAGAAGTGTGAAGCTATGACTCAGAAGGAAGGTCTAGAGCAGGAGTTGACAAACGTTTTTCATAAAGGGCCAGATAATAAAGGGTTTAGGCTTTGTGGTCATACAGTGTCTGAAGCAGCTATTCGGTTCTGCCCCAGTGGCTTGACTCTAGGTAAATGAATGAGTGGGCTATGTTCCAATGAAGCTTTATTTACAGAAATGGGTGCTGGAGGGATTCGGCCTCTGGGCCATAGTTCACCAGTGCCTAGTCTAGAATCAGATCCCCACTTTTTAGCTCTGGGTTTTTTGAAGGTGTCACCATTCCTCAGCCTTTAGAGGAATTCCCTGAGCAGGAATTCAGGGGAGGTAGGGAGGGATACCAGCAATCTAAGAGCATGTAAATGCAGGTTTCCTTACATCATTCAATATTTCCTGGCCAATGCTTTGTTCATATAAGGCATGAACAAAACACAATGAATTAAGAAATAACTGACTGGTCAGACACTGCTGACCAAGACACCTCCAATAATAATGATAGCTTCTGTTTATTGAACACTTACTGTGTTCCAGACACTGTGCTAATAATTTCTGGCTCTATCTCAGTTCAGCCTCTGAGTAGCCTTATCAGGGAGGTACTATTATCACCATTTTACAGATAAGAGAGCTGAGGCCAAGAGAGATTAAATAACTTTCCCAGGGTAGTTCAGCTAGTAAGTAGTGGAGCTAGAACTCAAATACATGAGGATCTAATGTAAGAATCCTGCTTCTAACATGGCATAGCCCATGTTGGCTGGTAGTCAATGCTATAATAAACCCAGAGCCCAATGTGAACCAGAACAGGGCTAAGTGTTCCCTTTCCTGTTGCTTTGGAAACTCCTGATGATGGAGGTGATGAAGGAGTAGTGTCTGAAGTTTTGATGAGTTATGCTTACTGATGGAAGGCTTGGCTCACTTAAATTACCAATGTGCAATCAGAAAGTGCTTGTTAAAGTAATCAGACTTAGAGGGGTAGGAAGAGAATAGAAATCTTAAGCCTCTGGATCACTTAGTAAGGGATTGACATACCATTATTCAGGAGTTTCTGGAGCCTTTGACTCTGTACCTCTGCCTTCAACCTAGAAAGGTTGGTTTTAATCTGAGAAAAAAAAATTGATTCAGCCTCTAGATTTTTTTCTGCTGGCCAACCTATCCTGGGGTGACCTCAGATTTGCCTTCCTATCACTGCTTTACCCAGCCTGATTAAGTTTATGAGTGTCATCTGACCACCTCCACTGGTTTTCCAAAGTACCTCTGGTTTGATATAATTTCTAATCAAATTTTGTCTTGGAAATAGTTGTTGTCTCTCTGGGAACGTCTTAAAAGTTCTATTTTCTTCTTGTATGAAGTTTTAAAGAAATCTTCCATTTTTCTTTTCAGATTTATTCATCTTAGCTAAAGACATCAGAGATATGGCAAAGTCTCTGTGTTCATCATCCTCTTTCCAAGACACACTGACAGATTGGTTGAATTTCTATACCACCTATCTGGTTTAAGATGGAAGCTGATGAAAGCAGGCATTAGAAAGAAGCTTCTGGAAGGTAGAACTTGAACTCTGTGGATGTCAAGATTGGGAGCCTCACCTGTTCCTTTCTTCAACTTTCCAATGACTTGTCACTGGTATTCCTCAGTCTCACCCTTCAGAACTAGGGAGAACAAAGCCAGTCACAACAAAGGTCTCCTTGAAGTCTTGTTTTCAACTTATAAAAAGATGTATCTTGTTTGCTCTTTATAATGTAATCATCTTGTTTTTGTAGGAAAATGATTTCTCCTGCCTTGCTTTGCTCCCTACCTTTCTGTGTCAATCCTGAGTGGATTTTGCACTCTAGGAAGACATGGCAGGGTTTCTGTGGTGCTCCGTGTTTTTCCTGGCACATCTGCCCTGTTTGAAATCACAGGAAAAGTAATGTAGTTAGACCTGGGTGGGGTGGTCCTACAATGTTTTATTTCCCATGGAGTAAGAAATGTTGGAATAAGTTTGTGCTAGGCCGTTGGGCAAATCTTTGCAATGGATTTGTTCTTCCTTCAGAGAGTTTATAGTCATCTGCTTGGGTTCTGTTCTAGGAGTGGTTAAGAATGAAGGCCCTGAGGTCAGATCTACTCAAGTTCATGTCCTGCCTTGGCCATTTGCCAGCTGTGTGACCTGAGGCAAGTCACTTAGGCCTGTAACATATCCAAGTGGGGAGGTCAAGCAGGTAGCTGGATGCATGAAACTGGATAAAGGTCCAGGGAGAAGTTAGGATAGGAGAAATAAATGAGGGCGTCAGTAAATGGGTGGTATGGAAACCATGGAATTGTATAGTCTCACCTCAGAAGAATAATAGATGGAAAATAAAGGAGGCTCAGGTCTGAGCCATGGGCTTCACCACTACTTAACAGTGGGGGGAGAGGGGAACATGGACTTGTGAATAGTGTGGCCAGCAAGAAGAAGGAGATCCTAGGAGGTGGGGATTACTATGGAAGCCCAGAGACTGCAATGCTGGAAGGGCAGGTAAGCACAAAAGACATGGCCTGTGAAGCTTTCAGTGTCACTGATGAGCGTTGGTTTTGGTGATGGGGAGCTGGTGCCCTACTAGAGTGGAATGTGGAGACAGTGCGAGGCGAGGGGGTGGCAGTAGAGACCATGAGTCAGCTTGTCCATGAGTTTACTGAAAAAGGGAACGGACAAGCCCAGAGCTGTAGCCAGAGGGGCTGCATGACAGAAGAGAGCGCTTGGCAGCTGGGCCACACTGAGTGCTAAAATGTAGCAGCTACTATAATCACCTGATGTTTAGGCCCTCTGCTGGTCCTCAGAAATACACCCACTTGGGGTTTGCCTTTCAGGGAGCTCTACAAGACCCAAAGGCCCCAGACACAAAGGAATGATTTGCTAGAGGGAAAACTTTGGGCGAACTGGGAGGATTTTCTTTGGACGGATGGAGTGTTCAGCTTCCTGTGGATGGGCTACCTCGGGAGTCCGGGAGGCTCCTGGAAGCTTCTTCTCTGAGCATCGGGTTCATCTGCCTGGGCTTGGAGTTCTACCAGCACTCCTGCTTATGATTCTCACTCGAAAGTCAAATTTGCTGATGCAATCTGTGCATTGGGGTTGCAGAAAACCAGTTTATGCATGTGCATGTGTGTGTGCGTGAGTGATCTTTTCTAAAGAGCGGAGTAAATCTTATACAAATCTGATAATCGTCTCAAAAAACTCTGGGCCTTGGCATTTACATTCCCCAACTTAGTCTCCCTTCTGCATCCAGGACAAAAATAACGGCTTGTGAGGACTTAACAGCTTAGGGATGGAAAACTTAAAACTGGTCGGATTCTGCCCAAATCCTATCAGATCTTCCTGCTTTCCATAAACCTTTAATCAGCATCAACTCTGTGTGTGTGTGTGTGTGTGTGTACACGCTCACACATGCACACCCTCTGTTCCTGTCCTCTCAATCGACTTTAACAACATAACAACGGTATAAAAGATGCACACGCCGACCACTGGAAGTGTTTCAGAAATGGGCTCCTGGATTGACCACTGCTGGTGTATCTGATGGCAAACTTACCCCTGGCCCTAGGCTATGGGTGGAGTTAAGGGTTCCTGGGCTCCCCAGGTCTCATGAGCTAAAGCCCTGAGCCCTCTGCTCACTGCCACTCAAGGCTCCACAGGGCCACAGTTGAGCCATTTGGACCCAAATATCCATCGCTAAATATTTTCCTCCTTACCCCCTCTACATCTGAAGCAAGGACGTTCTGAGTATTTGCAGGGGAGGAACGCCCCAATTATCGAAGGGCAAAGGTCTCTTTTTTCCAAGAAATACCCATAACCAACCAACTAAAGTATCTGTAATATTGGACAGAATTTTACCAATAAAACTTTACTAAACAGAACCTTCAAGACTGATGTTAATCTAACCAGATTGAAGTTAGTCTTTATCTCTAAGAGCATATCATTTTGGATAGAAATAAACAAATCCAACCACAAAATAGAAACTAATGAGATGCTTATCACAAATAGAAAAGAACCCAACAATTTCCCAGGCTCGTCAGGAACAATTCCTGTTCATGCTAATCCCCACCTCCATCTGTAGCCTGAGACATTGAAACCCGACATGGATCTCTGGGTTTTGTATTAGCCCAGTTTCTTCACAGAAACAGAAGCAGTAGGATATTGCCGCCCCTCCCCCCCACACACACACACACACACACACACACACACACACCATAAGAGAGAGATTTTAAGGAATTGAGCTCACGAATGTGAAGTCTAGCCAGGCTGAAACATGCAAAGGAGGCTGGCAGGAGTCTATGATGTTGCCATCTTGGGTCCAAAGACAGTCTGGAGGCAAAATTTCTTCCTTCTCACGGAACTCAGTCTTTTCTCTTAAGTTCTTCAATTGATTGGGTGAGACCCATCCACATTATAGAAGGTAATATACTTTAGGCCATGAACAAAGTGTATTAATTTAAATGTTAATTACATTTTTTTAAGCCCCATCACAGTAATATCTAGATTGGTCTTTGACCAAACAACTGGCACCATAGCCTAGCCAAGTTGACACATAACATTAACCATCATAGGCTTCTCCCTTTTCAGACATGATACATGTCACGATAGTCAAGTTTTTTGTCATTGCCCAAGCCAAGAAGCGAATGCAATGCTTTAGAAATATTTCAACACCAAAAATTAAAATTAAAAGAGGCGTTAGGTCAATAATATGAGCAAATTACAATTAAGAATTCTTTCCCACATCCTTCTCTCCCCCATCATAGTCCCCCACCACTCTATAGATAGCCCAGCCACTGGAGATGCACAGAACTGATAAAGTTTGTCATTGAAAATAACGAATACGAAATCAATGATCTAACCTGTTTTCTGGCAGGGGGACTCAGAAAAGTAGAGGCAGATAATCAACCGGAACAAGAATTTTTAGTGTCATTGTGCCCAAACACTTGGACCAGGCGTTACTGTATAGAGCCGACCCTGTTGTTGGCTGATCCAACCCCAACTTTCCTGTCTCTATCCACCTGCATCCAGGAGTGGCCAAGGGTAAGGGGCACAATCATAGTTAAAGGGATTTCATTTGTTCTCTTGAGTTTCCAGAAAAGCCCTTGCTTCCCCCTTTAGAAAAAAAGTTCAGTTTAAAGCCATGCTACCCTGAACAAGCCTGATCTCGTCTGATCTCGGAAGCTAAGCAGGGTCGGATGTGGTTAATACTTGGATGGGAGACTACCTAGGAAGACCAGGTGCTGTAGGTGTAAAAAATAAAAAATAAAGGATTGTAAGCTGGCAAGGTCTTTGCAATCTGTGAGGTCAACCAAGGGTTGCCTCGCCTAAAAAATTAAAAAATAAAAAATAGAAAAATATTGGGCACCTCTAATCTGACTAAGATGGCTAATAAACACATGTCATTAAGGAAATGCAAATTAAAAAACTACAATGAGATAAAACTACGAATCTATTAGGATGGCTAAAGTACACACACACACACACACACAACATGAAAAAACTGACAGTGCTAAGTGCTGGCGAGCATACAGGACATCTGGAATTCTCATGCATTGGTGCTGGGAATGCAAAATGGCACAGCCCCTCTGGGAAACAGTTTGGCAGTTTTTTGTTAAGTTAAACATACTCTAATCATATGACTCAACACTTCCATCCTAAGAATTTATCCTCGAGAAAGGAAAACTTTTGTTCACATAAACATCTGTATGTGATCGTTACAGCAAAATTATTTCTAATTGCCCCAGACTGGAAACAACCCAAACATCCTTCAACAGGTGCATGAATAAGCAAGCCATGGCATATCCATACTGTGGAAAACTGCGGCATAGACAGAAATGGTCTGCTAATATCTGCACCAACCTGAACAAATCTTAGAGGCATTATACTGAATGACAGGAACCAGACTCAGCGTGGTACCCACTTTTGATTCCACTTATATGACACTCCAGAAAGGACAAAAACCTTCTAGAGAAGGAGAACTCATCAGTGGTTGCCAAGGCTTAGGCTTCGGGGAAGGTTTGACTACAAAGAAGGCAGCACAGGGGAATTTTGGGGAGTGAGTGAGCTGTATTCTGATTGTGATGGTGGTTGTACAATTCTATGCATTTGTCAATATTCACTAAACTGTATAACACCAACTATAAAAGCATGATTTTCTATTTGTAAGTAAAAATAGCAAGTTACCAAAAGGGACTGATTTGACTGTTACTGTCCTCTGCCCTTGTCCCTTTGTTCTTCCCTCTCATCCTGGATGGAGGTGAGGCTGCTAGGTAGTGACCAAGGGGAGGAGCCAATGAAAAAGCCAGCAGTCCTGGCTGGTGGAGATAAGATGTGGACAGACCTGGGGTCTCTTCCTGTACTGCTGAACCCTGGGCCATATTCCTCCTGACTAGTAGCTTCCCAGGGGTGGAAGTGTCCATACTGCATGCAGGTAATATAAGGCTGCATTGTCTGTAGAGAATTTAAAACGATGATAAAAGCAACTGAAAGACTTTTTTGTGTCAGCAGTTCTAAACAATTGCAACAATAAAACACTCCTCCTCGCCCAGATAAACCTATCATTAGTCTAACTTCTGAACAATTGCTCTGGTTACTGTGGAGTTTTAATAACATGTATGTAAATTCCAGGTGGTCACCTCCAGGCACATATGGACTGAACTACATTTGTTTGTTTTGAGAGTAAACTAGAAAGGTTTCCTCTAGCTTCAGATTCATTTGGGCATGGTTTTAAAGTGATCACTCCAGCACTTTGTTTCAATCTTTCAAATTTTAAACACACTATTAGAAATTCTGAGTGGTCATATAGGATGATGGAATTGAGTAACTCAACTTCAGATTGTCTTCTTTTATAACCACTGTGCTATCATTGTTTAGTTCAAATCTACTGTGTAAACACAAGGATATGTATGAGGCTTGAAGACAGGAACAGCTCTCAAGGCAAAACAAGACGATTCTGACTGTTACGAACTTGCTGAGAGTTCCCCAATTTAACTTCTGTGCCGAGTATGATATTCATTAAAAATACGTAATAACATATGCTAATTTGACATGTATTGCTGAAAATAATTTTGTCATAAAGGGGAGTTTTAGAAAATGATCCATCACGATTGTCACATATGCTAGGGAGGCAACTGCTTTGGACTCCTTGTGAGATAAATACACAGAAATCAAGCTGTATTAAACAGGTATTCCATTACTTGAGCGTGAACGAAAGCCCATGCTTCTTGCATTCATGGGTGATACTATATAGGTCTTGGGAAAAAAGAGCACAAAAATAGAACCCATTAAAGGACTTCACTTTACCAAAACTTAGATTTCATGCGAATGTGTCCCAGAGCAGGTCAGGGCACAAGGGCCTCCGTGGTCGGGGGATGGCTGTACGTGCTCAGCTTCTGTTTAATTTGCCTTTGCAGATGGCAAATATTATTAATTGGAGGAAAGATTCTTTGTGGGGAAGTTGGTCTCTATGATGATTAAAGTTTAAAACAGAATTCTAATACGGAAGAATTCAATTTGCTATTCAGGTACATCGATTTTCATCTCACGATGTTGGGAATGGAGTGACCTATTGGAACTGCTCTTAGAGGCAGGACAGATGGCCATACTGGGCTGCATGGCCCTGTGTCATGTTAGCTGTCTGTGTCCTGGGAGGCAATGGAGTGGGGTGGAGTCCTGGCCACATCTCCTTCCTCCTCACTGGGCTGTTGACTCAGTTTAAGCCAGGGCAACCTCTTGTTTATTCACTCCTTCTTTCCATAATATCCACTGGGCTTATTCTGTGTTGGGCACCATGCTAGTACCAGGGATGTGATGATGAGACAAAGCGCGTACAACCCCTGACCTTTTGGAGCCCACATTCTCATGGAAGAGAGAAAAGAATCAAATATTCCCAAGAGTCAGTGTTGTAAGGGAAGAATCAGCTGTGAAACAAGGTTCAATAAAGCTTGGAGAGAGTAAAGGAGGCATCAGCTTCGTCTATGGGTTCGGCAAAGCTTACAGAGGAAGTGGTGGTCCTTATGGGTCCAGACAACTCTTATTGTCCATCTAGAGATGACCACCACACCCCCAGTTTGAGAAGATTCTGTCCCTTGCAACCCACCCTAGAGATAAGATAAAAATAAAACAAAACAAAACAAAAAAAATATCTCTTTTGAATTTAAAATAATCCACATTAAGTGAAGGTATTCCAGGCACCAGGAAAGGGGGATATTTTTGAGGGGAGGGAGCCTTTTCATTTCTTTTTAAGTAATATTGCCAACTTTAAGGCCTTTCCTGAGTCAGGAGATGCTTGTGAAATTTGAGCCTCAGAGCCGTGGCCCCTTGGTTGGCAGGCGGGCTGCCCTGCTGGTGGAGAGGTTCCTGCAGTTTCCTGGCCCAGGAGGGAATGATGGGATTAATTCCAGGCCTGCAGAAGGAGAGGAAAGCAGTGCTCCCAGGACCCCAGGCACAGCCCTCTGGCGTTCGCGGGAGTTTCCCTGCGTTAAAATGCATTGGCTGTGAGACAACATTTCCCTCACAGTGGGGAGCTCTGTGCCTGAGTTCCTTGTTCTCATTTCCTCCCAGGACCCGGATGACAATGACTGGCAGGCAGCTGTGAATGACAAGCCTCTAACATAAGGGAGGGGGGAGTTTGACAGGAGAAAACAACCCTGGTTTGGCAACAAAAGCTCTTAGCTCTGGGGCCATATCAGTAGCATTTAGCCACATCTAGAAAGTGCATCTGCGAAGTGTATCTCTAGGTGGGTGCAGGAAAGCTGCTTGCAGGTCCCCAGGAAAATAGAGCCAGTGGGAAAGGCCTTCGGTGCAGAGAGGGGCTCAGATGAAGTAGGGGGAGAGTAAGACTGGCAAGGGTGTCCTGGATGGCTTCCAAGTGTGGGTTGCCGGTGCCCTGTCTCTCAGGAGTCAGGCGGATGGCCAGGATGCTACCTTGAAGCCCCCTCTGGACATGAGCAACTGTGATTTTGCTCTGACCCCTGGGCTGGGAATTTGAAGAGCCGGGTCCCAGTTCCAACTCCGTGCTGACCTGCTGCTATGAGACACCAGGCAAATGCCCGAGGTCTCTGAGCCTCGGTCTCCTCTAAGAAAACTGGAGGGTCAAAGGTTACTCCCTGCTCCACTGATATCTGATTGGAGGCTCTTTCTTCTTATGCATTTTAACCACTGTTGACTCATCTTCATCTGTGTCTTTGTGATGTCACATAAAAGGTGGGGAAATCTTCGCTATTTCGAGAAAAGGCTTCCATGGAGTGTGAAGCCTCCACATTCTGGGTGGTTTATGAGCATAGATTCAGACTCTCCTTCCCACCAGAACATACTCAGAGCTTGGCATCTCAGGCATCTTCTCAGCCAGGTGGGCAGAATTTGCCAAACCACCAGCCACTGTGGTTGAGAAGACTGGGTTCTGACAGTTTGCTAAAAACTTGTGAGATTTCTGCAATTTCAGGGAATTTGTGTGTGTGTGTGAAGTTTTGAGAATGCATTTTTAAAACTTTATTTTTAAAAGTCTAAATAATTAAAAATGTTGTCAAGAGAGCACAGAGAGTTCCCTTATGCCCTTCCCCCAACTTTACATAACGGTGGCATCTTACCTGACTATGACACATTTATCAAAACTAAGACATCAACATTTGTACAATACCATTAACTAAACTACAGGTTTTGTTTGGATTCCCCTAATATTTCCACAAACAACCTTTCTCAGGTCTAGGATCCAACCAGGATACCATGATACATGTCATCATCCTGTCCTCTTAGTGTCCTCTGAACTGTGACAGTTCCTGTCTTTCCTGCCTCCCCCCACCCCCCCGGCCCCTTCATTACCTTAACACTTTGGAATAAACCTGGTCACATATTTTGAAGAAAGTCCCTTGTCTGATGTTTTCTGATGATTAGACTGAGGTTTGGGGGAGAATATCACAGGTGTGAAATGCCTTTTTCATTGTATGATACCAGGGGTACCTGATAGCAACGTGGGCTATCACTGGTGGTATCAGCCTTTATCACTTAGTTAGGGCGATGTTTGCCAGGTTTCTTCATTGTATAGTGACTATTCCTCCCTTTCATTTGTTAGAGGTGAGTGTGAATACTTTTTATGATTTAAATTCAGATATGATTTCCAAATCCAGATCCTGACTCAAAACTTCCTCCTGTTCTAAGGAATGTGATTCTCTGAGATTAAAATGTAATCATTGTACCAAGTGCTTTAGGACAAATGGGTCTTAGGAGGTGCCAGCAGTTTAAATAAAGGTGGGCCTCGAGATGAGATTTTGGAGAGGTCAGAGTGGGCTGGGGCAGCAGGGGGTGGGAGAAGCACTGGGAGAGCAGGGTGGGTGATTGATGCAAAGCAAGCGTTCGTGGCTGGGTTGCAGGAGCAGAATAAGTAAGGAGCCATAAGACAGGTTTAAATGGGACCTTTGGCAAATCAGGGGAAGAGAGAACACGATGTAAATAGGTGTTCTACATGCTCCCACCCCATTGGTTGCAGGAGGCACGCACCCTGGTTGAGAATACAGTCTGTGACAGTGAAGGAGGGAGGTTGGCTGACTGGCTTATATGGCTCTTAGACCCATGACGTTGACCTCGTGATCAGCTTCGCCGCCTTAGATGGCCAGCAGCCCCATTCAGGCAACTGTCAAGCCAAAAAGAGTCTGCTTTTGGAACTTTTAATATCTGGCTCAGTTTGCCTGGGGTCTAAGAAGGTCAGCACTAGCCATTCATCAGAAGGGAACCTCACACCAGCTGCGTGTAAATAAGGGGCCTGGGGAGAGCAGAATATTCAAATGTCTGCCAGATATATGTTCTTAGGCAGTTTTTCTGAGGGCTCATCCCCTGTATTGCCTCACTCTATTTACCAGGGGCCAACCATCGGCTATTGTTCCAAGGGGAAGGCTCTGGGTCAGTTTTACTGCTTTCTTCCAGTCACAATGACTTGTAACAGGCAACATCTGACAGTATGGGAGCCCCTTGCAGCCCTGGGTGAAATTATGATAACAAGAGAAAAAAGCTATTACTGCCACCATGCTTTCATTATGCAAATGATATTAAGATAGGCTGTGTGGATCGCCCCTGGCTATGCTATAATCTCCATGCAGTGATTATAATGTGTCAAACTTAGTCATTTTGATTATGACATGTTAATTACATGCCATCCTCATGTAGACATGAATATTACTCCCTATCAGACAAAACACAAATTGAGGCCATTGTTGGTTAGTTGTATGTATGTGTTTTAACTTTTTTTTTTATTCAAAGGATTAAAAGATTTTAAAGATATGTAATATTACAAACTAATTAAATACCGGCCTGCTCTGTGGAGAGGGAGGATGAGGCTCAGTTGGACTGCTTGGGTTGCATTTTGGTGCTTTGGGAGCCATTGGCATAAAGGGGTTTCCTGGGAAACAAGAAGCTTGAGTTGTTGGGGATGGGGTGGGAGGCAGTAGTTAAAGGTTGGTAGGGTGGGGTGTCAAGGAGCATTTGAAAACTCCAGGCCCAACATGGACTGGAAGAAGAAATGATCAAGTATCTGATAGGGATGGCCGAGCTGGAAGGGCCCCTGTAGACCCAACTCTCCTTTTATAGATGAGGAAATTTAGGACCCAGAGAGGTAAAGGAACAGTCCAGGGTTACCCAGCCAGGATGAGAAAGAGCCGGGACACGGCATCGTATCCACTGTGACCTGGGGCTGCCATTTCCCTGTGGCAGCGAAAGGGTTGGTCTGACCTTAATGAGAACTACCATGTCTCCTCTAAGTGACAACCGAGAAGGGGTTCTTTGATCCACATATTCATGGGTCAGAATCAAGTCCAGGTGCCTCCAGCTTGGCCTCCAGAGTCCTCCACAATTAAACTACATTCTACTTGCTTTTTAGGCTTGTCTGCTAGTCTCGTAGCTCCATTACTTCTATACAAATGTTTTCTACTGCATTGTCCTCTAAACACACTTGGAATCTTCATTCTTTTGGGCTTATACAAAATCTGAAATAATAATAAGAGCTGGTATTTATTTAGTATATCTTTATTGGTATGTATTTATTATATTCCAGGTACCATTCCAAAAAAAATTATTTCTATGAATTCATTTAGCTTCATAGCAACCTTATCAAGTATGTTTTTTAGTATTCTCATGTAGCATATGAGAAAACTGAGGTATAGAGAGCTTAATTCAGGGCAGTCTGCCTCCAGAGCCTACTCTTTTAACTTTGAGAATACGCTGCCTCTCTGAATTAATTTCTTTCCTTTCTTCCTTATGTTGTATTTGTCTTTCAAGGTCCACATCATATCATTTCTCCTCCAGGAAGCTTTCTCTGCTGTAGATTATATTATTATTTACAAGTACTTCCTATCCTTCCCTGGGGATGATTATAGCTCCCTGTTCTATCTGATGGTGGTCTTAGTTGTGTGGCTTGCTCTGACATAACATGAGTGGAGCGACACTCCATGTTGAACTTAATGAAATATGAATGAAAATGACAAGTATCACATCCAAGCAGCGGTTTTACCAAGTGGCTCTCTATTCTGGCTACTATGACAAAAAGAAATGTCCTAGATAGGAACTGCTCCATCTGCCTGGGTTCCGGAATGAAGAGGCCGTGGGGCAAAGTGCAGCTGACCCATGCAGAGCAAGTTAGAAATAGATATAAACCATTGCTATTGTAAACCATGGGTAGTGCAGGGTCCTTTGTTACCCCAGCATAACTTAGCCTATTCTGACTGATACACCTGTTCACATGCCCCTAAAGACTCTCACCCTGTCCCCACCCCTCTTGCCCAGTACTTACCCTGTGCTTCCTGGACTGACATGATTAGCTAACTTGCTACACTTCTCTCTTTCTCCTTAAAGGACTGTCAATACCTTAAGGGCAAGCCATGTATCTTGGACTTGTCTGCTTCCTCCATCCCTTTTCTCACCCCTAGAATAGTCTAGGCACAGTAGGTTCTCAGGATATGAATATTTATTGAGCTTTTTGATTGTTGGTTTTTCAAAATCAATTAAGACATTTTATTGAGATCCCATGTGGCCAGGCCAGGGCTCTGGTGACCTTATTTACACCTGTCTCCACCCCTCTTAATATCTAGTCTTTTCTCCAAAACAACATCTGTGCTCTTCTTCCTTTACCCACGTTCTGGGGACCTGGGAGAACAGTGGGCAGTTTTGCCTCAGAGTGGGTCTTCTCAGGACTAGGGGAGGGGATATTAAAGGTCAAAGAGCTCAACCATCAAGCCCATCCTTAAGTTCTCTTACTGTTCCTCTATGATACCCCATCCAGGTCTACACCCGGCTCTAACATCTTGGGCCCTAGCTGCCTCATCATCAAATGTCAGTGGGCTCAGCCAGATGATCCCTCCAGATTCCTCCCAGCTCTAAAGATCTGTGAGTCCAGGCTCTGTGGTTAGTAACAAAATAACTAGTGTGGGGATAGCTCTTCCACTTCCTTTGATGTAACTGAGCTGAGGAAGAAAGATCATTTGAGGATTGAGTGAACAAGGGCAGAAGTCAGAATAGGGACATTAGTATCAAAATCAATAGCCAGAATAGGGTAGGTTAGTATCACAGTCAATATCCAGAATAGGGTAGGTTAGCATCAAGGTCAATAACCAGGGCAAGAGCTCAACTGAGACCAGAATGGCTTGCATCAGAGGAAGTCATGGGTCCTGCAAAATCTTTGCTCCAAAGATGATCTCAGGAAGACTGAGTCCATCCATTGGCCCCTTCCCCTTCCAGGTTAATGCTTTCTTACTGATCCAAGCTCTTTGATAGGGAGGACCCACATAAACCTGTCAGCCGTCAGCAGCAGATTCTGAAGCTGGGGCTTTCACCAGCCAGTGGGCATTGGAGGTGAGCTCATCTCCATAAGAGCCCCTTGAAAGTCACTAGGGGTTGTATAAATGGAGGAATTATCATTGAACTATAATTTCAACAAAGGTGGCACAATGCTCTGTTCTGCTATGATGAAATGTGTCATTAAATATAGAAATAGATCAAACACCTTCCCACTGAGATCCTCTGGTACCAAGTATCTAGGTGAAAAGCTAAGTATCTGTGAGAGCTCACAAAATGTGAAGGAGGTGAGAGAAAAAAAATCTCTCACTAGGGAGATATACTTAACTAGACTTATAAATAGCCTGATCACAGCTCGTTTGATTAATTTGGGGAAAAGGAGTAAAAGTGTTTTGCCAATTCATCAGATTTCATGCTTTCAAAGCAGTTGCTAATGTAAATATTAGCATCCGAAATGAACAAATTGTGTTTGGTAATTAAATGCGCTAATTTACAGGTTCCATTAGCAGAGAACAGAGATAATTTTCCCCTGAAATTAACTTTTCTCCTCTTATCTTTTCCCCTATCTTAACTTGATATACTTCAGTGGATGTGTTTGCAGAGAGGGAGTCTGGGGTTTGCTCTCTAATGCTCCACATGCAGAGGACTGAGTTAGTTCCTAAAAACAATGCCCAGAAAAGGCAGAGCGGGTGTCTTCCCCCTAGAGAGCTTAACCTCTACTTGGTGTGTAGGATAAGCTCAACCTGGAATAATGGCTGTTGCAGGGGCCTTGGCCTGTGGTATGGGGCTAGGCATTCTCCCTAGTGACTGTTTATTCCCAGATCTGTCTTCTTCTGTTGTCTCTTCCTGGTTGGACATTTCTCTTGGGAAATCTGCACTGAGGGGAGGTGATCATTGACATGGACCCCAAAGATGATCCCAATTGGTAAGCCATCATATTGGGTCTTTGCAATACCACTCCCTCTCTCTTATCCCTGGGACTTCCCTAAGGAGCCCAAGACTGCGCCCTGCTGCTCAAACCCCTCAGTTGCTACTCTCCACCAAGTGATAGCTGGTGGCTGCTAAAGCCACTCTAAAGTGTTTACACTTTCATAGGGAGCCAGAGAGTCAAAAGCTGGCATGAGCCAAATAAATTAAGCTTTAGAGGTGGCCAGTTCCTCTGCCAGAGTTCTAGGGGTGGTGGTGGGAAGCTGCATGGACAGGAGGGCCTGCCTCATACACCCTTTTCTAGGGTCTTCTTTTATTTCTTCAAGGAGCAGCCCTCTGTCTCCTATTATCCATTCACAGGCTGGGACTAGGGTGAGGTAAGTGAGGCACCTGGGGCGAAAATGTTAGAAAGTGCAAGATTGGCATTTGTAAGACCCTGCGAGTGAGCGCCTCATTAAATCTGTGCCCTAGGCGCCTCCCTCCTCTCGCCCTAGTCCTGGTCCTGGCTTTTTAACAGCCTCAAGGGAGGTGATGAAGGCATTGGTGCCACCTGCCCCTTCCTGGTTGTTCCACTAACAGAAGCACAGAGCCTGGACTTGTGGATCTCAAGTGGGAGGAACCTGAAAGCAGCCTGGACCAGCCCATGACCTTCGGGGATAAGGCAGCGAGGGCCCAGTGATGTCAAGAGGTGTGCTCAGTTTTGTACTCCTGAATGGGGGTGAGGGGCAGAGTCTGAGCCATGGTCCCCCGCTGCTGGGAGCCCCACGAGTGTCGAGGAAGGCTCACTCTGAGGAGGACGTGCCTGACTCTTGTTCGGCAAGGTTCACTTCCCTTTAAGAAGCCTTCGCTGTAATCACTGCTGCTACCATCCTGTTTCCCTTTTCATGCTTTGGTTGTAATTCAGTAAGCCCCCTGGGGGATTGTGATTCCCAGGAGCACCCATCAGTTTGGCATCACTGAGTACTCAGGACGTCATTCCTGGAAGGCCAGGCTGCAGCAAACTTCAGTCTGTCTGCCAATTCTGTATGCTCTAATTTCTTATGTTAAGTCATTTCTGCTTAATATAAATGGAATAATTTCTGTTTCCTGCATGAACTCTGGCTGATACTCTGGTTTACTTGACTACAGCTTGCTTTCCTGTCTCAAGTCTCTCAGTTATCTCCTGGTATCCACTCCAGGAAATGCTCGTCATTTTCACAGGACTGCCTCCCCCTTCTATGGGGGTTACTTCCCTCTTTGACCTTAACAACTTGAACATGTCAGAACCAACATATTGAACCCAAAATAGCAGCAGGAGATGGCGGGGAAGGGCAGAGTTTGGATGTTGGTTGCAATTGCTTCTTTAGTATAAGGTTTCTGCCCCGATTTAGCCCAACCAGTTATAATTACTCGGAGGTGTACACACAAAATTGAAGGCTCAGCAGTGTGTGCGTAGAAGTAGGACAGCCTCTGGGCCCCAGGGTTCCTTCTGTCCAGAAAGCTGATGTCCTAAGCATCATGCCCAAGGCCACCCAAAGGACTGGGCCCCCACAAGCCTTCATGGGCTGGGTTCTTAGATATAAAGCTGCTGAAAACCAAAGAGACTCACTTTGAAAAGCTTCTGGAAGCCTGTGTCCTGAGCAGAATTTTCAGGGAAAGGAGGAACGTAGAAGTCTGAGGGTATTGTTGCTTTTTGATATGAGAGGGCAGAAATGACCCAAGTGACTGTTCAGTGATACCTAATCACATGTCTACACGTATTTGACATATTTTCATATTCTGAATTACATATTGCTGTGTTAAATAATACTCCAAAACTTAGTGGCTTACAAGAACAAGCATTTATGATAGCACATAGTTTCTGAAGGTGAGGAATATAGTAGCAGCTTAGCTGGTAGTTCTAGCTCAGGGTCTCTCATGTGGTTGTAGTTGAGATGTTGACCAGGGCTGCCATCATCTGAAGGCCTGACCAGTCTGGAGGATCCACCTCTAGGTTTGATCACATGGTGTCAGCTAGAAACTTCAGTTCTTCAGCACATGGGGCCTCATATGCCAACTGGCTTCCCCTAGAGCAGATGGTGAGAGAGAGAGAGAGAGAGAGAGAGAGAGAGAGAGAGAGAGAGAGAGAGAGAGAGAGAGAGAGACTGTAGGGTTTTTCAAATCCTAATCTCGAAGGTGCCATACCATCACTTCCGCCGTATAGCATTGGTCACATAGACCAACCCCGGTGAAATACAGGAGAGACTCTCCAAGGGTGTGGATACCAGGAGGAGGGATCTTTGGGACCATCTTGGAGACTGGCTTTATCGTTTTTGCTAGGGTGGTATTATTATGCATATTTTATACATTGCAAATACTAGTGTGCAGCACAAATTTTCTGAGCCCTAAGCTAAGAGTGTGGGCCGACCAGTAGTTCCAAATGTGGAATTTGGAGCTTGATGTCTGAAGAAATTAGAGATATTTGTGTTTCTTAAATATTGGAAAGTTGGTATTTTAATTGCTGTGGTAATTAGAAGGAAAAATTTTCTAAATGTGAAATAATATTTTAAATACATGATTGAAGCCAAGAAGTGAATTGCTTACTTCTGACTTGATCATGGTCGGTGTTGACTATGACCCTCTTGTGTCCTGTAGAGCTGGATCTTTCCCTACCTGCTCCTCAGATCAACTTTGCCCTCTCCTTTAGCTTCTCCAGGTGACAAAGCACAAGCTACCAGCCCATTAAGATAACTTTGGAACCACTTACGATGGACTATTTCAAAAGGTATCAAATTCCCTGATCTTATAACTGAACCATTTAACTAGATCATCCTGTAAAGAGAAAATGCGTTAAAAATACCAGTTAATTACTTTTTTTTTAATTCCCAAGGCACAAATAAGTCCTAGTTAACTGTCTTTGCACATTTATATATTTAGACATCAGAGTGTGACTCTGCAGCAGTCACAATGAGCCAGCAAGCATTTAAGTAGAGGACAGTTGACTTTAAAGTAATGAGACAGACTTCCTCAGTAACTTAGGGATGCATACCATCAGTATGTTATGATGAAAGACCCTGGGAAAAAAGTCCTGGGAATGAACCAAGGCCCTGTTAGCGATTCTTTTATGGAGAACACACATTATTGGCCTAAGTAATACAGTGTACCTCGATTAGAAGTATCGATACTAACAGATGTTAGTTAAACCTCCATCCTGCCTTGATGTACCAAGTGAGTGAGGTTCAGGTTCAATTTATTCCGTGGAAGCAATTAGCATTAAAGAAATTCCAAGGACATCAAACTTTAGTAAAATACAGTTTGAGACCTGAAAAATGATCATTCTTTCCCCCCTCTCTGCATTTGGACTTTAGAGCTAACCATATGACAAAGGCCGGTATTGGGAGGGCCCTTTAAAATCCATTTATATCATATCAAGCATGTCAGATAAAACTGGTTTTTATGGACTAGGCCAGCACCTATTTTACTTTCAGAGTGACATTTCACTTTTTTTTTTCTTTGAAACCCAGTTACCTAGTTGTCCCAAGTGTATATTGAATTAATGAATGAGTCAATGATAGGTCCCAGGGAAAGTAGGTTTTGCTTATTGATGCAGAGGAATTCAAGCCCTTAACTCACGGGAGAGCCTCTTCGGTCCTATCTCAGAGCCTGGATACTTTTACTTTTTGTACCACTGAGGGAAGATGGGTTTTCTGGTTTCTGAATAATCCATAAATTTGAACTGGCAAAGTGAAAAGAGAAGTTACTGTCACAGGTAGGCACTGGCCATAGTAAAACATGCCAGAGGAAGTCCCCAAAGAGGGAGAAGACAGGACGCTTAGACAGCAAACATGAACTCAAAGATATACGGTACTCAGGTTTATGAAGAGAGGGGCAGACAGACTTAATTAGCTTTGGAGGGAATTAGTGCATTACAGCTCAGTACAAATTCATTTATTCATTCTTTTATTCCAAGAACATTTAAGTGCCAAACACGTGCCAACAATGAAGAGATGGGGCACTACGTTGGGTAAAAGCTAAGGTGTTCTGACTCTATGGTTGTACAAATATTTACTGAGCATTCACAGGGAAAGCGCCTGCTGGCTGGCTGTCTTTGCGTCTGTTTCCAGGCGCCTCTAAATGAAAAGCCAAACACATCTTCGGTTTACTCGGTAAAGGAGGCAGGGAAGCCTAAACTGCCTTAGGAAGATTTTCATCTCTGTGGCTATAACCAAGCAGGTGTTGGCACGCGTCTGGGATGCCAGCCCGATGGAGCACCTTCCCGAAGACGCAGGAAATGAGGCAGCACCGAGATCTGGTTCTTTCCTTCCAACTGAGTGGGCCCTGACAGAGGGAACACCAACACACCAAAGGGATGTAGAAGCAAGTTTCGTTGCCTTTCCCTAAGAGCTTAAGACTCTTTCAGAGAAGGAGGAGGCAGTGTCAGGATGGGGTTCAAAGCATGGATGCTGGAGCAGATGGCCCCTCACAAGCTATATATCCTTACAAACGAATCTATCTGCTATGTGCTTTAACCTCGTCATCTGAAAAATGGGGCCAGTTAGACAACCTATTTTACAAAAGTGTTGAGAGAGTTCAATGAGTACATATAAAAGGCTTTAATACAGTGCGTGGCACAGAGGTAAGCGTTAGCTGGCAAGCTGTCAGTTAGCTAGGAGGGGTGTCAGGGTTACAGCTTTCATTTTTTCCATGCAGGCTATGGTACCCTTTCACTTTTCACTATAAAAGAAAAAGAAGGGCAAATTGATCACTTCGATCCAAAATACCCCTGGTCTAAAAAGCTCCATACATGTAGCAGAAAGTTAGGAAATAAGTAGAACCAGCAGCCCTCTGTTATTGATTTGAACTCAAATTCAAATGCAAGACACCTGACTTTGGTAAATGAACGGTGCCTTTGAGGACATCATGCATTGCCTCCAGAGCTGTGTCCTGCTAACACACGATGCAGTGGTGCTAGCAGCACTGGTTTTACAGGCTACACTGGTCTACACTTGACCGTGGCAGAAAGATGAGTTTTAGATGAGGGAAAATGGACTTAAGAGCTACATCTTATTCATTATAGGCACAAAATCTCCCCTCCAAGATCTAAAGCAGGTCCAGAATTCAGAGTTTAATTTGAATTCCCATCAGACAACTTGCCGAATAGTCTTTTTTTTTTCCCCACCAAGTTTTGCTCCTCTTGATCGATTTGACTATGTTCAAGTCTATATGCAGTTCAGTTTAGCAAACATTGACCGAGAGCTATTATGTATGAGATACGTTGCTGGAACTCGGTGACTCAGATGCCTGAGATACACTTCTGCCTCAAGGAGCCCCCAGCCTGTTTGGGGTGGTAGGCACACATAGGTGGGGCTGTGAATCCAGAAGAGGGGCATCTAACCGGCCGGAAGGGATGAAAGAGCTTTCTTAGTCCCCAACCCCTTCCATTTACCTCTTCATCTACCCATTTCTTTGTTTCTCTTTTTATCAAAACTTCAGAAGGCTACTCTCTACTTGCTCTCTCCAATTGCTGTCATTCCATTCCTACTTGAACTCACCTCATTTAGGCTTTTGCCCTCTCTTCGCCACTGAGACCCTTCTTGTCAGTCACCATATTTCTAGACCTAATAACCAGTTCTCAGTCCTCATTTATTCAAACTCTAAGCAGCATCGAATACAGTTGGTCATCTTTTCTCTTAAAAACGCTGTCTTCCGATTGAATAAAGAAATTGTGGTTCATATATACAATGGAATATTATTCAGCCATGAAAAAAAACGAAATCTTACCATTTGCAATGACATGGTTGGACCTAGAGGTTATTATGCTGTGTGAACTAAGTCAGACAGAGAAAGATAAATACCATATGATTTCACTTATACGCAGTATCTAAGGAACAAAAAGAACAAGCTAATCAAAAACAGACTCACAAATATAGTGGACAATTTGGTGACAGACATTGAGAGGGGATTTGGGAGGTTGGAAGAATGGAGTGAAGGGTTAAAGAAGTACAAATTAGTAGTTGGTAGTTGGGCACGGGGAGCATGGCTGAGGGAATGCAGTTAGCATTAATATGATGGTTAAGTGGAGGGCCAAGGGAGGGAGGGAAAATTGGGGGGATCGTTTTGTGAACATTATAAATATCTAACCAATGTATTGTATACTTGAAACTAACTTAAATCAATTTATTTTTAAAAAGTGACAAAAACTCTAAAAAAAAAAATGCTGTCTTCACTTGGCTTCAGGATACCCTACACTCCTGTTTGTTTGTTTGGTTGTTTGGTTGGTTGGTTTTATTGTCTGCTGCTTCTCAGCCCCTTCATCAACTTGACCACTTGATGTTGGGTCCTCCAGGGCTCAGTTTATGACATCTCCTTCTCTATCTATACTCACTCCTTTGGCGGGCTCATTCTATCTCAACTGTATGCTGAAAACTCTAAAAAAAATTTAACTCTAGCCTAAATTGCTCCCCAATTCAAGATTCATATATTCGACTACCTTCTAGAACATCTCTACTTGGATGTTTACTCATTTTAAGCATTCAGTGTCCCATACAAAGTATTCATCTCCTGATCCCCAAATCTGCCATCTTCCTGTTTATTTAGAGGTAACTAACCTCATCTTTCCAGTTGCTGGGTCGAAAAAGCTTTTGAGTATCCTTAATTCTTCTCTTCCTCTCATACCCACATTCATCCTCAACTACGTTTATCTTTAGCTGACAATTACATCTGGAACATGACTTCTTAACACCTCCACTTGCCACTGCCAATCCTGTCATGTCTCACCCCAAATATTGCAATAACCTCCTCTTCATGAGTCTCTCTGATTCCATCCTTGCCCCATTTTTTATCGCCCTTAACATAGAAGCCTATTAAAAGACGGCCAGATAATTCCACTCCCCAGCTCCATTTCCTTCCCCCACTTCCTCTCATTCCAGAGTCCAAGCCAAAGTCTTAACAGTAGTCTGCAAAATAATAGTCCATTGTAAGGATAGACCGCATTCGGTTTGGATGTTCATCTATAGATGGGTACTTGGATTGTTTCCACCTTTGGTTATTGTGAATAATGCTGCTATAAACATTAGCATACAGGTATCTGTTTAAATCCCTGCTTTCAATTCCTTTGTGTATATCCTAGGAATGCAATTTTTAGGTCGTATAGTAATTTTATGTTTAACTTTTTGAGGAATTGCCAAGCTGTTTTCCATAGCAGCTGCACCATTTTACATTCTCCACCAACGATGCACGAGTGTTCCAATTGCTCCACATCCTTGCCAATACTTTTTATGTAGTGTGTGTTTTGAGAGTCACTATGCTTTTTGTTTTTTCTTAAAGGGCCCAACCAACCTCTGGTCTTGGTGACTTGCACTTCCTATTCTCATTACTTGGGATATTCTTCTCCCACCCATCTGCATGTTTCTTCTCCCATCTGCTTTAAGTCCTTGCTCAAAGGTCTTCACTAGGCACCCTATTAAAACTGCACCTCTACTATTAGAATGCCTATCACCTTTGCCCTGCTTTAATGTTTATTCATGGCTTTGTATAGCTTTCTAAATTACTGAATAATTGCTATTTCTTTATTATCTGCCCTCCCCTTTCTCACTTTGTTAGGGCAAAGGATTTTTTAAAAATCTGTTTTATCACTGCTTTACCCCATTACCCCACTGTTAGTACCTGGTTCTTAAGGTAAAGGCACTATTGACAAAAAAACCATTTTGAAATGAATGAGAGATGTCTGAGCTGGGTCTTAAAGAATGAGTTAAACTAAGGTAGGCGGAGAGGGGAGGAAAGAGGTTTTCTATGTCGAGGGAATGTGAGGATTGCTATCAAGTGGATTTGCTTAATGAAATGGTTGTGCATCTCCTGGGGCAGAGACCCCACAATTACCTAATGTATCACTAGATTTTCTTTGCTCACTGTTAGTTACCACCTGTTGCCCTTGCAAGCACTGTGATTTGCCAATGTGCCGATGAGGCCACTAGAATCTGCTGAGTTATAACAATGTGGATGCCGATAGCCAAACATTGCCCAGCAATCTTGTGAGAGAGGAGAAAGTGTTGTATCGGAGCCTAGAAATAGACGCGCATGACTGTCACTTTGATATTGTTGTCACTATGGTTATCAGTATGAAATACAGAAATTTTGAGCCCAAGCTCTAACATGATGGTGCTGCCTTAGGTTGACCCTCCCCTGCGAGTTGAATTAAAATGGGCTGAAACTCCCCTACCTGTCCCTGTCAGCACTTGGATTTGCCCCAGACCACTGTGGTACCTGCTCTGAGCCCATCTCCACGCTCTGCTACTACTTAGAGCATCGGAGGAAAACACATGAAACCATGACAATGGGAGTCAGGGTCGGAGTAAATGGAGCAGTGCTGATGACCGAGCGCTGAAGAAGTTTCCTTCTCTTTCCTTACACCCTTTCTTTCCGGTTTCGCAAAGTAGCAGCTGACTCAGGGACTTGGTTAGACTTAAGGGCAGGTGGAAAAAAAAATAGGGAAAAAGGGGGAGGAGAAACTGATATTTCTGGTATGCTTTTTAACTCCGAATCCTGCTGGAGGGGCTCTCTGGGCTCCAAAGATACTATCTGAATCTAGTTTCTGTAGAGAACAAACACTTTCTAGCACACCCCAAAGGCAGGCCTTCTCCTGCTCTCACACCCCCACAGGCAGCGGAGAGCATGTGTATGAGTATATAAGCAAACCTGAGTGAGTTATTTTTCAGCCACCCGCAGCCACCCCTGCTTCTGGCCTGACCCATTTTCTCCAACTGCGATGTGGCTCTAATAATCCCCGCTCTGCTCTCCATCTTGCCTAGAGGCTACTAGAGTTCATTAGATTAAAAAAAAATCTATAAACTACTTTGAACACCTCGGAGGTAAGTGCTCTATAAGTACATGTAATAATAATAATGCTGCAATAATTACCTTGATTAATTTATGCATAAGACAAAAAAAGATTCTTAATTAAGAGACATTCCAACAGCGTGAACACAGGCCCCATATATTGGAAAGTAATGTCGCCAGCAGGGATTCTCACTCTGGGCCAGATCGACAAGAATAATGAGCCACTCACCCTCATTCTGAGTGCCCTCTGAGTGTTTTGTGTTGTGGGTGATGACTAGGCTCTGCAGCCAACAGACTGGAAAGGCAGAAGATGAAAGAGAGAAGTTTGGTGTTGTAAGTACATAAAACACAATTCCAGTGGAATGGATGATACTTTTATTAAACAGCAGGGAATCAGGAACCAATGGTAAGCTAGTCAGTGACATCAATATAATAAATTACTTTAAAAAAACATAGTCAAAGCAAGCATTTATGGAATCACCTGTGAGTGGCATAGGTCTAGGCTAGAAATAACATTAGAAATAACATTTTGTGACCCTTCCATCTCCTACTGATAGGTTTTTAAGTACTGCTAATGGAATAGATGTGTGCTCTTGGTGTTGTAGGTAAGTCGAAAGACACACTAAAACATGCAGTTACTTAAGATATGTCCTCATTAGCCATAAAGTTCTCTCGAGACCTGGCTCTTCTAAGATTAAGATGTGCATCGTACTTCTCAGAGAAATGAAGGAGTTCAGTAGTACTCAAGAAAACAACCACAAATTCTAGAATCTGTCTTCTCTTTGTTCAACCAATATCCAGTCTCCCCAAAGAAAGGATTTGAGTGGGCCAGTTTGTAGCATTCACTGTGGAATGCCTCTGCGTGGCAGAATATAAGCCAGGCTACCTGAGGGGCACTCTGATGTCTGGGCCATTTGTGGTTGCTTCAGATTGTGCACTGGACCTGAACCAGATTTGCTATGGGTAGGGGAGCAAGGAAGATTTAACCAACAAAGTGTACTGCAGGAGTTCAGCAACCTATTTTGTGAGAAAGAACTGGTTAGTGGGCCACCTTC
Source organism: Eonycteris spelaea (assembly GCA_003508835.1). Classification (NCBI taxonomy): domain Eukaryota; kingdom Metazoa; phylum Chordata; class Mammalia; order Chiroptera; family Pteropodidae; genus Eonycteris; species Eonycteris spelaea. Next base: position 18,542,281 of record PUFA01000003.1, on the reverse strand, counting down.
CTTGGTTATGTGTGTAGTGGACAAAAACCCCTCCTTTACCCTGTGCTGGACAAATCCCGGCCCCATCCCCTGGGGAAAGCTAGAAGATCATTGGGAATCATAAGAACATTTCTCTTTTAACAGCTAAGCAGAAATAGGAAAGTCTACCTATAAATGGTCAGAAATGGCTGTTGCAGGGGCGAAAAGGCAGGGAATTAGGCGTGTGTGTATGTGTGTGTGCGTGGATGTGTGTTAACGGTTCAGTAGGTGGAATGGTGGGAGAGTAAATATGAAGCTGCCAAGACATAAAAATAATTTAGAGGTCATGTATAAATGCTGTTCAATCAGGCTGCTTTCCTCCTATGCCTGGCACTGGCAGTTCTGTAGTAAGGAAGCAGGTCATGTTGGGTCTGAGAGAACTAGCTGGCTAGGGCAGGATCCTGCAGCGAGGGAGTTTTCACAGGTAAGGTGCAGTGGGAGCATCCTGTACGAGAGGATCAAGCAGCACCACCGGAAGGCTAAAAGGGCACAAAATGGAAAGATGCCACAGTTAAACTTATCTTCTTGAAATTTATTTAGGTCTATTTCGGCCCCCACTCCCCCAAGGGCCAAGGCCTTTGACTCATTGCCCATGGTCAGCTGGTGGAAAGGCTGAAACACATAGAAACCTGGTCTCTTCTGCCTGCAGTTCAGTCGGGTTGGGCTGTTTATGCTGAGCACACATATTCTGCAATCCAGCAGTTAACAGTTCCTCTGTGCCAGGCACTGTGCTAGGTTGCAGAAATGAATGAGACACAGCACTGGTTCTTGGGTAACACGTAATATATTGGAGGGCAATAAGCCGAGAATGGTAGATCGCAATGATGTTCCCAATTCTTCCCCCTTCCCTGTGGCCACACCCTTACACCTATAATTGGCAGTGCCCTCTCACCATGGACAAGTGAATTTTTCCACCACTCAGCACTGGGTTCAACCATGTAGTTTTGGTCAATGAGATGACAGCATCTCAAAATGAGGCCCTGTTCTAGTGTGACACTCTGGAGCTGTGCCTATGAGCTCTGTGTCCTCTCCATTGTTCCCCTTGCTTTTCCCTCTGCCCACCTCTGTCTGACCAGGCCTTAATGGGCTTTTCCATCTATCGCCTTCTGTCTGAAGCCTTTTCCGAAGCCTTTCCCACCTGCCCAATCAGCTTGGTCTCTCATTTAAGCCTCCTTGCTGCTCTGAGTCTCTATGCCCTTCCAGTTTAGTACTGAATTCAGTAGTGTCTGGTCTTCCCACTGGACTATATGTGCTTTGAAAGAAGAAGCCTTTTCTTCTATTTCTCAGTGGCTTTTGCAGCCTCGAGCACAACACAGCAGTTGGGCACGGCCCCTGGGCAATGTGGTGCCAGTGCCAGCCCTCAGAACTCTCTGAAGTAAGCAGCTGGTTTCAGGCTTTCCTTCCACCCTCTTGAGAACGCTCTCCACTGCCCAGGCTTCCACTTACTCCAGCCGTTGTCTGGACTGGCCCTTCCTTTCCTAGATGGCAGCTGGAATCTGTCCTATGTCTCTCTTTTCTAGTGTAACTTTCTGCGATCTTTAAGGCCCTGTTAGGTGATAAAAGAATTGATTCTAGCTAAAGTGTTAATGGCTAATAACAGCAATATCTCCCCTGGGCACTAATTCTGCATTCAAATTGAAATTTTCAATGTTCTCATACACGAGAGTAACTGGACTTCGTGTCCCTGAGACAGGCTGCTTGGGGATAAAATTTTAGAGCATGGAGTTAATGATGTCTCTCAGATCACATTGCCAAGCCATTTGGCATATTAGGCTGTTCTACAAGTGGTCCTGGAGAGGCGAGGCTGAGAGACCAAACAGGCACACAGCCTTATAATAGCAGGACCACCTCAGGCTGTGATTCATGTTTGACACTCATGTTTTCTAAGTCACTTATAATAAACAAGACTGAAATGAATCTTGACTTCAGACCTGGTGTGTGTGTGTGTGTGTGTGTGTGTGTGTGTGTGTGTGTGTGTGTGTACTTATGCTAAAACTGGACCTCAGATACTCTATCTTTGTCATCAGTTTGCTGTCATGTTACAAAGTAGTATAATCAAATCCAACAGCCTGAAAAAAAATCCCCCCAAATCATCTGGCCCTGGGACCTGCCTTTGGTCTACGAAGTTATTATTATCATCGTCTCCATTTTAAAGATGGAGCGAATGATGCTCAGAAGGGATGCAGAACTTGCCCAGCTCCCACAAATCTTAAGAGAAAGGATTGGGACCAGAACCTTAGTCTCCTGACTCTGTTGCAGGTCTCTTCTCTGACACAGAAACATTGTATTAAAGACCTTCATCTCACCCGCACTCTCAACTTTAACCATTAGTATGTACCGTTTCCCATGAATTATCCTGGCCAGTGCAGAAGCTTATCATTAGGTGGGCATACCCAGGTGTGCCTGGTTTTATGCAGTGGGGTGTCATGAAAAGAGTTATATACAAATTGCATATTTATAACCTGAGTTTTAGGCGTCTTCACATGTGCAGTTTAAATTCTAGTTACATGGCAAGGATGAGAAAACACATGAATTAACACCTCAGTGTAAAAGACACGGGCACTAAGAGTCTGTAGATATGGCATATACCCCTGGTAAAGGGAGCGCTGTGGCCTAGGAGCCATACACCTGGGCTCTCATCCCTCCTTTGCCACTGACCCGTGACTTAATCCTCTCTGGGCCTTGATTTCATTACCTGCCAAATAAAAGGGCAGCATCCATCAATTTCTAGGTCTTGGTTCCCATTCTGACATCATAGGACTCTATGCATATTCATGTATACAAAATGGTCCTCAGCCACACGGGAAGTATGACCCTGCCTGAGGCAATTTGCATGAAACAGAAATCAAAGCCATAAGCCTCACAGATGAAGCTCCAGTAGCAGAATTTCCGGTGTTAGCATTTTGGGAAGGATGGGGACAGTATTGGGGGCAGAGAGAAAACTCTGCCAGGTGCCCCAGGTGGTATTCAGTCTGCACAAGGCCAGGGTGCTCCAATCATGCACCTGGGTGTGAGCACCCATGGGTGCCCCAGGACCCACCTCGGGCTCCAGGTATAAACTTAGGGGGTCTGTGGGCTCACTGTTGGCTGGCTATTTAGTTTTAATGCCCCAAACCAATTTTAAATAAAATAAAGGAATCCCCCTAAATATTCTATATGGGCTTTCTTTTTTTTAAGAGGGACATTTCAAGACTAGTTTCACACAGGTTTAGCCGAAAGGGAAATTAAACTCTACATTTAAATGGAGATTACGCACAAAGGAATCCATTAGTTTCAATATTTCTCAGCAGGAGGGCTCAGAGTTATTTAAATAAGTTTAGATATTAAACCTAAAGTAGCCATTAAAGCAATGTGGATTTGTTTGTCTGTTTTTTTCTCCTAGAAATCTTTTTTTTCCAGCTGACTGAAAAAATCCATTGCTTAACCAATGGAGGATATTTTAATGCATTAAAAAAAAATCCAGGGACTTTTTAATATAGCACTTCCTTTGAATTTTTAAGTACCATATTACAGCATACTTATTATAGCCAAATGTCATCTTCTGGACAGATTAAGCTCCACGCATTTTCCTTTCCCCGCCCCCACGTTGGGTAGAACAGTGCTAATATAAACACCAACATTAAACCATATTGGCTATGGAAGAGTCTTTGATTGTCATTGAGATTATTTTAAAAGTTATTTAGGTCCCCCTGTTACATCTCTGCAAACCACTGAGAAAATGTTGTGCTGGGTTTCTCTTTGCTACATTTCTTTGGGGATTCATAAATATTGATTGTACCGTAAAAAATTGATGGAATCTTGAAACAGACTGCAGTTGAGGCAGCTGGGGAATTTACTCAATTTTTCTCAATCGCTGCAGTCTATAAAAAGAGGAGATTTTGCAAATTGTTTCTCACCTTGTCTTTTTAGTATTTAATAGCTCTCAATTCTATAGCCTTCTGAACCATGTGCTGGGCGTGTTTCTATCAAAATAGAATCAGGCCTATTCAATGGGAATTAAAAGAGGGGCGCAGGTTATGAATGGGTTAAACTCTGCCCTGTTCACCACCCTCTCTCTGCTTCTTCTCTTTTTACCTTTTCTTGATTTTCAGTGTCCTGCTGTTTTGGTCCTATTAATTCTACATCTATCCCAAAATGCCTGTATTATCCCCAAGATTAACCCTTTACTTCCCAGGACCATGATGGAAATAAAGGCTCTCCGTGGTCCTGCCTTTCACCACAATCAGGTAACTTCCCTTTTGTTTATACAATAAAACCCTTCACCATTCTGGCATTTACCCACCATCTGCTCTAAAATACCTCTTTAGTCCTATTCTCATGAGTCTCCTTCTGGACCCCAGTTTCTTTGCTTATGAGTCCCCTCACTGTCCCTTATACCTACATCATACATTTCTTCTTCCAGACATTGGCTTACACTTTTTCATCATTCCTGAAATGTTCTTTCCTTCTCCTTCTGTGGTAGATAGAATGATGTCCTCCTCTACAAAGATGTCTGCATTTAATTCCCAGAACCTGTGAATGTGTCAAATTATGTGGAAATGGGAAATAAAAGTTGCCAGTCAGCTGACCTCAAGCTAGGGAGATTATCCTGCATTATTCCTTTGGGCTCATTGTAATCATAAGGATCCTTAAAAGTAGAAAAGGGAATTGGAAGGAAGAATCAGAGAAATGGCAGCATGAGAAAGACTCAGCCCAATATTGCTGACTTCGAAGGAGGGAGCCATGAGCCAAGGAAAGCAAGTGGCTTTTAGGACCTGAAAGGACAAGATGGGGCAAGAGATTCTCCCTTAGAGCCTCCAGAAGGAGTTTAGCCCTGCCAATGCCTTGATCTTACCCAGGAAGACTCGTGTGGAACTTCCGACTTACAGAACTGTAAGGAAATAGATTTGTGTTGTTTGATGCGCACTAGGTCTGTGGTAATCAACATCTCAATCTCTGTTAAGGTAATGACCCTTAACTACATCTGCAAAGTCCATTTTTGCCATATAAGATAAAATTTGTAGGTTCCAGGGATTAGGACCTGGATGTCTTTGGGGGACATTATTCAGTCTACCATAACAAAAAGGAGGTGGCTCTGCCAGATCCTAAGCCACAAAGAACCTAAAGGTAGAGAGGGAATGAGCCCAATGTTGGAATTTCTATATGGGGGCAAAAGATAGCATTGATCTTATTGACTTGAATTAATCATCATGGAATCAAGTGGAAATTTTTCGACCATCTAATTGTCTTTCTCTTTTTGCAATATGCAACCTGAGGTCCAGTGACTTGTCTAATATTATAAATGTCTAGTCAATTCATAAATCATGTGTGGCACCTGAATGGGCTGTAAATGATCATATCCCTCTGAGTGCTCCTTGGGGGGAGTGTCTGTGGGCACAGGTGCCCTCCTGGACAGGAGCCAATCCTTGATGACAATCTCCACACCACTCCATAAGACATAAAGTATTAAAAGAGTCACTACATGGGTGATATAATTTCAGTGTGGGAGTATTCTATGAACCTTCAAAAATTGTGTGTGAGCTTTTTGATATATATGGAGGTCCATTTTTAAAGAGAGGGTTTGTATCACTAGATTTTTAAAGGGATCCACAACCCAAAAGTTAAGATCAAGGCCCAGGTCTTCTCTGAGTTTGATGTTTAAAAAAAAGAAAAAGAGAAAAGAAAAAAGAAAAAGGAGAGAAAAAACCAGAACAGGTCATCTGTAAAGACACCTAGAAAATATCATTCATTCGTTCATTCATTCATTCAGCATTTACCTTCTCTTAGCAGGCTCTAGGGAGTGAGGAAGTCAAAAATAAGGAGATTAAAGAGAAGGCAAGGACTCTGCCTTCCAGAATGGAGTATCTTGAGAATGTGTCTTGAGAATGCTGTGGTTGTTATCTTCCTTGTCATTCAAAGCATCATGTGTCATGTATTCTGTGCAGAGCCCTAGGCTGGGCTAGTCCAGGGAAGGTTTGATACCAATATTCCAGGGAGCTTGTGACCAATGTTAAGTGGTGCTGAGGAGGTAGGGCTCCCTATGATGTGGATGGCCTCATGGTGGTGGTAGAGCCTGTAGGAGAAATGATGGGCGGCTGAGGGAGGGGTAGAATGGTTTGGAAGGATATTCTAGGCAGGAAGGACAGAATCATAAGCAAAAAAGCAGAATGTAAACTCTCAAGCCAATGAGAAAAGCCATGAGGTGTGCAGTCTGGGGATAAGAGGTAGGATTTCAGATCTCTGGATTTCTCTTAATCATAGCCTCTAAGATCTGGCCCAGGCATGGCCTATTTCTGCACTCAATTTTTCTCCTGTGCTTCCAACCCTGACCCTTACCTTCACCCTCTCATTCATTTTCTGTTATCATGAAGGCTTTCCAAGACTAACGCCACCCACCTGAGATCCAGGAAAAGCTGGCCAGGACAGAGAGCAGAATCCATTCCCAACCTGGGCTGCAGCATCTAGCAAGATCCAGGAAGACAAGGATGAGGGAGCCAAGGCCACACCCCTTCTCCCCTGCAGAGCCAGTGTAGTTGGGAGCTTTGGTTAGGGGGTGATACCTGAGAAAACCACAAGCCATGAGATCAGGAACCCCCAGATTTCTACCCAAAGCTCTGCTGGTATCTCTGGTCCCCACCAGCAGCCTTTCATTGGTTCAAAGCCGCATTCTCAGACTCTGCTGGCTGCAGAAGTCAGCTCACCTCTCTAAATTTCCTTCTTATCCAGAATCTTAGCCTCCAATTCCCATTTCTGCAGCAGATATCCAGTGCCTTCAAATGAATGATTTCCCTATTTCTCTGGCCAATCTACTTGTTCCTGGCAGGAATGCTGGTCTGCCTCAAGCTACTGCATCCCACCAGGAAGCAGAAAACCTTTCCGTCTTTGCTCTGAAATATAGCCATTGTAGGAATTTTATGTTGGCAGTTGTTTTCTTTAGGATTTTGAATATATTGTTCCCTGTCTTCTTGCTTGAGATTTCTGTCGAGAAATTAAGTCAGCTGTAAGTCTTACTCTTGCTCTTTGATGGTAATATTTCTTCTTTCTCTCGCTGTGTTAAAGATTTTCTCTGCTCTGATACTCTAGTTCCAGCAAAGTTAATTTTGTCACTGTCTCAAAGGGCTCCTGTGCGACTCTCGGTATTTTTCATCCTTTTCCTTTTCCATGTCATCATCTGATCTATAACCAGGCCCTCAAACCCTTACCCGATTCAGGTCCTCCTGACCCCTCGTTTGGACCCCTGCTCACTAAGCCTTTTGCTTTGGTCTTCCTGCTTCACTACTTCACTTCAGGAGTCTTTCTGCTTCTAGGCTTGCTCTTTTTAACCCATTCCTCTACCCTCTGGGCCTCATGAGCTTTCTAGCATCAAAGCTGACCATGTCACTCCTCTGCTTAAAACATCAGGTGATTTTCAATTTCCTATGGTAAGTAAATTCCCAGTTTCTTAATATGGGATTTAGGCTTACAGCTCTCTGGGCTGATCTCGCGTTATTCTCTGCCTCTAACCTTGTGCTCTAAGAACAATGACCAGCTTCTAATTCTCCCATGTCCCTGCACACACACACGTGTGCACACATACACACACACTCCCCAAATTGTTCCTCTACACATGCCTCTGTTCCTTATGCTCCTTCTGCCTGGAAAGTTCTTCTATCCCTTTTATCTGACTAAGCCCCATTTATTGGTTTGGCTCATCCCCCTCACCTCCAGGAAGCCTTCCTGTCTCACCTCTGCTCCACACTCTCCCAGTCCCCATCTCCTGTTGCTCCTGTAATACAATGTGCATATCTTTATCATCCCACTGGACACAAATAATCTGTTTAGGTGAGTCCCTTCCAGATTGCAAGTTCTAGGAGCAACTTTGTCGTATTCCTCTTTATATCCTCAGTGCCTAATACCTTGCTCGAGACATAGAAAGGACTCAATAAATTTTTAAACGATTGATAAATTAATAAATAAATGAATTTGTATGAAAATTCTTCTGGTTTACATCCTCATATGAATCATTGTTAGCAATATTCTAGGTGTGAACAAATACAGATTAAGCGCTCTGCCCCTGATTGCACAGCAAGTAAAAGTGAAAGCCCGAAAGATCTCTAAAACCACCTCTGTCTGATCAGACCCACACTGATCTCTCCTTTCCTTCTCTAAACTCTTTTGCAATCAGAGTCCTTAGCACATGATCTGGCTTTGGATAACATGTGGCCTTCTAATGCTCTCTAATTGTGCCATAGGTGGAAAAAGCAATTAGCCAAGTATTTGCTATGACATTTTCCACCAGTTTAGTTCAACACTATGACCTTGTTAATTGATAGTGTAAGAATTAGTCATTAGAAAAGACTTTGCTAAATATTACTGTCCAGATGGTGGTCTAGACTGGGTGGAGCCTGGCAACATTGAAACATATGCTTCCCTGGGGAAAGACTCAGAGTTGGGGTTGACACCAGTTGCAGCCAATGGGAAGAAGGCAGCGCCAAGCACTCATACTGAAGGCCAGTCTGTATAAGGGCCACGCAGTGAGAGGGGTTGGAATGTTGGATCTGGCTTTCCTGGGAACTGAACAACAAGATGCTGCAGCAAGCACTCGCTGGAAGCTCTCTTGGCCAATGGCAAGGCCCTGAATGCTTAGCTAGGGTCCAGATCCCAGAGTGGGGCTCATAGGACTTAAAGGCAGGGCCCAAGGACTGGAAAAGCTAAGGTTCTGGCCAATTATTAGAACTAAGGCCCAAGAGAACAAGACGGGACCCAGCTACCAGAACTAGGGCACAAAGTGGAACATGACCTCAGGAAGAAGTTGTGGTTCAGCACCACAAGGTCATAGGGACCAACGATCAGGCTAACCTGGGCCACATTTCTGACTAAGGACAGAGGGCCTGAGCAGGGAAGGGAGGAGTGTGCCAAGTGGCCCAGCTAGAGGATCAAAAGGGTGTGCGTACCCTGGGAAGACCCTGACCACACCAGGTCAAAGGGGCAGCAGGTTGTGAAAGCGATGAGAAGCCAGGAAAGAATGAGATGTGGGAAGGCCGAAAGCCCAGAATATGGTCAAGATGGGGGTGAAATAGGGCTGGAGAGAGGCTGAGGCTGGTGGCTAAGGTAGAACTAAGGGTTTTGAACCAGGTGAGTGGGCAGTGAGTCAGATTCCAGGCAGCCATGCCAGGTACTAAACCTACATGTCCAAGGTGCCAGGAGGTATCAAGTGTCAAGGAGTCATAGATGGTGATTGGACATCAAAAGGGGACTGCATAGGATAGAGTTAAGACCTAGGCCTATGGTCAGGCTCTTAGGACGTACTGGAGGCAAGGGAGAGGTAGACAAGGGCTGGGTTTAGGATTCAGGTCAGAAGGTGGTCAGGAAGCTCAGAGGATGGTCAAATTCAGGGCAGCCCCAGAAACCGAAGCGGTAGGGCAGAAATAGACATGGGCTGGGTACAGGCACCAAGGTACAGGCACTTGGACATATCTCTCCCTCCTGCCCTGAGCTCTCAATTTACCTTTGGAGGAGCAGAGACTAGGCCCAGAAGGGCTTTTAAAGGTCTTCCTTTTAGATTTCAGCAAGCAATCTGGAGCAAATGGCATTTGGATGGGGCTGTCTTCATCAGGGTTCTCAAGAGAAATAAGACCAGTAGAAAGATTTATTATAAAGAATTGTCTCATGCAGTTACAGAGACTGAGAAGTCCCACCATCTGCCTTCTGCAAAGTGGAGGCCCAGGAAAGCCAGTGGTGTAGTTCAAAGGCTTGAACCATTCAGATTCCAACCTGAATCTAAGGGCCTGGGAACCAGGAGTGCTGACAGGAAAAGACTTGTCCAAGCTCAGTCAGAGCCAGAGTGAATCCTTCCTTCCTTTCTATTTTTGTTTAATTCAGGCCCTCAAGGGTTGGATGAGGACCACCCACATGGGGGGTTGGGGGGAGGTGGGGGGCAGTCCTCTTAGTCTACTGATTCAAATGCTAATCTCTACTAGAAACACTCTCACAGACATACCCAAGATAATGTTCAACCAGATATCTGGGCTCCATGGCCCAGTCAAGTTGACATAAAATTAACCATCATGGGGCAAAGAGCATGGACTCCGCCTGTGGCTTGGGGGTGCCCAGCAGTCTCCTTGGAGATCTATAGCTGATGTTAACTGCCCTCTTTTTGGTAGCCCTGGGCATTCTACAGCCCAAGAATCAGGAAATCAGAGTCTTTGGTGTAGCATCCTTGCTGATGAAACATCAGAAGTGCGGTTTCTTGATTATGTCTTACTTGGCGCCATCCTGCACATCTGACCAATTTGCTAATTCCTGGCCTCCACTTGGAAAGCTTCCAGCTCATTTTCACGCTACGCTGTGCAATTCTGCCTTCTTAATGTAGTTTTAAAGTTGTATTAAATAAACAATGGGTATAAAATTAAATTAATTATTGGACACTCCATGCTATTTAGTTTTAAGGCTCCCATTTTGCCAGTATTTCTTTTCAGGACAACAAGGCGTAGAGTGCCAGGCATCTGGGCTGGTCCTGATTCATCAGAATCCTGGAGCTTGGCTTCTGGTATTCTACAGGAGCAGAAAAGAGCTTTCCTTAGGAGGAGTCTGGAAGAGTTTGGACCATTCTCTCCAGTGGTCTACTATTTCCAGCATTTTCCTGTGGATGGCTGGCTTCCTAGGGACCCTGCTGGCTGGCCTGGCTTAACGCATATGCAATCCATCTTCACAGGCTCAGCTTAAGCCCCACGGCCCCCTCAAAGTCTTCCCAAGATAATCTCTCTATCAGTTCTCTCTCCTCTCTATAACCATGCAGTCTCTGCAAGATCTTTACTGCATCGTACCCTTGATTTTACTCTGTCTGATCGACTGCCTCGGCTTGTTGAAGCCACATGTCCAGGGTGACCAACTATTCCCAGTTTGCCTGGGACCTTCCCAATTTTAGCAACAAAAGTCCTATATCTCAGGAACCCTCTTGGTCCTGCGCAAACCAGGACAGTTGGTTACTTTAACCTTCCCCCAGCTTGGCCTACTCACCCCAAGTCTCTGCCAAGCTACTGCCAACCTGAAATAAAGGCTCGACTCAAGAGTTACTTCCTCCCTGGTGTAGGAGATCTACCAGTCCAGTCACTGCTCTCCTGTGCTCCCCACACCATGGGTCTCTCCAGGTCACACATTTTGGATCCCCAGTGCCTGGCACAGCATCTGACATATACCAGGTCTTCAGGAGGGGAAGATTTGTTGAATAAGCAGGAATACTAGGTGTTATGGGTTGATTTGTGTCCTCTAAAAAGATGTTGAAGTCCTAACTAGTAAATGTGACCTCATTTAGAAATAAGGTCTTTGCAAATGATCAAGTTAAACTGAAGTCATAGATGTGGACCCTAATCCAAAATGACTGGTATCCTTATGAAAAAGGAAAAATTTGGGAAACAGACACACACAGTGGGGAGGTAACGTGAAGAGATACAGGTGGAAGATGGCCACCTACAAGACAGAGACTTCCTGAGGCCACCAGAAACTGGGAGAGAGGCCTCAAGTAGATTCTTCCCTAGTGTCTTCAATGGGAGTGTGGCCCTGCCTACACCTTGATTTTGGACTTCTAGAACTGTGAGACAATAAATTTCTGTTGTTGTATGCAGCAGCCCCAGGAACCTAATTCAGTAGGGTGCCATTAAGAAATAATTATATTTTCCACTCTGCCTTCACCCAATTATAGGTCTAAACCTGCTCTTTGGGGCTGAAGTCTCTGATGCCCCTGGGTGAAATCTTGGGGGTCCAAGGCTGACCTGCTGACTCTTAGATAATAAATGGTCTTTGCATCGCATTCAGTCAGAAGAATAATCTCATATTTGTAATTAAAATGTCTGGTAAAATAATGTTTCAATACTCTACATCTTTTTCCTTCCCATAGTCCAGGCTGCTCTGGCTGCTTTGATTGGTAGGGGATGGGAGTAGATGGGTTATAGTCAGCTACTTCTCTTTTTTCTTCTATCCGCCCGCCCCCCCATCCTGGCCCCAGAGGCATTTCCTGATCCCTAAAAGTTGGAGAGGGAAGATGGAGGTCTTACATAACCTGACTTCGATTTTCCCCACCTGGAAACTGGTGTTTCATACCAACTTTCTCTGAGTTGGCCAATGTTCTGAACTGATTCTTCTTCTCAGGGACACTTTGAAGTTCCCACAAGGAACTCTTCACTGTTCTTCCTGTGAGAGGTGATGCCTTAGCTCTGGTGGGCCATGTACATCTTTCCCATGGCACTAGGTCCTCACAGTCCAACTCACTACTGGGCTCCAGTGCAGGCAGTTGGGTGCCACTCCTTGAGTAATCCAGACTGTGAATCAGAGCTTTTTGTTTTAAAATCCCTCAGGCATGTATCACATACCAGCCCAGTGGAAACATAGCATGGTTCTCCAGGTGTCCTTCTTGAAAACACTCTCACTAGACTTGAGGAGAATAGAAGGACACCTGCTGCCTCTCTCACTCTCTGCAAAAAAAATCTTTCCTCATTTTGACTTCAGCCTTATTATGCCCTTGAAGTGTGTGAGGCCAAGCACTGCATAGGTGGTCTGCACCTCACTTTTCAATGTGGGGGAATAGCTCCTATTTTGTTTGTTTTGCTTTTCAACTCACTGAAGAGAACCTGGGCTGGAGGATGAAGAGAGTAAGATATATAAGATGGGCCTGGAGCTTCTGGTTGTTCTAGAAGGTAAGGAAAAACTCCAAGAATGAAGGAGACAAGTGAGAAGACACAGGAGCCAGCCCAAAAGCTACCAAGTGGCCAAACCTGGGACCATGTGAACATCTCAGTGAATAGTGAAAGGAATGAAATATAACCCATGAAAAAAAAAAAAGAATTCTTGGGTCCATGCTTATCCTAATAAAAGGAAATTGTTATAGGAATTGGAAGGGCACCTGTAATATTGTAAACTTTTCTCCTAAGAGCTTTCAACTCTCACTTGATCCCATCCTTTTCATTTTTCAGACGGAGAAACTGAAACCCAAAAAGATGTGGTGATTTTTCCAAGGTTGCTCAGTGGTCTAGTCAATGATGGACCTAGGACCAGACCCCAGGTCTTTTGACCTCAGTCCAGCATTCATGACTGCCCCAGGCTGGGTGAAAGTAACACCCATGAGTGGCCTCCACCCACCCACTGCTCCATTTTTTCCCCTGAGTCTGTCCAGCTCTCTGCTCTCCTGGCTGTAATGCCCTTGGAGCAACCCCCAGAGAATCCCACTACTCTCCCACCCCCAGCCCCCATGCCAAAAACTTATTAAGCATCCGCCTGTCACCTCCACCTTAATAAATAAGAATCTCTTTTCAGCTTCTTTGTCTTCCTCACCTCAGGCCCCACCTCCTGTAACCACACTGTCAATTACACCTCATGTCTAGCAAGGCCAGAGCTAATGAAAAGCAATAGAGAATTCACTGCCTTTTAATGAGGGAAACATGGCTTTTTACAGGGAACAATTTATTGGGCCAATTCCCCCTGTCCATCACCCAGGGGAGTTGCTGCCTTTTTGTACCCTACGTTTGTTACTGTGTCAGGCACTGTGTAAAATTGCCAGCCGAGCACTGAGGGGAAAGCTCTGACTCAATTTACAGGGTGACATCTCTAATCTCCCTTTTCAGATCGGTAAGTGATCCTGGCAATGATATGCATAGAAATTAATTACTCCACCCTTCCTGTTCCCTGGCAGCCAGGAGTGGGGCATCCTCCCCGGCCGAAACAGCTCAGCTGACAGACCACTGACTTTCATCACCCCTAGCTGTGTGTCCTGGCAGGAGTATGAAGGAGAAACAGAGGACCACATTGCCAGAAAAGGCAAGGAAATAATACATGAGAGGAGGACGTCGTGTGCTGCTAAGCCCTGTTGGAGGTCAAGAGCAAAATACAAGGTCCATCACCATTTTCAAGGGAAAGAGGGAGGCGACAGGGGCAGTAAAAGCATCTCAGGCTGAGATTCGGAGATGTCTCATTCTGCCACTAATTTTCTCTGTGACCTTGGGCAGGACGTTTTCATCTCTAAACTAAAGTGTTTCAAATAGCATGATTGTTCTGCAAAAACAGACATCCTCTCCACATTCTCTTCTTGACCTTCTCTGAGTAATATATTAAGCTACTCTCAGTCATGGGTTTTAGGCTTGGTTGAGCTGTGTGATCTTGAGCAAGACCGTTTACTTAATCTAAACTCCAAAGAGTCATATGGTTCATGATCTATCTACTCCCAAAGATGGCTTTGAGAGTCAAATGAAATAAAGTCACTTTAAAATAGGAATTAAAATTTATATGTTAATTTAAATTCTAGACCTAGGGTTAGCTTGAAGGAATCAGGGGAAAAGGCCATTTTGAGGAGCATTGACCAAGAGTTCTTGCCTTAAGGAACCTTTCACACTTTTTGTCATATCTTAAGTTCTATCATTACAATTCATCTCTTTCAGTCCTCAAGTATAACATCAATAATCAGTTAGTTTTTACTAAATTTCACTCTGTTCCAAGTACTATACTTAGATCACTGTAATACGTAGATTATCACAGCAAATCTGTAAAGTGAATATCATTGCCATTTTATGAAACTCAGGCTCCAAGAGAGAAATTAGCTGGCCTAAGCCACTCCATAAATGATGAGGACAGAATATTTTCAAAAATGGTCTTTACTGAGGATTAATTTGAAAAAAAATAAGATGCGCACATTTTAAGTGTATGTTTATGGAGGATTGGTATTTCTTCCTGATTTTTTTTGTATGTATGAGAAAGTCATTATTGTGGTTATTATTATTATCATTTCAATCTCTTTAATAGATATAGGACTCTTTAGGTTTTCTACTCTCCTCAGTCAGTTTTTGTCATTTCAAATTATCTTTCAAACAATTTGTCCATTTCATCTAAGTTGTTGGATTTATTGGCATTAAATTACTCTTAATATTTTGTTATTCTGTTGATGTCTAAAATATTGGGGCCCGGATTTTAACACATTTCTGCCTGACTCCAAAGTTTATGCTCTTTCTCTTATGCAATCCTATCTCGCGATGAAAGGCGGTCTCTCATGTGTGAAGTCCTGAGGAAGAAATACCTAAACAGCAATTGAAAGCCAGACAAGAGCCAGGTTTGCTAGAAAGAAGTTTATGTGTGTGTTAAAAAATGAACCAGGATGAAGAGGCCAGAGAATTAAGCTGAGGAGCCTCAGGAAGGGCAGGAGGAAGGAAGCAGGAACAGTGTGTTTCCTTACAGTAGTTGAGCCACAGACTTGCATAAGAGCAGCAGGGTCTTCATATGCTACAGAGGTGGATCTGTGGGTGCTTTGGGGACGAGGGGTCAGGGAAAAAAGAGGAGATGCTGCTTTATCGAATGTAGGCCCAGCGTTTTGAGTTAGACTTGCCTATGGCGACATGTCCCAGATGATGACTGAATTTCTTTCAGTTTTCTTTACTTATTAGACTGCAAAACTATCGGTTTTACAGTATGTATTGACATCACATAGTTTTAACTTGGCAGAAATGCATAATTTATGTACCCAGAAGATATTCTCCTTTTTTTCTTTCAAGCTGGTAGAGCTTCTCTTCTAACCACAGAGGTTAAGATGCCAGATATTTGCTTTCCTAGCTTTCCTGGCAATGAGGAGTGGCCTTGCGACCCGTTGAGTGTAAAGAAAGGTCTAAAGGAAAATTGTCTTCTTTTCCTTCTGGTGAGCACTCTCACGGCCCCCTCAGCCCCTGCCCCTGCATCTTCTCCTTTAACCTAACCAAAATGAAAACATGAGTTAAAAATTTTCGCCTGAGAACTTTAAAACTTCATAAGACTATATCCATGGTCTTGGCCCAAAGATCCCAGGATGAGACCCTTCTCTGGAAGTGTAGATTTTGAAAGTAAAAGTTCGCTAAAAGTTCTCCAGAGCAATTGGCGACATTATCCTTAAGCCACAAGGAGAGTTGGCTCTTGAAGCAGAGTGGAGAGAAAGTATAATGACCTCCTCTTGCAACGGCAGCCTTCTTAAGGAAGGACCAGCTAGGGGACAGAGCAGGAGTGAGAAGAGAGAACTGCTCCTACTTAGAGAAGGAAACCCAAAGGCCAGTAAACCTATGAAAAGGTCAATTCCTCTAGTAATCAGAGTAATCAGAGAAATGCTGGAAATGAAAACTTAAAACCATAATATAATACTATTTCAACATGTATTCAAGATATTATTACAAAAAGATAGACGTCTGATCACACCAATGTTTGGTGAAGATATGAAACCATCCTAACCCACATATACTGTTACTGAGAGGTTAAATAGCTGAAACCACCTTGGAGAACAATCTGGCAATACCTAGTAACACTGAAGATATGAAGATATTCCCAGCAACCCTGCTCCTAGGTCTGCTATACTCTACAAAGCCTATTGCAGGTTGTGCATGAGTGAAAAGGCACAGAAGCTTCCGAGAAGCACTGTTTTTAATAGCGAACAATCAGAACTATTCCATAGCTGTAATGGATGGGAACAAATTAGTAAACTGTTGTGTATTCACATAGTGGAACACTCCACAGCACTAAACATGACCAAGCCAATATTTCACCACTCTTGAATGAGAAGAGATTTGCAGGATACTAGACACAACATATCACCATTTATATGAGTTTTAAAATCTACGAAACTGGACTGTGTGCCCTTTGCAGGCACATCCACATGTATTAATATATTAATAGTATAAAGATATACATGGAAATCATACAGCCAAGTTTTGGATAGTTCTTGCTTCTTTGAGGAAAGGAGACCAATGGGATTAGAAAGTGATCCACAAGGAACTGCAAGTGGATTTATCATGTTTATTTCTCAAGGTGGTGACATATGAAACATCATGATCTCTATAACATTTTATATTCCCCCAAATTTTTATTAACCATTTTTAAAGGAAAGAGAAGCAGAAGAAAGGAGATTCATATGGGGAGAAGTCCTGAGGGCTTGACAGCAGAAAGGTCAGTGCTGAATGCAGGAACCTCAGAATCAGAGATCTGCCTTGGGATCCCAGCTCTCCTGCTCACCAACTGTGGTGTGATTTGAGGGGTAAGTTAATTAACCTTTCATGAACCTAATTTTCCCAGGTGCAAAATAAGAATTGATGATATTTATTCTTATGTGACTATGGTTAGTTCAGTAATTAAATAAAATATTTTAAGAACCCAGCACAGTGCCTGGCACTTTTTTTAAGGGAGATTACACATTCTGGTTTATCTGGGACAATCTTGATTTACACCTGCTGTCTTAAAAGGCCCCTTCGAATTTCGAAAGTGTCCTGATTTGGAGGATAAATAATATTGTCTTCCTGTACATTGTAAATACTCAGTGTACCCTATTCCTGTTAGTCCTTTTTGGTTTCAAGCTGTTAGAACCAGCAACCAGTTGATCTTCCCATGTTTCCAAATATCCTTTTACTGTATCTCTGTTCAGTGGGAGGTTTAGACATTCCTCCATTCTTGGTAGGACCAGAGTACCTAACTGGATTAAATTGCTGCGGATTACTGCTCAAATTCTATTAAGCATTAGAATCAGAATCAGCTAGAAAGTTTAGAATTGTTAAGAACAAAATGGCACAAAGAGTATTAATGGCAAAAAAAAAAAAAAGCCAAAGGAATAAAAGGAAAACTAATTTTTATGAGCATGTACTATGTGCCAGGCATTTTCTACATCCTGTGTATGTATTAACTCCTCTAATCTTCACAGGTGAGGAAACTGAGGTCCAAGAGTGTCATGAACCCAAGCCGACTGATCCTGGAGTCTGCTATTAATCACCATGCTCAATTGCCAAGAGTCTATTATGAAGTAAGAGAATTGAGTTTTAAAATTATTAATCCAAAATATAACTGTTTAAATGGACATTGTTCTGCAATGTGGCTTGTTGGAGGGCTATATGCATATTCCCACTATGTGGATGTTAGTTAGCATAACTGGACTCTTCTTTGGGAATTGTCATCAGAATCTGGGCACAAGTCACCAAATATCTTCAGTTTTCTTATCTGTTAAGGTGGATGTGATTTTTCCAAAAGAGCTAGAGCTCATTTAGAAATGAAAATGCAAACCATAATAAGATACCACAACAAACCCAATACATGGCTAAATTCAAAAGACTAATAACACTGAGTGTTGGTGAAAATATGGAACAACTGGAACTCTCATACATTGCTGGTTGAAGTGAAAACAAGGGTCCAACTTCTTTGGAAAACATTTTGGCAGTTTCTTATATAGTTAAACATACACTTACCACATGATACAAGAGAAAGGAAAATTTATCTCCACATAAAGGTTTGTATGTGAAGGTTTATAGCAACTTTATTGATAATAGCCCCAAATTAGAAATAAGCCATGTGTCTATCAAGAGATGGTAAGATAAGCAATTTGTGATATATTCATACACTGGAGTACTACTCAACAGTAAAAAGGAATGAATGACTGATGTGAGCAACAACTGGATATGTCTCACAAATATTATGCTGAGTGAAAGAAGCCAGACATGGAAGGCTTCAGATGAGTTTATTTAATCCTCACCCACACCATTTTTATTCTCATTTGATAGATGAAGAAACTAAGGCACAAAAAAGTTAAGTCCAAGTCACATAGGTAGTAAGTTTAAGAGCCAGAATTCAACTTTAGCAGCCTGGCATTGAAGGCTGTTTTCTTAGTCACCATGCTATTCTGAAGGCTTCTGCCTGCCACAAACCTATGCTTATGACTAACACCCTTCCTGTGCCCCTTCCTCAGCCACCCTCAAGGCATGTGAACCAATTGTAGCAGAAATAGAATTGGCTTTGAGAGTCTCTACCACCAGATGAAGGGTGTGGCAATGTTACTTTGATAAAGCCCACCACCAATTGCTAGCATCCCAGCCTGTCCTCCAGCTAAGCTCACCGAAGTTATACATATCTGCTTGTTAAAATACATCAGGCTGGTATCAATGATGATCTCTCTTAGAATCTGACTTCTGTTGATAAGACAATTCAGGGCAGGTGGGGAATTGGGTTTTAACCATTTGCATCTTAACAGAGCTGACTGAAGTGGTCCAGGCCTGCTTACCAGGTGGTAGTCTCACTACGTAGAAGAGTAAAGGATCACATTTTTATCCCTGAAGGTTGAGCTTGAGAAACTCAACCATCCATCCAACCTTCCATCCACCCATTTTTGTTTGCATGCGTTTATCAATTATTTACTGAAGCCCAGGAACTGCGCTAGTTGTTAATCGGGTAAGGTGGCATTTTAGGACCACCCATCCCTGAGATTCTATTAGGCTCTGACTCTGAGCCTATAATATGGGCTCCACATCAGGATTCCCTATTGCAATATTCTCAGCACCCCCCCCCCCAGAAAAGTCTACTGTTGGTTGTCTTCTTGAAAGAAGTCACAATCTAAGGCTCATCTAAATTAAAAGAAGTCAGTTCTGTTAACCATTGTGCTTAATCTACCTGGATGAGTCTGGGAAACAACAATCTAAACAAAGCTTAGAAAAGCAAATAGATTTTAAAGATATACTGGTCTAAGGGTACCATTAAGTGGAGACCTCCAGGGGTCTGACTTAATGAATTCACAAAGTCCTTTATTGCGCATTCAGTGTTTGCATATAGATAGATGTCCCTGAGGTGGTTGAGCATAGAGCATATTCTAACAGGCTTAGACAACTCCAATCCTGCCTGTGGGATTTTCCTAACTCAGGAGATCAGAATTCTACCAGTTTCTTCTGCTCTATGTCCTTGTGCCATTGGGAAAGTCATGCTTTCTCTCCAACCCCAGGGTCCTCATCGACAGTCTAAGAGGACCCAGTAAAAGGATCTCTCAGAACCTTCCCAGTGACAACAATCCCTGATTCTATGACCTACTTACTCATTCAAAAAATCCTAAAAACTGCAGTTTATTCTGTGTCTGGGTCATAGTTTCTAGCCTGAAGGAGGCCCAGAGTCACATAAATATATTCTCTTAGAGATGACCCTCGATCAGTATGATTCTCATTCTAAGAAAGTGCATTGGAAGCAGCAGGTCTTTAGTTAAAGGCTTATTTTGGGAGCCAGACTATGGCTGGCCATCTGGGTCAGTCCCAGACTCCTTCCAGGGCCTGCCTCAGACAACTCTGTCTTTCTTAGCAAATGGCATTGCATAGAGAAGAGCAGAAATGGAGGGGGCTCCCAAGAACTTGAAAGCGGCATGTAAAAGCTGAATACAAGAGAGAAGATGGCTTGGGTCATTTCTCCTCTTCCTGGAGCCACCACTTTGGCCGCACAACAATCACACTATTTTTAAACTTGTTCTTCCAACCAATCCACTGTCTAAAAGGAATTCTAAAACTCCTGTCCACCAGAGCGTCACCTGTACATGATTCAATTAACCTTTATGGCGGCTTGGGAAGTTTGTGTGATAGGAGAGCCTTGTCTTAATTGGCATCCTGACACAGACAATGAAGTCTGATCAGATGAAGAGGGCATCGGGGATGTCATTAGCATCCTCTACTGAAGACTATGTGGTGTGTAAAAGTTTTTAATCTTCTGCTGGAGAAGGAAGAGAAGAGGAAACCCGATTCACATTTCCTGCATTTTTTGCTTATTAAATATTTCATTTCCTCACTTTAAGCATCAACCAGGCCTGGTATGTTGTTGTCTGTGCAGTTTCCCACCTAGCTTTTACTGCTCTGTAATCCACCAAATGATCATTTCCTTGTTATTAAAACTTTGCTTTTCGCAAGAGGTGTTTTAGAAAAATAAACATAAATAGAGACAGATGGAGTGATTCTTTTTTCAAGGGTTTCAAATGGGAGAAATGGGGCGAGGCAGAGGGGAAATAAGACCATGTGCTAGAGAAAGGCTTCAGGAAGGCGGCTTTGGAGTTTTTTAACTTTCTCGTGGGTGGAAGGTAGGGGACAGGGATTCCGGAAATCAGGGGGAATGAACGCTAGGCCAATGTCTGATCCTCTCTCATCACTGAGAAGAGTTTTAAATCTTGGCTCTTCCAGGAAAGCCTTTCCCAACTGAGAAAAGAAAAAAAGAACCGGCATTTACTAAATGCTTTCTATGTGCTAGGCACAGTCCGGATTGTCTCCCTGATTCTCACAACCAGCCCTAGGAATGAGGCATTATTATGCTGCTTTTACAGATGAGGAATCTGAGACAGAGGATTTATAAAAATTTGTTCAGGGAGACACTCAGTAGGTGACCGTGCTTAAATTTCATCTTTACTCATCTTTCTCTTATGCCCTATTAGAAGGAGGAGTCATGGACTTCTTCAAATTAAACCTGACAGAAAAAGCCCCTCTTTATTAAGTGCATCATGTCCCATTTCCTTACAAGAGGCAAACACGCCTACCAACTTAATTTATGTGCTAACTAATGTGCATTTTTAAAAGCTTTGAAATGTGTAATGTGCTAAAAATGAACAATTAATTTTCACTCATGCTAAGGCATTTACAATTAAATAGAACTAGACCAGTGTAGGTAGGATTATCACTGCTTTGTTGCAAATTCATTTAGAATCAATAAATTGTCATCGAACGTAGAGCAAATGCTCACTCTGAACAAAATACTCTGCTGAGGACAATAAGGGGAAAAAGAGGTAGAAGAAAGGCCCTGTGTTTTCTAGGAGGTGACACAAGCCATGGACACATGGAAGTTGATGGTGCATGCTCCATATTCACACCTATTCACACACATGAGCTTATACACATGTGCACACGTTCATGTATATATACATGCGGCGTCACCCCCTACCTTAGGCACTAGGGATATATACTAAACCAATAGACACCATACCTATCCTTATGCAGCTTACTGACTTGAGGGGAAGATAGTCCCTGAATAAGTAATTACAGGTGTTAAGAAGATGGAGAAATTAGGTCATGAAGAGCTTTTTGGAAGGGGAGGGGCCTGGAAACACTGTCAGAGTCCTGACCTGTATGTCCTTGGGCAATCACTCGGCCTCTGCATTTAACCTTCAGACACTAGGATTGGACTCTGCGCTCACTAAAGGTCTTATCTTGACACATCGTGACTGTGAATGTCATGGGGTGCCATGTCCCAGGCAAAAAGGGGAATGAGGCAAACTTTATGTGCTGAGTCCTCCCTCCTGAGGGCCATCTTTCTTCAGCCTTCCCAGACTTTACCACCCAGTGCACTTTCTCAGCTGGACCACTGTCCTGCTATCTTGGACAGTGCCCCCCCCCCAACTCTCAGGGACCCCCATTGCCTTCACTTCACCCTGGGTCACTTCTTTCCCTCAGCATCTTCCTGGCCCAGGCCTTTGGTGCCTTCTGATGATACCTGTTGTAGCAACAGGGTAGAGTGACACACATGCTCTCACCTAATCCTTAACCATTTCAGCTGCAGCCTCTGCAGATGGTCCTTTGGTGGAGAATTCCATGAATGACTGGGATAGTGGAAGTTTAAAGTGGAAATAGAAGGAGAAAAGACAACATCAATGTAGGTGCTTGGCAATCTTAGAGTAGAGAGAGACTGAACTACAAGAAAAGGGGGACTTTTATTTCAAATTCTACTTTCATGTTAGGCCTCCCTCAGTGTCAGATAACTCAGTGGCAATAAAATTTAAGGGGTGATTTGATGGTTAACCAAGAAAAGCTCTCTCTTGCACTTAGATGTGTATCTCTCCTAACTCCTTAATTTTCAGACTACATTCAGGTTTATTCTCCCCTGATTGAAATGTAGAAATAGTCTGACAAAGCAGTAACTCAGCAGAAATGATGATGATGATGATGATGATGATGATGATGATGATGATGATGATAGCAATGATAATAACAGAGAAGAGGCTCATTTATAGAGCTTCACATTTTCTAATTTTGTCTTCATTCTGTCTCAGATGAACATCAGCTAATTGATCCTTCTGGCATTTCTGTGAGGTAGGTAAGAATTAGAATTTCTTCTCAAGAATACCCAGTTTATTAATGACCAAGGAGGTAGGTAATAAACTATTAAGTTATTGGCTTTTCCTGCCCAGAGTCACTGCTGGTGGATTCTCTCCAATAATAATTGTGAAATCTGGTTTCTGTGGTCCTCTAGGCTGAGTCTGGCACATAGTAGGCACTTAATAAATTTGCTGATGGATCAACCAGAACACTGACTGAGTAAATAAATGAGTGAGTGAATGAGGGCTTTGAGAGTTTTGTCAGATGCAGCCTACTTGGGGTCTTCAGAGACTGAATACCTGTGTTCTAGTTGCTTCTAACTGCTGTGGTTTATTTTAGAGATGCCATATGACATCGCCACTCATCAATAGCAAAGACTGAAGTTTTGCCATTTTTATTAACCCTCACCTCAACTTCAAAGGAACGAAGGGCACTGGGAAAGGGGAGAATAGGAACAATATAATGGTAATAATTGTCTATCTTATCTAATCCTTCATTTCTCACCTCTGCCTGCCCAAGGCTGAATGATTCTCTACAGTAACTCTGGGAAAACCAAAATGGTTTCTCTGTCTCCGCTATCTCCTCTTACAGTCTATATCCATGTCCTTGCTGAATCCAGAAGTTCAGCTTTGTGCAGCTTTCCTGATCAACGAGGAAGCAAACAAATGGAAGAACTCTCCTTGACGGTTGGAAATGCTCCAACAATGGACTGTTCCAACTGCATAGACTTTAACATTAGATAACTGGGTTCTTATTGAAGGTTAGCCCTTATTTGCGTTGAGGCCTTAAATATGTCACTTAGTCTTTCTGGCCTGTTTCCCTATCTGTAAAGTGGGAATAATAACAGTACATTGTGGGAATGTTATTTGAATAAACAACAAATATGAATTGGGGTTCTTTGCTTTTGACAAATTCTTAAAAAAAAAAAATGAACCTAGGGTTTAGCGGAGAATAATAGATGAAATATGAGATCCTCAGGGGCCTTGAAATATTCTGGGTCTTCCCTAACTAGAAGTGCACCATATTGACTGCCTCGACTTTACTCTGCACCCATCAAACCTCATCTGTACAATGACCCCTTTCCTTAACGACCTGCCCTTCTGTCTAATAATATAACCAACTAGTCATGAAATAATAGTTATAAACAAGTTAAAAATAGCTCTTTCAAGTACCATTTACATTTAAACACATGACCTTCCACAGTCGAATTTTTTTTGATTTTTGTTTTTAATTTTGTATAGTTCCATAATGTTAGATGATATTCTGTTTGCATGCTATTTTAACTTTTATTTATTTTTACTTTATATAAAGTAAAATTTACTTTCTTTGGTGTAGAGTTCTATGAGTTTTTATAAATGCCTCGAGTTAGGTAACCACAATTAAGTTACAGAACACACCTGTCACACCTCCCAAATTCCCTTTGGATTCCACTGCTCTTTATTCCCCCTACTGGCAACCACTGACCTGTCTCTATAGGTTTGTTTTCTCCAGAATGTCATATATAATGGAATCGTAAAATATGTATATTTTGTGGATCTTTCTTCCCTCACTTGGCATAATTCATTTGAGATTCATCCATGTTGATTCCTATATCAATCATTATTTCTTTTTTTGCTGAGTAGTATTTTATTATATACCTGTATCACAATTTGTTTATCCATTCTCTAAAGGATATCTGGTTTATTTCTAGGTTTGTGTATTATGAAAAAGCCGCTATCAACATTCACATATAGATCTTCCTGTGAACCAAAGTTCTCATTTCTCTTGGAGAAGTAAAATGAGATTGCTGGGTCATATGGTAAGTGTGTGGTTAACTTATTTTTTTAAAAAATGAACTGTTCATCGAACTGAATGTATCATTTTGCCTTCCCATCAGTAATGTTTGCGAGTTCCTGGTTTTCCACATCATCACAAGTGCTTAGTATTGTACATTTATTTGATTTTAGCCACACTAATTTATATGTAGCGGTACCACCTTGTGTAGAAGCCCTTTAATAGGTTAAGGAAGTTTCCTTCTGTTCCTAGTTTGCAGAAAGTTTTTTTGTTTTTTTTGTGTTTTGTTTTTGTTTACCATGAGTGGTAGTTGAATTTTGTCAAATGCTTTGTCTATACCTGTTAAGACAATCACGTGATTTTTCTTCTTTCATCTGTTAATATGATGAATTACGTTAGTTGATTTTCAAATGTTGACTCAGCCTTTAATGCCAGGAATAAACCCCACTTATTCATGATATATTATCCTTTTAATATATTGCTGGATTTGATTTGTAAAAGTTTTGTTCAGAATTTTGGCATATGTGTTTATGAGAGATATTGGCCTGTAGTTTTATCTTATAATGTCTTTGTTGATTTGGGTATTAGGATAATTCTAGCCTCTTAGGAGGAAAGTAGCCATAGACAATAAGTAGACACATGGAAATGGCTGTATTCCAATAAAACTTTATTTATAAAAAGAGATGGCAGATTAGATGGGGTCCACAGGCTGTAATGACTTAGAATATTGGCTCAACTATGGCTTGGAATATTGATTTGAGATCCTTGTTCTTTTCTAAGCATTTAATGCTATAAATTATCCTCTAAGCACTACTTAACTGCATTCCACAAATTTTGAAATGTTGCATTTTCTAATTTCACTTGACCCTGCTTGTTTGACCCAGGAGTTATTGCAGAGTGTGCTATTTAATTTTTAGATATATGGTGATTTTCCAGATATCTTCCTGTGACTGATTTCTAGTTTAATTCCATTATGGTCAAAGAACATACTCTGTATGATTTCAATTCTTTTACATGTGTTAAAAGCTTCTCTCATTATAAAGGGAACGAACTATCTTGGTGAATGTTCCAAGAGCATTTCAAAAGAATGTGCTTTCTTTTTTCTTAAATTGATGAACCGTTCCATTTATATCAATTAGGTCAAGTTGGTTAACAGATTTGTTTAGTTCTTCTATATCCTTGGTGGTTTTCTATGGACTTGTTCTATGGATTACTGTGAAAGGAATATTAATGTCTCCAAGCATAGTTGTGAATTGTCTACTTGTTTTTCAGTTCTGTCAGTCTTTGCTGTATGTATTTTGAAGCTCTGCTGGTTGGTGCCTACACATTTAGGACTGTTATGTCTCCTTGACACGGCCCTTTTGTAAGTATGTAATGTTCCTCTTTATCCCTAGTAATTTTACTTATTCTGAAGTCTTCTTTAGATGATGATGACATAGCTGTTCCATCTTTCTTTTGATTATTATTTACATGGTATAGATTTCCACATACTCTTATCTTTAACTTATTTATGCTTTTTTATTTAAAGTGCTCTCTTTCAGAAAAGAGTTCCAAGTCTTAACTGGGAACTAGGAATCTGCATTCTCAACGAGTTCTTCCAGTGATTCAGATGCAACCACTAGCATTGCCTTCTCTTTATGGAAGTGTGCCCATGAACAGTGGTAGAAAGAGAACAACAGCTCAAGAAAGGGCACAAATAGGGCTGAAAGTAATGGTTTTTTGCAGGACAAGTGAGACTTATGGATTGGAAAAAGCCATCAAGGAGCAGAGAGAAATGAGGTGAGAAGAAGACACGGATGGTGCCAGGCTGGATCTGGGAAACAGTAAGGGCACTGAGAGAAGCCTTGTGAGAGGGCGGAGGGGAAGGACTTGTCTGAGACTGGAGGGAAGGTGGGTGGGAAAAAGACCCTGAGAAAATGTGAGGTCAAGATCTGAGACTCCTCTCTGATGGCTTATGTATTCCCTTACTGAGTGCAGGGCATTTTCTGGCAAGGATGGGGAGCAGCAGCTGAATTGGTGCCCAGAGAAAAATGGCTCTGGGGTGGGCATCTAATAGGACAATTAAAAAGAAAATGCTGGCTGGCCCTGAGGGAAGAGCTGAGGCCAGCAGAAAGAATCTGTGATGAGGGTGAAGTTGACTGTTTGGGTCTGGACGGATAGGGGCCATCAATGAGGAGAGGGGAGGGGGGCGGGGAAGGGCAAAGGGAAAGAAGTGCTAGGAGGTGGGGCAGTAAGGGAGGAGACTTGGGTTAGGGTGAAGAACCTGCCAACACCTTGCTATGTGGCAAGCCACATAACCCTCTAGGCTGTGTCTCCTCGCCCTTCAAATGGGGGTACAGCCTTATAGGTCTCCCATGAGGAAGGAAAATGGGTTAAACGTTTTTTAAATGGGCTACAGATGCAAAGTTGATTACTGCTATTTTTTATAATACTGTAAGAAATTGAATGTTATTTCTTAATGGTTTTGGCCATGTCGAACATCAGTATTTAACCATTCAATGGCAGAGAGAAAGCCTTTAGCTGTCGGGTCATGTGATCTGTTATTATTGGTGACAATAAGAATCAATTAAGCACATGGTATACCTGAGGTTGGGTTACATTATCGTATAGTTTAAGGGTGTTTATCAGGAATTGAATAATTCTTTCTTATAGAACCAGGTGGGGAAAAAATGTGCTGCAGAAACATCTCAATCGGTGATGTGGTTTTCAATAATTGACATAATGTTTCTGATTATAGTTTTATAATACCTTGCACGCTCCCCCCATTACCATTCCATTTTATGATGCTGTTAATATACAGATGTTACTTTAATCTGTTTTTTAATTTATCTCGGCTATCCCACATGAACATTTTCAAGTAATTCGTTTATTTAGTAGCACCTCATTTATTTTAAAAGTTTTTTTTTAATCGCTGTGAAGTGATAATGACATTTATACATGGTTTCTCTTCATTTCTTCCTTCACCAGAGTTGAGGAATATCCACCATTCTTCTCTCAGGGCCAAGATTTCATTCCTCAATTTGTTGCTGAATTGCCCTTCTTCACCCTGTACTAACCATATGCTGAAATGTGTTTCTTCTCCAGCCCTTTCTTCTTGTCTAAAGTGTGAACACGGAGACCAGGTATATGGTTCACTATTGGATGAGAGCCACCTCTTCCATCCCCATCAAATATCTTCTTAGTAAAACCAACTCTGACTCTTCATCCATTTCTATCTCTGAGAATGTTTGTGAACAAAGACGTAGCTGGATTTTCACTGGAGTGCAAGCGAAGGCCTGGGATCAGAATGTTCTGGACGTATCTCCTTCTAAGTGGTCTTGGAGATGCCTCTGTTCCAGACTGTATCACTTTTGATGCCGGCCCTTTCCAAAGCTCCATGGTGACATTCCCAGCTGGAGCTGGACACCTCCCCATAGCTCTGACCAGCTCAAACTCCTACGTTCAAACATGAAGGAATCCTTACTCTCCCGAACTGGCTTCCCATCCAAGACCCCCTCCATGCTTTTCCTGATCCTCCACATCCCGTCAGACGCTGTATTCTACACATCCTTCCTTCTCCCTCTGCTATCTTGCCTTCCAAGCCCCTCTCTCCTGCCACAGTCCCCAATACAGTGTCCACGCCTCCCTCCACATGACTATATCAGCTTCTGACATTCCAGCACCTCTTATCTCTAGCTTTGCTCCTGATCTCTCCCTACATAGGATATAATTTTGATGGGACATAGGCCCCTCTCTTGCTAGAAAACTTCACAGCCCATTTTTCTTTACAGAAAATACCAAGTTTTTTAATCATCTGTTTCATCTCTCTGAACACGCTGGCCTCATCTTCCTTTTCTAGCTTTTCACCTTATTAGGATAAACTCACTGCTCTTTTAGCACAAAATTTGGTGGCTTAAGACAGTAAAAGTTCATTTGGTGTTCTGGTCACAAGGGCCAGCATGTGGGGGAGGGGTCATTTCTCTGCCCTGCAGTCCCCCAGGACTCTGCTCCTTCCATCTTGTGGCTCCTTACGACTCCAGACCATCTGTGACCTCTCTTCAGCTTCCTGCAGAAGAGATAGTTTATGAATCCTGTGGAAGGTCCATTGGGCCAGTCCTGAAAGTGGCAACTCATCCTTCCTCCACATTCCATTGGTCACAGTTGCACGGTCACCCCCAGCTGTACTGGAGACTAGAAAACATGATCTAGGCCCAGGATGCCCAGGAGAATAGGGACACCGGCGAGTGCCAGGGCCTTGCCCCTCTTCCTGCTGTTCTTCACACAGACTTCTCAGCTGCTGTCTGCCAGTTGTGTCTGGAGCTTGTCTACTTCTAAGAAATGAATGCGGTTGATTGACAGAGACTGGGAACAGACATCCTTGAGGCAACAGAGTGCAATGTGACCTGGGTAGCAGACCCGGGGCAGACCCCAGCCTCCAGCAAGACCAGATAAGCTGCAGGTGCTCGATGCTTGGCCTAGTTCCCTTCTGTCTTCAGTTCCTGATGTGGAAGGAATGTCCCACAGGAGGAATGGCTGCCCTTGTGAAACAAAGCATAGCCCTCTGGAAAGCAGAGAGAGACCTACGTAAGGGCAACCAAGTGCTTAGTGCGTCGTGCACAGTGCTTGATAAAATCAAACTGATCATCGTCAGGCACACAGAGCTTATAACAGCTAAATGGTGAGGCCCAGACCAGAAACCTCTCTATAAGCCTGGACCAGGTTGTAACAATTCTGAGGGAAAAATGCTACTTTGGTGAGCTTACCTCACTCCCATTTTGGCTTTGAAAACCTTTAACGCTGCACTTTCTCTAATTACCTGAGCACAACCCTTACTTTGTCTCTTCCTGTTAACTTAGCGCCTCCAAAACAAACATCCTCATGCTGGAGGGACACTGCTTTTTTCCCAGGTAGCTTTTCCGTCTCACCCCTCTGGCCTCTGTTTCCCTCTTGGCCTAACAAAAGAAGGGAGAAAAAGCATGGAAGCATATGTGCAGCAGCATTTCCTCTCAGGAGAACGTGACTTTGGCACGAGGTTCCTTTGGCATCTAACTCCTTCCTCCAAACCGCTTGCCTTGGTAAGCGATGCCTAAGTCGCATGGCTGCCCCCTGACTCATACACACACGGCCTGAAGATGCCCAAGGTCCTTACCCTTGTAACCACAGTGGAGTGCTTTTTAGAGCGGTAGGCCAGAGGGTATGTGATGTCACTGATAAACATGTGTGTCTCCTTGGAGTTCCTATTATCATTTTCCTTTCGCCTCCTTCCCTCAAAGTCCCCATCCATGTTCTGCTCTTCTGCATCCTGGTGGGCTGTCCTTATCAAAGGGCATTGCCCAGTTTCCGGTTGGGTTTGGACCATGGGAGGCGTCAGCAGCAGATTGAGAGTTGAAGGAGAGAGAGATTAGAGCAGTTCCCCACCCCTGCTCCTTATGTGCCTCAAGGTCATATTTTGGCAGTGGCTTCAGGCCTCTACAGCTCTGGCCCTGTGGAAGTGGCCCCTTTTACAACAGCCTCTGCCTCGCTGGGCTCCAGTTAAACCAGTTCTACGCCTTGTCCCACCTGACCTGAATGTGATAATTGTTTCTTGATATTGCTAGTCCCTTGTTACTTTAACATTCCTTGGTGATTGCTTTAACCCTTGCCATATGTAAATAGTCTCTTCATTAAATTATCCTCAGAATCCCAGCTGAATGATTCTTCTGTTTACTGCAGGATCCTGACTTCTGAGACAGTGGCAAGATAAAAGGAGGTAGGAGGGATGTAAAGAATTTACATTAGTGTTTCAAACACTGTCTTAGATTGATTCCCTGAGAATAAACTCTGAAAAAGAGAGGTTTTGGAGAGGAGCATGTTCTCAGGAAGTATCCTGGTAAGGAAATAAGGAAGGCGGGATTGGGGAGAGGGATCAGTTGGCCAGCTATGTGGTTGCAATTGAGCTCTCAGCTGATGACATGGAGAGGCTGTAGAGTTGGGATGACCCTGTAACTTTCTTTCACATTAAGGCAAGGGAACTGGGCATTTGCAACACCTGCTGAGCTCTGGGAGGGGATATAACCTTGGGCAATGTAATTGCTTGCACTGACCAAGAGCAATGCCCAATGAGGAACACAGCTGTGAACCCTCAGCAGTTGATACACCCAGCAGCTGGGGGTTAGGTGTGACGGTCATAAAGAAGAGATCTGGATAAGCACCCAAAATCTATTATAGTCTACCACCTGTGACACACAGGTGCACTTGCTTCTTATAGGAAGTTTGTTCTACCTGTTCTTGTTTCCTGGGGAAACTTAGAAGAGAAGATTTATAGGACAAACTGGGGCAAATTGAATCTGGTCTCAGAGTTACAAATGATGTTCATCATCTATTCTAGTTTCTCCTCACCCTCATCTAGCACCTCTGCTGATCCAGGGGTCTTACCTGGTAAGGTGACACAGACCATCAACCCTGAGGGATCTGAGTCCTAAGCAGAGCTGAGTACCATTGGTTCTGCTTCTCAGGCCATGGCTTGATGCACTTGTCCATTTACCATCAAAGTTGGACAGAGGAATATTAAGAGATGCTCCAGTGGACCATCTGGGTACCATACACATTCTTCCCTGCCTCTAGTGCAACAGCAGCCCTACCTCCTCTGGGTGCTTCAACTAAATTACTCATTCCAAAATCTTTTCCTTCCTTTCTGGTCCATTGGCACTTGGAACCCAAAGTGACCAGCTAGCTATTAGCTATAGCTTAAAATTCAATTCAATTAAGTTCTCTGGTGGAAGTAGCCTCTTCTAGGAACCAGCACCTTTATGCTCAAAGTGCCTAAAGTTATGGGAAACAAGAAGCACAAACTCCCCAATTTGGTCTCTGGTAATGACGGTAAGCAGAGTCACTCCTGTTTCCACTTCTTAATTCCTAGAATCGGGTATTCTATCTTCTGGGGACATAGAACCATATAATGGATTTTGATTTAGAATATATACTTCTCCTGGGAATGGCACCTCATTCTTGCAGGATCTCCAAGCTGGTACCAGAAGGTCATCTCTAAGAGGCCATTTCATCATTCTATCAGACCAGAGTCTTTGGGTGATGCTGTAACTGATGGCGTCAATGGATCCCATTGGCATGTGCTCATGGATGCACATCCTTTGCTGTGAAATGGGTCTTTGGGGCAGAGGCACTGTGATATGGGATTTTAGATTTATGGTCAAGTTTTTTCATAGTGATACTGGCCAAGGCCTTGTGGGCAGGAAAGATGTCAATCCCAGGCATGATGAATCCTGTCCTTTCCAGAGAAAGAGGCCCAACGTAGTAACTTTCCACCAAGGGACTGATTGGTCTCAATAGATGATTCAGTGTCAGGAACGTGGCTTTGCACTCCTTCGTTAGCCCATAGAACATTCAACAGCAGCAGTACTTATAGCAGCCTTGTCGGAGGGACCCACACTGTTGGGCCCATGCCTAGCCTTCCTCCTTGCCACCATAGTACTCCGATCATGAGTCCGTTATGCACTGGTGTGAGCACTAGGCAAGCTGATGACAGAGACTGGCTGTTGTCAACTGGCAGAATAATGTTGTATACTTGGCTGTTTAAAGCCTCTTTCATGGTGAATGCTCTCTGATGGGCATTAACGTGTGGTATGAAAATCTTCATCCCTTATGCCTACTCTCATAAGTTTATTTATATTCTTCTTCCCCAGACCTCCTCCCCATCCTCACCTCCTTCCAGGCTTCCGACAGGCTGCTCACCGCTGCCCTAATATATATATATATATATATATATATATATAACCTTAGTTCACTCTTTTTCCACACGTAGTTGTGACGCGTGCACTGCCTGGAGCTCTGCCTCTTGGGAGGATTTCCCTCCCCGCTGTCTCTCAGGGCCTCCTGCAGGGCAGTAGCCCTTATGAACTGAGTTTGCCTTTTTTCTTCCTCTATCAGCTGGTCTCAAGGAATGCTCTGCTGAGACACTAAGTGTGAAGGAGAGGCATCCGTACAATGGTAGTGTCTCCCAGTAAGTGATGCAACTGCGACCTGTCAGCAACTAATCTTCCTGACAGCTGGACAATGACTATGTCTGTCTCGTCAAGAGGATCTGGGAGAAGTATCAAAGTGTCTCCTAGAAACACCATTTCGTATTAAAACGAACATGGGTGTATGTCGAGGTAGAGCCCAACGTTTGTAGGAAATCTTAAGGTGTAAACACGAGACTTCACAGACATTTCCCACCTATTGCATTCTCCCTGTGGAAGCCCGCAGATGCTGCTGAACAGCCTTCCCCCCAGCCGACATGAGGGCACTTTGCCGAAACACGGGAGGAGCTCTGCCCTAAGGAACGTGCTCCCCAGAAGGACTCAGAGACACCCACTGACACTGCCAAGCAAATGTGAGGCCTTGAGGCTCCTCTCCCTGGAGAGTTTGCAACTTAAGGCTCATTTCCCAGTATGGAAAGAAAGACAGTGCTCCCCGACAAGGGATTCTAAGCATCATTAAGCAGGTGTGTGAGGATCGCAGGGGCATGAAGGGGCTGAGTGCCCTCCCAGTGCTTCTGAGATTGCACCATCTGCACCACCCAAGCAGAAAGCTGGCCTAGCAGACAAGGCCCAGGCTACATTCAGGGTTCGAAGTTCTGGGTATATTAAAAAGGTTACAAAACTGTTAACATGCAACAAATTATTCTCTTTAGTACACTCACCTACTTACACGAATATGTGACTTTGTATACATATGACCGCATTTGGAAATATTGTGAAAAGCCCAAATTTAGTTAGTGTGAAGATATAAGGTCCGGGTCAAGGCAAATCCTGCCCACATACAATAAAGGCAAAGGCCAAGTCAGTGATTTCCAGTTGACAGCGGGGCACATGAAAGTTTCATTTAAATACTACTGTTTGTAGAATTGCTTTCTTCTTACTGCAAGTATGTCCAACTCTTTCATCAGTTCCCCCACCCTCCCACCTAACAAACAAGCAAACACTGTGCCTGTGCATTTAGATCAGGGAAGGCTTTACACAGGCCCCACATCCTCACAGAAACAAAAGCCAGAGGGCCATCTGACACTATCTCACTCTCACTGATATCTCCAAATGTATTTGCTATTTGCTCCTGTGTCCCCACATACCCCTGCTGTTCCCAATTGTCCATTGCCTATTAGGAACGGTTCCAGCCAAGGTATTTTTTTTCCTATTTATTTGCTCCTTTTTCCCTGGGAACTTTACTCTGCATGAGTAACTGGCCTGAGATGCTGCTTTTGTTTGACATTTTGCATTCGTTAAAAACCAGTCATCTGCATGTTTTATAAACCCGTAGGGGTCTCCTCCTCTTGATCAATGCTGGAAATACTCATTAACATCCGGAGAAGTTATGGCCCCAGATAGGGGGGATACGCAACCCACCGAGTGTGATTTTAGGGAATTTGTCTTAAAACACCAGAAGCACTTTATATTCATTGCCAGAGTTGCTCACTAATAGAAATGAGCCTGCCTGCCTTTGGTACCTTGATGTATTCCCTTTGCCCAGTCGGAATGCATTTCCCTTCCACTCTGTTTGTCTAAGGCAAACTCTCCTCTGGGAAGCCCTTCCTGGGCACCTCAGCTGACTCTGATTACTCCTTTCTTTGAAAACCACCAGTCAGTCAATTTAACCAACATTTATTGGGACCTCCTATGTGCTGAGTACAATGATAGGCATTTCTAGGATTTAATACAAACAAAAAAAGTCCTCTGCCTCAGGTACTAATGATGAAAGCTGACACACAAAGTATTAGAACCAAATGTGGTGAGAATTTGGATGACATTGTGTAAAAGGATCAGAGGCAGGGGAGAAGGGAGGACCAAACTCTGCCCTTGTTGATAGGGAAGGAAGGGTTCAAAGAGAAATTGGTCATGCATGTCAAGAAAGGACTTGTGGTCATTCTGTAGGAGCTTAAATTCTGCCCCGCACCATCCCCTCTGCCCCTGGGGACCATTATTCAAATGCGCTCTACATGGACCAGCCACATCAGAATCATATGAGACAGTTGTTAAGATGCAGATTCCCGAGATACACCCCCAGAAGCCCTGATGCGCAGGGTCTGCATTTTCTCCAGTTTAATGGGTAATTTTAATGCACCCTGAAGTTGGAGAAATGCTGCTGTGACAGATGAGAGCCACTGAAGGGTGTAATTTGACTTTTCATCGGTACATGTTTAGTGTTAATATATCATACATACGCACGGTCTCTTTCAACCCCAGTCTTCCTGCCCACCAATCCTCCATCCTCCTCCACCCTAGAAGCAACCATTGTTACTAGTCTCTTAGGTGCCTTTCCAAGTGTGCATGGTTCCAGTCCTTTGCCTACTTGGTCTCAGAATCATTCCCTGCCTTCTCGCTTTTTCTGGCTGCTTTGGCCACTGCCTTTTGTGACGTTTGGCCAATAGGAGGCACTGGAAAGCAATTGGAGGGCAGAAAGAGCAAATAATCAAGGAATCTGCTTTTTTATTCCCTCCCTCGCCTTTGAGCATCATCCCTGGCACTCTGTAACTCTATGGTACCAGCTTCTTCTGGGCAAGCCACTGTCCCAGCTCTGGACAGGTGGTCTTGGCTCCTGAGTTCTAAAAATTTCATCACCTTGGTTCCTTCAGCTCTTATGTTCTTAATCTTTGGATCACCTCATTGTCTCTATTTGCTCTTTCAGCTCATCCAATACATTCAAAATAACCTTTCTATATTAAATTTCCTCTTTTAAACTGCTTGGTCTGGAACATTTTCCTGACCAGATTCTGCCTGCGCTTTTTTTTTTTTTTCCACTTAAAAAAAATACATGTATCTGGTAGATAAACACTGAGTTATTTTCAACTGACCCTTTCTCTGAGAATAACTAGAGAAAGTCACATAAAATATATATTTTTAAATGTTTTAAAAAGGCAAAAAAAGAAGAAATCTCTTTGAAAATATTAGAGTGTTTTCAAGGTTCTGAGGAATTCCAAGGCCAAGATTTAGGAGAGGAGGGAAGACCAGAGGGATAAGGCCAGCAAATAAAGCCAGTTTCTCCCTTCATATTAATGATGCTTTCAAAAGTGGTGACTAAGAAGCCAAGAAGCTGAAGAGAGCTTTCAGCAGACTGATAGAGCTATGAAGTAAAAATGGAAATTCAGAGTCCATCAAGGAGGAGAGGGTTTGATTTATACCCAGGCTCAGGTTTGGAACCCCAAAAGGCTAAACCTCAGGCATAAAAATGAATCACAAATAGACCAATTTTCACAGAGACTGAAGGCCAACGTTGAATCATCTCACTTTTTGGGACTGTTAGTGCTTCTTTTTTTAAGGAGATTCATTCATTCATTCATTCATATATTTTTCTATGCCTACAGCACCTGATTTTCCTGGGTGGTCTCCTATTCAAGTACTAACCAGGCCTGACCCTGTTTAGCTTTCGAGACCAGATGAAATCAGGTGTGTTCAGAGCAGCATGGCCATAGACTTGTTTGTGCTTCTTGCCTAGCTGCCCTACAAAAGTAAACTCTCTCTGGAAAAAGATAACATCATCTAGAGCAGCAGTCTCAACCTTTTGGGCACCAGGGACCAGTGCTTCTATGAGAATCTAACGCCTGATGATCTGAGGTGGAGCTGAGGTGATGGTGCTAGCACTGGGGAGCGGCTGCAAATTCAGATGAAGCTTTTTGCTCTCTGGCCTGCCACTCACCTTCTGCTGTGCAGGGATTGGGGACCTCTGATTTAGAGGACCAAATTATCTCCATTATTTCTCATATGCAAGTCTGACACTCATCGAATATAGCCAGGTATGTAAGATGACAAGACATGACTGAAAAACCAAGATAAACAACAGATAGAAGAAATAGATCCAGAGGGTACAGTTATTAGATGTGGACTTTAAAATCTCTATGACTAATATGTTCAAAGAATTATAAGGAAAGATTAATACTGTTAGTAGATAACTAAAGAACTAAATGGAAATCTAAAAACTGAAAGGGAAAAAAACCACCCTACATTAAATAAAATTAAGAATTCTGTGAATTATACATACTGAAGAGAACAAATAGTAAGCTAGAAAATAGTTTAGATGTATTAGTTATAAATGTCTGCACCGAATCACAGAGAAAAAAGATCACAAAAAGAAATCTATATCTTCATAATGGACAAATTATTTGATTCTGATGTGCCTCAGTTTCCTCCATTGTAAAAGGAAAGTAATAATAATGACGATAATGATAATAATAGCTATGTTATGGGGTTGTTGTAAGAATTAAATGTTAAATATTTAAATAGACAATTATATATAAATATACAAAGCTTCTAGAATAGTGCCTGACATATAATAGATGTTATATAAGTTTTCTTTTATTGCTATTATTATCTTAGAGATTATTCTATACTAACTGTAGCACTGCTTTATTCTCCCCCTTCATTCTTTTTAACAGCTGTGTAGCATTCTGTATTATGTGCACGCGATGATTTATTTAAACAATCTCTTGTTAAAGACATTTAGGGTATTCTTAGTGAATATCCTTATACAGTGTCTTGTGTTTATGTACATATATAACTATATCTGAGCTTATAGAATAATTATATAGAGATATAATTTCAAAAAAATATATGCATTTGAAGAATTGATAGATATGTGCAGGTTTCCAAATGGTAGCGCTTTCCCACCAGTAGCATTTGAGAGCAGCTATTTCCTCAAACCGATCAATGCAGCGCATTATCGAACTTTTTAATGTGGCCCACCTGATGGTGTCTCATTTTAGAGAAATTAAGCTTTTTATCATATGTTTAAAGGCCATCTCTATTTCATTTTCTATTCATGTTCCCTTGCTAGTTTTTGTATTATATTGTTAGGTGTTCCTCTTATTGATTCGTAGACACCATTTACATAGTTAGGTTATCGGTGCCTTGTCGTTTCTACTGCAAATATTTTTTCTTTGCATTTTAACTTTGTTGATTGCATTTTTTGCAAGCAGGAAATTTTAATTTTGCATATTCAAATTTATCATTTTTTCTTTTATGAATTGCTTGTTTTACGTCTTGTTTAGAAAGACTTTTCCCACTCTTATATTTAATTTTTTTACTCTATATTTTATTAAATTATGTCAAGTTGAGTAGTGTTAAGATTGATTTAAAATTAGAAAATGTCAGCTCCGGCTGTCATTAAAGAACAGATAGGACGGTAACAAGACTAAAGACAAGGAGCCCAGGTTCAGAAGGGTTTTTTATACTAATTCAAAAGGCTTTATCTTAAAGCAGGAGAGGAAGCCAACTCTAGAAGTATTTACAAGATAAAATCAAAAGGGCTTGATGATCTTTGGACGTGAGGGGCAAGAGGTAAGGACACATCTATAACACACCCAGGTTTCTGACTTGGGCTCAACTGGTCACTTGCTGGCACTTAAGTTATTACATTTCTCTTGACTATGTGTCCTGGCTTCCCAGTAATACCTGGTACCTCTCAAACGCAGGAAAACTTGAGACCCCAGTAGTTTTCTAACCAGTCTCTCTGCCTTACTTCTTTCTAGTTCCTTTCCATTCTATTGCTAGAATGATTGTTCAGAAAGCAGGAGAGAGACAAGGTTACTCCCTGCTTAAAAGCCGCAGTGGATAAAAGAAAAATATATACTGTGCTTGGTATATAAGCACCTTTACAATCTGGTTCTTTCCTGGTCAGCCACTACTCACTGAGCTCTAAACTATTCTCTGTTCCCAGATCGAACAGGTCATTCCATGTCTCTGCACCTTCCCCCTTACTGTGGGGGGCAGAATAATGGTCCCCAGTGGTGCTCATGTTCTAATCCCTAGAATCTGTGAATATGTTATTTTACTTGGCAAAGGGGAATTAAGGTCACTAATTAGTTGGCCACACAATAGGGAAATCATTTTGGATTATCTGAGTGGGCCCACTGTTATCAAGGGTCCTTAAAATTTGAAGAGGGAGGCAGAAGAGGAGGTCAGGGTGATGCAATGTTAGAAGGACTCAGTCAGCTGTTGCTGGCTTTGAAGATGGAGGGACCATAAGCCAAGGAATTCCAGTAGCTTCTAGAACTCCTCTCCTACAGCTTCCAGAAAAGAATACAGCCATACCAACACCTTGATTTTAGCCCAGTGAGACCCCTGTCAGACTTGTGACCTATAAAGCTAAAAGATAATGAATTCACTGTCATTGTAAGTCACCTAATGTATACTAATTTGTTACAACAGTAATAGAAAACTAACATGCTCACCTCTCTCTGCCTGGGAGGACCTTTCTCAATTGCTTTGTGCAATTTAATGTCCCCTCTTCTGGAAAATTTCTTAAATTCTCATAGGCAGAGGGAGTCCATAGTCTCCAGGGATTCCCATATCATATCATTTTTTGAATATCTCTTGACAACACCAGACCATATTATAATTTATCAGGTTTTATATCTCTCCCACTAACTAACTAGTAATTTGTTCACTAGAGTTGGGATTGTCTCGATTTATTTTCCTTTCCCCAGGGTACAAAAGGACCTGGCACTTACTGTAAAAAGAAGGGATGACAGATGAGAAAATAGGGCAAGTGAGGTAATAATTTGCTCATGGAGCCGGGCTGGTTAGAGGTTGCTGGGACCGGAGCCATGATTAGGCCTTGCCACTATAGGTGATCTAGGGGAAACTAGATCTTGGTAGAGCAAACAGCTTCATGGCCAAGTCTCCCCTGCATTTCTCCCCAAATCCTGGTGCTCTTCTCCTTTTCTTTGGGCAACTGAAGAAATGCCTCAGCTTCAAAACATTAGTGTTTGCCTCTGTGTTATTTAAATGTTTAGACAAAATGTGAGCCCCAAGATGACTGACCCACTAGCATATTGAGCACCCATCCGTGCTAAGGACAATTCCAATCTCTAGAGGAGAGAGTGAGACAAAGTCCTGGCCTTTAATAGCTTTATATCCCAGCTAGAGAGACAGATTATAACCAGGTGAAGAGTGTGTGGCAGATTTGGAAGTAAATGACCTTAGAGGTCAACAAGACGACGTTGGGGTTAAAAGGAAGTGATCAGAATCTAGAGAGGGATTTGTGAGGGCTGGAACCCTCAAGGAATAGGGCAGACTGGAGCTGGGCCCAACCAAGTTTTCCTGGGAGCTCAGTGGGGGCTGCCTTTGCTAGAGATCTTGAATGCTTCGGGTTTCAGTTAGTGGGGCTGGGAAAGCAGGTGTCTGGTTCTACAGCCAAGTGCATTCATTCAGTCATTCATTCAATGAACATTTAAGGATTCCCCACTATGTCTCCGATGGGGAAGGAGAATATTAAACGGGAATACAAAGCTGAAGGCCATTGGAAAGCCATTCCTGTGGAGCTCACATTGTCATCCAACCTGGTTATGATCCAAATCAAATTCTAGTGGAGGTGTTTGATGAATGTCTATGCATGGTTGAGAGATCACTCCCACCTGGGAAGCATGGAATAAGAAGTCTCCTGACTTGGGCTTGAAGGATAGTCAGGCTAATGACACGTGGGGTCAAACAGGGCAGGTACGGTTGGAACTTGGCTCTTTTAAAGTGCATCTATTTTAATGGGGATTTATTTTCTGCATTGTTAAAGCTTAATGGTTCCCCCAAATCATACTGACACAAAAGGAAGTCAGAGCAGTTCACCAAACAGCAGATTTTGCCCTGAGCAAAGGCACATCATGCGTTCAGTAGTTCCCCACTGTTTCCCATAAGAGCCTGTGCTGGCTTTGGAAATCAAACAGGAGCCCTTAAACAAAACAATCCCTCACCAGCAAAGGAATAACTATGGACTAGGTTACCTCGGGACAACACTTAAAGGAATGCTATGCTAGTGGCAGCTGTAGGAAATCACCTTGGCCTCGCTCCAGGGGAGCATCCAAGGAGAGATGGGTCTTAATTACCTTTGTATTTGTAGTTTCTTGCCCAGTACCTCCTCACCAAGTCCACACTAAGTCTAATGTGTGCTCATTCATTGACTTTCTTACTTGAAGGATGGAGTAAAAGGACAACTGAGTGGACAATGGACAGAGAGATGAATTAATGCCTTTCCGTGTTGCCACTGTGTTACTGGAGTATTCCAGGCTTCTCAGAATATGTAGGTCATCTTGAGAAAGTCTTCATCACATGCCATATAGACGATTGCATAGGTCATCTGTTTATGAGTCCCATGGTGATATTTAGGAGGTCATGGAAGGATAGAGTATTAGAGCTGGCTTGAAACTTGAGGCTCATTCAAATCCCTTAGTTTGTGAATGGTAATATCAAAGTGAAGGGTTGTGTCCAAGGTTGTTTGTGGTTCCTCTCCCAGAGATTTCTCTCATTGGTGCGGCTGCTTGCCTTCCAGTGATCTAGGAAAGAGTCATGAGAATTTAGTTGCAAATTGACTAAACATTAAACCAAGTGGAATTCAGAACTTGCTATGTGCTGTTAGACACAGAACCTTGCTGACTAGCCATACAGCCAGACCACAAGGAACCTGAGAGCAAGGAAAGATTCCTCCAGAGGTCACTGACGATTTACCCATCACTAACAGTTTGCTCACACCATGAAAGGAAAACAAAGACTTTAAGTTGTACAAGTTAAAAAGAAACCCTACCATTCATTCTGTTCTTTACTCCCTATAATCAGTAACTTTTCATAGGAACTAGAAAACATACAGGCCCAGCTCTGTAGATGTTGGGGGTCTTATTCTTTGACTTTGAAAGGAGACCACACCTCCATTTGTGGGGCGTTATCTCTTCTTCAATAAACTTTCCTTTGTCTTCAACTCTAGCTTGCTCTTGAATTCTTTCCTGAGCGAAGCCAAAGACCCTCTCTTGGTGTAGAGCTCAAGTCCTGGCTGGGGGAGGTGGGGGGGATTTGTCCTCTCTGGCTTCACCAGGATTGGGGTTTGTTGATGCACAACCCCGCACTGTCTCTTTTGGTCAAACTTTGGTTGCTTTGCAGCTCTTGCCAGCGAGGGCAGCAGACGGTCATCAGTTTACCAACAACTTACAAAACAAAACAAAACACTTAACTTGAGAGCTCAAGTATTGTCACTATCAAATAATCCAGGCAGCAATGTGAGGACATAGAAATCGAGCTCCCCACACTCTATGGTAAAGACTCCTGGGCTTCTGCCCTCCCAGCCCTGAGGATATAAGAAGGGGTGTCCAGGACCACTTTTGGCCGGGGTCTCAGTAGAATGTTCTCATTTCAGAGGTTGTTCTGACCTGGCCCAGGGAGGGTTGAGGGTGGAGAAAGAGAAAGGAGGCTGCTTTTATATTCTGAAGAATCCTTTAGCACTTCCCCAACCCAGGCCTTGAGGTTCTGGCTCTGCTCCAGCTTAGGTAATTACATTTTCCTGATGCAGATTGCTCCCCTGAATTTTCAGACAAGCTGATGGAGGCCCAGTCACCTGGGCAGCCTTTGCAGTCTCCCTCCAAGCCCAGGTTCATTGGCCTTCTTCTTCACTCCTCTGGGAGAGGCCTGGTTCCCAACGGGCAGCATCTATTTGTGGTCATCCTGACATTAGGGAATTTTTAATCTGTCTGAAGGCTCTTGAAGCCATCAGGGGTGGAGAGAGAGCCCAGAGGAAAGACCAGAGGTGACTGCAAGAGACCTGGACTGTGGTCATGCACGAAGTCTGCCACCTGGAGTGGACTGCTTCCTATCACTCAACCGCTATTTCTTCATTGCTGAAATGTGAGACAGACCAAGATCAATCATTTCCAAATCTTTTTCAACAGCACTTCCACAATTATTTCATTTTCATTTCTTCCTTTTCTTTTCTTTTTTTTTTTAGAAAGCCATTACATGACAAAGAGTAAGCCAGGAGTCTTCTTCTTAGCTTAGTGGTGCCACGTCCCAGGCAGCACCTTGGGTACCTTGACAGACGTCCCCTGCCCAGATAAGAACCTAATAGTGACGTTTGAAGTTAGACTTCCTGGGTTCAATGTAGTTTCTCCTTTTATCAATTATATAAACTTAGAAAGACTAATTAACCTCTCTGCCCCTTAGTTTCACCATTGTGAAATGGGTATATAATATAACTACCTCAAAAGGTTACTGTGAGGAGCAAATGAATTCAGACATCTAAAGCACTTAGAATAGGAATAATAGCTAGCACTAGCTTTGTGTTCAGCACACTTCCGTGTGCTAAACTTAAAATAACGTGTGTGAACCTCACAACAGCCCGAAGAGTTACGTACAATTGCCATCCCCATTTAACAGATGAGGGAATGGGAGAACAGAGAGGTTAAGTCACTTTCCAGCGATCACACAGCCAACAAGGGGTGAAATGGAACGGCAATCCACGTAATTTGGTGCCAGCGCTCAGAACCTCGATTAAGATGGTGCCCTCTCCTATCTTGTTCTATAATCATCACTCAGTATTATTTCAAGTCCCTTTCAGGATCAGCTTCCTAGAATTCTGTATCATTGAAGTGAGATTATAAATGTAAAGTTCTCAGCATGCTGTCTGTCACAAGGCAGGTAAGCCAAAAGAATTTAAATTTCTGTTTCTTTTCACCTGTGCTCTCT
The DNA here is from genome assembly GCA_003508835.1 of Eonycteris spelaea. NCBI lineage: Eukaryota > Metazoa > Chordata > Mammalia > Chiroptera > Pteropodidae > Eonycteris > Eonycteris spelaea. Next base: position 18,499,236 of record PUFA01000003.1, on the reverse strand, counting down.
TTAGTCCCAATGTATATTCACCTCATCATATAAAATCATACCATGCCTTTTTCAAAAAATACACATTAATAACAAGGATAGTAATAACAAGATATACTTTCCTGGGAGCCATTTTTTCCTTCCTGACTCTCCTCTTTCAACTCCTCCCCCCATCATCTTGGGAATCTAAAATATCACATTATGACTTCATAGTTAATTTTCCAGTCTGTGTCCCCCAAAGATAATGCTCATCTTGAGGACAGACTATGTTCCCTTAATCTACACCTCTTTGCAGACAAGCACAGGGCTTGGCATATAGTAGGTACTCAATAAACATTTACTGAATGACTGAAGAAAGGAATTTAATTCATTAAATAGATGGTTGGTATTAGGTCTGGTCTAAGTAAATTGTGAGAGGGGATTATGAAGACGCTCAAGAATCAGGCAGAGGCTCTGTCTGGATGTGATAAGCCCCGGGAGCCAGGGTGGGCTCTGAGAGGAAGGACATGTGGACCAAGCAGTGTCTCACTGAGGGATCTCTGCTGGGGGCAGAGTCAGGCGGATGCCAGAACCAGGCTGTGTGCAGACCAAGTGGGTGATTTGAGGTTAGCAGTGGCAATGGAGATAAGGATGGTGGAAATGAAGTCTGGGGCCCTGGAACCCTTTGGGAAAAACATTGGTGAACTTGGCAACTGGTTAGATAGAGGTCAGGTGGAAACAGGAGAAATTGGAGATGTGGTTCCCGACTTTGGGATCTCAGATCCTAGAAGTATGGTGGCTCCCCGGACTCCACGGCAGAGGAGTGGTGATAGCTTGGAGATGAGGGTGATGGCGGCAATGGGGAGGAACAAAGGAGTTCTGCCCCTCTACACACAATGCTCTTTGAACACGAGAAAATGCCCACCCAGGTTATAAACAGGTGGAAGAGGGCGAGGAGAAGCAGACACATCCTAAGAGTCATGTGCTCCCAGGGGCTATAAAGAGCAGTCACTCAGGGCAAGGTCCCAGGGTGGCAGGTGACAAACTTTAGTGTTACGTACAATTGCCATCCCCATTTAACAGATGAGGGAATGGGAGAACAGAGAGGTTAAGTCACTTTCCAGCGATCACACAGCCAACAAGGGGTGAAATGGAACGGCAATCACTGTTCTGCATCACTTGTTTTGCCAGACCAGAGAGACCGTTTCCAAAATCAGCTTCCTCAGCCGGCTTAACCCATGACAGAACCCAGGGCTCACCTAATGTTCATTGATTCCACAAGCATCTCTCGCACACCTACCATGTGTCCAGCACTGTGCCAGGCACATGCTGCCAGGCCACCTAGACCCAAAGGCCTCAGGATTTAATTTGGGGCAGGCACCGACTGCTGTCTGCCCCTAATCAGGAGCTGGCGGCAGTGAGCTCTTGTTGCATTTAAAGGTGCCTGACAGGGGGTCGTGGATAAAGCAGAGAACCACATCTGTTGGAGGGCGTGGCAGGCATCTTCCACTTCCGGCTTAGTTTTTCTTCATTTCCCATGGTTCTGCCCACCGCTGAGAGCCCCACAGCGTCTCTGGACTTAGGCCTCCTCTTTCCAGGCCACGGCGGCTCTGGCCCCATTCCAGTTACTCTTGGCTCCCTGAGTCCAGGCTCACAGCCCCAACTCCTTGCCCGGCTGCTCCCCAGCTCCACCTTAGCCAAGAAGCTCCCATGGAGCCCAGAGCAGCGCTGTAGCAGGGCTGTGAGCCGCACCGGAACATGCCTGGCTGGCGCGCATGCTCCCTAACCAGGAATTCCCGCCGCGGGACAGCGCCTCACTGTCCTGCCCATCTCTTCACTTGGTCTCGCAAGTGGCCTCACGTCCTCCTAGCTAGCAGCTGACGGAAATAACTGGGAAGATGAACGACGATCTCCACACAGAAGCCTCTGGTCTGGTCAGCAGCCGCTGTTTTGAACGTGGTCTATATGTGGCTTGTGTGTGTGGCATGTTATTGGTGTGTGTGTGTGCGTGTGCACGCCTGTGCTTTCTGCATGAGCCAACCACTCAAACTCTGTTTATTTCTCTTTTATAATCGCTTTCTCTCTCTCTCTCTCTGTAAAGCACCAGGACGGGCCTGGCGTTCCAGGAACTGCTTGCAAGTGGTCCTCCAAGCCTCGAGCCGGCCGCGGCTGTCCCCAATGCCGTGCATCGTAATGGGTCCTCCCAGGGACAATTTGCATAAAGGATAAATAAGAGAAACACAATGTGAAGTTTATTCATTTTTAAATCCTGCAGCGTTTGTGATTGAAGGCCCAAGCTCAGATGTTTGCCGGATGCGTCCCATTAAGACTCGGGGCTTTGTCTAATGTCTGCTCTGTTCCTGCAGGGGGGTGTAATGTGTGCTTCCCCACACTGGAGTGCCGTTTCCAGAGCCTTCTGCTCAACAAGGGACGGAGGAACGGCGGGCTGTGTTCCCTTCTACCAGGCCCCTCGCTTTAATTTGCTGTAACAGAGCCAGCACATTAAATACAAAACATATTGATGTTCTTGAGAGCCCTGGAGGGTCTTTACCCTCCCTTGTCAGAGGAGCCTGGCATGCCGGGAGGGAGAGGGGATGGCGCTTGGTGTGCACACGGAGTGGCGCCTCCGGCATGTCACAACTGATCATCTGCCAAGAGCTGTGCCCTCCCAGAGGACAGAGGGTGGGCAGAGGGGCAGAGGTGCCATCACCCATGCCTCAGAGAGGAGCCTGTGGGCATGGAGGGCCCCCTCAGGTTCAGGCCATTGTGGACACAGCAGTGGTTTATGGACCAATGACAAGAATGAATGGAAGGAAGGAAGGAAAAAAGAGAGGAAAAAGGAAGGGGAAAAGATGGAAGGAGGGGGGATGCAGGCACAATGCCACCCAGCAGCAGTGTTTGACTGATGTGGTCACTCCCGGGTCATCGTTAACTAACAAGTTCCCAAGAAGGTGCAAGAGTTAGAGAAAGCTGGACAGGACTCTAACTTCTGGCATCTCTCTACTCAAAAGGCCCTGGGCTCCAGGAATTTGGCAGGGTAGATCTGGCCGTCATATTGTGAATATTTGTCACAGCAAGTGATGCAAGAAGAATAGAGGCATCTCCTCCAGCAAATTCACCATTCCCCTAACAGTGTGTCTCCAGGGCTGAAGGAAATAGAATCCAGAGAAAAGAAAACAGTTGTCCTACTCTGGCAGGACAGGGCAGGGCCAAAATCCAGACTCCACTGGACAGTAACTTTACATTCTTTTCTCAAGCTGGCAAAGAGCCCCAAAACTCTGGGGTGTGAATTTGCCTTTTTCCATAAAATTATTAACTATTGAGCAATTAATTTAGTCTCTCTTGACAAATGCACCCTCCTAATAGCAGCTCCCTTATCTGTGGCTGCTATCCTGTGCTGTTCCATGTATGTTGTTTCTAATCCTCACAACTCTAAGAGCTGTTATTATTAGGACGCCGAGAATCATGTAGCTTAAATAAATTTCAGAAGGTCACAGAGCTAATAAATGCCTGAACTCCAATTCAAATCCAGTCCTGGGGCTGGTGGTGATTGTGGTATTGTGGTGACAGATGTGTTTGTGGTGGGGATGATTGTATTGTTGCTGGCACTGGTTGTGACCATTGTGGTGTTGGTGGTGGTGGTGAGTAATGATGATAGTTATGGTGGTTTTGGTGGTGGTCCCCTTTGTCTAAATGCAGGCGCTCTGCAGGAACTTTCGCTTTGGAAAATGATGCTGGCTGATATATACAGTTGTCCCAGTATTGTCTTTCTGTGACCCAACCCTACCCATTGGGGGCTCAGATCACCCAGGGTGGATGGGCTCAAAAACTCCCTTCCTCTTCGTCTTCTGACCTCTGCGGCCTAAGCAGACCTGCAGTGAAATATAGAAGTTCAAGGAAGCACCTGGTGAGGGGTCAGGGTAAGATCATTTATCCTCCCTCAATGAAAAGGTGTCTTTAACTCAGTATCAAGGGTAACTCATTAATCCTTGCATGAGATGAGAGCTTCATTAAAAATACAATCCAATTAATTCTGTGTGTATGTTTTTCTGAATCAGAAATGGGCTGATTTGGGTTTTCATGGGCAAGGTGATGCTATGAATGTCCACTCACTGACAACCCTAATAGTTGCTGGCCCCTTGCCCAGGGTGGAGTGTTTATATGGAGTCTCTGTGTGTATGCCCGTTGAGAGGGCTAGCAAATAGAGGTTACGAAGTTGATTGAAAGACTAAGAAAATGAAAATGTTTATTCAGGATAGGCACCTGTGTCTTCCTAGGTAGATTTCAAGTGATTCCTTTGCATCTTATCACTAAGGCTCCTGAACCCATTTTCTTCATTGACAGCTTCAGGGATGGGGAGTGCGAGCCCCTGCAGCAGAGGTGTGCAGAGAGCGGCTGACTTGGGATGTACAAGCTGAACGCCATGGAATGCTACGGTGACGTTGACCAGGGATCTTTCCACACAGGGCTCTTGCTAACCATTTACTAATTCTAGATGTGGAATTCCCTGGGTTCCCTCATGAAGTGTGGGCAGGTATTCAGCCAATGATGACTTAAGTGGATATTTCCCAAGGACTCTGCAAACTCAGATGAGCTTCTGGAAGAAAGAGACACATCAGAGCAGAGGCAAGGGTTGGCAGTAATCGGCATAGGACCCCCAAAGCTTCTTCTGAGGGACACATGATGATTTGGTGCAGCGACTCCCCCAATGCCTTGCTGCAGTGAGATCTCCATCACAGCAGATATTCAAGAAGAGGTGGGATGACGCACCTGGTAGATGTTCCATTAGCTACATGATCTCTAAGACTCTATGACCTGTAGTACATCACAAGCATGCATGTGGACATGTATCTGGGAGATAGAAAAATAAATAGATCGAGATTGAGTCAATACCTAAAGCCCTCTAGACATTTGGTGGCTATTATTTAATAACTGACATTTCCAGCCTGCTTCCTGCCTCCTGTGGGTAGTTTCCCCCAGAAGTCAGGATTCCTGGCTTGTAGTCTCAGTTCTATCTCTATGTAACCATGTCACCTTAAACACATTTCTTCATCACCTGATCCTTGGCTTGCTCATCTTTCAAGTGGAGGCAGCAATGGTACCTTTCGTTTTTGCTAGAGTGCTAGGTTCATGATCCTCTTGACATTAAGGACAAAGTCCCCTGGCTTTCCCCAGATCTCTGGAGTCCCACAGGGGTCAAGGAATCATGGAGATATTGGATAGTGAGTGGAAATATGACAATTAGTGGAGACATGCTTAAGAAAGGAGGAAAATGAGAAAATTTTTCTATATGGTGATATATATATATAGATATATATATATATATATATATCTCGATTATGAGATTCCTTCGAGATTTCAAGATTTATGATGCCGTGATTAAAAGGCAGTGTGGGGTATTGCAGGGTCTTGACTTTATTCGTCTCATCGTTGCCATGTCCCCAATTGTTACTGACTAACTTTTGTGGAATTGTTATGCTTCTTGGGACATTATATGTGCCCTGCCTCACAAAACGAATTCACGAAACAAATGAAATTGGGTATTTGAAAGTGCTTTGAAAAGTATACACTATTTAAATGCAAGTATTAATATATGATTAATAGTATGAGTTATAACCTTTGGAGGAGGTTCTTGATTGACTACGAAAGATTTACCAGCCCCCAAATTATTTTTCTCAGCTTCCCTTTGTACTCTCAGGAAGTTACAGAATCTGTATTCACTGGATCGGTGGTTCTCAAACTCGAGCATGCATCATAATCTGGAGAGCTTGTTAAAACAGATTGCTGGCGTATGTCCTCAGAGTCTCCGCCTCAGTAGGCCTGGGGTGGGTCCATTTCTAAGTTCCCTGGCAGTGCTGCTGCTGGTTGTCCCAGACTACACTTCGAGAGCTACTGGTCTAATTCTCTGATGCACTTAGTATTTATGTAGATTTTTCATAGCTTGATTATGTCCCAGATATTTCACAGCAACCCTGTGAGATGAACATAAGGTCAGTCAGTATTAAGGATATTTAAAAATTGCACAGAATAAGGACCATAAACTGGAGGTGATGACGTGCTGAGGGTCTCACAGTGAATCAGTGACCTCTTGGAATAATTTTTCTGGACATCCATTTCGGTGTTCTTCGCATTAGGCTAGACTGCCCCCTACTGGCAGATTAGTTGTGGTCACTAGGCCCCGAAGCTTGGGCTGGTGACAAGTTGCAAGGCTGTCCTCAGAGTTCAGTGTTGCAAGCATCTTCTGGAAGCTGGTGATGCGAGCATCTGTTTTGATGGAAGGTGTGTAGTCAAGGAATGAGTTCCCACTTTTACAGTCGCGGTGTTCATCAGATTCTGCAGGTGAGAACTGTCCAATCTGTCCCTCTTCTCATAAAGCACCAAGGTAAGTGCTTTGATTCAGGTGCAGGCAATCTGCAGGTAGGCAAACTCCTGTCTGCAGTTGACTTCTCAGCCACATGGCTTCCCTGAACCCAGTGACAAGGACTCCCTTGACCAAACTTTAGTTAAACTCCTTTGAACCCTCTTCTTCCTCAGCCCTTGTCCTTGGCCTGCAGAGCCCAGGTGTAGCAAAGAATCGTGTTAAACCAATTACTCTAGAATGCCTCACCCTTGATAATAGATCAAGCTTCTCTTCCTCCAGGCCTGATACCTGACCGAGTTCCTCCTTAGTCATTTTCCCTTTTCTTCTTCATCTTTCCTCCCCACCCCCATAGAATTTCAGCTTGTTCTTATTTTATTCAGAGCGTTTCGTTTCTCTCCTTTATTGCAATAGTCTTACATGAAATTTATCTTGCCGTTTTTGACAAGTGTATGGTGAATTATTTGTCTTTAACACCAGAAATGCACTTGATGCTCCATTTGTGCCCACCCAAGAGACAAACACATTGGTGTCCTCAAAACTGGAAGACTTATTATCCCAGTCCATGAACTCTCATCCCTTGGAGTGATGGGTAATTTATCCACATTCTTCTAAAACTGCCCTTGGCCATCACCACACCTGGAGGTCCCAGTAGCTCCAGGTAGAGGCCATCAATGCATCCGTCTGCAACCCACTTACCCCTCCCCACCCCTGCTATGGGGATCCCACTCTTTCCAACCTACTGAGGTCCAGGATCTTGTGGATCCCAGGCGAGGCCAAATCTGGTCACAGACAGAGCCTGGAGGTGCCTGAGACCCTGGAGAGGTGAGTTAGATGGTGTTGAGCCTTTCTAAGCTGGTCGGGCAAGAAGCGTGGGGAGTGTTAGGTGTGAAAACCAGCCCATGGGCTATAAACATCAACTGCAAAGCACTTAGTCCTGCGAAGCCACAGAGAGAGGCTAGACCTTCTGGATTTGTTTTTCCTTCCTCCCGTCTCCCTTTCTAGATTCGCAGCAGTCTTCTTTGGGCTGAGTGGGTTTGTCTGCTGTTATGGCTGCCGCGCTCTCGGATGCCTCTATGTGTGTGTGTGTGTGTGTGTGTGGTGTGTGTGTGTGTGCGCGCGTGCGCCGTGTGTATGAGAGCGTGCGCGTGTTTTCTCCAGAGTGACTGGTTTGTGCTGTCATCAGCCGTTGTTTTGGTAAATGGCGAGTTAAACAGATATATCCAAGCGTAAAATCTAAAAAATGTTCCCTTGGGCGCCCGGGGGGTGTTGTTTGAAATCAACTACATATCAATTGAGCGGTGGCGAGCGGATCCGATGATAAATTCCAGTCCACAGACGCCTTATAAATTACATTTTTTTGTTCGCGATCTTGCCTCATCTCAGCTCCCCAGAGGCCCTTAGACTGAGAACTATGATTGTGTTGGAGAAACGTTTGCTCAGCTTGAGCGAGGCCATTAGCATTGCATGTGCCAGTCCGTCCCTGAGCTCCCCCGCCCCCCCCCACCTCCCCCGGCCCCTTCAACAAAATACAATATGTGCCTGGTAATTTTTCTGTTCATTATCTCATTGTTTTCTGTAAGTACAAGGTTAGATTGAATTACTGCGGCTCCGCCGTCTATTTGTAATTCTCCTTCCATGCCGAGCTGCTAATGAATGGGCAATTTAGTCAATTCTTTGTAACGGTTTCTTCTGTGCGTCAGCCACTTAATTACTCTGAGCCTTTCTCACTGCTGCTTTATTGCACGGAAAGTCACGGCTGCTTCGAGGGCCCGCTCGAGATCTCTAGCTTCCAAAAAAAAAAAAAAAATTGTCAGAGGCAACCAGGATTCTGGATCCTTGCTGCCTTCTGCAGTGGTGCGGCTGGTCACATTCTATGGCCTCTGCCCACATGGCCCACTTCCCATCTGCACACAGGGGGTTATCTCCCTCCTCTGCTGACAGTTCACTTGATCCTGGCTGTGGCATTCACCCTCAGGGTGGCAAAAAAAGGTGCAGGCTCCTGCTCAGAGAACAGCCTCCAGGGGAGCAGTCCTGGTGTTTTAAAATGTTATGATTAGCCCGATTGGTATGCTACCTATCCCACTACCAGCATCTCCAAACCCTAGTCAGGGGTCCCACTCTGAGAAACCCAGTGTTTCCTCCTCGTATGCAGCACCTCATCCTCATCACCTAGGGGAACAGAGTGAGGTGCTTACTATCCCCATCCAACAAAGGGAAGTCCCAAGTGAGGTGCCTAAGGTCAATGAGTGATGGGGGAACCAGGGCTAACAGTTACTCAGGTCACCACGGCCACTTCTGTCCTCTTCCCCCTCCGCCCTGCTGCCCAAGGGGGCACTGGAAAATAGAAAATAGTGTAGCTAGGCTGAGGTGTCCCAAGGTAGAAATAAATGTGAGTTGCCCTTAAAGAGACAGGACTAATTCTGGAAAAGGAGAGGACTTTATGGCAGTGACCGAGAGGCTGAAAACCTCAAGGAACAAGGAACTCTTTAAATAGAATATCAGTTCACAAAGTGGCACCGCTGGATACATCCATTATGCTACCAGGATATTTCTGTGCACCCCAGAGTTAAGACACACGTATCTTATCGTCCAAAGTGGGACACTTTTGGAAATGAAAGGAGGCACATTAACTAATCACGCTGGGGCCACTGGAGTAAACTGCAACTGTCTAGAGCAAACTGAATGGCATGGTCACCCCATCCAGGTAAACGAGGATGGATGAACACTGTGCCAATGGCGTGCCTTCAGGCCCAGCTACTCTGATGACAATGCTTGGCGCCTCGCCAGCTGGATCCGCCCCTGTGTTTACAAACATTCTCTGTTGCTGGGTGTCCCGCTGATATGTGAGCTACAGAGAATCTGTACCTGTGTCCAGTAAACACAACGTAAGCACCAGCTAGGTAATAGAGACATCAGGATGAGGAGACAAAGTTTTCTGGCGTTTTGATTTGGCTGCTCTAGCAGAAGGGTGGTAAACGGTTCTTTGACTGCTGCTAATCTCCGAAACAGGCAGCTGGACACGCCGGTCTCTCTGGACAGAAAGCTGGTGCCCTCCTTTTGGGTCTGGCTCACTCTTAGTCATCCTTCAGGCATCAGCTTAAACGTTACTTCCTCTGGGAAGCCCTCTCTGATCTCCAAAACTATATTAGGGCCCCTCATTATGCTACTTCATAGCATCCTTTTCCTCTTTATTACTTACCACAATTACAATTAAATTATCTGTGTAATTATGTGTTTGATGCCTCTCTTTCCTTACCCTAACCCCTAACCTGCACATTTAAATAACACTGCCTATGTGCTAGGCAATATTCTAAGTGGTTTACATATTCTTCTTGTGAAACCTCACAAGGACTTTATGTGATGGATATTACTATTACCCTTGTTTTATAAATAAGGAAATGGAAGCCCAGGGAAGTGAGATAACTTGTCATGGAGGAGGCAGGATTCAAATCCAGGCAGTTTGGATCTCAAGGCGAGAAAGAATATAAAGCGTGGAGCAAGAAGATGTAACCTGCAGGCCTGGCTCTGCCACTTATCAGTGGTGTGCCTTTGGCCAAGTCACCAGGGCCCAAGGCCACACCTGGCTTACCTGTGCAGTAGAAGTAACAATAAGCCTCATATTCCTCACCATTTTGCTTGAGTGGCGAATAAAACGGTGTTTGTGCATGTGTCTAAAGTGCTGTGGGTCTATGCAAACAACAGGTGTGATTATCAGTTGAAAGCAGCCTTCTCGACTGCCTTTCACACCGTGAGTGTCCCCGTCAGCCCCCCAGACACCGCGGCACTGCCATCCTCACATCTTTCCCCATGTGCCCCAGGTTTGGGTGTCCCTCTTCTCCCTCTCCCGGTGGTACCGTGGGGCCAAGTGCTGAGCCCGGCACACAGCAGATCCGTAACAGTTCGTCGAACCGAACAGGACCAGCCACCCTTCCAGGTCTAGCTCGAGTTGCTTCCTTGGCAGGAAGGTTGCCTGGGTTGCTCCGGGCCTCTCTCATCTCTCTTTCCTGAGCTCTGTGTAGCTCACACAGTCAGCAGAGCATCTCAGGGCACTCGATGCCTTCCTGGCTGCACCTGTTTACTCCGTCAAACTGCAGGTTGTAAAATCAGTTTAGTGGGCTGCACCAGGAGGAGGAGATGGAGGAGGAGAAGAAGAATAGAAAATGCCAGGACCTGCTCCTTTTCCTGGCTAGCATGTGGTTCAATAAATCCCACCCCACCCCCTTTTTTTTTCTAGAAAAACTTTTGGCTTTGCAGGTTATTGTTTAACATCACCCAGGTAATATGCGGGAAAACTCAGATTCCAGCCCAGGCATTCTGGCTCCAGCAAAGAGCCCCTGGTTGCAGGAAGGCTAAAAAGATGTTTGGGTCGCCTTCACTCACCCTTCAGATAAAACACTATGTTTCAGCTCAACATGTTTTGGAAATCGCCCTGGCAAAAACTATGGATCAAGACCATGTATCATGAAGATGCTCTTCACAGGAGCACTTTGATAGATGGAGAGAGGAAACTTACCTGCCAGTGAAAAGGTGTCTGTGCCTCACCAGGAACACAGGCCAGCCTGAAGCTGCCCTTCTCCTAGGTTCTACGCACTCTGTGTATCATTCCACCTTAACACAAAGCACATGGGGCTGTCCGTCTGTCTGCCTCATCACTAAATACTCTGATTACTAAGGGCAGAGACTCTATTTATCCACCCCTGAATCCCTACGATTAACAAGGGGCCCTTGATAAATACTGATAGAGAGAAGAGATGATAAGGGCTGAGTCTAGATGGGGACATATGACATTGCCTGTAAAATTTGCTCATCTTTGCTGTATGTTTGAAATTTTCATAGTTAAGTGTTGGAAGGAAAAGAATAAATTAAAAAAATGTATACCCAGATTATAATAATACAGAAAATGTTTATGCAGGCAGGGACAAAGTCAGCAGATAAACTAAAATTGCACCTGCAAAAATGGATATAGAAAAAAATAATAGAAGGGAATACATAGAGTGTTAGCAGGGTTTGGAGACAATAACTCTATGCTTGTTTTTAACATTTCTCCTTTTTCATATTTTCTGTATCCTTTGCAATGGACACGTTTTACTTTTATAATGAAGAAAAAGTCATTTTCTACTGTGAGTCCTCAGCCAGGGTCTCTATAAGAAAGACCATGGGTCCCATTTTCAGCAAACCTAGCAGATAAACGCAAAAATAAACTGTGAGTTGATAAAAGGAATCTTTGCCGAATTCCCAGCAGCACTACTTTAAAAAGGTCAGCCTCCTGACATGACAGAGGAAAGAGATCCTTGTGGTGGAGGCAAAGGAGTCACTTCTCTTTCCTTCGCTTGGAAGGTGGTGGTTCCTCCCCCAGAGTGAGCCAGCTTTGTCCTCCAGCCCCCTAGGTTTGAGCCTGACAGAGGCTACCAGGGCCCTGGGCGGCCCTCACTGCAAGAGCACAGCGATCTGAGCCTGCCTGCGTGAAGGGGTGATGGAGGGTCCACCTCATTCTCCATAAAGCCTGGCCCTCATGGCTCCCGGGCGAGGTGAATGACAAGAAAGCCAGCACAAACTGACCTGACACATCGACTATCTTGCACCCCTCCCCATCCACGGCACCGACTCCGTCCAGAGGCTCCTATGAGCCACCCTGGTCTCCCCAACACAACCACCGTGAGGAGAGGCTGCTACCTCCTGAAGACACCAGAGCAGTGATATTCTGTGACCACACCCATGTGGCCACCATCAGCCTCTTCCTACTGCTTGTATTCCCAGGACCCAATCCCTGCCCCAGGCGTATGGCATTGGATGAGGTCAATGCCACTGCCCACAAAGAGTGGCTTTGCCATTCCTCCAGAAGCTACTAAGCTCCTGCTTCTGGCCTGACTCACACCAGGCAATGCCCTTGAACAAGTTCTGAAATCTGCACAAGTGGCAACTCCCATCTTTCCAAAGGAACTCACACTTATTTTTCAGTCAGACACTATACTATGGGCCCAGTTAATTCTCACCTGATATTTTGGGGTCTAATTATGATCTTTATTTTCCCAAATTACCATTGTCAAATGAATAGGAGGACTTAGGTGTGTTTTGTACCTCTGGGCTCGTTCTTTGACAATGCAAGTACAGTTGGAGAGCTGGTTGTCACTCATTCAAGTCTTATTGTGAATTAATAAGAAGCATACCCTCCCTGACAGCTGCCCAGTACCCAGACACCTGGAGAAGAGGATTTTGGTTAATGGGGCGGGGGTGGGGTGAATAATAGAAGGAATAATTTTGGATTAGGGGACAATCATGTGAGGAAGGCAGGCCATGTTGGGTGTCCTAAGGGCATAGGGAGGCCTGCACCCAGGGGATGGAAAGGATTATGATTTTGGAACAAAGCACACTTCCACTAACCCTCTTTATGATTATGAGTGGATTTCTGCCTATGATTTCAGGTCATAGAGAGAGGCAGGAGTGTTGGCTCCCCCCAGTGGAACTGGGAATGAGGAATTAGTTTGGAATCCAGCCCCAAATTCCAATGCGAGTCAGGTCAGCTATGGCTCATTGGCCAGGAGCTGAGGGCTGAGTGACTCTGGACAGGTCTTTCTCTTGCCCTGGAACCCAGTCCCCTCTCAAAAGAAATCCACCGGTTCCTTCAACAGTAACTCTGTGGTTGCATGTATTAGCACTAGTATTAGGCTCTTCTCAAAGGTAAGGATAAGGCCCTTAAAAAGAACTCTAGGCACAATATGGCATTGGGGAGGCAAAAAAATCAGGTCACCTCTTCATCCTACACCTAGAGATGGCCCTGAAGGAGAGACTCAAAGATGCTGTCACCACAGTACTGGCCTCAGTTAGATCCAGTTCATCCCTTCTCTGAAATTAGCTCTCTCCCTGTCTGTTTCCTGCAGGAGACTCCAAGGTTTTCAAGGCAGACTGTTTTTGTCACCTCCAAACCCTCAGCTCCCTTCCATTATGCCGGGCACTGTGAAGTTATGGTTGCTAATTGCAGCTTTCTTGAATGAATGAAATTTGCACCTATTAGAGAATTCATATCATAAGAACAAAGAGATACTACTCTGGGATCTGGAAGACCTGGAACTGACCTCTAAGTTGGGCTCTCATTTCTACCCCACCCCTTAACTCCCACTTAACGGATGGGAAAACTGAGGCCCATCGAAGCGATGTGACTTAGAATTTTGCAAGTGCAAAGCAGTTCCCTAGCATGTTTTAGATTCCTGAATGTGACATATGGGGAAATTGAGGCCTGAAGGGTATGGCGATGATGACATAAGGTCCCACAGCTCTGGGGTGGAGACAAGAACCCAGCTCTCAGATCATTGTCCAGGGCTGCGTAACAACTGTGGAGCACAAGCAGTCCTGGTACCCACTCCAGGTTCCCATGGCAACCGTGTGGAACAAACCATCCTCTTCGGGTGGCAATGACTCATTCTATATATAGGGCTTTTGGTTTTTTTCTTTAAGGGGAAATACATTTGCATACACTCTTCGCTCTCCCCAAATGGACTCCTTCATGGAAGGAAAAGACTAGGACACCTTCCAGAAAACAGGTATCCAGGCAGAAAATGGAAAGCCTGGCTGGTGGAGGCCTTGAGAAGCCTCTGGATTTGATAGTGTAACTAAAATGGTTTAATGACTTGGAGAAAACCATCTGGAATCTCAATTTGGAAGTCTTTGGCTTATCTTTGCTGCCCCTATTCTGTAGATCCCTTTCTGAGTGGTAAGAGCCCTTAATCCAACAAAAAATATGCCACAACTTGTGCTTCCCGAGCGGTTTTCATCATATATATATTTCATGTGATCCTTCGGAGTAGAATAGGGTGGGTAATGCTGTTTTTACAGTTGGAGAACTGAGGCCCAGGAGGTGAAGGTCCCAGGACTCTTGTGGAAATTCCTCAGCAGATGGAATTCTCCTCTGACTAGGAGAACTTTGCTCGACCTCTGGAGACCTCAGCAAGAGTTGGGCCCCTCAGGGGGCCTGAGGGGGGCACACAGCAAACAACAAACTGAACAAGGAACCGGAATTCTCACTCGTTGTTACAGCTGCCATGGAAGAATCACATGCAGGCCCACCTGTAGGGTGGCTGGGGTGTATCTCTAAGGAGCTGGTTTTTAAACTGAGGACGGAATGGTGAGAAAGAGACAACTATGGGATGAATGAGATGAGGAAGCTCCTCAGAGGAGACACCACGTGTCAGCGCCCTGAGGAGGAAGCTGGTCAGCAGCCCCAAGGACGTGAAAGGAGGCCAGTGAGGGTCCAGTGCAGCGTAGGGAGAGGAGAGGGGGACTGAATGTGTGGACAGCGGCCACATCATTTCAGGCCTTACACGGCCATGGTAAGATGCATGCATGCAATCAAACACACCTGTACTCCCACATGCCCAAGCATGTGGATGTTCGCACACGCGGCCTTGCATTACGCATGCAAATATGTGCATACAGGTGCTCAACATAGCCGCATGCCATTTGTACATGTACATAAACATACATGAAAATGCGTATGTACACAAAGGTGTATCTACACAACTTTCTGACAACACATTGTTCAGTGCACTACATACACACACACCAGTGCACACACAAATGCACTCCCATATGCACACACGTGCCCATTCATATAGACACAAAGCACGTATACACACATTCTCTCCCGCACTGCATAAATACACACACTTATGCACACATGCTCACGTGCCCACTAGCACACATACAGCCCACCACAAACCCAGCTCCGACGAGCTTTCAGCCACAGATAAACTTCTCTGCTGGTTGGTTATAATCTTTCATTTGGAACTGACACGTTGATAGCCCCCGTTTTTCTAGGAAGTGACCTTCATGCTGGCTATTGATTTCTAGTGGCTATCAGGCTGCCACTGGAGTGACAGGTCCGGTCGGAGGTCGGAGGTCAATTAAATAAAGCTTCTGGATTACTAAGCACCATCCACTCCAATGAAAATGGAAATTGGCAGCCCTGGCTCCCTTTTACGTGGCCTACTCCTGTTGATGGGGTTTCAGCCCTGACTGACCACCTCCTGTACCTGCCTTTCGGGCCCACCCCAAGTCAGGTTGCTGGGGGTGCCCTCAGGTTTCTGTTTTCCCCTGGGCCGAAGGCTGCAGTTGCCAGGGTCTAAAACTCGCTGGATTCTGTTTCCCAGCAAGGTCTGGGAAGCAGACTCCAAAGCCCAGCCTTCTGGTAACAGACAACTGCGACAGGTACCAGAGACCCACAGTGACACTTCTTGTGGTCTTAGGCAGGTGGTGTCACCTCTCTGGACCTCAGGGATGCCCCACCCCCATTTCCTGCCCCATCCACACCCCTCATACACCCCTTCCCATTTCACAACTCTGTGGTCCAAATAAGTGAGTCAATGGAGGTGTGCTGAGTTGTATTCAACACAGTCCAAGAAGATGGCTCTACTAGTATCTCTCTGTTTATAAAAGCATTACAATTTGTGAATGGAGAATTCTACTTAATCTCATCACATGGGTTATCTGATGACCCAGGAAGCTCCTCAGGTGGTCGTAGCATCTTGAGATCTGCAAGATCTCACGCAGAGACACGAGGCAGGGAGGAGCTGAAGAAACTTTCTGGTTTTCAAATGCTTTGTCTTCTGTCTTTTCTGTCAGGAATACAGATGGAGTTCACACTGCCTCACCTGGTGGACAGGGCTCAAATCTAACAGCCAGATACCATCTCTGAAAGCTACGCTGCACTTCTACTCCCCGTTAGGACCTGTGGACCCCCCCACCCAAATGCACCTTCTCTCTCCTCCACCTACGTAAGCACATCTCACCGCACCCCTGCTCCTCTCTGCATCCTGCCCTGATCCCTAGGAATAACCCGATAGTCCTTTCTATTTAGCTTTAGAAAGTACATTTGGTCCTACTTCTGAACATAGGTGTGTGAATAATTTTCACCTCAAAACTGGATATTTTTTAAAAAGAAGCTGTTTTTGAATACTCTGGCATGGGGAAAGCTGCCAAGGTTGCTAGCTTTCAGCATTTCTTTGCATCACCCCAGCACAAATGTCTGTCCCTTTCTGGCTCTACCTGTGCATCTATGACTGCTACGGCCTGTGTGGTTCTGCAGTACAGGGGTCTTTTAACGAAGTTGGTATGTCCTGAAGGGAAGATAAACAGAAATTAGAAATGTTTACAAATTAATTACTTGACAAAGGAAGTGATCTGTTCATCAAACAGAGAAACAAGAGCTGTTGGTGTATGCTGAAACCTGAATTAGCCCCCCATGCCAAGGGGAAGAAGGGAAGAATCTAAGTGCATTAACCAGGCTCTTAGCCATAACTTACACCCAGAACAGGACCCACCAGGGACCCCAGCAAGCAGGACATACAGGAAGGTCAAGAAATGTTCAGGGCCATGCAATTTATATGTTAGTTTGGACCATTTTACTGGCTTATCTATAGCCTGATGCTTGCCGTGGAATCCATTAAACACTGTATACATACAAATGTTAAAATGGCAACAACTTAGCCAAGCTTCTTAATCACATTTTCACTTTTTACTGAGACTGAATCTCCTAGCTTATACACTGTGATTTAAGGAGCTCTAAAATACCTTGCCCAAGAGTTCTATACCAACCTGATGAAGTGACTGAAATGCCACATTCAGAATGGCATTGCTGTGGGTTTCCCTCCCTAAAGATCTTTGTACAATGTCAGCCTCCCTAGGAGGGGGTACTGAGGTCTCCCACACCCTGGGTCCTGTGTGTCAGATACTGTTGTAGAGTGAAGAGAGAGCCCTAGGGAAGGCAGGTGAGCTGTGGGGATAAGAAGCCATGTGTGAGGCAAGAGAAACAGTGGGAGGACATGCTATAAATATCCTTTGCCCCGGGCCATGTGCAATCCTAAAACATTCAGGGCCAACATGCTGGGTTTGTCCAGACATTATGCAGAAGCATGCCGCAAAGCTGCAGCAAGACCCCAGACTGGACATCAGATACACTGATTTCACATCCAGCTCTGTCACTTCTCAGCTGAGTGGCCTCCAGCAAATCACTCTCCCTCTCTGAACTACAGTTTCCTCAACTGCAAAGTGGGGTGAGGAATTCCAACCACACAATGGACGATGGTCTTGAGGAATGAGCAAAACATTGTTCATAAAACAGCTGCCATCTATCTATGCTGCTCAATAAATGCTTATTGTTTAGGGGACTTACAGGTGAGCCAGAGCCATAGCTTAAGTTACCCACTGCCCAATTTACCTCACAATTAGAACTAAAAGGCCAGCAGCTCTCAAAGGGAGAGATCTTTCTCCCTGCTTCCTGCCTGCACCTAGGAGACAATTCAATTTTGTTTGGAGTCATTTTTGGTTGGGTGGGGAGCCACTGGCATCTAGAGAGTAGAGACTCAGGATGCTGCTAAACACCCTACGGCAGGACAGCCACGTAACAGAGAATGATCTGGCCCCAGGTGACAATCGTGCCAGGGTTGGGAGGCCCCCTGTCTCTTGCCCTCAGTGGCTTAGCACGGCTGCTCCGAAACTCTTCCATTTCCCGAACACCACGAAACCAGGGCTGTGTAAGGAGCTGCTGCCTGCCTCCCCTCACCCCGAGGCCACTCAGCCAGATGGCAGAGAGGTCAGCAGCAACCAAACATCTAATGACGTGTGACAAGTGTGGCCAGACAGCAGGCCCAGGCTGGGTCCCTTCGAGGCCACTCATTGGGCAAGGGGGACTCATAAATAACAGTACAGTGACAGCCCAAGTCTTGCTCAGTGGGAGGGATGGAGCTCTGCCTGCCCCCAGCCCCTGGGGCAGGTCTTTATGGGACAGGCCTCCAGCAGGAGGGCCTCAGATGCCATGCACAGTGAATGTGCTGGTGAGGCAGCGGGACCTGTCACTGAAACATCTGTCCTGACAGCAACTGGCTTTGCTGCATTGCTCCATCCCTGAGAGTGAACTATTTCCTCATTTCTGATCCAGGGTAATGTTGGGTTTCATGGCATTCACCCAGCAAAACATTTGCCATGGGAGGCAAGGTGGTGTAGCAGTGGGCGTGCTGAACATCTGAGTTTGAGTCTTGAACCGTATACTTTTTTATATGCTCTCAAGCCTCCATCTCTTTATCTGTTAAATGGGGATGTTTGGGTAACCATGTGTTAATTCATGGGAAATTATGTACAAAACAATAAATTAATGAAGGGATGATGATGATGATGACGAAAATGATTATGATTGTGATTACTCAGCCATTTGGGAGAGAGGAATTTATATTTTTTAAAAAAGCACACCTTCTGATGCTCTAAAAATATTAATCAGTTTTCAGGGTTTTAGGCAGTTCCAAATAGGCTGTTTGCAAAATAATAGTAATAACGATGCTCGTATTAAATAGCACTTTTATGTTCACATCTATTTTTCTCAAGCCTCATGTGACTCAAAATGGGACCTGTTTCCAATGATGCGTATTCTTCTAAAATAAAAGTGAAAAAAATCAAAATGAGCAGCTGGCTTGTCGACTGACTTGGCCTTTTCGTTCACCGTAGTCCTGGTCCAGATGGGCTGGCGTGGGAGGCGCCGTGAACTGAGTTAAGGGCCTCTCAGCGTCTCAGTTTTGTCGTTTACAAAACGGGGGTGCTCCGTTCTGACTAGCTTAGGGCTGCCAGTTCATTGAGACTGTGTGTGAGGGCGCTCTGTGAGGAGATTAAAGCCTCACCGCACGAGGGAATGTTAGCATCGCGATCATTATCTCCACCATTATTAATTATTATTTATAACGATGTGTGCACGACGGAGCTACTCCAAAGCGCTGTGGCTGTGAACAGTTTCCACCTACTTTCCCCCCAATCCACACGTGCCCGTGATGACGAAGTGACCCTCGGAGCACTCCGTCTGGAATCTAAGCGAAATCTTTACGATTCAAAACAAGCCCCCTACCCGCTTCCCTCTTTCTCGGCTAGAAGCCTGGACTCAAGAGACGCCCCCCTCCCCCGCCCCTCCCGCCTGTGCCTTGTCAGTCTTCTGTAGAAATGGCTCTCTTGGCCCAAGACCTCGAGGCCTGCTTTCAGCCAGGAGCACATTTTTGCAGGAAGGGTTATAAATCAAAACCTGGGTTCTAATGAAAATGCTGACACACTTTGACTGTAACAGTGCACCCAGGCACCACTTGTGAGAAAGCAGAGGCACAGGGAGCGTGTTCAAAGGACCCAGGGCACCTAGGAGGTGCCTGTCCTGCCTGGCCTCACCCGCCCCTGCCTGTCCCCACCTCTCTCTTTCTTTCCCCTTGCCTCCTGCCCTTGCTCCCTTTTTTCCTTATGATTCCTATAGAAATTCTTAACTACTGCCCCACTCTGCAGCTCCTTTGGGGTCAGTCTCATGGCCAAGCTGGCTCCCCGGCAGCCCCCTCCCCGATTCTGCGTGGACCTTAGGGGACAACGGTGCAACACCTGCTCGGTCCCAGGCAGCAGAGGATGGTGAAGGCAAAGCCTTGGGTTTGCACAGGACAGTGTGCCAGTTCTGGCTTGGCCACGTCCGTCCGGACTGCATGACCTTAGGCGAGATATTTAATCTTCCTAAGACTTAGTGATTAGACCGTGAAGTGGGGATAACGGCACCTCCTTGAGATTGTTGAGAGGATCGAATGAGATCCATAATGCCAGGGAGGGCGAAGGGAGAGGGAGGGGCGGCAGAGGCTTGAGCTGTTGAGGACCTCTCTGGCTCCCTCTGAGGGACCAGCTCCCAATCCACACTGGCTTTATATGTAACCATAGACAGTCACTCCTACAGTTTGATTTAGGAGATACTAAAGAGGATGCATCTATCTCCAAGTACTTTTACCACTGATCTCATCAATTTCACCATTAGCAATCATCTGTATGGAAGCCATCCAGGGTCTGGCGTGATGCTGGCTGGATGATTACCTCAGGAGACAAATGCCCCAAGTTCCTAATTCTTCCATGTGAGGACTGAGTTCACAGCAGGCCCGTCCTTCAGCAGGTGGATGACGTTTGAGCCTTGTCTAGTGTGAGTTGATCCCCAAGCCACTGACCAGATGGAACCAAAACCCTGTTCTTCCCTCAGCATTCCCTGACTCCCTCAGCTCGTACTCCACTCTCCATCCTTGGAGCCCCTGTAGCTTTTGCTGTTTCGACCACCTATGTGGCACTGGGCAGAGACGATAATCTCCTCGATTGGAGACTGTAAGCCACCTGAGGGCACAGAACATGCCCACAATTTCTTGAAATTTCCTAGAGGACCTGGCTTCATCAGTTTAGTCTAATACAATGATCTGGTTATCTTTCTAACAACAGGGACTTCTTTGCTCTCTCACATCGGATGTTCATGGAAGCTGCGTATCTGCCCCAGGCCCCTTTCACTTACATTGCATTGACCAGAACAGGTCAGATGGTCCACGAGGCAGGGATATAAAACCCTTCCAAAGAAGTCAGGGCGCCCAACTTGTGAACAACTAATCTATCACAGACCTAGAATAGTATTTCTACAATGTTGTTGATTGCCTTGTAAATACTTAATGAGGATGATGAGCCAAATATCTTAAGACAGAAATATTTGAACACATGATTTTGATGTGGCTGTCATATCTAAACTAACCCACTGAATGTTAGGGTAATGAGTCTCTGGTCAGTGAAAAACATAAATCAACTAAGCCCTCTGGCTAGAAGGTGGTGGAACCAGACTAGACATAGCCCTAGTTCACTGTAGAAACACTGCCTTGAGGAAGCAGGGTTAGATGTATTTGCTATCACTCTGAAAGTCAGAGTTAGGAGCAAGAGCAGGAGAGGGAGTTCCAGGAGTAAAGACTTTGGCTTGGCTTGGTAGGTGAAAATGCCCACAGACCTAGAGTCTCCTAGCAGAAGGATGAGGCTGTGACGTCTCTGCCCCGGGCAAGCAGGTGGCCTGAAGGCAGGGACTGAATGCCATTGGGAGCGCCGTGGAGGGGATTTCTGCAGTGGATAGAAAGCTGGACTACAGGACCATGACCGATTCTTCCAGTTTTAAAAATCTGACTTAAACCTCAGAAGAATATCATTTCAGTTGTGGACATTCCAAAATAAGCAGGAGTAAGGCAAGAAAACGTATTCAAAGCCCTAAATGATGGGCTCTGAGAGGTCAGGAAGGGGAGACAGGCCAGAAGCTTCCTGGAGGCCTCGGAACCTCAGGGGATCTCAGGCGGCTGCAAAAACTAGGAAGCACAGGGGCTGGGCGAAGGGGGTTGATTCGAGGGCAAGTTGCAGGGAATATGCCTGGGTTAGAGGCAGGGATGCTCGAGGTGGTGCACTGCCCCCACCCCTTCCTTATCTCCCCTCTCCCTCCAGAACACAGGGTCTCTGGGGGATGAAAGAAATACAATTTGTACATGACTAAAAGGAGCCTGTGTGCCTTTCATACCCTTTCCCCATTTCAGGTTTGCATCTTATTTTCCTGCAAACTTTTTTTCCCTTCCCTTTGCTGCTCTGGCTTTTGTTGGTATAACCTCAATTACTTGCTGCCTTTCAACGCTTTTATTCCCCAAGTGGAGGGAAAGAACTTTTAATGTCATGCTAGGTCCTTAGCCAGGCCAATTGTCTTTCCAAATCATTCAGGGGCTTGGGGCGGCTGGGGAGAGGGGGAGGCTTGGCAGAGACAAGGAGAGAGTCGATACAGCGAGGAGGAAAACAGCAAGTACAACGGATGAAGGTCCCCGAGGTGATTTGCAAATCTGCTGAAATCCTGAACAAGCTTTGATTTAACCCAAGCTTGAAATGGCTTTTATTTACTGTCTATTGTGGAATAAATGACATCTCATAAACAGGCTTTATCCATTACCCCAGAATGGAGAGCACGGTGTTAGGGACGTTTTATCCTCTTGATATCAAAGGAGATATGCGGGGTGTGTTATTACAAATAGAAAAATCAATGCTGAGACACACACATCTGAAATTTCATTTTCGTCGAACCACATTTTCAAAGGGGGAAAAAAAAAAGGCAATTGCTAATAAAAATGACTACAGAACCTGAGGATTTACCAAGCTTGAGCAAAGGAAGGGCTGAGACCCAGCCCAGGCGTGAATAAATCGGTCTCTGCCTTGGGGCCATTTCCTGCCCACGCTCCAGGACAAGACGGCTCCGCCCAGGAACGGCCGCAAGCAGAGCCTCGGGCCTGGCCTCCTCCTCACACCCATGTGCAGACCCCAGAAGCTGCCTCCCTCACTGTCGCACCCCAATCACACACCACTTGGCGGGAGACCACATGGAAAACACCAGCAAGAGTGAGACCACTACTGTTTGCACGAGGCCTTTACCACCTTAAGGCAGAGGCTTCTGAATCTCCTCGGTCTGGTGTACAAGTGAAAAGGCTCCTGCAGCGTGAGAGAGGAAAGTTGTCCTGACTCCGAAAAGGCTCAGCCTCTCACTGAGGCAGCAGCCATTTCCACCCTGTCCTCCGGAGAAAGTTGGTAAAAAGTAAATACTTGCAGCTTTTCATAAAATTTTCTTGAAGTCACCTCCCCGGGCCCCATCTTTTTATCCCGTTGTGTAACCCTGTACTGGGGGGGGGGTGAGTCTCTGCTTTAGGGTTTTGCTTCCCCATGAAGGTATATGCTCAGTGAGGCCTGAGGCCAGTTCTGATGCTGGCCTCTGTAATATTTCCAGCACCCAGCACAGCACTGGGCCCATAATAGCTGCTCTCAAGAGAATGAGAAGGTACAGGCCTGTGAAGGGGATGAGAATGGCTGCCTGGACCCTGAGCCTCTGGTACAAACTGACCTCAGCTCTCCGAAAAGAAGCACTCCAGTTCGAGTCGGCACCTTCCACTTTGACGCATGAACGAGATCCAGTTTGCTGGTTTCGTGCAGTGGTATATGGCTCAGGAATGCCTGTCGACACTGGTTGAGTAAAATGCGCCAGGAGGCTTTGCTTAGGTTTTAAGGCCTCACGGTAATCCTCAATCCGCACCTGCCTTCTGGACACACACACATGCATCCACGCGCGCACACACACACACACACACACGCACGCACGCACGCACGCACGCACACGGCAGACAGCCACCAAGAACGAAGAGCCAAACACAGACCCATGCCCACTGCTGGAAAAAGAGCACAGGCTCAGCATTTCATAGCTGGTGAGGGTACCAGAGATCACTTCACCTAACTCTGTCTCTTGAGAGATGGAGAAACCAAGGCCCAGAAAGCAGAGCTAATTTGTCTGAGTCATACAGGAAACTGTGCTCACCTGGGGGCTCTGCCCGGGAAGAATCTAGGGAGCAAAAACAACCATAAAGAAGGAGCAGGCATGCAACTTAACTGCAAAGACAGTCATGATGTGGAGGTAATTGATTTTTAAGTAATACAATGATGAACGATTAGAAAGCATCCACACTGTGCGAACGATAAGAATTTTTGCTCTTGTTAAAGAGGCACGCTTCTTGTTTTCTCTACAGACTTTGCTAATCAGAATTGGGAATCACTGACTCCCGAAGCGTTTTGGGAAGACAATTCCCTATGAAAAGTGTCCCCAGCTCCCACAGACACACAGACTGCCTATTTCTTCCTCGCATGCTTCATAAAGGTTTGAGAAACTAGCCTCAGCCATCCAATACACCGGCGATTCTGTCTGAAATAGGTGGCAGTATTTAAATAAGGTTTCAATAGAAAGAAAATGTCTCTTTGGACTTGGTCTGTGATGTAGTTATCAGGAGGAAAAATTTGCAGAACCCATTACCTGCCACTCCTTCCCCCAGGAAAGCCCTCATTTGTGGAGCGTGAATCTCTCTCTCTGGCTTTTGCTAGCTTTTTCTCTCTGGATTGTCCTGGGTAAACATCTGCCTCACACTGTGTGTTTATAAAAAGAGGCATTTGTGGCTTTAATTGTTTAGAGGTTTCTGCAGAACATACAGGCTCTCTCTTCCTCACCTTCTCCTCTCCACCTGAGCAGCCACTGAAGGACGAGGAATGCTTACTTTGTTTGGTCTTCTTGGCATTACAGGGCATCCTTCTGTCCAAAATAGGGAAGATACATGCCACCACCCACCTGCTCCACCTTGGGATACAGAGTTTTTGTAGCAGGGACACTGCATCTTAATCGTTTAGTTATTATCTATTCCACAAAAAAATGTTAAGCATCTTCTGTGTGCAGAGTGTTGAGTTGAATATGGAAAATTATACCAAGAGACTCAACCCCCATCTCAAGGAGCGTATGGTCTTGTCGAAGAGATTAAGCTTGCACACATTAAGTGTAGGGTTTTTACCTACTTATAGACCTTAGAACTTTGGAGGGACAGGACACCTGTCACTGGCCTTCTTACTGTTAGCCAAATTAAGCCTGTCATCTTGACTCCACCCAGGGACCAAATCTTTTCACAAGTTCCACTGCCAGAAAAGAGAATGACGTTTCCTTTTATTCTCACATGTCTCTGTGCAGAGCTTCTCTGAATGGGGACCCAGGCCACCACGAGTATCATCATAGTAAAAATGCTAGTAACTAGAACCCAACAAAATTCCTGGTAGATAGATTTTTTTTTTCTTTTTCTTGTTGTATCACTCCAATTTAGGGCAAAAGCAGATCAAAGGAAATAATGTTATCAAACACCCAGTTTAAAAAGACAGAAACAATGTCTGGCTCATATTTAGTCCAGGCTCCCCACCTTTTTCACCTCCAGCTCCAGCTTGAACAGTGGACATGCCTGTCTTCAGGGAAATGACCAGAAGGACCCATTGTCAGCCAATAAAGGTGTGTGATGTCAGGTGGTAGGGGCTTTCCTCCAGGGAAGTAGACCCAGATATTCAAGAAAAGTTTCTCATTGCTTCTCAGCCTTTTGGCTAAGATCAAGTGAAGAAATGTTTCTCACAATCTGAAGGGGTTTCCTGTCTTCAGCTTCTAGAAAACCCTATACACAATTCTATTCTCCCACACTGCATATTCTAGTTCGAGAGGGTTATGGTTTAGATGATTCACACATGTGATAGCTAGGCCTATCTTGAAGTCAATGCCTGATGGGAGACCCAGGTGCCAGTACAGTCTCTGTCATCACTAACTGGTGATCTTGGGTCAGCCCTTCGGCCTCTCTGGCCTCCATTGTAACTGATTTCTAGTGGCCCGTCCACGACTAAGGGTCAAAGACTCCATGAAATAATTAGGTCATGCTAGATCCCACAACTTTTAAAATCTGGAGATGTTTTTCAGTGCCTCAAAGAAATAACTGCACACTCATATTCATTGCAGCATTATTCACAAAACCAAAATATGGAAATAACCCGGTGACTGTCAACAAATGAATGCATAAAGAAATTATGATACATATACACATATATATGTAAGCACACACAATGAAATATTATACAGCCTTTAAAAAGGAAATCCTTGGTAGCTGCAGGAAACTGGACTTTGGGTGGTAATCACACAATACAATAGATATATGTCAATTTATAATGTACACCTGAAGATTATATAATTTTGTTAACCAATGTTACCCCAATAAACTTAAAAAATAAGTAAATAAGTAAGTAAATAATAAATAAAAAAATAAAAAGGAAATCCTGCTATTTGTGACAACATGGATGTCCTAGAGGACATCATGCATGAAATAAACTAGACATGGAAAAAAAAATACAGTATGACCTAATTTATATGTGGAATCTAAAAAAAGCCAAATACAGAGGAGCAGACAGTACAAGGGTAGTTGCCTGGGGCTGCGGGGTGGGGCAGGGGAAACAGGAGATATTGGTCAAAGGGTACAAAGTAGTAGAATGAATAAGTCTAGAGATCTAATGTACAGCATGTTGACTATCGTTAATAATACTGTACTGTTTACTGTGAATCTGCTAAAAGAGTTGATATCAGGTGCTCTCACTATAAAAAAATTAAAAATGGTAACTATGGAAATGGATGTGTCAATTAGCTTGACTATGTTAGATATGTGTATTAAAACATCATGTTGTACTCCTTAAATATGTCTCCATAAATATGTACAACTGTTATTTATGGATGGATGGATAGATAGATAGATAGATAGATAGATAGATAGATAGATAGACGATAGATAATTAATAATGATGATGATAGATGATTGAGATAGATGATAGATAGGTAGATGATAGACAGACAGACAGGATCCACAGATTTCTGCTGGATGTGCATGCCCTGTGCTCCTCTGTACTCACTCAGGCCTGATGCCAGCTGAGTGTCCTTGCTATTGTCCTTTGAGGATATATATACCTCATTGCAGAAAGACAACCAGGAGTGAAGTGCAGTGGCCTGTAATGAGAAGACGCTCGGCTTGATCTGTAATGGCTTCTTCATTTAATAAGAAATATATAGGACAACATATTAGCAATGGTCAGTGTAGGGTAGTTGTGCTCAGGTGCTTATTAGATGATATTGGTACTTTCTGGATTTTAATAATTTCTCAAAAGAAAAATTATAATTTAATAAATACAGTGTAAATTTAATAAGTTGCTTGATCAAGCAACTGGCTCTGATCAGGGACAAAGAGACTGGTCAGAGAGGGAACATGGATGTATCTCATCACTTACACTGGATGGTGGACACACAGGTGTTCAATCCACTGTCCTCAAAGTCACACTATACGTTACATAGGTCTTGTGTATACATAGACTATTTCGTTATGAAAATTATTTTGGAATGATAATATATAGAAACATTAAAGTGTAGCTTTCACTGGAGAAACTTGAAGTTCTCTCCCTATGAATAATAAAAAAGCTCATATGATATGATATTGTCCAATAGAAATATAAAGCAAGTCACACGTGTAAGTTTAAATTTTCTAGTAGCCACATTTTTAAAAAGTAAAAAGAATCAAGTGAAACTGATTTTAATACTAAATTTTATGTAACAATATAACCACCTGCTGCTATTTCAACACATAATCAACATTAAATGTTTAACAGTTTATATTCCTGTTTTGGTGATGGTGATAGGGAGGGGGCACTCAATCTTGGAAATCCGTTGTGTATTTATACTCATTGCACATCTCAGTTGCGACTCTCCAGTGAACCTGGCAGGCAAACCTGGGTGGCAGTCAGTCCTCCCTTTCCTGGCAGGCCCCAGGGCTTGAGAACACTGGGCTCTTTCACTGCACCAGGCATGCAAGATGGCCACAGAAAAACCTCACCCCAGCTGGCCTCTCCTTTCTGCTCTGGGATGGCGACCCTCCCTGTCAACGGGAGGGGCCGCCCACCCCATCACCAGAGGCCCCAGGAAGAAGGACGTGGGCTGCCTTTTTTCTCGATTCCAGGCATTTGGTGCTTTCTGCAGGTAAAGAAACAGCCCACCTCACAGGGTTCTCTGCCTGATGTGCTGAGGAAAAACCGCAGGTGAGTTTGCTTGCAAATGAAGGAGGGTGTAGACAGTCGGGAGAAAATGACAAACAATAAAGAACAGTGTTTTGGGCAGGTGCTGGCTCTTGATTCCCAGGAGGCCTCATAAAACACACAGGCAGGTGCTGGATGCCCTGGGGCAGCCCCCTGGTCCACAGCACCTATGGAGCCCAGGGCTCAAGGGACAGAACCTGAGCACCCTTTCTCCCTGCTCCAGAGGCCACCCCAGTTGTCACGAGGGGTGACATTTTAGGTGACTTGTGGCTTAAACCAAAAACACAGTGAAACCAAATAACAAAGTACTACTTAGAGTTCTATATATATATGAAATGAAATAAGACATGTAGGAGATTAGATGATAGATGATAGATAGATAGATAGATAGATAGATAGATAGATAGATAGATAGATAGATAATAACACATAGGAGATATATGAGTATATACACATGAAATATATATGAAGAAGAGATATAAGTCTTATCAGATAGAAGGATCAGGCTGCATTTACAACAAGCGAAGTTCCCCAGTCCATGCAAGCATGAAGTCCTGTTCACAGGCTGGTGGAAAAGATGCAATTTACCTTTGGGTCGTGATGCTGGGATTCCCATTTAAAAGTCTAAGCTGGCTGATTATTTATTGATGTCTCTTTCTCCATAGCTGTCTGACTCTTACTGGTTGGAAGAAGCTCCTGTGCGCCTAAAGGATTTTTTGAATTAAGTTCTTTTCAGTCATTTTCCCTGCAGGCGTTAACCAATGAGACTGTACTTTGACAGAAGTCCTCTCCTTTCCCCCCACCTCCAATCCTCCTTTTACTTTATGTCATGAAATAAAATGAAGTGCCAGGAGAGAGGTCATCAAACAACTGGGCCTGACGTGGTTATTTGGCATTTATTTTTTATTTACAGAAAGAGTGAGAATAATGCATCGGAACCACTCGTATTTTACAGTGAATGTGCCTCTGAATCCTATCAGGACATAAATGAGCAATTTAATGAGTAAACAGGGCTCGTTTGGGATGATTCTGTCCAGTGCGGTTGCCACTAGCCCAGAAGTGATCCTTGAACCTGCACATTTTCCACAGTTTCCTGAAATCAGATGTTTTGGCCTCCTTTCCATAGTTGGCTCATCTGTAAAATGGAGTTATGGTCCTATACTCATGTCAGGGAACTGAGGTCCCTTGTAATCCTCATGATTCTGTGAGCGGGAATATTATTTTGTAAGATTGTCCTATACGATGACCTCAGCCAGAGTAGCCTATATTTTGGTAAAAACCGCTGCCCTTTACCCCTGTCTTCACCACTGGCCACCCTTCCCTCCCCTATCCCACCTAGGGAGAAACAGTAACCAAGGAACATTCTGGAAGTGATAGATGGAGGAATAGGGAGCACTTGATGAGGCTAGTCTAGCAACCCTGGGTACCAGTGAAGCACTTCGGCCATTCAGTTGGGTCCTTATGGAACAATTTGGGCACATGCTAGGGTCTCGGTCTCCCACAGTGAGGAGGAGCGACCTTAAAAGAACCCCCTCTCTGGCAGTAGAAACTTGACTCTAAATCCCTTCCCCCATCCCCACCTCCCACAGGCATAGACAAAGCCTATGGGTGGGGATTTCTACATGGAATGGTCCCTCATCTTCCGAGCCCCTTGGGCGATGCCTAAAAGTCATTGACCAGCAGACGCGCCTTTTCATTCATTTGTGCTGGGGAGACACTGGCAGTTCCCAGTCTAAAGAGAGAGACAGATATGGCCAACGATCACGCACATATCACACAGGCACAACCCGTGGAGAGAACCTCAGGCGGAGTGCACTGTGGAAGGGGTAGAATGGCCCCCCACATGGGAGAAGAGACCCCGCGACTTTGTTCCTCCCCCGCCCCCACTCTGTGCCGCCAGCAGCTGAACTTGGGGGGCTTTTCCTGAGAGCAGGTGTTGTGGGGACTGAGACAGATACAGCAAGGGCCCTCAGCAGCTGGAGGAGGAGCAGGACGTGGCATTTCAGGTTTTGAAATTCAGTTTCTGGCCCAGCCAATCTTGCTGGACTTTGGAGTTCAAAACAAAACAACATAAAGCTGGGCACGTCCCAACATCTCCAGCAAACTTCTTAACCCCTCTGCCTTTGTTTTTGCGTCCAAAAAAGGGAGACGCACTGCCGGATCCTCTGCTGTCCCACTCTCCAGGAAGGCCAAAGCATGGCTCTGGGACCCAGCCGGCCACTGTTGGGATCTGAATGTGGTGGGAAAACACAGGTGCCATGGCTTCAGAGCCATTGGGCTATAAACCACCAGGTGTAAGCCCAGAGGCCACACACTCCCATGGGTCCATCCCCACACGCAGTGCCCTTGCCCCATCCAGAGGGGCTTCCCTGCCTCCGTAAGTGTGTGTGAGTGTGTGTGTGTGTGTGTGTGTGTGAGTGTGTGTGTGTGTAGGACATTTTCCAAGGAACCAAGGTCATTGCTTCTAACAAAAGGGGCAAGATCAGCTCCCATTGGAGAAGGTGATATGAGCCTTTTCGTAGGCAGGGAGGCAAAATGTAATACTCTCCATTTGCAGAGCATTTTTAATTGCTCTTTCATGCAAACATCTCTTCACAAGAGTCTCCCCTGCCAGGAAGTCCTCCATGATTTACTCTTGCTGAAGCAATTTTTCTCCACTCCAAACACTCTCTGCCTCTTGTGGATCCTGCTTTTATGGTGCTTAACACATCTCCCACCCCCCGGTTGTTTTGACAATTTGTGCTCTTGTCCAACTAGACTTGCAGGTGGAGCTATATGATTTATTTTATATTCCCACACAATCCTTAGAATTGGGGTGGAACATCCCAAGAGAGCCAAATGAATGCTTGCTGAATGCATGAATGAATGAGTTATGTGTGTCTGAATTAAGGCATGGCACAAATGCAAGTACCCATATCTCATTCTGCTTAGTCTAGAACTCTTTCCAAAATACATAGTTTTGACTCCGACCTGTCTCTCATCCCCTCTCCACTTCTCAATCTTAACAGGTCCCCACTCCCCATATCTTATTTGCTGCTTCTGTGGTATGAGCAAGGATATCGTCACTGGAGTGGCTTCGATGAAACCCTAGCCACCGTGCCTCAGTGACAGTATTAAGAGTGACAAGTTCCAGGGCTCACCTTGTGTTCTGGCCGTCTGGTTGCCAAAGTGGAAGGTTAATGGTAGACACCTCCCCAGTCTGACCCCGTTACTGACTACCTGCCACATCCTGAATCTCTTTAAGCCCCATGAGATGAGTGCCTCAGCTGACGGATGAGAGACATGTGACTACACTTAGAGAAACACAACTAGTAATTGAATTAGTGGCTCCACCAGAATATTAAACAACGATTATAACAATCCGCACCCCCAAAGGCGGGCATCTGTACCCACTAAAAAACAAGGAAACGTATCTGTATTTTACTAGGGAGTCGGGTGGGCTACGTCTCCCGCCACCAAAAAGGATGTGGGACACAGGGGTCCAGCGTGCCTCAGGTCCTGGCAGGGAGAAGCCGTCCCTGGGAAAAGCAGAAACGAGCTCTGGGCTGACATTCTTTGTGCCCTGGCCCACAGGTGATGCCTGTGGACAATGAGGGGCACCACGTGAAGCCAGAGGCTCACTCCTGGAAGCTCATGAGTGTCGCTTTGTCCGCCGTTAGGATGCCCTGCTGCTCCACAGCCCATGCTAATAAATCATATAAACAGAAGCCATTGATCACAGCAGAGATGGATTGAGAGTGAGGATGGTTTCATGAAAACTTAGCTTTACTGTTGAAAAAGTCAATTGAAACCAACCGACATTTTGAGATTATCCCCCTGCCACCACTATCTGTATCTGTGTAAAGGGGGGTGGGGGATGGGGGATGGTACAGAATTAGGCACACTAGTCTCTGCCTGCAGGAAGCTCACATTCAGGGGAAATGCGACCAAACATAAGACATTTTCTCCTGATGTGAATCAGAAGCATCAAAACTGTATAGGAAAGACAGGGCCTAATCCTCTGGCCACTATCTTCAGAATGAAAGTGTCTGCATGTGCATGGGCTTAGCATTACAGAGCACTTGGGACCAGGGTATTCACAGGAAAGAGCTTTGCAGCCGGACACATTTGGTTTCAAATACTAGCTGTACCACTTACTATACCGAATGTACTCAGTCAGATTCCTTACTCTCTTGAAGTTTCTGTTCTGTCATCCATTAAATGGGGCATAATAATACTTCCTTTGCTAGATTCAGTAAGAAAGCTGAAGATCGAACTCTTAGTAAAGTAACTGGCATTTTACACGGTACTCAATGAATCCTTCTCCTTCATTTGCTGGACAAAAATTAGGTACTGAATACAAATTATACGGCTGATCAGCTCAACTGTAAACAGATAATAAGATGTTAAGTTACCCTCCCACACATGGGTCATATAACAGCGCAGAGTCAAAGAGGGGGGCTGAAGAATATCCTTGCACCACAACGTTTCCCTCAGACTCCTGTAGATAGTGAAGAGAACTACTGATGACTGAGGCTATCTTATCTATCTTTATATCGCTGGCATCAAGAACTGGACTTAGCAGGTTTGTTAGGTGGGTGGGTGGGTGGGTGGATGAATGGATGAATGGGTGGGTTGATGGATGAATGGATGGATGGAAGGGTGGATGGGTGGATGGGTGAACAGATGGGAGGATGGACTGATGGATTGGAGGATAGGTAAAAAGGTTGATGGATAAACAGATCAAACAAACAGGTAGATTTCCACTATCGGGACACTATTTTTCCTCT
Organism: Eonycteris spelaea; assembly: GCA_003508835.1. NCBI lineage: Eukaryota > Metazoa > Chordata > Mammalia > Chiroptera > Pteropodidae > Eonycteris > Eonycteris spelaea. The sequence continues at coordinate 18,466,875 of PUFA01000003.1, read as the reverse complement.
CATTTCACTATTAGAGAAGCTAAAAGAGGTTAAACACCCTTGCAAAGGGCTGAGTTCTTATTGTCCCAGGAATTTGCTAAGCTCCTCCTAGTCTCTGTCTTCTGGCTGATCAATCCGCGTTTCCCATAAGTCCCATCTCTTTCCTTCTAGGCTATCCTAAGTCTTCAAGACACAACTGAAGTTCCATTTCCTCTGGAGAGTCTTCTCTGACCAGGGCCTTCACACTCTCTCCCTTTCCTGCACTTGTCAATATTGAATGTTTCCCACTTTAGAACTTATAGTTGCTAATTGTCTGATGTCTGCACCTTATCTTTCCAACCTGATAACAGAGAATGAGTTCTAGTTTTCCCTCACAACAGCCAGTGTGAGATTGGGCACATGTGCCTATAGTGAGTGCAAAGGCTGTCCGAAAAATGCTTGGTGACTGCTCAGTTAGCTAATGTTACTAACGGTAATAAAAGCTGACACTTACTGAGTGGTGTCAGACACTTCATTGAGCACTTTAAATGCATTATCTAATTTAAGCCTCACAATAAACAGTGTTACAAGATAGGATTATTATGTCTATTTCATAGACAAGGAAACTAAGTTTGAGAAAAGTTGTGGTGCTTTTAAAACGTAAAATCAAAATTCTTTGATGTTCCTCTCATTGACAGTGGGACTCAATGTCCTCCCTGCCCTTGAATCTAGGTGGGCTTCTTACTGCATCCACCAGTACAGTGTGGCAGAAGTGATGCTATGTGACTTCTGAGGCTGGATTATAAAAGGCCAGGCAACTTCCAATTTTTTCACAGAAATGCCATGACCCTGGCATCCTAACCTACAGTCCTGTTTTCACCATCCATAATAGTATAAGTACCAATAAAACTTCACGTTTGCATACCAACGTATAATTCTGTGTAATTTCTACAGCTCTTGCACAGACATAGCGTGAGAAGGCAACAAGGCCTGGGAACAGAACCACCAAGGTTCAGAGGATGCTCTGACTTTGAAGTGTGTTCCTTACACACCTCAGGATGTTAAAATCAAAGCTGGTGGAGCTCACCTTCCTCCAGGGCACGCAATGACTGTCTTTCTGGGGTTTCCATTTCTCAGAGTTGGCCTCCCTTGAATCAAGCCCTTTGGAAGACCCCGCTGATGTGAGCCTCCTGTCTCCATTTTAAAGTGCCGTCTCCAGAAAGGTTTGGCTATAATCGCCCCCCTGCCTGGGTGGCTGCACTGAGCCAACCCAAGCTTCCCTGGGACCACATCCCACACTGTGGGAGAAAGTTTAGAACAAGTTCTGCAAATGGCCCTGGGGAAGGGAGGGGAGGATTCGGGAAGGCGAGGCTGGGGGCCGCCCTTGGAAAGCCAAGACTAATTCCGCAGTCTAGTCACTCCGTCAAACATTTAGTGTATCCGGGTGATTGTTCCCGGTAGGCCACGACGGACTATCTGCTGGGCCTTTTGTCATGTTAACTGCAGCCGATCAATGGATTGAGGTCAGGACTTCTGATGTAGGTGCAAGCTTAGAGGGAAAAAAGTCTCAAAGATTCATTTTTTCTCGTCTGGTAACACTCCGGTCACTTATTTTTTCTCAGTTAGCCTCTGCCGCTCTAAAGTGGATATTGATCAGTGCTTTAATGCAAACCTGTCAAATTAATTTTGCAGACCTGGGATATGACTGGCCTAAAATTGCTTCTGCATCTGTTCTCTGCAGCAAGCCTATGAATTTTAATCACGACCAGAATGGGTTGGTGGCTTTTTTGTTAGAAACTTGAATAGGAAAGGTTTAAACTGTAAATGCCAGGGAATGATGCTGTTTTGTTCTTTTCAGAAACTCATGTGGTGGAGGTCAAAGAAATTATTATGTCGGGTGTATTCTTGGCAGATGCGGTGGGAAGCTTTGCGGGCTGGCTTTCTACAGCGCTGCACTCAGGGAGTGCTAGTGTCTCTACAAACACCCGCCATCTCTCAGTTTCAGAGTCACAGCTTTGGAGAGTGGCAGGCATTGGAATGCCAGCAGGACATGCCACCCCAGCCTGCCTGAGCCACCCCTGGCCCCTGTTTTATTGTGACCCAAGATTACTTCCTGGGGGTGAAAGAGCCTCAGGTTTCATTTTGTTTTAAAGATTTAGCTCCTGGGCCTGGTTCTGCCTCACTTGCCCCAAGTAACTTCTGGCAGGGCAAGGTGCCACTGTCTGGGACTCAAGTGATCACCTAAAAAGCATTTCCAATGTAGGTAACCATGCCGAGGACTCCTCTTCCAGGCACCAGCAACTTTGGCTGGGACCACACCTTCGACTCCCAGACCCAGGGTTTGACACGGAGCTCTGCCAGGGCGGGAGGCCCTTGGCCTCTCTGCATTGCCCTCTCAGCCTGTCCCCCGAAGCCACCACTCTGTTGGAAGGCTCTCCACACTTCCAAATCTAGGAGCAGAGCCAGGGCTGTGACTTCCCCATTGCCAGGCCCACTTCAGGTGGACATTGCAGCTGCCACCAGGTGTCCTTGCACGACTCTGCTCCTCATACCCACTTGACACTTTTCTCAGCTGGACCACTGAGGCAGGCAGGCCCCTGTGCAGGGGAAGATGCTCATGGCACCTCCACTTCTTTAGAATTTGCAACAAGCACCCAGGGATCCTGTGTCCCCCCTCCCCTCTGGTGGCAGCAACCCTCCCCGCAGACAATTCTGCCAAGTTCTCTCTGCAGAGAATCAACTGATTATAACCCTAACCATATTGGTCTTCACTGGATGTCATCGTTATCTTTTTATCAAGTACTTACTATGTGCCAGGTTCTAAGTGTTTTCATAGACTGCTTCTAAAAACAAGGCAACAAGCCCCCAAATAGAGTCATTTATGCTAAGCCCCACACCACTAAAATGAGACCTAACTTAACTATAGTTTCAGCTATCTCAGAAATGGAATCTTAAATCTTCAATCAGGAATCACCTGGTCAGCACTAGTGAGGTCATCGCACGATAGACCCCTACCTCCCCTAACTGAAAGTGACCTTGGCACAACCACTAAGGTTTCTGCCTGGTATAACAAACTACCTTGTTCCCTCTCCCTTCTGAGTACAAGTCTTTCATTTTGTTCAGCTCCTCGGAGCTCCTTTTTATCTGCTAAACTGGATGCTGCCCGATTCATGAATCTTTGAATAAAGTCAGTAAGATCTTTAAAAGTTACTCAATTGAATTTTGCTTTTAAACAGTACTTAGTTTAATTCTCATGAGAACCACAGGAGGGCAGTACTATTGTCATCCAGGTGTTATTGGGGAGGAGCCTGAGGCAGAGAGATGAGATGAACTTGTCCAAGTTGCACAGCTAATAAGTGGCAAAGCCAGATTTGAACCCAAGCTGTCTCGCTCTAGAGCCCATCCTTTAATCTGCTTTGCATACTGTCTGTCTCTGCCCATGGGCCATGAAGCTCTTGATGAGGTGTCCATCTTGTTGGGCCCCTGATTCTTGCATCTATGGTATTCTTACCTCCCCAATAAAACTTCGGGTCCCTCAAGGGAAGAAGCCTCTTGACTTCTTGAATATTTGAATAGATAAATGAAGATGACGGACCACATAGTCATTGAGAACAAGCCAGGGAAGTGTTTGGGAGCGACTTTGGTGGACACTCTGATAGATTTAGCTTTATAGAGTGAAAGGAGGGAAGGAGGGGAGGAGGAGGAGGAGGAGAAAGTGGAGGAGGAGGAGGAGGAGAAGGAGGAGGAGAGAGGGAGAGAAGGAGGAAAGGAGAGAGAGAGAGAGAGAGAGAGAGAGAGAGAGAGAGAGAGAGAGAGAGAGAATCGCTTTATTTTACGAGCATATCTTGACTCTTCAGCTATGAGGGGCCCCAGCAGTGGGAAGCTATGAAGTGGCCCCGCCTCTTGTTGAAGTTAAGAGCTGGAGGGGCCGGAAGATAGGAAGCCCAGAGATGGACCAAAACTCCCAGGTCAGAGAACTGCGTGTTGAGAGGTGCTTCAGGAACCCTCAGATAGCTCACGTGAGGGTCCATGAGAGAGCAGCATTCGGATGCTGCTACCCAGACATTGCTGGGCAGCAGAGGTAAACAGAGAAGCAGACACTCCTGCTCCTGTTTGGTAAAGGAACACTGGGTAAAGGTCACACTCCATGTGACCCCTCCATGCCCCCACAACCCCCTTGAGGAGCTGGATCTTGGAGAAGGAAGGAGCCTGGGTGGTCTCAGAGCCTGGTCAGCCTCCTCTTCCTCACCCCACATACCCATCATCGCTGTTTCAGACAAGGCTCAGGGAATCAGGGTCCCTCCCAAACTGCCCTGAGGAAAGGCAAAGAGATGCAATCCTAACTGAGTTTGAAGTCACACTTCAAAGTGACAGAGTTTTAACAACTGAAAAACATCCAAAGTTATGGTATCTAAATTGTCATTGAGGAATGGAGATGGAGATTCAGCAGAGGAGGGTTGTAAGCAATGGTTAGAAAATTAAACCATTACATATTTATGCCTCGCTGAGTTGACACTGCCATGTAATCTACCTAGTGGAACACACCTGACAAGAACATACACACCGCAACCCTGCAACCCTGCAGAGAACCTGGTTCTTGGTTAAGCAGAACTGGAAGATAACGTCTTCCCAAACAGCCCTTTGTTTTAGGCCGGTGGGCCCCACCCCTACCCCTGCCCTCCTACAGGGAAAAGCATTCTCTATTTGAAGACCTATAAGAAGGCCTCATGGCCTTCATGGCCAGGTGAACAAAGGGACCCAGTTGGTCATCACTGACCACTCAGTGGAGTTCCACAAGACCATGAGTTAGGACTGTTAGGCCGATGGTGACAGAAGCCTCAGGGATCCTTGAACTCGGGACTCTCTCCCTCCACTTCTTGGCTCTGCCTGTTGACTTCATTCTCTCAGCTATGCACACATAGTGACAGGGATGTGGCTATGCTCTCACTCTTCCCACAATAAAGAGACCTTCTCTGTTTCACATGTAGCTTTTAATAGCTTCTACATCCTGAGAAAGAACTCTGAGTTGTCCAGTTTTGGGTCACCAGCCCTCCCTTGGACTGATCACTGCAAAGAAGAAATTCTGTGATTAGCTGAGAATGGATTATTGGTCCCTCCCCGAAAGAGCAGAGGGTTCTCTTGCCAGAGAAGCCAGGAGCAGGTAGCACGGAGGGATTCAATCCCAATTTTAGTGTTTTGCAAAGATTCGTTGATTATTTGTGGCTGTGCATAACTTTGTGCTGAGTTCATCAAGTTTATGTCAAGGGAGTTAATCTCTTACCTGCCAGGAATACCATCTCGAATCCAACCTCATTGTCTCATAGTTGAGTCTCTTGCTTGTGAGAACCAGCTCCTTCGATCAGCTCCTGCCTCCCTTCCAGAGTCCGCCTCTGTGCCATGCAGGAAGCCCTGAACGGGGGAGGCTCTCAATGAACACATCTTGAATGAATGTCTGCATGAGTGAATGAATGATTATATGAATGGAAGGAAAGGAAACGAAAAGCAATTAAACACACACACACCCAGAGCTCACCTAACCACATCGCTTCCTTCCCTCCCCTCTTCTGCTAAAAGCTTTGTGCCCATAATATCTGGTTTGGGATCCTCAGTCCCCGAGGGGAGGGGGAGAGTCAGCTGCACTGTGGTCTGCAGAAAAAGGCATGGGGTGAAGGATCATGGAATTTGTCCTGCCATTAATTACCTGTGTGACCTTGGGCAAGCCATTTAACCTGTCTTTGCTTCAGTTTCAACATCCATCAAATGGGACTAGTGCTCTCTGCCCTGTTTTACCATTCCACAGTGGGTTGAGAAGAATAGACAATATTAGAAAGTTAACAGGATGTAGAATAATCTAAAAGTGAAGCACAGGGTAAGAGAATGAAGGTATGATGACAGTGGGCCTCCATCAGGGCTACCAATTCAGTTGCAGAGCTCAATGCTGAGTGTCAGTGGTGGTTGGGGGAAGGCATCTGGGCTCTCCTCACTGAGAAGCTCACCGTTGCAAGAAAATTCCCTAGCAATCCCGAGATCCTGTGCATACTCAGCCTGGAGAGGCAAAGATTTAAAAGTAAAAGAAACAATACTTCCTTAAGAAAAGATACACACCCATAATGCAATAAGCTACCTATAAAGATCTCAGTGGTGTGTCACAGAAAATTAGTCAGTCAATAGATATTTATTGAGCCCCTACTATGTGCGAGGCACAATTCTAGAATCTGAGGAAAAGAGATGGTCATAGAGAGTCCTACCTGAAAGACCAAAGCAGAAGTAAAGAAATGAATAAACAAGCAGAGAACAAATAAATATCATCATTACAGACCCTGATAAATGCGATAAAGAAAATAGAACAGGGTGGGTGCTGAACTTATCTGGCGATCACTTCGTAAGGCATATAAAAGTCTAATCCCTATGTTGTACACCTGAAACTAATATAATATTGGATGTCAATTGTAATTGGAAAATAAATTATGTTTAAGAAAAGGAAAGAAAATAGAACAACATAACCTGTTGGAGAGTAGCTTGTTGGAGCAGGGGGCTACTTGAGTAGCGTGATCACGAGAAGTCTGGAAGGTGATAACGTAAGAGCTGAGGCCTGAACATTGAGGAAGGAAGAATGTACCATGCAGATGAAATAGCAAGTGGAGAGCCTAGGGTAGGGCCAGGAAAAGGGCAACGTGCTATGAGCATAGTGAACAAGGGGACAAGTGGGCTCAGGAGACGTTGGAGAGATGGCTGGGGCCCAACACGGGCTGTAGAAGAGGAAGAGGGTGTGGACTTCATTCGAGTGCTATGGGAATCCATTAACGATTAGCAGCTGGGACGTGGTGTGATCTGAGAGAGAGAATGACCAAACAAGCATCGCAAACTGTTAACAGCTGGGGAACATGAGCGACGAGGCATGTGAGTTCTTTGTAGTCTTCCTATACGCTTCTATGCATTTGAAATTATTTTGGAATAAAAAGTAAAGGGGAAAAAAGACCACTCTGGCTCCTGGTGGACCACTGCTCCTGGCAGAGGAGTGGGGAAACGGAGGTTGAGGAAGGCTGGAAGAGGGAGATGGTGAGGAGGTCCCAGCAGCAGTCCAGGTGACTTGGACCATGGGAAGAGGGAAAGAGATCATTTTCAGAATGTATTTATGGAGATCTGGATTAGTTTTGCATCCTTGCCATAGGAAGTTGCCACAAACTTAGTGGTTATAAACAACATAAATTTATCACCTTATAGTTCTGTAGGTCCGAAATCTGACAGTTCTCTCAGGGCTAAGATCAAGACGCTGGTGGGTCTGCGTTCCTTTCCGGAGGCCCTCGGGGAGAATTTGTTTCCTTGCCATTTCCAGCTCGCAGAGGACACTCTCCAGGCCTCGCCCAAAGCTCTCGTGCTGTCATCCCTCCCTCTGACCACAACCTAGAAAGGTCCTTACTTTTAAGGACTCGCGTGATTACGTTGGGCCCACTCAGATACCCCAGGATAATCTCTCCATATTGAGCTCCTTAACTTTAATCACATCTGCAAAGTCCTTTTTTGCCGTGTAAGGAAATATCTTCACAGGCTCAGGGGATTCGGGCAGGACAACTTTGGGTAGCATTATTCTTTCCATCATGATTTGAAACCACTGAGATTTGCTGATGGGAAGGATGCGTGTAGGAGGGAAAGAAATGAAACAAGGATGACTACAGGATTTCCCGCTGGTGATGCTGAGTGAACAGAAGAGCCATTCCTCAAGACAGCAAGGCACCAGGAGGAGCAGAATGGGAGGGGTGGGGAGAATCAATCGCTCTGTTCGAGATGTGCTGAGTTCGGAATTAGCACAACAGGAGTGATTGAAATCAGTGCAGTCCAGAATGATTGGGAGAGCCTCCGGCTGATGTCCAGGGGAAGAGGGCAGCATAAGCAAAGACCCAGCTGAGGGTGACACTTGTGTGAGTCATGGCATATGCCTCCTCGAAACAACGAACAAGTACCGAGCCCCTAATAGTCACCAGGGCGCTGGAGATACAAATACCTCCATGAATAAAAGGTGTTCCAGAAGGGAATGGAATGCCAGATAGAGAAACGGCTGAACAGACAGATTAGGGTCTGAGGTACCAGGCCCTGCATGCTATGGCCATGGATGATGGGCATGATGTGGGGACAGCTGGCAGCTGCCTCGGGGACGCAAGATGTGAACAACAGCATAGAAAAGGACATAAGACTACTTGACATGTAAGAGTCTATACAGGCCCCAGACTGGCTGAGTGTGGGTACATGCAGGGAAAGTGTAGGCCAGGGCTGTTGAGGGCAGGCGTGGTGGCTTCAGCCCAGCTAGGAAAATCCTGACGGGGGCCCGTCCCTTCCCTCCCACTCCTATTGCTCAGGTGTTTGCAGCTGAAGGCATGCACACTGGGCGTAGCGGGTGGGGGAGGTGTCGAACGAAAGGGAGAGGTATCTCTCCCTCTTGCGGAACTGCCGCTCTTAAATCAAACAATTCAATCCAGGTGGAAGAGGGTTGGCAGCTGGGAGGGGAGAAGAAGGAGAAGCAGACGATAAAAAAAAATCAATAACTCTTCCCCATAAAATAAATTGAGATTTGTGGAATTCACTTCCACTTGACATCAAAGATGCCGATTTGGTGAATTCATTTAAGGCCAAATTGAAAACGTATCATTTTAATCCGGGTCCCCATGCTGCCCGAGGCTCCATGGCAAGGGCCCTGGGGACTGGGTTTATGGCAGCTCCGGATGTTTGTTTGGGGCCAGTTGAGCTCCACTGCTCTAGAGAAGCTGTATTCAGGATGGCAGGAGTGGTCTGATAATGCACCCTCCCACCTTACTCAAGTCTCCTCCAGCTAGGACACTCCGGCAGGGACCACTGGCGTGATCATGCTTGGCCATGTGAGTCTAAGTGGTAGATGCAAGGCTGGCCAGAGCCTTGGGCATCTGGTCTCATGCAGCTCTTTGGACCTCACTGGGCCTTAGTGCGGTGGTCCCATCCTTTTTGCATCAGGAACTGGTGCTTCTGTGAGACTCTAACGCCCGATGATCTTTGTGACGCTAGAGCTGGGGAGCAGCTGCAAATACAGATGAAGCTTCTCTCGCCTGATGCTCACTTCCTACTGTGTAGCCCGGTTCCTAACAGGCCACGGACCAGTGGCCTGGTCCACGGCCTGGGAGTGGGGACCCCTGCCTTACTGTTTTCTCCTAGAAATGAATGGCATAAAATAGAAGACAGAGTCACAGAGTCCACGGACTCTGGTTTTGGGTCCCCCAGCCATGCCTGAGAGCAGGAGCCGGGTGTGACTGGCAGTGTGGAGGGCGGGAGCACGCCGCTCATGTTGAACCAAGACGATCAGCACAATACGAGTTTCCTTGGCCCAGGCTTCAAAGGAAAGAGGATAGGTCTAAAACATGCTGGGTCGGGGGCCAGGACACCCCTAAGCACAGTGAAGATTTAGCCCTTTTCCTAGTAGGGGGTCACACTGGGCTTCCCTCTGCCCGGGGTGGGAGAGTCTGCAGGCTGGTGGCTTACCATGAAGCTGTCTCTGATGTGAAAAGGATGGCAGGGCTTGGGGTGGGGTTGCTAGGACAACTCAGAGATGGCACTGGGGCAGGTGGGGTGGGCCGATGGTGGGATCCAACAGCGGATATGCCAGTTACCAATGAATAATCTTGAATGGGTATGTCCAGGTGTAAATCCCAGCTGCAAGTTCACCTCTCTGTGCTTCAGTTTCCTTATCTAGAAAATGAGAAATTAGTTTGAAGAAGAAGGAGGAGGAGGAGGAGGAGGAGGAAGAGGGGGAGGAGGAAAGAAATAAGTCTTATCACAGAGGATTGCCAGGAGGCTTACCTGAGAAAAGGTAAAGCATTCAGCATGGCTGACTGTTGACACTCAATAAATGCTACTATCTTGGTGATTACCATGACCAGTTGGGGGACCTCGAACAAGCCATTGAACCCTTCCCTTGTTCTTGTTCTGCTCTGGAAAGTGAAGGGGTAGAAGTGAATACTCACCAGCCTAGACTTTCCTAGTCTTTGCTTTGTGAGTCCTTGTCACCTAAGTGACTGCACAGCTGAGCAAGGGCTGTTCACCAGAGGGCTTCTAGTCTCAGCGACTCACCGGCCCTAAACCTCCCACACCTTGGCCAGAGACAAATGGGCATCTGGAAGGGCCCTGAGGGAGTCATCCCAGAGAGAGGCCCAGGAGGGTTACCATCAGCTAAAGCAAGACCGACGCCAGGGCCACACCACTCCAGAGCCAACTTGGACTGGCCGGGCCCGGGCTTTGGAGCTTTGGGGCCCAAGCTTGATTTGACCTCCTCAAATTGAATGTTCACTTTAGCCTACATTTGCAAAGCAATTTGTTAATGCTCCTGTGCAGGGCTGTTTTCTCTAGGGTTTTAAAGAAAAAACTCATTTCAATGTAAGATTCACTGCACTAAATTGAAATGTATTCTGAACTGCGCGAACCGTTCAGAATTTCCAGGCCTCGCGATCAGCCCACGTCAATTGTAATTACACCTTTCTTTGCGCGTCAGCTGCAGGCTTGGCAGGAATAGACGATAACGCTGACCCTTTTGAGAAGAGAAAGGACTTTTGTGCCTGTTTCCTTTCAGAGAGAGCTCTTCCAAGATGATGGGAGAGAGGGACACCTGAATCAATCCATCGAGGGAACAAAACCAGTCGTCTCTTCAGCCTCCTTTTCCAAATTGGTTCCACTCAACAGTTTTTGGAGCTTAACTCTTATTTCTTCAAATGCATTGGAGGAAAAAGAAATGAAGCATCTTCTTTCTAGCACATCTTGCTTCATTTTGCTCAGAGATGATCCCCAGCATCTCCCTCCTCAACACACACACACACACACACACACACACACACACACAGAGCACATACACACACTACAAATGTGAATACACAACATACAAGCTCATATGTGCAAACACATATCCATTCATACTTCCACATACCACACATGACCATCACACTTCATAAGCTTCACACGCACACACGCACACACACACACACATGCACACACACACACACACACTTTCATGTGTTTAGAAAACAATACTAGCAAACCTTTACCTGGATTATAGTTCCAGAAATAGAGACGTTTAGACCAGGTCTGTTTTGGACACCATTAGAGAATTCTTGCTAATTTTCTTAGGCATGATGATGGTATCATGATTAAGTAGGAGAAGGTTCTCATTCTTAGGAGACATGGGCTGAATTACTTAGAGAGAAAGTGTGAACATGTCTGGAACTTTGGAACTTGCTTTCAAATGATTCTGAAAGAGAGATATGGCAACTTGTTAACAATTGTTGAATCTACAGGAAGAGAGGTATTCATTGTGTGTTCTTTTAAGACTTTGTATGTTTAAAATACTTTCCTAATTAAAAAGGAAGGAGATCAAGATTAGTGGGAAAATTTCCAAATTGCAACCCGTTGTCACTTTCTTTAAAATCCGCACTTTACATCTCATCCTGTCATCTGTGCATGTGCGCTTGTTGCGTAAGGACTTCACATTTGATAACTCTTACGCAGAGCTGATTTTGCAAGCAATAATTCCCAGAAAGGGAGAGAATCTGAAAAGGTAGGAAAGAAGGAGAAGAGAAGACTTTCATGAGTCATGTGAAAACTTGCCACTCTTTTACCTTAATCTTGGTCAACAGGTCTTTATTCTTTCACATTAAATATTTAATGTAGACGTCATAGCCTCAATCACTCAAATGAATGAACACCAACAATATATATTAGTAGATTAGACCTATTTATTGTGAACTCAACTTTATAGGTAAAAGGAAGGTGTTGTAAATGGGAAGGAAGGAAGGAAAGAAGGAAGGAAGGAAGGAAAAAAGAAAAGAAGAAGGCAGGAAGGCTATATAAATGTATCTATTAAAATATTGTTTCTTCTATAAAAAGTTTCCATGGCACCCCCATGGGTGATGCCCCATCTCCAAAGGCAATGTGAGATTAAAATGTGGGTACAGTGATGTTTTTTAACCTTTTGTTAATCCATGCCCTCCTCTGATAGTTTAACATTCTCATTTCCTCCAGGGATCATTCTCAGATCCCCTAGGGTGGAAGGGCATCTTCCCCAACTTGAGAATCTCTATCTTTAGCAATTATTCACCAACCAAAAAATTTTCCCCAAACCTTAATTTTCATAGCTTGCATTTTTAAAAATTAGATTTGAAGAATATGCTCAAAATAAAATTGTTATCATATCAAATCTTCACTTTTAACCCACGTGCCAGCTAGACACCCTAAGGCAGCTTCCCCCCTGGAGAGCCACTGGTCTAAGGCCGCATGTGGTCACTGGCAGAGACCAGGCAAGGGCAGCAAGCAAACCACGGTGCTCGGCAGGCTTGGGGCACGGTTGCAGCGTTTGCCCTGTTGCCTGCTTCGTGAACCGATGGTTAGAACAGTGAAATATCACATTGTTCCCGCTTTCTTTTATCTCCGGGCCCAAGGTTAACTGTGTTTGTGAGTTGTTTCAAATGCCCTTTGGTAATTGAGAGGTGTTCATAATGTCTACAGCCCTTAATTAAATGAACCAAACATTGGATTGAGAACAAAGGTTCACAGCAGACTCACAGTCTACAGAGAGCCGAGTGTCTCAGGACTCCACAGAAGGCCTCTTTTAGGCAGGAAATGTGGTTGTGCAAACAGGAAAAGACAGCAAAAACTGGGACTAAGAGCTCAGAGAGATGCAAGCTGCAAGGCAAAGAAGCGAGCCCCAGAGGGCCACGGGTTCTCTGAGAAGATCACCGCCCTGGAGATGGGGCACAGTTCAGAGCGATGTGAGGTACCGGCCTCTCCTCCTTGAACCCATCCTGCCAGTGGGAAGACCCTCCCAAAATACTTCATATCACTCCCTTCAGTTCATTCTTTCTATAAAAATTGACTGGACATCTTATTATACATACCAAGCACTGTGCAAGGTGCTTTGGGGCTGAAAAGAAAAATACAGCTTTTTCCTCTTACGGAACTCTAGTCGAAGAAGGGACATGAGGCATGAGGAGACAGAGTGTAAATGGGTACTCATCCTCAGAGTGCACCGTAACTTATGCACCATCAAAAAGGAGCAAGGTGCTGCCACAGAAGTCACATGCCTGCCAGGGTCGATCAGAAGAATGAGTTTCACTGTGCCTCAGTTTCCACCTCTACAAAATAGAGATAATAATAGAATTTTCCTCAAAGGGCTAGAGAGAGGAATAGATGAATACATGATACGTGTTAGGTGCTCTGAACATGGCCTGGTGTATAGAACGCACTATAGGAATGTTTGCTGCCATTATCATTGCTCCCAGCTAAGACAAGGAGTAGCGTGGGGGTTGTGGTTAAGTGGGGGGAAAGAAGTTAGTTGTTTAAAAGAGTGTGTAGATCCCTTGCCAAGCCTTCAAGTTCCTAATCTCGAATTGTTCCTTTTTCTCTGTAACCAAGGACACCACAGCTCAGAAAGTTGTGTTCCTCCAGGTTGGGTTAGGACACCGTGCTAGTGCCTGACCTTATCTCCTGCTTTTTCCCTACCCCCCATGTGGTTATTTAGGGTCCTACCTGTTGCCTTTGGACAGATTCAGGACGCCTACTCAACATGAAGAAACACTCTCCGAGATGTCTTTGAGAGCAGGAGGCCTGATTCCGATGGATTTACTCCAGCCATGGTCACTGGGCTTCGTGGTGTCAGAGCCTGGGCTGTTTGTGGTCCCTTCTCCCTTCCTCTTTCACACAGTGCCACATCTTGAGTGATATAGAGGGAAACCTCGAACGCTATAGAGGGAAGCCTCGGGCAGCAGCACAATCATTGTGAGGCTCTTGGCCCATGAAAACAGGCATGTGCTATTTCAAAATGACCTCATGATTGAATCCAGAGGCAAGATACTGCAATGCAGACAGATGGGCTACCTGCTGAGTGTGTTAGACATGAACCTGTCTCGTAAGGGGTAGAGAAATATATTTCTGTGTATCCACCACTGTATCAGACCAATTGACATATGTCTGTCACCTGCACAGGACCGTGCACTAATTTTGGTCATTTTTGTTTGGTTGGTGCCCAGACCTGGGTCCAGTGCCTGGGTCTCTGTAGAGCTGGTATGCGGGCAGGCAGGTAGGCTTGCTAAGGTCTCAGGCAGTCCAAACCACCTCTTGCCCTTCCCTCCTCACATCTGGAACTTGGAGATGGAGATCTGGACTCCTGGAGAACAAAAGAATCTGCTCCTCCTTCTTCTCCACATCTGGAAAGTTGGAGACGAAATAAGAAGCTTTCAGTGCCTTGAATCAGGGCCAGCCCTGAGCAAAACCACAACAAATAGACAAACTTCGTCTTTAGTTCTGTCCCATTCCCTTCTCAGGGCGGCCTTTCTCCCCTACCCTCATCGTGTGGCCCAGCACCACCCCCTGAGACTTTGCTCTAGACTAGCTGATAAAATGTGCAGGGGTTCGCCCCACACACACTGAGAGTGCACAGCGGGCCATGAAAGAGCCCTCCGATGAAGGGTCGGCTCACAACTAGAGGGGTTCAGGCTTTCCTGACACTTTCAAGTCCCCTGGCTAGGTGGCCACAGACACTCCCATAAGATCCCCAGCATCGCTCTGCTTGCTACCGAGCTGGTTTTTCTTTTTCTGACAGTGCAATATTGCATATAATAACAATTACCAATGACCTCCACTGGGTTGTCCAATCTCATTATTGCCGATGCATTTGGTACCTGCCACTGCCAATTTGCCTCAGCTGAGGTTTTATTCAGTGGGATATGATAGAGCTGTACAGCAATCTTTTTCCATTTAAATAGTTTAATTGAGGAAAGCTATCAGATGTTTCCAAATTTAATGTATACAACAATTTGCTTTTTCCTATCTCTTTTCAGAGTTGAGTTGGAGGAAAATGACATCTGATTCTTATAGAAGGAAAGCAATTACATTTTGGCGTCTGCCTTCCCCGGCTTGCATATGTTTTTAAACATAAAAAGAAATTCTTAATATGTAATTGTCAGGTAATAAAAAGGGAAAAATATTTTACTTTGCGTTTATGAAGTAATTTTTCAAAAGCATAAGGGAATTACATGTTAATGTTTTATGTTTATGACTGCGCTCTAATACTGCACTATTTCTTGGAGTTTGGGCCTTTTTTTCCCCCTCTGAAGATGAGAGCAGAGATGATCAGGCTTAGCTCAAACCCTACCTCCCTGCCAGGGACGTCTTTGTGTACCCAGCGTTCCCTTCTCTGAGCATCCTCCTCAGAACTCCTACCTGCTGCACCATAATTTGACATTTGTTTTCTACATTAAATTATTATGAAGTGACACCGAATGGTCTCCCTGTATGGATTGTCACTTGCTTGAGAGTAGAGAGAATTTCTTTTGCATTCTTGTGTCCTCCACAACACTCAGCAAAAGGTTTAGCTCAAAACAGTCGGTGCTCAACAAACACTTGTTGAACAAATTTACTCACCGAATTGCCAAATAACTAGTCACCAAACAATGAAAATGGTGTTATTCTAGCACATCATGCATGATACAAAAAAGAGACCTGTTGAATGGCAGGCATGGACAGATGGATGGACAGACAGACAGATGGGTAGATGGTAAGATACACACTACTCATCTGAGATTTCTCTGACATTTTGTCTAATTAGATTAGACTTGACTATCTCCCAGTCTCCTTTCTTAGCTACAAGGTCTATTTGCACCAGACAGCCTAAGATCATGGGTCTCAAACATTTTCCAGAAAGGACCCTGGGGCTACGGAGAGAGTCACAGGGAACCAGGAGAGCCTGGGTTTTACTATCTCCATTTCTCAGAGGAGAAATTGGTGGCTTCCAAGTTCATTATGGTTTCTAATGAGATTTTGTGATTACAAACTTCAAGTCAACACTGCCTAGGAATTCTAGTTCTCTTTACGTACACTTACCCACTCTCGCGGATAACTCTCCGCTCTCCTCAAATATCCTATATCCCTTCTCAGTTGATGAACTCACCTCATACTTCAATGAGAAAAAGAGAAGCAGCTGTCCAGAACGCCCTCATCTTCCTCCACTAGACCTGCAGTCTGACTTGCGTCTGTACCGTCTCTCTCCCTCCCATCACACCTTCAGGATTGCTTTGCCCCATTAAAGCCCACCTTTGACTTGTGTGCTAGAGCGAGTCCCGGTCTCCTGTTCAGAACTTTACTTTTGCAAAGACATCCTCCACATCTCCTTTCTCCTGGACAACTCCCATCAACACATCAACACACCAGTGTGCTCTAGTTATGTCCCTAAAACAGACAAACAAACAACGACAACTCTTAACATCACATTCCTCTCCAGATGCCACTTAATCTCTCTGCTTCCCTTTCCAGCAAAATTTCTGAAATGCCTGTGGAGACCATCTCCACTTCCTCACCTCCTATTCTTTCTAGCTTGCTCCCAGTTGGCATCTGTCTTCACATCCCTCTGAAACTGCTGCTGTCTAGGCCCCCAGTTTTACCTCTCTTCTGCCAAGTTCCAACAGACATTTTTGGTCCTCGCCTTGCCCTCTCAGCAAGCATGTAACACAGAAGGACAGGTTCTCAACCTGGTATTTGTTCATTCATTTAACTGTTTGTTGCCGGTTTTCTACTCTAAAATATAAACTACTGCAGATGCAGATCTTGTGTATCCAATTTCTGGTGTAGACCTGGTGCCTACTCTGGAAGCTGTCATATGGTAGATCCTGAATAAATGTTGGTGTTGCCCAATGCACTTGGCTCCAACAATCTCAAATCTATGCCATATCACTGAGACATAGAGTCATAGAATTTCAGACTTGGAAGTGCCCTTAGCAATGATTAGAGCAGAGTGTTGAAGTCACTAGCCTGAGGTCACACTGCTGGACGTTTCTGGAAGAGCTGGCACTTGAGCCACGTTCTCTTGGTTCTCTGCTCAGCCTCTTTCCAAAACAACTGGTCCTGTGCTTGTGTGGCAGAGCCTAGGTGCCAGCGTCCACCTGTGGCAGGAGTAGGGCATGTGACCTTTCAGAACAAAATAGATTCAATAACCAATCAGGGAAGAAAAATGTACACATGGAGATTCACGATCTTTTCTTAAAATTAATTTGTGAAAGAGCACCCAGCTCTTGTTCAATTGGTTAAACAAACATGTTTACTTTTCAAAAACTTTTTTGAATATTAGTTTGCACAATTCAGATAGCTTTATGGTTCTCTGGCCTATGTATTTATAATACATGTGTATTACAAATGATCAAAGAATTATAAGGAAGCAAAAGTTATCTGAAATCTTATCAACCTGAGATAGTGCCATTAAATTATTTTTATCAGCTTATTGAAGTATAACACAAATACAGAAGAATGCCCAAATCATAAATGCGCAACTCAAATAATTTTTTCAAAATGCATATTTAAGTATCCATCCCCCAAGGCAAGAGGAGAATCAGATCAGTTCCCCAGAAGTCCTTGTACCACCTCCCAGTCACTTTCCACGCCCTGTTCCTCAGTGATCGTTATTGTCCTGCCTTCTAATATCATCAATTAATGCTTGCTGACCTTTACACAAATGAAATAATTCACTATATTTCTTTGTGCTTAGCTTCTTTTTGTTCAACATTGTACTTGTAGATTCCTTCGTGTTGTGGTGCATAGCTGTGATTTGCCCACTTCCACTCCTGTAAATATTTCATTATAAGAATGTACTATTATTCATTGATCCATTTTTTTCTAGTTTTATTGAAAAATAATTGACATACATCACTGTATAAGTTTAAGCATACAGCATGATACGTTGATTCACATATATTGTGAAATAATTCCCATAATAGGTTCTGCTTATATACATTTTCTCATACAAACATGAAAAAGAGAAGAAAAGAGAAAAGGAGAAAAAATGTCTCCTTGTGATGAGAACTCTTAGGATTTATGCTCTTAACTTTCCTATATATTGGACAACAGTGTCAGCTATAGTTACTATGTTGTATATTACATCTCTACTGTTGATGGGAATTTTGTGGTTTTGACTTTGGACTATTATAAGTTGCTACTACAAACATTCTTGGGAGTGACTTTTATTGCACTGAGCCCACATTTTTGTTAAGGGAACATCCATTGTCATGTATGTTTACATACAACTTTATTAGTTTTTCCAAGTGACGGTATTAATTTATATACTCACCAATAATGTTTGCACGCTCCCTTTGCTCCGCTTCTTTACCAACACTTTTCATTTTAGCCATCCAAGGGGTATATATTTCTCATTATGAGTTTTTTGATGACCGATAATATTAAATTCCTTTTCATATATTTATTGGTTATTTTGATATACTCTTTTGTAAAACGTGCTTTCAAGTCTCCTGCATTTTTCCATTTGTCTTTGCTTACAGATTTGTTGGAGTTCTTTGAGCATTTAGGTTTTGAGTTCTTATTTTTTATATGTTGCAAATCTCTTCTACTTCGTAGCTTATTTGTTGTTTTAATAATTTCTTTAGATGAACCGAAGGTCTTAATTTTAATGTTGTCCCATGTAGTAAATTTTTCCTATATGATTAGTTAGATTTGTATCAGATTTAAAGAATCTTTATGTCAAGTTTGAGAAAAAAAATTATCTTTTTTTTTTCTAGAGGCTTTATTGATTTACCTTTCATCTTGTTAGCCATGATCAACTTAAAATTAACTTTTGTGTATGGTGAGATAGGAGTCAAGTTTCATGTTTTCTTCATTTAGATATTCAATAGACATATCCATTTCTTTGGGCAAGTCATCTTACTTTGCAGAGATACTGTGTCATCTTAGTTTCCGTAGCTTTGTAAGTCTGAAGTCTCGATATTTGGTAGTGCAAGACACATCTCTTTCCCCCTTCCCCATATCTTCTTTTTTTCTTCAAGAGTACGTTGATTGCTTTCACCTTTTGCATTTTAATTTAATTTGCATAATTTTTAGAATTAGCTTGTTAATTTTCACACAACACATAATGCACACATATATGTGGATGAACACAGACACACACACAAACCTGCTGAGATTTTTACTGGGATTGTATTGAAGCTATAGATTAATTTGGCGAGAACTGACATTTCTATTATATCCAATACACGAATGCATCGTTATTATTTAGTTATTATTCTTTCATCATTATCTCTGTGATAGTTTTGAACACACACATACACAAATTTTACATGAATTGGATCACATCATTCATGTTGATCTTGTCAAAGTCAACATTCTTTTGTATTTTATATCTTTTTTTTCACCTCTCTGATTCCCTTCACACACACACACATAAATCTCCCACTCACCCATCCCTCTACCATGTATATTGGTATATGCCTGTTTTAAATCTTCTCACAATCCTCTTTATGCTCATATAGTCATTTACATACACAAATATACATAGGCACTCTTACAGGGTTCATAATTATAAAAGTAGGTCACATTATATACCCTTCTCTGTATTTGCTTTCTTAAAAATATATCATAAGAATCCCTCCAAGTCGACAAGAAATGCTATCCAATGAAATCTTTTTTGAAGAGTTGTGCAGTATTCCATGGAATGAATGTCTCACAATCTCTATTCATGGACATTAATTTTGTTTCCAAGTCTATATTGTTGCAAACAATGCCGATGTATATGTCTTTCACCTTGAACAAGTATCCTTTCTCACTGGAATTTTTTTTTTTTTTAGAGAACAGATTTCCAGGAGTGGGTTGCTAGATTGAAGAAGATGTGTGTCTTACATTTAAAAATTATTTCCCAATTGTTTCTAAAAACATATGACTCGCATTTTCTTTAACCATATATATAAGAGGGTCCTTTCCCCAACGTTTCTACCAGTGGTAAGATTTATCTCTCTTTCAAATTTTTACTGATCTTGTAGTAGAAATTATATCTTATGATTACTTTCATTTGTATTTGTCTGAGTACTAGAGAAATTAAATACCTTTTCACATGTTTATTGATATTTGAATTTGATATCTGAACCACCTCTTCATATCCTTTGACCATTTTCCTATTTGTCACTTACCATTTTCTTGTTCATTTGTTAGAAACTATTGGTATAGTTTAGATATTAGATATTAGATATTAGTTTAGATATTAACATTTTATTAATCATCTGCATTGAAAATATGTTCCTCACTCTATTATTTGCCTTTGTTTATGACATCTTTCACCATATTAATGTTACATTAATCTTTACATGGTCAAATATGCCTGTCTTTTTCTTCATTAGTTTCTAAATTTCCTGACTTGGTTAACAAATTTTTTCTGTTCCACACTACTCTCTCCTTCAACCATGGCCCTTGGATATACTATACATATATTCTGAATTTTCTTGTAATAAATTTATGGTTTTATTATTATTTTAAGCCTTTATTCCATGTGGAATTTTTAAAATATGATGCGAGGTAGGGAATTCAACTCTATTTTTCTTCTAAGCAGATTATCAGCACCACTGATTAATCAGATTACCTTTTTCACTGGGACCTAATTCCGGGTTTTCCTATTCTTATGTCAATCACATTCATTACATATAATGTTTTTATATCTAGTAAGAAATCAAGTTTTCTTCCCCAACTATTCTTTAAAATCTTTTCTTGGCCTTTCTCAGAAATTTATTTTTTATATCACTTTTATATAATTTAATACAATAAAAATCCATTTGAATTCCAATTAGAATTTCATTACGTTTATACATTAATTTTGGAGAGAATTGAAATTTTTATGTTATTAAGTCTTCCAGTCCAAGAAAGTAGTATGTTTCCCATTGTTTTATTTCTTTCGAAAGTATACAAATGTCTTTCTATCAGTTCAGTTCTATGCCAGAATTTCTGCTTGTGTTGCCTTTCACATCTACCAAGTATGATAGACTGAACTTGCTGACTGAGACAAAAGATCTTAATTAAACCACCAATCTGTACAAATGAAAATGAACCCATTAGCAAGTTTTTAGGGACAGTATGCCATACTGACTTCGAGGTCAAATAGATTTAGGTCAAATTTTGCTTACTAAGTGAGCCCCAGGTCCTTGACCTGTGGAGTTGGTGTCATAATTACTACCTCACTGGGCTGAAGTAAGAGTTAGAGAAGATATGGTTTGCAGATCCCATGACAGAGGGTTGGCATGCAGTCAGGGGTCGATAAGCACTTAGGGATTTTTTTTCTTAACTGTTTGATAATTTAAAAGAAAAAAGCCTCCATGCACTGCATGTAACTCATTTAGAAAAATACAGGCGGCCTTTGGTCCTCCAAACGAGGCTCACAGTTCTGTCCTCCCTCCTCTCCTGTCTTCTCCCTCTGCCTCCCAGCCTCTCTCCGCATATTTGGGGTCTGGACCTCTCAGGGACCTTAACCAACATCTCTCTCAGCAGCAGTATCTGGGCTCAGTATTCCATGGATATTATTTGTGTGACGTTTTTATTGTTTTTAACACCTCATATTGCCCCTTTTTTTTTTCTTTTGCAGGGGAGCTCTAAGACCCAGAACGTAACAGGCAGTGGTTTTCAACTCTAAAACACTCAGAACCCTTTTTTTAAAAAAAAAATCAACACAATTTCTTGGTATAATTATAAAGAGAAAAAAGAAAAGTAATTTTAATCAAATAATGTACGTTTCCGTATGTAAATTCCAGCATGCCTACACTAGAAGACAGTGAGTCTTGGACCTATTCATAATAAATAAGTTTGTATTTAAGACTAGATGATATTCAATGCTATTGGAACTTGTTTATATTTGAGATTTTGAAAAAATGGTTAAAGAGTTTATTTGGGGTGTGTGTGTGTGTGTGTGTGTGTGTGTAATCGAATAAGTCTCTCTCAGGCAGTTACATAGATATTTACAGATGCGTTATACCACCATTGTTCAAGTAATGTAATGTGCCTGGGTGGTAAAAAAGTCTTAACGAGAGAATTAGAAAGAGTTCTGTTTCCCTTGATTTACGTGGTAGTTACTTTCTTGCGAACACCAGATTATTTTATAACAGTGAAAAAATACTTTGATTCATGTGTGAAACAAGAGTCTAGGCTCAGATCATTCCAAGCAGGTTTCTCATCTCTACCTACTACTGGTGCGTCGTGCTAATCAAACATGGGCTTCTCCACCAAACGTGCAGGGCTCCCCAATTGTACTGCTTATCTAGAGACCCCCACAGAATGCTCAAAATGCCCCTAGGGGGCAGTCCCAGCCCCACTGAGAGCCTTGCACCAGCCGGAGCCCTAGAGGGTGCGCCCGCCCAGAGCAGGGCCCTGCCGCCCGCTCGGACCCGGGCGCAGGCGGCCGGGAAGATGGATGCGGCGTGCGCGCGGCTCGGCTGCCCAGCCAGGATTTCCTCCGACCTCCGCAGCTCCTTTGTTGGCAGAGAGAGCAACAAGCTCCCGGCTTACGGAGGAGGTCAGGGGAAAGTGATTTCAATTAGAGGGGGATCACTGAGGTCTCAAGCCAACACAGACAAGTTGTGTAACACCGGCGGCGCGGCGACCAGAGTCATTTATCCTTCTCCGGAGCCAGTCAGCCCCGGCTTTGCAGGAAGCCCCTTTGCTGCCCCCGCCCAATCTCCCTTCTCTTTCTGCTGAATTTTTCATCTCTGCAGGATGAGTGAGGAGGGGACTAATCTAGGAGATGGAGCACGGAGGCCTGCGGAAGGATGCCAGCGGTCTGCCTTTTGTCCCCTGGCCCAGCCCAAACCAGTGGTGTTGAGGGTTTCAGGGCTGGAAGCTGAAAGAGGAAAAACAGGGAGAACCAGGCTACCTGTCTGGTGGCCCTCCTCCCCCTTTATATGGAAAGCCACTCATTCTCCCGGCAGGTGTCCACGCCACTTCCCACTTGAAGTGGCCCTGACCTTGCCATGCTGGCCATTCAGAACCCATTGTGTTCAATCCAGAACACAGCTCCCCAAAGGAGCCGAAGCTGTTTCTCCAGCCACTGTTTTAGCCATGGTTCTATTTAGCTGCCTATGGCACCTTACTGCTTTCTAGGCGCATGTGCATTTCCAAAGTACCTGAAAAAGACACTGACAAACTTGGGTATGTGCAGCAGAGGGCCGGATGGCTAGGGAAGCAGGATCATACCAGGAGCAAGAAGTCGGGGAGAGGCTGGTGTTGAAGAGGGAAGAGGGAGGGAGGCCAGGAGGGCTGTCTGCAAATCCGTGAACATCCCCTGGCGTAGGGATAACAACTTTTCTATGAGGGATTGGGGTGTGAGCTGGTGACCCTCGTGGGCAGCTAGCTCATCCAGCAGAGTGACTAGCACCTGATGGGTGTCTGAAAACTGGCAGCTCTGGCATTCACATTTCTGTCGGCACACACCGTTCAGACCAATTTTGGAGGTCCCAAATGGGCTGATGGGCGGCAATTAGGAGGCTTTGCATCTTAAAAGTTTTTGATTCTACAATGTCCTTCCGACAGAAGAGGTTTTGAACGTGGATGAGAACCCTGGGCACCTTGGAAAGGAAGAAAAAGGCTCAACTTAGAAAGTAACTGAATTTTATTTTTTAAAGGAGGATTTACAGAGTGTAGAATATTATCCTTGCCCTCTAGTGAAATAAAAATGCTACAATATCCGAATTGTGTGTATTGGACTCATGTGCACTTGGGGCAGGGCAGGGGCATCCCAGATGTCCCAGGCCTGAGATCCTAGGTTGCCCCTGCTGCTAAATTATATGACCCGAGAACAGCTACTTGACCTCTGCCAAATGGGGCCTCAATATCTTTCCAACTCACCTCACTGGGGTATTGTGAGGATTAATGGAGATAATGGATGTGGAAATTCTTTGAAAGCAAGGAACACGCTACCGATGCCAGGAAGTAGGAGTTAGGGCAGGACTTCCCTCGGGCAGGACGGATGGCTGGCAAACTTAAGTAACAATCTCACCGCTTACATGCCCTCTCCTGCTAGTCAAGTTTCCACCCAGCTGTTTTAATTGTTTTCAAATTATGTGTGCACCACAGAGAACTGTGGGTAGTGAAGATCTAAACTCTGCCTGGATTTTTTTTTTTTTTTCACTTAGAATAGGCAGTAGACCATGGAGCAGTGGTCTACCTTGTCCCTTTAAGGGAAAAGCCTTTAAGTCTGGAGTGGGGGCAAGATGGGGGTATCCCTTTTGCCTCTGATGCACCTTTACATATCAGCTCTACATGCCCCTCTGCTTCAAGCTACCAAGGGACGCCTGTTAGTATTTCCTGAAATAACTAATTCCTAGTCACCCAGCTCTGGAACTACCTTTTTTCTCTCTCTCCTCTGCCCACTGCTTAAACAATTATTCATGTCCCATTTTATGGAAACTATCTTTCTTATAGGAAAATGGCAATAATTAAAACTTAGAAAGAAGGTAACAGTTTAATAATCTCCCCCCTTCTGTGATTATGAAAGATCTAATGCAAAAGAGGGTGTTTCAATAGTAAAATTCTGATATGATACGTAATTCAGAGAACAGCACCCACGGACCACCAAACTCAGAAAAGCATAAAGCTGGCCCTGTAGCTATTATCTGCCTGTACTGTGCCCTGTGGAGCTACGGAGGGTTCTACTGACATGCTCCAGCCATACTGCTTACTTCACTCTCAGCAAATGATGTATGTGTATGTGTGTGTGTGTGTGTATTGGATACATAGGTGTATTATAAAGATGGCACGGACAATCTCTAATACATAGAGATATAGGTATAACAGATATCTATATATGCCAAGGCCTGTAGTCATAAAAGTAAATTGGTCTGTGGTATGCACAGGTTTACAATAACTAAAGTCCAATGAACAGTTTCTATCTGTAGCTCAGAAGGTTCTGTTCCCTATGCAAGTATCATCCTTTTGTTTATTCTCCTCCAAAGCCATCAATTACAAATTCTTCTTATAAGCATTAGTAAATGAAACGTCTTTGGATTTTTGATACTTAGCACCAGCTTAGCAAAACCACAATGCGTTTGCACTTCTGATTAAAAGTAGGATATTCTGATGTAATATGCTTTGTAAACAGAGGTGTATATAGGAGCTCCAATATAACCATTTCCTATTCATCAGTTTTTAAAAAATTAAGTCTGAGTAAAACCAACTGCAATGAGTAGTATAAATCAGTGTAAACATAAGTCTAGAACTATACGCATTCCCTAGGACCCAGGAATTCCACCTATACTCTCATACATGTGTGCGAGGAAGTGTAACAGAGTGTTCACTGTGACAGTATTGCTGCAGGAGAAAACTGTGCAGCATTCATGTGATAGAATGCCACACTGCAGGTAAAAAGAACCCTGGTCCACCAACACACAATCCCATAAGCAAACCGAAAGGAACGCACAGAACGATTTGTTCAGTATAGTACCATTTATATTCATTTAAAAATCTACACAAACACAGCTATCATTTGCTGATAGATGTACGGATGTTTGTAAAAGTATTTAAAATGGACTCATTGATATACACCAAATCCATCATGGCAGAGACTTGGTTGTGGGGCACAGAAAGGGGATTTACAGGAGAGGAACTGGGGAGGACAAAGGAGGATGTCATTCTACTCCAACTATTGTATTTCCTTCACTTAACAAAATGAAGCTAATTTGACACGATATTAATAACTTGCCAATTCCAGGTGGTGGGTAAACCAGTCCCTGTTATATTATTTCTGTACTTTTCTGTATCTTTTTAGAATTTCTTAAAATAAAAGTAAATAAGCAGATGAACACAAGTAAATCATTAACTAAAAGCACATATGACGTTCACTCATCTACCTATCCACTTACCACACATTCTTTAAGGATTAATCGAATCCTCTCTTGCCTGTAAACTTCATCCTGCTAACCTACTCACAGAGATTTCTCCTCCGAATTTCTATAGAACTGTCTGTAGCACACATTTGTGTCCAAGGTTATATTATGTTTGGCACCTGATCATATTTGTCTCATGATAGTTTCTGTTGTTACTGTCTATGAGTCTTGTCTATGAGTCAGGTGTACACGTCTGAAAGGCAGGGCCCAGAGGGCTCCTCCAAGCACGCAGGCCTCAGAGGAGACTCTCAGGGCCTTTTCAAGTGGAAGGACGCCTTTTAATGTGAAAACATTTCAAGAACTCCACTTGAGATAGCATCCATCAACTGAGAAAATTCAGAATGCTCATATCTCCTAAGAATGTGATAATGCTTAAATGTATTGGTTTACCAATCACAACTATTCGTAAGTACGTGAAAATGCTATCTTAGTGTGGGGGCATTTTTCTTTTCAGCTCCTGATAATGCTGGGTAACCAAATGGATCCCCAACCTTCTTACAGCCAATGCACATACCCTTTACCTGGGGATTGCATGGCTTCTAGCTGAACACCACGGTTCCACCTGGTGTTCTGCCCTGCCCCAGGCCACCTGCCTCATCCCCTTGGGATCTGCTGTGGTCCAGCCACACAGACCTTTCCCCAATTACCTTCCACAGCACATACTTGTCTCAGCTCTGGCCTCTGCTGACTTACTTCTCTGCGAATGTGTATCACCTCTCCCTTCCCCACGGCGCCATCTTCTCACCTGAACCAGTTCAGAAGCCTCCTTCCCCCCCCTCCAAACCTTCCCTGTTGCCATCAGCTGGAACCATCTCCTCCTTCCACGGTCCATTACCTACCTGTACCTCAGTTATGGTCCCCCAAACCTTCTACCTCATCCTATAGTTTTTAGGCTACATTTTACATGTCTTTGAGGATATGAACTCCTTGAAGACAAGGTTGCTGGGAGGTAGTTGTTGGATAACCCTGGCAGCCTTGAGTTGTGACTCATGTAAAACTGCACCCCAGGAAAATCACATTCTAGTGACCCCTGCAGGGCAAAAACGAGCCCTGCGCACAAGGCCAGGTCGCACAGCCCTTTTCATCACACCAAGAAAATCTGAATCTGTGCCTTCCCACCCGTCGGCTGGGCCTACACAGTAGAGGCCTCTGGAATCATCTTTACTGCTGTATCTAATTTGACATCTGAGTTCCTATTCCCCACCCTCATCCCAGGGGGCTAGGAGCTAATTCTTTCCTGCTAGCCAGTACCTGTGCCTTCCAAACCTTCACAGACTACTAGGGTTTTCAGGACAGTTGTTGGTTGACCATCTCATCCTCCCACAACCTTGACCCAGGTGCAATAGTCAGCACTGGACCAGGAGCGTAGAGGCCTGGTCTCTTTCTCCCTTGGTCATGCCATCTGGAAAATGGGCTGGAGGCACTTCCTCAAGCCTTCGGCTCTGAAGTTCCCTAGGTCTCTTTTCCGCCAGATGGCAATTTTTAAAAAGAAACCTGGTCAATAATGGTGACCCCGGTATGCAAATTTCAAAATGGTTTTAGTGTTGTGGCTGTGGTTTATAGACAGATTTTTAAAGTGGGGCCACTGTATTATCTTTTTTATTTAAAAAAAGTAAAATGGTGGGGCCACCTCCAGATCTGTAGTTCCCACCTACTGAGAAGCCCCTGGCCCGGCATCTAACCCCTCCTGTCCCACCCTCTTGCCATTAGAGAGACACCTGACCCTGGAAGGGGCATTTTATTACGACTGGGAGCAGCCGGTCTCCTTGCCCAACTACATCGCAAGCAAACTCCTTCCCCTGCGCGGCTCTCCCGTCTCCCCCTGTCCACCCAAGAGGCCTGGCGAGGCTGGGCTCCGCTGCCCGCTGCCCGAGGACACTCACCTCCAGGAACGCCAGGCCGCGCGCGGCTGCGGCGGGGTGGGCGGCTGGGAGGGGGTGGCGGCTCCGCAAAGCCGTCCAGAACATTAAGGCTTTGCACTCCCACCCCCCACTAGATTGCTGATCAAAAAAAGGGAGGCAAACAAAGGCGGTGAATGGGAATCAAATTGAGTTAGGGCAGCGGACAGATGGGGCCTGCCAGGCGCCCACAGCCTGTCCTATTCATTAAAAAAAAAAAAAAAAAAAAAAAAAAAAAGATAATCCGCCTCCTCCCCGCGGCTTTGCCAGAGGTGGGAGGTACCACCGGATGGGGGTGGGACGCTGGGACAGGGCCCCAGATGTTTTCCAAACCATAGGATCCCAGCCTGCCAGCTTGGTAACCCTCGGCCCCAAGGTTAATTGTCTAGCTTGTGCTTGGGACTTCTGCTTTGTACATCAGGTTTTCATAAAGCGGGGCATCCCTGGGCAGAAAGGCTGAGGTGCCGGAAGAGAGCAGTGGAGGTGGCTATGCCGGAAGTCTGCCCAGCTGCTAGGGCAGGGTATGTGGGTGCAGGAGCCAAGAGGAGGGCATTGGGACTTAGGTCTGTCCTCTGCATGCCTGAAATTATTCCTACTGAAGCCCCCGTCCTGGGTCCTACATGCCAGTATTAAGTAAAAAAGGAGCAGCCGGTTAGGAATTTCCTCATACTCTTCTCCAGGCCTCTGCCCATTAGCAAGAGCCTCAGGCAACGATAGGCACATGTGTGAGCTAGCTTACAAGCAATGGAAACAGAAAGAGCTCTCCAATTACTAAGAACATTCCCCCATATCCTCTCATTTAATCCCAAAACAAACATGGAAGAGGCATAGGGCTTGGTTAGCCATCTCAGGTTACAGATATGAAATTTAAGTGACTTCTTAGAGCCACCTGGCAAAGCATTGTCTAGCACTCGTGTGCATTATCATACATGTGAACACACGTGCCAACATTTGCTCAAGCCTCTGCATGCCTGCCTCTGGGCATTGGGCTATATACAGCCATGTGTGTACGTGCAGAGAGAATCCTTCTCATCTGTGGAGCATCTTACTGCTCACACACCTCTCTGCCTACATCCCTCTTCACATGTGCACACACAGATCTGCCCATTCTGCGCAGACGCCGACCTTTGCTTTGGACCTATGTTCCATCCTTCAAGGGGGCAAACCAAACGAACCCAGAGATATCATCTTAATCCCACAATATTTCTCAGCATCAGATTACAAATTTGTTCTTTGAGAGTTTATCTGCCAGGCAAGGAAGGCTACCCCATTAATGGGGAGGAGGGATCAAGAGAGCAGCCTGAGAAATCAGGTGTCAAGCTGACCTTTTGGAGAGAGCCAAGTACTCATTCTTCCTATTGATTCCTTTCAAGAAAGACAGAAGGCACTTTATCTCCTAGCTGTTGAGGTGAGGGCAGGGCCAGCAGGATGGGGAGGCAAAGACAACAGTCTTCTACGCCGCTAGAATACACGGGCCAAGGGCCCTACTGACCTGCATTTTTTAAATATTTGTCACAGGTCTTGCAATTCCACCATGAGAGATTTATTCCTTTAGGATAAGCATTGCCCTCCACAATCTTTAGAAATGAAAATTCTTGCTTCAATCTACCCCGAAAATATATTAGGTCTCTTGTATAATAGTACTCGACCCTAGTCGATGAAGGTTTTTAAACAAAGATTTCCAAACTCTACTACCAGAGATCATCATTCATGTATGTATTCATTAAATTAAAAAATATGCATTGTGCACCCACCTTCCATGTGTCAGGTGCTAATCTAGACACTAGGATATGACAATGAATTAAATAGACAAAATTCCTGCCTGCTGGGAGTTTATATTCTAATAATGAGGGTGCAGACAATAAGTGAACAGATAAACAAAAAATGTCAGATAATGGCAAGTACTATGTAGAGATTTAGGACAATGAAAAAGATTATTTCACTTTGTTGGCCAGAGAAAGCATCTCAGAGAACGTGACACTAAAGCAAGTCCACAAGTCCACCCTGTGAAGGTCTAGCGGAATGGCCAGTACAAAGGCTCAAAGGTCGTCAATAGCTCAGCCCAGGTGAAAGACAAGGTCAAAGACAGAGACGGGCCAGATCAGGTGGCCCACTGCAAACCAGGCTAACGATTGTGGATTTTATTCTAAAAGCTAAGTGATACTATGCTGGGGGTGTCATTAAGCAAAGAAGTGACTTGATCTGATTTGTAGTTGTGGGCAGATTGGATTGGAGGGGGCAAGAGAGGAAGCAGGAAGCAAATACGAGAGGGTGTTGCAGAGGCCCAGGGAGATAGTGGAGTGGACTAGAGTGATAAACATAGAGCTGAGAGGAGTAGACTGATACTAACTACATGAGCTTTGAGTCGCCTCAAAGCCGAGAGGCCTTGCTAATGGTTTGGATGCAGGGGTGAGGGAGAGAGAGAGAATCAGGACAACTTCCAGGTCTTTGGTCGGAACCGTGGAATGGACAGTAATGTTTACTGAAATGAAGAGAACTGGAGGAGCAGTTAAAGGGAGAAAATCCAGGGTTCTTCTGCGATGTGTGACGTTTGAGAGGACTATGAGCTGTTCATCTGGAGGGAAGGCGAGGACATTCAAATGCAAGTATCTGGAGTGATTTCTCCAGCTGGAGAGACAGCCTGAGTAGGGATGACATGGAGTGAGTTTTTAAAACCGTAGGACTGGATGAGACAGTTAGAGAGAAAGTGTAGATGGAGAAGAGGGTCAAGGACAGGATCCTGAGTCATCCAATCTTGAAAGTTAAAGAAAAGGGGAGGAGGAATTAGCATAACAAGAAGCCCGGCAAGACCTTAGGAAAGCCTCAAAGGTATGGCATGGTAAGGTATTCGTATGCCGCTGAGAAATTAGGGAAGCCAGGGAAGTCAGGAACAGAGAAATGCTTTGGATTTGGCTCCATGCAAGTAGTTGGTGACGCTGGCAAGAACAGTCTCAATGATGTGATGGGGAAGGGAGCCCAACTGAGGAGGAAAGCGGGGGAGAAGGTAGAGACGGAGACCTGGGCAACCCCTACAAAAAGTTTTCGTAGGAAGGAGAGGAAGGCAGAGAGGCTAATATAATGAAATGGGGT
Organism: Eonycteris spelaea; assembly: GCA_003508835.1. NCBI lineage: Eukaryota > Metazoa > Chordata > Mammalia > Chiroptera > Pteropodidae > Eonycteris > Eonycteris spelaea. The sequence continues at coordinate 18,436,238 of PUFA01000003.1, read as the reverse complement.
CAGGAAAGACTTTGTTGTCCTTTATTTTAAGATAAAAAAGCAAAGACAACTCCTAGAGTCAGTGGCCCCCGTGTAACCCTAGAGTTATGAGACAGGGTCTTTCTGACTCACTCATTTTAAAAGTGAAAGATGGAGGTCCAGAGAAGCAGTCACTGCTCTAGTTTGCAGGGATTCCTGCTCCTGGAGTGGACCACTGGGGTAGGGCAGGCTGGTGAGTATCTCAGGTGAGCCTCCAGGCAGCCTGCTTCCCCTTCTGAATCGGTGCCCTATCCTGCTTTCCTGCTCTTGGAACACCTGCCCCTTTCTCAAGGGCCTTTGGTGGGTTCCCTGACAGGGCCTGGGTGGACGGCCCCCAGTGTGCATACTTGCAGCTCTTTTCCTGGGGGCCATTCAGAGGGTTAAAATCAATAACCGTCAGACCATACAGGACCAGACAGAGTGACTCCAGGGGAGAAGAGGCAGGCAAGCTCACACTCCTCTCCATCTTAATTGTGCTGTATGTGCAGACCTGGCTCAAGGAGTCCCACTGGCCCTGAATCATGAATGGCCACATGGCAAGAGCCCTGGAAGAGATTGAAGAGATCTAGGCCTGGCATCAGTCACTTTCTCCCTCTGAGCCTCAGTTTCTCTTTTGTATGAATAGAGGAGACCAGACCAGTTGTTTTCCCTGGCCCCTTCCAGACGGGTTGTTTTAGATTGGAGGGGCAGTTTTTAAGGAAGAGTGCCCCCATCACAGCCCCCAAGCCCAGCTAACACTCGCCTGTGTCTCTGAATGGACCAGCTCCTCGAGGGTGCCACCCCATTGCCCACAGGAAGACCCCCTATTGCACTCTGAGAGATTGCCCCAGGAGATTTATGCTCTGATGCTGTCCCCTGGGAGCCTTCTTTTCAGGCTTCTGCCTCTTTCTAATCAAAGCCACCACCTTGCCCAGGGTTTCACTTCCCACTACCAGAGCTTCCAGGGTACTGGCAAGATCCTGGCCTTCCCTCCAGGCCTCTTAACATCATAGGCCAACAGGTTGATACAGTCATTTATTTTCTCAAAAGTGTTCTCTGAACCCAGCGGGCAGGCTCTTCTACTGTCAGAAGGCAATGGTTGTTCTTTTACTTGTTGTTGCTTCAGCTTTTTTTTTTATAGGGGAGGGGAAAGTCTTTTCCATTTCTCCTCCTAAAGCAAACCAAATAATATAATCAATTTACTGGTCCAGGGCTGATCCAGAGCATTAAAGTAGGTATTTGTGGCTGATATGATGGGGGAATAAAGTGCTGGTGAAAACCAACTGATGAGTCCAGCGGTTGAGAAGGAATCTGCGCCCGTATTCATCGATCTTTCCTAATCTTTGTCCGTGTCTGTGTGCCCCACTCCTGCACCCCTGCTGGGCAGAATGGGGCCCCGGGAATGGCAGCAGGGAGGGCATCAGGGGTCTCTAAGGTGCCTGGCTCAGGGCTGCTTCCTACTAAAAGAGACAGACCCTGTCAAGCCATGAGTTCACTAATCAAACCACCTTATAGAAGAAATGTTAGAGGTTAGGAGGGGACTCCTTTTTCCCCCAAACACCTTATCTGTTCCCTGATAAAGCCTAGAAAACAGTGTCTCTCAACCAATATACTGTCTTGGGCAACACAGTGCTTTGGGCCTGAGTGCTTTGCAAGAGTAAAATTGTTTTTTGCAACCTGGAAAAAAAAATTGGTTCTAAAATAAGAAAACTGCAAAATCAAAATTAATTAAACTTTAATCAAATGTTTTGCAAAGTGTATTGTTTTGTCAACTCTTCAACCACAACTCAACTCGGATAGTTAAAAATACATGAGATTTCTTGTATTCATGTACAAATGAGTGCATTTGCAATGTTCAGTGTAATGTGGGATGGAGTCATTTCAAGTAAGAGGACACTCAGAGTGGCCCTGTGCCGCAGAGGAGGGAACACCATGGCGTCAGCTGAGATCCCCCTGCAGTACCACCTCACCTCCAGAACCCTCAGGTCCCCGGAGACATGCCAAAGGGCTGACCAAAGACCCTCATACAGCCCCCAAGGGCTAGTTGTGGGAAGAGGATACACCAAAGATAAATTACACCTACTTCATAATTTCCATCACTTAATAGACATATATCCACCAAGTCCATGTCGCTGTTTTAACACTTTGGGGAACAGCTTATTCACTTAAAAACTCTGTGATCAAGCAAAGAAAAATGTATTTCCAAGTATTTGTAATAAGGGCACAATCAGTAGTAATGTGTGCCTGTGAGGGGCGCAAACACAAAGGGACAGTTTGCTTTAGGATATGGGGATTAGAAGGTGAGCCAAAGCTAGTTTAAACTACCAAATTAGCATAGGCAGCCAGAGGTGGCCTGGAGACGCCTACTCATGACTTGTTCCAAGGCATCTAATGGCTAGCAAACCCTGGAGCTGAAGCCAATTCAATGCTTCCATCCCACAGGCTACCTGGTATTGACAAACTATTTGCCCTCATCTCCTTTAGTTCCTTTCCCAAGTCTTTTGTTCTTTTGTTCATTTGTTTTTATTGAGAGAATAATTTACATATCCCTTTAGGATAGAGAATTCATTGGTTTTTCGCATAGTCACAAAGTTGTGCAACCTTCACCACTGTCTCATTCTGCAAATAGAGAGTTTTAATTCTTGCCCTGGTTAGACCCTCCAGCACAATGGTGAATAGAAATGGCAAGAGCGGATATTTTCATCTTGTTGCTGATCATGTTCCTGATCTTAGGCGGCAAGCTTTTAGTCTTTCACAGTCAAGTGTAGTGTTAGCTGTGGGCTTTTTGTAGATGTCCTCTATCAGACTGAGGAAGTTCCCTTCTACTCCTAACTGGTCGAGTATTTTTTATCATGAAAGGGTGTTAGATTTCATCAAATGCATCTTTCTCTACATGTCTACTGAAATGATCATGTTTTTTTTTTGTCCTCTATTCTATTAATATAGTATAGATATTACATCGATAGATATCCATATGTTGAACCAACCTTGTATTTCTGGGATTAATTCAACTTCTAAGTCTTTTATTTTCTAAGTTAAACACATATAGTTCCTTTGCTACTTGTCACCTGGTTTGAGATCTAGAGTCAGGCCAGTTGAAAAACAGAGCTTTATTGAACACCCAAAGAGTGGTTGAGCCAGTAGGAGGGCAGCCTCCTGCGTGAGGGAATTTCAAAATCTGCAAAGGATTTTCACATCATTTGTTTCTTGTCAGTGGCTATTTGAAATAGGAGTATTATACTTACTTAGGAAAATGTGTTCCTGCTTACAGATTATCCCTCCCTGTGACAACAATAACGAATCTAGGTATGTATTTCCTCTTTCAAAGTTATATTAGAAATTTTGAGAAATAGAGAAAAGAGTAGAATCACCTTTAAACTTATTATTTTACCAAAACTATGGATAGCTTTTCTGGAGGTGGGGTCAGATTAGTTGAAGAATTATTTACATACAAAAAAAAAATCACCTTCGAGAACAGAATCAGTTCTATGAATTTTGACAAATGCATGAAGTTATATAACTAACACTATAATCAAGATCTAGAGTAGTCGTACCAAAATATTCTCTTGTCTCCTTTGTAGTCAATCCCCTCCCTCCACATGAAGCCCCTGGCAACCACTGATCTGTTTTCTGTCCGTATAATTTTGCACTTTCCAGAATGTCATGTAAATAGAATCATATGACACATAACTCCTTTATGTCTGGTTTTGACTGGGCTAATGCCTTTGGGATTTATCTATGTCGTGTCTATGAGCAGTTCATTCTTTTTTATTGCCGAGTGGTAGTCCACTGTGTGGATGTATCACAGTTTGTTTATCCAGGTACCAGTTTATGAATATTCAAGTTGCTTTCATTGTTTGGCAGTTATGAATACAGCTGCTATATGCATGTACGTATTAGTTTTTTGGTCGGCGTATGTTTTCATTTCATTGCACACATACCCCTGAATGAGATTTCTGGGTCATATGGTAAGTATATTTTTCACTTGCTAAGAAACTACCCAACTATTTTCCAGGGTGCTTGTACCATTTCATAGTCCCATCATCTAACCAGCAACATACGGATTTCAGGTGCTTCATAAACTTGCTGTTACTTGATGTGGTCAGTTGTTGCATTTAATCTTATCCTTCTAATACGTGTATAGTGATTTTTATGTTTTTACCTTTTTAAATACGTGCATGTTTCCTATACTGGAAATCATCGTTTACATCCCAGTTTTGTATACTGCTTTTTCACCTGAAAGTCAAGGAGACGTCCACATGGCTGCCATTCTAAGATTGACTGATAGTCCATTGAGTGGATGTGACACCCTCACCTCTTGCTGGTGTTGGGCGGTTTTCAGTTTTTGTTGTGATAAGCCACACTTCAATAAAGACCTTTATATGTTAGCTTTTTCATCTTTTGGAGTACTTTCTTGGATTAGAGTCCCAGAAGTGGGATTCCTGGGTTAAAGAGTAGAAACATGTTCACAGCTTTGGATTGCTTTCCAAAAGGGTTTAATCTATTTAAAAGATCACCAGGAATGTACAAAAAACCCAAAAAACCAAAAAAACAACAACAAAAAAACAGTTTCAGGGCACTGTTTTCAATATTAGATTCTTTCATTGAAAGAAAAGATTCATTTATGAATGAATGATTCTTTTTAAATTTACATTTATTTGACTTCTAGTAAAGCTGAACATTTTCTTATTTACTAGTTGTCTTTTCTATTCTATGAATTATGCTTATATTCTTAGCTTATTATTAGGACTTGGTGTTTTCTTATCAATATGATCATTTTAAATAATAAAGATATTAACTCTTATCATAATAGCTATAAATATTTTCCCAACTCTTGTTTGCCTCTTTTTTTCAACATCCAGAACTGTTTCGTTCTTTTATATAGTCAAATCTGTCACTCTTTTCCTCTGAGGGTTTCTATATTGCTTCTAAGCTTAGAAAAATCATTTTCATCTCCCTCTCTTGAGGCTTGATAAATGGTCAATTTAATTTTCTTCTAGATTTTCTCAAGGTTTAAAAATAATTATCTCTGTAGCATGTAGAGTTTTATGGATATTTCATGAGATATAAGACCCTAAAAAAAGATATTTTCCAACATATGTTCATGTAAGTAAAACATTCTATGAAGACACTGAAGGATTAAACCTAAGTTCACTTAATGCGATGACATGTTCTTCTATGTTCTATTTCACCTATCTCAGTTATCGGGTATATATTTTAAGAGGGCTCAATAAACAATGGCTGACTATCAAACACTGACACAGTGGAGGAACATGTTAAGCCCCTTGTCAGGCTGATGAGGAGGTTATGCATTAGGAGGCTAAATAGGTCCCCATTCAGAATCATCGCCCCTGGGTCACATGCTACTTTCCCTCTCCCTGAGTCTCTCTGCTCCATTTGCCCACATTCCTAGAACCCCTGTCCTACCCCTCCTCAGTCTGGACAATTGCAGGTGTCCATTAGCTTCTTCTTAGGATACAGTGAGCTGCTTTCTCTGCACCCAGACAGAACCCGCTCTGGGAACCGTGGTGTCTGAGACATCCAGCCTGTTAGACCAACCCACAGGCAGGCAAGGGCAGCATCCCTGGCCTGTTTGGGTACCCCTGTAGCAAATCTGCTTTTCTGATGATGCCAGAAGCAGATAATAATTCTCCCTCATGCATCCAGCAAAGGTAACCCTTCTCCCAGTACCATGCAATGTTATAATTTTTATCCTTACTCCACTTTTTTGTCAAGATATTGGTGAATAGAATGGATACTCTAAATGGAAGAAGCCCATTCCTCAGACACAGGCCTCCTCAATGAAGAGGGGCCTGGCTTCTGCCTATTTTGAACAGATAGAAGAAATAGTTCCATTTTTCACAGTTACACTGGGGCTGAGCCATGCAGCAGAAAATCCACTCAGAAGCCCCGGAGAGCGTGGGCGCTGAGAGGAAACAGCTCGCTGAGCCGAAGCCCCTCTCACTCAGACCCCAATCAATATTAACACGCGCAGGGCCTCAGACCCACGGCTGAGGCCTACAGCTCCTCACGGGGCGGGGGACGGGGTTCTGTGGAGAGGGTCACAGTGGCAGGGAGTGGGACGTGGCCAGACCCCTCTGTCTGTGTGAGGCAGGCTCTCCTCGGGGTCTGTCAGAACACTCGGCGTTTAGTTAAAAACTCTCTCCAAAAGAAAGAGCATTAAAGCGGAGAGCTTGAAGTGGATCCCGAGTAATTAAGTGTATAAATTAATTCTTCCCCTAAGAAATGTTCTTCTCCTATTATTAGATTTGGCTCTCAGAGGAACTACATCCAAGCAGTGGGTTTCCAGTTTGTGTGTGTGTGTGTGTGTGTGTGTGTGTGTGTGTGTGTGTGTGTGTGTGTGTGCGCGCGCGGACACACATTCTGGGCTTTGCTGCCTGAAGCTTACAATTAAAATAAGTGACATGAATGTGTCTTTAAAAGAGAGATCTGTGGAAAACTAACAGATTGTCTGTCAGGGGAAGAAAAAAATGAAATATGGCCACCTCAGTCCACTGAATGGATGAATAGGAAAGTACTTGTCCATCTAAGTACCCAAAGGGATAAAACCCAATGATAGCCTTCTCAACTGCTTAGCGCATAATGCATGTGCTGTTTTGATGCTAGTAATGTGTTTTTTACTTCTTCCTATCTAGGAGGAATGAATCAAATATGAGGAGAGCTGGAACATGATTTTCAACCCATTGCTTTTGATTAAGTGCCCGAACAGACAGGTCCTGGGACTTGCAGTAATACTAATGGGGCATAAAGCGCTATAAAAAGGACGGGGCCCTACTTTTGTCCAAATGCCATTATCCCGGAATCAGAGACCCTGGTGTAATATGTCCACGGTTAACCTTTTTTTCCTGACAGGAAATTTTCTCCATCCACTCACCCCATCAATTATGCTGCATTTGGCCAGAGTGGTGAGTGATGACTTTATTTCGAACGAAAGAGGCACATAGGCCAGGGTCCCAAATGCTGCATATTGCTGAAGGGGGCGGGCCAGGAGAGAGATGTTATGGACCCTGCAGGCCATTCGTGTTTGGACAAAATGTTTTTGTTGTTGTTGTTGTTGTGCTGTTTTTCTTTTTTTGTCTTCCTTTTTTTTTTTTAATTGTTTAGGTTGGTTTTCCAATTTACTTGTTCATTTGCTTGCTCGTTTTGGAAAAAGGGGAGACTGAGTACTGAAAATCTGATTATTATTATTATTTGGATCCCAAAAATAGTTAACTAAATGAGATTTTGGCTACCCCCAAACCTGGCGGATATGACTGGCAGAGAGAACCTCAATTGCTGGGACCTGGTACAGCAGGCAAAGAGCAAAGAGACTCCTTTCTGTCTGCTCTCCCCAGGGGAAGGCTAATCGGTCAGTGTCCCCAGGGAACCAGGCCCGGGGCTCTCACCCCAGCTCTGCTCCTCCGGAGCTGCCCTGGCTGCCTCTGCACCACTTCAAACTTTGTGAGACATTCTTTTTTTTTTTTCCTGCAATCAGCAAGTTGCATATTGTCCAACTGTTCTGTCATTTATTATAAACGGCTGCAAAGAGAAAAAAAAAAAAAGAAAGAAAGAAAGACAAAAAAGGAACCGAAAAAAATTCCATGATGCTATCACCTAGTCCTGAGTGTAAATCAAACATTCCCTGTCATGTTGATAGCTCGTGTTAGTCTAATGTATTTTATATTACTCAAAAGCTTTGAAACCCTGCAGCTTTCTTCATATAGGCCATTACGCGGTTATCATTAAATTGTCTTGCAAAGAACATTATCGGTAATTATAGCAGACACTAAAATCAAATGATCAGAGTGGGACCTTTAACACCAAGAGGAACCATTAGAAGTTAATCAAATAAAAGGATGAGAATAATTATGTTAGGATTAAGCAGTAATATGCCAGAAGTTATATACTTTGCTGACTATATATCTTTACTCCCGGCTTCCTGAATTTCCTTTTCGTTGATGTGTTTTTATATAATACTTTGGCACAGAATGTAAACGACAATATTTTTGTCATGGCACAATCGGGCTCGAAGGTTCATAGGCGGTTCAGATCTAAATGCCATCAGAGGCACGGAGGTAATGATGAAGATAAAAATAATATAATAAAAAAAGTACAAAGCTGGAAAAAAAAATCCATCGGTCAATGAAGCGTGGCAAAATGATAAAAATGGTCGCAACAGGCACAGGTGCAAGGGGCGTTGTTATTGGCTGGTTGCTCTGTCTCGGAGCCTGAGGATTTCTCCGGCAGGCCTTGCTGCAAACCAGCATGCTCCAGGAGAAACCAGACCCTCACAGGCTCTCCAGTTGCCCCTGCGGAGCTGATATGTAGGTGGTGGTGGTTTGGGGATGCTCACGGTGCAGGCAGGAGGGGAGCTGGTTCCCTGAGGCTGAGTGCTGCCAGCAGAGCTTCCAGGCTCAGAGGGTGACCTCTGTCCCCTGCCCCTTCCCAGTACACACACGCACCCCTCTGATCCCTTGCAGATGCCCACTTCTGCATGGGAATGGGCTGGTTGGGGGCTGAGGGCTGTGGCTCTCGTAGGGGGAGGGTGCCTTCTAGCAGGCATACCCCACTGTAGCAGATTAAACTTGAGCCACAGGACAAACAAAGCCAATGTAAGCAGCTGGAAGGACAGAAATTCCAGAGAGTATGTATGATCTTTTTTTAAAAAATCAAAATCTCCTCTCCCTTTTCCCGTCTTCCCTTACAAATAAAGATCAGCTCCTGATAACAGGTTTGCATTTGTGTCTGGCTTTGTGCTGGGCCCTGGGATACAGTGATGAGTAAGATAATAACAAGATATTCTGCTTAAAATGTTGCTATTATGACATACAAATATAAACAACAAAGTCTAGTCTAACATTTATGTATTTTCATGTTTGACACTTTTGAAGGCTTTATGATATTTAAAAATGAGGGCATCACTCCATTTCACAGAAGCAAAACGAGGCACTTAGAAATGGAGTTGGGAGGTGGAGATGAGAGCAGCCCTCTTTCGAGGACCCAGATGGGCTCCTCTGCTACTTTGACAGTGGCCCTGTTGGGGGGACATCCGTTCCCATTGTCCTCTTTCCCTGGACTAACATTGTGAACCACCCATATCTCCTCATAGGGCCATTGTAAAGAGGGAATGAGGTCAAGGGTATGGGAGGGCTTCGAAAAATTAAAAGTGAGCTTAGAAAACTCAATTGGGGCTGCTTTACCCCTGGCAAAATGGTCTTTTATTGCCATGTATATTTTCAGGATGTAAAGTCTTGCTCCTTTAGGGGGATGGGAGGAGTCCTTTGGGGAGAATCGGCAGAGTGACAGTGTAGGGGGTGAACAAACCATGGAAGATGAGTGGCTTGTATACCTGAAACAGAGAGGGTTTGGTCTCGAATCTGTCAATTACCTTCTTGGCCAATGAGCTGCAAATAAGAGGCCACTTGGACCAGAAACAGGAACTTGGCAGAGATTTTGAAACCGGAAGGGAAGGGACCCCTTAGAGCTGGTGAAGAGCCGCAGGCCATGTAGACAGGCCTGGGAAAGATGGTACTCCATCAAGGTGACATGGTCCAGAGTGAAACCAGGTCCAGAAACCAACTTAAGACCTCAGGTCCAGGAAGCCAAGCTTCACCTACAGGTAGAACTAATCCTGACAATAGTGTGTTAATGCACTTTAAAAATATCAAGTTAAAAACATGTAACTAAATAGTCTAAGATTAAGGAAAAGATGTCTTTTTAAGGGCTCATAATTCTGGGTCCAGTGGAAGAGTCCTGGAAAACTTGATGCTCTTACTTATCAGGAGATTGGCCTGGGAATACATGTCCAAGTACCAAATTAGACACTGAGAAGCCCAGCCCCAACCCAGTCCTACCACTGGCCTCAATCTGGGCATCAATTCTACTCAGAACCAGGAGGGTAGATCTGCAAGACAAGAACCAAAGTCTTACAGGTCCTGGGAAGGAACAGTTAGGGAGGGGGCCCTGGCACCTACTGGACAAAGGAGATTCTTGCTTGAGGAATTGGTTTTAGATAAAGAGAGGTACCTTGGAACTCAGCTGGGAGAAACCAATATTTTCCCTTTCCCCATTGTTACTGAGTTCCTGTAACTGAAACCAGAGGAGGAGGAGGTAAAGATCAGTGTCTTACAAAGCTCAATAAATATTTGTGGGTTGATTGATCTGGGCATTTACATGAGAGGTTGGGGGCGGAGGGGGAATCTCAACTGACATATAACCATTTGGAACCTTCTTGCTATTGGGGAGATGAGATGAACACAGGTGATGGCCTTCCTGTAAATGTACTTCACACTTACACAGTATTTTATAAACAGTGGTTCTAATCCATTATTTCATCTGAGTTCATAATAACCACGTTGAAAAGAAGAGTGGCATTTTTATCCCATTTCATAGATAAAGAAACTAGACTCATTGAGATAGGGTCTATTACTGATAAAACATAAAGTGTATTCAGTCCCTCTCACCTAACTAACCACCATGTATCACTTTTTAGTGTACATGCTCCTTGAGGCAGGGTCGTGCCTTTGGGGATAGTCCAAATGGGACTAGTTTCAGGATTTGTCATGAGTTTTTGGAGTCTTATCATATAAGACTCAAGCTTTGCTTGATAATGAATTCTTACGTATAGATAAATGTGCATTGATTACTGAGGACAGAGGCAAATATCCAAAGATAGTCACTATTCCACACGCCTCTGGCTGTTTCTCAGGGCTAACAGTGGGAAGACTTGTAAATCTGTTTAAGCAATGCATGGGTCAGCCCACCTTGTATTATTTTCGAGGCCACAGTCCAGAATGAGGCTCAGAATCACTGCCCTGTTATTCGCAGGCTTGGAGGCAGCAAGGTCTCTGGCAAATGTGGCCAAGCAGAGTCATTGGGGAGGATGGGGAAGGAGCCAGAAGGTACCCTTTTGCACACACCACCCCTCCTTCTATTGAGCTCTTAAATTAGCTCAGAAAACCCAGGTGTCAGTTGTCCCCCTGGAACAGCCCAGATGAGCCATTAAAAACGCCAGGAAGAAATGAATGCCTAAATCACCTTGTCTCTCTGAAGGTAGAGTCTTGCTTAATCACACGTCAAATCATATTTTTTCTTCCCCAGATGGATGTCTTCTTTCAAAGTCTGATGGCCACAGAGACAAAGGTACCGCTTCAGCCTTAAGTAACTGTTGAAGTTTTACCCTGAAAGATTATTTGCTAGGAGTAACTAACGTAAAAAATGCCCTGTCAAACAACAGCTTGCTTGCTTTCATTTTTTTTAAAGGGTAATATTTGGTTTCATCTTGCAACTACTTGGGAAAATTTAGCACTGAGTCAGAAAGGTTGGCCAACAAGTAGCACTTCATAAATTGCTGGAGCCCTAATCAATACGTATTGTCATCCACTCCAGTCCTTCGGGCGGATTTCTCTCTGCCCTGAGTCGTTGCTGTATTTTATGAGGTTGTTACAGGCTTGGCTTGCATGGCCTGGGCCTAATGAACCTGTCACCGCGGCTATTGATTGACATGCCAGTGTAAGTGAGACAGGCGATTCCGATTGACTTCCTAATTACTGCTGCTGGGCTGCCTCGCCAACTGCTCAGGCCAGAGGTTAATAGTTTTGATGTTCAGCCGCTCCTAGCTGTGGAGGCCAGAGTGAGACTGGCTCCTCAGACGTCAATACCTGAATCAAGTTCTCAAGGCTACTACCCGGCCTGATCAATTAAGGCCTTCGTGTTCCTCCTGGTGGTGGCTGACAAGAGGCTGATGAGTGGACGAGTTCACCAGCAAATGGTTTCAGGGAGTTCAGGAGACTCTGAAAGTACCACCCTGTTGCCTAGCATTGGCAATTAAGGGAGTTGGGGTGATGGCAGAGGGGCGTTGAGGTGGGAGCAACTTAAGAATACGCACCCGGGTGTCAGCTGTTTGGGTTTGTTATTTTTCCACTTTTCCATCTTGAGTATTAAACATTAAGTGTTTAATTTGTTTCTCCAATGTCCATAATTCTGCCAGGTGCCATGGACTCTTGGATAGAAGAGAATGACTTAACTTGCAGTGATGCATCTATTCAGCAGAATTAATTGAATGTTGTTTACTTTATCCAAGATACGATGAGAGTATACAGATTTGTAATAATCTTTCATTGATGTCATGTCTTAAGAGTTGGGAACATTTTCATAATCAATGTTTTATTTGAACCATGAAGTGGGGGTTTGGAGTTGCAAGCTCCACCTTTAATGAGTAAACTGAGGCTCAGCAAAGGTAACTGATTCCCCCAAAACCATAAATCTAGGAAGGAGGGAAGCAAAGCTTCACAAGAAGACATTCTGGTTCTTAATCTGATGTCTTTACCAGGACACTAGGATGCCCATGCCTGCATCATAGATGCTTATAAACAATTGAGATAAGTAAGACTGGTGTATCAAAATGTCAGGGGTCCCCAAGAGCACCACTAGTTTAAGGGATTCAACAGGAGAACTCACCAGACTCAGGATACAGTCACAGTGATGGTTTATCACAGTGAAAGGATTCAAAGCAAAATCAGCCAAGGGAAAAAGTGCATGAGTAAAGTGTGAGGACACCAAGCACAAGCTTCCCAGAGTTTCTCCCAGTGGAGTCTCACAGGACACACTTAATCCCCCAGTAATGAGTCGCGATGACATGGGTGACATGCCTGAGGCAAGCACATGGGAGACTCAAGGCTTTTATTGAGGGCTGGTAACATAAACAACCTCTGCCTAGCATGTGCCAAAATTCCAGACTCCCGAAGGAAAGCAGTTGTTCAGTACAAACCATACCGTTTGCCTCAACAGTGTAGACACAGTCAACACCCTTATCAGTTTCGGAATAATAAAAAGCCTCCCGAAATCCAAGTTCCTAGACACCTGCCAAGGACCAACCTTTTAAAAGATAGCTGTCTCAGGCCTGCTGTGTTAGCTCTTTTCTACACAAGGAAGAGCCTCAACACAAAGCAGTAGATGGAAAGAGCTTGGGAGCGCAGAGCAACAAACACAGTGTTAAGCAATTCAGAAGAGGAGGATTACATTTCAGCAAGAGCTTCCTAGAGGAGCCTATCATTAAATTCACCATCCCAACCATATTAACCACGCATTGTTATTTTCTATACTTCTAGTGCTTTCATGTTTGGAGCCTTGCTGACTCTGGAGGGACTACCCCTACAAAGTCAGATAATTCTTAGAGATAGTAAACAACTTAGCTGCCAATGTGCCTTTCATATGCAAGCTAACCAATCCAGAACCCATACCCCCAACTGCCTTCTTCATTAGGTTCTTACATTCTGGGCCACTATTCCCTGCCCTAATCACCCCAGGGCCAGGTACCAGGCACCCAGGGTCATCCCCCACACTCAGAGCCCAATGGAAGTATTCAAACCAGCCAATTCGAAACAGGCTCACCTTGCCTGGCCTTGCACGTGTTTCCTCTCACTCTCTCTGCCTCCTGACTGACCCTGGGGCTTCGCCACATACCCCTGCAAGGCATGGGGAGCCCTCTCCTTTTGGGAACTGTAACAGACTATCTTTCCAATGCCAGGATATCCTTATCTGTTGGCCACCTCGTGCCCAAATAATAATAAAACCTACATTTGAACACACCAATCCCACACCCCTGCCATTTTCCTGGTGACAGGAAAATGGCTGAATAACAAAGAGGAGTTTCTAAGAACTGGATACGTTAGCATGAAGGAAATAGGAGGGAATACATGAGCCAACTGAGTGTATAAGTTATTCATTCATCCTCTAGGGAATTATTGAGTATCCACAATATGCCTAATGTGGCGGTTGGGGACATGTCTCTTGGAATAGGGGACAACCAACGTTTACAGTGTCTGATTTCTCCTCATTCTTTCTAGCACATACCCTGCTCAGTGCTGTTTTATCTCATGAGGTCCCCCACCCATTCGGTCTGAAATGTCCTTTCTCTTCTTCTATCTAAGTCACCTCCCTTCTAGGGCACTGCTGTAGTGAAGAACTGCTGACTCTTATTAACCTGCATCTTCTCTAAACTTCTACCTAGCACGATTCCATTGCATATAAAACGACTTTGTTTTTAATGTGTGCAATGTGTCTTTTATTTAACCAGGTAATAAATGTCTTAAAGGAACAGAGTTTACCTCTTCTGTGTCCCCCAAAGCACAGCACGGTGCCTTTCTCATGGGAGTTTGCCCCAATAACTACTAAATGTTTCAGAAAAGAGCAATCACGGTCTGTGTGTGTTTGTGTGTGTGTGCACGTGTGCGCCGTTAAGATAGCTTCTTGAAACGTAAGTCAGCATTTGATGTCATTGAAAAATAACTTAGGAAACTGAAGTATTAAAGTGTGCGCTTGAAGAGAAACTTAGGAGTGTCAAAGCTTCAGTCTCCCTAACCCTCTAAATGGAGATATACTGTGTGGCTTCTAGGATTCTACCTGTGTATTTCTCTCCCCACGCCCCTCTCCTCCATGTCCAACTTGGAGTTCTTATCCTTCATAGAGCTTCATTCTTTAATTTTTAACTGAAAAAAATAAAAAAGAACCCAGACCCCAAAGAGGATATTAGCTTTTGTGTAGGGCTTGGTCCTTCTTAATGGTGACCCATAAATCCTGGTTTACCTGGCATTATCTCCATTTGTTAACTGACAACATGGGAACCCCCTCAGGCCTGGGCATACCAGGATGGTTGGTCTCCCTCAGTGAGAGGGAGGACTTACGTTGAGACTTGAAGAATCAGCAAGATTTTGATAGGAAGAAAGAAAGAAGGAAGACACTTCATGAGGGGAAGCAGCATAGCCAAACTTTCTTCCAAAAGTGAATCAGAGAGAGGCCTAGCTCAGCTGCAAGAGTTGTGGTTTGGTTTGGTTTTGTCTTTTTTTCCTTCTTCATTATTTTCATCCTAATACTCTGTTTGATTCATGGCTGTTCACACAGTCTCATCTCCTCATCGGGGCAGATGACCGAGAGTCCCACCCATGGAGTAAGAAGTCAACAAATAGTTGCTGGTTAATAGGCTGACTAAAGAAATTAGGAGGACGTGAGAGGAATTTGCTTTTTGCTCCTAAGAGGGAAGAGGCTGAGAAACATGAAGCACAGGGGCAAAACAAAAAGGAATGGTGGGAGGGACCAGGCTGCTGAAGTGGTCAACAATCTTGCAGAAGGAGGATGCCCACTCTTCTGTTTGAAGTAGATGGTGATAAAGCTGTATACTTTCTTCCATCTCCCTTAATCTTTAGCAAAATTAGCTACAAATGTTCATTCAAATATTCGTGCAAATTTTTTTGTTTGTTGTCTGTACATTAAAGAAAAAGTTGAGTTCTACACCTGGGTCGACATGGTATGAAAAAAGGACAGCAGATAACGAACAGCAAGTTGATCTACAAATTGAACCACACTAGCAGAAGCAGGGCTTCGAGCTGAAAAGGGTCTTCACGACGTTATCTCCCTGGAATTCACTGAAATTTGAGGGTGGAGTTTAGACTTTATACAATCCATGGAGTGGCAGTTTGAGTTTCAAGAAGCCGCGGACATCTGGGTTCTGCAGGCTGCTCTTAGAAAGGACCAGCCACTTTAGAGCTCGCGAGGCCATGGTGGTGTGGGGGAGGACCAAGTGAGTGAGACCCATCTGCCCTGAGTAGCAGCTGTTCGCTTTGACTAAGTGACCTGCCTCCCTAATCTGTGGGTTGCGTGAAGTTCCCCCTCTACCTTCCCTGCTCTGCTCTCCAGCTGCCTAGATGGGTCCTATTTTCTCAGCCAACCCCTCTATGCCTGTCCCTCAAGGGCTCACCTTCATCTTCCTCCTCTTCTGTTTTAGGAGGAGTTTCTGATTTAATCCTTTTCTGCTCCCACTGTGCACAATCACCTGGTCTGTTCTAAGCTCTTTGGAGAGTCAACACTAAATGTTTTCCAACCTCACTGGTGAAGGTCTATTCACAGCCTTTCCTGAGCCCAAGAGAGGAAGCTGCCAAACCACCTGCAGACTGGAGTATTCTCACTCCGGATCACTAGAGCTGCAGTGATGGTGTAACACACTTATCTAACTAACCTCACACCCAAATTATAAGGCAGGAGTGATCATTGCTGCTCTCCAGGTGACGAAATTGAGGCTGGAAGAGGTTATTGGCTTCAGACCATCACTATGAAGCAGCCAGGCCAAAAGAGGAGATCTGACTTATCCAAGTGGTTCATTTACATTGCTTTACAATATTCTACAGTATGAATATACCACAAATTATGTATCCATTCTATTTTTGATGAACAATTGGATTGTTTATGGCATTTGGCTAACCTGCTGGAATACTACTATGAGTGTTACTGTATGTTTCCTGAGGAGTATTTACCTAAGAATGGAATAACTGAAGATATGTATATCTTTAATTTTACTGGATAATGCCAAACTTTTTGCAAATCATTTGTAATATTTTACACTTCCATCAGTGGGTTTTCATTGCTCCTTATCCTTGCCCACACTTATTTTTTTCAAACTTTTGAATTTTTGCTCACCTGATGGGTGTGTAGTGGTATCTCATTGTGGTTTTAATTTTTATTATCCTGATTCCTGATCATGTAAAGCACCTCTTCGTCTGCTTGTTGGCCAGGCAGTTTTCTTCTTTTGTGAGAGGCATGTGTAAGCCTTTTGCTTGTACCTCGTTTTGAAACTGCTCCCTCTTGGAGCACATCACAGTCAATTTTTCAACCACATATAATGCGTAATAAGTATCCAATAGTGTCAATAACCACTTGTCCAGTCATGTTGGATTAAATGAGGGTTCTTATCCATTTTTAAGCCTTCCACTCTACCAGCAAAATCAGTCCCTGGCTTTTTACTTCGAGCAGACCACGCACACTTGGCTATTTCAATCAATTTTATGATTAAACAAGAAAAGAAACAGAGGGAATGTGTTCATGTACTTTATGTTTTTGATGTATTATACATTCATTCCTGGGCAAGTACCCAATAAACGTTTCTCTGAGGCAGGACACTGGGCCCAAACCTTTCAGGAGCTGAATATCTGATGCTGACAAAGAATAGCACTTACTCACAGTCTACCGCACAGCCAGCAAACACTTTCAAGTGAAGCAATGTAAATCTCTCGACAGGTTCATTCCCCATCTTGAATGTGTACCTAATCCCAAATCTGCCTTGAGGATAGCAAGGAAAGAAGCCCATCAGCTGATCACCAGACAAGAAGCTGGGATGGCTGAATCTTTCAAAGTCTTTCATGGTTTACCTTCTTATGTCTCCATCTGTAACTGTGTCTGTAAGCATGTTTTCGGCTGCCCATCCAGAAGTTGCTAAATAATGACATTTACTCATTCTCCTAACAAGAAGTCTAGCTGCAAGGGTGCCGCATATTTGGTTCATTCAGTGGCTTAACAAAGTCAAGTCCTAAAATTTTCTTGAATGTTCCCTTTAGGTCAAGGAAGGCTACAGCAGCTCCAGCTTCAGGTCCTGATGTAACCACCGGTAAAAACACAGGACAGGTTCTTTTTACCAGTCTCTTCATTCGTTGGTGATCTTTCCTAGAAGCCTGAACAAGCTTCCTCTGTTTATCTCATGGACATTTGTGATACAATGTCCTTTCCAGCCACTAAGGAAGAGAAATACTGGATCAGAATGGGGCCTGTATCTCTAAGGGAGGAGGAAGAGGGAAGCAAGTTGGTTACCTCAGTGCCTGCCACTCCCAAGACCAGAGTCAGGGCGTGCAACCTGTGCGGTTGCCCAGGCCCTGCTTTCACCTTGGTCTAATACCCTATCACCATCTTAAATTTCTTAATAGCTTTTCAATAAAGAGCTCTGCTCTTTCCTTTTGCTCTTGGACCTGCGAATTATCCAGTTCTTCCAGACCACACCCACCACGCCCCTCACTGTGCTTCGCCACACTGGGTTTCCCACGCTCCGCAACACATCAGAGCAAACTCGTTATTTCCTCTCCCTCAGTCAGCGCTGACTGATTGGGTGCCGAGAATTAGCAGTCACTAGCTACTGAACATTTAAAATGTGGTTAGTCCAAATTGAGATGTATTAGACGCATAAAATGCACACCAGATTTTGAAGAGTCCGTATAAAAACATGAAACATAGCCCACTAGTAATTTTTACATTGATTACATGTTGAAATGATAATCGTTTGGATATACTGGGTTAAAGAAAATGTACCATTAAAGCTAATTTCTCCTTTTTATCATTATTCAATGGGGCTACTAGAAACTTTACGCAGGCCATTTTATACTACATTATACAATATAAATTATACATTATTTTTACGCTATATTATATTATTTTTGGACAGCACCGGCCCAGATCCGTCTGTATTCCCTCCTGCTCAATTTTCCCTTTCTCGCCCTTTAGACGTCGATTTCCCATCACATACAACTAGAAACATCTCTGTGTTCCCTTGGCTCCCTGCACTGTCACTACTAGGACTGGCTGTTTGTATCCCCCAGGAAACTGTCCAGCTGGAGCCTGAGAAGCGCTTTGTACAGTGCCTGGTGCATAGTAAAACTCTATTAAGGAAATTGAGGAAATTGCTTCTGACTTTTCATCCTTGTTCCCTTCACCTACATCCATCTCGATAAAGAAATTCAAGATAATTGTTTCCAAGTAAGAGATGGTAAGATGCTTTCCTTTTGTGGTGACTCTCAATCTTAGCTGGCACTTTGGAAACACTTGGGGAGCTGTAAAAATACTGAGTCCCAGGTCCCACACCCAGGGATTTAAATTTTATTGGTCTGGGTTGGAGTCTCAAGTAAAGGGAGGTTGCCGAGATTCCCAGCTAACCCTAACGTGCAATGAAGGCGAGAGCCCCTCAAGGACCTGTGGGGGACCACATCGCCAAGTCTTCCAGCCATTGTCATTGCTCCTCACATCCCTGAAAGTAGGAAGGAGGCAATGCAGTAGCAAGATTACCTCTCATAGGACACACAAGTCTGGGGCAAACCCCTCTCACCATCAAAGTTACCTCTCTCTATTAGGTTTCTCCCGTAACATGTTAAGAACTCCACTGGGTCACCACTTTAGTTCACAGATGCCACCAAGCAGCCATCAGCTAGTAATGATTTCTGGTCAAATGCAAACAATTAAGTTAGGGAGAAAAGAATCCACATTCCATTACCAATCCCCTAAATGGCTCACTCCCTGGTCTAATTGCCTTCTGAGTTCCCCAGACAGCCATGGCTAATAAGGCAAACACCCCCAAAGAGCCAAAATTTGAACCAGAAGGAAAAGAGCCTGGAGAAAATTGGAATGCTCAGCTTATCTCGGCGTCAGCCTGGAGAACTGCTGACCCACCCGCAAGGAAGTGACCACCTACATCACTGAGGTATCTTCCCTCTCCACCTCTCCTCCTCCCCCTCTGACAGTCTCTCTCCAAAAAACTCAAGGCAACTGCAGCCTGATTTTTGATGAATGGGCCACTGTGTTTTATTCGACAATGTATATCACTCTGCCAATATGAATTTGCAAGATGGTAAAAATGTAACCCCCCGAAAAGATTACATGAAAGGGAAAAAAATCATTAGGCAATTAAGAATGGCAATAATTCACCCATATCTATGCTCTGGGAAGAAATATTGCCCCAGGGAGTTAGCTCTGCTTATCACTTTGTCATCTGTCCGGGGTCTGAGTGAGAGGAGGTTTTGTGTGCGTTGCCGATGATTTCCAGCAGCATTTCTAAGCGTGATCAAAACGAATGCCAGGCTTTTAATGGAACCCTCTCTCTCTTGGGGTAACCATAATTTGTCCATATGAAGCTGAGCTACTAAATTAACTAAACATACGCATTTCCTTAGACACTTCCACACAAATCCATTTCAGAGGAGTCATCTGACAATCGGAATTTTTGATCTGGAAATGACCTTAGAGGTCGTTCACCAGCCTCATCAATTTATGGATGAGGACTATAGAGGCTCAGAGAGGGAAAGTAATTTTTCCGAGGTCACACAGCTAATAGAGACAATAATACAACTAAAGTCCTGGGCTTTTCAACTCACAATCTAGCAGATGTCTTTCTAGTCCACCACCTTGCCTACTCCTTGGCCAGCTTATTATCCACCAAGGAGCTGGAGGAAATAATATGGCCTAGTCCCTCAAGGAACTAACTTAAAAACTCCCTTTTCGGTAACACCTTCCTTCCTGCTACGTTCTTGCATCTCCAGTTTTACCTGCCTCACCATTATGTTTTCCACACTACTCTGTTATGTGCCCCAGTAGACAGGAAGTTCTTTGAGATCAGGGGTGCTTCACATTCATTTTAATGTCCTCAGTACTTAGAACACACTAAGTGTGCTATAAATGAGATTTGAATAAATTAGTAAGGTATAGTTTCTCTTGTCATGAAGAAGAAGGGAACAATTTTTTGTTCACTCTTTGTGTTTCAAGATGGCATGCCAGCACCCTTAAGAGGGACACAGAGAGAAAGTCTCTGGCCATCAGATCCCAAGAAATTCCTCATGAGGAATCCTGTTCTCTTCCCTACCCTTACTTTACCTCCAGCCCTGTCTCCCTCTCTGCTGTAAATTTCCGTTGTCTAATCAGCCCAGTTGCCTACATGTCCATGAAAACCCAAGCTCATTACCATTTCTAGGCTGAGTTCTTGTTGAACCTTTCCCTAAAAAGCTTCCATCATTCCCCATCTTATAGACCCTATAGAGCTGTTCCTGATTAGCCTCAGGCCACACTGATTGCACCTGGTCTGTATCACCTCTTCTAGAATCATATTGCTCACCATTGCATATTGTTTGCAAATTGTGTCATGTGTATAAATATTGACACTCTAAGATGGCTTTAAACACCTTCAGAGTCACAACTTCTGTATCTGTCACAAAACGTTTTCTGTATGTGATCTGATGAAATGGTAAGATGCTCACTGACTGAGTGCAGTTTGGAAAGCATCTTGTACCTCAGGATCAGTAACCCACTGAGAGTGGTGGTTTGACAACCTAATAGCACTGCAGACCTCATAAGACAGCCCAGAGCCGGCAGGGGGAAGTGGCCACATGGAATGCATGGCAGCAATCCACCTCCCACAGGCTCGCAACCAGCTGCATGTGACAGAAATCAGACAAGAATGCGACAGCATGTTATATCTTACAAGGGTGGCCACAATCGCATCTCCAATTCCACATGTCTCCCTCTCCAAAAGGAGTAAAGTCCGCTTCCCCTCTCCTTGCAACTGGACTGGCCTCTGTGGCTGTCTCAAGGAAGAGAACGCTGAGGAGGCTCCACCGCATGACATTCCGGGCTAGGACACCAGAGACAACCTGGCTTCTGCCTGAATCTCCCTCCCCTGACATACTTGACCTTGGAGCCCAGCCACCTTGTTGTGAGGAAGCCCAGGCCACAAGGAGAGGCCACATGTAGGTATTCCAGCTGAAGCTCTAGCTTAGGCCTCAGTCACTAGTCACATCAATCACCAAACGTGCGAGTAAGCAAACCTTCAGATAACCCAACCCTGTACTCTTCCAACTGACCCACCTGACCCCAAGTAGAGCAGAGACGGGCTGTCCTCACCTGCTCAGAGCAAACTGACGGTTGTTCTTTTTTTCTAAGCCACAAAGTTGTAGGGTGGTTCGTTGCAGATTAAACAACCTGAGAATGTACCTTAAGCGAATAGGTTGTTATTTTTCTCATATAACAGAGTCCGAGGGTAGGCAGCACAGGCGCAGTGCTTAAGGAACAGTCTCCTCCCTTCCTGGTCCACCAACCTTAGCATGTGACTTTGGTTCTTGAGATTACAAGTTGGCTGCTCCACCTATGGGCATCACATCCAGGTTCTAGGCTAAGGAAGAGAGAACAGAGCAAAGAGAGAAGAGAAAGGTCCTATGCCAGCTGAGTCTGCCCTTTCTTTTACAACTTTCCTAGAAACCCCGCCAGAAACATCCCGTGTCATCTCGTCTCTCGTCAGTTATAACTTTGTCGCCTGGCTCCTCCTCACTGCAAGAGAGCCTGGGGAAGTTAAGTGTGTGTGTTTGGGGGGAGGGGTGGTAAGGGGTGGAGGGGTGTGTGTGTGTGTGTGTGTGTGTGTGTGTGTGTGTGTGTGTGTGTGTCTTTATGAAGATAACAGCTACCTTGCAGAATTCCATTAAGGTTATACGCACTATGGTTATACGCACAGTGTTGCAGCCCCCAGAGATTTGGCCCTCTCAGGGTCACTCTGTTCTCCGTGCTGAAGTGGAAGAGTGCTGCTGCCTCCACTTCTGTGTCTCAGTTTGTCACTGGGAACACAGTGGTGCCCTCAGGGCCCTGGGTCTCTCCAGAGCCTCATACAGACCACTGTTCAGTGTCTCTCCCTCCATAAAACTCAGACGTGAGCCAGAAGAGAGAGACACATGTTGCTTCCCATTTCTAGCCTTCCTTTCAACTCTTCTCTGGCCAAGGACCCTCACTCATTTTAAGTCCTGTTGGTATTGTCACAGTCCTTTACACATCCTCAGCCACCTATGACTCTCTGGAGGCTCAAGCTGAGTCTCCAACTGCAAACACATCCCCAACTAATGAAAAGTGAGCCTGCCATATGTATTGTGATGACTAATTGTATGTGTCAACCTTACTGGGTGATGGTGCGCAAATATTTGGTCAAATATTACTGTGGATATTTTTGTGAAAGTGGTTTTTGGATGAGATGAACATTTAGAGTAAAGCTAATTTCCCTCTGCCATGCAGGTGAGCCTCATCCAGTCAGTTGAGGGCCCTAATAGAACAAAGGTTGACCTCCCCCAAATAAGAAGGAATTCTGCCAGAATACAGAATATTGCCTTTGGACTTGGACTGCAATTCTTCTTTGGGTCCCAATCCCACTGGCCTGCCCTGCAGATTTCTGACTCACCAAGACTCCATAATAACATGAGCCAACTCCTTAAAATAAATCAATTATATCTCTATCTATCTATCTATCTATCTATTTATCTATCATTTATCATCTATCATCTGTCTATCCGACACAAATACACACACACACACACACACACACACATCCTGTTGGTCCTGTTTCTCTTAAGAACCCTGACTAATGTATGTATCAAGACTCTTTAAGATAACCTCTTATTTGAGATGCCCAAGGAAAATAGAAGTAATTTTCTTTCTACTTTAATTTTCCATCAGTTCTCTGCAATTGCAGGAAACTGCATTTGATGCCAAGGGGAGACAAAGATGAACACAACACAGGCTCTGCTCTTAGGGAGTTCACCTGCTGGTTGGGTCACACGGCCCATCAGCAATTCCAAAGCGTGATCCACATAATACTAATCTTGAGATACTCTCCTCAACCAAAGGATTCTTCGGCCTGAAAAGTTTTGGAAACACACTTGGAGAGATTTTAATTAGGTTGACCATATGTCCTGGTTTGCTCAGGATAATTTCAATTTACACCCATTGTCCTGGGATCATTAATGATGGCACCCTTTCATTCCCTGAGTGGCATCACTTGGATCACAAATTAATTGTATGGTCACCCCAGTATTAAGTGTGTAAGCATATTAAAGGCTCCGAGTCATCTTGCTTTGAAGGAACCCATTTAACTTTGTTAGGACCTGCGTTTCCCAAATGTGTCTGAGAATGGAATCACTTTTTACAGAACTTTACAGAACGGGATCAACATTCTGACAAACACTGACATAGACAGAAGTAATAGTTGAGTAACCTACATGCACAGTAAATAAGAAGGGCCAGAGGGTCAGGGGAGGCTTCCTGAGGGAGGTGGCCTGCACCAGGCCTTGAAGAAGGAGCGAGAGTTTGAAAGGAAGAGAGAGGGTAAGAAGAGACTCCAGCAGCTGTGGTGAGGTTGCTCTTCTAAATGTGAGGGAGAGAGAGGCTTGAAACGGCAGCTCAGCTGGAAGAGAAGCCTCCTCTTCATTACTTCCATTCTCTTGCCCTGTTTGACTTATGGCTGTTAACACAGTCTCTCCTCCTCATTGGGGTGGACAGTAAAGAGTCCTACTCACAGAGCTGGAATCTAATAAGAGTTGCTGATTGACAAGTTGACCAAAGAAGGAAACTGCTGTTAAAATAGTTAACGCAGTTGCACAGAAGCCATCAGCATCTTTGAAGTCAGTCCCCATCAGTCTCAGCTTCTGGAATATCTTAATCTAATTGTAGGCTGATGGATCGCATTAAGCTAGCAATGGCCACGTCAGCAAGTAGTTGAATCCAGAGCAGTGATTAAAAACCACCAGCTTTGCTCATCTGGGTGCAGCAGAGAACTGATCTAGGGGTTTGAAGGTAGCTGCATCTCAGCAGACTGTGAGGGTGAGAGCTCCCCAGATGACAAAGGCCATAATGACTTTGCGTTAGCGCATTAGAAATTCTTTGAGGCCAGAAATCAGGGCATAAATATTTCTAAAATATAACTCATGGTCTTAAGCTTGGCATCAATAAAATATTGAAAATATTCTTCAAGGTGAAATGAATACATGTTAAATTCATAGGACTGAGCCGAGCTTCATCTCCTTACCATCAAAAAGGTTAATAATTTCTGACTTCATATGTTCGATAATCAAGATATCATTTGGGGTCCCCATGCCACTTAGCATTTAGGTAAGGTTGGCTCAATCATTTTTTCCATAAATTTGAGAAAGACAAAAGCCTTCCCCAAGATTTCTGCAAACTCATTCTTAAGCCCCCTGAAATGGTTGCGTTTGGAGAATATCTTGTTTCCTTGAATTTATTATCTTGATTGCACACAGTGTTTACCTGGCTCAGGACTCAGACTAAAATTTCCAGACAGACCATGCACATAGGCATTTAGGTGTTTGGTGAGTTTTATTGGGTGTTTGAAGAGGTAGAGATTTCTACCAAAAAGAGCTACTAGGAAGTTAATATCAGACATCCTTTTTCATTCTAAAAATGATAATAAATCTAAGGCCTGAAGCCATTTCTACAACTTGGCTCCATACTAGCCAATGCTCTTTCTCCTCTTACTGTGTCAAAGTCTCTTCTCCTTCCATCTATAGAGCAAAAAAATTATTTTCTCCAATTTCCTTATGCAGAGTGGTTCTGCTCTCTTTTGTTACCCAATCTCTGCTCCAGGCTCCCTTTGCACAGTCAAGGGTTCCCTGGAAGCCCAGAAAGGATCACTGGTAAGGGCCA
This sequence comes from Eonycteris spelaea, assembly GCA_003508835.1. Taxonomy (NCBI): domain Eukaryota; kingdom Metazoa; phylum Chordata; class Mammalia; order Chiroptera; family Pteropodidae; genus Eonycteris; species Eonycteris spelaea. The sequence continues at coordinate 18,411,191 of PUFA01000003.1, read as the reverse complement.
AGGCAGGTAAGTGCCTAGACCTGGGCCATCTCTTTCTCAGTGTTCAGGAGATGGGAAGAGGTTGTTGATCCCATTTTCCTGAGAACATTGAAGTGAATCAGGAAGCTAGTTTCAGCCACTTCCCAAATAACTTCTTTCATGTAGTTGTGAACTTTCCTTGGCAAACTTAATCTCAGTTTGACATCCTCACTTCTTATTTGCAATCTTTCCCTTGAGCCCAGCATCAGAGAATGCAAACTTATTTTAATACAGACCCAGGTTAATTCTGTCTTTTCCATTTTCTTACAATGTTCCTTCATCCCCTAAAATTTTTGAGCAGGTATATACAATGCCCTTCTCTCTGAAGACTTAGTATCCTACATGAGTTTCCCTCAGAAGCAGAGCCTGAGGCAAGGACTTAGGTACAGGTCATTTATTTGGCAGGTGATCACAGAGAGAAGTGAAGGATGAGGAAGAATGGGATGGGGAAGAAAAAGAAGTTAATAAGGATTTATTGTCAAGGTCGCAGCTGTACAGTAAGTGCTCTAGTCCCCAGAACCTCAGAATTAGAGAGCATGCCATTTGAAGTTGTCCATCTGAATGATGGATATTCATCCACTGGCTCCTAGCCCCTGTTGGATGAGGGTCACCCCCGAGGGCAATAATGTCCTGGCACTTCTGGGATGCACTTGCTCATTGGTTGAGCAAGTTCCTTCTGGACAAGGCCCTGGGGTGGGGACCAGTGCGTACTTGAGATGGAATTGGCCAGCATGTGTCTGACCTCATGTGGAACTGCCCCTCACATTTGTAGATGAAATTGGAGGTGAGCCAACAGCATCTGACAGTGGCACCATAATCCTCTGCTGTACATAATAAGAGCTCCATTTGTCAAAAGTCCACTGGATAATGCTTAATCACACTCCCACTTCTTCAGAGGCTCCAGCCAAGACTTCAGAAACTCTACAAGGTTGAAATTATGCTCTCAGGTATAACCAATATGTACCTTGGGTTCCTGCGCTGTCATTTTGCCTGTTATCAAATATCTTGTCCTTCTGTCTTGGGTACATGGTAGGATAGCACTTTGTCACTTGACTTGCTTTGTCATATGACTTGCTTTGGCCAATGCAATGAGAGGAAGTAATATTTGGGACCCTGTGTGACTATGAAGCACAGGGCCCTTTGCTGACTCCTGAATGAGAGACAGCTGAGCAGGAAATAAACTGAGAGCTTAGGAGTTGTTTCCTACTGTAGCATCACCAAGCCTGGCCTGACCAATGCAGTCCCCGTCTGGAAACAACGTATATAGAGTTTGCCTCTTGTATAATTTACGGATAAGATGCTATTAGACGTTGTTAATTTATTCAGCTAAAAAGTGCCTTTAGAAAAATAAATCTATTTCAATAAAACTAAAATCACATTGTGCAGCTGAAAGTGAACCAAATTATTTTATCTACTGCTTTGGATCATCTGAAACACTACTTTCTTCCCTTACCATGAAAGTACTTTCACCTTCACCTTTACTGCTAGGAAAGAAACACCCAGAAGAAGGATATCACACACACACAAAGTTATATACCAATCCCCCAAGGAGGACGGAAGACAGGAAGGGAGGCTTTGTTATCACCATTTTGTATATTTTGATATATAGCTCTTTTAGTTCACATAAACACTTGCTGAAGTCCATCAAACGGATGAGGAAATGGAGGCTTAGAAAAGTGGTGTGCCCTGCCCACAGTCACACAGCGCTCTGTCCCACTGCATCACACTGCCTTCCAACGTCAGGCTGACAACTTTCAATGGCTGAGTTTTTATTTTCCAGTGTTATTGAGATATAATTATATAAGCCAATGTGCACAACGTAATGATTCATTGTATGTGTATATTGCAAAAGGATTACCACAACAAGTTTCGTTAACATCCATCACCTTACATTATTACAAAAGTTTTTTATCCTCGTGATGAGAACTTTAAAGATCTACTCTCTTAGCATGACACAGTATTGTGAACTATAGTCTAGCTTAGTTTTTCCTCTTTAAAAAAAAGATTACGAGTATGACCAGGGATGCTGTGAACCTTATTTCCTAGCACATCAAGTCTAAATACCACTCCTCCTCTTATTGCTTACACAGCCCTCCATTATTTATCTCTTCAAGCTCTAGACTATCAGGAAGACACCCTAAGCTGTTTCCTCCTCTATAATTCCCTCGTCTTGTACCCATCTCCTGGAACATCTTCCTCCATCACTTCTATCTAGTCAATGCTACCCCCCTATCACAGTTGTCAGAAGCTCAGAAATGGGGGAGAGAGTTGAACTGCCAGGTGTCAGAGTAGCTGATTAAGGCAACCAGCCAAAAATGCAAGTGTTAAGCTTTTCATCAGTGACCATAATGCACAAGCAAGAGCCCAAACCAGAGGAAGTGCCAACTCCCCCATTCCATTTCTCCACATAGAACACACACTGGTCCAGGATCGGTGGATCAGAACAGACTTGGGAGTCATCTCACTGTTGGGGGGGGGGGGCGGTACCCAGACAAAAGGCTCCAGCAGTTTTGTAGACCTGGGGTTTAGAGAGGGGAAAGGAGGGGACCTATAACGAGGCCTGAAAACTCACACAGAGATTTTTAACCAGGAGCTGGGTTCCTAAAAAGTTTACCAAAATGCTTTCCCCAGGGCCAAACTTCTGGCCTTGGCCAACGGGTCAAAGCAGGAAAACTATCTGAAACCAAGTTCTTGAGACAGACGTCAAGGTTCCTTTTCACTAGAACCACACACAAGACCTAAGCTGGTGAGCACGAGGAACCAGTGCTAGACAGATAAAGATTTAGAAACCAGGGAGTCAAGTGGGCAGTCTCCCACACCCACGATAGGACACAGAACCCAGCCTGGTCCTGAGGCTAACCCCTAGATGAAAACTGTTTGGGTGTAGGGTGGGTGTTGCATGAGCCTAATGGCAGCTTTAGAGACTAGAGCTGACAGAGCAAAATGAGGGCTATGGCTGCTGGCATGTCTTAGTGAGGCCTGGGGAGGGTAGAAGGGCAAGGGTTGGCATATGCCGGAATGAGCTTCTCTAACCGCAGGAAAGTCAAGGGACAGCTGACTTCCAGGGTGAGTCCCTCACCATCGCCATAGACTGAGTGGCCAATGTGATCAGGTAAGGTGGACCTTCTAGTGCACTTTCCCCACGCAGGGCCACCATCTTTCCAACAAACTCGGGCCGCTGACACCACCACCTTCGCCAGGTGCTGTTTGCGTGTCAGCTTTTGGTTCTTACACACCACAATATTTCCTCCCCAGGTGGAGAAGACGGTCCTGCTGGGAAATGGCTGCCCGAGCAGGTCCCATTGAAGGTAGGGGAGCATAGCAGTCTGTTTATGGTAAACCCACAGGCTGCTGGCCCTGGACAGAGTACCACAGCCAAAAAGATCCAAACCTCCCCTCTTCTGCAACCTCACCCTCCCACCTTCTCCCCATCCCCCCAAAAAGAGGGGAAAATCAATTTCAATCAACATGGAATGTAATATTATCAAATGTCAGCTGCTGAGGTCATGCGCTTTGAAAATTATCTTTGACAGCTTCTGGTCGACTTAATTAAGTGCTCCCCAAAAAGGGGGAGGGAGGCAAAAAGACTCTGATTGCTAGCTGCTATGCCTTTGTGCTTTAGAGCTTCTATTGACAACTCTGAGCAAGATTGCCTTAGGGGGTTTTATTGATAGATTCTCGCCTGATATTGGAATGATTCTCGCACAGATAAATCACATTTAGATTTGTTGGTAATTGAGGAGAATTGATTGGTGCAAGAGGGAAGCCCCCAAGGGGTGGTCTCCACGTCCTCATTGTGGGAAGCTCAGAGGAAGGTGGGGAGGAGTGTCACATAAGAGCTGAATCCTGCAGGGGGACCCAGGCCTCCCTGTTTACCTGTCAATTCCACCTTCCTCTGAACCTCGCCCCACCTTGCTCCCTCTGTAAGGAGGAGCACAGAGGGGAAGATGAGGCAGAGGCTGGGTGAAGGATGGATGGTTGCAGCACTTTTTGGAGGTGCTGATCAGGAGTGTCCTGGGTCATGTGACCATTATGTCAGCCCGAATCTCTCTTCGTTCCAAATCTGACCGAACATCTCTTGGCTTAAAACTCTTCAAAGACTTCCTTTGGGGGGCCAAGTTCAAACCCCATGGCTATGTGGGCTGGCCCTGCCTGTCTCCAGCCTTCTCCCTGCTCCGCCTGTAAATTCTGAATTTCTAGCATCCTTCTCACCTCCTGGGGGTCATTTTCCTTGGGGGCCAGATTGCGAGAGTAACTGAGACTTTCCCCAAAAGTGGAGGCTCAAGCAGGTTGGAACCAAGAGTGCCCCTGATAGGGAGGGGTCCAAACTGTCTGAACGCTTTTGCCAAAACATTGCACCTGGTGCCCCAACACACACAACGGAAACAAGGGGGCTGCTCTGTGACCAGCCCCTCGTCCACGGGGCCTTCCTCCCTCCCTCACCTCCCACCTGTGGTGGGTCCCCCGCAATGAACGCAGTTTGAACACCACTGACCAGTCCAACTCTACTATTTTCTAGACAGCTAATTCCCAGGATGGGAAAGTGACTTGTTCCGGGCTCCTAAACCAGGAGCAAGATTAGAGTTAGGACTGGACCCAGGACTCATGATTCACTAACCATTTGCTTTGCATCTAGGCCATGCTACCCCTCTCATTTGAAACTTGAGAAAATCAAGTTCAAAGGCATGAGGTGATTTGTCCAAGGTCACAGAGAAAGCATGGGTGTAAGCAAAAGTCAGGCTCTGACGCCCAAGTCCTGGTTGAAGATTCGATCAAAGAGCGACATTCCACTGTTCTGTGGTCAAGGGCAGCCACCACCCTCTGGGTTGGTGCCTTCAAATGCTGGTTCTTCCTTCTCTCCACGGACCACTGTCCCCTCCATCATGACGGACTGCAGGCTTTAGCTTTTTATGCTCCCTGGTTTTCATCTTCACTATGTTCTTAAATGCCCTTCTCTTCATCAGTGCCCACCTAGCTGAAGCAAACAATAGAAGTGCTCAAGAAAACTGGTCACAAACGCACAGTACTTGTTGCTGGGACAATCTCCTAACCCCTGAGGAACCGTGGGGAGGGCAGGGCACCAGGAAGAGGGTGGAGCATCAGCAACAGGCCGCGGCTGCCACTTGCGACACCTGAAGGTGCAGAGTGAGGTTCTTACACACACTGCGAACCGGAGCTACAGATTCATGTTTTTTAACTTTGATGGAGCCGGTCAGTGCCTGCCCAGGACTGAAGTCGAGGCTCAGAGTGGATTGGCCCTCCTCCCACCCCTGAGCTTTAAAAGGACTGCCCACTATCAGTCCCAGAACACCAGAATGGCTGAGCTGGGCCGAGACCTTGGTCATCCCCGTGCGTCCCTGGAGAAACGATGACACGGGTGACCAGAGTTGCCACAGAGTCACTGCGATGACCACGCAGATGACCAGGGACTTAATCTGCTCAGGCTGATAAAACAAAATACCATAGGCCAGGTAAGTAGTCTGGGTAAACAACAGACGTTTATTTTTCACATTTAGAGGCTGGAAGTCTAAAGTAAGGTATTGGGAAGTTTCCTCTTCCTGCCTTACAGACAGCCAACTTCTCACTGTGTGGTCACATGGCCTTTCCTGGCAGGCCTGTGGAGAAAAAAAGATTCTCTCTGGGTCTGTCTCTCTCTATCTCTTTCTTCCTCTTTTTATAAGGATGATATCCCATCACAGGGCCACACCTTCACGACCTCATCTAAAACTGTCACCGCCGAAAGGCCCCACCCCAAATACCATCACTTGAGAGGTCAGGGCTTCAGCACATGAATTAGAGTGGGAGGGAGGGCGGGCAGGGGAGGCACATTCAGCCCATAACCACCAGAACCCCACAGCTACAGCCAGAAGTGGAAGAGGTGACAGCTAGAGGCTCATACCGAAGGACCAAAGCGTGTACACACACCCTCGGCCCCGAACCCACGGGCCTCCCTCAGTCTCACCTCCTTTCCTCCCCGGAGCTCTGCTCTGCTGTAACCCACCGCTACCCCCCATTCGAGATCCTTTGCTGTCTGCAGTGTTGGCTTTCAGAAGAGATAAAGGTACCTGAGCTGGCCCTGCAGGGGGGTGTGTTTCCAATCTTGCTGCCCTGACTCCAGGCTCTGCCAGGGCAGCTGCCTGGGGCTGTGTAGATGGTGCCGGGCATGAGGGTACTGGGTGAGGGAGGGCACCCAAGCGGAAGCTGACATCAGCGTGTGCTCTGCTGGCCCAGGCCCAACTGAGCCAACTGGCTACACCGGTTCCGAGCAGGGGGCCTTTTCCAGTCGGTAGCCTAGAGGGGGAGCTTTCGTGATGAAAGTTCCCATAGGTTAGCCTGGGCCCCGGTTTGACACAAGTCTCCCTCATGCCCCGTGAAGAAGACCCCTCCTCTAGGTGGCAGCCCTTGGCCCCCCCGGACCCTGCCCGCCCCTGCCTGGGAACACTTTCTTCCTCTTTGCCACTCCGCTCTTGCCTGGCTCCCTGAGCTAGACAGTCGGTAAAAATGCACATGTGAAGATGTCTTAATATTAAATATAATTAGATATTATACCACATGCAGGGCTGTATGATTAGTGAAATATATGATCATTAGTTATTAGATTAATATGTCTACTTGTGTAACTGAAAGCCATTTGCAAGCCGAAATGAAATAGCTCAATTTGCTGTAATTGACTGATCTCCCAGAGAGAGAGTCGTACATTTGCTTATGTACAAGGCGATTTCTTCAGATGTCGCCCAGATGCAAGACAAAGAGCAGACTTTCTCTGCACCTTAAATCGCAGGGTTATCTCTGCCACTAGCTAGCTGGGCAGCAGTAGCCAGGCCACCCACAGATCCACATGGGGGCTCCCACCGAAGAGAGGTGCTCACGCCGGGGTCCAGGTTTTCTTTCTGCTGAAGGATTACCTTAGTCTAACTTCTCCAAGCTCCCCCAAGGGAACATTGGCGTCCTGCTGGTCAAAGACAAATTGAACTGCCTTGTAGATACTTTACCCTAACACCCTCCTAATTTTTCTTCCTGTTTGTGTGCATATTGGTTTTCAGGATAACTGAGCTGCAACTAACTAATAAAAACGATTGCAAAAAAAACTCTGCAAATAGAAGATACAACTGGAATACTTATTATTGTGGTTATGGCCTGATAATAACCAGATGCTAACGAGGGCGGCGTGAGATTAAATTAAAAATAGGCAAGCTGTTAGGCAGGCAGAGCTGGTTCACAGGACAACTGCCTGCTCCCCAGCTGCCCTCCCCCATCGCAGGTACAGCCTGGCTTCACAGGTGAGCAAGATTTTATTTTCCCACGGGAAAGGAGACAGGTGAGTATTTCTGAAAATGCCATCAGACGGGGAGCCCGCTGCCTCTTCCTGCAAGGAAAGGAGGAGTAATAAATGGGAAATGTAATTACCTGAGGCCGAATGTCCATCTCTTAAAAATTCCTCCACATCTCACCAGGTGGTCACAAAATCTTTTCGAATAAGTGATTTAGTTGGCTATGCACCCCATTGTACAGATAAGAAAACTGAGCTAGAGAAAAGCCTAACTGTAGAGCGTTGGGCAAATTGTTTTTCTCTCTTGATCCTGGTTTCCTCAGGGGGAAGATGGTAAGTTCACACTTCTGATTTTTATCATCATAGTCAGAATAGCTAGTGCCCTAATTTCTCTTCTAAAGATGTTTTCCCCTTTGTAGAGTGTTTAGTAATCAGTGCCTTGAAAAACTCCTTAAGAGACTTTAACTGGAGGTTTCACTTGCAATTTTATTTATGAATCATGCAATCAATCAAATTAACAAGTATTTATTGACAATCTAATAGGAGGTGGGTGTGATGCTCCAGGAGCATAGGGAACAGAAGTTTAGGACTCAGCCCCTCTCTGCAGGGAGCTTCTGACCAAGTGCAGAAGACCCTAATATACACAGAGGGTCTTTAGAATGACGCAGAGGAAAGTCTGCCGACTGCCAAGCGGAAGGAGCAGACCTTCAGTGCCCTGGAGTCTCTTCAAATGAGGGGGAAGTCACAATAGACAAAAGAGGTCAGGAAAGGCTTCTGGAAAAGCCAGGGTAGCAAGGGTAGGTGGGGGGCTTAAAGGAGCAGTACGCTTAATGTGTGCGGTGTGCTGCCCCCTTCCCTGCCTCATTTTCTCCACAGCACTTACACCATCTGATATATTGTATATCTATTTATCCATCTTGTTATCTCCCCACATAGAAGTGTAAGGTCCACAAGGCTTAGATTTGGGGCTGTTTGGTTCACTGCTATCTCCTCAGAGCCTGGCGCATAGTAGGGCCTCAATAAACGCTTGTCGAATGATTGTGCGGATGGCATTTCCCTGCTGGCTTTCTTTGCAGTCCCACTATCTGGCTCTCATCATTTCTTGCTCAGGCAACTGCAGACATCTCCTAACAGATTTCTCTCCCCAGAAATCCTGGACCATTCACTTGCCCTTGTCTTGTGTTCATCTTTATTATTATTATTGTGTGTGTGTGTGTGTGTGTGTGTGTGTGTGTGTGTGTGTGTGTGTTCTCGCCTTTGAGTTCATCTCGAGTTCCTTGAGAACAAGGCCAGGCCTTCTCATCCACCTAACTGTTCCACTTAACTGTGAGGCACTGAGCTAGGTACTGGAAACCCAAAATGTGGTGATGAAGAATAGCCAAAGCCCTCCATTTCATCAAGTTGAACAATGGGTAAATAAAAAGACAGCTGCCCCATAAAATGGTAAGGAATGTGGATGCAGGTAAGACGCCACAGAAATAGGGCACCTGAACTGGTGAGGTGTAAAGGGTGAGTGAGAATTAGGGAGATCAAGTGACAGGAGGATCAAGGCTGAGATCCTGTCATGGGCAGAGACCCTCAGGAGGCTACGAGGTGCCCTTCAGGGCCAGAGCCCACAGGTTTGGAAGGAGGCGTGCAGAGGTGAGAGCCAAGCCTGGCCAGGTGGACAGGTGTGACAGATTATCACGCACTCACTGGGCTTAGCAAACTAAAGACTGGTCTTTGGCTATTTTTCCATTTCAAAGTTTTGAGAGCAGGATGCAGTCTGATCCAGGCTTTGGATGTAAGGGGAAGGAACGAAAGTGATTTGAGTATGAAGGGGAGAAGAGCAATCATGTAAAGGATGGAGGAAGGTCATGGGGTCAAGAGAGGGTTCTTATGATTTGTTTCAATGAGAAAGAACTAAACCCTTTGTATTGCCTAAGGGGAGGAAAGGAGGCAAGGGCCAGGGCCTGGCTCATGCTTGTATTGCTCCTTCTCAGCAATGGTGCTGCCAGCCACTTTCCCCACCCCCTACCCCGCTACAGAACTTATTCTCGACCCTTCAGAGAAATGAAGTGAATGCATTCTAGTCCAGCATTCGCTTCACCTATAAAAGCCCTTGGCCTGTTTCCATAAATGACTGTGTCTGCCTAGCGAAGGAGATACCAAATTCAAACCCTTCTTTCTGGCTCAAACGTGCTTTAGTCCCAGAAACTCAAGAATTAGCAGACAAAAACATCTAGGCAAACCTTCTGTGGGTTGTATTTGAAGAATAACTATCAGTGAAGGTGTTTTGGGTTATTGAGGACCCAATTACTTGTTTTGCAAGGAGAAAAACTTTATTCAGAAGCACCCAGCAGACTCCCAGCTTGGCCAGACTGGCTAATGCAGACACCCCAGGCTGAGAGAGGGAAAGGGGTCTCTGTGGCTGTTTAGACCAATCATGATTCACCACATCACTGTCCCCAGTAGAATTCGGGTCTGATGAGTAAGGAAGGAGGAATTAAATGGCTATTGGGTGAGCGCCTTTCAGGGTATGCCTTACCAACCACATATATGTTTATATATATAATATCTGAGTTAATTAACAACATTGTAGGTGACAGCCGTCTGAACCATGCTCCCTCACTGCAACTCGGTACTGGGGCAGTGCTCATGGCAGAGACCAGAGGTAAGGTGTCAGAGCTGAGCTACCCAGTTTCCCCTCCTGGCTGCCCACTGACACATTATGGGCCTTGAGCAAATTAGTTAACTTTTCTGTACCTCAACTTCCCCATTAAAAAAAGTGATAATAAGTGTGTCTTCCTCAGAGGGTTGCTGTGAGAATTAAGTGAGTTTAAATCCTATAAAGCATTTAGAACAGAACATGAAACAAGGATGTTTGCTAAATATTAGCTATTATTATCATTTCTTGAGTCCCTATAATGAACAAGGCATTTTCAATGCATTGTCTATAATTCTGAAGACAACCCTGAGAGGTAGATGTTCTTAACATCCTTTTCAGAAAACAGTGGTCAGAGAAGTTAAGTAACTTATCCAAGGTCGTGAAGTCAGAAAGCAACAGAGCAGAGATTTGAACCTGCCTGAGTTCTAAGAGGTTATGTTCTCTCTCTTGTGGCCAAAACAAGTGACAGAATTCAGCTCCAGGCCTCAGCCCCAAAGAATCTCCCTGTGGCTTTCGGCAGCCCACAGCCTCGGAGCACATCAGCGGCCCCAAGAAAGCTGGGCCTCTACAGCCCTGTGACTTGTCACCAGCCTCCTCGTAGGAGACCCAGGCAGGGGCTCCTCCCCAGTTTTCTCCCTGTTCCTTATGGGGCGTGGGTTCCAGCCTCTCCCCACTCTCGCCGCTCCTCCTGCATGCTGCTTCTGCCAGCATCCTCTTTTTTGGAAAGGTCTTTTGTAAGCTATGGCTTGTGGGTGTCATGTGGACCTCCTGGGCTTCAGATTATGAATGAATCCCAGGCTTTGTGTGTCTGCATGTCTGTGCATGCATGTTAGCCCTGCCTGCCCCCAGAGAAAGATTTCAGGGGAGCAGTCAGATTCTTAAATAGACCCAGCACTTCCATGACACCACCCCCCGCCCCCCGCACAAACACACATGTCACACCCCCATTGTCTCCTCTCCATCTTCCCAAATTCCAAACCACCGTTAACCTTCAACTCAAACCTCGCCTTTTCCAGTAAATGACCTGGAACCACCGTTTGCCTGTGCCACCTGTTCCCCCACAGAGGTAGAGACCACACCTGACTCCTCTTTCCCAGACTGACAGGCTTTGCCCTCTTTCAAGGCCCCTCTAGAAACAAACGTTGGTAAATGTTAGTGCATGTCTCTCAGGCCTTCTCCACATGCAAAGCAAGTAGAGGGAGTTGAAATGTCAAAAACAAACAAACCAACCCCTTAATATAATAGGTATTAATTTAAAAATAAACTGAAAGCAAAATAAATACATTAGAGCCACAGGTCAGAATTTCTGCCAAGCACGCCCAGCAAACACCTCCAAGCCAAGCCACAGGGTAACATTTTGGGGGCGCAGGGAACATTTTTCTCCTGAGGAAGCCCTACTATAGTCCCCCTGATAGGTGAGCCCCAACATCTGACTACCATCAGGGGAGGCCTTCCAGTGTCAGCCAGCCTCATCATGTGATGACAGTTCCTAATCTAATGACAACTAAACATTCCAACACCTTGAGTAACTAATGTAACAGCCTGGCAGCTAAACACTGTAAATTAATAATAACAAGTAACATTATCAGGCACCCTCCACCTGCCAAAGTGATGTCAGGCACTTTGTTAACTATCACAGTTACAGGGGTGTTATTATCCCCACTTTACAGACGAGGAAAATGAGGACATTGTGCAGAGACTGTTTTAGTGACTAGCTCAAGGTCGCGCAGCCAGCCGCGGTGGAGGGGAGAACAAACCCAAATAACCCCGTCTCAGAATCTCCACTCGACTACTGTGCTGGGAAAGGCAGAGCTCACCCAGAATTCCCAGACCCCTGTGCAGCATCATTCACAGCATATTCTCCTTTACAACCGGACACATTTCAGTGTTTGCTAAAACACGCAGGTGACCCTGTTTTGTTCTTTAAAAAATTAGATGCGCCCGAATGGTCCCTGTTATGCAAGATGGCCCTTGATCCCTTCCTACCTCTCTCCCTCCCTTGTACATCCAGTTGCCTGTCTTCGCTGCCTGTTGCCATTGTGTATTCTCGCTCATCCTGCCCACAAACTCCCTTTGACATTGGCAGGGACAAATGCAGCACAGCCAGCTAACACCCGCAGCGCCGCACCCTCCTCCAGCAAGGGGAGGCCTGGGTCTGACCGGGAAGCCGCGAAGCTAGAGCCGCGCCCAGGTGTGTGTCGGCAACCCCGCCTTCCCGAGCCTTCGAAACTGCACTCAGCGCTATTGCTGGTCGTTTTTCATTTTGCCAGAGATAAAGATATCTCTGTGCGTCCATCTACCCATTCATATATATATATACATACATACATACACATGTTAGCCATGGCAACTAAGAAAGCCATTCAAATTGCGGCACTGAAATGAACAGAGCTGAACAATAAGCTAAAACATGCCTAGAGCAAGTTGAGCAATAAACAGGTTTTTAATTTTTTCCCCTTCCATCTCTTGAGTGTCTGTCTCTGATGGATGATGTGACAGAGGAAGGCGGCTCCATAAATCCCGAATTCTGAATACTAAATCAGCAAGTGGCTGCTGGGTGCTGGGAGCCCAATTCCCCCTCTTCCTGGAGCGGCGGTTTTATGGGGACTCTGTGCCCCAGCCCTGCCCCTCCTGAGGTCTGGCTGCTGCTGTGACCTGTGAACAAGCAGTGGGACCACATGCCATCACACTGGCCCACAACAGCAGCATTTGAATCCCTGGCTCTGGGAAAACGGGGTTCAGAAAGGGAAGAGGTGCTGTTCAAGGTCACACAGGTGAAGAGATGAGTTTGCGATATTGACATGGTGCTTTGGTCTCATCTACCCTGGAAGTACAATCTGTTTTCCCATTTTGCACATGAGAAAACTGAGCGTCAGGACCACTAATCAGTCTGCATAAAGTCACATGGTCAGCACATGGCAGAGGTGAGATTAAAACCACAGTCGGTTTGCATCCAGAACTCACGTTTTTGTAGCAGAATGGAGCCTCCCAAATGTTTTCACATCACGGCACATGTACAGAATAGTAATGTTTGTGCTGAATACTGGAATGAAGTGGAAGGGATTTGGGAGTCTTTCTCTGGAGCTTTTTTTATTACCTTTTGTTTATATTATATAATTATAATAAGAAAAATAAGTATTGGCAAAGATATTAAATATTGAATATGTACAAAATTTTCAAATAATATATTTTTATATTTGTAATGAGGAATCTGAGCTTGCTCCTGTGGATATAATGTTTTCATATCAAGTTTTATGTTTGAAATGGCTTCACACATTCCTGATCAATACTTTTTAATGATGGTCTCTTCAAATTCTCAATAACCACCACTCACCAGAAACTTTGTTCACACGAGTAGGTAATAAAAATTTTAAATCATTTTTTTACAGACAGTTTAAAAATTTACAACAGTTGAAATCATATCTTAAGAATCTAACGGCTTTTCCTTTTCTCTCATTGACAATTAGACTGTTGGAATTTCTTGTGATATTACATTAGGATTTCTAATTGAACTGAACTTTTGCATATTAAATGCTTCGATATAACGATGAAACATGATTTGAGGGCTGCATATGCAATATTTGAGCAGTCACCCAGCAGTTAGCTGCAAATAGAGGAGAGAATCTCACAAATGTAGAGCAGAGGCTACAGGACTCATCCCTATCCTCACCAAGAACGCTCCCAATGTCCCCCACTTCCCTTAGGCAATGCACCATGTTGCTTGGGTGCTGGAACACAAGTCCTCCAGCAGCCCCCCGTGCCCCTGCACACAGTGGAGGACTGTTTGTAGAAGTAAACATGCACTCAGCATCCCTGGACAGCCAGTGCAGACACTGTCCGCAGGTGTTGTGCCTGCTGCAGGTGAAGCCTCAGGATGGTCCTTTAGAACCTGTTCCCTTCAGACTGTGCTCAGAGGAGCCCCCAGCAGGCTGCTTGCAGCCAATGCCGATAGCTCTGAAGATCCCAACAGCCTCTAGGGCTAAAAGCATCACTATGTCTCCCTCTTTACCTATTTATAAACCATTTGTGGCTGGCTACCTGGTGGGACGTTTGGCTCTAGCTTATGTTCCTTATCATACTTGTTGAATATTGAATAATAATTTGTAGTTATAACTGAGATTTCTTTTCATCTTACCTTTCTTTGCCACTTTGGCAGCTTTCCAGGTACCCTGCTCTCCAGGGAACGTGGATAAAACCAGGACACGGCACGATTGCCCAGCTTGGAATTTCAGGGCATGCTTTTGAACATCCTTAGCAGAAATGAAGGTGTGAAAGCAAAGTATTTTGTGAGAGAACATTTGGTGGCACTTAAAAGGGGCGTGTAGTTCTCAGAGAATAGGCTTTAAACACAGAATAGAGAAGAATACAAGAGAGCAAGAGCTATGATCTTAGACGCCTGCCCCTCAGCCCAGGTTCAGAGGTGGGGAAGATCAGCCAGCAGGGGAGAGAAGGACCAAAGGAGATAGGACTGTGGTTTAAGTGGGTCCTAATATGGAGCCCAGGAGCAGTGCTCCTTAGGGCTGCAGCATGACTGAAACCCTTTGTACAGATCTCAGACAGACATGGGAAAATATGAATCAGAAGAGAATGTTGTTTGCCTTCCAGAATGTAACTCAGGAAGCCAGGTGCCCCTCATTCAACATGGTGCCTGAGTAGAAGACCAGCAATGGCCAAGAGTTAGTGTCCCGGTGATCAGCTCAGTCCCATTCAGCCTGCTACACTGGAGGGAAAGCCACCAGCATTCCCAAGCTTCCCCAAAAGAGATGTAGATATGGCCGAGAGGGCAGCTGGAAAAGAGGCAAAGAGGCTTTGCAGTTGGGGCAAGGAGAAAACCAGCAGTGTTGCCCTGGCAACTGGAAGCCACAGTGGGTCCAAGGTCATGTGCTACAGAGCAGGGCAGAGGCCGATACCCCAGAACCCACAACGGAGTCAGCAAGGCACCCCCTCATGTCCCCAGAAAAGATCTCCCCAGGAAAAACAGAGCAAAACAGAGGTTAAATCACAAACTGGCCACGTTTACGTGAGACGTGGCTGGCTGTGTTGGATTAGTTGGTTTGTTTTTCACCTTAGGAGGAGATGAGGGGTAGAAAAATTTTTTTTTTTTATGAGGAAAGAGAGAGTTACAGTTTCATACATCTAAGGCTATGACTGTATAAATAATTCATAAATATTGCAGAACTTATAAATGAATTCATAAGTGTTCACTTTTGAGTATAACCAAGATATATAACAGGCAGATCCTTCATTTATGAAACAAACAAACCCTGACTGAACCTCAATGGGTGAAAGGGGTGAGTGCTCACTTTATAAAATGATTCTCTACTTTACAAAAGATGTTGCCGCTGAAGTAAGACAATTTTAAGCAGTTAACAATGTTCTGCTTTGTAAAACTCATTTTTCTAGGCAATCACCTGGCCTGCTCATGCCGGACCTCTGACAAAGACGGGAAGGACTGAGCGAGGCGAACAGATGGAACTGAAGTTCACGTTCACCTGGACTCAAAGTCAAATGACTTGAGCTCTAGTTTCTGCTGTGCCACCAACTAACTGTGGGACCGTCCTCAAGGCCCTCTCCTGTCTGGGCTTCTTTTAGAAGGAAAAGAGATCAGACTCAAATGGCTCTATGGTATCTTCTAACACGAACCCTGTAGCTTTGTATTTACGAAGGCCTTGAGTTACAGACCGATGTATCTGGCTTCTTGTAGGTAAGAATATAGAGCTTAGAAGCACAATCGGTAACATGAGCATGTCTGAGACTATGGTGACATGCTAAATAGCGTCTAATCAGGTACATGTTGAGTGTCCACTGTATATCAGCCTTCAGCTAGGCACGGATAGGGTAGCAAAGGAATGGCCCATTTTCTGCCCTGGGAAGAGGAGCTCCTCAGAAGAAGCAAGAAGAGGACCAAGAAGACACTGCTTAGTCCACCACCTGTGGGCCCTAGGGAGGCAGGCCCGATGCCCTGCAGTGATCAGGAGAAAGATGAGCTGGGGTTTGCAGCACAGACAAAATTTCTAGAAAGAAGAGAGGTCATTCTAGGTGATTCAGGAGCGGGGATGGTGTTTCTCAAGCTTCGATGCAGCCTTCGGAAACCACAGCAGTGGGAGCGATACAGAGGCCTACCCAGTGATGAATGATGGGCAGTGATGAATGGAGGAAAGGGAATGGAACAGGATGTGGAGACATTTCAATTCTCAAACATTTTTAAGGCTTTCGCTCTCTGTTTTTACCTTCACATCCAGTCATGGTGCTGGGACTATCTCCACAGGCAGCTGTGGGTGGTGAGTCCCCCAAGTCCTCTCTTACAAAGGAGAAAACTCAAGCCGAGGTCCTACCATTCAGCAAAACTCCCTTTTCTCCCTTAGAAAAGCAGACTCCCTGTGCTTTTTGGTTTTATGTTTAATTTGTACCATGCTGTTTCGAAAAAATAGTATTTGAGAAGCTGAAAATAAAAGTCAGAAATTAAAACAAACAAAAAAAGCCCAATAAAACAAAAATATCAAATCAGAATCCATAGAGACATAAGGGGAAATATGGAAAATCAAACCAAAGTTAACTTTGGCCACTGAACTACATTTAGCTCTGAGCTTCCTGTAAGCCAAAGAGAAAAGGGAAAGTATTCTATAGTATAGCTAATAAAAGTAAATATGTCAACTATTTAGAATAGATGGACTCTGCTGAATGCTCAGAAAATGTGACAGGATTTTGAAGATACTGTGGAGGGTTTTCTAGAAACTCCCTTTGGTTGCCCGGTATGTAGATTACATAGTGAAGTAATGAATCTATTTATCAAGCCCTCACTGCTGCATGCTTTCCTAAGCCCAGGATGGCATGAGAGCTAAGACACAATCCTTGTCCACCACAAGTTTCACCTAATAAAGGAAATGCAACATGTAATTAAACAAGTATCTATTCGACATCAAATATTTATTTAAGGTCTCCTTTGTGCTGGTCACATCACACATGGATAATTCCCGTAAGTGGGGAAGATTTTTAAAATTTCTCTAATGTTGAAAGAATGGTCTTAACAGAGCCTAGATATATCTTTTATTTTAAAAATTCCATATGACAAAACATTATATTTAAGTATGAGAGGAGATATGTTCATTAACTTGACTGTAGAAGTCATTTCACTATGTATGTGTGTATCAAATCATCATGCTGAAAAAATATAAAAAAGTCAATGCTGAAGAACAAGAAAATATTTTTTTAATGAGTAAAAAATAAATAAATAAATTGATAACAACACACACATACGCACAATCCAAAACTCAGCTTATATCTCATTTTCATGAAAATATAGAATAAGGGTTAGGGTAGAATGTGTTGTTTAGCTGTAAGCAACAGAAACCCTGACTAGACAGTGCTTCTCATACTTTGATGTGAGTATAACTTACCCGGGGGACCAATATTTAAATGCAGGTTCTTATACAGTAGGGCTGGGGTGAGACCTGAAAGTCCTCATTTCTAACAAGCTCCCGCCCGGGTTCACAGGTGGCACCTCGAGAAGTCAGGGTCTGCACAGCTAGTGACCGAGGCTTTGTTTGTCTGACCCTCACACTCTCCTGAGACCAGCATTCCCCATTCCAGCCAGGGCTGCGTTAAAGCTCAGCGACACCATCAGGAACCTTTCCCGCCCCCTCCGCCCTCCACTCCACCCTTTTTTTTGAAAAGTTCTTAGGCTTGTCGCCTCGTGTCACCATAGGGCTGCTCTTCTGGGCATCATGTCTCTGTTTCAGATCTGCAGGTGAAGGAGGCAGTGGCCCCAGTATTAGGAAGACACTGATTTCCCAGAGATCACCCCATCCTGCCCCCAAAAAAGCTTACATCAAACTGGCCAGCATGTGTCTAGCTGCAAGGAAATGTAGGAAGGAGTATGATTTTTAGCTGACACCACCTCAAACAAAACTGGGTGTTTTAGTAAGGAAGAAGGCAAATGGCTACAGGTTAGACCACTGGCAATATCATGGCATAGAAAGACTTGTTTTCTCCATAAACATTCTTTGGCACCTGACACGCACCAGGTTCTCCAGAAGGCCCTCTCACAGTGAGACAGAGTGGTGTGTCTGATTACTTCTGTTCTCACAGATGGGGAAATGAGTTTCCAAGGATGAGACATCCGTCTTAGCACAGTGAGTCTGGTCAGTGGAAGAGTCAGGCCCGAGATTCCTGGGCCCTGGCCATTTTGTGAGCATATATGTGTATGTTTACAAAGAGTGATGCATTTCATTGAGCAAAGTGAGGCCCACACATCACCCTTTCGGGAAACCTAAAATGCACGTCACCTCTTAGGCAAGCCAAGGGTGCGGCATTAAGAGGAACTTTCTGTCAGTGCTGAAGGACAGAGTCACGAGCAGTGAACAGCAGGAACTAATGCAGTACAAATCATGCCAGGCAAATTTAATTGCTTTTTTTCTCATCTATACAAATGCCAGATGAGGAGATAAAAGGAAAGCAGCGAATATAATAGCTCTCGATTTCAGGCAAGTGCTTGGTAATGGTGACTTGGGTGAGGCTCTGAGTAAAAAATAAATAATAACAATTCCAACGAGCCTGGCGGGGGATCCTGGCACTGGGACTAGAGGAAGCCCACTGCCCTCTGAGGGTGTGGGAAAGAGGGAGCATTGCCTAGAACCTGCATTTCACTGAGATAGGAGTCAAAGTCTGACAAGTTCCCCCGCCAACCCAGACAAAGTGTGGCCTTGAAAGCAGGAGCATGGGCAAGGCCAGGAGCAGAATTTTAGGTCCCACCCCATCTGGCCCACACTGGCATCTGTTTGTGAGAAGAGCCTGGGAAATCAGGTACACACTGACATTCCAGAAACAGGGAATTTGGAGGGCAATCCCCCAACCCTGCTCCCCAGCAATGCCCCCCCAACCCCGCCCCCATCAAACACTCTGCTCTGAAATTCACCCTCTCAATCCGGACATCAAACTGTTACCTCACTGCCCTGATGACAGTTTGTTCTCCTGGAGAGTCTCAGCCAAGCGAAGAGTAAATACCATGGGGATATTTGTCTTTTTAAGACAAGTCAGTTAATGAGACTCTACCGATGGGATTGCAAACCACATAACATGGAGGGGCATATCTATGGGCAGGAAAACTCCTCGAAGAATTACAGGATGGAGAGTGACCTGAGTGCTCCCTGAAAGATGCCAGGTCCTAGGACACGTTTCGTCTCATTTATTTCTCACAATCTCGGAGGTTTTATTATTCCCCCTTAGAGAAGGCTGACACTCAGGAAAGTAAACTGGGCTGAGGTTCCACAACCAGAAGGAACAGAATCAAGCCTGGTGCTGCTACCTGCTGCCTTCCAAAGGCAGGACCTCACCCAGCACCCTGCTGCCCACTCCCTCGACCTACCTGTGTGGATCACCTTCTCAGCCCTCATCACGCCCACATCTAAATGACAGCAGCCAAGGGTGGCTGTGAGGGGCTCTCTCTACGGAGCCTCAGAATCTCATCTACATCCACCAATTTCTATTAATGCTCAGAGGACTGAGCAATAGGAGCTAGGCATAGAAAGATAGAAGAGAAAAGAAAAAAAGAAAAAGAAAAAAGAAAGCATGTGAACTGTCCAGGCACTAAGTATATTATTTAGACCTGCTTATTTCCAAAAAAACATTTGCAGTAAACTTATAGCAGAAAGCTGTATATATGATTTCCTTTTTAATAATAATTAATAAGTGCCACATAATAAGGGGAGAAGGTAACTTCACAGAGACCCAGCAAAGAGGCAGTGGCTGCCACCAAACACAAAACTTAGCTTTAGGTGCTCTGATAGTTGCAGCAAAGAAGAGCAATGACATTTTCTAATAAAAGCAAGTGTTGTCAGGAGAGATTCCCTTATTTCATAGCACTTATAGGAGAGAGTCTTAGGAAAAACCAACAGATGTCCCTGTCTGGGAAAGGGTGGGGAAAAAATAATCTGTGACCTGGAGAAGCGAGCTGTTTGGGTAAGGGGCCCCCAAATGAGATTCAACTTGGAAAGTTACAAGCTTTAATATAGGAAAGAAAAAAATCATAAAGACAGAGATGAATTCAATAAGTGGGGGCGGGGGGGTGCTCAAAAGTGGAGACCCACTGAGAGAGACGCAACCCCGGAGCACAGCACAAATTAGATGGGTTTGCAGTGGGATGTGGCAGAGAAATAAATTTGAAGAAAGCAAGATGAGTTGGCCGGGAGTGTGCAGGGTCCAAGACACAAAGCCAGGAGGAAATGGTCTCTTGTAGAAAGATGGAACCTGGGAGATTTCAGCCAGCTGTGGGCATCTCATTACCTGACAGAGGTAGGCAAAGTGGAGAGAGTTCAAGGAAGGGCACAAGGCATGATTAAGTTGCAGGAGAGATTAATTTATGAGGAAAGATTAAAAGCTAAAGTAGGAAAGCTGAGCTCTGTGAAAGGCGGCTTCTAGGCACGGAGGGAATGCGGGAAGCACCTGGGCAGATAAGCAGGGAGGAGACGAAGGCCTAGCCTGGACCATGAGCAGATGAAGGGGCCACAGGTAGGCTGAACTAAAGCAGTGATGGCAGCGACCTTGCCAAATTCTTATCAAGGGCAGCTGGCCATGAAGGTGGAGACTGGTGTGGGTTCCCAGCTAGCTGGATGGTGGTGTGGCAATGGCAGACAAGTTTTGAGAGGAGCGAGAGTTCTGTTTGAACAAGCTGGTTTGGTATGCTTGGAGTATGTCCTGCAGACAGATGGGCAACAGGATGATATTCGGTCTGGCCTTAGAGATTCAGGAGTTCTCCACATATGTATGACAGCCGAAGCCATGATGTGAAGGAGAAGCCCAAGGTTAAATGGCAGCTGGACAGTAGAGCACCAAGAACGAAGCTGCGGGGAGCCATCAGCTACGGAGTGAGTGGAAGAAGGAAGGCTGCTGGGGAAGGTGACAAGGGGCAGGCTGAGAGCTCTTTGGAAAACAGAGAGACCATGGAATCACATTGACCACGAGAAGAAAAGTTTCAAAAAGGAAGGAAGTGCGAGAAGACACTGAAATTCAAGCTAGTAAGAACCAAAATATCCACTAGATTCAATATTATGGAAGTCAACAATGACCAGAAGGAAGAGGTTCAATGGGCAAGGTGGGGCATAAGCCAGATGGCCATAAATTGAGGCAATGACCCCCCCCCCCATAAAACAAACAAACAAATGACCAAAAAACAAAAAACAAAAAACTTGACTGTGAAGGGCAAGAGTGAGATAGAACAACTTCTAGACAAGGGTGTGGAGCCGAATGGGGGTGTGGAGTCCTTAGGTTGATTCTTGAATGAGAATGACCCAAATGTGCTTTCAGACTTGGGGGTTAAAGACATAAAGATTTCAAGGGAATAAGAGAGGGAGCTGCACAGATACCATGGTCTGAGAATGGGCTATTGGCACCTCAGATTTCAGAGTGAGGTCTATTCTGGATCATTCCAAGCCACAAAACACACATTTGCTCATGTGGCTTAAAACCCTTCAGTGCCTTCCCACCACTCTTAGAATAAAAAGCAGCTTCCTTCCCATGGCCCACAAGGCTCAGCATAGTCTGGCTGCCCCAGCTTCCTCTTATGACACCTCCCTCCCCCACTATCTCTAAACCCCATTTGCTCTGGCTTTCTGCCCACACAAGGCACTTGAACATGCCTGGTGCACTCCCTAACCTATCTCTTCCTTTATGACTCCTATTCATTCTTCAGTTTTTGGCTTCTTTCAAAGAACCTTCCCTCAAATCCAACTTGGACAGCTTTCTTTGCTATTGCCTGTTGGAACCATATTTCTCTTTTCCATAGCATGTACTTATGCATTCTTTATTATGATTATTCAATCCTGTAAGATTAGGGACTGTATCTGTTTTTAATCTCCACAGTAACTTTAGCATCTAACACAGTGCTGGCATGGAGTAGGCCATCAGCTTACAGTTTCTGGATGGATGGATGGAAGGAGGGAGGAAGGAAAGGAGGGAGGGAGGGAGGAAAGGAAGGAAGGAAGAAGGAAGGAAGGAAGGAAGGAAGGAAGAAGGAAGGAAGGAAGGAAGGAAGGAAGGGAGGGCGGGCGGGCAGATGTTAATGAGGAAGGAAAACTCACTGCCTATCACTTTCTGGTAAAACAGAACAATCCTGGGGACCTGGAAGTGTATTATGAGTAAATGAGTTCCAGGTCCCAGCCCAGAGCCAAGATGACAAAACTCCACAACCCCAGACTACACACACACACACACACACACACACACACACACACACACACACACAGAGGGCACTCTTAGGAGAGCAATTCAGGCTGGCACCAGCAGCCAACTTCATTTAAAGAGGCATAACACTTTAATTATCATGGCACTCCAAAGGGCTAATACAGCTGAAAACTGATTGCTGGTAAAGGCGCCTGGGTGAGGGCAGTGAGCGCTCAAGAAAGGTACAAGGAAACAATGAGACTTTGAATTAGTATGCCAGAAACATCCGAAACACATTCATTGTGTTAATAGAAATACCTAAGTATATTAGACATTTTGGGGCTTATTATTCATATTAGTTATAATATGGAAATCAAATATTATTTCTAAATTGCAATCAAATGATATTTTCTATTAAAACTTTAATAGCAAGGCAAATTAAGCAATGCTACGGTTACGTATTAGTAATCCAGTTTGGTTATAACTCATTTTTTTTTTTTGTTATGAATCATCATGGGAATGAAATAAAACAAGATATTTTCCAAAATGAACAAAAAATACTTTTCTTTGGCAGAACTGAGAAACTGCTTAAGAGTTCAAATTAGTAACGCTGTCTTAGTGAAATAAACAAAGAGAAGCGCTGATGGTGAAGCTTCACGTTCATGAAAAGAATTTACCTTCTTCTATCAGATTGTCCTGCAGAGCCAAGGGCCAGAAGGTCCTAAGAAGTCAATTAATCAGATCTCCTGTGTCAAGACAAAATTGCATAAAATCCTTCTTTAAAGACTGATACCCATTAAAAATCAACCTTGACTATTTGTCCGAAGTGTAGCAGCCTTTCCTTAAATGTATTTGGATGCCCCATTACCTCTTGCACAGAATAGGTACTCAATAAAAGCTTGATGTGTTAATTTAATAAATAAATCAATTACGAGTTAACTTCTCAAAAACATGTATTGATATTACATAAACATATAAATCACCCAAAACAATGCTTGACCCATAGAAGATGTATACAAATACGAGGTCTCTTTTTCCTCATGGGCACGGTTCAGGATAGCAGTGGCTTCCTGACCCCATCTTAAAATAATGAATAGCACTTATTGAGCGGTTATCATGTGTCAGGCACTATGCCAACCTCTTTACATATATTATCACATTTATTATCCACAGCAATCATAGAAGTGGGAGCTACTATTAGCTCCATTTTACAGATGAGGACACTGAGAAGAAAATAACGGCCCGAGGTGCCAAAATTGCTAATTATAGAGCCAGACTTCGTGCTCAGCAGTTTGATGCCAGGGCTGGCGCTCTCACCATTGGGCATGCTTCCTCACACACACAAGAAAGTTCAATAGCACCTTTCCTTTCCCTCCAAAGCTCTGTCCGAGCCTCTCCCAGATACTCAGGGTATGGGGAGTGGTGGATTTTGCTTCAGGATTCACCTGCTCACCCTCCTGTGCCTCCTCAGGAGCTATGGAAGAGAAAGCCCCAAGTGCTACAGGAATTCTCTTCCTACTCCGAGAAACAGAGCTTCCTCAGGTCACCACTGCCCAGGGTACAAACATGGTTATAATGAGAGTGTCCAGATGTCATCCAGGACTTCCTTTTCTTGTAGGGATTCAGGAATAACTGGCTCAGACTTTCCCAAGTTCAAAGTCCAAATCCGGCCTCTGATTTTTGCCATGCTCTCCTAATCCCCTCTGTCTCCAGTGTCTGGGTCCATTCATACCACCTGTGCCAGGTTGAACAGGGAAGAGCATCTCCACCTCTTCAAATTCCTGTCCACACGAGACCTCAGAATGTGGCCTTATTTAGAAATAGTGTCTTTGCACATGTAATCAAGTTAAGATGAGGTCATACTAGGGGGGGCCCACACTCAATGATTGGTATCCTTACAGATTTGGAGGCCCACAGGGAGGACTGAGGCAGAGATTGGTGTGACACAGCTACAAGCCAAGGATTGCCAAGGATTGTCGGGAGCCACCAGAAGCTGGAAGAGGCAGGGAAGGATCCTTCCCCAGAGCCCCCAGAGGGAGCACGGCCCTGCGGACCCCTTGACTTTGGTCTTCTTGCTTCTTGGACTTTGAGACAATAAATTTCGATTGTTTTAAGCCCTCCAGTATGTGGTTCATTTTTGTGTGACAACCCGAGGAAGCTAATCCACCCTTTTCCCATTTCCTTAACCCAGAAGCGGCCACCCCTTCACCTGCTTCTCCAAGCACCACGAGTCAGTGTTCAGGTGAGACTTAGTGTGGACCCAAGCCGGGCCCCAAACTTTTGAAACCAGACCGCAAAGAGGTAAGTCCAGAAATTGAGAATAAGCATTTAAAAACATATCAATTTGATAGAGTAATTTTACATCTGTTGACTTTAGCAAGAAAAAGTTGGGATTTATATGTTGTACATATGTTTTTTTAATTTCATTTTTCTAGTAATTCATTTTTTACTGCTTTTTGCAAAAATATCCATCCATAACATATTGAAAATTAAAGGGGGGGGGACATGATTCTTCAGCACTGAAAGTCTAAGAAGTCTTATAGGGGACCAAGAACAATTCCTGAAATAGGACCCACTCTCCTTAGAAGGCAGGCAGCATCATGAAAAACACTTTACTTTTTTTTTTCCTTTTCTTTTCTAACAAGCTCATCATTTTTCTGACATTTATCCTGCCCTCTCCTCTGGCAATTGCCACCACCTCAAATTTTTGCTAAACTCCCAGGGGCATCTCTAGCCATCCTTGAGGTTGGTGTGCTTTCCTGGGCCCAGCCTCCATGCATTTCCTGAGACCCTACTCACCTTCACCCCATAAACAGTTTCACCAGCCCTGAAGCAGCAGGTTCTGGCTGGGGCTGTGTCTTACAGAAATGCTGATTGCCAGCACTGGTAGCTTTTGCTAATTCTTTACTTCCCTGCAGCCCTACACCCCTTTAGTAATCAGGCTGGTGGGGCATAGCCTGAAAACCAGGCATTGTGCAGAATCACTGCTTTCACAGACCTGGACCCACATACGTGCCTTCCCTCAGTAGGCTGCATCTCAGCAGGTCCCTAAGTGCCCCATGGGTAGACCAAGACAGGGACCCTCCTCTCATCCAATCATGCACCAACATGCCTAAGCTTGCATGCATACCCAGCTTAGGCCGCCAGGCCCCAATGCCTGCACGAACACTAAGCCATAGTAACAACAATCTTAATGTGCATATAGCATATCCATGTGCCAGCGATGTCCCAATGCTGTACCATTTTAACTCGTTTCATCCTCACAACATCCTGTTGTTGGAGATGCTACTATTATCCCACTTTACAAATGACAAAATCGAGGTATGGAGTGCTTGAGTAGTTTGCCCAAGGTCACCAGAAAGCAAGTGGCAAAGCTCGCTCTCTTCTTCCAGGGCCCTCCCTGTGGTTACTACTGTGTCCTGCCTTCATCCTACAGTTGTAATCAGACACCAGCTCAGAGCAGCATGTGCCCACTTCTAATGAGCACATCCTCCATGGCTTGCAGAGTTCACACCATGTCATGGTTGCCAGAGGCCAAGTCCCCTCTTTGTCCTTTAGAAAAGCTTTCAGTGCCTTGCAAAAATCTATAGTCTACAAGGGCTTCAGGGGGCATGTGTTTGCATCTGCATTTCTAGGCTCTAATAGGTTTGCTTCCTCCAGCTCACATCCCCTCTCTTTGGCCCTGTTGACCAACCTCTTCTCCTCGAAGGCCAGCCCAGGAGCACCTCCCACAGCAGGCAGGTGATACCAGGACTATCGGGGTTGTCAAGGAGAAGAATGACCACCCTCCTCTGGCCAATGCCTTAAATGTCCTCTTTAGGCTATTTGTTCATCTGCTTGAGACAGAAGATGGTAATAATAAAAATCATGCATCTTCACTGGAAAAAATGTCAAACTACACAAAAGCATAGACGAAAATAATTAAAGCTCCTTTCCAGTCCTCCCTCCTTCACCTCCCTCAATTCTAGGTCCAGGAATAACCAGAATAACCCACGTCACCCTCAGAGTTGTGTCTAACTATAGCAGTTGCTCTCTATAGAGGTGCAAATACCCCTAAGAAGATAAAGCCCTTACACTGCCTTGAGTCATGTACCCCTCTCCCTTCCCACCCCCACCCTCACACCCCAACTGCACTCCCTGAGATGAGGGCTTAAAGGCAGTGGGGAAGAGAAACTGGGGGCCCTGTGCCTGATTGGGGACAAGTCAGCCTTAGATCAGGGATGGTGGCAGAGCAGGGAGACAAAAAGCCCCACCGGTGAAATGCATGAACTTCACACTTTTGCTAAGGTCTGGGCCTAGGAAGAAAAGCCAGAGAGAGGGATGACCTGCCAGAAGTCCAGACATGGTCAGTGCTGGGAGGACACTTAGATGGTGCAGAGGGGTGAGAATCTGGCTGAGAAAGGCAAGTGGAGGCAGCCAACAGCCCTAACACACAGCCTTCTCCGTGTCTCCCCTTTCCCTGAGTCCCCGCAACAGGTACTAATACTCTTCCTCTCTCTCTTCCCCTCTCCCTCTCTCTCTCTCTTTCTCTCTCCTCACAGTGACTTTCCAGCCTAAAAGTAGATTGTGATTCGATCTAAAACTGCAGCTGTCTGCCTGTCACTTGCATGGGTTAACAATCCTGGCTGAGGCAGAACAGAGCAGTGCCAAGGATGCTTGGCTAATTCCCTCACTATTAGCCTACCGAGAGTTATCTCTGAATGTAATAATCCCCCTCCCTCTCTACTCCCCCCAACCAACAACAAAAAAATCAACCTTGTCATTTTCTTTTCCCCTGGGGTCCACTGCACTCCCCTTCAGAATCAAGAGTAAATTATCTCCAAAGAAGGGTTCATTAAGAATAAATAATAATTTGCACTTCTAGTGCACCTTTTGTCTAAGTATCTCGAAGTGCTTTACTTAATTAATTAATTAAAAGAATTAATTAATTTGGAAAACCCTCCTGGAGGGAGGGCAGGCATACTTAATGATACCTGTTTTCCAGTTTTCCTGTTAAACTATGAAACTGAGGCCTAAAGTAATGGGCTCAAGGTTACAACAGGAAAAGTGGCAAAATGAGGTTGAGGGGTGGGGTAAGTAAGAATGGCTTTGCTTCAACATATTAAGATTTGGGCATCCAAAGGGCAGGCCAGGGCAGGCCCAGAAGGAAAGAACCAGGAAGTTGGTAAGAAAAAACGCTGATATGGTTGGCTTTTGAAGTCACATGGGATGAGGCCAAGACAAAGAACTCGACAGAGGCTGTAGGGACAACTCCAAGTAGTTACTAGGGGCTGTGACAGAGGGATCAGGTACCCTTGACCCAGAACCCAGGCTGAGTGAGTTCCTGACAGAGGTTCTGAGCCACTCTCAGGCCAGGCACCCATACCTTAGTCAGGTGGGTTTCAGTGACAAGCACATGGCTCCCTTGGCAAGGTGGCAGTTGGCAAACAATTAAATGCTTCTGACCCGCCTGCATCTCCCCAGATGCTCCCTATCGGGACGAAAGCTAATCAGAATGCAGGACCTTTTGTCTTCAGGAACAAGCAGGCTCCCCTGCTAGGCCAGGTGAGTGAGAGGAAGAGTTGGCACTCATTGAATACCCTTTCCCCAAGCCTAACCCCTGGGGTGGCCCTCATCCCCTCACCAATATCATCCCAGACACTGCTCTGGGACTCAAGTCCCAACATCGCTTTGCTAACTTTTGTTCCAAACAGGAGACAGGGATACAGGCATTTCCCAGCAGCCCGCAACCCTCTCCACGGTCCCCTTGTACCAGTCCAATCCGTCACTCAGACCACCTGGCCCCCACTCCCTGGCTGCTCCCAGCAAGGCTAAATAGGCCACATGTGCACGCACACACGCACACAGACCCCGTGAACACGCAAGGCTCTACAAATTAACAACCCAAGCTTGTCTTTTTCATTGTGTTTTTATTATGATGCTCCTCAACGATGTTTTTAAATGAATTTTGAATAGTCCCCGTAATTTGGTTTGTTCTACATTGCAATGCAAGTACGAGGGCCCGCAGGAATTGCTGCAAGGAATACAATATTATGTGAGCATGGCTTCTGCTTGCCTTTCTGCTTCCTCATAATTAAGCTTTATTGAGTTGTAAAATGAATAACAATTAAAAAAAAACAAAACCTGTTTATTGATCCAGGTGCGACATGTAGACATATAAGAAAACTTTCTCCAATTCCTGACCTCACCGAGTGGCTCTAGAGTCTGCTCCCCTGCCCTTCAATCTCAGCTATGAGCAATGGATCCCCTTCAGCTGCAACGGAGCTTTCTTTGACACCGTGAAGCAAACTGCTGGTGTCTGCATTGGGAAGGGAACTTTAACAAGGGCTTGTCAAGGACAGACGTCAGCTGAGATTCTAGGGACTCCTGACGTGCCAGGAGAATTCTAATGCTTAGAATTCTGTTACTTGGGGAGTCTACCATTTTGGTGAAGATATTGTGCCCTGTCAAAAAATAACTCAAAATGGATCATAGACTTAAATGTAAAGCACAAAACTGTAAAACTCCCAGACAATAACGTAGGAGAAAACCTAGATGGCCTTGGGCGTGACAATGACTTTTTAGATACAACACCAAAGACACAATCCTTTAAAGAAACAATTGATAAGTTGGACTCCATTAAAGTTAAAAACTTCTGCTCTGTGAAAGACAATATCAAGAGAATGAGAAGGCCAGTATAGACTAGGAGAAAATATTTGCAAAAGGCACATTTGATAAAGGACTGTTATCCAAAATATAGAAAGAACTCTTAAAATTCAACAAAAAGAAAATGACCTGACTGAAAAATGTGCCAAAGACCTTAACAGACACTTCACCAAAGAAGATACACAGATAGCAAATAAGCATATGAAAAGATGCTTTACATCATGGCACCAGGGAAATGCAAATTAAAACAACAGTACGATACCACTGCACACCAATTAGAATGTCCCAAAGCCAGAATACTGACAACACCCAATGCTGGTGAGGCTGTGGACCAACTGGAGCTCTCATTCATTGCTGGTGGGAACGCAAAGCAGTATGGCCACTTAGAAAGACGGTGTGGTGGTATCTTATAAAACTAAGCACACTCTTACCATATGATCCAGCAGTTGTGCTCCTTGGATTGCTTGAAAACTTACATCCACACACACACACACACACACACACACACACACACACACACACACACACAAACGGCACCAGATGCTTTTAGCAGCTAACTGCCCAAACTTGGAAGCAACCAAGTAGGTGAATGGATAAATAAACTGTGCTACATCCATACCGTGGAATACTATTTAGTACTAAAGAAGTGAGCTATCAAGCCATGAAGAGACATGGAGGAAACTTAAATGCATATTACTAAGTGAAAAAAAAAAAAAAACCCTCTGAAAAGACTACAAACTGGATGAGCCCAACTATATGAAATTCTGGAAAAGGCAAAATTATGGCAATAGTCAAAAGATCAGTGGTTGCCAGGGGCTGACAGGGAGAGGTGAATAGGTGAGGCACAGAGGATTTTTAGGAGAGGCAATACTCTGTTTGACGCTGTCATGATGGATACGTGCTGTTACATATTTGTTTAAGCCTGTAGTAGGTACAACACCAAGAATAGACCCCGAGATAAACTACAGAGTTTGGGTGATTCTGGTGTGTCAATGTAGGTTCATTAGTCGTTAACAACTGTACCACGCTGGTGGGGGGTATTGAAATGGGGGAGGCTATGCATGTGTGGGGGCAGAGGGTTTATGGAAATCTCCGTACCCTCCACTCGGTTTTGTTGGAAAGCTGAAACTGCTTTAAAAAAATAGTCTTTAATAATAATAATTAATAATAATAATAAAACTAGATTGCTGCCAGTAACTACCCACAATGCCACTAGTAACATAAGGGAAAGGTATTAAAGAGAGAGAGGAAAGGTGGTGAGTAACCATGAGATCGGGGTGTGCAGATCTGCATACACTTTCACTCCTCGTGTTCCACACAGCGAGTAGCAAAGTGCTTCAGGAGTCGTGAAGATGTTGGAAGATTGGTGTCTATCTCATGTTTTCTATGATCTTAGGGTGTGTGTGCTCATGTATATGTTGTATATGTGTGTGCATTGCATATGTGTGTACAAATTTTGTGCACACGTAAAGTTTATAGGTATGGAAGCATGCGTTGATTTTATTAACTGTATTTGCAAGCCGTATTCATATATTGATGCATTATTTGGTGCACACATATTCATGTGCTTGTTTTATGTGTATCTGTGTGCGTGATGGTACTGTGCCTAGCAGTGAGGAGAGGACCATCTGAAGGGGAACCTCTGAATGACTGGCAAGACTTGAAGACCTGGGTGCCCAGGCAGGTCCTCTCCTGGAAAGTGGAGCCTGCAGGCATCAGAGCACTGAAGTAAATGCCCCAAGGGCACTACCATAGCTGGAGGGCTGACGTCAAGGGCATAGGGGCCCATGACCCTGGAGGGCAGGGCAGCTGGTCTCTCCCCAGAGGAGCAGAGCTGAGCAACATTAGGCACAGGCTGACCCGGAGGTCAGGACAGGAGGGATGTCAGTACACAAATAGGCTTCAGGGTGCGAAGATCCTGGAAGTCCCTTCCCCCTGCACTCTCCAGATTTGCCCCCTGGGAGCTGGGAGGAGGCAGGCATGCAGACACATGTGAGATCTGACTATGAGGAATGCCCTGGGTGGTGTTTCTGAAGCCAGCAATGTAACATCCAGCTCATTCTGGCCACGAGGAAACTGAGACCTCAGAAGGGCTTATCTGAAGTCGTGCCAGGAATCAGTTTCACCCAGCACACAGTATGCGATGAATGATTATTGAGTCAGATGAGTGAAAGGGAGGAGGGCATAGAGAGGATTGAGTGGATAATAGGGATCATCTTGAACTCTGGACTGTTACTTTTTATTTCAAAGGAAGGAAACAAGAGAAGCTAGCAGAGATGAATTCACAAAAAATGAAGAACTTGATCTTTCTATTTTCTAAAGATGGAAAGGAGGTATTGAAGGAGAGTATGCATGAAGTATTGTATTTTCATATATGGTTGTTTTGAGATATATTCATGAGTATAAAAGGAGTTTATGTGGATATGTATTTGGGTATATGAATCATACCCTAAATAAAGAAATAAAAATCATTTGCCGAAGTCAAAGTCTTTCCAAGACAAAGGATATTTAACATAATCACAAACAATCATGATTGATTCATTCTACAAACATAGTCAGCTCTGAGCTGGGAGCTGTGGAGGTGCCCAACGGATCAGACCCACGTTATCCCCGAAGGAACCCGCAAAGATAAGGCATGTCTACCAACATTAGAATCAAGGGAGAGATTGCAGTGAGCCAAAAGGGATATACAGGTAAAGTGCAAGAGAAGTTAGGAGACGATAGCGTGTGTGCGTGTGCGTGTGCGTGTGCGTGTGCATGTGTGTGTGTGTCTGTCTGTCTGAATGAATGAATGAATGAATGGCTTCTGTAGTTGAGCAGTAGGTTTTTGACTCCTATATTCACACTGCTGTGTTGGATGTATATTAAGTGGGGGAAAGTTGCTGCTGTGATTTCCTGCTCCCCTCTATCACTCTGAAGTATGTGATCAGAAGGTCATAGGTGGGGTGACCACGTAATTTATTGTTCAAACTGGGACACTTGAAAGTGAAAGAGTGCACTATTAGTAACTATGCCAGACAACTGGCATAACCCGGGACTGCCCTGTGCGTGCTGGGGCTTGAGGCTACCTGGTTATAGAGGTTTGCAGCAGGCTATCCTTGAGACACCAGCAGCCACAGTGTGAACATCCCAGTTCACCTCATTGTGGAGGTGCACCCCCTGCCAGTCCCCCTTCCAGAACACGGGCCCAGCCTGCCCCACTCAGGAGGGAGGCTGACCCACGGGGGCTCAGGAAAGGCAAGTGAGAGAAGAAGCTCCCAGAGCCTCAAATGTCCTGCCCCCCACAGCCGGACTCGGCGCTCAGGGCCTCCGTGGTCAACAAGCCTGCTGCTCCGCCTGGGATCTTAACACTTACTCCGTCCACTTCAGCACTGCCGTATTTTCCCCATGCCAGCCCAGGCAGGCAGCTCTAATGGATTACTTGCATTATCTCCCTCATCACTGCTTAAATATTTATCAGACCATTATGTATTTAGTGGCCAGGAGAGGGGAGTGGAAGGGGCAGAAGGGGCAGAACTGCTTTGGCCAAATGCAAGGGTTAATTACAGATTGGCTAAATCCCCCGATGTAAAAATTAAATTAAAAAACATGATTGGGAGATTAAAAGGGGTCCGTTACTTACATGTAAGGCAGTCCAGAGCAGCCTAATCCAGGTCTTAATGTCTTCCAGCGCCTCGTTTTTTATCTGTCTGTTCCCTTCCCCTACCTGCAAACTTGTGGGCTGCCTGGGCCTTAAACCAGCTTCTAATTAAAAACCATACTTCCGCTTTCTGCTCCTCGAACAACCAGTGTGTGGGAAAATTCAAGCTCTCCTAAAACCGGCGTCAACATCCGCCTCATAAAAGAAGTTCTGAAGGTAACTCCAGGGCTGGCACTGTGAAATATTGTTCATTATAACGAAGCAGCTGAGATAATGCTGTTTTCTAATTTCCCTTTCTCAGTCAGAAATTAAATAAAAAGTCATGTCTACATTACAACACTGGATTGAGATCAGACAAGGGCCCCATGCAGAGAGCTCATGATCTATCCTTCCCACATTTTACAGCCATTAAAAAAGATTATTGTGGGTTCTTTCCCCTCCCTTTTCTTTGAGGCCATTTACATTTGTTCTGAACTCTCACTGTTTTATTCGAATCTCTTCAAAGTGCCAGTGCACGTAATAAGCCAATCACAAACTTAAATTTAAAAAAACAACAAAAAAAAACAGGCACCCAGGCAAACTAGGGCTCTGAACTCCAAAATCAGCTATCTAGCGGGTCCCTAACTTGGCTGTTAACCGTCCCCTTCCTGGCCCTTCAGTTCTGCCCACTGCTCAGCTGGCGAAGCCTTTTCCAGGGAAAGTCAGGATGGGAATGATTCACTCCTTGAAAAAATAGCCTACTTTTCTACAGTCCTCCCTTGTTGCAGAAATGTCCCTTGGCCAAATGAAAATACTGGACTGGCTGGTAAAGGATATTTTAAAATACTAATGAGTCTGTAAATCATATTTAATCAAGCACTTATTTGACTACAGGGGAGAAGAGCAACATTGGCAAGTCTTGACAGTTCTAATTCAAGCATTCTGTGTTTTGAGCAGTTGTTGGTTTTTCTAGAATGTTACACAAAAGTCAGTGGTGAAAACCATTATTTGTGATGGAATGTATTAAATAGCATCATTATGAATCATTTTTACTATGTATAAGTTATTTCCTATCAATCGCTCAGCTAATATAAATTGAGCACCTACTATGTGCAAGGCACTGGGCAAAATGAGCACGAATGATCTCTTCCACTGGAGTCCTGTGATCAGGGCCCCTGAGACCAGCAGCTACACTCGGGTGCTCGCCTTCCAGCAGGAACAAGTGCATGGTTAGAGTTTAAGATGTAGTCCAAATTACTGTGAGTTCAAGGCTGCCCTTGGGCAGACTCTAAAAGTTCAAGAAAAGTGAGTCTCTATGGGACACATTAGTTAGATAGGACTCAGGAGAGGAGAGAGGCTTGAAGTAGGCTTGACAGACCAGGTAAGATTTAACTATGAGGACAGAAGATGAGAAACACTCCAGGAAGGGCAAAGTGTTAGGAAGGCCTGGGAATGAGATGCACAGGACGTTAAGGATGCAGCAAGCAGGGCAAGGCCTGAGCAGAGTGCCTGGGGCGGTCACCTGTGGCCACAAACAACCTATCTGTGGCTCCTCAGAAGGCCACTCAAGGTAGATAGGGTCTGACAGCATACTCTGTGGTTCTCACAGACAGTGAATGTGACAAGTGGCATCTGACCCATGCTGCTTTTCAGAGCTACAATGAAAATAACTAAGATTATTCTCTACAGAAGGACACGAACTCCAACAGCCAGTTGCGAGCCCCACAGGCCACCATCATAAAGATATCGGTGTGGTTCACCTACCAAGGGGCATCTTGTGAACAGCCCAAAATGCAGCAATCAGAGGAGGAAAAAAAGGTGGAGAGTCTTGGTGGGGTTTAATGGCAGGCAGAGTGGCAACAGCCTTGGATTAAACTCATATATGCCATATACTTCTGTCCGTTCGCGGTGCTGGTACCTTTCAAGTGTCATCCAAGCCAGCTGCAGAGTGAATGCTGCAATGACACACCCACACTCCGCAAGGTAAGCTGCCATCATTCTTCTGATTCCTTGGTGTGAATAAGTTCAATTGAACTGGAAACCCAGCCACATCATCACAAAAACTTTCAACACTACATTTGTCAGTGAAAGAGAAGGAAGGCTGTTAAATTCTTTAACTATAATTTTAATGGTTATGAATCTTTAATCGTTATAAAAATGGCTTTAAATTTTTTATCACCCACTTGTGCAAACAGTTTCTTATCCAGGGTGACTACCAAGAATTTGTAGAGATCATTAAAAGAGTCTTGATCAGGCATGGTGTGTAGTCACTTCAAACATATACCCCAATATGAAACAGTTACATTCATGGAAGGATGTGAGCTCACGTTTCTCATTCAAACTAGGAAAATGTTTGATCCTAATTCAACATATAATGTCTTTTCTAATATGCTGTATTTTATTTTTCATTTTGTATAATATAAAGAAAATGGAATGACTTTTTTTCCCAAGCCCTTTGAGACACCAAACCCCCTGTGGGTTGGAAAGCCTTGCTTTCAGGTATCTTACTTCAGCGGTCCCCAACCTTTTTGGCACCAGGGACTGATGTTCCTATGAGAATCTAATGCCTAATGATATGAGATGGAGCTGAGGCAGTGATGCCAGCGCTGGGGAGCGGCTGCGAATACAGATGAAGCTTCACGGCTCACTCGCCGCTCACCTTCTGCTGGGTGACCCAGTTCCTAACAGGTTCCTAACACTGGCTGGTACCAGTCTGCAGCCCGAGGGTCAGGGACCCCCATCTTACTTGATCTTCATGCACCTCAGATAGTACATGAGTCTGACTGGCAGTCAGCTGTCCCTTTGCCTTTCTAAGCAGATCAGTGAGGCCATAAGACTTCCTCAAACCCAACAGGAGGGTCTACAAGGGCCAAAGATGGTATCTTGTGGTCCTGAGGAGGTCCCCACCTTGGAGTTGCTCTTCAGATTTCGTCATCTTGTGGGTGCTGCCAAGGATTGAGTCCCCACTGGTAACAAGACATGGTATAGTGAAGGAAGAAGGAGCGTGTCCGGGGACAGGGGGAGGTACAGCTCCAAAATAGCAAAGTCATGCTCACTGGCCTACCCAGGCCAACTCTCCCTC
The DNA here is from genome assembly GCA_003508835.1 of Eonycteris spelaea. Classification (NCBI taxonomy): domain Eukaryota; kingdom Metazoa; phylum Chordata; class Mammalia; order Chiroptera; family Pteropodidae; genus Eonycteris; species Eonycteris spelaea. The sequence continues at coordinate 18,375,754 of PUFA01000003.1, read as the reverse complement.
TTTGGTTCTTCTAGGCTCTCTTCTCTACCTCTCGGTTTTAAATAACTTCCTGAACTATAAATGCAAGTGTTCCAAATGAAATCTGATTGATAGCCTCGTGTAATTATATAATAAAAACGCACCGATGCGCATATACATTATGTGTGGGCTCGTATGTCTATCTGCATCTGTGTCTATTCCAGAGGGAGGAATATGCAATAAAGTCTTCTGAAACAAATTGTCAAGGTGTCAATAAGGAATCTCATAATGAATGTGTGGGTGTGATCTGGGGTAATCTCATTGCAATTATGTTGCTCAGGCTGATTTCCCAAGACAGGCCTTAAAGGCACAAGTCCCATTCCCAAGTGGAAAGCCGGGTGTTTTGCATCCTATGGCATCGTCAAAGTGTCACATTTCTAGGCCAAAATGCCTTCCCTCAAGTGAGCCAGACCTGTCTGAGGACATCAGGCGACGAAGCAGAGTGTTCAGAGCTTCAGGCCGCAGCCACAAGCTTTAAAAACCTGGGAGAATTTTCTGTGTCTGGCCCGCAACAATGTTGGCAACTGTTCATGATTAAGAAATAACAGCAGCACTACCCAACCAGAGAAGTTAGATGTTTCAACCATGAGTACTAACTGTATCAAACACTGTTTAAAATGCTAGGGGATGAAGAAAAGCAAAGAGGGAGACCAGGCAGGCATATCTTGGAGGAGCAAGGAGGAATATGTGTGGCCTGTGCCCCAATGAATTTCCATCTATCTGAAGTGATAGATGCATGAATAAATACTGATAACTTCAATGTTGAACTGGAATGTAATGAAGATCATCCATGGGAAACCTGGTGGGGGTGAACCAGGGGTGAGAGTAAGAACCTAAGAAAGACTTTGTAGAACAACTCTCACTTAAGCTTTGAAAGTAGAATAAAAAGTACAAATGATAGCTAAGATTTTTTAATTTTTTTTTTTTTTGCGTAGTGCCCTGCTCTGGGCACAAAGGAGGCCTTCCCTCAACAAAATTTTGTTGAATGAAGTCTAGGCTGTATTCAGGAATCTTCTCAGGAGGAACGAAGGTCCCCAGTCACCCATCGCTGAGACCGATCTACAGAATATGCTGTCAGGAAAGCCATTGTGGTCCAGGAGATTGTGTGAATGCTGTGCCCCAGCCATGGGACTATGTCTGGGCCATTCGGGGAAGAGACAAAGAGAGGATAAGAAATAGGGGGATTCCACAGGTAATGGGGCAAGGACAGAAATGGTTTTCTCTGCCTTCTCAACAACATCAAATCTAGACCAGCCAACTTACCCCAGAAACCTGTGAGTTTTTGCCATTGCCTCCTTGCCCCACCCCTACAATGCCCTTAATACCCTCCTCTGCCCCATACTCTTTGTCCCTGAATCCTGTCACCTTGGTCTTTGTAACATCTCTCAACTCTCTGGATCACAGCAATCATGTCCTGATTGGCCTTGCACCCATTCAGTCCTTGCTATCAGCCTGATTTTTCAAAAATACTTAAAACTCCCCTTCTTTAATCCTTCCAATGCACTGCTCCTAGCTGAAACATCTAGGTATGCCCAACAAGACCTGTATGCCCTCATGCCTCCTTGCCTTTCCAGTTCTATCCTTTCCTTGGACTGCCAAATCTCACAGTCACTGAACTCTCCATAATTCCTCCAATGCTTCCTGCTTCCTCTCAATTCCAGATCTTTAAGCATGCTGTTCTCTCCTTCTGACATGTCCCTATCTCCTTTATCTATTACGAGGTTAACTTGCAGACAATTTTGACCACCCTACTCAGGCTCTCCCTCTGGGATTTGCTGAGTTAGATGCCCCACCTCTGCACTCCAGAACGCTTTGTGTGTGTTGATCTCTAGCAGAAACAATGAATTGTCTCTGAGCTGTAACTCGGTGGTAGGGACCATGCCTATTACCTGTGTGAACCTAGCACCCAACAACCAGCACAGTTCCTGGCACGTAGCATGTGCTAAATCAATACTGGGGTGGGGGGAGGGATATTTGGATGGAGGGAGGTAGAGGGAAAGAAGTGAGCAAAGACACAGAAGTGGGAAAGCCCAAGGCGGGTCTGAGGAAGCCTGAAGAGTCAGAGTGAGGAACAGAGATCTGTGAGGGTGAGCCATGGGAGGTAAGGTGACCTGGAGGGAGCCTTAAATGCCCAAGAGTTACTGTGATGCTGCCTCACCAAGGCTGCTTCTCTCTCCGCCTGGGCCAAGCAGGAGCCTTTGTCTCCGAGACATTTAGATATGTGTGCATGCTGTGTACGTTTCACTCTTTTATGATGGTTGTTGTTTGTCGGAATTGATTAGCCTTTCTGCATGGGAACCATCTGCTGTCTGTCAGGCTCCTGTCTCACCAGCATGTTGATTTCAATAAATTATTATGGCACTTGGAGTTGGCTGGGTAGTTTGATGCTGCGAATCCTGCACATCCAAATCAGAACTGCATTGAAAGTCATTTAATGCTCTACCCCCACTGCCTTCTCTCTTGGTCAACAGCATCTAAAGTGAACCATAATAAGCATTCTCTTGGGCTGCCCGATACATTCTGCGTCCTCTCCTTTCTTCTGCCCACAAGACAGAGCAGTTGATCCTGGCCTGATCACCACAATACTCCACTTCTCTGGATCCAGAAACTGATCTTGGGTGAGCCTGTGGGTGAGAGAAGTCATCTTTCCACTGGGGTTGCAAAGGTGGAGGCTGTGTATTTGGAGTTATTAGGAGTCATCTTTGCTGACATGCAGAAAGAGCTGAGCAGAGACAAGCAAAGAAGAGACAGACAGTGTCTTAGAGGTGCTGAGCCTTGGTTCATGCCTACATCTCTTTCTTCAACTCTTGGAGCTGTGTCAGTTTCTTCTCAACTCCAGAGTCATTACAGTTATTTTTCCTTAAGCTAATTTGACTTGAGTTTCTGTCACCCACAATACAGGGATTCCTGAACATACAGCATCACTAACAATCTAGTTGTTCAAATTAAATATATAGGAATCATCTCTCAGATCTCCTTTTTAACCCCAAATCTAATCAATTACCAAATCCTCTTAATTCTACTTCTAAAATGTTTTGGGATTTTTTTTTTTTTCAGTTATTTTACTCTCCTCCCCAATTTTCTCTCATCTGGATCATATAATGGCTTTCTAACTAGGCTCCCTGGGGTCCTATCTCCTCAAAATTCATCTTCCACAATGTCATCGAGTTGGTCTTTCTAGAACCCAACTTTACTTCAAAAGCTTCAGATGGCATCCATTGCCCATGAGACAAATCCAAACCTCTAAGCCCAGGCAGGATACAAGCCTGCCTCTACCTGGCTCACCTACCTCTTTAGTTCCAACTCATAATGTACCACATCTTCCTGCTCTTCCATGCTTCTGAGCCTTAGCACCTGTTCTTCCCCACAGCCAGAGACCTTCCCAAACTTGTTCATCTGGTTCCTGCTCTGGCATTCTGTGACTCAGCTCACATTGCACTTCCTTTGCAGTCTGATCCCAGCCCTATCTTTGAGAACATGAGCATAGCCGCCCTCTGTAATTCATGGCACTTCAATGTTTGGATTAATGGCAGGGAGATGACATGGCAGAGGACAGGTAAGAACATGGGCTCTGAGCCAGCGGACCTCAGTTTGAGCTCTGGTTCTCACCTTTACTCACTGTGGGGACTTGAACAAAGCACCTAAGCCTGAGGCTCACTTTTCTCAATGCAAATGGGAGAAATAAAACAGATAGCTGTAAAGATTACATGAGAAAATTAGGTAAAGATCTTGGATTGAAGATAGTAGATACCCAATAAATGACAGCTCTAACTATTATGTTTATAACTTTATATTATCAGTATATACATCTATTTACCTCCTTCATCTATCTCACCCTAACCCCCATTGTGAGCAGGGACTGGGGGTTTCATCTTACTCTGTTCTGTGTCTGTGACATCCGGCACTGTGCCAGGCACAGAGTAAGCACGCATTTAATATTTATTTAACAACTTTATTCATTTCTTTTTCCCCACTGTTTTCGTGGTGGGGAGCAGGGGCCCGAGTTGGGAGGAAGGCACTGCTATGACTCTCATATTACTACTGGGACTATACATAGCTAAAAACTCACTAATGATAAAGTCTTCCTAGAAAATAATTCAGAGGAGACAATCAGTGAAGCAATGAGCCTTATAGGGGATACAAGTATTAGTTTCCTTATATAGCAAATACAATTGGTTGTCTATTCATAATCCTTTTCCCCATTCTTCCTTGCTAACCAAACTCCAATTTCGATCAGTTTCAACTCTCAAGGAAGGTGATCTATTCTCAATTCATAAATAAGTCCTAAAAAAATCTAAGCCAGTCATGAGAATGCCACTCCTCTTGCTGGAGCTTGGTTTGAAGATGTGCATATGACCCAGTGTGTGCTGAAGAGGAAGTCCTCTGTGGAGCTTAGGGAAAGATGTCCTTGGTTTTAAGAAGAGACACAAGGAAGAAACTGTTCCTTTTTTTCTACTCCACCATGTTCTGTCCATAGAAGATTCCTTGAACAAAGACACTGCCCTCCAGTAACCGTGAAGGGAGCCTACTAGGATGTCAAGGCAGGAAAATGGAAAAACCGAGGTCCTTAATGACACTGCCGAGCCATAGAATCAGGCAGCCCTGAAGCAGCCCTACCTCAGAACTTCTTGCTTGATGAGATGACAAATTTATCTCACCACTGAAATCAGTTAAATCAGAGGGTTTTTTATTATTCAGAGTGAAAAACATCCTATCAGATTCACCGAACTATGGCTTTCTCCCAGCATGTCCCTTCTTAGAGGTCACATAATACAATCACTTCTCCACAGCATTTTTAATATATGCTGTTCCCTCTTCTTGAATAGCATAATTCATCCTTTACTCCTTCTCTCCCCGGCTGGTTTTTACTTACCTTCTGCGCTTTATTTGCCCTCCCTAAGGGTTGAGTATCTGAGTATAACCATAGTTCCTCTCAAAAGTATTCCATGGTTCCTCTAAGGACAGCTTAGGTAAGCCTCCCTGTGCCCCTCTTCTGAACTCCATTAGCATTTTGTGTACATTTTAAGTCACATTTAATTATTATCGCTGATCTTTCTGTTCTCTTCAACTATAAGGAGAGCCCCTTGAGGATAAAGACTACATCTTATTCTCCAGTATTCCTCAAACCTATCAGAGGGCTGAGACTGGAACATAATAAGCACTCAATAAATGATGACTATATGGCTAGCAAATGGATGATACAGTCTCTACCACTGATAGGCTTACAAACTTGTCAGGGCGACCAGAATAATATGAACAAACTATAGAACGACAAAGAATGATGTCACATTGTGTGATGCACAGACTTCCTAACAATTAAAGAAATGCATACTAACACCACGTAAGGCATAATTACATAATACTAAATTTAATCAAAATGGATAAATCATATGAATTCCAATTGGGTGGACTATGGGGAAATAGCATACCTGTGTACTCTCAGTAGCACTGTAAATTGGTTTGGTCTGTCTGGAGAACAATAGAGCAATATGTAACAAAAACTATAAAACTGCTTATATTTTTAAAAAATTTTATTTAAATTAGTTTCATGTACATAGTACATTGGTTAGACATCTATATAGTTCATAAAGTGATCCCCCCAATTGCTCCCTCCCTCCACCTAGCCACCATATTAATGCTAACTGCATTCCCTCTGCCATGCTCCCCATCCCCAAGACCAAATCAACTACTGATTTGTACTTCTTTAACCCTTCATTCCATTCTCCCAGCCCCCAACGCCCTCCTCTCTGTTCATCACCAAATCGTCCACTATATTTGTGAGTCTGTTTTGGATTAGTTTATTCTTTTTGTTCCTTAGGTTCCGCATGTAAGTGAAATCGTATGGTATTTATCTTTCTCTGTCTGACTTATTTCACTCAGCATAATAACCTCTAAGTCCATCTGTGTTGTTGCAAATGGTAGGATTTCATTTTTTTAATGGCTGAGTAATATTCTATTGTACATATGAATCATAATTTCTTTATCTAATCATCTGTTGATGGGCACTTAATTTGCTTCCATATCTTGGCTATTGTAAATTGTGCTGCCTGCTTATACCCTTTGGCATAGTCATTCCATTTTAGGGAATATATCCTAAGGAAATAACCTAAGCCAAAAAAGGGGGGGAAAAAGCAATTTATATGAAGACATTTATAGTGACAGTGCTTAAAGAAAAAAGGCCAGTAACAACCTAAGCTCTATTAAGTCAGCAAAGGTAAGCAGTTTATGGCCTTTTAGGTAAAAGTGAAAACTGGCAATGTCCACACATATATATGTATATATAAAATTATAATAAGTGAAAAAACATAACAAGGCAATAACATACTGATTTAAGTCATATAAAATTTTATTTAAAAATACATGCTTACATATTACAAAAAACGTTAAAGAAAAAAATTTTTTTTAATATTTATTGGTTATTAGGTGCCTGTATTTTCATGAAATTCAACCCCCATTTCTGGAATTCATGTATCTTACCCAGATATCTATGGCACACACATCTCCTGTTCTCTGAGTCCTATCAGCATGATGTGGTCAACATCCTGAACCAACTTGATGTCTTGAAGAATGAAGAGATGACTAAATATATCTATGGGCTAAATTGTGGCAATGGAGACAAAGAACTCAGGCAATACAGTGCACCGCAATCTTTGCCATAAAATATCTCACTGACCATTGGAACACAATAATAATGGATCCCTAGGAAAGCTCAGAGCCACTGAAAGATCTAAGAGATATAGATGCATCTTTTCTCACCAAGCCACCATTACCTTGGTAAAAGACTCCAGATCTCTTTGAAGACAGGCAGGGAGTAGAATTTGTAGTATATACTTGTATATACTCCACAAGTATATACTTCATACTTATATGGAGTAATTGCAGAGTCTTTCCTCACCAGTGTCTGGGCTCAGGGTCTCTGCCTCAAGTTTAGGAATTGGATGAGAAGCAGTGTTTCTCTATTCCTAGTGACTCAAAAGAGGTTTCTGTTATCTAGGTCTGGCATCTGTTATTTGTTATTTGTTTATTTGTTTTGATTATATGGACCAAGAAAGTTCTTAGAAGACTGCATATTTCAGTGAAAAAAACTTTATAATCATTTAGCCATCTTAAAGGCAGCTATGGGTCCAGGATATTCTGATTACCATGTGAGGCTGCTGCCTATTATGGATCCATATAATGCTAGATAATTTGCTGCTTAGCCAACAGCCACTCTCCACAGAAACAAAATGTGTTGCGGTGACTAATGTGCCCAGCCAGAAGTTCTCACATTCCCCAGTTCTCTTGCAGTTAGGTTGCAGATATTTGACTCAGATTCTGAAAAATCAGACAGGTATGTGTAGAAATGGGATTGAGAAGTGAGTAAAACGAAGAGGAGGCTAACTGCAGTGGAGCCGACCTCTGGCGAGCACATGTGAAGATAGCCAGCTCCACAATGGTGGAGTGCAGAGTGCCTGGTCCCCAGTCGTAAGCATCACCAGCGTTAAGGAGCAGTGGTTTCGCCCTAAAGCCACCCCACAGCCCCAGGCGCTGCTCTTTAGTCACTCAATTCCCCATCCAAAGTACCCTTTGTAGGACCTAATATCCCATTATAAAATCTCTCTTCTGCTTAAGCCAGACGGCTTGGATTCTGTTGCAATTAAGAACAGTAAATAATACATGTATCACCTTGCCTTTGGAGATTTTTAAAGTGCCACTCCTTGGTCTCTTCCCTTGGGGATTCTAGTATCCCTAATGAAATCAGGGATACCACTTTAGCTACAGCACTTTCAGCATAAAGATAAGAGACACTATGGCTCTCTTCATAGATGCTGGCGCTCCCTATTGTGATATTTCTCAGTGGTTTGGTAAAGAAAGCATCTTCTAGTCTGCCTTAGGAAATATAGTTAATAAATGGGTGAGCAGATTGCATATGATAAATCCATGTCAACCTTCTTATCTACCTAATTGTTTGATTCTTTACATTGTATCAAATTTTCTGACACCTTATTTTCATTCCTTGTGGGCCATTATTAAGTACAGATTTCAGTAAGCCACCTAAAAAATATTAGAAATCTCAGGTGCTTGGGCTATCATGTTGAATTAAACATCTTTGATAAATGCATTCAGCCTGATCTAATTCAGCCTGACCTAAAATTGTGTCCTCCCAGAATAGAAAGCCAGTTTAGATGCTGAGTCATCAAAATGAATGACATGTGCCCTCTACAGTCACCAATATTGGTTCTTAAAGTATCCTCCAAGAAGCTCTAAGGTTTTCAGAGTCCCTCCAGGAGCAAAGAATGAAAGGTTCTGGGCACCACACTCCTTTACAATCAGAAAAGCTTCTATCTCAGCTTATAGTCTTCCAAGTACACTTTTGTTCAAGAAAGAGACTTAAAGCTTTAAAAACATTCTTTTTAAGGTTGGAAAAAACCACTAGAGAACATCTTTGAAGTCCACCTGGACACTTTCATCATTTTTCTAATTAGTATGGTCTGGTTTGATGTCCTCTGTTGGAATTCTAAAGGGAACTTCAGAAATGGTTGCCTGTTTTAAGGTTGTTTTCTCCAAAATCCACTGGGTCTGTCAAGAAGCCATGTCTTCACCTTCTAAGAGGTCACCATGACATATATGTCTCTTGGTAAAAGACACAAGATAGCAATCCTCAACAGTAGGCAAATAGAATAGAATGGTTCCTCCAAGGCCATATCAGGACGTACACAGCACACTCCATGTCCTTGGATACTGGGCGTGAAATTTCCTAAGAAAAGAGAGAGATGAGAGAGATGAGAGAGAGAGAGAGAGAGAGAGAGAGAGAGAGAGAAGAGAGAGGAAGAAGAAAGGAAAGGGAAGGGAAAAGGAGAGGAGAAAAGAAAAGAAGAGAGGAAAGGAAGAAAAGAATCTGTGAAGGTCAGTAGTATCGAAGAACATCCATCATGTGCTCAGTCTGTGCTAGACTCAATGGAGAATTCAAGAGAAGAGAATATAGTGTCTCTTCATTCACCTGTTTCTTTATTTACTGAGTACCCATTGTGTGCATGCACTATGCTAGTGCATACGACCAACCCATCCTTCAAAGCACTTACCATCCAAGATACAAGGGCCTACTGGAAACAAAACTCCTCCACATAACACAACTAGAGAACACCAAAAGAGTATATGTGGGTTTCTACAGATTAGAAATGTGCTTTGTATTCAAAGGAGAAGGAGATGAGTGATGGCTGAAAGTCAGAAAGTTTTCTAAGAATAGGGTTTAGATTGCAATGAGAGAAAAATGAGTATTTTCCAAGCAAGAGTAAAATGAATAGAACAGTGAGCATGTATAAGGGCCCTCCTCTGCAGAGGTTTGTTTATCTTATCTCCCTCGGCATGGCCTGGTCAGCCCAGCTGGCTAAAGTGCTGATGAGATCAATCACATCTGTGATTCTGTAATTCTCAGAGAACCACTATCACACCTGCAAGCCAGTTTCATGTGAAGAGAAGAACCCTCTGACCCCTAGCTCAAGACAATGTTGTCTCCAACCTATGAATGTGTGCAGGTCCTCAGACAAGGAGGAGTTGAGAGATTAGAGATGTCCCAACACAAACCCCAACTCAGCCTCTTTGAGTCAGTAGCATCTTTTCCAACCATAGGCATTAGCACCTGGCATGTGGTAGATACTAAATGTTTTTGAATGATAAGTGTATAGAGGACAGGGACCACATGAATGTGGCAAATGAAAAGTGAATTTGAGTCCAGGGCCTGACCGAAAGCATCACATTTTCATAAACGTTTGTGAGGGAGGCAGTGGTGTTTTAGATTCAGACTGTCCAAGTTCAAACTCTGTGCCACCACTTCCCAGCTGTGTCACCTTGAGCCTTGGTTTCTCCAACTGCAAAATAAGAATGGTGATAGTTACTGTGAGTGAGGATTAAATGACAAAGTGTTTAGCACAGTGCCTAATGAATATTAATGATAATTAATATTGAGAGATTGATCAACGATACTTGCAAATCATATATTATTCAGAAGAAAAGTCATCTTCGTCCACCTTTACCTCAAACAGCTAATGCAGACAATCAAAAGGGGCCACTCTGCAAAGAATCAGACTGTCACAGAGACCTAAAGAAACACAGTCCTCCTAAAGATTATTCTCCCTTGCAAGAAGCTTTCTTTCACCTCGTGGGTCCTCCCTCCTATGCCTTAGGAGATTCTTCTATGCCCCTTCCTACAAGGTCCCAACACCCCAAGATATTTAATAGAAAATTTCGAAGTCGAAAGAGACCATAGAGGTTGTCTAATCCATGGCTCATGATGTTAGACTTACAACACTGATAGACTTATAACACTGTTAGCAGAGAGCAATTTAACATGTGATTTTTTTTTCCTCCAAGTGTCTGAGTTTTAAGCTCTCAGTGGAATGAATAGCTACTAGAAGAACCTCAGATCCACAATGAAGCTGATGGTGTCACCTAGCACACACCAATCTATGCCCATGCTAAGCGCTTCACAAACATCTTATTTAATCCTCCCATTAACTCAGAGTCAGGCACTTTTATTCACCCTGCTCCCATGTTCCATGTGGCTCCAAGAAGAAAAATAAGTTGTGCAAGGTCGCACTAATGCAGGGAGGAGGAAAAAGAATTAAAATGTTAATCAAGCTACTTTCAGAGACTGCAATATGCTGATCAGCCCTGCAGCCAGGCCAGGAGGACACCTGCAGAACAAAGGAAGATTTCTACTGGGATCGCTAGCAACCCGTTCCCCACCCCTGTGAAGGGGAGACAGGAACCAACAGAGTGTCTCCTGTGGCTAAAAGGGGTGTGGTTAAGGCTGGAAACTGCCAGCAGGCCTTTCACGCTACATATTCTTATTTTTCATACTACATACTCTTCTCTTTCTTCAGCTGTAGTCCATATCGGAAATGGGCTAAAGAAACATAAAATTGAATTCCTCCTGTTGGACTGGGGGTCCCTCTACTCTCCGCCTCTGAGAGGAGACCACATTCCGTAGTCTTAATCCTTTTCTAATAAATTTTCTAATAAGTTTCCTTTTGGTTTTTTTTTGGCAGATGTGTTTAATTCTTTACTCTCTCCACCAAAGGACCCTCTTCTCTCTGTGCAGGGCTTGGTGTTCCGGCTCCCCACCCCCACTCTGGGAAATGTGCACTGTCCTGCATCAGCACGAACCAGTACATAAGAAGGTATAACCTGAACCCAAGTCGCTGACTCTGTGTTTACGGGCTTAATTTGTTGAGATTTCATAGAGCTATAATGAACGGCTCCCAGATTCTTGTGTGGTTAAGCCAGGCAGGAAGTGTCCATGAGGCCTGGCAGTGGATGTGGAAGTCTCGGTCAGGCAGAAAATCCTTGAGAAGAGCCTGGGCCTCTGTATGTCAAATGGACATAACGTATCTACTTCTTAGGTGCTTGTGTGGTTTCTCAATAAATAGCAATAGTAATTTTTATCCAAATTGAAAAACAATGAGATAAAGGAATTCTTTTGTTGTGAGCTTCTGAGAAAACGAATACACTGCTGATTCATGGCCTGTGTGCTGTTGATGTCATTTGGGTATAAACCCCTGGCAACTGCCTAGACAAGTGCTGCTCTCCACCTGGACTGCGAACGGGACCCGAACGCCCAGAACATTCCGTGGCCAAGCTTACCTTCACGGACACCAGTATAGGTGTCTGTCTGACTGCCCATTCCCTCTGTCTGGGGGCTGAAGCTCTAGGAGCAGTTAAATCTCCTTTCCTCTCCCACTCCAACATTACTGTGCAATAAAGGGGCCTCTTTGGTCTCCGGATCCTCAAGCAGGAAACACCGGCTGCTTTCTTACAGGCCACCTACTACAGAGGTCACAGGGCCTCAGGCCTCAGAGTTGCCCTGATCCTAAAACAGGTTGGGAGAGGCGGAGCTGGTCAGTGGGGAGGGATCATTTCCTTCTTTCCCTTTAGCTGGAGGTGACATGAACTGCGATAAAGCAGAACCCCTGGCAAATATAAGAGAAAAACCGGTTGAAGTAATAATGCTCTTCACATGTCTAGGGGCTGTCACATTCTATACTACTCTTCTTCCTCAGTCTGACCACCTCTGGGCTTTCATTTATGGGCAGACTTGCCAAGTATATTATTCCCATTGGGCAGGTGGGGGAAACAGGGCAGAAAGTCAGACCAGAGGCTGAGCTGAAGCCAGACCAAGACCTCCAAGTCCTTCTCCAACACCCTTCACCTGTGTTTCTCTGACTTCGTGTCCCCAACCACCTACAGAAGAGGAGTCTGCACCTTCATTCCCAGCACAAGAAATGCTGGCTCTAATCCTGGGAGAAATGCCATCGCACTTGGGTTTGGGGAACGACGCCTCTTCAGGAAGAGCAGCCCTTCCCTTTTACCCAGGGGACTCCATTCGTCCCTGAGAACCTGGAGCCAGTTGCCTCCCATGAGAAATCAGACAGAAAGGGACACAAATGCAGCTCTGAAAATCACTGCCTGGCAGGCCAAGTGGTCCCCTGACTCCACTTCCCGGAGAGTCTGTGCAACCCGGCCTTGAACAGAATGGGTAATTTATTGGTTGTGTGTCAAACCCCAGTCAGGGACAACGTCCATCTTCTAAAATCACTGGGGAGTGGGAAATGGGTTAATAATCTCCTGGGAGTCCCACCCATAAAAGTGGTCTGAATCTTTAACTAAATCCTCTTCGCTGAGGATGTACTACAACATCATTACACGAGCCTCTGACAAGCATGACGAGCATTTCCCTACAAACATACCGGCCCTGCTTCATCTGCCTTCGCTCAGCTGGGGACGCGGGCTCTGCCTTCTTAAGTGGGCTCAACTGTATTACTGGCTTCTGTGGTGGTGTGGGGCTATAGCGAAGCTCCATTTTATGTTCTTAAATATTCATAAGGAGCTTTGCAACATTAATATCTTAGATGGCTTACAAGAACACTTAAATACTGGGTCCTCACTCCCCTCCTTTCTCTCCAAAAGTCCCAGCCTGTTCTAATTTGTGTAATGCATTGGGCCATTTTAATAATTGTCCAGGGATTTATTTGGTGGTTCTGCTACCCCTCACACAGGGTGTAATTATGACGCCGGCTTCTTTTATTATGCACTAATCCTGCTTGTTTCACTAGCAGGAAAGCCAAGATTGGAAGGGGTGAATGCAGGACAGGGCTAATGCACAGGAATTAAGTTATGGGCCTCTACCATTTCCCTTAACCTCCGCTCCTCCTCCAGCTTTGCTGCTGCTGAATAAGGGAATGAGCAGCCGTCACGGCGTCTGGAGGATGTTTTTAATTAAAGAGCCTGTTTTATCAAAAGCTGTAGATTCAGGAATGGGAGACCAGGGCCATCAATGAGTACCCAAACAATAAACTTTTGGCACACACCACTCAAAGATGAGAGGCTTAGAGACGTGTCCTAAGGTGGTTGTTGCCCATGGTTGTCATGGTTTTCCATAAAAGCAAAATGGAATGGAAGCTGCCAGTTGTAACTGGGAAAAGAGAGGACTCTGGGTATCTTAGAACTCACTGAAATTTTCTGATACGCTTCAAATACAAGGGACTCGGTATATAGTGAAATTAAATTGTTCTAAAACGGGACACTTCTAAATAGATGCAGCCATAGTGGGCTAAATGAAGACATGTATGGCCTTATTTCACATACAGTTAGGTAATCTCACATCACTGATATTGCCTGATCATCTCTTGCCTCCATCCCTAAGAAAGAAGAGTTTGGAAAAGCAAGCCATGCAGAATCTACATCAGGCACAGAAAAATCTGAGCGCCAGCATGCTGGGCCAGACTCATGAGGTATAGAGAACTCCACCTCTGAATAATTTCAATAGGGAGATAAGCCAAACACAAAGAAGAGTACTAAATCCCTTAGCGTGAACATATAAACACATGCAAAATAATACAAAGCTGATGAAGACTATCTGTCTCCATGAAACAGCCCATTGTTAGCAGCTGCCATCCTGTCCAGGAAGCACTCCTATAGCTCTAATTCAAGTTCAAATGCCTGAAGCTGGCAAAGGTGCGTGTTGGCCTGGAGCCAGGGACAAGCCTAAGACATCTTCCTCATCCCTCTCTGCTCCTACCCCTTCCCTCATACACGCTTCCCCCATGGCCTTTCCCCCGGCCAGCAGTCCTTGCAAGCGAGGCGGTCAAGTCGACCCCATTTGATACCTTGGGAAGGTGAAGTCTTCCAGGTTCCTAGGTTCTCTTCATAAAAGCACCAGTCAGAGAAGACTTCACGGCAAATGTGAGATTTGAACTGGACTAGGCTGGGCTAGGGAGGAGCATTCCAAAAGCAAGCTGCGTTCTGGGAGGATTACAGGCATACCTCGTGTAGTGCACTTCGCTTTATTGCACTTTGCGGATACTGCGTTTCCATCAACAGGGAGAAAAGAGCCCCCACCAGCAAAAAGATCACGACTTGCTGAAAACTCAGATGGCGGCTAGTATTTTTAGTGCTAAAATATTTTTAATAAAGGCATGTACATTGTTTTTTAGACCTAATGCTATTATTGCACACTTAGACTACAGTAGAGTGTAAATATAACTTTTATACGCACTGGGAAAACAAAAAATTCATGTGACTTGCTTTATTGTGATATTCACTTTATTGTGGTGGTCTGGAACTGAACTTGCAATATCTCCAAGGTATCCCTGCAATTGATTTGCCTGTTGGGAAAGATATTTACTAGGAAACTGTAGAAGATCAGGCCAGAAAGAAAGACTGAGGCCAGAACCTCTCACTTAGATGATAGGGTAGCCAGCTTTAGAAACCAAAACTCTGAAATCACCTGGTACCTTTTGTCCAAAAAAGATGAAATAGTGAAGAAAACTGACTAGTCTATCTGGTTTTGCTTCTACCATCTGTCTTTCATCTTCCTTCTGGGAGGCATAATTTGAACAGCATGGAATAATAGTCACTCCACTCCATCTTAAATTGTTCAACCACCCATGCCCATGAATAAGAAGCCTCTCTAACTACCAGAAGCACTAATCATCATGCATTACTTTTACTCACATTCTCACTTTTCATGTCCTAAGATCACAGCAAGACATCTCTATTTAAAGGAAAATGCAGGTATCTCTTCTTCCATCACACTCCACCTCCATAGGACCATTCCTCTGCATGTGTTTAGTCCCCCACTGGGCTTATTGACATAATGAAGTCTTCCAGAACACTGGCTCTTCCAGACCAGAACTCAAATAGGGTGGGGTCAGGTCCTACTGGAGGAGTCTAGGAGTGAGAACCACTCGAGAAGCCACCAGTCCTAACTCTACCATTACCTTCATGATCCTGGACAAACGGCTTCCCAACCTGGGCCTCAGTTTCCCCATCTACAAAATGAAGGGGTGGATCCTAATAATCTCCAAGGTGCCTTTGTGATCTAAGTCCTCATGCATCTCTATAGCAAAAGTACTTTATTGGAGCATGATGTCACCCGGTAGACAAATTCTCCACACATATTACAAAGGTGGCTCTATAACCAAGACCCCGTTAACATTTAATTAATAACAGCATTCATCTTCACCTAATCCATGTAAGATTCTAAATAGAAGGGAAGGCCAACTGCTCCCACAGCAGCTTGGTGCAGGCTCCTTGATATCCAGGCACCAGGGTTGCAGACTTTCCTTGTCAGAACATGATTTACAGCACTCAGGATAGTTACATAAATTTCCATAAACACTCCCAAATGCCATACATATCAGATTCTATGGGCATGAGAGAGGGGAGGTAGAGAAGGGATTCTGGGGATCATGGGTGATGAGGCAGCTCCCCCAACTTTAGGGCATTAAATTTAAATCTGACTAATCGTGAGTTCTTCCTCTGCCGAGCACCTGGGCACTAATTACATGCCTGGTTAATTCAGTAATGTACACACACTGCTTCCTCCACTTCACGAGATTAATGAGGGGAAGAAGAAGGTTGTTACAAACCTGTGTGTGGGGTTGTTCTTTACACCTCCTGTAACAATGGCTGAAAACGATCCAAACCCCTTGGTGTGTGTCATCTCCACCACTTTGTGGGGCGCATAATCATCACTTAGCACCTGGTGCCTCTCCCCCAGCAGCCGAGCACACGGGGCACGGACAGCAGTGAGGTGGTGAGCGTGAGGAGCCTGGGGCGAGGGGGCCGTTCTCAGTGGCACTTTTCCAGTAAATTCCTCCGCAGTGTCCTGCCATCACATCTTCAACAGCAACTGCTTCCAAATGGCCATCCTGGGTGTTAGTTTCCACTGTTTTCGGATCACTGAAAGCTTTCCCGCCTCCGCACTCCTCCCTCTAATGCCGCTTGGGACTGCCTTGTAGGATGGAACCAGGCATGCGTTCCAGAGGCCCAGCTGCCCTTGAGGGCAGAAACCAGAGATTCCAAGGCCTCCTGGGCCAAAGGAGGGCAGAGGCTCATGAAAACAGAGCGGTGGACACGAGGAGGTTTGCCGACTGGAGCCAGGGGGAAATCTGGGAGTCTCCTAGACATCTAACAATCTAAGACAACATTGCCACCCTTGCTGACGTCATCAGAACAGGACAGAGGAGATGGCCCTGCACGCCATATGCTGCCCTTCTTTTTCCCCAGAATTTGCCTTTGTATTTATAGCCTTGTTTCTTCCTTTCAAAAAATGCTTGTGAAGGGATAGAGAGCATATCATGTCATTTAGTCTGGGCCTGTTTCTCCAGAAATGTCCCTGGCTCTTGTTTTCATGCCCCTTCAGAGATGACTTCAAATCTGGCCTCTTTAGGTGTAACCTGCTCACCTCAGGCCTGGCTGGCATCCGAATGGAAGGAACCCCAGCCACAGGCAGCTCTGCCTGTGTTCAGTTCAACAAGCATTTATTGAGCGGCTACCACAGGAATACCATTTACTTAGCAGGCTAGGGATACCAAGGCAAAGTAGACAGGTTCTTGTTTGAAGAAGCTTTTGGTCAAGCAGGGAGTGAAACAAATTGATCACTACATCCACTGATTATGTACATCTAGGTACAGGGCCCGCGGGGGTCAGAGAGATCACTAACCACTAGAAGAGGAATGCTCAGGAACACTTCTCCAGCAGAAAGGAGATCTGAAGCAAGACCAGGGTTGTTAGACAGATGGGGAAGAATGGGGCAGCAGGAAAAACCGGGGACAGCGTGTGCAAATGCACGGAGATTTGAAAGTGGCCAAGACAACTTGGGGGTGACTCTTCTTTTCCTACATCTCCCATCCTTCCCTCTCCTCCTTTCTCTCTCTTACCTCCCTTCTTCCTCCCCACCTCCTTCACTAGTTCCCAGGGGAGCACTGCCAGAGGCTTATGACCGCTGCAAACCCTCAGGAGACCCTTAGGGCTGAGCATCAGCTCCTGTCCACACCATGGCATAGGAGACAACCAGTCTCCATTTCCTCATCCGGCCTTCTCCCTCCTTCTCAGGACCACTTATCACCAAATTGACCACCTACTCTGGACTGGTAAACCAGGGCAGGTTGACATCTTAAACTAAGCGTATGTGATGCTTAATAAAATGAATATGCCTCTAATGGTAGAATTTCGAACATTAAGAACAGGCCTTCCTGAGAGCGGTTTTGGAGAGTGAGAGCACCTTCTTAATTGCCCTTCAAATAATAACGGGGAGGCTGGACCAACTCAGGTGTGGTGAGCTACGCAGACATTTTTAGAGCATCTCATTACATTGAAAGATCTCAAGGCCTTTTACGAGCAAATTCCTCTCAAGACGAACAATGCGAGCTCTGGGATTCAGGGAATCTTGCCTTCAGAATCCTTTTGGTAATGAGCTGGCAATGACCGAAAGGCAGATTAGGATTCCCTCTCCAGCTCAAAGCCAGGAGCCAGGTTGGTTCCCACACCCTCCCAGGATCAAAAGGGGATTGGAAGCTGTGTAGGAACAGCCTTGGCTACTCGCCACTCCTCTGCTTCACTTTGTCTCTGGGCCCATTGTCCCACTCTACTGCCTCTAGCTTTTCTTTCCCCAAACCTTTGTCTCTTTCAGTTTTAAAAGGATATCCGTGGAAAAGGCCCTCCACCTCCAGCTGTGGAACCAACAAGAGATTTGGAGGATCCCCGCTTTTCGGCAAGCTGTAGCCTGAGCCCCTGGAACAGATCAGCAGTGAGGTCACATCTTGTCAGTCCACACCCTTCCCCAAGCTACCCAGCCCCTGTCAAGCCAGGCAGTTAACAACACCAGCCCTGCCCATCTCCACTTCCCAGGAAATCGGAAGCTCTCCTCCTAAACAGCGTTCATGTTCCCCTGCAGCTGCCCATCGACAACCAACAGCTTCAGCAACCACGTGGTCTTTTTTAAAAAGCCAAGTCATCCCAGAGACTGCCTTGATTACATCACGGGTTGTCGCCCAGCCAGGCTTTTACATGGGCCCACAAGAGAACTTGGTCTGCCGCCGGCCCTGGCTGCTGCTGGCCGGCCCCACAGCCACCCGGCCATAGATCAAGTCCGTAAGCCCATGGAGTTCATTATCTCCCTAATGCTGCTGCTTCTGTAGATCATTAGAAAGAAACTTGACCTGACCTGTGAACTCTGAAATTGATCGTTGCCTTGAAATGGTCAACAGCCCATTTTCTAATCGATGCGTGGAATAATTTTATACATATTTAAATTATATATTAACTTTAATGCGTGTTAAATTTATCTACCACTTTCCTCATGTGCTTCTTTTACATTCGCTTGAACTCAGGAGGGTGTATTTACCATGGCGTGGGAAGAAAAGAGAGAGAGGGGGATGTAAGCTAATACCAAGTGAAGGAGGAAAAAATAGTCCCAGGGCTGAGCCAGAGGCCACGGAGGACTCGGTTCCAAAGCTGGGTGTGGGGAGGAACGTCAGTGTGCGTCTGGGAACATATATATGTGGGTGTGAGTGTGTGTACATGTAGTGAGTATGTGTAGCTCTCAGAGAGTGATGTATATGTGTGTAAAAGTACGTGCGTATCTGGGAATGTATGTGTGTATGTATGCGTATGAGGTGTGCCTAAGAATATGTGGGTATATTTATTAGAAGGATGTATATGTGTCCGTATGTTTGTGTGCCAGAGTGCATGTGCTTCTAGGAATATATATGTGTGTCTGTTGGTTTGTATGAGAGTGTGCATAGGTATGAGAGAGTGATGTGTATGTGTGAGCATATGTATGTGTATAAGAGTATCTGTGTATCTGGGAAAATATACGTGTGAATTGAGTGTGTTTTCTCTCCCACGCACTCTCCCCCAACTTGCGGTCCAGCCACCTTGCCTAAGCCCCAGTACTGCGAGTTAGAAAGAGTTTCTTCCCCAATACACATTAAGGAGCTATCAATGCAGGGGTTGAGACTGAAAAGGACAAATCAGACCATTAGTGTTATCCTGAATGCAGCTTGAAATTTCTAGAACAGAAAAAGGTCCCCAAAATGCTAAACTATCCGGAAAGAAGGCCAGAACTGTTAATGATCTCTAAAGCAGAAGTTTTTAACCTAGTGTCTATCAACACAACTTCTATGGGTCAATGAATCCCTCAAATCAAAGAAAATGTGTCTGTGTGTGTGTGTGTGTGCGTGCACACGCGTGCATGTGCATGTTTGTGTCCAGGGAGAGGCTTTGTCACATTCATTAGACTTTCAAAAGGTTTATGACTGAGGGAGAACGAGCCACCATAGATCATACGATACTGACCCATCTGCAGGTGTAGAACTCCTTTCTCTGTTCTCCTGCATCTACCACTTTCACACACAACTCCAGCACCCTGCCTTTGCTTCCATCTGGGGCAAGACTCACCATGGGTCTCTAACATCGAGCAAAAAATGCCTGATGGAGAGCTTCCCCTACCCATAGCAGAGCAACAAGCAAACAGCCTCTCAACTGACGCCACGCTCAGAGTCCAAAACAGTATTCCAGTGCCATTCTTTCCGACCCTAACCTTCTAGAGTTTGGACACTCCCAAGATTTACATTTTTCACCATGCCCTATGAATGGGGAACAAACAGATATCAGTCAACCTTCTAGAAACACTCTTTAAAATGTTCATACCCTATATCTCGGTTATGTTTTTTCTAAGAATCTATCCAAAGGAAATATTTAAACTGCAAGCAAAGATTTGTGCACAGAGATGTACCTCAGATTATTGACATCAAAACAAATCACTGGAAACAACCTACTGTCCAGCACTAAGGGAAGAGCTAAATAAATGCAGTGACTACACATGAAGGATTGCTCTCAAGCAATTAAAAAGCATGTTTACATTTATGAACCACATAACTAAATTTTAATTGCTCATCGCATCCTCTATTTTTAAAGTATGTTTAATAGAAGTTTTAATAACATGAGAAAATGCCTACAGTAGAGTAAAAAGCATGAAATGATGGTATTGCAAAATTTTTTAATGTGTAGAGAAAACAATAGAAGAAAGTAATCCAAAATGGTAACAATAATTTTTCTGGTCCTTTCATACATTTCTGTACTTTCTAAGTTTCTGTTACTAACATGCATTAATTTAATTCTTTAAAAAGTCGTTTAGAATGTATAGATGTCAAATTATAATGTACACCTGAAAATTGTATAATTGTATTAACCAATCTTATCCCAATAAATTTAATTTAAAAAATAAAATAAAAAGTTAAGTTTAAACATGTTTTCTGCTTTCCAATCCATCCACTACAAGAGTCATTCCTAACTCCAGATCCCAAATCCATGGACCCCAAATTGCTGTTTCCCCTCCTTCTTGGAACAGTACAACTAAACTCTAACGCCTCACCAAGATTTGCCGTCCCCTTAGAGGCCCTTGAAATAAAATCAAAACATTACTTACCTCTCCTATGCCTTCACATGTCCACATTCTTCATTAACTCCCAGAATCCTTCCTTGGGCAATCTCTTTTAATTTATGTCTCCTTCTTTTGCATATTCACAATAGCCTGATCCCTCATTTACAAATAAATGTCCAATTTAGATGAGAAAATATAACCTGAGTTATTTCTTCCAGGTGAAAATGAGGAGGGGGTTGGGCAGGGAAGGAAAAAAAGGGTGTGGGTGAGAAAGAAGACCAGCTTTATTCATGTAGGTTGCTACCTACGTTCCCAGGAAAATCAAGGTCTCTAATACGTACTGCCTTGACTTTCTTCCCTCTGCCTCAGAGACTCTCTGCATCATTATCATCCATCCTTTCATCCTCCCTCATGCCTCAAAGGAAGATGTATTTTTTATTTTGCCAAGGTGCACCCCTCCACCTGGACTATTGATTCCTTCCCTTCCCATCTCTTCCAGACCATTGCTCGATCAATCTTCCCCAAGCTCTCCAGGATCTGTGATCTCCCCTCCCTAGTGGCTCATTCCCCTTCTGCAGAGTCAGACTGCATAGATTTGAGTCCCTGCTCTGCTACTTAGTACTGGGCAGGCTACTTATCCTTTCTGTGCCCCCATTTTTATGTCTGAACATTGAAATAAAAATACCTACTTCATACAATTATTAGAATGAAATGAGATACTCCATGTAAAATGCTAAGAATAGGGATATCACATAGACAATGTTAGCTGATTTCATTATTTTTATAGTCCTAAAGCATGCTCAACTGGCTCCTATTTTGGCAAATGCCTTTCCAAGCACCCTTCTCCATCACCCTAATGTTTTGAATCACTCCTTTCTGTCAGGGTAAAATTTCTCACTGCCTGGAATTTCTCCACTTCTATCAGATTTCAATATCTTGTCATCTGGATGCCACCTTTCCCACTAATAAAATTGCTCTTACTGGCATTGCCAAAGACACCCCAAATCCCCAGGACTTCCCTCAGCCTTCACTCTTCTCGATCCCCACCATGATTCAACTGCACCCCCTTCTCCAAACTTTGGTCTCCTTGGCCTTCTAACACTGTCCATAAAACCTTTGGCTGGTTCTCCGCTGACCTCTCAAAACACTTCTCTCAGGTTCCTCTATGAGCTCTTCCTGGCCTCTTTACTCTTTATATAGAAGCTCACCCTCCAAGGCTCTGAAGCAAATCTTCTCTTCTTATTCAATTCACTTTCCTTGAGTGGTCCTATCAACCTCTACAGCCTCAGTCATCATCTATACATTAATCATTCCCATTTAAGGAGGTTCCAAAGCAGAGAAATAGAGAGTTAAAAAAAAGGAAAAGGGAGAGGAAAAAGAAGAGAGGGCCCAAAGTCAGCTTAACTTATAGATTGAAACGGTGGTCAACATGGGATGATTTCTGGGACTTAAAATAGTTTTCTACCCCACAACTGCTCCTCTGTAACATCAGTGTTATCATCTGAGAGTCTTCCCTTTAGCTTAAGGATTTTTTTTTTAATGTAGCTAACACATGTGTCTCCATGGTACAGTGGGAAAAAAGTAGGCAAAGGATTCAGGAGATGTGCTTAAACTCCAACTACGACATATGCTCCTCCTCTTGTTAGCTCTTCATTGGTAACAACAGGCAATAATGCCAGTCCTGGAGGGCTGTTGGGAATATTGTGGACAATTATTAGTCTTCCCCCTCTTTGCCTAACTTGATCTCAGTTTTTTTTTTATCTGTGAAATGGGGGTGACAATGTAGATGATTTATAAGCTCCTTTCAGCAACTCTTCTTTGAGAAGATTTGGTCAGTCCTCTGCTTTATTTAGGAGGTGACTCCTAATGAGACTTCACCAGTCAATAAATAATACTTCTCTTCCCAGACAAATGACTCAGAAGCAGCTGAGCCCACTAGAGGAAGAACTGGCTTCCTCACTGCCAGACTGGAAGATGCAGTTTTAGATCTGTGACAATAGTGGTTTGCTAACATTTCATTCCAGAAGTCCAACCTCCCCACCTGTTTGGGAGACCACCAGCCCGTTCCCAGAATGCCGCAGGCTCCTCCATTCCTTGCTTCTCTCCACAATAACAAAAGTTTTGTGAGCACCTGGGAGAGTGCTGAAGTTTTCCGGCTGGGCAGGAGAGGTGGCAGAGCTGGAGTTTGAACAAACTTCCCGAATCCCTTGCCTAATTTTCTTGCCAATGCACCAGGAAAGCCACTTGTGTGAGTAATGCCTATTGCTCAAACAATTCCAAAAGGGCAGGGAACCCAGAGACTGGAGATGCCCCATGAGGTCAGCCAGATCCCCTACAGAGCCCCAGACCAAAAGCTTAGGATAATAGTAGTTCATATTTGGGCACTGTTTTAGGTATTTTATATCCATGAGCTCATTTAATATTTATGATAGTCTAAAAAGGTAATTACAATTACTAATCCCACTTTGGGGATGGGATACTAAGACACAGAGAGGTGACTTGTCTCAGATCACACATAAAACAAGTGGCAGAGATTGGGTACAAAGCCAGGCAGTCCCAACCCCAGAGCCCATGTCTTAACCACCTGGCTCTCCTGCCTCCTCCGCTTTCACAGGGCCAAGTCCACAGTAATGACATAGAACATTTAAAGACTCTGTACAGTTCACTGCTGCCCACACATCAGGTGCCCACTGTGATGGTTAATTTTGTGTCAGCTTGACTGAGCCAAGTGCTCAGACATTTGGTCAAACATTATTCTGGGTTCACCTGTGAGGGTGTTTCTGGGTGAGATTGGCATTTGAATCCCTAGACTGAGTAAAGCAGATGGCCCGCCCTAATGTGGGTGGGTCTCATCCAATCAACTGAAGACCTGAATAGAACAAAAAAGCTGAGTGAGAGGGAAGTCCTCCTGCCTCACTGCATGAGCTAGAACACTGGGTTTTCTTCTGGCCTTTGAACTCAGATTGAAACATCAGCTCTTCTTGGGTCCCGAGCCTACCAGCTTTAGACTAGAACTTACACCTGTGGTTCCTCTGGGTCTCAGGCCTTCAGACTCAGACTAGAACTGCACCATGAGCTCTGCCAGGTCTGCAGTTTGTCTACTGCATATCTTGGGACTTGTCAGCTTGATAATCATGTGAGCCAATTCCTGCTAACAAATTTCTTTTTGTGTGTATATATACATCCTTTTGGTTCTGCTTCTCTGGAGAATCCTGACTCATACATTCATGTTAGCTCAAATTTCCTGGTTTATGGTTTTACCTATCTGGTGATGCTTACAGAAGGTTCCAGACAGAGCTACCCTGGTACTGAGCGTTGGAGCATCAGGACAGGGCAGCAATGGCCACTGGCCACAGAGGGTGAGGAGAAGTAGAGAAGGACACCAAGGAGAGTTGCCTGGTGGGATAGGAGGGAAGAAGATAGCGGGGTTGGCAGTGGGGAACAAGAGAGAGTGCATTTAGTCCAACAAGCTGGAGGAGTCCACAGTGTGCAGACCTGGTGGCAAGAAGGGAAGAGAGGATGGGAGGAGCCCCCATTCTACACTGCCTTCTGCAAAAGGGTGTCACTCGCTGCCCAGACCCACCGTGCCCCCAGCACTCTGTACCTGTTGTCTCTTGATTCCCTCACTGGCACATGAAATCCCCAGGAAGAAGCCTGTCTGCATCTCACATCCCTAGCACCTGGCACAATTAGATGCCAAACAATGGCAAAACAGGGTGTCTATCAGTCAGATGTCCAAACGCATAAGTCATTGAGGTTTCTGTGTGATGCAGTTTTCTGCTTGAAGAACAAGGGTGAATAAGGGTGAGAGGTGGGAAATGGTCCTGGACAGCAGCAGCCAGAATCCTTGTAAGACAGTGGAACATCACAGGAGAACAGTACTTGGAACCAGGCTGCCAGATTCCAATTCCAACTGTATCTCTGACTAGCTGTGTGGCCACAGGCAAGTTTCTTAACCTCTCTGGCCCGTGTCCTCATCTGCAAAAGTTGGGTGACAATATCACTCACCTCAGAGGGTTGTTAGGAGGATTACACGAATTAATGCAAGTAAAGTGCCTAAAGTACCTGCCTTGGCACATAATAAGCATTAAATGTGTTCGATCATCATCACCATCGTCAATCATTATTTTGCACAAATGGTCCATCAAGGTGGCGCAAATTAGTTTTGTAACTAATCTAAGCTGTCTGAGTTCTTTTAAGAGTTAACCCTGGGGGCTCAACCTCTTATGGAGGCCACAGATCTGTCATCTGAAACTGACCCTTAAAGAAATGACCAGACCCAAATGAAAACTGTAACCACAGTCTGTTTTCAGGAGTCTCAGTCGTCCCAAAACAAAGCTCCAGCCATCAAGAAGCTGAGAAGAGAGATACTAAGTCACCAACAGCATTCAGCTTCATTCAAGGAAGGTGGGGGGATTATTTGTTTCTTTTCACAAATCTTAAACTTTACAATTTTCTTATAACAGTGGTGGCTTCATCAGAAAGCTGGAATTGAATGCCCAGATTATTATGAGACAAGCTGTGGCTTCATCTTCTCGACGTTTTTATATTTGAGAATAAAGAGGCATTTGGCACTTATCTAAAATTACAACAGCAGAGAAGGAAAAAAGCCCTGGCAGGTACATGGCTGTGATCTGCATATGTACATGCTTTTGAGTTCATTATGGGATCACAGAATCAAGGCATCAGAGTTAAAATAGGCTTCAGTGCCCCCTCTTCCACCTCTTTCCTCTTACAGATGGAGAAACTGAGGCCCAGAGGAAGAATGTTAATGACCCTTAATTACCCAGCATCACTCAGCTGGTTAGTGACAGGCTAATACTTTCCGTGCCAAAAGCCGAGAAATAAAACTATTTGGCAGACGGAGGGTCCACTTCTCATTTTAACAACACGATGCCCTCCACCTTCCCTATCTGGACAGGAATGATCCCCTGCCTCTGTCCAACCTTCCTGTCCCATCTTAGCCTTCCAGGCAGCCAGGCTAATCTTCTTGCTACCTGAATGGCTTCCACATTCCGAGCACCCCTACTCTCAGTGATGCAAATTCTTCCTTTCCTTCAAAGCCAAGTGGGAGGCAACTTCTTTGAAGGTTCTTCTGACTACCAGAGCCATGGTGAGCACTGAGCACCCCACACTCACAGAGCAAGTTCCATCTGCAGACCCACGGCTGAGAGGCACAGTGAGAAGGAGTCAAGGGGAGTCCAAGAACCCCAGATGCGGCCCAGCTCTGCTTCATGACCTCAGCAAATTATTTCCCTCCCTGCGTCTCAGGTTCTTCCACTGTAAAAAGACTCAGTGTGTATAGTGGGTTGAAAATTAAATTACCCATCACAGCACTGTAGGTACTCAGGTAATATAACTCGGCTTATATTTTAAGATATATTATTTAGTTCACCAATATATGGTACACCCTTCTGTCTTATCACTGCTTCCTACCCATATTGGTTTTGTTATCACAGCTATATTGTAAGGAAATACAATTAAATTCTATGAGAGGAGGAACTTTGTCCCTTTTATTCTCTAAACTACCCTCAGTGCCTCCCGTAATACCTGGCACATAATAGGCACTCAGTAAATATCAGTTGAATAAATAAACAAACTTTTCTTTCATCCCCTAAAGAGTTTAGATCCACAATAATAAGAATAACATAATAAACTTTATATTTCTATAGTGATTGACATTTTCCAAGCATTTTCACATGCAAAAGTTTATTTGATACTCAGACCATCCAGTGAAAGAGGAAGATCTGGTATTATTATCTGTCCTCATTTCATAAGTGAGGAAACTGAGGTTCGGTTTTCAAGGTGACAGAACTAGGAGGTAGTGATGCATGGACTGACACCCGTTTCACAAATCCAGACTGAGTCCACTTCCAGGCTGCCATATCCACTACATGCTCCTGGAAGGACTGATTAATGTGGATTCTGAATCTGATCAACTCGGTGAAGCATTTGATGACTGTGTGAAGGGTTCCCTGGCTTCCAGAAGAAAGACATCTCTGATGGTGGTGGCTGGATAAAGGGACTCCCAGGCAGGGAAGCTGGGGCATGGGGGTGGGGGAAGTGAATTAGAGAAACTCTTCCTTCAGCAAGACAAATTTGTGCAGGGAAACCATGCTTGGCTGGGGAAGCCAATTGGAAAAGAATGATAGAGGGCCGGCTCCAGAGGTTCATCAAAGTCATTTGTTGCAGGTAAGCTCATTTTTCACAGGCCAAGGGGATATTTACCTGGAGTACACCTTTAAGGAATAGCCGACAGATTGAACGGTACAATGCTTTATTATATTTCACACCCTGGTGATTCAATATGATGGAGGCAGAAGGAGGGGGGATGGTGCTCGGGAGGGAGAGCAAAGGAGAAAGGCAGAAGAAAGAGATATTGAAATGTCCAGCAATGGGGTGTCCTCCTTCTTGAGTGCCTGGGGCAAACTTCAGCTACAGTGGAAGGCACCAGAAGATGCACAAACAGCCATGCCTGTGGATGATGTTGACCAGGGAGTAGGTATCTAACATAGGTTAATCTCACCCTTTTCTCCTAACCACTCCCTTATGTCCCATGGTGCCTACTCACCCCTCTACCATTTTTTAGAAACATTTTCATACAATTCTTGGAAACCTCAAGACCTGAGTTGTCCTGGATCTACCACTACTTTAGTTGGGTGAGCTCAGACAACACCTTTGACTGCTAGGCTCCAGTTTCCTCACCGATAAAAGAAAGAATTCCCTCATGGTCCCTAGGTTCCCTTCCAGCCCTTCTGTTCCACGATTCCAAGTCAGCCCCAGAAATCTGCCTTTATCTGCCTTTATATTGGCTTCTTCAGCATCCCTGTCACACCAGTCAGCAGTCTAGAAGTCTGCTGCAATCATCACCAGAAAGACCATCCTCAGCCTGGAGGCAGCCTCTGCCCTGGGCTCCAAAGGAAGGAATGTTTATCTCCTTGACAACAAGCATCCTTTAATAACTCTAGATAGTCTCTCATCCAGGAATTCATCTCAGTCTCCTGGGAATCTATATTTTTAGCTCTTTCTACCATTTACAAAGTATTTTGAGTGTACGCCATTCTTTGTGCAACACAAGGATCGGGTTTATGCTGTCCTCAAATTTTCAAAGTCTCTATGGAGCTCTTTCCATCAGTTTTAATCTTCTCATTCGAGATGACACCATACTCCTACCTTTGCTCCTTATTCCTGAACCACGCCCCGACAAGTGCCTTTTTTCTTCACTTACATAAACCTGGCCCACAATCCCAGCCGGAAGGTGCACCTTTTGGCTTTGTCTCTTCCTTGTCCCTTCCTCACCCTGCTGCCTAGAATGTATCTCTGATGACTGGAGCTCTGGTGGCCATCTTGTGAGGAGGCCACCTTGAGGACATAAATCATGAACTAAAGATGGTGGTCCAGAAATCAGAAAGGTGGTGGGTCTCTGATAACTGGGAGGCAGAGCCATCATCCCAGCCTGACACTGCCACCACTGAATTTCCTTCAGATGAAAGCGAAATAAACTCCTCTCTTGTTTATGTCACAGTCTCTTGGGTATTCTATTGTGTGCAACAGCCTTATCTAAGAGTCAACACTAAACTCATGATTCTATACCCATGGGGCTTAGCACATAGCATGGAGCACACAAATATTTGTGGAAGAAGGAAGGAAGGAGGGAGCAGAGGTGGTTAATTTCCCTCCCCTGGTTCCTTCTCCCTCCTCCCATTCCCTGGCCCTAAGTAGAGGGCCTTGGGAAAGACTGGATGCCGAGCAGGAGTGTCTGCTGGCTGGGCACTCCTAGCTGTCCCTGGATACCACAGGGACCCAGTTTGTACCTAAATGGCCCTGGACATTCTAGATACTAAATGGCTAGATACTAAATGGTTTAATGATATTGGAACCCAAGTCAGTCCATGGGAAGAACTCCAGGGATGTCATCACTACCATGCACTTTTCTTGATGCAGGGGGTGGCATTAGGAGCCTTTTATGAGTGTGGCTCCTAAAGTGACACAGTGACAGCAGAGACGTGTTAGCCCCCATCCAGCCTCTTCAAAGCTCACAGCACTATTACAAATGGAGGAAGTCCATGTGGGAGATGTCAAGTACCCTCAGAGAGTAACAAAAAAAAAAGAGTGAGAGAGAGCTAGAGTAGCATGGAGTGGCACAGAGTAGATGAACACAGATGTGGGCATAGTCAATCTGGGAGTACTTCCTGAAAGAAGCAACTTGGGTCCTAAAGGGCTGAGAAGACAGGGACTCTGGCATTGGTGGTTGTATCAGTCACCTATGCCCATGTTAATTCTGTATAACAAACTATCCCAAAAGTCAGTGGCTCAAAACAATAATCATTCACTCTCATCCATGTGACTATAGGATATTGATCCAGTTTGGGCTTGGCTCCAAGTTGCAGGTCAAAATAAAGGATGGTCATCATTGGTTTGCATCAGTAGGCCAGTTAGGACATGTTCTTCTCATGGCCATAGCAGAAGAACAAAAACACTTGTTAATACCATATATGCTAACATCCTTTTGGCCAAAGTAAGTCACATGACTGACCCCTTAATCAAAGAATTGAGGTATATACTTTATCTACCATGAATTCAAAGCAAGTCATAGCCAAGGCCAGCTCCAACAGGACCAGGAAGAGTGTGTGTGTGTGTGTGTGTGTGTGTGTGTGTGTGTGTAGGGGGCAAAGGTGGGTAGAAAGGAAGTGAATCCTTTTTTAAATCTATTACAAGGATGGAGAAAAAGGGAAAGATATTCCATGCAGAAGGACTACATAAGCAAAGGTACAGAGGTAAGCATGGGTCTGGTGTGGGAGGACAGCCAGGAGGAAATGTGCAACCCAAATCAGAATGGCAAGATGGGCAGGTAGAGAGAGTAGAGAACCCCCTGTCTCTGGTGACAAGGCCAAGAGCATAAGTAGGTGGCAAGCCAGCTAACAATCTCCTCCGTGGGCCCTTGCCTTCTCTCCTCAAAGAATTAAGAAGTTATGAATTGAAAACAAGAGAGCTCACTCCTGTAGGAAATGCTCTCTGAAAAAACATTACAACTCACCAACCTCCCACCTCCTCCTGAGGCTTTCTGGGGTGTGCCCAGCCCTGAGCTCTTGCCCTTGTCTAAGCTGAGGGCATGCATACACATGATACCAGAGGTCACTGTATTACCTGGCTGGATCACTATGGTGTGTACACCTGTCTTGACTTCCCAACTAGATTCTAAGCCACCGAGAGCCTAAAACTGTTTTTTATAGTTTTTCTTGCCGTCTCTAAACAGCAGGAGCTCCATAACCACATGTGGGATAAATGGCTGAATAGTAGACAGTGCTAAGAGAATCAAACAGCACCGTTTCTGGAATAAAAACCAGGGAAAGTAGGTCAGCTGGACCAGCCACAATCAAGACAGTCCTATTAATAGAAAATGCAACCATTATTTAGGGACAGGAGTGTGAAATAGGAAAGGGGAAGGACACTTGAAGGTGGATGGAAACTCAGCCTTGCGTGAAAACACAAACTTGAGCAGAAATAAAATTGCTGTGGAGGCTGTCTCTGTTCCTAAAGAAATATCGTCCCAGGTAACGGCCCTAGGCAAAGATTCCACAGCAAATCAGCCCACTAGCCACCTCCTGCAGAGCCCAGAAAGGGCTCTGCACCAGCAGCACAGATATTCCGGGGAATGCTTGTGGGAAGTCCTTCCCGCCACAGAAGGGGGCTGTCCGACAGCCACGCTGGCCGGCCACATAGCAGGATTTTCCCTGCCTTACAACGAGGTTCCTCCTACTGGAATGCATACCCTCCCTTTGCCTCCTCCAGAAAGCCTTCCAGGATAGATAACTCCATAACCCGTCTGAATCTCAAAGAAAGCATACAAACTCTCCTTCATTGATTATCGACTTTATGTATTTTATTTAAACCTTGATGGCAGAGTTTTTAAATTGTCTCTTGTGTATCAATCGTACACGTTAGTTGAAGTAGCAGCCGTGACTTTCCTTTCCTGTGGGTCCCTCCTCGGGGTTAGACACACTCCTAGCTCCTATTAATTCCCTTCAACAGAACGTGGGATAAATATGTGATGACACTGATGAAGATAAGGGCACAAATCAGAAATCCAGGGCCTTAGAGTCCAAGCGAGAGATTTGACATGAAAAGCACTATCTTAATTGGGGGCATGTAGGGAAAGGAAAAGATTTGTCAGTGAGCGCCCCAATCTTCTTACCTGGGCACCACTCCCTACCTCTCCCTCTATGGTAGGGCTCCTGGGCAAAGGGAGGAGGAAAAAAAAGGGGTTGTGGGATGAGCCACTCCATCCACATGCACCCCTCAACCCCACCCTTCACCAGATTTCCTTCCACTCCTCCTCAGCTCAGTTTCTCTCTGCCTCATCCCAAGCCCTTGAAATGACCTGCAATAAATCCCTCCCACTCCCTCCTCTAGAAGGGAGGGTTGAGAGCAGTGTGTGTCACCCAATGCTCATTTATTGGCTTAGATTCTCAGCAAATGTTCCTAAAATCCCCCAGGCTTTCTCACTCCTCAGTCAGGGTAAAGCTAGCCAAGCTGTCTGGATGCTCCACAGAGTGAACAGTTGACCCAGGTCAAGTTAGGGGTACCCAGAGGCTGGCATCTCTGGTCCACATCCATCATCACACAGCCTTCCAAGGCCCTATTCAAACACCATTTTCCAGGAAGCAGCTTCTAGCCACCAGGCCCCCTCCCAGTGTCTCCAGAATACTACCCAGGGTAGATCTGGTGTTCTCTCCACCTCTGATGGTCAGTGCCTGGAGGGTCTCCTCCTGGGGGCCTGGCCCAGTCCTAGACACAGGAAAGGCAAAGTTGAGCCCTAGAGTATTGGAGAAATAGCCCCAGCAATCCTCAAGGCCTTCCAGACATCAAGTGACAGGAGCCAAATGATTTCTCTTTTGGCCTATCCTACTATAAATTGGGTTTCTGTCAACACATTCCTGACTCACCTCCACTGGCATTCTCCTCCCTTTACCTCCAACACTCACACTTTCTCAGCCTCTCTTGCAGCTAGCAAGCAGGAGGCACAGTCTGGACAGTGAGACATAGCAGATCCCTTCTGGTCACATCTCTTTCTTCCTACCTTGGATGGTTGGTGCTCTGCCACTACAGTTTTTATTTTGGGGGCGGGGGAACGTGGGGGACTTCCTTTGTTTAAGACACTGTCTGGGCTTCCACTCCGTACAGCCAGAAGCACTCCTGTGACACTGGTAAAAGTCCCTATCAGTAGTGGAAGGCCCATGTGGTTGTTCAGGCAGGAACCTTCAACCCTGCACTGTCTTTCCTCTCAGCCAGTTTCATCCCTGCTTACCAAGACCCTGAAGCACTGTCATAAAAAAAAAAAAATTGAGATTTCAGAACAGGGCAGCTGTGGTGCCAACTGATATGAGAGAAAGCCTGGCTGGACCCAGTCCTCAGGCCAAGGTGGCCTGGTGAAGGGTAGTGTCACTGCATAATACTGACAAGTGTGACATCGAGTCTGGATAATCCTCTTAAGTCCGAGAAGAAAATAACTAGTGTGATTGATGATTCCAGGATGCCTGATGCCGGGAGCCAGGACTGAGCCAGCAAGTGCATGGAATATTCCTAGCCATTGGTGTCCCCAATCTTGGAAATCAGGGAGATAGGACTGGCTCAGAACAAAGAAGTCAGTGGAGTGGCACCTCTGGTCTCAGGCCACCTCCTCTAACCATCCCTACCCCACTCCAATCTTCATTTCTCCCAAGCCTGCATCTTCCCCCATGCCTCCTACACACCTACAGATCAGCAAAATGAAAGCGAACCTGCTGGACATGAAGGGAACAGCCCTGGTTCCAGATGGTTCTAGCACTGCTGGGCCGTGAGACCAGAGGCAAATCATGAGAGCTCTCAGCCTCAGTCTCCATATTATAAAAAAAAGAGATATCGGTGATGAAATTTATCCTCACGCAGTTGCTGTGAGGCTCACACAAAATAATAAAAGTATTGAGTGAAGCACGAGAGCTAACTATCTTGAAAGCTCACCACATAGGAGCCAGGCACTGTCCTAAGCACCTTCTGTGGATTGGCTCATTCAGTTCTCAGTAACCGTTTCACAAATGAGGCAACCAAGGCCCAGAGAGCATTCGATGCCTTGCCTTAGGCCACCCAGCACCAGCGAGCAGCCAAGCCAATGTCTGAACCTTGACTGTCAGCTGTGGGCGCTGATCCACCTGCTGCTTTCCAGGGAGCTTAGGTATCCCCTCTCCTCACAGCCTGGATCTCTGCTCACCTCAGCCAGCAGCCCCATCCCTTCTGGTGGTTTGATGGTGGTAACATGGCACCCAGTACTTTCCGCCCCTGGGATGGGGCACCCAGTAGAGTTCAGGGATTCTCCCAATTCCTCAAATCTTCCTGCACTGTGTCCTAGACAAGGCAAGGCACCAACCCATCAAGATGGAAGCAGGCCTAACACAGGAGCAGGGTCCCTGAGGCCCCCAGGTACACCAGAAGTTAACCCTTTGGTTGTTGGGGTTTGAGGAGATGGCAGAATGAAGAGGTCTCAGGTGAGAGAGGAACCAGAGCCATGTGGACAGGGCACTCCCAGAGTTTGGGCAGCCAATACGAAGCATTTCAGCATGTTACACCCTATAGGACCCTCCAGGGCACACCAGCTGGTTACTGGCTCTGGACTTCTCTTATTCTGCCTTCTCAGTGAATGACAAAGCCTAATGATGCCCAGTTCTCTATCCTAACCAGTTCTCCCTTACCTGTACAGCTTTGAGAAAAGTTTCTCAAAACCTGTATGGTATCTCTTTCTTAGCTGTCAGCTCCCTGCTATCCTCAGCTGCCTCTCTGTCTCGCCCAACACCTCCCAGATCAAAGCATAATGACCCCACAACCAGTCCAGACTTGGAGGGTACAGCCCACTCCTGGACTCACCCTTCTTTGTCTGGATCCCAGACTTCCTATTCCTCCTCTCCTTACCCTCTCTGGTGCACTAGTACAGGACTCTCTAAGGGCCTGATGTAGAGCCTTTGCTGATACCCATGGTATGAATATTCCTGCCATAGCTGATTTCAAGCCACCTAAGGTAAAACAACCAGCACACAGAATTCTTGAATATTTAACAGTCAGCTCTAATGCACTGGTAGGAGCCAGCTGCAGCATACCTCACCCAACCTGCTCAGAGGTCCACACACCTGGACAGTATGGCAGGAGGCTTCTGGGAGGGGATGCCTTTCCCATCACTAGGTCCTTACTTCAAGCCCCCACCTCCAGGCCAGGACACCTGAAGATAGTGCAACTGAGAATCTTTATTTCCTTTTCGCTATATCCAGAGACGGAGAGAACAAGCTACTACCAATAGGATATAGATAGAGTGAGAGATAGAGATATGTCTCATATATTTTACAACCTAGTCAGAATTTTAAAATGAATATATATTAATTATTATCATATTAGATTCGATTTAAGATTGTATATAGTCCTGGAGAAGCACCTAGGTTTTACGCCCCAGCTGTGAGATTGTTTATGCTGGAGTCAACATCCTCATAAAGAGTACGTGGTTTTCTCTTCCTTTCTGGGCTCCCTTTCCCCAGGCCATTAGCAGGCAGCTAGCACTCTAAGCAGCTGCTGACACGTATGAACGTTGCCGGTGGGCCAACCGTTTGCTTGCTTTTCAGCAGTGTGAAGGTTGAGTGAGTCATTTTGCACCCAATTACTTTGCAGTAAATTTGCCGGATGGTTCTTGTCCCGCGGTATTGATCCAGCATCTCACCTTGAGCTTGTTTATTGACACATCAAATTCAGAAGTCAGGCCCGCTCGATTGACCACTTCCCAATTAGGGCATTTATATGATGTCACCGAGGCTCCTTGTCATGTTCCGATGAGAGCCATTTGTCCCCCAGCCACTGCCACCACCCAATCGCCTGCAACAAAGTTGCCATTTTTCTTTGACCTTTCTGGAGACAGATGGCAGTCCATAAAATACATCATTAGCAGCGTGTCATTTTATCTTGCCGCTGTTTCTTTACGTGAAAGGTGCTTCGTTCAACAAAAGATTCTGCAGCCGAGTTTTCCCAGGGAGAGCCTTACAACTGCTTTTTTTTGCTGGAGTCATGGATGATGGAAACAAATGCTTCCTTTCTCATTGGGGGGATGCCCCTTGGCCTTATTCAGAAGGGACATATTTGGTCAGTGATACAGAGCAGAATACCAGGAGCAGGGGAACTGAGATGATGGCAAAGTGTCAAAAACACAACCAGATGTCAAAGACAGAGCCCAGTGACGTGGCAATGCACTCACTCCCAGGCTCCTCAGTCAACTTCTGTCATCTCTTAATCTGCCTATGTCTGTGGTGAGGGTAGGAATGATTGTGAAAGGCAGAACACCAAGAAACGTGTGCTCTTAGTATTGAACTCGAGGTCAGGAGATTCTAGCCCTCCACCCAGCAAGGTGACGTTATTACCCTGTTTCAGGGACAGACTCATAAATAGAGGGGTGGTGGGGCGAATGTAAGTCTTCTACTCTGATATAAAGCCAGAAAGAGCTAGACTGTGGGCTCCCTGAGGGCAGGCACTAAGACTGGGTTTTTGCTCACCATTATATCCCCTGGTACTGCCATCTACCATTCCTGTCCAAAAAAGGTCCTCCCCAAAACGTTTATTGAATATCGACTCAAGGAAGTTTAACTCAGTATAGAATGGTACCTATTAAACAGAAATCCTAAATATATATTCTTACCACCAGCACTGGCAATTTGCGTAGAATGTAGAGGTCTTTCTCATGATAGAGCTGAGAAATATGAGGGTCTAGGACACTCCTGCTAGTGGGAGGCAGAGTCAAGGTTAGAGAGACCAGGTCTCCAGACTCCAGGTCCAGAATGCACTTTGCCATTTTGTATTTGGGTCACTTGGGTGTGGTATAAGACAGAGTCTACCCATGTTTTTCAAGGCAGACAAAACATCAGACTGTATGCGAAGGATGCTGAGGGAGAGGGGGCAGATTCCTGGAGGCCAAAGACACCCAACCTGGGGACTCTGCTTGCCAGCCCTGGAGAGTTAAGGGGTCAATAGCTCAGCAACCGTAACCCATTCAAGGCACTGGGATTGGGAAATCTGGTGTGTGAATGGAAACATGGAAATGAGAGAGATTAAATCTCTCAGTCACTGTGGCCATGCGAGAGTGAGCAGTGGTCAGAGCTGTCCCTGGGGTGAGTGCCCTGTCCTTCTGCTGGCCACTCACTGACTCTCGGTGCCCTTCGAAGAAGCCATCAAGTCTCGGGTGAGAACAGGGTCTAAAGAGGCTACTCACACCATTTTGTCTTGAAAATCAAGGCCCCTTCTTAATCTTAAAGACCCATGGCAATGTCCTCCATAAATAATACCTAGTAAATCACTCAATACAGGGGCCCATTCTTGGTCTTACTTTCATCTCTCCTGTAATCAGAGTCCGATTCAACTTGGAGCAATTCTTGTCCTCGTAGGGCTGAAGAATGGATGAGCAGGGCCTTTACTGACCATGGGCAACCAGGAATTGTAGGGAGGATGACATTTTATCAGAAAGAGTAGTCAGCCCCTCACTAGAAAGCCCACTTTGGTATGGACACTTCTAATCCAACACAAGTCTTCTTTTTCCCCCTTTTAGCATTTTTTTAACATAAAAAATGCATAGGGCCTGGTTCCAGCCCAAAAGAGGCTTACAATCTACTTAGGAAAATGAGGAACATCCAGGAAGCAAAAGGAAAGCAACAATATATTGTAACAAACAACAAACAATATATTGTAAATGATAATGAAGTTGAGTGTCATGAGAGATGGTGCAATTAGTAATTTCCTTGAGTTGTCAGTGAAGTAGAATATTAACTGGACTATCAGAGGAGGCTTCATGGAGGACAGACTTGTCAAATGATAAGAATGGGATTAGTTCCACTTCATCTTCATGCCTGGAAAAGACCTGAAATATGATGTCCAAAGTCGGCTAAGAATTTGGACAAGTATCACGCTCTGGGCAGTTTTTCAAACTACAGTGAATAACTCCATTAGTGTGATGAAATCAATTTAATAAGTTATTACCAGCGTGTTTTTAAATGAAAGAGCATGGAAAGGTAGATTTTATCAGAACAGAACAGGTAGACTGGATCAGAGTAAGGAGAACCACAGTAAAACACTTTGGTTTCATGTGTGGTGGGGAAGCATACTGGGTCCCGTGTAAACTGCATTTCTCTCTATGGGTCATAGTCAAAATGGTCTGAAAGAGGCTGTTGCAGAAAATCATTATTTTCCTTTATCCTTTTCTTTGATCAGAAGAGATATCCATCTATCCATATCCTTGGCCCAGTTCAAAGCAATTCAATTCAACAAACATCTTATTGGGCACCTACCATGTGCCAGGCCTGAGGGGGTTACAGAGCTGAGTTAAGCATTGTGTCTATCCCATGCATGACATTATGGAATTAGTTCATATTCAGTGTTCAACACTCACTATATGCTGTGTGCTGAGAATACAACCTTGAACTGGAGAGCCATGGGCTAGAGCCCTAGGGAGCCCAGAGACTAGTGAGCAGATAAACTAGCCCAGGTGGGGAGTACAGGGCTAGGAAAAATGGAGGCCTTGGTGGAGGCTGGGGGAGAGGAATAGCCTGGTACACTTGTCTGTGATCTAAAGGGTGATTTGCCTAAGATTTTCCTGATTTGGGGCATTAAAACATCCACATTCCAGGAAACTCCTCAGTTTCAGACAATCCAGGATGACTAGTCATCTTAGAGATAAGAGAAAACATGGAATTTTTGGAAACTGGTGTAAGCTTAGGACAAGGTTAATAAGAAAAAGATCTTAGCTTTTGTCTAAAGCATCATATTTAAACATTAAGTTTGTTTATCGCCACCTAAATTCAGTTGTTTTAATTCTGTTAAGCTATGCAATTTAATTTTTTAAATTAAGGTTTATCTCTAACTGTAGAGCAGGCCTAAAGCTTAAGCCAGGGGCTTTAGGAGGCAGACAAGTAATGTGAGAGACTGCTGACCCGATAAGGCCAGCAGCAACAAGAGCCTGCATACCCTGCCTAAGAGGCAACCTCTACTCAGCCCCAGCAGGCTGCAGGCCTGAGGGAAGGTTGCCAAATGCACTGATATTTCAAAGGAAGCCCCGAGGCGGGTTTTATGTGCAGGCTCTTAAAGTATTGGTGACAAATTCAAGATTAAAAATTTTTAAAATGTAGTACCAAACAAAACATTCTGTGACCGTTAATTTGTACCCTGTTACTATTCATAGCGCTTGGGCAATGGAACTACTGCCCCCTTTTGGCAGCCTAGCCAAATTGCAGGATATTCTCTTTGAGAGGTAACAGGTCTTTTTTGTTAGAGTTCTTTCTCTAGGGTAAAACAGTCATTGGTGAACCCCTTGACATGGAAAAAGGTTGCCTGAGAAGCAGAAGTAAGGTTAAAACAAGAAAGAAGGGTTGAATGGAATGCATCAAAAATCAAGCTTTGCCAGTGCCCCTGTTTGGGGAGGATGACCCAGGCTTCATGACAGGGAATCAAACTCAGCCAGCAATTGATCTTGGGCTGGGCCTTGAATATGACATGTCAGCATGAAAGTGGCTGTCTTGCTGGCTGATTTATAAAACGTCAAAGGAAAATCTCAGGTCAGAATCCTTGGCCCCCCTTAACCAAGACAGCCTGCACTCTATCAGCAGCAAGGCCAGACCCCTGGGAGGGCAGCCATGTGGGTCTCTGCACTGCAGATCTGAGCCCACCCCAATCCACTGCAGCCAAGGCAAGATGGAGCTGCCATGGGCCCTTGTCCCTCATCCAAGACTAAATGTTTACACTAGAGCAGGCAGCTCTGCAGTGGATTTCCCTCCTGTTAGCAGGTTCCCCCAACCGGCTGCCTTGGCTGCACTTGAATTCAGAGCTCTCCTTCATCTTCTCTTGGACTGTTGCTCTGCCTGGTTGTCTGCCTCCTTTTCCCTGATTATCAAGAGAAAAGTTCAACCCCAAGTTCTGATCAGGAAAAAATCGGTATCCACCCATATGCTAAGATTTCAGGACTATTTCTCTGCCAACAATTTTTCCTTATGCACTTCCTAAAGTCTCTATTCCTTAGCAGAAGAGAAAGACTTTAATTACATTGTGTGAGACATGACTCAAAATGCAAGTAGCAAACAAATGCACATACACATGCATGTGCATACACATGCAGTGTACATATGGGCACACAAATATATGCACACATACAGTTTAGACCAGGATCAGCAGTCCTGAGTTCCCCTCCCAATCTGCCACTGACTCTGTATAAATGGGGATACACTTCTCCTCCTGGCCTCAGTCTCCTTCTCTGTTAAATGAGGGGGTGGGCGTGAATTATGTGACTCGGTCATCTTCTACACTTTTTTATAAAGTCACACTAAGATGCAAGCTAACTAGTAGAGGGTGTTTCTTGAACCAGGATTTCACAAAGCAGAGATAGTACACAGGGCAGTGGGCAGCTGAAAGGAGAGTGGGGTCCACCGAGGTGGGAAATGGCCCTGGACTGGGACAGGAGCTGAAGGAGACCAACAGCACCAACCTCCCTTCTGTTCAAGGCTGACCCAGCTGCTAAGTATCTGTAATATTCATCTCCTGTGGAATTCCACCTCTTTTCCTCCCCTTATCCTTCCTACAGCAAACATTCCATGATGCTCCTCTATCTTGTGCCAGGCAGGGGCACTTTGCCCCAGCTCTTCTCTGTCTTTAGAATGTCTCCCCCCTCACCCCCATCTCTCCATGGAGAGGTTGAGGCTCCAGGATGCTTTTGCCAGATTCAAAGCAGGAAAGGATATCTCCCCAGTGAAGTAGGATAATACAGTAGTTAAGAGCAAGGATTTGATGCCATACAGTCCTAGGTTTAAGCCCCAGCTCTGTTCCTTGGGCCCATTACTTAATCTTTTTAGGCTCAGTTTTCTCATCTGTAAAATAGGAATAATAAAGTATCTATTCCATAGAATTGTTAATAAGTTAAAATAATTCAGACTTGGCAAATATTGTCGGTGCCTTCCCAATATCTAGCCCTTCCTTCCTTTTTAACAGAATCCCATTCTGTTAGAGGGTCACTAAGCCTAGCTAAATAAACTACATTTCCCAGCTTCCCTGTAGTCAAAGATTGCTGGAGAACACAATTCTGCCCAATGACATATAAGTGAAAGCCCCATGGGGAGTTCCGGGCAATGTTTGCTCGCCTAATATAGGTCTTGCCCACTTTCTTCCACCTTTGTTCTTCCTCCTGCTGGGAACACATTTGATGGCTGTAGGTGCAGCCATGTTGCAGTCATGAAGGAAGGCCAAGGGACTCGTAAAGAACTAGGCTCTAACTCACACAACCAACCACCTGCACCTAGCCTTTCCATTCATAACCGCTATCATTTCAGCTGCCCTTGTTTGGGTTTTCCGTTTCATGTACCGGAGCCTAATCCCCACTTGGCACAAGTGTTTAACTCAGTGCCGTGCACATAGTAGGCATCTAATACCTCTTTTCTACTAGACGAGATAGATCTCTGTTGGCCCATTGCAGGGTGTCTTCTGGAGAAAGAGATACCACACAGGACTTCAGCAAGACGTAGGAGTTCTAAGATTTCTGTCACTCTGTGGGGCTTCAGTGAGTTCTTTGGCTGCCCCAGCCTTTAGTTTCTCATTTGGGTTTGGACCAGAAGATGTGCAAAGTTCCTTCCAATTCTGACTACCCATAGACCCATGGCAGTGACATCCATGTCCACCAGCTGGCCCTTCACACTCTATGCTCGGGTGTAGGCCCCACACCCTCCTCCGATTCCTCCATCTCTACTCCAGCCCCCGGCAAGGTTTCTGAGATCCTCAGAATTTTCCAAAAAAATAAAAAATATAAAGGGAACTGTTGCAATCAAAGGCTGTGCTGCCTTAGTTAACTTTGCCGCTCAGTTTAAATAAGAAAGAACACCAAGTGTAACATAAAACCTAACTGAATCAATAAGTCACTAAATAATTTTGGTAACATTTCACATTAAGATAGCATAAATACTTTATTAGGAGCTGAGAAGTAAATTTCCCTTTTTCTTAAATTATGCTAGGATGTACGAAGACATAAATAATTGCTGGAGCTGCGCTCTGAAGTGCTTCCTCGCAAGTTACAGTATCATCTATTAACTAGTTTACAATCACTTCGACAGGTCTCTGTGCTCTTGGAACAATTTGCCAAGCAACTTTGAGGATTACTTATTTATCATTATTAAAGTATTTATAAATGCTGCTTTAATTTAGCCCTCCGTTTCCTTTGCTTCCCTGCAGCATATGGACCCAAAATAAGAATGCTTAGGGCAGGACTTCTACTTTGCTTCTTCATTGTATTTTAACCAAAAAAGTGCAGTTGGAATGAATGTACAGCCTCTTAGCCCACATTATAAACCCATCCCCCACACACCCCTCGTCCTGAGCTTCAGGGTTCTTCTGCCTGCCTACCTGGCCTGGGGCTGTGTGCATGTTGGCTAAATGACAATCTGGAACAGGGGAGAAAGAAAACTAATATTTATTAAAGACCAACCCTTTGTTCCAGGGACCTCAGCAAATAGTTATTGAATGTTTAACACGTACCACACACTGTTCTAGAGACTTTTCAAGCATCATCTCGCTTAATTTTCTCGATAATAATTCCAACATGTACATAGCCCTTTTAAGATGCTAGACTGTGCTCTGAGTGTTTTGTCTGGATTAATTCACTTAATCATTACAACAGCCCAACAGATTGGTGCTATCATGATTCCCATTTGAAAGATGTTGGAACTGAGACTCAGAGAGGTTGAGTGAATTGCCCAAAGACACACAGCTAGAAAATGACAGAACTGAGATTCAGATCCAGGTAGTCTAATTTCAGAGGCTACACCCTTAACCACTATCTTGCCTCTTGATAACCAGATGAGGCAGGCACTATTTTAAGCTTATTTTTCAGAAGAATAAACTGCAACATACAGAACATAAGTGATTTTCCCAATTCTCAAAGTCAGTGAGTAACAGAATAAGGATTCCCTCTTAGCCACCACCCATAATGCTTTATGCATAATCTCACCACACTCCATAAATTTGATGTTGCTATTTCCATGCCACGATGAGGAAAGTAAACATGAGAGTTTGTGTAATTTACCAAAAGATCACATAATTATTAAGTGTCAGAGTTGGGGTTCAAACCCAGTTCTACCCGGCTCCTTTGGTCATAGCACAACAGCAAGAGAAGAGGAATACCTTTAATTCTGGGAAGCCCTGGTTGAGGGCTACACTTCATTTTTTTCACCCCTTTTAATCAAGCCTTGGATGCCAGAGTTCTACCAGCTTTTGACATCTCTGTGCTGACAGAAAGGAACAAGGCAAGGGAGTTTTCCCAGACACTATGAAGAGGATGGAACAAGACAGACACTCGAGCTCAGGAATTTCACCATGTAACCCCCTTAATGCAGGTCTTTATCACAGTTACCACTTTTCCCAGCACTTTTGGTCAGACACACCAGGGGCAGAAGAGAAGCAAGCTATTTCAAGGTACAGAGAAAGACTTTGGGCTGACTTTTTGGCTGGAAAATAAGTAATTAGAAAATCAGATCAAAACAATTGGGGTCTAAAACCACAGAAGACAGAAGCCCAGAAGACTGAAGAATCTTCTCAGGAAATCTTGAGACCTTCAGATGATTTAATAAAGTCCAACACTGATGCAGGAGAATGCACAGAGAGTTTCTCCCTGCTCTTTGTTTCCAGGAGAGCTGGCTTGAATAGAAGTTGCTCTTAAAAGGTTAAAATCCCCTTTGAAGGAAGCATGCTTTGAAGAACAAGGGCATATAAATGACACTCTCAAGATCAGCGAGTTGACCTTGGAATGTGGCGCTTTTCTGAGAAGTAACTTTTTGGTGTACCCCAATTCGACAGGAGGGCAGGGGAAAAGGAAAAAAAAAACCTTAGGAACTTTTCTTCAAAGCTGGGCTCTTCTTAAGAGGAATGTTGCTAATGCTAACAATAAAGCATTAGGCCTAATACAAAGCCTAGAGCCCATTAACAGTCTTTGGATTCCAATACAAGATGTTTTTGTGAGTTAGTGAAAAATGAAGAGGCACCAATGAAAGAGACTCTTCATTTACATTGGGTGTTGGACTAATGGTGGAAGTTCAAAAAGTCAAGGAGGCCATGAATGAGATATTTGGACACAGAACATCTTTTAAAGATTCTCAAATCATCGTGTCATCACTACTCTTAAATGACTACAGGAACCAGTACAGACTAAAGACATCTGGCTTACAGAATATGCTAATATAGGGGTAAACGTATCTCCTCTATCGATTTCTTTCTTTTTTAAAAATTTTTTTAATTACAGTGACATTCAATATTATATTAGTTTCAGGTGTACAACATAGTGGTTTAGACATTTTATACAACTTACAAAGTGATCACCCCAATAAGTCTAGTACCCATCTGGCCTCTTACATAGTTAATAAAATATTATTGACTATATTTCCAATGCTGTACTTTACATCCCTGTGATTGTTTTTATAACTGGCAATTTGTTTATCTTAATCTCTTTCCCTTTTTCAACGATCCCCTCACCACTCTCCCATCTGGCAACCACCAAAATGTTCTCTGTACCTAGGAATTTGTTTCTGTTTTGTTTGTTTTGTTTTTTACATTCCTCATGTAGTAAGAGAAATCATATGGCATTTATTTGTCTTTCTATTTAACAAGCATGACCTAGATGAATACCAAGGCCTCATGCTGAAGATAAAGACATGAACAAGACACGATCCTGTCCCTGAGGGCCTCTGGCTTACTAAGGGAGACAGTTGATTATACGTACAATAGCTCTCCCCTTATCCGCAGCTTCAGTTACCCATAGTCAGCCACAATCTGAAAGTATTAAGTGGAAAACTCCAGAAATAAACAATTCATACATTTTAAGTCACATGTCATTCTGAGTAGTAGGATAAGATCTCATGCCATCCGGCTCTGTCCCTCCTGGGACATGAATCATCCTTCCGTCCACAATATCCACACTGCATACACCACCCACTTGTTGGTCACTTAGTAACAATCTCAGTTATCAGATCGTTTATCAGAGAAAGAGACCATATTCACATAACTTTTATTATCATATATTGTTATGATTCTTTTATTTTATTAGTTATTGTTGTTAATCTCTTACTGCTTAATTTATAAATTAAACTTTATCATAGGTATGCGCGTATAGAAAAAAAGACACAGTATTATCTGTGGTTTCAGGCATCTTGGAACATACTCCTGTGGATACTAGGGGACTATTATAAATGGAAACTGGTAAGTTTTATTACAACTCAGAAACACACTCACTAATCCCCCTGTAGTAAGGGTTATTCTGGAAGCTATGGAGATGCCCTGATCTCATGTCATTTGGACATAGGACACTGGATGCCCCAAATCACACAGTAGTCCCCTACCTTGAGTCTCTGCTTCTAAAGGTCCCCAGGTCCAAGCCCTCACATCCCTTAGACTGAGTGGTTTGCAGTGTCTGTCACTTTCACATGCCAGCATCATTTCCTGCATCCACACAAATAAAAGTGGACAGCAAGCCAGTGCCATCTTGTTTGCTGCTATTGGATTTATGACATGTCAAGTTTAAATAGCACGTGCAAGGCTTACAATGGAGGCAATACAGAAATTCATTTTTCAAGCCCATCAAGGCTCTGAGCTCCCCCCCCCATATCCCTGCTGAGGCCAGGAGAACAATTTCATGAAATCCTGATGCTGAGAAAAGGCCTCCCCGGATTTCACATTTAATTCTGCTTCTGTCTCTATCTCTTTTCTTTTTCCCTCAAGTCCCTCAAAATACCAAAATAGAATAAATGCCACTTACCAGTACCCGGTAGA
Organism: Eonycteris spelaea; assembly: GCA_003508835.1. Classification (NCBI taxonomy): domain Eukaryota; kingdom Metazoa; phylum Chordata; class Mammalia; order Chiroptera; family Pteropodidae; genus Eonycteris; species Eonycteris spelaea. Next base: position 18,331,188 of record PUFA01000003.1, on the reverse strand, counting down.
TATCAATTAACCTTTATGCAAGTTTGCTTCTGCTGTGTGTAAGCCCTAACCTTATTTCTGGGACTGAATTATTAATCCCTTACAAACAAACCACCAGCACACCACACTCTGTCTTCTTGCCGCCCAGCTGACGTAGCTGGCTCTAATTTAGGCCTACTCCACCCACCTTTTGTGCTTTTCTTTATGGGGATATGAGAACCTTTTCCCTGTCTTCCCTCCCCCCATCAGCAAATTAAACTGCTCAGTTGCCTTCAGGTTTCCTCATAATAGAGGCAACTTGGACTTGACCCATTAAAGAAGAGAGCCCAGAAAGACTTACTATAGTACCTAGCAAGTCTCATTTTGATAATTGATTGGTAAGACAAGCATTTGGGTTGCAAAGCAGCCTTGGTCAGGTTTCCATTTTGCAGCAAACCCCCAAATTAAAAACCACCTCCAGGGGATAATTCTTTTGCAAATAATATGAGCTAGGCTATTTCTGGTTTTTGTCAGGTGCACTGTCACTCCAGGCTGGTGTCTCATATGTTATTCTGGCTGCATAAGAAAGGCCCATAATAATAGCATTGGCGACAGAAATGACGGCAAGATGGGAAATGCCAATTTACATTCATGAAACAAGGTGAAAACTATACTCAGCAAAAAGTCAAAGCCCACTTTAGAAAACAGAAAATTACAAGGTAAGATTCCTAAGGACAGTTGGTTTAATCTGTGCCAAGGCAGGCAGTATTTGGGGTGCCATGTTAGGCTGTGGTCAGACTTGGATTAGGCTAGAATTGCCTAGGAAGCAGGGGCCTTGAACTCTTAAAAATCAACAAATGTAATTCAGCGGCCTCATTTATTTTATTCTCAAGTCACAGTGAATCATGGCCAGATACTTTACATCTCTGCCTTTACCCCTGCTGTCACTTTGGAATATTATACCCTTCTCTACTTTTGCCAAATAGATCACTTCTCCTTATCCTTAAAGATTCAGTTCAAATGTCTACTCTTCCAGGAAGCCTCTCTGATTTTCAGATAGATTTTATCTCCCATCCCTCATCATATAGTGTTTAAATAGCACAGTCAAACAATTGTTGCTTGACTTTTCAGTCTCTTCCACCACATTCCTTAAGAACAAAGAACACATTTTACTCCTCTTTTAATCTCCAGCGTCAGAGTGCCTGGCACATAATACGTGCTCAGTAATGTTTATTAAATGAATGAATATGTCAAAATAAGGAATTTAAAATCCAGACTGATTGTTCTGGAATAAATCTGTTGGATAGAGTGATCTACTTATTCGGCATAGTCTTCCTGAGCGCCTACAGATACTCGACTTTGTGTTAAGTACATTAAGCTGATATGAGGACAGGACAAGTCCCTGCTTTTGAGAGACTTATCATCATATTTGTACCTTTCTAAATGAGAATAGTAGAAAATAGTCCAGGGCAGAATAAGTGTCGGATGGTTGTGCTGTCACACCAGTTTGGGAGTTAAAACGTATCCCCTGTCTCAATCCCACCACTGAGTCAGTATATGACCTTGGGCAAGTCAGTCTCCTCTCTGGACCTCAGTTTTGTCATATGTAACATCAAAGAGTTGAAACACTCCTGGGACAATTGCGACTCATATGGAAGAAAATAAAAGTTCTGCTTCATGGCATATGGAAAAGTAATTTTCACATGGATTAATGACCTAACCATAAAATAGTAACACTCTAAAACTTAAAAAAAAGACTGTAGAAGTATATCTGTATACTTCAGTTTAGAAGAATTTCCTTAACAAAAATGTGACGAGCAAAATCCATAAAGGAAATACCTGACAAATGGGATTACCTTAAAGCAAATACATGCCCTAATCAAAATGAAAAATGAAGCTACAACCTGGAAGAACATATCTACAACAATCATGATGAAAAATATAAGAGTAGTCAGAATAGCTAAAGAACTTTTACAAATCTATTAGAAAAACAAAGATGACCTAGTAGAAATATGGTCAAAGTATATGAAACATAATTTACAAAAGGGGAGAGAGACTAATAAACTTGTGAAATGTTCGATCTCACTAAAAATCAGAGAAATGTCGATTAAAAATGACAATGAGATACCAGTTCATACCCACCAAATTGGGAAAAATTGAAAATCTTGATAATACTTAGTTTTGTCAACGGTGTTCATGGTGGAAATGCATAAATGCTGAGATAGGAATGTAAATTGGTACAGCTATTTTGGAAGACAATTTGGCAATAACTAGTGAGGTCGAGGTTGTTCATTTCCTATGACTCAGCAATTCCCTCTCACTATATACAAGGAGACCTAGACAAATATATTCTTTGCAGTATTATTTGTTAATTATCAAACATTGAAAACAACTTAAATGATCATGATCAGTATATTAGAAAAACACAGTACAGTAATACAGCATAGTATACTCTATAGCACTATAGTATAATACTGCTCTAGTATTGGATAGTAGTATAATCATAAATGGAATCCTATATAGCCGTGAAGACTAATTCACTAGATCCACAAATAGCCAAATCTTGAAAATATAATGCTGAGGAAAGCAGCAAGTTGCAGAATTCTCTGTACTAGAAGATAGCCTTGATGTAAAGTTTAACACAAAGCAATACTATATTGTATAAATGAAGAAAAAATATAAAAACTGGGCAAGAGACATGCTGTCTGGGCTCAGGATAGGAGTTACTTCTGGGCTGGTGAGAAAGGGATGGCAGTGGAAAGGGGTTTTGGCATAAAGAAGGCTTCAACTATATGGTAGCACAAGAGTGCCGTTATATTATTTCCTGTACTTTCATTTTTTCATGTGAAATATTTTATTCTATTAAAAGGTGGAAAGAGTACGGACCAAAATGTTCATCATATTTATCTCAGGGCGGGATGGGGGTGTGCAGGATTATGAGTTGTTTTATTTGTTTGTTTCTGATTTTGCTTGCCTTCATTTTCTAAGTTTTTTCTAATGTGCATTAGCATTCTTAAAGGAAAATTTTAAAAATTATTTATAACAAGAACACAAGATGAAGGTGTTTGGACTAGATTATTCTAAAGGTTCCTTCTAATTCTTGAATTCCATGATCAGGGCAGGCTCACCATCAGGATAGGTATGGGCTTTGCCTTTGGCCAACGGTCATTCTAGGTCCATGTGAGAAACCAGTGGGCAACAACAGCCAGCATCCAATCAAATCCAAGTTGATTTTGGTGTCGGTGCTCTGGGATGTGAGATGAGGAGAGAGCAGTGCCTCTGAGTGTCTGAAAGGCCTCAGGATGAGGTGGCTGCGAAGTAGGCTACAGGCTGTCTTGGGTTGGGTTCCCAACTTAGCATCAGCACTCAAGGCCATTAAGAGCCTGGCCTCTAGAATAAGTTGGGATCCTTTTGTACCATCTGCTATCACCCATTCACATTATGATACTGCGCAGGCTATTTTCAACTCCTTATGCCTTGATTCTTTCACTTGTAAATTAATAATAATAGCAATTCCCTCACAGTGTCATTGAAGAATTAAATAAAATAATCTACTATGAATTTGTCCAACACAGAGTCTGTGGCCATTATCAGGGGTAGGGCGCAGGCTGTGTGCACACTGCAGACTGGGCAGGCTGGGAAAGCTGGGAGGTTTCATCATGGAGAAGGGTCACAGCAAAGTCTTCACTGCAAGGGCTCTGTGGGACAGGCTGCTTGGCTCCAGAAGGAAATAAGGGAACACAGCTCTCAGAGCAGATGGAACACAGAGTATGATTCTCTGACTAGTGGAGGCTCTTTATCCAGAATTCCTTACTGCCTCAATGAGCAGTGTCATCCCTCAGAAAAAAACTGGAGTCTCTGAGGAATCTGGATGGGGAAAGGTAGATAATGACCTGGCTGCATGGCCCTAGGTCACTGCACCTCTCTGGGCTGCTGGTTTTTTGTCTATGAAATGAGGAACTTAACATCCTGGAAATAGTATGAAAATCACAGGAGTGAGGAGACTTTGATTCTGTCCAGCCCTACTTTTCACTGGCTGTGTTCAGGGAAGTCTCACCTTCCCAGTCCTCAGTTTTCTCCTATTAAAAAATTATAGATGTCAATGCAACATTCTCTAAGGGCTTCTCAAACGCCAGGATAAGTCGCATATACACATGTGCACAGGCACGGGCAGTTGGTGCCAACTTTAATCCAGAACAGGGCTTAGGGCAAACTAAACTACCTGGCATATTAGAATCACACCCAAACAATCATTCGAAGTGGGGCTAACTTTAGAAATGCCTGCCTACAAAGTATGACTGAGAAGGCACTGAGCGGGTTCTTTCCCTAGAAAAGCACAACTGCCTTCAAGCCCTGCCTGCCACAAAGCCTGAAATCCCACCATTCACATCCCATTCCTTTAGGCACTGAAGCTCTTTCTTTCAGATCCCTTTGAAAATGCCTTGTCCAACATCAAAATTACAATGAAACTACAGAACAACCATCATTGGGAGTCATCTGAGATCTGGCGAAACCAAAGTCCTACAACTGGAGACATACATAAGAGGCCACCTCCAGACTGGTAAGAGGGGCAGAGATGTGAAATGGGTTGGTCACACAATCGCATGGGAGGGATATCTCGGCTATGGAGGTCCCTCCTCCATGAAAGAGAGAGGAGTCTCAACCCCACACCAGGCTCCCCAACCTAGAGTTCCAGTGTCAAGAAGAGAAGTCCCCACAACCTCTGGCTGTGAAAACCAGTGGAGATTGTGGCTGAGTAGGACAAAGCTGCAGAAGTTGCAGACGTTCCTGTTAAGTGGCCCGCACATGGACTTACTTGGTGATGGACTCACTCGCTTTGAGCTCCAGTGCTGACGCAGCAGGTTGAAAGACACCAAGGACACACAGGGAGGAACTGAGTTGTCTGGCTTCAGGGTGAGGGCTTGAGGCGCACCTTTCTCCCAGACAGAAATGCTGGCAAAATCTGTTGTTTCTTTGTTGAACTCTCCCTGTTCCCAGTGTGTGGACACAGGCAGCCGCCATATTTGAGTCTCCATCAACCTGGCTAACACTAGTTGCTCTGCCCATGTGATTCCATGAGACCCCGCCCACTCAACTTCTGGGCCCACCCAAGCTGCCTCCAGTTATTTTTGTCCATATAAATGGCTTGTCTTGGCCCATGCTGTGGACTTTCCTAAAAATCTCTCAGAGTTTCACAAAACCAAAAAATAGCACCTGGCCTCAATGTGCCCCATACCTCTTGCTAAGCAGCCCTAAGCCCAGCACTGATGGCAGCTGGCCTCAGTTTCTGGCTTGGCCTTCTGAGGCAGCTTGAACCCAGCACAGGTGGTAGATATCTGCAGATTGATCGCTGACTTTGCAAGGTGGTCCTGGGCAGTGCATAGGCTGTGGCTGAACTTGGCCTGTGGCAGATCCCTCTCATGAGGCCCTGAGGCCAGCACACCAAGTGGAGCCAGAGCACTACCCAGGGCTGCATCTGAGAAGGACACACCCAAAGGGCAGAGTGAGCAAGCACAAGAGTCCTGCTAAAGTGAATCCTGCTTCGTAGGGTCAGCCCTTCACTGGCCAATCATCACAACCAATCAGCCGAAGGTCAATCCTTCTCTATCAACACGCAAATAGCAACCAAAGCTCAACAGCAATAGGACAGCACACACATCCGTACAAGGGACACAACCTGAGCCTGGCTCGGATGACTAGGAAAGATTGTGCCCCTGGGCCCCATAGGACACCTACTACATAAAGCCACTCTAAGATCAGGAGACTTAGGAACCCTATATAATACATAGAAAAAAACACAGAGAGGCAGCCAAAATGGGGAGATGAACATGTCCAAATGAAAGAACAGAACAAAGCTTCAGGGAAAGAACTAAACAAAATGGAGACAAGTAATCTACCAGATGCAGAGTTCAAAACACTGGTTATAAGATGCCCAATGAACTTAGGGAAAGAGTAAGCGAACTTAGTGAGAACTTTAACAAAAAGATAGAAAACATAAAAAGGGAGATAAGAAAAAACATAAAAAAGAACCAGTCAGAAATGAAGAACACAATAACTGAAATGGAGAATTCATTAGAGGGAATCAACAGATAAGATAAAGCAGAGGATTGAACTAGAGATTTAGAAGATAAGGTAGCAGAAAACACCCAATCAGAACAGCAACAAGAAAAAAGAATCCAAAAAAATGAGGGACAACATCAAGTGTAATGACATTCTCATCCTATGAGTACCAGAAGAAAAAGAGAGAGAGTAAGAAATTGAAAACCTATTTGAAGAATAATGGTGGTAAACTTCCCTAACCTGGTGAAGGAAATGGACATACAACCCCAGGAAGTTCAGAAAGTCCCAAACAAGATGAACCCAAAGAGACCCACACCAAAGCACATCATAATTAAAATGCCAAAGGTTAAAGACAACGATAATCTTAAAAGCAGCAAGGGAAAAGCAATTAGTTACCTACAAGGGAGCTCCCATAAGCCTGTTGGCTGATTTCTCAACAGAAACTTTGCAATTGGCATGAAATATTCAAAAGTGATAAAAATCAAGGACCTACAACCAAGATTACTCTAACCAGCAAGGCTATCATTTAGAATCAAAGGACAGATGAGCTTCCCAGACAAGAAAGCGGCTAAAAGAGTTCATCACCAACAGCCAGTATTACAGGAAACGTTGGAAGAACTTCTTTAAGAAAAAGAAATATATGTATCAAAAATATTAGTAATACAATGGCAATAATTACATATCTATCAATAATTACTTAAAATAAAAAAAATTAAATGCTTCAATCTGAAGATAGAATGGATGAGTAGGTAAGAAAATAAGACCCTTACATAGGCTGCTTACGAGAGACTCCAAAGCAAAAGACACACAGAGACTGAAAGTAAAGGGATAGAAAAAGATATTTCATGAAAATGAGAACAAACCAAAACAAAAAAACACTGGGGTATCAATACTTACACCAGACAAAATAGACTTTAAAATAAAGACCATAACAAGAGACAAAGATACCACTTCTGGATACTTATCCAAAGAAATCCAAAACACTCCTTTGAAGGGACATGTGTACCCATATGTTCATTGTGGCATTATTTACAATAGCAAGATATGGAGGCCACCTGGGTACATATATATATATAATATGTACATATATACAGTATAAAATCTTGCCATCTGCAACACTATGGATGGATCTAGAGGGTATTGTGCTGAGTGGAGTAAGCCAGATAGAGAAAAACAAATCCCATATGATTTCACTTACATGTGGAATCTAAGGAACAAAATAAACAAAACAGAGACAAATTCATAGATACAGAGAACATTTTGAGGTTGCCAGAGGGTAGGGAGGGTTGAGGTAGTTGAAAAGGGGAAAAGGTTTAAGAAATACAAATTGATAGTTACAAAATAGTCATGGGGATATAAAGTATAGCATAAAGAAAATAGTCAATAATACTGTGATAACTATGTACAGTGTCAGATGGATACTAGATTTATCGGGTGATGATTTCGTAAGTTATATAAATGCCTGATCACTATGTTGTACACCTGAAGCTAATATAATATTGTATGCCAACTATAATTGAAAATTAAAAATATTAAATTTTTTAAAAATGCAAAGCTAACTCTGAGGGCATAACCTCTTCTACTTGGTCCCCAATTTCATCACTGGCTCTAAGCAAACTCCTAGCAGGAGAGGTTACAGATGGGGCTAATTTGGGCCATCATGGAAAAGGACGGGGCTTCCAAAAGCAAACTTTCTCACACAGGCGTCGCAGGAAAAGCTGCTGGGTGACCAATGTTCCCTCATCTTCTGTCTCCTCTCTACACAGAGCTGTCTCTGTTGCCAGGCTTATGAGAAGAAATCACTGTTCCTTTTATACAGTAATGGCCTAGAGAGGTTAGGTTGCCTATTCAGCCTGATAATTAGGCTGAGACCTAGAGAGATGAGACCCCCTTGTTCAAGGTCTCATGGCAGGTTAAGGGCAGGGCTTTTACCAGAGTGGTAATGATGACGATAGCATCAGTCCCTTATTGAATCCTTACTAAGGCCAAGCCCTGTTTTTCAAAGCAGTTAACCCTCACAACACCCACAAAGCAAGGACTACTAACATTCTCTTTTCACAGATGAGAAAACTGAGGCACGGAGAGATGGAGTGTCCCAGCTGCTGGGACATGGGTCTCTGGCCTCCTGGTCTCAGGTGCTTCCTCTCCAGTAATTTGCCTAGCACAGGCCCTGCTCCCTAGTCCTAAATCTGGGCCTCATCTTCGTTCCACCAATGTCAGATCCAGAAGGTTCTGGAGGCTGCCCTTCCTCACCCGGTCACCTTCTCTCTCTCCCTTCACGGAAAGGGAGAGGCTGCAACAGAAAAACGTGTCAGAGAAAGTGACAAATGAAGGCTGACCTCAGGTCAGAGCAAATGTGGTCTGACTCCCGACCCCCATAGAATCAGCCCTCCTCCTTCATACTGACCTGAGGAGCAGGACACAGTGTCCGGGGGCAGAATTGGGGGCCAGGGCATGTCCTTCACATCACTGGGGCAACTGGGCAGAGACTGCCCCACCCCACCTCCAGGGCACAGTCACCACGCCCTGCCAGGGCCTCAGGCTGGCCAAGCCACCCTTCAGATCCAGATGACACGCACTCCCCAAGTGCTGGTGTCAGGAGCCCAGCCGGAAAAATGATGAACTGCATGATGGGGACAAACTATGGATTTTCTTTCATCAGAAATGGCAGCTAAGGCTGGAGGTGGCAGGACAGGGCAGTCTCACACAGGCATGCATGCACACACACGCACATACACTTGCTCACCCACTCGCTGCATCCAGTCTGAGTGGATGGGATCCAGGAAGATGAAGCGAATATCAGCTCCTAAGGAGAGGTGTCAACTGACACCACCTCTCTCTGGGAGATGAATGGTAATAGCAGTGATGATTTCTGCATGCACTGTGTCTTACAGTTTGCAAAGTATTTCCACACTCACAGGTTAATAAGGTTAAGACCTGGGGCTGTATAGTCACTTTCAGGCTGGGAGATGATAGGCAAGTTACCAAACCTCTCTGTGCCTCTGCTTTCCCATTTGAAAAAACAGGGCTAATAAGAGAACCTGGTGAAAGCCAGGGCTGTTGAGGAGTTAGAACAGCTCTACTGAAAGCCCAGAAAAGTCCATTCAGCTCTGCCCTTGCCTACTTCGTTCAGCTGCTGACGGTTGCTGCTTCCCAACTGCCCACTACTAAATGTTTTGCCTTCCAGGTACCCTTCTGAGCCACTTGTGAGAAAGAGGCCATGACAAGTCATGTGATGTGCACATGTGCACCACATTAGCCTGGCCACTGAGGGCTTGTGTGTCCAGTGGTCTCAAGATTGTGCTTGGTGTTAGGCAGAATCTCCAGCCCGGCACAAAGACTCCCAGGATAAGAGTGGGAAGAAATGCAGCCGCACAACAGAACTGCCAAGAAACAAAGCCACAAGTCTTTCAAGACAGCTGGTGATAGTGTTTAGTGGGCAAACGTTAGTGTGGAGTGGTCAGAGCATGCTCACTCATGGCGATGTTTATTCAGCAGTTTCAGTTAATGTCCCCTGAATGCCCTGCCCAGCTCTGAAATGGGTAGTGCAAAGTTGGCAGGAGCTAGGGAGGACATTTCTCAGACAGACCCCAGACATAGACTAAGGAGACAGAGATTTGCCCCGGCCCCCACCACGGTGCCTGAAATTCCACCATGAGGAAAAGCCTCTGGCCATCATGTCCATGTTTGTGTATGTACACATAATGGAGAAACCCTGCTCTTTTTTTATGGAGCTCCTCCCTTTTTGTTTGGTTGTCTTATATGGACAGAATCACAGAATGTCAGATCTGGGTGGGACTTTAAAGAGCTTCTAATCCTTCCATCTTTAAACAAATTCTAAGTCAACGTGCAAATTACACAGAGGTAGAGGACAGACCATTAATTTGGGACAAGAGTACCTAAGAGAGCTAAGTTTACATCCTTGGACCCCCTTTGCTCATGGCGGCTCCTGAGTTCCCTTGAAGACTTTGAAAAGCACTTCTCAAGATGTATCGTAAGGCCTGGGTTCAAATGCAGGTAACAAACACTCCAAAAACAGTGACTTAACCAGGGTAGTATTATTCTTCTCTCTAACGTGAAAGTCAGATGTAGACAGCACAGCGTGGATGTTGGGCATTTATAGCCATCTGTTTGCAGACTACTTCCAGGCCCCACTCCATATCCTCATGGTCTGAGATGTTGGCATTTGATTCTAAGGAGCCGAGTTGAGGAAGTGACAGAGAAAAAAGGTTCTTAGAAGGTGCTGAGGACCCTCCACTCACATCCTGTTGTCCCTGGTTTAGTCACATGGCTGCACCTCGTGGCTTGGGCCGCTAGGAGAGGTAGTCTTACTTCCAGGTGGCCATGGGCTCAGCTAAAAGCTCTATCTATGACTGTAAAATAAGGGGAGAATGACTATATGGCAGGCAGTTAGTGGTCGTTGTCCTACTAGTCCAGTCTCCCACTTTATAAAAGAATAAAATGAGGTCTTAGGGTGATTGTAAGATCATTGATCAAGGCCCTAATGCTTAAGAAAGCTTCCCCTAACTCACATAGGGCCTGAGTTAGACGAAAATGAAAAAAAGATAAGCCCTGCCTCCCCAGCAGGGAGAAAGAGACGCCAACCAACATTTATGGCATGATAAATGATGTAACAAAGCTTAGTATAAAATAGAATGGGAGCAGTGACTCCAAAGCACCCAAGTCTGTCTGTGAGAGTCAGAGAAGGAGTCATCAAAAGAGAGAGAGAGCGTCCCAGCTGAGACTGGATCGGTGAAAAGGTGTCTGCTGAGCAGGCGAGAATGGGGAGGGCAAGCCAGGCCTAGGGGAAAGCATGCAAAGAGGCCCAGAGACACTTAGTTAAGATGCCCATAGAGTTGGATGAAGGTTGAGTGGAAGCTAAAAAGAGGTACAGAATTGTCAGTGTATAGAGGCAGAGAGGGTGTGATGGTTAATTTTCTACGTCACCTTGAAGGGTGTTTTTATATGTAATTAATATTTATATTGGTAAACATTGGATAAAGCAGGATAGCCTCCCCATTGTGGGTGGGCCTCATCCAATCAGTTGCAGGCCTGCATAAAACAGAAAGACTAGCCTCCCTAAGTAAGAGGGAATTCTCCAGTGACAGCCGTCAGACTTCATTAGCTCTCCAGACTTCCAGCCCACACTGAAAATTTTGGACTCATCAGCCTCCACAATTACATGAGCAAATTCCTTATAATAAATCATACATATATAATATAGAAAGATAGACAGATAGATAGATAGATAGATAGATAGATAGATGGATGGATGGATGTGGGTCTGTTTCCCTAGAGAACCTGACTAATACAAAAGGAAACTGCAGAAGATGAGGTTGGATAGATTGAGAGGGACCAGATCATGAAGAGGCCTGCATGCCATTCAAATCCATCCTGATTTTAGTCTGTAGAAAATGGGGGAGTCTTTGGAGGCTTCTGAGCAAGAGAGGGATCTGACTTGCACGGCACATCACACTTAGTGTTGCGTTGGGGATAACGGTAGACCAACACGTATCATGTGTCTACTGTCTGTGATGGGCACTGTTCTAGGAGCTTGGAGCTGAGAATCAAGATCAGCAGCAAGGACGCAGGTTGAGATCACTGGGTCTGCTAGTGCTGGAAAGGGAGAGGGTCGAGGACAACTCCCAGGTCTTCGGCCTGAGCAGCTCTGTGAACGGAGACTGATTCCCTGTCCATCCCCAGCGCGTGGCCCCGTGTCTGAAAGAATGTCTGTATATATTGGTGAAATGAAGAATGATTAGAGAAAAAGATGTAGACCCTGACAAAGGAGGGTTGCGGGCCCTACATAACACCGTAAACAAATGGGTCCTTAATGTACTTCAAATACTTGCTGACTAACTGAATGAATGAATGAATGACCCCAGGATGTCAGCTGCAGCCAAGCTTCTTGCATTGGCACAAGATGCCCTCCAATCGGAACGCAGCACTGCCAGTAAAGGCAGGCTCTTACAGGGGAAACCCAGGTTTCAGGAATGCTGCATCCCCACCCTCTCTCTCCGTGGGACAGAGGAAATTCCATTGTCCAGTTCAACCTTCTTACGCCTTCATCTTAGTTCAAGTAAAGGCAAAATCCAATGGGCAAGGGTCCCCCTCTAAGCTGTTCTAAGTCATTTCCTCCCAGTGTTGGTGGCTCTGAGAGCAGGAAGGGCTGAGGAGAAGAGAGGTGCGAGGGAAAGCAGAGTAAAGGAATGGAGGTGGGGTGCCCAAGGCCAGCCTCACCCCTTCACTGCTATGCCGAAGACAAGCGTCGTCTTCAAAGGGGGAAGGCACAGAACTGAGGGGCCCTCGGGCCCATCCAAATCCTTGCTGCCCTTTTAGAGGGCACCCAAGCTCTAAGGATGGGGAGATCAGATCCAGTGACTGAACTTGGTGGCAGTCCCTTACTATTGACACGTGCAGACCTTTTCGTGCCACATTTTAAATATATTTCTACCCAGAAGAGGCAGTTGACAGGTGTGGGAAGACCTAATGGAAAACAGCAGCTAATACTGCAAGTCAGCAAAGCTTGTCAACCCGGGCGCCATCATCCCTCACCTCCTCTTTCATTTTTATAGAAACGGCTCAGAAACAAAGAAGAGAAATTTCAAAAGCCAAACAAAAAATCAATACCGCGGGAGATAACCCAGCATTAATACAAAAACCAGAGAGGGCTTCTTTGTCTCCCGCCTCGGCAATGCTATCAGTCACACTCTGCAGATGGATTTGGGAGGCCAGCTTTGCTCGGAAGCTGGCGGGAACTATTTTAGTTAAAGTGCCCATAGAGAACCAGGTTTAGGTGTGGAGCCGGAACCAGAGGCAGAAGAGAGAACTCACAGTCCAGCTCCAGGTTGCTCCCCTAGTACTCATGGGCCACAGGCATGAGTCCTAGGTCTAAAAGACAGGAGGATGATGAGGCTAGAAACAGACAGGAAAGGCAAAGTAGAAATCCATTTGAGACTTAGAGGAGCCTCTTATGAAAACAGCTCCGCCTATGTGCTGGAGCTCAAATGCCGGAGATCGATGTCACACACCCCAGGGCCATCTATTCCAAGAGCAGTGAGGATCGAACTCAGGCAGCCAGTTCTCATCCAGTGTGATCGTGGAGTCCAAGAGGTGGCCCATCCTTCAGGAAGAATATAGATCAGGCCCAGCCATGTACAAGCCCCGGATCTATCTGAAGGTGCTTGCCCACCTTCCTCCCCACTTCCCAAGCACCCAGGACAGAAAGAGGTTTCTAAATCCAGCCTCTATGATAATATCTCTTGTTTTTCCTTCCGAGCCCTCACCATTACACATGATGATCTATCTGTGGATATGGTAACTTGTCTCTCCCAGGCAGGAGTTCACAGGTCTACACCCGGCACCAGCCCAGGTAGAAACATGTAACATGAAGAGAAGCCTCCGTGATTTGGTTTCCCCTCTGCACCTTGATTCACATACCGCCACCTAAAATGGTTTCTCCCTGACTGTTCTTCTGTTTAAACCTAACTTCCTCCAGGAAAACCCTGAACAATTCATTCTGCGCAAACAATCTAGGGCTCTGTGAGTACAGTCTGAGAGTCACAGAGAGACTCACTGGACCTTGAACCATGAGGGACTTAAAAGATCATCTCATAATATCCGGGGGAGCTTTATAGAACAATGCCAGTGCCCAGGTCCCATCTTGGAGCCATCACATGGGATCACTGAGGAGGGGGCTTCGTATTTTTTTTTTAAACTCACCAGATGATCATACTGTGCCAGAGTTGAGAACCACTATCTAACCCAGGAACTCTACATACTTTTGGGCAGACTGTGGTCTGCACAACTCTAGAGGGCACCAGTAGATATGTATTGATCGCCTACTACGTGCCAAGACAGTTCACGAGGAGCAGCAGATGGAAAGCCCAGCCCGGTCTCCCAAAGCTTTCTTGTGAATGCAGTGTGATGGGCAGTGCTTCCCTAACTTAATGGACATTCAGACTGTCTGGAGACCTTGGAAAAACGTAGATTTTGATTCAGGGTGATTGAAAAATCTATGGTTTGCATGAGATACAGGCCCCATGAGTGCTTCCGTATTGGAAATGACCAACTTTTCAAGTTCCTGTAATCGGCGATTACTGAAACCTGTAGTCTATGCTGGCAGTGCCCAGGGAGGAGTCGTACAGTACACAACCTGCCCAAAGAGATCGCATATGGTTTTACGTAAAAGAAAACAGGCTCAGAGCAAAGTGATTTCGCCAAGGTCATGAAGCAGGTTATAGTGTCAGAGTTCCTCATGCAAGCCAGTGTGCAATCTTCCCTCTGGTATTCGAAGTATGGTCTGTGTTCCAGCTTGTTAGCAACACAGAATCTCAGGCTCCACCTCAGACCCTGAATCAAAATCTACGTTTTTCCAAGGTCTCCAGACAGTCTGAATGTCCATTAAGTTAGGGAAGCACTGCCCATCACACTGCATTCACAAGAAAGCTTTGGGAGACCGGGCTGGGCTTTCCATCTGCTGCTCCTCGTGAACTGTCTTTGCACGTAGTAGGCGATCAATACATATTACTGATTGACTGATTGAAAAATCTATGGTTTGCATGAGATACAGGCCCCATGAGTGCTTCCGTATTGGAAATGACCAACTTTTCAAGTTCCTGTAATCGGCGATTACTGAAACAGGGAATCCCGTCTCCTCACAGAGGAGTCCCTTTGCAGCTATAAAAACAGTGACACTGATAACAAAATAATGTCTTGCTAAGCACTCCAAGGGTTCAGTGGATGATTTCATTTACCCCTTGACCTTTCTATAAATAACATCTAATCACCTTACCAGCTTCATTTGGATAATGGCTCCTTTTTCATCTCTACTCAGAAAAAAAAATTAATCCAAAAATAAAAAATAAATAGAGAGCATGGGAGTTCTTCAGGGCTTAGGGTATCTTTTGATGAGAGTTTATCTACTGACTCTTTCTAGTCACTCTGATTCAAAGCAACGTGGATCAGGAGAACACTTTCCTTCAGAGCCTCCGTCTTTCTTCCCTCCCTTGCTGGCTCCTGCTCTCGGACAGGTGTTGACTGAGTCCACAGCACTCTGTGGTCAATGGCTTAGATGGCTGCTCAGTTGATCTGGCCCCTCTCACTTTTAATTGGGTGTTGCCCTTCCCATGTATTTGTTCCATAAACACTTGGCCATGCTTTAGCTCTGGTCCAGTTCAAGCATGCCTGCTCGATGGGCAGCTCAACTTTCATTGGAACAAGGAAACTCCAGCCTGAATCAATTGGCCACCTTAACCTGCAGCATCAAATATCTGATTCCATATAATCATTGAAGAAGATATCCCCAAACTCCTGGCCAAATAATACAGATTAGGAAATAATCTGTGGAGATGCAGTCTATCCATTTCTTTGCTTTAACGTTTTAACCTTAGTGGGGAAAGTTATGGGCTCTCACGCAGAAAAATGCTCATAAACATTTTCTTGCCCTCAAAGATTAATGAAAAAGACATTCATGTAAACAGATAAAGGACACTGCAAAGAGGCCAGACCTAAATTTGCAGAGAGGCTAATACAATTGACCCTTGAACAACACAGTTTGAACTGCACAGGTCCACTTGTACACAAATTTTTTTCAACTGACTGCAGTTTAACTGACCTGTACAGTTCAAATCCCTGTTGTTCAAGGTCAATTCCAAGTTTGGGAATTTGCGTACACAGAAGGCTGACTGTAGTTATACATAGATTTTCTATGCGATGGGAGGTCAGTGTCTCTAATATCTGCATTGTTCAAGGGTTAAATATAATTGAGAGAAGTGTTCAAGGAAGGCTTCCTGGAAGAAAAGGCACCTTAATTGAGCCTTGCTGAGCAGGAATGTTTCAATCAAGGCCAATTTTGCTATTTCTCCATCATCTGAGGACACATTCTATGAGTTACTTTTCCACTAAGTAGAGATATGATGAGAGAAGCACCAGGGGAATGGGATTCGGGAGACCTGTGTAGTCTTAGGCAACTCACCTAACTGGCTTGTTCACTTGGTGACTTCAACTGTTATGTGGGAACAGACTAGCTGCCTGCCTCAAAAAGGGTTCCTGTAGGGATGAAATGAAAGTTGAATGAGAGCTGTGAATTAAGTGACTTGTTGGCAAAGTTACTCAATTCTTTCCTGTGCACAAGAGAAAGCCTGCCTGGGGGTGACCAGGGTTCGGTACACAGTCCTGGCTGTAAGACATTTTCCTCTCTGCCGAGCCCCCTGACCCTACAGGGGTTATGCTCACTCCACTCCTCCTCTTTCCTGACCTCATCCTCCGAAACACTTCCACTGGCTGCCCAAGCTCTTCATAGGCTCAGAAGGTAAGAGCAGGTTGACTTCCAGGTATTCCCACCAAGGTCTTTATGAGAATGAACCACACCCACCAACTAAACACATCTCCAGCTGGTGAGCCAAGAGACGCGTGGCAGGGAAGTGGGATGACAGGCACTGCTTGTCGCCCGTCCCGTAGCCATCCCCTTTCTCCTAGTAGAGCACAGATCTTGTTTAGGCAGCAGTACACTCGACTTCTGATGATAAACCCTGCCACAGCCTGCTAAAGACACAATTTACATAAGTGTATTCCTTTGACAACAAACCTCAGTGGAAAACTGATTCACAAATCCACCAGGGTACATTCCCATGGACAAACTGTGATCTCTGCCCATGAAGAGCCCATGGCAAAGGGGCAACTGGCCCCGGGCAATTCCCAGTGGGTGGGCACCCTGAGGCAGGGGGTTGTGATGCCTCCTATGTGTGCATCTCATGCCAGGCTCTGAGAAGAACAAAGAAGTCCCAACTTTCAGAGAAGCTCCAAGGCTGGTTCTGAGCCAGAAGTCGACCACGTGAAGTCACAAGTGATGTGAACAGGAGCTGATGAAGTAACTAGGGGTGACTCTCTATTGTGGGCTCAGATTGGGTATATCATTCCCTTTAGATCTATAAGAATGTAGAATGGTCTACTCTCTACCTGAGTCCAATAAACTCTCCCCTTTCACTACCCCTGCCCAAAAGCTTTCCCTGGCCACCTTCTGCTAGGTTCAAGTCTAACTATCACACTCCACCAATTTCATAATTTTTATGCTTATTCTCTCCTCTCTAGACCTTCATTCTAGTCAGACCAATAGTCTTGTTGCCCCCAATTGCCACATTCATTCTGCCTCATTTAATCTTCACTATGACCCTTTGAGGCAGATACGTTTATTATCTCTATTGAATGGATGAGAAAATAGAGATTCAGAGAGGCTGAATAACTTTCCCATGGTCACACACCTCAGTGGCAGAATTGAGATTTAAAATAAGTGTCTAGCTGTTGAGTCCATGAAATGCATGGGCTTCCTGGGTTGTTTGCTTTCAGTTTACATAATCACACTGGGTTAATTATGTTCATCTCACAATTATGTGAGGGTAAACTCTCCAAGGTGTTTTTTTTTCTGAAGCCCTGATTTATAGCATTTTAGATTTTGTAAATATGCAAATATCCCTGAATATTTAACAGCTGTCTCTCACTATCCAGCACAAGCTGGTTCCAACACAGCACTGTACCCCTAGTACGCATTATTGTTCTTGGTTAACAGGAAGGCTCAGTAAGGGGTTTTGAATGAATGAATGAATGAATGAATGAATGGAGTAATGAATGAAGAAATAAGTAAATGAATGCAGAATGGGGGTTAGCCTTGTCCCTCTGAAATTCTGAGAGTTATCTCTTAACAACATACAGCTCAGGGCCCATCTCTACCACTGCAAGCTCTGCAGCTGTGACCCAACCCCCTCCACATGTTCCCAGTGCCAAAGGTTTTCAGGGTGCTGGGTAGACGCACATGCACAAAAGACATAATAAGCCAAATCACTCCTGAAATTACCATTGACGAGAGCAGGATGTTGATCATTCAGGTGGTGCTATAAAGCAAGTGTTCCCATAGTTAAAGCTAGAGGCATCTGCAAGAGCTGTTACCTTATTGCAATGAGCCCCTTCAGGTGGAGGAGCGGAAGTCATTATGCCTGTTAGGGTGGTTTATAGCCTGTGGGCCGTATGTAATGCTCACTACCTGGAGAACTTGAATTACCCTCAGGGCTGGCTGGGAGCTCCCTGCCTTGTCAATTTTATCTTGTTATGGGGAGGCATTCCCTGGAGCCAACTTGATGCAAAGGGTGATGGTTTTGTTGGTATCCAATGTCCCTTATTCTAAAGCTGGTCCTTCTTTGGATCCCAGACATTCACCTAGTGTCCAGCAAGTTTTATGCAAAGCCAGAGAAGAAGTAATTTGAAAGGTTTTCAAGTCAAAGGTTAGAGCTAGACAAAGGTTATCAGCAAACCAAACTATGTGCCACAATAGTAAACATATTTCCTCTTCCTTATGATTTATTAAGAACATTTTTTTCTCTAGCATACTTTATCGTAAGAATACAGTACATAATACATATAATGTACAAAATATATGTTAATCAACTGTTTATATTACCATAAGACTTCCAGTTAACAATAGGCTAATAGTAATTAAGTTTGGGGGAAGTCAAAAGTTACACACAGATTTTTGACTGCACAGGGGGTAGCACCCCAACTCCCACGTTGTTCAAGGATCAACTATACATTGAATAGATAAATAAGTGAAACGTGTAAATGTATCCTGCCCTAGATTTTTTACATCCCTGAATTCTGAAAGGTTTTGCAAATACAATTGGGAAATTATTGATCAAATCTTTAAAGAATCATGGCGAGTGACATAAAAATCAGAAAACTGAACACAGTCAAACATCTGTGGGTTTCCAGAATGGGTTCTGGAAAGCATAAGCCAGGAAACTTTTGTGCTTCTCCTTGGCTGAGTTTGAGAGTAGGTTACAAGTGACTTGTGTGGGGGGAGACCTGGCAAACACTGTTACCTTAGTCAGGAGATCAAGGTCATTCTCATCAGTGATAAGTCATGCTAATAGCATGTATTGTTGATATGATGTGATGAAAACAGCACTTCACCTCTGGGTTTTTGTCCCCAAATCCATAACCCCAGTCTAACCATGATACAAACATCTGACAAGTTCAAATTGAGGGTCATTCTATAAAATCCATGACCAGTATTTCTTAAAACTGTCACGGTCATTGGAATAAAGAAAACTCTGAGAAACTGTCACAGTCCCAAGTAGCCTAAGGAGATATGACAACTAAAGGTAACGTGATGTTTTTTTTATGGAATTCTAAAATAGAAAAATGACATTAGGGAAAACTTGTAAAATCTGGAAAAATTATGATATTTGGTTAATAGTAGTATACCAACGTTGATTCCTTAGTTGTGACAAAGGTACTATCTTAATATCAGATGTTAACAAAAGGGGAATCTGGGTGAGGGGTATACAGGAACTCTTTACTGTCTTTGCAACTTCTCTTAAATCTAAAACTATATAAAATTAAAAGTTTATTTTTATAAAGTAAATTATGCACATTGAGAAGACAAAGCTGTGACTGTAAGACTCTGTCATAGACTCGACAATAATAAGCCTAGGGAGCTGGGCTCATGTATGCCTATGATGTGGCAGAGCACCTGACAAGACTCTAGGGAAATGTGCGTATAAACCTGGACAAGTGTGGCCTGGGTGGCCCTGTGCCGGCTGAATCCTTGGCTCAGAGATCAGCTGTCCTGGGAAGGGTGTTCACCAGGTCTCCATCACTTGAAAGGTAGACACAGATAGATACAGATAGATACAGATACAGATACAGATACAGATACAGATACAGATACAGATACAGATACAGATACAGATACAGATATAGATACAGATAGATACGGATATAGATATATAGTTTTAGGTCCCAGAATTTTCCTTGACCCTGTCCTTTTAGACTGTCCGTTGATCAGAGGGAATGGGTAAATTAAATTATATAATTGGGATAACAAAAATATGTACACAGAGCCAGAACTAACAAAAGGGAAATTAATGGACATAACAAAAATATTTACTTATATTCAAGGAAAGGGTAAGAGACCTGATTAAATAGCCATTTTATGGAAAGAAAAAAAAAAGCTTTTGGATTAAATTGACATGAAGATAATAAGGCTTTCAATGTAATTAATTATAAACTCAAAATCCATTAAGTATAAACTCAACATTTCAAGAGAGACACTGATATGTGCCCCAGAAGAGAGAACAGGATGGTGACAATTCTGAAAGCCATAGAAGAATAGATGAAGAAATTAACCTAGAAATAGCACTTGTGGGGAGAGGGAGCTGTGGGCTGGGATGATAGCTGCTTTCAAATACTTAAAAGGCTGCCAGGGAAGTAGACCTGCCCCACTTCCCAGAACCTTTAGTTCCTGTGCCACACCTGGCCAAGGCAAATACTCCCCAGGTGGGTTTGCCAGCCTCAACTGGGGGCATCTAGAATTGATCTTACTGCCCTAAGCCTGTGCGATGATAAAATCTGTGTGTCAAGTTGGCTGGCCTAACAGATGCTCAGAGAGCTGGTCAAATATTATTGCTGGGTGGGTCTGTAAGGGTGTTTCTGGGGAAGATTAGCATTTGAGTTAAGTAAAGAAGCTCTTCCTCATGTAATTCACAAGAACCCAAAAGTGGAAACAATGCAATGTTCATCAGCCAATGAATGGATAAAATGTGGTACATACATACAACATGATGTTATTCAGCCATTAAAAGGAACAAAGTACTAATTCATGCAACCACATAAGTGAACCTTGAAAATATGTAATGTCCAGAATAGCTACAGAGAGTAGATAAGTGTTTGTCTAGGGCTGGGTGCAATGGAGGGGTTGCAGGTGATGGCTGAAAGGTATGTGGTTTCTTTCTGAATTGATAAAAGTATTCTAAAATTGATTGTGTCAATGGTTACACAACCCTGCAAATATACTAAAAAACACTGAGTTGTACACTTCAAATAGGTAGATTGCATGGTGTGTAAATTATATGTCGATAAAGTTATTTGTTTTTTAATAGCAGAAGCGGAAGAAGAGAGTTGAGGGTGTTTTTTTGGTTTGAGTGATGTCTCACTCAGGTCGGGTCCCCCAGAACATAGACACAAAGGTAGAGATTTGTGGGTAGAGTCAACACCTGTAAGAGAGTGAAGGGAGCATCCTGACTGGGCAGGGAGAGGAGCTGAGCTGCCCAGCAGTCTTCATGAAGTCCTCAGCCCATTGCACAGGAAGCTCTGCAGCTGGGGAAGCTCTTCACATGCCCATATTGACCCGTCAGCCATTGGCTGCCCCCAAGAACAGCCATAACCTTGGACAAGGTGGACAAAGTCCTCTTCAAGCTAAGAACACAATTCTGGAGAGGGACTCCGCTGAGAGCCATCGTTCGGCAGCATTCCCAGCTGCTGGTAGAGAGCACTTTGGCACTGAGAGGACATCTGGGGACTCAGCGCAGCCTGCGCTACGAAAGGCCACTCTGGAAGAGAGGCAGGGAGAAGCCAGATGAAAAAGCAACTGGCTAAGTCCGCCAAAAGGAGGCACATTAGGCTATTAGAAATTGAACAGCAACTCCTTTATACTCTGTAACTTTTGCAAAATGTTTTTAATCTTCACATTCAAATTAATATGGTTTTGGCTGCCTGATGCAAATCAATAGTGTACTAAATATGGATTTACACGCAAATAGCTCTCCAGGCCTATCTGGTCAATACTACATGTTATTAAGGCTCTCTGAATATGTATTTACAGAGCTGGACCAGTAATCCAGGTTTCCAAGGGTTCCCCAATGCCTGTTGGACCTCAGAAGCCCAGCAGTGACCCCACACAGCAGGTCTAAAAGGAATGGGGTTTGAAATAGCTGTGGACCAAGAATCATTCTTCCCAGCTGAGGGGGACTCCACCCTTCAACTCCTACATGCTGATAAATTTACCCTTCACCCAGCGCTGTGCAGATGAGGAATCTGAGGATTTGAGAGATAAAGGGACCTACCCAAATTCATAGAACAGGTGCAGGAGCTCAGATCAGACCCAACCTCTTGTCTCCTGTTCAGTACAGTGAGGCAGAGTCCAAAGAACTGAGTTTGAATCCTATACCTCTTACTGGCTGTGTGAGCTCATGCAAGTTACTTCCTTACTTTGTACATGTTTTCTCTTTGGCAAAATGGAAGTAATGAGTAGTGCCTATTTGGTGGGGTTGTAAATATTTAGTAAGAGAATTCTCTGAAAGTATTCAGCCCAATGCTGACATAAAGCATTCAGTATTATTATCATGACATGCCTGTAGCAGTGGGCTTGATTTCTTTTTTCTCAGTCTGTCACTCCAGTTATTATTTCAAATAGGGAGTTACCTGCAATATCCCAAGACCTTCAAGAGCAGGAAGCATCTCGCTGGCCCAACTCTGCTTTAGAAAAAACCCTTTTTGAAGTTTCTGGTCTGAACCTTTCCCACCCTGGCCAGGGGAATGGGAGTGGGAAGTAGGAATGAGGTTTTTGTCCTCTGTCCATGAACCATGACATGGCTGGAACCTCTTGGGAGGGATTCAAGTTCACGTTCATTCACAATACTCTGACAGTATCATTTCATGGGCTGCCAAGGCCCCCCAGATCTCTCCTGCTATCCTGAACGCAAGTGCCCTAAAAGTCTTCATCTGAGATTCATCACATCTTTGAGTATCCTCCTGTGTTTTTCTCCATTGAAACAGTACTATGTTATGTTAATATTCTTGTCAACTGAAAAACAAATGGAGTCCTGAAACCATGAGGCCTTTCTCAGTGCTAAGAAAGTCCCTCGCCAATTCAGAATTTATTTGCATTAACTTTTTTAGGTTTTCATCTAACAAAAAGAGGTAAGACTTTAAAATTCCCACAGAGTCCAATTTCAAAAACCATGGGGTAACACACAACCACCTCTTCAAGAGTGTCAGTGGCTTGGCAGAAAAAGTGAGGCATGACTCTTGCAGGGCTGAGAGCAAGACTGCTTTGGGGGGAAAAACAGATGGACGAATGTTGACCCTGCAGCCCTGTCCTGAGTGTCAGTCAGTCCCTGGAGGCAACGTCCCCCATAAGCAGGAGCAGTAGTAGACCAGCAGAGGATGACAGCTGGGGGCACAGACTGGGAAAGAGGAGGGAGGATTTCCCCAGATGACTCTGTCTCCCCTGAGTCTCCCACAAGCCCCTGGGCACTCCGCCACACAGCCACCGGCTTCGAGGGTCCTCACTGGCTTCAAGACGCAGCCGGGGAGATGAACCCTGCACAGAATCTGTCTTGATTAAGGATCATTCTCATCACAACCCAGCCTCACCAACCCTGCGACAACAAGGACATCCACTTCTCTCTCTAAAAGGTCAATCGGTTTGTGTTGAGGTCATTTGGTGGCCAGTTCATCACCACCCACATCTCTGCCACATCTTGTCAACGCTCTAATGGTTTCTCCCCATTCTCAGAGCTGTCCCTGGACATGGGGTGGCTGAGCATGGCCAGATCATCACAAATGATAAAGAATGTCAGAAGCAATTAGGACACTCAGAGCACAGCAGCCCCTCCTTGTCTTCCTGGGGCTCAAGACTCAGGTAAGAATCCCACATAGTCATTATCATGGAATAAAACCCTTCTCTTCTCACTTTTCCACACCCACAAGACGAGTGGTATGGGGCAGTGGCATTCAGGCCACATGTCACCTCTGAGGAGACAGTGTCACTCCCCTAACCATGTCATCAGTTAGAATGCTGACCTGCTCCATGGAAGGGCAGCAAGGGGCATTTAGGGCCTGGGCCAGGGACTCAGGACATGCCATGCCCAGCTCTGGCCCTTCATCCTTCTCAACCTCAATGTCCCTATGTGTAACATTGGGGTAAGTAATCTCACTGGACCCGTGTCATCACACTGCTATCAGGACCAAATCAGACAACGGAAATTAGTGCTTTTAAACATGCAACGTGTCTGAAGAGAAAAAGTGGACTGCAAGTTTGACAGAAATGGCAGCATTAACTGGAAAAACGATCATAAACAAGTCGTTTAGGCCCTCTGGGCCTCAGTGTACTCATCTGTAAAATGAAGCCTCTGATCCAAAGCTCACAAGTCCGTTCCAGCTCTGAATGGGCCGAGGAAGGGTATTTGGTAACTGAGTGCCCAGGTGCATCACATTTAAAGTGTTCCATTGTAGGCAGGATTTAACCATTACACATTGGTCCAGATTGCCACTCCACTGATGTCCAAAGTGTGTGCCTGAGTCTGGTTTTGCTCAAGCTAGATTGATCCAGCTGCTTTCTTTCCCAGGTCACTTAAAACCCCACTCCCCTTCAATTATCTTGCTCTTGTCCCCGGGTCTTCTTTTTCATTTCCTCACACTCTCTGCTTCCTCCAGGCTTTTGCACATGCTGTTCTCACTGCCTAGCTGGACCTGTTGTCTCTCACTGCCCAGCAGATCTTACTATCCTGCGTCTGCATGTTTGAGCCCCTTGAGGAACGAAGTCTTTGTTCCCCTTTGCATTTCTAGATCATAGGCAGCACCTACCATGTAATGGATGTTCTATGAATATTTGCAGAATTAATAAACATACGAATGCATAAGTGAATATGGAATCTATAGTCAGAGATTTCCAAATTAGAACCTCTACTTGTTTATATCTAAATAGTCATTTTTCACGTTAAAACAGCTGAGGGAGGTAATGCCCATTATCTACTAATATGCATCTCCCTCTTTTCTGACTAACAGAATCCAGTTTTGTTCAACACTACTCTTCAGACTGCCTTGGAACTAAGGATGACCAGGTGACTCACTTCTGACCAATGAATAGCAAGCAGAAGTCTAGTGGGTGGGCATCCAGAAAACCTATTGTTTTTCTGATAAAAAGAGAAAGACCGTCAGCACGCAGATCCTTTCACAATTGGCAAAGGTCCCTGCCTAGAACGTGAACCTGATCTCTTGAGGATCAGGTTCTGAGGTTCTGGAGTTCTGAGGACAAAGGCTACATGTTAGATATTGGAGTGGAAAGGAGTCTGGTTCCTGCTGAGTTGCTTGAATAGCTACATTCGCTCTGGACAACCTATTCATGGTCCATTTTTCATAAAATCTAAAATCCTTAGTTGTTTAAGCCACCACGGTCAGGCTCTGTTACAGATGGCCAAATGGAAGCCTAATTGAGTCAACAGCTAACGGAAAATGAACAATACAACTATTTGCGCATCCAAAGAGCATTCATGGAGCACCTACTATGTGTCAGGTACTGTGTGATAATTGCTTTTCATACATTGCTTTTCATACATTGCAAATCTGAACAGAACTCCGCTATTTCCAAGCTAAGTGGAAATTTTCTAAATGATAAATGCCTTATGGCAGCTTTTCAATAATCCTTTTGAATTATTTTTTCAATGTTTTTATTTCTTATCTCCTAGGAGGTTCTTTACATATATGTCTTGCCTCCACAAATAACAGGTTGAACCATATGAAATTGCTATTTATATGAGTCAAAAATATATGTTCATTTGCTGTGATTTAACTTAAATGTCACACCTGACTCCTTAATGTGAACCATAGATTTTTCTCTGTGGTCTTGAACTGACACCTGGAACCCGTACAATTCATAAGGGAATACCGTCCTTAGGAGAAGGAAAGGAAGCCACTTCCTGTCCCAGAGCCTCAGTTTCTTTTTGCGTATAATGGAAAGTTTGGGCTAAAATCACTCTAGGTTGCTGCTGACACCAACAGTCTAGAAAGTGAAAGTGACGGTGTGTCACCTCAACACACCCAGTGGCTTCACTGCTCACTGAAGATGCCAACCAGGCTCTGAGCTCTGCTGCCATCATGGTTCCATTTAAGCCCAGAATCAGTTACAGCTGGTGACCCAGAAGTCTCCAAGAAGTCTTTTGTCCCTCTCTCTGCCTCTAACATTGGCCTTGCCTATAAGTGCCCCCAGTAAGTTAGGGGGCTCAGCCCTGAACCAGCTTCTGCAGGTGAACATGAAACTTCACAGCCCTTCACCTGTTTCTCCTCCTTAAACAAGCATGACAAAAACATGTAAAATAATGAGAGCACCTTGATTATCAACTATAAATAATAATAATAAATATGTATTTGAATTGGAGTGCTCTAGCTATATGCAAATATGAAACTCTTTGTGATGAAAGGTCATTTTTTAAAATGTCCTCATTACGTTGTCTTTTCAATAATAATTTTAAAAACCGTTCTGAGGCAAAATGAGTTGAAGAACGTGGAAGAAAGAAGAGTTCAAAGTTCCGAAGACATCTATTACTACTTAAATCCCAAGGATGCCCATTCAGAGTGAGACCATTTGTACAGAGACTGAGCCAGTTCCCATAGGCTGCTGCCCAACAACTCTCCCCCCCCATCTGGGGGAACAGCTGCTCCCTCCCCAGTCTGTCAACTGCCCTTCCCCGGTTAATCCATCCTCCCTGGTGAGGGCGGTCAGGCCCAAAGCCCTCCATCCCTCCCGCCACGGGGGCGGGCCATCCTGGAGCCAGCTTTCTCTGTGTGAACTCCAGGGTGAGGTGCATTGAGGAGGTTAATTACACCAGCCCCCGTGCCACCCCCAGCCCAGCACACTGACAATTTGGCAACTGCACTACTGGTACGAGAACATTATGCCAAACAGCTAGTGGCAGAGAACTCTGATTTATTAACGAGAGTCCCTGGGATGGCAGCCAAAGTGCCCTTCTTTCCAGAGGAGCAGCAGGGCCTAGCAGTCCGCTTTCATGCCCCTTCAGTTCGGGCCCAGCTCACCTGTAGATGACTGAAATTCCACAGGGGTAACACATCAAAACCTTGTTAGTCGTGTACGTCTCTAGGTGAACGACTCTGTCAGCTCCTTCCTTTATTCAACCAGCTGAGACACGTATTGGGATGAAACCCAGCGCAGTATGTTTGGGCGGCATTTCAAAGCCTGGGAATGGTAGCCCAGGAAAGGACGTGGGTCATGTGAGACAATTTGCAACCCACTGGAATGAATAGGGAAGACTCTGAAAGGAGAGGCAGCTGGGCCCAAGTACAAACACCAGTGTTACCATTTTGTCCAGGGCAGCTAGAGCCTTGGTCTCCAGTACCACCTGTCCCACGTGGTCATGGCATCTCCCACATATCAGCGAGCCAGTGCCCTCTCTGACCTCCGTGGCCACTTCACTGCTGGGGACAGGAAGCCAGGCTGAGGGAACCTGTTTATCGTTCACTCATTCATCCAGCCTCCTGTCCACCTATCCATTCGTCCTCTTCCACCATACTCACTCAGCAGGTATTTACTGAGTTCCCTCTCTATATCAGTCAGTGAGCAAACCTGGGAATGCAACAGTGACTGAGTGGCACAAAGTCCTTGCCCTCACAAAGCTCTCCTCCTGGTGGGAGAAGCAGCCGAGTCAATGGGCAATCACAGTAGCATGTTGCTAAGTGCTATACAAGAAATTGGCAGATAATATAGGAGCACGTAGGAGGCACTTAGATGGGAGACTAGGGAAGCTTTGGTCTCCTTTCCTATAAAATGGCAGCATTGTGATTTGCCCAGCCAACCTACAGAGCTGCTGGGACAACCAACTCAGATTATGCATGGAAATAATTTTATAAACTGAAAAGCACTATGCAGATGTAAACAAGTGTCATTACTGTCATTGCCATTCCAGACTTCTTCTAAAAGACAAGGTAAAGGCAGCATTTCTGGGCTTTTGGCCATGCCACCTGTGTAGGCCATAGGCTAATAATGCTTCCTCAAAATAGGCCCATCTCCTGACAGGGAGGTGCGTGAACACTGGCCCACTGCATTTTTACTGTTTCTTCCAACAGTGGAGAGTAGTTGCATGGAATCATCCCATGCAGCTACTCTCTAGCAGCTCCCAAGCTTGGCCACATTGTCCGTCTTCCAGAGGCTTGAGGGATAGCGTGAGTACATAGGAGGAGCTGACGAGCATGAGAGGACTAAGCTGAAGGTTCCGACTGTAGCCACAAAGGGTGGAGAAGTTTACAGGCTGAAACTATGACTGCGTGAACCTGCTGTGTTTGCAAGTGAACCAATCAGAAACTCATGCCGGTCTCAAAGGGCAAGAAGGAAACTTGACCCTGAGACACAGTTCTTGGATGAAAGCTGTTTTCAACTCGGAGTGAGCTCCTTGAAGCCAAAGAACAGATCTGCTTCGTGAGACCTGGGTGCAACAACATACTCCCGGACAGTCAATGCAGAATGCAATAAACATTGCTAGATGTTTGAAATAAACTGTACCAGAAAACAACAGAAGACCATCCCCACCTCCCCCAAGCTGGAAATTGAGAACGAAAGAAGTGAAGGGCTGAGTGGATACCAGAGCCTGGCCCCCTGACTCAGTGTTTAGAAATCTTTCCTCTCCCAGGAAGACAGCTCGGTGTACTGGGGATGGGAGTGGTGGGGGCGGGAATGTATTCCCAATTATTTACTCACAATTAGCAATTCACTTAACTCCCTAAGCTTCGCTGGCCTTTATCCGTAAAATGAATTAGCCCATCTCACAGAGTGGTTGAAAGAATCAAATAGGATAATGTACTTGGAGGCATTGTGTGAACTCTTAGGTCTGGCACACAAGGAAGGGACCATGGTTATTACTGTGGCTCCCAAGGATGGTAACCAGGGTGCTGCAGTTTTTCAAAACTCCCCAGAACTGAGCTTCAAGCCCTGGAAACTAGAGGTGGCAGCCATCAGCTGGAGCCAGAACAGCCTGGGTCTGCATGGCCCTTGTGGAAGAGACTGAAAGGTGCTCCTTTGGGTCCTAAGGTCACCATGAATGACTGCAGCAGAGTCTCCAGCAGGGATGTGCCTTTGAGTGATAGCTACAACCCCTGAGAGGACTGTACTGCTCAGCTTGTACCCCAACAACAGGGAAACCTGTGTTCTAGATCCTCTCAACCTGGGGCTCATTGTTTCATTCTCCAGGGCTCAGTTTCTTCATTTAAAAAGGTGGACAAATACCTGCCCAACCACCACCAAAAAGCTGCATCAGTATTTAATCCTCTGTGTTTATTCAATGCCCAAATGTCCATTTTCTCTTACTTGACCAAATGTTGCAAGCTCTGTTCCAAGGAGAAGGCATCAGACTCAAAGACTAATGAGATACAAAATTCAAAGCTGCCAAATGAAACTACTAAATCAGGGGCAACATTTAGCAGGCCAAAAGGATGGTTTTGGGGGGTGGAGCTGTTTGTTTTTTCTTTTCTTCATCCGTTTCTCAGATGAGCATTCTCATTTTGCTCTAGATTGTGTTTTGGCCTCCACAATTGGCCTCTTCTTTGTTGAGGTCCTTTCAAAGGCCAGGCACAAGGCAAATGCCCTTCAAAAATCCAGGAAAGTGAGCTTTTAGTCCACAGCGTTTGTTCATTTTTAATGTAAGTAATTAAACAAGTGATTTTTTAAAAAAAGGAACTCCAATGCCTTTGGTTAAACACATTAATATAAATGATTTAAAAAAGCTAATCTCCTAATGAGTTGAGAATTTTATATTGATTCAGTAATTACAAAGCATATTGCAAAATCAATGATAAATACTCCTGAAATTCGTATTGATTAGCTAACTCCGATAAGATTATATTGAACAGAGACAATATATTTAAGAGTGTAAATGTGCGTTCACGTTAACACATTTGGTGACAAATAGAAGCATAGGGCAGACCTCAGGCTGGCGTGGAAAGAGCCGTGCTCTCTACATGTTGTTCATGCTTCTTCCACACACTTGGTTCTGGCTTTCGAAGCTGCTGGTTAATGAAACATAAGATTATTACTCCCTCGTGCATTTAAGTTTTCAGGTCTTTATACAATAATTAATTAGGATTATGTGACAAGAAGAGAATTTCCACTAGGAAAAGAAATACTAATAGTATTGCTTTAACAAATGATGCTTAAACTCCTATTGATTCAATTTATTTAATCTTTCTACCTAGACCACCCTGAAGGTAATTATTCACTTTAAATACTTTTAAACTAGTATCTTTTAAGTCTGGGATTTCTCACGTAGCCACTTACTGTCTAATAAAGTAGTCTTCCTGGAAATGAAGAGTTTTAAATTATATACCAATGGGTAAATCCATAAAACTTACACATTGGCAGGTCTCAAAGTGTGGTCCCTCAGCCAGCAGCACCAACATCACTTGGGAACTTGCTAGAAATGGGAATTCTCAGGCTTTGTCCCAAACTTACTGACACGGAAACTTGGGGGATGGGGCCAAGCTATCTGTTTTCACAAGGTGGTTCCAATGCCTCTCAAGTTTGAGAACCACGACAATACATCATTAAGATTTTCCTGAGCATTTACTATATGCCTATAAGTCTGCTGCATGTTATGAGGATACGGGAGAATATGCAGCACCTTCTTACAGTCTGGTTAGGGTGTTCACATTTATAGGCTTGGTTCTGTCCCTAACCAGCTTTAATACCTTAGCAAGACTGAACCCTTCTGAACCTGTTTCTTCATCCACGAGGAGATAAATTGACTTAGGTAATATCTTAAAATTGCTTCCAACTCCAGATACCATTCCACAGGTCTACAAATTAGAGAAAGGGGAGTTTGTTCACAGAAGTTCCACATCAACAGTGTGATTTGAAACACAAGAAGAGATCTTGCCAGCTCCGAGATTAATTCCCCTCTGGAATAGCGTGATCTTTAATTTCCTGTTAGTCACTCCTCAGGGTTTCACGGTATGAGCCAAATCCTCTCTTGAAATAGGGAATGACATGGAGTTGGAGAAGAAACTACCTCTCCCTCCCATGGGAGTCTGATGTGTCCCCTACCTAGTGAGAACCATTGTTCTAGCCTTTCTCTACAACCTGGACCTTTGAACCTGGGCTCCCATCATTGGAGAAAAGAGCTGATAGGTTCCCCTGGGGCTGGTTGGAAGGAATTCCACAACCAGACCTTGAGTGCTGAGAGAGATCATTCATTTAGCAGTGTCAAGAGAATCCTGAACTAGGAAGGACAAATTTCATGTGATAAAGGGACCAGGTAAGAGAGAAGTCTTTAAATAAACACCCCTACAAACCCACAGCTATGCCCAGGGGTGGCTCTAACTGGCCTTTCCTGATCCTTGACCCTCCCATCGCCCACACCCCCAGCACCCATTGTGAGATATGACTCCCTTGATGAAGTGAATGTTTGTTTGAGGTTCACAGACCCTAAGGCAATCCTCAAAGAGAACTTCCTGACCTGCTTTGCAGAAAGACACCATCACTGAGAAAACAGAGGAATGACTTTTCAAGAGGAAAGGGGTATACTTATATGACAAATACAAGAAAGTCTTAACATCATGCTCTATTAAATACAAAGAATCCTCTCAAAAGTCATGGCAGGTTAGAGGTAGAAGGATCTTCAGAACCCCCTTGTGTTACAGTCTATATTGCAAAATTCGGCACTTGATTGTATACTCTGATAATGAACAATTTGTCTATTACTATTGTACCTCTACTAGTTAAGCTTGGAAACAAAACTTGAACTCGGAGCTTTTCTCTGAAGCTCATTCTCTCTCCATCATTGAAGGAAGTCTCACTTATAGCAGAAACAGGGGGTGGGACAGAGCAAGAAGATATTTCTTTATGCATGCCAATTGTTCATTCTCCTCCATGAAAAAATAGCTTCACAGAAAACTTTTTCATCAAATCTTTAAGTAAAACTAAAATGGCAAAATGCCCATATCATTCCTAAGGTATGCCTGTCCTCTGAAACCCCAAGTATCCCCCAAAAGTATTTGTACCTCTGTTCATATAGAAATGGGTTTACATAGAGAAGTTGTCTTATGGGTTCCCAGACACAGCCAATGCCAGGGAAATGCTCAAGATCCCCTTGTTTTGATCCTCCACTTCTCTCATATGTCCTTTGGGAAATAACTATGTAACTGTTTTGTTCTAAGATATTATATATTGATAATAGATTCTTTATCCTGCCTCAAAGGTATGTGAATATTCACAAAAGGAGTGCCCCTTACATGAAAAGTGGGGTTATTTCTGGCATCAGTGGCCAACAAGTTGGAGAGATTTTTCTGCCACTGAGGGGAAGAAGACATAGGTGGCCCCCAGTCACTCAGCATAGCTGCTCTGACGCTGCTAGGTGGCTGTTCCCCCCCTTTTGCTGGGGTTTCCCTTTTGAATGGCCCAATCAATATTCATTAGGCATTGCCAGCGCCTTGTCTCGCCCTAACTGATTTCTCCACCATGCTGAAAAACCCATTAAAAGTTAATCCTCTAATAGACAAGGGCTCACATTGGCTGCCCCGAGGTTCCAGATACAAGGAAGATGCCTCTAGGAAGGAGACACCCAAGGGCTGGGGTCGCCTAAGAGTAGAGCGTCAACTCTTCAAATCCATGTGCCCAGGAGAACCCATGAGCAGCCCTAGTGGCCTTTGTCTGCTCCAAGGAAAGGGTATCCCAAAGAATTCCAAATGGGAAGATGGACGCTGATCTGGTCTTCCTCATCAAGGCCTGGAAAATAGAATACCTGGACAATCCCCTGACTTAAACGGGGCCTATCTGGGATTGAAGAGGATGGATTATATTCTTTGAGCAAAAAGCCCAGTCCAGCCCAGCCCTTCCTGGGCATCAGTGATGCAGAACTTTGCCGGCCTCCTGCCTCTCAAGGAGTGTTTCCCTGCACTGCTTCTTTCTCTTTCTGACATCTGGGTGTAAATATCCGTCTAGATCTTCCTCCTCGCTGCACTCCCTTTCTTTCTTAGCCATCTCATAATGCTAGTCATCACTCCTCATGCATTCATTTATTCAACAAGTAAAGTCTATGATGAACAACACTATCTGTCTGTCAAGCCCTGTACTCGGAGCTAAAGATGCATGGCCACCCCTGCCCTCCTGATACCTCCACTGCTATGGAGGAAAAGAGCTGATTAAAAGGAGCCATCCCGGCGAAGTAGGAGGTTGTTTGGTAAATGAGTGGAGGGGAGCATGTGCTGTTCCCACTTCTACCAAAGGTCCATGCATAGGAATTGTTCATCCAACGCATCATTAACAGGCCCTTCTCTCTTACGCACTGTCTGCCAGAAGCAATAACCAGGCCCTCTAGCTGAATAGCAATCCCAAGCCTCTGATAGGATGGTGAATGTCACCACATTGAAAAGCAGTACTTCCCTCTACGCAGTTTTTCTGAGGTCTGACCTGCCCAACAGGGGCCTCCCACACCCAAGAGCAGGTTTTAGGGCTTTGCCGCATCCTGGCTGCAAGGCCAGCTTCCCTAGCTTCCGTGAAATATCCAGTGACCATTCAGCAGAACAGTGAGGCAATTAAGTGGCCCATGGATGAGGAGAAAGACTGAGGAGACTTCACAAATGCTGGGATTGAAGACTTGAAGGCTGAGATCATGAACTTTCCATTTAACTATCCTTTACCCCTTAGTCTTACAAAAAAAAAAATAGTAAGTTACAGATTAATAAAACCACTTACAAAAAGTGGAAATTCTACAATAAGGCCTCAGACTCAGGTAGTTTCTAGGAAAATTTGGATAAACACATGGGAATTTTCTAATGACTAATTAAGATGAATTTGGGTAATACTAGGGGCAAGTCCAAAGTTAATGAACCTTTAAGGTGATGTCTGTCAAATGCCTTCTTTCAGGAACAGATACCAACACTGGGTGAACCAATGGACGGCCCATGGTGACACTTCCATAGGACCATGATGCGCAGTGCATTCCAGAGGCACACTCAAAGGTCTCCACCCCCGTCTCTTCTAGCTCACAAGGACATGGCTGGCCTTCCTCATCACTAACATAAAATTTGTGATTATCAGTCCTTTCCTGGGGTCTGTATATTTCCAGGTCTGTGTGCATTGGCGAACCTTTTTCAAGGAGCCTCACCTTTGTTGTGGCATCTCATCTCATCATTCCTCAGAACCTGAGATTAGGCAGGTGGCCTCACCCCAAAGCCAGGACCCTCAAGAGAACACATGGATTGCTACTAACTTTCTTACTGGGAGGCCAGGATGAGGATCCCACTTTGGGAAATGTAATGTCCCTTCCTTCCTTAATTTCCCATCTCAGAGGGTTCACACTTTTGCCAAGGGCAGTGTTCAGTTCACAGCCTCCTAGGAATGCTGATTCCCTGCCAGAGGGGCTGACTCCCTGGATACCCTTCTTCCAGCCTTAGACGTCAACCAGCAGCCCCAGCAGCCCTAAAACATTTCCTCACCCAAATATGTGACCATAAAATAGATTGGCTGGTCAGTCAATTTTCTGATTGCACACCCTCTCTGCACATACTTTCCAGCGAGGTAGGAAGTTATGTCACCCAGCGGCTTTGTGGGGACAGGCAGTTTCCTTCCTCACCACATTGCATAGCCTCTGTGCTGAGCCCATCACTGGGAGAGGCCCAGAGCCTTGGTTCTGGATTTCTTCCCCAGACAGGAGGATGCCTGCTGCTCTTCTCTATCTGTTCCTGGCAGAGGGAGTCTGTCCAGCTTCCACTGCAACAGCTGACTGCAAGGTGAAGGCAGGCTGGCTCACAGAGACGGGCTCTGACGTCTTGCAGCCATTCCAGATGGGGTCTCTGATGCCCAGAGCTCTGCTGGCTTCAAGAAAAATGTGAAAATAGGTGATCTAAGCCTTCTGGGTTTTCCCCACCCCTTCCCAGTCTTCCCAGTCTTCACTATCTGTTCATTGATTCAATACATATTTATTAAGGACCTGCTATGTGTTAGGTCCAGATGAGTAGGACAGACAGCCCCTACCATCCTGGAGTTTACAGGAAGAGAAGGAATAACCATATCCGCAAGTTGATTTTCAGTGTACTGGCAGAGAACATAGTACTTTTATTAAAGGTGTGTGTCCACCAGAATTCTTGGCCCCCTCGGCACAGTGTATTTTGAATAGATGTCTTTCCAAAACTGGCAATTCTCATTCCATAAGTAACTTTGTAGTCTATCTCCTGCAATGTTCAGTTCCCTACACCCTGGTTCTGCCCTCTGCTCCTTTCTTCCCAGACTGTCCCAGCCCCTCCTTCCTCCACCCAGCCCCTCCCACTCGCACCCTCTCTGCCTCCTTCAGCACACTTCGCCTTCAATCCACTCCTAGCTGGAAGCAAGAACAGCAAGACTAATTTCATTTCTCTTCTTTTCCTTTGGTGAGTAGATCTGTGACAACCCTTTTTATGCATTTAATTCATTCTCAATTTCTCATAATCAGGGGGAAGGTATATCCCTAAGGTTAGGCAAGAGCCTGTCAGAAAAAAAAATAAAATAAAAGACAGTGTAAATTCACAGAGGTAATCATGGTCTATCTCCACTTCCCACTGCCCATGGAACTATTAACTAATATCACTCTCTAATCTTTTTTGTACTTATTTATTTTGTAGCGAGAAACTAGTGTTATAAACACCCCTACTGTCAAAACTTGTCATCCCCATTACCTCAAGGCGGGCTTCATCTCTGTTATTCTAATTTCAGAGTTTCTCAAATTCACAGCCGCTGGAAATTGAGTACAAAATCCATTATCATTTGTATATTTTAATTATGCAAATGAGGCAGCTCAGCTGCGATGTCCGGGACCTGCAGGGATGCCTGACTTGATTCTGGGTGATTACAATTTATCCAGTCGAGTCACTTTAATTGTAACAAGCTAATTACATTGTTTCATTTGGCTTTAACAAAAGAAAAAGAGACAGGAAGCTGGATGTGGCTCAGGGCCCCCCAGAACAGACCACTGCCTCTCCCCGCGCTGAGGTGGAGACAGCCAGGGGACTGGCACAAGCCCTCCCTGCCCAGTTGAGGGGCTAGTGGAGGACCCCAGAGGAAGGGCAGCCAGTGGGCAGGTAGCTGGAGGCAGCTGCCCTCCTAGGCAGAGGTCTGCCTGTCAGTGGCCTCCATCAGGAGGACTTGCATTCCAGCCTGAAGTTCATTCAGCGGAGCAGTAAGCCTGACCTTCGAGAGGTCAGACTATCTTATAGAAGGGCCTTTCCCTTCTTTGCCCCAGGGTGATGTCTTTGAGGACCTAGCTACTCTCCACTGTTTGCGGATCTGTGCATGCAAATAATCTTTCTGGATAAATCTGTAGGTTCCTCCCATCTCTGAGCACTGAGGCCAGTGAGGATCCAGTGGAAGTGTTCCCATGGTCAGATAGAAGAGGATGCTGAAGTGAGTGAGAGAGTGGAGGGCAGAGAGATGATAGAGGAAATTGGAGCAAATTCCATAAAATGCGGACGATGCTTTTCATTAACTGAGGTTGCGTTTTTATTTCTGTGATCAATGGTAAACATTTATTCGTTTGAACTGAAAGTAAGTGTTTTCTCTTTTAGTCATTACATCTGGCAATGAAAAAGAAAGTGCTTAAGTTTACAAGTGTGTTCAATATTTTAGCAGAATGACAGTCCCCAGGAAGCACAGGACTCACATACATTAACAAATGACCATTTCTCATAACAGAGTTACAGCAGGACCAGAAGTACAGTGTTAGCTACAAGAGTCGACCATTTACAGGCATCAGCTCAAGTCTGGCCATGCCATCCAGGGTGTGGCTAAAAGCTATTCTTCTAGTAATTCTTTTGGTTCACCTCTCCCAGAATCATGGTCCACGAACTTTCTACCCATGAGTCTGGGTCGCACAAACCTATGACCTAAACTGCCTGTGACCTCAGTTGCCTAAAGCAATAAGCTCAACACCAAGGTCCCAAAATTAGATGAATGGCCTAGAGACACCAGCATATCAAATAATCAACTAATGTTGATTGAGGTTTATTGGGAGTCTACTACACTCATGGTCTCCGTGTTCAAGGTGTGATACTCCAAAGAGAAGAAGAAGGCTTACATGTTTTAAAAGGGATAAACCTGAGCGCTCAGAGAGAGAAGAGACTTCTGCAGGGACTGAGATCGTATCTATAAAACTCAGCTGCATTGTGGAGGGGCTGGGCTCCAAGGGAGGTAGTCCCTGAGCGGGATCAGAGCAGAGGTCCTAGTGTACTTCTGTGACAGAGATGGCCATTTGTTAGCAGAAGGTTTTGCAGGTCCATTGGAAACAACACACAGAGGCTGGGGCTCCCATGAAGGAAGGGCTGGCTGGGAATATCATGGGACAGTTGGAAACAGACTCTGATGAGCCAAATACCAGCTAACAGGGTGTGTTGTTGGCCTTGTGGAGTTAAACAAGGGAAGCAAAGGGCATGGTCTTCCCCAGCAAGTCCACCTTGTAAAATGACATGTTTGTATGCACTGCAAATCTGGATTTCAGTGAGCCAAAGGAGCCTGGGGATGGATAGTATGGACATCTGGATGGCATGGCCCCACGTCAGCAGGATTCAGGATGAACGCTTCCTGATGGGTATGGGGGTATGCTTTGAGAAGATTTTTGAAAGGGCAAGGTTGTGTCTCAGTGGATAAGCATGAAGAAGAGAGTTGTGGAAGGAGGAGCAGCAGGGGCAAAGATGTAGAGGAAAGAGCAGCAGCAGGCAGGGCCAGAAGCTGGAAGGGGCTGAATGGAGAGATGGCTGGTGGGTACCGATGGAAGCATGGGCTGCACATGGAACCTCCTGGCTCTGTGCGACTGAGTTCTACGTTGGCATTTTCTGACCCTTTCCATGCCGGCTGACACCCAAAAGAGAAACCTGGTGTCATGTCCAGCATGGGGCCGCACCATAACCCAATATATACAGAAGGAAAAAGAAGTAAGGAAGAATGGAAGGAGAGAGAACGGGAGGAGGGCAGGAGAGAAGGAGGGAAGGAAGAAAACAGCACATGGTTGGGAATGAGGAGATGAAGTTACTTCTCCCAGACCCACTAACCAGCTAGGTGGTTGAGATTATGACATTGAAGGGCTCAGAACCTGCTTCCTCATCTGTCAAAGGTTAGGGTGCAGGGACAACAAGGATATCTACAATGGACTTTGCAGACATAGGTCTCATGAATCAAGACATTGATGTATTTATATCTCTCTAGTCGGTGTCAGTCTCTGCTTGGAAATACTGCTCTACATTGGGTGAACGGTTGGTACCAAAAAAAAATTTTTTTTTAGGCTGCTGCTTCTGCCTGAATTCTCCAGCTCTAAGTAAATTAGAGCCAGATGCCCAGTTCCTCATCGCTCCATCAGATGACTCCATGGAGTAATTATAATACTTTATGGGCATTAACTCACTGATTCTCATCATGCCCTGGGAGGGAAGCGCTCAGATCATTATCTTCCCTGTACCCAGGGAGGGGGGCGCATCTCATTCTCTCCATGTGTGCATCCCGACAGCACCTGGCCCCTGGATGCACTGGAAGGGGAGCGCCAGGACCAGCCGCGCTCCAGGAAGATGGATGAGCTGAAGTCAAGGCCTGGGAAAGGGAAAGCAGTGATGGTGGAGGAGGAAGGTCCAA
Organism: Eonycteris spelaea; assembly: GCA_003508835.1. NCBI lineage: Eukaryota > Metazoa > Chordata > Mammalia > Chiroptera > Pteropodidae > Eonycteris > Eonycteris spelaea. The sequence continues at coordinate 18,292,970 of PUFA01000003.1, read as the reverse complement.
CAGCACAGGGAGGAAAGAGATGCTTTGAGAGGGAGGGAAATTGGCTGAGCTCAATGCGGTGGTAACTGAGGGAGGCAGAGAACCAATTATAAATACTGGAACAGTCTCGGTTTGGATGAAGAAAAGGAGGGAGAAAGCACTGAGGCCAGCCTGGGGAGGCAGCATGGAATTGAGAGGAGATGGGGTCCAGGGTTGCTGAACAGGGACTTCAAGAGAGTAGCCACCGGCTCTTCTATTTCCCCATTTAAAGACTCACATAGGGGACCAATCTTAAATCCCTCTTAACCCAGGAAGTCTTAGGATTATTAAATTTTAGAATGAAGCTACCATTAGTGTTTAGACTGCCTTCTTATTTTGCTGATCAGGTAACTGAAGCCCAGAGAGGGAAAGGCAGTGGTGACCCAAGGTCACACAGCAAGTAGGTGCAGGCTCTGGACTGGATCACACAGCTCCCAGCTCCCACTGGCTCGATTTCACCTTCATCTCTCTTCTCTGAGTTCCTTCTCACACAGGAACTGTATCACCTGGCATGTGGTTTTATGCTCTCATTTATTTTCCCTCTTAGTAAATCAGAATATTGTATATGCTAGAATCATGTCTTGACCATCCCTCGTGGCACCCTGGGAGCCTAACCCAGGATTAGGCACGTAGAGTGGGAAAGGATGGTATCCAGCTTGATGAGAGCATGTGCGGGACCCCACCATAGAATATCAGAAACCTCCAAAAAGATCAGAAATATTTGGGGGAACCACCCAGAATAAGCCAGGAAGAGAAAGATAAACCATGAACGTCTCCACTGCCATTGCTGAAACTACCAGCGAAGCAGCCCAAAAGCCTTAGCACACGTGAGAAACGGGACAAATGGGGTCTCAATCCCAGCGAGTGAGTGATATCTCAGCTGACAGAAAACACAGGAGTGTGTTCCGGCATTTCCGTGACCTCAGAATTATACGTGAGTCCCCAGGTCATGCTCAGTGTGTTCACTCACGATGTGTTCCCACTTTCAGGTGCATGTTGGAACGTGAGGCCCATGGTCACGGTAGCTACCAGTTATAGCCCCACTTTACAGACGGAAAAACTGAGGCCAGGCAAGATCAGTAAATTGGCCTAAGTGACGCTGTTCTTTATCAACAGGGCCAGGCTCAACCCTGGTGTCTCTGCCCTCAGGCCCATGCCGATGACCACACAGCTCAGCTGCTTCTGCTCCAGGACTGATTTTTCTACTTAGACCTTTTCTGCTCTACATTCTACTCAATATCTGCTTCGCAGGTCCTTCTCTGACAATAATCTCATTCAAGTCCGCCCTGCTCCCCACACCTCCAAACACACACACACACACACACACACACACACACACACACACACACACACACACACTCAGCAACCAGTGTGCCTGGTTTGGCATTAGGGAGATGCCTCACCTTGAATTAGGCAGATGAGACAAACTCTTGTGAACCAGGAGAGGTAGCAAGGCCAAACTGTCAGGCCAGGCATCTAGTGCTGGAGGGGGTGACAAGCAGGCCGTGCTGGGGGAGGGGAGTCAGCCAACACTGGGCTGACAAAGAGCAGTTAGGTTTGGCTTGGGAGGGAGGAAGATATTCCACAAAAGGGGAAGAGCTGGAGAGGAAGCAAAACTTATTTTCCAACAAGCTGAAGGAATATTTCCCATAATCTCTCTGCCTCTTCCCCAGCTCTCACCCTTCTCTGTTTATTCTACCCAAGCAGATAGCTTTAACCTGCCCGTACATTATCTTGTTTAAGATTGTATTATTGGGGTGATTTTTCCCATTGGCTTCTACTTACACAGAGCCCAATAGTCAGCACCACCATGGCCTTGAATGCCAGCAGTCTCAAAGATGGGAAGTCCTGCTGAGCCTGGTCTGACCCTTTCCAGGACCTGCCACAGTGGAGCTTTCCCCAGACCCATCGTCTGAAGACTGACCCAAGGCTGCCCCACCCTTCCCTCTCCCAGTGGCTCGGAGAGAAAGGCAGACATCCCATCCTGGCTGTCCACACCTGCCATACGATAGATGGAGGGCTCTAAATAATTAACGAGAATCATTTTGTAATGCGCTGACCCCTGAACGTTGCACATCACTCATTCTGATACTCCTGTTCTCCCCCGCTCCTTCATTCCAACAGCTCAGACTCCTTTCTTGGGCTCCCACCAAACACCACATCAGCGGGCCCCTTTGCATTTCTTACAAGCTGCATCATGACGGCAAAGGTGTTGGCCTCTGAAATTCCTTTGATAAAACAAATGGAATGGTGCAAGTGATGGTGGGAAGAAGGCATTCGTGCTGGGGCCACTTCCCTAATTCAGAGAGGGGATTCCTTGAACTCCTGGGAGCCACCCAAAAGTTCTGGCACGGAGGGAGGCAACCCAGAAGTTCATGAGCCTGGAAAATTGTCTAATGACAACCTGCATGGCCCTGCCCTCCAGAGGACTGTACATGTGAGGTTCTGAAAACAACATGAGTAAATGCTAACGTGCGCTAATTCTGGGTTTCTGGGTAGATACAAAGGGTTTATACTTTCTGCACTTTTCTGCAATTTTGAAATATTTCATCATTAAAGTACAATAATACCCTCGCACAGTGAATGGCCCAGAATGGGTAGTCAATGTTTGTGGTCATCGCCAAAGGACAGCTGTTTGGAGATGACAATGAAGTGAAAAGGGAGACACAGTAACTCCCACTCACACACTGCGACCTGAATTGCATGCCAGGGAAGACTTCTGGATACCTGGCGCTGGGCGAAAGGGCAAAGACAACCCAGGAGGACAACTGGCAGCACTGGAGACCAAACAGCAGCATAGTTGGGTCAACATTGGTTCATCCTAGCACAGTGGGTGTGCTAACTGGTACCCAACAAATCCCTGCTGTGGAGCTGAGTACTCAACACAGGACCCAGCTTACCGTAAATTCCTGAGAAACAGGGTCTGTATCTTCTGTTTCTTTCTTATCACCTTTGATCCTGACTCTGCCCATAAAAGCCCCATTTCCTGTGTTGCTGTGAACTTCATATCCTTCCCCAGGATTCTTTTAGGAAACAGGAAGTCACCTCCCCAATCCTCCACCCACCCACCCCCCTTCACAGGAAGTGGGGTCTATCTATAAAACATGAGGCTCCTGGGGGTGCAGCCCAAGTGTGATTACGAACCCCATTCAGTAGTTTTTGAGTAAAACAAACAGGAAAACAAATTACATTTTTCCCAGTTTGAGCCCAAATAATACCAGCCCTGGGACTTGAAAACTCTGAGCCCTGGTGAGAGGCTGGGATAATTACACTGATGGGTTTCCAAAAGATTGCAGAGAAGTAATGAAGCAGTAAACAACAAAACCAACATCTTTTCTCCCGGGGCCTGGTTGCTTTTGGTGAGGCTCTTAGTTCCCCTTTTGTAGATCCCACCTTGGCAAAATTGTGGTGCCCCAAAGCTTGGGCTTCAACATTTATTTTGGCCTTTAAGAACCTTTCTTGTCTCCCTCCCCAGCCCCTTGCCCCATGCACCCAGCATATTCCTCCTGCTCTAGCGTCTCCTATAATGTGAGAATGATCACAAGGCTAATAAGACTTAGTTCTGATTCGACCAATATTCATCCAGCATAGTAGGCTCTATGCGCATCATTATTATAAGGGCAATAAAGGTGAGCAAGATGTCATTTATGTCCTCAGGAAACAATGGCCCTGGTGGTGCAGGAAAGCACTGCAGGGAAGAATACATAAGGAAGCGTAAGAGACTTTGGGGGCAGAAGCCAGAAGATGGTACTTTGTTCTGGGAGCAACCTAGAAAGTTTCTTAGAGGAAGACATGCTATTTAGGTTGGACCTTCGAGGGCAGGCTGGATTTGGAGAAGCAGAGACAGGTCATTGTGGTGAGGAGCTCAGGAGATAAGGGAGATAGGAGGGGACAACCTAGGAGGAAAAAGTAGCAAGTGCATCGAAAGAGAGATGAACAAGCCAAAGACATGTTGAGAGGGTAGGGATTGCCCTAGCTGGTAGGCAGGCAGGTTGTGAAGAATAGTGTTTTGACTTGATTCCATAGGCACTAGGGAGCCATCAAAGGTGTTGGGGTATTTGAGTGTGATTCTCTTTCAGGCGTCTATAAGAGAAGGGGGGTAAGATTATTTGATGGGGAGAGAAAAATGCTTAACATATTACAACATATCACTATTGATGGAATTTCAATAGTGAAATTCTTGAGGTAACTCAAGAAATTGGGGAAACAGTCAGTCTTCAAATCAAAGCATGTTTTGAAGACTCAGTTAATATTTCTTCATGGCCTGCAAGGAGCCGGGCACTCTGATGGGCATTCTACATAGATGGTTTTCATTAGATCCTAAAAGGCTGGATTCTCTTCATCATTTTATAGAAGAAACAGATTAAAAATGATTTGAGATCACAGAGCAGGTAGTGGTGAAGCTAGAGCGTGCACCCACTTCACTCCAACACTTCCGATTTTCCCATCACCCGTTTGTTGCTACGACTTACATGCACACAGCCGGCCTGCCCTTCTGCATCCGGCAGGGAGCCAGGTGCTAGCCAGAAAGCAGCTTTCATTTGAGGGCAAGAGCAAGGTCAGTGGGAGGTGCTGACTGGGAGGGAGTCACGGACTGGAATACAGGTCTCCTAGAGAGTAACCAACTGTGTGATCCGGGGCAAGTTACTTCACCTCCCTGATCTTCCTCATCTGTTCACTTAGGACTAGGGCAACGATTGGCAAATTATTTGGGCAGCAGAAACTTTGACTTCAAAATAAAATTGTAAATTAACCACAATAGCACATATAAAAATAGGACTGTTCTGGTTGATGCTGGCGTGGGGTGGGGGGGGTCAGCAGGGAGGGCAAAGGTCCAGACACCACATACATAAGGGCCTTTAATGTGTATTTTAAAATTGCATGTTACAGTTGAGGAAACAGAAGTCCGGAGAGGTGAGTAAATTGGGCAGGTTACATAGTGCTCGCATTCTTGCTCGAAGCCTCTTGCTCTCACCACTGCAGCCTTCTATCTTCCTGGCAAGAGCCAGGCTCATGCTTCATGTAAGATGGCACATTTACAACAAGCCATCAGACACAAAAGTTAAGGTTCATAATGGCAATAATCCACCACATCGGCCCGTGCTGCATGGGAGACTGCTAGGTAGGCAGATATAAATGTAGACTTTATTATACCACATTGCAAGGCAGGGAAGTTAATGTCGCTGGGAGAACATTCATTTCCACATTTCCTTACTTTTGCGTGTCTTAATTTGCAACTTAATGTGGCATTATCATAATTTTTTGCATTATGTAATGATTAAAGTGAGGCGTATCATATTTATTGATTTATTTGATTTATTTAAAATGTAACCATTGCCCCAGGGCAGGTATATGTACAAAATACAAATGCAATAGTTAAATTGAATCTGGCAGATAAATTCCCCATTAAGAAAAGACATTTCAAGACTGTCAAGACAATGAGAAATGTCTTCCCAGAATCATCAGGAGAGAAAGAATCTTGAGAGGTCATCTGGTCCAACCCTCTGCCTTAGGCAGAACTGCTCCTAATCCCCCAAGACTGAACACCAACCAATTGAACTCCTGAAATCTCTAGGGAAAGCCCTATTCCACCATATTCTCCCATCTCTGGCTTCAGACCCAAGGTTAATACCTTCTCTTTGAGTCGATCCAGGCTTTTGTGCCTGGAATTCATGTTCCCAGCATCTTACTGCTGTAGTTCATAATCATCCCATCCTCAGAGTTCATTACTCATTCCATTTCTTGCTTATCTATTTCTTATTCCACAAGTCCATCCCCTAAAAAGACCCATGTTGGGATATCAGATTCTCTTTACAGAATTTCAGAATCTTGCAGTGGAAAGAGGAACTGACCCAGCATTCCACACAGAGCAGGAACTTCTCAGATACATCCCCAATTGCTGGGCATCCAGTCCTCATTAATGCTGAGGCACCCATCATTGATGAATTTCACAAACGAAATACTGAGCGAAAGAAGCCAGACACAAGAGGGTGCGTGCAAAGTGATCTATTCACATAAAGACCAAAACCAGGCAAAACTACTCTAGGCTTTGGAGTCAGGATGGTGCTTACCCTGGGGGCTGGCAGAGGTTGGAAGGCATAAAGGAGGCTGATGAAGTACTGTTTCTTGACCCAGACACTGGTCACATGGGTGTGCTCAGTTTGTAAACATTTAGCAAGCTACATTCTTACAATATATGTATCTTTCTCTCTGCATATTAAGCTTCAACTTTAAAGTTTAAAAAAATCATGGCCTAGGACTGCAGTTTGTTAGACAGACAAGACAGAGGTATGCTAAAGGGTGTTGTATTATTCTGCTTGGGCTGTCACAACAAATTACCGTAGACCAAGTGGCTTAAACAACAGAAATTTATTTTTTCCCAGTTCTGGAAGCTGGAAGTCTGAGATCAGGGTTCCAGTATGGTCAAGTTCTGGTGAGGACTCTCTTTCTGGCTTGTGGATGGCCACCTTCTCACTGTGTATTCTTGTGGCCTTTCCTTAGTATGAGAGAGAGAGAGAGAGAGAGAGAGAGAGAGAGAGAGAGAGAGAGAGAGAGAGAGAGGGAATCTCTCTTTGCCTCTACTTACAAGGTCACCAGTCCTATTAGATTACACCCTACCATTATGGCCTCATTTAACCTTAATTACATCCTAAAAGCCCTACCTCCAAATACAGTCACACTGGAGTTAAGGTTTTACCATGTGAATTTTGCGATGACACAATTCAGTCCACAGGAGCATGCAGTAAAATACAAAAGCTAGACAGCATAGGATGCATACCAAATGAAAGTTATAGAGTAAGTGGAAAGAAATAGGACCGTATCCAGTGCTGACATGGTAAGGACCATCTTCCTGGAAAGGGAAGCCCTTAAGAGACTTGGTGCAAGAGCAGAGAGAGGAGAGGTCACTTGGGAGGCAAAGACACACACGGAGGAAGCACCATATGTGCAGGTCTCAGGGAGATGGGCCAGATTATAGCAGTGTTTGCAAAATGTGTCCTCTCATGCTGGGCTGGGCATAGAAGGATGGACGCAGCAGAGGTTGGAGAGGAGGTCAGGAACTGGGAGGCAGGGGCTGGGGGAGGATGGGGCAGATCCAGCTGCCAGCAAGAGAGTAAGTCCTGTTGGATATGGAGCCAGTGGTCACTAAAAAGTCCAGGAGTTCCTATACCAGGAGCTGGATGACTGGCAGACAGGGAGAAGGAACAGGCAGCACCTGGAGTGTCAGGTGGGAAGGATGAGGACAGGTATGAGAGGAGGCAGCAATAATATTATGCAGCTAAGGGAGGCTGTGGCCAGACTAAGGTGGGTCTTAAATGCTGCAACAAAGAATTTGATCCTCATCTCAAGGGTAGGCTTAAGGAAAGGATACACAGACAGTCAGCTCACAAAAAGGAGGCCTTGCCCATGCCTTGGCTTATAGCCATGCTAACATTTTGTTAATGTAGCAAGAACTGGTTCTGCTGAATAAGAAATCCTGTGCAGCAATGCATTTATGAATGCTTATCTGACCATCATTTAACCAAGAATTTGTCATAGGATCTCAGACTCGTCAAGTTGGAAGAGCCTAGGAGTTGCTAACCCAGCATCCCCCACCTAAGGCTGCCATTCACTCAGGGGTTAAATGGATCAACTCTGTATTTCAATCTCTGTAGAAATATTTATAATTACATTTGGCATGGCTTTCAAAAAGTCCCATTGGTTGCATTGAATGGTTAGTTGGGGGAATAGACATCTGTATTGTTAGATCCTAGCCTGATACAGACAATGGCAGTTTATAATGGTGGGAGGCAAACTTCCCAAAACACTAGGAGTAACTCTCTAAAAAGCCATATCACAGGCTGAGTTCACTTTCTATGATTACAGACACGGCATATGGAGCTCCCCATTGCCAATCTTATTCAGTCTCCTGGCTCTATCTCCTAAAGGCTAGCCTCAGAAATACTATAAATTGACATCACGAGACCCAAAGACATGGCAGGGAAAGACCTCTTTGTATTACTATGGTAATACTGGAACTCTTTTTTTTTTAATTGAGATATAATTGACATATTACATTATATTAGTTTCAGGTGTACAACATAATGATTTGAATTAGTATATTTTGCAAAACAAACACCCTAAGTCTAGTTAACATCCATCACAACACATAGGTACAATTTTTCTTCTTGCGATGAAAACTTTTAAGACCTACTCTCTTGGCAATGTTCAAATGTACAATACAGTATTATTAACTGCAGACACCATGCTGTACATTATATCCCAAAACTTAAATATTTTGTAACTAGAAGTTTTATACCTTGGAATTCATGATTAAGGTTTGGTTCCTCTCAAAAACACTCATCCCAGGAGACTTTACAACTCAGAAGGGATTAATTCATCAACTACTCTCCTTACGGGAAGAGAAGACATGTTTTTCTCATCTTCCAGTTTCTGGTGGTGAGTGTGTCCTTGGCTTGTGGCTCCATCACTCCAATCTCTGCCTCTGTTTTCACATGGCCTTCTCCTCCGTGCCTGTCTGTAGTCTTCCTGCCCTCTGCCTCTCCTATAAGGATATCTGTGATGGCATTTAGGGTCCATCCAGATAATCCAGGATAATCTCCCCCTCTCCAGATCCTTAACTCAATCACATCATTTGCCATATGGGTTAATAATTACAAGTTCCAAGGATTGGGAAGGGACCATATCTGGGAGAAACTGGGGAGGGGTATTTTTCAGCCGACCTCATTGTATAGAAGAGGCAGAGGGGAGACACTGTCCTGACTGAGCAAAATGATTTAAGTAGGCTAGACAACTACATTAGAACACCTGAGGAGCTTTCCGAACATACAGGTCTCTGAGAAATTCCGATTCAATCAGCCTAGGGTGGGGTCTGAGAATCTGAATCTCCTGATTGGCCCCCCATCTATACCATGCAACTAGAAAAGGAATGTGAAAAGCTTTATGTACTGATGTTTTAAAAATCCAAATATGTTAAGTGACAAAAAGTGAAATGTAGAACAATATGTATAGTAAATGCTATATTTTGTACAAAAACTGGGTAAAAGAAAATGAGAATTTATAGTAAAATTTGTCTTGGAGTCACTCCAAGAAGGTGCCACGGAAGCACTAATAGTACTAACCCAGTGGAGAGAAATGTGCTGATGTGGAGATGGGGAAGATTTGTCACTACGTAGCTTTTATATTTTTTATGTTAAATAAAATTGATTATTTAAAGCTACCCAAGTAATTTCAATGAGCCCTATTAGGAACCACTGGTTTGGAGAAAATAAGTGAAAGGTCTTTTATGGTGTCCTGCAAAATGGGGAACAGACATTTGCAAATTTGTGCAATCAATTCTCCAAAGATAAAGTTCATGCTGCAATATGAAAAGACTTACCAAAGGCCTGTATAACTTCCTAGGAGTATGTCTCAGACAGCTAACCATTGGGAAGCACTTCCTGAACCTCACGTCATAGCTAGCCAGTGCCGGAACCAGGGGAGGCCCACCTACCAGGAGGAATCCTGGACCTCAGGGACGACCCAGCCTGATCTTTTCAATATTCTAGTGGAAATCCCTTTTCCTTTCTAGTGACATGTGTATTTCTCCCAAGTGATTGTTGAGTGTCGACTTCCTTCTGGAGACACACAGAAGTGTGTCTCTGGGTCATTCTTCCTGCCCACTGTCTCGTATGAGACACCTATCTTCTCCTGCCCAGCCCATCTGCCACCCCAGCTCCAAGACACAAAGAGATGCCCAGTCGCAGGTCTGGTCAGCTGGGACTTGAAATGAGAGAATTAAATGTAAAAAAAAAAAAAAAAAAAAAGAGGAGTCAGAATGACGCCCTAAGGGTTCAATCTTTCCTTTCCATTTTCAGAGCAGAAGGGGGAAGGGCTACTTCATGAAAGCCAGATTAGCCAGGATCCAGGGATCAGCAGGGCTGAGTGTGGAAGGAGCTGGGCTGGAAGGAGGCATGAGCAGGACGATGTGGGGAGAGGCACAAAATGATCCTCAATTCCGGGGTAAGAGGCAGCCAGCTGAACTGCAGGTCTCCTCTCCTGCTGCTTCCACTTGCCCTGGCCCAGCTCCACCATCCCCCACCCCTCCCCCACTCCCCACACACACACAGACACAGACACAAGTATCCACTAACACACTGTCGGACACACACCCACACCCACACCCACACACACCCGTGACCTGACAGGCACATCAGACGCACAGGAAAACATGATTCGGGCACAGAAGTCAGCTTGATTCCAGGCTGTTCTGGTCCTGGTCTGCCACTTAGCTGTACAGCTCTAGGCAGATCACTCCTTTTTGATCCAAATCACTCTCTGGACCAGTTTCCTCATTTGTCATTAACTCTTACCAATATTACCTCAAGGTGCTTCTAGCGCCCAACCACTTCTCACCATCTCCACTGCTACTACCTTGGTCCAAGTCACCCCAACCTCTTCCTGGATTAATTACCACAATAGGCTCCTTACTGATCTCCCTGCTTCCACCCTTTGCCTCCTACTCTCTATTCACTCAGAAGCCAGAGGGATCCTTTTAAACCTAAGTGAAATCATGGCACTCCTCAGCTCACAGCCCTGCAATGGCTCCCTGCCTTACTCGAAGCAAAAGCCAGAATCCTTCCAAGTGCCTGCAAGGCCCGTTGTGATGGGTGCCACTTTCACCCCACCGCATTACCTCTCTGACCATCTCCTACCTACCCTCCTCCCCCACTACCGCTCTGCCCCAGCCTCTGGTCTTTCACCATACTTCAAAACTACCAGGCAAAGGCCCACCTCGAGGCCTTTACACATGCTGTTCATGCCCCAGGAATGAATGAGCAATAGAAAGGGGAGATTTGATCTGGGCCTTGTAGGAAAGAAGGCATAGAGGAATAGTGCACAAGAAAAAAGTCATTTGCCCTGAGTCAAATTCTTTTCATGTTGCACTTGCTTTTCCTAGGACGGAGCCATGGTACACAGAGTATGGCTTTTACACAGAGCATAAGCCACTTCTACTAATAATAAACATGATAATGGCACTATCCTACAATTCTGTAGCCCTCTTAATTTTTTGTTTTCAAATTTGTTACTATATTCACCTTCACCATAGTCTTCTACAGGCAACAGAAAAGATATAACCTAAGTTGTATCAATGAGGAAAAAGGCAAAGTCAGGCTTTGCACCTGACTCACATCACAAGCCGGTTAGTCAGCTCTCATTCTGCTGATCCATCCTTAAAAGCCAAAAATACTTCCTCGCTTGATAGGCTGCAGTCAGCTTGCATCACAGATCAACTTCTCTGCAACAGGGCAGAGAGTTTCTATCTGGAACTGACAGAATGTCAGGAATGGAGTGATGTGGCCGCTCAAGACAAGAGCTGGCAATGGCTCTAGACGCTGGTTCTGAGCAAGACTGACCTTTCCCCATGATCAACCTCAGAAGTGCCTGTTGCCATGGCTCTTCAGTCAATTCCCCTTCTCCACCCTGCTCCTTCCCTCTTGGGGTGGCATAGGGGACACCCTCACCCTTTGTTTTATAAGTTTCCCCCAGGAAGCAGAAGATATTGTTTACCAGCACAATTCATTGGCATCCATTGTTCCCACTACAGAGCCACTTAAACAAAGACAGGGCAGAGTAATAATTATCTTGTCCAGATGGCAGCCAGCAGCCACTGCAGGGGGAACTAGATCTCTTAGCCATACCCTGTTTGGGCCCCTAGAAACATGTCACTCTTTCCTTCAGCCTCAAGATAACTCAAGATAACTTTGATTACTGAGAAGTAGAATCCCTATTATAAAATGGAATTAGGTGGAAGGAAAAAAGCCATCTCTGGGTCAAAGACTGGGCTTCTATTCTTCCATTACTCTCTTGGCTATAGTACCTGAGGCAGCTCACGTTCTCTTGTCAGTTTATTCATTTGTAAAAGAAAATATTAATGGATGCCTGTCTCAGTAAGAAGCGTGCTTTCAGTTGCAAGTAACCCAAAACCCCAATTCGCATTGGCTTAAGTCGTGAAAAGTTGTCATCTTACTTAGCAAAGTCAGAAGTGGTAGTTCCGGACTTGGCTCAGTAATGCCATTGAGGCCTTACTTTCCCTCCCTCTCTCATCTCTCTCTTAGTCATTTAATGCTTGCTCTCATCGTGTTCACAACACAGCCATCAGTGACAATCAGGGCTATCGTGCTTCCTCGTTCCAACCCAGTGGGAGAGAAAGCAGAACTTCCCCAGGTTGGACTCCAGTCCTTGCCTTCAATCAGATTGGGCCACCTTGCCCATCCTTGGACACCTGTAACCACCACCAGATGGCTGGCAGGCTCCAATGGCTCAGAGTCATAAAGATCTTCCTCTGAAGCTGGGGTTGTCAATCAGGGTTCAGTTGAAAGCAGGAGTAGGGAGAATGGATGCTGGGTAGGCTACTAACAGTGTCATCCACACCTCCCGTCTATATCACAACGACACTAGCATGATTTCTTTAATAGATTAACCATTTGACATCTCCAGATGATGCGCAGAATAAAGTTGTGAAAGCCATCTGTAACTGTCAAGTATTATTATAAAGAGCAAAAGAAGAACTGAATAAAAGCCAAGTCATTTGAAGGGTACCGTGTTTCTCTTCTGAGGCATTTGAATCTTCATTCCTACAGATCCGATATGGAATATGCATGGTTCCTGCATTTTAGGGTCTTCACGTGATTTTCCCAGAAAAGACACTGCTGGCTGCCCACTCAGCAAACAACCAATTGCCCCTAATCACGCGCGCGCGCACACACACACACACACACACACACTTCTTGGTGGCTGACAGAGCCTCAATGTTGTCCAAGTGTCACCCTCTACCAGGCCATATATTCAGAAAAAGTGACCCTCCCCCCTAACCACCAGAGACTTGATCATAATTGCCCTAAACCAATTACGGTTGTCTCAGTCCCTTTGACATGGCTGATTTAGAGTGAATATTTGAGCCAGTCTTGGTCAATGGGAACTGAGAAAAAGTCAGCTGGGGAACTTCAGCTAATAACGTAAATGAAAGGAGCCCCTATTGTAGCACATTTGTCAGGGAAAGAGGTCAGCTGATAGTCTCCTCCGGGAACAGCCCCCTGGGATGCTGTGTCTTCAGAGCATGTGATACCTACAGGCTTTTCTGCCCATTACTTCTCAGGAGGCAAAGAACCTGGGACGAAGTCTCGAGGCCCTTCCCTAAAACCAGGGTCTACTTCTGGATTATCAGATTCTCCTCTCTCCTCCTCACATGTCTTACCCCATGTTGCTCATCTTTACTTTTGGCCTCAGGTATGAGTGGGAGGGGGAGCAAGGATGATGGAAGCCAACTACGTTCTAATTAGCTTGTATTCTCAAAAGCTGAGGACTAAAGCAAGTTGCCTTAAAGACATCCACAAAGGTCTGATGTTACTAGGGTAAAACTGTAAGGCACAACTGGACCATTTTACATTCTATCGTTAAAGAAAACAAAAAGATGAACTCACCTAATGGGGAATCAATTCCCAGACACTAATGAAATCCCTCCATCTCTGCATTCTCTGGATTCCTGCTCTCCAGGCCAGATCCAACCTTCAGAACTTTCTGGACCCAGCAGGCTATAATGAGCCCAACTGAACTTAATGGCTTGTCATTATTCATTTCTGCTAACAGCCAAAAAAAAAAAAAAAAAAAAAAAAAAAAAAAAGCACGGCATGGCTTTTTACAGACACAGACATACACTAGCTAAATAATAATAACTATTTCTTGACTCAGATGTTACCAAAATCAACCAATAAATAGAACACAAATCCTCTTGGAGGCATCTGATGAGAAAAAGACAAGAAACAGCAAATGGCTTCCCCACCCCCAAAAAGTGGGATGCAATTGGAAATGTTCCATGTTCCTGGGCTCAGCATCAGCAGCCCTAATTTATCATCATCTTCATATATTCTTATATAAGTAGTAATACAGATCACCCCCAGCCAATTAATCAATCTGTAATTAGGAACTGACACGAACATTTACTACCATCAGGCATAATTTATATGATTACAGATGATTAAATAAAATGTAATTGAGTGAACAGGCAATTTGTTAAGCACATCTAGACACAGCCATATCACCTAAGGCTGGAAGCGGCCTGACTCCCTTCCTGCAGAGGGTCAGGAAGTGTGGTTCTGGAGGCTGGGAACTTGGGGTGGCCAGCAGAGGTGGGGGGATGATTCAGACTCCCAAGAGGGCCCACATAGGAGCTGGCGGAGGGAACCAAGCCCACTCTGAACCGCTGCTTGAGCCACTCTAGTGTCCAAAGTTTTTCCACAACAGGTCACCTGGATTTTCAGAACTCCTCATACTATGAAGAAGAAAAAGAATGTTTAAATTACATGCCTTGGAACAAAACTATGCATACCATTTTTCTTCTGGTCCACTAACCCATCCCCACTTGGTCACCTTGAAGAACCCCCCCCCCCCATCACTCATCAGCTTTATTCCAGGAACATTTCTAACATGAAGGGGAATTTAAACAAAGTTTGCACTGGGTAGGAAGTGCCTCACTTCTGAAAGGGAAATTTGCAGTGACATCAAGGTCCAAATTCTGACTCTGCCATTTACCGGCGGTGTAGCCTTTGCTAAGCAGCATCCCCACATTGGATCTTAGATTCTTCTTCTATAACATGAGAAGATAATAAACATACCTACTTCACTCCACAATGCTATTGATGTCATCGGCATTTGTAGGAGAATTAGTTGATACCATTATAGTTAAAATAATAGTTTACTTGGGGGGATTTTTTTGATAGATGAAACTATAAAGATAATCGTAAATACTCCTAGAAAAGCATGAAGTAGAAGCTACTTTTTTAAAAAAAAAATCCTTCCACGTCATATATAAATACATATATGGCTATAAGATAAAGAGAAAATTTCTTAATTTTCTTAATAATAAATATTCCTGAATATTAAATAATTGTTTATCTTACAGGACATCCCTTTGACAGTTTAGACAGAGATTCACAACAGAATTTAGAAGAGGGGATGGTCAGAGCCGTTTCTATTTAAGCACACCCCTCCCTCAACCAAATCCCAATCCCTTCTGCCCAATACTAATCTTCAGATCTGTTGATGCTACCATTATGGCAAGAATTTAGGAGCTTCCTTTCTTGATAACCTCCAGCTCCAGCTGGTCACACAACAAAATCAGTCACATTATCTTGCCTCTAGCCAAACATGACCTTCTCCAACTTGATCATTCATTTATTCACCGTATTTAGTCCCAAATACATTTTAACTGTCTCCAACCAAGTTTCTCCATTTTGAGGATACGAAAAAAAAAAAAAAAAAAAAAAAAAAAAAAAAAAAAAAAAAAAAAAAAAAAAATCCCACCAGCCCTGACTACACTTATGAAGAAAAAGAGACACTTCACTTTAAAGTAAAATTCATATGTGACTTCCTCTTTAACTTTATAATAGCCACAGAGTGCTATGGACTCAATTGTGGCCCCTCCCCAACTCATATGTGGAAGCCCTAATCCTCAATGTGAGGTTTTGGATGTGGGACTTTGGGAACTGATTAGGGTTAGATGAGGTCATGAGGGTGGGCCCTCATGTTGGGATTAATGCCCTTATAAAAAGAGGAAGAGACATGAATGAGATCTCCCTCTCTCCACCCCCATATGCATGCACCGAGAAAAGCCATGTGAGGACAGAACAAGAAGATGTTCGTATGCAAACCTCACCAGAGACTGAATCTACAGAAGCCTTGACCTTGGATTTCCCAGTCTCCATAACTACATGAAATAAATGTTTGTTGTTTAAGTCACCGAAACTATGATATCTTGTTGTAGTAGCCCAAACTGACTAAGGCATAGACTTTTCAATTACTAAATTTGTCCAATGAATAAAAAGTCATTCTGACCTGACAGGAAGACTGGGTTTGGTTCATGTGCTCTCTGAATCACAGCCGTGTGCTCCTGTGGAGATGGTTTAACTTTATTAATTAACAGCCGTCCTCCTTTTCCCTCCTATATACAGGGTGGCGGGTTTCTAAGAGCTTTGGAGAGATTTATTTTTATCTTTCGAGTGGATAAAAGACATTAATGAAACCATTTGAGACTTCAGGGACTGAGCTCCACCCACAGAAGCCAAAAGAGGCAAGCGCGAGTGACTGTTGATTATTAAATGTCCTCTTAGCAAAGGAGCATCACCAGCCTGGGCTGATGGGCCTTTAAGTGTGTGGAAAGTAGGGGGAGCGCCATATATGCATTATGTATAAAGAGGCACCCCAGCTTTCTTACACAAGACAATTAATGAAATCACTTTGTGAAAATGTAGACCTCCCCTCCCACACTCGACTACCAGCTGGTCCAGCTCTTGAACATATAGCATCATGTTATGATGGCTCCGACAATTTGGGTCAGCACAATGTTTAAACTCTTAAGTGGAACCACTAATCTCCATTAATCTGACTGTAAAGATGAGACATAATGCTTAATACAAAAGCATAAGAGTTGATAATGCGTGTTCCTCTGATAGTCTGCCTTAATACACACCAACTCCTGCCCCAAGGGCAGGGTCTTTGGGGTTGCAACTCACCATTCAAAATCTATTCCTGAACCTTCCTGGAAATCTCTTCATGCAGGAGGACAAGGACCTGAGGGGAGCGTCCACCATGAGGCCCACGAAGGCGGCCATTCATGGGACTTCTGCCCCTTCAGGCCCCCACTGTCATCCCCTCTGTCCAATGGGCATCACAACAGTGAATGGGTGCTAAGTTTGGGGTTTGCCAGAGTTGCAACCCTATCACTGGCTGAGATGTCGAAAGACTGAGTAGACAGGTAGATGTTTCACACACATGTGACACTCACCCTGGTTGGCACACTAGGGAAACATGATAGAGTTCTCTTCCTGTTAGGGGACTTTGAGACTTTGGGAAGTTTCAACTACAGAATAAGTTCTGTCGATTTTCCTCATCTCTCTTCACCTCTATCTTTTTGGGTCAGTATTTCTCAAACCATGGTCTATGAAATCACCTGCAGGAAATCACTGAAGATGAAGTTTAAAAGCAATGTTCCTGGGCCTTCCACAATGATCAGAATCTCTCAAAAGAAGACTCAGGAAAACCACATTTTCAACAAGTTCTACCAATGAGCTTTAAGCACAAAATATTAGAAAAACTATCTAAAATTTTGTAAAGGTGTACAAGCCCAGGTTTTTTTTAAAAAAATAGTCATCCATGAGATAACCCAGCCCCACCACAGTGATTTTTCAGCAAAAATTCCCATTATATGGTTCCCAAGTAAGTTCTTAAAGCAAAAGTTATATGTATCAGTGGAAAAAATGGATATGGATCCAGGACACAGAGAGACTGAGACCTGTTTTGGTAGCCACCATACCTATGTGCTACCTCTTTTCCTATTGCAATAACAATAGTGAAAACGTAATGAGTGCTTACAGTGTGGTCAGTGCCATTCTAAGTGTTTCATATGTATTAGCTCACTAAATTGTCATAACAATTCTATGAATAAAACTTATGACATTTCTATGAATAGTCTTTGTGGGAGGACAATGAAAGGCTTCAGAAAGGAGGTGACATTTAACTGGGCTATGAAAATTGGTGAGAATATGTCATCTTCCACACCTTGCTTATTAAATCACTGTCACCAGGAAGGATCCTCATTGCCTTTTTATGCCCAAAGTCTCCACCAGTGACTTCCTAGAAATAAGGGACAACAATTAGATTAGTGTTGGTGGTTATTGACACCATGAATTATAAGAATGACTCTTTATATGGTTCCTGAATTATAAATAACCATTGAGGACTTTTGTCCTAACCCAAAAAATGACTCCTTTCATTGTTTCTTTTCAGGAGGTTGGCTTCCCACTATGTGCCCAGGTAAAGCTGCCTCTACTCTGGGGTGCTGATGAAACTGAGCTGTACCAGAAAAATTGAGGCTCAAGTCGTGAACATTAGATCCAGATCAACTGGTCTCCTTTCTTACAGAATTCACACTGTATGGTGGCTATTATCTCTAACTGCCAGGCCCGGGACCTCTCCCCAACCCACCCCTCTGGTAACAAACCTTATCCCAGAAACTCTAAGATGAACTCATGATGGCTCCATCCTCTTGGCTACAGTAAGGACAGCAGCAACAGTGACCAGGGATGGGCTTGTGACCCAAGGAAGTGTCAATCAGAATCCCTCCCTGGGGTCTTCCTAGCAGGAAACACTAAAAAAATTGTGAATTTAGGGCTCCCTGTGGTCATGTTTTCAAACCCGTGGAGAAATCTGTCTGCATAAAGAGTGAGGTCAAACAGAAATGACAGAGACAGTGACAGAGGAGAAAAGGACAGAAAAAAATTGATTGCCATTTTTTGAGTACCTGAGGCCAACTCCAGTCTTGTATGGTTAGGTTACAGGGGCCAAAAACTTCTTTAAGATTTAAATTAATTCAGGATGAGTTTTTTTTAACTTACCACCAAAAAAATTTTGACTTATGAGATACAGCTCATCTCTCCCTTAATTTGGTGTCCCATGGACACAGGACGAAAATAAGTTGGATTTGTATCAGTGTTTGGTGTTCAACTATTTATTCATGCATGCCTTTATTGCATTATCTTTCTGAGTCTACCACGAGATGAGCACTTAGTCAAGGCACTGAGGAGAGACAGGTGGCAAAGTGGTACTCATGGAGCTTAGAGTCCAAATCATCACACAAACAAATGTTTAAATTTACAATTTTGTTAAATGCTACAAAAGATAATGCATTACATCACTTGAAATGACAAATTGATATGACAGTTTTTACTGATCTATTTTATAGGTGAGGAAGGTGAGATTTGCCTAACATATACAATGACTAGGAGGTCTACAGAGAGTAGAACCTGTATTTCCTGCCTCCTAATCCAACTGTTTTCAATGAGCCATGCTGAATCCTACCACATTTGACTGATTAAACAAACAATGAAAAAATAATGTTATAGAATGAGACTTTGCTATAAGAGGCAAAATGTCAATCCAAAGGCATGTTTTGTAAAATCGATGTTGTTGTCCAATATTTGGTGTTAGTCTGATAAACAAAACAGACATGTAGAATCCTTCCTCATAAGTTACACAGCTAATAATTGGCCTTCCATTGAGAAAAGAGTGTCCACTCTACTGGGTTTCATCTGTGCTTTGCAATTGTACCAAACATTGCAGCCATTGTTAGTAAACACTGTCAAAATACATTCATTCTAATTGTGAAAAGGAAACTATTTCTCAAATTGGCTGCTTTACCAACAGCATCTACCAGCTATATATCCAGATGAAAGAGACAAGTGGAGTTTTGTTTTTAAAAAAATCAATAGATTGGCTCTTATGGAAGTCATTAATGCAAACTGTTTAGTAAGAGAGGCTGATTTTTCATTCCTGGTTGGCATTCCATAAAAAAAAAAAAAAAAAGTTGCACTGAGTCTCTGAACAAATCTTTGACTAAAAATCATATCCATGTTGACTGTAGAATGTTCCCTGTTCCCTGGCTCTGAGGGGAAGCTAAAACCGGCTGTGCAGAGGAGGGCCAGTCCTGGCCAGACCCTTATTACAGTGTGAGCCACCTCCGATTCTAGAACAAAGCTATGAGATGACATTTGCAAAATGCTCAGCCTGATACTGCATTCAGTCTTCTGACCCGGCCCCAAAGTTCACTGGTAACTAGGGGAAGAATACTTGAGGGATAGGGATACTTGTTATCCATCTTTGTGACAACCCTCCACACCCCAGCCCCTAATGTGGCAGCTGACACACAAAAAAGGCTTCATAGAAGCATGTGGAGTGTAGGCATAGAAGCATCTAGGCAGTGAGGGCTGGGGGCTGGGAAGAATTTTATGGAAGATGCTGATTTCTTTGCCAGATTTATCATTATAAAACATAGTGGGGTTTTTCTAGCTCATAAAAAAAAAACAGATTTTTATGGATTTCTAAAGTTATGCATCGTTTTACTTCTAAATTGAACCTGTCAACCAAAAATTCCAACTGGCACTTACAGAGAGAAAATAGTTTTGAATTTTTGAGTTGATCTCAGATAATGAGGCTGAGGTTTCCCACCAACACAGAAAGAGTGGATTATTTTCCTGGACTTTCTGTGTTTACCTTGGTTTGGGTTCTATTAGCACAAGTCTTGCCATTCTTGAGACTGACTGGCATTGGAGCCTGCAGGACTTCTGAGGGAACCAGTGGGGGTTCTCTGGCTTCCCTGGAGAGTCTCTTCATGAAGATGTGGCGGTGGACTAGGAGTCAGGGTACCTGGGGTCCAGTCCTAACTCTGCCACCTCAGCATGTGACCTTGGACAAATTGTTTCACCTCTCTGAGCCTCAGTTTCTTTATCAAGCAAGAGTGGGGACAGTCTCCAAGGTCCATTTCAGAAGTTTAACAGTGCAGATCATTTACTAGTTAAAAGACACTCTTCCCAAACATTTCAATAGGGCTTCCCCATTAATGTTACAGAGAGAAGTAAGAGAAAGATGCCACTCCAGGAATTAAAATGCACACATAGAAAGGTGGGTTGCGGAGGAGTAGGGAGGCTCCCAGGACTCCCTTAGCCACAGTCGACCATCTTTGTCTGCATTTAACCCTAGTCTGAAAGAGAGTGAACTCAGGTATTGAAGAGGCAGCTGGTAACAACCCTCCAGCAAGCTCCTGTGATGAGGCTCCAGGTGCTTCCCTCATGGCCCTGCCAAGGTTGAGTAAAGAATTCCCAGGCAGTGACTCTTACAGAGATTCCCTACGTAAGTTTTTGGAAAGTTTCCTCTGGGGGAACCATGCTCTGAGAAATAAAAGCCAGAATTTTTTTTTGGAAGGGTGGGTCCAGTTAACTATTTGAGGGGAATTTGCTCTGTCTACAAAACTCTTCCAGCCTCCATCTCCTCCTGCGTCCTACTCCTACCCCTACATGGAGACTCTCCTTAGAACAAGAGTCCCTGAAGATGAGGGGCTCGTTTGTTAAAGAAAAAAAAAAAAAAAAAGTCCTGTTCCCTCGGCCATTAATCATGCCTGTAGGAGCGTTTATTAATGCCCTGTCAATTGCTCAGAGTGAAGGCAGCCTGTCAGCTGTCCTCCCTCCCCGTTAGCTGTGTGCAAACACTGGTGATTAAGCGCCAGATTTAACATCCTCATGAATATTTAAGAGGCTGTTTTTGAAAGTTTCCTGTCCTTTTACACTAATAGCCCCATTAAAACCTGTTTACAAGCCAGTCAAGAGAGTAACTGCATGCACTTAAAACATGAGAGTGCTCCCCCAAGAGGGGCACATGACCACGTGAGGATCAATATGCTGCTTAAAGTAAGACTGTCTGCCCACCCCCAGTGGAGCCCAGCCCCACGAGAGCCACGTAAAGGAGCTGGAAAGAACCCAACTTGTTAATTAGGCCAGCGAGGGGGAGTGTGGGGGAGCAAGCCCTGGCTATTGGGCTCCCTGCTGCCCTATGTGGGGTGACCCCACCTCCAGAGACTTCATAGAAGTTTCCCGAATGATGTCAACAGTGTCAACAGCAGCCAGTCTCCGGCCAGCACAGGAAAAGCAGTTTGTGTTTGAGCAAGCCCACCCCCTGGCCCTTGCCCTCCATATGCCACTCTCAGCCCCGGACCCTGCTTCTGTTCCACAAATGAACTTCCTCCAAGAAGTTAATCAGGGCTTAAGGAAAGGCATCATAATGAAAGAGGGGGCCCTTGAGAACTCCTGAAAGCTCTGAGGCCCTAAAAGGGTGAGAGACAAATTTGCAAGAAAGATATTGGGATGTCCTTTTTCTGCATGGAAAAGATGTTTTTCTATCAATACCTGAGGTTGCCTTTTCTGCAGTTAGGAAAGAAGATAGAATTGTGGAAAACCACTTTTTTGAAAGCAGAGGTACAATTACCTGTTGTCTCCTTCAAAGGAATGCAAAGGAACGGGTACACTGGGGAAACAAGGATAGTAGAGGGCTTGCTGAAGGACAGTGTCTGCTACCTGGGTGGAGTCTACTTCTTCTCCCAGCCCCAGCACGCAGCACTCCCAGGAATGGGCAGGTGTGTGGAGGAAAATCTCAAACACTAGATCTGCTTCCCTGTCCTTTCTGCTGTGCTGATAGGCAAAGAGACATGCCCAAACTTCACCACCTGAATTCTTACTCTTCTTGCAGTTTACCATGTGGAACACCTCATGTCCCAACAGGATTGTGGGGTCCCACAAAATATAAGCCAGGACTGCTCTACTTTGTATCTGACATATTGCCTGGCCCAGAGATGAATTTTTCCTTTCTTCTATAATGGAATATATACATGGTGATGCAGTATATAGTTATGTGTAGTAATAATGTAATTGTAGTAACACTCATTGACCTGGAACATAATAATCGCCTCTCCAGAGATTCCACAAAAACCAAAAGTTAAGCCAAAAGGCTCTGAAAAATGAAAACAAATTTTGCAAGATCCATGCACTGAAAGTTAAGTATTTTACTCTTCGAACCTGTATTCCAGCAGGTTAATGATGTTTTTAATATGATTCTAATAAGTTTGGCTCTCTGTAGCTCTGGCCAATTACAAAGAGGAGGGAAAAGCTAGAGACAGCCTCACTGACAGTAGAGGAAGTCGTTCGACATCGAATGAGAATAAAAATCCTTAGAAAGCGATTCGAGCCCCAACAACACAGCAGTCTGCTGTCATGTAGTCCAGGGTCAAATAACTTCCGCCACCTCCACATGCCCCTACTTGTCAATAAAAAAGGACTAAGCAATAATGCCTCATGTGTAATGGAGTAGGAAAGAATATGACACAATTCTCTTAAAAGTCTATCTATCAGAGTTAAAACTTTTATAGTTTGGAGCTTAAAAAGCTAAGCCTTCAGCTATCCAGAAAATTTATCTCCAGAAAAACTCATTTATCCTCTGACTTTTTTTTTTCTTTCACAATATTCATATTTCATGTTGCCACCAAAGAGTATTCAAAAGAGTCAAGACAAATTTATACACTAGGAAGACAGGTTGCCACGGTGAGAAACTGGTTTATTACTTTACAGCCAATGGTCAGCTGGAGTTGGGTCACACTGGCCCAAGAGGGCTGAATGTTAAATTTTCAGGAATTGTGTGAGCTAGTGTCAAATACAGCCATTATTAGACATTCAATTATAGAAACTTACATTGAAAAAATTATACTAAAAACAAAGGTAATAAATACAACTCATCACTTCTTAATCATTTTACTAAGTTTTACTATTATCTCTGCTCTTATATTTATTTATGTCTATTATATCTGTACAGGAAAAATGCCTCACTACAGTGGGGTGCTCCACATTCAGTGACATCACTTTGGCAGCTTGAAATGCGAAGATTTACACCACAGAAATCGGCACATGCAACAAATAGGGTTTGTTTTGTTTCTTTCCCCCAGAAAGGTTATTAAACCACTATTGCCCACTGCTCACAGCACTCACACTGCAGGTTGTTGAGCCTTAAAGGGAGGGTTCCTGAATGAGAAAAGGAAAGTTGCTGTGTGAAGGCCAGTGAAAAGGGCGACGGACTGGCTTTCAGGTGACCTCCAGCTGTGTGCGTGTTTGCTCTCTCTGGACCTCCCTTTTCCCATCTATAACATGGGAGGATTGAGCTAGACAATTTCTAAGGCCCTTCTGGTTTTAACACTATCTGATTCTATAATTCCTTATTTACTTTTAAGTCAAACAAGCTTGGAGGTATACTCTTCTGGCCCTTGGCAGGTAAAGTGAGGGCAAAGGAGTTTGGATACATAGCACTTCCCCTTCTTTTTCAAATACTGCCCCAAAGAATGTAATAGCCTGTAGTAAAGCAGCTAAAAAGATTCAGAGCAGGTTGAATCAGATAACAGAACATGATACCCATTCACTTTCACTGGTTTTTTTTTTCTGCACACAACTTGCCATTAACACCGGCAAAGCCATTCCTGAAATTTGAGGCATTCTCTAAATAACAGAAACCCCAAGAAATCTTTAAGTGTTTACTATTATGATCCAGAGACTTACAGAGTGATGCCCTGGAGAACGAAAAGGATCTGGTGTCCGAAGACCTGGATTTGAGTTCTTGACATCCGGGACCCACTTTTACTGCTTATGTAAGCTTGAACAATTAAACATCTTCAAGACTCAGTTTCCAGTTAAACGTGAACAATGACTGATAGTATAGACTAGCGTAACCTTTCTGGAGAGACATTTTGGTGTGTTTATTCAAATTAAATATCTATGTTATGACTCAGCAATCTTTCTCTTGAGTTTGTATCCCAGAGAAATTCCCACCCAGGCCTATCAAGGTTGTGTGTGCAGTTGGAAGCCATCAGGGTTTCCACTAGGGGGCAGGGATGAGTAAAACACGATGGAGTGGAGCGATGGAATTTATGGAATATTATGCAGCATTTAGAGACAAGGGAATAGATACATAGTGCAACATGGATCATTCTTGAAAACATAGGTATAAACAAGAATGAGATCTATAGAATATTGCCACTTATATGAATGAAAATTGCATGCACGCTAAACAAAATACATTTTTACATGTACACATATAAATAACAAGGTAAACATCGCCAAATTAAGTGAGTTACCTTCAGCATTATCCATTCTGACCCCTATGTTCTTGAGACCCAGAGGGGGAAAATGATTTTGCCATGATCGTGCTTCAAATTAGTAACAGCCAAGACTAGAACCATCAGAGTTTTAAGAATGGCCCCTCCCCTCACAGGTAGATTGGTGGAAGAATTATCTAGCATTGCTGAAAGAAGTTCATATTTGCAAAGTGCTTTATTCTCATCTATTATTTATGCACTAATGAGAATACTTAGATTGTGCCTTTTCTCCAAGGAGTTCAAAGCACTTTGTAAATGTTAACTCATTCACCTCCTAGGTCCCAGTGGGACGGACAGAAATCCTCACCCCTTGGCTTCGCGCTTGGTAAAGAGTAAGCCCAGAAAAGGCAGCAGATGTGATGGAAAGTAGACTCAGAACCAGGGACTTCCAAGTTCCTATCCTTCACTGTCTTCTGTCTATCTAAGCAGTGCTCCTGGTACTGAAATAAAAGCCCTAAGGTCCATGAGATATTTTTTGAGGCTGAATGGATGTATGATAGCTGAAGAAGGGGCTTAAGTTGTAGGGAAGGGGAGAAGAAAGGGAGTAAAGTTAGAAAGAATGTTTCCTACCATGTTATAACAGCCAGCATTTCCTGAGCATTCATAATGCACCAGACTCTCATCTCCTAGTCATCTTATTAAATCCTTATCTTACTCGTGTGATTGGATAACAATTATCCCCCTTTTTCATCACCTTGAGGTGATGTTTACCCTCCCAGAATTTACATTCCAATTAGAGGCATGATGGTAACACACAAGAGGCCATTGATGAATGACACAAGATAAATTTACATGCTAAACTGAGGTTTAGACTAGAGAGCTTTGGGGAGGTGGGGACTGGAAAAGGATTCATGGAGAAAGTGATATGTGAGCCTGACCTAAAAAGGTGAACAAGTGTGACTAAGAAGAGAAAATATTCCCACCGAGAGAACACGTGGAGCTAAGACAGGGCAGCGAGTGTGGGCTACAGGCAGGAGGAAGGGAGCAGCTTGTGAGGAGAAGGTGGGGTAGGTTACAAAGGCTTTTTTTTGTTGGCTTTTTTTTTTTTTTTTTTTTTTGCCAGAAATACCCTCAACTCCTTGAAAACTAGCCACTGGAATAGGATGTGCAACCAGATATTTAACATTAACCTCAGTTCCAAGGACATATTTCTTTCCCTTTCTCTTTCCCTAAGAAAGGTCAAGGGGGTTAAACTGGGATGTCCTCAGTTTATGAATACTAACTCATAGTGTGATGAATACTAACTCACTAAGATTCACAACTTGAGGTAAAAAACCTGAGAATCAATAAAGAAGCAACGCATCCTAAGCAATATTAAAACTTCCTGGTACTGCAGTAATTAGAACTTTGAACACTAATAAAAGACTGTACAGTTAATTAGCAATAGTCATAAAAGTCTAAGAACAAATATCCTATATATTAAATACAACAACTAATGTAATTGCCACAAAGAGATGGAAAAGCTAAAGAGGGAGATAGTTAGAAAGTGAAAGGTTTTGCGCAATAATGTCAGCTCAGAACTGAAACTGTCTTCCTGGGTTTTTGTGGCCATATGTCGCTATAGTGATACTATTATCACACAATCCTTACTTGATATCAGAATGTTTTATTTCTCATCAGCAGGTTCCATTCCTTGAGAAGCCAGAATTAGCATACCCTGGTTAAGCTACAATCTAAACTCCATATCATTTCTCATCCTGGAGAGTAAACTTATACACAAAGACACATAGATACACGCATGGACACCCACACCCATTGGTTGCTGGTTTTATGCTTAGATTAAGTCATTAGCCACCTATCTAGCATAGGCTGAAGACCTTTGGCATATCCCTCCCTAAATCACTCAAAAAGATTTCCCTCACTAACCCTATAGTGCTCCATCAGGACTCCTGATGAAAAGGATTTTGGAGGAACACAATACCCTCATGAAGTATTTTTACAAAAAACACCAAGTTTGAATCTGATCACGTTTCTAGATATAATGACCAAATTACAGGAAATGTATCAGATGCAAGAACCACATTAAACAACACTATAGAAATGCAGTTAGAAAAACCCAAACTAAAAAATTCTATAGGACAAACAACGCTGTTTCTTCAAAAATAAATTCCAAGTATAAAAAGGATGGAAGGGGAATCTATAGATTAAAAGATAAAAGATATCCAGCAGTCATGCTCCTTAGTATTTACACAAAGGGGTTGAAAACAATGTCCATACATAAATCTGCACACGATGTTTATAGCAGCTCTATTTATAATTACCAAAACTTGGACGCAACTGAGATGTCCTTCAGGAGGTGAATGGATGAATAAACTGTGGTACATCCAGACAATGCACATTATTCAACATTAAAAAGAAATATGTTATCAAGCCATGAAAAAAATAGAGGAAACTTAAATGCATATTACTAAGTAAAAGAAACTCTGAAAGGGCTACATATTGTGATTTCACCTACATGACATTCTGGAAAGAGCAAAACTATGATGACAGTGAAAAGATTAGTGGTTGCCAGTGTTTGGGAGGAGGGAAGGAAGAATAAGTGAAGGAAAGAAATTTCGGGGCAGTGAAACTACTCTGTACGGTATTATAACGTGGACACATGCCATTAAACATCTATCCAAACCCATAGAATGTATGGGCGATTATGATGTGTCAATGCAGATTCATCAATTGTAACAAATGTACCACCCTGCTAGGGGTTATTGATACTGGGGTAGCTATGCATATTTAGGATCAGAGGGTTTGTGGGAAATTCCCGTATCTTCCCATCAGTTTTGCTGTGAACCTGAAACTGCTGTAAAATATAAAATATATATTTTTTAAAGTTAAAAGACAAATCCAATGCAACATATGGACTTTATTTGGATATTGATTTAGACCAAATGTATACATATACTGTATATTTACATAATTGTATTTGCGCACATGTATTTATATATATTTATTTACAATTATGTTTTAAAAAAACTATATTCCAAAAAAATTTGAACACTAACTGGATATTTGATGATATTAAAGAATTGTTACTCAGTGTTTTAGGTGTGATAAAGATATTATGGTTATGTTTTTTTTTCTCAAAAGTTCTTATACTTTGGAAATAGTTCCTGAAACAATTTAGATAAAATGCTACAATTTTATATTTGCTTCAAAAAGCCAGCTGGGACTAGAGGTATAGATAAAGTAAGACGCCTTTGAGCTGATAAATCTTGAAGCTGAGCAAGGGGTATATGGGATCCATTACACGGTATTCCGCATCTCTGTAAGCATTTGAAATTTTACGTAATAGAAACATGCCTCTCTCCCTTCTCTGTTCTTCTATGGCATGGATGTTTCACTTCTTGCATTTAATTTCTCCCTGTTGTGTTCCATATGCTAATCCTTTCTCCAAACTAGACTGAAAGGCAACAGACTCCCCTTTCACTATTTCTTCTGGATCCCTATGGATCTCAGCTCCACCTTAGCCACAGAACTGACACATTGACAGCATCACTGTCCACCCAACTGTTCAAGCTAGAGATGGATTTGATGCCTAACTCCAACCTCTCCAATCCCTCCCCAAGTCTTCTTGAGATTCGCTCCTTGTTATCTCTCTCATTGTCTTTCCGCCCCACTGCCACTGTTCTAACTCAGGCCACATCTAACTAGTCTCCCTGCCTCCTGGCTTGCACCTTCCCATCTTTTCTGCAGAGCACAAGGCGGTCTTTCTAAGATGAAATTAGGGTCACGTCATTCCTCTGCTTAAAGGATCTGGACGACTCTTCATTGTCCTCCAGATAATATCCAGTCTCCTTATATGCCATACAAGGCCCCTGGTGATGTGGGGGCCCTGCTTTCCTCTCAGGCCTCTTCTGTTCACCCTCTTTCTAACCTTCATTCAGACAGAACCTCTTTCAGTCCCTTTCAAAGGGCCATTCTCTCTCTCTCTCTCTCTCTCTCTCTCTCTCTCTCTCTCTCTCTCTCTCTCTCTCTCTCTCCTTCCAATAAGCCTTCTTTTGCCTGGAACATTTTCCCAACCTATCTCTCCTAATTCAATTTCTGGTCTCAGATAACACATCACTTTTTCCTGGAAAACTTCCTAGAAACACCTGGGCTGGGTTACATGGCCCTCCTCAGTGTTTTCAGAACACTCAGCATTTAGCCTTTTGCTCTATACTATAATCTTCTGTTCATCTGTTTTCTCTTTCCCACAGAAGGTTCACTCTGCTAGGACAGGAACTATGGTACCCTGAGATATCTTCTATACCTACCACAATGCTTGGCTCCTCACTTGATCCTCAATAATACTGGACAAATAAGTAGAATAAAAATGGAATCACATGATCTGCAAGCCTAAGAAACTGTGGCTCACAAGAATTTGAAAACAAACAAACAAAAAATAGGAATGTTGACCTAGTTACAGTACTGTCTGGTACAGAAAGGAGAAAATCAGTAATTTCTCAGGCTGCAAACTTGACCAAGGAATACTCCGTTAGACAGAGAATTAAAGAACACTGGGAGTACCAGTTTGGGGTCAGGATCACTGCCTCGAAGTCTCATTTCTGTAACCACTTGGCTGTGTGACGTGAACCTTCATTTCCTGTTCCGAGAAATGCACCCCTGAAGCAAGTATTCCTGAATGCTCAGCTTTAACATGCTTTGAACCTATGGCCAAACTAGTAGGACAAAAAATCAGATGTCACAAAGAATTTTTAGGTAACAGAAACCTTTCCCCTGTGTCTTGATTGGATTTCCCCAGAAACAGACTCTAAGATAAGGATTTGAGTGCAAATACTTTATTTGGGAGATGGTCCCAGGAAGCACCAGAAGGAAGTAGGAAAGTGAGGCAGGGAAGAGAAGGAAGATAACAGTGAGTGAGTTATCGATCAGCTGATCACTGTGGGCAAGCTCAGTCATGCTGGAAGTCAGTGTGGAACATGCCACCTAAGGGTAAGTAAGCAGGATATTGAGACACCTACTTCTATCAGTCTTCGTCTGGGGGCTACTTCCAAGGACATGAAGTCCTCACCACTTCCAATCTGCAAAGAGAGTCACAGATGCCTGCAACTGGAAGCTGTGAGCATGTACTAGAACAGTTAGTGCCAAACGGACACAAGCAGGGCATCTATACCATTAGTGACAACCTGGGGACCTAACTGGGTGCCTTCCTGCCTCTTGTTTTTTTGTCCTACCATTTCCAAGGGAGACAAGTGCAAATAAAATCACATCTTGAGATTTGGCAACAGCTGAAATTATTCACTGTGATTTTTTTTTTTTTTTTTTTTTTTTTTGCTGCACCTATGTTTATTTGTGCATTTCTTATTTCTCTAAGACACAAGAAAGTGCCAATTCGGCACTGCCTGGGTGGTGTGGCCTTGAAAGCTGCTGCTGGAATCTCCTGCGAGCGCTCAGAGCAGCAGTTTCAAATTTTTGTCTCCTGAAGAACACTTCATCACGTTTCTGGGCCCTGCTTTTTCTTTTACAGCTTCAGGGAAGGACTCAAATTCCATCCAATTAGATGTGCACAACTCCAGCTATTTTGAATCTACCTACATGCAAATGAGACCCTAAGGAGAAGGTTCTTTAGGATGAAGAAAGAGATTTGGATATTACTTTGGATTTTTTTTAACCTGTGCAGGCATCCTTTTTAACAACAGAGAATCCGATTTCTCCTAAAGTATTCCTTAAAAAATAATAAACAGGAATAAAACAGAATTTTCACTACATTTCCTTTCCCCCCTTTTTTTTAACTATTGAATTTGGTCCAACAGCTGATTTTGTGGTCGTGATTTTTCCTGCTGTTGTGATTGTTTGTCTCCCTGACTCAGCTGACCATCCTGGCTGGTTTTTGTTACTCTTCAGTGCACCATTCTGGCACTGTGCAAACACAGCTTAAGGCAATTTGGAGGCAGTGATGGCTAACTGCACCAAGAGAAAATCTGCGGCTTCTGTCTGGGGCTTGTCTCAGTTTCAAATGCAGGTGACTAAGTGACACCTGCTTGCCTCTTCCGCCTCCACCGCCAACATACACACACACTGTCGTGGGCTTCAGCCAACTCCGTACAGTGCTGTGATCCAATGAAGCTCATCAGAACACTTGGAAATGACAGAACGAACACCAGGAGCTTGTTTCTAATGATATTTTCAATCACCAAGGATTTCCCTCTAAGCCATGCTTGTCTGCTTTCTCAAATTGCTGAAAAGGACATTAATAACATTATCCTTCCCCCAAAACTGGGCAAGAAACTCCTTGAAGACGACTTGATGGACTGGGATTAAAACTCTGGGCTCCCTCCCTCTCCTCTAGTGAAAGGGTCAAAGGAGCGGGCCAGCTCTAACATGCTGAGGAGCCAGAAATTTCCCTTCAGAATGATTTATATTGTTTAAAAGCAAAAGCGTTGAGCAGCAGTGTTTCATTTGTTTGTTTTTCTCAACTGCTACTCTCGCATAACAAGGGGCAATGGAAATTGAGAAATCAAAGATAAAGGAAATTCCCGGACTCACCAAAAACTTTACTTCTTAAATCAGTGAATGTTACACCTCCCCCTCCATTTTTTTTTAGTCACCAACAAAGGGCTGAATAGATGGCAGATAAAGCATTGTCTTAGATAGTCTGTGGGTCTGGGCTCAAGTTCCAGTTTTCTGTGAAATTGGGCAAGTTGCCTCACCTCTCTGGGCCTCAGTTTCCTCATCTGTAATCCCTGAACTTCCCACCTCAACCACAAATATTGACATGCATTAAGCTAGTTAGACACCTTGGCAAATCTTAATGCATTCTACGAAATTACTTTTTTTTTTTACTGGCCCACCAGAAGTGCAAAGGATTAGCCAAGGTATACAGGGAAGACATTTGCAGGTGTGACTGCAGACTAGTGCTACAAGAAATGGACCCATGAATGGGACTTCTAAATAGACTGTTTAGCTAAGTGAGGGTAGGGAGGAAATAGCAGGCAGGTACTGGGATGGCCTTCTGCTCAGGATGTGAATAATTTTGCTCACTGTTCATCTATCTAATATCCAAACAGGTGAACAAAAGACTCTTCTAAGCCGCACTTGCCTTCTATTTCTGGCAGTATCACAGACAAAATATCCTGAAGGTCCCTTTCCATGAAAACATCTAAAATACTAGAGAAAATGTTTAAAGTATGTTTTTAAAGCACCGCTAAATTGGCACAATCGTAAGAAACACACAGATATCAAAAAAAAAAAAAGTGAAAACAGGAATTCTAGAGACTAAAAGAGTGACAAGGCTGGCCTTGCCCTAAAGGTCTGTTCTGAAACCTGGATACTGGGTCTCCACTTTGATCACTCCATTGGTTATAATGTAGGAAGTCTAATCAGGGAGTCCAGACATAAAGGTGGTATCACAAAGAGCTACACATTCTGTAAAGAGGAAAGTGATCAATAAATCTGTGACATAGAAACAGACAATAAGGAAACTTGTCTATCTCAACCTTAGCATTGGTTGGGGGAAAAGTCTTCCATCAGAATCTGTTTCTACAAGCTGGCCCTCACACAAGGTTTTTGGTCTGAATTCACACAGATTATGTTGTCCAATAAATCTCAAAATTAGACTTTTATTTGAAACGATCCCGGCAACATGGATGAACCTCAAAAACATTACGCTAAGCGAACAAAGCCAGATATAAAACACCACATATTATATGATTCCATTTATATAAAATGTCCAGGAAAGGCAAACTTACGGATGAAGAAAGTAGACTAGTAATTGCCTGGGGCTGAGAATGCTGAATAACTATAAATGAGCAAAGGGATCTTTGGGTAATTATGGAAAAGTTTTAAAACCAGATCATGGTGATGGTTGTACAACACTGTTAGCATACTAAAACTCATTGAATTAAATGCTTAAAATGGGTGAGTTTCATGGTATGTGCATGATACCGCAACAAAGTTATTTTTTTAATTATCTTTGGTTACCAGTGTCTGGGTAACTAGTGGAAGTTTGTTTCTCAGTCACAAAACATATCAGTTGCAAGGCAGCTCCATATTGTTTGTAACCCAAGCTGATGAGGGAGTTCCAAAATATTTCCAGTGTCAAGGCAAAGGGAAAGGATATTGTGGTGAAGTACATGATGGCTCCTAAAGCTTCCAGACAGAAATGATCTTTGTTAATATTTCCAACTATGTTATTGGCCAAAGCAAATCACATGGCCATACCTGTGTTAAAAGTGCCCTGGCACTATAAGGGTACCTTAAAAGACATCATTATTAGAAATGCCCCTGACGTGTGAATTAGTTGGGTGGGGACAGAGGAGGAAACCACGAAATACCTAGATAATATACGATGCTAAGAATCAGATTCTAAGAACGTTTCTGAGAATGTTACATGTTATGCAAACAGGGTTAACTAATATTGACACTTATTAAAATTATAGAGACCATGCCCAAGACACCAAGCTATTAGGAAGAGCCTCATAGGACTTAGGTCACTGCTGTGTTCAACACACACACACTAAGTCCTTCACTGCCATTTGATTATAATATTGCAAAAATTTTCTGGAATCCCAAAAGTTTTCATCAAATCCAGCTTACTCCACTGAGGGCCATATAGGTGCATGAAAATGTTAGGATATGTATCTTGCATAATTCAAAATGTAAGGAGGCATTTATTGACCATCTTTAATGTGCCCACCTCTTCACTATGTGCTGTAGAAAATGCCAAGTGTAAGATAACCTCAAAGGTCAGGAAGACAAGATCTAAACGTGTTAAATGATCAAAGACCAATACAAAGCTTATGCTTATAACAGATAGCTACGGTCTGTTCCTTGCTCTCCAGGTGACAGTCATCAGCCACTGAGATACTTGTACTCTAGTTGGCAGTTTAAGAATCACTGAAAGCATAGGAAATTATAGCAAGCAAGGCAGTATGTAAGTGACAAAGCAGGTGGTAGAGAGTCCAGGTGCTGGAAAAGATCAGAGAAAGGTAAAATTGCCAAGAACTAAAATAGTCATTTTGAAGGAGGGGGAGCTAATGCTGAACCTTGAGTTATAACACAAGATTATCTGGAAAAGAAAGTAGGCCAAGAACCTTCCTGCTCAGTTCTTTTGCCAACGCCCATATGCCAATGCCAAATCTTACTATATTCCTAGTTATAAAAGATAGAGCAATGACCAGTCACCCTGCACTGACCTTTTATGGCACAACCTTTTCTTCTAGCCAGTGTGGCCCTATCAGCTTCCTAAAATCTGACCAATGAGATTAGCATTTGTCTTTCTTAAGAAGAATGGAGAAAAATAACTCTTGAGCACTAAATACCACCTGGGCCGTACATTACTAAGTACAACCAGGGCAATAGAGGTTGTCACTGAAAGATGAGAGCCAGGGCTGGAAGCGGGAAGGAATTGCTGAGTCTCTGCCTCCTTTGGTTCTTGATGGCAGGTGCAATGATTGCTAATGTTGACACTTTGCTTATATATTACTCTTCTCCATGTTTCTTTCTCATTTCTTTCTATACCACAGCAAGAAGACGCCTTTCTTTGGAGATTTCTCTAAGAAGAAATGTAAAATCCAGAAACTGTTTAGTTTTGGGTTTCGGTGTTTCAAGTATCACACATGCTCTGTTGACACCACAAAAGTTTCCCAACTCTCTGCCCCAGACCTTCAATATAAAGAGGGTTTGTCTTCTCTGTACCCCTATATTGTTTTTATTCTGAATCACGCGAGTTAGTCTTGACTGCATCCTCTTGACCATCTAGTCCTCTGTAACAATTATGTTAATCTTGTCTCCTGAAGTAGAATATAAGGGGCCTTACTGGCACCATGCTTGAACCCTCACAGTACCCTACCTAGTGTTGGGCAGGGTTAACCCTTAGTGAAATATTAGTGGTTCTTCTTCTTCTAGGGCCCTTTTCTTTTGCCCTCTTTTCTCCTGTGGATTGTGCCATTTTTTTCTCTAACCTCGGATATTTGACATTTTCACACTTTTTACCCCTTCAAACTAATCAAAATATATAATTTCGGGGAAGATCTGATAAACTAATTCATCCTAATTGATAAATGGTTGCCTGAGTTTAAATAAATGTCAAAAAACACAAATCACCATTAGTAGAATTTAAAGTATGAGCTGGGTGTCAGGGAAGTTATTCTGAGGGACAGAGGGCTTTGCTGGAGCCTCTGAAATTCCAGAATTTCCACTGGGTCCTGCATCTAACACTTTAGGTATATACAAAATCCTTTCAATTCTTACTGCTTCCTGCTTATAGCCAGCTTTTTAAAAAATTCTATAAAATATTTATTGTCTTCCTGGGCAAGAAAAAAAAAAGAGTTGGACATCAACCCCTGCTTCAAGTGCCTTATTGCAGTGGAATGGCTCTACTATCAAATAAGTTCACATCATAAGATATAATAATGGGAGAGTGCCGACAAATCTGGCCTTTTCATTATATTAAAAACACGTCTGCAGCTGGGCTAGCCAGATAAGTACAGGATGTGTGTCATCCAAAAGGCAAGGCAGATAACTCCATTTAGAGTTAATAATGTGCTATTAGAACTACATATGTCGAATTATTTCATGTGTAATGCCAACATACAATATATCACAGGACAGTTCTCTGGTCTGAATGTTTATGTCCCTCCAAAATTCATATGTTGAAATCCTAAACTCCAAAAGTGATGGTCTTAGTAGGTGGGGCATTTGGGAGGTAGAACCCTCATGAATGGGATTAGTACCTTATAAAAGAGGCTCCAGAGAGATCCCTAGCCCCTTCCACCATGGGAAGACACAGCAAAAAGCTGCCAGCTATGAACTAGGAAGAGGACCCTCACCCAATCATGCTGGCAGCTTGATCTTGAAATTCTCAGCCTTCAGAACTGTGAGAAATAAATTTCTGTCGTTTATAAGCTATCCAGGCTGCAGTACTTTGTTATAGTGGCCTGAACAGATAAAAACAGCCCTGAAATGCCTAAGGGCCAAGTTAGATTATGGATCAAAATATTTTAGCTTCTGCCATAACTTCACAGGAATGACTTGGCAGGTAGGACTCTCCTACTGTTTGTTTTCACACTTTTCAAGGGTTAAGAGTGCGATTTGGTTTAATCTTGGTAATAAACCCTTGCATGGGCCTAAAAACAGAGATAAACAGGAGACTTGCTCCAGGAAGGTATCTGTTAAAATGTTCACAGAATTTAGTGTGACAGGAGAAAGCAAGGGCCATCAACCAACACGTTATTGGTGCCCAGTGGGACCAGAGCCCATCTGCTTCCATGCATATGGCTCTGAGTGCAGTTCAGGCTCCAATACACCTATAAGGAAATTGAAAACCTTTCAGGATGGACCAGGTCAGATGCACATTTCTACAGCCCCTGATTTAGAGTTTCTGTTAAGTTGTATGTGTCAGTTGTGTTCAGATATTCGCCCTCTTTGACCATGATTCCCACCCTCTTCCAAGCCACGCCCTCGTAGAGAAAGACAAGTTCATGTCTGTGCTTCATTCCTCTCTGTTCAGTATTTCCTTTGTAACATGTTGCTGAGTCCCAGTAGTAAGGCAACCATGGCTCCTTGGAGTGCCTGAGTCTGCTTCTCCAGGTGAGCTGGTTATGTGTGATCTTAAGGAACTTCAGGACACTGGCTTCCATGAAGCCTAGGCTGGTGGCTTCTGGGAGGTAAAGGAGAGGTGCATCCTGCTGCCAGAGCTACTGCCCTGTTTTCCTGCCCCATCCTAGCCTCTGGGTTCTAACTGAGGATTAATAAAGAAGTCATCACTTCCCAATGAGACCCTGATGGAGAAAAAAGGAGAATAGGGATCTGCTACCACTTAGGCCCAATTCTATTGACCTCAAGCAAGTCACCAACCTCTTGGTAGTGTTTTTCAAAAATATCCTCCTAGAATACCAGATTCAGAATCACCTGCTACAGATCTGGGCCCACCCCAGCTGGCTGACAGAATCAGTCACTAGGAGTGGGCTGCATTCGCATTTGAAAACCATAGTCTAAGAACTCAGTTAATTATCTGTCAAATGGGTTTAACATAGGCCATATTCCCTTAATAAGATTCTTAGAAGAATCAAAATGGTATGGTTTATGTAAAATAGTACATGCCCTGGCTTGTTAAGAGCACATTTGAAATCCAAAGAGATCTCTGCTTGAAATCTGGTTTGCTACTTACCAACTGTGTGGCTTTGGGAAAAGGTATCTTCGATGAGCCTCGGTTTTCATAATCTGTAAAGTGTGGACAATAATACCTAGCTCATGGGAGTCACATGAGGGCTACATAAAAGCACATATGTAAAATGATTCACATGTGCCTGGCACATGGAAAGTATTTTAATCATAGACACGTTTTTCCTCCTCCTCAACAAATATCTCAAACATGAGTCAGAGTATACTTCCTCTTTTACTACTACAGTGAGTCTCATGATGCTTTTCCTGCAGAACTTCCCAGCTTGATCTTAAGCCTTGCCTACATAAGCAAGGACCCAGGTTCTCCCAGCTCCTGTTAAGACAGACTTGTAAATTGTTACTAGCCTGCTTATTTGGGACTAATAAATTGGTCTCTTTACTTTTTGTGCAGTTAATTATCTTCTATACACCCCCACTTCATATCTTCTCTCAATTTACAGACCTAAACTATGGGTTAGTAGCCCTGCCATCACAGTCACCCTTTAAGAAAGCTAAAATATGTTTAGCATCTTAACAAACAGTTAATATCTAAGGGTATATCTTCACAGCAGCTGATGCTATGGAGGGTTGAAAAGAAATAAAAGGAAGGCAAATGGCATGAAATCAAAAGGTTGGTTTAAGCTGACTGGGCAAATCTCTAGCAGCTGTGCCCCCTAAACTGGCCTCTTTCAATCTTTTTCTTTACATCCCAGGTCAGAAAAGAAGAGGGGTGGAGCTTGGATGAAAGCACTTGACAAACAAGGTCACCTCCTTGTCCCAAAGCGAATTCTAAAGTCTCCATCTGATACTGTAGAAAAGTGATCCTCTCCTCGCCCCCAGTCAGTTTTTAGTGTGCTTATTTATTCCACTGTCGACAGCAATAAATTATATCTTATTTCCCCATTCTTGCATTAGGGAAGGAAAAATTGAAGGAAGATCATCTGTTTCAGTTGTAATTAACATGCGGCAAGAAGGCCTTTCCGAAATGCTTGCCCCAACATCTTTTCCCCAGAGTGGATAAAAATGCCCTCATCGGTGAGCGCCTTGGACTTCCCCGGCAGACCTCTAACTGCATTCCAGACCCAGAAATCCCGAGGAAGAGACGGTTTCCTGCAAGGCTGTCAACTGGCATGCATTTCTGATCCCAATCGTTGCCCTCCTTCATTTTAGGCGCCCGGATCACCTGGAGTAGCGATGTGATTTTTATACTTTCATAGCACTCTGGGCTGGAGAGAGACCCTCCTCGAGGCGAGTACCCCGCCGCCAGACCTCAGGGCGCGAGAAGGCGCTGTTGCGGCAGGGTCTAGCTAGGGAAGAGGCTGAGGCCCGCGCGGTGCGTGAAAATCCACCTCAAGCCTCGCCCACGAAACCCTCGGCGGAGTCTTGGATCCAGGACCTGAGTCAGAGCCCCTTTGCACCACACCCGCGAGGAAGCTCCCGCCTGGCCTCCCCTCTGACCAATCCATCGCAAATTACTAGAGTAGCGAGAGTGGAACCAAGCTGGGCCACCGTGTCTCCCCAGCCGACTCTGGGGAGCTCAGGAAGGGCGAAGCCCGGCATTGATCCATGTCCTCAGTGTACCCATCTGATCTCACAGCCTTTCCGGCCTCCAGGATGAGGGAAACGGGTGAGAATAGACTGAAAGTTAGACATTCTCCTCCCTCCCTCCTAAGGTTCCGAACAGCCCACGGACAAGCCCGAGAAGCCCCAACGTGCGCCTGTGCTCCTTGCGGGCGACCAGGCTTGGCTTGAGGACCCAGTACCCTCCGCGAAGAGGAAATCCTGTCTATTCCTTGGCTTCCAGAGGCGTTGACGCTTGCGAGAAGGAAGGAAGCGACTTGGCGCCTGCAGGGGCAACTGGAAACCTTGAGAGGAGCTTCAGGATGAAGTGAGGGCTAAACAGCCTCTGGCATTTCCTCAAAGTCCAGGAGGCAGGGCTGAAGGGTCCATTTGACCGTCTGGAATGTCCCCATCCGCCTGCAGGAGGCGGAGCCCGGCCGGCCTCTGCCCCACAAGAGTGATTTCCTACCTAGGGGGCGCGGTGGGCCGCTGTGTAGTGCCCAATTCTGACTCCCAGCGAAAGAAAGCGCCCAGAGCTGGGGCACCACGTGGGTGACAGGTCCTTTCTTTAACCAAAGCCTCATCCCTTATCATTGGCCTTTCCCTTGTCTTCGTAAGTCTGGGGACCTACTAGTTCCCTCCTATTCGAACTGTGGGGCGCTTAGAACACACAAGCACTTTCTTGCAAGAACCCGCCAATAGGGGCTAGGGAACAGGCGCGACTGGAGTTTGAACTGCTTGCACTCTCTCCTTCGATTGTTAAATAGAAAAACCGTAACAGTTCTCTCGTTGCCAGCGAGTGATTTACTCTGCAACTCTTGTCTGCATTTCTTTTCCATAAAAAAAGGCTGGTCTCAAGTGACATAGTTACAGATGTGGCCATAACTCTAACCTTGCTCCCAAGAAGTGCAGTAGAGATCAAAAGAGGAAAAAGAAGAGATCGGAGGTCCCCATTCAGATCTCCACTTCTCTAACCAACAATCTTTTTCTAACTTCCCCCCCCCCGAACCTCGCCAAACCCACTCCCCAAAATTCACGGTCTGATTTATATCGAAGCTTCTGGCGGGCAGAAGGTCCCGAAGCTTGCGGCAGGTAGCCGGAGCTGGGCGCTAAGGCTAGACCTAGATTTTTCTCCGGAAACTGGTGCAAAGTGAAAGAAGGAGAGGGAGGGTGCGCCAACTGGGATACCAGATTTGACCTGGGGGTTGATAAGCTCGGTTAATCCGGAGACTTGCTCCCCCACCGTGGACCAGCCCCACACCACCACCCGCCCACCCAACAGGTTTGCAAACGCTGTTTCAAGCCGGAGAAACTAGAGCCGGAAAAAGTCATAGCCCGGGCTGGAATGGCAAAGCTCCGTGCATCTGGGTGAGGGGGCTCTAGTATTCTTAGGTACAGAAGTCATTGGGTCGCAAACCTGACTCGCTCATACGCGACTCTTAAGGCCGGCGGCGGCAGCTCGCGCGTTTGTGGACTCCGCGGCACACAATCGGTCTGCGGTGCCTTCCACCCGCCAGCACCGGGCTGTTCTCTTAATGAATTACTAATGAGTTAAAATTGGGCAGCAGGCTTAATTAAAGCGTAGAGGCAATGTGTTTACCACATTGTAATTGAACTCATTAGAGCTATGGCTTTTTGTTTTTTAAGCAGCCGCCTTCCTTCTCTGCGTCGAATAATCTATGGGAAGCGTTTATTAGAGGAGGAGGGGGTAGGGGAGAAACAGTCCATCAACTCTTTCAATGAAAAAGACAGGATGCGAGTGGGGAGGGGGAATAAAACCTCCATTCCTCAGACGTCTTGCTAGACTGAGGTTTCCCAAGAAGCTCCAAGGGTAGAGGGAGCCGGGGAGCGCTGCCTGCGCTTGGGAAGTTGCCAAAGAAGGGACCAGGCCGCAGCCCGACAGGCTGCCTTTGTAAACACCACACAGTCCCCCCAAACTCAGCCAGTATCCCCACCCTTCCCGGCCAGAGCGCTGGACTCCGACTAGAACCCCTGACCAGCGCTCGCCTCTCCACGCGTCTGACGTGTCATTTTGAGACGGGTTAGGCTAACTTTTAAAAGCAGGTTATGAGTTTGGCCCTAAAGCTTTCCTCCCTGGTGGGGCTGGGAGCACTCCCTCCCGGTTCTGGAAAGACACAATGGGTGCCTTGACCAACGCTCCCTATGGACTCTGCCCTCCCGGCCTGACCTCACCTCAGGTGGTCTTTCCCCGAGAGCACTGGGGGAGGGATGCCTGCTTTGAGTGCACTACCCGCAGGCGGCACAGGAGAGGCGCACCTGCGCGCCCTGGGATGACCCTTCTTCTGGCAGGGAGCCCAAGCTGCCAGGCCGGACTGCACGACCCCAAGACAAATTGCTCCTTCTTGTTCCTGGCCCCGCTCCAGTTATCAGGCCTCCCCCCCCCCCTTCGCCTGCTTTCGCTCGGGTTCGGATCACGCGGCATGGAAGGGTGAGGGGCGAGCGGCGGGAGGCGCCGCGCTCCTCGCCTTGCCCTGCCCTGCCTGACCAACAGGCGGCGTCAGAGACCTAGGTCTGGAGAGTGGGGGGTGCGGTTCTGAGTAAGCTAAGCTGAGAAGCCGGTCACGACGAGAGCGACCCTCACCCCAAACTTACAAACTTGCCCAGGAGGGGCGTGGGGAGAGCTGGGTGGCTGCGGGGGACCGCCGAGAAGGGAGGAGACGGGACCGAACGGCGTGGCGGAGGAAGATCCGGCCACGAGCGGGAGTGCGGGGAACCGCGGAAGGCGGCGGCGGCCCCCGCGCGGGGGCGGTGGCAGGCACTGCGGGAGGCGGAGAGCGGCTGCGGAGCCGCGAAGCGCGAGGCAGACGGGGAGGACCGGGAGCGGGGCGCCAAAGACCAAGAGGGCGGCGCAGACAGGTAAGCGGCCTCGTCCTCCGCCCTCGGCCTTCCCTTCCTCGGAGAAAACTGGGCTGAAAGGGACTCCAGGAACTTCCGGCCCCCAGCACAGCCCCACAGCAAACCCTCCCCTCCCTTAACGCCTTAAACCCACATCCATTCTCAAGTCTCGACCCCATGCCATTGGCAGATTTTTGTCAGCCTCCCACCCTGTCAATCCCATCTTTTCTCCTGACCCGGGAGATTGAGGTAAATTGTCTGTAATTTGTTGCTTAAAGATTAATTGCAGAGGGCGGGTTGATTTGATTAAGGCAATTAATCTCTGGTTCCAGCGTTCTAGTGTCACTCGTGTGGGAGGGCGGGATAGAAAGAGATAGAGAAGCAAACGAGACTTTTTGGAGACGCTGCGGAAGGAGGCTGCCCTGCCTGGGACTGCGGCCACATCTTCGCGCCCACATCCCAGCAGCCCTCAGGCCGAGAGCCCACGCCGCGGTTTCAGCACGTCCGAGCCCGGACAGCGACTCCCGCAAGCGCGACTTGTAACTTCCGAGTCCCAGAAGTTTACACCTCGCAGGCAGAGGCAGAATCTGACTAGGACAAAGGGTGCACACACACACACACACACACACACACACACACACGCACGCACGCACGCACGCACACACACACACATACACGCGCGCGCGCATGCAAAACCCCGAATCCCCACCCCGCTCTGGATGGCCCAACCGTTGGGCTGGGCTTTCTTTCCCCACTTCAAATCAGGATCCGGCCAAATAGTCCCAAGAAAGACCCAGTATTCAACCCACCTGGAGGCGGGAAAGAGAGAAACCCCTAAACGCTCCTAGAAAAGTTTCCAAAGCTGGACTTTTCTCTTTTCGTGAATAATTAACGATAGTCATAAATAACTGATGGAGGCAGTGGAGAAAGGAAGAGGGAGGAGGCAGGCAAGAGCCAGCGCGGCCAAAGAGAGATCGAAGTTTCTTAAAGGACCATTAAGGAAGCCTTGCTGGGAACGGCATTCCTCATTCCTCCGTAGATCACGCA
Source organism: Eonycteris spelaea (assembly GCA_003508835.1). Classification (NCBI taxonomy): domain Eukaryota; kingdom Metazoa; phylum Chordata; class Mammalia; order Chiroptera; family Pteropodidae; genus Eonycteris; species Eonycteris spelaea. The sequence continues at coordinate 18,250,840 of PUFA01000003.1, read as the reverse complement.
GGGCTGTTCCACCCAGGCGTGGGATAAAAACAGAGAAGCGAGGTGACTCCTGGAGTGGGCGTTGTGCTGACCAAGATTGGAGCACCCATTCGGGACCCAGTCTCAGCACTTTCTTCATCCCCTCCCCTCCACCAGGATTTATCTTCCCAGAGCCCTCCCAACCTCTAGTCATCCATCGTCCCCACACCCAAAGTGCAGAAGTTCTAGGCTAGAGAGTAGGAGCCCAAGGATGAACTTGCCTTTTGAGCTCTGTCAGTCCTGCCTAATCCCAAATAGTTTGTAGACACCTCCCCAGAGCCATCTGCCCCATCCAGACTATACCATTTCATTTTTTTCAAACTAGTCCAAAGTTTTGGGACTCTAGCTTCCAGTTGATTCTTTCCCATCTGCCCCCACCAGAACCTTAAAAGAACAGGGTATTTACACACACACACACACACACACACACACACACACACACACACACAGAGAGAGAGAGAGAGAGTTCCATGCTCATCCACTGCCCTTCCACCATATCCAATTCCTGACTTCCTCGAAAGATCTATAGCATGCTGACCTCTGGTACCTTGTGTCCATCCCAGCTCTGAACTGAGACTTTTAAGGAGGGGTCTCAGACCCTGGAAGAAAACCAATGAGGAAACCCTTGCTCCTAGGATGAAGGCCTGTGCCAGGGCCCTTTGGCCCCTCTAAAAACCATGAATCCTTATAAGACAGCCAGCCGCAGATGACCAGTGCATATTCTTGGAGTGAAACTCCTGAGGGCCCCTCGGCCAAGCAACCAGCACAATCCACAGGGGCTCATTGAGGCCATCTTCCAAGCAAAGCCATGTCTTTTCCTAGTGCAACTTGGCATAGGCCCTGGAAAGAAGACATTGGAGACGACACCGACCACCACTGGCTGTGAGGTTGGTTTCTGACTTAGGAGCAGGCAGGAGCGTATTTCTGAGCCTTTCTATTGGTTAACAGCTTCCACCACGCCCACTTCCCTAATGACCAGCTCTTGGCCTCTGGATATACCAAGGCCAGCCTGGCTTTTCTAAAATGCAAGCTGAAAGTAGCTTCCAAAGAGGAAAGTTGGTGGCCATGCCTCAAGGAGCTTAGATATTTTATGAATATTCTACTTTCTCTTGGTGAGATAGAAAAGAAAATGCTAAACCCAGTGTTATTTTCTTACCAACCTCATCCCCACCCCAACACTCTCCAAACCCTGAGCTCTTACCTTTTTAAGAGCTGAGAAGTTCTGAATGGGGAAAAGAAATGAGAGAGAATAGGAAGGTTTTAAGGAATTGTCTCTACCTCAATAGGAACAAAACAGCACAGGAGGATTGTGAAACTAGACAAAGGGGTGGAAGGAAATCAGATCTGGGGGTTGGGGGGGCGGCTAGCCCTGGAGCCATGGTTGTTTACTTCTCGTATAAAATATAACTCCCCCAAGCAGGAAGTTACTGCAAACAAGTATCAATAATGAATGAATCTCCTGTAATAAAATACTTACATAATTAGCACAAGTCAAGTGGTTGCATTATGTTAACCTTTTGCAACTCTGAGCTGGAAATTTTTTGCTCCAGATTTCCTCAGAATGCCATTTTCATTCTCTAGAGAGGGTGAAAGGCAAGCGCTCACCCAGCCTTCCACTCTGTTATAATATGGTTTCCCATTTCTGAACCAGAACGTAAGTACTTCTGAAATATAACAGAAAACTCTCTTTGGTGAATTCAGAACAGTCATTAACATTCAGTTTTAAGTGAATGTTAACAGTAAATAAAGAAATCTCTTGATTGTAATAGTAGTAAAAGCAATAATTACCCAGTAGGTGGTCATCAGTAATGATAAATGTATCATTATTACTGTGTGAGTCTGGGAACTCAGTTTTGGAAACTACTTCAGACTTTTAGTAGCATGGCTGGTTACAGAGCATTTCTTAGCCTGCAAAAGCCATATAATTTTATACACAATTTAGGTGAAAATAAATTTAAATCTGTATATTACATTTTTAATTTCAAGTTAGTAATTAAAGTTGGTTCATTATATCTCCTCTGAAACCCTCAGTGCTCATCTCTGCGGTTTGTTTGTACAATTTGTTTCTAAGACACCCAAGGTTACACAGTTCTAAAAGATGGAAAATTTAATTATTTGCCAACATTAAGAGTTTGTCGATGATATCATAATGCATCTTGAAGAAGTTTAGGATTGGTATTGCCTTTGGTCTGGTTAGCTATTTTATCACTTTAAATCCCTAAGCTCAGGAAAGAAAGACTTTTTTTAAAAAAAATTATAATAATACTTTTAAATACATAAAAATAGAAAATTCCTCTGAATATTTACTGGTTGCTATTTTTTCAGGAAAAAAAAAAACAGTGCCTCAGATTTCTACCTCCTCTTCTCTGGGATTTATTTTGCTAATATCTAATTTCACCTTTTGCTACCACTGAGTTAACGACTGCAGGCAGGAGGAAAGCTGAAAGTGTGATGCTTATTGGGCAGTCAGAGAGCACACTACAGTTTAATAGTGTATTAGCTAATAAGATCAGCTTGATGCCAAAGCAGAAATCTTCAAATGGGAAGAGGGTGGTAGGGAAAAGAACAGGAAAGGAAAAAATGCCTTCATTTTCCCAGGAAATCAAATCCAATGTTCCTTCCACCAGTGTCAGCTGAGATGTTAAACGTATATCTATGTCATTTTCTCTCTTGTGACATGTCAATGACAATATACACCCCCTCCCTTACCCCACTCCTCTGCTTCCCCTCCCCAAGCTTTAAAAGGTCCTGCTCCACACCCTTTCTGAATCCTCAGCTTCGGTTTCTTCTTAAATTGGTGGCTTGAAACAAAAGAGCCAGTTATTTTTTTTTTGAAAACCCCAAATCACATTTCTTATACTTGATGATAGTTGGACCCCTCATATAATTAAAGACTCTTTTGCATAAATCTACCCCAAAACTTGCCTTAGCTTTCTCTCACACAATCTCTATTTTATTCTCCACTTTCTCCCTCTCTTTCCCTTTTTCTCCTCTCCCTTCTTTAGGAGTGGCAATCAAAAAAAAAAAACCAAACATATTGCCTCGTTATTCATTATTATAGCAGTATCTTTGAGATGCATTTTTGCCAATGAAAACTCCATGTAGATGCCTATCCTTTTGTTGTAGCGGCCTAGGTTATTCAGGAGCAGAGACAAAAGCCTGAAGTGATCTGATCTAAATGAGCTCTGGGGTTTTCCAGCTGGGACCACCTCCATTTCAAAGGACACCCTCCTCCGGATATGGGGAGGAGGGAAGGGGAGGGGGCGGGTACATATGTGTATGCATGCACAGAAAGAGAAAAAGGAGAAGAGAGGGAAGGGAGAGCCTAGTAGGCTATTGCTTGTGCCAGTGTTCCTGCCTCTCCCATGCACATTTGCAGGTGTATAAAGGGAGCATGCATCTATGGGTTTATTGTGTTCTCAGGTATTTTGTGAGCCTTTGAATTTTATCTTGGTCAACTAATATTTGCTAAATAACCATCAAGTATACCAAGTTCATGTTCCATTCTGGATTTTATTACTTCATGAAAACTATGTGCACATGTGTGTGCCATGCTGTATTTACAAGTTTGTGAGGACTTGTGGAGAAATGTGAATCCTTTGTTATAAAAAAGGAAAGCTCAATAGCAAATGTTCACATTATTCCCTGTCCTCTGTGAACTGGTAAGGTAACAGCCTTCTCTGCCGCTTACCCAAGGGCAAGTTTTCTTGTGAGAATGGTTTCCTCTGATTAAGGAGAATTAAGTCTTGGTTGCTCCTCCTATCATCTCTATTTTTTACAAAGGTTTTGTTTGAAGGGTAATAAGGACTCTCAGTGATTCCCACAGTACATGAGGAACTCAAGGGATCACTGGGGCAGGGATAAAAATCCTGCAAAATGTGTTCATTTTCCTTTCCTTCCCCCAATTCTGGTTTAGTTTTAAGTTTGTGCTCTCATTGTACTTCTCTGGGCACAGAAAGATGGGTCCTTGTTTATAGACAATATTTTAGAGAAGGCTCAAAGACTAAGAGCCAGCCTCAGAATGTGCCTTTCTCACTTCTTCTGTGACTTCCATCGTAGATGAATCTTTGGTTTGCTCCTGATTGTTGGTTTGCTTCACGTAACTCCAGCTAGAGCAATGGAGGCAAAAAACAAGGAGTCTGAGGGTTTGCCATGCTGCACAAAGCTCTTTGGCATAGAAAAGGAAAACTGAGGGTTCTCAGCAATCATTATCATTATGGCCAATACATTTGCTTTTTAAATTATCAACCTATTAAAAATGGGTTCAGCAAATACTAGCTGAGGATCTAGCCGCCTATGTACAAAATAAAAACTAGGCAAGCTAGGGACAGAATAAAGTTGTAATGAAAAGGATTAAGATTTCTCTAGGAACTCGGTTCCCTCTCTGCTCACCACTAAGCTAAAATACCTTTGATACTATTTATTCTAGAGCAACTGGAGATTTCTAATGTATTTTGTAGCATTACAGGCCTAGCTCCTCTCCCTGTTCTCTGAGAGAGGTGCTTTTCAAGCTACTTGTATTAAGTGACTACTGTGTGCCAAGCACTTGACATACTCTCTATTTAATTCTCACAACACCCCTGTGACCTATATTCCAATCTCCTCACTTTACAGATGAAGAAACTTAGGCTTGGGAGGTTAGTTATCAAAGCAAGATTCCAAATCTAGTGAGTGATTGAGAAGAAATGTGTAACCAATTTTATCTGAATGAATATACTATACTTCCTGATATACTGAAATTTTTTGCCCTTGCTTCTGCAAGGCTTCCAGTTTCTTTCTGGGCCATGCAGGTCTCCTTTTGCAACTTGGAACCAACAGGGAAACTATTTCTTGCCCTGCCTAATGCCAAAAATACCAATGCCAAGAACACCCCTGGCAGGGGCACAGGAGCAGTAATATTTCTATCCAAGAGCTGAGAATGGGGTAAGAGAGAATGAGTGAGAGGGATAAAGGCTGTTTCTTTGACCTGTAACTGTCACGGATTCTCCAATAATAGAGCTGAGAGTGGGAGGAGAGGGGTTATCTGGCGTTTCTGATTGTAATTAATTTATATTGAGGCCTTTATCTTCCTTTCAGGTCAATGAAAAACAAGGGTGGAGGTGGGGAATGGCTCAGTCCTTAGAGATAGTGCAGAAATGGGGGCTGTGTTTCTGCGTCCTTCTTGTCTGCTTCTTAAGTTTACAAGGCCATATTGGAGTCAGAGACCGAATCTAGGGCTCGGATAGTTACAGGCTGGAGGCGTCTTCCGAGGAAGCCTTAAACGCAATAGTAGCAAAGCGTTCGCTGTCAGCACCACGGACAGCTCCTGCCTCTGCTGGGCGATGGTCTAGAACCCGCAGCGTCCGCCGCCGCAGCTGGGAAACAGAGTGCTTCCAAAGTGGAGGACGCCCCGGCCAGGTGTGGGTTCGCTTCAACCAATTGATAAAACCTGTAGCTAGAAACCTTCGTCCACGCTGCCGCGGCGGCCGCGTGTGCCTGCAACGAGGCGTCGCCTCTCCAGTTCCGAGGGGGCCAGCTCGGTTTGTGGTTTTCCTTTGAGTCCGGTGTCTGGGCTCCTTTACCTGTCCCTGGCCTGGGTAAACCGCAGCCGCTCAGAACGGAGATGAGAGTGGAAGTGCTCTCCACTGTGCGGTGATAGATCATACAAACGGGTGACACCAGTTTAACCAATAAAACAATTTGAATCAATTAACCGGCTGAGGAGAGTCCCGACGTGTAAAATGCATGTCAGTTCGAATAGGAAAACATTGATTAACTCGGCCAGGACCGCCACCTCCTGCCATTGCCGGCTCCTCCCTGAGTTTGCCAGAGTCTCTGGGGCCAGGACAAGGACTAACAAGGATCAGAAGGCCCTGGTCCAAGAGAGGAAAATGGAAGGGCAGTGGCGTACCATCAGACTTGTTCAAACTGAGAGAGCAGAATGTCAGAGATTTGTTCAGACTGAGGAGAAAGTAGATAATGGGTGACAGAAAGTTGCTCACAGAATCAAATGGTATAAACAGGCTAGTTCTGCAGTCCAGCTCCAGAAGTCAAGGTGAGAATTCTCTAGCGCATGGAGTCTGGCTTTGAACAACTGTTCTCCACTTTCACTGTCCAAAAATATAATTGTTCTGACCACTCAAACAAACAGGCACACCAGATTCATTGGGGAAATAAAATGTTATGCTATTCTTAGAATTATTTGTGGAAAAGTACTTAACCTAACATCACACATTTCTCTTTCTGGTGAAACTTTTTGCATTAAAATAAAGTCAGGAGTTTGCATCGCAGTAAGACCCCAAAGTAGTATATAAATATTTATGTTTAAGAGTCCGTAAGCAGGTGACTACAGGGTGTGGATTCACTCCTCAGAGTAACCTAGGATGGGGGGGAGAAGGTAAAGATTAGTTTCATTTCTCTATTCAAAGAATGCTATTTTTGAAGACACTTTTTTTTTTAAGTAGGGGGTTCTGTAAGAAGAGGAGCCTTTGGGAGGGGGGCAAAGATAGAAACATTAAGATAAAAATCAAAGATACCATGTACTTCCTACTCAGGAGTGACCAGGCATTTCTCTGTTGTATATTAATGAGGTGATAAGACTTTTCATTTCTTCCTGTTTTTCATTTTTAAAATCAGCCCTATTTCCAGGCTTTCTCTTCATGAGGCTTAGGCTTTCATTCTAGCAGCCTGGACTCTAGGAACAGTGAGTAAGCTGAGACCTCATTTTGTGGGAGCCCTGAACCCAGAGAGGAGTCAGGGACGGTAGGGAGAACCAGGCCTGGCCTTGGACCCTGCAGAAGAGTGCAAGGCCCTTTGCCCTCCTTGTGAAGGGATTTATGAATGACAATGACACTTTTTTGGTGAATGGGTGGGCAGGCTTAAGAGTGAGTTTTCCTTCTTTTTAGTATGGGAGGTTTGCGAGGCACTGAAGAGGGAGCACTCGGAAGACTTCAGCCCCTTACGACAGAGTCTAATTTGTGCCACTAATGTCTTTAGAAACTAGGAGATGGATGAAAAAAATTTCACTGCCCAAATAAACTTATGCCCAAATAAACATTACAGTTTAATTAATGGCCTTGAAACTCTATTTTTGGCATATTATTTAAAATAGCCACAAACCCTGTATCCCTCACTTTTCTGTTTGGTTGACTCTCCTTGGTTTCATTGACCTTTGAAATGTTAAGATTTCACATTTTCACTCTTGTATTTACTTAGTGGTGGTTTGTTGTTGATGCGTAATGGAGTCTGGCTGGGTTTCCCGGTTAGTGGAGGTCGTTCAATCAGCCGCAATGTGACTGTCCAACTCTGAGCCTGCGTGTCTCACCAGCAGCAATTGAGAATTCAGCTCTGATTGTAAAGGGAAATTTTAAAGAGTTCCCCAATCCCACCCCTGCAGGTATCCTTCACAGAATGTCCCCTAAACAGATAGTTTCTTCTCTTTCTGATAAACAAGGAGTGGTCATTTTTGACTCCTCACAGCTGATTAATGAGGAGGCAATATACTGATGCCTCATTATATCCTAGGGTGTGCTTCACTCTGGGGAATCTATAGGGAATGGTTCTGTCTCATCCTAGTTGTATTTATTTATTTGTTTGTTTGTTTGTTTGTTTGTTTGTTTAGGGCATTCCTCTACATAGTTCCCCGAGAAATTTACTTTTCTGGAGGAATTGGCAACTTGCTCAACGGCAGGTCAGGATTGGAGGCCTCTGTGCCTTCTTGTCTCACCTTTTCCTTGTGCTAAGGTGGTCTGCTTGGGTGTTACAACATGCGTTAAAGAACTACTCTCAATGAAGTTGATAGATGAGTGCACACATGCACTCTTGGGGAGCCTCACTTGATGGTACACTTTCTAGAATAGAGAATGCTACACTGGCTCGCTCTTGTCCTAAAAAACAAATGTGTATTCAAAAGTAAGAGCACTCTCCGTGCTTCCTTCCAAGTTTTTAGGCTGGTTGCACTATATGAAACTTCCTTTTTTTCTCTTTCTCTCTCATTTCACAGTGTTTCAAACGAGGCGCTGAAGCTATTCTATTCCCTGGCTGACTGTGGTTTCTCTATCTTCAGAATACACACATGAGGCTACTGGTTTGTACCGTATACCAGAGGGATCATTCATGAAGGAGGGTAGCTCAGAGAATTGAGGGGAGGGGACAATAACGGGCAGGGATACAGTCGTTTTAGGGACGTCCTTCTAGAATTTGGGGCCTCCAGGATCTGGGTCCCCCGGATGCACGCAGACTATTCGCCTTTCCATTCCTAGATCAGTTACTGGGCTCCAGCACGATGTCTGAGTTTTTGCTCCGGGGCTGGGGAGGTTTTAGTCAATTACGGGTTGGTTAGGTGTTGGCTTTCGAGCCTGCTGAGAAAGGATCTCGATGTTACTCGCTCTCGCTTTCGCTTTCCCCCTCCCTTCCCGTAACATGCCAGCCCTTTAATGTGGAGTGTCAGGGAGACGGTGACGTCACCTTGCCCGCTGGGTGGCGTCCCCTCGGTCCGACACGAGTTCAGAGACAGAGAAAGGCGCTGTCAGACTGCTCTCCACCTGGGGCTCGCCTGCTGCGGGTTTCCGCGCGCCCACACTTTCTGTGGTGGAGGAGACACCCTGCCGCAATTCAGGCTATCATTCTCCCCCGGCCGGGGTTCGAGCGCCATTAGAGCCAACGAGCACCAGGATTTTCACGCGGAGCCCTACGGAATCCCGCCCGCAGGATTCGAGGACCCGCTTGGATGCTTCGCCTCCGAGCGCCCTCGGAAGATGGGCCGACAGCTAGGCGCGTAAAGACACCGAGGGGTCACCAGGTACTGCCGGAACCAGCCTGCCCTGACTGGGCGCATAGCTCGCAGTTCACTGTTTGAGATCCCCAGCAGTGGGATTCCTGGGTTAGGAAAGGGGCAGCAGCGGGCTTCCGTGGCGGTTGGTTTGGGAACCCAGGGAGTTAAGTTGGGGGTCGTTGGCTCATGAATAGAATAACGAAGTTGGAAAGCTTCCTTTTTCAGTTCAACTAACTTTTAATTGTCTCTTCTCCCCTCTCTCTCTTTTTAAAATTCCCCATCCTAAACCCTTTTATTTGTGTCTCTGCGCTGACAGGAGTTTCTGGGAGGGTTTGGGTGAAAGTGGAGGGCACCTAGGAGGAAACACTTTTACTCTGTCTACCGCTGCTGAGGATGCGGGTTTCTAACGCCAAACCAGCTCCCGCCCAGGGCCAGGCCTGCTGCCAGCCATGGCCCCAGAGCGAGAGTTCACGTTATCCCCAGGTCTTATTAAGATCATAAGAATCTTGTTTGGGAGGGGAATGCGCACTGAAGGTCCATTCGGCGAAACAGGGCTGGTTGTCAGGCCTGGGTATCACTGTGCCTCAAACAGCCATTTAATGTCTATCCCTTAGAAATATTGTCTCTGATCCATCCGAAGTGACAAGCCAGGCTCTCCTCTCATTTGATCGCGTCGAGGTTTGTTCAACCTTCCTGGAGGCTGCGGATGGTAATCAGAGATGAGGATCCAGAGGGCAGCAAGGCAAAAGCATTGGGATAGGTGTCTCAGAGGCTCACAGAGGGCAAGGATGTGCCAATTTGGGAGAAGGGGTAAAATAGTGTATCCTCTGAATTCGCTCTAATAACAAACTCCAGCGTACTTGTCCATGAGTGGTGATGCTAGGGCAGCAGTGATCTTCCAGGGCAAAAGATAGCCTTAGTCGCTGTGCCTCACATGACATGTCGCTGTGAAAAGCTGCTTTCCTAGGGAATAAGCCACTTAGCTTGTTTCAACTTAGCAGTATTGTCACAAAGGTTTATTTCACCTTCTCTTTCCGTATTTTTAACGTACTGAATTTTCCCCCTTATGGTATCCCAGAGATCATAGGAATTTTACTGCAGGTCCAGCCCAAGGCTTCCACTTTCAGTGTCTCCACAGATTACTTAGTCCAGGGATTATCTATCTGTGGGGGCACGCACCCCAAAATGATATAGAGATATCTACATAGACCAGAAAAAAGAAATGTCATTGAAAGTGGTTCACCTCACACCTTAAAGTTGCCGTTTAAAGCCTGCCAATAACGATTCCCCAAAACTGTTAGTTTCCTTGCACTGTTTCTGGGCTTAACACACTTGCCTGTCCTTATTTGTTCGTCGTCATGGAAAGGACGGAAAACCAGTTTTCAAATATCTTCTGGTCGACAACTTCATCTTTTTAAGCTACCTATCTGAAACCAGAACCGCTCCATTCAGCAAGTGGCTTTTTGAAAAATTGAAAGTGCAGCACCCTATTTTTTTTTGGTGCAACCATGCTTATGGCTTTGTACATTTTTCTATATTTCAAAAAAAATGTAATTACAGTATGAAGATATCTAATGGCAAAGATGAGAGTTGAAGGGATTTCGTTTTGCTTTAATGAGCTGTGTCTCAACCCATAGTAAATTTCCCCCGAGGAAACCACAGATACCACAAAAATCACTTTTAAAAATGTTTGGGGTTTTGTAAACCAAAATCAATCTATTTTCAAGCAAATGGTCTCTTTTTAAATTTGAGTTTTAATGGCCAAGCCCACGTTTTCCATAACTTGTATAATCTGTACTAGTTACAACTGTCATCATTTCTTCCTAATTTCCAGCGGGGATGCCATTTATTCTAACAGCTTCTATAAATCAAAGATAAGGTCTTGAGTTTCTTAGGAATTGACTTTTTCTTGTAACACTTAGCTAATTTAATTTGGATTTTTAGGACAGGAAAAAAAATGTTCTTTGAAGTCCGTGCATTTCAGAAGGGAGACCTTGAAGAAAATTAAGAGATTACTTTTTTTGTTGTCTGAAATTTGGTCCCTCTGCCCATTGATAATCATTTCTTAAACAAATCACGGAAGCTATTATAATTCTTCAGTTAGGGACTCAACCCATCCCTCTGTTTTAGACTGAAAAGGCTTTTGTCAACCTTTGATTCTTTCCCTTCCAGTCTCCAAGACAGACCCGGAGGGCTCTGCCCGGGCTTCCGCGGCGGAGGAGATGGCTTCCAGCCCACTGCCGGGGCCCAACGACATCCTGCTGGGCATCGCCGTCGAGCGCCTTCCAGCCCGACGCGCTGAGCCAGCCACGGCCGGGCCACGCCAACCTCAAACCCAACCAGGTGGGCCAGGTGATCCTCTACGGCATTCCCATCGTGTCGTTGGTGATCGACGGGCAGGAGCGCCTGTGCCTGGCGCAGATCTCCAACACTCTCCTCAAGAACTTCAGCTACAACGAGATCCACAACCGCCGCGTGGCGCTGGGCATCACGTGCGTGCAGTGCACGCCGGTGCAGCTGGAGATCCTGCGGCGTGCCGGGGCCATGCCCATCTCGTCGCGCCGCTGCGGCATGATCACAAAACGTGAGGCCGAGCGCCTGTGCAAGTCGTTCCTAGGCGAAAACAGGCCGCCCAAGCTGCCGGACAACTTCGCCTTCGATGTGTCGCACGAGTGTGCCTGGGGCTGCCGCGGCAGCTTCATCCCCGCGCGCTACAACAGCTCCCGCGCCAAGTGCATCAAATGCAGCTACTGCAACATGTACTTCTCGCCCAACAAGTTCATCTTCCACTCCCACCGTACGCCCGACGCCAAGTACACACAGCCGACGCGGCCAACTTCAACTCGTGGCGCCGACACTTGAAGCTCACGGACAAGAGCCCCCAGGACGAGCTCGTCTTCGCCTGGGAGGACGTCAAGGCCATGTTCAACGGCGGCAGCCGCAAGCGTGCGCTGCCCCAGCCCGGCTCGCACCCCGCCTGCCATCCGCTTAGCTCGGTGAAGGCGGCCGCCGTGGCGGCGGCAGCTGCAGTGGCCGGCGGCGGGGGGCTGCTGGGACCGCACCTGCTGGGGGCGCCCCCCCGCCGCCGCCTCCACCACCCCTGGCCGAGCTGGCGGGGGCGCCGCACGCCCATCACAAGCGGCCGCGCTTCGACGACGACGATGACTCCCTGCAGGAGGCGGCCGTCGTGGCCGCCGCCAGCCTTTCAGCCGCCGCGGCAGCCAGCCTCTCGGTGGCCGCGGCCTCGGGCGGCGCCGGGGCGGGAGCGGGCGGCGCCGGGGGCGGCTGCGTACCTGGCGTTGGCGCCGGCGCGGGCGCGGCGGCCGGCGCCAAGGGTCCGCGCAGCTACCCCGTCATCCCGGTGCCCAGCAAGGGCTCGTTCGGGGGAGTGCTGCAGAAGTTTCCAGGCTGCGGGGGGCTCTTCCCGCACCCTTACACCTTTCCTGCCGCAGCCGCCGCCTTCGGCTTGTGCCACAAGAAGGAGGACGCGGGCGCCGCAGTCGAGGCCCTGGGAGGCGCGGGGGCCGCGGGCCCGGCACCCAAGGCCGGCCTGTCGGGCCTCTTCTGGCCCGCGGGCCGCAAGGACGCCTTCTACCCGCCCTTCTGCATGTTCTGGCCTCCGCGGACCCCAGGCGGGCTTCCCGTGCCCACCTACCTACAGCCCCCGCCGCAGCCGCCCTCGGCGCTGGGCTGCGCGCTTGGAGAAAGCCCGGCCCTGCTACGCCAGGCCTTCCTGGACCTGGCCGAGCCCAGCGGCGCGGGTGGGAGCGCTGATGCTGCGCCCCCGCCGGGTCAGCCCCCTCCGGTCGTGGCCAACGGCCCGGGCTCCGGCCCGCCGCCTCCTGCGGGGACCGCTGGCGCTAGGGAAGCGCTCTTCGAGTCGCCCCCGGGTGGCAGTGGCGGGGACTGCAGCGCGGGCTCCACGCCGCCCGCTGACCCCGGCGGCGTGTCCGGGGCAGGTACCGCGGCGGCCGGGCGGGCCCTGCGGGCGCCCGCGTGCCCGCGCCCCACCATCCGCACCTCCTGGAGGGGCGAAAGGCAGGAGGAGGCAGCTACCACCATTCGAGCGCCTTCCGGCCGGTGGGCGGCAAGGACGATGCAGAGAGCCTGGCGAAGCTGCACGGGGCGTCAGCTGGAGCGCCACACTCCGCCCAGGCGCATCACCACCATCACCATCACCACCCGCACCACCACCACCACCATCACACCCCGCAGCCGCCGTCACCGCTGCTGCTGCTGCCCCCGCAGCCTGAGGAGCCGGGTTCTGAGCGCCACCACCCGGCCCCGCCGCCGCCCCCGCCCCCCCCCCGCCCCCGCTGGCCCCGCAGCCGCACCACCGAGGCCTTCTGTCTCCCGGGGGCACCAGCTGCAGCTACCCCAGCGAGGACAGCTCCGAGGACGAGGACGACGAGGAGGAAGAGCAGGAGGTGGACGTGGAGGGCCACAAACCCCCCGATGGCGAGGAGGAGGAGGAGGAAGGTCGAGACCCCGACGACGACGAGGAGGAAGACGAAGAGACGGGGGTCCTGCTAGGGGACCCCTTAGTTGGGGGCGGCCGGTTCCTCCAGGG